>OX374620.1:23007500-25957500 GCA_947347705.1 Nymphula nitidulata | reverse complement strand
TTATTCAAAATTAAATCAAATTAAGACTCCTAATAACTACAAAATAAAAAATAAATAACGGACCCCTTTTGGGCGGCATAAATTTATAACTTAGATAGAGAATAATAGATATAGTTTGACTCCCATATACAGGGTCCAAAACACAACACTTCACACACACGCACACACACTATACAACACATATAGAGTCGACATTGACACCCCCTTTACAGGTTTGACAACGCGACTCTATATACACAACTACACATACAAAACACACATAGAGTCGTAACTGACATCCTCCCCAGAGGACTGACACAAACGGCTCTATTTACACCACATACGTACACACATAAACACACATAGAGTCAGCATTGACACCCTTCTACAGGTAGACTAGCTGACTCTATACACACTTATACACACCACACGATATTTGTAGAGCGTGTGTATTGACACCCCTTATACAGGTCGACCAGCACAACTCTACATATATCCACACACACCCACACACAAAACAACACCCAGGGACAGAGCTCCTAGTGCCAAGCCTTTCGCAGAAAACCGCATCGTCGTAGGACACACCGTTCCTGAGATACGACATTGCAAATTTTTCGGCGGCCATATTGTCCGCCATTTTGAAAAATTTGGAACTGAAATATCTCGGGAGCTAGGAGGCCTGCGAGGACGGGACTTTTTTGTGGACGCTGGGCGCTCAGGGGGCTAGTGAACACAAATAGAGCCAAGGCTCTACATAGAGTCCCACACACAAAAACACACAAAACACTCACAAAACACACATAGAGCTGCAATATTGACCTCCCCATACGGGCTGACAATCGCAGCTCTACATACACACACTCACACACCCATACACCAAATACATACAAATTGACCCCTTTTACAGGCAATAATTTAATTTTGTTAGATTTAAGTTCTACGTGGCCCTTTCTTAGCACTAAACAAGCATAGGATATTGACCCCCCTATACAGGGAAACCTTAGGCATAAGGCCGACAAGCCATAAAACTAGTAGGTTAAGAATTGACCCCCCTATACAAGGTAAACAAAATTAGTAATAGTAAAGATCACCACTACATAGTACATAGTACACCATCACAACGACTCCCACTATACAGGAAAATACAATTTTGCTCACCGCTATCTCGTCCCCTCCCCCTTCAAAAATGCACCGCACCCCCGCCATAAAGGCCGCTAGAGTGAGCGGCAGAAGGACCTCCGGCCCACCTAGCGAGGACCATACAACGGCCGGCACTCACGAGAGCAGCCGCAGGCGGCCATCTGGCGCCACCGAGGACAGGCAATCTATGGGGCGGACGGACGATGAAGAGACGCCAAAAGGGCGGCCCACCATAGCAGAGGGAAACAGAACCAGAACCCTAAATACCCACAGCAAAACGCCTAACAAAATAGAAGCCCGGAATATGGAAAAGCAGAAGCTATCAAAAGATATGGATACGGTACTGGAGACGTTAAAAGCCGACAAAATGACTAAATTAAAAAAGGAAGCGGCAGCTGCAACGATCAAACAGGTAATTCGGTGGATGAATCAAATTGAGCAAGGGACTGGAATGAAAGATGAAGTGAATGAATGGAAAAGGAAAAATGAAGAGTTAAGTAAGGAAATTGAAATGCTAAAAGAGGAGAAGGAAAATATGATAGAAGAATTAGACGAGTATGAAAAAGTACTGACAACGTTAAGAATGGATTATGATGAGATGAAGAATAATTATGAGATGAAGGAAAGTGAAGCAAAGGTGCAAAGGAATCTCAGGACAGAGTATGAAACCCTACTGGCAAAATATGAGGATGACGAAGGCATTAGGAAAATAACCTTCACAGACGAATTACATGACAACGTGGATAGGATGGTGAATATGATGAAAGAGACCAAGGAAGAAATGAAGAGAATGGCAGAAGAAATAGTGAACATAGGTAAGGAAAATAAGGAAACAAGAGAGTGTAAGGGTGTTGCCTTGGACAACACAGGAATGAAAGAAATGAAAGAGCAAATAGATATGATAGCGAGAGTGATAGATGAAAAGGAAACAAGGACGTATGCAAGGGTCGTAAGAGGCGACAATAAAGCCACCTATAACACCATAACAGAGGTCCAAAAACGGCAAGAGCACACACTCTACTCCGTGGTAGTCACCTCAAAAGACGACATGGAAACGGGAGAGGAGGTATTAGATAAAGTAAGAAAGGCAGCGAACGCGAAAGAGGGATGGATAAAAGTGGAAAAGGTAAGGAAGGCGAAGGACAGAAAGGTTATAATAGGTTTTAAAACAGACGAGGAAAGAAAGAAGATGAAAGAGAGACTAGAGAAAGAGAAAGAAGATCTAAATATAGAATTGGTATCAAACAAGGATCCACTAATTATCCTCAGGGACGTCCTAAATATAAATACAGATGGGGACATTATGGACGCCTTTAGAAAGCAAAATAAATCAATATTTGAAGGACTCACGGCTGAAGATGACAGGATCAATATCAGGTACAAAAGAAAGGCCAGGAACCCGCAAGCAAATCACATAGTGATAAGTACATCACCCAAAATTTGGGAAAAAACTTTAACATTGGGGAGAATTAGAATAGATCTGCAGAGTATTAAAGTGGAAGATCAGTCCCCCCTGGTGCAGTGCACACGGTGCTTGGGCTACGGGCACGGTAAGAGGTTCTGCCAGGAGACTGCAGACCTGTGCAGCCACTGCGGAGGACCTCATCTGAGGAAAGAATGTCCCCAACGCGACTCTCCCCCAACATGTAAAAATTGCGAAAGATCGGGAGTAGAAAATAAACAACACAACGCGTTCAGCAATGAATGCAAAATTAGAAGGAAATGGGACGAGATAGCAAGATCGACCGTCGCATACTACTGACACACACACATACACACACAAACGCAGATACACACAATCATACACACACAAATCACACATAAACAATAACACATAAACAAAACACACAATGCATAGGTCTGGCGCATCTAGATGTAGACAACCTATTAGTAAACAACAACCCGGAAAACGCGCCACATATTCAACGAATATTGTTAAAAGACGGCGACAAACGTTTTCGCTTTAATAACCAACACCATATAGTGCATATCACTAGCAAATATATCTCGATTTATATGTATCGTGCATGCAAAAAATGGAAAACAGGTTAAAAACTAATATACAAACCAAACAAACATACAGTAGTACAAATAAACAATAAATAAATACGGTTGAAGGCAGTGATAAACATTTAATAAATATAAACATATAATAGAGCAAAATTAAATAAATGTGATATATAAAATGTATATAAAACAGTCATATAAAAATAGTTAAAGGCAAAGCCAAAATGTAAATATATATAGAAATAAGAATTGTAAATTAGAAAACTAGAATGTGATATAGATATAAGTATAAATGTAAAGTAAATAATAAAATGTTAAAATATCGAAATAATATATGGATATAAACTGTGTACAATGTAGATAATAGTGTATAATGTCATAGAATAAGTAAAGTATAAGATGTTAATAAATTTAAAATTGTTAAAATAATATCAATATATGAATGTATAATTAATATAAGAAATCAATGTTAATGATAACAATTAGCCGACTACGATACAAAATGTACGTAATAAAATAAAACACGAATTGTATATTTAATATAAGTAAGAAAAAATGTAAACAATAAAGAGACTAGACAAATAATTTAAATAAAGAACCTAGCAAAAAATCCCTTAGTATCCAACAATTTAAGCAATTTAAGCAGCAAAAGAGATGTATGAAAGAAAGATAAAGTATGAAGAATGAAAGTACGAGAGGCATAAATGCGAGAACTGGAATGAACGTAAGTAAATTCAAGATACAAAAAGGCTCGGATAATGTCTGAGGTAGTCAGATGAAAAAAAAAAAAAAAAAAAAAAAAAAAACCTAACCTAACCTAAGTGTTTTGTAATACCTCCACCTTACAGAAGTTCGCAGCCAAATGACGCTGCTTTTGTAGTGTCGTGTTCCTGCGGTGAGTAAGGTTGCCAGAGCTCCTCAAGGAGTCGCCGTATTGGCAGCAGGTAGACCTGTGGTGTCTTAAACACCGTCATTTACTTGTGTGGGTGCATCGTGTTGGCACGGCGGTCAGGGAGACCCAGTGAAACGGCTGTCCGCTGGCCGCCCGCAGGCTGAACGGGTTCCCGAACCCAGGGATTACTTAATCTCCGCCCTGGGAGGCTGAACCGCCAGTTTGTGCAAAATCTCTGTGGTAGTTGTCGTGCCGGAGGAGGAGACCGGAGTGGACCCGGCTACTGCTACAGGGGGGGACTGGGGGCCCTTCCGCCCGCCGTGCCAGCACGCTGCAATCCCTGCAATGTACCATGACGGGTTCTAACCGCACTTTTGTTTATTTTGCTGCCAATACGGAGATTCCTTTAAAAAAAAAAAAAATCCTTTTCAACTCTTAATGGCCAGAAAAAAGAATAAGAAAAATGGTTTCTCAGCGGCTTCCTTTTCCACGCTAGGAGTGGATTTCTGCAACATTAGGGGACTTCATAGTAATATCAACGCAGTCCACCAACATCTAGAGACTGCGCAACCGACCCTACTTTTTCTTACGGAGACTCAAATATCCTGCCCGGCCGACTCATCGTACCTACTCTACCCCGGGTACAAGCTCGAGCACAATTTTGTGCGTCGTGCCGGGGTGTGTATGTATGTCCGGGAGGATATTTGCTGTCGCCGTCTTCACGGCCTTGAAGACAGGAACCTGTCGATTCTGTGGGTTCGTGTTGATCTCGGCGGCCACACCCGTATCTACGCGTGCCTTTACAGGTCCCATAGCGGTGACTCGGACACGACTCGACTCTTTGAGCACCTGCAATTGACGACCGACAAAGTTTTCGAGCAGTACCCTACCGCGGAGTTAGTGATATTAGGAGACTTCAATGCCCACCATGTCGAGTGGCTCAGTTCTCGGTCCACTGACTACGCGGGAAGGTCTGCTCACGAATTCGCCCTGGCCTATGGATTCTCGCAACTGGTTCATTCTCCTACAAGAATACCAGATATCGAGAACCATACGAGCTCTTTACTGGACCTTCTGCTGACTACGCGTCCGGACGGATATTCCATCTCAGTGGATGCGCCCCTAGGCTCATCGGACCACTGCCTCGTCCGGACCCAAGTGCAGAGCGCGCGACCCGATTCACCCCGACCCGCTGGGTGGCGTCGTATGTGGCACTACAAGTCAGCAGACTGGGATGGGTTGCGTGAGTTTTACGCATCGTACCCGTGGAAGCAGCTCTGCTTCACGTCAGATAATCCTGATACCTGTGCAGCAGCAGTCACTGAGACTATACTGGCGGGTATGGAATGTTACATTCCTAACACGCCAGTAGCTGCAGGGGCTAAGAGGCGACCGTGGTTTAATCGGCCATGCAGAGAAGCTCGCATTTGCAAGCAGTCTGCGTTTCAGGCTTGGACCACGGCTCAAATCAATCAGGATCCAAACATCTCTGACGTGAAGCGGAATTTGAATGCTGCTTCGAGGCTATGTAAAAGAGTAATTGCCAGAGCGAAATTCGATTTCGTCGGTAGAATTGGTGATCGGCTTGCAAGATACCCTTCTGGGAGTCGTGCTTTCTGGTCGCTCGCCAAAGCTGCCGAGGGAAACTTTTGTAGGTCGTCCTTGCCGCCACTACGTAAGCCTGACGGGAACTTGGCCCACAGCGCTAAAGAGAAGGCAGATTTACTGGGTGCTCTCTTTGCCTCGAACTCGACTTTGAATGACGGAGGTGCTGTACCACCTACCATCCCCTGGTGCGGCAACTCTATGCCTGAGATCTCCATTACGCAACGGGAGGTACGGCGTGAGTTGTTATCTCTGGATATTCATAAGTCGAGCGGGCCAGACGGTATACCGGCAGTGGTGCTGAGGCAGTGTGCTCCTGAGCTGTGTCCTATATTAACGCGCCTTTTCGCGCTTTCGTACTCCACCAGGCAAGTTCCGTCTTTGTGGAAGACTGCCCATGTGCACCCTGTGCCCAAAAAGGGCGATAGATCAGACCCATCGAATTACAGGCCGATCGCTATAACCTCCCTTCTCTCAAAGGTAATGGAGCGCGTCATAAATACGCAACTGCTCAGATACCTAGAGGATCACGAACTAATCAGCGACCGCCAATATGGCTTTCGACACAATCGCTCGACGGGTGATCTACTAGTGTACCTGACACACCGTTGGGCTCTTGCCATTGAGAGTCAAGGTGAGGCATTGGCTGTTAGCCTAGATGTAGCGAAGGCGTTCGATCGGGTCTGGCACAGGGGTCTTCTTTCGAAGTTACCAACTTACGGGCTGCCTGAGGGGTTGTGCAAATGGGTCGCTAGTTTTTTGTCCGGCAGATGCATAAAAGCCGTCGTTGATGGCAGTTGCTCGGATAGCATGGACATTAACGCTGGCGTCCCACAAGGCTCGGTGCTGTCTCCAACACTGTTTCTGCTACATGTCAATGACATGCTGTCTATTGGTGGGATGCATTGCTATGCGGATGACAGTACTGGAGACGCCTACTATACGGGCCGTGCCAATACCCCTCGGTCTACAGTGGAGGAAAGTCGCGGTCAACTTGTGTCTGAAATTGAGAGTTCTCTAATCAGAGTCTCCGATTGGGGACGACTAAACTTAGTCCAATTTAACCCGACGAAGACACAAGTCTGCGCGTTCACCGCTAAAAAAACCCCATTCGCTGTGTCTCCACGGTTCCTTGACACACCCCTTTCCATCTCTAAGAGTATCGGGATCCTTGGTGTCGATATCTCTAGTGACGTGCAGTTCCGTGGTCATTTAGAAAATAAAGTCAAGCTGGCATCTAAGAAACTTGGTGTGCTCAATAAAGCGCGGCGGTACTTCTCTTCGGGGCAAAGACTGTTACTATATAAGTCTCAAGTGAGACCCCATATGGAATACTGCTGCCACCTATGGGCGGGAGCACCTGGATACCAGCTTGGACCGTTTGACGCAGTTCAAAGACGCGCTATGAGAATTATCGACGATCCCGAGCTCACAAGCGGTATTGAACCCTTAAGCCTAAGGAGAGATTTTGCTTCCTTATGTGTGTTCTACCGTTTGTATAACGGGGTGTGTTCTGAGGAATTGTTTGACATGATGCCCACGGCCTCTTTCTACCATCGCACCGCTCGCCATCGGCAGGGAATTCATCCTCACACATTGGAACTAAAATGGTCTCGTACTGTGCGGTTTCAGAGAAACTTTCTCCCGCGTACGCTCAGGTTGTGGAATGACCTCCCTGCAGAGGTTTTCTCGTATGAGTACAGCATGGGGTTCTTCAAAAAAGGCGTGAAAAGGTTTTTACAGGGTCGGCAACGCGCAAGTGATACCCCTGGTGTTGCAAGCGTCCATAGGCTACGGTAACCGCTTATCATCAGGTGGGCCGTATGCTTGATTGCCACCTTAATAGTATAAAAAATAAGTGACCGGTCACGATAGCATAACGTGACCGGTAACGATAACGTAGCGTGACCGGTCACGATAGCATAACGTGACCGGTAACGATAGTGAAGTGTGCCCGGTCACGATAGCATAACGTGACCGGTAACGATAGTGAACTGTGCCCGGTCACGATAGCATAACGTGACCGGTAACGATATTGCGGTGTGCCCGGTCACGATAGCATAGCGTGACCGGTAACGATAGTGAAGTGCGCCCCTGGATTGCGGTTCAGTGCTTGTTTGTGACGTCACGCGCTTTCGCGCTGGATTGCAGTTAAGTGCAGGATAGTACAGTGCAGTGCAGTGACCGAGTGGGCTTTTCACTCTTGGACCCTCAGTTCTTCTCCACCGTGGACATTGCCTTCGCCTCCACCATGGTCGTGCGACATTCCCCGACTAGAGGCTCGCCTGCTCAACACTCGGCACAGAACAATGAGAATGAGAGCAGCACCACCACCACCACCCGTGTTGTTAATGTTAATGTGCCCACTCAGAACAGTTTCACCTTTACCGACGATGAAATAGAGGTACCGGAAGAAAGCCAAACCCAAACCCAGACCCAAGCCAATCCTGGGACATCCAAGGGAACAGGAAGTGCGGTCCAGCGCAAGACCGACGTAAAAAAACCGAGAAGAAAAAGAGAGACTTCCCTAGCCTCGACAAACTCCTGCCCGAATCCTATGTCAGGGAGAGCTGCTTCCTGGCTCAGAAGCTGCATGAGTTGTCGGAGAGAATCGCCGCGGATGTATACGAGGACAACAGCGTCACAAGGGGACAGAGGTTTGCTATATTCAGCGCGGCGGTCGAGTTGGCCGAACTAGCAGCCGAAGTTGCCAAGCTGGAGGAGAAATCTCGCTCGACGTCAACCCCAGCTCCTAATACTGGCACACCGCTGGCGCCTCCAACCACTACTCCTCCTCAGGCTGCTCACACTTGCTGTATGGGTGATCTTACTGCCGCTGTTGAGGGTGCCGTTGCTCGGGCATTCCGTACGGAGAAGGGCAGGCTCGCCCCCTCTTCGTATGCCTCCGTGGTGAGCGCCAAGGCCACTCAGCCCAGCCACCCTACCACCACAGCGCCTGAGCCCCGCCCACCAGCCCGCCCAGCGCTGATCCTGAAGTGCCCGGGTGACGGTCCCACCTGACAGCGCGGTATCGACGTTCTTAAAACGGCTCTGCCCCCGACGGAGGTCAACTACCGACCGTCAGCTATCACCGGCTTATCTGGAGACAATCTCAGAGTGGAGTTCGACACCCCCGAGAACCTCCAGGATGCATTGAGCAGGATAAACTCCGCCAAACTTGCTCCAGGGACGTCCGCCCAACCGGAGCGTCGGCTGAAGCCGCTCGTCATCTTCAAGGGGGTCTCCAAGGATATCCCGAGGGATGAAATCGCCACCACCATCCTCAGCCAGAACCCCGAGCTTCACCAGCACGGGCCGGAGGAACTGCTCTACAAATTCACCCGGAATAACCGCAACTCCAACTTATACAACGCTGTCTTCACGGTCTCCCCGGCCTTGCGGTGCAACCTGCTGGCCCTCGGTCGCGCCCGCGCTGGATTTCAACGGGTCCACGTGGAGGGCTTCTCAGCCTTCCTACAGTGCCGCAGCTGTTTGCAGTTTGGGCACACGCAGAGGCACTGCTCCGCCCCCATCTGCTGTCACCACTGCGGTAAGCCAGAACACCAGGCAACTGAATGCCCCAATGAGCGCTTGGCTCCCACATGTTTTAATTGTGTATCCTTCAATGCTAGATTTAAGACGTCCAAGGACACCCACCACTCCGCCCTTAGCCAGGAATGCCCCAGAGTCCGCGCCATGATTAAAAGAATTGAAGACAAGACTGACTATGGCTAATAGTTCTTCGGCAATTTCGTGTATTCAAATAAATTTAGACAAATCTAGCGCGGCTCACTTTGAGTTTTTGCAATTCTTTAATACTAGCTCGATAGGTCTTGCGGCTGTTGCTGAGCCTTACATTGGAGCGGGCAACCTGGCCAAAGGAGCGGATTCGGTGATTGTCTTTCAACACTCAGGACACAACAGTCGGGTCAGGGCGGCGGTTTACATGTGCCCTCGTCTGGCCCTCGCCACCCAGGCTACTCTCGTGGCGCAGTACTGCACCCCTGACCTGGCTGTGGTCACTTTCACTTTGGGACAATCCACTATGTTTTTCGTATCTATCTACCTGCCCCCGCGCTGCAATCATAGCACATCACACACTATTTCCACCCTCTCCAGCTTCCTGGAGTGGGCACACAACAACAATTGTATAATTGCCGGCGACTTCAATGCTGCGCACCCGGTCTGGGACCAGGCGCGCGGTCCCAATGCTGCTGGACACAGTTTATGGGGGTATACGCGCGAAAGGGACCTCTTGTGCTGCAATTCTGGCGAAATCACGTTCAGGACCGTCACCCACCAACAGCCCCGTAGCAGCTCCATAGATCTCACATTTGTTTCTTCCAATATTTCTAACTCCATCTCCGATTGGTGCACTGACGAGGCGGTTATTGCGGCCTCTCAACATATTGCCATCCTATTTACACTCAGCTCTTCTGCTGCTCGCATTCCTCATCCCCCGACTTCATCTACTTTTCGCTTTCGCACCTCACCTAACGCGGATTGGAGGGGCTTCAATGACGCTCTGGCCCTATCTATGGAACGGTTGGACTTTCGGCCAGTTGATATCGAACAGTTCACGGCACCTCAGCTAGATGGGGCAGTCCTCGCCGTCACTGCGGCCGTCTGTGAGGCGGCCGCGGCGATTTTTGCCCCCCGCAGCGGCCAACTACCACCCCCTAGGCCCCCCTTCTGGACTGACGAGCTTTCGGGAATGAAGGCTGAGCTGGCGCGGTGCGCCCGCAGGGTAAGCAACATCCGAAGGCATAACCCTTCACTGGACAGCTCTCACCACGAAGTTTCACTCTACACGCAACTCAAGGAGCGCTATGCGGCCACTATTGCGCGTGAATCCGCGGCCAATTTTCGCGCCTTTTGTCAGTCTCAGACGCTGGAGAAGGTGTGGGCCGTTACCAACCCGGTGGTTCGCGCTGACGGTGCGCCCAGAAAGCCTCCCTCCACCCTCACCACTCCGCAGGGACACACTTCCACGGCTCAGGAGTCGGCAGAGTTCCTCTTGCGCCATTTTTACCCGGAGGACGACCCGCTGGACGACGACTCCCTCCAGAGAACGGTCCGAGAACGGGCACATGATATCCCTAACACCCCGGATGATCTACCATTCACGATCGAGGAGATTACTGAAGCTCTCTCCTCCATGTCACACAAAAAGGCCCCTGGCATGGACGGGCTCACATCTGATATTTGTCTGCAAGCCCTGAAAAACCACGACCACTATTTTCTCCCACTCTATAACAGATGTCTGACCCTGGGGCATTTTCCTAGGAGCTGGAAGACTGCCATCGTGCGCATTATTCCCAAACCGGGCTCTTCTGGCGCCGACTCGGTAAAATCCCACAGGCCTATCGGTCTCATTAATGTCTTCGGTAAACTCCTGGAGAAGCTTTTCGTGGGCAGGCTCATTCACCATTCTGCTATTACTGGCAACCTGTCGCCCCTCCAATATGGATTCCGGCACCAAACTTCGACCCTCCATGCGCTTACCGATGCTGTGGATTACATTAAGGCTAACCGCTCCCTCTCTCGTCCCACCATCGCCATCTCTCTGGATATCGAGTCGGCCTTTAACCGAGCTTGGTGGCCGGCTATCCTTGCCCGCCTGAGTCGGATCGCCGCCCCGAAGAACATCGTGAACCTGATCCGCCACTATCTTACGGACAGGTCAGTCATTCTTAGGTATGCCGGGGCCACAGCGGTAAGGCAGATGTCTCGGGGGTGCGTCCAGGGCTCCGCATGTGGACCAGCACTATGGAACCTGATCATTGACGAACTTTTGCAACTGACACTCCCTCCGGGATGCCGTATCCAGGCCTACGCCGACGATGTCCTTCTTGTCGTTGCGGCGGATGATACGGCTTCCCTGGAGATCGCCGCGTGTAATGCTCTCGATCAGATTTCCGCATGGGGACGACGGGTAAAGCTCAACTTTGGCCCGCACAAAACGCAGGCCGTCGCTTTTTCCCCCCGGGCAGCCAGGGCTAACATCTTCATGGCGGGAGTCCGCATTGCCTTCTCTTCCAGCATTAGACTCCTCGGGATGGTCATCGACGCGACCCTGTCATACGGCCCGCACATAAAACAGATTAACCACACTGTATCTAGAGTGTATAATCGCCTAGCACTCTTTGTTAGACCCACCTGGGGGCTTCACCCTGACAATGTCAACGCTATATACAAACACGTTATTGTACCTATTATCACGTACGCCGCTGGGCTGTGGGGTCATGCTGTAAAACGCAAGGCACACGCACGAACCCTGCTATCTGTGCAGAGGGGTTTTGCGCTTAAGACAATCAGGGCCTACCGAACCACCTCTAGTAACGCTGCTCTGGCCCTTGCGGGATTTACTCCAATTGACTTAGATATCCTCCGGGCAGCCGAGGTGCAAAACGCTCGACTCAAGGGCACCTCTTACCTCCTCCCGTCGGACCTCCCTCTGCAGACCCCTGTACCCATCTCCCAACTTCCTCACCCAGCTCTCCGGGTAGCCCCACCGTATTCTTCCGCTGCCACCATGGAGGCCGTATCCGAGGCATGCCGTATAAACTCGGTGCAGCTCTACACGGACGGCAGCAAGCAGGAGGACGGTGCTACCGGGGCCGCGGTGGTGTGCGTGGATATGGACATGGATGACCGACCCTCGGTCTCAATCACCAAATTGAAGTTGCATTCCACCTGCAGCGTCTTTCAGGCGGAGGCCTTCGCCATCCTCAACGCTTGCAACCTGGTCATCCAGCGTGGCTACCCGGACGCCGTAATATTCTCAGATTCATTATCTACTCTCAAGGCCCTCCAATACAGGAGCAGCACTGACCCCCTCATACATGCGATCCACTCTGCAATTATCAGGCATTCCCCATAGGGGATATCCGCTTCTGCTGGGTCAAGGGACATGCTGGAATTCCCGGCAACGTCAAAGCTGACCAAGTAGCAGCGGAAGCGGCCCGTCTTCATAAGACCCCCGACTATCTTTCTGTACCACTCTCTTATATCAAGACCACCTTACGGGACCTCACCCGCCAGCAATGGCAAGACAGGTACTCAGAAGCTGATCAAGGCTCCCACACTAGACTTCTTCTCCCAGAACTAAGCTCCATTACACGTCTTCGCTCCATTCGCTCACACTCCTTCCACCTGACCCAATTCCTCACCGGTCATGGGGCACACCGGAGCTATTTATTCCGATTTAACTTGGTCTCCTCCCAGTTTTGCCCCTGCGACCCATCTACAGTCCAGGACCCTATCCACCTTCTCAGAGAATGTCCGAGGTTTGCCTCTTCTAGGCACAATTATACTATGTCCATTCCGGATAAATATCCGGACCCATTTTCTCTCACAGACCTATTAAAATCTGAACGCCTTACGCACCGTCTCACGGCCTTTATTGAACATATATACAGGAATTTAAAAGATTTCAATTTCCCGCCCCTCTCCGTTCCCCAGCCGACATCGCAATCTTAGCTGGCACTCGGGAGCAGGTGCCAACATTCCTATATGCGAGGAAATAAAATAAAATTAAGATTAGAATTAAATATAATTAAGTTAAGTATTCTAAGAGTAATCGTGTTTTGTTTTGTTTCACGGGCTATGTAATTACGCAGTTAGATATTAGTAAACTTTCTTAGATATTGTAGTTATAAGTTACATTGGTTGTTCAATAACCCTGCTCTTGTTAAATAATCAAACTAACCGTATGTATTATAGCAAAATCTAATTTTGATTTATTATTAAGTTGTACTACCCGTGTGTGTCCTCCCCGAGAGACTCGCTGTAAGTAGCATGGGTTTAGCATAATACCATAATATTATCATAAAAAAAAAAAAAAAAAAAAAAAAACGGAAATCGCCGGATATGCCAAAGGCATACACATGATTGTATTAAGATATAGTTTGTTAATTGTCATTTTAAGTAATCCTGTTTTGTTTTGTTAGTTATAAGTCACAATGGCTGTTCAATAACCCTGCTCTTGTTAAATGGTCAAACCAACCGTATGTTTCATAGCAAAATCTAATTTTGATTGATTATTAAGTTATACTCATTGTAATAAAAACCCATTTATTTATTTTCTTAATTTGTTAATTATATCACGGGTGTTGCCGGTCGCGGTGGCGTGCGGGGGCGGTCGCGGTGGCTCACGTGGTCGGTCGTGTTGGCTGGAGTGGCCGGTAACAGTCGTGTCTCGGGTGAAAGACATCAACGCGCGCAACTTTTTTTTCTTTAGCGCGCGTTGATGTCTTCTACTGTAAAATCTGACCTAAGCATTAAAATCATACTCTATCTTAATGAAAATTTGTACTTAAATAAATAAATAAGTTAGTCATAATAATTTTGTGTAGCTATCGTGACCGGTCACGATAGCGTGGGGTGACCGGTAACGATGGCATAACGTGACCGGTCACGATAGCGTAAAGTGACCGGTCGCGATGGCATCGTGACCGGTAACGATAGTGTAAGTAACAATAGTAACAGTCGTGTCTCGGGTACAAGACCCAACCTAATCATTTTGTCGGTCACGATGCGGGTGTTGCCGGTCGCGGTGGCTCACGTGGTCGGTTGCGTTGGCTGGAGTGGCCGGTCACGATAGCGGGCTTGACCGCTATCGTGACCGGTCACGATGACTGTCGTGACCGGTCACGATGCTATCGTGACCGGTAACAGTCGTGTCTCGGGTGGAAGACATCAACGCGCGCAACGTTTTTCTTAAGCGCGCGTTGATGTCTTCTACTTCAAAGCTGACCGAACTATTAAAACTATAATTTCTATTAATATAAATTAGTAATTAGATAATTTTGTGTAGCTATCGTGACCGGACACGATAGCGTGGGGTGACCGGTAACGATAGCATAACGTGACCGGTCACGATAGCGTAAAGTGGCCGGTCACGGTGGCATCGTGACCGGTAACGATAGTCTAAGTAACGATAGTAACAGTCGTGTCTCGGGTACAAGACCCAACCTAATCATTTTGTCGGTCACGATGCGGGTGTTGCCGGTCGCGGTGGCTCGCGTGGTCGGTTGCGTTGGCTGGAGTGGCCGGTCACGATAGCGGGCTTGACCGCTATCGTGACCGGTCACGATGCTATTGTGGCCGGTAACAGTCGTGTCTCGGGTAGAAGACATCAACGCGCGCAAACTTTTTTTAAGTGCGCGTTGATGTCTTCTGCTTCAAATCGGGCCTAATTATTAAGTCAGTACTGGGTGCAAGGACTACCTCTATCTTATATGTTATTTAAGTACATATACTGTATTACTCTGTCTCTGTCCCCCCTTCACAAATACAAATACAAATACAAATAATATTTATTCGTTATGATCACAGGTATAAAAAATGTTAGTTACATTGAAAAAAGAAAAGTTAGTCTCACTATGATCTACCATATTAGGCATACGAACATTCTTATTAAATAGTGCGTTAATAAGAGCTAGCACTTAATTAATTTACAATTACAATTTTCAAATTTTATCATACAGATAATCATCAATTCTATAATAACACTTATTTTCAAGTAGGGCACATAGTTCAATTTTAAATTTTTTTTCTTCAAGATCTAGTATAGATTTTGGAAGTTTATTGCATAGTCTAGATGCCAGTCCAATTAAACTTTTCCTCATTAAGGCAGTATTACAAATATTATCCTCTACTTTTGCTTTCCTAGGACGAAGATACCACTCAGTGACAGGCTCGGCAGTCTTAAATTTGTCAGTATTAGATTTAACAAATATGCATGACTCTAAAATATATAAACATGGAAACGTGAGCAATTTTAAGGATTTAAAAACTGGTTTGCAACTTTCAGTTGACTCAAGACCGCAAATAGCTCTAACGCATCTTTTTTGTGCTCTAAATATAATTTCTCGGTAAGATGAATTGCCCCAGAAAATAACTCCGTATCTTAGAACTGACATGACAAATCCATGATAAGCGGCTAGAACTACTTCGCGACTAGCCACTTTTGCAAGCTTATTCAGTGCAAAAGAAAAGCTATAAAGCTTTTGGCACACATGTATGGAATGTGATTCCCATGACATGTTACTGTCTATGAATACACCAAGGAATTTTACGGATTCTACGCTCTCAATACTGATTGAATTAATATTTATATTTATATTTGGTACTGATTTTCTTTGTGTGAATTGCATTAATTTAGTTTTGTTCAAATTGATACTTAAATTATTTTCATTCATCCATATTATAATATTATTTATTGTTTTACTTATTGCAGTCTCATATTGCTCTAAATGTGTATTTTCAATTATTACTGTACTATCATCAGCAAAGAGAACCATTGGATAATCACTAGACTTGGGCATGTCATTCACGTAGATCAGAAACAATAGAGGTCCCAACACGCTTCCTTGGGGAACACCAAATTTAACAAGTCTACCTTCCGATCTATATTTTTCTATTTTTTTACTACTTAGAGATATTTGAGTTAATTCCGTATATTGAATTCTATTCTCCAAATATGATTTAATAAGGTTAAGTGCATTTCCCCTAATACCGTTAAGAAATAATTTATTTAATAGTAAACTATGATCAACATGGTCAAACGCCTTTGACATGTCCATAAAAACTGCACAAGTTGGTTTAGTTTTATCTAAGTTTAAAATTACACGATTCGCTAGGTCGTAAATTGCAGAGTTTATAGTCACGCCCTTACGAAAACCTTTCTGTTCGTTCGCTAACAACTTGTATTTTTCTAAAAATGTATATAAAGTTTTATAAATTATTTTTTCTATTATTTTCGAAAACACGGATAGTAATGCAATTGGACGGTAATTTTTTATTTCTTCTCTGTCTCCTGTTTTATAAAGTGGAGAAACAATCACTGACTTTAATTTGTCTGGAAAAATTCCTGTATCAAAAGCCAAATTTATAATGTGGCTCAGTGGTGATGCAATTATATCTCCCACATGTTTAACGGCTGTAGTCGAAATATCATCTATACCTACACTATTTGTGTTTTTTAATGATTTTATAACTTTACAAATATCATTTGGTGTAGTAGGAGGAAGAAATATTGAGTTGACTTGATTTGTAATTTTAGGTGAAGAATTTCCCTGAGTTTTATTCGTAGTCTGTATCTGATCTATATAATAATTATTGAAAGCTGTTGCTATATCAAATGGGTTATTAATACTCCTATTATTTATTCTTATTTTACGTATTGGCTCAGTAGGCATTTTAGATTTAGTTTGATTAATTACTCGCCACGTAGCTTTAGTTTTATTAGCAGATTTTTTTACAATAGTGTCATTTCGAGCTCGTTGTGTTAATTTTATAATATTTTTTAATTTTTTAGAATAGTTTTTAAGTTTTTCTTTATAGTAAACATTTTTATGATCTAATCTAGATATCCATAAAAGCTTTCTTTTGTTTCTGCAACATACTTTAATGCCTTTTGAAATCCACTTTGGTTCATATTTGGTGGTTCTTTTGACAGCTCTTCACCCTGGCGACATCCCTTATCGCCTCGGTGTTTATCTTGATGGCTGCTACTGGTCTATCTCTCAGCCAGTACCGGCCATCTTGGAACAACTTCGATACATTAGTTCAAAGCTCTTCTGAAACATGAGAAAAACAATTGCCTTGTGAAAAACCAGGTTAAAAAAAAAAAAAAAAAAAAAAAAAAAAAAAACCTAACCTAACCTAAACCTAAACCTAGACCTAGACCTAGACCTAGACCTAGACCTAGACCTAGACCTAGACCTAGACCTAGACCTAGACCTAGACCTAGACCTAGACAGACAGACAGACAGACAGACAGACAGACAGTAACATTAACGCCTGACTTCTAGTTTAATGTGAAATACTGACCAGGGTGTTCAATGTTCTTCCCAATTGTTAATTTATCCGACATCTTCCACAGGAAGATTTGTTTGCCTGTATAGAGAGTATCCTTTCTAATGATGATTATTTTAAGGTCTTTTTGGCCTATTGCCCGTGTTAAATCTCATCATATTCAATCTGCATATTTGTTTTGAATTTCAGATGTGATTTGATAAGATTTGTATAGATTGGGACGAAGGTCATTGTCGGTTGAGACGAGGTTATAATATCTTATAAATTGTAGTGACCTACATATTTGAGAGCTTAGACACATCCGTCGCTCTCAGCGCGCCGTAGCATATTGGACGGCGCGCGCGCATCAGCCGATATTTATATGAGGAGCTCCAACCTCGCTCGAACAAGCGACATAGACTCACGTCAAGACTGCCCCTGTAGAACTGAAGATGGTACGCGAGACGCGCAATATTTATGAAGACGCACACCAGCACAATCTTGCAACTGTACGTCACACACCGTGGGTGGAGCCCCCTCGCGGCCGCGGCAAGATCATGAGTTTGTGAATTACTCGTTTAAATATGCACTAGTCTCGAATGTTATTTATGAAATATATATAGGCCTCCAATTAAATAAATTATCTATTACTATACGATATACCATTAGTAGTTTCAATAACCACACCACGATCCTACAAATTCAGCCCTCTTGTGTAATTGCAGGTATGTTTCATTTCAGTTTTTTTTTTCATAAATACATACCGAAATAGAAAACTTTTAATAATAAAATTAAAATATAAAATTTTCAACACAAATATTACAACCTATTGCTATTTCTCTGCAGGAGGTCTTTTTCTACCATATTTAAACTTATAACACGGTCCGCTTGAACCGTATGTAATTTGAATCAAGCTTGGGCCTTTTTTAACCGACTTCAAAAACGAGGAGGTTCTCAATTCGGCCGGTATGTTTTTTTTTTTTTTATGTATGTACACCGATTACGCCGAGATTACTGATCCGATTTACGTGATTCTTTTTTTGTTCGATGCGGAATAGCTGCCATTTGGTCCCATAAAATTTTTTTCAAAAACAGTGGGGTACTTTGGTTTTAAATTAAAAAAAACTGAAATTATGAAATCGTCTACATAAGCGAAATTGCGAATTTTTGCTTTTCCAATGACTTTTTAGTGAAACGATACGATAGTAGGAAACAATATAAGTTGACGGTCACCCATCTAGCTTCGACCGTAGAAAGTTATCACTAAAAATCAGTGGAACCGTCGTCGAGAGCAGACGTATATTTGTGTTAACTTACATTTTCTTAAAACCGAATAGTTTAATTGAAACCGTATTGTTGCTTTGTATAGTGTTGAAAATCCTTTGCTTCAATGAGTAAGTGAACTATAAATCATCTCGCTTTAACTGTGGTGGTTGTCCTTCTTTCGCACCGCATCTCGCGTCCGCGAACTGTCAAAGTAACCATTGTGTTATCGGTGTGTCGTGGAATTTATAGTATAAAAAAAAAAATTACCGCAACCTACCTATAATTTTTTCCGTTTAGAACTGTTAAAGTGTACTACGAATACTGCGATATGGATTCAGCTGGCTCTTCAAATTCCGATATTCCTGCTATAGATGACAACTCTTTAAATGTTAATTTTAGACGTTTGAAGCGGAAAGGAAGAGATGACGATCTCGATCTTACGAGGACACTGGAGAAATTTATGGTAGATATCTCTTCAAAGTTGAACCTTTTGAATTCTGATCTGAGCAGTAAGATTATGTCCATCCAAGAAGATATTAACACCGTTATTAAAAAAGACTTAGAAAGCATCAAGATGAATATCAGTGCTATGAACACGCGCCAATCACAGCAACAGACAGAGTTAAACGACATTAAGGAAAGCTTGAACTTCCAAGAACTTCAGCATAAAGAGCTGCAGGAGCAAATTAATAATATCAAAACAAGTTCAAAAAATAATACTCAAGATTGCACTACATTGAAATTGGAAGTAGCTAAGTTAAATTGCGATATAAATTTACTACAACAAAGAGAACGTTCGGATAACTTAGAAATATCGGGTGTGCCAGAGCGGTCTAATGAGAACATAACTACGTACATATTGGCAATCAGTCAACACCTAGGAATTCAACTTTCTCAAGCGGATATAGTTCAAGCAATGAGGATTCAACCTCGCATCAAAACTTCTGGCCGGCCTAAGGTCATTATCGCGAAGTTTCGGTCGCGTCTTCTCCGTGATTCCATTTTGTCAGGGATACGCAATAAAAAGGGAATGACTACAGCTGACATTGGAATACCTGGTGAAGCCAGGAGAATATATATTAACGAACATCTGACTCCAGCAAACAAAATTTTGTATAAAGACACCCGCGAATTGACCAAATCAAAAAACTACCAATTTGTGTGGGTTCGCGACGGAAAAATATTCGTAAGAAAAGACGAAACGTCACCACCTATATACATAAAAGATAAAATCGATTTAAAAAAAATTGTTTGACCATATTTTATTTGATTTACTCATTGTGTAACTGTATTTCTCAAAAAGTTATTGTCTTCAACTATCATACAAATATCGAACACTTTGTATTTATAGACGCGGGTTTATGTTTAATTAATAAATTTAGTATCAGATATGTATTTAAACTATTTTTTTATACCCAGTTATTAATTTATATTAGGCAAAATTTTTATTTGTTTGATATAATAGGTTCAGTGTTATGTGCTATTTTTTATGCTTTTTTTTCAGTTATAATAAATATGCTTGTGATTGGTTATAACTGCAACAATTGGTTATGTTTTGTTATAAGTTATATGTACTTGTTTGCAATATATTACATCAATCCATCTTGTTTGTGTAGTTGGTTGCAATATTGTATCTATAATCAGACCCCAAATTCAATTTTATGCAAAAATTAAGTATTTTTTATCAAAACGTACGCGGACTTCGTACGAAATGCTTAGAACTATATAATAACATCCTTAGGCATAATTACGACATTATACTTTTAACTGAAACTTGGCTGCAACAGGACATACTAGACTCGGAACTAAGTGATAACAGATACAACGTTTTTCGTTGTGACCGAGATCTTAACCGAACAGGTAAACATTCTGGAGGCGGCGTTTTGGTATGTATTCGTCACGAACTGGGTGCTACGATTAATAACTTCTGGTCCTGTGATTCCGTGGAATCATTATGTTTAACAATACCCGCTGCCAAATTAAACTCATCGGCTAATTTACTAATTATTTTAATTTACAATCCACCAGACGACTCAAAACTCGCTGTTTGAAACCTACATAACAGATAATTACTTACTCGTCGGAGACTTTAATTTGCCGTGTATCAGTTGGGTAAATAATGCATATTGTTTGAGGCATATAGGCAGAAATGACGTGCAATTATCGACACAGGCTTTGATCGACGAACTACATTTCTTAGGGCTGGCTCAATTTAATTATATTTTAAATTCCTGTAAAAATACTCTCGATCTCTGCTTCTCCAACATTAACTTAAATATAATCGAGTCAAAACCTCTCACAAAATTAGACACTTACCACCCTCCGATAGAAATCGATTTGATTGACTTGTGTATTAAACCCTTCAAAGAAAAATCAGAGCCCCGTCTTAACTTTTATAACTGTAACTATGATTTAATCAACGACTATCTTAAATCCATAAACTGGGTCGTAGCTCTTGAAGGAAATAATGTGGATGAGGCAGTGGATAAATTATATACTAAATTAAGTGAATGTTTTACCTTACATGTAATTACCAAAATTAGTAATTACCCAGTTTGGTTTAGTCGTGCCTTAATAAAGATTATTAAGGAAAAGTCTAAAGTACACAAAAGGTGGCGAAGATTTGGCAATCCCAGGGACTACGACGAATTCAGGCTCTTACGACAGCGTCAGCAATGTGTTCAAAAAAAATGTTTCGATAATTTGACCGCGAACACTGAACACAACATTAAACACTGCCCCAAATACTTTTGGACTTACGTAAAGTCAAAAAGAGGCGGCTCCAGCTATCCGCAACAATTTGCATGGAACAATCAAACCTTTGACGACGCCACAGCAATATGTTCTGCATTTAATATGTTTTTCGAGAGCGTTTTTACTAAGCCCAACTCAACCCAGAACATTATCTATAACCCGGATAGTGCAAGCTTAGATTCTGAGACTTTGTCACATATATCTGTTACACAAGATACTGTCCTGAAGCTGCTGCAATCTTTGGATGGATCAAAGGGCCCCGGTTGTGACTCTATTCCTCCAATATTTTTTAAATCATGTGCTGATAGTCTAGCTCTCCCAGTTACTATTATTTTCGAACGCTCTCTTAGGGAATGTACTTTTCCAACTATATGGAAGAGGGCACATATAATTCCCATACATAAAAAGGGATCTAAGTCAGAAATTGAAAATTATCGCCCTATTTCCATATTGAATACACTAGGCAAGTTGTTAGAAAAACTAGTGTTCGGAAATCTAATGGCACGCGCCGGATTCCCTCCCGGATTGATTAGTTAGTCGCATAGCAACACGCGTTTTGAGAGGTCGGTGACAGTGCGCATAAATTAATTACTCCCGGCTCGCGAAGATATTGCAATCTAATCAGGTGTCTTGGCAGCCTAACTAGGGCCCCCTGTGTTCTGTGTGATATTTGTGTGATCCTCTGTGTCGTGAGCAAGTGTTCCTAGAAGATAGTCAGGGTCCATTGAAGGGCTTTGACCAGTTTCAAACCTCGGGGAGCGCTCCTCCCTTCGCTGCTGTTCAGGTGCTGTCAGGGACACTTGCTGAGTGAGTTTGTTTGTGTGTTTATTAGGTTTAGACATTTCTAACGTGCAAGTTAGCTCCGTGTATCACGGACGTAAGCGTACACCCCGGTGTTTTGGTTTTGAGCAAGGGTGACGAGTGTTCCGCCCCCCAGACTACCGGCCGCGTATGCAACATACTTTTGGTAGCAGAGCGTGGTTGGCTACATTTGATAGCACCACTTATTGTTAGTTTAGCCATTGGGCTAGTTGTTAAATAAAATATAAAAAAAATATATTTGTAATGTTAATTAATTGTTTACTACTGGACTGCACGTTTGATTTGCCTAATATTAGGTCGTGTAGGTTATTTTTTCCAATGTCTACCATGATTGATAAAAAAATTATTTGAATAAAATCATAGGAATTTAAAATCATAGTTGGGTCAATATTCACGTGCTCGGTGAATGATAGCTGCGTGGCACATTCTTTTGTCTCCTGTTGCCAGGTGCGACTTGTTTACGACAAGCCGGCCGGCGAATTGTGTTTATGCGGTTTTAGACCGTACGTCGTAGATAATACGGTTGGTTTAATTCGATTTGTATTTCTGTTATTTTGAAACGTATAAAGTTTTTTTTGTATTAAGTTAGTTTAACTTTAATAACTTAAGGTTTCGTTCGTTCTAGAAAATAATTTAAAAGTAAATTGATTTGAATATTGTTTAGCATTTGTTTGCGATTGTTATTTTGTTAGAAAAAAAATATATTATTTACGCTTCCACTTACTTAACTTAAAATTTATTGTAATTATAATTGTAGTTCGAAATAATGTCGGCACTTTCTAGTAAAGCGAAAATTCGGGCTGAGTTGCGGTGGCTAGTAACAGCCGCAGCCTTGCTGAATAGACCAGATAGACAGGAAGCCTTATTAAATAGGTATGTTGATCTTCCCTTACGCATGGCAGTTGTCGACGAGCAATATGCTCTGTTTTTAGAAAAGTCTGGCAATGTTGAGGATGTCGTCCGCAAGGAGGTCGAAAATGATGTTGACCAGTGCTACGATCTGTCAGACCGTATAGCAGAGGTGGCTCGACCCCTTCTCCAGAGTAGGGAATCAGACTCGGACGCGACAAAACCTCTGTCGAGCTCGATGCCCGCGTTGTGGTCGCGTCTACCACCTCTTGATTTGAGACACTTTTCAGGAAGACTTGAGGAATGGGAAGGGTTCTCAAATTTATTTAATAGCCTTGTTGACGCTAGGGATGATTTGACGCCGGGTCAGAAACTCGCCTACCTTCTCACAGTTTTGGAAGGGGAGGCCCGCGAGCAGGTTCAGCATCTGGCCCCCACGGATGAAAATTATAAGGTGGCGATGGATATTATTACCCGACGGTACCAAAATGTGAGGAGACTAGCCGACGCTCATGTTGCTAGCATTTTAGGACTCCCACGAGTTACTAGTCTGTTGCGTTTACGAGTTGACATATTGAACCCTCTTCTGGTGGCCGTTAATGCTTTACGCAGTTTGAACTTGCCGGTAGAGGAATGGTCTTTTCTCTTACTACACATTGTGTTGGCTAAGTTGCCAGACAATTTAAAGATGCGATTTGAGCAGAGATTTGGTGGGGATAGCTCCACATACCTGCCACCCTTTAAGGACCTCTTGAAATTTATGGAGGATGAATGTAGGCTAGCGGACAACTCCGATGTAGCTGGCCCATCCTGGGTGAGGACTACAGATCAACCACCGCCATCGAGTAGATTCCCTCGTTCGGGACGACAGGAACCCAGACAGCCCAAACGGTACTCCGTGGTTCAGGAAACCTCGAGGTGTACTTATTGCAAGGACTCTGGGCATCAGACGCCCAGTTGTAGGAAGTTCTTGAGTCAGCGTGTACAGGGTCGTAGGGCTATAGCTCGCCAACGAGGATTATGCTACTCATGTTTGGGCTTACACTACCAGCGAGAATGTTCCCAGGCACATCCTTGCAAGTATTGTGGTGGTAAGCATCATGCGTCTTTGTGTATGAACATGAATGGTGCAGATAGTGAACGAGACCGTAGGCGTAACGCTGCCGTTTCGAGGGTTAGTGAGGCACCCCGCACGGGCGGGGGCGTTGTGCGAAATGATTATCCGCGTAACTCTGATGGTGAATCGGTAGGGTCTAGACGATCCCAGGTTGAACAGGATAGGGTCCCTAAGGATCCCCCACCTCCTAGAGACCAGAGAAATTCTACTCATTATGGTGTTACTACTGAAACCGGCCGAGTCTCGCCACCCTTTGCTAATCATCCGCGTTTAGAACGTCGTAGGTATCAACCAAGATGGAACGTGCTTGAAAAAATGAAAAATGAAAATGAAAATGAAAAATGAAAAATGAAAATGAAAATGAAAATGAAAATGAAAAATGAAAATGAAAATGAAAATGAAAATGAAAATGAAATGAAAATGAAAATGAAAAACATTTATTGGTTATAAATAAAAGTAGTAACAAAACAGCATGAATTTTAAAACAAAATCTTATAACCAAATGGTCACCACTCAGCGTATGCTGCAACCTGGAAGGCCACAGCGCTGGTCTTCCGTGGTGCCAACTGAGAGCGCAACGCGCGCATACCGTCAAACCTCAAGGTTGTTCCGCAATAAAATTATTATAAAAACTATTTGAAAAACTATATGCATAGTGAAAAGTGCCCAAACAGTACAACACAAATTTAGTAACGAGTATATATAAATAAAATAACATCATATTCAATAATCACAAATTAATCACAGTAAATTAAAATACTAAATTAATTTTCGTTTAAAATTTCAAAATAACAATCAAACAACACAGGACGACTACCTACGGATACATCTTTTGGAGGTCTAGTAGATGCTTAGAAAGCGATCTTTTAAAGCAGAAAATTGATGCTGAGTTTTTAATGGGGGGTGGCAAGTTGTTCCAACATTTCGTGGCAGCGTAGCGAAAGCTGCCACGAAAGGCAGCAGTCCTATATTGTTTGAAAACCAAGCGCGTAGCAAGGCGGACCTTCCGAGTCGAAAAAGATAATTTTTCATAGAGATATACTGGCTTCCTATTCTTTATAATCCCAAACAGTAACGTGGCAAAATGAAGAGTGCGCCGGGATTCCATATTAAGGAATCCAAAGTGATTTATATAGGGTGAAATATGTGCTCGTCGTGGGATAGGATAGCAAAATCTAATGCAGGCGTTCTGAACACGTTGAAGTAATTCCTTAGAACGTACCAACAAGCGGGCACCGAAGACCGTATCCACGTAGTTCAACTTAGAGAGGATCAGTGAATCACACAGTTTGACTCTAATGGATATACTGAGATAATCGCGCAGTTTATATAGTACAGACAATCTATAAAAACAGTTTCGAACAGTTTGCAGCAAATAGGCTTCAAATCGTAGTGAGTCATCAAATAAAAGTCCCAAATTACGAGCTTCCCGAACACGGTCCAAAGCAATTCCCCTAATCTTTACAGTTGGATTAAAAGAAATAATCCGATTCACAACAAGTTTAGACCCAATAATAAGAAATTTAGATTTCGACGGGTTTAAGACCAAATTATTATCTTCACACCAGCCAGACACACGATTAAGAACCTGGTTCATGTTGTTAATGGCAATGTTTGTATTATTTGGCTTAAATGAGATATATAGCTGGAGATCGTCAGCGTAAATGTGATGGTGAAGATTTTCGAACTCACGTACAATGTCGGCACAATATATAGCGAAAAGTATAGGACCGAGTATACTACCTTGAGGAACACCCCTTATCACAGGCATGGTATGGGAAACAGATTTGGTGCCATCACTGTCAGTAAGCTCCACCATTTGCAAACGTTCACCTAGGTAGCTTGCAAACCACTTTACCGCCGAAATATCAAAACCATAGTAGGAGAGTTTAGAAAGAAGCAGGGATGTATTTATGGTGTCAAAAGCGCGAGAAAAGTCGAGGAGCGTTAAAATGGTTCCCTTGCCCTCATCTTGTGCTTCCAGAATGTTATCAATAACGTCCAGAAGCGCCGTTGAAGTGCTATGACCCTTTCTAAATCCGGATTGTTTTTTAGGCAAGATGTTGTTACACTCTAAATATTCAGTTAGTTGCAGACATACCACTTTTTCCAAAACTTTGGACAAAAAAGGCAGAATGCTAATCGGACGTAGATCACTCAGTAGAGACAGACTGGCAGTTTTAGGCAACGGCCTGACCACAGCAGTTTTCCAAGCGCTCGGGAAGGATCCAGTTTCAATTGATTTATTCACAATTGCTGTAATTAGTTTTAAAGTTTGAGGCAGGATCAAAGAAATCATATCCATTCCAACACCATCCACCCCCATTGCATTTGTACTAAATGATCTGATAATTTTACCAATTGTATTTTCACTAACTGTGTGCAGACAAAAGACCGACTGTCCATGCCTCTGGAACTCAAAAAACGTTAAGGTTGACAGTTTCACTTCATTTTTCCCAGGTAAAGATAAAAAATGATTATTAAGTAAATTTGGATCCTGAAAGTAGGGTGGAAGCTCATCGTGTTTTGGTTTAAAATTACCAACGTTGCGCTTGAGTTCTTTCCACAAAATACGTGGGTTATGAATATTATAATTGACATGATGTTCAAAATATGCTTTCTTTTCAGCATAAAGAGCCGTGGAAACAATACTTTTGAGCTCTTTATAATATTTAATATGTGCCTCCGACCCCGAGGAGCGACTGCGACTGTACGCTTTATCTCTTAATTTCATCATTTTCTTAACATTGTACGTGATCCAAGGATGAGACCTCTCATTTACAGTTACTTTTTTATAGGGTGCATGGCGATCGTATAAACTTATAACACTAGCAGTAAATCGATCCACCATAGAATCGATATTACCGTCCATTATACTGTTCCATTCAAAAGCATTTACCTCAAAGTAAAAAAGATCGAAATCGATATTTTTAAGCGGTCTATAAATAAGAAATTTAGGGACTGGCTTTTCTTTTTTGATACGAAGCTTACATGACAGGAATGCATGATTACTCAAATCGGGAATGTGGGCCACGCCAACGTCAATAAGGCTCATGTCAGAGCACATCAAATCAATTAATGTCTCACTATGACTAGTAAAATGAGTTGGAACCGAAATAAACTGTCTCAAATTAACACTATTTAAAAATTCTAATATTTTTTTTGTATTTAAGTCTTCACTCTGCATTACATTAATATTAAAATCGCCAGTCAGTACGATGTGGTCAAAATTAGACAGCGAAGTTACAGTATCTGTTAAAGCGTCCAGAAACAAGTCAACACTCTGCCATGGAGGACGGTATGCAGTCCCAATCGCCGTTCTTAAACCGTTAACCGTCAAACCTAACCAGATTTGTTCAACGCCCGGAGCCTCCGGAAAAGCGAGCAAGCGCGCACTAATACCCCGTTTGATATAAAATCCAACACCACCCCCGCGCGCCCGCTGGCCCGCAGCCGCAGCGTCCCGCGGTTTGTGCCGAAATCTGTAGCCGGCCGGATTTGGCGCACGCGCCTCTTCCCCCGCCCTGATCCAAGTTTCGTTGACTGCCATTACATCAACAGAGTGCTGCTCTAAGGCAGCGACGAACTCATCATGCCGTGTACCAAGCGAGCCAGGGTTTAAGAAACCAAGAGACACACACTTAGCTTTAATAAACTGTAATACAAAACTATAAAGAATTTGGTTAAATTTAGAATTTGATAGATATTGTCTAAGATACGATATATGGCGCCAATCGGTAATTTTTAATATTCTTAAAATAAATCTTGCGCAAAAATACTGTAAAATTAATGAATTCCCAAACACTGAACATGACTTATACTTATATATACTTATATATATATAGTCATTTTTATTACAGCGAAAAACAACAAATATTATTATGTATTTTTTTAAGTGTATGGAAATAAGCAGAAGATAATAGCAAGTAAATAAATGGATATAAGATAAATAATATATCATACCGTCTACAGCATCATACATATTTAAGCACCCACCACATTGCATGCACAGATCAAAAACGTGAGAAATACAACCCTCGAGAAAAGCGATCGTCTCAACCAAAGTATAGATTAAACAGCCAATATCTTTTAAACAGACAGGACTACATAATACAGGACTACATAAGATTTTTTTCAAAAACATAACATTGTGTAAATGTAACGAAAAGAAATAAGCATAATTAGAATATACCTTTGTGACATAACTATAGCTCAAACTATAAAATATATACTTTAAAGCAGAAAACATCGGTAAAAGCATAAAACATACGTTTTCATTTACATAAACATTAATACTAATACAATTGGTTTTATTGCGCTTTACCGCTACAGAAAACATTTGAAGGACATATAACAAACAAACGGGACATGACTGATATTTTGTTGTTAAAAGCACATTGCATAAATTTATAGAAATAAGATATAATAATATAATATAATGTGCGCTTAAATTAACATACAAAGCAAAAAATATAGCACCTGCACAAAAAAATATAATATTTACATGAAGTATGTATATTAAAGTAAAGGGTGTTGCTAACATCTTAAAGCACTCTTTTTTAACTACATATGCAAGTACCATGCCCCACACAATTAATAACTGCTGTTTATTTGCTACAAACGATTTCTGGTCCAAAAACACGTACGATATCAGCCTCTGTACGCAGGCGATGTCGCGGTGCATCAGGGCCGTTGAACTGCCGAGCATACACCCGGCCATTCTTAGTCCAGACATAACGCCAGTTCAAGCGCCCCGCGGTCTCTCGTGCCCGTCGAAATAATGATCTATTTACCTGAGTTAATCTCTCGTTAATATAGAAACGGCAGGGAGGTCCTGGTAGCCCTGTGCCATCCGTAGTGGCACCGCGCCGAACACGAGCAGCACTCAACATCTCGTCGCGGGTGGCGCGTCGCGCCAACCGCACCACCACTGCCCTCGGACGGCCGGGTCGCTCCCCATCATAATCAGCCGGAGGACGTCCCACCCGCGAGACACAGACAATGTCATTCACACCGAGGTTAACTCCCAGCTTGCCAGCCAAAGTAACTGCTACATGCGTCAAATTTTCACCTTTTTGTTCCGGAACACAAGAAATCTCAATGTCATTCAACAATAACTCTTGGTCACGTTCATTGAGTTCAAATTTTAATTGTTCTATAGAAGACAGCAGTGATGTCTCATTCGCAGGGTTAGCGACAGCAGTGCTAGTACGGAGCTCCAATTGCCCTATGCGCTCGTCGAGTTTACTAACGTGTAGCTCACAACTATCCATTCTTGACGTAAGCTTGGACATAGTGTCACTTAAGTATTTCATCTGAAGTCTACTAGCCACCATTTCCTCACGAAGCAACCGCATTTCTATTATTAGATCGTTCATATTCATCGTCGTCTCAGCAATAATACCATGACCCAAACTGGTTGTATTCATGCCACAATCTGCATCTGCCATAGAAATGTCCAACGGCGGGCTGGCCGACGGCACCGCCCCACCCCTACGGGATGTGATCCTGTCACCCTCAGGCCTTACCGGGGTGTTCGAATTATCACTCTTTGGTTGCCGGCTTACACACAGAGCACAAATCCAAGCGTCCCTCTTTTCCCCCGTTAATGTGCTATAGAAGCGCTTCTCAGATACATTTGCGCACAATAGATCATAGCACTGCTTACAAGCACAACAGCATAAATATCTTCTATCGGTGATAGGATTAGGGCACCCAGCGCATTTTAAATTATTATTACTCATTATAGTAAATAATTAGTGACAGTGATCAGCTGTTTTAACCGTTACCGTCACCCAGCCGGCGTCAATCTGTCTGCAGTGCGTAGACGCAACGAGCAAGACAGTCTTACGTGAAAGCCCACAGTCACGAGAAGGACAGCGTGTGCCGGCTCGGGTAACTGACCGGCCTTAAGGTAACCTTGACAGTGAATTTGCGGTTTACTTAACACTCGATACTTATTATTTAATTTCAAGATTGCACCGTATTATGGACACTGATCATGGGTTTTGGTTTAATATTATTGTATCACTGTTCACAGATATTAAATTGGTATGTAAAATAGCACTGGACAGCACTTAATTAGCACAAAAATATTATGATAAACGAGGACAAATACAACTTGATGTTTACACGGCAAGCGCGCGCGCGCGTATATGGCTTGATAGCTTGATAGCTTGATCGCTATGAGCGACCGTTTCCATCAGATGAAACCCCTGTTGCTAATTGTTAACAATTAATGTCGCCCCAGCTTTCTCCAGAGACTGTTGTTCTGCCGACGGCCTCTGTGTCTGTAAGAGGGCTGAGGGGTAAAATTGTCAAGGCACGAGCTTTGTTAGATTCGGGTGCTCAGGGATGTGTTTTGTCTTCTTCTTTGGTTGGCCAGTTAGGCCTTAGGATACAACCTCACTATGAAGGGATTAGGGGTATTGGTGACGTGAAAGTGCCCAAATTAGTTGGCGAAGTTCAGTTTACTTTCACCCCCGTTTCTTGCCCATACCCGAGCATCACAACATCAGCTATCGTTTTAAATACGGTAGTAGGTAGACAGCCGTCGTTTCAAATTGACCCCTCTATTATTTCTTTGACGTCAGGATTAGTACTGGCAGATTCCAAGTTCTACGCCCCAGGTCCGGTTGATGTACTGCTGGGAGCAGACGTCCTAGGGCGGTTGCTGTTAAGAAACAAGCGGGTATTACAGCCGGGTGGTTTGGTTGCCCTAGAGACGGTCCTCGGATTTGTTGTTTTGGGTCCCGTACACCACGCTTCTCCCCCGCCTATTAATGATGGCTCCCTTTTTGTTGGGTCCTCTCTCTCTGATACCCTTCAAAGGTTTTGGGAGATTGAAGAACCCCCATCCGAACCACGAGTTAACCCAGAACAAGAGGAATGTGAATTATTCTATCAGAATAACACTGGTCGTCTTCATTCTGGTCGTCTCCTGACTCGATTGCCCTTTCGTGCCGGTCGACCTCCTCTGGGCGAATCCAGAATGCTAGCGGAAAAGAGGCTAGTGTCAATGGAACGCCGCATGAGCAAAGACCCGGTCTTCCGTAAGAAGTACGTTGACTTCATGCGGGAGTATGAAGAGTTGGGCCATATGTCGGTATCGGATTTGGATTGGCGCTCGGTGGAGCATTACTTCCTTCCGCATCATGCTGTTTTGAAAGGAGGTAAAATTCGTGTGGTTTTTGATGGCTCCGCCCCCACGTTTTCTGGTGTCTCCCTTAATCAATGTCTGCATGTGGGTCCAAAGATGCAAAAGGAGATCTCAGACATTCTCACTAATTTCCGTAGACACCAGATTGTATTTATGACGGATATCCGAATGATGTTCAGGCAGACTGTTATCCACCCAGAAGACCGTCGTTACCAGCTGATTTTGTGGCGAGAATGTTCAAGCGATCCCCTCCTGGTTTACGAGCTCAACACGAATACGTATGGGTTAGCTTCAAGTCCGTTTGTAGCTATTCGTTCGTTGTGTGAGTTAGCGGAGAGGGAGCGTTTGAACTATCCTCGTGCGGCTGAGGTATTGACTAACGACGCTTATGTCGATGATATCTGCACCGGAGCGTCTAGCATAGATGAAGCATTGGTCTTGCGAAATGAATTGGTGGCTATTATGAAGGCAGGAGGATACGAGTTAAGGAAGTGGTTGTCCAACTCGCCTGAAGTCCTCGTTGGTCTGCCTGAGGAGCACCAACAAGATCCTCATCTTTTTGAGAATGCTGATAATCCTAATATGGTGACGGTTCTTGGAGTGCAATATAGGCCTGTCCCGGATATATTCACATATTGTATTGATTTGAGGGTTCCAAAGATCTGGACCAAGCGTCTAGTTTTGTCAACTATAGCGCGAACATTTGATCCGACTGGATGGATAAGCCCAGTTACCTTCTTGGCTAAATGTTTTTTGCAGCGTCTTTGGGTTCTTGGAGTGTCGTGGGATGAGCCTCTCCCGGGAGAGTTGCTTGCTGATTGGGTAGATTTTGTATCATCTCTCCCTGACCTCAATATGGTATTTTTGCCGAGACTATTTCTTCCGACCGGGAAGTTTAAAGCTAGTCTCCACGGATTTTCAGATGCTTCCGAACGCGGATATGCTGCGGTTGTATTCCTCCGCACCGTGACTGTTGACGGAAAGATTGCTGTGCATCTGGTATTAGCTAAGAGCAAAGTCGCTCCCCTTCGGACACGTCTTACCATTCCGAAGATGGAATTGTGTGGAGCAGCTCTTCTGGCACGTCTATTGAACCACGTTAGTTCTACCTTGGGGCGTTCTGTAGAATTAAGTAGCGTGTATTCTTGGACTGACAGTCAAATTGTTCTGTGTTGGCTAAAGGCTCCAATTCATACTCTGGAAGTCTTTGTTGCAAACCGAGTGGCACAGATTCACAACTCCTCCGTTGATTTGGTTTGGCGTCATGTTCCCGGAGAGTTGAATCCGGCTGACTGTGCCTCTCGAGGATGTAGGGCTTCACAGCTTTTGTATCACCCCCTGTGGTGGGGTCCCAAGTGGCTAACACGACAAGAGTCGAATTGGCCATCAGGTCAAACTTTGGCAGCTCTATCGCTTCCGGGATTACAATGTTTGACTTTGGAGAAGCCAGCCATAGATTTTGGTTTTTTGTTGAATCGGTACAGCACACTTGATAAGCTGCTAGGAGTTACCGCTTGGATTCGACGCTTCTATAACAATTGCAAGCGACCTCAACAAAAATCAGTATCATTGAATCTTACGCCTGAGGAACGTCAGGAGGCGTTGTTGTATTGGGTTCGAGTTGTACAGGGTGACACCTTCAAGTCAGAGATAGCCGCTTTGCGTCAAGTAGGTTGTAATCTAAAAGGCGCTATCTCACGATTAAATCCATTCCTCGATGAAAATGGTCTCATTAGAGTAGGGGGGAGGCTTAGGAATGCTAGCTTATCTTTCGGAGCTCGCCATCCCCTATTGCTGCCAAAAGATGGGCATTTGGTGCAATTGTTAGTTACAGATCGCCACATTAAGAACTCTCATGCCGGTATCAATGCTCTATTAGCGATCCTACAGCGTGAGTTTTGGATTTTATCCGCTAGGAGAATTAGTCGCAGCGTTGTCTTTCGTTGTATGCCGTGCTATAGGTTGAGGGCTACTACAATGCAACCTCAAATGGGTGATCTACCTGTGGATCGAGTTACGGAGAGTAGACCCTTTGCTGGAGTTGGCACTGATTTTGCTGGTCCCTTCAGAGTAAAGACATCGCGACTGCGAAATGCCAAGTGTTATAAAGCGTATTTGTGTGTCTTTGTTGTCTATCCACCAAGGCTGTACATTTAGAAGTAGTATCGGAATTGTCAACGGAAGCCTTCATAGCTACGCTAAGCAGATTTGTATCGCGCAGGGGACTACCGACATTAATTCGTTCCGATTGTGGCACTAATTATCAGGGTGCAAATAATTATTTGAAAGATGTTTGTAAATTTCTAGCGGAAAACAAGGTAGACATTGGAACCACCCTTTCACAACGTGGGATAACCTGGAAGTTCAGTCCTCCAGCTTGTCCACACTGGGGTGGAATATTTGAAGCTTGTGTGAAGGCGGCCAAGACTCACCTGCGTCGCGTTATTGGCGAAACTGTCCTTACTTTTGAAGAGCTTGACACGGTGTTCTGTAAAATTGAGGCCGTCCTCAATTCGCGACCCTTGTGCCCACTGTCCTCCGACCCGAATAATCTGGAAGCGTTAACTCCAGGCCATTTTTTGATAGGGCAACCTCTTAATGCTCTGCCGGAATATCCGCTGAAAGATGTGAGATGCAACCGATTGTCGCGATTCCAGTTGTTGCAACAGTTGTCTCAGAGTTTTTGGGCACGCTGGTCGCTTGAGTACTTGCACATCTTGCAACAGCGTGTTAAGTGGACCGATAAGAGCTCTCCACCCAAGAACGGGGACCTCGTTTTGGTGAAGGATACTAGCCTTCCGCCTTTGTTCTGGCGTCGAGGTCGCATTGTCAAACTAATTTGCGGTGCAGATGGCATTCCCCGCTTTGCCGAGGTCTTGGTTGGGGATTCAGTTTTAAAGAGAGCGGTTACCAGCCTCTCTCGTTTACCCGTGGATTAGCGTACCGTTCGTAACGGTTCGGGACGGGGGGATGTTCGGAAATCTAATGGCACGCGCCGGATTCCCTCCCGGATTGATTAGTTAGTCGCATAGCAACACGCGTTTTGAGAGGTCGGTGACAGTGCGCATAAATTAATTACTCCCGGCTCGCGAAGATATTGCAATCTAATCAGGTGTCTTGGCAGCCTAACTAGGGCCCCCTGTGTTCTGTGTGATATTTGTGTGATCCTCTGTGTCGTGAGCAAGTGTTCCTAGAAGATAGTCAGGGTCCATTGAAGGGCTTTGACCAGTTTCAAACCTCGGGGAGCGCTCCTCCCTTCGCTGCTGTTCAGGTGCTGTCAGGGACACTTGCTGAGTGAGTTTGTTTGTGTGTTTATTAGGTTTAGACATTTCTAACGTGCAAGTTAGCTCCGTGTATCACGGACGTAAGCGTACACCCCGGTGTTTTGGTTTTGAGCAAGGGTGACGAGTGTTCCGCCCCCCAGACTACCGGCCGCGTATGCAACAACTAGTTCTCAACAATGTGTATACCGTTATTACAAAAAGCGTTCCCAGTACACAACATGGCTTTCTTAAAGGGCGGTCTACTTTAACGAATTTGTCTATATTCACTGACTATGTTTTAGGAGGAATGGAAACATCTGGCCAGGTTGACGTGGTCTATACGGACTTTGCGAAAGCTTTTGACCGTGTAGACCACACTATACTCTTACAAAAATTGCTATCGCTAGGATCCACGGTAACTTACTGAGATGGATAACCTCCTACTTAACTAATCGCTCCCAAGCAGTCGTTCTAGGCGGTTACAGGTCCGATTACATAAATATCCCTTCCGGAGTTCCGCAGGGATCTCACCTCAGGGGTCCTCTTTTGTACAATGCATATACCTATGATATATACACGTGCTTATAGAACTCTAATCATTTATGTTATGCAGATGCTAAAAAAATGTATATAAAAATTAATTCCATTTCTGACTGCGAACAATTACAACTCGATTTAGACAGGCTCTACGATTACTATCTACGAAATAATATTTGTATTAATATAGACAAATGTCATTGCATTAGTTTTACACGAAAAAAAACGCCAATAACATTCAATTATAATTTTAATAATGTGGCTATAAAAAGAGTGAATGAGGTGCGTGACCTTGGAGTAATTCTTGACTGTGGTATGACAATGGTGTCACATGTTGATAACATTATCAAAAAATCGTATAGAAATCTGGGATTTATTATGAGAACATGTCAACCGTTCAAAGATGTTTTGAGTCTCAAGGTGGTTTATTACGCTTACGTCAGAAGTGTCCTTGAATATGCATGTCAAATATGGTCACCACATTATGCAGTACATTCAGGTAGACTTGAAAGCATACAAAAGAAATTTATTTCCCGCTTAAACTACAAATTTATGAAGCCTGATAAAGGATATATTGAAAATTGTCGTGACTATGGATTGCCTACTTTACAGGATCGACGCACAACGATGGATATGGGGTTACTCTTTGACATCCTGCAGGGACACATCGACAGCTCTGAATTACTAACTAAAATTCAATTCAATACACCAATTTATCGCACACGACATTCACCGATGTTTTATGTCCCTAAACATTCATCGTTGTATGGTAAAAATACAGTGGTAACAAGAATGATGAATACGTACAATACAAGGTTTAATAGTGTTGATCCTTTTCACACTACAAAAAAAACTTTTATTCATAACATAAGAAAAATATTAACCAACGAACGAAAACAATATGGAAATTAAAACACAATAAGATTCAATTTAATAATAATAATATGTAAATGCATTTTGGATGATGAGTAAAGTTATTGTTGCAGATATAATATTAATTATTAATTAATAGCTTATTTCAGAAAAGAAATTTATTCCTCTTTTTCACATGTGTACTTAATTATGTATATGTGTATGTTTAGATATGCATATATGTGTTTGTGTATGTAAATATAATAGTAAAACATGTAAGCATCTTAAGTCACAAGATATTTGGCACACAAAAACAAACCGGTAAAGAATCTTTTTTTTTTTTTTTTAGGATTTGAATAAGATTAGAACTTAACAATTAAAATTTAAAACATTTTATAGTCAAGTTATATTTATTTATAAGATTTTTATTACTTATTAACACAGATGTTGCGATTTGATTATGTTATCCAGTTTTAAATATTAATAATTATGTTATTTAACTATTGTACCTAATTTGAAGCCTTATAAAGTTAATGAATATTAAAATCACTCACATTGTACTCATACATAATTTTCTGACATACTCGATAATTTCATGTAGTGTGCAGCCAAATACTTACCATTATGCAGCATATCATACAGTACCTGTTTATAAATTGTCTTGTCTCACGCTCACTACCGGTTTGTTAAATTTATTCCCTACCCGCTTTAGTTTTATACTTCATTAGAAACAAATTACTTATATTGTATTTATATTTATTTGTAAGCACAACAGATTGTGTGTGTTCTCTTCTAAGATGGCATCCTCAGTGGATAACTGTAATTGACCTATTTATTAGAATTTAGATTTAAGTACCAGTCTGTAATAGGTTGTTGTTATCCTGAATAAATAAATAAAAAAAAAATAAAAAAAAAATGTGAAAAAAAATTTTTAAACAAAAATTAAAACCGACTTCAAAAAACTGAAAAGGATGAAATAATTAAATTTAAGTAGGTATCCATCCCCTAGAAACATATTTTTGGAGTTGGTGCTAAGTGGTTTTATATGTGAAAATACAATACATGAAATAAAGATTGTGCCCTGGGAGTCTGGAATCTGATTTAATCGGCCAACGGTCGAACCCATACCTCATCCCGCTGAGCTAAGTAGACCAACCACTACAAGCTTTTATTCCTTTTGCTTTGAAAATCAGGAGATTTGTTGCGGGTAATGGTTTTACACACTCCAGAAGGAAAGCCATTAAATAAATAAAGGTTGTAGTGTTGTGGTATGCAACACTACCTTAATAAGCTACCTTTTTATGTGAATCATGTGTAAATAACTGTTAAACCCAATTACCTGTACAATATCTTTATTTTATCACTAGATTTTACAACATTTTCACTGTAAATCATCATCATCACTTTTTCGTCTGAAATGTGTATCTCCACTTAAGTAAGTCGCTGTTTCACACTTGCACTTGTATTCTACCCATTTTTCACGTCTTTTTCAATAATATTTAGGCTTGTTATTATTGTATTTTCTTCGAAATTACTGTTTATTTACTAGTTTGACATGACGTCTTCTTTTGTTTGACAACTGCTTTTCTTTTTTGTTTGTCTATAATTTTCTGGAAATCTCTATTCCGATTTTAAATTGTGTCCGTGGTATAAAAGGAGGGCCGGATGCTAGGTAGGGCAGTCTAGTCTTCGGCACGGAAGAGAAAGGTCGGAAGAGGAAGTGGCAGCAGTCCCCGTCACCAGCAGTCTCCGGGTCCTCGGCGGTTCCTGTGCTGCGAGCCTCGGCCTGCCTACCTGCGACGGGCCTGCCACGGGCCCCTTCCTCGTGTCCTCCGCTGTTCATCGGGCTCAACTTGCCGGTCTAAGGCGCACCTCCTGCGCGTGCCCCTATTGCACGCGCCACCACTGCGCGTGTCGCCGCTGCACGCGCCCCTACGGCGTGGGCCGTTATTGCCCGCGCCACCTCGCTGCGCGCCACCTTGTTGCGCGCCGCCTCTCCCGCGCGCCTCTACCGCTGCGCGGTCTAATGGTAATAATTAGTACCTAACCAAGACTTTTTGGACAATTATGCATTGCTAAACAAATGCACAGTGACTCGTCCTGTGACTCCTAAGAACTACGCTAACCAGTGATAGTATTATTCATCATAAGATAAAAACTCAAACTTAAGGTTTTTAAAAGATTTTTAAAGATACTCTTCTTGATTGTACCGGTTGTTGCTATGGTTACCGAAGCTATTATTATTCAAATGTCATGTCCTTATTTAATTGACTTGTCAATTAGAAAAAAAAATTGTGATTTTTTCTAGCATTTCGGAGAAATAATCCTACTTAGTTTTTATGCATATCATAATGCCATACGATTATCCAGCTAATCACCAGGCTGATATCCATTAATTCATCTATGGTATTTGTAACGGAAATGCTGCAGCGGCACTTCGCGAGTATCGACGGCGATTCCCTGGTCGACGCGTTTCTGATTTACGCACATTTATATCCATTTACAGAAGGTTTAGTGAAACAGGTATCAGACCGCTTCGTGCTGAACGAGTAATTGATTTAAGCGTGACCCAGGCAAACAACATAATGAATCTTAGTACCTAATTAAAATGTAAAACTATAAAAATTTGACGTCCTGGGGCGGGAATCGAACCCGCGACCTTTCGCAATCCGGGCGACTGCTCTTAAAATTAAGAATAATGAATATTTTTATTGAGGATCCTACACTGTCAACAAGACGCGTTGGGATAAAGTGGGTGTTTCTCATATGAAAGTGTGGCAACTGTGGAAAAGATACGCATTGCATCCTTATCACTACAGAAAAGCGCAAGGTATCCTAGCACCTGATCATTTTTCCAGAGTTACATTTTGCCAAAGGTTGAATGATGAATTAATACGAAATCCAATGCGCCTTCAGAAAATTTTGTGGATGGATGAAGCACAGTTTACAAGGGCCGGGGTATTAAACTCAAAAAATCAAGTTCAATAGCTTGCTTTTTTTGCAAAGCTATTCAAGTATTTGCTCCTGTTAGTCATCATCTCATGATGATGGGCTGGTGATGGAAGGTACAGCTCCTTAACGGTTAGGAGTTAGAAGATAATTCTTTCACTATGTATTACAACCAAAGACTGAGAGACAGACAAGTCGATAGTGCTGGCGGTCACCCATATTGCTTTGGCCTTAGGAAATCACTTAAAAAAACCCGACTTCAAAACACTAAAAAGGAAAAAGTAATTAAATTTCAGTACCTAGATACTTACCTCCTAAAATTTATTTTTTGGATTTGGTGCTTCATTTTCTATTGTCTTTGGAAACAGCTTAGCACTAACTAAAGTAAGTACCTAGGTACTGAAATTTTATTATTTTTCCCTTTTTTTGTGTTTTGAATTTGGGTTTATTTTTGTAAAAAAAAAATAGTTTGTAACTATTATAAGCTTGCGTGAACGATACGATTACGATTGGAAAGGAGATGTTTTAGACTGGCCCAAGTACTTGTACACTATCTCAAGAGATAGAGATAAAGATAACGATTCTGGGAAATTTACTACTAAATATAAATAATGTATAGTTTTTTGGCTTAAAACAATTGAACTTCTTATAGTTTACTTTGAATATGGCAACTATAGATAGCTTATCACAATAAAAAAATAAGCCGAAGCGTTCCGAATTGCTGTTTTGGCGCATACAAAGTCAGCACTACACACGCATCACCCCGTGAACATAGTATAAGGTGAAGCAAATTATGAAATAATCATTCGTGTATAAATGAAATATCCCCAAATGTTACAGAATTATATTCTTATGTTTCATCAACTTGTTGGGATGAAAAATAATCAGTTATTATTGCAACTGCATATCAAGGTTGCTGTGCCCACACCATGACAATTGTCTGGTACTTAAGTTAGGCTCGGCATCAAGCAATTATTGCTGCTCCGGCCTCCTTCGTGGATGATATACTTGTAATGGAAGATACCTAAATAAAATAATAATAATACTAATGATGCGCCGCGGTCACTTGTAGTGTAGTGTAATGTGATCCATTCAAGAAAAATAAATCGAACTCTTCGACCCGATAACGCCACTGTACTTACTAAACAGTAACTAAAATATATCGACAAAACTGTGAACAAACCATTCAAATCATATCATACATAAATCGTAACTCACACTTTAAAACTCCCAATAGAAGGTAAAGGTAGGGTAGGTAGTTAGGTACCTAATGTCAAATACGTCAATGTCTTAAAGTGACATCTTCCGCCATGATGGTAGTCTGTTGTGTTGCAATTGCATTAAATAAACAATATTAGCCAAAAAACAGAGCTTTCAAATAGAAATTTAACACTTGAGAACTGTTCTATAAATTATTGCCTACATTTTGAATGACTGTACAACTATATGGGCCACATTCCATACATTCTGGAACAACTCCTTTAAAAATATTCGTACTAGGCTCAGATCATAGAATTAAGACTTAATTCTATGATCTGAGGTACTAGGGGTACACAGCTCAAGGTTAGTATGTCATGGGGATGTCACCTAAGTGACAGTATACCAATTTTAAATGAATTGGATCTGTGAAAGTTTGTAAAACCCTTTTACAGTGTAGAAAATGAACCGTGACTATTAGCTCATTTTTTACACGTTACAAGGGTTTACAAACTGCACAAACAAACTTATGAACTGATCTTCATAAATTATAGCTAAGAACCATCCTTATAACGACAGCTTTAAAACAAAAAAAATAAATCATAATGAGCGCTTTTATAATTTGTAACGCGACGACCATTTTTTGTCTAAGATATATCTAAAATTTTTGACAAAAATTAAGCAGATGTAAAAGCTGGCTTCAAAACACTAAAAATAATTAAATTTGTGTAAGTACTTATCCCATAAAAAAACATTTATTGGAGTTGGTGCCAGGTAGTTTCCAGAAACAGCAGAAAGCGAAGCACCCACTCCAAAAAATAATTTTTTTATATAAGTAGAAGTAACCTACTTAAATTTAATTATAGTTACTTTTTAGTATTTTGAAGTCTATTTTTTTATTCATTTATTCACCATAAATTTTACTAGTTTTATAACGCAAATACAGATAAACTACCAGAAATTGAAAGTGCTATCCCAAACCCTTGGTAGCTGATTGGTGAGAGCAGTCACTCGGATTGTGATAGGTCGCGGGTTCGGCTCCCGCCCCAGGACGTGAATTTTTAGTTTAGATTTTGTAACAAATACATTTTAATTTATTTATACATTTAAATCTACACTAAAATGGTGTTCAAATAATGCAGAGCAGACGAGGATGGATATAATAATATAATAATAATAATAATATTCATACACTCACACCTATTATCTAGCCCAAAGTAAGCATCATTAAGAGCTTGTGTTATGGATACTAGATAACGGATAAATAACGATAATAATATGTATATAAATATTAGAAATATACTAAATAAACATATCAACATCCATGACTCGTAAACAAATGCTCGTACTCATCATACAAACATTTGTTCCTACCGGGATTCGAACCCGGGACCTCTTGACCGAGTAGCCTGGGGTACAGACCACTCGGCCAGCCGGTCGTCAATTATTCTAGCTAGCCACCACAGAAAGAGTTTAAAAAATTCTGGAAAATACAAATAACCTTAATTCAAAGCAAAGTGCTCATTAAATGTTGATGGTGTTAGCGACCCGAGTCAAATTGCCAACCTTTTTAAAAAACATTTCTATGTTGAGCCGTTATTAGAAGGCGTTGCACTGCGGCGGAAGTGCCCGGCGCTGATGTCCATCACCTTGCAAGTCGCAGATACGGTTTTCTGCTAAAGTCCTAAAGACGTTACTAACGTTATAAGGAATATGTCTAGGGGAAAGTCCCCGGGGCACGATGGTCTCAGCGTTGAGCATCTTCGACACGCGGGTGTTCACTTGCCTAGGGTATTAAGTAATGTTTTACACATTTTATATTAGGCATACTTTCCTGCTGGAAGACTGTATGAAGACGGTTGTTGTGCCAATAATCAAGAACAAAACAGGCGATTCTTCGGACAAGGGTAATTATAGGCCCATATTGTTAGCCACTATAATAGCCAAGGTGCTGGACGGTTTGCTTGATGACATATTAAAAACACATGTACACTCCATAACTGACAATTTGTTTTTCAGACCGGATTATGGACAGATACAGCTATATATTGTCTCAAGCACACCGTTCGGTACTACACTGACAGAAAGACTTCTTCCTATGCATTCTTCTTTGATCTTTATAAAGCTTTTGATATGGTGTCCTATGATTTGCTAAAGAAAAAGTTAAAAAATGACACAGATGTGCCCAACGAAGTTACTAACATTCTTGATTATTGGTACAGAAACCAAGTTACCGTTGTGCGCTGGGAGGGGGCACTCTGAAGCCTATAAATTGAAATGTGGCGTGAGATAGGGTGGGCTAAGCTCTCCTCATCTTATTAATTTTTATGTTAACGGGCTTATTGAGGAGCTCGGTGGCGTAGTGGATCGAGCCCTCTGGTTTCGATCACGAAAACAAAGCAAGTTTTGCTATGGTCGGTCCCTGGATGGGTCAATAAAATATTTATATATTTGATTGACTAAATTTGATTTTTTATTATATTTGATTCAAGATTATTCTTGAGCTCCTCCGTGCTTCGGAAGGCACGTTAAGCCGTTGGTCCCGGTTGTTACTGCAACCGCTTTAACCCACCAACCCGCACTGGGCCAGCGTGGTGGTGTTATGGCCCAAACTCCTCATGTGTTTCTTCCATGTAGGAAGGCCTGTGCCCAGCAGTGGGACGTATATAGGCTGGTGATGATGATGATGATGGGCTTATTTAGGGACTGAATATGACTAAAGTAGGCTGCTCGAGAGACGGAATTTTTACTAACAACATTAGTTACGCTGATGACGGCTGATGATATGGTCCTATTGAGTCTCTCCATCAGTGCCTCGAGAAAATTGGTCAGTGTCTGTGAGAACTTCGCCGGGTCGCATGGGCTCCGGTACAACACGAAAAAGAGCGAACTTGTAGTTTTCCAACCAAATAGGTGGAAAGATTTTGAATGTTCCCTCTGTTCGATTGTGTGGTGCAGAGCTCAACAGGGTGAATCGGTTCAAGTACCTGGGCCACTGGGTCTCGGCTGGTCTCACAGACGCTGACGATATAGAAAGGCGGCGGAGGGCGTTGGCTGTAAGATGCAACATGTTGGCCCGTAGATTTTCCCGTTGCAGTAAACAAGTTAAAATACGTTACGTTAAATACGTTGACGTTAGCTCATAAACGCAAATACAAGATAGACTAGAAGAATTTCACAGGGATATCCCAAGTCCTGGGTGGCTCAGTGGTCAGAGCAGTCGCCCGGATTGCGAAAGGTCGCGGGTTCGATTCCTGCCTCAGGACGTGAAATTTTTCTAGTTTTATTCTATTTTAATTACTAAGTTAAAATAACTCTTTTTAAAGCCAGAATTTATTTACGTGCAGTCTATTGGTCAACTATACGCAAAAAGCATACAACGCCCTTCGCGTTAAGTATAATAACGGCTTTAGAATGTTGTTGGGGCTGCCGAGCTGGTGAAGCGCATCCGGGATGTTCACGGGCCTCCGTGAACATCCCGGATGCGCTTTGTTCCCGTTGCAGACGGACCCTTTGTTCCCGTTGAGTCACACCATTTTGTGTCACACTGTTACTCATCGGGAAAAATATTCCCGATGGTTAACACCTTCTTGGGTAAAATCATTGTTCAAATTCGTATGTATGTAGCTGGATCATCCCCTGAAGGACCAAGCTACCATATCTATGTAGGAGATGTTTAGCATACTCTTATTTTATATAATAATCGTAGGGGTACAATAAATAACCTCTCATATACTTATGGTAGCCTGGTACTTAAGGGGATGATCTAGCTACATGAATACGAATTTGAACAATGATTTTACCCAAGAAGGTGTACTTAACGGGAATACAGCGTTCTGTTTAGTTACACTGTCACTGAACGGGGAAAAAATAGGGTCATTGAGTTACAGTGTTACTCATCAGGAATATTTTCCCGATATGTAACAGTGTGACACAAAATGGTGTGACTCAACGGGAACAAAGGACACGGAAGGGTTCCCGGCCGTCGTCAGGCAGCGAGAGGAGCGCCTGCTCCATCGAGTGCGCGGCAGCACCAACAACGTTCTAACAGTTCTGGCTGCTCGAGTGGGCTGCCCTATGCTGAAGCATTGGATCCGGCTTCATGTTCTTGATGCATGAAGTACCGAATCTAGAGTAATTAAGTTGCCCCATATTCTGTCTTACTAACATAGTTCTTAAGTGCATTGTTACTAACAAATTCTATGGACATGTCTGAAGCAAAACAAATAAATATCTTTAAAACATTTTGTTATACTGTTAAAAGAAGTTTAGTAAATCGTTTCTTTGTGGTACTTCCAGAACTTGGAATTCTATGCCAACACATGCGTTCCCTCCTTCTTATAACATGGCTTCCTTCAAAAGAGGCGTGAGAAGGCACCTAATGAGCCAGCAAGATGGAAGCGGCTAGAACACTGTTTCAAGCTGCACTAGCTGTCTTCGCATATGGACTCTTTATCAGGTGGTGTTGAGTCATTTGCCGAGATTTGTATAAAAATACTGTTAATATAAATATTAAGAATATTTTTATGTCAGAATGTCCCCGGCAACATCATATACTACTTAATCCTGTAAATATCTAATAAGGCAATGAAGAATAATATCATAAACATATTTTTCTTTATTGCCTTATTGCATTGCATTGACATGCTGGTGTAACACATTTTACACATTACAATGCATCGTGGGCGAGTGCGAGGTGAGGTACTACTTTGATGAGGTGGATAACCACGATAAAATTTTCAACCTCTTTCGCACCATCATCACTATATTATTACAATGACGTTCAGATTGCATGTCAACAAAAAAAGTTGCCTGATAAAACTACACCAATTTTATAACTCGACGTTCGCTCAGACACAAGTTTTAATTATTGTAGTAAAAATTTTGACTAACACCTAATTCCTCCAAACACTAGAGCGTTTGGAGGGATTTGGAGGTGTTTACCTACATACAGATATAGTAGACTATGTTACTGGCATATGTTTGACCGCCAGGTCTCGGTTACCAGGAGCTTGTCGACGTCTCGTGCTAGGAGCTGGAGGAGGCACACCATCCAGCTTCGTTTGTAGGTAGACTGGAGGGGCATCTAAAGGCATCACATCACAGCTAATAAAACAAAATGAGCAGAGAATCGTTTATTTGCCGATCACCAAGAACCGCGATCATAAATATCTCGCCGCTCACATTCTCACAACAACCGGGTCCACTCAACGACAGTTTAAAATTGACTATTTACAAAACGATTAGATCATAGACTATACATGAGAACAGTTTATAGACGCGGAGCAGCGCACGTGCACTATCCCTCACATCGGTCCAACGAGCACTCGAACGTCCATTTAACACTACATCGTCATATTCACTGGTCCACCACTGCGGAGGCGTCCGGGCCGCGCGCCTAGAAGTGCGGGCGCGAGTGTCCGTTCCACCTGGCGGGGTTGTGGGTGGACGCGGGCACGTCGCTGAGGTCCGTGGTGGGCGCGGGGTAGTACACGGTGGGCGCGGGCTGTGCGGGCAGCGCGCGGCGTGGCTCGGAGCGTCGCAGCGTGCCGTTGCGCGCCAGCCGCAGCGACACGCGCTCGCCGCACGACGCGAACGAGTCGTCGCGCGTGTGCTCCGGCGACTCCCGCGCCGTGCGGACGCACACGCCGCGCGCGCAGAACATCTTCAGGAACACGCGCTTGAACTTCTCCCCGAAGATCACGTAGATCACGAAGTTGACGCTGCTGTTGATCGTCACGAGCAGGTTGCTGGTCTTCACGAGCGGGTCCAGCTTCTCGAGCTGGTTCTCGAAGAACAGCTCGAACGAGTTGGTGACGAGCGGCAGGATGTTGCACAGGAAGAAGACGAGCACGACGACGAGCAGCATGGTGGCGAGCCCGATCTCGCGCCGCTGCACGCGGCTGAGGCGCGCGCGCTCGGCCTGCGCGCGCCGCACCTGCCGCACGATGCGCGCGTTCAGCGCCGCCAGCGCCGAGAACGGCACGATGTACATCACGATCAGGTACATCCAGTGGATGTACACCGCCACGTACGACTCGGTGCGGAACGCCTCGTTGGGCCGCACGCAGTACACGAGCTCGCCGCCGGCGCTGCTCTCGTACGTCTCCGCCTCGAAAAACTTGGGCAGGTTGTAGAGGATCGCGAACGCGGCCGTGCCGAACACGTAGAGGCGCGCGCGCGACGACGTGCACAGCGCCTTCGCGCGGAACGGGTGGCACACCGCCACCCAGCGCTCCACCGTGACGATGAGCGTGAGGTACACGGACATGGTCTGCGCGGCGTTGGCCACGGGGTAGGCGTAGGGCGTGAGGTGCGGGCACACGTGGTAGTAGTAGTAGCGCAGGCGGCCCGTGTACGGGAACACGGCCGTGAGCCCGAACAGCAGCACCGAGGTGAGGATGAGCACGGTGTCGCACGCGGCCAGCCCCACCAGCAGGCAGTTCACGGACGAGCGCATCTGCGGCCGCGACAGCACCACCACGGCCAGCGCGTTGCCTAGCAACCCGCCCGCGCCGATGCCGTTCAGCAGCACGCCGTTCACCACGAAGCGGAACAGCGTGTCGGCCGGCTCCACGCCCCAGTCCGACTCGCAGCCCTCCGATGCGTTCATGCCGCCGCCGCCGCCGCCGCCGCCGCCGCCGCCGCACCCGCCGCCGCCGCACCCGCGCTCACCGGCCGCGCCCCGCCTGCAACCAGCCGAGGACACATGTTAATATACGAACGTCAACCACACAGGTGGGTGGGATGTGGGTATTGTTCATAAATAGTCTAATCATTTATCGACGAGTGAAATTTTACTCTGTATCTCGATAAACAACATCATGTTTGTGTCTTTGATTCAAATGAGAAATCAGGCTCAGAGCACTGACTCTGAGCCTTAATTCAGGCTTAGGGTTTACTTTTGTCGTTTTAATTGATAAATTGACGATGCCTACAATACTTTAAGGACAAGTGTCGAAGGACACAGGTCAATATTTTCTTTACACTACTTTAATCATCAAAATGCATAGAGGAAGTGCTGTCCTTGGTGGATTATGTCTTTACAATAATATTTATACAACTACTAAAATGAAGTTGTAATCTTTTGAATATTCAACAGAAAAATAATGATATTAAAACAACTAAAAGGAAATAACATTGTTTTAAAAAATTAGCTTTGATGACACTTATTAAAAGCGTCATGCGAATTACAAATATAAAATCAGCAATCGTGCAGTCTATACGTCAAATCATTTTCAGAAATTTTTCAGAACTACGAGAATCGAAGATATCAAAGTTTATCTCTATAATTATTATACAAAACGTTGAAAATGCAATACCACGAAACTATTTGCTAAATAAAAAAATGTTATTCCCCCGGTATTATTCCCCGCTGTCACCTTATCTTGTTTGCGGGTATAGCGTCGTACATTACGAAACTATATTAGTACAAACGACAGCATATGAAGTGTAACAGTTGCACTACGGAAGCCGCCCCTATTACTAACGCAGTAAGGGCGGTTACAAGTTTAAACTGTTACGCGTGATGTGCTGTCGACTATATATAAGATCTAAAATATTATTACTATTCTATCTGTTGATGTGCAAAAAGCAACCTTTGCTTTTTGTTTGTAGGGAATTTGCAAATTTAAACTATGACTTCTCTCTATGAGTTTTATATTGTGACTGAATTAACAAATCGTGCATACGTATTTATAACATCCCGCCCGTCAAAAAGAGGCATGCAATAAGACTCTTTTTTAAATAAATAAGACTATTTTTACAATATTAAGTAATAACCCTTTGCCATGGTTGAATAAGAATTTTACAATCATAAAATTTTTCTATACAGTATTTAACTAAAACATTAATCAGTGTCTGTATCTATAGGCATAGAACACAATCTAGTTATCGAACGTTTCACAATTTTGTCACCACTTTTTACGCTATATACCCTGGTGAGATTGTCGTCCCCTCGATGTTTGTCTACGATACGTCCCACCAACCATTTGCCTGGCGGCAAGCCGTCAGTTATTATTAAAACAATGTCGCTCTTCTCGAATTCTTTCGCCTTTTTTAACCACTTAGGTCTCTGTTGCAGTCTGGCTTAATACTCATTTTGCCACCAACCCCATAAATCACCAAGATTTTTCTGGGTATGTTTCCACCGTGACAGGTTGTGGATCTTAACATTGTTCAAATTCTTTTCCGGTACAACGATCGGTGATTCCCCAATCAAGAAATGGCCTGGTGTTAATGGTGTTATATTATCAATATCATCATCGATTACAGTGATGGGACGCGAATTCAAGCAAGCTTCGATTTGACAAAGGATTGTGGTCATCTCTTCGAAGGTTAAATTTGTATTTAAAATTCTTTTTAGGTGGTACTTGATGGACTTGACACCTGCTTCCCATAGTCCACCAAAGTTCGGGCTATATGCTGGTATGAAATGCCATTGGGTGCCTTCAAGAGCGAGTGGTGCGGCGGTATTTTTTAACTCAAAACTTGCCTCTTGCCAAGCTCTGACCGACTCTTTGTTTGCGACGAAATTTCGTCCTTGGTTACTCCAGAGATGATTACATTTACCTCTTCTTGAGACAAAACGTTTAAAGGCCCCTATAAATGATTCCGAGGTAAGGTCCCCGACCAATTCTAAATGTACGGCTTTGGTCAACAAGCAAACAAAAATTGCAATATAGGCCTTTATAGTTTCTGCGCCTCTGCCTCTGGTCATAAGAATTTGGAGTGGTCCTGCAAAATCTACTTTGCTATGCAGAAAAGATCTGGCTGGTGTCACTCTCTCCTTTGGTAAGTCACCCATTAATTGTACCCTTGGAGTAACGTTATGTCTAGCACAAATCAAACACTTGTGAATATGTGATTTTATTAAATTTTTACATCTTATTATCCAAAATTTTGATCGTAAGTATGCTAGCATAAGCTGAATGCCTCCGTGCATTGTTCTCAAATGGGCGTCTGCAATAATCAAGAAGGTAAGTTTGCTTTTATTTCCTAATATTATAGGATGTTTGTAGTGATCGTCCAAAGCTGCATGTCGAAGACGTCTGCCCACCCTGAGTATATCATCTTCGTCAAGGTAAGGATTTAATGTTTTTATATTACTTCTCTTATTCACTGTACCTTTGCTTTTTAAAGTTTATAATTCTTGTTTAAATTCTAATCTTTGTACTATAATGATGCACATTTTTAATGATAATTCTAATTCTTTAGTTGTTAAGGCTAAAGGACCAGTATTATAGTCTTTAGTTTTGCAGTAATTTAAAAATCTTATACAATGAGTGATAGCTTTTAATAAATCTGGCAAAGAATCAAATTATTCAAACTGAGTTATCAAATCTTGAGTTTCAATGTGTATCTTTGTATTATTTTGAATTTCACTTCCCTTTAGTTCTAAAGTTGTTTTTATGACTTCAGGTTTTATTAACTTTCTTTCTTTCTTTTCAGATAGCCATTTTGGCCCTTTCCACCAAAGCTGGCACTCCTTTAAGTCTTTCAATAACATACCTCTGGATGCAATATCAGAAGGATTTTCTGAAGATGGTACATGAAAACAACGTTCTGATGGGATCATATCTGTTATCTCAACTACCATATTTGCAACAAATGGTTTCCATTTATTGGGCTCTCCAGAAAGCCATGCTATGACAATCAGTGAGTCTGTCCAAGCAAACAAATTTGATGTTGGTTCAATAATCGCAGACAGCCAGATCAAGTCCATCTAGGTGCTGCCAGTTGTTGTTAATGATAACTTGAGTAGGTAACTTCGTAGTGAGTTGTTTGGATATCACGTAGGGTTGTATGGAAAGACTAAAATTGGTATCCCAACGTGAACTTATCTGAAGACTCACCACGTGTTTGATATCGGTTCTTGTAGAACCTACTCCCACAACTGTCCCTTGTACTGGTTGTTTTCTGAGTTTTAGTTGCTGAGCAGCTCGTTCACTTATGAAGGAGGCTTGTGACCCTTGGTCTATCAAAGTTCTAAGAAAAATAGTATGTCTTTCTTCATTTTGTACTTGTACAATGGCCAATGGCGCAATCCCCTGGTCAGTGGTTACATTTGAAGATATTGTAGTGTGGACCTTAATTTCTTCAATCTCTTTTACACAGGTGTTGACGGGAGTCGCCAATTGATTATCCTTTGTTTGATAAGTTTCTTTATGTAACATCGAGTGATGTCTTCTATGACTCAAGCGGCAGGATACGGGCACGCGGCATTTTACGACGGAGTGCCCTAATGACAAACAGTTGAAGCACAGGTTGTTTGTTTTCACATACTCGGCTCTTTTTTCTATGTCCAATTTAGAAAACTGCTTACAGTGACACAGTGTGTGTTGCTCATTACACATAATACATAATCGAGTTGAGGACTGTGGTGATGATGGCGGCGTTCCAACATGGTATGATCGTGGTGTGATGACTTTTTCTCTTGGTGATGTAATGTTGGACACGACCTCGAGAATACGATATTTACTTTCTAAAAAGTGCTTAAGTTCCAACCATTTTAGTAATTCCTCTGGGTTATTTTTATAAGCGTATTCTTCCCATTCCTTATGTGAGTCTGGGTCCAGCTTCTGCACCACCAGAAATATAACTATTGGATCCCAAGACTCGGTAGCTACTTCTAAATTTTTTAAACTATGTAAACATTCACTTGTTACATCCAATATATTTTTTAATTGATTAGGTGTTTGAGCGCTTATATTTTTTTGATTGAATAGTCTTTTCAACGTCGAATTTACTATAAGTCTTTCATTACCGTACCTTGTTTTTAGCACTTCCCAAGCTTGAGTATATATGCTTGCTTGTGTATAAACAAATCCTGGAATGTTATCCATTCTTCATAATTTCCCTTGAACGTTGGTAAATGAATCTTCAGTAATAGTACGAGACTGTTTTCACTTTGCATAATATGTGAACTTGAAGACTGTGTGAAACTTGCGAGCATATTCCGTACATCAGCTTGTAAAATAACATTTAAATCTTCGTGTAAAAAAAAACTCTTCATTTACAAAATATGGAATATTAGGTTTTTTTTCTCTCGGAGTTACTTTTACTAATTCCTGATGGGCTTGCTTGAACGTGCACCAATAATCTTCCACCGTCCTTAATCTAGCTTCTAGGTAGCCTTTTGTCAGTCTAGCTTTAGGGAATTTCTTCATATTTATATGCAATTTTTGCATTAAGGAAGCTGTATCTTCTAATATGTTGATTAATTGATCCGGTGTAGTCATTTTAAGGCGATATATTGAAAAAAAATCGCACTTTTATAAGTAATGTCATACGTTGCTGAAAGATCTTACGAATCTGAAAATCAAATATACGTTACTTCATATCCTTATCTAGATAGGAGTAGAACAAAAACACGATTAAAAGAGTTTGCCTCGATACATTTTATTTCCGATAATACCTCTTATAAACAAGAAAACTTAAGATTATTGGTGAACGATAATTTGTATTCAACAGGAAATTACTTTAAATAGTAGATATCATTAATATTCAGAATCGTGTAGAAGCGTTTTTTTTTCAGTCCTTAAGATTATTTTTAAATAAAATAATTTGTGTATTTCGTTTACTTTTCACGCGCGATCGCTGCTTTGTCTTTTTTCCTCCCGCTGAGTCAGCCATATCTCTATCCCTATCGGTCCTGGCCGAAACAACGTTTCGATAGATCGCCTTAAATGTATAATATTTTCAAATGCAATAATTACCAAAGACGAAAATAATCTTCCAAGCGTAATTGTAACTTATTTGTTAAACACAGTAATATTATAGACAGGCTGTTAGCGCCGGGCCACTCTTTTTTGTTCTCGGGAATGTGGGTTCTTTTGTTCGCTTGCGGCCGGCGACTTGTTTTTCTGAGCGCTGCACGGAGGGACACGCTCCATACAAGGGCGGTCATAAATAGTTAAAGTCCTGTTACTATCAATACATTGTATTATTTTAGTGACTTATAGTTGTAAAAGTGTTTTAGGAACATTAAAATGAAAGAAGTACATGTATTTACGGAATAAAAAACGTTTACTTCAGTAAAAAACAAATATAAACAATAACATACTTTTACCTAAATTTATCATGAACAAACACTTAAAAATTGGAATGTAAAACATATATTTTAAATAAAATAAGAGTCAAAACATTGATAACATTATTTAATTATAATAAAATAATAGAAATAAATAAATTAAAATTAATTAAATACAAAAAAAACAAAACAACTAACAAAATACAAATAAATTATTCTTATTCTAACAATATTAAACATGTAACAATTCTATTACACTTTGTGACAGAGTATTTTTCTTTTTAGGGGGAAGTTTCCGAAGACTTGTAATATAAGGATCTGAATGTAATAATAGTCGTTGTATTAAATCTTGATTGGTAACTTCACGTGACATTTTTCGAGTGTGACTTCGTCTATAAATTTTGATATACTTATTTGTCGCTTCAGCAGCTTCTTCGGAAAGTTCTCCTATAGATAACAATGCATAACTTATAATATCTGATCCATGTACGAGCACCTTGTGGACAGAAGCAGGAAGACTATACCACGGATATTCCTCGACCAGGCTGTATGCTGTTTGTAATGCATAGTCTTTAAACTTGCATTCATTAATTTTATGTCCAGAAGATAACGTTTGTAATATTACACAACAACGATCTATGAGATCCTTATTCAAACCTGTAATTTCAGCAGATACAGCTGATTCCAAAAAAAACTTCCTGGCCGTGTTTCCGTCGTTAGACGTCCCGCTTCCACCACTACGCGGCTTGTCAACTATTAAACCTAATCGTTCCCTAAACTGGGACTGTACATATTGTTTTTTATTTGATAACAATTGTTTATCACTATCTAGCCTAACTTGCCATTTTTTTATGTCTAATCTATATGAAAGATGAATAAAATATTCGAAGAAACGTATCCAAGAATGTAGTGGTGATAATCCAAATTGGTATCTACTCTCTATTACAGGTTTTTGTAAACATTCGTCTATTTTATTCATCTCTTTAGGGGTAGCATTACATATATAACATCTACTTGTAGATGTTTCACTTAAAGCACTACAAATTTTACCATCTACCATTGAAAGCTGCAACTTATGAGAAACGACCAATTCACGATTGTCGATCTGAATAAAAGTAGGTTGCAAACTTTCAATTTTATCCTTAAAATAAGCTTCCTCTTGCAAAGACACTGCTGTGCTTTCTTTCAAAAATTGAAATCGAATAGGACGGCAGTACCTAGTGGAAGAGGGTCGAGGATTTTTCCATAAAATTTTACAATTATCTTCAGCTAATTTTACAATAATTTGAAGGGGTACATAAGATGTTACAAACAAACTACTATCTTCTAAAGTTGAATCTGAAAAAAATTGTTTGTATTCACTATGTCCAGTGCTGCCATCGAATCCCCATTTCCCAAGTAAAGAGATATTAGACAAACAATCATCAGGAATCTGATCTAAGACCTCTTTTTGAGATTCAAGGATTCGAGAAGCTGTGTGATCAAAAAGACTTTGTAATTCAACTTCAGCTGAAGACTCGGAAACAGTTATATTAGAAGGGTAACATCTCTATTTCGCTTTAGTAATTTGTTGGTAACATGGTAATACATTAGGAGAAATCTTACTATTAACAAAGTTTTTAATTAATAAATACTGATGTTTTGTCAACTGAGCATCAGTCACAAGTGACAAGACATCATCAGTGCTAACTCTAGATATACACGAATCGAATGAACAGTCTGAAACATCAAGCAATGCACTCACAGTAGAATCATCAGACTTTGACAAATCAGCTACTCTCCGACGTTTAGTCCTTTTACTACATTGCGTAAAAGGTTTTCGAGGACGACCACGTGAATGACACGGCGACGTTTCAGACGGAGTACATTGCTTATTATTTTTCACAAGTTGAATTTTTTCAATAACATTAAACCAATCGGAATTCTTATATAAAACTTGGTTTTATCCCTATTACATTTTTTCCAGAATCGAGCAATAGCTTTACATAAATTATTAACAATTTTCTCTAAATAATGAATATCAATGTTCTCAGCATCGTTCAGAGTAGTCAACAAACTTTGTAGGACTTGACGACACTTTTCCGAGTCATTATCGGTATTGACAGTTAGCCATATTTCAAGAATATGCATTCTTGAAAACGAGCATATATATAAATTACCTAAAACAAAAAAAAACGGTTAAAATTCAGTCACAAAACCTACACAAAGCACTAAGACTAAATAAACTAATTTCGTAGCAAATGCTACGAGATAATCTGGCAACCGTAGCACCCTTGTCATCGCCAAAAGGGCAGATAAGGGCAGCCAAGTTTTAATTTTCCTAAGATAAGAAAGTCTAAAGATTATGGTGCAATATACCTCCATAGTCGGAGCGAGTGGGAACATATTTAAAAGTTTATTCAAACTTTGAATATTAAAATATAATACTCCAAGAAAAGTCGCCTCGTAGCAATGACATACTAAAGAAAATATATACTAAGATACAATTAAAATAAAAATATTAATTATTACATACCCTGTTCTTGGATATCCATTTCAGAAAAAACTCACACAGCACTCACAGGTCCCGCAATGACAACAAATGACGTCACGCTTTTTAATGACTCACTGATAACAGTATTTACGATTGGCGATGCGCTCTCTTTGAATGCACAATAGATAATGAAGGCGCACTCTAATTACTGACCTATTTATAGTTTCAGAAGGTACCGCAACTATCCAATGTAACGACAAGGAATAAAATGTAAAACAAGAAAGCAGGTTTTTAAGATTTATGACCTATGGATGTCCCACAGTGCGCTGGTAATCTGGTTCGTTTGGACCATATGTTGATGTACGTAAGGTTGCTTTTTGTTTGTAGGGAATTTGCAAATTTAAACTACGACTTCTCTTTATGAATTCTATATTGTGTCTGAATTAACAAATCATGCATACGTATTTATAACACTATCAAATAATTATGGTACAGTTTATTATAAATGAAATTGGTTCCAAAACAAGATGAAGAAAGTACACACGGGAGTACATTCCATTTCTATTACAAGTTACAACTAGGAACTTTTTGCTGGAAGTCAAAACTGATTATTTCTATTAAGTCGGGAACGATCAAGCTGTCACAGAAACGTCACAGCCGAGCGACACGGGCTAAACGTAGTGATTTTACTCTGCTTAACCCGGTCTTTTAGTAATACAAGTACTGTTATGTCGATCGCTGTCGAGGGGAAACGCAACGCGAAAAATGGTATTGGTAGCAGTTGTGATGGGGCTGATAGCGTTCGGGGTGGTCGATGCCAGCAACCAGTCTGCCGCGCGGTACGGCTTCTACCGCTCGCCGGGTAGTGCAGGCGCGGCGGGTGGGGCGGGTGGGGTGGGTGGGGCGGGGGCGGCGGGCACGCGGCGCGTGTTCGGCGGCGCGGCGGCGTCGCTGCGCGTGTTCCCCGCGGCGTGCGCGCTGCTGGACCGGTACTGGGCGGCGCGGTGCTCGTGCTCGGTGCTGGCGGCGCGCTGGGCGCTGACGGCGGCGCACTGTGTGTCGGCGCGCGTGGCCTACGTGACCCACGACACGCGCCGCGTGGGCGCCGCCGCCGGGGACGCCTGTGACGCCGCGCCAGTGCTCTACCTCTACCGGCACCCGGGGTACGCAAATCATTTTTCTGTCCCGCGAAAAACCAGTGTCGCATCTTGCCACGGCTTATACTGAGCGGAGGCCCTTCTAGTACAATTTGTTTTATTCAGTAATTAAATATCGGAAATTTGCGTTATTCATTCTAGTTAGTGTTTTTTCACTATGATTTTTATAATTCATGCTGTATCTGCTTTTTCTAAAAAGCTTTTATACTTTTGCACAATTTAATTTCAATCGTTTTAGTTGGAAAAATATTAATCATATCATTCCCGTCCGAAAACTTCTACTTTAGATATTATTCTAAATAGGCAATTTTAAATCATCATTGTTAGGACATCTTTTCATTCGTTCACAATCATCGTGATTTATTCCATTTTAATGTTGCTTGCACGTCCTGCGTCACGGCAATCACGACGACGAGTTAAGAGGCCGACATCGAGGCAACGGTGCGCACTGGTTGCCGAGACAAAAAACACGCGACGCGCTAGTGATCCTATCCGCCTCCTCTATGGTTTGTCGGGCTTAAAATGGTTAGCAGCGGGGCTCGTGATCTGTGATCATACCTAGGGGGTGCGTATTGTCGACAGGTACCGCGTGGTGCAAGAGGACGAGGGCCGCGGGCCGGACGTGACGCAGCTCCAGCACGACGTGGGGCTGGTGCGGACGCGCTCCGAGCTGCGGCCGGCGACACATCTGCCCGCCACGCGCGCCATGCCCGCCATGCGCGCCATACACGCCATGCGCGCGCACCGCCCGCCCGACCTGGCCGGCCGCCGCGTGCAGGTCAGCCCGACACATGCGCCGGCTGCACGGTACACCTACTGACCGGGCATGGTTGCTTCGGTCACTACTTGTACCATATCGCTGAGAAGACACTGCAGTGCCATCACTGCGACGGAATAACTCTTGACCTTCATCTCACCTGATAGTAAGTGAACATAAGGCCGACGATGGAAGCGAGATACGACGGTACGGAAGAGATACACCCGGATTCCTCAACCACAGAGGAACTGACTATCTTACCTCTACCTGCCGGAACACAACAATGCTGTTAACATTATTGTTATGGCGACAGACTTAGGTAAAATGCTGATAGCTAGCCAGTCGGACTTAGAGAAGCCCTACCACCAACCAAACCTAGCAGAAAACTTCTGCCCCAACAGGAATTGAACCCCGGACCTCTAGATCTGAGGCAGGTGGTCTCAGCTACTAAACCACAAAGACGGCGGTTGGCGACTTCCCCGACGATACGGCCAACGGGGCACATTTTTTGACTTTGACTTTCCTTTTGCGAGACTGGGCCTGCGCAAAAGGAGCGTCCTCTAGCTGCCCCTCTCCGGCGTAGACGGGTGAGTGTGAGGAGACGAGCGGTGATCGCCCGTCTGCCTACGCCATAAGCGCGGCCGCGTGCGTGGGTACCTCCCATAAACGCGTTGCACAGGCCGCCACGTTTAGTATTAAAGTGCCTGGGGGAGCAGGCTGGTTAAATTGCTTCGGCAGAGCCCAGACTATCCATACAAAGGCAGTGGAGTTACTGGGGAGTTTTGGTGGGTATTCCTAGTGCTGTTACAGGCACTGGGCGACTCCTGCACATGTCTGTAAGCGCATTTCTCCGAAAAAATAAATCGGGCTAGTGATGCACTAGGAGCTCCAGATCAAGGTACGATGCACTAGGAGCTCTAAGTCAGGTTAGTGACACGTGACACACGCGACACTGCCATTTATGACAACTTTACAATGTAGTATGACTTCAGTTATAGAGCTTTTATTCATCTGGTCGTAGGTGCTGGGCTTCGGGCGCACGGAGGACTCCGCGTTGGGCGAGGAGCTGTTCGTGGTAGAGCTGCGGCTGGTGGCGTGCGAGCGCGGCGGGTGGGTGCACTGTGTGTGCGGCGTGGGCGACCCCCGGGGGCCGGACGCGGCGCGCGGCCGCGGCGTGTGCTCCGGGGACTCCGGCGGACCCGTGCTCTACCGCGGCGACCAGGTGACCGCGGCGGGTGCTCCGGGGACTCCGGCGGGCCCGTGCTCTACCGCGGCGACCATATGACCGCGGCGGGTGCTCCGGGGACTCCGGCGGGCCCGTGCTCTACCGCAGCGTGGACGAGCAGACGCCGGGGGCGGGGCACACTGGCGTATAGTCGTTAGAAACAGAATTTTGTCTATCAAATCATATTATGGTGCAATGAACTAAACTAGCCGGCCATTTTCAGACACATTGGAAAGGAAATAAGGCACCGTAAACCGTCACTTTATTTTCATTGTTAGTATGAAACTTAGAATATTAAGTATCTGATTCCATGCGCGGTATATACCTTTACCTTTAATCCAAAACTCAGGGCAGTTCGTTGTTTTTTTCGGCCGAAAAGGCTGTGCTACCCGAGCGATAATATATAATTTGCTTATTAATGCATTGGAAAATCTTATCACTAAGCCATGAACCTCAGCTTCACTAAATCTTTGGACTGAGATATACCATTCCAGGAGACTTATTCTGCTTCAAATGCGACACTAATTCCTTGCCCTATGTCCTGTATTTTATGTAGGGTTTGTGCCAACCATGTACCGAGATGGCTCGGTATGTAATTCATACTTTTATGTAATTCATACTTTTTGTCAACATTTTGAGTGAGAGGACTATCAGGTCCTTTATCAGCGACTGCTGCCATCGGTACTTAAGCATCTTATTTAACCAATATTGCAACCAGAATCAAAGTTATGGTCTTATCAATCACCGCCACTTCTTGATTTAATATGATTTTTACATAGCCATGTCTATCTCTACTTTGCGATAGCAGCCGAGACCAACTGCTGAACTCGTTACCATCTAGTTTCTGATATAATTTTCGAAGAGTGAACCATGAATTTACAAACATTTCCACCAAACTCTTTGTTTGGAAAATGTTGGATTTTCAATCTAAACGTACATAAATTGTTTGATTTCATGAGTTCAATTATTGATCATTGATTTTCTAACCGATGCATTCTATTTATAATTCAGATCCAGTTTTTAAACTTTGCTTTGCAAAATATATTTTTATAGTAACGTATATTCTTTGACATCTGCGAAAGTTTTTCACCGTGATTCATTAAAGCGAAGATTTTGCTTGAATAAAAAGGATCTTGCCGTTCATGCGATATGAGATAATCAAGTCAGTCGCCGCATTATTATTCACGCCACGTGTCTCCATCCCGTGGGACGTCATAATTTATTCTATGTTGTGCTATCTGTTACTGAATCGGGCCATTAAATGTTCCGTTGTTCATCGCGGCGCGGCACGTTTTGGCTTGTATTGATATCGTCGTCTCCGTAGGTGGGCGTGACGTCGATGGGTCCCGTGGAGTGCTCACAGGCGGCGGCGAGCGCGGGCGCGGGCGCGGGCGCGGAGGCGGCGCTGGCCACCGCCACCAGCGTGTTCACGGCGCTGTACCACTACGCTGACGTCATCAACGCGACCATCCACGACACCGACGCGGCGCTGCGCATGCGTATGATCGCCGCCGCTCCGCTCGCCGCGCCCGCCTCACACTTGGTACTCGCTTCAGCGTTGTTCGTGATCTTCCCGGCGCGGTGATGTGAATTTGTACAGCAATATATTACGCTACAGTTATAACGAAATCTTTTATTACGTCATAATTATGTTTTATATGCGACCCCAACCTGCCTTGTCTACAATGGCGTGAAGGTAGCGATTGTGTGGTGATGTGGTGGAAATGTTTCGAATACTCGGGCGCACGAAAGAGACTTTATTATTCTAAGTTTTGGAACCAATTTCATTAACTGCATGTCTTCGACTAGAGAAGAGAGATGTAGAATGATGGAAATAGTATTATTATCGCAGCTTTAGATTCTACTGGGCGTTTCCTCTAGCTCCTACTTCGCTCTCTTACCCTTCTACAAAAATCTTAAACTCTATCCTGATACTCAGACTCTCTGAAAAAATGGCAGCGATTTGTCTTTCGGCTTAATTTACTTTGCATGGGTGTATTTAAATGAAAAATCTTTCTAGGAACTTGCAGTAACATAAAAAAGTTGACATAATATATTATTAAAGTATATTCTTGGAAATCATTGCATAAAAAATAAATTTACATTTCCTAGATTTTTACAAGTAATGATAATGACGGCATTTATTTGTTTTTAACATTATTTCATGTTGTGTTAGACCTCGCTATATAGGTCACTGTCAAAATATTTCTTTTGAATATGCAATCGACAGCACATCAAGCCCTTCATCATCATTATCATTTCAGCTGAGAGACGCCCACTGCTGGGCATAAGCCTCCCCCAGGGATATCCGAACCGATCGGTCCTGCGCTGCCCGCATCCATCGGCTTCCCGCGCCCCTCACCAGATCATCGGTCCACCTTGTGGGCGGCCTACCAACGCTGCGTCTCCCGGTACGCGGCCACCACTCGAGGATCTTTCCGCTCCAACGGCCGTCAGTCCTTGCAATGTGACCGCCTCTATATTGTTCATGTTAGAGGCGTCTTTTATAGTACAACTGTTGACTTGATGTAATGTAAAGATTTGAAGTGAATAAAGTCAAACAGACTACGGTTGCTGCCATTTATTGAGGGATTTGAGAGATTAAAGGACAAGATTAAATATATCCTTGTGCTCCTTTAGTAGGATAGCGTAGGAGCTGAAGGAATCGCTCGGGATATGGTGTAGAGTGTAGAGATATGCGGTGGGTGCGTCATAGTACGCGGTGTGGTACGTACCGGCGGGAGGGCGCGGGCGGCGGCCGCCATGCTCCTGCAACCAAACAACCACACATTACATTATATACGGGTACAAACAACCACCCTCACACAATGTGCCAGGGTCTGGTATTGTGCCTCAGACACGAACAAGGATTGGCTTGATGCTGTGCACTCGAGGCAGTTGCTATGACTGTGACCAACGTGTCACAATCGAAAATATTGGAAAAAAGCCAATCGCTGTAAACAAAACTTGCCAAGCATAAACAAGTAAGGCTAGTTTAAAAAGTTGTCAAAGGATTTTCGAAAAGCCTAATAATACAGAAATTATTTGTGATTTTTGGTTTGCATGAAAAGCTAAAAATTGCCTTTACTCAACTAAAAAACTATTTTTCTAAAAGTTCCCTAAACATATTTTAGACTAGCCTGACTTGCTTGTGGCAAGTTCTTATTTGATTTGGTTTGTTCGTTTCCAATATTATCGGTTGAAAGTTTGAATGAAAAACCGTGAGGCGTAAAACCACTTGACACAGTCAGATCATAGTGTTATCAAAAATTCGAAAACTATTTTCATAAGTCTAAAATTTTAAAAATAAAACAAAGAATAAAAATGACAGATCACTGTTCAAGCCCAACTTCCAATGCGAGCGGCGCAGACTCCGTAATTTCTCCATTTATATAACAGGTAAATTTTAGGAAATGATATATTTTAGACGGATAGTGTGTAATGCGAACTATGTCCGTACGCTTGCGGTGGAAGACCCGCTTTAGGCCTCTGATATTTTAAGAAGCTGGAAAACCAGTCGGTTTCGTCTGGATTTAGACCCTAAGATAAGATTGCTTTACTTTTGTCTTTGTCCCTATTTTAACAAATAATGTAAGAACAAAATTGTCGTTTTACATTTTATGACCTATAAACTATCCATCATATTTCAGGGTAGACTAACCAGGTAAGAATGAACCTTGAGGGTGGATATCAATTTTAAAACGAGTTCCGAGTGTCAGTATTGTACTGGGTGGTGCCGTCAATGCGACAATAAATTTAAACATGTGCTATATTAGTCCATAGAAATGGTCTGCCACTTTTAACAATATCGTATTCATTTGATAATTTCATGACATTTGTATGGAATAGTGTAATGTTGGCAGCATTATTTCATACAAATTTCATGAAATTATCAAATGAATACGATATTATTAAAAGTGGCAGACCATTTCTATGAACTAATATAGCCCATGTTTAAATTTATTGTCGCATTGACGGCACCACCGACTGTATAACAATGTATCGTAGTCAAAACTAATTGCAGTAAGAGACAGGTTAGGATAGTGGTGGACCAGAATCATCTCAAGTGGTCAGCTAACACGGTGCCAACGCTATCGGAATCGGACGCATAAGACTGGTAAGAAATACCAAACAAGCGCATTGCTTATCTAAGCTACGGCGTAGCGCGCTCGTAGTCAGCTACGTGGCTTTTAGCTACGTCGTAGCTGCTACGTGTTACGTAGCGTTCTTTCCGTTCGTTGAGTCTGGTATATAAATAACAAATTGATATTTTCATTGCTGATAACACTAAAAAGGAGACTGAGAAAGTTTATTTTGTTAGTGCAATTGTATTCTTTTCCTGATAGATTGTCGTTAGCGTAAATAAGCGGCGATAATGCGGGGGTCATGTTAAGTCCGCGATTGGACCCTATATAAGGGAGCGCGAGAGGGGAAGGGGTGAGCGGGGTGACGGCGGCTGATTTGTGGCCATAGCTTTATCCCATTGGTACAATTCTTTAAAGGAAATTATTAAGAATAGTAGTCTAATATTTTAATACAACAAAACCGCTCAGATTCTGTCTGGTTAAAAAATATTAACTGTGCTACATTATTCTACATTTATTGTACGTCACTTCTATATTGTTAGCCATCCATTCATCAGCCAGCCGGATGGTCTAGGCCTGAGTTGAACTAGCAAACAGATAAAAAAAAATGTGGTTTTTAAATTTTCAAGTATCATCATCACTCAACCGCGTCTTTGGTCTAGTGGTCGAGATCCCCAGCTTCAGATCTTGAAGTCCGGGGCTTGACAGCCGTGCGAAATAATAGTACTGTTTCTATAAATCAAATATATTTATTACATATACTTATTAAGTATTTAATGATTTTCATCAAGGTATTTATTGCAGCTCTTTATTATGCCTTTGTTTTGTCAACATATCATTCGAAGGATCAAATTTTAATCCTTTCTTCTTTCTCCTTTCTTCATTGTGCAGGCGATTGTGTTTTATGGCAAATAAAAAAAATTGAATTTTTTGAATTTCAAATAGCAAAATTTTCTTACGACAGATGCGTTTGAGAAAGTTCTCTGCGATACTCTGTCTAAGTTTGATGGACATAAATGTTGCCATAAAATAAACTGTAAAACCTTCCTGCCGGTGAAATTTCTTTAAACTTGATTTTTTTTTATACAACTCGGCAATTTACCCATTGCACTATCCGCCTCCACCTTGCCGGCCCAAAAGGTGCTTAAATAATCAAGGTAATTAAATATTCTTTCATAATTTATAAATTATACTTACTTCTTATACTACTTTTATTACTCCGTTCCCTATGATATGGTTGAGCGGAGCGATGGCTGGCACATGCGTCATACTTGTGAACAGGTGCCACTAGTGGAAATGGTCATCTCTAAGCTTCCTTGAATTTGTAATAATTTACCTACATATTCATCAATAGTATAATTTTTAAGGGATTTTTGAGGTATTAACATTATAGGATATTATATATAAAACAATACAATTATTATTGTAATGACGTGCTCAGACAAGTGTTTAAAATTAATGAAAGATGTTTAGCTTTATTAGGTCTTTGTATATTAATTGTTGACCTTTGTGTATTGTAATACCTATATTGTGATGGTGTATTGTCGGACAGCCTTTAAATACAGTAAATATTCTTATCATTAGGTACTTATTGGTACTTTAATATACCTTTTTGCGACACCCTCTGTGCGACACTGCGCTACTAAATACTATTACTGTGTAATTAAACATTGTAACTTAATGATTGAAAAGAGTGACTACACGAGTTTGTTGCCGGAATCTTCTCGGTAGTTCAACTTTTGGAACCGGTGTAAATTCAGACAGACTGACAGACAGACTGACTGACGGACAGACAGACAGACTGACTGACGGACCGACGGACCGACAGACAGACCGATAGACAGACTGACATAACATTCTTAGCTTACGTAGATCCAGATAAGACAGAGAGACAAACATTATGAAATTGTTAGTTAGTTAATATTATTTTTATGTGATAGACTTAAGGGTTTTTTTTGTTGACGATTCGAAAGTGCTTCTTGGGGGCCTAATTGAATAAAAATATTTTCATTTTTCATTTTCATTTACTTCTAAGTTCAGTTCTAGCGTAAATGTCTTAACTCCCCGCATTTTCCCCACATAAACGCTCTCTCCTCAAATTACCCAATCGAACTGAAAATCCCCGCAGTTTGGAGAATTCCCCACAGATTGGCAACGCTGCCCATAGCAAAGAACAGCATTGTTGTGTTCCGACAGTCGGAAGTAAAGATAGCCAGTTCCTCTGTGGTTGAGGAAAACGGGTGAAGCGCTTTCACCTGCAGTCTTATCATCGCTTACCATCAGGTTAGGTGAAGGCCAAGAGCTACCCCATTAAAAATAAGAAAAAATCAACAGACTATGAAACGTCCCACTTCTGGGCACAGGCCTTGCTACGTGGGCAAAACACATGAGGAGTTTGGGCCATAACTACATCAGGCAGAATTGAGTCAGCAACGTAATGGCGGGTATGTAAAGTTAAGTACAGCAATAATATCAATGTAACAAGAAAAATTTAATCTACAATATTACTCTTTTGATAACAAATGAATACAATCTCTATTTAATCGCTATTTTTTTTACTAAACTCGACTAAAATAATTTAACTAAATTTTATTTTTATTTGTACATTCATAACGATTATTCCAATGTTCCTGGTATATTCGAGCCTGAAATACGCCGAGCTCGAATGCTAAAATAGATGGTTACATGAATAAACACTTGAGTACAAACCTACAACACAAATTTCACATATTTGTTTGAGTTGATCAACATGACTACGTTAACTGCTACCAATGAATCGATCGTCGTTCGGTGATTGTTGGGAGCCCATTGTTGCTCCGGCACTTATTGGCCTCTAATTAGTTAACAGACCCTCGCACTGATGCAATAGCAGCTATTGTGGAAATTCCACAACGTATCGACACGTTTCCCTTTGAAGTTGAGACGACAATATAGGTTTCAGTGTAATTGGATACCATTACACGTCCGCAGATTTATGTGCGCTATTTGTTATTCGCAATCACGATACGATGAACTGGGATATATACTATCGAAATAATATTTAGTCTAAGAAATTTTATTACACAATTAAATAATAGTACATTATGATATAAGTGCGGTAAATTGAAAATTACAGCCGAGGCGATAGGCGAGGGCTACCAGAAAGCAGAGGCTGTAATTATCAAAGCGCATGTATGTCAAACGACGTTTTATAACATATTTGCAAGGAAATAAATAAAACTTGGACTTTCTTAAATGAATAAATCTTTAATCACTTGTTAAAGCAGTTATAAAAATTTGAACAATTTGTAAAATTGGTTATTACGTTGTCAGATGGCATCTTTAGTGTTGTCAAATAAATTAATATTTTTGTGTTTTTGTTACTGATTATATGATTGTAATTTACTGTCAAAATTAATAAAAACAAAGAATTATTTATTTATTTATTATATTTTATCTCCCAAAGTTAATTTATTCATAAATAGTTGACCACTTAACTGACATAAAAACTCTTTGCTAAAATTTTAAAAAGTACCGTTCGTTTTTAGACGGAGCATCTTGATAAACGGTGCGCTTTACATTACAATGACGCACAAGTACGTAATGAGATACAATACGATATTGAAATTGGGGAAATAAGAGGCGTGATACCCCCCAGCAGCGCCACAAGCCAGATTTTGAAAAGGTTTAGCTGAAAAAAATGTACATTTATTGTTCTTTTTTGTTCTTATAAACCAAAAATATGTACCTTCGTATTTACTGATATAAAACACATTAATGTGGCGCTGCCAGAAAGAGTGCCTTACAGCAGCGCCACCTTATTATACTATATTCTAAGGAATATGGTAATAAAATAAATTTATGTACAATATGTTCTGGAAAAGTGCTATTTGATCATATATAACTGAACACGATTAGCAGCTCCGATACAAAGTTATGAGCAAATCAAATATTGTATAATAGCTATGTCGGCGCGACGCCCGCTACATTGAAGTCGGCTATAGTTTAAGGCGACTTATCTTAAATTATTATTGGTTGATAAACGGTGGTTCGTCTTCCACCATCATCATCATCCTTATTAGCGGTCAATTATAATAATTAACTGAAGAAAGACGCTATGACATTGTTATTAAATTATATGTGAAAATTTCGGGCAAGCCTATAAAGTAAACCAGTATACTAAAGAGTGTTATTACTTCATGACACAGAGTAAATAAAGTCAATCAGATACATCACTCTTATACCTATTAAAGCTGAAATAGGGATTGTTGGGTTTATTATTATTAGTCATTTTAGACGCTGCGAGATGAATCTCACACTCTCATCCAGAAGAAACGAACGTGTGTCTTCCCGCGTCGTCGTATACTGGGTGAATGCGTTATCGAGCGAAAACGCAAGGGTTACTACACTAGGTACTAAAAACATAAATTAAACAATATGACTGAAGTAAGACTTAAATTTTATTAGGTATTTATAAATATAGTTATTTCAATGAAGTGAATGAAATGCAAGTTTATACAATGATCGATGTTTTTTATTCATCTTCGAAGTCACGGTTGTTAAGAATTTTAGGTAGGTACTGTCGAAAATAATTTGAATCGTATGACAAATTTCACTAAATTTTATCTTTTTGAATGAAATCCTACTTTTTGTAGTCCTACTTTATAAAAATGTTTTTCTCATTTTTCTGTGTAATCTAATTTACAAAAAAGGTTTTTTTTATAATTATCATTTGACTGCGACCTTCAACGACTTCACAATAATTAACTATTTTCTTTATTACGACATTGAGACTGCAAATTAAGACAAAGTAATGAAGTTTTTTTAACCCTAGATAGCTAACCTTCTGGTGTAAAGGTTTTTAAGCTAACCATCCGCCGAAACGACAGGTATGAAAAACAGTTATTTTTCATAAGATAAATACTTGATAGATCTTTTGATGTTTATTATAGTTAATTGAAAGGCTAACCAATAAAAATAAATTTCATAAATCAACTTTATCGACCGACCAACCTTTTCGATACTGTTTTAACCTTATTCTTTAGGTGAAATATTCAAGATTAATATGTATTTTTTTCGTATTCATTGAATAAAAGAGTAATTTAGAAAAGGTAAAACAGAAAAAACCGCCGAAAATTATTTTAAAAAAAGGATGTTACGTTAGATTTGTTATAACTTACTTTATACTTATCCGAATTCATTTACAAATGCAGTTTATGAAATCACTTTTAAAATAATATTAAACTTAAATATACTTAGTGTACAAGAATATTCGTAGAAATTAACTCAAAAGTTGAATGCAGTCCGCTCAACATAAGATGATGTGAACTGTGCCGGCCGGGATCATAATAGGACCATTTTTTAAATTATCTTTCTAAATGAAACCTAAATATACATTACTATATTTATTATTATTTAATTTGAAAACCTAAATAATATTTATTTTATCAAATCATAAATAATTACCCACCGTACCACTGGGAGTAGGGTCGCTGGACTGTGGGTTAGTCGTGAACCAAACAAACAAACTCTACAGCTTTATAATATCAGTCATCATCATCACCAGCCTATATACGTCACACTGCTGAGCACAGGCCTTCCTACATGGAAGAAAAACATGAGGAGTTTGGGCCATAACACCACCACGCTGGCCCAATGCGGGTTGGTGGGTTAAAGCGGTTATAGTAACAACCGGGACCAACGGCTTAACGTGCCTTCCGAAGGCACGGAGGAGCTCGAGATTATAAATTTTGGTTGACCCATCCCAGGGTCGACCATGGCGAAAGTTGCTTTGTTTTCGTATTCGAAACCAGAGCGCTCAAACCAAAACGCCACCGAGCTCCTCATAATAATATCAGTATAGATTTATAATTATAATAACAAAATTAAATTTATTGAGTACCTACAAACAGGGAGAATATCCCTGTTTGTATCCAATACATTTTATACTTGCATTTGAGTACTCCAACCTAAACTACTAGCTTATATAAGTAGGTATATCAGAGACAGTTAGACAGAACACCTGTTGGATTATAGGCGACATCTGTAAGAATCTAATCTAAGCAGTTCACCTATCAAACTTCACTTTAACTTTTATTATACAATATTTGATTTGCTCATAACTTTGCAGCGGAGCTGCTAATCATGTTTAGTTATATATGATCAAATAGCACTTTTCCAGAACATATTGTACATAAATTTATTTTATTACTATATTCCTTAGAATATAGTATAATAAGGTGGCGCTGCTGTAAGGCACTCTTTCTGGCAGCGCCACATTAATGTGTTTTATATCAGTAAATACGAAGGTACATATTTTTGGTTTATAAGAACAAAAAAGAACAATAAATGTACATTTTTTTCAGCTAAACCTTTTCAAAATCTAGCTTGTGGCGCTGCTGGGGGGTATCACGCAATAAGAGACCCTTTACGAGCAAATATAATAATAATAATAATATTCATACACTCACACCTATTAAATGTTTAATAAAACCACTTTACACTACATTCTTATTTTGTAACGGACGTTGCGTTCCCGTGTACTTCTCCCAAAAATATTAGGCAATACTAATTTCATAACGATTAAGAATATACCCCGTCAAAGTAAAAGGAAAAAACATAATTTAAGGACGATTTGTATAACAGCAGACGTCACGACGCGGCGCAAGAAACTCCAAGCGTTAACACGACGCTTACAAATAACTGTCTCCTTGAATCTGAAAAATGGCGCACCGATGAAGGTTTTATAAGTGCTATACCTACATGAATCCTTCAACTCAGAGCTCATTATTTCCAGTTAATGTCGTTTGAGTCACGGAATTTTTAAGCTGACTCTCTTAACTTGCCCTTTCAGGAATTGCGTCATCATTATCATCATTACTAGCCGACGTATCGCTGCTGGGCACAAGCCTGTGCATGGAAGAAACATACTAGGAATTATGTATAGCAAATTATTTTACATACTTTACAAAATTTTGTAATCTTTCTAGAGCAAGACTACACAACAGAGTATAATTATGTAGTGGTGTAGTGCCGTCCGTCTGCCGGGTTAATCCTTTACAACAATATTCCAGTTGGAATAATTATCCATTTATGAACAGGGATTAGATCCGACTTCTGTCTATTTACTGAGATATCTCATTTTCGTAGTTTCTAATGTATTTCGCTAATGACGTTATTCATTATGACACGAGATTTGAATAAAATATGGAAAATGAAACATATAATATTTAACAAGGAATGTGCCGGTCGTTGAATGCTCGAGAAGGGACATCAACATCATAAGATTTATTGCATACACACAAATATGGATTAGTTATTCGAGGGGACATTAGTCATATGTCAACCGACTTGGGGCCTGAGGCTGGCAGGGAGGGGGAAAAAGTAAAATGCTTTTAGTATAGGACAGCTCGCTTGAGTAGAGATTTGTCCCGGATCGGTCTAAGTTGTATTTTATTTAATGTATATATTTTATGATATTAGTTATTGGTAGTATCAGTTATTAGATTTTTTTAACAAACAAACGTCACGTATTGTGATATTTTCCTTCTTCAGCTATCTTTACAATGTTTATGTGTACAGAATAAATTGTTAAATAGATAATATTTAGTAGGTGGTAGGCCCGTATGTAGGGTCGTCTGTGTACGTATCACTGCCTTTCTTATTTCAGCCGTGAAACAGTTCGATGTGTTTCGGATTAAAGGGAAAGGTAGCCAGTGTAATTACTGGGCATGGACGGCATTTAATTTTAGGCCTCAGGATGACAACGCACCTGCAATATCAAGTGATTTTTCCTTGTTATTGTTTGTATTGTATTGTTGTGTTATCTAGTAGTATAAAAAAGTAAGATCGCATATAAAAATAACCAAATAATACTGCCTAATATTATTGTGTTCTGAGCTGAATAAGATCGTCAGACTAGAAGCTTTATGTTAGGAGTAGGCGCTAAAGCGTGAGTAGTGCCCAAGGTGCTACGAGCGTCTATATAGAAGCTACGGTGACAGCGCGTGAGTAGTCTAAGGTGCTACGAGCGTCTATAGACTACGGTTACAACGTGCGAGTAGTGTCCAACGTGCTACGGGCATCAGCAGGCTTCTTCTAGCACGGGGAAAGACGGTTCCGCCTATCGCTGAGCCCGGGGGGACCTGGCGATTATGTGGGGCTCCCGGACAAAAACCCCGACCTAAAACCTGCCGCGGAAACCATCTTCCGTAATTTTGGAGCGACACAGGAACATTTATGGGCTATGTTGACAACGCGTGAGTACGGTGCTTAACGAAGCCTATAGACACTCGTAACACCTTGGGCACCATCAGGCGGACCGTTTACGCTTGCCAATCATGTTGGACCTTACTTATGGCAAGAAGAGTACGCAACAAATTAGTGTTATTTACCTGCGATATTCTGTGAGGTGGCGGTGGTCCTCCAGCCGCTTATTCTCAATAGTCGTATCAGGGATTTTATTCGAAAAGTCACATGCCGTCTTGCTTTGACGCACCGCGATAAAAAGTGTGTATAGAGTTACCGAAATGCGAATATTTTCCGATAGTTGAGAATAAGGGGCAGGTCGGACATTAATCCTAGTGGAGAATACACTTTATCTCTCAATGGCTTCCTCTGAAGTTGAGGGGCGCCCCGCGGGCGTCCTTGTTTTATTAAGACACTTCTATGCCATTCCTATATTAAATGATGCTTAATTATGCACAATACATTGTTCTACTAGAATCTGCTATCAAAATATGACGTTCAAGAAACACTCTCAACCTAACTTATATAGGTAAGCAGTAACTATACTAAAAATGCCTTCACATAGCGAACTCAACTCCCTAGTAGCTAATGCACAATCGTGGCTCGCAATAAAAATGCTTTCAAGCCGGCTTTAAAATCCGTTGCCAAAGCAAATCCAATAGCGCTCATTCCGAATTGCCGGAAACCAATACTAATATTGGAGCGGGACCGATTCCGCGGGGCGGGCCGCGATCAGACCAGACATTATCACAGTTATTGCTATATACGAGTACAATACGTTACTTAAAATATAGCAATAAATTTTAAAAAAAGTTATCGTACGATAATGAAGCGTTCTTTTGCACATGCACATATAAGTTGTCCTTTGTTTATATATTGTATTTATTTAATCAAAGAACTTGCCTGGTACAAAACAGATAAGGACGCAGAGAGACAGCAACATTGGTAACAAGACAAAAACGTCCGCCATAGCGAATATTCTGAGCAGGATCACTACAATACAGATTGACTGTTGGAAACACACAATGAACTTCATGTATTTGTTGAAAAACAACCCAAATTCCGGTTTGAGATAGAAGTATCCTCCATGAAACTTTTCATTCTTTACTTTTTTATAGAATAAACCTATATCTTAGATGATTAAAGCAAAGACAATTTGATTACTCAATACAACTTCCTTATTTCTCCAATACATGTTCCAGTAGTCATTATTTCCATAGCTTTTGAAGTCGATTAAAGACAGATGGACTTAACATAATTAGTCATTCAATAAATTATTCATCAAGTAATAATCTCCCGAGTTTATACAATGAAGAGAAGTCTTCTTTCACACTGCTATATTTTTGGAGATTTCATTTAAACGAAATTAAGTTTATTTTCCCGCTTTTTATTTTTAAGAAATATTTTAAAGAGTAGCCTTATTCCGATGTTAGTTTTATGTGACACTGAAAAAGAAACATCAAACATTGTTTCAGTATTTATACATACTGTAGCGGGTTTAATGGTCTATGACTTTTTTTGTCTTTTGCACTTGTATTTTACAGCCTTAGAATACCAACTTTACACTGAACATATTATACAACTTTCATTGCTCCTGGCATCGCCATTTCGAAACAATAAATTATAATAGATTGATTAACAGATTGTCTGTGGAGCGCTTGCCGGACCACAATACGGACGGACCGACCGACCGCTTGAAGCAATAACTAATAGGGTTATTTTATCAAACGATCTCATCACACAATGTAGAGTATCTAATCAAAATGGACTTATTGTGTAACGTTTTATAATTGATACAATACCGAGGCTTATAGTTCCGTATTAAATTATTTTACAATAATTTTGGCGAATACCGGTTCTTTAAGTCTTTACGTACAGACGACAGCACATCAAGCGTAACAGTTGCACTACGAAAGCCGTCTCTATTACAAACAGAATAAGGCCGGTCTCAAGGTCAAACTGTTACGGTTCTTGTGTTGTCAACTGTACGTAGGTACTAAGGAGGAGAAAATCCTACTAGGACTATATTTTAAAGGGAATAATTTTTCGGAATTGTTGATCATAATTTTTAATCGTTGTTCAAGTCTTTTTATAACTACTTTCTGTAGAATATGATAATACAAAGTGACAAATTAAACTTAAATTAAATTTATAATTATTATTTTTAACCGACTTCAAAAAAGGAGGAGGTTATTAATTCGACTGTATTTTTTTATGTTTGTTACCTCAGAACTTGCGACTGCTACTTTTGGCTTTCCTACGACTTTTTTCTCAGAAAGTTATCAGTAAAAATTGTAAAAAAAAGGTGGTGCTAAGTTGTTTCTAGAAACAATAGATAGTGAAGCACCGACTCCATAAAATATGTTTCTAGGGGATGAATTTTTGTTTAAATTTTTAAATGAACGATTAAGATTAACACCTCTCGCAGTTATAGCGGCTTCTATCCTACCGATCAGGTGTCTCATGATCTGTCAGCCAGCACGCGTAATTGAAGCTGGAACAACTTATAGAATAACAAATGCATAGATATGAATTAGTAAAATATATATTACATCTAATCCATCAACATTAGATATTGGAAATTTATTTTACTTAAACGCAACGAATGAATGAACGCGTTAATTATGATAATGTCCACAGCCCGCGGCCGTGACGCCCGCCGGCGCCGCCTCGCCGCGCCGTTTTGTAACGGTGACCGGCCTCGCCGCCTGCCAACCTTCGCCTTTCTCCTTTCTTATCCTAAAAACGCTTAATACACACTGCCTAAGATCCTCTTTATCTATGCTTCAGATTTACTCATGGAATTCCAATTTTATGACGAAGAGAGCTTAAACGCTTAAAAGTAAGAGTATTTTCTGAGAATACATTTTAAATGCATTAAATGGGTCTTGGTGCTCGGAGAGGAATGTAATATAAAAACAAAGAAATTGTAAGCGAATTGTTTCTCTGTGCTTTTATACTTAAAGGAGAGTTAGACGAGGATAACACAAAATAATTAATTTATAAAATTAAACCGACATCAAAACACTAAAGAGTAAAAATAATTGTTTCTGGTAACATTTAGCACCAACTCCAAAAATAACCTTTTTAAATGAGACACAAAGTGACGGTAGTTAACTCATAGTCTTATCAAAGACATTTGACATCTCCAGTGTTCCCGTACCACGACCGCTGTAAAGTAATCTAAACGTCGGGTATATAAGAATAATGTAACATCTAATTAAACGCGAATAAATCCGGCAAATGAGTAGGAGTAGTATAAGACAATATTATGAGCTCATAAATACTACGGCATTAATCTGTCATTATCACCAGCCTATATACGTCATACGCCCACTGCTGGGCACAGGCTTTCCTGCATTAGATAAACACACGAGCTTGGGCCACAACACCGCCACGCTGGCCCAATGCGGGTTGGTGGGTTAAAGCGGTGATTGTCCTATATTTTCTACCTCTATATTGGGCAGATTATAGGTGTTTCTTGGACCACGTCTTTCATAATCATAATCATAATGCATTTATTTGTCAAAACATGAGTATACATTAAAATGCAGAGGTCACAATATTAACACATTTCGTCCTACATGTTTTTGCCATAATACGGCGTACAAATTGTTCAGTATTTAATAAAAACAATAATGATGATAATAACGATAGTAAGTGAAAATAAAATGTCAATTTAAAACAGTCAAATTGTATAACATGTCTCTCTATAATCAAAAAATTGTTCTATCATTTAAAAAGTCATTTACATGATAATAACACTTATTAGTTAAAAATCTTTCAGTCTCTTTTTAAAAACAGTGAGATTGAGTTCTTTTATAGCCTTTGGTATCCGATTGTATATTACTGGGCCCATCACAAATACACTCTTTCGCAATAAAGTAGTGTTAACTTTCGGTACGACTACTTTTGTATTATCTCGTCTGTTACGATTACTGACTGATGAAACATTTTGAAATAAATTTGGGTTAGATTTAAAGAAAACAGCTACCTCAAAAATATATAGCGAAGGGAGGGTCAATAATGAGTATGTCTTAAAGTACGGTTTGCAGCTTTCTATAGGTTTTAGTCCAAACATTGCTCTAATACATCGTTTTTGGCTTTTGAAAGCTATCTCCTCTTTACAATAGATTGAACGCCAAATTGAAAATATATCATCATCATCATCATCATCATCACCAGCCTATATACATCCCACTGCTGGGTGACGCTTTCCTGTATGGAAGAAACACGTAAGGAGTTTGGACCATAGCACCAAACGCTGGCCCAATGTGGGTTAGTGAGTGGGCCAACGGCTTAATCCGTCAAGCGGCGGAGCACAGCAAAAGCTTTATATTCGTAATCGAAACGATATTGCTCAAACCACTAGGGCAACGAGCTTCTTATAATAAAATCTTCAATATAATGAATAATACTATGAAAATTCCCTAAGAAGCGCCGCAAAAGATGTTCTACGGAGATTAGACAGAGGAATTATTGATTGCTCTAGACTCTAGAATGAATATTTGTTTAGCATTCTGTGCCGAACTCTCAGACTTTACATATTGTGTTCATTGTTTTCTTCGATTATACTATTCTGTAATAATAATTTATTATGCCCCTTTTTGTTCGAAATATTACAAAATATTACAAAACATTCCAATGTTTCGTATTATTTTTTAGGTATTGTTAGTTTTAGACTTTAATTTTAAATTGTGAAATATGCTTATTTGAATACAGTTTTATTTATTTTTTAACTTATCTGCCCCGGCTCTGGTTCAATCACCCACCGCTCACGACGCGCCGTGACGTCACGGCGCCAGGGTTCAATTTCAATATGTCCTAGAGATAGAGAGCAGTTGGCTTTTGCATATATGACGCTGGATGCATTGATTGCATTTCGCATTCACGAAATACAATATCACAAATTGTCTTGATATGAGGCGGACTCGCAATCAGAATGGTCGCAAATTCTTATTGTCATAACAATTGCAAACGTATATTTTTCGCCCTATAATCTAATCACATTACATTAATCTAAGACAGGGCAACTATATATTAGTCGTCAGATAACACAATTAATATTGGACACAAAGCGTTCAGAAATGGGGTGTAGGGGGAAGATATAATAATATGACATTATGTTGATACAAAGGATTAGTCGGAGCGCCATCGTTTGTTGGCGGAATTATACAGGGTGGCACATTTAGATCGGTCAGTATGGGAAAGTCTGAAACTATAAGACATGCGAAAATCTCTTCTTAGGAACCATGTCATCGATTTGAGGAATAAGAAAAACTGCATTCATACATTTAAAAAAACGTGTACTCAGCTCGGGAATCGAACCCGGACATTTTGAAAGAATTAAACTAACACAATTTCTATTTAGATATCGATTGTGTAGGTCTTAAGCAGTAAACGTTACTATGAAACACGATGTCTAAAATGAATAAAATGCATTGTTTTCATATCCTTTAATTTATTTTAGTAAGTGTTCAAAATTACCACCATACTTAGGAGGTTTATCGTGTCTCTGTCCAAAACAAGACGTTCCACTTTTAAATGAGTCTTTGTATCTACATACTTATTATAAGTGGGCTTTTCAATTAAGCTTAGTACACGATTTTTAAAATGTATAAATGCAGTTCTTCTCATTACTATATTCGATGACATGGTTCCTAAGAGATTTTCGCATGTCTTATAGTTTCAGACTTTCCCATACTGACCGATCTAAATGTGCCACCCTGTATAGTTACCTAATATAAAGACACCTTTTTCTTTCCTCAGATGTTTATTCCATCTTATTATTATAAATTAATTAAGACAAGCGCTGTTCTTTATTGTTCATATAGATGTTTATTCTGTAACGCGATCGATCCTTTCGTTCACCTACAAATGTACTTATTATTCTAGTTGACAGAAGATTCTGACTCCGTGTCAAGTGGTTAGTTCACTCCAAAGTTTTGGGTACATTTTGAAGGTAGGGGTAATAGTTTGCTTGTAACGGCCGGTAATTGTCGGGAGGGCACGACCCGACACGTTAGCGACTTCCTAAAGTGTTCCCGAGGTCGACATCTTCAGGTATCTACATGATTACACGAAGATAAACACTTACTGATAAGTTTGCTTATACACTAAAGCTAAGTATCTCAAATCTTACTCAAAAAGGGAGACTGTATTAAAATTCAAATAAAATTTTGCCACGGAGTGGTAGCCTTTAAATAAGAATTCTAAGAAACACAGTATTCTATTGTATTATTACGGTATTAGAATAATATTTAATAAATAAAATGCAATTAAATAACTCCCAGGTCACGAGAAAACGAACAGAAATCTCACTGTCACAACGATTGAGGCCCCGAAACTTCTGAGGTCGTAAACAGCCGTCTGGCTTTTGTTATTGTTAATTGCCTATTGCCTTATCAACAAACACCTACCTGTCGTATTATCAGTCGTAAGCCAACTTTGAAACTGTTAACATGGCCAGTAAAAGAAAAACATTATGTGTTGACGAAAAAGTTTGTGTGATACGTGCGATTGAAAGGGGAGAAATCTTCTTCACTCCATATAACGGTAACTGTCTATAACGATAAAAAATGCTCGGTCCCTTGAATTTCGTTATAGAGAGTTTACACTGTATTTATATACATATTATTATCATTATTTCTGCGTTATCTAGTATCCATATAGGACTAGGCGAGCGTATGCTTTTTTGCCGGCCTTGTGCTATATAAAAATAATACTTCTCCCCCTCCTACTTCAAACAACCGTCTCAAGTTGTATTTAGTGTCTGATGTTCTTTAGCTTACAATAACTATGAGTTCTTTGATAAAATAATAATATCGTACCCAGTTACGTAGGGCTGAGGCTTCTCCACTCGGCACAGCAGTTCGCTAAGTGCCTATATTGCTTTTCCAAGTTAAAGCACAATCCTGTGTGAGATGGCAAACTTTCCTGTCGCCGGTCAGTTTTCAATATTGAAGATATTAAAAGTTGCGGCGCGCGGTGCAAGTTGTGCACTTCAATTAGAAAGAAATGCAGAAGTTCATTTTCTGTTTGTACGGTTGCGTGTCGTTTATGGCACGATAGGATCGCTTAGTTAACATAGAGGTATAATGATATATAGGTACTGCTGCAGACCAGCTCAGTGCCGTAGTGGTTCGAGCGCTCTGGTTTCGATTACGAAAACAAAGCCACTTTCGCCGTGGTCGATCACAGGATTGGTCAATTCCACCACATCCTTCCATCCCGTTGTTACTGCAACCGCTACTATCAACCAACCAGTATTGAGCCAGCGTGGTGGTGGTATGGCCCAACCTCCTCGTTTCTCCCATATAAGAAGGTCTGTGCCCAGCAGTGGGACGTATATAGGCTGGTGATGAATAATATATTCTTGCACTCATACCTATATTCTAGCCCAAATCAAGCATCATTAAGAGCATGTGTTAAGGATATTAGATAACGAATAATCATTAACATTAATATTATATGTATTAAATTAAATATTAGAAATAAATTAAAAAGACATACCTTCAAAGATCCCTGACTCATCCTCATCATACAAACATCTGGAATTGAACCTGGGACCTCAGACTTAAAAAAAAATCTCAACGGGGTAGTTCTTGGCCTTCATCTCACCTCATGGTAAATGATAATAAGTCTGAAGATGGAAGCTTCTCAATCAGAGAGGAATTTAGGGGGTATATTAGAAACAGGCAGTGAGAATGGTCCAGGCTGTTGTATTTGTTATGGTATTTAATTAAACAGTTGCTAGTGGTAAGGGCATCTCAGTCCGAGTAGAATAAATCAGTAAAAGCTAGAAATATGGACATAATTTAGTGTGCTAATATAGTTTTCCAATAGTATTATCTAATAATGGAACGCGCGGTGTGCGCTACGATTACGAGACGACTCGTGTGCGAAGGCGCTAAAGCTTGACATAATAATAAGTAAAACCTGACATTATTTTATTCATTACTTTGGACGTCTTAATAATCAACTTGACATTTTTAAACCATTTGACGCACTGTTTACTTATTCGAAATTTATTATTTACTACAAAATGACTTAAACATACTTTAAGCCTTGGTTTAGTTTGTGACTTTATAATTATTATTTAACTCATTGATTATGAATATTAATATTTATAAATCCGGATATTATTATTGTATTATTAGACATTTTTAAAATTTGTATTTGTATTATTTTTATTATTATTATTTGCATCAATTCTTACACGTAGATTTTTTTAATAAGTAATATACTTTTTTTTTAAAAATATTGTATAGTAGGTGAAGTATTGTATATCCTCTCCTCCCTTTTTTCAGCGTTTGCTGTGCCCGACAGGATCCATACTGAATCATGTTTAGTTTTAAGCCTTAAGAACTATTTTGTATTTGTAACATTATGGTGCAATAAAAGTTTGAGTTTGAGTTTGAGCACCTCAAGCAGATTTTGTTTGTATTTCGTTTAAAGTTTGGAATATCCGTTCCGATTCGATGCGATCGATGCGTGCCCATTGGTGGAGATTGTCCATAAGGAGCGTGTAATGTTTATGCAGCGCCATGAACTCGAGTATAAACCAATTCAAGCTGTCCTAATACTGCCGGGAATCTTGGCAATGACAGCGTGGCTGCTCTGAGCTATTGTCTAGGCTTGATAATCCTATAAAACGAATACGTTTAAAGCACTGCATTTAATACGGAGAGCCATAAATCCAATGTGTTTCTGATAAATGCAAATTAATTTCTTTGACATGGGTCCACTACTTATCTGATCATATTTATGATTATAATCCCCATGAATACGAAAAGTATAAATGATATTATTCTATTTGGTTACAATACATAGGTTGTCATTTTTGGGATATCAGTAACGTCAAGGGGTTTTAGAATTGTATATGATATCGACCAATATTGAAACATTTTAAGGGACAGAGCCGAAGACAATGTTAAATGAGTCCGGCGGAGCGATCGTGAGCCGTACCGCTCGTGTTAGTGTTAGCGACATTATTGTGTTACGTGACCCGCTCCCGTGGGTGCGTGGAGATTGACAAAGCGATCTTGTTTCATTGCAGTTCTAGCTTATAAAATTAATCGTATTAATTTCTCCTCATCCATTTGTTTTAGGAAAACAAACAGTTCTGCCCGATTCGCCTGAAGGTCCTGAAGGTTATCTATCCGTTATACTGCCATTATACTACACCGTTCGGGTTTTTTTTGTGGTTCCCTGCTCTTTATGTGTCCCGAATAAACCTTTATTATCTTCACTAAATATTTGGGCTAAAAGAGCCTGTAGTCGTCTGTGCTTGGATACGCCACTTCCAGGAGACCTATATTGATTCTAGCTAAAGTATCGCATAGACATAAAATATGTTATATTGAGTGTTTGTTGAGCTGGAGTTGTAGGATAATAATTAATAGCAACTTACCAACGAAAAATAATAACTATATTCTAAAATAATTAGTATATTAGGAGGATGTGACACTGATAAGAAACTTTGCGTTCACCTCAAACACAATTCAATTTCTTCCATTGCCCGCTATTACTTATCATCATCACCAGCCTATATACGTCCCACTGCTGGGCACTGGCCTTCCCACATGGGAGAAACACATGAGGAGTTTGGGCCATAACACCACCACGCTGGCCCAATGCGGGTTGGTGGGTTAAAGCGGTTGCAGGGGCAACCGGAACCAACGGCTTAACGTGCCTTCCGAAGCACGGAGGAGCTCGAGATAACAACTTTGATTGACCCATCCTAGGATCGACCATGGCGAAAGTTGCTTTGTTTTTCGTATCGAAACCAGAGCGCTTAAACTAATACCACTATTACTTATCACGTAGACATAATTCATGCATGCAATTAACCGTTTTTAATTAAGTTCTAAAGAACTGCGCTTGTTCCCAATGTTTCTATGTTTGTGATGAGGGTCGCGTGATTGGAGTGATGACGACGAGCAGACTCCGGGCCGCCGCCGCCGCCCGCCGCCCGCCGCCCGCCGCCCGCCGCCCGCCGCCCGCCGCCCGCCGCCCGCCGCCCGCCGCCCGCCGCCCGCCGCCCGCCGCCCGCCGCCCGCCGCCCGCCGCCCGCCGCCGGCGGCGCGGATTAATGACATTATCACGACTGATTGTGCACATGCGAAAGATAATCAGATTAAACCGGTTCGTTCTCAATAGTCTTCAGCCTTCCGTGCGTAAGTGCAATCAGCATGCATCAGATTAATAACTAGAAATTAATATTTAACATTTAACACATTTTACTAATTTATAATAAAAAGTGAACGAGCTGTGATTGGACTTATTAATAAGTTTATGATCCATAATCTATCGTCGAAAAACTCTACAATAAACGACCGTTAAACTATACAAGGTAGTGATGACAATACGACTGTAAATTAGAACATAGGCTATATTATCCGTTCATAGAAATATTTTTAACTACCAAATACATCTTATTTATTAAAATACAATAAAACTAGAAAAATTTTACGCCCTGAGGCAGGAATCGAAAACCCCCGACCTTTCGCAATCCGGGCGACTGCTCTGACCACTGAGCCACCCAGGACTTGGGATATCCCTGTGAAATTCTTCTAGTATATTTTTATTTGCGTTTATGAGCTAACGTCCACCCTACAATGTCGAAATATTCTATTTCAACATCCGAAACGAGTATTTTTACAAATACCTACGATTCGGTTAAGTTGGTTGGTTGGTTGGTAAATTTTTCTAGTTTTATTGTATTTTAATTACTAAGTAATTTTTCAAACATTTATAATAATGTTAAAATCAAAAATTAAGAACATCTTATTCAATTGATAATTTCATGACAATTCACTAGGTGGTAGGCCCGTATGTAGGGTCGTCTGGGTAGGTGCCTTTCTTATTTCAGCCGCGAAACAGTTCGCTGTGTTTCGGATTGAAGGGAAAGGTAGCCAGTGTAATTACTGGGCATGGACGGCATTTCATCTTAGGCCTCAGGATGACAACGCACCTGCATTACCAAGTAATTTTTTCCTTATTATTGCAGGTGTCTATAGGCGGCGGTAACCGCTTACCACCAGGTGGGCCGTCAGCTTGTTTGTCATCTAGTTGTATAAAAAAAAACACATTTCTATGAAATAATATGACATTGTCTGTATTATAACATAGAATGTCATTAATGTAACTACTTATATATGTGGATGACGGTGCTGATTGTACATCTACAACCATGAAAATACATGTATCAATTAGTGAATATATTGTACAGTTGTTTGTTGTCCTAAACCAAAAAAATAATAAAATAAATTATCAAATGAATAAGAGGTATTTGAAATTTGAAAAACATTTCTATGAACATATAGCGCACGCTTTAACTTATTCTTGAGTCATGTCATGACTGATTTATTCTGTTCCATAATGATGAGAATGTTATAAGTTTATATTAAGTTTTAAGCTTTTTCCCGCGTACGCTCAAGTTGGTGGAAGTCCTTTTAAGGGATGAAAGGTTAAGATTTTTGACCATCTCAAAAAGTCAGTAATTTGTTCAGACGTTAGATGTAGATGTTGGTGATAGTATGAACATGGCTGGAGGATCCTCGCGGCTCGAGTGTCACTGTGCCGCCATCATTGATAGCGGGCTTATCTCGCTTTGTTTGTTAGAGGCTCCACTGTTAATGCCACTTGGGGCCTCTCCACTAAGATAGACATTTAGGCTGAGAAAATAACAGACGGCAGTATTTTGAAAGTCTTGAAATAAAGTTTGCGAATGTTACAATTATGATAATTCTTGTAATTAAAAATTAGCATTAACATTTTTCATTGTAAGTTATGGAGGCAATCTCAGCCAATATCATCATCATCATCATAGCCTACACACGCGTCCCACTGCTGGGCACACGTCTCTTTACGCGGTAATAGCAGATTGAGAGAGAGGAGAAGCAGTTTGGGCCATAACATCGCCGGGAGGTTGGTGGTTTACAGTGATTGTAGTTACATCCGCAACTTCGCATATGTAGACGACTTAATTTTTCCAGTTTTTTTGATTTAAAAAAAAAAAAATCCAAAAAATTTTTATGGGACCAAATGGGAACTATTCCTCATCGAACAAAAAAAGAATCACGGAGAAGCTCGAGGTTACAAAGTTATGATAGACCCATCTTGAATCAACCATAAGAAGAGTTACTTTGTTTTCGTAAACGAAACCAATCAAATCACTGCGCCCCAGCCAGTTAGACCAATATTCTTAATTTTTGATTTTAACATTATAACACACCCCAACTAAGCACTGCCCCAACTTGACCGAATCGTAGGTATTTGTAAAAATACTCGTTTCGGATGTTGAAATAGAACATTTCGACATTGTAGGGTGGACGTTAGCTCATAAACGCAAATACAGATAGTCTAGAAGAATTTCACAGGGATATCCCAAGTCCTGGGTGGCTCAGTTGGTTAGAGCAGTCGCCCGGATTGCGAAAGGTCGCGGGTTCGATTCCCGCCTCAGAACGTGAAATTTTTCTAGTTTTATATTTTAATTACTTAGCTTGACCAATGTCAACCACTTTATCATTTTCAATTTTCAGGTCACAGTTACAACACTTTGTTTTGGCCGGGGAAATGTCTAAGCGCGCTATCCTGGCTCCCCGGGGAGGAAGCTCGAATCTAACTATTCGATTCAGATTTATGTCTGAAAATAATATTATCTACAGAATGGTCGTGACAAAATAGCTTAGGTTATGTAAGAGTAACCTAAAATGATACTAGTAAAAACTGGGACGATTTTGATTGGATGCAGCGCTCTGCTGTCGCTTATAATTACAAAAATGAATGCATGATTTCAATGTCTGTAAAATAATATGTAGCAAGATTTTGATGAAATCAACACAAATTCAAATTTAATATATTTATTGCATAGTAAACTACATATTATTATAGTATAGTAAAGTATATGGACTTGGAAGTAGCTTAACAATTTAGCATCGTGTCATAACAACTAAGTATTGCGTTTTAGAGCGTTTATGAGAGATTAGAGCTTAATTGTATTTATTAAATACTAGAGTTTTGAATGTCCAACCGTGAACTAACGGTCAATGTATGAACGCGATTTAAAATCACAGATTGTCGTTAAATTCCACTTTCTTATTCACAAATTTTACGAATATCAATGAAAACAATATTCCCTGCTTATAAGCTCGTCGGGGCAGCCGACATTGAAGACATTTTTATTTTACAAAAAAGGGCTGTGCGTGCTATTTACGGACTCAAGCCACGTGATTCACTAAAAGATTTATTTAAAGAAATTAATATTTTGACCATTGCTTCTCAATATATATATGAGAACATAATTTATGTTCACAAATATAAACATACCTTTTCAAAACATAGTGATATTCATAACTTAAACACTAGATATAAAAATAAACTTGCTGTTCCAAGTTTTAGACTTCACAAGACAAGTCGCTCATTCATGGGGAAATGTATACACATTTATAACAAAGTCCCGCCAAATGTAACTGAACTGCCTTTTCACAAACTTAAGTTATATGTCAAACAAACTTTAATGAAAAAAGGCTACTATAAGGTCCAAGAATATTTAGATGATAAGAATGCGTGGAAACATTAAAATTCCAAAATGTTTTTAAGTTTATTTACGTGTAAGTATTATGACTATCAACCTCTGTATACCTATTTTGTGATTGTGCATTGTCAGATAGCTTGAAAATAACTATAATACTTTTGACATTGGGTACCTACTTTGTCGGTACGATGATATAGATTCTCTTCTAATTTTAATTATTTTTATCGCTGGGCGGCACTGCACTGCTAAAAGTTATTTATTTTTTTAACTACAAACATTGTATTTGAATATTTATTTTAAAAAGAGTGACTACACGAGTTTGTTGCCGGAATCTTCTCGGTAGTTCAACTTTTGGAACCGGTGTAAATTCAGACATGACAGACAGACAGAGACTATGACGTTGTTAGTTAATATTTTTTTTGTGATAGTTGTAAAAATGTGTTTTTTTGACGATTTATAAGTGCTTCTTTGTGGCCTATTTAAATAAAATATTTTTTCTTTCTTTCTTTCTTTCTTTCTTTCTTTCTTACGTAATATCTAAAATAATTATCATTAGTGTAAGTTTTTTTCTCCTGATAGGTAGGATAATTGAAACAGCATAAATGTAAAGGTAAATTAGTTTAGCTCATATTAAATATAAGTAATAACGAAAAGTGGCTTTTCGGGATGGGACACACAAAAGTAAGCACGACGACTATCGTGGTCGGCGACCGGAAACAAAGTGACGGCTGTAGTACCGCCTCCTGTCAAACTGATTCATGACGTCACGAGTGTTTCCAACATTAGTATGTATGTATTACAGAAGATCGCGGCTAAACAACACCAGTGATTGTTAAGAAAACCGTGGTTTACTTGTATCCTATGCTGTAGTCAACATAAGTAACGCTTTATCCAGATTTTTCCCCAAGATGCTGCGAGTGTCTAGGCTGCGGTAACCTACGCTTGTTTGTCCCTTGCCGTACATAAAAGGGAACGTAAAAACTCTGATAAGAGCGCGCCAGTTTTACAGCAGCTGAGAGCGCCGGCCACTTAGCTAATGAGCGCCCTAATGAATGCAGCGCCCTTTGACGAGGCCGCCCACAACGACCTGCTCATTTATGATAGTAATTACATATACAGAGGTTTAGTTGTCACCATGAGCGGGGCGCGCCTATATGATACTCTTTTGTCGCAATAGTTGAAAAATCGCCGCAATTTAATTGTACCAGGCTACCATAACTAGGAGATGTTTAATCTATGTTATACGACTACTTATGGTAGCCTGGTGCTTCAGGTTGGAGATGTGCTGTGCCTCTAGCACGATCATTTGGAAATTTCGTAACGTCTGTCAGCTTGCTTGTTGTCATCTGGATACCACCAAAAACAAATACTTGGTATTGCGGGTTGTCACCCTGTTGGCCTAGGATGAAATGACTTCGGTGCCCAGTAATTACACTGGCTACCATTCCCTTCAATCCGAGACACTGCGAACTCGTTTACGGCCTAAATAGGAAAAGCGGTGGTACCATCCAGACGTTTACATACGGGCCTTCCATTGTTTCCAGCATTTTACGAAAACAAAAACTATGATCAAAAAGCAAAAGTATTTTACAAAAAATTTAAAGTTTAGTGAAGAACGTACTGTGTTGTTAAACAAATTAGATTCTTATTCCAAATTAATCAAGGAAAAACAAGAGATGTATGATAATAATGTAAAATATTTAAATGACAAAATTAGTAATCTGCAGACATCTTTAAGCGATATTTCTAATAAATATAATTCATCAAAAAAAGGTTTGAGGGAACACACATTAACACATAATCACCTATTAAGCACTTCCAAAACTGAAAATCACCCCTTGAATAGGCGATGTTCCTTGGTGTCAGGCCTGGTCACCTTGGATCAGTTAGAATGGTCAATGTCAATGTGTGAGCCATCATTCTCTGAACAACCCACATTCGAAATGTTTAGCAGCAATGAAAACAGTTCTTCTACACAAACAGACAACAATAATATAATATTTAGTGATGAAATTGGAAAAGATTTGGGCCTTATGTTAAAGAACAGATTAGGACAAAGTGTAACAAACTACTGTAGTCCGGGTTCATCCTACAATAATATAATGGATAAAATATCCAATCATGAGTTGAATAAAAATGATAATTTGATTATTCTAATTGGAAACACAGGTAATGTAAACAAAAAATCGCTTCAAAACTATCTTGACTATCTAAATGGATTAAATGTCAAAAAAATTGTAATGTTTACATTGCCATACTGCTACAGTTTGCCACAAGCAGAAAATAATATTAGGTATAAATTAAATTTAGTGTTGTCCAACATGGCACATTATAGTGACAAAATACATGTTATCGACTTAAATAAATTGACCACCTTAAATAATAAATTTTACCTGAGTAAAGATAGAATAAATCTATCTAAGTATTCTAAACGACAAATAGCTGAATTGCTAAGATTTAATTTTTTAACTTTAGCCAGAAATTTGGCTATTCAACCCTCTGCTTCTATTGAGCAGATTTGTATTAATGACCTTGCTTCCATTGAGCAATTTTCTTCTGACAATGCTTCTATTGAGCAATTTAGATTGACAAATGATAGTGTTTTGGAATCTATTCCAATTTATTTAAATTAGATAATAGGACAACAGAGAAAGTCTCTGGCAAAATAAAAACAACAGAAAAGTCTAATTATTTAAATATTGTTCATCAAAATGTACAGGGCTTTTCTGGCAAAGATCTAGAAATTAGTTTATTTTTGCAGACCGTGGAAGTGCATGTGTTGTGTGTTACAGAACATTGGTTAAAAAGAAATGAAATTTTGACCTGTATTGAAAACTATAATATTGTAAGTGCTTTTACAAGAGAATCTACTATTAGAGGTGGATCCTTGATATTATTATTAAATAATATAAAATATAAAGAACGACCAGATATTGTTCGTCACTCTATTGAGCGAACTATTGAAATTTCCTGCGTAGAACTCGAGCAGCATATTGTTGTATGTGTATACAGACCTCCCTCTGGAAACTATGATCTATTTGAGACTTCAATGGAAAATGTTTTAAATATAATATGTAGCAATAACAAGAAGATAGTTGTGTGTGGTGACTTCAATATAAACATTTTAGTATCTTGTTCATACTCAGATAGGTTCCTTAACTTATTCAGATGTTTTAATCTTCTTCATACTTTCTTTGAACCTACTAGAATTACACCACTATCAGCTACCTGCTTGGATAATATTTTTTGTAACTGTGATGTACTTGAACAATCAATTATAAATTGTATAAACTCTGATCATAGTGGACAGAAAATCGCTATTGAGCACCATCATGTTAACCAAATTAAAAAAGTTACTTATAGGCCTATTACAGATAGTCGCTTGAAGAAATTTGAAAATAATGTAATGAATACAATTCACTGTCTTAAAGAAACCGATGATCCCAATAAGTTATATAGCAATTTATTTGATAATTTAAATATAGAATTCCAAAATATTTTTAAACAAAAAACTTTTACAGTCAGTTCTAAATGGAAGTTTAGTGATTGGGCAACTCCGGGTATTTATATTAGTAGAATTAAATTATTTGAACTATACTATCAAAAGTCCACTTCCACTGATCCATTTTTTATTGATTATGTCAGACTCCAGTACTCCAAAATCTTTAAAAGGGTTTGTAATACTGCTAAAGCGAACTTTTTGAGTAATAAAATTAAGACATCAGACAATAAAATAAAAGCCACTTGGAAAGTTATAAATCAAGAAAGTGGTAAAACAAAAGTTACTGATAGGTGTTTTAAAATTAATGTCAATGGCAAAACGATAGAAACAGATGATGGAGTTGCAAATACCTTCGAGACTTTTTTTTCCGAAATACCTATTAAAATCACAAAAGAATTGAATTCGTGTACTAAGCGCGCACTTGCTCTCATAGAGTCGAATGTTTATAAGTGCAATATTCCTTTCAATTTCCATGAAATCAATGTTAATACGATCATAGAAGCTTTTAACTCTTTGAATATGAAAAAGACTGAGGATTTATGGGGCTTTTCTGTTAGTGTTATAAATTCGATAATAAATGTTATCTCTCCTAAATTATCGTTTATATTTAATAAATGTATTAATGATGGTGTATTTCCCAATCAAATGAAATTAAGTAAAATAATACCTTTGTTTAAGGCCGGAGATATCAATGACCCCACTAATTTCCGTCCCATTTCTATTTTGCCGACTCTTAGCAAAATTTTTGAAAAAATTATTCTTAACCAATTACTTACTCATTTTACGAGAAATGAATTGCTTCACAATAGACAGTTCGGATTTACTAAAGGAAAAAATACTACAGACGCGGGAATTGCGCTTATAAAACACATATTTGATGCTTGGGAAAATAGGCAGGATGCTCTAGGTATCTTCTGCGACTTATCCAAGGCGTTTGACTGTGTTGACCATCAAACATTATTAGGTAAATTAAAGCATTATGGTGTATCAATAAACTCATTAAAACTTATTGAATCCTATTTGACCAATAGAATTCAAAAAGTTGTTATAAACAAAACTGAGTCTTCTGGTGTGCCTTTGCATATGGGCGTGCCTCAGGGTTTTATATTAGGGCCATTGCTTTTTTTAATTTATATCAACGACCTCCCTTACTTTTCAAAAAATTTGTGTGAGACGGTATTGTTTGCAGACGACACCTCACTAATTTTTAAAATAGACCGAACTAAAACTGACTTTGAGGATGTAAATAATGCCATTTCAAAAGTGCTATCCTGGTTTGAAAATAATAATTTATTGTTAAATTCAAAGAAAACTAAGTGTATTAAATTTACTTTACCAAATGTAAGGCAGGTTAGTACTCATGTTGAAATCAATAAAGAAACTATTGAATGTGTTGACTCTACAGTATTTTTGGGAATTAAGTTAGATTCTCGTTTACAATGGTATCCTCATATCTCGTCCCTATCTAAAAGACTTAGTTCAGCTGCTTATGCTGTTAAAAAAATTAGGTCTTTGTGTGATGTTGAAACAGCAAGACTTGTTTACTTTGGTTACTTCCACAGTGTTATGTCATATGGCTTGTTATTGTGGGGCACAGCAGCCGACATTGAAGATATTTTTATTTTACAAAAAAGGGCTGTGCGTGCTATTTACAGACTCAAGCCACGTGATACACTGAGGGATTTATTTAAAGAAATTAATATTTTGACCGTTGCTTCTCAATATATATATGAGAACATAATTTATGTTCACAAATATAAACATACCTTTTCAAAACATAGTGATATTCATAACTTAAACACTAGATATAAAAATAAACTTGCTGTTCCAAGTTTTAGACTTCACAAGACAAGTCGCTCATTCATGGGGAAATGTATACACATTTATAACAAAGTCCCACCAAATGTAACTGAACTGCCTTTTCACAAACTTAAGTTATATGTGAAACAAACTTTAATGAAAAAAGGCTACTATAAGGTCCAAGAATATTTAGATGATAAGAATGCATGGACACATTAAAATTTCAAATGTTTATATGTTTATTTACGAGTATTGTGACTATTAACCTCTGTAACCTATACTGTGATTGTGCACTGTCAGATAGCCTGAAAATAACGATATTATTTTTGACATTGGGTACCTTTCTTGGTACGTTGACTTACCTTCTTTTCTAATTTTCATTTTTTTTTCGCTGGGCGGCATTGCACTGCTCAAGGTTAAACTTTTGTAACTACAAACATTGTAATTTAATATTTGAAAAGAGTGACTACACGAGTTTGTTGCCGGAATCTTCTCGGTAGTTCAACTTTTGGAACCGGTGTAAATTCAGACATGACAGACGGAGAGACTTGACGTTGTTAGTTAATATATTTTTTGTAATAGTTATAAGAATGTGTTTGACGATTTAAAAGACTTCTTTGTGGCCTATTTAAATAAAATATTTTTTCTTTCTTTCTTTCTTTCTTTCTTTCTTTCTTACGAAATCAAACAAAATATGAAATCAAAAACTTTGTGTGTCTGTCTTTATATCTGTAACGTTTTCACTTCTAAGCCGCTTACCGATTCTGATGAAATTCGGCATGTAGGTCGATAACATCCTGAGGATCTTACACTAGTGAATAAATAAACACTGGCACCCACTGCGCGTCAGCCCTCGGACCTCAGAACCAACTAGAACGTTCTAATTCAATTTTCAACTCAGATTTACACTTAGGGGCACCTTTGAAGCTGTATTTGGGACTCAATCGCTTAACCAAATGGGAAAATTTATTCATAAGACGATCTAGACGCCCGCCGCGCCGCGCTCGGCTGCGGATATTTTCCGATGAAACGGATCGCTTGGAGCAATGCACAGTTTATTTAGGACTAATATTTGAAATTCTTATAACAACATTGCTCAGTCCTCGTATAAGTTTAGTACATAAATAGATAGATACCTTCTTATCTGATTTTTGATTTTATACAGACAAAAGTGGGGATATTCTGAAGTCAGGTTAATTTTAACGTGGTTAAGACTAGGTGTCAGGCCCGTATGTAGAATCGTCTGAGTAGGTACCACCGCCTTTCTTATTTCAGCCGTGAAACAGTTCGCTGTGTTTCGGATTGAAGGGAAAGTTAGCCAGTGTAATTACTGGGCATGGACGGCATTTCATCTTAGGCCTCAGGATGATAACGCACCTGCAATACCAAGTGATTTTTTCCTTGCGATTGCAGGTGTCTATAGCTGATAATTGCTGGTTTAATGGTTCTTAGCTATAATTTATGAAGATCAGTTCAGGCGTATGATGACTATCAGCTCATTTTCTACATTATTATAGGGTTTTACTAACTTTTACAGATCCCAATAATTTGAAATTTGGTGTACTGTCACTTCGGTGACATTCCCATTACATACTAACCTTGAGCTGATCCTATACCATCAAAGAGTCTGCAAAATGCTTAATTCTTCAGAAACTTACAGCAGATATAGCGTGCTTGAGCTCTTATGAATAGTCTCAATAAGATGGTGTTCGATAGGTGATTAATAACGTCGGGGGTTACTTAAAATTTTTAATTTTATATTTTTTTATGAGACGTTCGACGTTCGAAATTCGAGTGGAAATCACACAATAGCCCTAAGGTACCTCGATGTATGATGGTAATTAAGCGGTTGATACGCTTGGTAGGCGCCCTTATGACACAAAAGTCATTGCTTAAACCACCAATCGATTGTAAAACCAATCTAGCGACCGTGACCTCAACTGTAATGTAATATTTCTTCGATCATCTGCGCTGGACAAGGTGACCGCGTCAAAGGCGTCAAAAGCCTCAATCCGGAGAGTAATTTACATGTCGCTTTAGATGCGGGAAGGAAAGGGCGAGGAGGGGACGGGGGAGGGTACGCTCGAACCTCGGAAGCTATTAACATACACGCCAAACCGTATTAGCCGGACTCAGCTCAACAAATGATAATTCCATAATAACTTCTCGTAATGATTTAACTTAGTTGCCAACTTGTTGCGGGCTGGCTACGGTACTCAACTTTAGGCAGTATGTCAGATCAGACACCTGCTGGATGTGTGAAATGGAAATTCAGTTATTACGGGCGTTATCTTTTCAATTATCTTTTCACAGATACAAACTTGTGCATATAAATTTTTTATTCAATAAAAAACACAGAGGTCTCACTTTGTCACCAAACAATGGAAGACCAATCTGTGCGGATAGAACCACAGAATGATAACAATCAATAATAATGTATTTACTTATTTGGGCTAATAGCAGTTCAATCACTCATTACATACATAAGAATACTTAACAACAATTTCTGTTTGATGATCATCAGCTTTGCGATTCTCTAAAGTCAACACCTTTGAATTTGTGATAGTGGCAGCGCTGTCATTTCCTTTGGTGTATGTTTGACAGCCATTTGACAACCGTTAGCTACACTAGCGTTTCGACGACGAGCACGGAGTGAGCCGGAACTAAGAATTTGTTTATTTTTATATCTTTATGTAGAACTTTTTTACTTTTTTTAACCGCCGACGAAAAAAAATGGGTGTTATAAGTTTGACGTGTCTGTCTGTGTATCTGTGTGTCTGTGTGGCATCGCAGCGCCTAAACGAATGGAACGATTTTGATTCGGTTTTTTTTTGTTTGAAAGCTGATGTCACTACGATGGTTCTTAGCTATAATTTATGAAGATCAGTTCAGGCGTTTGATGACTATCAGCTCATTTTCTACATGATATTAGGATTTTAACTAACTTTTACAGATCCATTCGGATCTGTAAAAGATTTCAAATTTCGTGTACTAACTAATAATACTAACTTTGAGCTGATCCTTTAACATCAAAAAGTCTGCGAAATGCTAATTTTCTTCAGAAACTTACAGCAGATATAGCGTGTTTGGGCTCTGATGAGTAGTCTTAATGAGATGGTGTTAGATAGATGATTACTGACGCCGGGGGTTACACAAAATTTTTGATTTTGCAATTATGTAGAATATCATATAATATATATCAAAGATAACAAAGAGATTGTATACATCAATCTATAATTAGCTAAAGAAATCGAAATCGAATCGAATCGCTACTGAAACTTTAACGTCGCAAATCTAGGACGGCTTTAGACCACTGCTCTGTTTGTAATACAAATGAAAAAAAAACACGCTTTGTAAACTCAAATTCAAAGTCATTTAATCAACAAAGATTTATTTAAGCACTTGTACTACTGAAACTTGTGCTTGCACTTGTAAAACTGAATATACTACAGTGATTCAGATCTAGAGGTCAAATCAAATCAGGATTCAATTCCGGAGTTAAATTCCCGTGGGGGCAGAAATATCCTGCTCGGTTTGGTTGGTGGGTACGGCTTTTATAATTCCGCCTGGCGGGGGACCACCATCTTACCTAAATCTGGCGCCGTAACAATGAGACAATGAGAGATTGTTGTGATCCGGCAGTTAGGGGTAAGGTAGCCAGTTCCTCTGTGGTGAAGTAATCCAGGTGTACCTCGCTTGCATCTTCGGCCTCATCATTACTTACCATGAGGTGAGGTGAAGGTTAAGAGCTCCTCCGTTAAAAATATATATATATATATGTCCGTCGCGTGCCGCTCCGACAGCGCCCTCTATCCACCAGTCCGTCATTCTCATAATAAAGTGGGCGCCATATTTCAGCCGCCAGAATTTTTATTGGAGCGAATGTTTCTGTCGGAATTAAATATGGCGCGTGTGCATGACGCGAGTAAATCAGCGCGTCGCGGCCTCGTAATTACTTCGTGTACTGTTTGAGGGCTGCACTTGGGCCGGGGATTTATGGGCGTCTAACTGGCGGGACACAATTAACTAGATTTAGTTGGTATGAACCCAAGCTGCGGCAATGTTCTCCGTGCATGAGCTTTGCTCATCTGTATTCTTAAACCCGTAACAGCAGACATTTTAACTTAGTGGAACCGACTAACGTACTCTGTTCGCGGAGCCAATATGAAGGCCATTCCGAAACTGCTACAGACGTTCCCACAGCCGGCAAACGAACTATTATTGTAGGGAAGGGATGGATTTGAATCCGTACTCATTCCTTATATTTAAAAATACCGAATCCGATTACCTGTTACAAATAATTAATTAAATACATATTCAAAAAATAATTGACATTTCTAAAATAAACTAATTTGATAGTGATGTAGTCTCTTTCTATCATAGGTTGCACACCCTCTTACCAACCATCGCGTCGTTTGCCATCGGCAAGAATTCATCATTCATCACACGTTGGCACCAAAATGGTCTATAGGCTACGGTGACAACGCGTGAGTAGTGCCCAAGGTGCTACGAGCGTCTATAGGTTACGGTGACAACGCGTGAGTAGTGCCCAAGGTGCTACGAGTGTCTATAGGCTACGGTAACCGCTTCCCATCAGAAAAGCCGTACGCTTAGTTACCTTGCTGTAATAGTTATTAGTTATACAAGAGTGCAAAGTTGCTTTTTAACCGCGTGCTCAATTTTGATGACCGAACAAGCGAAGGATTCTAAAAATTAGAATCCTTAGCGTTAGCGAGGGAATCAAAAGAGCACGAGGTGAAAATTCTTTGCACTCGAGTGCAACACGTAACTTTTCATCCCACCTCAACGAGAAAATGACTAACCGCAAAAAAAAACATTTGCGCATTATTAACAGTTTCAGTCAATTCTGTTGGCGTCAAATAAATTTCTTCGTCGCTAGAATCACTCATTTTTACTTTTTTACGAGGTTTTTTACTTGTTTTAAACCTTTGGTTTTAACAAATATGTCGTGAAAAGAAAATGGCGCGCGCAAAGAAAATTAAACAAAAAGTACAACAAGATGGTGCCGAGTCTGAGTTTTTAACAAGTTAAAAAAGGTTGTATGATAAATTCGGCACCATGGAGGTAGAAGTAAAGAGGTTTAATGATGTTTTGAATTCATAAACTTACTGCACACGATGTTCTAAATTCAATTTTACTTTATCCTCTAGCAGATAAAAACGGCTTTTGCACTCAGATATCGAAGAGCAAAAATACTCTTTCTGAGATGAGGGATGAAAAAAAAATTAAGTATTTTCTTGTTACTCACAAGGTATTGGAAAACATTTTCCTATCATTTGAGCTTAGGCATGTTGACAAGACCCTGAGACGGGTTGGGATTAAAATAACAATCTCTTACATATTTGTCGTAAGCCAGCCGGTACAATGAACGCGCGATCAATCATCGCAGCGAACATTTTTTTATAGAACAGGCTGCACATCAAGTATAGACTGTATAAATTCCATGCACTGGCCGTTGGTTGCTCGGCTGACGATACAGGGTGTGAATGAAAAGAGCATGGAAATGCATACTCAATACGAAGATAATTTATTTATTTATTTATTTATTTATAGATTCACTTACATTAACAGTTTTTACTACACATGTAAGTTACTTAAATTATTTAACATAAGATCAAGTGTTCTACTTTTATATAACAATACATTTTGTTTTTCAAGATATATACCTACTAACTATATTTAAACATTATGATTTATTACAGACATAAATACTTCTACACTCTAGCATGGAACTGTAGTCGGTGCGACAATCTTCTCCAAGTAGTTGCCTGCTGTGGCCAAGAAAACAGTTTCTGAATGTACAAATATGTCGGAATCATGAGTCCTGTACAGAATATTAATAAGATTCAAGGCCCTATAAAGTGGGCTGTACCGATCTCCACATCTGGGGTTATAGAACAATTATACGCAGCAATAACCGGTTCACGAGCTCGAGAGTATGTCATGACCGAACATTTATCCACATTGAGGTCTAGGTTATTGTTTCGGCTCCACAACACGACTCTGTTTAAATCAGACTGAAACAATAAATTACAGCTTTAGTGGTATTTTGCAATTGACTAGAGCCCCCTTCAGCTCCTTGAAGCCAAAAATAATATATATAATGTAAGGTGGTTAATTTGGGCATTAAAACATAATATTTTGACTTTGTGAGGGTATACGATAGCATATAACAGATAGACTAGAAGAAACTCATAGGGTTATCACAAGTCCCTAGTAGCTCAATGGTCACCACAGCAGTCTCCAGGATTATGAAAGGCTGCTGGTTCGGTTCACGCCCAGGACATGAATTTTTCTTTCATATTTCCTTTATAAATAATTAGCTTTACCAGCATCACCAAACTGATTGGTCACCTAAATGTTGATTATGACCAGCGATCATTGAATTCCTGCGCCGATTCTTATGACGCTTAGACGCGAAATGTGAGGGCATTACTCTTTATTGACTATAAAATATGAGCATCGGAAGCGTCGGGCCCGCCGAGGACCGGGAATCGCGTGGGAGGTGATGATTCCACTTTATTTCCCGTTCGACAGTAAAGTGAAACATAATTCACGTTGAAATATCCCGTTAGAAATGCTAAAGCTAAAATATTAACAGTATCAGCAAGAAAAAATACATTTTTTTGTTAGAATGTCAAACAAGCGTGCGGCTCGCCTAATAGCAAGTGGTTGCCTTAGCCTATAGACCCTCGTAGCACCTTGCGAACTACTCACGCGTCGTCACCGTAGCCTGTAGACGCTCGTAGCAAATGAGCTCTGGCGACCTTACTCACCGCAGCAACAGAACACTACAAAACAGTTTTATTTAGTTGCAATCTTCCGTAGGTTGGGGGCATTTGTGTGGTAAATATCGCTGTGCTCTTTCTTCTCTTATGTTAAGTCAAAGGATGGAGATATCACACTGTTCATACAAACCACGAGGCCGAACACTTGGAAAACAAACAAACCGATTCTAGCATCACTTCATCTTCGAAAAGTCTGATAATAAAGAAATTATTGGTGATTTTTACTCTTTCTCAACATTTTTCGAAAAATCTTCTTACAAGTATTTAGACCAGCCTGACTTGCTAATGCATGTAAAGTCTTATTAGAATCGGTCTTCTTCTACACGTAGGTCGCAGTATTACATAATCCATTTCGAAGCTTCAAAGGCATAAATACGAGTTATCTATTTAAAACAATTAAATACGCAGGACGCTCCGAGACGTGCAATCTACGTCGAGTGCGGATACTCCCGGACAGACAGCGACACAATGTTATTAGTCCGTCCGGCCGGACGTTGGACGGCCGACTCACACCATGTTTCACTGTCAGCTGCGATCGATTGAGGAGGTTGGCCTTACGAATTTATACTGTCTCTAATCAGGAGCATTATGCAACGTTTTGATCCTATCACTGAGTAAGCTATTACCGATGATTTAACCCCCGACGTAAAAAGAGGGGTGTTATAAGTCTATTTGCGTGTCTGTCTGTGGCATCGTAGCTCCTAAGCGAATGGACCAAATTTGATTCGGTTTTTGCTTGAAAGCTGACGTAAATAGCTATAATTTATGAAGATCAGTTCAGGCGTTTGATGACTATCACCTTATTTTCTACATGATTTAAGGGTTTTACTAACTTTTACAGATCCGATTGATTTGAAATTTGGTGTACTGTCACTTCGGTGACATTTCCCATGACATACTAACCTTGAGCTGATCCTATACCATCAAAAAGTTTGCGGGATTCTTAATTCTTCAGAAACTTACAGCAGATATAGCGTGTTTGGGTTCTTATGAATAGTTGAATGAGATGGTGTTAAACAGATAATTAAAAAGGCCGGGGGTTACTTAAAATTTTTAATTTTTATATTTTTAAAATTTTTCTAAATGAGAAGCAAGCTGACGCCTCTTGATAGCGGAGAAATATCGGTAGTAATGTTTAAGTTTACATATAAAAATTAGCAAACAATAAATAAATATAAAAAGATCTATGACAACGGGTCGCATTGATAGCCTACGTTTTTTTTGAAGTCGGTTAAAAATATCTGTGACACGTTCATCTGGTTTCAGTTTAAATATTTCGAAAAAGCGTAAACGCATCGGGATTAAGTTAATTTACAGAAGGAGCGCCCCCAATAAGTTCAATCAGGATGTGCCAGTTTAATTATCCACGGAGCGTGTGTCGCTGTCGGCGCTCGCAGCGAACTATCGACGCGACCCCACTCCCAGTATACCATTATGTGAGTAATGAGATAGTATTAAGTACTTATGTAGTTGACATTTGAAATGGAATAAAAGCTTTTTTTTAAAAAGGAATTTAAAAAAAAAAAATTCACTTTTTAGTTATCGCTGGCTAAGTTTCTGAGTCTCGGCAAGCCCTTTCATTTGATACTCATATTGCAGAAGAATATAAAAAATAACTGTTTCGCCATCTTGGATGGTCCGCCATATTGGATTTAGAATGACGTCATACAGCTTATCGTGTATTGTCATCCAAATTAAACGTGTATACAAAATTTCAGCTCAATCGGTTGAAGATTCAAGTTAAATAAAAGCTTTAAAAAAATCATTTATCAAATAAAGAAAGATTATCATTCTCTACATAAGCATAATTCTAAAACATATAATTATGCATGTCAAAGAAAAAAATCCTAATTAGGCTATCATCATCATCACCAGCCTATACGTCCCACTGCTGGGCACAAGCCTTTCTATAGGGGAAATAGAAATGAGGAGTATCTCCCACGGAGGAAGGGATTCAATTAGGCTCTAGCTATGTAAAGTTACAAAAATAAAAAAGCATATAAAAAAAATTAAACCGACTTCAAAACAATAAAAAGAAACAAATAATTTATAAGAAGTAGGTATGGGTACCTATTTCATATAAAGGTATTTTTTGGGGTTGGTACTAAACTGTTTCCAGAAGCAATGGAAAGTGACACATCGACTTCAAAAAAAACCTTGTTAGGGATAAGTACTACTTCCTGCCTACCTATCTACTTCATTCTGATTAAGTATTATTTGTTTTTTTTTTTTTTTGGTAAATCGGCAACCACACAGCAAATAGAAGAACAGATAGCAAGAAATGTAATAATCTAATAAAAATGAGGAAGGAGGAGCTCGGTGGCGTAGTGGTTTGAGTGCTCTGGTTTCGATTACGAAAACAAAGCAACTTTCGCCATGGTCGGTCCCGGGATGGGTCAACCAAATTTATAATCTCTCACTTCTCCGTGCTTCGTCGTGCACGTTAAGCCGTCGTCGTTGTTCTCCCATGTAGGAAGGCCTGTGCCCAGCAGTGGGACGTATATAGGCTGGTGATGATGATGAATAAAAATGAGTGTAAAACTGCTGTATTTCATAATCGCAATTTAAAAAATTAATTTATTTTGATACACTAAAATGTGTTGTCTTTAAAATGATGTAGTGGAGTTGATAATTTGCTATTCATCACTAAAATTAACTGGAGTTTCCGAGGCACGCTCATAATGTTTGTTAATTTACTAAAGAGACTGCTACTTCCGGTTAACAAGTATCCGGTCCAAAGTTAGCTACTCTTAGCCTCGAGGACTCTCCAAGTTCTGACGCGAAGTCTTAAATGGTGTATTATTGAACAAATATACCTTACATATAATTTCAGTAAATTTAATAAGTCGTTACGCGTGCACGATTTCTCGTTCATTAACTAGTTGTTGGTAAAGTACTTTGTAATTACCGGACATATAATTTTAACTGAGAAATGGAAATTAAAAGATCAAACGATAAATAATTGTTTTGTGTTTCAATAGCGTTAGATGCCTAGCGGTTTGTTATAAGTTTTAAAATTCGCAGTAAAATGTTACACGATAACTGTATGTCCAATTTACCGTTTTTTTATTTTATTTTTTGTAAAACTTAATATACAAACTACTCGATCAGTGGTCCCAGTTTCGTATCCCGGTAGGAGCATGTGTTTGTTTGTACGATGATGAAAACGAGTCATGGATGTTTATTATGTTTATTAACCCCTGACGAAAAAAGAGGGGTGTTATAAGTTTGACGTGCCTGTCTGTGTATCTGTGTAACGGTGTATCTGTGTATCTGTCTGTCTGTGGCATCGTAGCGCCTAAACGAATGGACCGATTTTGATTCGTTTTTTTTTTGTTTGAAAACTGATGTGACTACGATGGTTCTTGGCTATAATTTATGAAGATCAGTTCAGGCTTTTGATGACTATCAGCTCATTTTCTACATGATTATAGGATTTTACTTACTTTTACAGATCGCCGGCCAGAGACACCGGGAGTTACTTAAATTTTTAATTTTGCAATTATTTAGAGTATATTTCTAATATTTATTTACATATTATTATCATTATTTCTCCGTTATTTAGTATCCATAGGACAAGCTCTTAATGATGCTTACTTTGCGCTAGATGATAGGTGTGAGTGTATGAATATTATTATTATTAATTTAAAAATTATGAGGAAAAGTTAGTTGGTTGCGAAATTGGTTGTTAGGAAAGTTAACAAGCGTACAGCCCGCTTGGTGGTGAGTGGTTACCGTGCCTATAGACCATCATACCGCCTTCCTTGGGAAAGTGTTATATTGACTGCGCAGGGGACGAGTCCCCTTTGCTGCCAACCGGTCTTCTGTGAGTTGGAGGGCACTGCCCCGGGTCAAATTTCAGTGGCGAATACCATTAACATATGCCTTACTGTTGCATATGTAGGGCAAAAAATATTACGAACGATAAAGATGGTTTGATATTTTCAACGGATCAATAATTTAACTCTCTATACTTAGAAGCCAGCTGTGTATTAAAGGCAATTACCAAAATTAAAACCATAACTTTGATAAGTAAATAAATTAGTCTTTTGTTACATTGCTAGTTTACGTAGACCCAGACAAGACAGAGAGACCTATATTATGACATTGTTAGTTAATATTATTTTATGTGATAGACAGAAGGGTTTTTTTGACGATTCGAAATTGCTTCTTGGAGGGTCTAATTGAATAAAGATATTTTCATTTTAAATGAACCCTTTCCTTCCGTTAGCCATTTCATATTACCAGAATTTGATTTGATCCATATACTTAAGCAACTTTTTGACGACAGCCTGACCGAGTGGTCTGTACCCCTCGCTATACAGGCTACCAGGTCAAGAGTTTTTAAGTTCTAATCCCGGTAAGAGCAATGTTAGTATGATGAGTACGAGCATTTGTTCACGAGTCATGGATGTTTATATGTTTATTTAGTATAATATATTTGTAATATTTATTTACATATTATTATCATTATTTCTCCGTTATCTAGTATCCATAACACAAGCAATATTTTGGGCTAGATAATAGGTGTGAGTGTATGAATATTATTTTTATTTATTATTGTATTAAAATGAACCCTTTCCTTTCGATAGGCATCTCATATTACTTCCCAGAATTTGATCCATATAAGCGATTATGAATTGATTAGCGAGGATGAATATTTTTTTAAAAAAACCTAGATCGGTGAGCGTGTCATGGCCCTGCCTCCTCGCCCGTCATAACTGACGGCAAAAATATTTGAAACCGCTGCTGTGTCGTTGGTGTTAAAAAATTTATTTATTTTAAACGTATCATATCTTTATTGATAGCGACATGGAGCCAACCAAAATGTGCCAACTGAAATATCCCTAAACTAAAATAAAGACACACAAGGAACTTGAATAACGCCAAATCGAGGCTATATTACACAAAATGATACAGAGACAGTAATGAACAAAAAGACAATGTGATAGGTGGTCTTAATGCTAATCAGTAATCTCTTTCATAATTCGAAGTCCGAGATCCTGATGTAGGGAATTCCACAGTATAATGTATTACAGCGTTCTTTGGTAAAATAAGATTTGGTTCTAGTTGATCCTCTTTCTCAGGAATACAACGTGAGACCCCGTTTGTTTAAAGTCTCTAGACTACCGGTAGACGCTTACCACCAGGCAGGCCATGTACTTGTTTAGTACCATCAATTAACATTAAAAGGATTTAAAGCGAATTAACTTTTGCTTACCATAAGTAATGGTGCGTAATTTATTTTAAACATAGATCAATCGAATATTCCAATCAGTTGTTTGAGTAAACGATTACTGAAGTCACCGACAACACTTGGCCGGCTGATTAAGTCAGCAACTTGGACTTTATCGCGGAATCCAAACACTTCACCGCTCGAGTGTAATTGAGTTGTTTCTAAGTTATACTCATAACTTTACCGTGGGTACTACTGCTGAATCATAGACCATTGGACATCATTGGCGATGATAATATCTTCCTTCTTGTCTAGTTCTTCTCCCTCCTCCGTTTCTGCTTCTTACCTTATTCTTCTAACTTATCTTTACATCTTCTTCCGTATTCTTGAAAATAAATAATATTCTATCCAAGTCTTATTATCTCGAACTGGCTCTTTGCTCTTTGAGCGAGCTCACCTATCTTCAGGCATCGCTTCTACAGCGATGCTCCCTCATCGCTCCAAGGTATGCTGTGACCCCGGCTTGGAAGACTAAGCCCGTGACGCGATCTGCTTACTAAGTGAGATGACACTAGAAGTGAGGAGCTTAGAAGTAGAGTTCTGTAGGATTGCCTTGACCACGACAAGGTAATCCTGCAGAACCCCACTTGATCCCAAGCACGGGTTGCGACTCCATCCCGCCCGATGAATTAGAATAGAATAAAATAGAATAAATTAATTTGTGAAATGTAGGTTAGTATTACAGTCATTGATGTTAGTCTTATTTCTAGTCTCACTACATTTCCACCTTTGTCAAGGCATACAAATATCAAATTTATTAAAGGTACAATTTCATGTCAATGTCAAAAAATTTATAAAATATGATGTCAATAAATAAAATGTAATCAGAGACTTAATTAATATAAAATCAAATGTCAAGAATATTACCTACAATTTATACAATATTAGTTAAAATGTCAATAGATCTAGTTAGAGTAATTATAATAAAATCAGAAAATTGTATAAATTATTAATCATAATAAAATATATCCAAAAAAGAAGAAATAAACATGTCTAATTAAATTAATGTTTTGTCACTAAAAAATTCTGCTACTGAGTTATATGCTTTATCGAGGAGCAATTTCATCAAATGTTTGTTTAATATCTTAGTCGGTAGAGTCTTTAGACTATTAGGAATTTTATTAAAGATTCTAGGTGCCATACCAAAAAAGCTGTTATTTACCAGTTTAGTTTTGCAGGTTTTTGCGCATATTCTATTGCCGTGTCTACAGGACCGTTGTATATTTCGTTCCGAAAATTTAAGAAATTGGTCTTGATTCTGAATTATATACATTACCACTTCGTAAATGTATATAGATGGTAGAGTTAATATTTTCAATTGGATCTATATTTTGTAAGTTGAAAGATATTGAAGTCCTTATTTCTATAATAAAATAATCAATTTATCAAGATTGAATTAATTCATCAAGATCTATAACAAACTACCAGATAAACTACGTCAAGAAAAACACGATAAAATATTCATAAAATACGTAAAAGAAATTTTATCACGTAAATGCTATTACTGTCTCCAAGAGTACCTAAACGACAAAATAAATGAAACTATAAAATGCATGTACACACAAATAAGTTAAAATGATTGATTAGTAAGACGTCGTCCTCTCCTCTACCCATTGCGATGCCCGACAGGGTCCATAATCTGATATGTATAATTATGTGTAACACCTATGTACTACATTATGAGTATTGAGTAATAAGCTCATGTGTACATAAGTCTGTCTCGTGTAAGAGCCGTCCCTTTGTAATGCATATTGGTACATCTACATCAGTGTGGGTAGAATAGAAAAAATCTGATTGAGTCGACCAACAAATCGAGCGGTCTATCAGCGTCTCCACCGACAGTCGACTTTTTTATTTGTGAATAATTTCCCATTTATGGCGAAACTTGTCGCCGATGTTCGCCATAATGTATTCGGACCCTGCCCCGCGCCCGCCCTCGTCATAAACCTGGCATGCTTCTGTCGCGCACTTTGGCTTACAGTTTAGATAACAACGGATTACAGCAAACCACTTAAGTTCGCGTTTAAGATTACAGTCTTTAATGAAATAATGGCGGGTTCATCCCGGGCGCCTATCTTTATTAGAAGAAGGTTTTAATTAATAATTACGGATCATTGACTATGTTTTAATGAGAAAATTAAGCAAAGTTGTACATGATATATTAGGTAAGCGGTTGGCATGGTAACCTTGTAAATTAGAATTACGGTAAGAAGATTGTGTAAATTAAATTCTATTAAATATAATATTGCACATACATAAGACTCTCATCATTATTTTGAGATTTAAAAGTATATACAAATTCAGAAATCTGATATTATTGTAACTGAATCACTAATTCTAAAAAATAGTACAAAATAATTTTATAAAATGCAACGTCTGCTTGTCTGTACGTTTATAGCTTAAAAACTACTGAATGGATTTTCTTACGTCACCTGACGTGATGACGAGTCAGATATCGTATACTTATCTGTATTTAAGTTCGTTCGTGAACTTGCCTTTCAAACTGCCTATTGATATTGATATTCCTTTCTAAGTGCCTAGTTTTGACTATAAGCAATTAAAATGTTATCATCTCGACATTAACGCGTTAAATTTTTTCCTAAGAAGCCCGGGGACGTAATTTAATATCACAAGCGTAAGATCCAGTGACAGTATTTTCAGTCCAGGAATGCTTCATTAAAGAATACGTGAGGCGAAAATTCTTGCCCCAATCTACATCTGTACATCTACTCCCACTAAGAGTGACCTTTGAGTCCAATGATTGACTCGGACACGGCTCGGTGTAACCTGAACTGTTATTGAATATGGATATCGGGCATCACTCAGATGGGTAACAATGGAACGTTGAAATAAATAAAAGTAATGATACCAATAAGGTGGCAATCAAGCACAACGGAACACGGCAATTTTATTAAGTGGTTACCGTAGACTATGGTCGCTTGCTATACCAGGAGTATCAAAAACGTTTTCGGGCCCTCTTTTAAGTAATTTTCACACTAAAGTAGGAAAAAAGTCTACTTTGACGCAGTCACCACCTCTGTGGTCTAGTGGTTGACACCATCCACCTCAGATCTAGAGTTCCAGGGTGCGATTCCGGCGGGGACAAAGATTTTCTACTCAGTTTGGTTGGTGGTAGGGCTTTTTCTAACTCCTACTGGCTAGCTACCACCACTAAGTGTGCCGCCATAACAATAATGTTAACATCATTGTTGTGTTCCGGCAGTTCTTTTTGAGGTAAGATAGCCAGTTCCTCTGTGGTTGAGGTATCCGGGTGTAGCTCGCTTCCATCTTAGGCCTTATTATCACTTAGCATCAGGTAAGATGTAGGCCAAGAGCCACCTCGTGGAAGAATAAAAAAATCAAAAAGTCAACCCTTACTTCCGCACCATACTCCTGTGCGGCGTCATTCTTTAAAGAGGGAATTTGCTAAACTTTTCAGGGAACTTCTGGTGGGTTCGTATCAGGTCTAATATCTTCGAATGCAGCAAATTTCAATGAAATGATAACGATTAAACTTCACTTGGTAAGTTCGTTACATCGTTTAATAGTTATGTCATTGTTGGAGATTTAGTACCAAAGTTTGGCTAGAACTTATATTTCAATTAAGTCATTGGATATTGACACTCTTGTTCACATTTCCTTGTTAACAATAAAATCGCATGAATGAAGTAATATGCGGTGATTTTTTATTTAACTCTAAACTCCTAAGATAAGCAACATCAGTTTAAATAAGTCAGTTTTGTCTAAGTTTCTAATCAAACTAGGTGCTAACTTTTTAAATAAATTTCTGGGATCGTTCAATGACATGTTGTTTTAAAGTTTTATCTGCAGCAGACCAAGTTACTTCTAATTTAGGTCAAAGAAAAGAGATTATTTTGAAAGTAACAAACAACTGGAGACACACACTGAATCTCTTGTTGTCAATACGTATCGAAAAAGGAGAAACATTAAAAATGTTAAGTTGATTTCACCTTTTAAGGAAACTGCAAGGGCTGTCCAGCTCATACAGACCAGTCTTATGTAATATTTCATCTCATCACATCAACACAAAATCCAAATTTCTTGAATTTAGTCAGATTTAAAAAAAACTATACACGATTTTTATGGGATATTGTAAGATAGATAGATAAAATGTTTATTTCCATTATCCAACACACACACATATACAAAATACTAAAACATTTAACTAAACCTAAACACAACTTAAAAAAATAAAAACATATTAAGTAGGTAGGTAATATGTTTGTTTTATTGAAATAAAAAAGTTTCCGAAAAACACCAGCTGCTGTTTTTGCATTCGTATTGAGTGAACGGGATGCACTATAAATACTGCACTTAAATTTAGACTTAATGTCTGTTCTAGAACCAGGGCAATGTCGACCGCGGCCTGCGGCGGGCTGCGCGAAGGTCTCCTTGGAGTAAAAGTATTATATGGCGAAGATAGTTTGGATAAAGTATTTAGTAACTAATAGTTCGTAGCTCTGCGTTAGCAAACTCAGTGCTGGTTTTCTTTTACCAAACGCAAAAGAATCACAGACTGTCGCGCTTATCTCATTGTGACATTAGTTTCAGAGGCGCAAGTGTCACCACAGCGAGTCTGCGAACGTTTTGTCGTTACTGCTGTAAGTTTATAGATGAACAACAGTCTATATAACCTCTTTAATAGTTAATTTTCTTAGTTTTAACGCTGTGGATGAACTATGCGAACAGTTGAGCGGATCCCGGCTGGGGCGCGGACGATTTATTATTAAAGTTTGTTGTTTGAACTCCATTTTTGTTATTCTATGTTGTTGTTTCGTCGCGAATCTCGACTGTTGAAAACAAAATAAAACTACGCTTCTGTGCGCTTACAGATAATGATACTATCAAAGCACGATAAAGCCTTCTTTTAGTTTGACCTTTGTATTTCTGTGCACGTTTACCTCAGGGCAACACGTTATTATACAGACGTTACAGTTGTACTCTTCGGTTTAGCTTTTTGTAATAATGAATGATAGGTATTACCAGAATGACCAGTCGGAGGATTTGGAGGGGTTACCTAAACTCTTCGGCTTAGGTTGTTAGCCCGCGACGAAAAAAGAAGGTTTCTTATAAGTTTGACGTGTCTGTCTGTGTGTGTCGTCTCTCTATTTGTATCTGTATGTCTAAGTGTGGCGTCGTAGCTCCTAAACGAACGGACCGATTTTAATATGGTTTTTTTAAAATTGAAAGCTGACGTGATTAGAATGGTTTTTAGCTATAATTTATGATGATCAGATCAGGCGTTTGATGACTATCAGCTCATTTTCTACATGAAAAAAAAGTTTTTATTGACTTTCACAGATCCTATTGATTTGAAATTTGGTGTACTGTCACTTTGATGACATTCCCATGACATACTGACCTTATGCTGATCTTATATCAAAAAGTCTGCGGGATGCTTAATTTTTTAGAAACTTACAGCTGATATAGCGTGTTTGGCCTCATAAGAATAGTCTCAATGAGATGGTGTTAGATAGATGATTAATGAGGCCGGGGGTTACTTATAATTTTCAATTTTATATTTTTGTAATAATGAATGATGTTGTAAGAATGAGCAGTCGTGCGTTTTCTATTTATTGTTTTAGAATATCAATAGTATATGCGTGATGATCCAATGTAAGCCTGTGGCCTGTCAACGAACGATTAAGCATCAGCCCAGATATGATGTTCTTTGTTGAGTCACGACACAATTTATATTTCAATGGCTATTGTATTTCATCGCCTCGGTGAGCACTTGACGCCAGTGACTCGACAATTTGTGAGAAACATCGCGCCGGACGCGTGACACTGAAACTTGTAAATTGTAACAAACTTAAACTGGTTCAAGAAAACCTGCCGGTTAAAGCAAATTAAATTAATAATAATAATAAATTCCAATAGAATGTTGTTAACGTGCCCTAAATTGAAAGGCTATTCAATCTGGAATCAATTAATAAATTTTATTTATTTGTTTATTTGCATTCCACAATGTCATACAGGTGTTAAAAAGGCTTAAAGCTAAACGGATCATTAAATTGTGGGCCCTGACGGGCATAACAAATATATAGAGAGGTAATTCGAATTAAATTCTAAATTAATCGTATTTACATAACAACAAATTAACTAAAGAACTAAAACACATTACATAAAATTATTTTCAAAAACCAATGAACTACACAGTACAGAAAAATCTATTATAACTCAAAATTTACTATTGATGATTATAATATTGTACTTATATTGCATTAGTAACATTTTATTAATTCCATTATTATTAGGTAACTCATAACTATTACAATACAATTATATAAAAAAAAAAAGTGATTCTCATTATTATGTGATGATTTTTATTATTATTATTTTAGAAATATTCATGAATTGTTTAACTAACTTATATTTTATTTATTTCTTTAAATGAAGAGGCTTAATGATAAAAAACTATTGTCAATTTTCATTTATTTCTTCAAATATATTTAATTTAGTTTTTAAAATTATTAAATCCATTATTTTTTTCTACATTACAATTTTACAATACAATATTATGATTATTATGATGATCATTATTATTAATATTTAAAATATTCTTGGATTGTGAATTAAATTTATAATTCATATATTTATTTAAATAAAATGTTTCAAGAGGTTTATTGGTAAAAACTCTTGACAATTTTCTTTTTTGCTTCAAATGTGTTTAATTTAGTCTAAAATTATTTAATCTTTTAATTATATTTTAATTATAGTTTGTCTTTAAAGTATTCGTTAATATCATAATAGCATTTTGTAATTAATAACTTTTTTAATTTTTTAATAAATGCAGTATCATTAGCTTCGGTTTTCAATATTTTAGGCAAGGTATTATATATTTTTATAGAGAGGCTATAGGTACTTGCAGAGTTCAATTTTAGGCGGGTAGTTGGCAGTATTAATTTATTTTTATTTCGTAAAGAATATCTCATCTTTATGTCTTCGCGCTTTTCGTAAAACTCCATATATTTACGAACAAATTTGCACATTTCTAAAATATAAAGGCACGGCAAAGGGAGTATTTTATATGCACGGAAAAATGGTTTGCAACTATCGGTCTGCTCTATATTCGCTATAATTCGAATTAGCTTTTTTTGAAGGGTGAATAAAGCGGGAGCCTCCGTACTGTTTCCCCACAGGATAATTCCATAGTTGAGCCAAGCGCTCGCGTAGGCATAATAAGTAACCCTCGCCGTTTCTATACTTGTGGACTTTTTTATCTCACGCAGTGCATATGAGAAGCTTGATAATTTAGACTTTATTTTTTGTATGTGTGCTTTCCAATTTATGTGGGTGTCAATAACTAAACCAAGCAATGGGAACTCTTTAACACATTCTAACTTTGTGCCGTTAAAATTAAAATCTAGATTTAACGGATTTTTTTGATGAGGGTAAAAACTCATTATTTTGGTTTTTTCTAGATTAATTTTAAGGTTGTGATCACTCATCCAGTCTGAAGTTTTTATAAGTAGTGAGTTAAGTTTTTCGTGGATATTATGACCATTTTGGCACGACGTTAACAAAGAGATGTCGTCGGCAAATAGTACACACGGTTCGTCCATGATTTTAGGGAGGTCGTTGATGTAGATAAGGAACAGCAGACATGCTACGACACTTCCCTGGGGTAATGATGCATTTACAACTCTACCATCAGACCGTATGCATGAAATTTTTTTAGTGTTGATATCAATGTATTCAATGTCAACGAATTGTTGCCTATCCTTTAAGTATGATGCGAACCATTTGTGGGCGGTACCGCGGATCCCTATACCATACAATTTATTCAGTAGTATATTATGTTGGACTCTGTCATATGCTTTAGTCATATCTAATAGGATACCTACACCGTATTGTTTATTATCTAATATTTGAAGAATTTCTCTGACATATTTGTACACCGCTAAGGTAGTGGAACGGTTCTTTCGAAAGCCGTTCTGGGAATCATCTAATATTTGATACTTTTTACAAAAGTTACTAACCCTGTCACAAATTGCCTTTTCATAGACTTTTGAGGCTGTAGGTAACAGGGCAATTGGGCGATAATTATTTAGATCAGATGTATTATTTTTCTTATGGATCGGTTTTACTATTGTCTTTTTTAACGAGGATGGAAAAGTGCCTTCGCTAAAGGACTGATTGATTAATATACTGAAAGGCAAGGCTAACTCATTTGCACAATATTTTAATAAGTGAGATGGCAGTTCATCAAAACCGTGACTTTTTTTATTTTTTAAGTTTTTTATAATTTTAAATGTTTCGCGGTAGTCTACTGGGCTGAGGTACATACTATTTTCTGTTGGGTGTAGTACGGGGCGGCCGCAAGCAGTGCTCGCATCACTAGAATCAGGCTCACCAATCGATGCAAAGAAGTTGTTAAACAAGTTTGCTATTTCTTTTGGATTTGAGATTAGCGTGTTATTATTTATTTTTATTTGTATGTTGGACTTTCTTTTTACATTTATTTTATTTGTTCTCTCTTTTATTATATTCCACATTGTTTTTACTTTATTATTTGATGATTTCATTTTATTAATATAGTGTAATTTTTTAGAGCAGATTATGGCTTTTTTTAATACTTTTTCATACTGTTTATAATGTAATTTTAAAATTGTATTATTGGATTTGGTAGACAGAATTTTTAACAGTCTTTTGTTTTTACATGATTTTTTCAAACCTACTGAAAGCCAATATTTTTTAGTTTTTGACTTTAATTTAATTCGCTGTTTTGGTATAGCCTGGTTAAATATTGTGATTAACAAATTGTGGAAAGCGTCATAGTTTCCATTAACATTATTATATTGGTTTAATACTTCATGCCAATCTATTAGCTGTAACTGTGCTTTAAAATCTGTCATTGTTTTTGTATTAAAAAATCGTTTTTCAACGTAGTACTCTGTTAGTTTATTTTGTTGGGGTATATTTACGTATATGATTGTCCCTGCGTGATCCGAAAATCCTAGTTCCTCTACTGTTGTGTATAAGCCATTATTTGTAAAGTTTGTAAAAATAAGATCCAAACAAGTGGATGCGGTCTCTGTTTCGTGAGTAGGTGTTTTTATATGTTGGTATAAGTTGTATTCCAACATTAAGTTCATAAATTCAGTGGTTTTTTTGTTACTTTCTAAAATATTTATATTAAAATCGCCGCCTATTATTATATTATATTTATTGTATTTAGAATTGATATGTTTTAAAATTGAATGTAATTGTCTATAAAATACGTCTTCCTCTCTTTTATTCCAGTATATAATAATTATTAATATATTTTCTTTATAAATTTCCACTGCAGACACTTCCAATATATATTCGAGGGACATGTTCGTAATGTCACACCTCTCTGAATATTGTATATGTTCCTGGAGTAGTATACAAACACCACCTCCCGGACGGTTTTTTCTACAAAAGGATGCTGCTACAGTGTAACCGCTAAATTGCAATAATTTGAGCTTATCTTCTGTCAACCATGTTTCAGAAATACACAAGGCTTGGTAATGATTATCTTCTAAAAATGCTTCTACAATATGTTGCTTATTGTAAATACTCTGCATATTTTGGTACAAAATTTTAAATTGTTGGTCTGTTTTTCCGAAAGGAATCATTTTTGTTTTGTTTATTGCTGTCATTATTTTCGCAAGATATTTGTTGATTCTGTATAGTGGTATTACTATTTATGCGGGTATCATCTAGGTTAATTCTTTTTCCTTCTACGTACAGTTGATTATTTCGTAAAACCGCATGCAGTCCTTTCTTACGGGCCAAGAACATTTCTTCTCGCAAATTTTTTATTTTTAACTGTGAAGATCTATCCAAATATTCAGAAATTGATAATCCAGTTCCCTTTAAGCAATGGCTATTCTCAATTAAATACCTAACCATTCTCTTGCTAATCAATTCAATGACGAGTGGTCGGTTTGCATTTCTATTGTATCGGCCAATTCTATGTGTATCTTCTAGGTAACCTGTCAAGTCTACGCGCAGAGATTCCCAAAATAATCCCTGTATTCGGTCGTACAGGTCGCACTCAGGTTCTTTGAAGTACTCTGCTAAGCCATACAATACAATTTTTTTGCGATTATTTTCAGGATATTTATTTTCTCTTGTGTATATAATTTTTGATTCTATGTTTTTTATTTTCATTATTAAAGAGTCTTTTTCATTTTGTAATGTATCAATTTTTGTGTTGAGATTTTCTATTTCCATTATTCTATTTTTATTTTGTTCATTTAAATATTGTGTATCTTGTTTTAATTCATCTCTTAATAACTGAATAGCTTTCTGTACTTCTATCTGTATTGTGCTTTGTATTTGTGATATAATGTTTGTATTATTTTCTTGGAGTCTTTGTAGTACAATGTCACTAACATTTTGCAGTGTTAGTGTTGTATGTATGCTACCTTCAATCTTGTCCTGTGTATTTTCTAAATATATGGTGTCTCCTAATATGCTTGTGTCTTCCGAAGACAATGTATCGCTCTTCCGAGCAAGTGTGTTTTTTCTAAGCGTTACATTACTTGTTTCTGGTGATTTATTTTGCTGTCGAGCCATGTTGTGGTCTGCTGATCTTACCGGAGTATCCACGTTACCGGTCTTCGGCATTTTACATTTACAAGATTGGCATTTCCATATTTTTTTATGTTCCGTTGTCATTGTATTATAAAAGCGTTGACTAGAGACGTTTGCACATTCTAAGTCATACACGCAATTGCATTGTACGCAGGTAAGATATTCTTTACTCGGGGGTTTTTTATGACATCCGGCACAAAGTGAAGGCATTCTAAATGCAAATCCTCAAAATTAATTTTTCGGAAAAAATATTTGAATTTTAAAGATATTATTATAAAGTCCCCTCAAGCGCTCTCTGTATTGGTATGATTGGAACGCATATACTCAAGCATGTATCCACTTGTTGATGGTGGTTTTGCAATTTTCTCATAGATGTCGCAACTAGTGCATAGTTTGGTATAAAGCAATCGACGAATAACTTTAAAATATCAATTACTTTAGAGTTTCTCCACTTTTTATAAAATAGTGTAAATAAAAATTTATACAAACTTGATATGCGCTGTAAGTTTGATCAACAATTTTTTCCAGCTTCGAGATCCATTAAGACGGTATTCAAAAATTTTTGGTCACAAAAACACTGTTCAATGTTTTTCCACTATTTCATGAAAGTAGTTGTCCGATCAGATTAATAACACTTGTACATATAGATGATAATTGCACAGATATTTTTTGCGTCTTAAAACACTAATATTTAACGAAGTTATATTTTTAAGATTTTTAATAATACAGAGCTAATGTTTACTATGCGCGCAGCGCCCTCTCTCTCGGGCGATGATCGGGCGATTAGATTCGATGTCAAAGAAACGATTGACTTAACGGTACTGCGGCGGCTCTTTAATTTCAGTAAACATTAAATGTAAAATGGCTGCAGCAATAATGAACCAATCCGTGGGCTCACATCATCAGAAATTAAATACCTATTTACATTCATAATGAAGCGATGGTTAGAATCGGAATAAAATATGCGTAAAAGCTACCGAGAGTTTTTTCAACGAAATAAATACAACAGTTACATAGGTATTGCTTGTTTCATATTCAATTAACATTGAACATGAGAACATTGACGAATAAATAGAAACAAGTTGATTAGCAACAAAAAAGGATCAAACGACGGGAGCCTAAACAAACGATGTCAAATTGGCCTTGAATTATTGTACATAATTAATAATGGAATGATGCGAGTAATTCGGCCCGGGAACGGGTCCAGTTCATTCCTTTGAATAAACCTATATATTGTTTGTTGAATTAAAGATGAAAATTGAATATTAGGGTAGTTGAAAACTTTTATTTATTTCATATTTAAATGTAAACAGTTGATAAATATTGCAGAAGCAAATCAATAGTTTCTCCGATATAGCGATTAGTTTGAGGTGCCGTCAAAAAACAAGTTGTCAAAAAACGTTCTATATAGAAAATGATGCGGAATAGTGACGTCACAACAGGTGTAGCCTCCGAATATGTAATTAATGATGTCTTTGTTATACGTTTACACGCAAAGTTGTTATAAAAAAGTTTCTAAATTTAATTAAACTATTAATACAAAAAAACTATAAATAAAAATTTCTAAGCCACATAAGTTCTATACCATACAAAAAAAATATTTTGCACAGCATTTTTTACCTAAAAAAACCCTAGGTCGTCTCTTTATTTGTACCCAATTAGGGTGAAGTAATTGTAAGAAATCATTCGGTTTCCGTCCCGCGGGACAGAGCGAAGCTGCTTATCGACTATCAAAAGACGTTGGAATACTTTTGAAAAGATCAAAGGAATTATGTCTGAAACTGTGTAACACGACTTACAAATATTTCATAATGTAACTGCTGTCAGTGTGACATATTTACAGAGTCAGGACATCGCTGAGTGTGAATCCATCCAACCACGATTAATGTCAAACGTGTCAGGGAGTTTGGCAGTCCTTTAAAACCAACGTACAGGGGCGCGTTCCAAGCCTACAACTTTTTACTCTAAGGCCGTTCCGTGCCTTTCGGTATGACGTTTGGCTGTCACAACTACCCCGTTCTGAGCCTCGGAGAGTTGCAACTTTTTGGCGATCAATTTTGATGGTTATAAACCACTCTGACGTTTAAAATGTCATATGTATTAGTGGCTATCAAATGAGATGGGATATGTCAAATCTCAAAAAAGGAATTCTTATTTTTAGTTTACTTTAAATAAAAGTGAATGAAAGTTGAAATACAGACTTAATACAGAAAATTTAATGCGGAATGGAAGACTTCGTATTATTAGTTTTAGATAATGATTGAACTCCTTGTCAAAATTTGAGGTTCTATAAACAACTTGTGTCGTTCCACACCTTAGAGCAAGACAAAAAACAACTCGGAGTGTTTGGAGTGTACGCTCGGAACGCTCCTCTGTTCGTAAAGGTATAACATTGAAAATGTTCTTTTACTTACTATGGCTTAGAATTTAGATGATTACACGTAGTTGTCACGGATGAAGCGATTTACTTTAGAAGCTTTTGTTTAACTTGCAAAGTATGTATGTAACTATGTTTGTTCGGGTGAAATCTTGCACCCTAATTTAGAAGCAGAAATCTTAAACCGATTTTGCCGGACGATCTTAACGTAGTATTGAAAAATATTAAGAATTTCAATAAAAACAAATCACATTGAAGGGAAAAGATATTATATTGTACCTTTTTTTTAAAAACAAAATTGTATCAAAAACATCAAACTGATAATAGAAATAAATAGCACTTCTAGGTAAGCATGTATCATTGTAGGCCATGTCACTACTTAACATCAGGTGTGATTGTCTATGCCTATAATGTTTGCCTATAATGTATAAGAAAAAAATCACAAAAAGTGCTTCCCTTTTTTCATAACGGCACGATATTCTTCAAAGGAAAAAAATCACAATAAAAAGTTTGGCACAGTCGTGAACACCGATTGAGCTGAAATTTTGTTTTATTTTGGCTGAAAATGCATGGTCATTCTAAAACCAATATGGGGGATCACTCAAGATGGCGGACAATGCACTCCTACATTATGGGTGCCTTCTTCTTTATTTAATGGCCTCCCGTTATTACGAATTTTGCCAATGTCAAGTGAAATAAATCTGCAAATAACTTGCGGCAACGTTGTACGGTGGTTGGGCAAGATGAATTCGTTTTCCGAAGAAAACGTGGTCGCCGGCCCGATAAAACAAAATGGATGCTGTCAGATGGCTGATGCGCACAACCCGTCGATTTCACAGTCAGCCGACAACAACCATAATGGGTGCAACTTGACAGGGCTTGCTGAGAATAACTCTAAATCCAATATGGCGGACATTTAAACATGACGGACTAAGTTTTTTATGCTTTCCCTCATTATGGTTACCAAAGTGACTGAAAACTTGTCCAGCGACAGCTAAAAAGTAATAATAAATAAAAAGAGTTAAAGATCACCTATCTGATACCTTCTCATTAAGACCTTCCATAAAAGCCTAATCGCGCGTTATCTGCTGGAAGTTTCTGAAGAATGGAGCATACCGCAGACTGTTTGATGGTACAGCATCAGGTAATGGTTGGCATGTCTTGGAAATACCACTGAATTATCAGTACATCAGCTAAAAAATGATCTGATTGTAGCTCTCAAACAAAAAGGAGCGAATCGAAATCGGTATATTCGCTTAGGAGCTACGATACCAAAGACAAACACAACAAAACACAAATACACAGACTGACACGAAAAACTTATAACACCTCTCGTTTAGCGTCGAGAGTTACAATAAACAATCATTTTTCCCTTAAATAATCATTTTTCCCTTTAACCTTTCACTATTTAATTATAACGTCATTACAAAATATATATTATTTAAACTGTGTAAACAAGTACCTAGAATAAATAACTTGATCTGATAAGGTTGATAGTAAAAGTTTTAAAGGAAAGGTTTATTTTATTCTTTTTAGCGTATTTAAATAAAAGCTTGTTTTTACAAAATGTTCTTTTTTACTTTTTTTCGATACAATGTCCTTTGTTACTTATTAATTTACAATAGTTTTTATTCAACAGGTATTAATACTTTGATTTTACCTAAAAGTAGTGGTATTATATTTACGGGGTTGAAAAGTGTGACCATTAGAATACCGGTATCATTATCAAACAGAAAAATGTCGGTAGATACTTTTTAGAAGAAACCCTGATAATATTTATAATAACTTCAATAGCATTCATGCCCTCGATCACGCACCATCTTCCCCAATTTCAAATTCTGTTCACAATAACGATTGTCCATTATAACAATACTGTATATTATATCTGTAATAGGATTTTCTTAAGGCCCCTTAGAACAATGATAAGAGAGTCAAAACGATCGTTATGTCGACAATAATTCCTCGGGCAGAAGGTAACTTGTTTACTTTCGCACTATTTCCGAGACACGCCATTGTCGCGGTCTCGATTTGGCGACATTTGTCAAACGACGACTTTTATGGGCTCCTCTTACGCGGGATACGAAGTAGTCGTTTGGAGGATAAATGTCCGGCGTCCGCGCCTCATTGCTGTGTGCTCTGTTTATTTATTTTATATGAACAAATGCAGTAAAGGTTTGCTTTTTGATATTTATTTTAAGTATTTTCAGTGATTTTCAGCGCCATCTAGCGATGTTAACTGGAAATATGAATATGAGGCCTAAGTTTAGACTGTGGCAAGGCGTTAAAAGAGTACAAATTTTTAATGAATGCTTTTAAAATGTGTATACATGGTACCCATTTTAAACTCACACCATCATGTAATAAATATAGTTCAGCATGAATCGCAATTCAATCTTTTAAGCGGCGTTATCCCTCCGAAGGGCTATAACAATTGAAAAATCAATTGTATCTGGAATCTGATGCTTGACGGGTAATGATGACGATGCTCTTATTTCTATTGAGTGTGCTACAAGAACAAAGCTTCCAAGTCAACACAAGTTGGCAAAAGAATAAATCTTGAAGGCAGCATTTCTTGTTCTTCATCTGTTGCGCTTATTTTGCGTCGGGGGTTAATGAGCTGGGTTGCGCGAGGCACCCCGGCTCCTCCAGGCAGTCTATCAGCGTTTTGACGTTGCCAAGCATCATCCGGAGCTACCTAAATTACCCAGGTAGACTGCCCGGCAGTTGCCCCGGCATTTTACAAACTACAATAATATTTGGTAACATTCTATTTAAAGGAGGTTCAGCCTTCATCATCACCAGCCTATATACGTCCAACTGCTGGGTACAGGCCTTCCTACATGGGAGTAACACATGAGAAGATTGGGCTATAACACCACCACGCTAGCCCAATGCGGGCTGGTGGGTTAAAACGGTTGCAGTAATAACCGGGACCAACGGCTTAACGTGCCTTCCGAAGCATGGACGAGCTCGTGATTATAAATTTGATTGACCCATCCTGGGACCGACCATGACGAAAGTTGCTTTGTTTTCGTAATCGAAACCAGAGCGCTTAACCTTAGGTTCAACTTTAATGCAGTCGAAGTGTGTGTGTCGAGCAGTGGTTGGCGAAGCATCATTGTGACCAGATATTTCGCTTCACACAGATCTTCTTGTGACACGGTTGCTTTGGAAGATGGCTGTCGAGGTTCTCTACCACTGGAGAAGTGGGTATTACTGGGTACCCAGCATCAAGCACTAGCGGCGGCAGTTCAATCGACCTTGATCTATATATATTTGAGCAGAAAATATCACTGAGCACTCCCCCCCCCCCCCCCCCCTCTCTTACACAACGACGTAAACAAGGAAGAAGTGAATTTTTCCTCAACAACAAATTAGGGAGAACAAAATCTTGTTTAAGTTTCATTATTCTTTGGTCTTGGTTCAGCAAAAACCTTAACGATACAAAATTCGCTGTGGCAGCGTCTGTTCGTATCTACATTTATGTATAAGGTAAAGTTAATACTGTTTATTCAATTTAGCAATTATTCTGGACTTTGTTTACTTTGTACTTTTGACGACTTTTGTTACTTCACCTAATTGCGTAGATCGCAGTATAAGCAGAAGAGTATGTTGTAACAATGTAAAAGATAAAAAAATATTATTTTTACACTTCCACCTATTATTATCTATCATAAATTAGGCATCTAAGAGCTTACTCTACTGGATAGATACCGGAGAAATATAGAAAATTATATTTGAATAAAAATCAATGTTTGCGTGTATATTTGTCCTCTATGCGTTTCGAAATCATTCATCAGAGTGTGATGAAACTTAAGTAGAGTATTCTGGGGATACCCGCGAAAATGATATAGACACTCGTAGCACCTTGGGCACTACTCACGCCTTGTCACCTCAGCTTATAGCGTTACGTTGATAGCATAGGATAAAAGACTAGTCCGCCTGCTGCCAACATAATGCTTTCTCAATAAGCTCTGGCGACCTTGCTCACCGCAAGAACACAACACCTATTCTGCTTTTAAAAAAAATATATTTTGAGCCAAAATATGTGGAGGTATTTCATGTTTCTATCTGATTAATGGTCGGTGAAATCTCTCGCTTGCACTTGTCACACAACATTAATCACTTGAATCGTTTCAAGCATTTTATCGAGTAAGTACGCCCTCGTCAGAGCTCGAGTGGCAACACACATTTATAATACACCGCTATGTTTCTGGATACACGGCAGAAGTGTTATGTCAAAATAAGACGCTTAACTACTCTTATAATATATTATTCAACTTCGCTGAAATCATCCGCAAAATATATTATTCATTCCTGTCCTCATGGCCTATATAACTATACGTTCCTCTTCCAACCTCACTCTTCGTAGTCCCATCTCCTGTCATATTCCTTTTGCGTACATGCTGTGGAACTCCTAGCCTGAATGGATAAGAAGGGCTCGTAGTTTGAAGTCCCTTTAAATACACACACACAACTGTCCCCATGGACTGTCCGCTGGAATATTTTATTGACGCCTCCTATGAGAGTCTGTACTATATTGAAAACACTTACGTTGGTCCTGAGCCCTTTCTAGCACCTTTACAAAGTTTCATAAGCACAGCCATTAAAGAGCATGACAAAAACAGACAGAAATGTGAGTGGAATAAAATACCGGGATAAAAATACTCCAAAGCCATCCTAGGGGAGTAGGTAGGAGGATCTAGTAAATACATCTATGCAAACGGTAGAAAAAAAGCTCGCTTCTTGATTGGGGCGCTCACGGGGCATATTGCTACGAACCACATACTACATAAAATGCAACTCTCCCCAACACAACTTTGTCGAGCATGTTGTGACTGCCAGAAATCAATGACGCATCTTTTGTGTCATTGTGATGCCCTGGCTAGAAACGGAATGAGCCTTCTGGAAGTGGCATATCCAAATCCAAAAGACTACAGGTTCTTTCTGCCTATAGATATAGTAAGGCTAATGGCATCTATATTCTGGACACAGGAAGAGTAAACGCAGGGGAGGCACAAAAGATCCCAATGAGTCGAAGTGAACTGTGACTTAGTCATGGCCCCACAGAAAGATAAGATAAGATTGTGAACTAACAAAAAAATTTGGCTGTCTGAAGCAAACATCTATTTTGTTAGCTGTGGATTGTGAGATAATTAAATAAATAAAAAAGCTGAACTGCTAAATTGATGAACATCAGTTCATTTCCTACATGACTCTTCATGAGGGTCTTACTAACTTTCACAGTTCCGATTGATTTGACATTTGGTGAACTGTTACTTCGGTGGTATTCCAAGACATGGTAACCTTTAGCTGATGCTTACGCATCAAATAGTCTACAGGATGCTTCTTTCTCCAGAAACTTACAGGAGGTAATATCTCAATGTGAAGTTTTTATATAGATTATGATGGACGGTGGGGACTGTTTAAAACTTTAATGTTATACTTTTTCCTTTGATTACTTTCACCTAAGGTTGCCAGGAAGACATTGCTTCATGGCAATAGCGTCGCATATTGTATTACATGTTATCCAGCTTTATTGTCATATGTACGAGTAATTACTCGTGTGCAATAAAGCTCTATTGTATTGTGAAAAAACCACAAACCGAAAATTCTTATCTCTTAGGAATGTTGTAATTAAAATTATATTTATAATACATGTAAGAATGTCATTGCAGCGATAGGCCGGTCACAAGAAGCGCTCAGACCGCTGACGATATAAGCCGCTGAGCCGACGGCGGACGTCGCGGCAGCGGCCGGCCCTATCGCAAATAACACAACGGACTCAAAAATACAAAAACCCTCCCGTCAACGTCACATGACAAGCCTGAATCGTATCAGCGGGAAACAACGGACATGGAAACCGCTTACAAATATGTATGTTGTTTCGACGCTGAAATTGGCCGTGGAATAAAGAATGAAGGGAAAGAAAATTGCTTTTCAAATTGTGATTGTATCGGGTAATTCCTGTGTTATTAAGTCCTTATCTTGTAGTGGGAACTACGGTCTGCTGGACAATATGAAATAAAATTCAATATAAATGAAAATGATAACAATATTTTGGTCTTGGATATGAATCGGAATCCAGACAAACTGTTTGTTAAATGGCTAAGTCCAATCACATATTTATCGGTACTTAAGAGCGAATGGTCAGACCATGTTATAGTAATGGTAATGATTAGTCTAACATGATATAGCTTTCAATTGCCGAAGCACTATGATTACTTCATCATAAATGAAACATAATAGTAGATTGTAGCATCGAGCAGAAAGTGACTTATAATTGCAGCGAGTGTTAGTTTGGAGGCCAAGCTTTAGCGAGGGCTCTAAAACACGAGTGCAACTAGTTGGGCATGCTTGTAGCCTGCGATTGGTCTGTAGTGTGGTCAGAATAGCGCTGATTGGCTGGTATATATCTAGTTGGCCATGATTGCAAAGATGAAGACTGCGGTTGGACATTTACCTGGGATTTGTGGCTTTAGGGCTAAAATAATGCATTAATGAATATTCATACAATTTTACAAATCAAAAGTAGTGCAGTAATGGAGATTCAGACATACTTTACTGCACTGTTTGACTCTGAAGCAGTAAAGTGCTGCTTTGTTCTCACTATTTAGGCTAGTTATGATGAAATTATTGCAAAATTGGAAGAAAAACATTTTATTTCTTCTGACTCCGACTCCGGATCTTCTAGAATAAATTGAATGTTACTTGAAAACAATAAATTTCAGTTACCTTTTTTTGACAAGCAAGCTGACGGCCCACCTGATGGGAATCAGTAACCGCCGCCTATAGACACCTGCAATAACAAGGAAAAATCACTTGATATTGCAGGTGCGTTGTCATCCTGGGGCCTAAGATGAAATGCCGTCCATGCCCAGTAATTACACTGGCTACCTTTCCCTTCAATCCGAAACACAGCGAACTATTTCACAGCTGAAATAAGAAAGGCGGTGGTACCTACCCAGACGACCCTACGTACGAGTCTACTACCTAGTAACAACCTAACGCTTTTTCGTTATTTTCTGAGATCTCGATATAAGCTATTTATTACTGGACTTTCTGCGTATAGCTAGCAGCTCCGCTGTTGTAGCTTCGGACCAAAATAGCGAAGGTGAAGGTTACGGAGATGATAAAATTTTGTTAGGGATTTAAAAATGTTCATTTTATCGTACAATCATTTTTGTAAGAAACCATACATTTATATTGTATGGTTACAATCTAGGGGTGCTTATAAGTGTTAGAATAATAGTTAAATCAATTATATAAAATTATATCATAATAATTAAATGTTATTGTAAAGTAATATTTAAACATAAATTTTTAAGTTCAGCTTTATAAGTCGGTCAAAACATAACTCTGAATCAAGCTCATTTTGACAGCTCCTCACCTCAGGCTTGAAAAATAGGTTCTTTGTTTTTGGTTTGACCGACTTATAAACATCGCTGCTCGTTAAAGAGTGATGCTTTTTATGTTGTGCGGAAACTAATACAAGGTCAGTTCCAGTGTTACCTACTTTAAGTGTTATAATAAGGTACTTTGTTAAAAGAAATTAAATAAGTGTTAAACTATTCCTGGTGTCTGAATTTACCGCCTGATACCTATTAGAGGCTTGTTTAAAACTTTACACCTCCGTTATTCCTGATTTGCTAAAACTGGGGACTTTAGCTATGCTTTAGCGCAAAGATGCGACAGACGGTGACAATGGCTGAGGCAATATTCTATGTTAAGATGGCCGGACAGCCGCGGTTCCGGGCGTGATGTCACGGCCGCCGTGTGATGTTACCTTCACCTCTCGTGCTGACATCCGACGCCGCGCTCACGCCGGCATCGATACATGTCACCTTGTCGCTAACAAACTCCACTACAATGGAAAACCATTTCTAAGAATATTTTAGACGTCCTCTAATACACAAAGAAGTCGTGTCATGTATTTCTAAAGCGTTCACCTTTAGTGTGCCTGGCTATATTTAAATGTTGTTCGACATAAATGCTAGACAGATTTCAAAAAATAAGCGGGGAAACATCGCGTATCAAATAATGAAGGAAATGCTTATCACTGAAGCGTGTTGCTTTTAACTGATTAGCTTAAAAATATAAAAATACTAGGAAATTCCGTGCCTGCACATTGCAATCATAAATCGCACTACCGGTAGTATGATTCGAATGACATTTGTGAGAAATGCAATATTTTAAAATGGCTATAAATAAAAGAGAACACCAAAGTAAAACAAAACTTAACGTCTACGAAAAATCCTGTAATTCGATGACTTGGTGAGCCTATTACAGCCATATTGGTGAACATTTATCAATTATTATTATTATTTATTTTGTTTTTTACACGGGCTCCTTTAAAAGAGGCACTTTATGGGACGACAAGGTGGAGGCGGCTAGAGCAGTGTCTGAACTGCACTAGCTGTCTCCGCATAATATGCATGGTGAGTATCACATCAGGTGGTGTTGAGTCATTGGCCGTGTATCTGTATGAATATGAAAAAAAAATGACACTCGATTAGTTTCTTTGGTTGAAAACTATCTTTATTCAAATAAGCGCTTTCAAATCGTCAAAATACCATAAATCTATCACAAAAAAATGTAATTAAGAAACGTCATTATATCTTTCTGAAGACGAGGTACATGAGCGATATTTCTGATATAGATACGATTTATAATAACATTGTTCAATAATTACAATCGGGTGGTTTGTTCGCCGACCAAACACATGGTTGTAGGAGCCAGCTGTATAGTTTCGTCGGGTGTGTAACTTCAGCCTATAGTTACCAATATGGTTTACCAACACGGGTTTTTTCAAAAAATATCTTAGGCACAGTCAAGCACATACAAGATCAGGGAATACAATTATATGATATACATTAATAGTTAGTATAGGATACCTTTGTGAGAGAAAATAAATGATTAAATATTCAATATTATCGGGCCTAATTCCGAAGACATACTCTTAGTTTAAGTACAATTTATCTCTTTCTCGCAATATGTGACAGGAAAAAGATAGCAAGAATTCGTTTAGCTGTCAACTAAATTTAGTCAGATTTCAAAGGACAATTTTAGACGGCGTGTATGGAGGTGCCTCCTTAACATTGCATTTTATAACGTTCAATAAGGTCGAAAATTGAACGCACGTTTCTCAATGGCAAATCATATGACAGCCATCCTTATCGTATTTATATTGAGAGAAAGAGATGCACTGAACTTTCATTTAGACTTGGCATGTGTTCTCCAGAATCAGGGCCATTACCTACTTCAAACGTCATCGGCAGTCTATTTTATTGTAACTATTAAAGGGAATATTTTCTTACTTGAACGATTTCTGGATATTTGAACAAATAATACAATATCGATACTTATTTACATATTGTTATTATTTCCATCCAACTGTTTTCCAATCATGCTTGATGCACCGTTTGGGCGCCAATTATAATGAAATTGGTATTGCTCTGCTGTGATGGTTTTTGTAACGATTGTTCAATACTTATATTTGATTGTCAATAGCTAAATAGGGCAGTATACAGTTTAAAAATTAAAACCGACTTAAAAAAAACTGAAAAAGATAAAATAATTAAATTTAATTAGGTTTTTATTCCCTACTATATTTTTTGGAGTCAGTGCTTCACTTTCTATTGTTTTTGGAAATCTCAAACCTCAGCACCCAAAAAATATGTTTCTAGGGGACGATTACCTACTTAAATTTAATTATTTTATCCTTTTCAGTTTTTTGAAGTCGGTCATAATTTTTGTTTAATATTTTTTTACAATTTTTAGTGATAACTTTCTAAGGTCGAAGCTAGATGGGTGACCGTCGACGTATATTGTTTCCTACTGTCGTATCGTTTACTAAAAAGTCATAGCAAAGCAAAAATCCTCATTTTCGCATACGTAGACGACTTACTGATTTCAGTTTTTTTATTTAAAAACCAAACTACCCAACTGATTTCGAAAAAATTTTTAAGGGATCAAATGGCAACTGGAATAGTTGCCATTTAGTCCCATAAAAATTTTTTCATCGAACAAAAATCACGTAAATCGGATCAGTCATCTCGGCGTATTCGGTGTACATACATAGAAGAAAAAAACATACCGGCCGAATTGAGAACCTCCTCGTTTTTGAAGTCGGTTAACAAAAACGTGGGAGGCTTTATTTCAAAGGGTGCAAAGAGGATGGAAAAAACTGATCAGTTCAGTAAAACAATAATGCACCGGAACTCATTTCGCATTCGTGTCTCGCAACTTGATTGCGTCTAGAAGAGAAAAAATACTGCAGACTTTACGATTGGTTCCTTATTATACTCGAGTTCGTTGCTTTGATGATTCGTAAGAAAATACATAAGAACATCATCTACCAATCCGCTAAACTAACGTACAGTTGTCGGTAAAGTTCCTGAACATAAGTAAACCTCCAAGGGCCATCGGCATAGTCATTCTGGGCAGCATCATTGTACATAGACACATAGACGATAGTGCTTTCGTAAGATTTGTTTCAGATAATATTTGATGTGTCTTATTCTGCAAGTTGATTATTGCCCTAAGCGCCTGCCCAAGTAGTTTGAATGTATAACACGTCATAGGAAAGCAAAATTCCGCAATTCCGCATACATAGACAACTTACTCATTTCAGTTATTTTGATTTAAAAACCAAACTACCCGATCGATTTTAAATAAGTTTTTATGGGACCAAGCTGATAAACAATTTATACAATTAGATGATAAACAAGCTGAGAGCCGCCCACCTGATGGTATGCGGTTACCGCCGCCTATAGACACCTGCAATAACAAGGAAAAATCACTTGATATTGCAGGTGCGTTGTCATGATTATATTTTATCTATTGCTCAAGAAATGCGTCCTCTTCTACAGCTAATTGCGTGCCCGACGGGTCCATAATGATCTTGTAAAATATGTAACTTTACCACCATATTGTACATTATGGCTTGCAATAAAGAAATTCAGTATTGAGTATCCTGGGGTCTGGGGGCTGACGGCCCATCTGGTGGTAAGCGGCTACAGCGTATAGACACATGCAATAAAAATAATAAAACTCCTTGGTATTGGTGCGTTGTCATCCTGAGGCCTAAGATGAAATTCCGTCCATGCCCAGTAATTACACTGGCTACCTTTCCCTTCAATCCGAAACACAGCGAACGGCTGAAACACGAAAGGCGGTGGTACCTACCCAGGCGACCCTACATACGGGCCTACCACCTAGTACACCACCTCGTGGCTCGTTCTATTATTATGATAATTTTTTCTATATTATGATATACTGAATAACATGGTTATAGCGATTATGTTGTTGTTGTTATTATTAGGTTTTTAGAAATGTTTACATGTTTATTTTGTTTTATGACTTAAAATAGTTTGAAATATTTGTTATTATGACATTAACTGTTGCTGAAATGAGAAAAAAATCACGACTTTACCATATGAGCTCCATTACAGCTTCCTTGACATAATTAAAGAGGGTGATAGAAGTACGGGACATAAAATTACGCTTTTAAAATTCTCGTCCTTTCTCGGCTCAACGTGTTGGTACGTAACATACGTCATACATGCTGCGACGTCGTTCACAGGGGAGACTTTTTGTTATTTGGGAATAATATATTATATTCTTAAAACCAAAACGGTCTTCTGTTTTGGTTTAAAGAGTATCATAATTGGCAAAGGTTCGTTAAAAACTGACTGAAGTAATAAAAGCCTTTATCTCACGTTTCAGAGAAGGATATTAATCAATTGATTATTAAATAATTTCACGAGTCTAGTGTGGTCCAGTCCTTAGACCACGCCGGGGCGTTGAGGCCGAGTTACAAGGCTTAGATCTAGTGATGCTATACATAAACCTTTATTAGTTTATATATTGAACCGTTTGTAAAAATCCAAAATTGTAAACATAGAGGTGCTCACTAACGCACCACTTTTGAAATTGATTTTCACAGGTCACGCAAATTGATACGAGCGTCTAGCTAGAGGATACGGCAACAACGCGTGTGTACTGCCCAAGGTGCTACGATACGGACGGAAACCGCTTGCCACCTTGTTTGCCACCATTCATCATCACCAGCCTATATACGTCCCACAGCTGGGCACAGGCCTTCCTACATGGGAGAAACACATGAGGAGATTGGGCCATAACACCACCGCGCTGGCCCAATGCGGGTTGGTGGGTTAAAACGGTTGCAGTAACAGCCGGGACCAACGTCTCAACGTGCCTTCCGAAGCACGGAGGAGCTCGAGATTATAAATTTGATTGACCCGTCCCGGGACCAACCATGGCGAAAGTTTCTTTGTTTTCGTGATCGAAACCAGAACGCTCAAAGCACAACGCCACCGAGCTCCTCCGCCACCATTATCACCTGTCACCATTATCGTAGTAAATATCGTTTCCTTAGTCATGATGAGCCCTGGTGACTCCGCTGACCATTGAAACATGGCCCACGTCTTACTACTAAAGTGGTTCTACGTTAAGGTTTACTAGGTGGTAGACCCATATGTAGGGTCGCCTGGCTAGGTACCACCGCCTTTCTTATTTCAGCCGTGAAACAGTTCGCTGTGTTTCGGATTGAAGGGAAAGGTAGCCAGTGTAATTACTGGGCATGGACGGCATTTCATCTTAGGCCTCAGGATGACGACGCACCTGCAATATCAAGTGCTTTTCCTTGTTATTGCAGGTGTCTATAGGCGACGGTAACCGCTTACCACCAGGTGGGCCGTCAGCTAGTTTGTCATCTAGTTGTATAAAAAAAAAGGTCAGTAATAGTCACGTCTCCATTGAAAACAAAGAGAATATTACTCTACAGGTGTTTATTTCATTCGCCAATGAAAGTTCGTTATGAAATATACTAACATTACTCATATTAACCACGTGCGTGAGTTATGTAACTACTTGGCAAATTAAATATAATGTTTGATACTTTATAAATTCTATTACAGACAGGATTAGTATGAAGATTGATGTTCGCATTGGTGCGTTGATTGGTCGACTCGCATCGGATCGCGTCGTGTCGGATTGCAGTAAGTAAATCGTGTCGGGTCTTGTTTCTATTGCTTGATTTAATCATATTTACTTTTCCGTAAATATATTTTTGCGTAATATGAGGACATCGGTGGCGGAGTGGTTTGAGCGCTCTGGTTTCGATTGGGAAAACAAAGCAACTTTCGCTATAGTCGATCCCCGGATGGGTCAATAAAATTTGCGATATCGTCGCCTAAACTCCTCATGTGTTTTTTCCATGTAGGTACCTCTGTACCCAGCAGTGGGACGTATATAGGCTGATGATGATGATGATGATATATTTTAATATTACAATAAATGTTGGATCTGGGAATATAACTAGACTGTAAACAATCATGTCATGTCCGAACCTGTGATTTTTTTTTATTTGCCTGTAAAAACTTTGGTTGAAAACCTACTGCTGCTTGACTAAAGTCATTGCAACATCTTGCCTTGTGATGCAGCGATTACAAACGACAGGTTACAAACGTCAAATAAGTTCTTGATATCCTTCAGACAGACCGATAAACAGACTGACATTAAAACATTGTTAGCTTACGTAGACCCCGACAAGACAAAGAGACCAACATTATGACATTGTTAGTTAATATTATTTTATGTGATAGACATAAGGGTTTTTTGACGATTCGGAACAGCTTCTTGGGGGGCCTAATTGAATTTTTTAATCATTAGAGTTACTTTATACACGGTTGAAAGTATGTTTTGTTTCTCTCGCTCACACGACAAATCACGTTCAACATGTTTGTCATGTTTTAATTAAAACAGGCCTAATGAGCGTTAGGAAGCGTCGAGTTAATTAAATATTGACATTTACTTCCGTGTAACATAATTAATGCAATTTTAATTGTAAAACCGTTTTAGTCACGTTTGTAATGGGAGCCAGTTTTGCTGAGCATCTATACCGCGTGGGGCGGCATCGCTGTACAATTTTGGCAGCAAATGATGCAAACAAAATTAAATGAAACCATTTTGCCGAGTGCCGTTTACTGTGCGTATATTATTGATGTCTCCCGGGCTATGAGTAATTGTATCAAACGAGTCACCCACACAAACATGCATACATTGTATACGTAACAGATAGATGTACATAATCATAAATATCGTTTATTTTCACGAATACACGGTCTTAATCACTATAACTACTCATGGTCTCCAGCCTGCTAGCAGACGTGCGTGTGAAATTATATTAAACTAATAAATACATTCAATTATTAAATTAAATCATCGAAATCCTGAAATTAATAAATTACAAATAAAGAAAAGAAAACAATGAAAAATTATAATATGCTCCAGGCGGGAATCGAACCCGCGTCTACTGATATCCAGCCGGAGCACTAAGTATAACGATTGGTGAGATTTATAACGATGTTATAAAAACGTAAAGAGAAAGGATAGGAAGCGGTGAAGAAATTAGTAGGTTATACCTAGTGCCCCGGTGGCGCAGTGGTAATCGCGTCTGGCCGGACATCAGGAGACGCGGGTTCGATTCCCGCCTGGAGCATATATTTATTTATCATTTTCTTTTCTTTATTTGTGATTGTTACAATAAAGTAAGCATTTTAACGCATCAAAAAGCATTAAAATGTGATATTAATAAATTAGTCAGTCATTCTCTGACCACCAATCTGTGAGAACTCTATCAACGTTCCCTTCTAGTGTTTTAATGCTCTCGGGTACTTTGTTATTATGAACATAATATTAAATGTTGACAGGAATTGCGAGGCATCCGTGGAGGTGAAAGATTCGGCCACTATTGTGTTGCGGCTGCCAACTTTAATAATACAACTGTTGGACAGAAACCAACGATGCCCCTCCCCCCCCTCTGCCACTGCGCCCCCCGCGTCCTTAGGCCCCGCCCCACAAGTGCACCACATTTTGTCAGCTGATATAAGTGTGAATATCGTATGGAGTGTCCTTCTGGATGATACCAGCTATTACAGTACAAAGCTTATTTTTTTGAGTGCAATAAAATTGTACACTTACCCTTACGTAAGTAGATATAAGCATAAGTCTCAAACTATAAACTAAAGACATTATTATTCATGTTTGGGGCATTCAATAAAACCTCATTAGAGTTTGTTGTCAGTTGTCACCGGGGTGATCTATTGTGACTCGCACCATTGGAGTAGATAGTTGATTAGGGCACTTTCCATTCATTTCTGGATTTTCCCAGCATCAAGGGTCATGATTCTCTCCACAGATGAAGGCTTCGCTTGTGGGTTAGTGCTTTACAATTATACAGATGTGTTTGTTGTATGTTGTCAGTCTGTAGTTTGGTTGTTATAAAGCTGTTCAACAGATCATAACCGTGAAGTTAGAATATCCTTCAAATTTACGTTAAAGGTTCAGAGATAGCTGTTATGGCAATATTTTGTCATATTCGTTACCGCGGAAGCCACAGTGGCTCAGTGTCCAGCAGCACCTTGTCCAAACAGGAAAATTAATTACTCAACTTACATTTCAATAGATTCCTCTGTCGGCCTAATCAGTACCTACTACAAGAAGAGGAATATAATTAGACTTTGACGGCTTTTTAGTATTGTGAGATTCAACGAATAAACAGGCCTAGATAATGCCAATGCATTCGCCTGGAAACATTCACATTCAGGCGGTCTTATGAACTGTGAAAATATGTTAGAATTTTGATACTATCTTGAAATTTCAACACCGCAAATTATGCCAGCCATTCCATCTTTTCAACATGAAGTGTCAACGCACAATGGGAATTCTTAGGTATAAGAATGTATACCAATATAATAATAAATACGCGGGGATTATATTAATAGGTTGAAGGGAATCGGTCCCAACATTTTGCTGATAAAACAGCGGCATATCAAGCGTAACATGAAGAGTCTATTGGAATTTACTAAGTATTTTTAATAACGCAAAATATATTTGATTGTAAATTTTCGCGTTGCTATGAATATAATAAATAAGCATTGATTTAACGGGGCGTAACGTTACAACTACATACCTTTTTTGCTCGAAACTAACCCATAAAAACACAATGTAGTTAAACATGAATAAAATCCATATCTATATGAGCGTTCTATAAACGTCCAAATAGTAATTAAAACTACGGAAAGGGCAGAACAATATTCTCTGCTCGTCGCCATGTGGGACTGTCAAACCAGTCTATCTCGACCTTTTTTATATACAAAGCACTACAAATGAGTCAAAACCACCTGATGTGAAGCAGTAAGAAGAGTCCATATGCGGAGACAGCTAGTGTAGTTTAGACACTGCTCTAGCCGCCTCCAGAAGGTTTTAACGCCTCTTTTGAAGAAATCCATGTTTTAGGAAGGAGGCAACACATGTGCTGGCAAAGAATTCCAAGCTCTGGAAGTACGAAGTAAGTTTACGAGGAGCTGTAATGGAGGATTAGTTTTTCAACACGAAATATTTTAATAAGATCAACCGCAAGATATTAACTTAAACTAGAAATATATCTTGGAATATCTTGTATCACAAATTGCGTCAATTAGCGAACACAAGCTCATTATCATTATTGTAATAAGACTTATTAGTAACCCGCGTCTCGCGCTCCGCTCAAACTACCAAGTCAATTTTAAGGAAAGTTGGGGGTGTTTTAATCCGAAAATAGACACTACGTGATATAAGATAATGTACTTATTTGAATAATGATATTATGAGGATAACACTTTTCTATGTAATATTTAAAAGGGTAAATAGCAGACGAAAGGTGATCGACGCCCAAGGACATAATGTTTATACATATGTATTTTCTGCGAAGCTCGGTGGCGTATTGGTTTGAGCGCTTTGGTTTCGATACGAAAAACAAAGCAACTTTCGCCATGGTCGGTACTGGGATGGGTCAATCGAAGTTATCTCGAGCTCCTCCGTGCTTCGGTTGTTCCTGCAACCGCTTTTACCCACCAACCCGCATTGGTCCAGCGTGGTGGTGTTATGGCCCAAACTCGTCATGTGTTGCTCCCATGTAGGAAGGCCTGTGCCCAGCAGTGGGACGTACATAGGCTGGTGATGATGATGATGATGATGTAATTTACCTCAAATACATTCAATCTCAAGGAGCTCGGTGGAGAAATAATTTAAACGCTCTGGTTTCGATTACGAAAACAAAGCTACTTTCGCCATGGTCGGTCCCGGAATGGGCCAGTCAAAATTGGTAGTCTTTCGTTCGCTATAGCCAGACTCCTCATATATTATGTTTCTCCCATGTAGGAAGGCCTGTGCTCAGCAGTAGGACTTATTTAGGTAGGTGATGGTGATGGTGATGGTGATGATGATGATTATGATTATGACACTGGAACTTCATTAGGGCTTGGACTTATTATAAATATAGCTTAAAATATTATATAAGGTATTAACTCCAAGTAAAATAAAAGCGGTGATTTTTTTCCAGAGCATGATGTCCGAATATCTAATATGTTAAATGTGTCAAATGTGCAAAAGCTCTCCATTAAGGATTTTTTTTGCAGATCATCATGAAAAGTCTACTTACGTCCCACAGCCGAGAAAAGAGTTTCCCACATTGGATAAATAAATGATGACTTCGGGCAATAGCATCCCTTCGTCTGTTGGCCCAATATTTGCATTAATTTATAGAAGAACAATATGATCTCTCAGCCGTGAAACAGTTTGCTGTGTTTCGGATTGAAAGGAAAGGTAGCCAGTGTAATTACTGGGCATGGACGGCATTTCATCTTAGGCCCCAGGATGACAACGCACCTGCAATATCAAGTCATTTTTCCTTGTTACTGCAGGTGTCTATTGGCGGCGGTAACCGCTTGCCACCAGGTGGGCCGTCAGCTTGTTTGTCATCTAGTTGTTAAAAAAAATCATGTTCTTTATATATTATTAAATTTTCTCTCAGCAGTCCAAAAACTGTTTGTTTGCGGTATCGTGGGTCGGTGTCGGGTTCGAAGCGCCTCCCCACGTTGACACCCGGGCCTATTAGCTTAGTGGGTGTTGGTGGCTAAAATGAAACTGAAGACTGATGTAATTTCACTGATTTATTCACTGAAGTGATTACTGACTATTTTACATTATGATTCACTGCAATCTGAATTAAGTTTTAACTCATAAAATGGCGTCGCAGACGCAAATAGCAACAACGTGCCTGACTGCCTCGTAGGAGGGCGTTGAAGGAAGTGGTAGATATTACGTGTACTACCGGGGTCTAATTGTAATACATAGGGTGTGATTCTGAGGTCAGTGTGTCTTAATTACAAAAGTTAAAGGCAAAGAAAAATTACCATGTTAATTCTATTAACACTGTTTATTTACGATAGGTAATTTTTCCTAAAAGTAACTGGATAGCTGCTTCGTATCACTCGAAGTAATAAGTTGACTAGAAAAAAATACAACCTTTAACATATTGACTTTAGCAGTACCCACTTATCTCAAGAAAATCTGAAATTTCGTTTTCGATATCTGTAAAGGTATTTTGATTTCAGTAACAAAAAACTGGTAAACAAAGCCACATTTTTAAAATTACCAAAAGATGCTATTGGTAGATCGCAATCTTTAACTACCCACTGATCTCTGATATTACTGCAGATACAAAGAAAACGAAATCCAATGAGTATACATATACTATATATGTATCTATATAAGTTGGTATTTATTAGTAAGTCATATAAATTCATGCAGCGTGGCGTCTCGTGGCAGACGATTCTTTATCTCTTATTATCAAGGGACGAATGATGTGAGAATACGGAATTATCAACCAATGGAGACATGACGCGAGTGTTTAATAAATCCTCAAATATCAATCATTTGGAAGATTTTATTTTCAAACTTCGTATTTCTCTGTAGAACAGTTAGCTGTGTTTCGGATTGAAGGGAAAGGTAGCTAGTGTAATTCCTGGGCATGGACTGCATTCCATCTTGGGCCTAAGAAGCTTAGACGTACTGTAGTGGTTGGCCTACTTAGTTCAGCGGGATGCGGTGTGGGTTCGACCGGTGGCCGATTAAATCAGACTCCAGACTCCCAGGTCAAAACATTTATTTCTTGTATATTGTATTTTCACATATATAAGGGCGCCAGCTTGATTCAACCAACATACGGTTCAAGCGGACCGTGTAATAAGTTTAAAATATGGTAGAAAAAGACCTCATGCAAAGAAATAGCAATAGGTTGTAAAGTTTGTGTTGAATATTTTATAATTTATATTTTAATTTTAGTTTTAAAATTATTCTATTTCGGTATCGATTTTTGAAAAAAAATGAATCAAATCAATTAGTCAACATACCTGCAATTACACAAGAGGCCTGAATTTATTTATATGATATTATAACCTCGTCTCAAACGACAATGACCTTCGTCCCAATCTATACAAATTTTGTCAAATCACATCTGAAATTCAAAACAAATATGCAGAGTAAATCGCCTAGGACACCAATAAACCTGATGGGCTATTATTTTCAAGTTTCCTTACCGAAAATTAATAAAAAGTTGATTATGAAATTTAACACGGCCAATAGGCCAAAAAGACCTCAAAAAAAGTCAACCTGAGAACGGATACTCTCTATACAGCCAAACAAATGTCAAATGTCTATGGTCACATAATACCAAAGAAAATCTGCCTGTGGAAGTTGAAAATGTCGGATAAAATTAACAATTGGGAAGAATATGGAACACCCTGGTTAGTATTACTCATTTAATTAGAAAATTGACAAAAAAAATAAAATGGTAACTTTTGAATGATGTTAAACATCGCACGCTGCGTTCTTGAATGGCGCTTAATGATACGCACATCCTTGGCTGTATAACTCGGTGTGCTTTGCCGATATGTTGCCTGACGATATCAAAGTGACAGTATGAAATTAGATCAAAACAAACAAAATTAGGAAGATCATTAAAGGATGTACCCAGGGTTTTATTCAAGAAGAATGTTAATTTGAATGGATACTATTAATACGTAGGAAACCTAAGAAACCTTTGGGCAAGTCAATACATAAGCCACGACTAATTAAATAAGAAATAGATGGACAAACCAATCCTACTAAGGTAACACAATTTTGGACTAAGTGGTCCCTTATCTAAAATTAATATTCAGGATTTAATCACAAGCGGACTACACAACAGGTAGCGGGTTTATACCGCTACAATACTTTTATATCAAAGTGAGACGATATTCTATTAAACAAGTATTTTCTAGGAATAGACACATCAGTCGTCCTTGTTAGCACCTTCTGGAGCCGTTCGGGACGTTTGCTCAGCGTTACCAATGAGAAACTTATTTGCACGTTTTTCATCAGAATATTCGCACCTAAGCAGATGTTTGCTATCTACAACTGGCGTGTCTAAATAAAGTCTGGAGTTCTGCAGGAATTTTGTACTGTCGAGATTTTTGTAACGAACAAGGTATCTGGTTGGCAACATACCGGGTGTAAGAGTGGCCCAAACCATTCTTTTTTTATTTATACAACTAGACGACTATCCTGCAATAACAAGGAAAAATCACTTGATATTGCAGGAGCCATAAAGAAAATCTTCTACTTCATACTAAATTGTAATACCTACTCGACTTGTTTATATGGAACATATCCATTTTTCCCCGATTTCAACTTCTTTTTCAACAAGTCGTGGTTAGAGTGCACCAGCACAATCATCTTCCTTCTTTTTCTAGCGCGTACCCTTATAAAACAGAATGTTACGGTCTATGCTACTGGCAACATTGCCTTTCTCTTTTGTCCTGTGAGTGATGCTATAAAGCTGTAGAAGAAGTAAGTATCTTGCAACTCTTAAGTATATTAACCGTTTATGCATCTTTATCTTTATACTATGTTTCTGACTAATAATATAAACTTAAAATACATTATTTTAAATTAAAATAATATTTTTTAAAATCTAGATTGAACTAGTTTATTAATAATAAATGTATATTTTAATCTACAGAGTTAAAAAACTGTTCGTTACATGTATAACATGCAGTGCACATATTCCTTTGGCGTTAGGTTGTTTTTGTGTGAATGATTTTGTACAGTCGATAACACATCAAGCATAACAGTTTGACATTGAGACCACCCTTACTGCGTTAGTAATAGAGGCGGCTTTCGTAGTTCCACTGTTAGAGTTGATGTGCTGTCGATATTTCAATAAAATTTAGCTGAAATACAATAATTCATTAAGGCATTTCATCTTAGGCCCCAGGATGACAACTCACCTGCAATATCAAGTGATTTTTCCTTGTTATTGCAGGTGTCTATAGGCGGCGGTAACCGCTTACCATCAGGTGGGCCGTCAGCTTGTTTGTCATCTAGTAGTATAAAAAAAAACCAGAAAGGTCTAATGACGTCACTACCTCTGGCCTCTTGTTGCCCGATTGTAATTAAAAAAAAATCAAATAATCAAATTGAAAATCAAAAAAAATCAAATCAAATCAAATTCTAAAATCAAATTTGGTTTTTTCGGTACGCACCAGAATCATGGCCAAATATGGCTTCGTCGGAAAATTTATTTATTTATCACCTATCATTACTGATTAGTAACACGCTCAATTAGGTATCTTAATGGGTTATCTAATGGCACAAAGCTTCTGCGATAACCTAACAATCATGAAAGTAAAGCAATCCTTGATCCGGTCAGAACTCAGATGGTTGACCGAAGATAATAAGAAGAAGCTCTGCACTTATAAAGGTACGTGCTATCATAAAATTGTAACGTCAGAGGCTTAATTAAAATATATTTATGTTTACAGACAGGGGTGGAGTGAGGTCAATACAAACGCGGGCTGACGAGGCCGTTCCCAAGAGTTGGTGCCTGGCATTGACCATTGGGCTCCGTCTCTCTGCCAGCTTTTTTCGTTTTCTTATTATGACGTAAAGTAACGGCCTGGTTCAAAGTTACCCCGCGACCGGACTTATCTCACTCTCCCCCGATCCGTCTATATGTTAAAGAACTAGAACTAACCTCAAATGCCGTCGGACGCTATGATGAAAGCTGTTTGATGTGCTAGTGGCGCGCCCCCTGTGGACAAACAGAGAGTTGTGTTAGGATGTCCTGTCATACATAGTTACACGTCCCACTGCTGGGCACAGGCCTTCCTACATGGGAGAAAAACGTAAGGAGTCTTGGACCATAACGCCACAACGCTGGCCCAATGCGAGTTGGCGGGTTACACCGGTTGCAGTAACAACCGGGACCAACGACGTAACGTGTAGGACGAAGCACGGAAGAGCTTAGATTATAAATTTTTGATTAACCCATCCCGGATCTCCCGTAATCGAAACTAGAGCGCTCAAATCATTGCGCCACCGAGCTTCTTGCATGTTTCGCGATGGGGTACCTTACCGTATAATCTAATAATATACTATGCTTTATAAATCATTGGCATTTAGAAAATCATTAAGATTTTATTTTATTTTAATTATGGGTACCTACATAAATTTGCAGTTACGATGCTTTTAAATGAGTTTTACCCAATCCTAGTTTCTGATTCAGGTGTATTCAGACAATAATATCCAATATCATCCTATCAACGATCGAATCACATACACAATTGGTCTTCTATTGTTATAAGAAAGTTCCGGGAGTCTTAAGTGGCTTGACAAATAAAGTAACAAATTTACACACTATCTCTATCTCTGAATACTCTTAGCTGTAAAAGCATTTTTAAATAGGCATTAGTTTTTGCTGAGATTTTTTAGATAATGAGATTAAAATCCCATTTTTATTTCATGTTACGTGACTTTTGATATACCAAAAAGCATTTGGTTTCTTGGTCAAAATAAATGATGACTTACAATCACTATGACATCACATTTTTCATCACGAAAGTATTCAGTGTGTGGAGGTTGTAATAAATTAAATCATCAATCCTAAAAGCTTTCCTTGAAACAGGCAGCCGTAACAATAATGATTAATCTCACACAAACAAGCTATAAAAGCAGTTCGGCCGCGGCCGGGAGATGACTGACAGCGACCAACGTCTAACATACATAATATTTAAATAGTACGCGTTGAGTGATCTATATTTTGCATCACATTTAATAATAATTAGTTAAATGAGCGGAATGGAATAGAATAGAATAATTTTATTTGTGAAATGTAGGTTAGTGTTACATTCATTTATGTTAGTCTTAAGAAGTCGAAAGTTGGCTTTTTAGAGCACTAGTCTTTACCCGCGACTTCGCCCGCGTGAAAATAGTTTTGATGAAAGTTTAGCCTATGCCCACAACGACCATTTTAATTGACCTCCTAATTGTATGAAGATTAGTACTACCAAGAGGTCGAGCTGTATCTATGGTTCTACCCACTCGACTGAGACATAGCTTAGTTCGATCTAAAGCTACTAAACATTGAAAAGCTAATCTAAATCTGTTCAGCGGTTTTAGCGTGATGCGCTCACAGACAGACAAACAAGAAAAAAATCTTAAAAAAACTTTTTGGGAAAATTAACGTCCCAGTAGAAAACACCAACTGATCTTTCTGGAATATAATATTTTAAATTTTTATACATTTCAATGTATAAAAATTTAAAATATTATAAAATTTATATACACCACTACTTTTTAATTAGTACAAAAACTTTAAAGGCTAATTAGGAATGGCCTTGCTATCAAATATATGTAAGAATAGTTTTTTAATATTTATTAATAACAAAGTTATTATCATTAATTTGTTTCTCTAGCAAAATGACGCTGAAGACGTAATTTATTACCCATTCATAAAAAATGCATTTATCATATCCTCTCGCTCTAGCGCATCCACTATTCGCGGGAAGGGGAGGGCCGGAGCGGAGGTTTGATGTATGACGCGGGGATTTATCAATGGGCTCAACGGCCAATAGTGTAAACTGAAAAATACTGCGCGTACTATGGCGATGGCGAACCGATGGCACGCGACACAATATTTTGGGCACCACACATTGAATTGTTTGAAGAAGCTGGCTCATGCTATTTTAACAATATTTTCGTCAACCTACGCCTGCGAGTCATTTTCAGAGAAGAATAACATTAAAGACTCGGTTGGAAACCATTTGACAGATGACTCCATTTCAGCATGCATTCTGCTAAAAGTAACATATAAAAACCCTAACATTTGTTATTTGTGTTATTTTAATTTAATTTAAATTACTCGTACAATTGAAACATTGCAAAATGTTCCTATTTTTATGTAGTAAATAAAGAGTTTTGAGTTGATAGTATTTATTACTATTATTTTCCTAATAACCATTAAGTCAAAATTATTTGATGGCACGTCTATGACCACATTAAACATTTCTTTGGCAAAATGGCACGATGATATGTAAAGGTTCACCATCCCTGGCCTAGGGGCACGTGTTGCTCATTGATTCCATAATAATGTTACCAATTATCGTATTTTATTGTGGATAATTTTGAAATTTTGATTTTATTACTTTTGACTGACTACGTATATGGGATCAGTAATGACTACTGAGACCCCCAATTTTTATTGTACTAATTAAAAAATAGCGGTGTTTAGATACACAATAAATAAGGACCTATGACGCGAGAACAAAATGAGATTTGTGTTTTATCACACAAAAGTCTACCCTGGCCGACACTTTTACCCGTGATCCCTGACCGAGTATCCTGTAGCCAGTATACTGAACACTCAGCCAGGCATGATGATGAGACCCGTACAATGAATACTGAATAAAATTTCTTTCTATGAAGTCAACCACTGACAGGAATGCAATACAATACAATTAAAGTAGTGGGTGCTCTAATGATAGCGATCGTCGCACGTGAGACAGCTAATAATTAACTGCGACAATGTCAATACTGCTGCTCCTATTCACAGCGTGCAAAGTTTAGTTATTAATGGTATAATTTAGATAAGTATCTGTTGATGGCATCCATACGAATAAATACAAAAGTGTCCCTTGGTGACTCTCTGTCAAAATGTATCTTTAATGTACATTTTGACATGTGTAGGGTGGCGTTCAAGGAATCTGACAGTTAGTAGACACAGATATATTACATGTGTACAAACAATGGACTAGCGGAGAAATCTTTAAATGGGTCAAGTAGTAAAAGACATATCGATACCCACTTTAGGATTTCTCGACCGATAGAATCAAGCCGTTTTTTTATCTTTACGTATTTGAAAAGAAAGCGAGTAGTTTTACCTTTGATGTACCGAGACTACTTACAAACGCATTTAAATATTTGTACATTATTTTAAACATTGTTCTGTGGTGTAGTGCTCCTGCGGCGAGTAAAGTTACCGAAAGCCCTTTGGGGAAGTTTGCTATATGAGCATATGGCAAGGGACTTGCCATATGCTCATATAGCAAACTTACGCTTTAGGAGTCAGCTCACCCAATGTCTAATTCGGTCTTCTTTAAACTCTTTATTTTTCAGATCACAATTCTAAGCGCTCTTTCCCAGTAGAATAGAAAGAAATGGGTTAAATGTTAATTTAGAATAGACACCTGAGAAAAGTGGGCCGAATTACTGGACGCATTGTCCTTGTTGTACTCGTTGTAACAAGCATTTATAGTTTACCACGTCATGTATTGTTAAATAAAACTATACAGGACATCAGTGCATCAGGAGGCACGTTATGCCGCTGGTCCCGGCTATAACCCACCAACCCGCATTGGGCCAGCGTGGTGGTGTTATGGCCCAAACTCCTCATGTGTTTCTCCTATGTAGGAAGGCCTGTGCATTGCATTGGCACGTATATAGGCTGGTGATGATGATGATGATGATTATACATGCGAAAGTTTAGATGCATATTTGTTACTAAGTAACGCCAGAACGGCTAACCGAATCAAGATAAAATTTGTCACAGAGAGAGGTTTTAGTCCGGAATAGCACACAGTCTACTTTTCCCCGGCGGAATGGGTTCCCAATTGCTTCGTTTTACTGAGGAAGCTCTCTGAGCAATTAAAGAAACGATTTTTTTATTAACAACAAGTTCTATGTATGAATGTGACGCAGCAGCAATCACTTCCACGCGGCCTTGAGTGCTCTTACATCACACCTCCCAGGTGACAACTTAATTGCTAGAACATTCCGCCCGCACTCACGCTGGGCGGGACGAGAGATAGCTTATGTTCATGAGGATACTTATGTTTGTTGTGTGCTTGGGTTTTTAGTCGACGCTTAATTCTGGTGGCGAGGTTTCTTTGTTTAATATACCATAAACGTTAAGTTTAGCAACTCGTTTCTTTGTCGTAGGTACTTCCAAAAACTTGAAGTTCTTTGCCAGCACGTGTTCCCTCATTTTTGAAACATGGATTTCTTCAAAAGACCTTATCTGTGTTTCAAGCTGCACTAGCTCTCTTTGCATACGTACTCTTATTACTGCTTTTGGTTGGTGGTTTTGAGTCCTTTGCCTTTTTTGTTTAAATAACGTGGCCTGATGGCAAGCGGATCTGTTTAGTTGTAAAACAAACTAATTTGCTGTGCCCGAGTCCATGATGAAAGACCAAATACATCTTTAGACCCTTAAGAATTACATTGTAAAAAATAATTAAAAATTGGAATCAAAATTGAAAGTTAGGATTTGAGAAATCACACAGCAAAGTTGAGTGAGTGTAGTGTGCGTAAAGAACTCCATATGCACACTACGCGGCGGCGGGTCATGTTCTTTTGGGCGCTTTTTAGTGGCGATTACAAGAACAAAGCCTCTTTGGCCTTGGTTGGTCTCGGATAGGTTCCAAGAAGTATTTTTGCTCATAAAGTGTACCCATGTATCAAGGGCTGTGTCCAGCTGTGGGATGTCCAAAAATGTTAGTGACGATAAAAATAAACTTGTCTAAACTTCGGCTTTACAGCATAATAAAAAAAACTGTAGAGACGAAGTAAACAAAACAGCGATTGTTTAATTGCTGAAGAGAAATTATTAACAGACAATTAAAGGTGCAATAGATAATACGAAGAAGATCGCAGAATTTAAATGAAAATATATCCAAATGAAATAAAAGCTAGACTTTTAGTTATTCTGTGGTAAAAGACTTAAAATATTGTAATATGTAATACAAAATTTTTAAGTTTAATTTAAATGCGACGCGACAATAGCATTTTTGAGAATGTAAAATGGAACACGGAATTCTTTATTCATTTTTGCTTTAAACATTAATGTGAAACAAAAACGAAATCGTGCAGACGGCTCTCTGTAGCGCAGACGACAGAACACGAGTAAAGTGATCTAAAAAGCTGTATTCTAGCTGCTATGTTATAAAACTTATAAAAAAGCTAACTCAGATTAAATAAGTTTTAGAATTAGTAGACAATGGACGAGCTATCCCGTAAATGAAATACAGTAAAATCAAGTGCAAGTCTAGTCTTCACTCTCGAAACTAAATGGCTCTTGGCTATACGTACTCAACCATGTTTAGTTTAATGTTAGATAATTCTAGATAAATCAAAGTGTCAATATTGTAGGTAGCTATCAAACCCATTCAAAAATTATAAGTTACATAAAAATAAATAAACAAATAACGGCTTCTACAATTATTTGGATGAGGCAATAACCTATAAGTAGCTATGCACTAAGCTGAGAGACAAAAATGTACCAAATAATATACTCTTAGTGAATAAGCATCAATGAAATAAGCTTTTGGTAAGCCAAATAAAAAATACTAGTGTTAATTAACTACTTATAAGAGAGGCAGATTCCTTAGAAAAATTAATCAAAACGTTAATTTTACAAAACACCGCAGGCAAATGATTTTAAAGGTTTCGAAAAACATTTCCACGACACCCTGCCAGTTTTCCAAGAATCTCAAGTACTCCGCGTCCAAGGGTTATTTGTGCGGAATATCATAGAGAAATACCTCGTACATGTGAAATCCAGTGCCACAGTAAAATGCGAGTTCTCAAAATTCCACTTCCTCCTGTGAACTAAGCGATTCAATTCCTACCTAAAATATTACGTCTGTGTAGCAAAGTTCTCGATATGCACTGAACCATAGCTATAATGATTTCTTAACTAAAATATTTTGATGTAGGGTTAATTAAATGCATGGCGCATTTTAATATTGTGTAATACAATTAAACACAGGTGTTCATTTCTTTATACAGAGCACGGCAAATGACGCGACACTATCAGCTTGAACATACTGTTTTATCCGCCTGGAGTATCTATTACGCCTCTTTTGAAAAACCTCATGTTACAGGAAAAGGGAACACCATGTGCTGGTAAAGAATGGTTTTGGAAGTACGACAGTAAAAAGAGTTCGCAGTTGAGGCGGAGACAGTAAATTGATAACTCCGAAGGTCGCCATGATTTTGATGTGATTAATATTTTTGTAAACACTTCGTTCTAAAGTTTTCATTTAATTTCCTTTCTTGTAAGACAGCACGAGTGTGACAGTAATAATGGACGCGTGAGCAGCGTCTGCTCCGGTATAAATAGCGCAGCGCCGCTGGGGACGCGGAACACCCGAATACAACTATTTTTACTATCTATTTTCACATTTCCGCTGCGAAAAAAACATACATTTTCCGCGATATACGCCGCTCGATTAATTAATATCTGACACGGTTTTACGCGAGGAGGCCGCGGGCGCGAAACTAATGAATGTGCGAACAGAACGTGTCTCCAGTGGATATCGACTCATCTACCTCAGGCCTACAAATAAACATATTTTTTCTGTTTCAAATTATTACTTGCTTATTTATGAACTGATTGATTTATTTCAAAATCTGTATCGTTGAGCCAATTTTCTGAATTCATTATTTCAGAAAATTGACGCAGATGAAACGCTGGGCGATGTATTATTTTTTTACTGACATCCGAATCAGCTACTCATTCAGCTCTACTTAGAAATGGGCCTGTTTCTGGTGCAGCTTTTAATTTATTGCTATTAATCTCATTAGGTCTCTCGTGAGATTGATCTATTATAGCTTTTCCAAAATTATCGAAGTCATTGATGCATGGCGGGATCATTTGTATACTTTTCTTGAAAAGAATGCTTAAAAAAATCTTTTCTGCCTTGTTTATTTCAAGTTCATCATTTGACCTTTTTCCTAACCGCTGGTGTCCGTCTAATATTGATCCGGAGGAATATAAAAATAGTTGAGAACAATGTTCAAGGCTATTGTAACTGACGGATCGTGTATTTGTCAACCTTTATAAAATCAAGCCATAAAAAGATAGAGATACGACAAAAGCGACTGCTTCCAAAAACTGTCATTTTTTGTTTAGTTTAACTGTTATGTGATCCAAGAGACCAGAACCCTTGCCCTGACCAACGAACCTCCAGCGGGTGCGATTTTACGAGCGGCCTAAGATAGTCCCTCCAGTTTATTTATTCATTTTTAAATGGGCTACAAGGTGAACCTTTATTTACGAGTTCCGCGTGGCTCTTACACCGCTTCGTTGATGGAATCCTAAATAAACATTTACATACAATTCCTCAGGAACAGAAATAAGATAAGATAAGATAGATAAGATATTTATTTATCTCTGAGAATCAACGTAAGAAAAAAGAGATTTTGTTAAATAAGAAATATTATGTTTATCTTTTTTGAACTGTATCACTGTCGATGAGTTTTCATAACATTGGCCCACTTAAAATCTCTCTCTAGCTATTTGCGAATACACATTTTTGTATGATTTCCCAAATTGGTATTTACCAAACTTTGAAAAAGAGTTCAAAGACGTACTTAGTTATTAGATTTACTAAATTCCTCAAGCGGCGTTATCCCACCTGGGGGCTATGACAATTGAGATATTAATTGTGTAGTCTTTGCTAATGCCTACATTTGAAGATAGATGTATAAGTAGATAAAATATTTAGTTAAAATTTTCATCACACACATTTAACGATTTGCCACTAAATTACATACAAACCTAAAATAGGTAATTAGTTAATTACACAAAAACAAAATCACGTGTCACTTAAACCACGGCATTGAGTAAGGGACCGATATTCTACTACAACCGGAGGGCTTGTCCACAGATAAATGAGAAAAATAGCAGCAGCTGCTGTGGCTGCTAAGCATACAGACAGAGATATTTATAATTGCTAATTTCCCAAATTAAGTCACGATCATCAAAGCTGAGTTTCTCTCACTACAGCGACTAATTATTTAGTAAGTGAATGTATTCCTGTCAGCGCCAACCGACGGCACCAGGCGACTATTGGCTTGTGGGGATTACGGGCTCAACTTCAGATTGATTGGATCAGCGCAATACCTGACAAATTGGTGGAACTAGCTTATGAGATTATCTTTGCATATTAGACCCTTAAATTTATTTGAATTAAAATCATAATCTTTTTAACTGTGAATATACAGAAGGACTTTAATTACATTTAGTCTTGGAGCATTTAACTGCTCTAAGGATTAACAGCTAATCATGACCTGACCAATTTTCGTTACTTTCATTTTCTGTATTTTCTGTGTTAATACTACATTCCAATCAAACCATATTCTTACAAATTCTTACTTAAAAATCAGTTGCTATTTGTTTTTATGTTTCGTGTTTAACACTCTGTGTGTTTTCAACAGTTTCCTTGTGGAATTGAACCATTTCTTGTCATTATTTCAATCCATAAAGTGAGTTTGTGTATTGCGTGTTTATACCTACAAAGGTTTGTGATTTTCATGTGTGTCCATAGTTAAATTGAAAGCATACTTTTTTACTTTTTATACAGGTACATATTTATTTTTGATTTTCATACCAATTTCTTTTTGCATTATGTTGTTAAACCGGCTCTGATTAAATTGTTTGCCTACTCTAAAAGTAATAAAATAAAGGATGACCAAAGTGTTAACGCAAACACACGAAACTAGAACTAGTCTGCCCGCCCTTCAGAACAGATTTCTAAATTAAATTTAGATAATTTGTAAATAGTGCCCGGTCGGCCGTGACCTCGCGTCGTCGTCAGATGTCGCGGTGACACGGTTTGCTGATGTTTATTTATGGCGGAACCTCGTGGTCGGCCGAGGAAGCGCGCAAGCAGCGATATTGAATTGAATTAGTGATGTCGCCACAATATTTATACTACGTACTACAAAAGATTCACGTCGCGGGAAAATTTGTGCAAGAACGAAGATAGCTATCGCAGGTACATACACCTCTACCTTTACACTTCACGTTTGAAGAACCTCCATCATAGGAAGAGGTGTGTTGGTTTTTGTTAGTATGGAATTCCATTTCTTAATGTCAAATAAATAAAAGCCATTTCTTAAAAGATCTGATATTTAATTTTGTAAAATACAAAATTATGATTTATGGGCTATTTTTGAATGATAATTGTTTATCTCTTTCTTTCTGCAGACGGCTTTTTAAGGCTTAAATGGAATGGTGTTTCGATTTCTTTTCGGTTGTTGATTTCTGATGAGAAACTGCTGTAGACGACCAGCTGGCCAAGTGGTCTGTACCCCTTGCTATACAGGCTACCCAGTTAAGAGGTCCCGGGTTCGAATCCCAGTAGGAGCAAATGTTGGTATGATTAGTACTTTGTTTATGAGTCATGGATGTTTATAAGTTTGTTTTGTATATTTCTAATATTTATATACATAATATTATCATTATTGCTCCGTTATCTAGTATCCATGGCACAAGCTCTTAATGATGCTTACTTTGGGCTAAATAATAGGTGTGAGTGTATGAATATTATTATTATAGATATAGATACACAGGGTGGTGCCATCAGTACGACAATAAATTTAAACATGGGTCATGAAATTATCAAATGAATAACATGTTTTTGAAAGTTGCAAACCATTTCTATGAACTAATATAGCCTATGTTTTAATTTATTGTCGTATTGATGGCACCTTATCATCCAAAGGTTAAAGCTTTTCATCGTCATCATTAAAACCGAAAGAAACCGCTGGATAAGGGTATATCCTAAACATTTCTACGACGATATGTCCTGCGACCTGCACCAGGTCGTCCGTCCACCTTGTTGGAAGGCCTGCTTAGGATTCAACTTTCTGTCTATGGCCACCGATGCTATGGCTGCCACTGTAGAACCTTTCCGGTCCAACGGCCATTGGTTTTACGAGCGAAGCAAAAACGAAGTAAAAGCTGGAGTGGTTCGGTGGCGTTGTTGTCAAGCCCCTCATGATTCTCCCAGTAGGAAGGCCTGTGCTCAGCAACGGGACATTAATAGGCTGTTGAGGAGATGTGAAATATACGTGACTACAAATTGCAAACTCTAATATCAAGTATAATATCACGCAAGTCGTGTTATAGTCCACGATGTAGTTCTAGGTAATACTGAAGTACGTAATATAATAACCACGAGAGTATTAAAGAGGTTTCGGAGTGCGGCACGTGCCGGGGCCCGTTATATTGGCTGCGGCGGCTCACGGGCTCACGGAGCCTCCAATGTGACAAGTAATTGTTACTGCTAGTTAGAACTAGTTGCTTATCGTTGAACCATTTAAAAATGTGAGATACTTTCTTATTTTGTGTTCTCCAAAGAAACTGTAAATAAACAATATAGCTGTTAGTTTAATCGGTCATTAATGTTAGTTTTTAGCCGACTTCAAAAACAAGGAGGTTCTCAATTATGTACACCGATTACGCCGAGACTACTTAACTGATTTACATGATTCTTTTTTTGTTCGATGCGGAATAACTGCCATTGGGTCCCATAAAAAAAAATTCAAAATCAGTTGGGTAGTTTGGTTTTTATATAAAAAAACTGAAATTATTAAGTCGTCTACGTATACGAAATTGGCGGATTTTTGCTTTCTTATGACTTTTTAGTGAAACGATACGATAGTAGGAAACAATATAAGTTGACAGTCACCCATCTAGCTTCGACCTTAGAAAGTTATCACTAAAAATTGAAAAAAAAATTTAAACAAAAATTAAAACCGACTTCAAAAAACTGAAAAGGTTAAAATAATTAAATGATGAGGATTAGTAGTAATAGGATACCTACTTAAATTTAATTATTTTAACGTTTTCAAATTTTTTTTAATCGTAGTTATCACTTTTAAACCAGCATAACATTGAACAGATAAATAATAATTCAGCCATACTAATATTACATATACGAAAGTAAATCTCAATTCAATTCGATTCATTTATTGCATTTCCACAATGAGTTATTGAAGATCTTAAATATAATATTTTGTACATCATGGATCCTGGCGGCAAAGGGTCAAAAATTACATTTGTATGACTATCACAATCACTTAAAGCTAGAAAATACTTTGCCACTATTTAATAGTAAGCTTTTTAACAGAACAGTTTAAAAAGAATCTATCTATCTATCTTAAAGGCTTTTGAGCACTAATAAATGATATAGTACCTTGTTCGGTATGAATGTAAGTGGGTTTCACTATCGGCGCGGCACACGATGCACTCTCTGCCGCGGGATCAAATTAAATACGGCTCTATTCCTTCCGTTAACAAGTTTTCCAGCTGCAGATTGGTTTTCATCTTCGAAATATGTCTGTTTTAGTTTTGTAGTCTTGACACTCGGAGGTGGGCGCTAATAGCTGCGACACATTTAATTAACTATTTTTTTAAATTCCTCATGGGGTGGCTCTTGATATTCAACCTAAGTGATGGTCCGAATATGAAAGCGAGCTACACCCAGTTTCCTCTACCATAGAAGGACTGGTTTTCTTGCCTCCAGCTGCCGAAACACAACAATGTTGTTCACATCATTGTTATGGTGGCAGACTTGGGTAAGATGGTGGTAGCTAGCCAGGCGGACTAATCAAAGTCCTACCACCAATCAAACCGAGGAGAAAATTTGAACGGGATACTGAACCCCGGAGCTTTAGACCTGAAATAGTAGTCTCAACCACTAGACCACAGAGACGGCTAAAATGAAGGAGATAAAACGCATTTTGTCTCTTAATAAGTGGACTTAAAGTGTAGAGAGAATTTGTCTACAGATCATGCCGTTACAGGTCCCGTAGAAAGATTTTTTTCTTTAGCTTTTATTCATTCCCCATAAACGGTTATTTGTCTGAAAGTACATTTAAAATCTAGGAATTTCAATCTGGGAAATTCTTTCTTTTGGTGATCAATAGGATGGGTTGGATTAGTTATAATTATTCTCTTAACATAGCTTAACACCTAACTGTGTTTTGTAATTTGTATTTTTAATTTTAAATACAAAATATTTTTAAGTCGTATATTTGAAACACAAAATACACTTGTTCTTAAGGTCTAAGAAAATACAGTTATACCTAACTCAACTAGTTAGGTAATACTGTATTTTCTTAGACCACGATATACGACTCCAAATATACGACTTAAAAGTATTTTGTACTATACTGAGATGCACTGTTCTGTTAGATCGATGGTTGCCTGAAATCTCGCAGAATTCCAAATGAATGTAATATTTAAATGTTAATCTTGTATTGACAATTTGACATCCATAACCGATCGTACCGTAAAACATTTCTTGTAACTGAAACCTATTCAGTCAATTACGTATCAATGTGGCGTGTGTCAGACGTAACTTTCACTTCATATAATATCGATTGGCGTCGAAACTACATTCCAATATATTTGATTAGCATAATATGAAGCGCACAATATATTCAGAAATAGTGTTCTCTGGATTTGGATGAGAGGAGCCCTGAGGATGATCAGGTGTTATGTCACGACCTCAAACATTGAGCTTGAAGTAAAATTAAAGGAACTCTTAAGACTTTTTCTTCAAATGATTTATTAACCCATCAAGCATCAGTTTCCAGACACAATTGCTTTTTCAATTGTCATAGCCATCCGGAGGGATAACGCCGATTGACGGATTAATAAGTTATATGACAATAGATGGACAGAAGACCTAGTCAAGGTTGCGGGGACAAGTTTTATGCAGACTGCGTAAAACCGGGGAAGCGTTTGTACTGAGACTTCATAGGTTGATATGATTATGATGATAGTGTGGCAGCCAAGACAGCTAAAAATAAGACTCTACCAACTCTACAAAAGTAGAGAGTTAAGGAGAGAGAGACTACGTATTAATTAAAAAATTAAAAATTCTTTTATTGCTCAATTTGTCAGTTACATGTTATGTTGAGGCAACCCCAGAAAGTAAAAATGATACTTGTGTTGGGGTTAACTCGCTCTTTCCCAAGACTTAACTACTATTGAGAACAAAGATAATACACAAGGATCTAACTAACATAAAATTGTGTTATTAATCTATACAATGTAACAAAATATATTGAATACATAATAATAATAAACCAAGCTATACGCGCGCATACAAGCGTTGAATGAAGGTAAAAATATATGTAGGTGTAGGTAGGTGCATTCCTAAGAGTATTGTGCTATGTTTTTGGCTGTGTGTGTGTGTGTGTGTGTGTGTGTGTGTGTGTGTGTGTGTGTGTGTATGTGTGTGTGTGTGATGGAGAGAAAGTGAGTGAGGAATTATGTGTGGGCTCAGTGTGTTTTGATTAGATGTAATTTTTTTTTTTTTTTTTTTATATTACTATTATTTGATTCTTTTCAAAATGTCTTCAGTCTCATCATAGGTGAGTGATTTCAGCCAATTAGTTAAGATATCTTTACATTGATATAACGTTTTGGGGTAGATATTTAATTTTTTATTAACAACATTGTACATAAACGAGGATCTGGCGGCGCATTGGCGCTCAGCAAATACTGTACGAGTAGCCTGTAAGGGCGCCACATTATGTGTTCGCCTTTTAATTAGTTTTCCAGGATCAAATGGTAGTTCCTTATGCAGCTTTAATATAAGATGTAGAATGTATAGTTTTCTTACAGTCAGAAGGCGGCAGAGCTGATATAGATCCCACGTAGGAAACCTGTATGGCTTAGAGTACATCACTTTTATAAGTGATCTTTGGGCTCTCTCAAGATGAAGAAATTTAATTTTTGTGGCGCCGCCCCACACAGGAACACAGTAAGTAATTACTGACTGTGCCAGAGCTACGTAAATTTTATTGAGCAAATTACTTGACATGACATATCGCAGTTGTTTAAAAATCCAGATTAATTTTCTGATTCTCGCTGAAATAATTTCCAGGTGTATGTGCCAAGAAAGTCTTTGGTCTATCATTACACCTAGGTATTTCACGCTGTTAACTTTTTGAATGATAGGACACTGGCAGTTACGATCAGACAGATCAGTACATACGTGAATCTTAAGTTGAAAGCTATCATTAGGCTGTGTTCTCTGATCTGGAGTAAAACATATGAAGTTGGTTTTGCCCGTATTAAGTGTAAGGAGGTTCGAGTTCAACCACGCTGCAATTTTAATCAAACCCACTTCGGCTGTAGATTGGACTGCTTCCCACGTCCGACCAGAGAATACTATAGCTGTATCGTCGGCATAGGAAAAGATTCGTCCTCCGTTGATCTGTAGTGAACAAAGTTGGTTTATGTAGACTAAAAACAGTGTCGGACCAAGCACAGATCCCTGCGGAACACCGTAAGAGATACACTCCTCATCACTGGTTACAGTTTCTATTTTAACTATCTGCTTTCTATTTCGAAGATAGTCTTCAAACAAAGACAGTGCTGTGCCTCTTACTCCAATACCCTCAAGTCTGCGAACTAATATGGGCACAGAAACGGTGTCGAAAGCTTTTTTAATATCTAAAAATATTGTAAGACACTTTTCTCCTTTATCAACTTTTTCTACAATGAACTTTGTTAAGTCTTTAATAGCGTCTTGTGTTGATCTACCTTTTCTGAATCCGTATTGTGATTCAGATATTAACTTATTTTTGTTTAGGAAGCTGACAAGTCTGATATTTAGGAGTTTTTCCAAAATTTTAGATAAACATGGTAACAAGGAGATAGGCCGATAATTACTGACATCGTTTCTGTCCCCACCCTTATACACAGGTACGACAATTGATCGTTTAAACGATATAGGAAAAGTGCCAGTCTCAAAACATAAATTTGCGAGTTGGTTTATTAGAGGAACTACAAAATGTCTAATCTGTTTTACAAACTTCGTCGGGATACAGTCCCAACCAGATGCTGAACTAGAGTCAAGACCCATGAGTATATTATCTACTTCCTGGGGATCAGTTTGAAGTAGTACAAATGAACTACAACAGACACTTGTAGTGGCGCTGTCAGGAGTATGTGTATTTTTCAAAATTTCATTAGCTAAGGACGTACCAATACTACTAAAAAATGCATTTACCATATTTATCGAGTCTTTAGGATCCGGCAAAATTGCAAGAAGACAGTCGCTAGAGACTTTGGTGTTTTTAAATTGAGTAATCTCATTTATTGTCGACCACAACTGCTTTGGCTTTGTACTTGATTCCTGTATTTGTTTTTGGTTATAGTGTCTCTTAAGCTTTCTAATCAGATTTGTACAGTAATTTCGATAGCGCCTAAAAGTGATTTTGAGTACTTCATCTGCTGGATGTGATTTAAGTTTTAATTGCATTTTATTTCTAAGTCTTATACAACGCAGTGCCCCATTAGTAATCCATGGTTTAATAATACGCTTACTGCTGTATACTTTTATTGTTTTAGTATTTGAGTGGATAGCAGTAGTAATCACGTCAACAATAAGATTAGCCAGGACGTTTGGGTCACTACAAGTATTGAAATGGGTAACATCGGTAGTTATTAGTGATTTATGTGCAGCTTCCAAATCTATAATGGTTTTATATTTTAAAGTCTTGGTCCTAACCCTACTATTGTTTGAAATATTAACTAAAACCATTGCATGATCTGTGATTGTAGTGTTCAAGATTGTTATAATAGCGGAGTTGTCCCTTTTATCTAGCTTCATCATCACATGATCGAGGCAGCTATCTTGTCTAGTAGGTAAGCAATGGCCAGGAATAAGACCATGTAAAGACAAAATATTTAAATACTGTAATCTATTGTTTAGTTCATTTGTTTTTTCAGTTGACTTCGTTATTAGGTTAATGTTGATATCTCCAGTAATTATTATATTCTTACTAGAACTAATGGTCTCTAGATGACTATTAATAGAATTAACAAAGTTATCAGCGTTTGTTATAGAAGGCGATCGATATATACCTAAGATAGTGAATTTTGAGGTAACAATTTGTATCCCAGAAGCATGAGTCAGTTTTAGTTCTGTAACCTGAGCGTGAATAGAGCTCTTAACGTAAGCAACAACACCGTCGTTTTGATTAAATTGTCGCAAAGTGTTATGAGATGTGTAGTTAGGTAATAATGGAATTCGTTTATTGTTGTTAAGCCTACACTCGGTTAGTATGATAATGTCTGGTTCAAAAGGAAGTTCTACCAGAGTAAGTTGTAGGTCATCATGATTATTATACACGCTCCTGATATTTTGGGTTACAATAGTAAAATTATAATTATTATTAGAAAACTGCAAAGTATCTACTAGTTTGTCAATATTACATGTCATAGCTCTAGCGACTTCCGCATTGTCCAATTCCTCTATTACATAAAGGTTACTATCCATTTTCATAGTTTTTAAGAACTAAATGGTCAAAACTCTGGCACTTACTTGTAATGACATAAGTAATTTTAGGAGTCTCTAATAAATGAATTTCATGGCTTAAATTAAAGATAAGATATTTTGAAGTGAGTAATGTGTTTGTGTGTATGCGTATTGTGTGTTTGTGAATTGGGATGTATGTAATATGAAATTGTGTGTGTGGGATTATATAAATGTGGTGTGATATAATTATAACTAATAAGTAAAGAGTGTGTGTTTGTGGTTTAGTATGCGCGCAAGGTAAATATTGTTTTACTGTTTTAACATGACATCGTGTTATACTACTTAATTTTCTAAACAAAGAATTGTACTTCTTCTCAACTAAATAAAAGAGATACACTAATAGGAACAATATTAGACTACTCAGACACAATATGGATATCATAAGAAATAAATGAGATAGTCATGTATTTTGCAACAGGTGGTGGACCTGAGATTCATTGCTAATCTGTATTATCCGAGAATTGTCATCCTGCCGGACAAGCACTCGGCCGAAGGAGGTCCAGCAATATTTATACTTTTTTGTTTTTACCAAATCTCGTGCCAAGAAAAACAGACGAGCACCTTTTGCTGTAAGTTGCTCCGAAATGAAAACAGGAGTATCTTCATTTGAGGTGTAGCCTAGGTGTTTTGCTTGTAACTTATTTTTGTTCCTTTTGTTAAAAAGTTTCGTTTTCTTCAGTACTTCATTTTTTAGTAGGGTGGAATCAAGCTCGACAATAATGGGTGGGTTTTTAAGTCCTTCTTTTTTACTAGACATTCTAAAAATGTCTCTAATATTTTCCTGTTTTATTTGAAGGTTAATGTTACGTGATAAGTTGAAGACCATTTTTGTAAGGTCGTCGCTGGTTTCTGAATTTGATTTAGGCACATTTTTAATTTCGATGCAAGATTTACGCTGTGTTCTTTGAAGATCATCAACTTTCTGTTCTAGTATAATTATATATTCATGGTCGGCCTTGACTTGTGCCTCAAGGTTTTCTATTTTCTTACGGAACTCTTCATTTTGACTCGCAAGCAAAGAAATGGAACTCTCAATATTTGTGTTGGTTACTTGAATTTCCTTTAATTCCGTCATAATTCCCTTCATTTGCGTTTGTTGATTACTTATAAATGATGTCAACATTTGCTTAATTTCGTCTTTAAAATCTTGAAACTCTGATGGTAAGTTTTCTTCCCTCATTCTTTTATTGCGGTGCGATATATAATTTATATTTAAAGGAGTACTTTCAATGCCGATTTCGTCCACATTAGATGTTGAGAGAGATTTGTTCATCGTCATTATGCTCGTAGGAATTGGGACAGCAATCGAAACACGCTTAACAAGAATCCACAGAATACGGACACCAAGTTATAGACGACTGACAGGACACCAAAAGTTACAGAATACGGACACCAGTAGATTACAGAATACGGACACCAGTAGATTACAGAATACGGACACCAAAAGTTTGTAGAATACGGACTTAAAAGGTTAACAGAATACGGACACCAAAACCTACAGAATACGGATACTAAAAGTTACAGAATGCGGATACCACGAGTATTGCTGAGCGTCCTATCCTATGTCGTCACAGCCGGCGGCGCGGCGGTGTCACGGAGTACCAGGATCGCATAAGTCGCACGATACAGCCAGCCACAGCGCGGCTTGGCCCGGCCGCACACAGAGACCACAGAGATGATCGACTTCGACACACTGAACGTGTCACAGGCGCAACTCCTTCTGTTTATGCACTCCTATTTTTTCGATGTTATTTATTGAGTAAAATTTTATATTTTAGAATTTATTTATTTTTTAAACAAAGTGGACACAACTGCTCGTAATCGAGGTCCGGGAGGGAGAGGTTGTGGTGTTTAAGGTGGGAGTTAGAGACTACGCAAGTAGTATTTGCCTATGACTAGTTTCTTTACAGTATTGTGTCCGGTAGGGCGTTAAAGTCCTAGAATGGCGACCACGTACCGGAAAGCGCAAACTAGGACGGCCTCCCACTAGATGGACAGACGAGACCTGGTCAGGGTCGCGGGGAGCCGCTGGATGCAGGCTGCGCAAAACCGTTTTATTTGGAGATCGAAGGGGGAGGCCTTTGTTTAGCTGTGGACATCATAGGCTGGTATGATGATTGTGGTCCTGCGGATAGTAAGGTAACCAGCGCGCATTGAAAAAGCGTTTTGTTGGGAACAGGCCGAATCATCTCCAATACTGTCAACTTAACAGTTGGTCTTAATTTTCATAGGGTTGTTAACGCGTGAGTAGTGCCCAAGGTGATATATGCTGCGGTAACCGCTTACCATCAGGCGGGTCATACGCTTCTTTAACAACCTTGTGTTATTAAAAAATGAATGGTGATATTTAGCTTTGATCTTCTGTAAAGTATACAAAACCGCCTCTAAAAAGTAACAGATTTTCAGACTTTTCTTCAGTAAACTATGGCGTTGTTTGTTTGGCACATATTTTAGTAGTCCCACATTGGACACTCGACTTCCACAGTTGACAAAGATGCGGGTACTCTGGCGCTATACATAGGCTATACATTCATTAGCGTTTATTGGACACAGTTAGGTAAGGAACACACGACTACGCAATATTGGATCGGGCTATTCCTTTAAATGGTTTCGCTGCCTTTTACTCTCATCTCGGGGGTAATGTACAAAACTTAGGAGCCAAAAAGAATAAAAATAAAATTTTAACCGAATAAGCTCTAATGTTACAAAGTATTAAAAATATACATCTGTAATGTGCGTCACGTCAAAAAGATATTGTAGGTATATATTTTAGGCTTCAACAATATCAATACAAGACCCTATAGCTACTAAAATAGAGTCCATTTTAAACTATTTTGAAGTTTTGAGTAATTACATCATTTCAGACGTGAGTGCGACTGTGTGTTCATAGCTTTCTTTGACATTGACTGGTAAAGAGTTTCACCTAATTATGTAACTTGAATTCTATTAAAGGTTTCACTGTTTGTGTATGTAAACGGTCGAACAAATGAGATTTATTATCACATAAATGTGTTCCCGCGGCCATAAACAATTCAAGTGCCTACTATTTGCGCCACTACCATTGAGCCACTGAGGAGTTGAGAGAAACCTATGAACCTTTACTAGTCTTTTTGTTTTATCTTTTTATTTTATTTATTATTCATAACGGGGGCCTTTATCTCATCAAATCAAGGACATTCAAGATAGTGTAAGCTAGCCAGGCGGACTTAGAAAAGCCTTACTACCAACCAAACCGACTAGGTTTTTTCCCCTCCTCTAACATAGATTCCTTCGAAAGAGGCGTGAAAAGGAATCTTTAGGGCCGGCAAGGTGGAGGCGGCTCGTGCAGTGTGTTTCAAGCTGCACTAGCTGTCTCCGCACATGGACTCTTCTTACCGCTTCACATCAGGTCGTGTTCAGGGGTCGGAGTCACACCTTAGATATAGCATTAAGTTTTGGGGAAATTCTTACAAATATAATATACGGAGGGCTTTCGTTTTACAAAAAAGAGCAATTAGAACCATGGTGAGAATTCCGCAATGGGAATCCTGTAGGGAGCATTTCCAAAAACTAAAAATTTTCTTTACATATTGGTTTTGTTATCGGATTTTATAAAAAAGCCTGAAAAATATGAAACACCAGATGGTAGATTAGAGAGATTGAAAACTCGGAGAAAAGATTTGTCAAATACAGTGTTGCCAAAATTTCGAATGATTTCACATAGTGTTAGATATCAGGTAGTTAAAATTTTTAACAGTTTGCCCACAAGTTTGAAGTCTGTTGTTCATGATAACACTTTCAGAAGGAGTTTAAGGAACTTTTTGTTAGATAAATGTTTTTATGAGATTGACGAACTAATTGAGAATGTATAGATAATTTTAGTAATTGAATGTAATTTTGTGTGATTTTTTGTAATGAAATGATGTAATTTATCTATTGTTTTAACATATTATGAAGTTTTTTTTTAAATATTTTATGATATGTATTACTTATGTTTTAAATTTGTATTTCCGACACAATGTTTTGTAAATGGAATAAATAAATATGAAAATATGTTGAGTCATTTGCTGTGTTCTGTTTAAAAATTGGTTTGTGTTTTATATGCCTGAGTTCTTGTACCTATCAAATGGAATAAAATAAGATACCAACAAATGATCAGTCTCAAGGCAGAACTTCAAAAGAGGTGGTAGACCTGTATGTAGGGTCGTCTGGGTAGGTACTACCGCCTTTCTTATTTCAGCTGTGAAACAGTTCGCTGTGGTTCGGATTGAAGGGAAAGGTAGCCAATGTGGCATGGATAGCATTTCAACTTAGGCCTCAGGATGACAATGCACCTGCAATATCAAGTGACTTTTCCTTATTATTGCAGGTGTTCATAGGTGCCGGTAACTGCTTACCATCAGGTGGGCCGTCAGCTTGTTTGTCATCTATTTGTATAAAAAAAATGGTAGGTCTCCGACGAATATCTGTGTTTTTCTGTGTTATTTGGGCGAGTAGGGTCACACGAGGAAGCGTTAAGTGGGTTGCCGAATGGTCTGCATCGGCAATTGACCCATGAACTGTCCTATGATTAATACATTCGGAGTGATGTCTTTGATGCTGCTGTCTCACATATAAGCTACGGCTATTAACTACATGAATCTTTATCTCATGTAGAGTATTTTAAGAAGACTATAAAAACTTTACTGTTCATGGGTACGGTATAAATAATTTATGTACAGTCGACAACACATCAAACGTAACAGATTGACCTTGAGACAGCGCTTACTGCGTTCGTAATAGACGCGACTTTCGTAGTTACAAATTAACTATGGGTTAATTTTGTAGGGAAACTCTGTAGAGGTGGATACAGTTTTCAAACTCCAAAAAAGCGCATAAGTACGAGCTTTGCGCAATGCGTGACTTGGATAGCTCTAAACCACTATTTATCAAATTAAAATTCTACCATTACCATGTATGTACATCCGGGATATATGCTGTTTTGTAAGCCAATATCCCCATCACTTCAAACTGTTTTCAGAGTCCTTAGTTAGACAACGAAGATTTAATTATGCCCATATTTTATACGAGCCAACTAATCGTGAGTACAAAACAAAAAGAACGCGTATAACATGTGTATACAATAATAATTTACTAAGCTATTTAAAATATTTAAACAATAATAAATTCAAAATCAACCTGGCTAAATGAAAAGTGTTTTTATTGTCAAGGAATATATGGAAATTAAATATTTATAAATATAGTTTGTATGTAAATAATATTTAGGATTGATAATGTAAGTATGCTATATAATATTTGCATTTTGACTACGTCAATAGAATATGTCGGACTTTTATGACTGTATCTGCCGATGTTGATGTGCCGTCGTGTGTACTCATTTACATATAGCAAATATTACCGACAAGCATAAAAAGACCCCATCTTTTATTTAGAACCCACAATTCCCCAGGAACTAGGTATTTCACAGATGGAGCGACGTGCAGGTGGAACCGCAGCCATAAGCGGATCTAGATCTATTATTCAAACGTAGACTGCACGATCTAAATATATCTAGTAGGTGTTTTTGGTACTGTTTAGAAAGAAAGAAATGAAGTTTATTCAATGCTAAAAAGAATAATACCTACAGGAACAATAGTGGATAACATAGACAATATTATTCATAGGACAATACGTCATAATTAAAGAACAGCACTTAATTTACCATAGCATCTATGTTGCACTGAAGTAGGTAGTCAGTTCAGCATATGCTAGATTATACGTCAAGCGGTGGTTTTCGACTGACACCTGTGAGCGACATAAGGATGCCAAACAAGCCAGCTTTTACAGATATTTATTTTAAACATTGTACAAACTTTACAGATACAACGGAAATTCATATACGTAGGAGTACAAAGTAAACAAGTTTACGAATAGATGGAGACTGTCAAGACAAGCAAGCGCTGGGAAATACGTGGTGGTGTTTACCATATAAAGGACTTTATGTTCGGAGTAGGTGGAGCTATCCTTCATACTGCCAACAAATTTAAATCACTATTAAAATTGAACAATGCTCAATTCAATTTCCTTAAAGGTTGAACTACGTGTGACTGTTATAAGCTAACTGTTATATTCCGATGTTTCCCTTGTTGAGGTTGTGCGAATACATGAATCACGCTTACAAAGTTTCCGAGGTACATTGGTATTAAATGAACCTACACAGAGAGTATGAGCAGAGGTTTTCTCGAACGAGTACAGCATGGGGTTCTTCAAATAGGGCTTGAAAAGGTTTTTACAGGGTCGGCAACGCGCAAGTGATACCCCTGGTGTTGCAAGCGTCCATAGGCTACGGTAACCGCTTACCATCAGGTGGGCCGTATGCTTGATTGCCACCTTAGTAGTTTAAAAAAAATACGAGAACTAACGATGTACAGACGGGTCAGAAGCACACCTAGCTCGGTGGAACATCTTTCCTTCTTGCTGCGGGGGTAGCTTAGGCTCAGCCGAAGCAATTTCACCAGCCCACCCCCAGGCAAACCGGGGGATATCACCCAGAGTAACAATGGCGATCTGTGTAGTGCATGCGTGGGGGCCACCCACACCCAGCCACATCCTATACAAGCTCTTTAGCACCAGGTGGGCCTTAAAACATTTTCATCATCAAACCACAGTCAACACAGATCGCACTGCTGGACGTAGTCATGAAGAGTTTAAATCTTCCTGGATCTTGATTACAAATTTTAATATTATACATGTTCCTGACATGTATAATATTAAAATTTGTAATCAAGATCCAGGAAGATGGACAACTTTTAAAGTTTTCCATCCATCACGTATTTTAAATTATTTATTGTCAATGACGGAATGTTTTATTTATTGTCAATGACGGAAGAACACACAGGACCCAGTATTAGTGTCACAGATACTCTGTGCGAGCCTTCTCTGACTGTTGACTCCTCTATGCTCACTACTTCAAATAAAAGTTCACTGGGAAAGGTATGCATCCTCAGCAATTATAAAAAACATAATACACTAAGACTACTAAGTATAGCGGAGCGTACCTTCCCTAATACACAAACTTGCCATTACGCTACACCAGGGGGACGCATACGGGAGCTACTTGCTGGAATAGAGACTAAATTAGTTAATTTTAGCCTTCAGGACTACTGTATTATATTCATTGACGAAAATGACTTTATAATATCTGATAATTACTCTAAGAAAATAGTTTACATTAGAAATAAGCTAAAATCCTTACAACATACCAATATAATTATTTGTTTGCCAACCTATAAATATGGCAATTATGTAAATCTTTATAATAAGCGAATTGAAATATTTAATAAACTCTTATATGACGATAACTTAATTAATGAGTTTGCTTATATAGTGGACTCAAATAAGAACTTAAAATACTCATATCGCATGTTTAATTACAGAAATACCTCTATAAATAGATTAGCATTAAGGACGATATTTGATGATGTATATAAATTAACCAATGAAATTACTGAATATTATCATAATACTATAGACACTAATACCTTCCAAAATCAACAGGATTTTTTTCGATCCCACTGATACAGCTTTAATAAAAAAAGATTATGAAAATTGTAGTTTGGATATCAATAAATTAAGGATATTACACCAGAACATAGCTGGCATTTGTAGTAAGGCTGATTTAATGGAATTAACTTTATGTGATCTACGAAAGGATAACAAAGAGATTGATGTATTGTGTTTTTCAGAGACTAATGTCAAGCAGGGCACGGAAAGCAACATAAAACTTAACAATTATAAATTAGGGTCTGCCTTTTGTCGGGACAAAAGTAGGGGAGGTACATGCATCCTAGTCAAAAAGACAATAGAAATAAAAACGATACAGTTTCCACCAAACCTGGCCACAAAATTTTATTTTGAGTGTTGTGGTGTTGAGATGGTGGGACTAAGTCTTCTAGTTGTGGCTATCTATAGAATTCCTCAGAAATCCGTATCTCATATTGGAATTTTCCTTCATAAGCTTGATAAACTTCTACACTACTTAACTACCAAGTTTAAGAGAAGAAAAATTGTTGTATGCGGGGACTGGAATATTGATATATTAATACAAAATAAGTTTTCTAGTCAATTATTAAATGTTTTACACGACTATAATTTTACTGCCCATATTTTGTCACCGACCAGATTAAATGCATGTCTAGACCAGATCGCAAGCAATATTAAAAAAAATACGGCTGAAACACTATACCTCGGCCTTTCAGATCATGAGACAGCACAGATGCTTACCATAAATATGAGTAAATTAAAGTCGTTCACTACATGGTTTGAATACAGGCGAGACTATAGTGTGGAAAATATCGAAAAGTTTACCGATTGCGTGTCAGCACTGTCATTTTCTGACGTTATGAAGTGCAAAAATGCTGTAAAAGCATTTATTTTTTTCTATGATGTTGTGTGTTTGTTCTATAATCTAAGCTTTCCGACTATTAGGGTAAAAATACACAAAAAAGAAACAAAACTAAAATGGTCAACTAAAGGTTTAAAAAAATCATGTCGAACAAAACGAAAACTCTATCTCACATATCATAGAGTTCCGCGGAAAAATATGGAATTAAAATCTCTGTTACATTCCAAAGTTAAAAAATACAACTCTATTTTAAGCAAATGTATATCAATAGCACAGAAAATTAGTAATAAAAATTATATTATGAAGAATGGAAACAATTCTAAAACTATATGGAATGCGATTTCGTCGACCTTAACTAATAAGCCACACTGCAATGACATTAATTGTTTACAGTTAAGTAATAAAACATATACTGACCCTCTTCAAATTTGTGATATATTTAATAAAAGCTTCATTGACTCTACTAATAATTGTGATAATAAGATAAATAATTCACAAAAACATAGAATATTTAACAACTCAAGGACAATGTATTTAAAACCAGTAAGCAGTAGTGAAACTTACAATATTATCATGTCATTAAAAAATAGCAAAGCTTCCGGACATGATGACATGATAACTAAGGTGCTGAAATTATCTGCAATGAGCTTATGTTCTCCCATTGCACATATCATAAATTTAACATTTGAGCAGGGACACTTTCCGGACGAACTAAAATTATCTGTGGTAAAGCCGTTATTTAAAAAGGGAGACAGACTAGATCCTAACAATTACAGGCCTATTACAATTATCCCAATTTTATCTAAAATATTAGAAAAAGCGATGTTCAAAAGATTAAGTGACTTTATCACTAAATTTAAAATTTTACATCCACAGCAGTATGGGTTTCGTAAGGGAAGCTCTACAGCGCTTGCCTGCTTTGATTTAGTTAAATATGTAACAGAGAGTCTTAACAACAAGGAACCTGTTGTGTCTGTTTTCCTAGATATGTCCAGAGCTTTTGACTTTGTGGAGCATCAAAAACTGCTACATAAACTGGACCAATATGGCGTTAGAGGAAAAGCATATGATTGGTTGAAAAGCTATCTCTGTAATCGTATGCAGTGCACTGAAATATCGCAGTTAACTCAGTATAGGAGTATTCTTTTAAGGAAAAAATTTAGGTCCGATTATATGTTGAATAGCACTGGTGTACCACAGGGCGGGGTGCTCGCTCCATTATTGTTTCTGGTATACATAAATGACCTGCCTAACATAACATCACAAAAAGCCATATTATTTGCAGACGACACAACATTAGTCATAAAATGTGACAGGAAGGTCACAAATGATGATACTATAAACAACGCTCTTAGAGAAGTCACAGACTGGCTGAGTATAAATAGTTTGAAAATAAATGTGCAGAAAACTAAAATTATGAATTTCCTATCATACAATTCTAATGAGGTCCAATTAAATATAAAATATGACAACACAAACATTGACAAAGTTGACGTCTTTAAATTTTTAGGTTTATGTATTGACAAAAATTTAAATTGGAAGGGACATGTTGATTTAGTTTGTAAAAGATTGGATCGATATGTTTATGCTTTGAAACGCTTGAGACAAACAATATCCACAGAGGCGGCCGTCACTGCATACCACGGTTACGTGTCGTCTGTGCTTAATTACGGTTTGATAATGTGGGGAAACTCAGTGGATGTGGACAGAGTGTTTGTAATCCAAAAAAAATGCATACGGGCCATATGCAACGTTTGGTTTACGGATAGTTGTCAGCCATTATTTCGTAACCTAGGTATTCTTTCCTTGCCCTGTATGTACATAAAAGAAGTCTGTTATTTTGTAAAGACTCATCCGAGCTACTTTAAAAAGGTTTCTGAAGTCTCTTTTAGACCCGTTAGAGCTCAATACAGACACATGTTGCATCAACCCCCTTGCCATACTTATATATACAAACATAATGTGTTTAATATGTGCATAATGCTGTACAACAAATTACCTGAGAGCATTAAAATACTGGAAGGGAACGTTTTTAAAAGAGTTCTCATCAACTGGTTGCGAGATAAAAGTTTCTATAGTGTTAATGAATATTTAAATGACTGATTATTTTACTAATTTAAGGATTCCAATAAATTAATTTAATGTATTTAATAATTTAAGATAGTATGACTTTTCTTTTGACATTTTTCGAACATTGAATGTATATTTTATTAATTTATGAATTTTAATATTATAATTGAATGTATTTGACAAATTAATGATTAAATATATTTGTTAATAGTTTTTTATGAAGATTTGCGAATAATTAAATTTAATATATTTTAATATAAAAATTTGCACGTCTGCTTGCAGGCTGGATACAATTTCTAGGACTATTTAAGATCATGTAAGACTCCCATGTATTCATGCAAATAAACGATGATTATGATTATGATTAAATTAACTCAGTTTCTAATCGTAGAACTTTGTTAGATTTTATTTTAAAAGATTCAGTACCCGATCAGATGTCCGCATAATACCATAGCATCTTTGGTGTTCCAGTTCTCAAAAACGTTTCCAGTGCCTATTCCTCTGTTGCGGGACTGTTTAAGTGAATAAATTAATACAGCCGTCATTGATGATAAGGAATCCATGCTGTGGTGAGCTGTTCCTGTTACTTGAACTATTGTTTGAATGATTCCAGCTGTCTTTACCTACAAGTGATTGTGGTAATAATATGAAATAGATGTACCTACACACTACTGAAAGGGATGTACCAAAACAAAAACATAAATAACATAGGTGGAGGTGGAGTGGATTGATTTGCTCTTTGCAATTCACAAGAAGATTGTTTCAGTTTGCCACACAAATAGTCTATTCACTAGCGACAAATGCTTGATATAATAAAAAGTGGTACTTTTGATAATAGTGACAATCAATTGATAGATGATAGCACTTGAGCCCAGTGTCGCCGGCGGCGGTCGTTAGCAGACAGTGTCTATGATTGGCAGCGATTTAGCCGCAATCACGCCGTTGTTCGCCGCCACAAGTGACGGAATTAAATCACAACGCTCCTTGACGTCCCCCTTTGACCCTTCTGCTCTTCCAGACTGGACAAGGTGTTCTCGTATGTCGCAATTCGCACTTACGATGACCGCTTATGTTATACTCACATCACAGGGGCTTGATCGGGCTCCACGTGATTTAATTTTTTTTATAAAAACAACTGGATGACAAGCAAGCTGACGGCCCACCTGGTGGTAAGTGGCTACCGTTGCCGATTCGAAATTTAAAAGTGTTCGTACTGAAATAACACGTAAACGATAATTTAGTTTGTCATCCTGAAGGCTAAGATGAAATGTCATCCATGCCCAGTAATTACACTGACTAGCTTTCCCTTTAATCCAAGACACAGCGAACTGCTTTACGGCCAAAACAGGAAAGGCGGTGATCTCTACCCAGACAACCATACATGCAGGCCTATCAATTTGTAAATGATGGATATAGATGGTTGAAAGGTCTCTTCTCAAATTTTTTTGTTTCATTTTCCAAAAAATGTGGTACGTGTTATTTTTTGAATAAACAATATATTTTCGTTAGGTCTAAATTCTTACTGTTTGATTTTTATCTTTCCTGAACACAATGAGTCCTGTTTATTCGTAATACTTAAATCTGTCCTGAGACACAGATAAGATAGCTCCTGAGACCCAAAACCAGCACTTACAGCCTAAACTTTTCCTTATTAGGTATAACTTTTGACATTAATAGTGAGATTAGATTAAGCTCACATAATAATAACATCATTTACGTGCGTGAAAAGAAATAACGTCTTGTCTTATCGGATGTCCTTTTAACTCACCTACAATTACGGTCCTTATTTCATCTGTCCAAACCTCCACAGCTTAAACTTCTTAGGTACAATTACTGTGTAACCTATCCAATGTTTTAGCACTATTATTGATACCTTAGCTTTTATTTAAATACTCTAAAAAGAAAAAAAGAAAATTTTCCTTTAAAAATTTAACTATAAACTAATAACCTAACTAATACACAATTTATAATATATAATCATAAAAGCTTGTCGCTCAGTTAAATTCTAGTTTATTTACACAAGTAAATCGCGCGACAAGCTTTTATGATCATATAAATTGTGTATAAGGAGGTTATTAATTTATAGTTAAATTTTTAAAGGAAAATTTTATTTTCTTCTTTTTAGCGCATTTAAATAAAAGTTTTTTTAAAAAAGGTTTTTTTTGATTTTAATTTATTTTTTACTTTTAAGTTATTGCTGGCTAGGTTTCTGAGTCTCGGCAAGCCCTTTCATTTGATACCAATATTGTAGAAATGCATTACAAATAACTATTCCGCAATCCTGAATTGTCCGCCATATTGTATTTAGAATGACGTCACATTATTTTTCGAGTTACTCTCAACAAGCCCTTTCATTTGATACCCATATTGTAGAAATATATTAAAAATAACCATTCTGCCATCTTGGATGGTCCGCCATATTGGATTTAGAATGACGTCACATTATTTTTTGAGTTACTCTCAAGAATTCATTTCATTTGATACCCATATTGTAGAAATGCATTAAAAATAACTATTCCGCCATCTTGGATGGTCCGCCATATTGGATTTAAAATGACGTCACATAGCTTATCGTGTATTGTCATCCAAACTAAATGTGTATACAAAATTTCAGCTCAATCGGTTGAAGATATCTGCTTCAAAATCGAGTAGCAAGATTCCACCCTAACAAACCTTTTAAAAAATGATTTATTCCACGTAGAGTAGGATCTTCATTTTACGGAAGATCGCACCTAAATGATACTGAAGTGTTATGTTCCTGGGCAACTCCTTGGGCCTGGATACGTCCCAGCATACGCTGCAGTTGTGTCATGTATGGACTTGCCAACTCGGTATTCTTGTCGCAATAGTAGACCCCTCAGTGCCGACCCTGGCTAGAGCCATGGTTGCCAGTATCACGACTTGGGATGCGGATTTGCAAGCCAGGAAGGAGGATTCTTCCGCAGAGCCGTTCCGCAGGAGGTTTGGACTGGAGGAGACAGCTCCATGCACTGTTCCAGCCACCGTAATCGAGGGTATCGGTGATGGAATGACTCCATCGTCGATATGATTCTCCCGGGGCGTTCAAGACGATATCGCAATGTGTTCTCGGGATATCTCTTACCAGATTTACGGACCTATAGGGCTATGCGGATGACTAAAAAGTTTCTCGCGTAGCCGTATACTGTTATATACGGCCACGCGAGAAACTTTTTAGTAGACAGCAAGAGAAGAACACCGTCAGTATTAGTCGAAAGACTGCAACTCAGGAATCCAACATAACCCACATCTGGGGCGCCACATCACATAGGGATATCACATCTTAATTGATATACATAATTTGTGATTTTTGACGATTCGAAAGAGCTTCTTAGGAGCCTACTATATTTTTTATTTATATTTATATTTTTGTTTTTGAGCTTTCTGACGGAAGAAAAGATGAAAAAGGAAGATATAGTTATTGGTATTTTATCATCATCATCATTAGCCTGTATATGTTTCAGTGCTGACCACAGGCCTTCCTACATGAGAAAAACATACGTCAAGTTTGGGCCATAACACCACCACGCTAGCCCAAGGCGGGTTGGTTAAAGCGGTTGCAGTAACAACCGGTACTAATGGTTTATCGTGCCTTCCAATGCACGCAGGAGCTTGAGATTATAAATTTCACTGACCCATCCCGGGACCGACCATGGCGAAAGTTGCTTTGTCTTCGTAATCTAAACTCAAACCACAAGCTCCGAGCTCGTCCTTTTTTTATCATGCTTCAATGAAATAAAACTATTTCAATGAATACATGGTGTTAGAACATTCAATACTCAATACTCAATATTTATTGTTGCCAAAATTACATAGGTGGTTACAATTTTGGACCCTGTTGGGCACAACAATTTGCTAAGTAGTGCTGTTTAACAGAAAAAATTTATAAACAAGCTATTTATTAAATAATTACAAATTATTATTATTAAGTCAAATTACTGAATAAATATGTTTTCATTTTCATTGCATTAAAAGAACAATTATTAAATTACAAAAGTGAAATCAGTGGTCAATACATAAAATAACAATTGTGTAGGTATAATGCTAAGTCATCAAATTTAAAAAAGTCAAATTAAAATGTCAAGTATAATAATATTAATTTCGTAGGTACTTACACAATATCGTTTTTTTTTTGTCAAAGTAACATAAATAAAACCAATAGACAAAGATACTATAATCAGGTAAGGGTGTGAGACCAATTTAAAATGTATCATTAAAATACTCTTTTAATTCGTAATATGCTTTGTCAATTAATAAACTTTTTAATTTTTTTATAAATTTTCTATCGTTTATCTCGCTTATTAGCTTAAATGGCAGCTTGTTAAACATTCTTCACGTACAGATGAGTGTGCGCCCCAGATTAAGTGTGTCATTGTGTCTGCTGACTTAATGATATTTTATTGTATAAATAGAATCTATTTCGTAAATAAACAACGAATATTATAACCGTAGTCGAGGCTACCATTTCTCTCCACCAGAATATAGCCCCGCGCGTCCTATTCCTTCATAGGTACATGGTATGTTTCTCACACTGACTATGGCAATGGCAACGAACTGTTCATTTTTATGTTAATTCAGAACATGCAATACGCTGTTTGTTTGAGCACGATTCGTATATTTTGACGCAGTCTGACGTGGCGTCTAGTCTCGACGGGAGAAAATGTTCGCTTTTATGCGTTTCTCACAAACTAGATGCTGTCAAGAGCATTCTCTAAAACCTCAAGAGGATTAGCATTTAAACTACTGTGAATTCAGTGTTGTCAACAAAAACAACGCAACATAAACATTCCGGATCCGCTCAGATGTAAGAGCATTTTAGTAGCGCGCGCTATTAACCTCACTCAAATGAATTTGGGTCACTCCAGTAGAAGCAGTTGAACGAAAGACTGTTGTTATTGTGTTGCTGCGGTCCGAGGGGAGATGTGAATGGGCGGGAAGATCGTATCAGGACACGTTACTACAATTACTAGCAAATTTATAAGGGTTATTTATAGATACATTCGTTAAAGCAGATAAACTATTTATTTGTCTCATCTTTTTGGGAATTTAGCGCAATAAGGAAGATGCGTATGCGGTATGACTACATATGGCGCAATAATATTTCGGGGGAAGATGGGACCATTTTGTTCCCACTTTCCCCCGATTATGAATTCGAGGGAAGATGCGACAAAAATTCCCAGTTTCCCCAGATCGGGGGAAAGCATTCGGGGGAAACTGGGGATAGACGCTATTTTTCACATTTTTAGAAAATGTACGACATATCGTTACCCAATAATTCAATAAAAATAGTCAACATATTTTTCTAATATTCATCTATATTACTTCATACGGTCGAAACACAACAATGCTGTTTACATTATTATTATGGCAGAATAATTATAATAATTAACCGTAGAACTGACTTGTTTCAATGTTTTCCTTACTCACAGCTAATGAGAATCTGGAGAGAGCGAGTCAATTTACGTAAATAAGGATCCTGGTACTCAACAAGTCGAGCGACAAAATGATATTAATTTCCCTTTCCCTCTCGTGGCCCAGCCTCGGCCTGTAGCCGGTTTAATTTTTCATCGCCCTTGAGATAAATGTGTCCTATAGGTGTGCCCGTCCCCTGCGTTACCTTCCAAATTTACGTCCCGCAAGATTTTAATTAAGAGCACATTAAACAAAGTTTGAGCCGTTCACGTTGTCACCCATTTGGTTCATTAAGGACGAGTTATTGTTACTGTATTTAATTTTATTAACTCCACGACTTTTGTTTACAGCTGCCGTACAGTCGTGCGCAAACAGATGAATACACTTTTGAGTGTGCCTTATTCTACATAGATACAATAATAACCATCACTTCACTAAGACAAACACTAACAAATGTGTATTATCTTACTGCAGTGATTGTAAGGAGTACGCTTCATGCCTTTTTTCCACTCTTGCCCTGAGAGAAGTTTTTTAACTTCTCTAAGTTTCTTAACTCCCTCTTGGGGGTCGACGATGTAGCGAGCTTACCCAGAAGGTGCCGATGTAATCCAGCTTTGAAGGATTTCAGGCTATATGCGGTAGGGAACCTAAAGCCGGCAGTACATTCCACTCCCTGCCGTGGCCATCACAAAATATATTACGAAGAGATCAACCAGGTGTGGGTGATAGTTTGCCGAACGTCTAGTAGTCCTCTTGTGAAATGGACTAGGAGAAAAGAGCTCATGAAGCTCCGAAATATAACCTGTCCAAGACCGACAAGTAAACTTACGGTGGTCCAAGCTATGAAGGTACTCTGCCAGCCTTTCGTTCCTCTTGGCTCTGCGTTCCACAGAATCCAATGTGGCAAGTTGGTATTTGACTCAGCCGTCCCATGATAAAGTTAAATGTAAAAATTACGAGCATTGAGCATTTTATATAGCCTCTATAATATACAAGGTGGCACATTTAGGTCGGTCAGTATGGGAAAGTCTGAAACTACAAGACACACGAAAATCTTTTCTTAGGAACCATGTCATCGATTTTAGTAATAAGAAAAACTGCATTCATACATTTAGGGGTAGTTCGACTGTGCACGCGAACGTATCGTTTCTTAGAATATTTATTATTTTGAAGGGTTATTTTGTAATAAAAGCAGAAAGTTTGTACTTCCTCTGTTTCTTATATTGCAGTCTTTTAGTACAAGTGAATGAAGTGCTTAACTCAGTGACTTTTGGACTTATTTTGAGTTTTGATTTGTTGTAATGACGTTTTAATTTTGGACTTTAATGAAGCAATAAGTGGTTGAAATTCGGTGGTTTTTGAAGACTTTATACGTTGCCTGTGTTTTATCAGCATGGAATTGTGATTTGAAGTGTTATTTCACGAACTAATAGACAATATTTAATTAGCCAATAGGCACGTTGCGCCATCTATTGGAGCTTGTTGGAACCTGTTTCTTCTGGTTTTCCTGCTAATAGATTACTTACATTATCCATAGAACTTCGCGTAGAGGGCACTATTTGGGAGTTTTTATTTTTTTATTAAATATACAAAATTTTATTTTACTTAGTTTCAAAATGACTCCGAACTTGCAAAATGCTTCCAATGACTGTGCTGGGTGTAATAAACCACTGCCAAAAAGCGAATATATGCGTTGTGCAGTATGTAAAGCTGCCTATGACCTTGTGTGTATTAATATGAGCACCCAGCGGTTTTACTCATTTTATAGGCTAGAAAAGAAACGTGACACTTGGAAGTGCCCTGAATGCGTTAGCAAAAAGCCTAAAACCGGTAATCAAAACACTCCTGTCCGTCCTATTGTCTCTCCTGAACAGCACAGCAATGTGACTCTGCGCTCGATGCAGCCATCCAGAGACGTATGTGAGACTAGTTTGGCGAATCTTGATGATGTGGAGCAATTGGCGGGTGAAATGTCAATGGACTCCGTAAGTGAGCTTAAAATATTTCTGAAAGAAATGCGAGCTGTGCGTGAGGAGATGAGTATGTTTCGGGCCGCTATGTCTGAGTTGACGACCGCTTTAAATCTGCAAAACACTCGTCTTGATACCATTGAGGCCAGAGTAGAAAGTCTAGAGACCAGAATTCGTGAACCAGACATCAGTGTAATCTCTAACTTAGAGGGAACAATTGCAGAACTCAAACTTACCATAGAGGAGCGAGACCAGGACTTGTTGGAGAATGACATCGAGATTGTTGGTTTTCCGGAGATGGGTAACGAAAATACTACCCACGTAGTTCTTACGGTCGCAAAGAAGCTAAGTGTGGTGCTCGACGAGCGCGATATCGTAAGTGCGCAGCGTGTGGGTGCGCCGCGGGCCTTAAATCGTGACAGCGGCGACGACGCAGACGTACTTGCGACGGCGCGGCCGCGGCCGATTGTCGTGCGACTGGCTCGCCGTGCACTAAGGTGCGAACTCCTGCAGGCGGCGCGTGTTCGCCGTCGCCTCTCCGCTGACGACGTGAACATCCCCGGATCTTCGCATGTGGGTCGTCCCATCTATCTAAACGAACGCCTCACTCGTCGCAACAGGCAGTTCTTCCTGAGAACACGTGACATTGCAAATAGACTTGGTTGGAAGTACGTATGGACGCGTGACGGCAAGATTTTCGCACGCCAGGAAAGCGGCAAGGCGCGTCATCGACTTCGCTCCGAGACTGATTTTTGTAGGGTTTTTGGATCTGACGCCGTTTGCGACGACAAAGTCAAGTCAAAGTGATGTCTTCATCTTGTTTTTTTCACTTGCTATATATATTTATATTATATTACGCTTACCCATTTTATGCTTTAGCTATTTTAACATAGTTATGGAAAAGATAAAAAATATTGCTATGTTTGTTTGTGTCGATCGCCCAAAATTTAATCATATTGAATCTATAATATTTATATCAAAAAGTCAAAAACTATACAGTCTTATTCGTTTAATCAAGTCTACTTACAAATTATTCCTTTTATTTTTTGTAATGATTAATACACTTTTATACTTAAGATGTGTTATGATTACGCATGGGTCATGCCACGGAACATTTTTTTTATTTCAACATGGGAGTACGGCTGTATCGCGCTGGCGACTTTTTTGTGTTATGGATATTGACGATAATTTCATACTTAATATTAAATTTATTGATGGACGGGTAAGTTGTGATTTGTTTGGATATACACATAGTATAGGGTTATTCCTTAATATTTTTTGTCGTGGCTATGTAAATAGGCGACATCTTTCTATCAGCAAAGTATATTTAAGCAACTCTAAATTCATACTACTGTCACATTTTTTTGTTATTGAATTTATTAAAAATAAGCACTTGACCCTTGGACTGCTAAATCCTTGTTCTCTTGGTACTCGACACGAAGAGTTTCTGGTTGCCCTGGAAGCACGGTCAATTGATATCTTGGCTATAAATGAGACATGGTTGAGGGAAGGTGAGGAAAAACGTGCTCCTATGCTTTCTGGCTACAGGCTTCGACATATTCCGCGACCGGCTACAGTTCGCACTCGGGGTGGGGGTGTGGGTTTTTACATTCGGAATAGTATATATGCGAGACTTCTTAAGCCTCCTTCTCCCTCCACGGTTGAGCAAATGTGGTTAAAAGTTTGCCTGAATGGAGTAAGGCTGGCTATCGGTACTGCATACCGCCCACCGTGGTTGTGTGTGGACACTTTTATTGATGCGCTTACGGAGTCTGTTATCTCCTTCTCTGCGTTTGATCAAATTTTACTTTTGGGTGATTTCAATATAAACATGCTTGCCTCAAATGATCCTAATACCAAGAAACTTAACTCTTTCTTACAGTATGTAAATCTTGTTCAATACGTTACTGCTCCAACTCATTTTACGAATCAATCGCAAAGTTTAATTGATGTAATCTGCAGCACAACTAACATTTTTAATGTATCTGTTGACCATATTGCGGATCTGAGTAGCCATGCTCTCGTTACGTGCAAGCTACGAATTAATAAGCCCAAACCATCCCCTAAATGGATTTTTTATAGGCCACTTAAAGATATTCATTTTAATGATTTTAATACACTCGTTAATGCTATAGCATGGGAACGTCTTCTATGTGAGGATGTAGATGATACCGTGCAGGCTTTTAATGCTTACATTTTACATGTTTTTGATCTTCACGCTCCTATTATCCGATCTTATGTTAAGCGCCAAAGTTATCCATGGATAACTTCTACAATTAGAGATATGATGAATCTTAGAGATGATGCATATACGAGGAGTCGGTCGACCGGTTTAGATTCTGACATAAAATACTACAAGGAATTGAAGTCTTTGGTCAGTCGATCAATATCTGCGGAGAAATCTGCATATATCCGCTACAACATTAGGCAAAAAGAGAAAAATTCGAAAGTCTTATGGAATTTTTTTAAGCAAAATATAGCTGATTTTGGCAACAAGCACGCCTGTCTTCCCATCGAAATTAGTGATCCAGATCTTGTGAACCTACATTTCCTTGACGTACCTGGTAGCAATTTCGTCTCAATTTCAGATTTAACGTTTTTTGAATATCATCGCTCTGATGCTAGATCCTTCCATATTAATACTGTTGACGAAATTACTATATTGAGGATTATAACGGGAATTGCGTCTAATGCTCAAGGTGTTGATGGTATTACTCGTGATATGATCCTTCTGACGTTACCTCGAACTCTTGCGGTTCTAACAGCAATAGTCAACAAGTCCATCAGAACTGGTGTCTTTCCAACTAAATGGAAGGAAGCTCTTGTCAAGCCGATACCCAAGAACAACCAACCTGCTGAATTGAAAGATCTAAGACCAATCAGTATACTTCCATTCCTATCAAAAGTTGTAGAGAAAGTAGTTTGTCAGCAGCTGACAGAATATTTGGAGGCAAACAATATCTTGCCACAAAGGCAGTCGGGATTCCGTACCGGTCGAAGCACTTCCACGGCATTGCTAAGTGTCGTTGACGATATCTTGGCGGCAGAGGATAATGGAGAGGGGTCAATATTAGTGCTACTTGATTTTTCGCGTGCTTTTGACTCCATAAATCATAATCTCCTATTGTCCAAGTTATCATTTTATGGGTTCGATAGTGGTGCTTTGCATTGGTTTTCAAGCTATCTTTGCGGTAGATCACAGTGTGTAGAGATGTGCAGTGAAATGGGGATTGCCTCATATTCAGAGAGTGCCTCGGTAAATCGTGGTGTGCCGCAGGGATCCATTTTGGGGCCGGTTCTTTTTAATGTGTACACTGCCGATTTGGTAAATTTTATAAAAAATTGTAGCTATCATATTTATGCTGATGATCTACAAATATACTTGTCTTTTAAGCCCGATGAAACTTTAACATCTGTGAGTGTAGTCAATGAAGACTTGGAGCGTATTTGTTGCTGGGCAAGGAAAAATTGTTTGATCATAAATCCATTGAAGTCAAAATTTATAATCTTTGGATCTGGCACCCAGAAGTGCAAAATTAATACTTTTGACCTTAGAATTGGTATAGGAGATTCTGATATCCAGCAGGTGACTGAAGCCCGGAATCTTGGGGTCCTTATGGGTGATGACTTAAAATTTCATAATCACATCCTTGAGACTGTCCAAAGTTGTTATTATAGGCTTAAGGTACTATATCGTGTTCGGGACTTTCTGGAAACTAGTGTCAGGGTTAAACTATGTCAATCCTTGATTTTGTCCAAGTTGAATTATGCAGATACCGTTATAGGAGGGTGCTTATTCGGTTATACGAGGAAACTCATACAGCGTGTCCAGAATGCATGTGCTCGATTTTGTTTCCATATTCCGCGTAGATCCCATATAACACCGTATCTTAATAGAGAAAATCTTCTGAATATGGAATCCAGGCGTGCGCTGCATTTTGCGTGTTTTTTATTCAGTATAGTGAAGACACAATCACCTTCTTATTTGTTTGAAAAATTGACTTTTTCGGAAAGATCAGTCAGATTGGCATCGCGCATTTTATGTCCAAGGCACAGCACAGCTGCGTTTCGTGGTAGCTTTCGGTACGCTGCCTCGAAATGCTGGAACAATATACCACCGCCTATAAGAAATCGACAAACACTTTGGTCTTTTAAATATAACTATAGGAGTTACTTACTGAATTTGCAAAAAAGTCAAAACCCCTAAATTTGGCATGGCTGTCTGTGTGCATGTTGCTAAATATGGTCACAATTTCATTCAAATTTAGTTATCTAGTTCAATTTTTGTATTTAATTTACATTACATTTAAAAATTTTATTTCATTCCTTTTAAATATATTGTTCTGAATGACGGTGCGACGCGGTGTACAGTCTTACTCCCACGTTTAAGGTGTCCACGGAAGACCAGCGTCGTGGCGTATTAGACGCCCGACATATGCTGAGTTGGGCTCCTGTTCAGTACCGCAATACAATTTATATAAGTTAAGCTTTTTTTTTTGTTTGTATCGCACTTTGTAACATTGTATTCTTGTATCGTGTGTGCTGAATAAATTTTTATTCTATTCTATTCTATTCTATTTAAAAAAAAATGTGTACTCAGTTCGGGAATCGAAGCCGGATGTTTTGAAAAATAAAACATCTATTTACTTAGATATCGATTGTGTAGGTCTTAAGCAGTAAACTTTACTATGAGACATGATGTCTAAAATGAATAAGATGCATTGTTTTCATATTCCTTTTATTTATTTTAGTAAGTGTTCGAAATTACCACCATTTTTTCAATACAACTTTCAACTCGTTTAGGTGCGTAAAATTGTCTCTATGGTTGTTTGTAGCTCTTTGCTGGTGTCGGAACTTGTTACATACACTGCTTTACATATTGTTATGTAAAGCATTGATAAACCTCATTTGAAAATAGAACGTCTTGGTTTGATAAACCTCATATGGTGGTAATTTCGAACACTTACTAAAATAAATTAAAGGATATGAAAAAATGCATTTTATTCATTTCAAACATTATGTTTCATAGAAACGTTTACACAATCGATATCTAAATAGAAATAGTGTTAGTTTTATTTTTCAAAACGTCAGGGTTCAATTCTCGAGCTGAATACATGTTTTTTTAAAATGTATGAATGCAGTTTTTCTTATTATTAAAATCGATGACATGGTTCCTAAGAAGAGATTTTCGCATGTCTTATAGTTTCACACTTTCCCATACTGACCGATCTAAATGTGCCACCCTGTATAGGCTATACAACATCACGTTGCGACTAATAGCAGATGATGATTTTGCTAGGTGGTAGGCCCGTATGTAGGGTCGCCTGGGTAGGTACCACCGCCTTTCTTATTTCAGCCGTGAAACAGTTCGCTGTGTTTCCGATTGAAGGGAAAGGTAGCCAGTGTACCTAATTACTGGGCATGGACGGCATTTCGTCTTAGGCCTCAGGATGACAACGCACCTGCAATATCAAGTGACTTTTCCCTGTTACCGTGTGGAGGTGGGCCGTGAGCTTGGTTGTCATCTAGTTGTATACAAAAAAAGAAAAATGGTGCAAAAACGGGAAAAAAATATTCGTTTTCAGAGTTTTCGTTGCGTGCGCTGCGTAAACGGTTAAAGTAACACAATAATAATGTATGCAGGAATTGTTCTCCTTTAAAAGTTTAAAAAAAAAATGCGCGGCAGATAATTATGTCTATCTTTTGAAATTGACTTACTATAAATATTTCTTGTTATCATTTTTTTTCTAAAACAATGCACTATCTGCGAAGGTAAATACATTATTCACCACAAGTATTTAATTGTTAACAAAATTGTTCGTGACATTATTTGATTTAAATGAATATCTTAAAAAATATCATCGTTTTAAAATAACTCCGCAACAAGACGGGCGGGCGCGGGCGCGGGCGCGGGCGCGGGCGGGGCGATGAATGCATTAATTGCGAAGTAATTTTATAAACATGATTTAAATTTAAATTTAAGTAAAATCATGTAACCTACCCTACTGTTGCTATTTTCCGACATCCACGCGTACGAAGTCGCGGGCAGAGCTAGTCAAAAATATTAATATTCAAGTAGGCTCCCTAAGAAGGTTGATTCAAAAACTCTTTGTAAATCTAATAATATACAGAACTATGTAAAAATGTTTGGCTGTCTGTCATGTCTGAATTTGCACCGGTTCCAAAAGGTAAACTACCAAAAATACTCCGGCAACAAGCTCGGTATCATTTGCAAATATTAAGCAAATTACACAATGATATCAAACACGAGTTAAATCTGGTAAATTGGTTTTATTTCAAATGTATAGTACTCGCGGCGCGAATATGTAAAATAAAACATCGGATAATAATAAACAGGCACTGCCAATCAAAAAATAAATACAAAAAATTAATCCCCGTCATCTATCTAACACCATCTCATTGAGACTATTATTATGAGCCCAAACACGCTATATCTGCTGTAAATTTCTGAAGAATTAAGCATCCCGCAGACTAGTTGATGGTACAGGATCAGCTCAACGTTAGTATGTCATGGGAATGTCACCGAAGTGACAGTACACCAAATTTCAAATCAATCGGATCTGTGAAAGTTAGTAAAACTCTTTTATTGTGTATAAAATGAGCTGATGGTCATCAAATACCTAAACTGATCTTCATAAATTATAGCTAAGAACCAAAATAGGTTTAATCGTTTAGGAGCTTCGATGGCACAGATAGACAGACACGTCAAACTACTCATAACAATAACACCCCTCTTTTTTTGTCGGAGGTTAATAAAAACAAATAGTATAAAAGTAATTAATTTTAAAAAAGCTGTACGTCGTTGGTAGCACATTTTTATTTAAATGTGACGTGACGATAATTGGTTTTGCACTTTTATCTTTAAAACTGAGATTGAAAGGTTTCGAGACAGGATATGAGCTCATCACATCCTCGTCATCAACGGCTCGTGTGGCGGCGTCACCCTACGCGCGATCATTATTAGCTCCCGTCACAAATTGACAATTTCGCTCCAGTAAAGCGAGCTAAAAAGGCGACAAGCAACATTATATTAAGTCATCCATCACTCGCGTGTCGTCGATAAACAATTATTTTACGAAGATTTATCAATTTCAGAGCAAAATTCTGAGACAATAAATGATGTTTGGGACGTAACGCCCGCCATTTCTCGCGTAACTATTCGACTCACCGTTCGACAATGATCCCTAAACAGTACATCTTAGAAATCAAATCTTGATAACAGATGTTACATTATCACTGGCCAGAGTAGCGGCGATAAATTGGTCACTCGATCGAGGTTTTCCTTTATACATTTCCTGTAGAATTTCTTCCAAGAATCCATTAGAAGTTGGTACAGTATTGCTTTATATAGTATTTCGTAGGCTCGGCGCGGAGGAAATAAACTGAAAAGCTATCAGCGGCCGGTGGAGTGGAAGAAACAGGACGTCGGAGAGGCCGACCACGGACCCTCGCACGAGAACACGACAACACTTGCTACTAGCGATCGTTGGACAAAAAGCGATAAATAAAACTCTGCCCAAGAGCGTGCAGGACACCTAATCGAGGTTGCTTTTAAACAAAGAAATTCCTTTTCATTAACCGACTACAAAAACGAGGAGATTCTCAATTCCGACACCGATTACGCCGAGATTTCTGATCCGATTTACGTGATTCTTTTTTTGTTCGATGCGGAATAGTTGCTATTTGGTCTCATTGATTTTTTTTTAAATCGATTGTGTAGTTGGGGTTTTAAATCAAAATAACTGTAATGAGAAAGTCATCTACGTATGCGAAATTGCGGATTTTTGCTTTCGTATGACTTTTCAGTGAAACGATCCAAAAAATATGTATCTAGGAGATGAGTACCTACTTAAATTTAATCACTTTATCCTTTTGAGTTTTTTCAAGTCGGTTCTAATTTTGGTTTTTGGATTTTACTCCTTATTTTTTCCTGTTCAATGATCAACACTTATTCTTGAATCTCGTCTACTCTTAAATCACTCATTGCCATTTTGTATGTCTGAACGAAACCATGCTTCAAATGTAAAGATGCAGAATGTAATGTCTAGTTATTGTTATATCATATGGCTCTGATATAACAATAACTAGAAGGATCATAACAGAATACTTCGTAGCACACGCGGCATTTACAGCGGTTGTACATAGGTATATAACAATATATCAATTCATTTTTGGTCTCCGTAAATTTGACCAGATTCTTCCATTATCAGCTTAATGAAATTGCTACCCGAAGTGAGAGTTTCGCCTCAACTTTAGATTATTTTATTCGTTGTTATTGCATATAAATATTTAGAATGTTGGTTTCAGTACTTAGGTATCACACGATCTCGTCCTTCATTCTAGCATCAGACTTAATTTCTCACTCTTATTCTGTATAACTAACTGCTTTCTACCTCTGGCAAGTGTATGTAATATATTATTTGCCGCTGGAAAACACATTTCACGCATCAGGCAAATTATGATACCCACTATCGAGAAGAATATTTTAACTTCATCATAATATACAGGTTGGTGCCGTCAATACGACAATAAATTGAAACATGGGCGTTATAAGTTCATAGAAATGGTTTGCCACTTTCAAAAACATCGTATTCATTTGATAATTTCATGACACTTGTATAAAATAATATGATATTGGCTGCATTATTTCATAGAAATGTCATGAAATTATCAAATGAATAAGATGTTTTTGAAAGTGGCAAACCATTTCCATGAACTAATATAGCTCATGTTTCAATTTATTGTCGTCTTGACGGCATCAGCCTGTATAGCACCATCATCATCAGCTTACAAAAGTCCACTTCTGAAAAATATGCCTCTCGATATGGCCGCCACTTGGCTCAACCCTTGGCTAGCCTCGTCCAGTTACTACGGTACTCGTCGGCTAGTTAAGTCCAGCGTCCAGAGAACGTCAGTTCAACATGGTCGACCCATGCTACGTCAGCTTAGACTGAAACTTAGTATGAAATGAAATGAAAATTTATCTTTATTAAATTGGGCCCCTCAAGAAGCTCTTTCGAATCGTCAAAAAACCCTTATGTCTTGTCTATCACATAAAATAATATTAACTAACAATGTCATAAAGTTGGTCTCTCTGTCTTGTCTGGATCTATGTAAGCTAACAATGTTATAATGTCAGTCTGTCTAGCGGTCTCTCTGTGGATCAGACAGTCGATCTGTCTTTCGGTCCGTCTGTCAGTCGTATATCTTATTATAATTATATAAATAAAGGTCAATCACTCAAGTCAGTCACTCAAGTCAAGGGTCAATCGTTTTGTAAAGTAAATATAATATAATTATCATAATTTGCAATTATTACATCAGCATATCAGTTAGGTCTGGTATACAAATTAAACCAGAAACTTACGGAATCAACTTATCGGATCAATATAAAATATTAAGGAACTCAAATTAAGTCGTCTCCTCAAATAAAGATTCGGCGTGGGCTTCGTTAACAGTTGGGAATAAAACTTATTCCTACAAACTGTATTACCAATTATATTTGAAGAGAGCTTGATCGTTGAAAATACGCCCTCCAGAAGGTCTCAGCCAATTAATTTTAATTCTGCAGTTATATTTATGTGGTTAATATCAAGAGTAACTCTTATGGAACTGGGCCCAATTTCTTTACTTTAATCCGTGAAGTCCCCATCGTGCCGGGGCGGGCTTGCAAAGAAAGTTCAATAAAAACAAAAAAATGATAATTAAATATAATATAGTTAGAAAGCTGATGTGACTACGATGGTTCTTAGCTATAATTTATGACGATCACTTCAGGCGTTTGATGACTATCAGCTCATTTTCAACATGATAATAGGATTTTACTTACTTTTACAGATCCGGTTGATTTCAAATTTGGTGTACTGTCACTTCGGTGACATTCCCATGACATACTAACCTTGAGATGATCCTATACCATCAAAAAGTCTGAGAAATGCTTAATTCTTCAGAAACTTACTGCAGATATAGCGTGTTTGGGCTCTTATGAATAGTCTTAATGTGATGGTGTTAGATAGATGATTAATGACGCCGGGTTTACTTAAAATTTTTAATTTTGTAATTATTTACTTGTTTATTTAATATTATTTTTCCTTTATAAGGGAAGGCAAGGGGAATCATAGCCCATACAGCCTCGTCTTTAGACGTTTTTTTTTCCCTTAAAGCCCTTTTATTATGTATAAAATGAGCTGATAGTCATCAAATACCTGAACTGTTCTTCATAAATTATAGCTAAGAACCATCCCAGTCACGTCAGCTTTCAAACAAAAAAAAATCAAAATAGGTTTAGTCGTTGAGTTAGAAGCTACTAGGCCATAGACAGACACAGATACACAGACAGACACGTCAAACGAATATAGTTATAAACTTTTTGGACTTTTAGTTACTCAATCACGCCAGAACGGCTAAACACACTATACTTACATTACTCTTTGGCTAAACATATCCGAATGAAATTTGTCATAGAGATAGATAATAGTCTGAAATAGCACAAAGGCTACTTTTATCCCGGGAAAATTAACGGATCGCGTGGATCCCGACATTCCCGCGGACGAAGTCGCGGGCGGAAGTTGTATTCAATGAAACAAAATAAAAAGTTTTTCATGACCAATTTTCACCTGACGCCTGTTAAAGATTATTTTATTCAACTGAATCAAATTGTTGAGACAAGTCGACGTAATTGTAACATTTTCCACCATGACTAATTTGTCATTCGGAACTTTTGTCAAGGCGTCGGATTGCCACCTGTTGCGTCGTCACAAGCATCTTTAAGACTACGGATTTAACTTTAACTAATCTAAAATCTATACTACGGACGGCTTACCGCGAGAGCCACTTGTTTAATCCCCGCGGGTATTACCTAGAAAAAAGAAAGAACACGTTAAAACATTAAAACTTAACGATTTCCTTCGAGCAACTTGTGTGGGTCGACATACTGTGACCTTTTACACGGACCTGCACGATTAGCTAAGTAAAATAGTTTTCGTGCCACGACCCAAGTTCTGTCATGCTGAAACTATTTTAAGCGTCTGTCCAGATTGAAAAACTTTTACAACGAAACCAAATATTTGAGGAAATTTATTATTTCTAGGATGTGAGCTTTAATTTCCGCATGTGTGTGTATGTATTTTTTAAGCGCGGGAAAACGTGCCTTCGGTCTCGGAAAATCAAATAAAGCCTATTGAGTAATTGTTTCCTGTCGTGTTTTATCATTCCATCAAATTATCTGATGTTGACGTCGAGCAAATTTGACTTTAACGATCGACTGAACTTAAAATAATACGCAATCAGGGCTTCGGTAGTCGCTATTCACAAGGCCCTTCTTACATTACGCTACACAGTCTAGACACTAGACTAGTATCGCCGAGTCTCGAAGATTAGTCGCCGAGGGGTATCTCACATACATTTGTACAGCGGTCCGCACACTACGCCACCGATATCCTACGCGTCCGCTACTAGTCGCGCGATACCCGCCATGTCGGTCGCCGGCGTGTCGCGTCTCCTTCCAATTCCAAATCTTGGCAAGATGGCGACGGAACAACAGTTTAATATCAAATTGCACCTGTAATTTTCTTTGTTTTCAGTAGCGTAATGTACGAATCACGAGTAGCGAACAAGTATCTTATTGGTATGCGACTGAGGTATCGTCTCTTGCGAATATCGTAATGTAACAAGGGGCTAAAGGGTGCTCAATCTAATGCGAACTGTCAGTAAATCTCGGAGCTTATTTAAAATAATATTCTGAAATTAAATCATACAAATAGTACGTGGTAATTCTAGCGGCTAATGATATTTAATAACTTCTCTACTCGATTCAAGTATTTTGGAATTGGACAATAAAATTAAAAGCAAACGGTATTCTTAATTCAAAAGCGTGCTGTATTAAGCTAAATGCGTATGATTATGTCAAAAGTAAAATAAAACCTCTGTATTTCATTGTTTTTAGTTCCACGTGTATGAAGTAAACATCACAAGCGACCACAGCACGCGTTGACGGCTTAATGTTGAATGTTTCCGCTCTGTTTGATCCTAAAGTTGTTTCGTCGACTTAAGACTTTCATAAAGATAAATTGAAGGCTGCAGCATATTGCTGGCAGTAGCAATGGAAAACAAAAGTCATTTCATATTTTATACAAGAAAAAGAAATATATTTATGCCACTTTATAAGAGAGAAGTTGAGTAAATATGGGGCAGCTAGTGCATCTTAAAAAACTGTCCTAGCTATCACGCTGTCTCAGAGTAATATCTCTTTATAAATAATCCTCTTTTAACACTTAGTTTGTAATTAACATTTTTTTTTCTTTTTTCCTTTATTTACAAAAATCCACAGCACTTACAATTTAACAAATTTTACAGCTATTATTGATCCTAATGCCAATAATGGATTTTTATTATTTAAAACTATACTGATTTGCGGCTAAACATGTTTGTTGACACTGCATTTATGGCTTTTAGTTTAAATTAAATTAAATTATACTCTCTCCTTGTCCGAGAGGGTTTAACGTGTAGTAACGCTGATTGTACCAGCGCCGATCACAATTTTCAAAGCTATAAAAAAAAAAATGTTTCTCTCATATGGTAACTCTAAATGTATGTCATTACGTTTTTTGTGCACAGCGCTGTCACTTGGTTCTCTCATTAAAATTATTAATTTAACAATTTAAACCAATAAAAAGTACGATCTGTGATCAAATTTTAAAGAATTATTAATCTAGTGTTATTATGTGTTCACTAATAACAGGATATCGATGCAGTATTTTATTCCCAAACACGGTCAGGTATTCCGTTAGCAAACAAGGTCAAGGTTTGTTGTGAAAACGTTAATATTATTTGGAGATTGAAGGTATGTATTTAATATTACATTATCGTTACGTTATCCGGTGAGAAATAATTTTCACCGGATAACTGGTAATATGAAACGTCACAGAATTAATCTGTTAGAATATTATGACATAACCTAAAAATATCAAAATAATACTACTAAAATCTAGAAAATCTAGCTAAACTAATTACCTAGCAATATAACCCTCCAGATATTATTGTAAGAATTTTTACAAGGCTTATGATTTCCGATATTTTATAGGTTTTATCAATTTACACACTATTTTTTCTTGTATTGCCAATATTTGCCAATGGCATGTAAAATATTAAAAACATAAATAATAGCTCATTTTGAGCGATAGACAAAAATGTATACCTATTTAAAGTGCTTATGCAGTGTTTTATTAGTGTTTCTAATTAGATTTTTGGAAATAAAAGGGAAAAAGAAAAGGAGTAAGTAAATCACCTACTTTGGACAGAAAGAAGATTACAAAAAGTGAAAATAATATGACTTTTTGGATAACTTTAACTGTTCTGTGGTAACTACAAGTGTCATATACCTATCTATTACCTAAATCTTTAACACCCAGATGTCTTAAGTGACAATTATAACATAACAAAGACAATTAAAATTATGTCTGGCATATAGGGTTTAGAGAGGAAATTACAAGAAGTAAATTTTTATGATGAGAAATACCTACTCAAGGCAGGAAACAGAAGACTCATATTAAGTGCCTTCATTAATAGGTGAATGAACAGTAAGATTATGCCTTAATTTAAAACTTCTACCGTCAAGTACATATAATGGTTACCACATTATTTACCGGAGCATGCGCTATCACATTGCGGTTAGACAACGCTCTAATTGATATGAAATTAAATAAAAAAGGTTATCACATTATTTACCAGAGCATGCGCTATCACATTGCGGTTAGACAACGCTCTAAATGGTATGAAATTATATGAAAAAGGTTATCACAATATTTACCCGAGCAAGCGCTATCACATTGAGGTTAGACAACGCTCAAATGGGTATGAAATTATATGAAAAAGGTTATCACAATATTTACCCGAGCAAGCGCTATCACATTGAGGTTAGACAACGCTCAAATGGGTATGAAATTATATGAAAAAGGTTATCACAATATTTACCAGAGCAAGCGCTATCACATTGCGGTTAGACAACGCTCAAATTGGTATGAAATTAAATGGAAAAGGTTATCACACTATTTACCTAAGCATTTGCTATCACATTGAGGTTAAACAACACAGTGAAATGAAAATGATTATCACATTACTTGCCTGAGCAAGCGCTATCACATTGCGGTTAGACAATGCTCTAATTTAAATGAAAAAGAAATGAATGCTAATAGATAACCTGGGCAAATGCTATTACATTGTGTTAAGACAATGCCCGTACTCTTGTTTTAAAACTTCTACAGTGAAGTAGAAATGAATTTATTGATAACCTGGGCAAGTGCTATCACATTGCAGTTAGACAATGCCTGTAATCTTCTTTAAAACTACTATCACACTGCGGTTAGACAACCAACTATTTAGCTGAACAAGCATTATCACACTAGAGATATACACTGCAAATGAAATGCAATATACACTGAAAGAAACAGTATAACTAATACCATAAAGTAGATTTAAAGGCAATCACTTGAACAGGTCTAGCTACTATGGCTAGACCCTTGCACTGAAATAGAAACTTCTACTAACTTCCATCAAGTAGATATACAAAGGTACAGAGATAAAACAAACACAATATGCCAAAAAGGCAATCTTATTGCTAGAAGCGATCTCTACCAGACAACTATAAGGCAGAGAGATTACTCAATATGAATAATTGTGATAGCTACAAAAATGTAAAAATAGCCATTAATCATATTTAAAATATGTAACAAAGTACCAACCCGCATTGGGCCCGCGTGGTGGTGTTATGGCCCAAACTCCTCATGTGTTTCTCCCATGTAGGAAGGCCTGTGCCCAGCAGTGGGACGTATATAGGCTAGTGATGATGAACATAAAGTAGCTGTACATGTAATTTAATAATCAGAACAAGCCCCATCACCTTGCGGACTGACTGACAAATAATTCTACAATAAAGTACCGGTAAACTTTACTTATTAACTTGGGCCAATGTTTGTCACATGGGGGCTAGATAATGCTGCCGCATTTAATTAATAATTTTAACATCAAGATATATATTATGTTATTCTATAACCTGAATAAATGTTATTCTATAACCTGAAAATTGCTGTAAGTTATATAAATGTTTATCAATAGCCTGAGGAAGTGCTATAAAATTTAGCTACACAATGCTTTTATGGTTCATCAAAACTTTACCCTCTAGCATACCGAAATGATATTCAATGACCTGAAAAATTGCTATCACTGTATGAATGATCAGCCATTGATAAATACTTAATAAGATTATACTATCTGTCAAGCCGCGATATACCTCCGGGTGGCTATGATAATTGAAAAATCAATTGTGTCTGGAATCTCATGCTTGACAGGTTAAAGCTACACAGTGTATTCAAAAATCAAACAGCTGTTCAAACATAAAGAAAATTTATAAACCTTCAGTGACCATGACCAACAGATCATTGGTTGCAACAACCAGTTACACACAGCAAATACCATAACTTTCCTACTTTATTTAATCAACAAAACCACCAGAAGATTCAGAAACAAGCTTTCAGATATTGTTTTAATAATTCCAAATAAAAACATTACTTTAGAAAAAAAATTAGTTACACAGATAAACTAGTAACCCAATTGTAATAAAATGATGGGATTTTTTTTCATTGAAATGTCACCTTATGAAGTACCTCATTGCACAGATTTTATGAAATGAATAAATGAGATAAGACAGAGAAAATAAGAAATGATTATTATAACTAATCATTATTTCAATTCCATTGCAATATTTTCTTACAATACAGACCTAATAAAGTGATATAAATGATGCCCTATATTTTTAAAAGAACTTGAAAATTAAGAGTATTTTCACAATTCTACTTGTACAGAATTATATAAAATAGCTAAGTTGAAATTAATAACTGTTGAAATAAACTTGTCTATTAGAAATGGAAATGGGTCTTAATAAAAAGACCATTAGGTATAATAACTACACAGAATTAACAACTATATTTTATGAGTAAAAATAATTGTTATGATAAAATAAGAAACATTATCGAGAGTACATAATACCACAGTTGTTGGATACATGAAAATCGAGGGGGGGGGCATAGATTGAATCCCCACAACAATAATAAATATTAGACATTGTTGTACTTAATGATAGTACCGATTGAATTTTTACAAATTTTATTTGTGGTATTTTTATAAAAAGTCATCTTGCTTGACACAATACGAGAAATTGATTTATTGCTATGTACTTAATATATAAAAGTGTCCATATGAAGTACCTACTACCGGGTGCAATTCACACAAGGTTTTTTATTTTTAGTTCTTTTTTAGATACTGAGCTTAAATCAATGATTTATGTTATTAAATTTATATCCAGCTTATCCTAGCTGCAAATCAACTATCGGTCAAGTATAAAAACAAGGAATTGCAATATTGACAATTATTAATGTTGAAAAATGACAATATGATTTATTATTAGAAATATAATGGCCATTTGGTACAATGTACCTATACATAATATAAGCATCATAGTTATTTATCCTGTACATATGGTGCGCATGCAGGCATAATGAATAATCATGCACATAGGTATCGAGTAGTGGCCTTTCTGCAATTATGAAATAAAAAATTTCACATTAAATTTCATCAATAAGAAGTGAAATATTGGGACAAAATAATAATATGTCCATGACATGCCAGCAAAAGTTTTTTGTATGTACTAAAATAAAAGTCAAATAATTAAAATATAATACATCAATAATCAACCTGATCATGGTAAATACCTACCTACTTAAATATATATATATATTCATATATATATATATATATATATATATATATTAGCTCTAAATTTCAATATCATAACACCTGTAGGTATAGTAGAGCATTGTGCTTTATATAACAAATAAAAATGCCTAAGTCAATGTTTTGTAAAAACAATATCATTACTTATATGGTACCTAAACTATATAAAATGAATAATACCAGGTCAACATTACAATGACCTAAAATTGAATTGATTTAAAGATAAAAAACATTTTAATCGAAGGAGCCTCTTCAGTTTACAGACATACATATATGATTTGAAATCCAGAACTGGTATTAAAAATATTTAATGCAATAATAAGGCAATGATAAATCAAAAATGTTATTAAAGGACCTCATCAACTGATTTATTACAATTCATGACTTGAAAGCAGAAAGACTTCATTAAACATCAAGTAAAATCATTTAAAAGTGACAATCAGTAGTGACCACTATCGAAATAATAAAAACCTATGTAACTAGGTACTTTACAGCCATATTGTATCTAAAAATCTTTTTAAATGAGGATAGAAATGTATCCTATCTTGTCACTTTCATTAAATCATAATAAGACAAGTACTTTATGAATACACTTATATCATAAATAAATCAATAGAAACAATTATAAAAAACACAAGATTTCATCAATTCAATCTAAAATTCATTTGGATCAAACTAATGTTGCAGGAAATGAGTATTAGTGGTTTTAACTGTCTTCTCTACTCTTATCACAAGATATGCTTCGGTGTCGACCGCAAGCCGATTTGGTTTAAATATTGATTGAGTCAAAAAGCCAACAGGAGTGTTTACATACAAAATTCAGTTTAAAATTCTGAGTCAAAATTCTGAAACATTTCCTGCAATAAGCATATAAATGTCCCATTCGGCATTGCTAAAAATTTTAAGCGATAGTTAAAATAACAATTGTGTTTTTTATTTTTTTATAGGGTTTTGTATAAAAATCTAATTATTTTGTAAATTAATTAGTAAGGTGTTGGACTAAACATCTATACTAATATAATATAGATATCTAAATTCTATTTTTTCACAACCCCATCTTCAAACATCTACACGTTAAACCCTCTCGGACAAGGAGAGAGTATAATTATAAGATTAAACGAACTTACCTTAAGTGAAGTTCTATCTTAATTATACGAAGCTCCTTGTCCGAGAGGGCAGTCCCAAAACCCGCCCACTAATACAAGTATTATCCCAATTGTAGGGTTGTTCCAAAAATAATCTTCGAACGTAATGACATACATTTAGAGTTACCATATGAGAGAAACATTTTTTTTTTTATAGCTTTGAAAATTGTGATCGGCGCTGGTACAATCAGCGTTACTACACGTTAAACCCTCTCGGACAAGGAGCTTCGTATAATTAAGATAGAACTTCACTTAAGGTAAGTTCGTTTAATCTTATAATTATAAGCCATACGGAATCACCTGATGGTAAATCGTAACTTACGGACGCTTGTGGAATCAAATGACCAACTTGTCAAAATGAAGAAGAGAATTTAAAAAAATCAGAGTAAGGTGTGATCTAAGCTTCATAGCCTGGTCTATCGCCGTAAGGTTGCTTGCTTGTCGGTCTTCTACTGGGCACCTTCTGGGTAAGCTCGCTATATCGTTGACCCCTTTTAACTTCTCTTAATGGAAGAGTGGGATCATTTTATTTAAAAAAAAAAGTAGCATAGAAGAAGCTCAGGAAATAAGTCCCCATGCTCCTTTAATGAGCTCACCGCAGGAACACAATACTAGAAAGGGAGTGGAAATACCCCTATTTGTCTTGAAAATGGTCTCATGTCGGCACAGACCGGTAAAGATCCCCAGCGCCGACGAAAGAAATGTCACAGGATTGTGACGACGGTATTAAGCAGGAAAAAGTGGTGCATCGCTGATAAGTTTCGTTGGTCATACAACCCACCAAAAGAAGGCCCGTGAAGATTTACCTATGAGATGTGTTTCTGGATGAGAAGGTACAAGGCAGGCGTTTTGATGAATACTCTCTCTTTTTTCCAAAAAAGATAGTTTTTGACTCGCACCCACTAAGAACCATGGGAAAAACGTTTCCTCTGCATAAAGGCCCGTGAGGATTGGTGCAATAGGGAAGAGACTAGCAGTGGGTTGTCAGGAGCGCTTCTTTAATCGTTCTATTTTTGCTTGTCGCCTGTTTGAGACGTAAGTATGACAGTTTCAAGTTAAATAGTTTATTATGGCTGTGTCAATATACGATCACCGAGCTTTATAATGTTCTCAGCCGTTAGACAAATGATTACAATTTGCACATTTCAATCAGCAAGACAAATGTCTGTTCCCGCGGGTGACGCCGGCCGCGGCTGGCCTTTATATTTAAACGGTTTATTTTGAATGGGAGCGTGTCGGGCACGTTTATTAATAATGCCCGTGACGTCATCACGCGTCACGCCGCCAACAGGTGACACTGGGACGCGACTTGCTCTGTGTCGTATAATATTACTGGTGGTAATTGACTCAATGTGTCACGGCTTATATTGAAATTATTTTTGCGGAACTAACGCAACATATAAAGTGCAAAAGGAATTTGATTGAAATAGATTTAAAGTGCTCCATCCGATTTGCGTCGTGCGTAATTTCGAACACTTAGACTAAAATAAATTAAAGGATATGAAAACAATGCATTTTATTCATTTTAGATATCATGTTTCATAGTAACGTTTATTGCTTAAGACCTACACAATCGATATCTCAATAGAAATAGTGTTAGTTTTATTTTTCAAAAAGTCCGGTTTCGATTCCCGAGCTGAGTACCTACACGTTTTTTTTTTAAATGTATGAATGCAGTTTTTATTTTTACTAAAATCGATGACATGGTTCCTTAGAAGAGATTTTGGTATGTCTTATAGTTTCACACTTTCCCATACTGACCGATCTAAATGTGCCACCCTTTATAGTATAATCAATTCTACTAGAGTATACTCTGTGAAATAAGAACACTACACTATTAAAATCAATCAATTACTTAACGCCAATTAAGCACGATTAAGAGCTTGTATTATGGATACCAGGTACCATTGAGTTAGAGTTAGCGAATTTACTGAACACTGCACCATCCGGTGATTACTGAAAATATGTCATACCATAAGTAAATGCTTCACATAAAATAGCGGCATATAAGCCCATGATAGCCTTGTCTTTATACATCCTAATGCTCATAAATATGCTCACAGTCAGCTTCTAACAATATACTGACATCCGTCGCCGTACGCCCCTGTCGCAGATTAACGCGACTGCTCGCTGTCATCCGCAAGCTAATAAAAATGCGCATATTTATTGGGCTGACGGGGTCCGCCCCGTCGTAAGGCGATATTTGTTTCCTCCAGGACGACGGATCATTAATTTTCTTTGTGATGCAGTCCTTCAAAAAGAAATGACAATGAACCTAAAGTCGGTGTTGTGAAGTCAAAGCCTTGCATTTACCTAATTAGATCAAAGGGTAGATGTCGGTCGCTTTTACTGCGACAAATGAGATTTGAGATGTCTGATGAATTCTTTGGCTATGAGCAACAACATGGACACTCTTCACTTAAATAATGGTGACTCAAATAAGATTATAGTATAGCGTGTAGCCAAAGAATATCAATCTAATAAAAAAGGATATCAATCTAATAATGTCTGCCATGTAAACATTAGATGGCCACATTGTATGGATAGAAATAAAGACGAGATGATATTTTGTAAGGTTCAATATTCAGCGAAAAATCATTTCCTTTTTAACTAGTCTTCATATTCCAGTCCTAGAAGGTCCTAGCCTGGTGTAAGGCGAAGAATACTGATGTCATGAGTCTGGATCTGACAGTGAATGAGAGACGAAACTGCAAAAGCTTAAAGTACATTGAGTAAGTATATTTGAGTGTGGTTGCGATTTTGAACCACGTGAGCCATTATGTCTAGTAAGCGTACGCTACAGCCTATGCAGATAATAGTACTGACTGCTCAATCATCAAGCGCACCCGACTCAATCAAGCTACAATAACAAAACAATTAAATTAATCGGCCGCTTACGTTACCGGCCCGGCTAATTGCTCCCCGAATAAATTTGAGGCTTCCATCTTCCGCGGTGACGACTTGCCCGCCGCCGCCGCCGCCGCCGCCGCGGATCTAAATCATGATAACCGTGATTTACAATCTGCCAGCGAGAAAATTTTATGGCCCAAAATTGTCAAATTTAATCCCACCATCCACCCTGTTTGTAATTGTAAATGAGATAAAAAAATATACTTTTTGGAAAGAATTGTGGGTTCTGTTAGAAAGCTAACGCTGGTATTATTAATGTCTTAATTAAAGGTTTAAGCCCGGACCACGAGCTGTACCTACATTTATATTGATGACTATTAAAACTCAGACTAGAAAATCTAGACTTTGTGATCTTGAGCAATGGAGACATCTAGAAAAAGTTATTTACTTCACATTGGAATAAAAAGGAATAAAATGTACTTACTAATAAAGTAAAAAGGCAGAGCTTCACTTGGACCTTAATTATGCTATTCAAAATCTGAATACAATTTTAAGGAGCCTTAGTTTTTGACAATAAATCCTCGAAATACAGTTTCCTTAGCATGCGATTATATTTGGTTGCATATGAGTGAAATGTTTGAGAAATTTACTTAGAAGTAGATATATGTCACTTTGCAATGATTATTATTGATTTAACACTAAATCCATAACTTTAAAATTAAATAATGGCTTAAGCTTTCTTTAATACTGACGTAAATATAATTCCATTAGTAACTCTGGTTGGCGCAATTGTGTGGACATCGGCGGCACTCCGCGGAGACTTCAAAGCTCGATTGGGTCCCAGGAGTCAATGGCTGGATTAATCCAGAAGAATAAAGTACAGTGATAAATTGTAGATAGCAATAAAATTCTTAATAGTCTTATAAATCAGGCACTTCTATAGTAAAACCTTGTAATGTATTGGAAAAGAAATGTGTAGCGATAGATGGTAAATGGTTAAATTCTATGGAATTAAGTACCTACATCATCATCATAACTAGCCTATATACGTCCCACTGCAGGCCACAGGCCTTCCTATATGGGACAAACATATGAAAAGTGAAAAGTTTAGGACATAACACCACCCCGATGGTCTAATGCGGGTTGGTGGGACCAACAACCAGGACCAATGGCTGAGCGTGCCTTTCTAAACACGGAGGAGCTTGAGATAACTAATTTTGATTGACCCATCCGGGATCGACTACTGTGAAAGTTGCTTTGTTTACTAAGACACAGAGCTCCTCCATACTGACACAATAACTGTTAATAACTGTTACTTGCTTATTATTATTTAACAACCATTCTCCACTAAAGTTGCTGTTAAGTACAAATCACAATGTAGGAATTCAAATCATAACTGAATTCAGAATGTAACAAGCAATTTTCTCTCTGCCAAGCATTAATAAATGTAAACTCAATGTTTCACTAATAACATTCCTAAGTTTACAGCGCAATTTATTTAAATTACGATCTGAAATAATACCCTTAGGCACTATTCAAAACGATATCAGCATAAAACGTTAAGTTGACCGTGTTAAAGTCTGACTTGCGTCAGGTATTTTGTTTTAAACAAAAAGCATTGGAGCGTATTGTCCGTATTGGCGATACGCACAAAACTTGCAGAATCAATATTGAAATGTACAATTCATCGATGGTAATGGATAAATTAAGGAGTTCCATTTTACGATCGTTTCAGTAAATTGTTTTTGGATTTTCGATTAAGAAAAGTTGGTTGTAGGAAATGCAGGAGCGGGAGAAAAAATCTAGTCTCGCAACTTTTAGCTGAAAACAATTAGAAGTTATATTACAGTAACGAGGCATGGATTTGATTCTTTATAGTCGTGTTGCACACCTCTGGTTGTACCTGCGTCTATTTTTACTCGAGTAACTACCAAATTTTCTGGTTCTTTAGCAGGAATTTTCTTTAACCGCATTTCAGTTTCCCGTTTTTTATATTCAGTCATACTTTCAAAATCATTACGTTACTTATGAATTTTTATAGAAAAACAGTCGTCCGTAGTTGTATTTTGGTCACTTTGTATCTTCTACTTAGTTGTCCTATAGCAATAGTCTTAAGTAAATGTTCTCAAGATTTTCGTCGGTAAACGGAACTCGAAGTTATTTCACCGCACTGCATCGCATCGCTTCGACGCGTTTCGCTCGTAAACATAAATTGAGTAAATGAATTGTAAATCTACTGACAGATTATATTGTATGTAGCCGTTATCGATTCGGGCATAACGCCCAATCTCGTTTGTGTTACACACGAGTAATATTCACTTTGCGGATCACATTTTTTCACATTTGCTAACGGAAATGATGAAAGACGGGCTACTTACATTTTTGTTTGGGTTTCACGTGTCGAAAATATTGGGCTGTATTGACTCTGCCTGTTTTTGTCATTGTGTAATTGCTAGAACTAAAACTTTATCCAAGAAACATAGAAGTTTTATCTTTACTTGGTAAATTGCTTCAAATAATGGGGCGACATTCGTCGAGTTACTTTCTACACAGTTAGAACTTATTTTTACTGGATCTCGATATTGCTATTTCGGACGGAAATGCAGTTTTTTTTACATTTGCTGTTGCTATTTACAAAATAGTGTTGTAAATATATCGTCGACCGTCCACTTACCGTCCGCTTTAGCTGTGTTTGATGTGGAATAGCCGGAGCAATCGGAAATGCTTCAACATCACGGATACTCTGGACTTGTGCAAACATAACAAGGACATTTTTTCTTGTCTGAGAACAGTGCCAAAGGAAATTATGCCCATAACGTAAGTAGACGAGATCAAAGTGATGCAGCGATTATCATTCATCATCTGGACGGGGCAGCAGCGGGCTCGGGGCACTCGGCGTCGCCGACACCGCGAGAATAGCCCACGGCGTGTTTACATTGTGTTTTAGTTGTCAGTGCCAAGAGCGGCTCAGCCGTTGGACAATCCTCTATTTCTGTGTCCACTAGTTCTGCTTACGTCACAGATAGCCGTTAGTTTTTATAGCTCCGCCGAGTGTTGTCCTCTCGTAAAACTTTACACTTCTTATAAGCTCTCATTCGAGTTTTGTAATTGCCCTGAAACAATCTTGCAACACAATTTGCCAGTTTAATGAAGAAGCTACTGTTGTCATAAGAAGTGCGACTTAAGAAAGTTTCAATATAATAATAATAATAATAATAATATTTATACACTCACACCTATTACCTAGCCCAAAGTAAGCATCATTAAGAGCTTGTGTTATGGATACTAGATAACGGATAAATAATGATAGTAATATGTATATAAATATTAGAAATATACTAAATAAACATATAAACATCCATGACTCGTAAACAAATGCCCGTACTCATCATACAAACATTTGTTCCTACCGGGATTCGAACCCGGGACCTCTTGACCGAGTAGCCTGGGGTACAGACCACTCGGCCAGCCGGTCGTCCATTCAATAATTATTACAGATTCGTCGTTATTGAAATTTTTACTCGAATTATTTTTTTATAAATGGTCTCGAGGCGTAGTGGTTTGAGCGCTCTGGTTTCGATTACGAAAACAAAGCAATTTTCGCCGTGGTCGGTCCCGGGATGGGTCAATCAAATTTATAATCTCGAGCTGAAGGCACGTTTAGCCGTTGGTCCCGGTTGTTACTGCAACCGCTTTGACCCACCGATCCGCATTGGGCCAGCGTGGTGGTGTTATGGCCCAAGCTCCTCATGTGTTTCTCCCATGCAGGCAGGCCTGTTCGTAGCAGTGGGAAGGCTGGTGATGATGAAATGGTCTCGTATTTCTGCTTATACGTTTACGTTCCATTCTCCACAACTGTATGTTCCAGAGGCGAACAGCAGTGAGATACAAATCTTTAGAATTAGGAGGAGTTTGAAGCAGCCTCTTAATTTAAGTTTTACTTGTTTGACAATTGTCGGTGTTTAAGCCAATTTAGGTTTATGAGCGTCTTTAAGTGGAGCCTTAGTTACTATATATAGTTACTTACCCTAATTATTTGGAGTGTACGATTTTAATCTACCATAAAACGAAGTTTTCGACAAACATTAAAAACAGGCCTTGTTAGTATAAACGATGCTTTTTAATTTATAACATTTTGTTCTGGCACCCACAGAGTTGTCCGATTCGCGGCAACATTAGTTTGATTACTCCGTTAAGTGTCTCATGACTTGTGTAATAAACGGGGTCCTCATGGCTATCTGTTATATGGGATTCGTCTGTAACATGCGCTTGCGCCGCTCACAGTGGATTAGTTAATATTAATTGGTAAGGCCACACTTGTCATTATTGTTAATTGTGAATGTTTTGGAAATTTATATTTATTTGACATAAGTACAAGGTGGACCAACGATCTGGTAAAGGACGCAAGTAGCCGCGGGATGCGTGAAGCGAAGGAATGATCATCGCGGAAATGTTTTGGGGAGGCCTTTGTCCAGAAGTGGAAGGAAGTCTTCGGCTGAAATGATGATGATAATAAGTATTTCCGTATTGCGTGTTCCGTGGATTTACGTGTATGAAATCGTATGTATCTGCAAATGGATGGATGTCCTGGTTCAAACGCCAGAGTAGTGGGATCGTTTTTAAACGAAAATAGATGGATCGGCCGACAAGGTGTCGAACTACTTCTCATGGGGGACCATGAAGCAACGCTTCATGATGGTTCAATTTTAATTGAACCCTCGTGTACTATTTAAACACAAATAAATGACTCCTTAACCCATTAACGCCCAAAATGAAACCGCATATAAAATATGTATTTATAATGTGATTTATTTGTTATTAGGGACTAAATATTATGTACAAAAGCAAAAATTGGAAAAAATATTTTAGACATGCAATTTATAAGGGTGTACTCGGCCGAGTACAATGGGCGCATTAGTAGTGGAATTCACCTAAACAGGATTGCTCAACACGAGTTTTCAAGCAAAGTTCACAATGCCAATGAACACGATTGTGATAAAATAGGACATCATAAGCACAGTAGTTCCTCCAATGACCATTTTTCATGAAAAACTCCCCACTGGCATGAGTTTCTTTTGATAAGTTCACGTTATGATCTCATCTTGAACATTTTACCGTGTGAACCTTCAGCCAAGGAATTATCTACAACGTGCAGATTCTTTTCTATTTCCCAAAATAGATTGCGTGACATACAGTTTGTGACCAATGGAACATCCAGATCAACTTCAAAACTGCAGGATGCAGGCTCTATAAGTAACTCATAATAACCAGCGAGGCTCAAAATACCCGAATGATTGAAAATTGTGTATACTATTTTGTCCCACCTCATCATCATCATCATCATCATTTCAGCCGAAAGACGCCCACTGCTGGGCATAGGCCTCCCCCAAAGATCTCCACACCGATCGGTTCTACGCTGTCCGCATCCATCGGCTTCCCGCGACCCTCACCAGATCGTCGGTCCACCTTGTGGGAGGCCTATCAACGCTGCGTCTCCAAGTACGCGGCCGCCACTCGAGGACCTTTCCGCCCCAACGGCCGTCATTCCTCCTTGCAATATGGCCTGCCCACTGCCACTTGAGGCTCGCAATTCTTCGGGCTATGACGGTGACCTTAGTTCTCCTGTGGATCTTATCATTTCTGATTCTATCACGCAGAGAAACCCCGAGCATAGCCCGCCTACGAGATACTATTTTGGACTATCATATTTGTAATTTCTTCATCAAATATTTCTTCAAATAAAATTGTAGGACTACGGCTTCTCAATACGTCTATGACTTTTGTTCTTCACTGTTGAAAAGTGTCAGAAATCTTGTGAGTAGTACTATGTCTAGGCAAAACCCTTCTCCGTACCGACTCACCTGAGTCTGAATTTCTAGCTCGCTTAGGAGCTTTAGTGAGATTTGACAGCGGCTCTTCGTTGCTACGACTTGGAACTATTTTAACTGTCCCTGGTTCATCTGTTAGTAAAGTCGAATAAAGAAAATCGTCATCATTTCCTTCTTCATCATCACTATTTATAGCAGATTCAGGTGGCAACAATAGGAAATCACAGTCAACACCATCGTTTTCATTAGCCTTATAAGCTTCAATTACTATTTCCAGTCCTGAATAGCCATTTTGAGTTGTAAAAACGTGGCGTTTTGCCATTGTATGAAAATCGAAGATACTTGTAAAGTTCAAGAACACAAGTGCCCGTTGTACCCAGCCGAGTACAGTGTAATAAATAGGATTCCAAAATCGAGCCATTGAAATGACCATAGCTGAAATAGTATATATTGACAGTATACAAACCAACAGTAACTTCTCATAACAAAAAGATAAAACATATAATAAATGATCATAAAAATATTTTACCAAAACGTACCTTAAAAAATTTTTTTTTTTTATACAACTAGATGACAAACAAGCTGACGGCCCACCTGGTGGTAAGCGGTTACCGCCGCCTATAAACACCTGCAATAACAAGGAAAAGCACTTGATATTGCAGGTGCGTTGTCATCCTGAGGCCTAAAATGAAATGCCGTCCATGCCCAGTAATTACTGATTTACAGTTATGATTATGATTTACAGTCAGAGTTTCACGATAAAAAAATTGACGTTAAATTTCGCGCTACCCCCGATTATTACTTTTTTCATATGTTGCTAGTGATGTTTAGTAATGAAATAAAGGATAATTAACACAAAACTCTAAGATTATAAATGTCAATTGACATACTTTATAGCTGTACTCGCGCGAGTACAGAGGGCGGTAATAGGTTAAATGAGTAATAATGGCGAGTCCGGAGGGCCTTAGTGTCATAGTTGATAGGAAACGTTGTGATTGAGTATTAAATGTGCTACTTTCACCATTAAATACCTAATACGATGTAAATTATCCTAAAGTAATAATTAAAATAACCTATTTTTAATTTATTCAAAATAAAAATGGTGGGTAAAGTAAACAGCTATCGATTCCCGCTCTTCCTGTTGGCGGATCTGATGTCACTGATATAAACGTTTCCTTATTCCCTCCTTCAATGGAGCAAACTGAGTAGAAACATGACCTAACATTAATTTTAAAATCGACTATCTTGTTTTACAACTGCTCATTCTGCACGGTCAATATTATGTCTGGATGTGGTTGTTTATTTTCCCTGGACTCGAGTATGTTATTTCTAAGACATACCTCATTCGCGTTAGTCGCCGGCCTGTCTGGCAGCAGTTTGTTCTAGATGTATTCATGAGGGGCTATTGCATGGACTATTACATTTTCCATTTCCTAAACACTCCCCTCCATTCCCGCGTCTAAGTCATAAAATTGTAGGTGCTGTAGTTTAGCGAATCATCAGTCGTTCCTCATGTGTACAGGATGATAAACGAAGCTTGTATATTATATGATGGTCGTTTGCGTCTTCATTTACATTCAGAATTTTCGAATACTTGTAAGTGGTGTGAATCGGGTTTAGGATTATATATCTCCGCGGCCGCATACGTGGGTGGCATTCATTGCACAAACCGCCACGTCTGGGATTACCCAAGTGACTCTGGGTAATCTCCATCGGCGCGAAACCTGGACGCAAGGGTGGGTTGGTGAAATTGCTTCGGCAGAGCCCAGGCTACCCCCGCGAATGGCAAAGGAGATACCAGGGAGTTTTAGTGAATATTCCCAGTGCCTTATAAGCGCTGGGCGACCCCCACACACGCCCGTCACTTAGCCAGTCTGTAGTCGGATTGCTCCCCGAAAAAATAAAAGTTTGTCTTTTATCTGTCTGTCTTTGAGTTTGTCTTATTTAGAACTAGGTACTGAGTTAAAATTACAACTCAGCCCTTTTGGGCAGATATCATAATTTTCTTTATCAAGATTATTAAACGATATGACAAAAATAAAACCGACTTCAAAACACTAAAAAGGAAAAATAATTAAATTTCAGTACCTAGGTACCTACTTACCTCCTGAAATGTATTTTTTGGAGTTAGTGCTTCTCTTTCTATTGTCACTGGAAACAGCTTAGCACCAACTCCATAAAATACATTTCAGGAGGTAAGTAGGTACCTAGATACTAAAATTTAATTATTTTTTCCTTTTTAGTGTTTAAAAGTCGGTTTTATTTTTGTTAAAATATTTTTTTTTCACATTTTTAAGTGATTTCCTAAGGTCAAAGCAAGATGGGTGACCATCAGCACTACCGATTTGTCTGTCCTTGGCTGAAATACACAGTGAAAGAATTATCTTCTAACTCCTAACCGTTAAGGAGTTGTACCTTCCATTATCAGCTCATCAACATGAGATGATGACTAACAAAAGCAAATACTTGAATAGCTTTGGAAAAAAATAAAACATGTCACACGTGACTATAAAAATTTTGGTTTGCCCTCGATTTCCCTGGGATCTCATCATAAGATCCCGACTTGGAGGCAATGGGACCACTCCTGGAGTATACTCTATCTAATCAAAAAAGTATTTTGAAAATCGGTTCACAATTGACAGAGAAATCGGTGAACATACATACAAAAAAAAAACCTCTAATATAACCTCCTTCTTTTTGAAGTCGGTTAAAAAGTAGCATTAAAGCACCACTAAAATTTAACAAATTTCAAATTAAAGTATCTTATTATTATGAATATTAGCTGTAAGCCTATCAATCAAAGAATAATCACAAAATAAATTCACCAGCAACAACGTAACATAAGTGATGACGTAAATGACACTCAACTGGAAAAAGGTTACTATTAGAGCCTGCCCTAATAACATAAATAAAACATAAAGAAAAACCAAAAAAAAAGTTAAGTACTAGCCGCACACAGTCACGTTACATTACGCCAAGGAACCCCGGGTCCCGGAAACAAAACTTCCCGAGTCACTTAATCCACGTACAAGTTCCAAGGATGTATTGAGCCGTGTTCCCCAAGCGCATATATTCTATTCCGCTTTATATCTCTGTGGTGTTCCTTATTGAAATCCCTTGACTCAAGATGTATATCTACGTTAGATTTATTACCAGCGTTTAGTCAAACCAGACATAATTATTGCTCGGTTTATTTATGGCTGTCACTTTAAAGGAACCCTCGCTCTCACGTCGATTGCTTCTTCCCTTGCATTATCTGTGCCAACGCTCATAAACGCGTCACAAGATGACTCGGTAATGAAATTAAAATTAATGAGGTTATGTGTGAAGCAACGGTCGAGGTTGGTTTCATTTAAGTACACAAACAAGACAGCTCAGGAACAGAAGTTAAAGTTAAAGCAGTAAAATGTCTGTTAAAGCTATTACAATTTGATTGTCAGGTTGTACCATTTATTGTGGGATCGACTTGAATGTTTCTAGTTAGCACTGGATACCAATAAACAATTTTGGTATATTATTCAGAAACTGTTTATAGCATGTTGTCAGCTCCATTAGAAGAAATAATTAAGTTTAGCATCACTGTGGCCGCCGTATTCTATTAAGTCTATTCTTAGTACTGGATAGCGTGACGGAGAAATAAAACAGCGGTTGTACGCTACATGGTTAATTATGGAAATTACAGAGGTTATCAAAACTATCACTTGTTTTATGATAAGACGCGCGTCCCTGCGCGGTCTAAGACAATAGTGTAGGTAGCAGGAGCGAGGGGTGGCGCACTCATCAGCGCCATCAAGCGGCAGTGCGTTAGTAAGCAGAATCCTATACTTATCTACAATCAGCAATAGAAGTCGATTAACAGTTTAACACCTTTTCACAATAAAGTATTGGCGTACTCTTAACAATTTGTATGATCACTGTGAATGACGTAGTGTGAAAAGGATAATGATAATGGATGAAATGGAAATGTGATTAACACTTTAGTACCATATCACAACAGAAGTGTGATATGCTTACCGTACTTATTATCAAAATTAGTTAACCCACGTCTGTAGGACTTCCAAGTAAAATAATTCATGAAAAAAATAAAACTTTTTATTTCGAAATTTGGGTGATAAAAAGTTTTATTTTTTGGCATTTCTGATTCCTTTTGTATTTGCGAGATGACATTTTTACAAAACTTTAACCTTTCTTCAGCGCTAATGCTAATTTGAATTTATTACCTATTACAGTTTATCTTTGTATCTAGAATCAGACGTACAACTTTCTTCCAATAAATGATCCAGCCTAACATCAAACTCTACATAGCTACATTCGTTGTTTGAAATGTTTTTTTCGACTGGAAAATGATGATCCAACCAGCGCTCACGTCACATAGAGCTTTTGTTAAACTAAAACCATAAACACACCTATCAGAGGTCTGTCACGGCCGCGGTGATAGTTTTTTACATACCCGAGACAAACGCATGCACGTACCACCTCGACGAGTGCTTGCGTGGCACAGAGAGGCACGGGGAAAAGTTACAGGAACGAACAAGTTAATAAGAAACTCGGGGGGAAAATATTCTAGATTATTAATTCGTCGGGGTCTTGGAGACGTATGGTAGGTGGTGAAGGGTTAAATAAGTAAAAATACAATAATGCTCCGGGAACACCTCAGGTGTTCACCGCCAGTAATCCGATCAGCATTGTTATTACCTATGTTGTAATGTAAAGTTGATTTTTGGTCTCACATTCCATAATTGATAAATCCATGACTAAAAAATTGGATTATAATTTTCATCAGAAACATATTGAAAAGTATATAATCATCCTATGTCGTCGGTTATTGCTATCGTATTTTCTTTGAATTTCCAGCTCAGTTTCATCTCTACATAAAATATTCAGCTATGGCTACGACCCTCTTTCCTTACCTACAATATCCTGTCTGTTTCCCACGCGGTGACGCGGCTGCATATAATAAAATAACAAAAAACCACCAGCCCTCTAAGCCCACCGCGGCTGCGTCAGCACCCACCTTGTTTTATCTCAGGAATTACCTTTACTGGAATCATCCCGCCGCGCCGTAACGACCCGGGACTTTCGGGACGCGAGATAAAATTTTATTTGTTCGGATAAGTCAGATGGAATTTTGGGTCGAGTCAATATTATTGTTGAGTGGCAGATACGAGCTGTGGTTGTTTTTGAAAAATGTATTGTATGGGATAAGGTGATAAGGTTTAATATCAACATACGGTCTCCGGATGGTATGCGCCGTAGTGTACATGTCGTAGCCACCTAGTTAAATTAGTCACTTAATTGAATATCTAGGCCGTTAATAAAATTAAATGCCTAGGCCGATAGTTAATTGAACTAGATTCACTCAACGCTTAACCACTTTCAAATCAATTGGATGCCTAGCGAGCGTCTTATTACGACGAGTTTTGGTGCGGTTGGTAGATTCAAGGTTATTTATTCTTAACCACGTCCTTAATCACCTCACTCTTCCAATACTCCAAATTTATGTAATATGTTACTAAGTAAATGATGTAATTATTGCTTTATTCACTTAACTCCCGCCGATGACGTAGATAAGTATGAACCAGCGGGGAACCAATCAGAAGGCTGCTCACCCAAAAATTCGAGCACGCAACAGTTGCGTGCACAAACACGTGTAGTAAACTTCTAACATCTCGTGCCTCATTCTTTTTGTAATAAGATTCACTGACTCTCAATAGTTCTTACAAATTAGTGCAAGACTGTATGTCTGACGTAAAAATATTACCAAGGTAATAATTATTTGAAGATTTTCTTTACTTTATTTTTAATATTAGGTTTGAATGAAATTCAGAGTAATGTTTAAACTAAAAATCATGTCCTCGGACGGGAACATAACTTGCGACCTTTCACAATCCAGGAGTTCTTTAATCACTATCACACAACACAACAGAAATAAATATTCATATATCTTTTGTATTTTGTGATTTAGTACACCTATCAGTAAACCCATTTGTCATTCATAAATTATGAAAATTTTAGTTCCAATTAGTGATATATATAAATAAGGACTCTTCAGTTATTGAAATCATGTAGAGACCTGCCAAATATTCAATATGTAAATCGCTGATATTGTTATTATTATTGTTAATTTAATTATGAAAGCTTCAGTTTTGTCCGAAACAATTTACACAACAAATTTGATACTCGCATACTTTTAACGACTTGACTGATTAATTGAATTAAAGCAAAGAGCGAATCGTTGAGTTTAGACTTGTTCAACGTAATACGCGTTTAACAAGTCTAAATTCATTCACGTTTTCAAGCCTCGCTAGGGAGATTTTCAATAAGACAATTACTAAATAGGTGATATAACAGAGTGGCGCTCAATGAAAAGAAGAGTAACGCTTGTTTTTACTAAAATGGATGAAGAATCCCACTCCATGAGAAGTTAAGAGGGCGTCAATAATGTAGCAAGCTTACCCAGAAAGTGCCTGCTTATTCTAAAAGTCACAGTGATAAGACCTTGGACCACAGTGCAATGGATAGAGTAAGATAGCAATAGATGTTTGCAAAGTTTCCCACACACAAACACAGCATTTTTACTCAATATAGCTGTTGAGAATGTAGGGAAAGTCTGGAAAATAAAACTTCCTTCTTCGACAATGACGTTTATAATAAGCAAAAGCCAACAAAATACAATGGTAAAAACCATAGAAAAATAGATATATCAAAAACATAAATAATAAAAAAAATTTAAACAAAAATTAAAACCGACTTCAAAAAACTGAAAAGGATAAAATAATTAAATTTAAGTAAGTAGGTATTCATCCCCTAGAAACATATTTTTGGAGTCGGTGCTTCACTTTCTATTGTTTTTGGAAACCAATTAGCACCAACTCCAAAAATATGTTTCTAGGGGATGAATACCTACCTTAATTTAATTATCATCCTTTTCAGTTTTTTGAAGTCGGTTTTAATTTTTGTTTAAAATTTTTTTTTCACAATTTTTAGTGATAACTTTCTACGGTCAAAGCTAGATGGGTGACCGTCAACTTATATTGTTTCCCACTATCGTATCGTTTCACTAAAAAGTCATTGGAAAAGCAAAAATTCGCAATTTCGCTTATGTAGACGATTTCATAATTTCAGTTGTTTTAAATTTAAAACCAAAGTACCCAACTGTTTTTGAAAAAATTTTTATGGGACCAAATGGCAGCTATTCCGCATCGAACAAAAAAAGAATTACGTAAATCGGATCAGTAATCTCGGCGCAATCGGTGTACATACATAGAAAAAAAAAAAAACCATACCGGCCGAATTGAGAACCTCCTCGTTTTTGAAGTCGGTTAATAAAAAAGGTCGACTTAGCGTAGTCAACAATAACATTGGCAGTTAAAATGCATGCTTATCCAGATAAAATCACAAAAAACTATATTTAAATGGACAAATATAATATTCTTTGATGTTAACTTGCTACTGACATTGATCATATTTGAACTTTTGAATGGTTATACAGAAGTCTACAGAATGAGCAATGATGTTGCATAGGGTGACATGTCTGCCCGCAATAAAGTTGACTTCTATCTACAGGTTTTGCAGTCACTCGTGATTGTGGCGCATGCAACTTGGCCAATATATCAGAAATTCCATTGAAACAAATTACATGGTAAATATCCCGAATAGAATTAGACAAGAAACTCGCTCATCTTTATTTGACAGTATAGAAATGATTCACAAAACATTCAGTTGTAATCTACAAATCTATCCAGAACTGTTTGTTCTATTTTGACCGAGGTTTGAATTAGTTTGTACAAGCTTCTGATAACGGTTGAAAGGCAGTTAAAGAGTCAGAAGCGACGGCGGCCCGCAACGGAACTTTGATGTACTTGGGAATGATAGGAGTTACCGTTCAAAGTAATTACTGTAATAAAATCTGACGATTGACGCGTACTGAGCGATTCATAGAACAACTGTTATGTTTTACGCTAAAGGTATTTATATTACATTTTCGTAAGCGCTTTAGCTGATATATTAATTTTAAAGCATTTGACCTGGTATTCCATAACGGTCAGATTGTAACATTAACTCTTAAAAAAGTTTTCATATCAGTTTTGGAATAAGCGGATGAGTTACTGATTAAAATGTGTTCAATCAATAACTTTGATCAACGAATATATTGTATTTTCTAAATAAATCTACACTAATTAAAACGGAATGAATACCACGAAAACATGATACAATTCATAAGATAAAATTAACTGATATTACTGGAGAGAGCGAATTCCTTGTGTTCAAATAAATTGAATAAGTGGATAATACAAATTGAATGTTGGGTGAGTGCTCTCTGATCAGTAACAAAATTAAATATAAAAACTAAACGAGAACCGAAAATATTTGATTAGGCAGCAGAAATTTCTGAAGTAAACAATTTTCAGTCTAGCCGAGTGGTCAATTATTTACTGAGCCTTATGTCCTATGAGGATTCGAAATGTCGGTAAGGGCAGACGATTGTATGAGTAATACGACAATTTTTTCACGAGTTATGGTTGTCTGTATGTTTATTTAGTATATCTATTTCTAATATTTGTTCACAATTTACTTTATTTATTACTCTGATAATCTAATATTCATAGCGCAGGCTCGTAATGATGCTTATTAAAAGTATTGATTTTTTATTTCAGTAAGTATAGGAATATTATTAGTATCATTAAATATTCTACAGACCACGCGAAATATGTTTCAGTTTAAATTTTTGGTGAAAATGAAATTGTTAGTATTTCTTGAGCTGAAAATGTATAAAATGTCTCGGAAAGCTGCAGTCACAATGTTTTTATAATGTCAGTGAGCGGAAGTGCCGCGATATGTGTCACGCGGTCGAACGCTCTGGCTGTCACTGCTTTAGACATGCCGTATACCAATGTTGACTACCGGATTAAACTACAACACAAAACTACTCATTTGAAATAAAACCTTTTTACTGAACTCAAAACCCGTTATTTTTACAGGCACCTGGCGTTTCGATTACTTTACATTGTTGTCACGGGAGGACTGAAGTTGTCTTTGACTTATTTGTATTATATTTTGAGTGTTCCGATTCACGTATACGGAGCTCATGGTGTCGGGATGTGTGTAGACGGGCTCGAGACGTTGATTTGCATGATGCGATCTCAAGCTGATGGTAAATTATAACCATTTTCTCTATTGAAATATATAATTTATTAACATTTAATTTGAAAAATAGCAAAAACATTTAATTCTTTAACTCAAAATCATTACAGAAATAAAAATTAAAATAAACTTATGCCTATAAATAAACTAAAATTAACCGAACTTATAAATAAAAAACACCACCTAAATCTACTGAAAATGGAAGTGTACCAATAAGACTGGTCGCATTACCTCGCTGAATTGCGAGGCTTATTCTTTGTGCGAAATACATACCAGCCTTATTGCCACTTAAAGTTTCACACAAACGATCTGCATTGAAATATTTTTATTTTTTTTATTATTTCAATAGCCACATGTAACTGTCTAAGAATGAAGCGCTGTTCTTTGACGAGGATCTAATCCGATGTAGCGGTTGGATCCGTGCATTTTATGAAATTAACATAAATATCAAAATAGATATCATTAAGTTTATCAATCAATCATTTCAACTTTATCGTACACGACGACATTTTAAAAAAGAAACGCAAAAAAACTATTTTTAATTATTTACCGATATAATCTAAGTACACATAAATCTATGCAACGAAGAAAATATAAACAAGAACAACAAAGTACAAAGGAACAGCTTATTCTTATAAGAAACAACAACAACACACTGGAACAAGATCTCAAAACAAGATTTATTGTCATAAATAGTTCACTACAAAAATAACGTCTAAAGTATGTTTAATATCTTATTTGTTGTATAGTAAAGAGGGTTTAAAATGTATACCATGTTTATTATAAATACCTCGACACACTGCTTGCTCTACACAAGGTTAAAATTTCTGTGCTTTGTTAAAAGTTTATGACGACTTATTTAATCTACAAAGAAAATGTGGTAAATGGAACCTAGTTGATAAGAAAAGATTCGAAAATGTTAAAACCTTTGTGATAATTTGCGGAAATATTTATTCAATCTTTAGTCAACTGTATATTAAATAGCTTTTGACATTTAAGGGATATTAATATGGACCTCAAATGGAAAGTCAGCACTATTAAGAGCTTGTGTTATAGAATATAATGTTATATTATACGATGAAATAAAACTCAACTGCGTTGCTCTGAAAAGAGATTTTAAGACCTTTTACCTAAGTTGAATGTTTTAATTAAGTAAACAAAGTAAGTAAGCAAAACTTACCTGAAAAGAGAAACAACGTTTAAAGCTATTATTTCACAATATTTTCACTTTAATAATATTCCATGTTTTAACTCTCAAATCAATATGTTTTATAGTAGGTAACCTCTATTTTTAATATTGTTTTCACAACCGTGTCCACAGATGGCATAATGATGCGATGCGCTTCATTTACATGAATATTAGAATTATACTAATCAAACATACAGACATCCATGACTCGTGAACAAATGCTCGTAGTACTCGTCTTACAAACATATGTATCTACCGGGATTCTATCCGAATAACCTGTAGTTAGAGGAAACATATCACGTCGCCCTACTTTGCTTATGGTTCAAGTCGCGCCTGTGGCTGTAAGTATGTCATAATACTCGTATCACGCATTGATTGTAAGTTTACTAGGTGTCTGAGTTGGTAGTGCTGGGAGACGAGCTCGCACCACAATCAAACACCGGTATCTTCTTAAGTCTTGTTTATTGTTGGGAAGAGAATACAGCAAACTGCTACTTTTAACAATTATTTGTATTATTATTTAACAGACTATTGCGCTCGACACCTCTGTAAGTGTAGGTATAACACATCCTCGTTGAAATAATAAAATTAGATATTTTACAGAATTATGTCATTGGGTATTGAAACCAAGATATTGCAATTGAAGGAGCAAGCGACAGAAATGTGGAGCTTGATAATAAAATTGGCATTTCTAAATCCAGGATTGAGCCAACCGTCGCGTCGTATCTTCGGTAGGTTATGGCGACCCTTGCAGCATCATTCATAATACTGTTGAGTTAAAATATTTGTTTATTTTATTTTTCAAGAGTTAGTGAAATGAAATCATTATAATAAATAAGGTGGTTAGAAGTTTTTTCTTAGATAGTAATTAAGTTATAATAATAATAAATAACTTATACAACTATATTGTAATGTTTCTGATGCGCCTACTTTATAACAAAGTGCTGTGGATTTGTGTAAACAAATAAATAAATAATTAATTCAGAATTAAATATTATACAAAAGGTATATAAAATTAAAATTGCTTTTCGTTTCACTGTATTTAATTTTGCTATATTATTGATCTATTTTTATATTTTACTTTAGTTGAAATATTTTATAAATTTTACATTTACAAGACATTGGTAAAAATATTAAAATCATAAAATTTCTAATCATTTTGTTGCCATTAAAAAATATTTATTAGTTTGCAATTCCTTTACAAAGCTAATGTTTGCTATTAATTTATTTTGAATACACGTTTTAAAAGGACATGAGAGGGATTATTGTTTGAAATTGCTAAAGTGTTATCAAACAAATTGCTATTGACATCCGACGTAGGTACTTTGTTGATATTCGATTATACCAAACAAAAACACGAAATATTTTACTGTAAATAATGTTTGGGGAAACAGAAATGATAAATAGTAAATTAAAGTGGAGATCAAACAATTATTTTGACCCGACCTGTCGCAATAATAAATGTTAATTCTTATATTAATTAACAAAATGTCTTGTATGTTAGTAGTCATCCTCTTGTTGAAGTCATTCTTTATAAGTCTAAGCCTGCCACGCTTCGCAGTGGCGCATCGTTAAAAAAACTGTTTTCTCGCGGTCGCAGATATGTGACTGATGCAAAAAATAGATAAAAACAATCCTTGATGCGGATTTTATATCATGTTAAAATTTCGACTCAATCGGTGCAGAACTTTTTGAGTTTTTGAAGCGTACACAAACCAACATAACATTTTTATATATAGATAGATTGGAATAGGGAAGCCCGGGAAAGACTCGAATGGAAAAGATTAGAGCTAGCCTTTGCCGATTGACAAACAGACTTACAGTAGAGCGTAACCAACAGATAATGGATAACAAAAGCAAAAAATCAGCAAATTAAATACTGCTAATGATTTTCATATAACTTTGGGAAAAAATTAAAATGTTTGATGAAGTGAATATTTTAATTAATTAATGTAATTTCTATTTGTATGTCTGAATAAAAGGCATATCTATACTAATATAATAAGAGTTTGTTTGTTTGGTTGAACGCGCTAATCTGAGAAACTACTAATTCAAATTGAATAATTATTTTTGTGTTGAATAGTCTATTTATAGAGGTATTATAGAGGCTACATGAAATCACGTTACGAACTATAGGAGCGCATTATTGTAAAATTATTATTTTTCTTCTATTAATTATAAGCAATAAGGATAATTCCTTATTGCTTATTCGTTGGTCAAAGTGGTAGCAGTAACAACATATACATTAATGTGCCTTCCGAAGCAAGAAATATTGATTGACCCATCCCGGTATCGGCCATGGCGATAGTTGCATTCATTCGTAATTGAAACCAGAGCTCGCAAACTATCACGCCATAATATATATTTCATTTATTTTAATAGCTCACCGGGTTCAAGACAAAAGATACAAGCAATCATATTAGTAACGAGTCCTTGATCAGCTAACGCATTACATTAAGTAACAGTAACACTCATAAGAAAATTTAGGAGCGCGCCGAATAAAACGGACCGCCGGTTTGATATCAGGCAATTACCGTAGTCTACAGATTATGTTTACAGCACCTTGGGCACTATTCATGCATTGCCTGCCCTAGGCAGTAAAAACAAAGGGATGATGCTATTCTGATACTATAGGAGAAAAGTCCCCCGCTCGTATAATGTTTCTTCAATGAGCTCTAGCGACACTTGTGTTGCTATTATTGCTGCAAATTGTTCAAAATTTACCGATACTCACTTGAGCATACATGCATGTTAATAGCATGTTAATAAATTAGTCATCTCGGAGTACATCAATATTTAAATTGTTAACTTTAAGGTCTTATTGTTACCATGGAGCAGTGTTTCATTAAGGGGGCCTATTGGCCATCCCTGAGGAACCCAAAAGTGTTTACCTATTGCCTTTTGTAAGGTGTTGTTGTTTTTCAGTCGAGCGACCCCAAATAAGAGCAGAACCCTCTTCAAAGCCCCGCGTCTCTTTATGTCTAGCCTTCCCCTACATAGAGTCAGTTCATATAACGGCTCATTATTCCCATGTTGCCGCATGTTTCCACTACATTCATGGCATACTTCATTGTGCGAGTCTCCAGATGCTTACTTTGATCTCTCAGTTATTAATAAATTCTCCAAACATTGTTTCTCAGCCGATATTAGCTTTCTATTTACAATATCACATATTGTGTATGATAATATTGCCAAATTTGAGCCGACATACGTTTAGCTCGAGAACCAGTCTTTATGGGTATAACTTCTAAATGATATTGACGATGAAACCAGTACTTATATCAAAACGTCAAAAGTATATTTGAAGTTGTGCCTTCGAAAACACTGGCTTGGGGACTTTAACAGTAATTGAACTATTTTCAAAATCAATATTATTAGACCTTCAAAAGGGATGTCTGGATTTGGTAAATCCGATTTCCAAAGTTCCTTCATGGCCTGTATTAACATTTTATTTATTTATAAATCTTAATTGTACACATACATACATACATCACTCTGATACAAACATTTTACACATAACATTGAAGTAAACATTGTAGTTCTTTTATAAACAAAAAAAGGTATTTGGTATTTACTGCAAAACAGTTTTTAATGTTTTCGCAGTTCCATATAATTTCAGCATAACCTATAGGAGCGGGTAATTCTATCGAATGAGAAACTTTATTATTTATTACAAGCATTTATAAGCTACCATATCCGCAAATTGAAGTGGCAGTGGGCAGGGCACATAGCACGCAGAACGGACGACCGGTGGGGCGTTAAGGTTCTGGAGTGGCGACCGCGTACCGGAAAGCGCAAAGTAGGACGGCCTCCCACTAGGTGGACAGACGACCTGGTCAGGGTCGCGGGGAGCCGTTGGGTGCAGGCGAAGCAGAACCGTTTTATTTGGAGATCGATGGGGGAGGCCTTTGTTCAGCAGTGGACATCATAGGCTGGTATGATAATAATGATGATGCTATCCGCTTACCATTAGGAATGTCAGCACACTATTGTATAAACTATACTAAATTATTATTCATTCCCATCAATTAGATACTAATAAAGTTTACAATATCATTAGCAAGCCCCAACTGAGCTGCGCACAAAGTGAACAATAGTTCATTAGTCTTAGTTCGCTCCTTCTACATCCAGTACCCACGTCACGTAGGTACGATAATGCGACACGTCACACTGTTATTAATCTGTGACGTCACTGGCAACAGACAGACCGCCGATACCACTTGCTCCTCGTGTGCACTTAGCACGCCATAATCAGTATAGCACGCCATCGTTTTGGTCTAATGGCAGGTCAGTATTGATAATTACAACAACTAATATATTGTACTTGCATCTATTGTTTGTCTTTAATTAGGATTGGATTTTCTAGTAATGTTTTTAATAGATCTTCGCAATATCTTTTTTTTTATTTTTTTATACAACTAGATGACAAACCAGCTGACGGCCCACCTGATGGTAAGCGGTAACCGCCGCCTATAGACACCTGCAATAACAAGTAAAAACACTTGATATTGCAGGTGCGTTGTCATCCTGGGGCCTAAGATGAAATGCCGTCCATGCCCAGTAATTACACTGGCTACCTTTCCCTTCAATCCGAAACACAGCGAACTGTTTCACGGCTGAAATAAGAAAGGCGGTGGTACCTACCTAGACGACCCTACACACGGGCCTGCCACCTAATCTCACCCATTATACTTTATCTATCAATGTTTTTACAAACAACACGCACTATTTTGAAGCATTTCCCATTGGAAGCCGTCGTAAGCACGCTGGTGTAAAAAGTTTCTTCAAAGAATGAGTGTAAATTGCATGGTACCGATAGATAGATAAGCGATTTAAGACAGCACTTAATGACTTTCTTAGGTCCATGAGGGACCGCATGGAAGCCGTCATCAGGGCAAGGGGGGGTAACACTAGATTTTATGTTAATTTCAAGCCATTTTTGTAATTAGTATTTTTTGTAATTTGTCTGTTGTTAATTAGGACTTAATTAAGGATTTTATTTTTATTTTTAGTTTCAATGTTGTTTGTGTTATTACAATTAAACAAAAAGTTAAATTTAATTGTTTTTTGATACTCCTTTTTGTTACCTTTCTAATAATACCCAACACTATCCTCTAAATAAGGTTAAAGAATTGTTAAAGATTTTTAAAAGGTGCGATTTTTTGACGCTGAGTGTAATGAAATGATAATTTATGTAGTCCATATTAAGGTTAATACAATGCCAATCATCAATCAAACATGGTCAACAATCATTCGTGAATAGGTGACCATCGTGGACTCTTCTCTCACATAATTAAATGTAAGTTTATGAGTCTTAAGGCAAAAGCAATAAGATTCATGATTTGTCAAGACTGATCTTTCTGTAGCATCAGATGACCGAACAATCAACTCATTACTAAATTACTTAAAAAAATCGTAAAGCTTTACGATTTTTTAAAATTTCATTGGTAAAGAAATCTAAATCCTGAACAAACACGATTAACATTTAAATTAAATGTATATTTAAATCTTCATATAGTTTAGATAACTACTACTCGTTACATGTTAAACATGCATGTTCACACATTCTTTGTTAGTAGTAGTTGGAATTACGGCTTGTTAAGTGCCATACATTTTGCATAGTCGGGGAATATAGTTGCTTAGCAAGTTAAAGAGTTTTTGATTTTTTATATATTAAAACGGCAATTGAAACGAGAGCTATTGTCAAACATTGACTTTCTTTGAATAGTTCGTATATCGCTATTATACGACATTTAAATTATCGTTACAAGTGTTTTAATTGTTGTAACACTATTTGTGCCAATAAATAAATAGGTCTCGAATGTCGAGGAGAATTCTAACTATCTTATAAAACTACAGGACATTGTTTGAACGTCTTTGTGTAATGCGTGTAGCCTTTGTAATAAACGGAAAGGAGCGACCATTATACATGATATATGTATAGCACGGAGGCTTAATGAATGTGTATGAGACAATGCGCTGGATGGAATGGAAGCCACGGGATCCGCTTTCATAGTAAATTGGACAACTGAACCTGTGTCTCAGTTTTTTATGACTCACCATGAATGCGGAAACAAATGAAATAAAATTGGTGATTCCGTTATTATCTTGTAACTGTCCGAGAGGCTAATCACTAAAAAGAAATTAGAATTTCTTAACTGTTGATCGGCGTTCATGATAGACAAATATAAGATAGTCAAAAGATCGAAATTATAATCGGTAGCAGAAATTTGCTGAATACGACTTTCTAAAGAAAATAGAATGGAATAGATCTGGCCCAAGCAATTTATAAATTGGGAGATGGATAAATTTTATAAGGAAATTTTATTATTTCGACGACGGTTATTGAGTGGTCCGTACCTTGTTCATAAATTGTATAATGAGTATGGAATATTTGTTGACGGGTCATGGATGTTTGCGTGCTTATTTAGTATATTAAATTCAATTAAATTCGTTTATTGCCAACCAAGTGTACATAAGGTCTTAAAATATAAGATACATCTTACAATAATATGTAATATTTATATAAATACATGTTATTATTTCTCCGCTATGAAATAACGATGCTTAAATAATAATTCATTCATTCATCCGAGTTCTCAATGATGCTTAATTTAGTTAGATGTAAGGTGTGACTAGAATATTATGATTTTCAATAGAGGTTGGCCAGAAACTTCACTTTCCAGAAACCAAAGAAGAAAAATAGAAAAATCAAAATACCAGCGTAAAAGGAGCTGAAGTTCACTACCGCCATAATTACAAAAAAAAAAGAAAAAATAATAACTACGAATTAAAACAATAGATTAGATTAGTATAGAATATCTTTAGTGAAGATCGTTCACAAAAACAGCTCACCTCACAGGTTGAATTATATCTAAAATAAACAAACTTTTAAATTAAAATCTATGTTATTTCTACGTGCGAATATTTGTTGAATCTCCCGTATTTTAGTGTAATGGTTCTGTGACAGATCCTAGCGTTCCTTCGGAAAGCGTTCGATCTGTCAGCAGGACCCATAAAACAGGGATTCATTCCAGCGCTGGTACCACTTAAATTTATGCTCTTGGATCTGGAATTTTTGACGGAATTTTATGGAATTAGTTAGAAGTTTGAAAATTATGTTGGAGGAATTGTGAGATAAATTAGAATTGATGCAGTTTTGTTAAAAGTAAAATAATACTTGGAAACATTGAAATAACCGTTAAAATACGAACGATGTTGTTCAATTATTTGATAGATTGGTCTAGTGGAAAGTTGTATCTTTATTTTATAGGTTTTTGTTTAAGTAGTATTTACGTAAAATTCAAAAAAACTTATGAGAACAGGGGAATCATTTTTTTATGTTTTCAACATAATGCTCTCTTTTGTTATGTACAGGGTAGGCAACGCGTGAGTAGTGTCCTAGGTGCTACGAGCGTCTATAGACTACGGTGCCAACGCGTCAGTAGTGCCCAAGGTGCTACGAGCGTCTATAGGCTACGGTAACAACGCATGAGTAGTGCCCAAGATACTACGAGCATCTTTAGGCTACAGTGATAACGCGTGAGTAGTGTCCAAGATGCTACGAGCGTCTATAGGCTACAGTAAGAACGCGTGAGTAGTGACCAAGGTGCTACGAGCATCTTTAGGCTACAGTGACAACGCGTGAGTAGTGTCCAAGATGCTACGAGCGTCTATAGGCTACGGTGACAACGCGTGAGTAGTGCCCAAGGTGCTACGAGCGATTATTGGCTACGGTGGCAACGCGTGAGTACTGTCCAAGGTGCGACCAGCTTCCATAGGCTACGGTAATCGCTCACCAGCAGGTGGCTGTAAATAGTTAAGAAATCTTAGATTTTTTTGTCTTTTTATACATATTCTTAATTTTTGATTTAACATTATTATAAATGTTTGAAAAATTACTTAGTAATTAAAAAAGAATAAAACTAGAAAAATTTCACGTCCTGAGGCAGGGATCGATTCCTGCCTCAGGACGTGAATTTTTTCTAGTTTTATTCTATTTTAATTACTTTTTATACATATTTGACATAATCCTCATTATTGTTTAATAGTAGGTAGTATTTAAAATATAATAAAACTAGAAAAATTTCACGTCCTGAGACAGGAATCGACGTGAGACGGGAAAATCTGAAAATTGAAAATCGTTCAGGACGTGAAAATTTTTCCAGTTTTATTATATGTTAATTACTAAGTAATTTTTCAAACATTTATAATAATGTTAAAATCAAAAATTAAGAATAGTAGGTAGTATGTTTGATTCATATGTATCAAACATACTGTGTCTCATAAACCATAACTTGATAGCGATTTGGACACTTCCATAAGTTTACAAGTACCTACTTTAAATAAATAAATAAAAATATCGCACATCCCTTGCATTTGATTTTTTTGCTTGGCACTAAAAGTATAAATAAAAAATTCTTTCCAAATTAACACGTGAAAGATGCTTTCGCGGTCAATTTGTTGCTCGTAACTTAAAAAGTAAAAGGGAATGTTGACTGTTTCCTGAAGCGTATGATAATGACACACTTTTGTGTTACCATTCAGTTTGATATAAAAACAAGCAGAAAATGGACAGAGAATACACTTACTGGTAATAGTGCTATAAAAATAGATCCTATTTTAAATAAGAATAAGGTTCAAAGTTAGGTGTTGGGAAAATAGAGTGGGTGGGTGTTCGCTTTTATCTTCTACGATCAGTCGCTGAGATTGATGGATGCAAAGGATCGAGTGAAGCATTTCGATATTTTTTGACGAATAGTTGCTTTGGTTTATATTTCAAAATCAATATAATAAACCATTTTTATATAAATACACTACATGGACCTTTTTCAGCCCTAAAGTGTAATATTTTTCAATGCCATTGTGACTGGTTGGCCCAATTGTTGAGAGTTATTACATTCGTATTCTTCTTCGGAGTGTCAAAGGATATATCGATTAGCTAAATCTTAAAAGTATGTCGAATTTTAATTACCACTATCATAGTTCTTATTTAGTCAGTCGGGTGTTTTAATATTTTTTTTTCAATTTATTTTATTGTTTGTACAAGTGCTTATTGACATTATCATCATCATCATCTATATACGTCCCACTGCTGGGCACAGGCCTTCCTACATGGGAGAAACACACGACGAGTTTGGGCCATAACAACACCACGCTGGCCCAATGCGGGTTGGTGGGTCAAAGCGGTTGCAGTAACAACCGGGACCAACGGCTTAACGTGCCTTCCGAAGCACGGAGGAGCTTAAGATAACAATTTTTGATTGACCCATCCCAAGATCGACCATGGCGAAAGTTGCTTTGTTTTTCGTATCGAAACCAGAGCGCTCAAACCAATACGCCACCGAGCTCCTCATCCTCACCTTATTGACATCAATAGTAATTAATTGTGCCACTGCTGGTTTGAAAATTTGGAATCGTTCCTGAGAAGAGCCAGCAAGAACCCAGTCGGTGGCTCAGTCAGCGACTAGACCACGATATTTGAGGCTTTTGAAACGAAAACTTCAGAATCTTGAACTAAAGTATTCTTTTAATAAATTTAAAGTAGAAAAGCAAACTTTAAATTCATTAGAGTTTTTTTGATACTACTAGATGATTAACAAGCTGACGGCCCACCTGATGGTAAGTGGTTAGTACACCTACAATAACAAGGGAAAATCACTTGATATGGGTTGTCATCCTGAGGCCTAAGATGAAATGCCGTCCATGTCCAGTAATTACACTGGCTACCTTTCCCTTCAATCCGAAACACAGCGAACTGTTTCACGGCTGAAATAAGAAAGGCGGTGGTACCTACCCAGGCGACCCCACATACGGGCCTGCCACCTAGTACACTCCGATATGGACCGGTTTTTACTTTATTGCCTTATGTTACTTTTTACTCGTCATTATCGGTGTTGACCTGCATTGGTACTGTGATCATATTTACATTTTGAAATAAGAACATCGTTGCTAAGTAAATTTTGTTTTATTTGCAATTCGAATGAAATGATATCGAAATACAATACTGCCAGTAATAAAATCGGTAAGTGCCTAATAAAATACTTTTTTTCTGAAATAATTGGAACAGATATCCGAACTCCCATATTCAACTGAATTTATATCGCCTTTCGCCCCACGCTCGATAAGAGCCCGTATTATTGGTATATCTGAAAACCTATTACGCAAACCGCAAACGACATAATGTAAAGCCTTGTGATGGCTCATAGTTAAAATAAAACCCGTTACGTCATTATAAAAGGTTTCAATAACAAATGTCGTCAAATATCAGGTAATATTGATGACGTCATTAATTAAAGGTATGTTGATGACGTTTTAACTTTTCGGATACTTTTATAGAAATAATAACTCGCTTAAAGAAGTGATATCTTTTATTTCTTCTGAACCATTAAGTATAAAAGTGGAATAATAAATAGGTAAATTGTTTTTGCAAACAGAAAAGTTAACTCCCATGTAAGTATCAAGATTTGATCTTGCTATAAAATATGATATATTGCTCCGTATCGTTTACGACGCGCTTGCACGCGTACAGTCTACAACGCAATCTGTGTGACAGTTGATTACGTAAAACAGGTCGTATTATGTAGTATTAGTGTTTGTAAATGTTACGCTTGCGAGTGAAGTTACGACGCTATCCGGCAGGATGAGGTGTTGGGTATTTACTGCTTGAACGAGCTTAAAACGAAAAAGTAGCGTGTTTTCGATATTGACATAGGTATGTTATGTATTGTCATTCATGCCTTTACTCGTTTGAGAAAACCTTCGCAAGAAGAAAGCTTTCTAAAACCATACAGTACGCGACGATTTACGTGCCAACGTACGAGAGAGAACTCCCTACGTGGCCAGAAAGAGGCCGTGGGCACCATTTCACTCCGTAATACAAGCGGTACATACACTTAGGTAGGACACTTAGGGTCTCTCCACGTTTATCGACGCGAAATCGGCTTTAGCCGGTCAGAAAAACCTTTTTGTCTACGAAATAAGGGTGTTACTATTGCCCATCGCATCGGCTCAGCTTGGACGACGCTTCGCGACTTCTGCCGACGGCAAAACGAGCAGTTTGCCAAACAGCTGATCGCATCCGTGCAGCACTGAAAGTAGCCGAACGCCCACGTGTCAGCGTGTGTAAGTTTCCGACAACACCCGAACGGTGTCGAAGACGGCCGATTGGACCGCAGTCGACGCTCGCATGCTATATCCGTTGCCGTCGGGGCAGCCGAACACCGATGGTAGTGGTGCGAGACGCCACGACTGCTAAACGTAAGAGAACGGCCGCCACGACGGCCTTTCGTAGAAGTCGACTGCCGATCGCATATGAACAGCCGTCACAACCTCTGAACGTCGTTAAGCCGAGTAATGTGGTGATACGCACTCGGCCTAAGCCGATTCCGCGTCGATAAATACGGGTAGACCCTTACACGACATTGCTCCGGTATAGCATCCGAACATACTTTCAAATATACTCTTAATGTCCTGTACCGAAGATACACTTCACATTGACGAAACAGCCAAGGGCAACGATGAGCGGCAAGCGGACTTGTCTCTTTAGTGTAAAGCGCACAGATTTAGTGCCACATTTAAATGTTCCTTTGGTTACTGTGCTGGAGCAGAGTCCTGTGGGAGAAAATCTCTGCTTAGACTTAAGGTTCAATATTGCAATGTAATATTTCAGATGACTTTATTGCTAAATCATGATATTACTACTGTTATTAGATTTCATTTATCAAGAGCCTCATCCAACGCACAAAGTAACAGACTGTGTCATAATCAACCAGTTAATATTCAAACGGTAACTCCTTTATTGGTGGTACATCCGTGGGATGATGGCTCCGGGCTATGCTAATATAGACAGTATATGCTAATATAGATAATCTTTAAGTTAACATTTAGTTTGGATATTTACGGCGGTAAGGGAACTAATACCAGTGATAGCTTAAGACCATAGACAAACCATTTTAAGAATTGATCCTCAAACTTAATTAAATAGAAGGAACGACATGAAAATTGACGCCGTCTTTAAAAGGGTCTCATCAATCTTCATTCCACAAAATTAATAATACCTTTTATGGAAAGGAAATAAATCAAACTGAATTAGAACTAGAAAAAGAAGGGTGACCTTTTACAATCTAGATGACTGATCTGACCTCTAAGCCACGAAAGAATAGACAAGTATAGATTTTTATCATGCAAGAAGACTTGGGACAATCTCACCATGTGTTTTAATTCAAGACTTATTCTATATCTTTCAAACATTAAGCGAGTAAGGTCGTCAGAACCCATCAAAAATCAAGACAGACCGAGACGACTTCTCTAAGTTTTGACAGGGTTTGCAACGCGTGAGTAGTGCCTAAGGTGCTACGAGCGTCTGTAGGCTAAGGTAACAACGCGTTAGTAGTACCCAAGGTGCTACAAATGTCTATAGGCTACGGTAACAACGAATGAGTAGTGCCCAAGGTGCTATGAGGGTGTATAGGCTACGTAACAATGCGTGAGTAGTGCCCAAGCAGATTCGAGCGTGTATAAGTTACTTAATAACGCGTGAGTAGTGTCCAATGTGCTACGAGCGTCTATAGGCTACGGTGACGACGCGTGAGTAGTGCCCAAGGTGCTACGAGTGTCTATAGGCTAAGGTGACAACGCGTGAGTAGTGTCCAAGGTGCTACGAGCGTTCATAGGCTACGGTGACGACGCGTGAGTAGTGCCCAAGGTGCTGCGAGCGTCTATAGGCTACGGTGACGACGCGTGGGTAGTGCCCAAGGTGCTGCGAGCGTCTCTAGGCTACGGTGACAATGCGTGGGTAGTGCTCAAGGTACTGCGAGCGTCTATAGGCTACGGTGACAATGCGTGGGTAGTGCTCAAGGTACTGCGAGCGTCTATAGGCTACAGTGACAACGTGTGGGTAGTGCCCAAGGTACTGCGAGCGTCTATAGGCTACGGTGACAACGCGTGGGTAGTGCTCAAGGTACTGCGAGCGTCTATAGGCTACGGTGACGACGCGTGGGTAGTGTCCAAGGTGCTGCGAGCGTCTATAGGCTACGGTGACAACGCGTGGGTAGTGCTCAAGGTACTGCGAGAATCTATAGGCTACGGTGACGACGCGTGGGTAGTGCCCAAGGTGCTGCGAGCGTCTATAGGCTACGGTGACAACGTGTGGGTAGTGCCCAAGGTACTGCGAGCGTCTATAGGCTACGGTGACAACGCGTGGGTAGTGCTCAAGGTACTGCGAGAATCTATAGGCTACGGTGACGACGCGTGGGTAGTGCCCAAGGTGCTGCGAGCGTCTATAGGCTACGGTGACAACGTGTGGGTAGTGCCCAAGGTACTGCGAGCGTCTATAGGCTACGGTGACAACGCGTGGGTAGTGCTCAAGGTACTGCGAGCGTCTATAGGCTACGGTGACGACGCGTGGGTAGTGCCCAAGGTGCTGCGAGCGTCTATAGGCTACGGTGACGACGCGTGGGTAGTGCCCAAGGTGCTGCGAGCGTCTATAGGCTACGGTGACAACGTGTGGGTAGTGCCCAAGGTACTGCGAGCGTCTATAGGCTACGGTGACAACGCGTGGGTAGTGCTCAAGGTACTGCGAGCGTCTATAGGCTACGGTGACAACGCGTGGGTAGTGCTCAAGGTACTGCGAGCGTCTATAGGCTACGGTGACAACGTGTGGGTAGTGCCCAAGGTACTGCGAGCGTCTATAGGCTACGGTGACAACGCGTGGGTAGTGCTCAAGGTACTGCGAGCGTCTATAGGCTACGGTGACAATGCGTGGGTAGTGCTCAAGGTACTGCGAGCGTCTATAGGCTACGGTGACAACGTGTGGGTAGTGCCCAAGGTACTGCGAGCGTCTATAGGCTACGGTGACAACGCGTGGGTAGTGCTCAAGGTACTGCGAGAATCTATAGGCTACGGTGACGACGCGTGGGTAGTGCCCAAGGTGCTGCGAGCGTCTATAGGCTACGGTGACAACGTGTGGGTAGTGCCCAAGGTACTGCGAGCGTCTATAGGCTACGGTGACAACGCGTGGGTAGTGCTCAAGGTACTGCGAGAATCTATAGGCTACGGTGACGACGCGTGGGTAGTGCCCAAGGTGCTGCGAGCGTCTATAGGCTACGGTGACAACGTGTGGGTAGTGCCCAAGGTACTGCGAGCGTCTATAGGCTACGGTGACAACGCGTGGGTAGTGCTCAAGGTACTGCGAGAATCTATAGGCTACGGTGACGACGCGTGGGTAGTGCCCAAGGTGCTGCGAGCGTCTATAGGCTACGGCGACGACGCGTGGGTAGTGCTCAAGGTACTGCGAGCGTCTATAGGCTACGGTGACAACGCGTGAGTAGTGCTTAAGGTGATGCGAGCGTCTATACTATTAAAATGATTTTTTCTTTGAAATTGAAATTAGCAGACAAACATTTGGTTTTCCGATTAACTCCAACGGAAGACATTAAATTTTATTGTTCCATGAAATTAATGATTTATCACTTTCCACGTCTATATACATTTATTGGAGCTCTTAAGTTTGCTGAAGTGGTATTTGAGAGAAAATAATCGGCTTTATAATTAGCCAAGCCTCCTGGAGATGGCGGAATTTAATATCATGTTATTGTTTTACAAATCGTTCGTTTATAAAGAGACCTCTGTTATTTTACAATTTCGCCATATTGAATTTCGATCGCCCGATACAGCTGCCATTTTATTTATTTTTATTTGTATATGACAAAAAACTTTCAGATTTACCGTTTAACACCAAAGCACCAGCAAGTCTAATTTAAATACAATGTGATATAACCAAGTATACATATTTTATGCGAAATTGTCATTATCTATATATTAAAACACAATATAGGTATAATAATAAGATTGACAAAAGTAAAATCATTTTTAAACTGGTGGTCTAAGTTGTATGTTTTCCGCCCTTTTGTTTTGACGTGATTATTCTTTAAATGCGCTTTCATACTGGGCGGCGATTCAAAACTGATGATGTTAAAATCGGGTACAGGGCAGACGTTGCAGCAACATATTATTATCTTAAATCTGCATCATAGTATGCCTGTGTCATGAGATAAATACAAAATGTAGTGTTTATTTTAATAATTATTCTTTAAATCTACGATGAAAGCTAATCATCAGGAGCGTTAAGCATATTTAGCCAGGTTGGCTTTGATAGCAGTGACCCAGTCTCAGCAAGACGTCTATGTCACGAGATGCCGCAGACGCCTTCATGCCGTCTGTGACGTCATCAGTTGCGATTGTTCCCTTTAAGGAAATTCTTAAATTAGCCACAAATAGGACAGCGAAGTAAAGGCCAGTTATCTTTCGGTGATTACTCCTTAAAGGGTTGTATTAAAAATAGATCTTATTGTTTTGCGGCGTTCAACGTCTAAAATCCCACGCAATTAATACGTTTATCTCTAAATAATCTGTTTCTTTTCCTCACACGTTCCTGTTTTAGATAAAGTAGGTACTTTATTACGGATGACGTGGCTAACTATTAATAGTTTGTATATATACAGTGTTTCCATGGAAAATACATCAAATTAAATAAATGCTTGTAACCAATCAATTATTTTTTACTACCCTCATTTTAATCTATTCGTATTAAAGACAAATTGGTTTTGTATTCATCAAAAGTCATGAAAAACTTGTAGACAAACTATTATTGTAGGTAATTCCACTATATCATATTATGTCCTTGTATTAGTTTCATAACACTAATACAATGCAGCGCTGGTTTAATCAAATCAGAAAGTAATTTTACAACGTATTTGAATTTACAGTTGAACTGCGACTGAATCCAAGTGACTGCTTAATTGACGATTGTTAGATAAGATAAGATAATTCATTTTATTTCTCAGAATAAGGTTTACAAGTTCACGTTATCATTTACTATTCCTTACATTCTACAATCATTTTACGGTTCAGAAATAATTTAGGCACATCAAACATTATTCACGTACTTAATTACGTTTCATGACACAATTAATCATTATAAATTTAATTATTACCTTGTTGTCAAATAAGCAACAATGTTCACTTAAATATATACTGTAATAAGTAATAATCTTTCTAGTTGACTAACCATCAACCTATTGGTTTCGCTTAACCTCTACAACCCTGAATATAACAGTAACTGAAGGTTTCAAGCTTCAAAATTGAGAATCAAATTAAGATGAGATTGTCATCAATAATTTCTCAAAGGTTATCCGTTCCGTACTCGTAATAACGGCAGGTACAAAGTAATTCTCTCCTTGGTGACTTTCGGGCGTCCTTCGGCCTACCATTAGTTCTTAAGTAATAGGCTTCCTGACCCTGGGTACTAAGGTGTGTAACGGATGGCTTAATGCCGCTGAATAAACTTGAACTAGGTATAATAAGCTCGTTGAAATTAGACTTAAACATAGATTTTGATACGACGAATTGTTGGGAGAGAACAGCTACGTGGCTTTAATTGCTCAGCCGGTTGGCATCCTAAAATTTTCCGTGTTTCATATCTTTATCGTGTCCATTTTTTGTAATTGTATTATCATAAGGCTTTGTGCAATGATTAAATTCTGTTCCTTTTCAAAGCAAGAAATTAATATTATATTCTGATATATGCTTTTGTCAAAAAAAATGACATTAAGATGCGACTTCTCATACTTTGTTCTTTAATGATCCACATGATTCTGTTTGTTTGTCTAATATGAGAGTAGGAGGATGCTAGCAATGTGTAGGTCAGGCAGAAAATAGTGAAACAAAAGTTGTGAAAAGTTTTTGGCAGACAGAAGAATGTCCTAACTGCAAAACCTTCAGAATAAGAATCAGAATCATTTAAAGCATATGCCGATTTACTCAGACTTTTACACATCAGCTTGTTGGTCTCATTTTTAGTTTACTGTGTACCATTATACCCAAGAATTTATTGACTGATGTTTGGTCTAAATTTTGGTCTTTGTATGCTACACAAATATATTGAAAATAACGTAACCTTTGCACAAAGGGCATTATTTTAATTTTTTTACAAGTTAATTTTTAAGTTACTGTCACTAAGCCAATTAATTATGTCCGTTATAGTTTTATTAATGTCAGTTTCATCTTTCATGTCATCACATTTTATAAGTGCAGTACTATCATCAGCAAAGAGTATCATGGGTCTACTAACATATCTTGGAAGGTCATTTATATATATTAGAAATAGCAGTGACTCTAATACGCTCCCCTGCGGCACACTACAATTGACGTATCTTCGACAAGGGAACAATATCACTAATGTCAGGAGCTGTTTACAAAGTTTAATAAGACCACGAATAACTTAGCTTAAAGAGAAAGAGCAAGCAAAATTTCCTGGAATGCGTACTATGAAAAGCTATTAGGACTTAAATGCTATTAATTTAAACGCATCAAAAACATCAAAATGTGATTAAAATAAGCTTTTCGCAAGTGTCTATGACATAATATCTTTTTTATCCTCTCTGTGCGTGTCTGTAGTGTAACGATGACAGCTCTTACAAAAAAAAAATAATTTTATCAATTATCCAGTGGTTTTCTGTGGTCAAAATACAACAAAAATACACACAAGTAGCGTACGCCCGTACGGAACAGCAAGCTTAAAAATGATTGTAATTTTTCGGATCTATAGATGTGTTAACTTCAATGAGTGGTGAGATAAACATTGCTATAAAAACGTTGGAATAGGAAAGAAAGCGGTGAAGACGTTAGTAGGTTGTACCTAGTTCTCCGGTGGCGTATTGATAATCGCTTCTGGCCAGAAATCAGGAGACACGGGTTCGAGTCCCGCCTGGAGCATATATATTGTTATCAATTTCTTCCTTTATTTATAATTGTTGCAATAAAACTATTAGGACATTAAAAGCTTTAATTATGGCATCAACATCTAAAAGCATAATGATGAACGCAAATAATTAACACCTTCAGGAGAGCAAAAGGGTCAACTCAGTGTAATAAACAAATTATAATTATGTAGAACTTTTATGGCAATGTTTCAGAAGCAAAGCTTTGTAAATATTTTAGAATAATGAATCGCGAAACCTTCTTAATTTTACTGAAGTTACTGTAGGCGTGGGTCGGACACAAAACTTGTATAAACATTTTGATTTATGAATTCACGGCTTTGTGAGCAGGAGCCCTTTCTGGTGTATCTACGGTTCCACAATCAACGGAGATGCTGGAATTTTTATTAAAAATGTGAGTCCACATTCGGGAGTCACTCGCCGAGCACACATTACAGTTACGAGGGTACCGAGTGCTCGCCGATGGAAACTGGCACGTAAATGACAAAGGAATGGTCCACTTTGTGTCCGCATTGTGCTGGCTTCGCGGGGGTGGCCTTAGCCCCGGTCCACGACCTCTATATTCTTTCCACGTTCCAACCATCAACCGTGCTTAGGTCCATTAGTCTGAGTGGCCAGACTATAATGTAATTAATCTGCATCTGTTCCGCTACTATTAATTAAAGCTTCATAATGATAAAATTATAACGCTTCTTTATCCAGATAATTGCTTGAAACTAACTCTCCCCGTTCGAAATTAGTTCGTTGGCATTTTTGTTTTAACATTAGACATTGTTTAGAAAGATATTTTACTCGAATTAAATGAGGTACATCAATCTAAAGAATCGGGTGGAAAGTGGCAGTGGCGTGACCATCCTGCGACCCTTTCACATAAATCAATCCGAGAGGAACAGGATTCGTTCTCCGGCAAATAGAAAACGCATTAAACTGAACATTAGTTCCAGTATTTGGGTAGTCATTAGTGGGATAAAGAGAGCTGGAGAAATTACCCGAAATAAAACGAAAATTTATTGGAATCATTTCCAACACACATAATATATTGCCACATCATATGCTGCTAGCGTTAATACGATATCTCGTCTTGTGTTAAGAGTAAATCCATGATTTGACATGGCCAACCATTAGTTGCCTGCTCTTTGCCAGGTAAAAGAAAAGTTACCATATTATTTGTTATAATATTTATAGTGAAAAAGTATGTATTGTTCTTCCCAGGGTCTCAAACTATTTATACAGTGTGCTACGAAAGTCCGAAACAAAATTGAAGGGGATGTTTGTGTTCCTTGTCAATATATACCTCTGAAAGTTTGATACCTTTCAGACCACTTTTATTTGAATAAACTTATTTTTGGTTTTGATTTTGATTTTATAGTATGGATGTTTAAAATTTAGGGAAAATTGCAGACTAGAAAAAATCCTGTCCTAGAACGGGTGCCAAAACTTTCACAACCACGAGAATTACCTACACTGCATGATAGTGGAGACAATAGCTCCCATATTACTATGAAGTAAAGGGAAGGAAAGATCAGTCGGTACAGCTCCCACAAGTTTCTAGAGTTTAATTAAAATATTACTAGCATTGGCAATATCAAATCCCATCTCAAAGACCACAAGCCACGATAAAACTAACGTTCCGTCTTAATCGACTCTGACTTGTATCGCTTGTGGTTTCATTTGTAAGTTGAGCTTACGTTGTTAACTTACACCTCTCCGTTAATCTGGGGGAGATTAACAGCGGGGCGTATCACCCAACCCTCCCCAGGATTAAGGGTGAGGTGAGGTGCCGTGTTAGCGTGTTTCAGGGTTCTTCGAAGATGCTGTCAGCATATTTGCTTTAAAACAATATGTTACTTATTAAGAATTAATTATAGAACGCTTTTCGTGAGGTGACTTATTTAAATTACTATATCGTACTATATCGTACCATTCATTTTAGAAAGGATAAACATGTTTGTGAGTATGCTAATGTAAATAACATAGGACAACTTAAATTTTACAATAGATATGGCGCCGAAGATGAAGACGGGTGTAAAATTATTCGCAATGAATAAAGATTAAGCAAATTAATGCATCTAAATAATAAAGCGCAACGAGCGTAAAAAGTTGATTGCCTGCAAAAGAATACGTTTTCTTAAAAAATATTCTTGAAACGAATGAAAGACATTCATTAGGTAGTTGAACTTTGCGGCTAATGACCTCTATTTCAATATGATTTTTATGTATTATCAAAATTTTCTTAATTATTATTAGAAAAAGACCAACTGACAGCTAACGATTGGCTTTCGTTCTCATTTTCACAAAAATAATGTAACACATAAACCTATATTGAATAAATCGTTGACATTTGAATTAGAATTATTTACGGGATATTTACCATATTTACCATTACAATATCGGGAACTCACAACTATAAAATTACATGGTAAATATCCCGTAAATAATTCTAATTCAAATGTTCATAACCATGAAAGTATAAAGTGCTAAATCGTTGACATTTGTATTAGGTTTGACCATAATTTACAAATTAGCCCAATTTTCTACTAAAGTTAAAACGATACAATACCATCATTATAACATGTAGAAGTAGCGGTATCTACAGAGGTAACAGTAGAATACCATCAACCATGGAGCGAACGGGTTCTTTTATAGTTGAGGGGGCGAAACTCACGGTCACGGGACGAACTGGTGCGAGATCATTTAAACGTATAGAAGATTGAGGCGTTTGGTATTGTAATTATTATCATTGTTTTTTCTATTTATTTCATTACACTATTCTAAGAAATATCTTCCTTTATTTAGCTATCACCTCAATACCCTACTTATAGTTCAGTGCTTTCACATATGTATCTGAAAGAATCAGTCAGACCTGGAAGCGATTAATGATGGCATTTTATATGGTGTGGTGTTGACACCACCTGTTGTGAAGTGGTAAGAAGAGTCCATATGCCGCCTCCTCCTTGACAGCTGAAAAGGTGCTTTCACGCCTCTTTTGAAGGAACCCATGCTAAAATCCATGTGTTTGTTCAACCAGATATCGGCGAGGGGGAGCGGCTAACGAAGGATATTCATGCTACATGTCTTCGCTGACGGCCCATCTAATGGTAAGCGGTTACCGCCGCCTATACACACCTGCAATAACAAGGGAAAATCACTTGATATTACAGATGCTTTGTCATCCTGAGGCCTAAGATGAAATGCCGTAATTACAAAGCAATAGCGGGACCTCCTCCTCGCTGTTCTAAATAAGGATGCTCAAATGTCAAAGTGGCTACACATTATCGCTCTTGACTGTACTTCAGTAGTAGTAGTTTAGTTTCAAGATTTTATTGTTTCAACCCAAGTGGCTGACCCACTTCGATAAGCTTTGCTGCGAATTGATCCGGACTTTATGTGGAATGTGGATGGATCGCCACTTCGTCAGTGAAATGGAAAGATCTTCCGCCATACTCACTGTATGCTCGGGAATCGCAATCTATACAGTGTATGAATGTTGCACATTCGCGCCAAATGCATGTATTGTAACCGTTGTAACGGTTCGGAAGACAGTGATCCGCTTACATTGAATCCGCTCAATAAGACGAGATTAAATATATCTCACGGCGGTGTGAGCTTTTAACAAATATTGCTTAACATAAAAGTCGCGGTGACACAAAAACCAACAGGAACAATAATAATTTTCCAGAATTGGTTCTAATGACAAATATTACAATGTCTAAAAGCATTTTATAAAGAGCTGTTACGAATTTGTTACTACGAAATAAGATCTGCCTTAGAAACTAACTTATAAAGATATCTAAACTAGAAAAATGGACGTAAACATCAGCTACCAAGGACTTGAGATACTCATAAGCCTGTGAAACTCTTTCTCTCGTTCAATGTCGAAATATTCTGTATATTGTTAATTATGTTACTAGATAATTGAAATAAGTTACTTATAAGCCAAATAATTACTTCTTTGTCTTATTTGGTATGGATTGTGCCAAGTTAATTCTTAAGCCGGTTTAAGTAGAGCTGTTGTTTTTGTATATTTTGTTTAAAGTGAATGCTGTGCGCAGCAATTATCGGAATTCAATTTTAATGTAATATCTAAAGTAAGAAATTATAACGATGTTTTAAATTGTGTTCTGTAGCAGTGCCTTTTTTAAATAAATAAATAAATAAATTGTTCACACGTTTTTGTAGGTAAAACAAAATAAGGAATATTCATAATAGGTAATGTTAAAAAAAAAACAATAATTCTACTTTTTTGTCCTCTATTCCATTCTTGTGAGATCTCTCAATGGTGAGTGGTTGGAAATCTTTACTCGTGACGTACTCTTCCAAAATTGCATTACATCTAATTATTGGAAACATAGAGTTACACCAAGTACACCGGCAACCTTATAGGTAAAGTACTCTACGCCTTTAATATTACTTGCTGTGATCTGTGAATAAGTAAATCGTAATCTCCTGAGACTAGAATAAGAAGAAGTAATATTTTAATTCAAGATTGGTGTGTTTTTTTAAGTATACAGCCAGTAAAAAGTCCGCCATAAAATATGCTATTACCATTAAATATGTATGATTCTACTAACTAAAAAAGCATTATGTTGAAAGCAGAGAGACACGTCTCCGTTAATATAACATTGACATAACGCTTTCTCTTTATTTAAATATAATATGCAACGCGTGAGTAGTGCCCAAGGTGTAACGAGCATCTATAGGCTACGATAACAGCGCGTGAGTAGTGGCTAAGGTGCTACGAGCGTCTATAAGCTACGATAACAATGCGTGAGTAGTACTCATTGCGCTACGAGTGTCTATAGAGTACAATAACAATGCGTGAGTAGTGCTTTTGGTGCTACGAGCGTCTATAGGCTACGATAACAACGCGTGAGTAGTACTCATGGTGCTACGAGCGTCTATAAGCTACCATAACAATGCGTTAGTAGTGCTTTTGGTGCTACGAGCGTCTATAGGCTACGATAACAACGCGTGAGTAGTACTCACGAGCGTCTAAAAGCTACCATAACGATGCGTTAGTAGTGCCTTTGGTGCTACGAGCGTCTATAGGGTCTATAGGCTATGACAACAACGCGTCAATTGTGTACGGTAACCACTTACTATCAGGTGGGGCATCATTTTTTTTACGATAAGGAGAAAAAATTGAGAACATTCCTAAGTCGAACAAAACAATCATGTATCATAATACGCTCTGATCATGGCACGAAACACAGGTTACTGGAATTTGAAACTTATAAAACCAGAAAACCAAGAGTATATCAGAAAAACAGTGCCTTAAAAAGCATCTTACCAATTTCCACTGTATTGTTACCCAAATACTTAGAGATAGAACCCGCGCCAGTGTCACTGATCTTACCGTGCTAGTTCAATTTACTTCGCGCGAAAATTATAAATACCTGCTAGAATAAAAACAGTACGCAAATATCTCATATTTTTTTATCTTTATGAAGCAATGTCTGGAGATATTTTAATCTCTCTCAAACATACGCTTTCTAAGCATCTATTTTAAATTTAAATTTGATGTTGTAAGGAAAATACCTATATAGTAGTAGTCTTTGAGAATACTAAAATTGTAAAAAAAATAAGTAAAGAAAAAAGGCCAAATAATAGGCCAGTCGGTATTAGAAATAGCTGTAATATAATTAAGAGAATTTTTAGAAATAGTGAAATTGTACCGCTCGGGGCTAGGGTGGCCGGGGTTTTGAGAGCAATCGGGATAAATTAAAAGAAAAAGAACGGATTTCTGCGTCAACTGATTTATGCATTAGAGATTTCCAAGGGTCGATCTCGAACCTTGCAGCTTGAGTAGGTACTCTTACAGTCCACCAGTTAAAGATAAGATATTAAAAAAATACCCCTAAAGGAAGTCAATAGCTTTGATGCATCAAAGTACGTTAAACAATGGCATCCAAACCATCGAGCTTAGACACTTGGAGCCTTACCCTATCCTTCATCATACTTCAAAACGTTAATTAAACATCTATCTAAGTATCATCATTTACTAGGTGGAAGCCCCGTATGTAGGGTCGTCTGGGTAGGTACCACCGCCTTTCTTATTTCAGCCGTGAAACAGTTCGCTGTGTTTCGGATTGAAGGGAAAGGTAGCCAGTGTAATTACTGGGCATGGACGGCATTTCATCTTAGGCCTCAGGATGACAACGCACCTGCAATATCAAGTGCTTTTCCTTGTTATTGTAGGTGTCTATAGGCGGCGGTAACCGCTTACCAACAGGTGGGCCGTCAGCTGTTTGTCTTCTAGTTGTATAAAAAAAAAAGCTAGTGTACTTACTGGGAATGGACGGCGTTTTAGCTTAGGCCTCAGGATGACAACTCACCTGCAATATCAAGTGATTTTCCCTTGTTATTGCAGGTGTCTATAGGCGGCGGTAACCGCTTACCATCAGGTGGGCCGTCAGCTTGTCTGTCATCTATCTAGTTGTATAAAAAAATCGCTCAAAGCTCGTGATAAGCAACCATGAGATGTTAATGCTTTTGACACCCTTTTGTACAATGGCTATCTTATTCTCCCTTCAAAAAACACGGCCAAATATTTGATTAAAATAAGACCCGTAGCCATAACTCATCCACTACCAGCAGGGTACCTACTCACACAAAACTAATATATTCTTTATCAATGCATGATACGACTGGTGCTTTAGCTAGTCAACGACTTTGTACAAAACATCTGGTAATAACAAAAATCGGGATATTCCGATAAAATACAACACACTTGGCCACACTATTCTGAAGTGTGTATTTAGGATCCTCTCAGAGGATGAGTGTCCTCCGACCCGATACAAGGAGGATGGACCGTCTGGTGATCGGGTGGGCCAGCGGGAATTTATTATATAGTGTTAGAAGAACGTATAAAGTGGATAGATAAATGTTTTTCTGTTTATCTGCACGATAAAAATATAAAATATGCTGTTACATTTTTAGCGTATCCATTTTTTTGGGTGTTGTGTCTTTCGCTTTCGTGATCTATGATTTTTCATTAGCTTTGAACTTAATTAAAATCGTTATGATGAAACTCAAACTTGTACAGCGATTTTTCCTATGGCTCGTACAGTAAGCAACAAACTCGTAAGTCAATGAAAACGTTTTTTTATAGACAACTAGATGACAAACATGCTGACGGCCCACCTGATGGTAAGCGGTTACCGCCGCCTATAGACACCTGGAATGACAAGGGAAAATCACTTGATATTGCAGGTGCGTTGCCATCCTGAGGCCTAAGATGAAATGTCCGTCCATGCCCAGTAATTACACTGGCTACCTTTACCTTCAATTCGAAACACTGCGAACTGTTTCACGGCTGCAATGAGAAAATTTTATTTTATATTTAAGAAACTTTATTACCTTTTTATAATAACATATTGACATACTCTTGACAACTTGTATGAACACCGTGAATTACGTAGTGTGACATGGTACTAAAATGTTGATCAACTTCTATTGCTGACCGTACCACATTGTTACTTAATTTGAAATTTTTGGTCTCTGGCAATCACATCGTTGGGTATTCTAATACTTCGTCACTTTGAATACTTTGCATTTTAATACAAGGCATTTTGGGCGTATGCATTTTAAACTAGGACAAAATGTTTTTGGAGATTCCAATGTGTATTCCCTTACAAAATACTTTCCAGAACGATTTGAGAGGATCCAAGTTGAACCGCAAAGCTATGTGACATTTTGTACAGAATAATAAGAAATACTGCTTCTAGTCATGTCATTTTTCCTAGATTGCTATATTTGCAATTTTTTTTCTTAATTATATCTTTGACATTACATATCATCATGATCATCATCACTAACCTACGTCCCACTGCTGGGCACAGGCCTTCCGACATGGGAGAAACACATGAGGAGTTTGGGCCATAGCACCACCACGCTGGCCCAATGCGGGTTGGTGGGTTAAAGCGGTTGCAGGAACAACCAGGACCAACGGCTTAACGTGCACGACGAAGCACGGAGAACGGGAGAAGGCTTACGATCACAAATTTTCATTGACCCATCCCGGGATCGACCATGGCGAAAGTTGCTTTGTTTTTGTAATCGAACTCAGAACGCTCAGACCACAGCGCCACCGAGGTTTTCAACATTACTCATGAATGACAAGATCTGTTGATAAAATTATTTCCGAGTTTTAACGTTTTTATTCAGTTTAATTTAAACTCGCTCTCTTTGTCCTTTCGTTCTAACGATGGTGACCTTTGAGGACTGACGTCATGGTTTTTTGTACACATTGCAATTAGTGTAGAAGTGTTTATTTTTTTCCTGTCCTCACTAATTAGAACGTGCTTCGGTTTTAAGAGGACCCGTTAAAGGAGCTTTTTACCGCCATCTGATTGAATCTGCGAAGTGGCCATATATTAGACGAGATAGATTTTGTATTGTGTGATCGCCGGCGGGCTGGCACAATACCAAAGTTTAGTATCGATCGAGAGTGTTTAGTATTGACATTTTTTTTTGGAATTCGATAGAGTTATATATGTTTTTTTTTGTTAAATGATAAAGTTTCACTAAAATGTAAAATTATTAATATCTGCTAATTATTCATAAGCGGATGAGTATAAAAACTTTATCTCTGTTATGGATATAATATTAGACATTATTTAATAAACAAGTAAATATTAACTTGCATAAATCGTAAATGTTTCTTGAGAATCTTTAAATAGCTTTCTTGCATTATTAGTTGATTATAAATAGTGACGGTATTGAAATAGTCGTGCAATATCAGATTTAAGGCCGGGATATTCAAGTGTTCTCCTCTTCAGCCTAAAGAAATGTGCGCGGACCGCTTTCTTGTATAGTCATAATAAATTCGTGTAAAAAACGTAGAAAAATATTTTGAGAAAAATAAAACCATAGAGTAATATTTTTCCAACTATAAGAACCCTCACATCACAACACTTTGTAGTAGACTTAGCTCCGCGGCTTATGCTATTAGAAAAATAAGGCTATATACTGATATTGCCACGGCGCGCTTGGTTTACTTTAGTTACTTCCATAATATTATGTCGTATGGTATTCTTCTGTGGGGTAAAGCAGCAGACATTGAAACAGTATTTATCTTGCAAAAACCTGCAATTAGAGCAATCTACTGCCTTGGTGCTCGAACTTCTCTCAGAGACTTATTTAAAGAAATAGATATACTTACTAACAGTGGCTTCTCAATATATTTATGCTTGCATAATTTTTGTACGTCAAAATTTAAATTCCTACTTAAGACACAGCGATGTACATGCATTAAATACAAGAAATAAAAATAAGTTGATCTTACCGTCTCTAAGACTGCATAAAGTTTTTAATACTTTTATGGGTCAAAGCATACTTTACTATAACAAGATTCCTAATAACGTACTAGACTTGCCATTTGACAAATTTAAAATTCACATTAGGAAAACTCCAATGTCCAAAGGTTACTATACTATTAACGATTATATAAATGACAAAAATGCTTGGTTGTAACTTATAGTGTCATATAGTTATTTCCACCAATAGCATTTCATTGATTTTCTGGTTGCTGGAAGATGTCATGCTCTCTATAAGTTTCTGCGGTGGTGGCGTCGTGTGCCGGGTCGCTCCGTTCCCTATGATATGGTTGAGCGGAGCGATGGCTGGCACATGCGTCATACTTGTGAACAGGTGCCACTAGTGGAAATGGTCATCTCTAAGCTTCCTTGATTTTGTAATAATTTACCTACATATTCATCAATAGTATCATTTTTGAGGGATTTTTGAGGTATATGGCATTATAGGATATTATATATAAAACAATACAATTATTATTGTAATGACGTGCTCAGACAAGTGTTTAAAATTAATGAAAGATGTTTAGCTTTATTAGGTAATTGTTGACCTTTGTGTATTGTAATACCTATATTGTGATGGTGCATTGTCGGGTAGCCTTTAAATACAGTAAATATTCTTGTCATTAGGTACTTGTTGTTGACGACTCGAAAGTGCTTCTTGGGGGGCCTAATTGAATAAAGATATTTACATTTTTCATTTTCAATTTTGGACTGTGTCAAGTATAGGTCAGAAAGGGAATTACTGTTAAAAGAATTTCAATTCAATACTCAAGACTTAGGACTAGTACATACAAAACATTATAGCAGAACAAAAATCAGAAGCAGCTTAAAAATTTTATACTTACTCTAGCTGAACTGAATTAGGCATCAATTTTTGAATAACATACCGTCTAGCTTGTAATTGAGAATATACAATGTTGCTGGCATGAGTCCCAATAAAATAAAGAGGAAAAAATATCAATTTATTGATTTTTTTTTATTGTTTTTTTATGGTAAAATCAAAAATAAAGAATATTAATTTATTGATCAATATTCGTGAGTAAAAGTGTGAAGTAACTGAAAATAGCACCTGAAACAATTTCAGTTTGTTTTTATTATGTGATGTGAAGCGGTAAGAGTCCATCCGGAGACATCTAGTGCAGCTTGAAGCACACAGTTCTAGCCGCCTCCACCTTGCCGGCCCCTATGGTGCCTTTTCACGCCTCTTTTAAAGGAATGTTATAGGAACGAGGAAACACATGTGCTGACAAAGAATTCCAAGTATTAGAAGTATGACAAAGAAATGAGGTACTATAAAACTTTGGTGTTGAGGTGGAGACAGTAAATGGCAGACTCCGAAGACCAGCACGCGATTTTCTTCGGTATAATTATGTTTTGATAGAGTAAATATTTTAATATCATATCTTGAATAATAGAATAATCAAGGACGTCTATTGTACTACAACAAATATATTTTTGTCAGATTAAAATATAAAGTCTTTCATTGTTTAGCGTTGAATCAAAAAATACTTAATTTCGAATATCCTTGAGTGATGATCATTCAACGTGTACGTGTCCGCGGCGCTCTTTCAATATTAATCAATCAATATTTGAAAAGCGTGTCGTTCCCGTGCTCCGTTTATCGTCGCAACCGAAACTCACTTTTTATTCAAGCACGCTGACGGCCCACCTGGAGGTATACATGGTTGCCTATAGACACCTGCAATAACGAGTAAAAGATCAATCGGTATTACAGGTGCGTTGTCATACTGAGGCCTTAGGTGAAAATGCCGTCTAATAACCTTCGCTATATACGTTTCCCTTCAATCCGCAACACAGTGAGAGCTTTACTGATGCAAAGCGGTACGAAGAGTCTTTGCGAAGACAGCGAGTGCAGTTTAGACACTGCTCTAGCCGCATTCCCCTTGCCGGCTCAAAATGTGCTTTTTCACGCCTTTCTTGAAGGAACCCATGTTATAGGAAGGAGGGACATTCATGTGCTGGCAAAGAATTCCAAGTTTTGGAAGTACGACATAGTAGCGAGGCTCTAAATTTCTTTGTGCGTGATGTTGAGGTGGAGACAGCGAGTTGATGACTCCGAAGACCGCCACGCGTGCTCCTGAGCAGGAAGGGGGAAGGTGGGATAAGGTCAAAAAGCTCTCCAGAACACTCTCCGTGATAACACCGATAGAAGGTGCTAAGCGACGCAATGTCTCGACGTAATTGTCAAGGCTCCGGGCTGTTCGTGACTTTCGAACACACAGATGTGCTGTCAAAGAAATCCAAGTTCTGGAAGTGCGATAAAGAAGCGAGGCACTAAATTTCTTTGTGAACTGATGACTTCGGCGAAGACCGGCACGCGTGTTCCTCAGTAGGATAAGGTCAAAGAGCTCTATGATTGCAACCCTAAATAATAAAATCAATAAGTATGATACTGAACTCCTATTTTATTCATTTATTTATAATCTCATTAAACTCTGAAACCGGGCATTATAAATTTAAATCGTTCTGGGCTTCGTTTAAGTAAAATTCCTCCCTAGCGCTCATATGACTAATTATCATTGTTCATTGTTTTCGGCATGTCCGATGTCCGTTTGTCTGTACCTCTGTTCTCAACTTAGCCTAGAGACTACTAGAAAGCTGTACGGTATGGATACTCGTAGGTACACAATATACAATGTGTTAGCATGTTTTAAGGGCTTATTATACCCATCAATACAAACAACTTATACTATGAGGACAACTAATAAATCGCAAAAAAACAGCTTTTATAATTACGTCGTTTAGATATTTTTTATACAACTAGATGACAAACTGAAGCCCACCTGGTGGTTTGTGGTTACCGCCGCCTATGGACACTTGCAATAACAAGGAAATATTAAGCCCGTATAATGTCAGTATAATTACTGGGCATTTCATCTTAAGCCTCAGAATGACAACGAACATTCAATACCAGTGTTTTCTTCATTGTCACTTCAGGTCGCTATACGCGACAGTAGCTACTTACCACCAGGTGGTCCGTCAGCCGGCTTTGTCATCCAGTTGTATACAAGAAAACCAAATGACTTTGGCAATGCTTATTTCTTCAATAAAATGGCGTTTGTTAAAAATTAATACATCTAAAATTTAGATGGAGAGTTCACCAGAAATGTTGGCAGACGTTGTGAAGCCATCGCGATGTAGATATTTATGCAAAAAATAGTTGACTAGTGTGATGTGATGGATGCCAAATCCACGATATTATTACTCAGAGCGGCTAACGTACTACTGGGTGACTTTGAACAATATTTATAACAACCTTAACCCGTACCCACCATAAATGCAGCTTTTAATCGTAAAAAAGGACAACTGATATGAACCAATTTATTCTACGTACTTAAGGATTCGACGCCGGATGTCACAAACGCGTTTTGTCGCTTACGTGAATCGTCATGCAATTAAAATTTACTCAGTTGGTCATATTCGCAATTGGTTACAATCGCAACTTGTCATTTATGCGGTTTGTCACAACCGTATTTCGTCATATACGTTATTCGTCACGATTTTTCAGCCGACTAAGTTAGGTAAATATTACCTTTTGTTTCGTTACATGTTATAGAAACATTGATCAATACGTGCATCGAAGTTTTTCTAGCATTTCAATTGATAGGTATTAAATTTTAATAAGAATAGCCGTAAATACAATTAACACTTACAGTTACGTACATACACACATATCGTAACTTACACCATAGACAAATGTTAAAGTTTCACTTGACTAAAAAAGAAATGAGATATACCAAGGACTAGAGTAGAGGGGGTGATTAGTGTTATGCTGTATTGTTGGGTGATTTATAAAGAAAACGTAAATTTATACTGCTTATAATAAAAACATAAGTGATTTCAGCCAAAAACTATTTGAAATAATAGAAATGAAAAGGCCCTGAGGTTGGGAAAATCCTAAAATTTATGGAAAGTACTCAAATCAAGGCTTCAACCTGTCGCCAATAGTTTAAACAATAGATTTTTCAGGTTACAGTCACAAATCAGTCTGAACAGGACCGAAAACCCCAAATACAGATAATAATAATAATAAAAATATTAGAAATTGCAGTTAGTATATTTCCTGTAAGTATCTTTCTATGTATGGCGGGTGTGTACTGCAACGTTAAAGTCTATTAGATTTCCTTGTTTACCAAACAATTTTATGTGGTTGGATGTGAGGGGTGTTTATCAATATTTTTTAATTAATTTTATTTTTATAAGTTGTTATAGTTTAGTGTTAATATCAAAACCATATATGCATATGCAGATATAAGTATTGTTATTATTAATACTCTGTCCGAGATAATACATGTTGCGTAACGCTAAATTTATCGCGCAGCGTAAATAAATATTTTCGATGGTCGAATGTCAGAACTAATGAGATATGCGCGTAATGTTGTAATTTATTGCTGATAGCAGATGATGTTTAATATGTCCATTCATGATTACTGTTACATAAAGATTGGTTTTAAAATAAATCGCTTTCAATCAATTTCACTTTTCGATCGTAAAGTTTTAAAATAAAGACAGAAATATATTTTTTTTTGGCTTGCACAAGCAAAACACATCGCACAGGTACAATACATTTACAATAAGAAACAGTTAGTACAAGGCCAATAGGCCGCTGTCTCAGCACTTAAGCTTCAAAATGTATCCTGTATGTGTCTTAAATAAATAAAAATAAAATGCCACAAAAGCGCTGATATTAAGACAGGGCCCAGGCGATGACGCGAAATTATATAAAACGCGAAACAGATTAACAACAATAAAAAAAGAAGATACCTACAAGTGATATTTTTTCCGAGTAGGTAAGGTATGGGCACAGACGATATAGTGATGGGTATGGGCTACAAAAACAAACTAAGGGGAAAAACATCAAGAATTACTTAGTAATTAAAATAATATAAAACTAGAAAAATTTCTAAGTAATTACTAAGTAATTTTTCAAACATTTATAATAATGTTAAAATCAAAAAATTAAGAACATCAAGAATGTCAAACGTGGGTCTATGGTATATTACAGATACCTTAAATATATCAATCATTCGCAATCCGGAAGGACCATATCAAAAATAATTTAAATAAAAATAAAAAATAAGCACTAAAGGTAGATATTTCCCACTGTATTAACGGCAAAGTTCCCTAAACTATTTTAGGCGTAGGTCATGGAGCTAGCCGTCTGGCTAACGCGAACTTGGGCCGTCAACGCGCGCGTTTGCGTAATTGTAACGTAAATAGAATCGCTGTTGTACCTACCTGCTGGATACTGGTTACCGCGTGTCGTTGATTCATTCATCGGTATGTTACTACTGCATTGTTGAAATGTTAAGTGTGTAATTAAAATATAAAACTAGAAAAATTTCACGTCCTGAGGCGGAAATCGAACCTGCGACCTTTCGCAATCCGGCTGACTGCTCTAACCAACTGAGCCACCCAGGACTTGGGATATCCCTGTGAAATTCTTCTAGTCTATCTGTATTTGCGTTATAAGCTAACGTCCACAGGTCGTCCACACAACTTTTTTGTACGTTCTGAACAGGGTTGTAATGTATTTTTTTTTATACAACTAGATGACAAACAAGCTGACGGTCCACCCGATGGTAAGCGGTTATCGCCGCTTATAGACACCTGCAATAACAAGGAAAAATCACTTGATATTGCAGGTGCGTTGTCTTCCTGTGGCCTAAGATGTAACGCCTTCGATTCCCAGTAATTACACTTGCGGCGAGGACCTTGCAGTAATGGTAGTTTACAGCACGCTGCATTATGTTACTGTTGTAGCACCATTGCGGCGCCGCACTAGCACCATATAAGTACAACGGAGCATGCGGTAATAGTACATTATGATATAAGTGCGGTAAGTTGAAAATTACAGCCGAGGCGATATTTCTAGCCCGAGCCGTAGACGAGGGCTACAAGAAAGCAGAGGCTGTAATTATAAAAGCGCACGAATGTCATACGACGTTTTATAGCATATTTGCGAGGAAAGAAATAAAACTCGGACTGTCGAAACTTTTTTCGAACGAATAAATCTTTAATCACTTGTCAAAACAGTTATAAAAATTTAAACAATTTGTAAAATCTATTGATTTTTTAGCATTGAATAGTAGCACCACAATGAGCTCGACTTATATTTTTGAGAAAGTTCCATGAAATAGGCTAAAACTCACTTTCTGAAAATGAATTTGCATCATTGCTTGTTCTCCAAATTTTGATACGCTTGTAAGTATGTATCGGCCAATTTTTTCGTATCGTACGCCTTTTTGTGTGGTGCGCTATTTTTAACTTTCGAACAAATATGCAGGCTGCGTAAATGAATTTTGAACAAATGTGTTGAAAAAAAACTATTATTTGTAACATGTAATTGGCTTTTATTAGTTGATGTTTATTGAATAATAAGTTGTGAGTTATCCTAAAAGCAAAAATAGATAAATGACCCATTATGATTCATTGCATCATTTTTACCCTTATTAATCAGTTACAAGACGTAATCTTGTAACCATAAAGTATTTATTGCATTTTGGACATGGGAGTGTGTAATTCTTAAAGCTACGCTGTGCAGTTTTGGCCCCATGTTATTAAACAGAAATAAAAACGTAAAGCTTATTTAAACATACATTATTTAGGTAAATGTATTATTCAAAAGATTACAGTGACAGGTAAAAAACTAAAAAATAATACTAGCCTAATATTTACAAAGCGTGACATTAAAAAAAAACTTACAAATAATAAACAGCACCTAAATCTTGTGATACAGGAAGTGTACCAATAAGGCTGGTCGCATTACCTCGCTGAATTGCGAGGCTTAATCTTTGTGCGAAATATATACCAGCCTTATTGTCACCTAAAGTTTCACAAAGACGACCTGCAATGTCCCTAAAAAGTCGGTGAGCTCCTGGGCCCCAAGGTCCTAAAGTCTCAACCCCAAATGGCTCAAATATGTAGTCCCCAGATAAACCAGCATATTTGCGCCGTTTGAGGGATTCCCCAGAAGCAGCAGCATTGTTTTTTTCAATGTTAAAAACTCTACATTTTTGTCTTGTGTTAGGTACATGTGTATCTAGGTAAGGGAAGATGTATAATGGTATAATTAAATTGCGATATATTTCAGTATCTGTATGCCATAAACACAAGTTAACAAATTATGTTAATTTTACATCGAAAGGCTTTGTAACATTATTAATGGTAACGACGTAAATCTGTTTGTCAACTGTCTTTAATTTTAATTAAATGCCTTTGCCCCAGTAATCCCTGGAGCAATATCCTAAGAATTCCTGCATTCCTGAATTAAATAAACCTAAATTAGATTAATGTAAGGCGGAGTGGAAACATGATTCGAGGATTACTTTGAAATATAAATGATTATTAGTTAACGGATTTTTGTTAACGATACTTTCCCAGTCATGTCGTCAAAAGTTGTTTAAGCGAGTTCCTCTTTTAATTTAAGAAACTGGGATTACTTTCATCCGTATTACGTAGGTAGGTGGGTATATAATTCAATAAACGTATATGACTTTGACTTCCCTAAAAATCAAACGCTCTCTGAGAAGTGGAGACTTTTTCAATAAATTCACATAATCACTTTAGAGTCGCTGAGTCGGTTCATTTGGCGCGCCCGTGGGGCGGAGTCCTATTTACCATTTCCTAGAGGATTCGATGTCAAGGAGATGAAAATCAAAGAACGGTTTTTTCATTCGTTTGTACCAATTAGTAGAGGCTTCCGACGAATCTGCCGCGATATTTATTGAATAAAAAACATAATTTTTTAGAACATGGCGACATTTATGACTCCATCTTAGTGACTTTTCTAACTTACTTTCAAAATAATAATCTGATTCAATGTCTGCCACGTTGGCTTATATAACTAGGGATACAGTGCTGGAAATATTTGCCACAGGTAGGTTTTAAATCCATCCGAACCGGCGTGACGGTTAAGCGGCTTTACCCAAATCATATTAACGTGTTTTGCATCGCAAAGATGGCAGCTTAAAGCCCCAAGTGTAAGGTTTACGTTAAAAGGAACTATTGTGTTAATCCTACGGTTTTCATGGTAAAAAAAATGTCACAATAATACTTTATAGCAGAGCGGCTATTTTCATACGATTTGACATCTGAACGTTAGCGTGACGATAACGTTTAATAAACAAATAAGAACAGACAATTATGGGTGATTTAAGAATATAGAAATACAAATATACAAATAATATTTATTCGTTATGATCACAGGTATAAAAAATGTTACATTGAAAAAAGAAAAGTTAGTCTCACTATGATCTACCATATTAGGCATACGAACATTCTTATTAATAGTGTAATTAATAGTGCGTTAATAAGAGCTAGTACTTAATTAATTTACAATTACAATTTTCAAATTTTATCACACAGATAATCATCAATTCTATAATAACACTTATTTTCAAGTAGGGCACATAGTTCAATTTTAAATTTTTTTTCTTCAAGATCTAGTATAGATTTTGGAAGTTTATTGCATAGTCTAGATGCCAGTCCAATTAAACTTTTCCTCATTAAGGCAGTATTACAAATATTTTCCTCTACTTTTGCTTTCCTATGACGAAGATACCACTCAGTGACAGGCTCGACAGTCTTAAATTTGTCAGTATTAGATTTAACAAATATGCATGACTCTAAAATATATAAACATGGAAACGTGAGCAATTTTAAGGATTTAAAAACTGGTTTGCAACTTTCAGTTGACTCAAGACCGCAAATAGCTCTAACGCATCTTTTTTGTGCTCTAAATATAATTTCTCAGTAATTAATAATTATAGGCGCAATAGAAAGTTAATTTTAACAGCGAAATCCTCAGACTATTATTATGTTAATAAAAAGATTAAAGGTAAATTAAACGTAGTATGGAATTCATCTATACTAATGTAAAAAGATAAATTTTGTGAGTTTGTTTGTAGATATATGTTGTATATGACCACCCAGGTACCTTTATTAATGTTGGCAACACTCGTTGCTCTCTCTTACTTAGCTCTGCCACCGTGAATAAGCTATGTCTGTAAAATGTAATTTTTATAAGCATTTAATTCAAATAAGATTAAAACGTATTATGGCAAATGTTACTTTTATTTAATGACACTTACAACAATATACATCTCAGGCACAACTACTACGATATGACCCCGAGAAGGACGTAGGATAACATTTTGGTGCGGTCACCGACACCTGAATGGGCAGAGCAACGGGGGTCACCCAGTGTAGAATAAATAGAAGGATGTATTTTTATGTGTTTGATAAATTAAAAAAAAAAGATAATGTACCTTCCTAAAATAACATTTTGTGACATTTTTTTACTATTTTCGATTTTTTTGATGCAATTTTTTAATTATATTTTTTAATATTTTTTGATCATCACTGTGGCTTCTTTAATTTATTTAAAAATCTTATATTATAGTTCTTAAGAAACCCCTCCGTTTGGTACTCCAAGCTTTTATAGAAAGATTGACGAAGCATTCACCTGCTATCTCACCTACAGTAGAGAACGCTTACAATGCCAGGTCTAGGTTGGAGCTTTGCCAGAGCATTGTAATAAAATAACAATTCTCGTTGTAGTCTTATATTTGTCTTATAAATAAAGTCACCCAAGCTACTTAAAAGATCAATTTGCGGCAGGCCTTGTCTTAATTAGACTTGGCTATGTAGTTCATGTTCCCTTTGTCTTTTAGCAAAAAGAGTTGGATCCCGTTGCCTTTTGTAGAGATATTTTTTATGTCAAAAAAAGAATGAGGAGTGTTTGGCGGGATTTAGTAGTGTCAGTCAAGATTTTATTACAATAATTAAAAATTGTGTAGGAGTGAACTTTGTGTCATAAAAGTGGTGTAGATATAAGCCAAGTGTTTGTGTTGACGTGCAACAGAAAGATTATTAGAATAAAAGTGGTTATGATGTGAAAGACGATGGAACTTTTTTGTGGTTATCCACCTCATCAATTAGCATCATTATGGACACTGTCATCATATATTTCGCGTCAAATACTCCCAAGATGTATTAAAATGTGTAACACCAGCATTTCAATGCAATAAATGAAGAAATAAAGAAATACTGAAGACATGGCTGCATGGGCCTTAGTTCCCTTTGCCTACCCATTACAGGGAGAATCAACAACACAATAAGAATGAAATATCGAAGCTGAAAGCCTGATTGAAATTAGTAAGCATTTCTCAGCATTTATTACATCACAGAAGGTTTTCATTGATTGTGTTGTAATCAAAATGCGAATAATTGAAGCCAGCATACCGAACTCAGCCCGCTACAGACACATTATTAAACTATGATTATGGAATTGGTTCTCAATTAAATTTACAAATTAATTGCAAGATATAAATCAGTTTGAGGGATTAGTCTAGCTGTGTTATACTTATAGATACTGTACTTAAAATTTTTTGTAATATCAAAATGGCAACAGCTGTACGATTGAATTTAAATTAAAACTGATCATCAGAAAAGCCCCTTCACCTACCAGCACAACGCCCTAGCGCATCTAGAGGATCTAGTTTGATATCTTTTACAATTTAACGTTCTGAATTAGACATTTACAATCTGTCCCTTAAAGCCCGTTAAATTGTAAACAGGTTGTTGCTATAAGTATAGATTAAAAGCTAACGATATTTACAGTAATATGGTGACTTAAACAGTCATTAGGGGAAGCGTATGTCCAGCTGTGGACGGCATTCGGCTAGAATGCTGATGATGATGTACATATTATGTAATTAATAATTTAGTTAGAGAAGAAAATTCTCTTAAGTCTTTTATGTATATAAAAGACTTAAGACAATGACGAGCTCTCCCGCATCGAGTGAGGAAAATAATTCAAAATTCAAACAGTTTTTTTTAAGTTGTCAGTAGCCATTATACAGATATAGTATTTTGCTTATGTCCTTTGTCAGGTTGTAATGTTCCTCTACCCCCAATTTCATATGAAATGTAGCAGACAGACAGGTAGACAGAGTAACTTTTATATGTATACGTATTATGGTAAGTAAAAATATTCCATAATAATATCAAAATCCCCAAAAAGCCAATACGCCGTCCATCGATAAGTCCCACGTCCGGTTTTAGCGTTTCCGCTTTCATAACGTCATCGCAGTCGTGGTTTCCAGATGATTTTGAACCTATTTCATTCATTCATATGGTGCTTATTCGATTTCACTATTAATAACATTCATATAATATAATTCTGTTTTCGCTTTAATTCGATAGACTGCATCAATTTCTTCGGTTGTTATTGCAACCGCTTTAGCCCATCAACCCGCATTGGGCCAGCGAGGTAGTGTTACGGCTCAAACTCCTCATGAGTTTCCCACATGTAGGTTTATTGTCTCCACCTCAACATCACGCACAAAGAAGTTTAGTAACTCATTTCTTTGTCGTACTACCAAACCTTGGAATTCTGTGCAAGCAAATGTATTCCCTCCTTGAGGAGTAAAAAGGCACCTTATGGGATAGCAGAGGCTAGAACAGTGTGTTTCAAGCTGTGCTAGCTATCCTCGTATATGGACTCTTCCTACCGCTTTACATCAGGTAGTGTGACGTCATTTGCCATGCTTTGTGTGATAAAAAACCTATTGAAGGAAAAGCCCATACAGCCAAAATAATATTTTACGCCTATTAAAAACTGTGTGTGTGTTATGATATGTTTGAGTGTATGGTTCTTATCTATAATGTGTCAGTATAAGACTTTTGTCGTATAATATTTGTAAGTTTAAATTTTATTTAAAAAAAAATTAAGTTTCCATAGCAAGTCACACCCAAGGTGCCCACAAGGCCCTATCATGATAACAGAGCTTCTGTGATGTTTTTTATAATGTCTCAAAAGTTTTATGCTGAGATAGGGCCTTGTTGACAGCACCTACTGTTAAGTGTAAATTGTTTTATGTTTCTACTTTTTTGTTTTATTGTTTTGTAGGTACCATCAAATATTTACTGGTAGCCACCTTCACCTTCGCCAGGATGTTCGTTATCAGACCAAAAGGCGGCCAGAACCAGAGATATAACAATTTTCTTAAGCGCGGGTAACGCGCCGCTGCGAATGACCTCCAGGAGGCTGCTTGACATGCGACCGTTTTTTGGCAGCGACCTCTAGGAGGTCGCTTCACGGTCGAGGGGATTCTCAGGATGAAATCAACGTCCATAGAGCAGGTGATTTGAGAAAACAAAGTAACTTTCGCCAAGGTAGATCAAAAGTTGTAATCTCGGGCTCCTCCGTGCTTCACTGTGCACGATAAGCCGCTGGTCCCGGTTGTTACTGGAACCGCTTTAACCCACCAACTCGCATTGAGCCAACGTGGTGCTGTTATGGCTGGAGCTCCTTATGTACAGTATGTACAGTGTCCAGCAGTGGGATGGTCAAATCCGCAACTATGCCTTCTACTACTATACCTTTTACTGGATAAAGAATTTTACAATATTAAAGAATTCTTATCATTGAAATTCTAAAATTGAATGTGAAATTATTTAATTAATTATTGACTTAGAACATTATTGACATTTGACTTTACATTGTGTAATATATATTTTTTATACTATCTCTTATTTGACATCTCAATTTTAAAATATCAATATATTTTATAATTTATATTAGATTTGACATTATTATTATTATTATATCGATTATAATTATTTTATGTTTTGTTTAAATTGACAATCATTATGACAAATTGCATGTACCTAACTTAGTTTTTACAATGACAATTGTGTAAAAATGAAATAAATAAATCTAAATCTAAATCTATGGGGAATAGCGACAAGTATTAACACTAACTAAACATAGAACATTGGATTTTTGAATAATCATAAATGCCGCTTAACATTACTTCTTAGAATACGTTCTTTATTTACAACTCTATCAAATGGTGTAATGTTCAAAATCACCGGATTTGACTCCTGGCTAGAAGTGCTGTTTTTAAAAAATCCAAGGATGCAGTTTCACTTTTTATCAAAATCGGACCCGAGACTCCTTTGAGTACTTTTCACTATTCCTCATAGTTTCGGATTTGGCTCACCTGTGTAGGCTGGTAATCTATGTGATCGAGAACAAATTTATTTAAAATGTTAACTAACATATAAAAGCCAATTCACCAAAACATATAACTCTAAACATCCGCGTGAATCACAGCTTGGTAACTGTTCACCACTTAAAAAGAAATAAATTTTACGAATAATCAAATTGTTCCTACATATTCCGCCACGCGCGACCTTTTCTGTCAACGTCTTTTAGTTAGAAGAATATTTAATATATCTTTTTAAAAGCTTTGAGATTAATAGATTTATTTTAATAGCGAGGGCTTTTAACGTTCAAAGCGTGTTTATCAGTTAAATGTTAAATAGCGAAACATGAAAGGCATGTTTTTAACTAAGCGTTAACCTAACCAACAAAAGTACCAACTTCTTTTTAATACAAAGCTCGGCAAATGACTTAACACCACCTGAAGCGGTAAGAAGAGTCCATATGCGAAGACAGTTAGTGCAGTTTAGACACTGCTCTAGCCGCCTCCACCTTGCCGGCCCAAAATGTGCTTTTTCACGCCTCTCTTGAAGGAACCCATGTTATAGAAAGAAAGGGACACATGTGCTGGCAAAGTTTTTGAAGTTCTAGAAGTACGACAAAGAAACGAGGCACTAAATTTCTTTGTGCGTGATATTGAGGTGGAGACAGTGGATTGATGACTCCGAAGACCGGCACGCGTGCTCCTGAGCAGGAAGGGGGAAGGTGGGATAAGGTCAAAAAGTTCTCCAGAACACTCTCCATGATAACACCGATAGAAGGCGCTAAGCGACGCAATGTCTCGACGTAATTGTCAAGGCTCTGGGCTGTTCGTGACTTCCATCTCATCTTCAATGATACGGACAGCACGAAGCAGTAATCTGTCCAGTGCTCGAGGAGGTACTTCGCGGAGCCATCCCAAGACAACAGGTAGCTGTAACATGTGACTCAAGTATTCAACGGCTAGATGCAAGTTTATTCATTTAAGTAGCTCACTCAGTATTTTTAGTATTTATCACTTAGTATTTGACACGAAATATATGATGACAGTCACTAATAATACTTGATGAGGTGGATAACCACAAAAAAGTTTTCATCGTATTTCACACCACAATCACTTTTAATATAATAATCTTTTAGTTGCACGTCAACACAAACACTTGAATGTTCGCTCCGACACAATTTTTAATTATCTAGTCTAAAGTGTATTGTAAATGTTTTTGTGTTAATTTTATAGATGCATTATTTTTTTGGTTTGTTTTGTTTGTACTGTACTGTTTTTGTTTTTTTTTTGTTATTAAGGTCAAATAATTTTATATAGTATATTATTACCCGTAGGCCCTGCCAGAAGACCAGCGCCACAGTGACATTTGTCGCTGTGACATTATTTATGCTGAGGCAGTGACCTAGTTGGGCCCTATTTATTTTTTTATTTTGTTTGTACTTATAATTTATTTATTGGACAATAAATGTTTTCTTTCTTTCTTTCTAATTGTTAAATTTAATAGCATCATTATCATCATCATCATACCCGCCTATGATGTCCACTGCTGAACAAAGGCCTCCCCCTTCGCTTTCCAAATAAAACGGTTCTGCTTCGCCTGCATCCAACGGCTCCCCGCGACCCTGACCAGGTCTGTCCATCTAGTGGGACATTTAATAGCATGCAAACATAAAATTACATAAAAGTTATCGTTATCTGACACTTGTTGAACCAACATTTTTCGGTTTATGTGTTATCTCTGAGCCATAGCTCAGAGATAACGAGCTATGGCTCAGCAATCTGACCCAACATATTGGGTCAGATTAATAAATATTTTCGTTCACCTTTGTAGATAGAGTACAAAACATGATAAAACCTGTTATGTAAAGAAATGTAACACTACTGACATTAGAAATAGTATCATGACTCGATGGTATGGATTCTGTTGTGTGTCTCTATGTCGCAGCCATCTGGTTAAATTAACCTCTTAATAAGCTAGGCCTTTCATTAACGCCGGCATCCAATTAGATGCCTGGGCCGATAGTTAACTGAACTAGACTCACTCATCACTTAAAAACTTGGCATTTTAAAAGACCCTTGAACCTGCCAATCACACAAACAGCCATACAAACTCTTCGTACTCGAGAATCTGCCTAGGCATACAATTAACTGGCTAATTTTAATAATGTAGCAATAAAATAAAAATAGATAGATAAAAGAAAAACTTTGTATGCACACCAATGTGAATATATATCCTCAATCTCACACACACACACACACACGTCTATGTTTAGTTAAAAAAATGTGTACGTGGTTTAACAGCCGAAAATATCACGCGAATAATTTGTAGTGGTTTTAATATTTTTTGACCTTTTTTAATGTACTGTACATGTTCTTAGCAGAAAATGAAACATCACCTTTGTAATACCTATCGTAGACTCAGGAAGTAAGTCCACACAGAAACATAGTAATTCTATCCGGAATGTGGTATCCAAATGCAAAGATAACTACTGCAGGGTGAATCATATTGACCTTAACCTCGCGAAGGAACCATATCGTAGGAAGCTGGATAAATACACACACACACACACACAAATACACACACACACACGAACCGCCTTTCTTATTTCAGCCGTGAAACTGTTTGCATTGTTTCGGATTGAAGGGAAAGGTAGTCAATGTAATTACTGGGCATGGACGGCATTTCATCTTAGGCCTCAGGATGACAACGCACATGCAACAGGCGGCTGTAACCACTTGTTCGTCATCTAGTAAAATAGAAATATTTCGTTTCAACAGCTTTGTATGAAACTTTGAGCTGCGCGTGCACACCTGGTGGGCGGTTCTGGAACTGTATTTCAAAATGTTCGTCTCGTCATCGTTTTTTCGTCAAATGTGAGGGTGGCATTTGAACTGTAAACGTGACATCTGAACGATAGCATGACGTCATTAACTGACTTGAAAAAGAAGGAGGTTTTCAATTTGGTTGGTACTTTAACCATCGGAGCTACCAAGGACATGGGATAGCCCAGTGTATACCTATCCTCTAGTCTATCTGTCGACTGCCTTACAAGCCAGGTGCGTAAAGTTATTCGTTTATTTCTACTAGCTCCATTAGTTAATAAAGTGTTCATTATTACTACAATATCTAATAATGAAACATTCAAAACACTCACACCTTACCCAGCCTAAAGTAAGCTGAACGTGTCTTAGTGTGCGTGTCTCGTCATCACGGATAAAACTAATGTAACTCTATGGTAATATCTGTCGACTGTTGTCAAAAAACTCCATAATATCACCCAATTGTCTGTCGGTCAATTGTCGACCCGCCGGCATACTAGATGTACCACAATCAATCATGATACGTATCTCCTCTCCCCACTAACCCATACCCTGACGTAATACAACATTAAATTTTAATCTATTTTAGCGTACAGATAAGAAATCGTTTCGGAAATTTTATGGCGAATTTTCATGAGAGACAGGTGGAGCGTAGACGAATCGCTTTGAAAGCTTTCATTATCTCAACCACTGGAGATTGGAGATTACTTGTCAAAACCTTATCTTGGAAATATGGCGCAGACAGTCGCGCTCAGTTTAACGAAAGCGATAAATATTGTAGGTTTCAAGTTGTAACCATTTAATAAATTTCTCTTCTAAAGGCTACATCATTATCCCTACAAAACCCTAATCAGTACAGTGTTCTCTAGAATTAATTTATACAGGATGGTGACGACAGTACATAAATAAATTAAAACATGAGCTATAACCTATTCCTTAGGCTTAGGTGACTCTTACCGACATTTGTCTCTTTCTGTGTCCTTTATAAAGAATGAGATTAAAATCGTTAAGAGAGTCGCTAGGCAAATGTTAGTGAAAGCGAGCATCGATGTCATACCTACATAGCAAGCCGACGCAGGCCCATCTTTTCCATTGGGCACCGTGGGCAAGTGCCCAGAGCCCCGCGATCAATGGGGCCCCAAGTTTCCTTTTTGGAAATTAAGATTTTGATTAAATTTCTATGGAAATATGGATGTATGCGATATTGTATAAAATAATTGAATTGATAAACTACTCTTTTTTTGAAGTCGGTTAAAATAATAAAGTGCCCAGAGCCCCCAATAGGTTAAAAACGGCTTTGAGCCGACGAACTAAGTACATAGCAATACGATAGTGCTCGTTCAAACGAATTCTATCCAGAGGAAGGATCATCGTAACAAGGTCTTCTCGGTAGTTCAACTTTTGGAACCGGTGTAAATTTAGACATGATAGACAGATTTACAATAAGACATTGTGAGACCATTTCTTAAATAGATATACATAATTTGTGATTTTTGACGATTCGAAAGAGCTTCTGAGGAGCCTACTTGAATTAATATATTTTTGATATTTTTTTTTTTGATACCACAAAAAATACAAAATATTTTAATAAAAGCATTAACTAGATACTGGTGGCCACCCGCGAATACGCAAGCGACAAAGGTGGACTATGTAATATGCTTAGGAGTGAAGAAGTAACAGACAGAACTGCTTTCGCATTTATATAAATATGACGCCAAGTAATCACCACTAACGCTAATATTTATCAAAACTGTAACAGAATCATCAACTAATATTTACGTAAGCAATAATTCGTTTGCAACATATTCGTGTTGTTTAGGTTTATATTTATTACCGTCTTATGTTTATAAATACGAATTTAATGCTCATGTTACTATTTAGACACTGTATTGTGGTATCTCAATATAATTGAGATGTTACTTTTATGTTGCTAACCCTTTTTACAAAAATTATACTAGATTGCTTACCTTCAATTTAAAAAAATATTAAATTGTAAATTTCAAGTAACCCCCGGCTTCATTAATCATCTTTCTAACACCATCTCATTGAGACTATTCATAAGAGCCCAAACACGCTATATCTGCTGTGAGTTTCTGAAGAATTAAGGATCCCGCAGATTTTTTGATGGTATAGGATCAGTTCAAGGTTAGTACGCTATGGAAATGTCACCGAAGTTACAGTACGCCCAATTTCAATTCAATCAGATCTCTGAAAGCTAGTAAAACCCTTTTATCATGTAGAAAATGAGCTGATATTAAGCGTCTGAACTGATCTTCACAATAATACTTCATTCGCTCAGAAGCTACGATGCCACAGACAGACACACAGTTACATAGATACACCAAAAGACACTTGAAACTTATGACGCTCCTTTTTTAACCCCCGACGTTAAATCTAATGTCCCAAAGAAGCCCGTGAACAGGCGTAAAATGACCTAAGTAACTATTTATTACGGGTAATACTAATTCTTTTTTCTTTTATAAACAAGAATATTACCAACTGCTGGCATCCACAAACGTCGGCGATATTGTGGTAATCACTTTTACACGTGGACTGACAGTCCGGAAGCTCAGGAAGTTTATTTAATCATAACCACTGATTGCACGGCTCTCTTCCTTCACTTTCAATCACGGCGAGCTGCGGTTGAAATAAGGAAGGTAGTGTTTTAGTTCTATACTTATATGACACGGAGGTTTTTGATGAATCTCGAGGGATAATCGAGTAATAGGGAATTAACTCTACATGACGTAAACATTGACGTCATAGTACGCGCTGCCATGCATTTTTAATATATAAATTTGTTTTAGTTTTTTTTAATTCAAATATCACGGATATTTTTTGGCTAAAATTAATTATTTTTCACTATTGAAAACAGCTTAACGACCTTATTTTTTGGAGTATTAATTATTATTGTTGATTAATGTTTTGCGTCATACATTAATTTAATTTGGTGGTTGTTAATGTTGTTTAACCCATTAAGAATCAGATTCCACACACAATTGATTTTTTAACTGTCATAGACCTCCAAAGGTATAACGCCACTTGACAGATTAATGTAAGAATGCCAGTGTGATGGATCGTAAGCGGTTACCGTAGCCTATGGACGCTTGCAACGACCAGGGGTAACACTTTTGCGTTGCCGACCCTTTTCAAGCCCTTTTTTGAGTACCCCGTGCTGTACTCATTCGAAAAAACCTCTGCAGGGAGCTCATTCCAATAACCTGAGCGTACGTGGGAGAAAGTTTTTCTGAAACCGTACTGTAGTACGCGACCACTTTGGTTCCAACGTGTGAGGATGAACTCCCTGCCGATGGTGAGCGGTGCGATGGTAGAAAGACGCCATGGGCATCATGTCAAATAATTCCTTAAGCACACCACGTTATACAAACGGTAGAACACACATATGGAAGCAAAATCTCTTCTTAGGCTTCGTCGACGCCGTTCATGCATCGAAGAAACATGCGAATCAGCAATTCCATATTTGAAATCGGTTCGGCGCGGCTGTGACTACGAGGTGGCGAAAAGACGCGAGGCCATGCCGCGTTGAAAACAATTGCGAGCGAATTTTCATACATTTTTGAAACCGTACAAAATTGCGCATATTTTTCGAATTTGTGAAAAATTCAGGCAACATCCCAATACTCATAGCGCACCGACAGACACACCAAACTTATAACACTCCTCTTTTAACACCCCCCCCCCCCCCCCCCCCACGTCAAATCTAATGTCCCAAAGAAGCCCGTTCTAGAACAGCGTCAAAAGGTCCGAGCTGGTATCTAGGTGCCGGTCTGTTTACAAAATCTCGGTCGTCTGGCCTCAGCCTGAAGTTTCTGACTTTCCCGTCCATTACTGAGTCAGTCTTCATCGTTTTCCTGGTGATAAATCAAAAGGCGGCCCTCAAACAACATCAGTTAATCTCTCCTCCTTACTGTTGCATCAAAGAAGGAAAAAGAAAATTAAATTCCTCAGTTTCAATGTTTATTGCAAGACGCAGGCTTACTGAACAAGGCGCTTCAAAGCGTTTATTTTAGAGTTTGTGTATAGAGTAGAGAATGGCATATCCTGGGATGGGAACCGAATTCGCAATCGAATCTTTTCACAATCGTCGCCGAAGTTGTTCCCGCTTCTAGCCACTGAGCTACAGGGGACAGAAAGACTATAGTTATAGAAAAAAATCATGAGCTTTTCCTAAATCTTTATTTGTGAAATATCCACATACTTATTTCAATCATCCAGATAAGACAGAGAGACAAACATAATGAAATTATTAGTTAGTTAATATTATTTTTATGTGATAGACATAAGGGTTTTTTTGTTGACGATTCGAAAGTGCTTCTTGGGGGGCCTAATTGAATAAAGACATTTTCATTTTTTAATCATCATTTTGCCTTAAAATAACTAGGTGGTAGGCCCGTATATAGGGTCGTCTGGGTAGGTACCACGGCCTTTCTTATTTCAGTCGTGAAACAGTTCGCTGTGTTTCGGATTGAAGGGTAGCCAGTGTAATTACTGAGCATGGACGCATTTCATCTTAGGTCTCAGGATGACAACGCACCTGCAATATCCAGTGATTTTTCCTTGTTATTGTAGATGTCTATAGGCAGCTATTAACTATTAACATGACTCGCGGGGGATAGAGTCCCCCACCAAGCAGGTTATCGCAAATATTTCTTTTATTTTGAGGCTTACGAGCTTACGGCCTCATGTATTCTTAGCATCTCCCGAGAGGTCGCTGTGAGCCGGGTGAGCACCCGCCTGACGTTATTGGTTAACGAGTTACTCGTTACTGTGGGACCTAGGTCCCCCATTAGCAAGTAAGCAAAAGGAGGATGACAATTTTTGCCCCAACCCAAGTTTAATTTCCAACAAAACAATATTTCCAATAGTGCCTCATAAATGGAAAAATTATTTTTGGAAATAGTTTGAGTTAATATAAAGCTAAGGCTTTATTTAGACCTTAAGACCATTGTGGAAAAGCAATAAAGTTGAAAGTTGAAAGTTGAAAGGTTTTGTTGACAACATAAATAAAATCTTCAAAAATCTTTCATTTCGGAATTGTAATATTTTGTCAATGAAAACTTCCCGGTGTATTATATTCCTCTATGATGAAAACCATTGACCGGAGCGTTTTGTTTCATAGAAAACAAATACTTTTTTATGTTTTGAAAACCATAAAAGGTATTTTAATGTATTTATCATTATTTTTTCATATTAGTATTATTACTTTATTACAATTAAGATGAGTAATAATTAAATACAGTTAATTGGATTGAACAAGTTTATTACCTAGGAAGAAAATAACAAAACGCACTTTGACAGATGACAAACATTGCTAGTGTTGATTGTTATTACAATTCAGTTTTCTTTTACGTATATCTCAGAAATCGCATCTTTAAACAAAAATGGAATCGTATGTAAATATACTTTGTCTTAATAATATCTAATTGCGCCCTAAATTACTTTTGGACGTGTCAGTTTTAAGGTGGGGCAAGGCTTCATACTAAGATTAGCTTTGTTTGCCTCCTTTCTTGATTACTTTTGTATGCATTTGTTTTTTATAGAGTTATTCAGCACAATGAGTAAGAATTTCAATCCTTACCAAATACTAAGTCTGTTAAAAGACCAGGATATCTGATGGCAGTGTAAATAACGAGTTAACCAGGGCAGTTGTCGGATATCAGTGATTCAGACACTTTTTTGAAAAAAAAAATTATATTACACTCACATGTTTGTTTAAAACTGTAATAAACTTGTTTTTTGGGATTCATTATTATGTTTTTTATTTTTATTTTAAATAAATAAATCCATTAATTCTAGTGTCCTACTTGTGGAGGACCTAGGTCCTCCACAAGTGAATTTATGTAGGCTGAAAAAAGCGAGTTATGTTAAGGGATAAAGTAAAGGTTATTCAAAGCTACTGTATTATTTATTATGGTTTAGGATATGAAATCATTGCCGAAACATACTCAATTGATTATAATTTGGTAAATAATAATATTACGTTATGATTAATAGCAATAATAATATTTAACGTTTTTTCTCATTCTGCGTGTCTAATCTTTATGCCCAATTCATCAAAATCGACTTAGCGACTTATAAGCGGAAAATTAATAAAGCTACCTACGCATTTATAGCATTCGAATTATGTAAGTATTGGACGCCATGATCGGGCATTATGTCAATTTAGCAAATGTATCAATTTTATGTAGTAACTATAATAATAAGTTGCGGTGTGAGGCGCGGCGGCCGGCGCGGGCGCACGCTGTATAAGGGCACAGCAAGTTCTGACAAAGATCTCTGGCATTACTATAAACTCCCAAAATGGTGCCTTAAAAGTCCAGTGTTCCGGCTTCGATAATTATTTCCAGTTTTTAATGGCAGCCAAATTTGCGTATGAAGAACAAGAGGAATTCTCCCAATGCCAAAGAAGTTATATTGTTAGCGTATTGAAGCTTATTGAAAGAAATTCTATTTCGCGAGACCCTTAGTAAGTTATAATGCTTTTGGGGGTTTTATTAAGCACTTGTTGACTTAGAAAACATTTATTTAAGAGATCTATGTACTCTCCGTACCTTTCCAACGGATCTTATGACGGTGGCTTGCTGTTGCTGCTTTTCGGTGCGTAGAGTCGGTCTGTGCGTAATCCTAAATTGTTTGATGCTCTTTTTAAGAAGTAATGTACCAAAAATGATCCTATAAGCAGAATGTGTCATTACTATATTGAAATTTGTTCAGAGTGTGACAAACTTAGCGATAGTCCTCAGGTGCTTAGGAGGGCTATCACTTCAATTATTCTATAACGCACAGGGTAGTTAAAATAGTGGTTGAGTAAGTATTTTTATTGTTTATTGTTTTTTTATGCGTGTTTAGGCAGGCACTTGACCACAATCTCACCTGATGTTGTGACGATGTGGTTGACGGTGTTACGTGCTCACCTAGAAATTTCCTATTCACTCTAGCCTTGAAGAGCTCCAAGTTGTATCGCTCGGGGAAAACGTCAGGACACAGGGGATTCGTCAGGAGGCAGGGAATTCCACTCCTTTGCTGTTCGCATTATAAAAGTGTTTGCGAAGCGTTTCCCGAACTAATAAATTACTCATCGAAAGTTGTGCACTTTTGTAGCTGAACCTCACATTCGTCTTAAGTCTTTTGGACACATAAATTTGTAACAATGTTTTAAATATACCATAGTGTAAGTATATTTCAAGCCACTTTAGACTCCCGGGAGCATATGAATATGACAATTAAGAGACCACTCCCCCTTATTATGATACATGGAAGTAAGACATGGTTTTAAAATGATGCTTTCACTTTTATGTGTTAAAAAACAGGAACAGTAAGTATCAGTTTAAAACGGAATTCAGTCCGAATAAGGAGGATTGTGTCTAGAATGTAAGCTAGACATGTTAACTGTTAAAAAACCGAAAACTAACTTCAAAATACTACTAAAAATGCGACTTGTCTTTATATGATATCTTTCATGCAGTTGTTAATGTATCTTGACTGTTATTTCATGAGGAGCTCCGTTCTCTATCTCCGAAGGTCTTAATCAGATCTCTGTCAAATTGTCTCTGTCAAAAGTGATACCAATTTAGTAGTATTCCCTTATAAAAAAAGAGATTTAAAGAAATTGGTTAACACTTGACGAAGATGTTGCGTAACATACGCACAAAAATATAATTGAGAACTCTCCATTTTATAAGTCGTTTGAAAATTAAAAGCTTTTACAATGTTTTAACTTATTTGTTTCTAGCTTTTATTTTTTTAGTTTGCGCAAGTAATTTTTTCAATTTGTCAGATATTATTTATACAGCGAATATTTATGACAGATTCTCTTTTAGCTAATTTTCAACTTGCCAAAGTTACTCTCTGGATAAAAGTCTTCAACGATTGAAAAATTGGCCTTAAATTTGTAATACTATGGTAAAAGTTATAGTTTCATAAGTACGTAGGTATGAAAGGCGATTGCTTTTTATATTTAAGATATCTTTGAAATTAAAAATGACTTAATAAATTGAAAATTCACCTTGTTTATTCGATGAACACGTTAATTAAAACAAAACAGTCCCAAACTCGCTAATGGTTTTCAAAAGAAGTTTAAAAGTTTTTCTGCGGGAAAAAAATACGTAAAAGAACTTTTTAAGTACCTTATAAGTACTGGGCAGCTTGCAGAGGGTACTCCTGATAATCACTTCACTAGCTTTCTCACAAACACGGTCACTTCACTGCGTCACGTCACTCGATGTCGGAATTCGGGACAAGTTTAGTAAGCGTGGTCGCGAGTGCGATCGCGGGATGGCGCGGCAGATGAATGCGGCCGAGCGCCCGCCGTCCGCGGCGTCATCGGGTAGACGTCGGCGCCGCGCACCCGGCGATCGCCGTCCGATACGATGCAGTCGTGAGTTGTAGCGCGCGGGTCGATTGCTTATTATTTTAAAACATTTTTTTATCTCTAAAGTCTAGGAAGATAAATAATTACAAAATAGACTCACTCAGGCTGTAAGCACATCTTCATTAAGAACGATGAAAAATTCTTAAATAAATCTTTATAGGAGACACCTACATTAATAATTTCCTAAATTCTAATAAATCGATTTGATTTTTAATCAAATTCGGCAAGGTCCTGTGATTCCGCGCTTTATTTTGCAAAGAGGTAATGATTAAGTGCTAATTATTCTATCGTTTTGTCGTTGTATTTCATATCGAATTATAAATTGTTCTGTAGATATTAATGCTATCTCTTTCCTGTAAATCATGATTCAAGGAGACGGATGCAATCACGCTATAATTACTGCAAACTTTGTAATATTGCGTTTTGATGATTTATTTTACGATGCATAATCTATATATATAAAAATATGTTATGTTGGTTTGTGTACGCTTCAAAAACTCAAAAAGTTCTGCACCGATTGAGTCGAAATTTTAACATGATATAAAATCCGCATAAAGGATTGTTTTTATCTATTTTTTGCATCAGTCACATATCTGCGACCGCGAGAAAACAGTTTTTTTAACGATGCGCCACTGCGAAGCGTGGCAGGGTACAGCTAGTTGTATATGATTATATTAATCCGCGTCTTACTCATAATCAAAGGGCTTTTTATTTAAATGGACACAAGCTAAGTACCTGTAATTTGTCTAGTCTCATGAGACCCCCGGGGGCCTTACGACACTTTAAAACTGAAATTGTGGCTTGATAGGTAAATCTTTAGCCCGTTTATCCGCTCCTTTCAAGCCTTTCCCTCAGTCCAGCTGTGCAAAAACACCATGAATAGATATTTTTAACCGACTTCAAAAAAAGGAAGAGGTTATCAATTCATCTGTATGTTTTTTTTATGTTTGTTACCTCAGAACTTTTGACTGGGTGAACCGATATTGATGATTCTTTTTTTGTTCGATGCGGAATAGTTCCCATTTGGTCCAATTAAAATTTTTTGAAAATCCATTGGGTAGTTTGGTTTTTAAATAAAAAAAACTGGAAAAATTAAGTCGTCTACGTATGCGAAGTTGCGAATATTTGCATTCCTATGATTTTTTTGTGAAATGATACGATAGTAGAAAACAATATAAGTTGACGGTCACCCATCTAGCTTTGACCTTCAAAAGTTATCACTAAAAATCGTGTGAAAAAAAATTAAAACAAAAATTAAAACCGACTCCAAAAAACTGAAAAGGATAAAATAATTAAATTTTAGTAGGTACTCATCTCTCGAGGAGCTCGGTGGCGTAGTGGATTGAGCTCTTTGGTTTCGATCACGAAAACAAAGCAACTTTCGCCATGGTCGGTCCCTGGATGGGTCAATCAAATTTATAATCTTGAGCTCCTCCGTGCTTCGGAAGGCACGTTAAGCCGTTGGTCCCGGTTGTTACTGCAACCGCTTTAACCCACCAACTAGTCGGTTTTAATTTTTGTTTTAATTTTTTGAAGTTGATGCTTCACTTTCTATTGTTTTTGACAAACATACATCCGCTTATTTTGATTGAAAAACCGCTACGGAAAATTGATAAAATTCCAATTGTTAGCGATCTAGTAAATTCTGATTGTAATTAATATATTTATTTAACAAATTAATATAACTCATGAAACGGTTACTTGATTTATATTTAAAATAACAGATATTAATGGATCGTCAAGTGATTGGTGTTATCCAGCGGCCATGTTGTTGGTGATTGTCAAAAGGAATAGACGTGTACACTTTAAAATAAATTGCATTTACGTTTTCAAATAGTTAAACTAATTATTGGAGATGTCATTGAAAGGTAGTGAACGCCAAAATGTAAGTTAATTAATAATTCTTGTTATCGTGAAGGCTAGCATCAAAGATTTGGTGAGTCCTTTTAAGATTTATCAAGAGATAATGATTGACCAACCGGTGGACAGGGAATGGCTATAGGGGTGGTTTGGAGGCCATTTAGGGACCGTAAGGTCCCGCCATAATTATCATCTCATAAAGAGATGGTAATATGAACAAAATAGTAAAATGTATGGTGAATTGGGTAGTACGAAAGTACCTACCCAGATTCAATAACAAGATTATTTTCAACTAGGGCCGAGGATTCTAACATATCCGAAGTGGTAAGAACGTTGGTGAACGCCCATTGGTATTTAAAATATTTTATTACTTAGTCACGGCTACCCGCTAGTTTATTAATGCTTATTATGAATACGTAAGTCTAATTGAATGTTCACTAAATTATTAATTTAACTATATTTTAAGTAGACTATGATTGGTATCATCTTGTTGTCCCCGTCATGAAATTATTACTTTGTTGTGCGTTTAAAATGCAATGACACATTTGGTTAACTAATATAATTATGAGAGTAAAATAATTAAATATTTTTTTATCAAGAATAAAAGAATAATGAAATTTATTTCGCTTGAAATATGGTACATACATGTTTCGATGTTAACAAAAGGTTTGGGATCCACACATTCCACCAGAAACTGGCATGCAAAATGTTTTTTTTTGTTATCTGTTACAACAAATAAATTAAGATACACAATGTGAAAAAACATTTAAAATAATCGAGGTACCTACTACAATTTTAGTTTCATATTACAACAATTGATTTCTAATGTTCTTTAAAGTATTCAAAGAACTCATTAATTGAAATAAAGCAATTTTCAATCAACTATGTTTTGAGTTTTTAATGTCATTGTTCAATCTGTTATAAATTTTTATGGCCATTGCATAACTATTTTTATTAAATGAAGTTGTTGTTATAATTGGAAGTATTAGACTATTAGGGTGTCTATTGGTACCTATTCTTAAATAAGTTTGGATAAGTTCGAACTAAAGACCAACTATGTGTGGATGTGCCAACAATGTGTAGTTTGAGTAAGTTAAATGTATACAGGGTGTACCAAAAATACAAATAAAGCGAAAAGGGTGTAAATGGGTCCCTTGTGTAGAGTTTATTACCAATGTATGACAACTGTAGTATGACATTATTACATGCTTAAAATTAATTATTTTTGATAAAATAATCGACGTTGAAGCGCAGCTCTATTCTAAGTTCATTCCCCCTAACAGGCGTAATTACCTCCTACTCTAAGAAACTTTTCTACTCCTGGTAGCTAATATTTATTTGATCAAATATTAACCTAAAATAAATAACCTATAATTCCTCAATTCTAGTATTTATTTTACTAGGCTAAGTACAAAAAAGATAAATAGATATTAGATAACTTTATTGAATACTTTACAAGAATATTAAGTGAGTGAGAATCAAGATAGGTATGAGTCAACATAAACACCACAAATAAATTTTAAAGTTGTATTGAAGTAACAATCTGAGTAGGTAGGTTCTATCTACCTAATAGCTCAGATGAATAAACTAAGGTTTTAAGCCGTAAACCAAAAATAAAAATAATTTTAATTGAGTAGGTATGTATTTATCACACACAAGAACCCGTAAGATCGATAAATGTGGTTAAAAATTTATCACGGATCAATCAATTAGGTACTATGTAATTGTACTAGCACTATCCTACCATTTAGAAATAAAAAACAACTTACCTCGAACTTGAAACACTTTTTTCATAAAACAACGCAAGATGACAAGCAAGCTGACGGCTCACCTAACAAGCGGGGCCACTTAACTTAATCAACACAGCTTTACAGTTCACATGAATATCTCACACAACAACATAACACTTACAACAACATAGCCCTAAGATTAGAGAAGCAGTTCAAAGTGTACCTACTCCTCCTTGCTGCCTCTACAACGACGGCCGTCGTCGGGACGGACACGGCCTGTGTCGCATTTCGCACCATATTATCGTCATCGTCCTTGTAATCGATGCCAACATACCTACTCATGGCATACACATAGCATTATCTCGCAATATTTAATAAGAATAACGACGATCAGAGATAAAATTATACGCGACTACACTTTATGAAATTATGATCAAATGGAATAAGCTCGGAAACAGATGAAATGACACTGACGAGCCGACAAAGCGGGAAGCGGCTTTGAAATAGGTAGTCTGCGCGCGCCGCTCTGCGCCGCTGTTTTTCCTTCTGCGCATGCGTACGGGGAATGACAGGGATTGTCAACATTTAACTAGTTTTTTAGTCTAGTAAAATTATTTTAGGTATGGATCGCAATAAGTAATTTAAGTATTATTGTATTATTGTGCCCAATAAACTTTTTTCTATTCTATTCTATTCTATTCAATAAACAACTTTGACTTTAGTATCCTTATAACTATTGGGTCCAAGCTAAGGCTGGTACCAAAAAATAATAGTTATGACGAGAACAATACAAGGTTTTCGTTTTCGTTAAGAGGGTTATTAGAGCGCTGTTCGACTTAAATTGCATTTAATTATCGTGGCAAGCAAGAGGTATTTAATTAAATGTTAAGATGATTTTCCGGAGTGAATCTTCTGTATTTGTACTATTATGTATCTGTGGTATAAGAAGTAGTGTAACATAATTACGCCAACGACGCAAACAAACCGTTTAATGCTTGTCTTGCATTCGAAGCCCAGTAAGATCCATTTTTTCAACGTTAAAAAAGTAGGTTATAAAATAAGTAAAAACATATCCAAGCGAGCACGGTCGCAAACACTACCTAATCAACAGTTTATAGGCACTTAGTCATAATCCGGCAGTACTCTGCTCGGTTTTTTTTATATCGAGTATTAAAAAAAGTCTTTTGAATAAAATGTTGTGAACCAATGACACATTTGGGGGCGTTTAGGGTTTCATCGGAAAAAATGTAAACCAAATTTTTGAATCTCCTCTGAACTCCTAGTACTCACATAATCTTACAATTTAATTTTGACCGACAAATAACCTTGCTGGATCATGCTCATTTAAAGGAAAAGCTTGTAAAATAAAGGGAAGGCCGGTACATTTTAAATCCAAGTGAAGACTTCTTCGGCCCGCTTTAATGCGTAGGTAATTCCGTCGACAGCGACAATGCGCGTTCGTTGTGATTGTGACCACTTACTACTACCATATCATCATTAACATCATCATACCAACCTCTGATGTCCACTACTGAACAAAGGCCTCCCCCACCGATTTCCAAATGAAATGGTTCTTGGCAGCTGCATCCAAGGGCTCCCCGCGACTCTGACCAGGTCTTCTGTCCATCTAGCTAGTGGGAGGCCGTCCTTCTTTGCACTTCCCGGTATGTGGTCGCCATTTTAAAACTTGAACGCCCAACCAGCCGTCTGTTCAGCGTGCTATGTGCCCTGCCCACGCCACTTCAACTTGCCTTACCATACCATTCAATTTTTTATAACGGCAGTCATCAGGTAGGCCATTTTACACGTAATGGTATAAAAACCAGTTTTATTGACCCAGAGCGATGCGTCACGTAGTTTATTTCCATTTAATAGTAATTTTGAACCCTGTTCTCGTTTGACCCGTCGCTTCGATTGTGCAATATCGCGCTGTGACATAAACAAAACAGCTTGAAAATAACATCACACCTTTTCACATCGCGCATTTTTTGATAAAGATATGTACCTCCCACCCTGTCACTGTATTTGAATACTCCGGTATGTACGAAAACTTACGTATTATTTAAGTTTAAAAAATAAATGCGGAACCCGAGGTGTATTTTTTCAAATGGCGGTGAATTCTGCTGCAAGTCTAGTATTTTCAAAGACTAAGCGGTAGCAGATGAGTGCTTAGTTAGATTAGTGCAATTTGATTTTACATACTCTATTTATTGAAAGGTGTTTACGTAATATGCGAAATCGATTCTAATAGCAAATTATTGCTTAAAAATAATAAACAACACCTAAACAAAAAGATAAATAATTGTTATAAAAATTAAAAAATAAATGATTATTTCAATAAAATTATTATTACTTATCATCGTATTAGAAATTAAGGCATCGTACTATAAGTTTTATCGGCAAAGAAAGTTTTTTGCATCTCAGATGGAATCGACGGGACTAATAGTTTGCATATACTAGTCTTTGGAAATATAGTCTATTAATTTGATGTAAATTTTAGGTTGAATGACATTCACAGCCGATCACTAGAGTAGTGACATTTTCATTTTGAGTTTTCGATGAAGAATTTCTTTTTTTTGGGTACTTCTGATACACCGTGTATATACTAGGCTAGTTACATACCTACTTACATATTCTATGCAAAATATATTTTAATTTGAACAGCAGGCCGTGTCCCGAGGGTGGCAAACGGTAGCTAGCTTTATTTAAACCTTTAGCAGACCGTGTCCCGCGGGTGGCAAACGGTAGATAGCTTTATTTAACCTTTAGCAGGTTAGTGTCCCGAGGGTGGCAAACGGCAGTTGATAAGATCAGCATGACGGCAGGCCGTGTCCCGAGGGTGGCAAACGGCAATGGACAGGATCAGCATCACGGCAGGCCGTGTCCCGAAGGTGGCAAACGGCAATTTATAAGATCAGCATGACGGCAGGCCGTGTCCCGAGGGTGGCAAACGGTAGCTAGCTTTATTTTTCCTTCAGCAGACCATGACACGATGGTGGCAAACGGCAGCTTGCAAGTGATTCCGAAATTAAGTCCACGATATCCACGCGATTAACTTACTTGATATTCAAAAATGCCTTAAGTAGTTGTACCGTTAACAGAATAATTGGATGGAAAATAAAAATTTTTGATTTAACAATTAAACAGGATAGTAACATGGTTACCTACATTATGTTATTGATAAATTAAATATTATATGAATTATTTATAAAAAATTACTTTATTAATTAAACGATCTCTAGAATTGTTGATAATAAAAAATAACTTATATTCAATCTAACCGTAACCGGTCTCGCTCGTATTGTTGTATAATGAGCTTGTTTTGTTTTTCATTTCGGTTGTTTGTAAATTTAGCGATAAATAAAATAATCAAGTATAGAGACATACCTTTATAACAGGAAGGCCGAAAGATCAGGAATAGGGACATTCCTGTCGCAGGATAGCCGACTGTTAGCGATCTAGTAAATTCTGATTGTAATTAATATATTTATTTAACAAATTAATATAACTCATGAAACGGTTACTTGATTTATATTTAAAATAACAGATATTAATGGATCGTCAAGTGATTGGTGTTATCCAGCGGCCATGTTGTTGGTGATTGTCAAAAGGAATAGACGTGTACACTTTAAAATAAATTGCATTTACGTTTTCAAATAGTTAAACTAATTATTGGAGATGTCATTGAAAGGTAGTGAACGCCAAAATGTAAGTTAATTAATAATTCTTGTTATCGTGAAGGCTAGCATCAAAGATTTGGTGAGTCCTTTTAAGATTTATCAAGAGATAATGATTGACCAACCGGTGGACAGGGAATGGCTATAGGGGTGGTTTGGAGGCCATTTAGGGACCGTAAGGTCCCGCCATAATTATCATCTCATAAAGAGATGGTAATATGAACAAAATAGTAAAATGTATGGTGAATTGGGTAGTACGAAAGTACCTACCCAGATTCAATAACAAGATTATTTTCAACTAGGGCCGAGGATTCTAACACAATGGGACAAATCTGAAAATAAGATACATCGGTTTTCCCGATTGGCTTTTATGTGACATAGTTTTGAGGTAACAAATATACCAAAAAAAAATTTCCTCCTTTTTTAAAGTCGGTTGAAAAGTTTAGAATTAGATTGTAGAGTCGTCTGGGTAGGCACCACCGCCTCTCTTATTTCAGCCGTGAAACAGTTCGCTGTGTTTCGGATTGAAGGGAAAGGTAGCCAGTGTAATGTGGGCCGTCAGCTTGTTTGTCATCTAGTTGTATAAAAAAAGAGTTGTTTAACGGGTTAAGTCGACCTAAATCCTTTTAGGGGTTGTAGTTGCCACCATTCCTATCTGATTTGACTATGAAATTTTGTACCCCAAACTTAACCAATCTAAGATATTGGATATTGAAGTTTTTTTGAAAAAACTACGAGTATTTTGTCTATTTGTCTTTATATTTAGGTGTTTTTTTGCCTCTAATTTATTGCAATTTATGTTTAGTAGATAAGTCTATAGGCGGCAGTAACCGCTTACCACCAGGTGGGCCGTCAGCTTGTTTGTCATCTAGTTGTATAAAAAAAAAAATGTCAATACTTAAATCGCAGTTACGAGAATTAACTGGGTCATAGCAGATGGTTGATAAATTATAAAATGAAATAAATTCGTCAAAATTAAATTTTCTTTCCAATAGTTTAAAAATATCTACGTTTCATTGGCTATCCGACAAGGTACAGAAAGCTTTAGGTTTTCAAAGGGTTTTATCAGAAAAAAACTTTGATGAAAGGCTCTCAGGTAGAAGTAAAAAATAGCGGTAGGTAAGTGTTGGTGACTAATAAGTGGACTGTATAAATGCTGACTAAAATGATAATAATATGGTTCGGAATGAATTAGATTTTATTGTAAAATAATACGTAACAAACAACAATATCAAAAAACAGGTAACCTAGCAACGCCCGCCAAGTGCGAGCCGTATTATATCAAAGAGGAAGAGGTTAATCCTCAACACTCTCCCTCCTCGTGACAGAAGAAACTTATATGAAAATATTTCAACAAAGGCCTTCTAACAAAGACACTTAATAAAGTATATCGTAAAATGGCTACAGCCTCTCGCGCAGGTCCGCGTAGACTGTTGTTAAGCCTTAATAAATTTTCAGCCACTGTAAACATGGGCTTAGTATCCTCATACAACCTCTCAAAAATTAGCCATTCGGAAAATTTCCCGTCGAAAACTGGTAACTGGGAAACGCTCACCTTCGGTTTTCTTGCACTTAGGTTCTGAATGGCACGAGTAAGTTCCTTGATGGAGTCATGGTTAGTACCAACTTGCACACAAGGGGCCGGCGTGAACGCAAGTGCCCCAGTACCAGCAGGTTTTGCTAAAAAGGGCACTGAGGTGGAGAGACCTGCAGTCACATGAGGCTGTGCTATCGTCGAAAAAGGCACCTGTGAATTATAATTAGGACGATCATCAGAGAGGAACTTTTTTGGTTGGTTATGTACTGATTCTGAATCATTTTTACATAACCAATTCTCGACTTGGGCCTTCGAGGAATGCGTCGAATGTGTTATACGGCTATGGCTGCGATTAGACACACTACTATGGTCACTAGCGTCTATCCTAGCAAGCTCCGCTTGGTACTCAACATCGCACGCTGATTTTTCTATCTCCGCAAGCCGACGTGCATGCTCCGCTTGTAACGCAAGCTTTCGCACCGTCCTCGAAGAGGTCGCTGTGCGACGCGAGGACTGTGAACAAGGTGCGGAAATTGCGATACTCTTACCTGAAGTTCCAGGCTTACCACTGACGGGCTTAGGCGTTGCAGCAATCGGTAGCTCCACCTCGGGAGCAGATGCGGGTTCGTTACGACGAGATCTTGTCCGAACCATATTTGAAAAAATTTGGAAAAAAAACTATTTTGAATTAATGACGGCGACGAATGGACCAGAAAAATGCTGACTAAAATGATAATAATATGGTTCGGAATGAATTAGATTTTATTGTAAAATAATACGTAACAAACAACAATATCAAAAAACAGGTAACCTAGCAACGCCCGCCAAGTGCGAGCCGTATTATATCAAAGAGGAAGAGGTTAACTATTGACTGAACTGCTAGTCCACTGGCAACCGAATCAATTTCCTAGCTGGCCGCTTGAAAATTCCTGTGGCAGTCTTCACTTCCGCTACCCGCACCGAGCCATCTTTGCCCGGAAAAACAGCAGCAACCCTGCCTTTCGGCCAAACTCCACGCGGCAAGCTTGAATCGATAATGACAACGACGTCTCCCACTTTAAGGCTCGCGTGGCCGTCGGGGGTTGAGCGCTTTGGAGTAAATGTAGGCAGATATTCCATTACCCATCGCTGCCAGAAATGATCGGACAAGCGAATCGCCTTCCTCCAATCCGAGCGGCTGAGCAAATCCCAGTTCGACAAAGTGATAGTAACGGGAGCACCCGAAGAGGATCCAAGGAGAAAATAATGAGGCGTGAGAGCCTCTTCTTCCGCATCAACGGTGACATATGTCAAAGGAAGGTCTCCAGTAGGGGACTCATCGGAGCCACCTTCTTCAATCTGCAGTACTGACACTCTCTGGTGATCTTCTTTATAACGATTCTCGCACAAAAAATAAAAAACCACTCCTTTCTAATCTCATTCAGGACCATTTCGTGGTTTGCATGAGCAGCTTTGCAATATAAATAAAATATAAAAAGGCGAACAGCATGCTGGTTTCCATCCAGTCCTATTGGCCGTCTTGCCGTTTCACCCACATCAAATGCCAAAACAGGTAACCTAGCAACGCCCGCCAAGTGCGAGCCGTATTATATCAAAGAGGAAGAGGTTAATCCTCAACAGTAAGTAAGCGTCAAATTTATCACTTGGGTCAGAAAACTGAATAAAATATCCAAATCAGTACAAAATAACGTTATTAACAGAAAATCTAAAACTACAGCTCACGTTCCACGTGTCCGCTAGGTGGACCTTACTAGGTGGTAGGTAGGCCCGTATGTAGGGTCGCCTGGGTAGGTACCACCGCCTTTCTTATTTCAGCCGTGAAACAGTTCGCTGTGTTTCGGATTGAGCGGAAAGGTAGCTAGTGTCATCACTGGGCTTGGACGGCATTTCATTTTAGGCTTTATGCAGGTATTTGCAGGTTATTGCAGGTATAGGCGGTGGTAACCGCTTAGCATCAGGTGGGCCGTCAGCTTGTTTGTCATCTAAACCCATTCTTATTTCATTTGCCGGATCAATTATGCTCTGTCTCTAAACATCAACAGATGTGATTGAATTAGGTTCGTTGTAAACCAGACACTTCATGTGTCTGACAGGAATGATGGATACTGCAACCTCTTTAAGGATCTAGATCGAATCAACCTGTAACCCTTTAAGAGGTTGTCCACTACACGTAGGGGTGTGACCTTTCGTCACACTGAGGACGTTATATTCGGTAGTGCCGAGAGCCCATCAATCACTGACGAGGAGTGACGCACACTTCGATGATCGATATAAGTAGTTTTCTCAGACAGAAAACTAACGGGGCAAATAAAAATAATAACTTTCATTCGTTGTGCAACTATTACTAGCAAAGTATTTTTTCATATTCTCTATTCTTACTCTGAAACTATACTTTAGGAACCTTTTGATGAAGTTAAATTGAAACTGGTGTCAGGATGAATGGTACAGTAATAAATAACTTCCGTTATGCTGATGATACCGTTATCTTACCACACTCCCTACAAGATCTCCAAAGTTGTTGAAGATCTTGTAAGGAGTGAGCCAAGATAACCGCTTAAATATTGTTGTGGAAAATTACGGGCTAGAGATGAACATATAAAAAAAATTTTAAACAAAAATTAAAACCGACTTCAAAAAACTGAAAAGGATGAAATAATTAAATTTAAGTAGGTATTTATCCCCTAGAAACATATTTTTGGAGTCGGTGCTTTACTTTCTATTGTTTTTGGAAACCACTTAGCACCAACTCCAAAGATATGTTTCTAGGGGATGAATACCTACTTAAATTTAATTATTTCATCCTTTTCAGTTTTTTGAAGTCGGTTTTAATTTTTGTTTAAAATTTTTTTTCACAATTTTTAGTGATAACTTTCTGCGGTCGAAGCTAGATGGGTGACCGTCAACTTATATTGTTTCCTACTATCGTATCGTTTCACTAAAAAGTCATTGGAAAAGCAAAAATTCGCAATTTCACATATGTAGACGATTTCATAATTTCAGTTTTTTTTAATTTAAAACCAAAGTACCCAACTGTTTTTGAAAAAATTTTTATGGGACCAAATGGCAGCTATTCCGCATCAAACAAAAAAAGAATCACGTAAATCGGATCAGTAATCTCGGCGTAATCGGTGTACATACATAGAAAAAAAAAAAAAAAAACATACCGGCCGAATTGAGAACCTCCTCGTTTTTGAAGTCGGTTAAAAAGACCAAGTGTAAGATAATGAGCAAGAACGCGGTGAGATCTTAGCTCGCAACTCGTGGCGTTGTGGAGACGAGATGGTGAAATGTATATAGCGTCGTCTATTTGTAAACAAAATTTTAAACAAAAAACATATTTTTGGAGTTGGTGCTAAGTGGTTTCCAAAAACAATAGAAAGTGAAGCACTTAGCACCAACTCCAAAATATGTTTCTAGGGGATGAATACCTACTTAAATTTAATTATTTTATCCTTTTCAGTTTTTTGAAGTCGGTTTTAATTTTTGTTTAAAATTTTTTTTTCACAATTTTTAGTGATAACTTTCTACGTTCAAAGCTAGATGGGTGACCGTCAACTTATATTGTTTCCTACTATCGTATCGTTTCACTAAAAAGTCATAGTAAAAGCAAAAATTCGCAATTACGCATATGTAGACGACTTCATAATTTCAGTTTTTTTATATTTAAAACTAAAGTACCCAACTGTTTTTGAAAAAATTTTTATGGGACCAAATGGCAGCTATTCTGCATCGAACAAAAAAAGAATCACGTAAATCGGATGAGTAATCTCGGCGTAATCGGTGTACATACATAGAAAAAAAAAAAAAAAACATACCAGCCGAATTGAGAACCTCCTCGTTTTTGAAGTCGGTTAAAAATAAAACATACTTCAAAACAGAGGTCAGTCAGTGAAGTCAGTTTTAGTGTTTGCGTTATACGCTTTTTATTTTAATATTTTGTTAATTTCTTCTAAACATTATAGTAAACGTTCGAATGATATTTGAACGTTTTAAAACTTTTTAATATTTAATATGCATGAGATAATTTTTTTTCGTTAAAATAATATTGAACGGGAAATAAAAACCACTATTGAACTTACTCAACATCACCAATATGTACAGGTCAATAATTCAGGGTACAGTCACGTCATACGTAGAAATCTGCTGGCGGCCATTACACGAATCAGCCCAATATCTGGTTTGTTATACAGTCGACGGCACATCAACTGTAACAGTTTGACCTTGTGACCGCCCTCACTTCGGTTGTAATAGAGGCGACTTTTGCAGTGCAACTGTTACTTGATATAGTCCGGTACCGCTAGGTTTTTAGGTTCCAAAAATATTAAAGTTTATGATTTTTTGCATACAGTTAGTATACTATTTGACTAACCTAAATCATGATTTTGTGTCATTTTTGATGGTTGCTAAGGTCACAATTTAGGTATTTGTCTTTTTATGCATTATTTCGTTAAAAAGAAAATTAGAGTTTAAAATTTAACTTCCATGATGATAACAAAGTCATTACTGATATACATAAGCTTTTTGTGCCATCTCACTACATGAGAATACTGGATTTAACCAAATACTTACCTATCGCTGTATTAGCTATAGAAAAATATTAAAGTTGGTGAAATAAGTGTTAACAGTTCTCTAACTCTAGTATCTATTGTTTAAATCATTTTGTGTCATATTCATCCATGGTATTCGGAACTATAATTTTTTTCCTATTTCACCCCCTGTAATAGCCATAAAAGAAAATTCAAGTTATTAGAGTTTATGTCTTTATTAATGTTATGGTAAAAGGAAGCTCTATGTTTAATTTGTGTCGTTTTTATCCATGGGATTTTGATTTATATTGTTTTCAACATTTTGTGCGAAGATCACTAGCGCGGCCACAGCGCGGCAAAGGAGCGCGTAGGCATTCACTGGCTCCGGCGACCGGCTGCCGGCCGGGAGCGAGGCGCTGTAATTTGTTTGTTGTTGTACGAGTAGTGACTTGTGATAATTGCATAGAAAATGGAAACTAATATAACATGTCTTATTTGTGGGCTTATGTTGGGTGGTAAAGCTGTAAAATTAAAAGAAAGAATTTTATTAACGCATTATGCCTCCCGTAAATATACACACATTACCATTACCCCCATGCCTTCATGAATTGGAAGCGCGCCGCCCATCGGCGGCGGCGACACCTCGAGGAAGTACACAGCCGCCCGCCCATGGGTGACCTCGGCATTTCGACATTCGCTATTTTTTTATATGTTTTAAGAGCAGAGTGATTTGTTCGATTAAAGAGCGCAAACTATTGTGAATTAATTATTACAAAAAATCATTTTCATTGGTGCTATAGCGATGGAGTGTGAAAGTGACTTCCGAATTAATTTATAATAATGAAAAATCGTGTCAATGTATTAAATAAATATTTTCCAGATAACATTTATATGCATGGTAAAATTTCCCTGTTAATACAAATTATTTATATAATTTTTTCCAAAAAATCAAAATCATAATGAATTCATTTTAATTAAATTAAATTATACAGTGATTTGAGTATCTCGGTGGCGATGGCGTAGTGATTTGAACGCTATAGTTTCGATAGCAAAAACAAAGCAACTTTCGCCATGCCCGAGATGGGTCAATCATAATTTATAATCTCGAGCTCCCCCGTGCTTTGGAAGGCACGCTAAGGCGTTGGTCTCAGTCGTTACCACAACTACTTTAACTCACCAAACCGCTTTTTATATACAATGCTCAGCAAATGAGTCATCACATCTGATGTGAAGCGGTAAGAAAAGTCCATGTGCGGAAACAGCTAGTGCAGTTTGAAAACACACTGTTCTAGCCGCCCCCACCTTGCCGGTTTTTTTAACACTTCTTTTGAAGTAACCCATGTTATAGGAAGGAGGGAACACATGTGCTGGCAAAAATTCCAAGTTTTGGAAGTTCGACAAAGAAACGAGTTAGTATACTTCTTTGTGCGTGATGTTTAGGTGGAGACAGTAGCTTTGATGACTCCGAAGACCGGCACGCATACTCCTGAGTAGGAAAGGGGAAGGTGGGATAAGGTCGAAAAGCTCCTCAGAACACTCTCCATGATAAAGCCGATAGAAGGCGCTTAATGATGCAATGTCACGACACGACGGAGTTGTAGAGGTTCTAGGCTGTTCGTGACCTCTACGTGGTCAATAATACGAACGGCACGACGCTGCAATCTGTCCAGCGCATAGAGGAGGTATTTGGCGGAGCCATCCCACAGATGCGAGCAATATTCAACGCAAGACCGGACCAGAGTTTTGTTTAGCAGGCATAATTGGTCAGGTGTGAAAAATCGACGCACTTTGTTCAGGACACCTAGCTTCTGTGAGGCTGTTTTGACCACGGTTTCGATATATTTCCTCTGATTTATGATCGCAGCATATCTCCATACCGAGCAAGTTGATGTAGCTCTGTGCCGAAAGAGTAGTTAGTGCCCTGAAGAGACGGAAGGGGAAGGAACGGCGAACTTTTGGCTGTAAACGCGCACACCTGTGTTTTCTTAGCATTAAACTCAACAAGATTGTTAAATCCCCATTCAGATATGAGGTTTAACACCCTGTTGAGCTCAATGGTAAGATTGATTCTCACCCTCTCGGTTTCCATGCGCCCGCAGCCCCTGGGCGACCTTAATATCCACCATGCACTGTACTGTCATCCGCATAGCAATGAATGCATATCATTGATATGAAGAAGAAAGAGAGTGGAACAGAGCCTTGTGGTACACCAGTATTCACTAACATGAATCACAAATCACACCCTTCAACGAGGACACGGATCTCCGCTCATGCAGGAAGCTCGCGATCCAGTTGCAAAGCTGAGTGGGCAGACCGTATGCCGGGAGCTTGGAAAGAAGAGCCCTGTGCCAGAACTGATCAAAAGCTTTGACAATGTCAAGGCTAACAGCCACTGACTTACTACGATTGTCAATAGCTTCACACCAGACATGCATTAAATATGCTAGAAGATCACCCGTTGACCGTGTCGACCGAAACCCACACTGACGATCATTATATAATGAGTGATCTTCTAGGTATCGGACCAGCTAGTTAATTAAGATCCGTTCCATAACCTTGCAAAGAACAGAGGTGACAGCTATTGGACGGTAGTTAGCTGGGTCTGATCGGTCTCCCTTTTTGGGGACTGGTTGCACATTGGCCTCGCTCCAAGATTCCGGCACACACCCAGAAGAGAGAGTAAGGCGGTATAGCCGCGTTAAGACGGGAGACAACTCCACTACGCAGTTTTTCAGTACTGGGATGCCATCAGGTCTCGTGCAACGCGCTGAGCATCCGCTCTGATGAAGGCCCTTTTGCAGAACTTGGTGGCATTGTTATAGGCTGCTTTCAGTGTGTCCATATTGGGATCCCCATTGACTGGACCTGATCCAAGCGCGGTATGCCGACTGTTTGTTCTCAACAGCTAAGGCACACTCGCGATTGAACTAGTGGTTACGGCTGCCCTTACTGACTAGACTGGGGTGAGAGATATAGTACTCCATCCCTAACTTTGTCTCACCAGCTCACTCAGCAGTAGCGCTAGCATTCGGCTTCGACTCACTGAAAAAAACAGCGCTGCCTCCAAGGAACAAATGCAAAGTTATCCCGCATACCGCCCTAATCTGCCGACGCATAGTGCCAGATGCGGCGCTTGGCCACCGCAGATAACGGTGGCGACGCCCGTGGCACCCCAGCAGAAATCAGGCAGTGGCTCGATGATCCCAAGGGAGCTCGAACCTCTAACCGATATCCCTCCGGGCGAGTCGTCATCAGAATGTCCAACAAAGAGGGTGCGTCCCCGACAATATCTGGAATCCTGGTGGGCTGGTTAACCAGTTAAGTCAGGTCGTGCGTGAGAGCGAACTGTTACATCCCTAGAATGCTCGGGTTAATGCTGACAACCTTAGCTGATGTTGTAGCATCAGCATTTACTATCCAAGCCAACGCGCCCGCTTCCCGAGCGCGTCAGTCTCCTCATAACCACCGCTCGTGACGGCTGCCTACTATTTTCAATTCTTAATCTAGTGTTTCATTTTAAATCTTTTTTAAAACCTAAATCGGGAGGCTCGATATAACATTTGGTGGCAGCGTAAAGGGATCCAAAAAGTAGGATCCTCGGTTCGTCTCTGTACCTACACCGTATCTCCATCGCCGTCTCTGTATCTACACCGCATTACTAGCTCCAAAGTGAAGTGAAGTGCATAAAATCAAGTGACTTACCTTTACCTACTATTTCGAGTGCACTAAACGAAATAGCTCACCCATCACCATCTCTTCGATGTGAAAGAAAGTACGTACTTACCAAATCGTGAAGTGATACGCTCAGAACTGATCTTCTATAAACCCTGAAAGAATACATTCCATACTTACCACTTCTTGCATACTAAGAATAACCGTGTGCGTCATACCTACATCACTGTTCCTGAAAAAGATAACGTACAAAGTTATCCTAACTCGTCGTCGTCAGGGGCCACAACATTGTTGCAGCACAAGACTCATTGTGCCTAGCGCGATGAATGTTATCGCGTTCGCCGTCGCCTTCTACGTACTGTGAGTGCTTTGTTCTAAATTACTTACTCCAAAGTTAGTGAGAATCCAGTGTTAGTTTTAAGCGTAACTCAATCAGAACTCTATCCTAGTAATTAAATCTTAACACTAAACATTTCGTGCCTCTTTCCGAATCGTTTTTATTTCTACTATTTCTACTATATTCACTGTATACATTGTTTCGTATTACTAGTTCATTGTGAAATCCAAATCTAAAATGTCGAATCCACATATCCAGCTCCCATCTGCTCTAAACTTACCATCAGACACGGAAGATGAAAGGGCGGCTAGCCCTGTAGATAAGCCTAAAGGAAAAGGCAAGAAAACACTAAGCTCCCCAACAACTGAGAATCTAGACCTTAGCGTGATCCTCAAATTCATTAAATCATATGATGGTAGTAGAGAGACACTCAACTCGTTCATCATCAACTGCAATAACGCTTACGAATTAGCGAATAGCATACAAAAACCCATTGTTTTTAAATACATTTTATGCCAGTTACAAGGCAAGGCGGAAGTTGCTTGCTCTATAAAGGAGTTTGTAAATTGGGACCAACTCAAAGATTTTCTCAAAACACAATTCAGTGAACGCAAGCATTCCTCACATCTCCTAATGGAGTTGCAAGAGAGCAAACAGCTTCCGACCGAAAACGTTAGTCAATTTGCACTTAGGATCGAGACCACCTTATCACAACTCCTCACAGAAATATCTCTCAGCAACACCAAAGTCAAAGAATTGCCAGGTCGAAGTGCTGCAATGGAGGAATTAGCCTTGCACCACTTCCTAATCGGTCTTCAACCACGCATTTCCAATATCATCCGGTGCAAATCACCGAAAAACTTAAACGAAGCAATAAGCTTCTCAATCTCTGAGGAACGAATTCAACAAACACTTTATAAGAAAGGTGAGAAACCTCTCGACAAGCACCCTAGAAATTCCAACATCACCTTTCCTACTCGAAGCTCAAACCCTCAAAGAGGATACTCAACTCCCCCTCAACAGCCGTCGCGTAACTTTAACAATACAAACATAATATGTAGATATTGCAAATTTCCTGGTCACAGTATCGAGCAATGCCGGAAAAGGGAATATAACAACCGAATTAGAAACCAATCGGGCCCCTTACCTAGCTCTTCCAATCCCAATCAGTTTAGAAGAGTAAACTTTGCCAATGACCAAGAGGTAGAAGAAAATGAAGAAGTAGACCTCGATGAAATCCAACACTCAAAGGATTTAAACTAAACTACGTCTCGTTCGGGTGTCGCGCGGGACGCTCTCCCATAAAAGACACCAAATCCACTGTATCCAATACCAGATCCGCTGTATCCGCTGTATCCACTGTACCCACTGTATCCAATACCAGATCCTCTGTATCCGCTGTATCCGCTGTATCCACTGTACCCACTGTATCCAATACCAGATCCTCTGTATCCGCTGTATCCACTGTATCCAATACCAGATCCGCTGTATCCACTGTATCCACTGTACCCACTGTATCCAATACCAGATCCGCTGTATCCACTGTACCCACTGTATCCAATACCAGATCCTCTGTATCCGCTGTATCCACTGTACCCACTGTATCCAATACCAGATCCGCTGTATCCACTGTATCCACTGTACCCACTGTATCCAATACCAGATCCTCTGTATCCACTGTACCCACTGTATCCAATACCAGATCCGCTGTATCCGCAGTATCCACTGCACCTACTGTATCCAACAATAAATTCACTGTACCCACTGTGTCCACTGCATCCACTCCATTCACCGATCCTGCATGCAAAGAGGAAATTAAAATCTACGAAATCTCATTCGACCCATCAAAAAAGTCATTGCCATACATTATCGTTAACACCAAAATCTCAGACTCACCACTGTCCCTCTTGGTAGACACCGGCTCCTCAATAAGCCTGATAAAGACGTCAGCATTCAAATCAAGACCCCTGCTGTCCAAGGAAATCCTTAAACTAAAAGGACTCAGCTCGTCCGACGACACAATCCCTACACTAGGCTCCTTCATTCTCGAAATCCTTTCCAACAAATCTACCAATTATATAAAACATAAATTTCACGTAATAGGTGACGTCGACTTACCTTATGACGGTATTATCGGCAATGACCTGCTTAACAAGTTCCAAAGTAGCATCAATTTTACCAATGAAACCCTGAAACTAGGGAAAACTTTCATAAAATTAGAATTTTCCGACCCTTTCTTTGTAATACCACCACGCACTGAAAAAGTGGTAGAATGCACTGTCTCGAATCCTAGTCTTGGCGAAGGGCTTATCCTAGATCAGACTCCCTCTAAAAATCTCTTGATTGCCAACTGCCTAGTACGCGTCAAGGAAAATAAGAAAATTAACATTACAGTCGCTAACATCTCTGAATCCCCTGTGTCTCTGAAAACGAATCTTAATCTAAAACTTACCTCCGTCGATATGAAAAATCGCATACGAAATCTCTCTGAAACTATCCCTGTTAACTACTCTGGACTTCAACCTGAAACAGAAAATTCTGCTGATAGAACCCGATACGTCCTAAATCTGTTAAGAACAGAACATCTGAACGGCGAAGAAGCCGATGCTCTCCTACAACTCTGCGCAGACTACTCCGACATCTTCCATCTCCCAGATGAAAAGCTTACATATACTCATGCTATTAAACACGACATCAAAACCATAACAGATGAACCCATCCATACTAAGTCCTACAGATTTCCCGAAATCCACAAAAAGGAAGTCGAAGAACAGATCAACAAAATGCTTAAACAGGAAATAATAGAACCGTCCATTTCACCTTGGTCTTCACCAATATGGGTGGTACCGAAAAAACTAGATGCGTCTGGCCATCAAAAATGGCGCGTAGTCATCGACTACCGTAAGCTGAACGACGTAACCATCGGTGATACCTACCCCATTCCACAAATCACCGAAATACTAGATCAACTGGGCAACAGCAAATACTTCTCCACACTAGACTTAGCATCTGGGTTCCATCAAATCCCTGTAAATGACTCTGAGAAAACCGCTTTCAGTATTCCCCAAGGCCATTTCCAATTTACTCGCATGCCCTTTGGCTTAAAAAATGCACCATCCACATTTCAACGGCTGATGAACACAGCCCTATCCGGCCTTCAAGGCATCCGCTGCTTCGTATATCTTGATGATATAGTAATCTACTCTTATGACTTACCTTCACAGATCAAAAATCTTTCTACGGTATTCCAAAGACTCAGGGAATTTAACCTCAAACTTCAACCCGATAAATGCGAGTTCCTTAGGCGCGAAGTCGCTTATCTAGGCCACATAATCTCTGCTGACGGGGTAAAGCCTAACCCCGCCAAACTCGAATGTGTTACCAAATTTCCAACTCCAAACTCTCCCAAAGACATTAAATCTTTCCTTGGCCTAGTGTCCTATTACCGTAGATTCATCCCAGATTTCTCTAAAACTGCTAAACCACTTACCTCACTCCTCAAGAAGGACATACCATTCAACTGGGAGAATCAACAACAAGTAGCCTTCGACCTTTTGAAAAGAAAGCTAACCACTGCACCTGTCCTCTGCTACCCAGATTTCACCAAATCCTTTATACTTACATGCGATGCTTCAAATCACGCCGTTGGGTCTGTCCTATCGCAAGGCCCTATTAACAACGATCGCCCAATTGCATTCGCGTCGCGTACATTAAACAAAAGTGAGTGTAACTACAGCACTACCGAAAAGGAGCTTCTAGCTATCATTTTCGGATGCAAGACCTTCCGTCCCTATCTGTATGGGAGAAAATTCCAAATCATTACCGATCACAGACCTCTCAAATGGTTGTTCAATCATAAAGATCCTAGCAGCAAGATGCAACGTTGGCGACTTAAACTCGAAGAGTTTGAATACGAAATCATATATCGAAAAGGAAAATTAAACTCAGTCGCTGACGCACTTTCACGTTATCCTGTTAACCCTATTCTACCTCTCACCGACTCAAATCCTACTAACTCTACTCAACAAGCTGAACCAAGGGCTTCTCCTACACAAGACAACGAAAGCAACAACATACTACCCCCGTTTAGCCCTATAACTCTAGAGGACTTAGATTTAAGCCTCCCTACTACTCCCAATTATGATAGCAGCAGCTTACCTTGCATCGATCTCCTAGAGGAAGACGACTACAACTTCCCGCTCACTTACAGCCCACCTGAAATTCCAAGACCTATTGAAGAAGAACCACCGAAACCAGACGTGTCCTTACCATCCACCAGCAAACAAATTGCTGTTCCAATTCCAAGCTTTCAACCAGACTTACCTGAACAACCTCTTTTACAAGAACCTCCAAGCCAGGCAGACTCACTGGTACAATCTTCTCCACTAAATCCTGAAACTTATAACCCAATACTAGATCCTCCTACCAACACTCAACCTATATCACAATCACATTCTATTCCAAGCGAGCTTACAACTAATGACGAGTATTCCAAATTCCTAAAAAATATCAGTGACAAGAACAAAAGTTTCAATACCAAAATTTTAGAACACAATGAGTCCTTAATGAAAACTCATTGCCAAACGATCTTGATTCCTACATCTATCGACCTAGATGAGTCGAATTCTTACATTTCAGAAATTCTTGATACTATTGCTAACCCCAACGAGATGCTGTGTAAAGAGAAGCATCTCTTTTCCTTTGAGAAAATAAGTTGTAACGATAAGAACACTTACCTTATGTTCACAAAGGTTCATCACTTCGATGAGTGCACATACCCCGAAATCTTCAAAACTATTAAAGCTATCAAGAGTCACCTACTCACAATTAATGTTTCTGAAATCGCCATCTCAGATTTCGAAAACCCATTCGAAAAACATTCCTTCGTCAAAATTTATAACATAATTCTTTACATTTTCCACGACTCTAATATCATCATAAACATATATCACAATAATATCATGTACCCGTCTCTTAGCGACATCAAGAAAATCCTTAAAGACAATCATGACCTTCCTATCGCCGGTCACCTAGGATGTAACCGGATGCTAAATCGAATAAAGGAAAAATTCTACTGGAAGGGAATGAAAACCGACGTAGAGAACTACGTAAAATCATGTACTCTTTGCCAACAAAATAAGGCCCTTAGGCAGACTAATAGAGCACCCATGCAAATCACTACCACTTCTACCAGCCCCTTTCAAAGAATAAGTCTAGATATAGTCGGCCCATTGCCCGAGTCAGGCCCTGCCAAACTTAAATATATAATGACTGTCCAAGATGACCTGACCAAATTCTCCGTTGCTTACCCCCTACGAAGCGTCTGCTCAGAAGAAACCACAGATTGCCTCGTCCATTTTATTTCCTTGTTTGGAATCCCACAGGCCATCCTTACTGACCAAGGTACTAACTTCACGGCCGACCTCTTCAAGAAAACTTGCACCTTCTTAAAGATAAAACAATTGTGGTCTACTCCTTACCACCCTCAAACGCAAGGGGCACTAGAAAGGAGTCATTCAACCCTTAAAGAATATTTAAAATCTTATGTCAACGAAAATCAAGAGGACTGGCCTCGATATGTCTACACGGCAATATTAGCCTATAACACTGCTGTCCACAGCACAACGAAATTTTCACCATATGAACTATTGTTTGGACATAAGGCCTTCATCCCTAACTCACTATATAATCAAGACATCACCACTTATCCCGACTACGTCAGAATGCTCCAACACCGCCTCAAACAGTCTTGGGAAAAGGCTGTAGAGAATATAGAGCGATCAAAGGAAAGATCTAAAACTTATTACGACAGTAGAACTCGACCAATCCGCTATAAGGTCGGTGATTATGTATACCTGAAAAATCATCTGAGACTACGAAAAGCGCTCTCTCCAATATGGAAAGGCCCATATAAAGTAATAGCTATTCATAACAACAATACACTTACCCTATTGATAAACAGACGCCATGCCAGACACCATTTCGACGAAGTAAAACTAGCAGGCGTCCATCCTAGTTCTCCTTAGAATATAACAATATTACTCAGTATTACCAATTACTTTCTACTTTCCCTCTGACGGATAATATATAAACAACACCTATCAAGTATCACATAAGCTTAGGTAATAGGATTTACTTTGTATTTCAAGGATAATTTAAGTTTCAATTGAATAGAATATATACTAAAATATATATATTTATATATACTTACATTCACATAATATGTATACGCGAATGTAGTTATAAAATAGATTAGATAAACTAATGCGCATATAATGAACGTAACAAACTAGTAAGTAGCTATTAAAAGACAAATATCTTTTATTTTATTTTATTTTAATTTTTATTTCAGTGTGTCAACCTTGGCAACACCAAAATTTGTCAAACAAATCTCATCCAGTCCAGGCGTTTACTTTGACTATGTGGGAAAAACCAAAATTATGAATGGACACTTGAGTATAGTTGTCCCAATAGATATTTCTCATATACTACCACAACTAGATAACATTAACTCAGTATTAGGTACAGTAAGGTACAACTGTAAACAAACGCAAGTCTTAGACAATACCATGTGTGAAAATTTACTTTCACCTCTAACTACTCGATATAAAGATTTATTACAGGAATATACATCTTTAACCCACCTAATTGATAATAGAGCTAGACGCGGAGCCTGGATAGGTGGCATAGGTACCGCTTTAAAACAGATATTTGGCACTTTAGACGAGGATGATGCTATCAAATACGATAATGCCATTAACTATGTACACGACAATCAAAAAAGGCTAGCTTCATTAATGAAAGAACATATTCTCGTTACGAAATCCACTTTATTAAAATACAACGAAACTTTACATAAGTTAAAATTTAATGAAGATAACCTTAATCTAGCCATCGACAAGCTCTCCGTTAACCTAAACCAATTATCAAATACGACCAACAATTTATTAATCGTATCCGAAATAAACATTGTCCTTAATAATTTAGAAACATCAATTCTTGCGGTCTCCTTCCAACTCGAAGATATTACTAACGGAATATTGCTCAGTAACGTTAACATTTTACATCCATCTATTATAACACCACAAGAGTTATACAGAGAGCTTACCGATAACTACAAGTACTTACCTGCAGACTTGGAGTTTGCAGTACCCTTAAATCTAGGCTTTATCCATGTTATTATGAATATGTCAAAATTAATTAGCTACTATTTAAATAACAAAATGATGTTTGTATTATTGGTCCCTTTAGTTAACCCTCAAGATTTTTATTTGTACAATAATGTCCCATTACCTATGTCACATAATGTAACTAACCCAAACTCATTTAGTGTAATAGTCCCGAGTAGCAAGTATATAGCTATAACTATAGATAAATCGCATTACAGCACCATCAACTCATTAGAAAATTGTAAAAGTGTAAATTACCAAAATTATATTTGTAAAATAATGAATGTGTATCCGACTACAGCCAACCCTAGTTGCGAGAGTGAACTTTTATCCAAAGTAATCACAACCCTTCCTTTACAATGTAAAACAGAATTCATTCAAGGAAACTTAGATATATGGAAGCCTGTATCTAATAACAGGTGGATATTTGTACAATCCACATCCAGTAAACTGACAATAGATTGTTATGATTCAGATATGTTCGAAACCAATGTATTAGGAACCGGAATAGTTATCATTCCTACCCATTGTAAGGCATACTGTAAAAGCACAAAGCTTTTACCCGATCATAATGTATTAAATATAACATCACCTGTAATCAACTTAGATTTTAACTTAATAAATGATTCTTGCTGTAACTTGTTAAAATTCAAGGAAATGGCTAGTAATGTGCCTAGTTTAAAATTAAATAACTTAGATCTGGAAAGTTTGCATTTGAAGGAAACTTCAAACGCAAATAATAATATAGTTAAGGAACTAGACAAGATTATGAACGAGCCACATATTCTAAAATATGGAGCTCACTACTCTACATTCGCCATACTTCTTATTATTATCGTGATTGTAATTATAATGTATGTATTGTATAAAAAAATAAATATCGCAGGCAGCATTCACCAGCAACCTAACATACCTAAAGTGGTCTTTAAAGAGGAAACAGTAGAAATAATAAACTCTAAACATACAGAACCGAAATCAGTTGAAACCCGTTCCCCTAAAATTCGTACTAAACTTTAACAATTTCGATAATAGTTCCAAATAATGTAATCAAAGATAAATAATAGAAAATCAATTTACAAACTAAATAAACTAAAACATTTACTTACCTACTTTACTTACTTAAGTAAAACTAATATAAATAAACTTCGGAATATTCACCCCGAATTTTATTCCTAATGGGGGGAGGTGTTACATCCCTAGAATGCTCGGGTTAATGCTGACAACCTTAGCTGATGTTGTAGCATCAGCATTTACTATCCAAGCCAACGCGCCCGCTTCCCGAGCGCGTCAGTCTCCTCATAACCACCGCTCGTGACGGCTGCCTACTATTTTCAATTCTTAATCTAGTGTTTCATTTTAAATCTTTTTTAAAACCTAAATCGGGAGGCTCGATATAACAGAACGCATGGGCAGTTCTACCAGCATGGTCAGTTTTGGGGAAACATAACTACGTCTCGTGGTGAGCATTGAAGTCTCCCAAAAACACCAATTCTGCGGTTGGAAACTGGTCCTGCGCAACATCTGCCACCCGACTAAGGTGTTCAAAAAGTCGAGTTGTCTCCATGTCACCGCTGTGGGATTTATATAGGCAAACGTAGACACGGCAATGAATGCCCAGGTCCACGTGCACCCCGAGAATGGAAAAGAAAGGGTCCTCCAAGTGGCGTAGATGGCGACAGCAAACATCCGCCCGGACAAACAAGCATACCCCGGACTTCGCTTTGAAGGACTCTTCAAGAGTATAGCCGGGATAGTCCAGATACCTTGTGTCAGCCGGGCGGAGTATTTGCGTCTCCGTCAAAAAAATCAGCGCTGGCCGAGCCGTCTCAAGATGTTGGTAGACGACATTGAGATTAGCATGGAGCCCACGGAAGTTAGTGAGCCCGACCTCAAACAGCGTGGCTGTAGTAGTCAAATCGTGAGGCCTGTTTTGCCAGGTAACAGCCGACAGCAGAGAAGCGCTGACCCGCCAGACGGAAGGGCCCCCGAACCCTCCCGGGTATGGCCGCTGGAACCCCACCATCCGGTCACTAACCGGCACGACGGACTACCCCGAGATTATGCGAGGCATGATAGGGCAGCCTCACGATCTGGTTAGGATAGTTTGGGCCCCTGTACTGTGCCACGGGTGGCCAGCGGAACAGCCGTTTCTTCAGGTCTCCCTGGCCGACGGGTCAACGCAGTCCACCTGGCACTAGTCAGACGGAAGCCATCATTGACCGCATCCATCGCGGCATCGTCTCCCCAAGCTCTGGTTGTACGCCTACTGATCCCGGAACGCGGCCACATGTGGTCACTTAGTGGGTTTTGCGCCTTGCGTACGGTGGTCACTAACCAGGGTTTTCACACCCTACCACCAGTGGAGCAGTTGATATCTCAGAGATCCCTTAGTCGCCTCTTACGACACCCACGAGAAGAAATAGGGCGCCGCACGGTAATTTAAAAAAAAAAGATTTTAGAGATATAATTGTTTTATTACTACTAAGTATGTCTATTAATAAGTCTACTATCTCTAGAATTGTTCAATCAGCTTCAGAGAAATGGGATGTCCATATTTCTAAGCACTAGTCTTTGCCTCCCGTAAAAAAAAGAAAAAAAGGTTACCTATATATATTATTATATAATTTCTCTCACAACATGCGGTACCCGCACTTGTTTTATTTATCAAATAAAGTATGCTCTTAAATTTTTAATTATGTACGGCTTTAAAACGGATATGAAATTATTTCGGATTATCCGATCTTACCATTTGATGTGCTGTCGTGTGTACATATAAGTATAAATTTATCAATCCTTGTGGTGACAGTAATAAGTGTACAGAACATAACAATTTCGTATTATAAGTAGGTATATTTTTTATGTATAATTACTTTATACATTATACACACGACACTTACTTATATGTACACACGACAGCACATCAAGTGTAACAGTTGCAATACGAAAGCCACCTATAGAGGTGGCTTTCGTATTGCAACTGTTCGTAATAGTACGAACGCAGTAAGGGCAAGCTCAAGGTCATACTGTTACGCTTGATGTGCTGTCCATTGTACAAAACAACAGCAGGTCAGCTAACCGTAATATGAGAAAAAAATCCAATCAATTTTCAACCTAAACGTAATCGGATTAAAGTACAAAAACGTTTAGCTTAATTCGGGCGTTTGTGTTAACGTGACCTTCGGTTGACTGTTCCTACTTGCTACTCTTTGCAAATGTGTGTAAATGCTCCGTGCAGTACACAACGCGCGAGCGAACTAATATTTATGTAGGAAATTAAATATGTTTTTTAAGTATATCATGAATTAAAGTGACACAAAATTTAATAGCAGATATTTTATGCTTTTATGATATTAAATGTGTAAACTCTAATAACTTTAATATTTTTTTACAGCCGCTATGGCTTGAAAAAGCTAAATGATTAAATATCTTTATAACCCATGGCTTATTTTGGCACAACATCATGTCAGGGTCATAATTAGGTGCCCTGAGTTAGGTTGTATTTGTTTTATCAACTATAATATTTTTTTGACACTTTTAACATATATTGGGCCCCCTGTCAATTTGCACTGGACTGAAACGACACACACTTAGTTTGCACACAGCCTAGGCTATTTTACACACAATATTAGTATCATTTGACACATTAAATTATTTTTGGCAGTTTTATTTATATTTTAACATTAAGGTCACAAAATATTGAATTACTGAAAATGCAATAGCAAGATTTGACACAAAAATTAAATATAAGCTTTTTAGGTAGAAGTGTATCCCCTTGCAAAAATTCAGAAACTTTAGAATTTTTGGAACTTAGCACCTCAAAATCGCCTAGCCGTACCGGACTAATACGCTGTCGTCTGTAGTTCTGTACAAAATGTGATATTTTGAATAAGTCTCTTGTAATGAACAAAATAACAATTATCATAATTTTACGCTTTACGTTTCGATATAATTAATTTTGTGAATTCATTACTTATTCTGTGTGTCGTGAAATATTTAATTTGACTTTATTGATTTTATTTAAACGTCACTAATTAATGCCCACATAGGATTTTAAATGCGATTACCTACAATAACAACGATTTAGTTATAACTTTTGTTAAATTAGGAAGTGTTAATCAAATAACACATTTTCGATTGCTTGTACCACCACGAATATAAAACATTCAATTCTGAAATTCTTATATAATATAGTTGACCGTATTATCTATTAGTTGTAAAGACAGAAACATGGTAATACTTCACTCGATAGAAAAAAAATTCAAAGATTGCTCTGCTCAACATTTTAAAAGTCATTTAAGTCAGATAATACATTACTAAATGACGTAAAAAATATACAAATTGATGTAACTTTTCATCATCTATAAAATGATAATAACGGATTTTTTTACGTCATACATTTTTATTACGATGTAGGCAAAAAACCTATAAAATTCAATTTACGGGGAGTAATCATGACGCTCCGCTGTTACTTCAGTACCCGTCGAGAGCTTCCCGAGTAAGGTCACGTCGCTTTATGCTCCGCAGATCCCGCACGATAGTTTGTATTTAAATAGGTGTAAATATAAAATAGGTTAGGTTTTTTTTAAGTTTGATTAGGTTTATTTTAGTTTGTTTAGGTTTGTTTTAGTTTAAAATAAGTTTTAGTTGGTAAATAATAAGGTTCTAATTAAAATGGGAAACAAAAATTATAAATCAAATTTTAATAAGCGGACCCATAGAAAAATGTTGCAATATAAATGGTAAGTACTACCTTTCTAACATATTTGTTCTGTTCATAAACCACCCACTAAATGATTCTTAGGATGTACACGATGTCCTGTTTGTTCCTAGTTATATAGTCTCACAATATAACAAGGGACAGTATGATTTCAAAGCCAGTTATATAATGAATTAGAAATTTATTGTTATCCAATTAACGAAATTTATAAATAATATATATTATAAATTTTATAAGTTTCATCATATATACACACAAAATTCTCGACTCACAGTTTTAGTTACCATACTCCTCCGAAACGGCTTGACCGATGATCATGAAATTTTATATGTATATTCATTCAGTAGGTCTGAGAATCGGCTATTATCTATTTTTTTTTGACATTTTGTTTTTTATGGCAAGACAACGTTTGCCTGGTCAGCTAGTGATTATCTAAATATTTCGTATGACGCTTTTTGTACCACAGTGTAATTGCACAGAACAGTAGGTATAACTTCAAAACCGGTTCTGAAATTATTCTGAAATTTTTATTGTTTTTTTTCGTTTATATAAGTTTAGTTCTAATTTAATCATATATGTTTTATAAACGCTGGCCTATTTTTTAGTGCTTTTATGCGCCAGAAAAGAAATTCGAGTGTTGTGGTCTCAGGGTTTGAAAATAGCTCTGCAGCAACCTATCAAAGTGAAAAGTAAGTATATGTATGTATAAAACACATTGGACCTAATTCTGGAGGAACACTCTTAAGTTTAAATTTAAGTACAATCTATCTCTTTCTTACAATATGTAATAAGAAAGAGATAGCAATATTTTGTTTAGAGCTGTCATCTAAATTCAGACAGATTTCATACGAACCATAGACAATTATTTTAGACGGCATATATGGAGGTGCCTTCTAAATACTGCATTTTATCACGTTCAATAAGGTCGAAAATTGAATGTATGTTTCTAAATGTCAAATTTTAAGTCGGCGATACTTTTCGTATTCAAATTGAGAGAAAGAGGTAGACTGAACTTAAATTTAATCTTAGCATGTGCTCTCCAGAATTAGGGCCATTATTTCTTTAGATCGTTATTTAAAATTAAATATTTGTTTTAAAATTTGCATTCATATGCAGGTTAATAATAATATTATTTTACTTATACCAATTATTTAGATCCAAATAAGTATCATCAGTCCGTGATGACGTCATTGAGATTTTATTTGGTTACAAAAGTTACCGAGGACTGTCGGTCAGGGACCAAGAAAAAAAAGAATTTTTATACAGGGTGGTGCCGTCATTAAAACAATAAATTAAAACATAGGCTATATTAGTTCATTGAAATCGTTGACCACTTACAAAAACATCTTATTCGTTTGATAATTTCAAGACATTTCTATGAAATAATGCAGTCAATGTTATATTATTTCATACAAATGTCATAAAATTATCAAACGAATACGATGTTTCTGAAAGTGGCAAACCGTTTCTAAAAACTAATATAGCCCATGTTTTAATTTATTGTCGTATTGATGGCACCACCCTGTATACAACTTTATACAACGTGTTAGGGGGTCGCTCTCGAAAACGAAGACAGGTGGCAGTGCTGGTCACCCTTAACACGATTTGTTAGAAAATACCATTTGAAATCGTGAAAAAAAAAACAGCTGTTCCATACAAACAGGTCCATACAAATAAAACTAACACTATTTCTATTTAGATATCGATTGTGTAGGTCTTAAGCAGTAAACGTTAAAACTGCTTAAGACCTACACAATCGATATCTAAATAGAAATAGTGTTAGTTTAATTTTTCAAAACGTCCGGGTTTGATTCCCGAGCCGAGTAGGTACATGTTTTTTTTTTAAATGTGTGAATGCATTTGAAATAAAACCAATCAAACCACTTTGGTTTTATGTCTAATGTGTAGTGCTCGTGAAAATGTAAGACAATACTATGAATGCAGTTTTTTCTAAAATTAAATTACTTAAATCGACGACATGGTTCCTAAGAAGAGATTTTCGCATGTCTTATAGTTTCAGACTTTCCCATACTGACCGATCTAAATGTGCCACCCTGTATGTAGGGTATCTATGATAATACCTACAATTAGTGTAAGTATTTTTTTATTGGATGTGTGTGTTTTGTTAATCTTTCTTTTTAATGCTCGTTTTATTTCATTTCCTTTACTTTTCCTGTAGGACTTGCGTTTAGAAAAGCTTTTTGCAATTTAGAAATAGATGATTCATCGTTGAAAGAGACAACAGCTGATGAGCATCTTGCTTGATAACCTCTTCTTTTTGTGAAGTTGACTCGTTTGCCGCCTACAAATTGTTGCAACAACACTGTTGAAGCGCTCTACAGTATTTGTATCAACGTTTTCAATCAAACTACGAGATTGAGCCGCAACAATAGCAATAATCGCATTTATTCGAAATAAAAACGTCGAATTCCTAATCCAGTTGAAACAATTGTTTTCATTTTTATCTTTGTCACAAAAGTAATTTTTGCACAATTTATGTGTGAGGGACCGGTCTGACTAGATAGTCGGGGACAAAGATCCCTTGCACTCGATAGTGTAGGGGGTGGACTTGCCGAGGAGGTGTGACGAAATGAGAAGGCCCGTTGTGGATGGTGATGTTCTATCCAGTTCTTTGAAAAGCAGGGAGAGGTGTTCAGAGTGGTACCAAGAGTGATCATAATCGACCGATTTCTAGTTTATCTATATTCGATTTTTACCTATTGCAACTATCGACGTCCTTCGTGAGGGGATTTGTCACTCAATGAAAGAAACTAAATATTAATATCTTTATTCATGCAAAGGTATGTACAGGTTATATAATATTACAAATTTATATACCTACGAAATAATAATAAAAACATATCTCAACCTATTTACAAAATAAAATACACTATAGAACATAAAGAAATGAATTAACTAACTAGATGAAATATAACACTTAGACTATCTTATTACGAACACTATTTACAACACATAACACACTATAGGACATAACGAAACGAGTTAACTAATTAGATGAATTATAACACTTTAACTGTCTTATCGCGAATAACACTATAACTATCTTGTCGCGAATATTATGGTCCCCATAGGCATGAGCCAACGAATTACAAATGTTTTCATGTCCTGAAATGTCCATGAACCATCCACAACGGGCCTTCTCATTTCGTCACACCTCCTCGGCAAGTCCACCCCCTACCCTATCGAGTGCAAGGGATCTTTGTCCACGACTATCTAGTCACACCGGTCCCGCACACATAAATTGTGCAAAAATTACTTTTGTGACAAAGATAAAAATGAAAACAATTGTTTCAACTGGATTAGGAATTCGACGTTTTTATTTCGAATAAATGCGATTATTGCTATTGTTGCGGCTCAATCTCGTAGTTTGATTGAAAACGTTGATACAAATACTGTAGAGCGCTTCAACAGTGTTGTTGCTAAATTTGTAGGCTGTAAACGAGTCAACTTCACACAAAGAAGAGAGTATCAAGCAAGATGCTCATCAGCGGTTGTCTTTTTCAACGATGAATCATCTATTACCAAATTGCAAAAAGCTTTTGTAAACGCAAGTCCTACAAAAGTAGAGGAAATGATAAAAAACGAGCATTAAAAAGAAAGATTAACAAAACACACACACCCAATAAAAAAATACTTACACTAATTGTAGGTAACATCATAGATACCCTACATACAGGGTGGCTCATTTAGATCGGTCAATATGAGAAAGTCTGAAATTATAAGACATGCGAAAATCTCTTCTTAGGAACCATGTCGTCGATTTTAGTAATTTGATTTTAGGAAAAACTGCATTCATAAATAGTATTGTCTTACATTTTTGCGAGCACTACACATTTGAAATAAAACCAATTTACCTAGTTAATTTGTTTTATATCAAATGCATTCATAATGTTAAAAAAACATGCAGCTTTTTTGCGGCTGGAATATGAAGGGGTATTTGGGACTCCCAGGCTCTAACGGCCGCCACCGCCCGTTCCCGAGGTCAGGCCGTAAGGTGCAAGTACTACCACTACCCATATAAAATACATATTTTTTTGTCAAGTTAAACGGTTTCATTATGTAGCTATTGTAGCGAACGCTAGGAAATATAATTAGGTCCTAGGTCATCACAATACACACCGCTGTCTTCATCAATCCAGGACATTGATCAGACTCAAAAATAAAATCGTAAGACGTAGCGCGACTTGAGAAAATATATAAATAGCATTTATGATAATACTAGTATCTTACCGCGGCTCCAACTCGGTTATCGTTTCAAAAAAGTATCCTACATCCCTTTTACAGTCTCAAACTATCTCCTTACCAAATTTCATCTGAATCGGTTACCTAAGTGGTTTAGGCGTGAATGCGTAACATAACATACAAACAAACTCATTTTCACTATTTCAATATTACAGTTAGGATGAGCGGTTGACTGTTGATACAAATTTTTACAGCTGACCATCTGGTGGACCGTATGATCATGAAAAAAGTTAGTACCTATCTAAATAATCTATGACGTAATACCATAATGTTACTGTATGCAATTTTACTATGGCACATCGTACCGCTTGGACCGGGCGGCCGCGGCCGGCGCGGTGTCATCTCGCGCGCGTCGGATTTGCTTACGTTACGCTACTTATTGGCGGGGGCTGAGGAAGCATTTTTACCTACGACTGCTCGGAATACCTCGCCTTAATACGAAATTATATTTGATCAGAATCAGATTATATAAGTCTTTAAAATAGTGAAACGAGATCTGTATTTCACAAATAAAGAACTGATTCATTGTGAAGTCACACAAATGTCAATTGACAGAATTACGTGACATGTTTTCAATTGCCTTTGACTACTCTCTTGCAATCTAGTAGCGGCTATGTGCATCTCAATTAATCAATCGTTTATTTAAATGAATAACAACATACGTCGTATTTACTCGTATTTGTGGGTCTACATCACAAGGTATGAGCTATTATAATCTCTAAGAGCATTATTCAGGATATTCTTAATTTTTGATTTTAACATCGCGGGTCGCGGGTTCGATTCCTGCCTCAGGACGTGAAATTTTTCTAGTTTTATTTTATTTTAATTATTATTCAGGATATCAGCAGCAGACGTGAAAATGTTATTAAATTAAGTAGCTACATTTCCACTTAAGTATTTATACCTTTTCAATTTCTGTCTTGCTCAATTAAATTTATATTTTTACATTTCGAAGTATTTGTGTTGCTGCCCACGACCTCCTCGAAGGTCCTGACGCCGGTCGTTGAAACGAAACAAACAAAAATATCTTTATTCAAGTACACTCCCAAGGGATCCTTCGAATCATCACAAATTCTATTTATAAAATTAAGCCTATTAAAAATAAAAGTGTAATCTAACAATGTTTAACCGAGAAGACTCCGAGTAAAATATATATCGGTGAAATGCTAAAACGATGCTACAAGATTGCGATGCACGTTAATGAAAAAAAAATGTATCTGCGGAAACCGTTTGAGTTCGATACACTTAATCACGAAAGCTCGATATTAGCAATAGTTTCATAAAGTAAAAGATGGTTTATTCAATACAAGCTTTATTCAGTTTTTATCAAATATTCAGGACAAAATACAAGTTGCCATATTCAAAACACAGATAGATTTCACATAGACATTATAAATTATTCTCAATACAGATAGTTAAACAAATAACAGCTTTTCATATGCGCTCCGAGAGCTCCGGAAAAACACAAATGAGCAATGCGCCCTTGTTGCGTGTCACAGCCACGCAGCAGCCTGGATACGGTATGGCATCGTCCTCTGGGGCAACTCTACCGATGTGCCGGACGTTTCAAACACGCTGCCTGAGAATTATTGCATTGGCCGGTCGCAGGGACACTTGTAGAACCCTGTTTGTAAGATACCGTGTCCTTACTGTTACATGCGTCTATATATTTGAACTGTGTAGACTTGTAAGGAAGTATAGTCATTACTTCCAAAGGATCGGAAACTTGTCGAGTCGTTATGCCTCTCGCCGTGAAAATGATTTGACGCTACCACGGCCGCACCTTGCTCTCTTTAGAAATGGCTCTTGCTTTATGGCAGCGAAAGTCTACAACCATCTACCAAACAGTGTGAAGGCCCTCCAAGGCGGTAAATTTGAGACAGGCTTAAAGAGACTGCTAATATCGGAACCATTTTACAGTATTAAGGAGTATTTTGATAAAAAATTACAAACTGACCAAAGTAATGGATATTATGACGCTAATTAATTACTCGATTGATAGGACAAATTAGTATAAGATTATTGTATTGGTTAACATATCTCTGACATTTATATTTCTTTAATTTTAATAATTATTATTTTTAACATTTGTATGACATTTTCATGTACTTAACATTGGTCACGTAATGCATTAAATAAATATATTATGATACCTACATACATAAAATTCACAATGCCTTATGAAGGTAAATTTGTATGTACAATTAATCTAAGACCTAACCGACTATATTATTGTGCCTTTTTGTAACAAATTTAATAGTGAATAAATGAATATGAATATGAATATGAATAAACTATTATACATGATTTAATATCGGAACATTCCTCATCGCAATAAATCGATACTTACTTTGATGCTAAGTACTAAACTTTGATATCGAGAAAGATTGGTATTCCGAAGCCACTTGACTATAATTATGTTATCAGAACAAACATAGGCTTAAGAAATAGACTTATAGTAACGTATCAGTAACGATAAGTATTCAGTGGTAGCACGCATCGCCATCTTGTAGCATCATATCAGCTTACATTGATATTTTTTGCGCCGAGTGTTCTCCTACAAGCTCATTGGTCGCTCACTTAGCTATCAGAAAGAGATTTAGGGTAAGCTAATTTGGAGTATTGTGTTCCAGCCCATTAACACGCTCACGGACACTTACATTTTTTTTAAACAGTACGATATGACTACAAATGGGATGGGAGAACTCCAAAAAATGACTCATATTTCGGCTTTTCTTGTGACACTATCGACATGGATTTTGATCGTGTTGTGACCTTGTGACACTATATCGTGTTCTCCCTTTGAATGTAAACAAAGCGGCCGTCCGACGGCGGACTAGCACGTCGATCGACGTGGTGTCTCGTCGTCATTAACCTATTTTACGCCTATGGGCGGAGTGCCCGTGAAGGTGTTAAGAACGCCTTTTGTTAGGAGCAGGAGAAATCAAGTCCATTAAGGACGCGTTATCTAAGGAGCAGGGGAACACTCGTCCATTAAGGACGCGTTATGTAAGGAGCAGGGTAACACTCGTCCATTAAGGACGCGTTATTTTGGGAGCTGTCAACACTCGCCCATTAAGGACGCGTTATGAGCAGGGTAACACTCGTCTCCAATGGAGCCAACATAACACTTTCTCAGCTGAGTAGTGCTTAAGACGCTCATCATCATCATCATATCAGCCGAGAGACGCTCACTGCTGGGCATAGGCCTCCCCCAAGGATCTCCAAACTGATCAGTTCTGTGCTGCTTTATTCTATCGGCTTCCCGCGACCCTCATCTGACCGTTGGTCCACCTCGTGGGGCCTACCAATGCAGCGTCTCCCGATACGCTGCCGCCACTCGAGCACCTTTTTTTTTCTAAAACTTTATGAGGTTCGCAATTCTTTGGGATAATATGTCGGTAATCTAGTTAACTCGAGGCTGGCCACATTGCAAGGAGGACTGACGGCCGTTAGGGCGGAAAAGTCCTCGAGTGGCGGCCGCGTACCAGACGCGGCGTAGGTAGGCCCCCCACAAGGTGGACTGACGATCTAGTGAGGGTCGCAGGAAGTTGATTTGCAATAACAACCGGACCAACGGCTTAATGTTACTTCTAAAGTGCGGAAGACCTCGAGATTATAAATTTGATTGACCCATTCCGGATCGACCATGGCGAAAGCTGCTTTATTTTCAAAATCTAAACCATAGAGCGTTCAAAGCACTATGTCACCGAGCTTCTCCACATCGCAATGTCGTTTATTTTATTCCTTCCTTCTGTAATAAAACCTATCACAATTACAAAGATATTGATTTTATATACGCGATAACTTCGGTATGTGTAATAAATCATTCTGGATCACTCATTTTGGATATAGAACATACATTACTCATGTTAGAATATAATTAAATAGAAACCGTGTAACCGATATCAATAAAACCCAACCTTCTAATAATGTAAATAATTTAACGGCGGAAAATAAGTCTGGCGTTCGCCGAAGGGACCTTGTATCTATTTTCAACCTAAATCCAAGTGGATAGGACCTAGAATTGAAAGAAGAGACAAAATTTCCACTCAAATTTAAGCGCCGCACACACCAGATCACAGCTAAATAATACATTCTATTATTGTTTCCCTGAGATCATCGAGAAAGCATTATGAAAGGAAGATGGGTGTTTGTCTACTGTCTTCTATGCTATTAACATAACGCTTTTTAAATGGTAAGCAATCAATTCTGCGGTAACGGCTCATATTCTGGAGGGCCGTTTGCTTTCTGGCCGATTTAAAAAAAACAAAGCGACGATACCTGAGCACAGTAAGGTGTTCCCAAGCGGCTAAGTTTTTTTAAACAAGAATGCGATAATCCAAAATGCAAATATAATACAATGTGACACGAATAAATACCTAATCAGTGGCGTAGTGGTTTGAGCTCTCTGGCTTAGATTAAGAAAACAAAGCAACTTTCGTCATGGTCGATCCCGGGATGGGTCAATCAAAATTTCTAATCTCGAGTTCCTCCGTGCTTCGGAAGGCATATTGAACCGTTGGTCCCGGTTGTTACTGCAACCGCTTGAACCCACTAACCCGCATTGGGTCAGCGTAGCAGTGTTATGGCCCAATCTCCGATGTGTTTTTCTCATGTAAGAAGGCCTGTGCCTAGCAGTGGGACTTATATAAGTTGGTGATGATGAAAAACACTTATGACAGTAGAGCAAGAAAACATATGTTACTAAAGGAGCTCTTATTGCTAACAAGCTGTCTTTTACAGGCAGCCTTTGGTTAAGCTATTAAAAAAAGGACAACAGAATAAGTTTAAGAATAGAAAACAAATACGTAAATTTTCTATTTTATTGCAAACTAGCGTTATAATGTGAAAATTGAAATATAAGAAGAAACTCATAGGGATGTCCCAAGTCCTCGGCAGCTCAATGAAAGGATTACTCAATAAACATGCAGACCAGAGCCGTCTTAACCAGTCCAACGACATGATAGCTTGATAAATATAATCATTCAACGATTGAAATAATAGGTATTGTAAAGAAAGAGATTTGAGAACTGTTATCCACATCATATAAATATGTTAAGTATAGACTTCTCCCACTATAAGGACCAGTCAACGAAAAACAACTCTATAACAAAGGTTATTGCGACCCAAAGCTGCGTAATTTGACGATTATTAATGAGCATGTCGTCCACATACGTTCAGTAAATGATGATCCACTGTTTTTGAAAGATAATGAATATTACCCATAATTTCATTGCCATCATAATACCGGGAATTTGATGTGTTGTTTTTAAGAATGAGTGACTGCTATATAATTTCGCATAATTCCTACACCTGTTATCGAGTGAAAGTCAGCGGCTGTTACATCTGCGTTTAATCAACAGAAATAATAACAAAGTAAACTTAAAATCGTATCGTGACGTGTCTCATCAGTCGTTAATAACTTATACAATAACACCTCGGCATCGTATTATGACAGACTGAACTTATATTGGTATACAGGGTGGTGCTGTCAATACAACAATAAATTGAAACATGGGCTATATTAGTTCAAAGAAACGGTTTTCCACTTTCAAAAACATCGTATTCATTTGATAATTTCATGAGATTTGTATGAAATCATATAACATTGGCTGCATAATTTCATAGAAATGTTATGAAATTATCAATTGAATAAGATGTTTTTGTAGGTGGCAAACCATTTCTATAAACTAATATATTCCCTATTTTAATTTATTTTCGTATTGACGGCACCACCCTGTATATTTAAGCTAAAATTATCTGTGCCGTGAAAGGGTTTTGTATTATTATATATCTAGTATCAATAATCTTGTAAATTTTAATTTTAATCAATGCAAGATTATGAAAGAATTCATTCCAATCGAAGCGTAGAAGGCACCTGAGATAAACAAACACTTCAGCTGTCTCTACTCCCTCAATTGGCAGATCGGTTGAAGTAAAATGTATAAATCCAGTGTGTTTTTTTTTAGTTTATCTGTTCACAATTCTATGTTATACACTCATACATTATCTATATATATAAAGATGTTATGTTGGTTTGTGTACGCTTCAAAAACTCAAAAAGTTCTGCACCGATTGAGTCGAAATTTTAACATGATATAAAATCCGCATCAAGGATTGTTTTTATCTATTTTTTTGCATCAGTCACATATCTGCGACCGCGAGAAAACAGTTTTTTTAACGATGCGCCACTGCGAAGCGTGGCAGGGTACAGCTAGTATATTATATAGCCGTACACGGAAACCTTTAAAGGTTTTACTTTGAGGGCGAGCCGTTCATGTATCAAGATGTTACTTAATTTTATATATTTTGGTGTTTTACTATATTTTTTCTTTTCATTCCTAATACTATGTAGTACTAAACTACCATTCCTCCTAACTCTTATGCATACACATCGTCACACTCTTATGTTAGCACATGTCAGTACGACTTGAAGTTGTGTGTGAATCTTAAACTTTTTTGCGAAGCTGTGCACAACTTCAGATTTATCGGCATGTGGCATGTGTTGCCGTGCCATTGCACTAGAGATTCAATATCTAATGTTCCTTTTCATTCCATTATAGAATTTTAAATTCATTCTATTCTGGAACACGCGCTTAGTCGAATTAGCCGAGTTTGACAGCGTGTACGTTTGCGTACGTCAATGATTTCTGGAAACTTCTATCGGATTCCTAAGAATAAGCTTGATGATGGCAATCAAATGTTACATTCTTTCTACCTGTTCCACAACCTGCACCTACAAAGTGAGTAATTTGATAATAGGTTATCCACTTGATAATTCACTCTCATCTATTTAAATGTAATTAAAAGTCCTTACTGATTTTTTCAATTGAGAGGGTATGAGCGCATAAATGTCGCCGCTGTCTGGTTAAATCAGCCGCTTGACTGGATGGCTAGCCCGTTGATGAAACGCCGGCATCATATTGAATCCCTAGCCCGATAGTTAATTGAACTAAAATCACTTAAAGTTTAATGACTCGGCGTATTGTGTGGATCGTCTTGTACTGAAAAGTTTGGTTATTTTTTTATGACTTCTTATAACCGACATCGTTTTGCTTCTAAGTGGTCATAAAAAAATAACCTTGAACCTACCAATCACTCAAACAGACAAAAGCTCTTCGATTAAAATGACCTGTCTAGGCGTCCAATTGGATGGCTAATTTAAACCAGGCGGCTGACATGACGTTCAGCTGTCTGGTTGAACGTTGCGCTTAATGACTTGGCTAGTTGTGCTTCAGCCGTTTAATTGAATGCCGGCATTCAATCAACGGACAGCCGTCCAGTTAGGCGCCTGATTTAACCAGGCGGACACTACACTACACACTACACTAGCTGTCTTCGCATATGGACTCTTCTTAATGCTTCACATCAGGTGGTGTTGAGTCATTTGCCGTGCTTCGTTTAAAAAAAGGATAATTTATAAAAAATGTATTCTTTTGACAGAAGCTTGTAATTATAATAAAACTACTATAATAGGGTACTCTATACCTATCTAACCTAAGCGATATCAATACCTATCAATCATAATAACACTCGCGAATACCGACAAATCAACGAACAGCAACTACCATTAATATAATACAGCAATCCTTTTAAAAGTTTTCTTACACGATCATCAATAAACAATGCTTGACTGAAATCAAAACAAATTGTCCGACCAGTCTAATGCGACGTCGATGATCGACATAATAATTATTAGGTGTTACAACGTTTGATGAATTACCAATAAAAAAGCGTTTCTTGTATACAGCTAGGTGTCAAGCAAGCTGACAGCCCACCTGGTGGTAAGTGGTTACCGTGGCCTATCATTTCATCATCATTTCAGCTGAGAGACGCCCACTGCTGGGCATAGGCCTCCCCCAAAGATCTCCATACCGATCGGTTCTGCGCTGTCCGCATCCATCGGCTTCCCGCGACCCTCACCAGATCGTCGGTCCACCTTGTGGGAGGCCTACCAACGCTGCGTCTTCCGGTACGCGGCCGCCACTCGAGGACCTTTCCGCCCCAACGGCCGTCAGTCCTTCTTGCAATGTGGCCTGCCCACTGCCACTTGAGGCTCGCAATTCTTCGGGCTATGTCGGTAACCTTAGTTCTCCTGCGGATCTCATCATTTCTGATTCGATCACGCAGAGAAACCCCGAGCATAGCTCTCTCCATTGCCCTTTGGGTGACATTGAGCCTTCTTACTAGGCCCATTGTAAGCGGCCACGTCTCAGTTCCGTAAGTCATCACTGGCAACACACACGAATTGAAGACTTTCGTCTTGAGACACTGTGGTAGTTGGGCCGAGAATATGCTGCGAAGCTTCCCGAACGCTGCCCAGCCGAGTTGGATCCGTCGATTGACCTCTTTCTGGAAGTTGGACTTACCAAGTTGGACTATTTGTCCCAGGTAAACATATTCGTCAACAACTTCCAGTGTAGAGCTTCCAACCTTTACAGGAGTGGGTACGACATGGGAATTCGACATTATTTTCGTCTTATCCATGTTCATTTTAAGACCCACTTGTTGGGAGACTCTACAGAGGTCGTCGAGCATTGTGCCCAAGTCTTCCAGGTTTTTAGCCATGACTACGATATCATCCGCAAAACGAAGGTGAGTCATGTACTCGCCGTTTATGTTGATGCCAAGTTCTCTCCAGTCCAAAAGCTTAAACACGTCCTCCAACGCGGCAGTGAACAGTTTCGGCGATATAACATCGCCCTGTCTCACACCTCGCTGAAGACGTATTGGTTCCGAGTTTTGGTCCTGAAGGCGGACTGACATAGTGGCGTTTTCGTACAGTGACTGCAGCACTTGGATGTACCGATAGTCTATTTGGCATCTCTGGAGTGACTGAAGCACGGCCCAGGTCTCGACAGAATCGAAGGCTTTCTCATAGTCCACGAACGCTAAGCATAATGGCAGGTTGTACTCTTCGGTCTTCTGTATAACCTGCCGCAGCGTATGTGGTCTATGGTACTAAAGCCTTTTCGGAATCCGGCTTGTTCGGGAGGCTGGAAGTCGTCAAACCTGCGTGCGAGACGATTCGTTATAACTCTCGAAAACAACTTGTAAACATGACTCAGGAGCGTGATGGGTCTATAATTCTTCAATTGGGTGCTGTCACCCTTTTTGAAGAAAAGTGTCACCACGCCCCCATGCCATGCCTTTGGCGTTCCACCCTCGAGGATGATGGAGTTAAATAGCCTCTGAAGCGCTCTCAGGACTGGTCGTCCACCTGCTTTCAAAAGCTCCGCTGTAACTCCATCGTCGCCCGGCGCCTTGTTGTTCTTAAGCTGTTTGAGAGCTACACTAATCTCGTACAGGCTGACGTCCGGGATATCTTCGGTGTAATGTCGGGTTAATTTGGCTCTCGGATCGGTGGCCTGAGTGACAGGTGTGCGTGATGTCGCGTAGAGCTGTCCATAGAAGTTTTGAATCTCGGCCAATAGCTCAGGTCGGGATGTAACCAATCTGCCGTCCTCTGTCTTCAGCTTCGTCAGCAAACTCTGTCCGAGCGTCAGATCCCTGGTGAACACTTTTGAGCCCCTGTTCCGCTCGATTGCCTCTTTAATACGTTCAGTATTAAATCGGCGCACGTCTCGGGTTAGGGACTTGGAGATCTGTTTGTTGAGCTGCCGACGAGCGTCTTCAGAAGACTGCAGTCCACGTCTTTCCTCCATGAGCTTTAATGTTGGCGCAGAGATTTTCTTACTTCTTTTGTTACTGCTGGGTTTAAAAAACTTGAACCCGCCGTAAGGATAGCTTCCACGAACCTGTCGTTGTATGAGTCCACATCTGTGCAGTCCTCCAGGCAATCAAAGCGATTTTGCAGTTCGAGTTGAAAGCGTTCGGGGTTTTGGATCTGGATAGCATTAGGGCGGAGCGTAGACTTCATCAGTCGATATCGTTCGGATTTTACATTCAGATTCAATGTGCCTCTTACCAGTCGGTGATCGCTTCCCGTGCTAAACGAATTAATCACTGAGACATCATTGAATATCCGAGTCTTAGTCGACATGATGAAGTCGATCTCATTTTTTGTTATGCCATCCGGACTTTTCCAGGTCCATTTTCGATGCAGCCGTTTCCTGAAGAAGGAGTTCATCATAAAGAGTCCCTCCCTCTCCATATAATCGGCTAGCATTTGACCACGGTAGTTCCGGATTCCAGCTCCAAATTGCCCCACTTTCAACTCATCATCACCACGTTTGCCCAGCCTTGCGTTGAAGTCTCCCATGACAACAGTGTAGTGAGTATTGGAAGTATGTATTGCCCGAGAGATATCCTCATACATTACTTCCACTTCCTCGTCGGGGTGAGTCGAGGTCGGAGCGTAAACCTGTATGACCTTCAACGAATACCGTTTGGTGATTCTGAGTATAAGGTACGCCACCCTATTCGACACACTCCCGATTTGTACAACGTTATTCACGAGAGACTTGTGGACTAGAAACCCGACACCACCTTGGGACAGATCTTCGCCTTCCTCCCGGAAATAGAGCAGGTTGCCGGATTTAAGGACCATCGTGTCCTCGCCCTCTCGTCGGACTTCAGATAGTCCCACTATACTCCAGCGAATCCTACTCAATTCTTCCTCCAGTTCTAGCAGCTTCTCCTCGGTTCGCAGTGTGCGTGTGTTATACGTCGCCAGGGCCAAGGTCGTATGACGGAATGCCGTCGCCACCCGGGGATTCTTAGCACCCCTGGTCCCGGCGCCTCGCCAACGCCCGTCAACGCCGGCACGGCTTCCGGTACCGCCGGGCACTTGGGGCCTTGGGCTGTAGAAATTCATGGGGGGGTTTGGGCCATCTCCCACCACGCTGGCCCAGTGCGGGTTGGTGGGGAGCGCCAGAGCCTCGTCTGTCGGTCGGCAGGGTGCACCACGTGCAGGTGAGGTTGGCTTGGATCCCGTGAGGTGTTGTTCGGGACCCCTTACACCCCTGGCCTATAGACAATAACAACCGTGGCCTATAGACACCTCCAATACAAGGAAACAAGCACTTGGTGTTTCAGGTGTATTGGCTCCCTGAGGCATAAGACGAATTGCCTTCATGCCCAGTAATTGTTCTGGCTACCAGTAATGCTAGCTATTAATATCTTGCTGTAAAATTGAACTGGCTTTTGATCGTAAAATATTTATTTTTAGACAACTTTACTAACACTGAACGAATGTTACGAAGACAACCAAACTATACGACAAATACCTATTTAATTTGGTGGTATTAAATTAGATCCGTTTGACATTACGTTGGATAAAAGTATTGACAAGGGTATTATAATACAAAATTTCGAAACTTTTTTTGTATACATGTCCTTTTTTAACTTATTAATAGCTGTACGAGTCAAAGTAAAGCAAATATAGTGATTTCAGATGCTATTTTATTCAGGTTTCTATGCTTTGGTTATTATTCTGAGGGTTTGCTATTGTTCTGAGTGTTAGCCTCAAAGAGAATGTATAGTATTATATAATTCACATCACTACGTTTAGGGCCAATACGTCATTGGCCCCACAATTGTGTTGGTATGTAACTTACGACATTGCTTTAATTACTTGTATTTATTTAATTATTAAATGAGACAATAATATAAGAACTCGAGGTGGAACTGGATGGCGTAGTTTTGTTAGCGCTCTGGTTTGAATTAGGAAAACAAAGCAACTTTCGCCATGGTCGGTATCGGGATGGGTCAATAAAAATTTCTATACTCCTTATGCGTTTCTCCCATGTAGAAAGGCCTGTGCCCAGCAGTGGAACTTGTACCAGCCTATGCTGGTAATGATGATAAATATAAGAACATAAATTGGCTACTAATAAATTAAACTATAATCTGAGGCTCAGCAATTCATATTTAAACGCTCTAATTAGACAAGTCGACATAAATTTACCGATTCTATTTCTAATATTTGCTTAGTTAGGTGGTTATAATTACATTAGTAATTATTAATTTCATGATAATTTAATAATGCATAGTTACTCTTTGATATTAAAAAACGAGTCAGGACGATATCAAAATATTACGCAGTATAAATCACAAAAATGTTTTGAAGTCGGTTTTTAACCCCCGACGAAAAAAGAGGGGTATTATAAGTTTGACGTGTCTGTCTATGTATCTGTGTGTCTGTCTGTGGCATCGTAGCTCCTAAACGAATGTGCTGGTTCTTAGCTATAGTTTATGAAGGGTTTATACAATATCAGTTCAGGCGTTTGTTTGCGTTTCAGTTCGTTGACATTCCCATGACCTACTGACCTTGAGCTGATCCTATACCATCAAAAAGTCTGCGGGATGCTTAATTCTTCAGATATAGCGTGCTTGGGCTCACAAGAATAGTCTCAAAGATATCACTTCAATTTTCTTTTTTTATTATTTTTGAATCTTTTTAGAATTTCAGGTGGTGTTGGGTCAATTGCCGTGCTTTGTATAAAAAAAATACAGTCCAATTATTTATCAACATCGTTATCGTGGTATAAACAAATCATTACCTTCTCCTTTTATGAAGTTACTTAAAAATAGGCTACGAACGTCTTGATTGATACACTCTCCGAAGTACAATCTATGGAACACCGTCAAACTAGCAAACTTACAGCGGTGGCTGTCTAGTATGAAGTTTTGTCGCCAATAAGCCACTTGTATCTACGTTCAACCAACAACACATCCCACGTGAAAACGGGTCCCACAGGTCTACGTAAAACACAATGAATTTATGAGCTATTCTGAAAGCAGCATTTGATTTCTGTTTGTGTAGATAAGAATTTTGCCAGACATTATAATAAATCGTTAAGAAAATCGTTCTTAAATGTTGGTAAAGGAAATTTGAAACAGATTCATATCAATGATGACTGATGATTATAGACTTTGCGACATGAATAATGTGTATTATATGTATATGTATATATGTTACGATTAAGACTGAACGCGGATTTTTTTCATAAGATATCGGAAGGAGATACTTATATATTGCTAGCTTTTACCTGCGACTTCGTCAGCGTGAAAATAGTTTTTATGACGGTTTAGTCCCGCGACGACCATTTCAATTGATTTCCCCATTGTACCAAGCTTAGTACTACGGAGAATTCAAGCTGTATCTCTGGTACTATCCACCCGATTGAGATGGATTTGATTTTGAATTGAAATCCGAATTAAACTCTGTTGGCGGTTTTTGATTGATGCGCACACTGGCAAACAGATGAACAGACATAAATTCGATTTTTTTGGGTGCCCCAGTACTTTATTTCAAATGTTTCTTCTGGAATATCTTTAATGTACAGACACAGCTTTTTTACAGTTTTACAATAGTATAGAATTATAGATAGATGTTGTTAAAATGTCATATGTCCGGAACACACAAGATTTCACCAAATAATGCGACTCTTGCAGTGTATCAAAGGCTACGTAATGCAACTCTCAAGCCTCTACTACGGGGAGATTCGTACAAACAGGAAGTTCTCTACGGAGTGCCTCTGACAGAGCAGATATTATTTTTTATAAGAATACAAACTTGGATACCGCTTTGATTTTTTTAAGGAAACGGCTTGCAGAAGCATAGCACTCCTCCGCAAATAAACAACACTACTTATAGTTTTGTTTTATAAAAGTCTCGAGCCTATCTACACACTGCCCGACTAACGGACACCGACAGAAAACTTCGCATGCCTGGAACACTCCAAATATACGGAACACAAAGTGACGGCAGTAACCTACAAACATAAGAAATCTTTAGGCTTCCCGTGACCACAATTGCTGTGAGGTCACGTTGCGTCGTTTATAAAATAATATCAACTAATTTAGGTCTAGCAAAGTGGTTTTCTCTCAAACTATCTCTACCCGGCTTTATAATGCCCGTAAAAAACTAAGATATTATGGTAAAAGAAAATTTTAAAAAGTTTCTTCTTATCTAGGTCATTTCCTTCGCGGGTATTCCCAGAACACCCTACCAAGTTTCTTATCAATATGATCAATTGTTTCGGAGCTCATAATGGTTAAACATAATTTTTTATGTGTTGGCGAAAGTAAATACGGGGTCCATAGTGATCCTTTGAGCCTAATACTTTCCTATCTCATGTAACATTATGGTTCATACAATAAATAATTGAATTGAAGTAAAAAAAACCCTATATCTACATCTGTTAATTAACTTCTTAAATAGCAGAACTTTAAAAAATCGCTGACGTGCAAGGCTTCAACTCTCGTGTGCGATAGCCGACAGCCGAGGGCACTCGACGTATTGGTTCGAGTGTCGTACCTTGGTGTATTCGAGGTAGAACGTTTGCATGTTACCCCCAGGTAGCTTCTGATTGGCTTGTTGAAGCACCCTTTTTGTGATTTGTATATTGGAGTTTTGGAGCGTCCGTTGCTATTACAAGTATCATTGTTTGCAATATAACAATCTTAATATTTCGAAGGCTCGAAGGACCGAAATATGTTGGATATGCTATTTAGTGGTCCTATCATAAATTAGCTTCTTTGGTCAAAATTTTTTGTTTCAGATTGATGGGAAAGGTAGCCAGTGTAATTACTGGGCATGGAAGGCATTTTATCTTAAGCCTGAAATACCAAGTGATTTTTTCTTATTACAAAATGTCTATAGGAGACAGTAATGACTTACCTTTTAAGTTTATATATCGCTCTAGCCGAGTGCTTAAATAATAATTATTCTTAAATGCAGTGTGGACATGAATCTCTAGGTCAATTATCATTGCAAACTTGAAAACTGGACCTTGTGATACGGTTACATGAGAATAATAATCATCATCCGCTCAAAGCTGGAAATAGAATTATTCATTGACTGTTATTGAGCGCCAGAAGATAATGCTTACACTCCCATTGAATGAAGTCGTATTTATAGGATGGATACCGATAACTAAGGTTATTATGGTAATAAAGATGTTTTCTTACGATAAACCCATAAAAACAGTTGACGACAAACTACTCCCAAAACAAGAATTAGTGCTTAAACAGAAAGGTCTAGGCAATTGTAAATCTGCGGATATAATAAAAGAATTTAGATTTTTGAAAAATCCGGGATGGTAATTTTGGCCATTTATATTGTTTTGCCTCTGAGGCCTTTACAAGTACAACGTCTAATGTTCACTGAGTCCAAGATCATCTTCATTCGGTTTTCCGTTTTAATCATCAACGCAACAATTACGTAATCGATTGTTCAGTTAAAAGCAACTCAAATTAGAATCGAAATCTAGAGGACTATTTTTCTAGATCTGCTGCTACATGGAGTTCTGTTATCCATACTAATACTATAAAAACTTTTTCAAAGTCAAAGTCAAAATCTTTTATTGTATAATGTGGTACAGTCGGCAGCACGTCAAGCGTAACAGTTTGTCCTTGAACCTAGAGCGCAACGCACAGAAAATTTGTGCGCAAAGGATAAACATATGTCTCTCAGCGCCTCTATCTAACGTCTCTCTCTCAAGTACTCTGTACCTACAATACTCGCAGATGGCCTTGAACGTGATCGCGACGACTATTAAAAGTATTTCTTCGTTATAGCCTCCGACTAAATATGTGTAGGTTTATAGGTAGCTATAGCTACAGCTAGCTATGTACGCGGCCTACTCTCTTCGCTTCGTTGTTTCAACTTGATTTAAAATTAAAGTACGGCTAAGACCATTGCATTAATTTAAAACAAAAAGTTTTCTACATATTATAATGGCTAGTTATGATATTTTATTTACGCTACCTATTTATCAATAATGCTCAGCGTACTTAATTATTTCAATCAACTATTATTATACCTATTAAAATACAGGCTTCCTTATTTATTCATTGTTATTAACTTAAAAATATATTTCTATTGTCAGGTCATTATTATGGTCCATTGTTATGGAGAGAAATTAAAATAAACCTAAGTAAACACTTAGGTTTGTTTTTCTACATTTATTTAATGTTAATAAAACAAATAAAAACATTTATAACCTTAATTTTTGATTTTGACATTATTATAAATGTTTGAAAAATTACTTAGTAAGTAATTAAAAACAGAATAGAAAATAAAAATAGAATATTTCGACATTGTAGGGTGGACGTTAGCTCATGAACGCAAATACAGATGGACTAGAAGAATTTCACAGGGATATCCCAAGTCCTGGGTGGCTCAGTGGTCAGCAGAGCAGTCGCCCGGATTGCGAAAGGTCGCCGGTCGACTCGTGCCTCAGGACCTGAAATTTTTCTAATTTTATATTCTAATTATTAAGCATTTATAAAGTTCACCACCTCCTATCATACCTGTAACTACTACTCATTCACAATATTTTAAAGACCTAACATTCTACTCTACAAATGTGAATAGAATACGAAATAACAATTTTTAAGAAAATAGACCTCACACAAAATCCTTGTGAATTTTAGTGTTAAAATAAATTGACATAAAAATGTGATTTCTGAGATTTGAACCAGGTTCCCCAAGAGTGAATAAGAGCATGTAACGCTATTGACCACGAGTGTTGATAATTTCTTTTCGAATTTATTCATTGTATTTTACTAGACCCAGTGATGTGTGACGCAAGCAATTTTGAAGCTTATTACATCACTTTAAAGTTGAAATTATAATGATTGTAGCTTCATTTTATATTTCGGCTGTGAGCTATGATGGCTGTGTATACTAGTAAATGTATAAAATTGTAATGATTTGTTGGTGTAAATCACTAACTATCAAAAAACTAATACTTACTTAATTGGATAATTTTCAATTATGTGAAGTAGGTATCATAGGTATGGTAGATCAATGTGGTAGATAGGTCTTTGTGCTTTGTTTTTTACTAATATACTTAATTGGGTAGATTCTAAATACAGTAAAAAGACCAATTTTAATTTGAGCTACCCTTTTCTATCTAGGTAAATTACCATACGACATAATATTATATGATGCAATGCGGTTACGTTTTCAATGGAATTTCGACTTTATATCTGATACTTTAGGTCGATTATTAATTACCAAGGTATGGCTCATTATATTTTTATCAATAGGTAGGCATCAAATTCGCCATTACATTTTGATTTGTGTTAGTAGAGTTTATGGATGGTCTCAGGTTAGGTTAGGATTTGTGAAAGGATTGTGTAAAGTCGGGGATTATAGTTTAAATACATTTCAAAATTTATAGTTATATACTAGGTAGTCTAAGTTATGGCCATCTAAGTAAACGCTTCTAAAAAACTCAAAAGATTATCACTTTGATTAATTGTGTATAAATCTAAGGAATATCTTTAATAACTTTATAGGATTCAGTTAAATCCTCTATAGCTCAGTGGTAAGGTCGCGGGTTCGGACCCACGAGCACTCGTAGAAGGTAGAACGGACCGTGGACAAAATCTCTCTCCACCACCACCTGTCCACATATTATGAGACAAATTAATGTGTTTTATTTATATAATTCTCTCTGACGAAGAGAGATCTTTTATTCATTCCTCCCGGGAGTTCGCCATGCTATGAGCGCTGAGAACATTTTTTTCTAGTTGAAACATTTTTCACACCATTATACCTAGGTACTTTTCTAACAAAAAATGTTCAGTCTTTTTCAATATCATCATACTTACCTACTTAGGATCGATTTGTAATTTTAAGATTCAAAATTATTCTCATGTGTAGGCAGTGCAAGACCGATCGGTTTGGAGGTCCTTGCCCAATTGCTTAAGCTCAGCGGTGGGTATCTCTTATCTGACATGATGATTATGTGTAGGGATTTTAAAATTAATTGAAATAAAATAATAGTAGGGAATTAATAGAAGTTGGATTCAAATTTTAATACAAGTTTTTTAAGCTAAGAGTGCAAACAAGATATTAAGTCGACAAGTAGATGGTTATTGGGAATTCTGTCCCACCTCCGTTCGATCGGGCTCACGCCCTCACTCACTTCGGTTGTACTGAATTCCCAATAACCATTGTATGTTTTTGTTCCATAAGTTTTTTGTCACAGTTCTAACAGCCGTACACGTTAGGTGGCGCTCGAAGTCTTATAAACTGATGGCTCAGAATATTTAAATATAGGAACATAAGAATTTGAAGTCATTGTGTTGAAGCTTTTGATACGCTACAAATAAGCAAGCAATTCGTTATGAAATTTGTAAAACAAAAAGAATCTTTAAAAATAGAATGTATTTGTCCAACATCTTCTAGTGCAAGTAAGCGTCATGGCAACTTACTACCTAACACTATTCGTTGTCTTGTCTGTGGTCCATCAAATTGTGGAAAAACAAACTTAGTGATTAGTTTGTTGTTGCATAAGAACGGTCCTCGTTTCCGTAATTTGTATGTGTATTCAAAATCTTTATACCAACCCAAGTATAAATTTCTAGAAGAAGTTCTACAACAAGTACCTGGTACATCATTTTACAAATATAATCACAATAGCGAGATTTTGAGTCCTCATGAAGCTTTGTTAGATTCAATTATTATTTTTGATGATGTTGCTTGCGAAAATCAAAACAATATTCGTGATTATTTTGCTATGGGACGTCATAAGAATATTGATTGCTTTTATATTAATCAAACTTACTCCAAAATTCCAAAACAGCTTGTGAGGGATAACTCTAATCTTATAGTTTTATTCAAACAAGATGATATTAATTTAAGACACGTTTACGATGAACATGTAGGTTCTGACATGTCATGGCCCAAATTCCGTGAAATGTGTTCTACTGTTTGGACCAAACCATACAGTTATGTTGTGATAAATAAAGACTGTGAGAAAAACAAAGGATGTTACAGAATGAAATTCGATACGTTTATCGTGTTAGATTAACATTCATAAGTGATTGTAACGTTGTTAATAATCACTCTCATTTGTGATTTCGAAAGGAGTAGAATTCTAAGCATGGAAAGAAATCTCAAAGAACAAATTGTAAAATCTGCAGCAGCTGTAAAAAGGAAGGTGAAAATGATAAAAGATGTAAAAAATTCTAACAACATGGCGCTGGAAACAATTTTTCAACCTATAGTTAATCCCCTCAATCAGTTGGTAAATAAAAGCGATGAAAAATATGAACAAGAAGAATTCGAGTATAAACCAACACTGAAGAAAAATAAGTACAGCGAAAGTGAAGAGTCGGATTCTCCCAACGAAGACTCTGAAAGACCTCTTAGTGAAGAAGAAAACTTAGATGGTGCTTGTATCAGCAAACCTGACAAAACCCTTACTGTTTCACCATTTACAGATCAAAATTTGAGTGCAGACTCGTTTAAGTCCTTTCAATCATCACCAAGCACAAAAGATCAATCTATATGGTCAGGATCATCTGAAATTACGAAAAACGTACCATATGGAATCAAGCTTGAGCGTGGAAAACTTATTCTTGGTAAAACACGAGTTTTTGACCGTGACCGCACCTGGCGAATTGGAAATCGTATTGTTAAGAAAACTCTTGGTTTAAAAGAATTATTATTTAAAAAATCACCAAACATGGAAGTTATAACGGAAGACGATTTACAAAATTATAAAATGTTGTTACTTGAAACGAATGCTCATAGACGTAATTTTGATTCAACTAAGGCTATAAACAGCAATAAAGGTTACAAATATATGCACATTATTAAACCGTTATTTAAATTCTCAAGAAGTGCAACTACGAGCACGGAAAGTCTTCCACTAGGAAAAGGATTGGAACTCTTGAAAAAAGTAAAAAAAAATACAGATTTGATTTATTGGGATGACCCTAACGAGCTAGTAGATCGATTAAAATTATTATTTGCGTCACGAGATGCTGGTAATACTGGTTTAGATAATGAAATAATTGCAATAATTGAGGAACTGTATGAAGCCGGCATAATCAACAAAAAATATAAGGAAAGTACATAAGAATAATTCAGCAGTTTACTTACAGTAAGCAGCTGATAAGCATTGCCATTGCAATGAATATAGACAAATTCGGTCACCACGTTCATAAGCGTTTACGATTATTTGAATACATAGATACCTTAAACGATTCTCTAGTAAAATCAGAAACGGGAGTCTACGATTTAAAATCAACAAGATTAAAAGGCTTGTTGCCCCCAGATAAAGACGACGAAGCTGTAAATAAAGGATATCTGGATGAATCAGTCCAGCACATGGAAAAAGAGTTGAAAAAAGTTTTGAGTGATGTTAAAAAATATTTGTCGAATTTAGAAAAAGCTGTTTTAGATCGTTTGAATACCGTTTATTACACAAAAACAGAAATAGACCACTTAATGCAAGGTCAGTCGGACAAAAAATAATGAGTAAGCAAAACATTGTTGATGAACTTCATAGAGCTGTACGAAGAAATTTCCCACGTCGATGTACAATTATAAAAGCGATAGATGATTTATGGCAAGCTGATCTAATTGACTTTCAAAAGTATTCAAAATTCAATAAAGGATATAAATTCGTATTGGTAGTCATTGATGCTTTGTCGAAATATGTATGGGTTAATCCTCTGAAATCGAAATCGAAAAATGATGTTATGAATGCAATGAAATGTATATTAATTGATTCTCAGAGAAAACCAAAAAATCTGCAAACAGATGCAGGGAAAGAGTTTTATAATGAATCTTTTAAGCGATTAATGACCCAGTATAAAATAAATCATTACTCTACATATTCTGTAAAAAAAGCATCTATTGTAGAACGGGTGATAAGAACATTGAAATTACGACTTTATAAACAATTCAGCTTATGTGGTCAGTATCGATGGTTGGAGAAGAATTTAGATTCCACTGTACAATACTATAACAATACTATTCATAGTACAACAAAATTTAAACCCATTGAAATAAATAAAGCCAACGAGATGTTAGTTAGATCTAACATTATTAAAACACAAAAACAAAACACAAATCAGAAATCTAAGTTTGTCCTTGGCGACCATGTTCGTATTAGTAAATATAAAGGAGACTTTTATAAAGGTTATACACCTAATTGGTCAACGGAAATATTTTCTATTGTAAAAGTTAACCATACAAATCCACCAACATATGAAATAGAAGATAAGAATCAACAAAGAATCTTAGGATCTTTTTATGAGTATGAATTACAAAAAACTAAATTCCCAGACCTTTACCTTATTGAAAAAATCATAAAACGAAAAGGAAACAAATTTTTTGTGAAATGGTTAGGTCTCAATGATAATGAAAATAGTTGGGTTGAAAAAAATGCATTGGTGTTTTAATATAAATGAACTGTCTTTGATCCACATAATCACTTTACTTGTACCAATGAAGAAAGGAAGTGGTATCATTAACAGCTTGATAAACAAAGTACCTTTTGAATTACATTTACCTGGGTATCAATTTTGTGGTCCTGGAACGAATCTTAAAAAACGTTTGCTAAGAGGCGATCGCGGAATAAATCAATTGGACAAAGCTTGTATGTATCACGACATTGCTTACACCAATAACGATTTGAACGTTCGACATAAAGCCGACTTAGATCTTTTGAACATGGCTAAAAGAAGACTAAAATCGAAAGATGCTAAAAAAGGAGAAAAGATTGCTTCGTGGATTGTAAAAAATGCAATGAAGGCGAAACTAAAAGTTGGTGGGGGTGTACGTTCATTTATGTCAATTGTGAAAAGAATACAATCACAAATAAAAAAATTAAAATCAAAAAACAATCATGCTGCTATTAAATATGCATATGCAGCTGCAAAAAAAATATTTGCTAATAAAAAAGGTGTTCGGTTACCACGCTGTATTCCACTTCCAAAAAGTGGAGGAATATTACCTTTGATTCCAATTTTTGCTGGACTGTCGGCCTTAGGTTCATTAGCTGGTGGCGCAGCAGGAATCGCAAAAGCCGTCAATGATTACAAGGCCTCTCAAAAAAATCTACAGGAATCTCAGCGACATAATAGAATGATGGAATCGGTTGCTCTTGGAAAAGGGGTGTATATTAAGCCCCATAAAAAAGGAGCAGGTTTATATTTGAATCCCTCAAAAAACTGATGCAGCGGCTGCCCAGACGTGCACTTACCAACTTGGATATATTGGAGCATGCACGAAGCATCCCATATTTTCGTGGTGTTTTTATGAGAGATACTTTACCTTCGAAACCAAGAAAAATAGAGTGTGGTATAGTAAATTTGGACAGCTCAGAGAATCCTGGATCGCATTGGGTAGCCTACGTTAAGCAAGTCGATTACACGGAATATTTTGATAGTTTTGGTAACTTGAAACCACCGTTAGAAGTACAAAAATATTTAAAAGATACGTCTCTAAATTATAATTATATACAACATCAGAGATTTGGATCAGTAAACTGTGGACATCTATGTTTAAAATTTTTAAAAAAATTTTGGAGAAGTCATTTATTAAATAAAGAATAATACTGTAATATTTATCAGTATTAAAATGTCTTTTACTGTGTCTATAACCGGAAAAGAAGCCTCCTTAACAACGTATTACTCACCAACCTTAGAATTAGTAGGAGAATATGAATGTGGGCTTTTATATTTTTCTACATTTAACTCCATTCCGAATATAGATGAGAGAAATAACAAGTTCTATTACGGTGAAAATGAAGTCATCGAGATTCCTGAAGGATCATATGAACTTCAAGATATTTGTGATTACTTGAGGAGTAATATCAAGAATACTATATTAAAATTATCTTGTAATAATAACACCCTGAAGACAAATATTTTCTGTTCGAAAGATATTCACTTTACTAACAGTGATTCAATTGGTAAAATTTTGGGTTTTGGTACGGAAACAATCAAAGCTAATATAAGTAGCGAGTCTAAATACCCTGTAAGCATTTTATCAACAACCATCGTGCGTATAGAGTGTGATGTTGTTAGTGGATCATTCGTGAACGGAATAGCGAGTCACATTATTTATGAATTTGTGCCCAACGTACCACCAGGATATCGAATCATTGAAATACCTAAGAACTTAATTTATTTTCCTGTTAACCAAAACTCAATAAGTGCAATAAATATAAAATTATTAGACTCTGAAAACAAGCAAATCAATTTACGAGGTGAAGAAGTACAGTTGTATTTACATTTAAGACAAAAATGTTAAACTTCAATAAAAGCTATACTACATCTTCTAATCAAATCAGTTCTAAGAGAGCAGTTAAAAAAGAAAGACCTCTACAATTAAAGAAAAAACTAACAAAAAGCAATAAGGAATTCCTCAAGCTAGTAGGCTTATTAAAATGAACATTTTAAAAATATCTCAATCAACTGCATGTGATAACAGCATTGAAAGTTTTGAATATCATTCTTACAAACCATATGTGACAAGTTTTAACAAGAATGATGAAATACGAATACCTATCAACCAACAAGACTTAAACGTGTTGCCCTCTCTCAGCACTTTGTATATCGAGGGCAAGGTTGATGTATATGATAGCACTACGAAAACAAAAGTATCAAGTGTGCACTTTGTGAATAATCCAGTGCTATTTTTATTTCAAGATATTCGGTATGAATTAAATGGAGTCGAAATAGACAAAATTAAAAATGTTGGTGTTTCTGCTACTATCAAATCTTATTTGTCATTAAATGAAAATGAATCAAAATCTGCAAAAGTTTGGGGCTGGTCTACTACTGGTACAACCAATGTAAAGGATGGTATGTTCTCAGCCTCTATACCTTTAAATAAAATATTGGGATTTGCAGAAGATTATGATAAAATTGTTATAAACTGCAAACACGAGTTGGTATTATTAAGAAGTAACACAAACCTCAATGCTTTGAAATTGAAAGAGGGTGAGGTAGTTCAGGATATTATAATAAATAAAGTAGTATGGCGCGTGCCCCATGTTAAAGTGTCAGACCGTGAGAGAATTAATTTACTGAAGCATTTAGAAAAAGATAGAGCAATAACTATAGCATTCAGAAATTGGGATCTTTATGAGTATCCTTTGTTACCACAAACACGCAAGCATACTTGGTCTATCAAAACTTCGTCACAAACAGAAAAACCAAGGTTTGTTGTTGTAGCTCTTCAAACTAATAGAAAAAATCAGGCTAAATTATCAATGGCTGAATTTCATCATTGCAATATTCGTGATGTAAAAGTATATTTAAATTCTAGATATTTCCCATATGAAAGTTTGAATATTAGCTTTGCTGAAGACAGGTTTAGTTTATTATATGAAGAATATGTGAGATTTCAACAGTCTTATTACGGACGTCGTTCTGAACCGTTATTGAGTATAAAAGAATTCAGAGACATAGCACCCTTATTTGTTATTGATTGTTCTCGTCAACAAGAAATGTTGAAAGGTTCTATAGACGTTAGAGTTGAAATCGAGACTGATCAAGAAATACCGGATCAAACTGCAGCTTATTGCCTAATTTTTAACGATTGCATTTTCGAATATAAACCTTTAAGTAACATTGTAAGAAAAATATCATGAATAAGGATACGATCATAGTGGATGTGCAGGGGTTTAAAAACGAAAAAAATGAGTTTATTGTAAAAGAATTAGTCATAGGCACTCAAGAGCATACTCAAATATTTTTAATAAAACCACCTTATCCATTTTGTGCTTTGACACTGGAAGAGAGAAAACATGTTTGGTGGATAGAAAGAAATAGAGGATACCGGTGGAGTGAAGGTCATATTGACTATAGAGAATTTAGAAGGCTTATAATACCTTATTTTAAACAACGAAAAATTATTGTAAAAGGAGAAGAAAAAGTGAAGTGGGTGCAAGAACTATGTAGACATAAAAATGTTTTAGACATAAGCAGTACAGATATACCGAATTTAAATACTCTAACAGAACTATACTGTAAAGATATTTTTGCATATAATTGTTTTAACCATTTAAAATACTGTGCTTTAAAAAATGTTCTATGCATAAGAAAATGGTGTGTAGATAATAACATTAATTTTTAATTATTTTTTAGATGAAATAAGTATTGATTATATTAGGAAAGTAAGTAAAAAGTAAATTAAATATTGTGATTTTTTTATATGTATGACAAAATGGTGTGTAAAAAAATTATGTTACTTATTTAATTCATAATAAAAATGTATTTATTAAAACCTCTTTCATTTAAAAAACAATTTGTCCTCAACTTTTACCGCTAGTTCCTATTGCATCAAAGAATGAATGATAGCATTTTTTATGCATTCATTAAAAATAGCTTTAATATAAAAAATGGAGCAACATGTTAAGTAACCTAAAATCATTTCATAGGGGTAAAGTAAAGAAAGAAATATAATTTTCTTTAACAATTTATTTCCATAATTTATATAATTCACAACATATTTCAAATACTTTCACACGACAACAAACTACGCTTCATTCATTGACTTATAATATATTAGTTTGATTACACATATTTTTAAAAAACCATATAATTGACATATTTTTAAATAATTTGCTTGGAAGTTTAAAGAAATATTAAAGAAACATTTAGATTATGAAATATAGGCCCATATGAGTATTTTTAACAAACTAATATGTTAAGTATATTACAACTTACTTGTGTTTCAGAAACAACTAGTATAACTGTAACCACATATTTTTTTAGAAATATTGCTAATAATTTTTTCAGTTTGGTCCATAATTTCATCACCTATATCTTTCACCACATATTGAGAACTTAACACAACATAGTCATCTTCAACATAGTCTTTAGCTCGTTGGGATCCGTTTAATTCCAACACTTTAATTTTAATTAGACGGAGTCCTTTTTTCGGTGCACTATTGATAACAAAAGAATGTGTCGCTCCATGATGCTTATTCAAAGTTCCTGGCGTGATGCTCCTTCTTTTACACGACGTTTTACGACGTCGCTGGCCCGTGTGAAGTGGTTTCGACTGATTCTGCATGTTGAGAAATTCTTGTGTAAATCCTTCTAGTGGATCTTGAGCACACTGGAATGAGTCTAAATATTCTTGAGGATAACTAATACACTCTTCATCCGAAATGGTAGTGATGTTTTTGAGTTCTTCGTTCTGTAACAAAAATGAATTTGATTTAAAACTTTTGAAATACGCAAAGTACTAAAGTATATTATTTAGAGATAAAATAATTTAACTTACCGTCGTCATGTTTATATTTTTATTAATTTGTGTTGTGAATTATATAAATTACAGTACGTGTTTATTAGCTCTGCAACAACTCGTAGTGTCTGACGAAATAATAATAGAAATGTATCGGAATTAAGTAGGTACAGATTACCAACACATTGTTCACAACTTCACACATTACATTTTGCTTACTACCAATGTTTTAAATGCTGTCTCTCTCTTGCACTCCAGTAATAGGTACTTATTTCAATTAAGCGGTGGCGCGTGCGTTATCAATGTCATCATAATGCAACCATTCAAAATACAAGTTTTAACTTGATTTGTATAATGAGGTCAGATGCCTATTAGTTAGGAATATAAAATCAAACAAATTAAATTATATTTAATTATTATTTATTCTATACGTATGTAGGTAGGTACATTTTTATGATAAACGTCCATTCTTAAGCTACACTAATTAAATTACAACTACTATAGAATAACATGGTACTTACTACAATATAACTAATAGTAATAAAAGTGTCACAAAAAGTTTATAAAAAGGTTAAAAATTAAATATACTAGTGTGTCCCCACGCTCTAGTAGAAATTTTATTTTTTGATATTAAGCGTTTATCATCATCACCACTCAAAGCTATTTTATTAACCGCACAAGTGAAAATTTCATGTTTAATGGATTTAAATAAAATATTTGTTTTACGTATAATATCGCCATCAAAGAGCGTTCTTTCATAATCTGTAACATCTAATTTACGGATAACATTTTTTTTTATGCCTTTTGCTTTTTTTATTGTACTGTCCACAGTTTTAATGCAATAAAGTTTTGAACGGAGCCCGACAAATTCTGTTATTATTTTTCCTGCCATTTCATCCTTAAATAACCCAGGAACTTTTTTATTCTGAATAGGTAAGTGAAATACATTTACTTTAGGAAAATTACATGTGTCAAAGTAAGACAGGAACTTTTCTTTCACATCACTATAAAAATCATGTGTTTTTACGTGATAAACAAAACTATCGGTGTCCGTATAACACATTTTCACGTTATTTTTGTAATATGGCTTAATAACAGAATAGTGGAAATCATACATGTGACTTTTAGATAATTCCAAAACAGTAAAACCAATGTATATGGGTTTATTCAAAATAATCTGTTCAGGTTTTAATTGCACCGCAACTAAGTTTTCGGTAAATACCGTCGCACTATGAAAATTTGGACGTGCAATAAGTTGCTGAGCATTTTTTCTTTTTTTTGTGATGTTTTTTTGATCGCACCACTGATTAACCAAATCAACTTTTACTCGTTTTTCATTATTTTCCAATGTTTTTCCAAATACACTATTATTTAAGAGTTTAAAAAAATCTTGTTCAAAAGCTGAGTAGCTTTTTTGCCGTAAGCTGGTGTTCAAATCAATATATTCTTTTAAATATGGACTTTGTTTAAAGGTTATGACTCGATGTATTTTTTTTAGTACCAAACCATGTTTTAAACATGTCTTCAAATGAATGTAATGTATTACATAGTTAAATTTGTCATATAAAGTCGGAACGAGTTTACTATTTTTTCCCCCTGGAGGAATACATTTTTCTGGACAAAATGGTAAATCGTTATGCAAGTCATGTAAATGTTTTGGATATTTTAAGTCGACTTCGAGAATAAACCCGTACTCAGCGTTTATCGAAATTGCATGCACGTCTAAATTATCAATTTCATGTTGCTCTAAAAACCTGAAATTCGATAAAGGTAAATATTGACACATACTAAAACCATATAAATTATTACAATCGATGTAAGTGATATAAGAACTAGGCTTAGAAAGATCATATTCAGGCATAAATTTATTATTTGCTTTAGCATATCTATGAGTGCATAAGCAAAGACCACCTTTTATACCACCTTGTAACATTCGCAACATAGACAAATCATCAATAAGTTCCAGTTGTACCCCGGTTTTCAATAGCATTGCATCAAACGATAAACTTGGCGCCGTCAAATAGAAAGCCGGATCTAACTGATAATGCAGTTTACAAGTACGTCTAAAATTTTCAAAAATGTCTGCTAGCAACAAAACATCTGTTTTTAAATATAAATCCGTATAATTTCCTAAATTACAGATTTTAAATGTTGACCAAACCAAATGTGCATGTCGATAATCTTCGTTAGTAATCTCTTGATCAGTAAGTATGCTTTTAAAACATTCCTTTTTAGGTAAAAAATTTTCTCTATAACGTTCCCAAGAGTCCATATATTCATAAGGATAGACACCTTTGCGAGTGAGTAACTTAAATTTATGTTCACTTGGAAAAAAACTTTTTAAGTGCCCAAATTGTTCTGGCTTTAGGGTATCTGCCAATTTACTTAAGCTGGTTCCTAGGAATTTAAATGAGTCAACAAAACGAAGTTGAAAAAACTGCTTGTTTGAAACTGGTACGAATTTTGTAAATGAAATATAATTTTCTTTTGTTTTTGGTATTATTTTAATATCTCCAGGTACGTTCCCCAAAGCTTTTATGAATAAGTGACAGTCGTATCCAGCTAAATTATGAAAAAATATTGGGATGAACGAAGGACGCTTATATTGTAAATTACAATAGGGGTGCGCGGCGCCGCGGTAGCGACCTGTAACATGGCAATGATCACGAACTTTATCAGAAAAAACAAAATTTTGGCAGATATGACAAAATATGGAATTCATAAAATTAATGTTGTCTTCCTCGGTAAATATCATGGGAGCGTTTGAACTTAGTTTTTCATATAATTTTTGAACATCTTTTATTATATACTCAACAAATCGCTCAACACAATCAGGCCCGCGGTGTGATACATAGCGATTATAAGTAGAGTCATCGCAACAAACAATGTAATATGCAAACGCGACAGGGACATGGTGATGTAAAACGCTAGTATTGTTACTTGTCGAACAGGTGGTATCAGAAATGGTTTGCAACATTGACTCAAAATCTGCATAGATACAAAACGGTACGTTTTGTTTACGATCATAGTTTTTAAATTTAATTATAGAGCCTCTGTCGGGTAACACTGTTACTACACCGCTACATAAATGACTATCGACTTCTTCCATAGTATTAAAAAATAAAAGACATAGATCACAGAAATATAACTTTCCGTGATGAGCAGTTACTTGGCTTCTAAAAAGTCGGGAACAATCTTTTATCAAACAGTAGTGAGCCTTAGTACCGTTTTCAAGCAACAACAGATGTATAATTTTATTATTACTTTTCTTTTCTATGTCTGATTTATATAAAGGACCAATTATGGTTTTATTGTTTTTTAACCCATAAATTATGACCTTTATTGTTGTATTGTTTTTTTCAAACGTCTTTATATCCTGGAAAGTAACTGGGAAGCGCATCCCAGAAACATCTAACAATTCACGATAATTAGGATAGGAAGAAACTCTCTCAGGATGTTTCTTAGCTGGATATAAAGCTGCAGTCACGCACCACAGAAAACAGCATTGATCTTTATTTACGATATTAAGACATGCCTTTTTTAATTGAATTGATTTAGGCAATGGAATAAAGCTCGATCCCCCCAACGGCTGGTATTTATTTAGATTGACCTCAATATGCAAATTGTTTAAAAAAGTCCACCCACTATCGCGCTCTTCAAATTCCTCAATACATGTTTTAAGATAATTTACCATTTCGATATATACATTTTCAAAGTCGTAATTGCAAAACAATAGTTTATTTTTCGTGCCAAACGATTTAATTGCAGAAGATTTATCTTTAAATTGTAAAAATGTTGCAAAGAGTTCAAAATTTACCTTCACACATGTATGAGTACTGAGAAATTCATCTAGTAATGACTTTAATTTGTTACGAATTTCATATAGAAATACGTTAAATGAAGATTTTTGTAAATCATTGATTGGTACTATTTTATATGTAATTATTCGATTACGAAATGCAGATGCTATGATTTCTACGCCTTCGCTGTGTTTTGTTGAACAATTGTTTTGTTTATGTAAATTACTTCTCAAGTGACCAACCCATGACTTACTTGCGACAGATACATTACAAATAGTGCATAAAGGCATTTCAACTATATTATGAAAGTATTTGAAGGAAAAAACTATTCGTGTGTATAGCACTAATGTACCTACCTAGTTAATTTTAAATGTATTACTTATAATGGGAAAAAAATTATTAATGTAAAGTATAATTTTTATATTCAACTAACTTAATACACATAAAATAAAAATAAAATGATTAATAACTATTTAAAATTAATTTTGTCTGAGTAGTGCACGGGCTCCGACTCTTCAAAGAGTGCCCACGCCTTAGCCAGGTACGCCTGCAGGGCCTCCCACGAGGGCGACTCGTCGTCGCACTGCAGTTTCACCGCCACCAGCGCCTTCTTGTAGCGCACATCGATAGGAGTCGACGCGTACTCTTTTGTTTTGTAGACCTTTAGATCTACAAAAAATTCTCCTGAGGATGGTGCTGTTCTTCGAGACGAGCCCGTTGAAACTCGACTCGTAAAGCTCGACGTCGCGGTACCGCTGCTGTTTTTCGGAATGTTGTTGACCGCTTCCTCTGACTGCAGAATATGGAACAGATCCTTTTTCTTATTCGCTCTGTAACAAAATATAAAACACTAAGTAACTATATCAAAACTGTCGTAATACCTAATGTACCTACCTATTGCATATTATATTTTTTTACTATTTAAATTTTATTGAACATTAAATATAGTACTAATAATTATAATAAAATATTTTCTTCACTTATAAAAATAATATTAGCGTTACATGTTTTAAAATATGTACCTGTGAGATGTAGCAATCTGGTATGGTGCTGGTGAAGAGTCACGCTTGGCGGCCGTAGTTGCTTTACGCTTGGTGGCGGTAGCAGTGGGCGATCTCGGCTTCTTCTTTGGTGGTGCCTCAGAAACCACTGAAGGTACTTCGTACTCGGAGTCAGACCTGTGTTGAAATTATGTTTTAAGATATCTTTCGGAATGATACGCATACACAAATAATTACTAGTTCATATCACTTTATAATGTAGAAAATAATGATGTTCTATCCACATGTGAAAGATAAATAAATGAAAGAAATGTTGAAAAAGTATTACTTACGCACATTTTAGTTAATGATTTGGTGTTGCTCTGATGGGTACTGGTTATCACTGATGGGTACTAGAGAGCACTGATGGGTACTGGTGAGCACTGATGGGTACTGGTGAGGACTGATGGGTACTAGCGATCACTGATGGGTATTAGTGAGCACTTTAACCACAACTACGGTGAATTTGAAAATAAATGAATTTCCATCAGTGTTGATGTTTTTATGTCGAAAAAAATTTGTTGTCATCAATAAAATCGGTCAAGTGTGAACGATTTTCCTAAAAACTATATAATTTTTTAATTAAAATTGTGATTCTTATTGCGAAGGCAATAAAGTCTCTAACATTTTAACAGAATGGACTTATTTCTGTTATAGTTCAGACATATTCAATATAGATGCATCAATTCTTAGTTTGAATCTTGTATCAAATAAAATAAAATAATTACTTGTTTCACATCAACAGGCGCATAAGACATTTTATAATAGAACGTTTAATTACAATAACATGTTTATTAACCTACTTTGTAATTTTAGCTGCATGCGCTGATGGTGAAATTGCAATGCTTGCTTTTTTACTGCATAGGGACGTTCCAACAGAAATGAACATGGAGTTGGTAAACCGATTGATTCTACCAATAATCGAGTTAATATCATAAGAAGGTTATTAATTATTGTTCTTCACATGTATTTATATTCGTTTTCTTTCTTTATTTGTACTTATTACAATATATTTATATGTTTTAAAATATAATCATGGTTCAGTTCAAAAATATACTAATTCACTACACATACTTTTTACATTTCAAGTTTTATCCAAATCTGATAAGTCGCATTTACATGATTGGAAAACCAATAACCAAATTAACATTTTTATTTCATACTAACTGCATGCTTTGCAATGCCCGTAAACTGTTTGGTTTTATATAAAATATGTACTTAAAAGTTTCATCACAATATAATCAATGGTTTCGGAGCGCTTAGGGGACGGACATACAAACACTCATTTTTATTTATATAGATATTGAAAACTATAAGATACTTTTGTATTTCACTGAAGTTTCCATACAAAATTTCTTAGGATGCAAGTCATAGACATTCGATTCATACGAAAATGTATATGAAATAAAAATAAACTTTTATTCATTCGTTCATTCAAAATATTTTATAAACATAAACTCGGAATGTGCGAGAATATCGAATAATTCAAATTGACACAGTATCAAACAATAAAACCCACATCACTATTTTCTATTATAGTTCTAGAGACAGCCTTAAAAGTTTGCGTCTCTTGTGTAAGTGGAAATATTACAAATTAGCAGTGTTTGTTACAGTCAGTTTTCAATTAAATTGGGTAATTATTCATGATTTACATCTTCTGGATATAATATAAGACCAATACTTTTAAAACAATAGCAAAGTTACCAGACCAATTTATAAAACTATGCTAATAATAACAAACTTATTTATCAACTTTGATAAAAATACCATGAGATATAAAAATAATCCCAAGTAATTCAGTAAAAATTTCAATAATTCAAACCTTGTATTGTTTTTATAATTATTCTTCATAAGTGTATTATAAAATTGTTGTGCGTTGGCTCGACACCAAAGAGGCTAAGCTATATTATTATTTAATGTTGCTATGCTCCTGGAGTTCCTGGACTTAGCAACGCGCATGAAATGCAAGCGAGGCTCGGGTTCCATTTGTCACGTTTTCGTCCACTTACAACGCGGACGACTCACGGTGACGACGACACAGCCATGTAGTGTTTGTGATTGAGACTCTATGTAATAATTTATAAATTACTTAAAAAAATTTAGTAACGTTCTTATTCCTTGAAGAGAAATGAAGTAACTTCAGGTAAGTGCATTTTTTGTTGTAATATTCTAAAAATAATATACAACATTTTTAATGTTTGTCCGTGTTGTAGCAATAATAAATATAAAAACTAACTGAATTATTTTGTACGCACAATATTTAAGTACCCGCCTAATATATTATTAATCTTATCGAATTTTGTATTTATTATTGCAAGTATGTGTTGTTGTAGGTACCAAAACCTATGCACCACGTGGCACTGATTTTTAACTATTTAGATTTCAATTTGTAATATCTGTAAATTTAGAAATATAGTATTTCGAATGTTGAAACCACGAAGTGAGTTATATTGCAAAGCACCACGTGTAAGTTATGAAATTGATATACCTAGCTTATTGAATAAACGTTAAATAATTTCATTTTGATGTTTTTGATGCGTTTAAACGCCTACTTTATTCAGGAGACGCGGGTTCGAATCCCGCCTGGAGCAATATGTTTTTTCATCATTTTCTTTCTTTATTTGTAATTGTTAAATAATTTTATCGAACAATTTAATCTCAATAATAAAATAAAATCAATCATTTGTATTTATTATTCCAAGCATATGCACCACGTGGTAGTAATTAAATGCCTACTATTGGAACACAAAATATCATCTTTAGATTAAATTCATTTGTAATTTATATCTTAACCAGTCGAGCCACAAAGGTATATTGTCATAGCTTCTAAGACTCCCGGGAGTCTTAGGTGTTAGTCACATGCATATATGGCGCCAGCGCGGTCGCGGCGTAGTGTTTCATTCAATTTCCAAATAAAGCGTAAGGAAATAAAAGCATAATTTATAAACAGCGAATGACAAGAAATCGTTGGTAGCAAATTTTTTCCATTGCATCTTATTTCCTTATGTTAAATTTCAAATTTTAATGAGCCATCGTACCGCGTCCACACCCTTGCCTTTGTGTGTGGCTTGCGCCTTACGCGCCCTGACAAATTAATATTAAATAAATGTGTTTTACTATGAAAAATATTTATTTACTTACATAACTATTTTATTTTTAGATTCCTACTCGACAATGAAGTTGTGTTGGTGACTACAAGACAAAGTGTTTACTACTTATAAGCCATTTGTAAGTATGTGCTATCTTTGAATATCAACTTATACAAAAACATTTTGTAACTTTATAGGTCACGTGTAAAATTACAAAATGTGGAAGTGTTTTAAGTTATTATTTAACCAATTTGTTGTTTTGTTTTAGATGAACAGACCCGGGTCCACCACTCACCACAGGCCAGGCTCCACTCATTGCAGCACCACAGCAATCACAACGTCATTTTTTTTGTTTAAGTTTTGAAATTAAAACAAAAGGAAAATGTTTATTACAACACATCCCATACTCCCTGTTTCTTACAGATATGATTATTTGGTAAGCAAGCAATCACATACAAGTTTACATACCAATATGTGGTTGCTTAAGGTAAAAGGTTCAACTGGTTGGTTTTGAGGTAACAAAGTAAGTAAGTATAAGTAGGTTGAATTAGTTAGCTAGCTAGAGAGATAGAGAGATACAGTGAGCTACTGAGGCTTATTACAATTAGGTAGTTAGGAGTCTATTCGGTGCGTGATCTTACCCATGGGCTCGCAGGAAGTTACTTACCATGGGGCTTCCAGCCGAATAGTTTAGGAGTCTGTTTGGTGCGTGATCTTACCCACGGGCTCGCAGGAAGTTACTTACCATGGGGCTTCCAGCCAAACAGTTTAGGAGTCTATTCGGTGCGTGATCTTACCCACGGGCTCGCAGGAAGTTACTTACCACGGGGCTTCCAGCCGAATAGTTTAGGAATCTGTTCGGTGCGTGATCTTACCCACGGGCTCGCAGGAAGTTACTTACCATGGGGCTTCCAACCGAACAGTTTAGGAGTATTCGGTGCGTGATCTTACCCACGGGCTCGCAGGAAGTTACTTACCACGGGGCTTCCAGCCAAACAGTTTAGTGGCTTTAACGTTGTGATTACAGGCTTTCTGGTTATTGGGAATTCTGTTCAACCGAAGTGAGTGAGGGCGTGAGCCCGATCGAACGGAGGTGGGACAGAATTCCCAATAACCATCTACTTCGACACACACAGACAGACAGGTAGACTGATCGGACTGATGCTACACCCCATGAGCACTGGAGAAAGTTTTTCAGTCCGTTAATTCATTTCATCTATTGACACCTAATAAATGTATATTTCCAGTGTGAAGTACCAGGCTACCATAAGTATATCTCCAAGAGCTCTGGCGACCTCACGAGGCGAGGCTCTGGCGAGGTTGTTAATATGACTAGTTTAAGAAGCTAACAGCTTCGTTGACAATTCCTAGACACTGGTCGCTACTAGTTAATCTGTGCCACTGGTGTCAAATTATTGTGTTAAGATAAATAACTAAAAGTAGTAATAACAAAACTGAAATTACAGGTGAAATGGGGAAGTGCCAAGTGGATTAGTAATTTTATAAGCCATAAGTGTATTATTGCAATTCAAATTGCATCATTATTCAGCCAAACACTCCATTAACATTCTGAAACTGCTACTTCGGTCTACTTCTCTGAGGTGAACTCTTTTAACCTCAGTACAAGTGAGGGTTGAATCATGACAATAAAATTACTTAAAAATACATTTTTTTTTGGACAAAACTAAAAACCAATTGTTTTTGCAATCCATGATTTGACAGATAAAAGAAATTCTTTATTTGAGAGCAATCAGGTCTAATTGGGAATGTGTAAGAAATAAGAAAGAGTCAAAATTGATTTAACATGTTTATTAAAAAGTTAACAATATTAAATTATAATTTTAATTAACCCTCAGCCTTGTCTTTGAAATATCACTATAAGAGTACACCAAATTTCAAAATAATCGAATCTGTGAAAGATTATCATCAAACGCCTGAACAGATCTTCATAATTCAAAGTCAAGAACCATCTCAACCACATTACCTTTCTAACAAAAAAAATTGCATGGCTGACGATGGCACAGACAAACTTACAGATACAAAGACAGACACATAAGACACCCCTCTTTTAGGGTCGGGGGCTATAAAAAATAAAAAGTAATCTGTAGGCCTAGGGTAATTTTATGAATAACTTAGGTGCCTAATATTTAAATGGAATTAATTATAACAATATGCAGTTAAGTAGGTAGGTAGGTAGATATTAGTATTTTTAGCACCATTTTTCCTCCCTTATTCTTTTCTATAATTATTTAATGAAATCCAAAATAACTTTTAGAAATCTCTCTTTTACTAGTAGAGTTAAACATTTTTTTGTTTTATGCTAGTAATTTATTAATCTGTCAAACGGCATTATCCCTCTGGAAGGCTACAACAATTGCAAAATCAGTTGTGTCTGGAATCTGATACTTGACAGGTATAGAAAAACCATTCCTATGATGTAAGAAATATTACTACCTAACCTATAAAATTGCCTAAGATGTATTATTAAATTTTGAACACCATTCTAAATCAAATAACCATTGCAATGAGAAGTAAGGTTTTTCATCTTGAATTTAAATAATAATAAACAACAATAGTAATAGGAGAAAATATGTTAGAAGACTGTTAGGTTTAGAAACTATATTTTATTATAATTTGGGCTAAGAAAATAATGATTTGGGTGAATTACCACCATTGCTCTTTGAAATTATATCAATTTCTTATCATAAAAATCACATAGATAATTGGATGGCTATCCAATTATTACTATTACTATTACTGTTACTGGTAAGCATTTGAATTTACAGGTCATGACAAATACACTAATATCATGTAGGAACTTGGAAAACTGCTGTTGCTGAACAAGTATGCACGTGTGAATATTACAGTTGTCTAGGCAGAGCTAGGTAAAGGAACCTATAGGGACAACTCTTCCTAACCTACTTTGAAATGTGGTGGTGTTATTAGTATTTTTACCAGGCCCTGTTGATTTTATCACCCCAGGAAACAAAAACTAATGTAATTATGTCTCTGGTTGCTTATGTATTGATTTAAAGTGCTCACTATTGCTAAGCCAAAATGTTGAACTAAGTATCTAAAAAAAAATATCTTCAATAACCTTACATTTTTTTCGAAGTCAGTCATAAAATTATAAACTGAAACTTACCCTAACCTCTATGTGGTGGTCATTTATATACTTTTTGTAAAAAAAATATTTATGTCTGTAGCTTTTAATATCTGTCAAGCGGCGATATACCACCGGGGGCGATGACAATGGAAGAATCAATTGTGTCTGGAATCTCATGCTTGACGGGTTAATATCTAATAAAATTCCATAAATATTGACACTGGCATCCACTCAACAATAGAATATCTCTTGTCTGGTTTGTGGTTACCTACTTAGTTATTTCACAGACATAGGTATAGAATTCACTAATAACAAGAATTATGTGAACAAATACACCACACATCAACACACTATCTTGTAGCCTCTTAAACAGCCTGGATCTTCATCTCATATTTAAAAACCAAAAATATATGGTCTGCCCGCCACCTGCAAAGTAATATTTGTTTTAATAACCTGTTCATAAATGAACTGGATTGAGTCTTTCAGCTACTTAATATAAAGATGTTTTTAATTACAAAACAATAGTAGCTGGAATCATTTTACAAATATGATTAGTTGGTTTATGTATACCAAATAATCAAACTAAGTAACCTAAGTAACCTTGCTAGGTTAATTTGTTTAGCAAGGAAGTCTCCTAACCTAACCAAATACTTTTCATTTTGTTAGATTAGAAGTTGAAGAAAATCAAATGACATTGACCTAAACCTGTTTCGTATACATATAGGTAAAAAATAAATGAAGCAAAATACTTTCATACACATAAATGGCGTTCATTTGAATGTTTACATTCAAAAACACGAAGAAAAGCGCAGTTTATTTAAAATATAGGTTGGTATGTCCCTGTTCGTAGAACAAAAGTAGGCGTTTTAACTTACCGATATTCGGTCGGATTTTCATATTATCTACCTATTTGTGTAGTGCCACTATTTTATTTTTATTCCATTCAAGTGCGTGGCCATTTCGTATATTACTTTACTTGGATATTTTTTTCAAAGAAACTAACATTTATCTACAAATAAAGTAAACAAGCAGTCAAAGTTGATTTTGTGATTTCGTATTCAATAGTTTGAACCCTTAATATTAGGTCGCCCCATACAATTTAGGTCTCAATACAAAATGGACATCCTATTTCTATACTCAACTTTTAAATACCACAGATACAAAAAAAAAACTTCTAAACTTGAGCCCCAACTTCATACTTAAAAAATGCGATGTCATAGAAATTAGACTAAACTCTGCGTACAAATAGCGTTAGCTCAAACAATTCGACCAATTTTAACCAATAAACGCTCGAAGCATTCTGACAAGCTCTGCTATTGGTCAAATTCTAAAAGATGGTTGAAGTTGAACCAATAGCGAAGAGGGTGTGCTTTCTTTCTAATAGCTATACATAGCGTTTACTAGGGTTATATATACTGTTACGCTTGATGTGCTGCCGACTGTACATAAGGTGTTACATAAAATAGATTCCAACATGACCCTGCAAGGGCACTACAATATTAATACAATACGAAATCCAATATCCATAGCCGCTTAAATCTATTGACAATTAAATAATCAATATTAAAACCTTCATTTTCCTCGAGATTCATCGTAAAACTCCTGCATACTAAAAAAAGCTTTACTTATCAAATAGTTTTTTAATCCTATTTTAAATAAATTAAAATTTTCTTCACCCATTATGTGTGTTGGTAGTCGATTAATTAATTTCGAAGTCCGGCTAGCTAGCTACCACCATCTAACCCATGTCTGCAGCCATAACCTTGTTTGTACCTATTAAAATTGGTTTTACTGATAACAAAAAGTACGTATACCCAAAGTGGTATACTGCTGAAATAATACGTTATATAAAAAAACAAACACTTTAATCTAAAAAGGTATAAGTTAGAGGGTAAGGAATTCAACAGAGAGTTATTTAAATACTATAGGTGGCATACGAAAATACTAATCGACAACGCATATCAGCAGCATCTTAAATTAATACAAAAGAATATAAGAGACGATCCGGTAAAATTTTGGGAATTTGTTAGTGATAGGAAGAGAGGCAAGCGACAGGTGGATCATTACATATATCGTGGTGACGAGGTGACTGGTCAAGCTGCAGCAGACGCTTTTGCCAGTTACTTTGGGTCAGTGTTCCATAACCAAATACCGGTATTAGATCCCATTAATGCTGCCCAGGCGGCTTATACGAGCATTGATGCCACGTCTATTTCCGTCATAGCGGTTGATGTAGTTGATTTGAGAACGGCAGTAAAACGCCTTAAGCCGCGTTCTGCTAGTGGTCCGGATGGAATCCCTGTATTTTTAGCCAGGGATTGCATGTCAAGTTTTGAGCTACCTCTTTTATACATTTTCAATCTCTGTCTACATCTTTCTAAATATCCAGAGCAGTGGAAGTTGTCGCGTGTCACACCGGTTTCAAAAGGGGATGCCGGGATAGATGTTGCTGCTTTTATACCTATAGCAGTACTTTGGGTCTTCGCTAAAATCTTTGAGGCAATTTTGAATCAGAGAATTGGCAAGCAAGTTAATCATCTATTGCATTGTAGTCAGCATGGTTTTCGCAAAGGTCGTTCTGCCACCACAAACCTTGTAACACACGTTGATTACATACATGCTGAAATGGATGCTGGCCGGCAGGTCGATGCTACCTATTTTGATTTTAAGAAAGCTTTCGATCTGGTAGATAATGACATACTTTTACAAAAATTAGCAATTTTAGGCTTTACACCCAAACTGCTCCAGTTTTTCTCTAGTTACCTCGATAATCGACGACAATTTGTCAGAGCGCATGGTTACGAGTCTAATTATTACTACACCAGATCGGGTGTAAGTCAAGGTAGTACCCTAGGGCCGACACTATTCCTGATCTTCATAAATGACCTACCAGAGCAGGTATGTTCTGCTAAGTGTCTTTTATTCGCAGATGACTTGAAGTTATGTTTAGGCATAGACAATGTATTAGACATTGTTGCTCTGCAAAGAGATATTGACGCAGTATCTGAATGGAGGAGTCGGAATCGTCTTCCGTTTAACAATAACAAATGTAAAATGATTACTTTCTCTCGTAAGCGTAATATTGTAAAAAGTACCTATAAATTATTTGACACTCCGCTACAAAGAGTTGGCGATATTCGTGACCTAGGCCTAATGTTAGATTCTAAAGTGGACTTCCATAATCATGTGACAACAATCTGTAAGAAGGCTAGTAAAGTATTAGGTTTTGTGATGAGGACTGCTGGTCAGTTTGATGATTTGGGAGTGGCAAGGGTACTGTATAACGCGTATGACCGTAGCAGACTTTAATTTGGAGCTGTTATATGGGATCCTTATGAGAACAAATATGTCCTTATGGTGGAAAAGATCCAGCGTAAGTTTGCTCGCTGGCTGTATAGGAAACAATACGGTTATTACCCCTATCTATATCCCTCCTTGTTTGTTTCTTGAGTCTTGACTCTTGAGTGTAGAAGGTTAATGCTACTTGTTAGGCATTATCTATCTGTAATCCACCATAGGATAGATAGCCCAGTGGCTTTGGAACGGGTGGGCCTATTGGTTCCCAGCTATATCCCTTGCGATGGGGAGGGGTCTGTGGCACCTCATCGATGGCCGCGTTTGCTGGTTCGACCTAGTTCACGCACCAGGCTTGGGGCGTATGCGCCTACTACACGCGCACTTACGCTGCTCGGGGACATTCTCGCTCGGCACGCTGATATTGACATCTTTGCTGACCGCCTCGGAGATCTATATAATAAAATCCATAAGACCTTAATTGACGTTTTAAAACTCAAATGACTATTAAATTGTTTTTTTTTCTTAATAATTGTTAATTTGTGTGTTTGACATTTTAATTGTGTTGTTTTTATTTTTATTGGTATAGTTGACATTATTTTATTCTGTTTGACATTTTGACATAGTATAATTTGACTTATTTATTTATTTTTGTATTTTGAATTTTGATATATTCTTTATAATTGTAATTTAATGTATATATCTAATGAAATGCTAGATTGATCATGTATTAACCCTAACTTGTTAGCGCTTAGACCTGTCTGTAAGCTTTCAAGTACTTTTTATAAATAAATAAATAACCATAATGTTAACAGCCTTTTTGTGTTCCGGCAGTTGGAGTTAAGATAGCCAGTTCCTCTGTGGTCGAGGAATCCGGCCTTGTCACTTACCATCAGGTGAGATGAAGGCCAAGCTACCTCGTGAAGAATTTAAAAAATGCGAATATTACTCTTTGTTTGCCTGATCACATCAAAAGAATGGGCAAATAATAAGGCTACATTTTAGACCGTATCCGACTCCAAACGAGCTACATAGTTATGAAATATTTAGTTTCTTCTGCACTGCTGTATGATTCTGCTCGCACTTTTAACATTAATTAAGTCATTATCATCGTCACATCAGGCGAGAGACACCCACCTCTGGGCATAGGCCCATGCCATTATTCATTATGTATAATAATAGAACCTCTCACTCCATCGTTGGTCCCGGTTGTAACTGCTAACGCTTTAGCTCACCAATCCGCATTAGACCAGCATGGTGGTCTTCTGGTCCAACCTCCTCGAGTGTTTCTCCTGTGGTACTGTATAAACAATACGTCTATGACTCACATAATATTCTAAATGCTGACGCATTAATATAGTAATAATAGATTGTACAACCACTACCAACCAAGTATCAGTACTCCAAAGTCTATTTACAACATGGGTTTTTATGGTTAAGTCCTCTAGAAGCTATATGCCTTGTTCAATAACAGCAGACTACAATAGAATAGAATAGAATAGAAAATTCATTTATTGCCTTGAAAAGGGTACATTGTAGATGGAGTATTAAATTTATAGTTTCACCGTTTCATTTTTTCATTTATTTATCTCTAATGTAGAGTTTAAAGCCTTCAAACTGACATAATTAATGACACATCCATCCTGGCATCCGACTTGTGGATATATTTTGTTTAGGTCTTACGCAATTCACATCAGGTGGTGTTGGGTCAATTGCCGTGCTTTGTTTAAAAACACACGCAAAGAAAGTTATTTCGAACGGAAATCGAGTCAATCTATTTCAACAGTTAAGTTGTAAGTAGTAAGTAGTAGTAAAATGTTGTGCATCTCTGATGTCTGATGTTTTACGATGTCCGTCAGTAATAATTATTTTTCATCGCCACCCGCTGGTGAGTCGATTAGGAAGTCAGCTGTTGTCTTATCTACAACAGCTCAATGAGACATGTTATGTTCGGAAATTTAATGATATCATCTAACGATTTTAGATTATGTTCATAATATTATCGTGACTATCAGCCTCATCGAAATAGCACCATGGATACTGTCATCATATATTTTGCGCCAACCTCTTGCAAGATGCATTGAAAGGTGTCACATCTGCATTTCAATACAGTAACTGCAGAAATAATTATTATAGACAATACATTAGACATGGCTGTGTATCGCCTTGACACTTTGGCCTTTGGCGTCCGTTTTACAGGGAAAATTCAACAAACAACAACAACTTTTAAGATTTCAAAGTATTTTTGTTTGTTGTTCAATATCAAAGTGAAATTAAAATGACACCTGCTAGGACGAGCATAAAACTGTCTGGCGAAGAGCTCATTACCTTAGCATTCAGGAGTTAATAGAACCTCCACAAATTGCCCAGTTCGAGTTGAAACTTTACAAAGCGGACCCAGTTCTGTGGCTGAATCTGTAAGTACGAAGTTCTTGCTCAGAACTTGCCACTGACATTTAAGTTGAAAGGGAAGAACCCTGAACATAATAATAAATCATTGAAATGAAATTGAAGGAAAATCTAGGTGCACAAATCTCATTTGTTTCTGCAAAACGTATTTCGTATTATGAATTCACAAATAATGGCCCTAATTCTAGAGAACACATGCTAAGTCTAATTTAAAGTTCAGTGCATTTCTTTCTCTCAAAATGAATACGAAAAGGATGGCTGTCATATAATTTGACATTTAGAAACGTCCGTTCAATTTTCGACCGTATTTAACGTGATAAAAATATTTTTTAACAAAAATAAAACCGACTTCAATACACTAAAAAGGAAAAATAATTCAATTTCAGTACCTAGGTACTTACCTCCTAAAATGTATTTTTTGGAGTTGGTGCTTCACTTTCTTTTGTCTCTGGAAACAGCTTAGCTCCAAAAAATACATTTTAGGAGGTAAGTACTTACTGAAATTGAATTATTTTTTCCTTTTTAGTGTATTGAAGTCGGTTTTATTTTTGTTAAAAAATATTTTTTAAGTGATTTCCTAAGGTCAAAGGAAGATGGGTGACCGTCAGCACTATCGACTTGTCTGTCTCTCAGTCTTTGGTTGAAATACATAGTGAAAGAATTATCTTCTAGCTCCCAACTGTTAAGGAGTTGTACCTTCCATCATCAGCTCATTAACATTAAATGATGACTAACAGAAGCAAATACTTGAATAACTTTGAAAAAAAGTAAAACATGTCATACGTGCCAATAAAATTTGAGATTTGCCCTCTATTTTCCTGGGATCCCATCATCAGATCCTGACTTGGTGACAATGGGACCACCTCTGAAGTATACTCTATCGAATAAAAAAAGAAGTTTGAAAATCAGTTCACAATTGACAGAGAAATTGGTGAACATACATACAAAAAAAAATACATACAGTGGAACATATAACCTCCTTCTTTTTTGAAGTCGGTTAAAAATGCAGTATTTAGGAGGCAACTCCATACATGTAGTCTAAAATTATCTATGGTTTCTTTGCAATCTATCTAAATTTAAGTGACAGCTCTAAACATATTCTTACTATCTTTTTCCTAGTACATATTGCGAGAAAGAGATATACTGTGCTTAAATTTAGGATTAGAGTGTGTCTTCAGAATCAGGCCCAATGACTTAGGTATTGTAAGAAATACAAATAAAGAAATAAACGATGAAAAATTTTTATGCTCCAGGCGGGAAGCGAATCCGCGTCTCCTGGGCTCCGGCCAGACGCAATAACGCTGCGCCATTGGAGCACTAGGCGTAACCTACCAATTTATTTTTGTTTTTTTTTTGTTTCGGGAAGAACGTTTTTGTTGATAAAACGTTAAAAAAGTAGAAAGTGAATAAATTGGTGGGTTACACCTAGTGCTCCGGTGGCGTAGCAGTTATGTCGTCTGGCCGGTCCCCAGAAGACGCGGGTTTGATTCCCGTCGGGAACATATAATTTTTTCATCATTTGAATTTGACTTAAGTATTACTGTGTGGTGTATGATGGCATATGTCCTTCCCCAGAATTCATCCCTCTTTATGCTGAATAGATACCATCTGAATTGGTTTTGCGACGTATAAATGCAGCATACAGAGTATAAATAAGCTTTGTTTGAGAATACTTATCTAAATATACATAGCTCACCAATGAAAAACAAATATACGACTCCTCTTTTGTACCGGAACGATGACAGCACCGCGGCGCGTCGATAATATTCAAAGTTTTTAAATACTTATTTATTTGTAAAAAGGATTGCCCGGAGAAAGATTCTCTGTCAATCCTGAAAGCCTTGGGGTTCGTGAAATGTTTTGTCGCTTTTCCTATTCTTTCAGTCGCTGGGGTCACGCAAAAATGTGTGGACATGTTGTCAAACCGATGCGTTGACTAGAGTCCGGATTTGTTCTGTTTCTCTTTGCTGGACGCCACAAAATGTAATCTCGGATATTTAACAGTATTTTTATTGAAATAACGACAAATGTCTCAACACTACCTGATGTGAAGCTGTAAGAAGAGTCCATAATAATATAATATGTCCATAAGTTAGTGCCGGTTGAACACGCTGTTCCAGCCGCCTCCACCTTGCCGGCCTTAAGGTAATTTTTCACGCCTTACGAAGTGCGGTAGAATACCTTTTTATAGTAACTGTCAAATCAAACACAAATCCAATTGTTATGTTGACTTCCCAATGTGTCTACGATTCCTCTAACCAAATCCGGACGTCAATTCGTCGCATCCGACCGTACAGGTCGACAATGTTAAGACAGACGCATTGTTTTGAATAGACGCGTGTCAATTTATACAAAGTCTGCCGCCTCTGTGGTCTAGTGGTTGAGACCACCTGCCTCAGATTTAGAGGTCCGGGGTTCGAGACCCGTGGGGGCAGAAATTTTCTGCTCGGTTTGGTTGGTGGTAGGGCTTTTCTAAGTCCGCCTGGCTAGCTACCACCATCTTACCTAAGTCCGTCGCCATAACAATAATGTTAACGGCATTGTTGTGTTCCGGCAGTTAAAGGTAAGATAGCTAGTTCCTCTGTAGTTGAGGAATCCGGGTGTAGCTCGCTTCCATCGTCGGCCTTATCTTCACTTACCACCAGGTGAGATGAAGGTCAAGAGATACCCCGTTAAGAAAAAAAAACTTCTATATCAAAAATTGTTTTTTAATTCATACTAGTGGCAGCCCGCGGCTTTGTCTGTCGGTTGTCGCTTCAAAAAGTACCCTATGTCCTTCACTGGGTCTTAAACTATCTCTATACCAAATTTCGTCTGAATTTTTTCAGCGGGTTAAGCGTGAAAGGGTATAATAATAATAATACTCTTTATTGCACTTTAAAAAATTACAAAAACATAAGTCATAACTTAAGTTAGCAATGGTGGACTTATCTCTAAAAGAGATCTCTTCCAGCCAACCCATAAATGTGTGATACTGGTGAAATGTAGGCAACACGAAGTGCATTTAAGACATTGATAGGGGAAACTTTAATCTCAATTGTTAAATAATTTATAAATATGTTCCTAACAACCTATTATTACGAAATACAATTCCAAAAATATCTCTAACTTAACAATAATAAATACATAAAATAGACAGACAAAGATTTTTTCGCATTATAAATATTAGTAAAGTTAATACACTAACAGACTTCGGCACAGCATGACTAGAATTACATACTAAAAGCCAAAGTCCAACCGTGTGTGTGAGGCTTTCACCCCAGTTGTTGTTGTTGTTGTTATGTGAAACAACAGACAACTAGGCCAGGCACGTCAACGAAACACATTGCCACCGGCAATACCTTCTGTGAAATCTGTCATGTTTAAATCACACTATTTTAAAGTTTTGTATCCTGCTATGAGTAAAGTTACCAGAGCTCGTTGAGGTAGCTTGTGCTGGAAGAAAGGGGACTTATCTCCCGCTGTCTACATAACGCTTCCTATTGAGAGGGTGGACAAGGCATGAGTATGCTTGCCACCCGATAAAGTGTCAAAGAGAAATCTTTCCCTCGTTGGAAATAGCTGACACGGTGAAAGACTGTTAGCAGTACGAAATTTTTTATATCTACGAAAAAAAAGACCACCATAAAAAGACGTGCGTGCCAACGGTTCTGCCAATGCTTCACGGTTCGACTCACTTAAGCCGAGGTCTGGGGCGCGTTCCGAGCGTACACTCCAAACACTCCCAGTTGTTTTTTGTCTTGCTCTAAGGTGTGGAACGACGCAAGTTTTTTTTATAACCTCAAATTTTGACAAGAAATTCAATCATTATCTAAAGGCTTCCTTTCCGCATTAAATTTTATGTATTAAGTCTGTATTTAAACTTTTGTTCACTTTTGTTGAAAGTAAACTAAAAATAAGAAGTGCCTTTTTTGAGATTTTACACAACCCATCTCATTTGACGGATGTTATGACGTCAGAGTGTTTTTTAACCGTCAAAATTTATCGCCAAAAAGTTGCAACTCCCCGAGGCTCGGAACGGGTTAGTTGTGACAGCCAAACGTCATGCCCAAAGGTACGGAACGGCCTTAGAGTAAAAAGTTGTGGGCTCGGAACCAGCACCTGTACTTTAGAAATAGGTACTTCACCGGGTGATCAGTTCCACTTTATAATATGTATTGTGTTGTATTGTGTTGTGATTGTGACTGTGCATTGTAGGACAGCCTTAAAATAAAGATACACTTATACTATTTTTTTTTCTGTATGGCACTGCACAGCAAAATATTTAAATAATGTAGGTAACCTCAAAAAATTGTAACTTTATATTTTGAAAATAGTGACTAAGTACACGAGTTTGTTGCTGGAGTCTTCTCGGTAGTTCAACTTTTGGAACCGGTGTGAATTCTGACATGACAGACAGATAGACAATATGACATAGTGAGACTCAATAGTCTCACAATACCCCATTGTTATTTTAAAAAGATAGCTAGCTTAGGAGCCTACTTGAATAAATATGTTTTTGATTTTGACTCTAGGTTTGCGTTCCTCGTCAATATGCCTACCTAAGTCTTAAATAACAGTTGTGTCGTTAAGGCCAATTTTAAGTTTATATCTTAAAAAGATAAGGTGTCATGACCTTATGTCCAAAACAATGACAGGTCACACCAAGGTCATATGAATTGCGATTAGGTATCACGTAAAGCGCGTTGTATGTTTTAATCATATTGTTTAAGTCATCATAATTAATTATTTTACGCTAGAAGTTGTTTGATTAACGACTGCTATACGTTATGCATAGCAAGGTATGAGACACATTACTCCATAGCAACTATTTTAATTTTAGTGATAATATTAAGTTTCTTAATGTACAAATTTTATGTAAGTTTCCGAAAATCCCGCATCAGCCCTGCTTATGTCATTCAGTTTAGAAAGAAACCCTTGCCAGAAATAAATATAGAGTCAAATTTAGAATCAGATCTTGATCAGAAAATTTAAAATAGAAACTCCTTTTGAAAAATCATAGAAGTTTCTTTTTCCAAGGGGGGACATGTTATACCCTGGATATGTTAGTTATAATGCTTAACCCTACAGAACTGCTAAATCAGCAGTTTCTGCTAGTATTGGAGCTCGCGTCGTCGCAAGCCCAGTCCGTGTTAGACCATTGCCGGTGTGGCTGCCTATGGGTCCCTAAATTGATTCTCCTGAATATTTCTTATTTTAAAAGACCTTCGGGAGGGGCCCTATAACAGTACATATAACGGAAGCAGGGCGGAGTTCTCGACCACCCATCCGGGCCTGACCACGACACATGTAGTCAGGCTCAAAAATGTGTGCGCTATTTTGACCCTAATCGTAATCCTAACTTATGAGGCATTTGACGCTGACTGTTTACCTAGAGTGCGCCAGTAGTTTTACTCAAGTAGCCGATTCTTCTTTTTTGTTGAATTAATTTTCAAATCACGAGCAATGTTTTTTTTTTACCGACTTCAAAAAAGGAGGAGGTTATCAATTCGTCTGTATTTTTTTTGTTTTTTTTTATGATTGTTACCTCAGAACTTTTGACTGGGTGAACCGATATTGATGATTATTTTTTTGTTCGATGCGGAATAGTTCCCATTTGGTCCCATAATTTTTTTTTTAAATCCTTTGGTTAGTTTTGTTTTAATCAAAAAAACTGGAAAAATTAAGTCGTCTACATATGCGAAATTGCGGATTTTTGCTTTCCTATGAATTTTTTGTGAAATGATATGATAGTAGAAATCATTTTAAGCTCACGGTCACCCACTTAGCTTTGACCTTCAAAAGATATCACTAAAAATTGTGGAAAAAAATTATTAAACAAAAATTAAAACCGACTCAAAAAAACTGAAAAGGATAAAATTATTAAATTTTAGTAGGTACTCATCCCCTAGGAACATATTTTTGGAGTTGGTGCTAAGTTGTTTCCAGAAACCATAGATAGTGAAGCAACGACACCAAAAATTATTCTATTCTAATTTAATTATTTTATCCTTTTCAGTTTTTTGGAGTCGGTTTTAATTTTTATACAACTAGATGACAAACAAGCTGACGGCCCACCTGTTGGTAAGCGGTTACCGCCGCCTATACACACCTGCAATAACAAGGAAAAATCACTTAATATTGCAGGTGCGTTGTTGTCCAGGACAGGTCTAAGATGAAATGCCGTCCATGCCCAGTAATTACACTGTTACCTTATGTTACCAATACAGATATTTTTCCCCTACATTTTTTTAAAACAAATGACCAATCTACTGTTCCATAGTTGATATTGTAAGTATGTACTTAATCTTTTGTAAATAGTTAGTAGTCCGGTCAATTTAGACATTCGAAGCTACATAAATTCCCACCAAGCCGAAAATCAGTAAGATTGTTTAAAATATGATTAAAAATAAAATTTGAAAGTTCCCCATCTGTCCCCTGTATGGATTTTTTTTTATTCAAGGTCAAAGCAAAAAAATGAGTTTTTTTGCAATTCTCATCAAAACGATAAGTTTCATCATAAAACTTGACTGGACTATAGGGCAAAAATATTAATTTGTATATATAACGTGGCAATCAAGCATACTGTCCACCTGATGGTAAGAAAGAAAGAAAAAAAACTTTTATTTAAATAAGCCACAAAGAAGCACTATAAAATCGTCAAAAAAGGCATTTTTATAACTATCACAAAAAATATATTAACTAACAAAGTCATAGTCTCTGTCAGTCTGTCAAGTCTAATTGACGACCGCTTGGCCGAGTGGTCTGTACCCCAGGCTACTCGGTCAAAAGGTCCCGGGTTCGAATCCCGGTAGGAACAAATGTTTGTATGATGAGTACGAGCATTTGTTTACGAGTCATGGATGTTTATATGTTTATTTAGTATATTTCTAATATTTATATACATATTATTATCATTATTTCTCCGTTATCTAGTATCCATAACACAAGCTCTTAATGATGCTTACTTTGGGCTAGATAATAGGTGTGAGTATAAAAAATAATAATAAATAATAATAATAATAATAAAGTCTGAATTTGGACCGGTTCCAAAAGTTGAACTACCAAAGCGGTTACCGTAGCCTTTTGACGCTTGCAACACCAGGGGTATCACAATATTAGAAATTAAAAATCGTAAGTCCTAAAAAAATATCATATAAAACATTTTGCAGTTGTAACTCGTAATGACTTCTGCGTGAACTTCGCAAGTAGTATGCAGTAGCACAATTTTATAAGAATTAAATAAGAAAAACTATTTAGTCTTGTAATGTGAGAAGTACCTCGAAGTCGATCTAATCCCGGTAGAATAATATTATTTAGGTAATAATAAACAATGTCTAGATAATTTTATGCAGTGAACAACTTGCAACTTGCTATTTCGAAGTATTGCTTGATAATGTGAATCAGTTTATGAAACATGAACGCTTTCCTTTTAATATTTCCCAGAATTATATTCTTAGAATTTGGTCCCATAATATCTATAGGTTGTTGCCTGTATAATGTGAGGGCTATGTGAGACTGTGAATAATATTTATATTTGTTTAATAATTATTGAAATTGTTCCCTAAATATAAAAGTAAGTACGTATGTCTGAAATTATTTAATGTTATTGATATTGGAAATTCATGGGCACGCACATTGAAATTTACGCGCTGAAGAAACAAGGAAATTGCGCAGAATCAAAGAAAAGATTAGAGGAAACTTTTCTTGAGAACAATTCCTATGATTATTTAGGTACTACAGATAATATTTACTTCATTAATCTTATCGGGATTACTCTCTCCTGGTGGTAAGTGATGGCGAGGCTAAAGATGTAAGGGAGCTACACCCGGATTTCTTAACGCTACATAGGAAATGGCTATCTTACCTCCAACTGCCGGAACAAAAAAATGCTAGCATTATTCTTATGGCAGCAAACTTAGGAATGATGGTGGTAGCTAGCCAGGCGAACTGAAAAAGTCCTACCACCCACTGGATGGTACAGAAAAATTATGCTTCCGCATGGAATTTACCCTATACCTCTAGATTTGAGCTAAGTGGTTTCACTAAACCACTAGACCACAGAAGCCGTCACAAGAGGCGCAATGTCAGAAAAAAGTATAATTCGCAATGCAATAGACTGGAAATTCATGTTAAATTTATTCTATGAAGAAAAAAGGAAGTCGGTAATAATCAATGAAAAGCTTAGGGGATAGGTACCAGTTTTACAATACATATAATATTATACTAATATGACATAATTTATGCTGCAGTGACCGCAACACAACAGCAGACGGTAATTGCGCCGCCGGCGCCGCTCACTCGCCCACACAACTTAATCTGTGTTCGGAAACCCCGTCTGATACGTATTCAAATCAAAATGAATATGATAATGATTTATCTTTGACATTAGTGTTGGATGTCACGTCCGTTTTTATATCAAACTTAGACATTTAATAAATTAGTGATGAAAAATACCTAAACTAGAAAATTACTACCTTCCTTAAAAGTAGTACTACCTTCTCATTATCATCATCATTTCAGCCGAGAGACGCCCACTGCTAGGCATAGGCCTCCCCTAAAGATCTCCATACCGATCGGTTCTGCGCTGTCCGCATCCATCGGCTTCCCGCGACCGTCACCAGATCGTCGGTCGACCTTGTAGGAGGCCTACCAACGCTGCATCTCCCGGTACGCGGCCGCCACTCGAGGAGCTATCCTCCCGAACGGCCATCAGTCCTCCTTGCAATGTGGCCTACTACCTTCTACCTCTTCACAATGTCGATTTTTTTTTTATAATTTATAGGCAAACATTTGACCACAATCACACCTGATGTTAAGTAGTGACATGGCCTACGATGATACATGCTTACCTAGACGACTTATTTCGACGGCTAGAGTGCATATTCACTCTAGCCGTAAAAATTATAGGTTTCGGAAAACAGATTGGCATGCAGAGAGTTCCACTCCTTGGCATTTCGTATTAGAAAAGACTTGGCGAAATGCTTTGTGCGGATGGTTGGAATATCCACAACATAAGGGTAAAAAGCCATTCTACGTCTGGTATCTTGATGCTAAAAGGGAGCTGGTGGAATTAATTCGTGTAATTCCCTCGCACACTCTCCGAAGTGTATACGATAGAAAACCGAGAAACGCGCAACTCTACGTGGATGCTCGAGATCTTGGAGTTTAGCCTCTGCTAATACTGGGTTGTTAATAAGTCGTATAGCTCGCTTCTCCACAGAGTCTAATGCTGCCAACTGATATTTGGCAGAACCGTCCCATAGGTGACAGCAGTATTCCATACACGATCGAACTTGTGCTTTATAAAGTAACAGCAGCTGTTCAGATGTGTAATACTGCCTCACTTTAGAGAGCTTGCCGAGCTTTTTTGCAGTAGTACTTGCTATGGACTCTATGTACTCGCCGAAATTCATGCTGGACGACATCTCCATGCCAAGAAGATGCAAGCGGTCGGTCGCCGGAATGGATACACCCCCGAAAGTCAGAGTCAGATGGAAAGGACTCCGTTTAGTGGAAAACAAACACGCCTGAGTTTTGGTCGCATTGAATTGCACATGATTGGCATCGCCCCAGTCAGAGACCGCCTGTAAACTCAAATTCAAGCGTCCAATCATGGCTTCTCGCCAAGACCGAACATTTTCACTGGTGGCCCTTGCATTACTGAGGTATCTGTCCGCAACGGTGCTATCATTCGCATACCCAAAGGTTCCGGGCGCAAGCAGATCATTAATATGTAACAGACAGGACCGATCCTTGGAAAACTCCGGCATTAATGTCTTGGTGATCGGACGAGTGTCCCTCCATTACAACTTGCATCGACCGGTCCCTGAGAAAATCAGAAATCCAGTTGCAAAGACCATCAGATATTCCAAAGGAAGGAAGCTTACTTAATAGGCTGTCATTCCAGACCCTGTCAAAATCCTTGGAGATGTCGAGGGAGACCGCAATGGCTTCACCATGACTTTAATGGGCTCACTCCAAAGGTGTGTAGCATACACAAGAAGATCCCCAGTCGATCGACCACGTCAGAATCCATATTGACGGTCACTGAGGAGATCATTATCTTCGAGGTATGCCAGAAGCCGAGCATTCAGTACACGCTCCATAATCTTACAGAGTATGGACGTGACCGAAATAGGCCTATAGTTAGCAGGGTCGGCACAACTGCCCTTTTTGGGCACTCGTTACACGTTAGCACGCTTCCAAGATTTCAGAACTTGTCCAGTCCCAAGTGAGAGGCGATACAGGTGTGTTAGAACAGGTGACAATTCAGGTGCACAGTTATGCAGGACCACTGCTGGAATACCGTCTGATCCACACGACTTATTCACATCTAGACCACGTAAAATTTTGAGTACCTCTTTTTGGTAAATGCAGACATCACCCATGGAAATGCCAGAAAGTGGGCCATGGTCAGGTGGAGAGTAAACAGATACAGATTTAACCAAACAGTGGTCAAATGATCCCACTGGGGCTGATATTGACATTGAGTGTCTGTCTGGTTCAGTTGTCAGCAGAAGGTCCAAGCAATTGGCTGTGTCCAGTGTCAACGTCTGGTATTCTTGTTGCACAGCTAACCAATTGAGAGAGATTCAGTGACAGAGCAAACTTACGCGCTTCTCTCCCGGCGTGGTCGGTCTTCTGGAACGGGAACAACCATTCCTGGTGGTGAGCGTTAAAATCCCCCAGAATAACCTACTGCGCCGCAGGGTAACGAGCCACAGCTGAGTCCTGGTAGTCTCCAGCCTGGTAGTCTCCTGATCTCCGATGTGCGAGCGATAGACAACGGCGTAGAGAATCTGCTAGGCCGGTGTCGACCAAAATCCAAACTGTGGAAAAATTGAAAATCTCAAAGCATTTGAGACGCTTCACACTGATGTCGTTACGGACATATACACAGACTCCTGCACGAGGTATAAACCTGTGTTCCAGAGTGTACCCAGGGTAGCTGAGATATGCCGTATCAGCAGGACATTTGATCTGCGTCTCTGTGAGGAACAGCAACTGCGGATTTTCAGTCTCGAGGTGGTGATGGACTGCATCAAGATTGGAGTGCAGACCTCGAATATTAGTGAGGTGCACTTTTAGTGGGAGGACGTGCAGCCGCTGTAAAACGTTTTCCTTTTCTTGTACCTTTTCATATTTAGTTTTGAGTGAATAGGCTGGTAGTTGGGCGAGACGTCGTTCTGTCTACCACGCGACGTTGTCTCAACCGCCGCATGGAGAAGGACCCTGGCGTGGAGACCGCGGGGATGCCCGAACCATCCCAAGGATGGCCACCTGGTCCTCCCATCCGGTCGCCAACCGGCAAGGTGGAGCATCCTGGGATTTTTCGCTAGTTAGTGGGGCAGCCTTTCACAGGCGGCTAGCCAGCTATTTGGGCCCCCTACTAACTGCGGTTAGCCAGCGGCGCACTGTGCTTCGGATCCCGCTGGCCTCCAAAGCCAGGCACCCAGTGCGGCAGTAGTGAAAAAATCATATCCGGCCACACACAAGTCGCAACTACCCAGACCCATCCTCCAGAATGGTTACTCAGGACATCGCACCGTAACACGGTAGAAACCGCTTGGCGGCACGGCTCTGTCCGGAGGGTGGTAACCAGCCACAGCCGAAGCCTACCACTGGAAGTGGCTACTCGTTTTGCACCGCCCAGGGGTCACTTGTAGGGTCTCGAGGGTAAAACCTATGGAAGCGAGTAGCATCTACCCCCAAATTTCTCGAAAACGTAGCGAGATGGTAATGCTAGTAATCTTTAATAAAAATGTGAGAGGTCGCAGGTGCTCGCGCCCCAGGATATATTTTTTTTCTAGTCTAGATTGTAATGACATTAATTTTAAAAATGAACAACTTTCTTTTTTGCGAAATTGATTTTTGTAACGTAGTATTTCTTTCGTTTTCTATGTTTGTCAAATATAAAGATATTGCTTTGATAAAAATTCTTACTTTACTTATAAGTTTCAAAGATATTCCCAAAAATGTCTAAACTAGAGAATAAGACACTTGAAAACAACTTAAGAATGCCCACTTCAAGTGAATTGTTTCGGAGAAGCCGCAGTATTTTTGCTCATAATTCTTTTGAAGTAGAACAACAAGAACCAAAAATTTATCTAATTTATCTATGAAGATCAGTCACCATTAGCTCCTTAAAAGCGTAAACATTAGACCGATAGTAATGTTTACGCTTTTAAGGAGGTAGGTATTGGCCGGGGGTAGGCTGGTAAAATTGCTTCGGCAATTTCCCTATGAAGGAGCTACTGGGAAGTTTATATGCGTATTTCTAGTGCACAGGCACTGGGCGACCCTAACACACGCCCGTCGCCTAGCCTGCGGTGAGTAGGTCTGTATACAGATTCCTCCCTGAAAAATATTGCGAAAAAAAATTTGACGGCCCACTAGTTACAGGAGATCCCAGCTTTATAACACTACTTTGTCGGCTACTGTGACAACGCATGAGTAGTGCCCAAGGTGCTACAAGCGTCTATAGGCTACGATGACAAAGCGTGAGTAGTGCTCAAGTTGCTACGAGCATCTATAGGCTACGATGACAACGTGTGCGTAGCGCCCAAGGTGCCACAAGTTCAAGTTCAAGTTCATTTATTTCATAAAAATATACATTTTGTGGAAATACTAGTAATAAAAATATCAAAAATTAAAAGTTAAAAGCTAATTAAAATAAATATTTTTTAATTTATATATAATTTTAAAAACATGTCAAATAAATGAATTTTTACCTATTTGTTACATACATAATTATAATCATAATAAGGTCAATTTAGAAGCAATGTCAAAGTTAAAACAAATTTTCCATTAAAATGTTACATTCAGAAATTCGTCTACGGAATAAAAGCACTTTTCCAAAAAATATGCTTTTAACTTTGATTTAAAATTAGGCTTATAAACTATATTTTTTAACTCTATTGGCAATTTATTGAATAATGTAACTGACTGATATTTCGAGCTATGTTTAACTAATTTTATTCTAGGAGTTATTTTCTGAGTAAAGTTTTTCCTTCTCGTACTTTCTCTAACTAGTTTCTCTTCTGGACTTTCATATTCAGTAATATGTTTGGAAAAATTTGTAACTAAAACAAGAATGCAAAGACTTGGAACAGTCAAGATGCCAAGTTTCTTAAAGTGCTCGCGACAAGATTCTAGTTGTGGTATACGAATCATGGTTCTAATGGCTCTTTTTTGCAGGACGAAAGCCTTATAAACATTATAACCATAACTTCTACCCCAGAACAGTATACTGTTTCGTAATCTTGATTCAACTAAAGCGTAGTATACAAGCTTTAAGTGTTTCAAATCTGCTTCATCACGGAGACTTCGTAGTACATAACAGGCAGAACTAATTTTACTCTCTATATCTTCTAATTCAGCCTTCCAATTAATTTTTTTATCAATTTTAACTCCCAGAAATTTGGTCGAATCTACTGATTGGATCGTTTTGTCACTCAGTGTACAAGCGTCTATAGACTACGATAATAACGTGCGAGTAGAGCCCAAGGCGCTACGAGCGTCTATAAGCTACGGTGACAACGCGTGAGTAGTGCCCAAGATGCTACGAGCGTCTGTAGGCTACGGCAAAAACTTCATAACGAGAAAATGCCATCACCTGTTATAAACACTAAGCCTGCGACTTGGGAGAATCCTATAAATTCCTTCTAGTTTTTCTGTTTGTATGTCTACGTTAACGATGTCCAAAACATTACACTTCCACAACCGATCAAGTATTCTTGCATATTCATTTCATTGGACCATAAATGTGGGAACGGAACGATAAGTGTGTGAGTGAGAGCGTGAGAAATGAAAGAGATAGTAATAGGTGAGAGAGGAGGCGGAGAGAGTGAATGGGAAGATAGCGATGTATGTCTCAAATATATGAGCAGGCACATTGAAATTTACGCGCTGAAGAATTGAGACACACATTGGTATGTCTCAAATCGCCATCTTCCCATTGTTGGGTTGTAAAAATCTAAAGCGAGCACGCTTTAGATTTTTGTTAAATAATAAAACAAGTGATTTTCCAAGTAAATCTTTTAATTTTCGCCACACAACCTCCCACAGAAATGTTTGAGAGATAGTTACTATGTCATATAACAATAAATGGTCCAGTATCAATGATTGCCCCGCATTCCCTTGAGACTCCTACGGCATCGACCCTGTACAAAGTTTTACCACCTCGTGAACCACTCCATGCTCTGGTCTCCTGAGATCGCGGCTGTAGAGAGCTCATCCTTACTTCCTTATACTAAAATTCTTTTTGTTATTTCCAAGTTTCCTTTACTATTTGCTGCTTTATTTTTAGATTTCATCATATCTGTCTGTTGGTATATATATCACAACATATGTGTCCCATCATCTTGGCATGGGTATTCCACAACTTATTTGGTTGGAAGCCTGTCTAAAACGGAACCGCGTTTTGCCTTTGTGCCGTGTCGTTATTTGGATACATGGCAAATAAAATCTTAGCATAAACACGCTGTTCGAGCCATCTCCACTTTATAGGTAGGAGGAAACACAGAATTTTGTGTTGTAAAGGAATCCCAAGGATTGGGAATACGATAAAACAACGAGTTTCGTAAGGTACAGACAGTTTTATAATATATAGGTACTGTTCCATACAAAATTTTATATAAGTAATTTTATTGAGAAAATGTTTTACAGGGAAAGGCTTATTTTTGTGATATTATATTTGCCCTCTTTAAGAAACAGTTTTACTTATCTTACTTTTTACTTACTTACTATTTATTAAAATATTTCATTTTACATTTATTTAAGTTTTCTTTATTTTTTCCTCAGTCCCTTTTTCTATCAATCAAAGCTTTTTCGAATCAAATCTGCCTTTTATCAGCCCCTGGGCAAAGTAAAGTTTTTTGTTAGTTGGGGTAGTATTCATAGTTCGATGGACACGAATCCGTTCAAAATAAAAAGTAACTATTAAAAGCGATCTTATTGTGTTCTGTAAAGATATTATGGTTTCATAAAAATATTCCGTCGTGTACGAGTAACCTGGTTTGTCTTCCATAGTATATAAAAAATCAGCCTAGACCTGTTGCTCCCCTTCGTACTATGCGGAAATTGAAGTAATTAGACAAAACGTTTCATTAGCCCCATAATTAATATCCGTCGGAGCCTCGAGGAACATTAATAGCCAACCTCGCTGGAAATATTTGTTTAAGTTTCCAAGTGGTACCAATAGTTTGTTAAGGCTCTCCGGGGGCTTGTAAATTGCCGCGTCGACGAGAGATTTGTTACTGAAATGTTCAACGTTTTAACACTTCATTTACAGTATACTAATGAGTATATTCAAGTACACGAGTTTGTTGCCGGAATCTTCTCGGTAGTTCAACTTTTGGAACCGGTGTAAATTCAGACAGACTGACAGACACAGACTTCTGACTTACAGACGGACCGATAGACAGACGGACCGATAGACAGATCGACTGACAGATCTACCGACAGATCAACAGACAGACCGATAGAAAGACTGACATTATAACATTGTTAGCTTACGACCCAGACAAGACAGAGAGACCAACATTATGACATTGCTAGTTAATATTATTTTATGTGATAGACATAAGGGTTTTTTGACGATTCGAAAGTGCTTCTTGGGGGGCCTAATTGAATAAAGATATTTTCATTTTCATTTAATCAGCTCTATTAATGTTCGATGATTTGCTAGAATAGCAACCCAGAAAAGGGCAGTTATCAAGTAATCACCAGCCTATATACGTTCTACTGCTGGGCACAGGTCTTCCTACATTGGAGAAACACACGAGGAGCATGGGCCATAACGCCACCACGCTGGCCCAATGCGGGTTTGTGGGTTAAATCGGTTGCAGTAACAACCTGGACCAACGGCTTAACATGCCTTCCCAAGGACGAAGGAGCTCGATTACATAGATTGATCCATCCGAGATCGACGATGGCGAAAGTTGATTTGCTTTACAGTCGAAACCGAGCTCCTCACTACAGGTATGTGTAATCAAGTATCTTCGTTCGCAGATGCTCGCACAGATTTTCCCACAAGAATACGAAGGACAATACGCGACCTTGATGCGCAAGGTGGAATCACAAACAAATTCCTGGATGGCATTGGTAATAAGCCAGATTGTGCATGCACATATACACAGTTCACACGCTGATACATGAATTAAATAACCAAGAAACTATTAAAATAGGTGTTTAAGTATAGGTAATTGTTACTTGTTATGGATCAAATAAATGATTGTTTTTCGTCGCTGGCGTCTTCTCGATGGAAAACCTATTTTGTTTTATTTGTGTGGACTTCGCTAGTTACGATCGTTATTAATGTAGTATTTCTAAAGCACCCTACTCTAGACGTTTTCTAAAATTGTCTCTCAAGATATCAACGTACGTACCCCTATCATTCGTCCGCCGTATTCAGAAACATGCGAAAAACTGTTTACGCTTAGACACTCGCACTCCGTCTCGTTTCAATGTATTACACAAGTAGAAGATCACATTACATCTTTAGGAAACCTTCAAGATACTACGCTCAACATAAAAAATAATCGTTTGATATCTTATATGTAAAAGTTTGGATGGATGAATGTTATTATTCACGCTAGAACAACTAAACGGATCTGAAGGGGATTTGGTACGGAGATAGACTTATAGCACTTTATACTTTCAAGGTACATTTGAATTATAATTATGTCTGTTATGTCTGTTAGAGTTGCCGATACTTCCGCGCGGTTTTCGGTTAATTGGTGTTACATGGTAAATATCCTAATTCAGACAGATTATAGTCCGGATTAAAGGATACTTATTCTCACGGAAATGCGTTCCCATGGGATATCGGAGATGAGGTCGCGGGCAGAAGCTACAACCATATGATCATTATTCGTGAAACTACTCAGCAAAACTTACAATTGAAAAACGAAAACAACACAAACACGCGGAGCTCTTACCGGAAACTTAATGAAAATGGCCCCTGAGTGGCAGGCTTCTTAATGGCCCGAGTGCGACCCGACGACTCTGGACGGCACCCGAAGGCATTGCGTCGGACGTGCGCCACGTATAATGGGGCAATTATTTCATTGCACCGTCGTTAACCCAGTTCCTAGACGAGGCAAAATCCACGCCAAGGTTGTGCAGGGGACAATACGTTTATCGTTACACTTTTGCACTGTGACTTGACCTTGCGCTGTGGTAATAGGACTGTTTGAATACTGCCATTATCACTCTTGATGTGTGGTTGCTGTACAAAGTAATCTGACTGGATAACACTTAACTTAGTAGCGATCTGACCTGTTGATTTGAGTGGAACTTTAAATGCTTTTAGACTGTTTTATTTAATCGGATCTGAACTTTCGGATGGACAGCGTCCTACGTAGATTATTGAAAGTGAATACGTTTGTGAAGTCACGTTCTGCGTGGACAAAACTTTGTCGGTATGTTCGTAGTTTCATGACATTTCTATGAAATAATGCAGCCAATGTTATATTATTTCATACAAATGTCATAAAATTATCAAATGAATACGATGTTTTTGAAAGTGGCAAACCATTTCTATGAACTAATATAGCCCATGTTTCAATTAATTGTCGTATTGACAGCACCACCCTGTATAAGCGTCCAATTATATAACAATACCAAAGTGAAAGTTATACATATACAGTAATACACGCTCAGTTAATTACGGCATGCCTTGTAACAGTTTCGGCTCAACTTCGCATCTGCTGCTGGCAATACATTTTCTAACTCCTGCGCTGCTTAAGTTACAGTGGACATGAGGACGAGAAGTTTCCTTAACTTGTAACGATGTATGCTTGGGTACAACTATTGAGATACCAAGTATACAAGATGTTACAAAATGACCCAAAAACATCAGCTGAAGCATAAGCAGCTAAATTTAGTCTTTTAGATAAGGATGAGTTAAAAGAATACCATGTAAACGTGAATCTAACTTAATTCCTGAAAATACTGTAGAGTCAAATGCTGTAGAGAAAATGGGACATCCATGTTTTTGTTTATACAAACCCGTACCCCTAGCACAAACATTTGTATGAAGTTTAGAGAAGCGCCTCTGACGGGCGGTATCCGAACTACTTTTCGAAATGAGGCGTCGCCAGTTACATAGTATGACAAGGACTAAGAAGAAATTTTAATTTCCTTCTCACCTTCAATCCCTGGAGCGTCGAGTCTCGACGGCGGCAACTGCCATACACAATTAAAACTATCTCTAGATTACGAAGTTGACACGAACCCATTCCAAAGTTTTGCCGTGACTACGGCAACGACGTCGAAGTTCAATTTGAACATTTTCCATTACATTTTCTGCAATATCCGCATAACATCGGCATAGAACACTTGCTTATGGGTATATTATAATTCCTTTATGATATGCGATACGTAAATAAAAATTTTAAATAAGGTATACCTTTCTGCATAATTATTTCCATGTACTCCATTTTGTGAGAGCCTAATATGTGCTGGGTGAATAACTTTAACTTCCCTTTAGACAAGATCATTGTTTTGTATAGAAATGTCTTACTTCCAACTCACCGAGTATTTCTTGCATTTCCAGACTCCCGTAAAGAAATCGCATAATAACCTGGCATGTACAAAACTAGTCATAAGAAAAATGGGCTGTTATAATGATTCTCCATTTTATGAAATAATTTAATAAGAAAAAAACTTGTTCCATTCGCTTATCACTAATCACATAGCCATTGATAGAAAATTATGCATAATGCCTATTGCATAAATACATCCAGCATCCATCGGCACCTCGGGATCCTGACTTCTGTCCATCCTATAGCCGCCATCGTAAACCTGGACAAGGAGGCCACCGGAGACTGGGCCAATACTGTTCATAAATATGTGGGGTATCGCAGTGAATATCCAGTACCCAGATCATGCTGCTACCTATTACCCGAAAAAGTTTTTCCCTTAGTTGGTTTTGATTTGATGTGATAGTACCATGGGATGGGAATGGGTGTAGCATGGCTAGAATAGACTACCCACACCATATGGGCTATTCGATCTTTCATGTGAATAGCTGCTGAAATAAAGATAATGCTTTGTTTATATGAATACAACATTCAGGTTTGAATAGGCAATTTCAGTAAAGGTCGCCACGCCTTGAATAGGGTACCTAAGGGAAATGTATCTAAAGAAATATGTTATATCAAAAATAACATTGAGGGGAGTTGATCTTCCACAAACTACATCATTATAAGCTTTATTTCCAGTCTACGCAGCATCACTGTATAATAATGATGGGAATCGCATGATTCCGGGACACGATCCTGGTTTAAAAGTAACTTATTTTAAGCATTATCACTAACTTCGCAAATAAACATGAATAGCCACTCAAAACATTTATTATTGCAAATCAGGCTCGTGACTATACTTAATTGACTTAGGATTTTTTTAAAAAAAAGAACTGACAGACAAGCACGCCCTGAATGGCTTCGCCCTGAAGCGCTTATGTCAACCTAGCCTTGCCAGCCTAAGAAAAGGGATCCCCCCACTCCCAAAATAATGATTTCTCAGTAAACTCTGGCAACCTTACTCGATCTCCTGAACACCTAACTACATAATAGTATTATTTAGCTGCGGTCTCTTATCAGGTGGAGGTGGCCGTCAAATTTTGAGATGGGAAAAACCATGATAAATCGTAAATTGCCTTTCAGATACCAGGTGTGTGGAGTAGTGTGCACCGTGCGGTCGGGCAAACCGAGGGGTGGTGGCGTAAAGGTCCGAAAATACCGAATGAAAAAGAAACTGCCATCTGAATAGAGAGAGACACATTATGTATGGCCTTCTTTGCTTCTGTTGTATAATTGACTACATATTCTACATATTACTATTTTAGGCATCATGACTCATGAACAACACAATTTTTGTTGACAGGTATCTTATCATAAGCATACACAAATATAATAAAACTTATTTTTATTTCATATTTCACACTCGTCTCCGTATTAGTTGCTTTCTCATATCTTATTTTATTTAGAGTGTTATCCGTCTGTTACATTTTAAAAGCAAGAAGCCCTCGGGTTGTAGCAGAATACCAGTGCTTTGTTCACATCCCGCGGTGTGAACATAATCCAGACACTGAGTTGCGACCCTTTTGCACTTCTACAACGCATACAATTGTAATGTAGTTAAATGAGTATTGTTAAACCTATACAATTGTTGAAGAACTAAAAATAAATCTTTTATCTATCTCTCCACATATCTATCTTTACCTTTTTATGTATTTGTTTTTGTGTAGTGCATGTTTATCAATTATCATTCTACTGTCTATTCTGTTATTATTTTCTTTCTCATCAATGATTCTTATATTACCTAATGTTGCTGAGAAGAGATCGCTCTCAGCGATAAAGCCACTCTTTGAACAAACCAACTTTGTGTTTATTTCATATTGTGTGTGATAGCATCACATGATGTACGGTGAAGTCTTTGAGAAAAAGATAAACTGTAATTCTTTCTTTTTTTCAATCATAGTTCAGTGTTTTAACTATTAATTTCAGTTCCTCAAACAAATCTCTTATTTCATACAAAAGAACATAGTATAGCACCCGTGTACACAACACGCGTGGCTCTAATCCCCGAACGAAAATGTTTGATTTACCAGCTTTAACATTAATGTACGCCTAATGCAAAACTTCCATCAAAATCTGGCGATATTATACGAGTAAACAATAATATACACTTAACATAACAAACTGAGTACAATCAAAACAGTAGATGGCTTTATTTTGGCACCTTTCCACTTTGGCATAAGGACTACTTTGCAAGGCGTTGTCTTCTTTGTTTAATGTTGGAAAATCCAAGCGGAACATGTTTTTATCTCAAATAAAGAAACCTTAGAAAATAGAAATGGCGAAGCCTTGTCTAAATGGTCGCAATGATAAGCCATTACGACACTCTGAAGTGATATCAAATACAGATACAGTTACAGAAGGAACTTCGTTTCATAAATATCTTTGTGTTTAATGCTGGCATATTTATTCTATGAGCTACGAGTAATAGTAATTTACAACAGGAAGTTGATTCTTGGTGCATATTAGCTATAAGCGTACAGAACAGGCTACCATCAGAACACATCATGTCAGCCGAGAGACGCCCACTGCTGGGCATAGGCCTCTCCAAGGATCTCCAAACTGATCGGTCCTGCGCTGCCCTCATCCATCGGCTTTCCGCGACCTTCACCAGATCATCGGTCCACCTTGTGGGAGGCCTACCAACGCTGCGCCTCCCGGTACGCGGCCGCCACTATAGGACTTTTCCGCCCCAACGGCCGTCAGTCCTCCTTGCAATGTGGCCTGGCCACTGCCACTCGAGACTCGCAATTCTTTGGGCTATGTCAGCGACCTTAGTTCTCCTGCGGATCTCATCATTTCTGATTCGATCACGCAGGGAAACACCAAGCATAACCCTCTCCATTGCTCTTTGGGTGACTTTGAGCACATACAAGATAAAATAATAAATAAAAGTATAAAATCTAGACTGGAAACCAAAAACGAGTAGGTACACACGGCAGCACATCAAGTGTAACAGTTGCACTACGAAAGCCGCCTCTATTACAAGTGTAGTAAGGGTGGTATCAAGGTCAAACTGTTACGCTTGATGTGTTGTCGACTGTACATACAACAGCGATAATATATGAAACAATGAGGTTTAAGATCTTTATTCTCACTAAGAATTTATAAATTCAATTACCATGAGAACATAACAATTACATAATAAAGTATATTGAAATAGTGGGTACAATAAGAAAAAGCGTGAAACAATCCAATTATTATTACACCTTCTGTAGCATATTTATATTATATTTTTGCAATTAAGGATTGAATGAATGGACAGTTAATACTAGGTGACACGTCACAAAGAAATATAAGCAACTCAACAAAGTTTTCGAGAAATAAGAAGTCAGATAAAGAAATTAAACTGCCGATCCTATTAACTTAATAACTAGTTAAGGTTTACTCTTTAAAAAACAACAGTAAGTTCAGTGGAGGTTCTTGTGGTAGAAAAAGATGATGTATGTTATTGACACGAATACTTGTATCATTTTGATCTACCAAAACAATTAAATGCGCATCACGTATTAAAATCTTACATTATCATTTAAATCATGCGAAAATATTAGCAGTATATATAAAATCAAAGTCGTGACTGTCTGACTGATTGAAATACCAACAGCCTAAACCACTATATAGTCTGGAATACAATGGAAAATTTTCAATCTCTACCCCTAAAACATCATTCAAACACAATTAGTTTTTTTTATAAAACCTACCGACAATAGGTACATTCTCTCTAAAGACTCAATTCCCCTTCATTACAAAGGCTGTGGCTCTTTTCAAGTGTTAAATATCGCTAGACTATTGCACTGTCCCTTCTGAGTTTATTCTGATGCGAACCGTCTTTATGTTTTATGTATTCACATTGAGATGTGGACCTATGAAGTCTAGATAAAATACCAGAGCCTGTGACCCATAAAAAGCTATTGTGGCTTGCCACAACAAATTATAATGTCTCTTGGCCTTGGAAACTTTCCAACAATTGCAGAAATTTTGTGTTATTATGAGTAATTTCTTATAGGCTTAAGCATTTGCTTAGAATGGTGTTAGTTGCATCGTTGACAATAAGATTAATTAGGCCTTGATTATAGAATAATGATATATCTAATTTTTAGTTATTCTATGGACGATTGTAATTTAATCGATAAATGATCAAAAACAATGATAAAATTCTTCTGGTAGGTTTTCTAGCAGAAATTTCTTTCGAAAGGGGGCAACCTACGTTTCTATTAATTTTATTGTTTGTTTACTAGATTGTTTTTAATTTTAAGGCTTTGTGTAAATATGCGAGTCTTAGATAAGATTGATATTCAACAAGTGTTGGGCGAGTTGAGTGTGATATGACCTTTTTTAAAGCCTTTAACATTACACCCTTATTTCTCTTGCAGGGCATAAAGCCAAACTTGCTAAGAGTCTATTTCACTTGTCTTATGGAATTTCGTAAAATTGGGGAATATTGGCAATCAAGGAGTGGTGATCCTCAACGGTGAGAAGTATAGGGGATATTGTATCCCTTCATACCAATCAGTTTTACACTATGTAACTAGTAATATTTTAGATGAGAATTCTAAATATAAGTCGTTTTTATGTTTTATGTACAAGAAAGGATTTTAATATTTCAGTTCTAAAGGGTTCCCTGATATAAGTCAGTGTATCGGAATGCAAATATTCGGAGGATTACCACGGGCTGCCCGGCGGCTACAAGTTTATGATTTACATTACTAAGAGCGGCCCTGAAATTCTTATAAGACGTTGTACAGGCAGCAGATAAAGTACAATATTGAATTGGCTTCTATTGCGGGTAAATAAGGTCAAGCTAAAAACCCTTGTAGGTTGTCTTCTGTACCGCGGACTAGGGCTTTGTTCAGGTTTATAGCGACTGTTTAGCTTGGGTTCGGTTTTGATATCACTATGAATATTTAATGTAGGTACTGTGTTATTTGTATTATTAGGTACTTGTTTTAAAATCTAAAGATATACAGGGTTACCTCGGAGACAGCGCGCTTTTTTATCCCCCAGAATTAGTATCGTTAATATATCATATTTCAAGAACAAAATAACCTGTAATTTTTTTGATATCTTTTATCTTATAAACTTACTACAAAATTCAAGTTACCTTGTCGCTCTTCGTTTGGTAGTGAAAGGGGTTGGTTAGAGGAAACGCAGGGGTGACAAGCGCGATGCGGCGCGGGTTTAGTAACATTGAATTAGTCAGCGCAACGCAACCATAGAGTAGATTGAATAATTATGCTGAGATAGAGTTATTAGTCAACAGTTTGTGAATGAAGTGACATTTATTACCGTGTTTGCAAACTATTCCCGCGTAAGCAAAACTTTTCACGGGAGATTTTCAATTTTATTGCTAATTTGTTTCTGTCAACTATTTTTTTAAGAAAATCGTTGAACTATAAGCATAGTTAATAAAATACTTATCAATTATTTATAAACTTTAAAGTATTTTTGTCATTGGTAATAATCTTAACATAATTCATATAAATTCATGTGGCTGTTATATCGTGAACAACGGGAATGAGAGGAAAAAGAGCAACTTCAACTTGCAGAGATTTCTCACAATTTAGATCACAACACTTTTTATAAATTTTGCGCTGGAAATCACTATCACAGTTCTGAAAACATAGCAAGTGTCAACAGATGAGCAAATCAAATGGGGTCCAGAAGCCTAACATGGATCAACTCAACAGAAATATAAGAAAAAAATAATTAAACAGAAAATTAAAAACGACATTAATTTTTGTCACGAAAACTGACCGCTGACATTTGATGTCAAACAAAAGTTTATTTCCATCAACAAAATTATAAAATAGTGTTGTAACAAGAACAAGGAAAAGTAGTTAAGTACAGGTGACGATGATTACCGCTGTGAATATTTTCGAGTGAAGCTTGCTTGATATTTTTGTTTAAAACAAAAAAAAGTCTCGTTTTATTTTTAAAGAACTTCATATTCTAAAAATTTGCGCACTGCCTCGAAAGGTACCCTGTATATTATCAAAGAAAAGGCATGTTTTGTATTGAAGGCCAATACAAAACATGCCTTCACCTGGTAACTGATGATAAGGCTGAAGATGAAAGGGAGCTACACCCAGATTCCTCAACCTCAGAGGAACGGGCATCTGAATACAATAATGCTGTTAACATCATTGATATGGCGGCAGACGTAGCTAGCTAGCTAACCAGGCGGACTTAGTAAAACGACCATACCGAGCAGAATATTTTTGCCCCTCGGGGAGTTGAACCCCGAACCTCTAGATCTGTGGTAAGTGGTCTCAACCACTAGACCACAGAGGTGAAAATACATAAAATATAATCTTTGATTAAGTAATCACAAATACTGAAATCAGTTGATTGTAATAAAATAAGGTCAATAAAATTTATCGAACAATAACTGAAACCGCTCTTTGAGTTATGAGCGTCACAGATATACGAGATTAGAGTATTGGCAATATGGCTGTGGTTGTAAAAGAAAATTTAATGCCTGGGTACCGTTTAGCTAAGTAATGTCCGAACATAAAACTTACGGAAGAGGTAAAACGGGGAGGGCCCGTATCAATAAACCTTTTTTCAATCACTTGCCGTTGGCGCTCTATTCTCCAGGTATCTTTGATGCAGGCTTTGTCCTTTTTTACCAGGAGAAATTTAATGCTGGAGCTCCTTACCGCTGGCGAAGCAGCGGTTTCTTGCGTGGGAATACCCGGTTAAACTCCAGAATAAGCCCCATGACTTTCGCGGAGGTAGTCTGGGGTCTATTAAGCAAATTCACCAGAGGTTTTGTTCAAACTCAAGTATTATAAACAACATATCTGACACGTCCCCCAGCTCCAAATGCAACTCATTATTCAAATAAATCAAATTAGAACTTTTCCCATTTTTGAAAAGATTCAATAATCCATGCAACGTTCGTCAGGTGGAGTGCAGCTGCAACAAAATGTGTGTATCTCAAGATTCCCATTTCCTATATTTGAACCACGATTCAATTACTATTCCCTGGCAACATTAATAGATTTCACGAGACACCGTCTGAATGCCAGCCCACCAGTTTCCCTTTTACTTACCAAAAAACCAGTGGAAAGCTTGCACAATTGAGGCTGTAATCTTTCAAAACGTGCCGCCGCAAACGCGGGTAGTTGTAAATTCAGAAACAGCGCCGGCTCACTGGTTGAATCCATAATAGGTCGGTTCCTTCACGGTCTCCATTACTGTCAGCAATTTAATATACATTTATTACGGAAAACCTAATTTAAAAGTTACGCTGACGTAACTCTTGCGAAATGAGCTAAAGAGAGCCATTTTAATATTTTTCAGGCAAGATTATGGAAAGTTTCTTACCGGATTTTATAACGTTAACCAAGTTGTTGTGGTTGTGCTTGAATAGAAATAAAATTATAACGGATCCAAATAAACTTCAAACTTGACTTGATGATACAGACTTTAAAAGCTATTTTTTTAAAAGCCATGAATTAAGAGAAGGTATTTGAAAAAAAGCTCACTTATGCGATACCGCGCCTGCAAAGCATACTTACGTCATATGGACTCTTCTTGCCGTAGCACAACTGGAGGTGTTGAGTCATGTCATGGTTTTTTTTTATTCATATACGACATATGACTCAACACCACTTGATATGAAGCACTAAGAAGAGTCAAAATGCGAAGACACCTAGTGCAGCAGTGTAATTCACTAACAGAAATATTCTAAATCGAGCTTGACGACTGACAAGACGACGATCCGCCATTGATTTTGACGTTTGAATATAGGGCCGCGTATGTTCTTCGCTGTGTATGTTTGTCGCTGGTTAAGAGATACGACATGAAGTACCTACAATCGATATATTTTGATTTCGTTTTTTTTAAATATATCGCAATGACTCCTTTCAATATTTGATTCACTTTTACTTCCGGCCCACGCCGGAACAAGTTTTTAGTTCCGGCTCACGCCATCCTCGTCGTCGAAACGCTAGTGGCCCCAACGGTTGTCAAACAAAAGCCAAAAGGTATCACAGCGCTGTCCACAGCCACAAACTTAAGGCTGCTGACTTAACAGAATTGCATAGCAGGTTGAACACACTGTATTAGCTGCCTCCACCTTGCCGGCTATAGCTGCGTAAGGTGGCTATTCTGAAGTAGATATATTTCGAAATGACTTTTAAAGATTGTAGAATTTTCAGAAAGAAAATGTAGAGCTAATTCCAATTTCCCAATTGTGTTTAAAATCCCAAACCTTTTGAAAGGGCTACAATGTACTAAAGTAAAGGCTTGATAGTCGTGATAGAATCAAGCGACTCCAAAATTTAAGTGGGTTATCCAAATATGTCGTCCTCCCGACACGTTAAACTGAAATAAAATTAAAACTAGTTTTGGGAATCGAAAGATAAACCGCAAAAGGTTGGCCGTATTCAGGTGGCGTGACGCCTCGCCTCAACCCCAGCGCGGAATATCAATTAATGTCTTTGAGGGCTCGCCCAGTCGCCACTAACGAACCCTTCTAACACTAAATCACTTTAAATTCCGTGCTTAAAACACTGATACGCGATTGTTACTATATCAAATGCGAAATCAAGTTCAAATTCATTTCTGGCGTTGTTATTTTTGAGAGCTTACAACTTCTTAAAGTGTTATTACTTTTAAATAATCAGCTAACATTGTGCTCGTAATAAAACACAAAGGCAGTGCTCCTGGCATCCGACGTTTTAATAAAAAGTTTGCAGTGTTTTAATTAATTTACTTTTAGGCTCTCTTTTGCGGCTAACACCTTGTTCGAGAAATCATTAAAGCTGGTTCGACCTCAAAAAAGCTAAGCACCCAAAGTCCGGAACAAGTGAAAGTTTTCGTCTGGAAAATCTGTTGGAGTGACAATAACCTGAGTGACACTCTAATAGCTTTGCAATCAGTAGTTACGTCTAAATATCATAACGACTATAACTACCCTAAACGCCTATGGAGCAATAGGATACAAAAAAAGAAGATTTTGTGTTTGCGTCCGATCATGTTAACTTAACACGTTAACTGTCCAGCCAAAATATCGAAACTAGCTCTCACGTCCACTTTTTCATTCCTATGTACTGGAGTACTTGTCTTTATTCCATTTTAGGTACATAAAGGCCATAAAAGTTAATACGGAACCCATGAGCCCCATTTTCACCAGTGACCCACATATATGTCATGGACGTATAAGCTAATAATTCAGTGACACACTCGTGCGTCATGGACGTTAGATGTAAAAAATCAATCCTTTCTACCCACAAAAATAACGTATTTTTCATAACTTTGACATTAAACGTCCATGACACACGAGTGTGTCGCTGAATTATTAGTTTATACGTCCATGACTATCTAGTCGAACCTGTATTGACAACATATTCCATAATTTGCACAAATGTCACAGCTCAATATTAGAATTAGCTTTATCAGATCACACATCACAACTCATTAAATTTCCGGTAAAAAAATCATTTATTATTCCTTTCTGGTATACAATAAAACGTGAGTACTCACATAAAAATATGATAAAATTTCAAAACTGTATTAGTAGTCTAAAATTTAGGGATGTATACGATTCTAATGACCCTAATAAGGCATTTGGATTATTTATTGAACATTATAAACTGTTTTATGATTTGTGTTTCCCAAAAATTAAAATTAAATGTGTATTAAATAAAAAACCTAAGTGGATCTCCCGTGGAATAAAACAATGTGGTAAGCGTAGACGGAAAATGCTATGGCAAACTAGATTATCTCGGGATCCACTAAATAAATTAAAGTATAATCAATATACAAGAACATACAAAAACATACTAAAACTGACACAGAGGGCTCAAAATAATCATTATATTAATACAGCAAAAAATAAATGTAAGGCAACGTGGAAGGTTATTAAAGACAGAGGTCTATCAGGACCAGCAGAAGGAATATTTCAATTAAAACACAATGATGGACTAATCAGGGACCCAGATAAAATAGTTCAACTCTTTAATGACTATTTTATAGACAAAGTAAAGAATCCTAACAAAGTAAATAATTTTAAGCATATGGTGACATGCAACAATCCAAAATCAATTTTTATGTCCCCGGTCACTCCTTTTGAAATAACAAGTATTGATGAGATAACAACGAAAGTAATTAAAAAAACAACGTTACATATAGCTCCTGTACTAAGTTTTATTATCAACATGTCAATCGAATGTGGCATTTTTCCATCTGATCTGAAAATATCAATTGTTAAGCCAATCTTTAAAAAAGGTGACAAAGAAGTTATGGAAAATTACAGACCTTTAGCTATCATACCGATATTTGCCAAAATATTTGAAAAGGTTATTTACAATACTTTGTACCAATTTTTTGAGGTAAATCAAATTTTTTCCTGTCACCAATATGGGTTCAGAAAGCATAAGAATATTAACTTGGCAGTGTATGACTTACTTAATAAAGTTTTAACTAATGTTGACAAAGGGTTACTGGCTTCCGCCATATTTATGGATCTTACAAAGGCTTTTGACTATGTGGATCATTCTATTTTACTAGATAAATTGTTAACTTACGGTGTAAGGGGTAATGTGCATAATTTAATTAAGTCATATATAAGTGACAGACAACAAATTACGGAAATTACTAAACTAGATGTGCAGTCTAAGACGGAAAAAGTCTACACCTCCGCTTTAAAAAGGTATCTTATGGTGTACCACAGGGTTCAATATTGGGACCGTTACTATTTCTAGTCTATATAAATGACATGCCCAAGGCAGTAAATCAAGGAATGGTTCTTTTTGCAGACGATAGCACAATAATATTTGAAGGTAATAACGTAACAACTTATGAAACTGAAATAAATGAGACATTAAATAGGGTAGTTATTTGGCTTGGTAGTAATAGCCTTAACATAAATCTAGCAAAAACCAAAATCATGCACTTTCAGCAAAGAGCCGAACATGACTATAATGGCCTTAATATTACATATGCTGGACAAAGCATTGAAAAAACAAGTACTATGAGGTTTTTGTGTATTTATATCGACGATAATTTGAAATTTAACACCCAAATCAATGATATATGCAAAAAGTTATCAAGATTTTCTTATGCCCTATATCATCTGAGTACAGTGGTGAATCAGAAGGCAGTACTAGCCGCATATCATGGATATGTTGCGTCGACACTAAAGTTCGGTTTAATATTTTGGGGAAACGCTAAAAAGATGTGTGCGTGCCATTTGTCACCTAAAGAGAACAGAATCATGTAAGCCGCACTTCATACGTTTGAAACTTTTGACATTTCCTTCGCTATACATATATGAGGTGGTTTTATTTGTTTAAACAAATGCACATCTTTTCAGGAAGTTTGATGGTACACGCAATAGTGCCCGTTTACGCACATTGGCTTCTAAAACAGCCCTCTTGCACAATAGCCTGTTCTGCATGGCAACAAAGTTGTATAACAAATTGCCAAATACTGTAAAACAAAATTAATACAATCCACTTCAAGCGCACAATTTTTAAATTTTTAGTTGAAAAATCATACTAATAATTTAATAAGTGAATACCTCAAGGACACAAACTTAAATATAAGTGTGATTTTGTGATGTTGTAGTTGATTTAAACGAGTGACTAACATGACGTAATATTATGGAATTTAATCTTATTGAATGTTTTGAACTTATTAATTATTTGGTATTCGATACACTGATATTTAACTAGACTAAAATAATTTATAATAATGATAATAATAACAATAATAATGTTATTGAAAACCTATTGACAATTGTTCTAATCATACTAGTACCTAATAATGGATTCAAATGTTAATCTACACCTATGTATAGAAGGCCAAAAGGCTGAATATGGATAAGCCCTTCATTTGTATTTGAGTACCATCTGTATGTGACCCATGTTCGCTGAATCGTTGAATTAAACACAGGGTGCAGAAAAGTAGTTGATAGTTTATACGTCAAAAACAAAACTTTGCTTCTCGTTTCTTTTGTGGAAAAAAGTTCGATGACTTTTTTATTTTACTTACATAATTACTCATACGTCCATATACAACACTAGTATTTTTCTCTTATGCCCACGAAGTAAGAACCCATTATGTATGAAAAGTGCAGTGACCCACATGCATGGGACGGACGTCTCGTTCCAACCCAAAATGCCCCACATATGGGTCATGGACAGTTAACGTGTTAACTGTAATATCTCAATTTGTCTGTTAACTTTTAGGCACAGTTTTTGTCTTTATACTTTGAAACAAATGTATATCAAAACCATTGTTGTCAATGCATGACTGTTTGATGCCATAATATATATTTTTTTAAATACCTATGTAGGTATGGGCGAATGGAAAAAATAATGATATTGTACCTATTTGTAATTTATGCACTTATGTGCTTGGTAATGTATGAAAAGTTGTTACGTTTAATATGAGTAATCGAACGGTATTAACGGTTTTAATAAATATTAAATTGTTTATTACATACGCCTTTATTTAAAAAAAAAAAAATGCAATATAAGTTCTACATAAGATAAGATTAATTTAATTGATTGATTTGGTTGCTTTCTGCTAATGTTGACTGTATCTCATCATCATCAGCCTATATACGTCCCACTGCTGGGCACAGGCCTTCCTACATGGAAGAAGCACATGAGGAGTTTGGGCCATAACACCACCACGCTGGCCCAATGCGGGTTGGTGGGTTAAAGCGGTTGTAGTAACAACCGGGACCAACGGCTTAACGTGCCTTCCGAAGCACGGAGGAGCTCGAGATTATAAATTTTGGTTGACCCATCCCAGTGTCGACCATGGTGAAAGTTGCTTTGTTTTCATATTCGAAACCAGAGCGCTCAAACCAATACGCCACCGAGCTCCTCCTCAAACCAATACGCCACCGAGCTCCTCAGTATGTAAGACTGTATCTGTTAATAAATAAATAAATATTAATCTCCAACTATAAATAAAGTTAGTCCGTCCCCGGCTTGAACCGAGGCTAAGAGTGCAAATATTCTGGATCAGCTTATTCAAGACGCTTATTTGAGACTTGTGCAGATTGCACGAGTTTATGCGCCATGAAATTAGTTTGTGATGACGTCTGTTTAATTTTATACAAGGAGCTCAACTGCTACAAACAGAAACTTGCCAATTCAGGAGTTCTGAGCGAAGAGACACCGTTCAGAGAGCGATGGGCTTGTAAGTCATGTTGTATCAGAAAAATAAATATAATTAATAATATTGTGTGAAATCTTACAGTTTTACACAATAATCGCTGATGTATTATATAGATTTCTTAATAAGAGTAGTAATGGGCCTTATACGAAGGCTCAAAGTCACCCAAGCAATGGAGAGGGCTATGCTTGGAGTTTCTCTGCGTGATCGAATCAGAAATGATGAGATACGCAGGAGAACTAAGGTCGCTGACATAACCCAAAGAATTGCGAGTCTCAAGTGGCAGTGGGCAGATCACATTGTAAGGAGGACTGACGGCCATTGGGGCGGAAAGGTTCTCGAGTGGCGGCCGCGTACCGGGAGACGCAGCGTTGGTAGGCCTCCAACTAGGTGGACCGACGATCTGGTGAGGGTCGCGAGATGCCGTTGGATTAGGGCAGCGGAGGACCGACCGGTAGGAGATCCTTGGGGGAGGCCTATGCCCTGCAGTGGGCGTCTATCGGCTGATATAATGATGATGATGAATAAGAGTGGTAAAAACCGGCCAAGTGTGAGTCAGACTCGCGCACGAAGGGTTCCGTACCATTATCTATAAACAAGCGTCTACCTGTTGCCGTAATCAATATCTAGCAAAAACAAGCAAAAAAATCACATTTTACTGTATGGGAGCCCCCTTACATATTTACTTTATTCTGTTTATTAGTATTTGTTGTTATAGCGGCAACAGAAGTATATCATCTGTGAAAATTTCAACTGTCTAACTATCACGGTTCAGATACAGCCTGATGACAGACGGTCGGGGCAGCGAAGTCTTAGTAATAGGGTGCCGTTTTACCCTTTGGGTACGGAACCTAAAAATCACGCTGAAAGTAATTTACCTTATTTCTATATCATATTTCTAGATCAGAAAATTCTTTGCCAGCGTTCCCTCCTTCCTATGCTTTCCTTCAAAAGAGGCATTAAAAGGCACCTAGGGGTGGAGGCACCTAGAGCAGTGTCTAACCTGCACATGCTGTCTTCGCATATGGACTTTTCTTACCGCTTCACACCAGGTGGTGTTGAGTCATTTGTTGTGCTTTGTATGAAAAAAAAGTAAAAAGAAAAACATTTAGCTATTTCAAAGAGTCCACGAATACTCTTTATTAAAATATTTCTGAACCTAATAGTAGCCCTTTTTTCTGATCTTAATTAACAGTGTTTGTTTGTAAAGGCAGTTCAGTTAAATTTCGTGGAATCCTGTTATAAAATCTGTATACATTTCCCCTTGAATGAACTTTATTTCTCGTGAATATTAGAATAGTTAGTTTATTTTTGTTCTTAGTGTTCAAGTTCTGAAGAATTCAAAACATAAGTTTCCAAAAGGCTAGCGAATTAAAACGGAAAGGTTGGCTAGTAATAATAAAACAACCCAAGTTTTCCTACCATTATAATAACGGTTTGTCATAGCTATAAAAATGTAAATTCAGACATGGCAGACAGACAGACATTATGAAGTTGTTATAGAACACTTTTTTTGTGATAGTCGTACAAATTAGATTTTTGACGATTCACTTAATAATTTAATATCTTTTTTTACGAACTATTTATACAATTATATCTCTCCTGCGCTGAACCCACCCAGCGCCTATCAGCAACCTTCACCAGATCCTTAGTCCACCTTATCGGAGGCCTGCCCTGCCTGGAATCTTTCCGCCCCAATAGCCATCGGTTCTGCGAGCGATGTGTCCTGCCCACTGCCACTTGAGTTTAGCAACACTTTAAGCAATATTGGTGACTATGGTCCGTTATTTATAAACTGTTATATATAAGAATGTAATTCGAAACACTACTAGAGTGATATGGATCATTACAGTAAAAGATATAGTATATTTGCCATTTTTATCTCAAGTTCTCATTTTCCGATTACCATAACTGTAATGCCCAAGGTTCGGTTTTGAGACACGCAATGCCCGTGGACCATTCATCGTACAAAATGCAGGTAAGCCTTCCCACATACTGCCTTATTCACTGGTGATAAGACATATTTTGCTTCTACAATATCAAGTAAAGTAAATGTGAATAAAACGACGATAACTCGCTGTAACGACGTATTCTCGGTGATGTACCTCTTCCGTATTTGTAATGGATAACGGTTTTTTGGTTAGTATTAGAAATGTCTTCTATCGGATTGGGGGCCTTTTAAGATAATTTAGGGAGAATCTTGTGTTAAATATTACGATAGTGTGGCGAGAGAATACCAGAATCTACAGTTTTTATAAACAAAAATTAACGTTCAAGACATATACAGCAACTTAATGGGGCATTCAAAATTTGTCAACTTAAAATAATTATTCAAACAATAAAATTAATTTATACAAAATGACAAATTGTTAGACCAAACCTTTTTATATTGAATAGTTTATAATATACAACGCCCTGGCTGCTTTCTGACATACCTATATTTTTCTATATATATTGTATTCTTTTGTTACGTCACTTACTGTCTTGTCGAATTATATCATCACTGTGCTAACTCTGGAGATTTTATTTAACACATTTCTCAGAAGGTTATGGGCTTATACCACTTTTAAAATGAATAGTTCGACGTGCCGTGCCCCTGCCGTAACCGTAAGTCATCAAAATTCTATTTTGAAGTTGAGTGGACGAGCAAATTACAACTCGTGGAGTTTCGCCATGCAGATGACGCTCATAGATGCTGAACTGTGGGAATTTATCTCGCATCCATCTACATGTGCTGAAAAACTCACCCCGGAAGAATTCAAGCGGTGCGACCAACGAGCAAGGTCAAAAATTTGTCTGAGTATTAATGAAAGTTTGTATCCTATTGTGATCGCCTGTGATACTGCTGAACAGACTTGGCTGGCTTTAAAGAAAGCCTATGCCGATAGCAGCCTAAGTAGACGCCTGTCACTATTGAAAAAGCTGTTCAATTGTAAGCTTGAGTCATATCTTGACATGGAAAGCTACATCAATGACATCCGTGAAACTCAGCAGAAGCTTTCTTCGATCGGAAAAGCTGTTGAAGACGAGTTTGTTGGTGTAGTAATGCTAGCGGGATTGACGGAAGAGTACTTGCCTATGGTAATGGCAATTGAGCACTCGGGCGCTACCATCACAGCTGACTATGTTGCTACAACACTCATGAAGGAAGACCAACGTCGGGCAAATTCATCAGTCACCAACAATGGCAACAATGTTCTTGCCACTTCATCTTCGAAGACAACTGTTGTGTGTACCTATTGCAAGAAGCCGGGACACCACGTGTCTAATAAAAAGGGCATCGGTGATTCTAAAGCTAATTATAGTACAGATATTACACTTTTATCATCTTTTAATTCCATTACAGGTCACTATTCCTCTTTATCCCAGGATTGGTATGTTGACTCAGGAGCCACGAGCCATAGGAGTTGTGTTAAGGATTGGTTTATAGATTTTACTCCTCTCCGTAAGCCAGTTACTGTTGCCAATAAAGAAGTTGTATATAGTGAAGGTAAAGGTACCGTGTCTGTAAATATATCTAATAGTAAAATAAAAATTTCTAATGTACTTTATGTACCACAACTTTCGACAAATTTATTATCTGTTAGGGAATTAGTTGATAAGGGTTTTATAGTTATTTTTTCTCCGAAAGGTGCGTCTATAGTTAAAAGGGAAGGATGTAAAGTGTCTGGTACTGTTCTAGCTACTGCCTCTAACTTTGCAGGCATGTACAAGTTAGATTCTTCTTCCCCATGCCAAGCATACACAGCTCAAAATAAAGAGCCCATGTTATTGTGGCATAGGCGCCTAGGTCATATAAATAACAAAGCCCTAGATATTTTAAAGAGACAAAACATAGGCATTCATTACTCTGACAGGTTAAGTCAAACATGCGTGCCATGTTTACAAGGTAAGTTGTCGAAAAAACCTTTTAAAAGTTCAACAAGTAGGTCTAATAACAAACTAGAGCTTATTCACACTGACCTTTGCGGACCAATGAGTACGCATTCGTGGGGAGGTTCTCTTTACCTGCTAACTTTTACTGACGACTACTCTCGAAAAACTTTTGGTTATTTATTAAAAACCAAAAGTGAAGTTTTTCGAAAGTTTGTCGAGTTTAAGCACCTGGTAGAAAACCAAACAGGTCTTAAAATAAAAGCTCTTCGATCTGACAATGGCCGTGAGTTTGTCAACCATGAAATGACAACATTCCTCAAAGAGAATGGTGTCATTCATCAACTGACGGTACCATACAATCCTCAGCAAAACGGTGTAGCAGAGAGGGTTAACCGAACCGTTATAGAGAAAGCGAGGTCTATGCTTGAAGATGCTAATCTGCCTAAAGCTTATTGGGGAGAAGCTGTTAGTACAGCTATTTATCTTAAAAATCGTTCCCCAACTCAGGCATTGAATAATAAAATTCCTGAAGAAGTTTGGACAGGAAAAGCAGTCAACCTATCACATTTAAGAGTTTTTGGTTGTACGGCTCATGCCTTAGTTCCAAAAGAAAAGCGAACTAAGTTGGAGTCCAAAACTCTAGAATGTTTGTTTGTAGGTTATCCTAGTGACTGCAAAGGTTACCGTTTGGTAAATCCTGAAATCCTAGGAGCGTTATCATTGCTAGAGACGTAGTTTTTATAGAAGACAAGACCTTAAATGATTTTAATTCTTCTCAACCTACAAATCATGTGGATTCAGAAGTACCTATGTCTACTATAGAAGTCTCTGTTCCTTTAGATCCTGTTCCTTCTCCATCTTCAACCGATACTGAAGAACTACTGGAACCTCAGCAGTCAGTTGAATTGCCCAGTATACCCATTGATACACAGTCGACGTGTACCGAAAATCCAGAAGCCACCCAGTGTGAGCCCCATCGCTATCCTCGTCGGCAGCGCAATCCTCCAGAAAGGTACGAAGCAGGTGCTTGCCTAACATCTCTCGACATCGAACCTGAGTCATTCAAACAGGTGCAAGATGACGTACATAAGGATGACTGGCTCAATGCTATGAAGGCGGAATACGACTCCTTAATGAAGCATGGTACCTGGATGCTAGTTGATAGGCCGAACGACAGGAAACCTATCAAATGTAAATGGGTGTACAAAATTAAGAAAAATACAGACGGAGACATTGTAAAATATAAGGCTAGACTTGTAGCGAAGGGATTTACGCAAGTCTATGGAGTAGACTACGGAGAAACCTTTTCACCGGTAGCAAGGTTGTCATCCGTGAGACTTCTTTTAGCGTTCGCTGCAAGGTTAAATCTTCAGGTTGATCACCTAGATGTTGAAACTGCATTTCTGAACGGCGACCTTGAAGAAGAAATCTTTATGGAACAGCCTGAAGGTTTCATTACCGAGACTAAAAAGGTTTGCTTACTCAAAAAATCCCTGTATGGTCTCAAGCAAGCCCCTAGACAATGGAACAAAAAGGTCTGTGAAGCAATGCAAAAATTGTCTCTGACTCGCGCAGAAACAGAACACTGCATTTATTACAAACGAGAAGGTGACAATCTTCTTGTTGTTGCTGTTTTCGTCGACGATTTTTTCGTTTTAAGCAATAACAACGAAGTCAAAGATTTGTTTAAAACTAGGCTAAAAGAATCTTTCACAGTCAAAGACTTAGGTCCAGTCAAAGACTGTTTAGGCATGAGGGTTACAAGACACGATGATGGTAGTATCAGTCTTGACCAAACCAACTATATCGAGAAACTCGTTGAGAAGTTTAATTTGAGCAAAGCCATATCGGTGTCAACGCCATTAGAACCTGGTCTTAAATTAATTTTACCAAACAACGACGATGAGCAGTTAGATCTACCTTATCAGCAGCTCATTGGATCTTTAAAGTACATCTCCATTGGCACTCGGCCGGATATATCTCACGCTGTATCTGTCCTTAGCCAATTCAATACACATTACGGGGAGGTACATTGGAGAGCTGCTAAACGGGTACTTAGGTACCTCAAAGCAACAAAAAATAAAGAGCTTAAATACACAAAATCGGAGAACGATCTTGTGGGATATGCTGATGCAGACTATGGGTCCAATCTCGTAGACCGCAGATCCTACACAGGTTTTGTGTTTATGCTCAGTGGCTCTGCTATAACCTGGGAGTCACGTAAACAACGCTCTGTCGCACTTTCAACCACCGAAGCAGAATATATGGCACTCAGCGAAGCATGCAAAGAGGCCATATATTTACAGTATTTGGTCAAGGAAGTCTTTGAATACAGCAAAGCAATAACGCTGTACTGCGATAACCAAAGTGCACTTCAACTCACAAAAAACAACACCCACCACTCTCGCACTAAACACATTGACGTTAGGCATCATTTCATCCGGAATTCTATCGCTAGTAAGGAAATTATTGTTGAGTACATACCTACTGGCAATATGATCGCCGATGTCCTTACCAAGTGTCTGCCAAATATTAGACATGTAAAACTTGTAAAATGTTTAGGTTTAGTTTAAGCTAGTTTAAGGACGCGGTAATTTATATTTTTATTTCCTTGGGTGTTTTGGTGTATATTTAATTAGTGTTAAGGTGTGTAATATTATAGGTGTAGGTTAGTGGTAGTTTTTGTGTACTTTTGATAATGCGTTTACTTGTGTATAGAGTATGTAAATATACAGGGTGTTTATATTACGGGGAGGTGTTAGACCAAACCTTTTTATATTGAATAGTTTATAATATACAACGCCCTGGCTGCTTTCTGACATACCTATATTTTTCTATATATATTGTATTCTTTTGTTACGTCACTTACTGTCTTGTCGAATTATATCATCACTGTGCTAACTCTGGAGATTTTATTTAACACATTTCTCAGAACAAATAATTAATCATCTTTAGTATTTATTAATTACGTATTAAAGATATTCTAACGAACACTTCGGAATATGGATAATACTCGTAAATTATATCTGCGACTCCCATTCAGCTTAAAATTGGCGTTCGTTTTTGTTGATGTTGATTATTATAATTTTTTATATGTTATAAATTAATTTATTAGTTTAATTATAACAAAATCCACAGACCTTTGATAATATAACTAAACAGATTCTTAAATCAAACCGCCAATTACGGATTCTTATTTTTTTGTTTGAACTTGATAAAATATGGTAGTGATCACAATTTACTCAGTAGTACCTACCTACATCATTAGAATATTCCCCCTACTACTTGGGTTCAGGCATGTGTGCTGATAGTAAGCTGTTACCAGCAACACTTAACCGCCTATTTGGTCTAGTGGTTAAGACCCCGGGGTTCAATCCCATGGGGGCAGAAATTTTCCGCTTGGTTTAGTTGGTGGTAGGGCTTTTCTAAGTGTAAATTTAATAATAATATTCATACCCCTTCTCTAGCCCAAAGTAGAAATAATGATTAATATATCTATATAAATATTAGAAATATACTAAATAAACATATAAACATCCATGACTTGTAAACAAATGCTCGCACTAATCATACAAATATTTGCTCCTATCGGAATTCGAACCCGGGACCTCTTGACCGAGTAGCCTGTACCTTAAGGGGCTACAGATCACTCGGCCAGCCTGTGCCTGGCTTTCTGTCACTATCTTGCCTAATTCTGCTGCCATAACAACAGGAATTGGTACGCTTCCACCTTCGGCCATCTCATCACTCGTCATCAGGTGCGATGAAAGCAAGACCTTACCCTTTAAGAATAAAAAAACGCGTTGCTGACCCTTGGAAAACCTTTTCACACCCTTCCGAAGAATCCCATGCTGTACTCGGTCGAGAAAACCTCTGCATCGTTCCACAACCTGTACGCGGGAGAAAGTTTCAGAGTATTGTAAAGTCAAGCTCGACTCCAGCCGCCAAGATTTTCCCTTGATAACTGTTGACAAACAAAGTGTTCATTAGTTTCCGTGACTCGGCGACATAACCGCGGCGACACAGATTAGTGACGGATAAATTACGGTCGCGTTCAGGTCGCTGGCTTGTCAAAGTGTTGACAACGCAGCCACGAAACAACGTAATTTCCATTGTACTCGATTAGGGACAAGGGAACTGTGAAGATATTACTGCTATGTCTGTCTGTGGGTCAGACGTTATCTCCTGATGTTTTTATAATCAACACCTAACATAAAAACTATGGGACAAAAGTTTTAAAATGATTGTTGAAACGGATGTCCTGGAATCTGCAGCCGGGTGACTGCTCTAAACATCTGAGCTACCAAGGACTTGGAATAACCCTATTGTTGGAAATAAAGGAAAGTCTGAAAATAAAACTTCCTTCTTCGACTGTGACGTTTATAGCAAGCAAAAGCCAACAAAATACAATAGAAAAAACGATAGAAAAATAGATGTATCAAAAACATAAATAGTATAAAAAAGGTCGACTTAGCGTAGTCAACACCTATCAATTTTCTAAAGATCTTCTGTATTTGTCGAAATATTCTATTCAACATCCTAGCGAGTATTTTTTCAAACACCAATACCAATTTTAATAGGTGGTAGACCCACCACCACCGCCTTTCTCATTTCAGCCGTGAAACAGCTCACTGTGTTTGTGGCATGGAAGGCATTTCATCTTAGCCGTCAGGATGACAACGCACCTGCAGTTACCACCACCAAGGGTTTTTTCGTTATTATTGCAAGTGTTACGGCAGCCACTTACCACCAGGTGGGCTGTCTTATCGTCTAGTTGTATTAAAAAACCTACGTCATGCAGTCATCCGCCCGAGGATATTGTTTGTTTCTAATTTAAATATTTTTCTATATAAATTTCAAATAATTATACAGGATCACCATCCTGTATCCTGTACTGACGGCACCCCGTCAGTACGACCATAAATTAAAACATGGTCTATATTAGTTCATAGAAATGGTTTGCCACTTTCAACAACATGGTATTCATTTAATAATTAAATGACATTTGTATGAAATAATATAACATTGGCTGCATTATTTCATATTAATGTCATGAAATTATCAAAGGAATACAATATTTTTGAAAGTGGCAAACCATTTTGTATGAACTAATATAGTGTATGTTTTAATTTATTGTCGTATTGATGTAGGTACCTCCTGTCACGGTAATGGTGTGATCCATAGATCACAAACACCAATGCCTAACTTTAATTTTGACATGTTTTTAGATATAATAACCACTACTATACCCCCCCCCCCCCCCCCCCTTGAGCAGTTATTACAGGTTCCTATAAAACTGGCAGAACTGTTGTCTTAAAAATGGGTACGTATCATAATGTATAATATTAAAATATATAAGTTTACGATGCATAAGTTCAAAATACCTAAAATCAAAAAATATAATGGTTAGAACAACTAATAACAAAAATCCATATAGTTCATAATCCATAATTGTCCAAATACATACAATCAAAATGTATAAGTTTACAATGTATAAGTTAAAAAAATCCCTAATGGTAAGTTGAGAAAGGCAGCAAGCATTAAGGCAGCTAGTATTGCTAGGAATTGATAGGTAAAATAAATATATAGGTATATATTGTGATAGGTATGAATTTCAAACTACGACTAGTTGATTATTATGTATTCTAAGCAGCATATTTTAATTATTATAGATTTAGAATTTTATGTATTGTCAGTTTATGCATTTAAAACTGCCATTTAAGTTTAGGTATTTTGAACTTATGCCTTGTAAACTTATATATTTTAATTTTATACATTATGATACGTACCCCTTAAAAATATCCATTTTTATAATTCTAGTGTAAAGCTAATTGCGTGTGCGCGACCTGCAACTGACCAGTTTTTGTCAGATAAGATCGGTGGTTGGAACAATGGAGTAAACAGATTTTATTGGACTGAAACATGCCATGATAACGGCCTGTACTTAAATATCTACTTAATGAAGAAGTAATGGCCGTCTAAATAACACAAGGCGATAGTGTTGCGATAAGAAATCCTTACTCTGCAGTATTAGTAGCAGGAAAACAAAAAATGACCTTCAATTGTTTTAGTATTACAATTTTTATTTTTTTGTTCCATTTTCAAAACTTGCAGTTGTCATTCATCTCGGGGAAGTTTACAAGTTTCCCCGAGGCTGCTTACAGGCTCTAAGAAAATATGGGTTTTTAAAAATAACTTAAAAAAAGGAAATCTCTCCTTTTTAACTGAACATTACGATTCAATCTGTTATCAAAAATGATCTGATTCGGAAAATATATCAGTACGGAAAGAAACAGGGTAGAAATTTGTAGATTTTGTGGTTTACGACTCCGCCACAGATCCTTATTAATTTTACTTACCTTATAATTTTCTAATCTTTATAACAAATCTGGGACAACGCCATTAAATGCCAACCATAAACTCTTTGATGGTAATTGAAAGCTTCTTTTACGTTAAAAATAATCATTCATTTATTAGAGAAATATACAATTTACAGACAATACAGAACGTCTAGTGTAACAGTGGCTCTACGAAAGCCGCCTTTATTACGAACGCAGTAAGGCCGGTCTCAAGGTCAAACTGTTACGATTAGTGTGCTGCCGACTGTACTTCAAATGAAGCGTATATATCCACATTTACAACCATATAGTCATCTGTATTCAATAGTTTTTCCCAGGAGCTGTTACAAGTCGCCAAAGAACGCCCCATAGCAAATGATGCTGAATAGTGAGATCACACGCCAGGCGCAAAAATAAATGTTTGCGTGAACAAAATTAATTTATCCGTTTACACGCATAGTTAGGATAATAATAGTTATTTGTTATACAAGAGTGCAAAGTTGCTTTTTTACCGCGTGCTCAATTTTGATGACCGAGCAAGCGAAGGATTCGAAAATTAGAATCCTGAGCGTTAGCGAGGGAATCAAAAGAGCACGAGGTGAAAAATCTTTGCATTCGAGTGCAACACGTAACTTTTCATCCCACCTCAACGAGGAAATGACTAAATTAAAAAAAAACATATGCGCAGTATTAACAGTTTCAGTCAATTCCGTTAGAAAGAAAGAAAAAAAGCGTTTAAAGTTGCGTCAGCTGTTGGCGTCATATAAACTTCTTCGTCGCTAGAATCACTCATTTTTACTTTATACGAGGTTTTTTACTTGTTTTCAAGTTCCTTGTTTTAAACCTAAGTTACAACAAATATGTCGTGAAAAGAAAATGGCGCGTGCAAAGCAAATTAAACAAAAAGTACACCAAGAAGGTGCCGAGTCTGAGTTTGTAACAAGTTGCGGATGAAAACGGCTTTTGCACTCAGATACTTATCGAAGAGCAAAAATACTATTTTTTTGATTTGGGGGGATGAGAAATTAATTTATCCGTTTACACGCATCGTTAGGAAAATAAAAGTTGTTACTTGTTATCTTTGATGTGAGTAAACCAATATTATAAGTGTTTTATTATTTGAATTTCGTAAAATTATAATTTACCACTATAATTTCAATATCATACAAAATAAGTATACCTACTTTAAAAAGCTTTTCGATTTGAAATTACTAAAACATTTCCTCTTGTACCCGCTGCCGCGGTATTTTAAGGGACGGCAGATTGAATTCGTTAAGTTTCTACAGACAATTCAAACGCATCCATTACAGTTAAATGTTTGAAGATAGAAACATGCGCGTTTACCTAAATTCCATGTTTCTCAGTACGTTCATATCCACCTGCCGCACGGCTCACCGGGTACAGATGCATTCTGTATTTTTATTCGGAGATTTCCCCATTCCGGAGTATTCACGACGTTGGCTAAATGCTATTATTCGTGTGCACACTCGGCTGTTGCGCTGTTTATTCATGGGATTTGCTGAACGGTGCCATAAGAGCTCACTTCTCTCGAATTTGTTCCTTAACATTTCACGTGAGACCGGAATAGTATTGCAGAGAATGTTCTGTTGTTATTTTGGTAATGTAATTCGAGGGGTGTTTTATTACCATATGTTTTTAGTGGCTGTAGATTTGGTTGCGTTTAAAAGAGAACCAGTGTCTGTAGTGAGTAAGAGATAGAGAAAGGCAGAAAAATTGTAAATGCTCGATTTCTACACAATAAAAGGGTTTTACTAACTTTTGTCTGCAGGAGGACTTTTTGATGGTATAGGCTCAGCATAAGCTTAGTATATCATGGAAATGTCACCGCAGTGACAGTCCACCAAATTTCAAATCAATAGGATCTGTGAAAGTTAGTGAAACCCTTTTATTGTGTAGAAATCGAGCTGATAGTCATCAAACGCCTGAACTGATCTTCATAAATTATAATTAGGATCCATCTTAAAATCACGTCTGCTTTCAAATAAAAAAAACATATCAAAATCGGTCCATTCGTTTAGGAGCTACGATGCCACAGACAGACACACAGATACGCGGACAGACGCGTCAAGCTTATAACACCCCTATTTTTTCGTCGGGGGTTAAAACTAGTCCGATAAATTCGAATTTCATAAAGTTATAAGCTTTCAAATACGGTCTGAGGCGTGCGGCACTCCACGCGCCTAATTAGGGAATAATAATACTAAACTGACAGATTATATCTTTGCTGAAATGCTTAGTCGTCTGTTCTCGTCTTGTTGAATGGTAATGTAAGTTACACTTTAATTTTAGTCGGTACACAATTATATCAAGTAAATATCTTGTTGAGCGGTAATTTGCGAAAGTTTCGAATTATATTATTTCTGAGTTTACACTCCACCGCGCTTTAAGGAGTACTATTCCGGCAAACTCCCGGTAATTGGATAGGAAGCAACAAAATACTTTTTCAACTTAAACCTTTTTTCTGACGTATTTATTTACTGTCCACCTCGAGCCGCTGATATCGAAACCCCTTTACGTCAAATCAATATTAACAATATCCAAACACAAATTAATTTTCAGAATCAAGTAGATCTTGAAAGTAATAAATCAACAGCCAAATGGAGGGTTGTAGCTCCGCAGTCGCTACTCAAATTTCAAAGTTTAAATCATAATCCAAAACAATCACAAAGTTTAATCGTAAACGGGTCGCTACCTTACGATTTGTTCTCAAAAATAGAAATGATTATTGAGTTCCTTTACCGAAATGGGGCTTAAGCAATAGGAGTTTACAATTCTGCCGAAACCTCTTTGAATTTAAGCAATGTTTGTAGCAGCTTCCGGGCGAGCGATAGAATCCGCAGGATCTTAATTGATCTCGTCATATACTCTAGATAGCTTTTGTTCCGCGACTGTCAGTTCTATCCCACAAGAGCCGTTCATATTTCCTGGATATAAAGTAACCTATGTGCTGTTCCAGACTATAATTATCTCTGTGGAAGATTTCATTCAGATATGTTTAGCCGTTCTGGCGTGAAAGAGTTGCAAAACTCCATCCGTCCAAACTTACGCGTTTGTGTGTATTCGCAGGATACTATGATTCTTGGATACTACAGGATATTACACGCAGATATCTTGGGCTATTTAAATCAATCAATAAAAACACTGTCTTTAAATCAGAACAAATCGTACAGATATGCGAAGTAATACAAATAGACTTTAATAAATTTAATACAAAAGAGTGTATGACTCAGGTGCTGCAGGTCAAGTTCCGCTGCCTCCGCTATTTTTTCATAACGGATTTAAATCTGCTTTTGAATGTCCAGTTAAAAATTATAGCACAGTACAAGGATTATAATAGGTTGGGGAAAAAGTTTCTTCGCATTTTTTAATTCATTTTTTTTTTAATATAGTTTATTTACATTTAACTAAAGTATGTAGGTACCATTTTGTTCGATAACTTTTTGTCATCTTGTAGGTAGGGACATGATCCCATTGCTATAGAAATTTTGGGGCTTCTGATCAAAATACCGCGACAAGTGGTTTTGGCAGTCCTCTCGTGATGTTAACCTGACACTGCCTAGAGAATTCTGAAGAGAGCGAAACAGGTGGAAATCTGAAGGTGCAAGGTCAGGACTATACGGCGGATGCATAAACACCTCCCAGCTAACCTCTCTTAATTTTTGCTGAGTGGCTAAAGATGTGTGAGGTCTAGCGTTATCATGATGAAAAACCACACCTCTTCTGTTGATTAATTCCGGCCGCTTTCTCTCAACTTCTTGCTTTAATTCATCAGTTGTTCGCAGTAGAGTTCAGAATCGATGGTCCTGCCTGGTGGTAACAGCTCATAATGAATAATGCCCTTCCAATCCCACCACACACACAGCATCACCTTGTTGCGAGTTAACCCGGGTTTTGCCACAGTCTGTGAAGCCTGACCGGCCGTTGACCACGACCTTTTCCGCACGTTCTTGTCGTACGTGATCCACTTTTCATCACCAGTTATCAGCTTCTTCAAAAATGGTTCGGTTTCATTACGTCGTAATAAAGAATCACAAATGAGTACACGATACATTAGGTTTCTTTCAGTGAGCTCGTGGGGTACCCTAATATCGAGATTTTTTGTGTACCCATTTTTTGTAAAATGGGCCAAAACTGTTTTGTGGTCAATTCCCAGTTCTTCAGCTACGTGGTAACTACTGATATGCCGATCTTGCTCCAGTTTTTCAAAAATGGCATCAATTTTATCCGTAATAGGGCGACCAGAGCGACGTGCATCTTCGACATCAAAATTTCCGGATTGAAAACGCTTAAACCAAATTTGTGCTACTCTCACAGACACTGCACTAGGTCCATTAACATCGCAAATTTTTTTCACGGCTTGCGTTGCAGTTTTACCTTTTTTGTAGTAAAATTTTAAAATGTATCAAATTTCTTCATTAGATTCACTCATCTTGACAGTACGAAAAACAAATGAAAAACACACATTTCCCTAAATTGAATTTGTAATTATCTTTTTTAAAATCTAAACTTTTAATGATACCAAAACCAGCCAGATACAAATAGTACAGCCAAAGAGATTTTATTACAAGTTCATACATACTATAATGCGAAAAGACTTTTTCCCCAACCTAATATTAAGGCATAAGAGACTGTTCAAGGAATAGATACAACGAAGCCTGTAATGATTATGTTGACCTTAAGACAGAGAGCGATCCGAAATAGCATTGTTTTGGTGACTTTGTGGGGGTTTTTAGACTATATGGTGGTACCATATTGGCTGACCTGCTCCGCTGCTTACACTTTGATAAAGTATAATGTTAATATTATTTATGTAATCAAAAAATGTACAAAAATGTCCACCGCTGAATGTAATGGGCCGACCCTGCTGTACCTCGAACGTTCAGTGTCGTGTACCATGTAAACACAGCTGGTGCCAAGTTGAGCTCGCGCCAACGCACTCTTTCGTTAAATCAATTCTATCTTTTGTGGCACTCTATAAATAAATAAAACAGAGGAACGTGGCTGAAAGACTTTTTTGCTTCAAACTATCAAATAAAGTGCGGCATTTGCACGGCGTGCCCTTTTCAATTATGTTTATTTAAATTGATGGCCGTCTGGTCAAGTGGTCAGTACACCTTTTTACTAGAGGTCCCGGGCTTGAATCCCGGAAGAGTCAAACGTTTGAACGATGAGTATAATACTTTTCATCCCCCCATCTCGGAAAGAGTATTTTTGCTCTTCGATATCTGAGTGCAAAAGCCGTTTTTATCTGCTAGAGGATAAAGTAAAATTGAATTTAGAACATCGTGTGCAGTAAGTTTGTGAATTCAAAACATCATTAAACCTCTTTACTTCTACCTCCATGGTGCCGAATTTATCATACAACCTTTTTTAACTTGTTACAAACTTAGACTCGGCACCATCTTGTTGTACTTTTTGTTTAATTTGCTTCGCGCGCGCCATTTTCTTTTCACGATATATTTGTTAAAACCATAGGTTTAAAACAAGACACTTGAAAACAAGTAAAAAACCTAAAATGAGTGATTCTAGCGACGAAGAAGTTTCTTTGACGGCAACAGAATTGACTGAAACTGTTAATAATACGCAAATGTTTTTTTTTGCGTTTAGTCATTTCATCGTTGAGGTGGGATGAAAAGTTACGTGTTGTACTAGTCATAAATATTATAGCTATAAACTGTGCCTTTAGGTACAGACGACAGCGTATCCAGTGTAACAGTTGCACTACGAAAGCCGCCTCTATTACTAATATACTAAGGGCGGTCTCAAGGTCAAACTGTCACGCTTGATGTGCTGTCGACTGTACATAGAAATTTACAAAATAATCTAATAATTACCAGTTATACAGAACTTTTTATACAACTAGATGGTAAAAAAGCTGACGGCCCATCTGGTGGTAAGCGGCTACAGCGTATGTGTCTACATGCAATAAAAATAATAAAACTCCTTGGTATTGGTGCGTTGTCATCCTGAGGTCTAAGATGAAATTCCGTCCATGCCCAGTGATTACACTGGCTACCTTTCCCTTCAATCCGGAACACAGCGAACTGTTGAACAGTATGTAGGTTCTTCTGGGTAGGTAGGCACTACCGCCTTCCGCCTACCACCTTGTCCTCTTCTACAGAAAATTGATAGGAGATGTCAGGCTTAATGCGCTAAAAATATAAATCTCCCCTTCCCTTACTCACCTCTACGTCTTAAAATGGGTACCTACCTAAGTCAACATTTAAAAAAGCATTATAAAACAGCTATGAAGTGAAACAAATTGCTTTGAAACATTGTTACTTAAATCTTAAAACCTTTCTTTGAAAAACTTTGGCTTAAGCTTAAAGTAGGTCTTCTACTTTTAGTAGGTACGTAAAAGTTTGTTTATTAACTTTTAATTATATTTATTTTGTTTACGTAAATCCACAATACTTCGTTAAAATTATTCATGTGTAATAAACAAAATTAAGATTTGACTTTCCTAATTTACTAATAAAAATAACAAAATTAACTAAGTTTGTAACATAGTTTTTATATTTAGTTAGTTTATTGAGTTAACTAATTTCATTACAAAATTGTAAAAAGCAAATGAATCGCATGTATAGAGTGAATTTTGCTCGTGTGTGTGCAAATGTGAGTAAAAGAGGAAAAACATAGAGATTCTGTAACTAATTACGTAACTTTAAGCCCGCTGCATGCCAGACAACTGAAAGACTAGATGAAATCCATAGAGTAGCTCAGTTGCTCTGTCCCAGTTTTTTTTCCTACCTTGATATTTGTCTGAGTACCTTTCAAACTTAATTAAAATAATAGGGGTTAAAGTGTGAAGTCGCCGTTTTGTTGTAATAGGTACTTCGATTGACATAGAACCTTCATGGTTTGAGATTTTTGAGTGAAACTTTTTTCAAATGGTACCTATGAGGTTCTTCTTTTGAAAGATGTGCAATATTTGATGATCAATTTTTAGTTGTTTTATTTATTCAGCTTAGACAAGAAAGATGGATACTTCGAAAATTCGAGTGATTACTGAATACGAGTTCCGACGCGGAACGTTAGTTCGTTAGTTTGAAATTAGTTAACGCGGCAGAAACAGCTCGCAATATCAATGTTGCGTTTGGAGAGGGGACTGCTAATGAACGCACCTTGCGATTTTGGTTTAAACGCTTTCGTGATGGAAATTTTGATATGATCGAACCACGTGGAAGACCGCCCACACAGGTGAATAACAATGAATTGAAAGAGATGGTGGAAGCCGCTCCGAGCCAAAATTCCAAGGAATAAGCGGCATGGCTTAACGTTACCTTACCAACAATATTGACTCATTTGGGTGAAGTTAATAAAATAAAAAAATATGAAAAATGGGTGCCTTGTGATTTGACTGATCTGCAGAAAGAAAAGCGTGTTGAAACTTGTGTTGCCTTTTGAATCGATCAGAAATAAAGGAATATTGGATCGAATTGTGACATGTTATGAAAACTGGATTCTTTACGATAACCGTAAGCGAAAAATGCAATGGCTGATCCCAGGTCGAACGCCGCAACAGTGTCCTAAAGCAAAGCTTACCAATAAAAAGGTAATGGTAACTCTTTGTTGGTCGCAGCATGGTGTTATTCACTATAGTTTTCTTTGATCTGGTCAAGCAATAACGGCAGATGTCTACTGTGGCGAACTTCGAACAATGATAACAAAACTTGCAGTGAAACAGCCCCGACTCATAAATCGATCTTCACCATTATTGCTCCGTGATAACGCGAGACCTCATACAGCACGAAAAACCATTTTAACTCTACAGGAACTGCAATTAGAAACCATTTGTTACCCTCCATATTCGCCAGACCTTGCTCCAACGGACTACCATTTTTTTCGAGATTTGGAAAATTTTCTACGTGATAAAAAGTTTTCTTCCCAGAAGGCGGTACAAAATGCCTTCACCAAGTTTGTAGAATCTAGATCACCAGAGTGCTATCGCAAAGGCATAAATGACCTTCCTATTAGATGTCAGCAGGTATAGATAATAATGGTAGATATTTTGATTAAATAAATATGTTAAATTAAGAAAAAACGATTCTAAATTTTTTTCAGTACAAATCGGCAATTTCATACTTTAACCCCTAATATTATGCAGAAAATGACGGTAACAAATAAAACTAATGTCACTGTACACCATGATGATTGACAGCGTCATGAACGGACGACAATATACCTAATTATACCTATTAGGTTCTTTGTTCCGCTTTTACTGCGTGGGTTTAGAATACGGGAAATAAAGCCTTCTATTCCAGTGAAATTCGGCCATTGTTAGGAGCTCGGAGACGACCGCAATTTTCGACATTGCTTAACAATACAAAAAACTTATAATTATCTTAATAAGGGTTGAGAACTTTGGTCAATCATCTAATGGTCTGCCTCAAAATGCTCCACGGCATTCTATAGCTTTCTTTTTTAATTGCAGGAGCTTTATTGGAACCGCCCGCGCCCCCTAGCGCCGTATAATGGAACCGGCAATTAGCGAGAGACTATTGACCTTCATTTAGAGTTGAAAGTTAAAAAAATGCACGCTGGTAAAGTCTTTTATTTTTGAATAACGCTGCCGAATTGCAAAGGTCGAAAGTGAATCAGCAATTAAAATTATTGGGGTCACCTCAATTTTATGATCGTGCTAAGCACTATTCGATAATGATTATGCAAATATGATACGCGGTTAGAAACTTAGATACCAACATTTGTACCTTAGGGCTTCATCGCTTAAGTGAAGTTCTATGTTAATCAGTTTGATGGTAAACCTTCGTTTAATATTCTCTAAGCTGATTAACTTAGCTCAAGTGATGCTGCGCAAGGCAAGGTGAATATTGATAGTATGTGTATGACATTAATAAGTTTTATAGAGTAGAAGTGTCTGATGAAGGCAAGTTTTGCAATATCTCTTATCTTATTTTCTTCGAGGGTCTTATCATAATTAAAAACAAACCTGTGAAAGGTAATTTACGTGAATATCTTAATTCATAATTATTAAAATTACGACCACACGAACGAATTTCCTCTTGACAATAATATGTGTTTTTAATGTAGTTTATTTTGTTGAAAATACAAACCACAAACCAAAAACAAACTACCGGAAGTCAATATTGATACGCTGACACCGGAAATTAAAAAGAAACATTGTATTGACTAAAACGAATACCATCTGTAATATGCAGAAAAATACTAGCGCCACCTGGTGGTGAGTTTGGAAACAGTACTACCGGAATTCAATAGGTGAAACACTAACGATAAGGACTCTTCTTACCGCTTCACCTTTGGTGGTGTTGAATCATTTGTCGTGCTTTGTATAAAACAAAATACTAACCGCTATGTATTTTATGATTTCATCAAAATAAATGTAAATTAGACTTTCTGGTGTCATCTGCAAGTTTCGTTTTCCTGTGGTGAGTAAGATCGTCAAAGTTTATATATATGTTTATTGAGGAAAGCTCTTGTTGTAAGCCAGAGTGTGCTGTCAACTTAACAATTAGATTTTACAGAGCAGTCAACGCATGAGTAGTGCCTAAGGTGCTACGAACGTCTAAAGGCTACGATGACAAAGCGTGAGTACTGCCCAAGGTGCTACTAGCGTCTATAGGCTACGGTGACAACGTGTGCGTAGTGTCTAAGGTGCTACGAGCGTCTATATGCTACGGTGACAACGTGTGAGTAGTGCCCAAGGTGCTATGAGCGTCTATGGGCTAAGGTAACCGCTTACTAACAAGCCACGCTTTAATATTATCATTATTTTTTTCATAAAAATCACGGAAAATGGCTCAATTTCACCTGATGTGAAGCGGTAAGAAAAGTCCATATGCGAAAACAGCTAGCGCAGTCAATACACTGTTGTAGCCGGCCCAAAAGGAGCATTTTGAAGGAACCCATGTTATAGGAAGAAGGGAACACATGTGCCTGGTCGTTGTCATATAAAAAAGCTCACATAGTACACTCACTCGAACACCTATACAGGCATAATAATGTATTATGAACAAACTTATTAGGATCAACATGTCCGCTCGTGTAGCAAGTAGCAATGTTTGCGAGCCGCCGAAGCGTTTGATTACTTCAACATTGTGCAAACTGAGCTTAAAGATGCTGTCTGAAGTTGTGCTGCTGCATGAGCGGAACTGTCTACATTTTAAGCTATGTTGAGCATTGCCACTTTAGTTTGGTTTATTCGGGAAACAAACAATAACTTGCCTTATTTCCAGTTGTTTGATTGGTAGTTAACTCTAAAAAGCGATAGTTAAATTAACAAATGATTTAAAGTAACAAAATGCTGTTGTTTGATGAATAGTTAAACTTACTAAAGTTAAAATCGATGACAAATTGTTAAAAAAGGTAACCACTCATGGACGGAGTAGTTAAGTTTGACAATTTGCAACACAAATGACTATTATGTCAATGATTAAACTACTGTTATTTGACAATTAGTCAAATTAACTAATAGTAAAATTTAACTACGTATCAAACAATGGGCTCTTAATCTACTCATTTGTTTATTTAAATTAGTCAAGTCAGTTTTCACACACAACTTATCCTCAAATACTAATATTCCAATTGCTGAAGTACCTCGTGTGTTTGTCTGTCTAAGAGGTTAAGATAAAATTTCTATGGGCCCTAGAACTCTGAGGTAAAAAAACTTAAAACCCTACATACTAGGTGGTAGACCCGTATGTAGGGTCGTCTGGGTAGGTACCACCGCCTTTCTTATTTCAGCCGTGAAACAGTTCGCTGTGTTTCGGATTGAAGGGAAAGGTAGCCAGTGTAATGACTGGGCATTGACGGCATTTCGTCTTAGGCCCCAGGATGACAACGCACCTGCAATATCAAGTGATTTTTCCTTGTTATTGCAGGTGTCTATAGGCGGCGGTAACCTCTTACCATCAGGTGGGCCGTCAGCTTGTTTGTCATCTAGTTGTATAAAAAAAAATACAGCTAAATTGAGGATCTTCTCAAAAAAGAAGGAGGTTATACTGTTCCACTGTGTGTATTTTTTTTATGTATGTTCGCCGATTTCTCTATCAATTGTGAACCGATTTTCAATATTCTTTTTTATTCGATAGAATATACTCCTGAAGTAGCTCCATTGTCACCAAGTCAGGATCTGATAACGGGATCCCAGGGAAATCGAGGAGAAACCTCAAATTTTATAGGCGCATATGACATGTTTTACTTTTTTCCTAAGCTATTCAAGTATTTGCTTCTACTATTCAACATTTCATGTTGATGAGCTGGTGATGGAAGGTACAACTCCTTAACGGTTAGGAGTAAGAAGCTAATTCTTAAAAAATATTATTGGTACGTATTGACTAATAGTTATATTCTATTGGGTTATTCGGGTGAACTGATGATGGAAGGTAAAACTCCGTAACGGTTTGGAGTTAGATAGATAGATAGATAGATAAAAGATTTATTTTCATTTCTTCATCACACACAAATACAGTTAGATAATACTTTATCAGTGGTACGATACCATAGTATAAAACAATATTATGTATTTCAACCAAAGACTGAGAGACAGGCAAGTCAATAGTGATGACGGTCACCCATCTAGCTTTGACCTTAGAAAATCACTTAAAAAAGTGATTTTTTTTTCATATTTAAAACTGACTTCGAAACACTTAAAAGGAAAAAATAATTAATTTAAGTAAACAGGTACTTATCTCCAAAAAATTTATGCATTTGGAGTTGGCGCTAGGCTGTTTCCAGAAACAATAGAAAATATTTTTTTTTTTTTTTAGTGTTTTTAAGTCGGTTTTTTTTGTTGAAAAATTTTGAAATATTCAGTGTACGTTGCACGTTTACCGATTTAATATCAAACACATAATACCTTGTTTTATTACAGCATCAAGAAACCGTATATCTAATCTAAGCAGTTCACATTAATTTCAACCTGATGCCTCTCCGCGTTCGCGAAATCGGATCTTGACAGACACCCACGCATCTGATAAGATTGTATAATGGTTCCTATTTCTCTTCAGAGATACGGAACACTAAAAAGCAATCACATTTTTCAGATAGACACAAAGATTCGTCTCATAATTAATTATATGCAGCTTCTGAAACTGGGACATAATAGTCAAGTTAACCCTTGACTGGCAACGTGGGGTCAAAATTGACCCCGGCGATCAGTTATTTCCATATTTTTCTCCAGCTAATTATTGTACTGATATTCAGAAAATATACGACAAAGAAAAAAATTACTAAATTCTTTGTGCGTAATGTTGAGGTGGAGACGAGACAGTGAATTGATGTCTCCGAAGGCTGGTACGTGCCCTACTACGGCACACTAAGACCTCTCTTGTGCGACAAGTGCAAAAAATATCTATTTTAGTCCTTGACAGTTCTATATTCTTGTTTATGTAACCTAGAAGAACGTCTGTGGTCAATAGGAATAAATTGTTGCTCAATATATTGAATTTCTTTCAATCGAAAATAAACCCTTAAAAACTTATTGCAGATTAAACTTTAAACAGATTCTTTGAATTATGATTTAAAGGTACATTTGTAGAAGGAAAACTTATTGACGTAAATAAAATCCTAACATTTTTAGCGTTTACACAACGTTACTATTTCTAGCTAACCAATCGCAATGGCCGTGTAGGTACTCTGTCAGTAGACAAAAAGAATATCAAGTTATCGAACGTAGGCGGCATTACGGCTCTAAGTCTAACAACAGACAGGTGACGTTGGCTGACTTCAGAAACTAAACTTTATTCAATGTAATAGTTTAAAAATAAATTAAACTTTCCCGTCATAAGATGGCGCCCGCGCTGGGGCCGCACCACGTGACCTCTGCCCAAACAGTCGTTTGATTACAACTGATATCCATTGTTTGTGCGTCGTCACGTAACAGAGACGAGCCTGGGTAAACAATTAATAAAAATTTGAGGAAACATTTTCTTTCCTGAAAGAATTGTTTAAGAAATAAGAGGGCTGCAAATACGTCCAATGGTAAAAGGTATTAATTGCGCTTGAATTAAAGATTTGATCATAATGTTGCGTCAGCAGCATCCTGGTCAAGATAAGATAAGATAAGATACAATTTATTGTCATTCTGTGTACAGCAACAGCACATCAACCGTAACAGTTTGATCATGAGATGTGCTGTCGTGTGTACAATAGAAGTTATAAAATAATGCTTAGTGTGATGCTCTGGAAACGTCATTTTATTTGAAATTAAATCACTTTAACGAGTATTTTCCCTGCTATTAAAAAAAAGTTAACCAATGATCAGTTTAGTTCGACAACTAGCTATTTTCAGGAAAGATTTTTCTTCTTGTACAACTTCTGTGTTTCAACTTCGCTTTCAATATCATCTTATAGCTTAGTGTTTTTAATAATTTTGGCACAGCCCAAATAATACCATAGGGTCCATACATATACACTGACACACACGTACACATACACACACTCATACACACACACACACACACACACACACACACACACGCGCGCGCGCGCGCGCGCGTAATAATTATACAAACTTATATGTATACAGGGTGGTGCCGTCAATGCTACTGTAAATTTAAACTTGGGCTATATTAGTCCATATAAATGGTTTGCCACTTTCAAAAATATCGTATTGATTTGATAATTCCATGACATTTGTATGAAATAATGCTGCTAACGTTACACTATTCCATACAAATGTCATGAAAATATCAAATGGATACGATATTTTTGAAAGTGGTGAACCATTTCTATGGACTAATATAGCCCATGTTTAAATTTATTGTCGCATTGACGGCACCACCTTGTTTATAAAGGCAGAGCTACAATCGCATTTATAAATTAGTTTGGTATGAATTTAACATAATAGTTGAATACTTTAATATATAAAATATGTTCTTTAATATATTTTACTGTACCTACTTTTCAAAGAGACGTCAAACATTACGATGCCATTATTAAGCTCCGTCCGCAGAGGCTTCAACGTCGAAAGTTACTTTGATTATGAAATGAAATTTTTCTTTTAAATAAGATTTATTACTTTGCGAAGTTTGTTACGATAAAGTTTAACTTTTGTTAAACTTTATCGTAACCAGGATCAGATTTAAAACGTTTCACAAGCATTAAAAACTTGTGAAAATATAAACCACTTTCTCCAACAATGGTGTAAGTAACTAGTTTTGGTTTTTGGGCATTTTTAATGCAACTAAATGACAAGGCAATAAAAAAACATTCGAAGAGTCGTAGTTTTCTGTTGCGACTTTTCTGAGCGGAGACGTTTTCGCTACTGATTTATAATTATTTTTAAAGTTACACTCACAATCTAGCCCAAAGTAAGGATCATCATCATCAGCCTATATACGTCCCACTGCTGGGCACACCTTCCTACTGGGAGTAACACATGAGGAGATTAAGGTTGGTGGGTTAAAGCGGTTTAATTTTTTTTAAATTTTAATTTCATTATATAAACCTGGTGGTAAGTGGCTACAGTCGCCTATTATAGCATAGAGGAGTTCTAATAGACACTTGCACTAGCATGAAAAAAAGTCATCCTCAGGCCTAAGATGAAATGCCTTCTATGCCCAATAATTACACTGGCTACCTTTCTCTTCAATCCGAAACACAGCGAACTGTTTCACGGCTGAAATAAGAATAACTTAGGATGAAAGCAACGTAATAAGAAACACACGGTATGAATAATTTTCTTCAATGAAAATAGTTGAGGTGGGGGGATGGGTGAGAGCGTGAAGCTGAAGGCTTGATGGATGAACCAACCCTAATCCTAAAACCGGCCTGCGCCTCACGGGAAATACGTAAACATATACGAAAATATGACGCTTATAACGAATAGCTGCTACGAATCTAGTAACACTAATTACTCGAATCACACTAAAATACATTTTCTTAACAATATGCTAATATAAGCCAGATGGTGCATACCTATTAACCGACTTCAAAAACGAGGAAGTTCTCAATTCGGCGGTATGTTTTTTTTCTATGTATGTACACCCATTACACCGAGACTTTTTTTGTTCGATGCCGAATAGTTCCCATTAGGTCCCATAAAAAAAATATGAAATTCCATTGTGTTTTGAAATCAAAAAAACTGGAAAAAGTGAATCATCTACGTATGCGAAATTGCGGATTTTTGCTTTCCTATGAATTTTTAGTGAAATGATACGATAGTAGAAAACAATATAAGCTCACGGTCACCCATCTAGCCTTAAAGTTATAGTGAAAAAAATAATTAAACAATAATTAAAATCGACTCCAAAAAACTGAAAAGGATAAAATAATTACATTTTAGTAGGTACTCATCCCCTAGGAACATATTTTTGGAGTTGGTGCTAAGTTGTTATGTAATTGCATGTCACCCAAATAACTTATTTATCCATACTAATATCATAAATGCGAAAGTTTTTCTATCTGTCTGTCTGTTACCTCTTCACGCTTAAACCGCTAAACCGATTTAGATGAAATTTGGTAGAGATATAGTTTGAGTCTCGGGAAAGGACATAGGATAGTTTCTATTCCAGATTTCATTCTTTATGCTTTTTGGGTTAATTTTTAATCATAGTTTATCGAATTAAAATCTAATTAGATAAACAATGAATGCATTGAAATTTAAAATTCTATTTCTTCTATTTCTCGTATTATTTAAAATTTAGACCACCTTTTAATCATTTTATGTTGCCTCTTCCGAATTGGGGTAAGTTTGTGTCTAATTTCAAAATTATAGCTTATATAGTGACTGAATCATCGTCTGTGACTAAAAAAGACGGACAGACATGATGTGAGATTATTATAGCGAATACTATACAGTTTCACAAACAGGTATAATATTATTCTCTAGTTTTAGTTGTTTAAAAACAATTTGACGAATCATTAATAATTGACGTTAATTATCTTTAACGGGCTCAGTGCTTAATTTTATATGCATAAAGGATTCACATAAGCGTAAATCATGTTATATACGTGTCACATGTCGTTTAATGGATGCTGGTATATTTATGTCATAAAGATATTTTGTTTCGTAATTATATTTTAGCTTTTGAACTGACTGCGCAGTGTTCCCTTGGTTATTCAAAATTAACAGGAATTTTGTTATTTGAATCAGGGTTTTTGAACAAGGCTAACAAACCCACCCGGCCGAACCCGCTGGTAATAATGATTTTCTTTATACACGTTCGGGAATTTCAGCGAATCTATTGACTAGATAGATATATTGACTGTTGATTAAACTCCTTGATTACCAACATCAAAAAAAAACAATTAATAGATAGATAAAAGATTTATTTTCATTTCTTCATCACACACAAAAATGGCTTCAATTTGAACAAATTTTCACTTGTTAATTTATGATCGACTGGTGATCTTCTAGTGTATATAAGGCATGTCTGGGGTGAAGCTTTTGACAAACGTAGTAAGTCAGTGGCTGCTGGCCTTGATTTTGCCAAAGCCTTTGATCGGATCAGGCACAGGGCTCTTCTCTCCAAGCTCTAGGCATGCGGCCGCTCAACTCTGTAACTGGATTGCCGGCTTCCTGCATGAGCGAAGAATCCGTGTCCTCGCAGATGGATGCGCTTCGCGGTTCATGTTAGTGAATTCTGGTGTACCACAAGGCTCTGTTATATTCCCCACACTCTTTCATCTTCATATCAATGACATTCTTCAATTAGGAAACATTTATTTCTATGAGGATGATAGTACAGTACATGGTGGATACTACGGTCCATTTAAAAGAGAAGGTCCTTCAAAGGAGGCGTGAAAGGCACCTTTTTGGGCCAGCAATGTGGAGGCGGCTAGAGCAGAGTGTTTCAAGCTGCACTAGTTGTCTTCGCAAATGTACTTTTCTTTCCATGTGGAGCTGAGTCATTTGCGGTGCTTGGTACAAAAATAAAAATAAAATGGAGGGTGTTGACAAGGGGTGGAGGCATGTAGCTTGGGAAGGTTAGCGGTACCCTATGGAAATCCTGTGGACGCTTGCAACACCAAGGGTATCACTTCCTCGTTGTCTGGAGAAACTTTTCCACTACCTTTTTGAAGAACCCCATGCTGTACTTGTTCGAGAAAACCTCTAGGAGAAACGGGCTCGGGACAAAGTTTCATGTTTTGCGGGGATCGATTGACCTCAGCCTGCAAAACGCTTCAGTGTGAAACCTTATAGGACGTTGTGACTACAAATTGCGTGTGCAATTAATAACATCATCCTCCGTCAATAAGTTCACTACGCCGCGCAAATTGAGCCTCCACTTGACAAATGGTGCTTCATTGTGAACGAAAACGACCAATTTGACGTGCGAGCATGGCGATGACCCCAATGATTGGATAAAGTAATGTGGCTGTCGTGTGCCATTAGTTTTATCCGTCACTTGAATGTGCGCCGTTAGGAGATCAAGTACCTCAGGGTGGCGTGCTTGAAGCCGGTCTGTGTGAAATGTCAATGACCATAAAAATGACGGCGAATAGAAAATATAATATATTTTAGGAATTGCATAAAAAAACAATTAAGTAGGTATACATGTAGGAAAGCGTACTATTGGCTTCAAATGAAAAAAATCTGTGGATTTTAGTGATCCTAAATAAATAATAAATATCCTTGAACTACAATAGCTTACGATTACGCGCTTAAACTACTATAAAGCCGAGCTTCTCGTATAAAACTTATTATAATATAAATAACATAAACTTTGCTTACAAAGGTCAAGTTAACCAGATATTGCACTCCCCCAAGCACATCAAGTTTCTTGAAAACAGAAAGTCTAGAACAAGCTATTCCACGAAACCAAGCCTCAAATGCTTACTCCTCAAACAACTCTATCAGTTACGTAAGTTGAAACTTTATCTAGTACTGCGTCTTAAAAAAAAAAATTTTTGATAGTAAATTGTCATTGAAATAAAAATTATCTGTCCACTCCCACCTGAAATAGAACGGTGATGATAAACCTAAACACTTTCAACGTTTTTTAAATTATATCTTAATATTTTTATTACATTTTTATTCAGCAGAAGATATTATTATTGTTTTAGATTTATTTTTTTAACCTTAACGGGATAACTTTTGACCTTCATGTCACCTGATGTTAAGTAAAGATAAGGTCGACGATGGAAGCGAGCTACACCCGGATTCCTTAACCAGAGAGGAACTGGCTATCTTATCTCCAACTGCCGGAACACAACAATGCAAACATTGTTGTTATGGCGGCAAACTAAGGTAAGATGGTGATAACTAGCCAGGCGGACTTAGAAAAGCCGTACCACCAAGCAAACCGAGCAGAAAATTTCTGTCCCCACAAGAATCGAACCCCGGACCTCTAGATCTGAGGTAGGTGGTCTCAACCACTAGACCACAGAGGCGGTTAATACTAATATAAATATATGTTTTTCAGGATCTGTCTGAGGTCTTGATCGTGGTGCATCTTATGGGCCGGCAAGGTGGAGGCGGCTAGAGCAGGCTCGTCTTCGCATCCATATGCGAGGACAGCTAGTGCAGTTAAGACCACACTCAACACCACCTGATGTGAAGCGGTAAGAAGAGCCCATACTCTTCTTACCACTTCACATCAGGTGGTGTTGAGTCATTTGCCTTGCTTTGTATGAAAAAGGTGCTATTTCGAAGCGGGATGCAGTAACAGCTGCAGCGGCGTTCGGAATGTGAGAAAACAAAATATCCAAATTTCGATTAGATTGGAGCACTACTTTTTAGATTATTCTTTTACGAAAACTACATGAAAAGATCATGCTTTCAATAAAACTTTTATAAGTAAAGATTTTAGTTTAAAAATTCCCTTAAGCTGATTACTTATTATTATTTTTTTTGTTTAATTTGCTATTGATTTTATTGTATTTTGATTTGGATCACTTACAGCTAGAAAAGATTAGATAAATTTAATATTACGTAGGAGGCGAGGGTTGAATTCGGCAGATTGTGATACGTAGTACTAAAAAATGAACATGGAACCTCTCGAACGAATTCTAAAACCGAAATCATTTAGGTTATAAGTTTAAATTGACCAGAAAGTAGATAAACATAAATAGGACTAAATAAACAGAAAGTAGAAAATAAGCCAATAAAGTGTCATGGACACAATAATTGTGGTACACGTGAGGAGGGTACGTGCACAGAATCGTAATCGCTACATAACTGAAAGTCAACCCACAAACCGCTGGTTTATTCTGGCCGTTTATTCTGGTTGCTCTTGAGAATCCTCTCGAGCTAAGCTGATCTTTACAAATTAAGTGTAATCAACTAAGTCAATATTGATTCCTTGGATAAATAAACTTCCACGAGTTTGATATCTTGCTCCGACTAATAAACGTGGATACTTAATTATTTGGAAGGATTACACAGCAAATATGGCTACCAGAACCTCGTCGTGAAACATTTATTTCCGCACTTCCAATTATCTTTCTGGACTCTTTGGGACTTTACCCGAGGCCACACTGCTTTGTCCACCTGGTGGATCCATAGTTAAATATTTATCCCTTAGTCCGACTGCTTTCTACAATGTTTCTCTCTTATATTTAGTCTGCAGTTTCAGTGGGTCCACGGGTCCACTGCTTGATAAACAGTATGCTAAACATCTTCATGTTTATGGTAGCCTGGTACTTCAGATTCTGTGCTTCAGTTTGGAAATTCAGAAACTTAATACATGAAGGTACCTATTATATTATTTACTGATGAACGGACTGAATGAGTATTGTCGAATTATCGGTTAATAGTTAGTTTCTGCTTGACTTGTAGATTATGCTTAATGTTAGTATGTGCGCCAAATTGTACTATATTATGTGCAAAGCTTATATTGCAAGTAGTTTGATTTTTACCGTAAAAGGAGCAACATAAGATAAATTTTACAGTCTCGTAGAGGGACAGCAGGCAAAACCGCGTTTGGTAACTAGTAGAGAAATAATTACCCTTTAAAATGAGTCGGAGCGCGCGATACGTGCCGGCGCATGAGGATTCTGATGGCTCATCTCGAGACAAGAGCACATTACTCCATATACTCCTTAGTTATTTTATACACAGCTCTGGTTGTTCTAAAACGAAATGAGTTGTTTTGTCTATCTGTAAGGTACTAGTAGCCTTTGTATTTGAATACAGGCTAACTTTTATAATGTTGCGTTGATGGCCCAATCCGAACTATAAGAAACAGTGAAATAATTCTCGGTAGTTCTACTTTTGGGCCCGGTGTAAATTCAGACATGATACAGAGACACGCACTATGACGTTGTTAGTTAATATATTTTTGCGATAGTTATAAATTGTGTGTTTTTTGACGATTTGAAAGTGCTTCTTTGTGGCCTATTTAAATGAAATATTTTTTCTTTCTTGTTCTTTTCTATAAACGTACTCAAAGTAATTTCGACGCCAATTGAGATGAAAACCAAAGCAGATCATTGAATTTGGGAATCCTTTTACTTTATTTGGATTTATTATAAACAGCAACAGTATAATTCGTAAATTAATTTTGATATCGTATAGTGTGTGTTACCACTGATTTAAATAAAACAAGCTTACAAATAAAAAACACTACCTAAATCTTGTGAAACAGGAAGTATACCAATAAGACTGGTCGCATTACCTCACTGAATTGTAAGGCTGAATCTTTGTGCGAAATACGGGGCTATATAAGCCTTATTGTCACTTAATTTTTTACAATAAACAATCTGCAATGTCCCGCAGGTGTCCTTTTGGACCCCAAGGTCCCAATGTCTCAACCCCAAACGGCTCAAATATGTAGTCCCCAGATAAGCCCGCATATTTTCGCCGTTTGAGGGATTCAGCAGAAGAAGCAGCCGATCCCGGTGTCAACGAGGTACTTAAAGATGGGACATGGCTAAGGTGTCGACAAAAGTAGTCTCCCACACCAAAAACCTACCCATTTTCTAAGGCACAAGAGTTATGCCTCTTCCCATCATCGCGCGCTAAACCGTTAGGCTTCAGAGCAGCACAGGTCTCGGAAGTAGCAAGACCCGACGAATGATATCATTGATATCGGCACGCCTTGAAAATCGACCTTCTTGCACAAGAGAGGCCATGGTGACCAAGATCATCAACCAGACTACCACAACGGCAACGGTGTGGGACATTGCAGACGGTTCCTAATCACAAACAGGTAGCAAAATGAAAAGCAGTGTTGTCAAGGAGTGTACCTAAATTAGCCAAAGCAAAGCCTGTAATCATAGACCAGATTGTCACTCTCTCACAGCCAAGAGACGGGCTCGATCCGCGGCACTGGTTGACGTATTTAAAAGATTGTCTCGTACCAATTTTCAGTTAGTCCCATTGTTTCTGGGAGCAGGGGGAAAGTCGGGTCCAGGGCAGACCATTGACCAGCTAGATTTAGCTTCGGCCAAGTGGGATACTCATATGGGAAATACTTATGGGATGTCGAGTCATTTGTCGTGCTTTCTTTAAAAAAATGTGGTGGATTGATTAAGGTTTTAAGATTCTTTACTAACGTTTTATTTTCAGACTCTCGGCTTTATCAGTTTAATGTACAAATGAGAATGTTTTCAAAACCTTTGGAATGAACAAAGAGACGAATTGAAACCTAAGCTGATTTAGATGAAGCAGCTCGCGTGGGCGCGTCGATGAGGGAGGACGAGCGTGAAATGATTTGCGTTTGGACGCGGACTCATTTGGTGTGCTGTAATATCCCTAGTGTATGTGCGTTTCAATCAGATCGAAAGGAAAACGATTATCGTCGTGTTCACCACTTAAAGCCACATATAAAAATGCCTAATGGCATTAAGTCCGCCAAATTGTAACTTATTTTGTGCAATTAACGATTAAATAAATAAATAAAAAGTGGTTTACAATTATTCACATCAGAGGCGCTGTGGTCGATTCGATTTAGGCCTCTGGCTTGAATCTTGCGGACAGCGGGGCGGGGCGGTGGCGGCGCCCGCAAGATTTGAGGCAGAGGCCTTAAACTTGCAGTAGGGGTGCTGATTACTTGCAGTACAGTGGTATTTCTACTGGTCCTTAACACAAGCTCTTAAGATGCATAAACATTAAGCAACTTAAGAGCTTGTGTTATGGATACTAGTGACGAAGTTATACGGGTTGGTGATAACAATACGGTTTTTAGCCATAGGACTAGTTATTTCATTTTAAACATTTTCTACACGTCGTATCTAGTAATACTTTATCACTGCCACACTGAAGACCTCTAATTGTATTCAACGTTGGCAAACCTAACAAAATTTGTTTTGAAATTTACGCAAATCAAAGCAAAGACGACCGGCTGGCCGAGTGGTCTGTACCCCAGGCTACTCGGTCAAGAGGTCCCGAGTTCGAATCCCGGTAGGAACAAATGTTTGTATGATGAGTACGGGCATTTGTTTACGAGTCACGGATGTTAATGTTTATTTAGTATATTTCTAATATTTATATACATATTATTATCATTATTTCTCCGTTATCTAGTATCCATAACACAAGCTCTTAATGATGCTTACTTTGGGCTAGATAATAGGTGTGAGTGTATAAAAAAAAAAGTATACTTAATGCGCTGTTGGCGCCCTACGTTAGTGACCCGATATTTCCAACAGAATATAAAATTGAATATAATATTTTTTTTAAATATTATATGTATTCATCTTTATCCGTATTTGCGTTTGAGCTAACGTATACCCTACAATCGATATTTTAAAATTCACAGGGCCATCCCAAGTCCTAGTTAGCTCGGATTGTTAGAGCGGTCACCCGAATTGCGAAAAGTTGTGGCTTCAGTCCCTGCCCCAAGGCATGATGTTTTTTAGCTGTGATTCGTAACAACAGTAAGCATAGTTTGTCCCGTGTGTGGCCGCGCCTTTGACGGTTCGATCTGGTCCCGCCACATACTGATAAGCGGCTGTTGCGGGTCACTCCACACGGTACGGATTAGTCTAGTCGGCTTGCCAAGGAACGGAAAATATGTTCCACAAAGCTGAATCGGGCCAAGTCGGTTAAAAGGTTATCGTTATGGTCAGCAATAAATAACAACCCTGGAGTTACCCATTTGTGGTAAGTAACGACTTTATGGTCGGTTAAACAAGTGAAAAATTTTACTACAAGTCTGTGTTTTATAATACTTTCAAGAAAAAGCAAAAATATAAATGTCAAATAGCCATTCACATCCCACCAGGTAGGCCGTCAGCTTGATTATCATCTAGTTCTAATCTATAGTACTAGTTAGAATCTATAGTAATTATAAATAATAATAAGTGTAAGCTGTAAGTGTGTGTATATTTCACACATTCACACCTATTATCTAGCCCAAAGTAAGCATCATTAAGAGCTTGTGTTATGGATACTAGATAATGGATAAATATTGATAGTGATACGTATATAATATTAGATATATACATTTAAACCTCCACGACTCGTGAACAAATGCTCGTACTTATAAAACAAACATTTGCTACCAACCGGGATCCGAACCCGGGACCCTTGACCAATTAAAAAAAGTACAAAAAACCTAGAAAGGTACAAAAAAAAGTAGCTTGTACCACTAAGGTATAAAAAACCGTGTACAACTGATTTAGTTTCGATTCATGAAAGTAGTCATGGTGTTATATAAAAAAAAATTTTAAACAAAAATTAAAACCGACTTCAAAAAACTGAAAAGGATAAAATAATTAAATTTAAGTAGGTATTCATCCCCTAGAAACATATTTTTGGAGTCGGTGCTTCACTTTCTATTGTTTTTGGAAACCACTTAGCACCAACTCCAAAAATATGTTTCTAGGGGATGAATACCTACTTAAATTTAATTATTTTATCCTTTTCAGTTTTTTGAAGTCGGTTTTAATTTTTGTTTAAAATTTTTTTTTCACAATTTTTAGTGGTAACTTTCTACGGTCGAAGCTAGATGGGTGATCGTAAACTTATATTGTTTCCTACTATCGTATCGTTTCACTAAAAAGTCATTTGAAAAGCATAACTTCGCAATTTCGCATATGTAGACGACTTCATAATTTAAGTTTTTTTAAATTTAAAACCAAAGTACCCAACTGTTTTTGAAAAAATTTTTATGGGACCAAATGGCAGCTATTCCGCATCGAACAAAAAAAGAATCACGTAAATCGGATCAGTAATCTCAGCGTAATCGGTGTACATATATAGAAAAAAAAAAAAAAAAAAACATACCGGCCGAATTGAGAACCTCCTCGTTTTTGAAGTCGGTTAAAAATGAACTATAAGATTATTTGAGACTTGACCGCTCCCAATAGTCAAACACACACTAAATCGCTAAAAAGACAAGTTAAAGTATCAAATTTAATCTCTTAATTAGATCGCTGTACTTATTACGTCATGATAAGGTCGCAATTGTCGTTCGATCGTCTTTATTATAAATTCACTGAAGTTCACATTGTCTGGTGTATCTCATCTCTAATCTTGCTTGTATAAGTACACAGTCATTGATCAATATTAGATAGGTATGAGCTTAAATTAGTACAGGAGACAATAAAAAATAACACAGTTGAACTAATGAGTAATATCTAACAATCAGTTCATTTAACTCTTCCTTGGTTGGAGAGATCACATGAAACTTCCTCTCAGCTTTTACAATTGAAGACGAGTTAACACGTCTCTATAAATGGCTCTTACACTGAGCAATGCACAGTAACTGTTCAAATTATACCTATCATCTAGTTTCCTAAAAATGTGGCCGCATAAACAGTTAAGTATTATAAAAAAAGGTTGTTTCCTCCATTGCAGTTGTCTTGTCGCAAAAAAAAATTTGTAGGAAAAACGAGTTTCAAGACAAAAAAAAAATTATTTTATATCTTTTAGTTAAACATTTAATAGCATCCATAATTTAGACGCTAAGAAAACACAGGTGTGCGCGTTCATAGCCAATACAATTATGCCTGCTTAACAAAGCGCAGGTCAAAAAATTAATAGTTTCTTATAATGTGAGCTTATAGCCAACTAGGTCAGAGGAGAGTTTCTTGCGCCGCTTGTTTAAATTACGACGATTTAAAAGATCTTAGATTGAGTAGGTGGAGCTTTTTGGTTTTTAATTTTAATCAGTGTGGAAAATTAACCAAAGGAAAAATAATAATTTTAGTGATCACTTTAACCGGCATATTTTGTGGACGAGTTATCTCGCCACACGCTGGGAGGAGCTTTTGTTTATAGAGATAGCATGACATAAGCTGGGACAGGGTTAAATTTAATTTATGTAGATATAACACAGCAAAAATGTAGCATGTCACGATGTGGTCTAACTAATTAGGTGCCAGTGCCAGTGTAATCAACGGGATAGTTTAAATTAATTATTGCGTAAAGTTAATTTCCAGGCTAGACAATTTACAACGCTATGTATTTTCATTTAATGTTTTAGTAGTAAGAAAATGGCGACAAAACTCGAACCTTTTCTAGTTTTGTACCCCAAGGGATACAGATCGCTCTGCATCTGGTTGTCAAAATAAAAGAATCGTTGTAGCTAAAAAAACCTAATTAAGTTAATGCAATATCCATTTCTCGTAATTGAAAAAACATTCAGTGAAAACTTTGTCTCTGATATTTCGGTTTCATCTCCGCGGCACATTCGATAAGTGTAGTCAGACTGTAAACAATAAAAGTACTTAGCAGACCGAAGAATGAAACAGAACTCCCGGGGAACCTCCCTCCGCGCCCAAATGGGGGTAATGACTTGATCCTTATGAAGTTCCTCAAAACTGGTGTCGTAACGCCTATGCGCATAATTGAAAATGTTCGCGTAATAATAAAGCTTAGACAAAGATTTGGAACGTTATCCGGTGAACACGGAGGAATAGTCTATACTGGTATATATATTACGGTAGTAATAGATAATTAATGTCTATTTCCCTTAGTTAAATAAATATTGTAAAAGATTATAATTTTAGTAAGGTAGAATTCAATACTCTAATAAAATATCCCTGAGTCTTTTAATAACAAAAAATATTGAATTCATTATTTATAAATTTAAGGTAATGAACTATGTATAATTTTGGCGAGAAAAAATCGTTAAGTGATTATGATTCTTAGTTGTATCACCTTTAATAAATGTTATATTTTTTTACCTAAAAATTACCTACCTAGGTATCTACAGTCAACACATCAATCGTAACAGTTTGATCTTGAGACCACCCTTACTGCGTTCGTAATAGAATAGAATAGAATAGAATAGAATAGAATAATTTATTTTGCGAAAATGTGGTACATAATTGATCTTATGATAAGCTATACTTAACTATAATAGTTCAGCACATTAACAAAAATTGGCATGCAAAATTACAGTAAATAATTTAAAACGAACAAATTATAATTTTTAAATGTCATATAAAATTACAAATTAATTAAATTGTTTTGTTAAATGTCACCCTTAAAATTAAAATATTCCTTTAGGCTGTAAAAACAGTTTCGAATGAGCCATGTCTTTAATCGTACCCTAAACAGATTTAATGGTAGGACTTTGAAATTCGTTGGTAATTTATTGTAGATCCGAATAGCCATAACATTACTGTTTCTAGAGCGCATTACCGTCCTAGCCATTGGGAGTAGCAATTTATTAGGATGTCTATTGGAGTATATTCGAGGAATACTATCAATATTTTCAAATAAATGTGGGTGACTTCTCACAAAATTACATATCTCGTAAATGTATAAAGAAGGGACCGTAAGAACTTTCAATTTTGTAAATAATGGTCTACATGATACTAGGTTGTCCACATCACATATAGCTCTAATACATGATTTTTGAGCAATCAGTACTTTATTTATATGGTAGGAGTTTCCCCACAAAACTATGCCATACCGTAGTATTGAGCAGACGTGTCCATAATAAGCCTGTAAGGCAGTTTCTTTACTGACAGTTTTGGCTATTCTCCATAGCGCATAGGCGAATGGGTTTATTCTTTTACAAACCCTATCAATGTGATCATCCCACGTGCATTTCTCGTCTAAAACAATGCCAAGAAATGTTACTGTACTCGTTTCCAACAAAGATTGATTTTCATAGAACACGTTTATATCAGGTTTTTTCCCATGTTTGCTTCTAAATTGTATGTATTTAGTTTTGCTTAGATTAATTTTTAAATTATTTTGTTGTAGCCAATGTATTATTTTCCCTACAGTGTTGTTTATTTCCGTATTATAATCATTTAAGTTATTACAATTTATAACTACTGAAATATCATCAGCGAACAATACACAAGGGTAATCTGTAATATCGGGAAGATCGTTAATATAAATTAAAAAAAGTAAAGTCGAAGATCGTTAATATAAATTAAAATAGAGGCGGCTTTCATATTGCAACTGTTACAATTGATGTGCTGTCGTCTGTACGTGTCTATTTAAGTCGGTGGATATTAGTATAACTAAGTTATTAGTGTAAAACACAAACACTCCAACATTTAGACGCACATTCACACTTTCCACGCTACATGTATGCCTACAGGCACACGCACACAAACAAGCGTGTAAAATATAATTGACAGCTGTAAAATCAAATGACCTTTCTTATTAAAGTAGATATGATATGTACAAACTACGTATATTTTATAACTTACGATTACATCGACGAAATCTGTTTCGCTTTAATTACTTACAATAAAATTTACTGTCTTTTTCCTTCGACTTTAAGCTGTGGATTTATTGTTGATTAATAATAATTTGACAATATTTTAAAAAAAATTTAGTGCTTAAACAAATTAAGTAAGCGTCAATTGTTTCAAATCTTGCTTTTGCTTGAGCTTTTTGACCTTATCCCACCTTCTCCCTTCCTACTCAGGATCACGCGTGCTGTCTCCGGAGTCTCCAATTTACCGTGTCCACCTCAACATCACGCATAAAGAAATTTAGCACCTCGTTTCTTTGTCGTACTTCCAGAACTTGGAATTCTTTGCCAGCACATGTGTTCCCTACTTCCTATAATATGGGTTCCTTCAGAAGAGGCGTGAAAAAGCACCTTTTGGGCCGGCAAGGTGGAGGCGGCTAGTGTCTAAACTGCACTAGCTGTCTTGGCATATGAACTCTTATTACTGCATCACATCAGGTGGTGTTGAGTCATTTGTCTTGCTTTGTATATAAAAATAAATCAAGACATTGATTTGAATAAAAATACTGTTTTTTATTCGCATTGCTTACTTATCAACATAATATAAGAAGGCGGCCTAGCTGACGCGGCCTATGTACACACGACAGCACATCAAGTGTAACAGTTGTACTACTAAATTACGAACGCAGTAAGGGCGGTCTCAAGGTCAAACTGTCACGCTTGATGTGCTGTCGACTGTACACTCTGCCCCGATACGCAACCCTTTTCCAAGTGAAACCAAATTATTTGTTCCATAACGAATAACTTACGCGAAAGAATGCCTTTGGGGTCCTGATAAATGTATCTACAGTGTAAATGCTCATTGCAATAACGTGTAATACCAACTGAGATTGACTGGAACGCCGCTGGGGGTTCAATATTGATACTAAGTGTATCGAATTTTACAATAGATAATTGTATTTACTTTTTAGATTTTTTGAGTTTGGCAAATACTTGGTAAAAGAGATTTTTCAAAAATGTATGGAGACCCGCCCCCTTATTCTCAACTGTCGGATCACGGATTCGATTCGAAAAGTCACATGCCGTCTCGCTTTGACGCAGCGCGATAAAAAGTGACAGGTATAGAGTTTCCGAAATTCGAATTCTTTCCGACAGATGAGAATAAGGGGGCCGGTCAGCCCCCTTATTCTCAACTGTCGGATCGCGGATTCGATTCGAAAAGTCACATGCCGTCTCGCTTTGACGCATAGCGATAAAAAGTGACAGGTATGGAGTTTCCGAAATTCGAGTATTTTCCGACAGTTTAGAATAAGGGGGCAGGTCTATGTACACTGTACTAAAAATAGGTAAAAATATGCACAACTCTGTTCAATTGTCCATTTTCTTTTTATTTGCTTTGTTGCGTGGTACAGAACAATAATTTTTATCAAAAAAACTGCAACTTTGGTGAAAGTATAAAGCCCTGCCTTTTTAACCGATTTCAAGAAAAGGAGGAGGTTATTTTTTCATGTTTGTTACCTCAGAACTTTTGACTGGGTGAACCGATATTGATAGTTCTTTTTTGTTCGATGCGGAATAGTTCTCATTTGGTCGCATAAATTTTTGTGAAAATCTATCGGGTAGTTTGGTATATATTCTTACTTTCTTTCATTCTGACCTTAAAAACTATCACAAAAAATTGTGAAATAAAATTTTTAACAAAAAATAAAACCGACTCAAAAAAACTGAAAAGGATAAAATAATTAAATTTTAGTAGGTACTCATCCCCTAGGAACATATTTTTGAAGTTGGTGCTAAGATGTTTCCAGAAACCATAGATTATAGTGAAGCACCGACTCCAAAAATATGTTCCTAGGGGATGAGTACCTACTAAAATTTAATTATTTTATTCTTTTCAGTTTTTTGGAGTCGGTTTTATTTTTTGTTTAAATTTTTACAGTACCTATTTAGCATATTTTCAAGGGCTGGGCTCCACCTGTTTGAGTGTTGTAGAACTACACTATAATGTAGGTAGTAAAACAACCCGTCACATCTGTCCGTTAGCGCTCCAACTAAAGTCATAGTTTTTATTGCTAGTTTAGTAAGTGTCGTAAATCAGGCTACGCATGTTAGCCTGACACCTAAGGCCTCTCCTGCATAAGCCAGTAATAGCCATAGCGTTTAGGCAATTTAAATAGAATAACCAAGATAGGTAGATCAGCAAAACCCTGCACACATACGTCGCAATAGGTCAAGCTAGCCTAAATCACGATTACCATGTTTCCAGAGCATATTAGTATAACATGAAACTGCTAAGACCTGATGACTATGACAGACGCCTCCAGTACAGGCGCTACTTTGACAAAGCACTCTACAACTCTAACCCGCTCATTGTAAGAGCCTCCGATTAAAATGTAAACGCCCCGACCCATTTACGTAGACCAAGGGATAGCCTCCATAATCCTGAAGATGCTATCCCAATCGTTAATTCCCTCGCACACACAAGCACGTCACGCACTCTCCACACATTTGTGATGTACTGCACTCGTCGAATATTGGTGCGAAGACCCGGTCTACTCTTGTCACGCCTTACCAGTACGTATATATCGGCGATATTCCACCATCAGGTTCCATATTAGAAATATTAAGACAACAATTGTAATACGGTAATCACTTTTTTAAAACTCGAGCAGAGTAACGGCTTCCGCCACAGTTCAAGAACGAATGTGCCGCCCTAAAGGCGTGCGCACTTAAATACTAAACGACAAACAACCCCACTACTCCTACCACTACCTCGCTCACGCCACCATTTTGTTTGAGCAAAACAAGTCACGTGGCTCACAATAGATTTAGCATCGAGCAAAGCAATTTTACATTAAAAATACAAGATTTAAAGGAAAGTACAAGAAAAAGCATATTTTTTTTATACAACTAGACGACAAGCAAGCTGATGGCCTAACTGGAAGTAAGCGGTCACCGCCGCCTATAGACACCTGCAATAACAAGGCAAAATCGCTTCATATTGCAGTTGAGTTGTCATCCTGAGGCCAAAGATGAAATGCCGTCAATGTCCAGCAATTACACTGGCTACCTTTCCCTTCAATCCGAAACAAAGCGAACTTTAAAATATTAAAAGATTAATATTAAAAGCTCACCGGAAGTCGTTACCGGAACTCTAACGAGAATATAAATTACACATCTTTTTAGCATAAAAGTAATACAATAACACTATTTTAATAATTATTCAGGGTTTATAATAAACACAAAAGGTTTGTCGCCCGTGTATATACACGTACGACCGTAAGTACAGTCGACCACAGAAGTAGCTTAACACTTTAGTACCATGTCACACCGACTATTGCGCTTGTCTCTAATAGCTGCTACCGTACCACATTATCGCCATAGGTATTGTGACATGGTACTATAGTGTTCAGCTACTTCTGTGGTCGACCATGGACGCTCTCACATTCCTCCACGACACGACTCACCTGAGCCGAGGTCCGAGCCTTTAGAGGTGCCTTCAAGTCTGTCGCTTCCTCAATGACTCAAACGCTAAAGAATCTTAACTAACAGCAAGACACCTCCCCTAGAGGTGGTGCCTGTGTGTTAAAGGTATGCACTTTATATAACTGAGTATTCGTATAACTTGGCCATAGTACCTATTCTTGTTGAGAAGTTGAGGTGAAATTAGTTTAACTGCATGAGTTAGATTGACTAAGTACTATTATTAGAATGATACGTGACTTGAAGATAAGCAATTTAATGTATATTCAGACAAGTTTTCTTTATCTTCAATGTATTCCAGCGTTGTTCAAACTTTCTCGATAAGGCACTAGTTAGATATACAGCGGGAAAGCTAAGCGTGATGAACTGTATTTTTAATTCAAAAAAACGAAAAATATAATAAATCCAATATAAAGAAAATAAAATTACTTACTCCTCCTCGTAGAGAATTCGCCTCTAAGTTTTGTCATCGATTGCTTTGCCTACTTATCCAATTTAGATACACGAAACAATTTAAAAGTGCCTTTGACGTGAGACGGTTCGAACCAACATTGAAATCATACAAGATCAGCATTTTGTAATATATTGTTCTACAAACCAAGAATTTTTTCACTCGGTTACGTCTGTCCACAGCAAGCAAGTCTAACACATACATAGGCCGACACAGCTTTTGAAATTTAATATTCAGCTCAAGTATTCAGATTTTCAAGAGATTGCTCTATTGCACATGTCAACATTTTCTCTATGACAGCGTGGCAGTTGCTTTTAACAAACCCTCACCACTTATTATTCCTTTAGTACCTACGTAATATTTTTAGTCAATTTCACATCTACGTCGTAGACATCAGACCAGTGAAAGACTGTGAAGTATCCGCTATTAATCAACAGCTGAGATTCCTGTAACAAAAAAAATATACTGATCTGATATCATCATAAAGATCCACCATGTTGAATCGGTTCATCCATTTGTATTTATTTTAGTTTAGTCTGTGACAGATAGACATAGATAGGTTTTAGGTCAGATTTATAACACTCCTTCTCCATTTAGTCGTAACTCGCTTAAGTCCCCGCCGTAGCTCACACCATAGCCTTACATACCCAACAAAACAATATTGTATGAACTTTTCGCAAACTTTGAAAGGTAAAGAATTGGTAACTAAGTTATTTAAAAATGTATGCCTTATCTTAATTAAAATTTTAGGCACAAGCAATTATTAACCATCTAAACGATAAGAATAATAAATTAAAGTCGCAAAGCTATTATCACGTATATTGCTAATGGATTTCAAGACGGGCGTCTTTTATGACGCCCACGGAGGACATGGATCGTCAGCATGACCAGCGACATTGGAAATATACCAATGTTGTGCTATGTTGTTCAGATTATTAATTATTTGAGCTTATGCAAGGCTTTACAAAATATGAAATGTTTTTCATATTATGATGGAAATCGAAGACAGATATTATTTTCAGGGGGTCTTTACTCAGCAGTGCCAAATTTCGACTGGAACGATGATTGAAAATGAAGTGCGCATCTGTTATCTACCGATATTTATTTATTTTCACCACTCAAAGCCAAAGGCAAGAAAATAAGAGACATTAAAAACTTCCCACATGTGAATTAAGTGATGTTACATATGACCGACAATCGGTGACCGATCATTTTGTCTGCAAATACGTACAAAAGTTTAAAAAATTTTTGGAACCGGTGTAAATTCGGACATGATAGACAGATAGACAATAAGACATTGTGAGACCATTTTTAATTAGATAATACATATTTTGTGATTTTTAACGATTCGAAAGAGCTTCTTAGGAGCCTACTTGAATAAATATATTTTTGATTTTGATTTTGATTTTGAAATATAGCCGATTTTCGGGCCTTCGAAAAGAAGTTCGTTGTCGGGCAGCCAACTTCTTTTCTGCTTTCTTTCTTCTTCATTTTTTTCATATTCCTCTTTCCTCATTCTTTATACGCTATGCAAGATTGTATATTTCGATTTCAAGAGACGCTTACTTCTTTTCTGCTTTCTTTCTTCTTCATTTTTTTCATATTCCTCTTTCCTCATTCTTTATACGCTATGCAAGATTGTATATTTCGATTTCAAGAGACGCTTACAAGATAAATTCGACATCAAACACTGTACTCGTATTCCAATAAAACAAAGTTTTACCAAACTACCGTCACAAGAGCACGCGTCATGAGAACCAGAGGAATTTCTCAATTAAGCGAAGCTTGCATTTCTTTGTCGACGAAATGAAAATAGTTGCAGACGTCCCCGACTTGGACAAACTTTCACGTTTGATTGAGAATTGGGCCCGCGATACTGACGGCGGCTAATTTTAAGACTGGAGTTGGCTCCAGTTGGAGCTTTACCATCGAGAAATTGAATTATGCTCCTTTTAAATTTTGCTTCGAGAAGTTTGAAATGGATTTTTTTCTTTGGACACTTAAACTTGTTTCATTTAGGGAGGTTTATTTTAACCTTCAGATCGCAGATTGCATTTAGAAGTAATACAATTAGCTAATATGGCAGTTTTGATTTATAAAAAACATAGTAAATACTTAGATAATAAAAGTTTTATTTCAGCTGGAGTCCATAAAAGTGTTAGTTATAAAGATTCTTTTAAGCTAGGGGTTAGTAACAATAATTATATCATTTTAAATTAAACACAACAAACAAATGTTTATTTTTCACCAACGTGGAAGTGTACCCATCTCCGCAACATTGGAGAGTTCCATCTGTCAACAAACACCCTCAGGATGCTGTGAACGCTGCCACGAAGATGGGTCAACATGGAGGCGCATCGTTCTCATAGCGGCTGCAAAGCCCGTGACATGGAAATTGATAGGAAACAAATAGTCTTGATGTGAGTGACTAAATACACATCCACCAGCCTATATGTATACGTCCCACTGCTGGGCCTAGGCCATAACACCACCACGCTGGCCCAATCGGAATCGCGACATCCGGGATCAACGGCTTAACGAGCCTTCCGAAGCACGGAGGAGCTCGAAATTAAATATTTTGGTTGACCCATCCCGGGATCGACCATGGAAAAAGTTGCTTTGTTTTTTTCCTAATCGAAACCAGAACGGTCAAACCACTACGCCAACGAGCTCCTCCCGAAGTGACTAAATAATAGTGTGTATATTATACAATTTCACAACAAAGGGACATTTAGTTTAGTAGGGGCAGGCCCGAATGTAGGGTCGTCTGGGTAGAATGGGTGGGAACCACCGCCTTTTCTATTTCGACCGTAAAACAGTGTAATAACTGGGAATGGAAGGCATTTTATCTAATATATGAGGATGATAGCGCACCTGCAATAACAAGTGATTTCTTTCATTGCAGGTGCCCATAGCCGGCAGCAGCCACATCCCAACAGGTGGGCTGACAGCTTGTTGGTCAGATGACAAAGTTACTCTGTTTCATTTTATATATATATATAATTATCGATAGTTGTGTTTACAAAAATTAAACAGAGTAACTACAGCTGAAAAATAGCACGATTTTTGTATACAAGGGTGTCATACAAGCATACCTACAGCCCGCTTAAGGTAAGCGGTTACCGTAGCCTGTAGCGCTTGAAGCACGACAGGTACTACTCACACATAGCCTACCCAGTCAAAATCAGACGAAGGACGTTTTTTTTATACAACTAGATGACAAACAAGCTGACGGTCCACCTGATGGTAAGCGGTTACCGCCGCCTATAGACACCTGCAATAACAAGGAAAAATCACTTGATATTGCAGGTGCGTTGTCATCCTGGGGCCTACGATGAAATACCGTCCATGTCCAGTAATTACACGCTTCCTCTGAACTTAACACTTCAAGGGTTATTTTAACTACGTTATCGCCCCTGCATGTTGTGTAGTGGTTGAGACCACGTACCTTAGATCAAGAGGTCCGGGGCTCAACTCCTGTGGGGATAGATTTTTAGGTTTGGTTGGTAGTAGCGCTTTCCTAAGTCCGCCTGTCTAGCTTAAGCATAAACAACGTGTGTATCACTAAAACATTTGCCCCGGCTGAGACTCGAACCCGAAACCAATGTCTGGGTCTTGGGATGTGATCTATCTCGGTTCATATGTTTAGTAGTGAAAAGGTAACAGACAGAAGGACAGGCACACAGGGTTACTTTCAGGAAGAAAGAAAGCGTTTATTGGCCAACAAATAAATAAAACTCTAATACTTATAATATATAAAATTTTCGTGTCAGAAATTAAGTTACCATACTCCTCCGAAACCGCTTGACCGATTTTCATGAAATGTTATATGTAAATTCAGTAGGTCTGAGAATCGGCTACTAACTATTTTTTTTATTTGACAATTTTTTTTTTATGGCTAAACAACGTTTGCGGCGTCAGCTAGTATAAGTATAAATAATAAATTAAAAACAAAAAAAACGAACAAAAAATAGAAAAAATTTAGAATAACAGGCCAACTAGGCCACAGTCTCTAACAATATAATATTAGTATCCATGGACTGCCAAACGTGTACTCACCTGTGCATTTCATCAGCGTGTGCAACATTCGCTGGTTATCATTTAAAATCAGCATTTCTAATTGTAGCAACCTAAAATACAACAGAGGTGTTACATTTCACTTGTTATCACAGTAATTACAATAGTTATTTGGTTTATTTCATTTAAAATATGGCGTAGCTCTTAAAATGAAGAGCTACGGTATAGAGCAGGATTACAATCAACTGAGTTTTGTTATAAATAATTGATTGAGAGAGCTAAAGTATTTTGTTTTTGAAAATAATAGCCCATCAGGTTTATTGGTGTCCTAGGCGATTTACTCTGCATATTTGTTTTGAATTTCAGATGTGATTTGACAAGATTTGTATAGATTGGGACGAAGGTCATTGTCGTTTGAGACGAGGTTATAATATCATATAAATAAATTCAGGCCTCTTGTGTAATTGCAGGTATGTTGACTAATTGATTTGATTCATTTTCTTTAAAAATCGATACCGAAATAGAATAATTTTAAAACTAAAATTAAAATATAAATTATAAAATTTTCAACATAAACTTACAAACTTAAACTTATAAACTTTACAACCTATTGCTATTTCTTTGCAGGAGGTCTTTTTCTACCATATTTTAAACTTATTACACGGTCCGCTTGAACCGTATGTTGGTTGAATCAAGCTGGCACCCATAAATATGTGAAAAATACAATAATACAAGAAATAAATGTTTTGACCTGGGAGTCTGGAGTCTGATTTAATCGGCCACCGGTCGAACCCACACCGCATCCCGCTGAGCTAAGTAGGCCAACCACCACAATTTTCAACTAAAATTTTCAAGGTCAACATTGTAAAAGATCGCATTCACCACCTGTGGTAAGTGAAGATAAGGCCGACGATGGAAGCGAGCTATACCCGGATTCCTCAAATAGAGCAACTGGCTATCTTACCTCCAACTGTCGGAACACAATGCTGTTCCCATTGTTATTATGGCGGCAGCCTTAGGTAAGTTTTTTATACCAATAAATAAAATAAATAAATTCTATTATTTCAGCCGTGAAACAGTTCGCTGTGTTTTGGATTGAAGGGAAAGGTAGCTAGTGTAATAACTGGGCATGGACGGCTTTTCATCTTAGGCGTCAGGATGACAACGCACCTACAATAACAAGTGATTTTTCCTTGTTATTGCAGGTGTCTATAGGCGGCGGTAAACGCTTACCATCAGGTGGGCTGTCAGCTTGTTTGTCATCTAGTTGTATAAAAAACACCTTCTTGCCACTCAATATTATACGCGAAATCTCGCCTAAATTACACGCTTCTTGTTAAGTGTCTGCCATTTTAAACAAACGGGGCATCCCCGAGCTTCCCGCGTCCACAGCGACCCCAATAAACCCGAATAATCACTCACCTCGTATGAGCTCCCATAAAACATGTAACGCGGGTTAACTTACCTCTCGTGAAAAAACTGAACAGGTACAAAAATGGTTTGAGTTCCGTACTTTTATTTAATGGGCGGTTTTGGTAGAGCAAGGCAGGGTTGTATTTCGCAAATTAGTATTTTCGTTCACTGTGACAAACAAGCGTAGTACGACTACTCACGCGCTGACACCGTAGTGTATAATACTCGTAGCACCTTAAGCATTGCTCATGCGTTGTAACCGTAGCATGTAAATGCTCGTAGCACCTTGGGCACTGCTCATGCGCTGTTACCGTAGCCTATAAATGCTTATAGCACCTTGGGTACTATTCACGCATTGTTTCCGTAGTCTATAGACGCTCGTAGCACCATAGGTACCAATAAAGCGCTGCCAAAATCAATAATGATATGTTGTCAGCATAGGGGATGAGTCCCAATGCAACAAAACGCTTTCTTAATGAGCACCGGTGACCTTACTCACTAACACAACACAACACTGCAAAGCAAAGTTATTCAACAGTGATCTGAGTAAGGCGAAGGTTCTAGCACTAAGGGCAAGCACGTTGAAGCGAAAGATCACAATTTATGATTCACCCACCCGGGTTCAACCATGTTTAAAGTTGCTTCGCTATCATAATCTAAGCAAAGGTCATCGAAGCACTTCGTTATCGCGCGACATAAGTTACTTCGCTATCGTAATCTAAGCAAAGGTATTCGTTAGCGAGCGACGTGTAGACATTACCCATAAGTATTTGGTTATGTGATGACAAAATATTATTAATTGTACTAAAATATAAACTCTATATCTAAATTGGGGTACAATGAATTTTGTGGTTATTAATAGAGAACCGCCCCCGCGTCTGATGACACTTTAATAATGATATATTGTAATTTGCCGGGTGAAATTCTCTCAAAATTATTTCCACTTGCAAAATAGAGTTATTTCTAAGTTATTGGGCCTAATTCTGGGAACACACTTTAATTCTAAATTTAAATATTTCTTTCTCGCAATAAGTAATAGGAAAAAGATAGCAAGAATCTGTTTAGAGCTGTCACTTAAATTTAGATAGATTTCAAAGAAACCATAGACAATTTTAGACGGCATGTACGGAGGTGCCTCCTAAACACTGCATTCTAGCACGTTCAATAACGTCGAAAATTGAACGCACCTTTCTAAATGTCAATTTATATGACAGCCATCCTTTTCTTTTTCATTTTGAGAGAAAGAAATAGACTGAACTAAACTTAGCACGTGTTCGCCAGAATTAGGGTCATTATTTGCTATGTAATGTTGTATATATGAGCAAGGTCATCGGAACTCATTAAGAAAGTGGTAAATCGGCAGCAGGCGGACTCGTTTGCTATGTTGTGTACCATAGGCGAGCCGTACTTACGCTTGTTTGTCACCCTTGTCATATACAGAGTGGTGACGTCATTACGACAATAAATTAAAACACGTGCTATATTAGTTTAAAGAAATAGTTTACCACTTTCAAAAACATCTTATGCAGCCAATGTTATATTATTTCATAGAAATGTCAACAAATTATCAAATGAATAAGATGTATTCGAAAGTGGCAAACCATTTCTATGAAGTAATACAGCCCGTGTTTTAATTTATTGTCGTATTGACGGCACCACGCTGTATAATATAATATTAAATTATTTTTCACACCACCTGCTCGACAATGCCATATTACATATCAGGCAAACCCTACGTAAAGCAAGTCATTAAAGCCCTTGGCTTTAGCCGGGGTGTAATGTTATACTGAATCTCATTATAACACGCTGGGTTATGAGATTCACTTTTCATAGTTCTTATTCCAATGGCCTTAAAGTTAAATTTCGTAATAATAGATCAACTAATACTCGAAGGCCGGGGCCCGGCCGGCGCCGCGTCAAACTTATTTGAAAATCGAACTTTTTCTAAAATCGAGTTGGCCACGGCAAGCTGAATGGAACACATTTGAAATTAAATAAAAGCCGCGAGTATTGTAAGACGCTGCAATAATATAATTTTATGAAAATATATCAAAATAGAAGAAAAGTTCCGTTCAATCCAATCTCGAGTGACGAAATTGACATAAGCATTGTTCATAATCTACTCCTAGATAAGTCAAAGGAAAAATACCTAAGAGCCTACAACGATTTCGACAAATGGAAAACTGCAAAAGGTGCTAAGTCTGTGTCTGAATCAGTGCTTCTGAACATCAATTTTCACTTTTAATTTTAATTTACTATAATAAAACGCTGTTTTCAGTAGCCTTGCTTTTTATTGTCTCGAAAAAGGTGAGAAAAGTAGAGTACACTCCTCGGGGATAAAGCTGTTTTTGTCTTGGGCGCGCTTGAATCCCTCGCTGCGCTCAGGACTCGTCTTAGTTACTTCGCTTCGCTTGGGAATTAACTCATAACACCCTCGCTGCGCTCGGGAATTAAATCTGGAGTCCTTCGTTACGTTCAGGATTTAATATCGCGCCCGTGTCATAAAACAGTGCTTTATCCCCTCGGTGTATAATCCACTATTATTGCACTATTCATGTTTTACACACATATGTTATAACACAGAATCAAACACGAAACCCTGCAAGAGCACAGCTCCAGCAAAAAAAATATGTGCATATCAATTTTATTTTTTGTATAAAATTATAACTTAAATAAGTATTGTGTTACAGGATTTAACTCAATCATAATATTTTTTTAATATAATATAGTTTTAATACTGTTATTCTGTATTCTTAGTTAGATAATCTCAATACAATTCACTTTGAACAAAATTAAGGCTAAACATTTCCTAATGTTGTAATAGGTACTTAAACGCCCTCTGACATTACCTGAACTGGAAAAGAGTAATTAAGTTTTAAGCACTTTAAACGCTCTTACACTTAATTTGCAAATAGGCAATTTAGATTTAATATTGCTCCTTGTGAATCAATCATTACTATAAATAAATATGACACTGAATTTATAAGTCGACATATACACATAGTGTTATTAGTAGTAATTAAGGCAGCCAGGCAGGGGATAAAACAGAAGGCCGCGAATCCCCATGTGGAGGCTCTCTCGCAAATGAGCATCTCAGAAGCCCCGAAGGCTTTCAAGGCTCAGAACAATAACCACAATACTACGCGCTTGCTAACAATGAAAACCCTCGTTGAAAGACACAGATATTTTAACTTAAACGAGGACAGGACTTGATAATAATTACTGATATATCAATACACGGTAGATCAAAAATTACAATGGAGACGCGGACAAAGCTTGGGAAAGTGTTTTATATCGTGTATAAGTAAAGTCGAGTAATTTATTTAATTTAAAATAATGTATCCATTTTGAAGTAGTCTCTTTAAATTACAAAAAATTGTAATCAATTGATGATTCTATGTCAACACTCAATGTGTCATATTTATTTGCACAACAATAAGCCTCAATAAGGTATCTAATATACTCTATAAAAATGTATCTTTTGTAATCAATTACTGGTTTCTTTATTAAAGGATACATCGTTTTTGAGCAATGCCCCAACTTAACCGAATCTTAGGTATTTGTAAAAATACTCTTTTCGGATGTTGAAATAAAACGTTTCGACATTGTAGGGTAGACGATAGCTTATAACGCTAAATACAGATAGACTAGAAGAATTTCACAGGGTTATCCCAGGTCCTGGGTAGCTCAGATGGTTAGAGCAGTCGCCCGGATTGTGAAAAGTCGCAGGTTCGATCCCCGCCTCAAGGCGTGAAATTTTTCTAGTTTACATATTTTTATAAGTAAATAATATGTATATTAATATTAGAAATATACTAAATAAACATTTAAACATCCATGACATGACTGAAATAAGAAAGGCGGTGGTACCTACCCAGACGACCCTACATACGGGCCTACCACCTAATAAATTATGTGGAATTACTATAAATTGAAGTATTATTAGCCCTATGGTATTGGGTTAATATATTGCTATAAAGCAACGAGTGCAAAAGGCGGAACCCGAAAGTGATTAAATCAAAGTTATCTCAATTCCCCAGTAAGTCGTCTGTTCCGACCGCTTTCGCAATATTATCATACCGTATTTCGGGAATTAATGCAATCAGTTTAACGTTTTCAATATCTGCATACGAAATGGAGTTTGTATTGTGAAGTTATTAAATTGAATACTATTGAGTATAATTATGTATTTTGAGGTCTGAGGAGCTCGGTGGCGTAGTGTTTTGAACGCTATGGTTTCGATTACAAAAACAAAGCAACTTTCGCCATGGTCGATCCCGGGATGTGTCAATCATAATTTCTAATCTCGAGCTCCTCCGTGCTTCGGAAGGCACGTAAGCCTGTTGTTACTACAAACGCTTTACCCACCGATCCGCATTGGGCCAGCGTGGCGTTATGGTCCAAACTCCTCATGTGTTTCTTCCATGTAGGAAGGCCTGTGCCCAGCAGTGGGACGTGTAATAGGCTGGTGATGATGAAATTTTAAGTTACGTCTTGAGTAGCTCAGTGCCGTAGTAGCTTGAAGTTTCGATTTGTCAAAGCAACTTTTACCATGGTCGATCCCATCCATTAAAAAATGTAATTTCGAGCTCATCCATGCTTTAGAAAGCACTTTAACCCACCAACCCACATTGGGTCAGCGTGGTGGTCTTATAGCCGAAACAGCAAAGACTGGGCCTTTATGATGAAGAATCTTATTCCTTTGATGAGTCACAAAAGAGATCTAGTCTTCCAATCGAAATAGTTATAAGCTATTAATCGCACCAAAGACTTCAGAAAAATTCATGTACTAATTTCAGTAGTATGCAGGGGTCCTCCTTGGTTATTTCTGTTAAAGGTCTGTTAAGAACCCGTCGGAGTATATGCAAGTTTAATGTTTATTCAGCAGTGACATCAGCATTATATTGACAGAAAAAAACTATTATGTTCTCCACGGTCCCCACCTGAGGACATTTTTTTTCTAGGTTAGTGGATAATGTTATGTTGTCCATGTCAATTTAAAAAATCCAAAGTCAATAGTTTATGTTGCGACAGAAATAAAGGTCCAATAAATTTATATTTAGGTACACCAGCTTCGTTTTGGTAGCGATTAAATCTGACAGGTAGCTAGAGATACCTCCACCCATTGCTATCTTCATTAGAGGCAGACGAGGGTCCAGGCCGGGCTTCCGGATGTATTGTATTTGGATCCGCTTTCGATACGGCTAATGAAACCCGCCTTAAACTTATTACCATTATTGACGTAACCTTTTAATAATATTGATATGCGCATACATAAGCTTGTAATCATTATGCCTCACAAATCCAATCCCGATACATTTACTGTTCAAGTAATTTGATTACTTAAGACCAAAGGTAATGATTTTCTGTTTCACTCAGGACGTCACCAATAAAGTTATGACATCCAAGTACTATTGCGTAATCTTTATTGGACACCGTATTAATATGTGCTATGCATATTAATTTGAATAAAACTTGGTCTTTAGTTATACTATTAATAATAATATTGATCCATTAAAAATTTTATTTGTGTTTCATTAATTCCTTCACAGAGTATATTCGCCATTGTGGGTTTAACTATCGTTGCTTTGCTAATAGCTTTTTAATGTTTGCATAACAAGACTTGACGAAGAACGCCATCTCCAACATGGCCTGATCTTATCGGGTAATTCAGGAGATCAAATCTACTATAGATTTGCAGGTTTGTTGTCGCATCGACAATGTCAGTGTTAATACCATTAGCTATGCAGACGATATGGTATTACTCAGTCCTTCAATCAGTGTCCTAAGAAGGCTGATAAATTATTGTGAGGCCGATGCGGTCCAGCATGGTTTAAACTATATGGAAAAAAAGGCGTGAGTTCTTATTGTTCAAAGGCAAGTTAAAGGGCGTGCCTATGTGATTCCAATACACTTGAACGGGGTGTTAACGCCATGGCCATGACGTAACTTCGCGATATTAGCAACATGTTCCAGTTGGAAGTGGTCCTTCCAAGGCCGGGGCCTTACTGGAGTATGGGACGCTGCGTTTCGGTCAATTTACAAACTAGTTCATCAACCCATCACCTGCGGCGCCACCTTCTTTATTGCAGTTTTTCAAAGCTGCCTGTTATATTTTTATGTCCTTAAGATTTTAATTTCAACGTTACCTAAAGTTCAAACGAGAACACAGGGTACCTATCTCTGAGGCGTGTTGCACAGTTTAGGTTTCTTGGTCATATTGTTACTGAGGGATATTGAAAATATTGAGAGGGAGCGCAGGGCACTGTCTATTCGAGGCAATATGCTAGCCCATAGATTTATTTAGGCGGTGTACAGATTAGCAAAGATTGCCCTCTATAGAGTATATTGTCAGAGCTCCTACACATGTGCTCTGGGGTCTAATTATACGCGCAGTTCATATTGTACGGAGTCCAGTACAATAACAACAAAAGTTTAATGCGACCCTCATTAGCTCTATCCTATCGATGAAGATATTGAAGACACAAAAATTTCAAATGCTCGTGCTAGTGCAGATTTTTGTCAAGTGCGTATAGTCATGTAAAAAACTCTGATTTTTTGTTGCTGTTTATCTGAAGAAGGTCAACGTCCTCGCGACTCTTAACATGAACATCCATTTCATGACTTCTATTCAATAAATTGAATATAACATCTGTAACATTATTGTCACGGACGCACACTTTCCTGATTAGATTACAACTTTGGACCGAAATAATGACTGGCCACCAACTAGTTCAGCCACCGCATAACTTCCATATCTTATTTCGTGGGGTCGTGACAATATTGTCGTTAAATTATACCTACCCTCGGAAAATAGTAATGAGCAATTTTTGGAGAAAAATATGGGATTCGCTGTCGCAAAAAACCTTGTAGATAAATAAAATAATGAAAAGAAACTATGAGAGAATAAAAATCTAATAACGTTAAGGCTGCTGATTAGTTTGCACATAAAGTGCGACAAAAGTAAAACTGTTTTGTAATGAGTTTTGAATTTGGAGCATAACTAATTGAGTTTGAATTTAAAACAAAAAATATTTCAGTGTTCAGCGACCAAAGAGGTCGAAAGAACATTGTACGAGTGTGAACAAAGACTATGGCGGCCTCGTCAGCGGCGAAGGCGGCTTATTTAAAAACGAAAAAACTCGGGAACTACGTTTTCTGCTAAATATCTGCTGTTCACGGATTATTTATATCAGTAACATTATATGTATTATATGCATAAAATTACTTCTTATTTTACTTCACATTCTAGTGAACGCCAGCACGACACATTTAAAATAAAGCCACTGAACACGCCCTTGACGGACCCAATCACTGAGTACGTCAGATTTGATGAGCTCCAAATCCTGGCCAAAGAACACCACTTTATTCCTAGAATGTTACGTGAAGCTATTGAAATAAAAAACATCCTAATTTCACTAGAGAATATGGTTGGAATGTACCACCAGCTTGGGATCCCATCATGTGAATAATTAAGTCCCAAGCCCGTGCTCACACTGTCCGACAACTGACACCGTGAGCTCCGTATGCGTGAATTGTCCCGCTCAAAATATAACACAAAGTGACGGTAACAAAGACAATTGTCATCTTCAGCCTCCCCGTGACCACGATCGCTGTAAAGTAATCGATTGACAGACTGACATTATAACATTCTTAGCTTACGTAGATCCAGATAAGACAGAGAGACAAACATTATGAAATTGTTAGTTAGTTAATATTATTTTTATGTGATAGACATAAGGGTCTTTTTGTTGACGATTCGAAAGTACTTCTTGGGGGGCCTAATTGAATAAAGATATTTTCATTTCATTCATTTTCATTTCAGAAACGTCGGGTGTATAATAACAATGTAACATCTAATTAAACGCGAGTTACATCCGGTAAAGTGGTTTTATTTCAAAGTCATCAAAAATCGCGAGTTACATCCGGTAAAATGGTTTTATTTCAAAGTCTTCAAAAATCGCGAGTTACATCCGGTAAAGTGGTTTTATTTCAAGATCACTCGGTCGCAAAATAGTTTTACATTACCATCTTTTCTTTAAAGCCATTTTACTTATTTAGCAGCTTGATCTTCAAATACTATTGAATTGATATAGTACTAATTAGTGAATAATTTGGGCATTCTTTTTATCTCGAAGCAATTACCGCCCATTTGCGTTATAAAGCGAAAGTGATAAACGAATTCAATGGTCCTCGATTCACGCTCGAAGGCTCTATAAAATTGCGTGGCATACAGAGATAGATCTTTGTTCTTTGTCAATGCAACTACCTAATTAGAGAGCACTTTGATCGAGGCTGGGCTGGCAACGGCTAATTATTACAATAATTTGGCCACAACTCTCCCCGAAATGTGGACATGAAATTATAAAACAGTCTTTACAAAGTCTACTTGGGGTTCCAGGATGCCCCTGACATTTTCAAAGAGTTTAGGTTACGTTCCGTTTTTGTTGAATACTGCAATACAGACCGCATCACTATAATTGTAGAGTAGGTAGCTAGTCTACAATAATCCCCATTTACACTAAAATGTGTTGTTTAGAATATGCAAGTCTATTCTTGCTCCAATTTGATTGTATGCTAAAGCGAGAAACTTGCGTCATGTAAATAGGCCCTGAAAGTGGTATGATAATCATCCAACTTTTAACACTCTCCACCAGTTGATTCTGATGTCAGTTCATTGGGCTCCACAGATTGGTTAGACCCGAATGGGACCATAAAATCCTGTTACTTGTGTACCTAAATCATATTAATCTATATTCATAGTTCGCGGATTCAATCTCATTGTTATTTTGAGCGGAATTTTAATAAAGTCTAAAGAATGTTCTAGCAATTCTATCTGAGACAAACCAAAGACTATAATTGCTAAAGGTAATCTGGTGTACTAAGTTCTTACAAAAAGAATATTATTCTTAAATAACTACAGCTGCGATAAATTGAATTGTAAGCTTAATAAAAAATACCTCTCCTAGTTTAAATTGGAAGATTACTTCGAAACGAGCATTAAGAATGTCTTCTACGTATAAAAACATTGTAAGATTGAATTTAAGTATAATAAACAATTTGTCGCAGATCTCTTTGTCCCAATTACCATGCTATTTCGCGGCTCGTCTCGGCTCAATTATGGACCCAACTAAAGTCACTTCGACGACAAGCGGCGACGTTTTCTTGAAAAACCCGATATCATATTTTATTTTTTGAGAAATTAAAACTTTTGAAACTACGCTTCGTTCGAGGCACTCTTTGAAGGTGATAGCGTGTTTGAGATGTTTTAAGTTACTTATCTAGATCAAAGAAAAAGAAACGCCTCATGAAGTAACCGCGTCTGAAGCAATGATATAACGTCAAATGAAAAAGTTACTAATGATAAAAGTAATGAAGGGGCGTCACCTATTTCTGCTGTAAAATAGTTCGCTGTGTTTCGGATTGAAGGGAAAGATAGCTAGTGTAATTACTGGGCATGGACGGCATTTCATCTTAGGCCTCAGAATGACAGCGCATCTGCAATACCAAGCGATTATCCTTCATAATGCTCATCACCAGGTGGGCCATCTGCTTGCTGGTCACCTAGTTGTATAAAATCAAAAGTATTTCCAAGGACTGCATCTTAAGCGATTTGGTGGTTAGTTCAGCACATTGCGACCGTCCTTTATTGACACAAGCCCGGATCGAGTTGAGACAATACGTTGTTCGCTTAAAAGTGACTTTCAGGAAGTTTTCACATGACTGCGCGGTAGTTGCGATTTATTTTGACAAAATCACAGCCCATACATGTTAAACTGCCTGGCACAGGCTTTAAGAACATGGTTGCAGAGGCAACAAGATATAAGCTACATTCAATACAAACAAATAAATAAGGCTTTAACTTTTATTTGGGTAATTTTACTAGGTGGTAGGCTCGTATGTAGGGTCGCCTGGGTAGGTACCACCGCCTTTCTTATTTCAGCCGTGAAACAGATCGCTGTGTTTCGGATTGAAGGGAAAGGTAGCCAATGTAATTACTGGGCTTGGACGGCACTTCGCCGTCCCGGAGAATAAAATGATAATTACAAAAATGCTACTTTTCAGGAAAAATAAAAAACATGTTAATTATCTTTTGCTTCTCAAACTGAACGCAGGCTTTTGATTGATAGCTTTGAATAAAGGTTATTTTTGTATGCTAAAAATGATTTAGTGAAACATGCTTAGTTATTGAAATACAGATAGTATTCAGGACATACGGAAAGTCATTGTTTTTAGTCTATAATATCCATTATCATTTTATTTTTCAAACAGCATGACCCGAGTCACATACTGTGCTTGTTACTTTTCATTTTATTCTATATGGATTTATCATTGTCTACTAGGAATATTTTTACGACAACATAAATTGTATGACTGTCATACTAACAAGTAAGAATACATTTCTGTAATGTTATATAAAAATTTTATTCTCGTAACTTAAGGCCTGTGTTAAATCTATGAATACTATTACGTTTTGTAACTTCGCGAAATAACTCTGCCACCCACAGATCCCAAAAGTGGCATAACACTAAAACTAAGATATTGGTAGTTATCATTTTATTCTGCGGGGACGGCGATTTCATCTTAGGTCTCGGGATGACAACGCATCTGCAATATCAGGTGATTTTCCATTGTTATTTCAGGTGTTAATAGGCGGCGGTAACGGCTTGGCAATTCAAGGTGGGCCGTCAGCTTGTTTGTCATCTAGTTGTATTAAAAAAATGTGACATTTTTAATGCTTGAAAAAATACATGATGCCATCAAGAATTCTGCATCAACAAAATATATCCAATTAAATCCCCTTGTCATTTTCCGTGATTTGAACCTCATACTACATTAATTTTTAGTACAAACATTAATGTGATGATTTTTAGTACAAACATTAATGAACATAAACAAACATTAATATTTAGTGCATAAGTCACTCAAATATTTTCCAGCATAAAAGTAACAATAACGAAGCAAAGAATCTACAAAGTCAATATAACTCGATTAGTTCTGAACGAATATCGAAATATAAGTTCGATCAAGCGGCAGTTTAGTTCGAGCCAACATGGCGCCGTGTTATTAACTCAGAACCTTTAAATTAAGTTATTACTCTATAGCAGTTTGTTAACGACTTTTCCTGCTGCCTCAGAAGTTCCCCAGACGTTTGGATATTATTATTTAATTCAGGAGCTGACCGAACTCGTATATTTGTTAAACTTGAGTCTGCTTTGGTCTTCAATTCGAGGTTAAAGAACTTTATTTCCCATATATTTCGCCAAATCTTACATTACTTAATGTAGTTAAGCAATGTTTTTATAGATTTAAGGTACTGTATCAAATACGGAAATATTTAAGTGTTGATTTGCGAATATATTTGTGTGAATCTTTAATTCTATCGACATTAAACTATGCGGATATAGTTATTGGTGGATGCTTGTTGGGGCGCTCTAAAAAAGCTATTCAGAGTTCAGAATTCTTGTGCTAGATTTTGTTTTCCGATACCTCGTAGAACCCACGTGACTCCTTATCTGAATAATAATAACCTGTTAAAAATGGAAGCACGACGGAAAATGTATTTTGCAAGTTAACTATTTGGAATAATAAAGAAGCAAACCCCTATCTATTTGTTCGAAAAATTAAAGTTTTCTGAACGGGCTAGAATCACTGATCGCCTCATACTAAATAAGCAGTTTAAGGCCTCTGCTTTTCGTGGAAGTTTTTGCTACTCCGCTACAAAGTGCTGGAACAACATTCCACCACCTATAAGGATGTCTTCCACAGTTCATACTTTTAAGAAAAACTATAAAAGATATCTACTTGAATTACAAAAGACAGAGTAGACATAGTTTATTAGGTCTGGATTTTCAATTATGTTGAAATGTTTTTATAGTTATTATAAGGATCTCGTTTTGAACATCTTGTAGTCTTTTAAAAATTGTGGTTTTTTTTTTTGATTATTATTGTATATTGTATAATGCTGTATGTTTGCGCAGAGTTGCGCTTTTCGCAAGGTTTCCGCAGAAAACCAGTGTCTTGACAATTTTCTAGTTGCCCTGACGTTATACTGAGCGGAGACCTTTTTGGTGCATATAAATAAGTTTTTAAAAAAAATATCTGTTGTAATTTACTGTATCTGTAATGCACTAAATAAATTGTTTTTCATTCATTCATTCATTAATTCAAATCTTTACTAATACGAACTGCTTATAAGTGTTCTGTTTTCCGAATGCTGCAATTTGGACATAGTCAAGGCTGGAGTGAATAGGCTTCTAAGTGAGCTTGAACCATCGTAGACCATAACAGATAAAACATCAGGTGATGTGGTTGTAGTCATAATTATAAAATGAAATGAAAATATCATAATTAAGCCTCTAATTATTTAGACCAATAAGCCTAATTCAAGAGGAAGCGAAAAGTTTCTCCTGTTCCCAAATATTTTATATGTTTACTAGATAATAACCAAACATTGGTTGATAATAACCTCATAGATGATAAGTTGAACGAAGTAGTTGGAATGGTGTACGTACTGAAATTTTATTCACCATGTAACTATTGAACGAAGCACATTAAAGCAACAATTTGACATATTAATATGGCAGACATTAGACCAGTTGGGGACGCATAAAGCTCATAGTGGACTGCGAACAGTTTCCACGATAAGATCTTGAGACACACCACAATACTAACAGTGTTATTTGTCTTTGATCTTTATAAGCTGATCATTATTTGTCCTTTATCCCTTCAATTTCAATAATATATCCAAACTGCCTTCAGTCAGCCTCTTTATCTGTCCCTCGTTTTTATCTTAGATAGAGTATAAAGAACCATTTCTCTAACAAGTTTCTGTGAGTTCATTCCTTATTCATTTGTGTCTCGCACAAATCTTGGCGCACGACAACCGGCTCATTCCCCCACAACGTTATCGGCTCACCAAAAAGATATTACCTTTTAAATAAAAAATAATTCATTTCATGTTCCTTCAACTCTGTTGACTTTACAACTTTCTCCTTGGTAAGAATTTCTCATAATCGCTTAAATCGTTTCAGATATTCACTTTCATATCTGGAAAGTTGGACCGTAATATTAAGTTACGTGTTTGGATTAAACTTAAACAAAAGAATTTTGTTTGGTAGAACTGGAAGGACAAACTCAATAATTTAAAATTATATTTCGTTTCTTAAATTTTAAAATTAAAACAAATGACGATTAGCTTTGACGGCACTGATAAAGATATATTAATTCAAATTGCAAATGTAATCATCAAGTCAGTCTTCTCGCGACTGCGATCGCTGTTAAGTAATCGAAGTTAAACGATAGTTTAAGTTAAACGAAACGTTAAACGCGAGTTAAATCCGGTAAATTGGTTTTATTTCAAATGTGTAGTGCTCGCGCAAATATAAGACATTCGAATGATATGCAGCTCGTCGCTAGTTTAAAGAAAACTAGTTTACGAAAAAACCAAAATAATGCAATTTAGGCCATACCAAAGAATAGGATTAACATTAAACGTATGTCACCAAGGGAGTAAAATTGAAGAAGTGAACTCTTTTTCATTGTTAGGAGTTGTTATTGACTCGCACTTGTCGTGGAAACAACATTTGAATTCGATAGCAAGCAGGCTTAGCAGTTTTTCATATGCATTACGTGAACTTAGAAAAAGCACAAATGAGAAATGCGCGCTCGTTGCATACCATAGCCATGCCGCGGCCTGGATACGGTACGGCATTGTGCTCTGGGGCAACTCGACGGATGTGCCTGATGTGTTCATTTTGCAGAAGCGTTGTCTCAGAATCATAGCTCTGGCAGGGCGGAGAGACACATGCAGAACGTTGTTTGTTAGGTTCGGTGTTCTTACAGTAACTTGCATGTATATATTTGAGCTCTGTAGACTTGTAAGAAAATATCCTCACTATTTCCATAGGATTGGTGATATACCGAGTCGATACGTCTCTCGCCGTGGAAATGATTTGGCCTTGCCCACGACCAATCTTGCGCTTTACCGAAATGGTTGTTATTTTATGGCTATCAAAGTTTATAATCATCTACCGAATTATCTAAAAGCCCTCCAAGGCAGTAAATTTGCGAGTGAATTGAAAAGACTACTGATTGCAGAAAGTTTCTACGATTTAAAGGAATATTTTTCCAATAAATTGTGATTCGTTAGCCAAGAACACACAATAATTGAATGCTGTTGTAAATTGTAATTTAATTTATTTAATGAAAATTTTAATTTTGTTTATTGAATGAAAATTTTAATTCTATTTATTTAATGATAATTTTAATTTTATTATTTGTGACAATTAAATATTTTAAATTTAAAAATGAATATGACAATTTTTTATAGTGACTTATTTGTTATGTATCGGTAAATTATGTTGAAATGTATACTTTAAATATTCACAATACCTTATAAAGGTGAATTTGTAGCACCAATTAAAGACCTTATTATTTACTATTATCATTGTGTACCTATTGTTACAAATTTATGGTGAATAAATGAATATGAATATGAATATGAAAAGGAAAAAGGCATATTTATGTTGGCTCATTAAAAGTGCAAAAAGTTACGATCTCCAAGCAACTGTCATTAGAGTACGTATGCGCGATGTTGGTGCTCATAAATAAGGCGCTCATGTCAAACTCAAATACATACGAGCACACACTGCTTTACTAATCTCCGTTAGTGTTGAAAGGAACAAGTTCCAACAAGACTCTGAAACTTGGCTTTATCTAGACATTGGGCCTAATTCTGGGAACACATTTTAATTCTAAATTTAAGTACAGTATATCTCTTTCTCGCAATAAGTAATAGGAAAAAAATTTTAAACAAAAATTAAAACCGACTTCAAAAAACTGAAAAGGATAAAATAATTAAATTTAAGTAGGTATTCATCCCCTAGAAACATATTTTTGGAGTCGGTGCTTCACTTTCTATTGTTTTTGGAAACCACTTAGCACCAACTCCAAAAATATGTTTCTAGGGGATGAATACCTACTTAAATTTAATTATTTTATCCTTTTCAGTTTTTTGAAGTCGGTTTTAATTTTTGTTTAAAATTTTTTTTTTACAATTTTTAGTGGTAACTTTCTACGGTCGAAGCTAGATGGGTGATCGTAAACTTATATTGTTTCCTACTATCGTATCGTTTCACTAAAAAGTCATTTGAAAAGCAAAACTTCGCAATTTCGCATATGTAGACGACTTCATAATTTAAGTTTTTTTAAATTTAAAACCAAAGTACCCAACTGTTTTTAAAAAAATTTTTATGGGACCAAATGGCAGCTATTCCGCATCGAACAAAAAAAGAATCACGTAAATCGGATCAGTAATCTCGGCGTAATCGGTGTACATACATAGAAAAAAAAAAAAAAAAAAAAAAAAAAAAAAAACATACCGGCCGAATTGAGAACCTCCTCGTTTTTGAAGTCGGTTAAAAAAGATAGCAAGAATCTGTTTAGAGCTGCCACTTAAATTTACCTAGATTTCAAAGAAATCATAGACAATTTTAGACGGCATGTACGGAGGTGCCTCCTAAACACTGCATTTTATCACTTTTCCTAATCTCCTAACCTTTCTAAATGTCAATTTATATGACAGCCATCCTTTTCTTTTTCATTTTGAGAGAGAGAAATAGACTGAACTTAAATTTAAACTTAGCATGTGTTTGCCAGAATTAGGGCCATTGTTTTATAATAGTTTTACAACTTTTGGCAAAATCAGGTTGACAGTTCCGAAGAAACTGTCGAAACTTGCTTCGACTTACTTTATTTATTTAGTCCGGTCAGTTAGTAAAGTTTGAATAGTTTAAAATCGGATTACAATAAATCTTTTCATAGTGATTCTAATAAACTTAGTATTTCAGAAGAGGCACTGTACAGTTGATTTCGGCTACTTTCTAAATACACCAGTACCACGAGGAAGCCCAGGTAATTTAAATCACCTCATTCTTATTTTTTCTTGGACCATGATCAACTTAAAGAGCACTTTATACCATTAAGATCTTTATGCCTCCCCTGCTTCTTCTCTCTGATCTGAAATAAAGTGGAGCTTGATGGATAGTGACTTGAGTGCTCTGGTTTAGATTACGAAAACAAAGCAACTTTCACCAAGGTTGAGACCGGGATGAGGCTCTGTGCATCGGAAGGCATGTTAAGTCGTTGGTTCTGGTTTGTTACTGCAACAGCTAAGCCACCAACCCGCATTGGATCAGCGTGGTGTTGTTATAGCCCAAGCTCCTCATGCCTTTCCCCTATGTCGGAAGGCCTATGCCCAGCAGTGGGACGTATACAGGGTGGTGCCTTCAATACGACAATAAATTAAAACATAGGCTATATTAGATCATAGAAATGGTTTGCAACTTTCATAAATATCTTATTAATTTAATAATTTCATGACATTTGTATGAAATAATATAACATTGGCTACATTATTTCTATGAACGTCATAAAATTATCAAACGAATAATATGTTATTGAAAGTGGCAAACCATTTCTATGAACTAATATAGCCCATGTTTTAATTTATTGTCGTATTGAAGGCACCACCCTGTATAAGTTGGTGATGGTGATTTATTTTTATTTATTTATTTATAATAATTAGCACGGTTCAACCAATAACACGAATTATTCAAGACTTAGAAATAGAAAATTTATAGGCTACACATGTTGTCTAGATAATTAATTTAATTACAATATAAAGATAAAATAATAATACAAAATAATGTCAATTCAATCAATACAATAAAGTCAAATGTCAAGAAGATTATTAATGCTCTAAAAAATTGTTCCTAATAGTGATTGATCACGCATACATCACGCATTCATCTGACAGTACTGCAGGCATTGTGATATAATCTTCTTCCATTCATCAGCAAACAGGTCACAGTGTGGAGCCGCAGCCAGGAGAGCATTGAAGGCCCTGAGAGCCCGAGGAATCGGAGACTGCGAGCGAGCTACCGTACGACACAGGGGAACAGCAAACAGTTTATGCTTCCCGCACCGAAAGTAATTGCTGGGAGCCCAAAATCTGCACAGGCTCTCGTTCAAATCAGGAGCATCAATGATCCCCCAGAGAATAATGTATTCATAATTCATAATTTATTCATTTCCACAACACATGTTACAAAACCCTTACTATACTAAATGGCTTAAACAACATACTCTTATTTAAGGAATAGTGTTACTATTGGTACCCAAACTAGACTTACGCCTGTATCTTGGGTTCCATGATTGTGATTGACAGATAAATTTAATATCACACACTTAGTCTGGATTACACTGCTACACTAATTGAATAATTTTACCACTAGTATTAATTTTAAAGAATCTTACACACAATCACCAGCTGGTCGTTCGATCTTCGGACCTCCAGGGAATTGTACCCAAGGCAACCTAAGAGAAACTTAGTCGGGTACATATATGGATAATATCCGTAAGTGCGCTTATACAAGTATCTCAGGAAAGCCTTTTGTACCTTCTCCAATAAAAGTGTACAGGTATTTTCGTACGGGTGCCAGATACATGCACTTGCCTCCAATTCGCTCCGAACCAAGGATTGAAAGATAAGTTTTTTAACGCCAACGTTCTGGAAATCATTGGAATTACGCAGAACAAAACCTAAGCGTCTAAAAGATTCTTTAGCTGTGGCGATACATGGTCATGGTGAGGATGAATATAAATATGTACCTACCTACCCATAAAATAAACTTACGGGCCCAAAAATATCCAAGTATTATATCCACAGAAACAATAAATCTCTCTCATATCACAAAATTAATAATTCATTCCCATACACTTATACTGAAACTAGGAGCAACTATTCTGGGTAACTTTTTCCTCTAATTTAAAAACTGTCAAAAGAAAATAATATATACGTTGTGTGTTTATCCCGACGTGGAGGTTCTGGCGGCTGCCAAACTAATTTTATAAAAGCTAGACCATTATTTATGGATCTTCTGCGCTGCTGCCCGAAATACGCTGTCACCCCCAAAGTTACAAATCGCTTATTATAACCACCTTTTTCCCTCATGTTTTAATATAGAAGCGAGAATTTTTAATTCGTAAAGTACGTCTTAAAATTAATATTTTTTTCGAAAATCAACACATCATCATCACCGACCTATGTACGTCCCACTGCTGGGCACATGCTTTCCTAAATGGGAGGAACACATGAAGAGTTTGGGCCATAGCACCACCACGCTGGCGCAATGTGCGTTGGTGCGATAAAGCGGTTGCAGGAACAACCGTAACCAACGGCTTGACGTGCCTTCCGAAGCACGGAGGAGCTCGAGATAACAAACTTTGATTGACCCAACCCAGGATCGACCATGGCGAAAGTTGTTTTGTTTTATTGTTTGCTAGTTACGAAAATAACAAACAATACATATTTTTAATGAAATTAAAATTTTACTAGTATCGAAATTTTATTTATTTGATGTAGAGATTGCAACCCGGTATGTTTTTCAACCCGGCCGGGTCCGGTAACATTCGCCGCCAACCCGGCCGGGCTGATGTGTTAGGATGAAGCCTTTTAAGTATTCTATGAAAATTTGCTTTAAGTAAATGAAGGAAAAATACAATGATTCAAGATTACGGAATAACATTTATTTCAAACCAGCAAATCAACAATAATCAGTCTCAAAATCACGACTTTTTAATACAGAATTAGTTCGTTTCACTTATGAACGGGATAGTAACCTTAGTGTTTCTAATTAAGTTTAAGCAAGCATTAATATTCAGTAATTAAATATAGGATAGAAATAATCTTCCACGCGCTGATTAAATGCCTGGATTTAGAGGATTTCGAGAAAAAGTTTGGAAAGTAGTCAGATTATTTAAGAATTCGCCCGCAATTTAATTACTAATACTATACAGAGTAAAGAGAAAGACCTGCTTGCGTAAAGTTAATTACTAATACTAATGTAACTATTTGAAAACATAGTTTAGAATAAGAAACTTATAACGCAGCCTAATGTACTAAACTTGTCTAATCAACTTAGATAGATAAACTTTGCTAGCTTTAGTAAAAACAAAACAAATTCTTAAGAGCAATAACTATATTCTTTTGATAATAACAATAACTTTAGGTATTATTGAGTGTTAATTTTCTACAAGTTGGGGCTTCCGTGCCGCACTTTGCGTACACCGGGCCCGGCCATTCATACCGGGCCCGGTGGATGTCTAAAAGGGCACCGGGCCCGGCCGGGTCCGGTTTGCAATCTCTAATTTGATGAAGGTCCTTTATTTGATATTAAACTTTAGACAAGTCTTCAGACCAGTAGGTATGTGCCTACAGTGCGTTCAGTCATGGTACCATATTACGTAATGTATATTATATGTCGCCATCTGGTTAAATTCGCCGCTTAGTTGGATGTCGAGCCGGTTGATTAAACGCCGGCATACAATTAAATGCCTAGGCCGATGGGTAATTGAACTGCACTCACCCAACGTTTGACAACATGGCGTATTGATAGTCCGTTCCATTAGATGCCTAGGCCGGTATTTTATACTGAAGAGTTTTGATGTAGTTGGTAGGTTCAAGGTTTTTTTATGACCACTGATAACCAAAACTCGTATTTGAAAATTGAGTGGAATTATTATTGAAATTAGTAGTGCAAACGTTAATAAAATTCGTGAAAATAGAATAGAAAAATAGATTGGTAGGTTCAGTTTATTTTTTTATGACCACTTATAACTAAAATGATCATGGTATTAAGTGGTCATAAAAATAATAACCTTGAACCTACCAATCACCTAAACAATACTCAGAACTAGACGATCTGCCCAGGCAGACAAAAAACTGTTATATTCTACAATCGGCCTAAACGTTGGATGCCACTTTGTAGAACGTATAGCTACTACAAACCGGCTGAACCTTAGCCACATCATATTACGGCGGAGTTTTTCAATCCGTCGCCGCATTTTGGCGTGTTATACGATACGGCTGCGAACATATACGTGTTGTATGTATCGCAGCCATCTGGTTAAATTAGCCAGTTGCTTGAATGGCCAGGCCGTTGATTAAACACCAGCATCCAATAAGCCTAGGCCGATAGTTAATTGAACTAGAATCACTCAACGCTGCCCAGGGAGATCGTCGAGTACTAAAAAGTTTTGGTTTGATTAGTGGTTTAAGTTTATAGACCGCTTTTTAAGAAATACGATTTTGGTTATAAGTGATCATAAAAATACCCTTGAACCTACACAAACAGTCACAGGAAAGCTTCTTTCTTTCTAAGTAACCAAACGAAGTATATTTTTCAATGTCTCTCCTATAATTACTTTCTTCAAATACTTCTAATATTGTAACCAAATACTAATCTAATTTAGTAATAACTTTCTCGCATTTCTCACGAAGTTTTGTCCAGAAACACCGGAGCTAACTTCCCAGAGTTGTCATGGGCCAGACCCTTCAAAAGTTTGGGCATGTACAACCAAGTTCCTGAAATTCTATTTGAAAAGTTATAATAAATCGATGTTAATTCGTTAGCGGAATTATAAAATGATACATCATGACGATTTAAGTTAAATAGTAAGCTATACCTGACACCAGCAAGGCATAGACAAAGCGTAGATAATGGATGCTGTCGGCGATCTTGTACAGCTCAAGATGACTGTCAATTTTGAACAGTTTTCATAATTAATGTAACTTTTAGATATCAAATTAAAAACACTTTTACTAGGTAGTAGACCCGTATGTAGGGTCGGCTGGGTAGGTACCACCGCCTTTCTTATTTCAGCTGTGAAACAATTAGCTGTGTTTCGGATTGAAGGGAAAGGTAGCCAGTGTTATTACTGGGCATTGACGGCATTACATCTTAAGCCTCAGGATGACAACGCACCAGCAAAATCAACTGATTTTTTTCTTGCTATTGCAGGTGTCTATAGGCGGCGGTAACCGCTTCCCACCAGGGGGGCCGTCAGATAGTTGGTCATCAAGCTGCATAAAAAAAAGTTAATTATAAGATACTTTTTGGAGCTCTAGACGTTTTAATAACAATACCAAGTAGAGCACCGAATCTAAAAATCGTGTTTACATAAGTACTGATATAATATTAGTGTTTTGAAGTTGATTCTAGTTATGTTTACTTTTTTTCTATTGCACAAGTGATACTTTGAGAGGGTTTGGGTTGAATGACGTTTTCCGCTAAGTTATAACTACTAATACTATAATTGTTCCTGGAGGAAGCGCCGACGACCTGAAGCCGACGACGACTTCAGGTCGTCGCCGACGACGACTTCAGGTCGTCGCCGACGACGACTTCAGGTCGTCGCCGACGACTTGAAGACCTCAAAAAAGGTGATATTATTATATTATACACGTCCATAGTTATATTACAGTCCTCAAGAGGCTATGATGAAGGTAGTTCAACTTTTAGAACCGGTGTAAATTTAGACATGATAGACAGATTTACAATAAGACATTGTAAGATAATTTCTTTGATATTTATAGATAATTTGTGATTTTTGACGATTCGAAAGAGCTTCTTAGGAGCCTACTTGAATAAATATATTTTTGATTTTGATTTTGATGCGAGTCTAAGTAATGCTTAGAACGTAGTGCTCAGGAAAATTTAAATAATGAATCTAGTAACAAGTCCGTCATAAAGTTGAAACATGAAAAAGTAGATTTAATATTTAACACATTTGCCCAGGTACGATCCTCGAAACCTCTCAAGAATATGACGTAAAAATGGTGGCTCGAGTTCACTGAAACGAAAAAGAAATTTGTTTTATTATTAATTTTTTAATTTCCCTCCTTGTTTTACTTGTGAAATTTGCGGAGAACAAAATTTACAACATAGTTTTTTGTCATAAAGGTGGAAATTAAGCATATAAGTCACTCAAATCCGGGTGACTAGGATACTAAAGGGCCCCATGTAAGGTGTGATCCGTCGTTGCGATGGATCGTTGCGACGACGAATCGCTTCGTTTCAAACAAGCACGTTACATCGCGGACAGGGACTCAAATAATTTATTAAATTCTCTGTTGTAAAAATGGAAAAACAAACTTCTTTTTATTACATATGTGGCGGTAAATTATAATTTTCTAAATGCTTCGATACGGTTTCAAAACCTGGGGAGAAACAAGTTAGATTTGAGAATAAAAATAAATAAATAAACATTTTATGCAACCGTTGTTTTATTTTCAATTATTAAAAAAAAAGGTTTAATATTGGAAAGAATAACTAATAGTTCACCGATTCAGATCACCAATAGACTCAAGTGATGTCTCTGTATAAAAAATCTACTCTGCTCAGACTGAGACAAAAATCGAATCGTAGATCGCAAGGAGTCACTTTGGATTCGTCGTTTCGATCGATCTGAAAACACGAATCGTAACGACGAATCGCACCGTGTGCACCCTTAAGAAATTTTTTTCATACAGCTGACGACCCACCTGATGGTAAGCGGTTACCGGCGCCTATAGACACCTGCAATAAAAAGGAAAAATTACTAGATATCATCATATGTTGTCATCCTGAGGCCTAAGATGAAATGCCTTCCGTGCCCAGTAATTACATTTCCCTTCAATCCGAAACAGCTGTTTCACGGCTGACGGCCCACCTGGTAGTAACCGCTTTTATAAGTAGTTATTCATATTCATATTCACGTAAAAATTTGTAACAATAATGTATTCATAAATCAAAGTAGGTTGTAAAAAACTGATTACAAATTTACCCTCTCAAGGCATTAGTGAGTTTAGGTAAAATTAATGTTTGAAGAAAATGGACATATAGAAAAAGCAACAATAAAATATTATAAAGAAACTATGCAATACCTACATTACAAATCAAATAAAACATACTTGCATTACATGATTATTAACCATCACATTATTATTAGATAACATTAATAGAAGCAACCAATGTCAAACAAATTAATAAATAAATAGTTATGTCACTTAAAGAAATTATAATTTAGGTAATAATATAACGTAGATAGTCATGCAGTACCCACATTATAAATCAAATTAAACATTAAGCATTACATTACATTAAACATTATTATTTACATTAAACGTTATTGGTTGAACCGTGCTAATTATTATAAATAAATAATAAATAACCAGGCGGGCCGTCACTTGTTTATCATTTAGTTGTATAAAAAAAAACATTCAGGGTAATGTCGACAATAAATTAGAACATGGGCTATATTAGTTCATAGAAATGTTTAATTTCGTGACATTTTTAATAGAATAATATGTGGTAAGTAGAATGAAAATCAAAAAACACTGATGAATCGGCTTAAATCGGAACTGACCAGCAATCATTGGATGGTTATGTATGATGCGTGCATGTCGGGTGCTGTTTAACAGAGTTGCCTGTTGCCTAGCAACGGCTTAACGACGTTGCATGTAGAACGGTGGAGCAACAATAGGCAAACAGCTGATGTAAGAAAACTCCTACAAATATAACATTGGCTGCATTATTTCACAGAAATGTTATGAAATTATCAACTGAATAAGATATATTTTAAAGTTGTAAAACATGTCTATGTACTAATTAAGCCCATGTTTTAATTAAAAAACCCATGTTAAAAAAATATTTAGTAATTAAAATATATCTAAACTATAAAAATGTCACGTCCTGAGGCGGAGATCGAACCCGCGACCTTTCGAAAATACTCGTTTCGGATGTTGAAATAGAACATTTCGACATTACAATGTCGAAATACGTTACGGTCGGTGGACGTTAGCTCATAACGCAAATACAGATGGACTAGAGGAATTTCACAGGGATATCCCAAGTCCTGGGTATCTCAGATGGTTAGAGCTGTCGCCCGGATTGCGGAAGGTCGCGGGTTCGATCACCCCGCCTCCACCCCCGCCGCCCAGCCACCCAGGACTTGGGATATCCCTGTTAAATTCTTCTAGTCTATCTGTATTTGCGTTTTTGAGCTAACGTCCACCCTACAATGTCGAAATATTCTATTTCAACATCCGAAACGAGTATTTTTACAAATACCGACGATTCGGTTAAGTTGGGCCAGTGCTTCCAAATATTCTTAAATCGCGGGTTCGATTCCTGCCTCAGGACGTGAATTTTTTCTAGTTTTATTATATTTATAATAATGTTAAAATAAAATATTCAGAAATTTTAAATGCTTAAGAAAACATTGTCGTATTATAATTACCACCCTGTAAGTATATTTCTTTAACAACAATCCTTACAAAAGTGCTCAACATGAGTCCGGGGTCCACACATCACGGTTAGTGTAGTGATGCGCTGGAGACAACCCGAGGTTGGTGCAAACGACACGCCGGGGGGTCATCATTAGTTTACAGCCGTGACCTTCTTACATTAACGGGACGAGGGCGGGGAAGACGGGTAAGGGACCTTTACCTTGAGACAGATTGAATTAGCTAATCGTTACTAGGTAACGACATAGTTATAACCAAAACCAAGTTCTTTGTCTCTTTAAACAAATCCAATTCGTTTATTGTTCTTCAACACTTTGCCCTTACACATCTAAAATGTAAATGGTAGCTGTCTGAATGTTACCTTTTCAGACAAGACCCCTGAACCGATTTAGATGAAATTTAATATGGAGATAGCTTCGAGACACTAGGAAGGTAGGGCGGAGCCTCGAGCTGACACTACTTTTTAAAATACTTCAAGCAATAGTTAATATCACAAACAAGATAGATAGACATCATTACGAAATCCTCGTTAGCCTATTGCTAGAGAGAAAAAAATATATCTCTTATCAGATTTTAGGAGAAGAAATCCATCTACTCTTTAAAATATAATCAACCGAAGCTAGAAAAAGTTGTCTATTGGATTTTATCTCCTGAAATTTAATGTATTTTTAAATTTTTAATTCCTCAATATCACAGCCACAGAAGTAGCTAATGTGATAATGCAAGAACAGTTAGTAATGTATGTACATTTTTTTTATACAACTAGATGACAAACAAGTTGACGGCCCACCCGATGGTAAGCGGCCACTGCCGCCCATAGACACCTGCAATAACAAGGGAAAATCACTAGATATTGCAGGTGCGTCGTCATCCTGAGGCCCAATATGAATGCCGTCCATGCCCAGTAATTACACCGGCTACCTTTCCCTTTAATCCGAAACACAGCGAACTGTTTCACGGCTGAAATAAGAAAGGCGGTGGTACCTACTTAGCCGACCCTACATACGGGCCTACCACCTAGTATTTAATACTTTAAATTAAATACTTGAGCGCATACGTCACAAGGTGCGGGCTGAGTGGGGAAGTGAGTCTGTGTTCGACCGTCAGCTCAAACATGTTGGGGAACCAAACGCTTCACATTAGATATTACCACATAATACAGCCTAGCTCCTACAGAGTTGATCGCCATCAGCGCAGACGAGGAGCTTAAGCAAAAGTCTAGATAAAATCCAAAGAGATTATTTTTGTAAACTCTCTTGATTTTTAAGTGACTGTTTCTGTTTCAATCTAAAACCAGTTCAGCGTTACTTCTTATATAGCAGCGATATAAATGCTTAACCTTAAGAGACTTGTTCGTCTTCGTAAAGTCGCGACGTCCACTGCAAGGACTGCTGGAGTCGACACGACGAATAGACGTCATTAATACCGCACACTACCGCGCTACCTACAGCTGCCGTAAATTGTTATTAACTGCAGTCCAATGAGGACGAGTTTCAAGAACAATTTCTACAATGGTTTGTACTCGGCTACGTCTAAGAGCTGAATGTTTTAAACAGTCAATATGTTTAAAATTTAACGTCTTAGGTAAGATTTCACTCTAATGTATTTTTTTAACCGACTTCAAAAAAAAGGAGGTTCTCTTCTTCGTCGTGCGGGCGGTTTCCGCAAATCGACGTCAGTTGCGCCTGTTTTGCGTCGGCGGATGGTGAGCTGGGTTACTCGAGCCATCCCAGCTCCTCCAGGAAGTCACCCAGCGCCTTTACGTTGCCGAGCACCTCCCGAAGGCTACCCGGGTTGCCCAGGTAGTTCGCCCGGTAGTTAGCCACACCCCTGCATTCCAGCAGAACGTGAGCGGCTGTTTCTTCTGTCTCCATGCATGCTCTGCATAGAGGACTGTCCGTGATACCTAAGTTAAAGAGGTGTCTGTTAAAATTGCTATGACCAGTCAACGCACCCGTAATGAGGCGTAGGCGTGATCTGCTAAGCTGAATGAGAGTCTTGGAGCCCCGCAGCGCCGGAGCCGTGACAGAAGCCATGCATGCTGCATGGTTGCATGCTGCTTGGTTGCATGCTGCTTGCTTGCATGCTGCATGCTTGCTTGCATGCTGCATGCTTAATATCCATTACACAAGAAAACAACAACAAGTAAACATTTCAAACAAGAAACAGAAAAAAATTTTGTAAACAAAAAGTTTGTAATTAAAATTTAGTCAAACAGTTATTTGCGAAATATTATTTTTGGTTTTTGTAACTTGTTGACATGTCAGTATGTCTTTTAAAAATTTAATTAATAATGCATTTTTGAAATGCCTGCTTGTCATATGCATGTTTGCGTTTTGCTATCCTTGTTAAAGCATTAATTTGCGTAATGAAACATTGACAAATGTTGCTTGTGAAATGGTAATTTGCTAATGAATATGTGTGAGACATTAGAGAACCATAAAAAATGCAACATTCGAAAATAATAAGGTATAAATTAAATAGACAGTACCTATTACTTATAAGGGGCTGGATCTGCCTATACAACTTAACAACTTTCTATATGGAACCAACATCGACACCGCGAAAAAAGAATCTGCTTTTCTATACAAAATACCTACTCGACCCATGTTTATTATGTAAATTTTAATATGAACTTACGGCAAAATTAGTAATTGCACAACAAGGCAAAATAACACAAAGATTTAGCAGTGGCATTGGTTTTGATGACGAAAACAAAGCAACTTTCGCCATGGTCGACCTGAGATGAGTTAACCAAAATTTCTGATTTCTAGCTTCGGAAGGCACGTTAAGTCGTTGGTCCCGGTTGTTACTGCAACCGCTTGAACCCACCAACCCGCATTGGGCCAGCGTGGTGGTGTTATGGCACAAACTCCTCGTGTTTCTCCCATGTAGGAAGGCCTGTGCCCAGCAGTGGGACGTATATAGGCTGGCGATGATGATGATGAACTTCAAACGGAGCCGTTTACTGTAACAATCAATAATCTAAAACTTAAATTCGCATTTCGGATTAAATTGCCGGGAATCGAAAACAATTTAAACATACTACAGAAAATCAACGTTGCAATTTCAGACGTCCATTTATTCAACTAGCGCCTGAGATGTTAAGCCCGCCGTCATTCAGTCTTAGCTTCCCGGACTAAAAGCTGTGTTATCCCACGGGATCAGCAACGTGCTCTCAGTGTAGGCCCGCCTTATGCCTTGTTTCATGAAAATGTAACTTTCACTTGCTGTATACTTGGTACAAATAAACGATTATTATTATTATTATAAGGAGCGTGCAATTAGAAGCCATTAGCGTGGTGGAATATCTCTGAATGAACTGTGGTAGCTCGGTCCTGGGAACAGTTAGGAAACTGGCGTGATGAAGATGATTCATCATCATCATCATCACTAGTCTATAAACATGCCACTGCTGGGCACCAGCCTTCCTACATGGGAGAAACACATGAAGATGATTATTAGCTATAAATTTTGAAGATCAGTTCACGTTTTTGAGGACTATCAGCTCATTTCTTACTTGACAAAAGGGTTTTGCTAACTTTTACAGATCTGATGATTTGATTTACTGTTACATCAATGGTATTTCCAAGACATGGTGACCTTGAGCTGATCCTGTACATCAAATAGTTTGCGGGATGCTCAATTCTTCAGAAACTTACATGGTTTTTTAACCGCCTCTGTGTTAGTGGTTGAGACCACCTACCTCAGATATAAAGGTCCGGGGTTCGATTACCCCGGCAAAAATTTTCTGCTCGGTTTGGTTAGCGGTAGGGCTTTTCTAAGTCCGCCTGGCTAGCTACCACCATCTTACCTAAGTCTGCCGCCATAACAATAATGTAAGAGGTAAGATAGCCAGTTCCTCTGTTGCGTTGAGGAATCCGGGTGTAGCTCGCTCCCATCGTCGGCCTTATCTTCACTTAACATCAGGTGAGATGAAGGCCAAGAGTTACCCCGTTAAGGTTAAAAAAAAAGTGTTGTGGCTCATAATATTAGTCTCAATGAGATGGTGTTAGATAGATGATAGATGATATAAGGTGGTAAAGAAGAGACAGGGTATCTGCATTAATATCATGTTTACCAAACCACCTTAGCAGATAATGCATTATTAAAGAACAAATTTGATTACCAAAAAAAGTTAAAGTGAGTCAATTCCAAAAGATACACATATGCTGTCACGGAATGTTTTTAAAAACTATTCCGGCATACATGATTTTTGCCAAACTTGAACTGTTTACTCAGCGCACGCAACGAAAGCTCTGATAAGGAATATTTTTCCCATTTTTTGCAACATTTTCCATTGATGCTCAGCTCCTATTAGTCGTAGTATGATGTTTTATTTATTTTTATTTATTTATTTATTTATTTATTACTCTCTACAAGTAAATCAAGGTGTTACAATACTTTTTCGAACATTGTAGGCCCTGTAAGGCATGAGAATAATATTTAATTGGGGCTTATATAGCCTACAGGCTTCGTTAATAAATGGAATATCTAACACTAAAAGAATTTTTTAATTTGAATCAGTAGTTCTTGAGATAAGCGCGTTGGAACAAACAAACAAACTCTTCAGCTTTATAATATTAGTACAGATGAAGCAAGGCCGATAGCACAATATAAAGCCACTCTACTTCTGCTCCAATAACCACTTACCTCCAGGTGGGCCGTGCGATTGTTTACCAGTATATAATTAGCATCATTTTTTTTAACTTTTCTTTCGTCACAAGATACTTTTTACAACGAATTCGAAATAGATTCTCTTAAACAAAAACTTTTATGGATTGTTAACATTTGTCTCCTACTTTCGGTAGCACAATATTTACAATCGATGCTTTGGTAAGGCGCTCAAGAGTGCAAACAACAGGCTCCTCCCGTCCCACTCTCGTCCCACTCTGGACGCACGCTCGACCTTTCTCCAAGTATGTTTCTTTCCGCTTGATTGAAGCAAAACAATCAATATTTTTTAGAGATACCGCACATATACAATTTCAAGTTGGCCAACTATCGAACAATTCGACCTATGCATAGAATAAAGAATAGAATTAGCTGTAACTTTTTTCTTGATTTTTCTACAAAATTGATTTTTTTGCTAATCATGTAAAGCGTTATGTAGCGTTGATTGTTGCCTAACAACAACATTTTAGACTCATATGTTGTTATATAAGAGTATCTTTGTGAATTTGTGACGATATACTACGGACATCTCTATGTTATATATGCATATCAGACCTCATTCTTGGAAAAAGAGTCAGTATTATGTGCAGATAATACTTTGTTTTACGTCAAAGTCATATATGATGGAAAGGCTTAGATTAAGCAAGAATGGTTAATTAAATCAATTTTTGTTTGATCATACTTTTATTCGTGAACAAATCATAGTGTTTAATATGATTTAACCTTTATTTTTAATATTATTTTGCCCATTTTATTACACCTAATTATTGCAGGCCTGTTGTATTAGTATACTTTCGTATTATATTCATTGATAATAAGTAAGTTTTAATAACAAAATTTTTCAGAAACAATAAAACAAAAGTATTACTTTTTACTATTGACACAAGCAAATATTATAATGATAGGAACTTTTAAGGGTACCCTACCCAATGTTAAATAACAAAGTTAAAAGTTATATAAAACCACAAAAACAAAAAAAACTCATTGGAAGTGAAAAAATAACATTAGTAAATAAATTCAAACAATTTTGTTTTCACCTGTAGTTTAAGATAAGCTATCTATTTAACTGGAACAAGGGAGAGATCTAAAAAATCTAATGTTGTGTTTGGGACTTCGTAGGGGGTCTTCTGTACATTTTGCGTAGGGAAGAAGTAAACGCCATTCGTCCGGTTCCTGTTCAATAAGAGCGTGCACACTGTCACCCTCGCTTTGCGTGAGGCCCATTCCTATAAACCACCTGTGCTATATAGGGCTATGTGCTAGATATATAGGGAGAATACACAATGATTCCGTTTTTTCTTAGTGCAGTTATCCGACCAGAAACAAAATTTCTTATCACAGTTCCAAACATTTAGTTCTGTAAAGACTAGTAAGAAACCATCGAATTCATTAGCTCCTCTCTTTGACACCGTTTCATTCTGCACATAACAAGATGCCTTTTTTCCCATGTCAAAATTGGTAAAATCCAAGCAGGACAATTTACGCTTAAGTATAATAAAACAAATTAACTTGACCACGAGGACATGACAACATTTTTAAAAATTTAATTTAAAGTAGTATTTATCAATGTATTTAAACGTAGATTTATATTTGTTAGGCACTTTGCGTTTCAAACATCTATTTTTTTGCTTTTCAGAGTACTTAACTACATAAGTCCACCGGTTTTTTTTTACTTCCCAAATAATCATATCAAAGATCGTGATTTTTTTAAAACACTGATAACTGCAGTAGACACGGAGAGCCTATCATCAATGACTTTCCCTTTTATAGTGAGATACCTTCTACCAATACTTTTCAAGCATTTTTTTCACAACAGAGCACTCAGATGAACAGCGGAACCGTATTTTGGATCCTTTGCATGGAGACAAGCCTTCGTTATAACTAGAATAGTTAGGTGCACTATAATAGTGAGCAGTTCGCGGTGTCATAGCCCAGTAGTATTTATCATGAATTGGACAGAAAGTATCGTGACAATCGACGTGTGTGTGTGTGTGTGTAACCGAGAAGACATGAGTGTTTAAATTTGTGTCCAAATTGAAGGTAAATCGCTCAAATAGCAGGGGAATTATCTAAACTGGATGCTTCGAGCGCAAAAGGAGTTAGTTCTTCGTTGAGTGTAGTAGCAATAGATATATCTTGTCAGAAACTTGTTGTGATAGATAAGGGCTAGAGGTCACATAAGCAAAACTTGGTATTTCTTTGTTTGGTCCAGTCTGGGCAGGAGATAAATGTGACTGTAATACCCGTTTGACCAAAAACATCTTTCCATACCTCAAGCATGCCGTTAGGATGTATTCAGCATCGTCCGATAGTGGTGATGTCATTAAAAGTTCACGGTTGTCTACGAGATTCTCCGGAAATGAAAACCAATTTAATTTAAATCATATAATAATTAATAAAACAAAATTGTACTAAAGGGCTATACCTCATTGCATTTAAATCACTAAGATAAAAATAATTCTCATTTTAAGGCTTTAATGGTTTTTCACGGTCGAAAAAAGGCATATATCTCCATGTGAAATAAAGAACATGGTTACATTTGCACATAGAAGTGATAATTTCAAAATCACTTCCATCAAAAAAGGTTAGATGAGTACATTGTATGCGCGACTGGTTCGTGTGCTGAAGGGTATAAAGGGAGTAATAGGTTATGTAAAGACACGGGAAGACTCACCGATTCACCAACATTCAGCTACGTAACAGGGACCTGTAGCTCTTCAAGTTGCTCAGCACTTTCGCGACAGTTTAGTAACGAGTGGCCACTCAAAAACACAGTTTTCTTTACACAGCACTAACAAGGATGTGCACAGCACGTACAGAGCACTGAGGGTCGTATTTTCACCCTTTTGTTTGACTTCGATGACGAAAGCAATCTTAACCGTGCGATTATAGTTCAAACACTGACTGCCTGGCGAGCACTGGGGGGGATGCCAATGTATGGCTCAGGATTTGGTAGGTGTAAAATGGAAGGGATTAATGGATTTACCCTCTTCGCACATATTAATTTAAATTATCCAGTCATTTGATATATGGCCTAAACATGCCCCCCAGCTTGAGAGAACTCAGTTCTTTCAAAGTAACAATATTTTCTTGATAAATATGCTATTAATGTAAGACAATAATATAATTTAATTTAATTTCCAACAACAAATAAATTAATGCTTATTCTACTATCACTATAATACCTACTCGAATAAGTGGACTGTATGATATATTTTTTTTTACTGACTGGGCAACGGATAGAGTTTGACGACCGGTCTACGATACACTCCGGACCTTGTACGTACGTTAACTACCCTTGTTACCCCGTCCTTCCCAGGAAACACCTTGTCGATAATACCGAGAGGCCAACACAGCGGTGAACTGTTCTCCAAATGAAGCAACACCACGGTACCCACTTTAATTTGCGTAGTGTCCTTTAACCATTTATTACGGCTTTGCAACGTATTCAGGTATTCTATCTTCCATCGTTTCCAAAATGAAAGAACTAGGCTGTCAACGATACGTTTCCTGTTGGTAATACTGACCTCTTCAGAGGCAGTGTCGGACGGGAAAGACTTCAATGGTGTCAGAGTTAGAAAGTGAGCCGGGGTAAGTGCTAACGGCTCTGACGGGTCTGAACTTAAGACAGATAATGGTCGCGTGTTCAGTACCGCTTCAATCTGAGTCAGAAGAGTAGTCATTTCTTCGACAGTAAGGAGTTGGTTGCCAACGACTTTATTTAAGTGCATTTTTACCGAGCGAATGTTACCTTCCCAGATTCCACCAAAATGGGGTGATGCTGGTGGGTTAAATTTCCATTCGATGGAGTTGCTAATTAACTCCGAGTTTACCCTGTCATTATAATTTTTAGATGATATTAATTTATAAATTTCATCCAGGTAAGATTTGGCGCCAATAAAATTGGTGCCACAATCTGTATAAACATACTTGATTGGACCCCTGCGTGATATAAAACGCTTGAATGCGTTTAAAAACGATTCTGTACTCAAATCGCTAGACATCTCTATATGGACGGCCTTGGTTACGAGACACACGAAGAGACAAATATACGCCTTTTGACTTCGTACACCACGCCTGCGGAACGGAATTACACGTAAGGGTCCCGCGTAATCTATTCCTGTGTGATAAAACGCCTTAGCTTCCTGCACTCTACAAGCAGGTAAGTCTGCCATTATAGGAAATTCATTCTTGGGTCTAGATTTGAAGCAAACATTACAAAGTTGCACCCGTTTTCGGACGATATTTCGTGCTGAAAGGATCCAGAATTTCTGGCGTAACAAGGACATTAATAGTTGTGGTCCCGTATGTAAGTACTTCTGGTGATAATAGTCGATTATTAAATCAACGATATGATCACGTGGTGGTAGCAAAATCGGATGTTGGCTATTATAATCTAAGTCGGTATTACTTAATCGACCGCCTACTCGAAATATGCCATTGTGTACAAATGCTTTCAATTTTTGAAAGGCAGGGGACATAACCTTATTATCTTTGACCCTTTTAAATTCGTCACAAAAATGAACTGACTGTAAAGTCTTAAGCAATAATAGTTCTGCATATTCGAAATGAGAAACTTCAAATTTTTGAGGTAATTTCTTAATGAATCTTAAAATATAAACAATTATCCTAATTAGTTTTGGCCATGAAGAAATTTTTAATGAAAGTGTATATAACAATGGAGGTTCAACTTTCTCCATCGTTATGAAAACAGAAGGTTTCATTTCAGGTGCATCTATAACACTCTTAGGATCAAATTCGCGAATCGGCCATTGCGAGACAGGCAGGTGAGCAAAGCGAGGGCCACTAAACCATAGTGGGTGCTCCGCCAATTGTGCCGGCGTTAAACCACGGGACAGACAGTCGGCAGGATTTTCTTTTCCCGATATAAAATGGAAATTGCTAGGATGTAACAGATCCTGTATTTGAGATACCCTATTTGCGACGAATGTATGCCACCGAGTCGATGGCGCGTTGATCCAGGCTAATGCAACCATACTGTCAGTGAATGCATAAGTGTTATTTATTTTAATACGCTGTGAATACGTGTCACAAACATTACGAACTAGTTTAGCTAAGATTAGAATACCACAAAGTTCTAGTCTGGCTAGCGAAACACTACGTACAGGCGCTACTCTCGACTTAGCACAGACTAAATTGATTACAAATTTATTTTCATTTGGAATATAAATATGAAGGTATACAACACCACCATATGCCCTTTCTGACGCGTCAGCGAAGCCTAAAATAGTGACAATGTAATTTGATGAAAATCCAACATGTCGTGGAATTTTGATATTTTGCAATTCTGGCAACTCTAATTCGATTTGTCGCCAAAGTTGTCTAGTTGATTGTGGAGGCGTTTCATCCCAATCAATATTATTTGTCCATAGGGATTGAATAATTAATTTTGCCAGTAAAGTGACTGGTGCTACGAATCCCATCAAATCCCACAACCGGGCTATGGTAGACAGAATATTGCGCTTTGTACATTCACAGTTTCGCAAATTTACAGTAAAAGTAAAAGTGTCTTCTGCCGGCAACCAACGAAGCCCTAAGATTTTTAAATAATCATTAGGCCCAAATTCGACATCGGATGATACACGAGAAGAAGGTGGAATATTATGCATAACCTCGCGCGAGTTGCTAGAGAATTTGACTAGTTCGAATCCCCCCGCATGAAACATTTCAATTAATTGTTGAGAAAGTACGATGCCGTCAGATGAAGTTTCGCAAGAAGTGGCGAGGTCATCTGTGTACAGATCACGTTCTGCAACCGGACCTGCAACCGGGAACCTGGAGCTTTCATCTGCTATCAGCTGTCGGACCGTTCGGATAGCGAGGTACGGGCTGCAACATAGGCCAAATGGCACTCGCGTCATCTGGTATAGCTTTAACGAATGTCCAACGTCATTTCTATATAAAATCATTTGAAAACGCCTATCTTCAGGTCTTACTAAAATTCGTAAATACATTTGACGAATATCAGCGCTAATAGCAACTTTAAATAATCTAAAATTTAATATTATTTTGAATAAATCATTCTGCAGATTCGGTCCCGTATGCAAAATATCGTTTAGTGACAACCCTGATACGGTCTTCATACTTGCATCCAGCACAACACGCAATTTAGTAGTGCTTTTATCAGGCCGTAAGACGGCGTGATGTGGAATAATGTAATGCGACGAAAACTCCGTGGAATTGATATTAATAGGTACTAAGTAGCCCTTTTCTAAATACTCTGTAAATACTTTGTCATATTCTGATTTGAGGTCAATTTTAGCCAATAATTTACGCTCTAATGACAAATACCGGCGCGTGGCACCCACAAGTGAATCGCCTAATTTACAAGCATCATCCTTAAACGGGAGCGCAACGATGTAACGACCGTTAGAATCACGCGTGGTAGTATCAGAATAAAACTCTTCACATTCTTGTTCTTCAGCGGACAGTACGTTCGCAGTAGGAACGTCTTCCAATTCGAAGAAACGGCAAACTGACTTTTCTAAGGCAGCAGTCTTATCTAAAGTACAGTAACTATGCACCTCAGACTCAGAAGACACAACTGGAGCTTGTCCATAAATTATAAAGCCAAATAATGTTTCGATAGCGACGGGCTCGTTAAAGTCGCGAGTTATAATGTTCGGTCGAATAATGCGCGCAAAGAATTCAGACCCCACGATCAAATCAATTTCGCCTGGCTGAGAATACGTGTAATCCGCTAACGGAATATTATTTAAATACTGGAGACGTCCGACTTCTACCTGAGCGAACGGCAGCTCACTTGTGATACGATGCGTCACCAGCGGTTGGACAGTAAAACAAACTGACTCGTCGAACCGTGAATACAGAGTTAAGCAAGTACAACCTACAATAGGGTTGGCGACGTCACCTACTCCACACACGTATTTAGTCGCAGAGGGAAATAATTGCAATTTTAATTTCTTGCAACATTTTAGTGTTATTAAATCCCGTTGCGACGCGCTGTCTACTAAGACACGAACAGTGTGAATATTGCCCGCGTCATCGATAACATTGCATTGAGCGGTGCCAATTAAAACCGTGGTATGAGCGAGAGCGACCGTCGCAGTCTGCGGCGCCCGCGCCTCTGGACTTGGACGATCTGAAGTCGCGCACAACGACACTGACTGAACACCGCACGGTCGCCGGCCTGATACCTGTGACGACATCGCGGCACTCGGCGGTGGTTCACTCGAGTCTACTACGGATGGTGTACCAACAGAACCCGAAGTAACTAGGTTGGATGACAAATTCGAAGTATTTGTCGGAAAGTGAAGTAGTGTATGATGACTACGTGAGCATTTAGAGCATGTCGTTTTCGAAGAGCATTGTCTTACTGTGTGATCTTTACTTAGACAATTGACACAGCATTTATTTACTTTGATAAAATTAAAACGCTCTGTAGGCGAAAGACATGTAATTTTTTTACATAGACGCAACTGAAAATGGTCAGTATTACCACAGCTTATGCATTTCTTTTGTTCGTTAATAACAAAGGTTTTACTAATCTTATTATAACTATTATTGGAACGGGAAGAAGAATTAGGTACACTATTTTTTGACGCTGACGATTTACCACTATATTGTTTCGTACCTGTAATATTGTTAGCTAGTTGTAAAATATGCGACTGATTACGAACAAACTCGATAAATTGGGTGCATGAAGGTAATTTTACTGAATTACCGTAGTGCATTTCGAAAGATTTTACGGTGTTTAGTCCCACTCTTTTTGAACCGACATGAATAAAGATAAAATCTTCTAAGCTATCGAGTTTAAGTTGCTTTAATGAGCTGACTAATGAAGAGAATTTATCAATAAAATTCTCTAAGCTGCTCGAGCAATCTTCATTTACGGAGGGTAAGTTTAATAATTTATCTAGGTACGAAGCAGCAAGTACGCGCCTATCGTTGTACTTATTTACCAGGGTTTGCCATAGCACAGAATAATTCTCCGCCGTAGGCATAAAACCTTGGCAAATAGTTTGAGCTTTTCCAGTTAATTTGCCCATTAGGTATTGAATTTTGTCACTTTCACTTAGATCAGTATTTTCGTGAATTGCGTTCTTAAATGTCTCATAAAATATGGGCCAATTCTCTAATTCGCCATCAAACGACATTAATTCTAGCCGCGGTAATTTCGGGCCTTGCCTATTCTGAGACGCCATTTTACTTTCGTGGGTATGAGAACGCGATGATAATTGTGAGTATTTGAACTTAATGCGCCCGTATAAATCTTCGAAAGATAGCATGGACGCGTAATCTGGCTCTCCAGCATCTTCATTCGAAGCTATCATTTCATTACGCTCGTCCAATGTACGTACAAACTCCGAACGTATCAAATCGACCGTACTTGCATTAGACAAAAATGTGTCTATTTGCTGCGCGGTGTCTAACGTTGCCATACTATCGTAGGTAGTTTGAACACGAGAAAAATAAGCATTAATTTTACTTTGCAATCTGCGTAAACTACGTTCAAATCTTTGATCTAGTGCTTTAGTAGTAGCCATATTAAATAAACTTTATTAAGTAATGAGACCCGCTAAAGTATTTAATGACTTTAAGCCCAAAGCTAGCAACTCGATATAGGTACAAATTATTACGTATCCAGGCCGAAGTGACCAAAAAAATGTGTGCGCGACTGGTTCGTGTGCTGAAGGGTATAAAGGGAGTAATAGGTTATGTAAAGACACGGGAAGACTCACCGATTCACCAACATTCAGCTACGTAACAGGGACCTGTAGCTCTTCAAGTTGCTCAGCACTTTCGCGACAGTTTAGTAACGAGTGGCCACTCAAAAACACAGTTTTCTTTACACAGCACTAACAAGGATGTGCACAGCACGTACAGAGCACTGAGGGTCGTATTTTCACCCTTTTGTTTGACTTCGATGACGAAAGCAATCTTAACCGTGCGATTATAGTTCAAACACTGACTGCCTGGCGAGCACTGGGGGGGATGCCAATGTATGGCTCAGGATTTGGTAGGTGTAAAATGGAAGGGATTAATGGATTTACCCTCTTCGCACATATTAATTTAAATTATCCAGTCATTTGATATATGGCCTAAACATACATAGAACCAAATTTTCTTGCGTGATTTCCAAATAAAAAAGGAGTATGTTAAAAAATTACTAGTGAAATTTGTAAATTATTATGACATCCAAATTATAGTTTTATATACTAAATTTTATTTATTTATAATTATTTAATCATTCTTGTAGTTTTCAAAAAAAAAACGATTGTTCCGTAGAAAGAAGATTTATATGATTGTATAACCACTTCATTTAATTAATTAGCATTTTAATAATAAAAAACAACGAAATATCAAAAAATCTGTATGGCATTATTGTATGTACTTTAATTAATGTAGTGTTGCCCAAATTCAGTCTTGGTCTTGCAGTCTTGGTCTTGCAAAAATGCAAGACCAAGACCAAGAACAAGACCGCGTATTTTTAGCAAGACCAAGACTGACCGTGCAAGACTTGAGCAAGAACAAGCCTAATCCCGCAAGACTCTTGCGTCTTGCAGCTAGGACTTAGCGCTATTTCGCGGAGTAGTTAGGTATAACAGTTCGGTGTATAGGTACGCTTAGGAATTCTATGAGACGCAAAAAACTGTATCAAACAATATGAAAAACTGGACCTATGCGCATTACGACCAATACCTACCATAAACATACATAGCGAATAAAAAAATATCCATTAAAATTTAACCATCGGCACTTTGATAATGCGGCATCAAAGGTTTTGTACTGACTTCTCAAAGAAATTTGCCGCTTTTCGGAAGTACATGGTGATGATACATGCGCCGGCGGCTTCTTTTGAAATCACATACAACAATCGGTGCCGCCGCGCCGAAATCACAACATTTGACACTAATTGATTGCCGCCACAGGGCCTAGGTATAGTTTTAAGAGCACAGGTGTTCCAAAGAATAAATAAGTTTCAGTGTGCTTAGAATGGAAACGAAAACATTATACTGATCACGCAAGTAGTATTATGATTAGATAATGGTAAGGATAGGTAGTAGATGTCATAATAATTTATCCTAGTAAGTATATATTATAATATTGATTATGGGTTTAAACTAATTACTTAGGTACTATTATTGTACATTTAGTCAAAATATTTCTTAAATTTCTTAAGTTTTTACAAGAAAAAATAGCAAAAAAGTGGTCAAATATCACCCGTTTGATAAATATTGTAGCCACTTTTAAACATACTTGAAACGTGTAAAAAAATTCTACAAAACTAATAAAATAATATAAAAAGCGTACCTACCTACTTATAAAATAAAAAGCCTGCGATGGGATTTTTGTATTGCTTACGAGCCCGAATATCTCTGAGAGAGATGATGAGAGTAAGTATTTACTAGCAGTGCCCACGACTTCGTCCACGAGGAATAGTAACTTTGGAGGTATAGTGACGTTCAGGATTTATTTATTTATTTTAAAACTTCTGTCATCAAACATACAAACAAACTCTTCAGCTTTATAATATTAGTATAGATTAGTATAGAAGTAGCAATTGTTTCGGTTATTATGTATAATTCGAGGAACGTGCTAGACGCCTGTTGCTTATCGATGCGGTGACGTCACGGGTCGCCCACTCCAAGACATCAATCACTCCACTGCCTTTTAGCGAGCGACGCGACGGGAATACTAGCCTCTTTGTGAAGAAGAGGTTTGTTGTATTATTAGGTACTGAAATAAGTGATACAATAGTTTCAGTGTATTTTTATGAATAAGACAGAAATAGCCAAAAAGAAATTCTATTAGTTCTTATAGTCGCGACTCGGAATTTTTTTCATATAAACCAAAGTTTACTTAGCAAAAAAATACAGCACTGAAAGAACAAAAGTAAAAAATAACCATAAACAGATTTTAGGCCAAAGCTGAGCTGAGCGGGAACCTTTCCCCCCTCCGCTTATGCCGAGGAACAGAGTGCTGCGACGCTGGTATTTTGCGGACATCATAATTATCACTGAGGATACCATAATTATTCAGAATGGCGACGTTAGGCTATGCTCAAACAATAAAGCTCCTTTTCTTCTCATGGTGAACGTGAAAAAATGTCTTTACGTCCAATCACCAAGAAACAACATTGAGATTGACATTTTTTATACAAAGCACGACAAATGACACAATACCACTTAATGAGAAGCGTTAAGAAGAGTCCATATGCGAAGACAGCTAGTGCAGCTTGAAACACACAGCTCTAGCCGCCTCCACCTTACCGGCCCATAAGATGCTTTATCACGCTTTTTTTGGAGGAACCCATGTCATGTGCCGACATAGAATTTCAAGTTTTGGTAGTACGAAGTAACTACATTGTTGACTGCGAAGACTGGCAGTCGTGCTCCCGAGTAGAAAGGGGCATATGTCAAAAGCCGAGCACTCTCCATGATATTATAACCGGGAGTAGCGACGTGATGTTTCGACGCAATTGCAAAGGCGCAAGGTTGTTCGCGACCTCTACATCGCCAACGATACGGACAGCATGACGCTGCAATCTGTCCCAGTGCATCAAGGAGTTGATTGGTATAATTGATTTAAATGATAATTGGAATAAATGATAGACTGACATTATAACATTGTTAGCTTACGTAGATCCAGACAAGACAGAAAGACAAACATTAAGACATTGTTAGTTAATATTATTTTATGTGTTAGACATAAGGGTTTTTTGACGATTCGAAAGTGCTTCTTGGGGGGCCTAATTGAATAAAGATATTTTCATTTCATTTTCAATTAATATTTACCTAATATCATCGTCGTCATTTTAGCCAAAAGTCGCGTTCACTGCTGGACACAGTCTCCTATAATGATTTCCATGGCGACCGCTACTGTGCTGCGCTCATCCAGCGGCTACCTGCTAACTTCACCAGATCGTCGGTCCACCTGTCTCCTGGGGTCCGGCCACACGGGATAACTGCTACGCCGACGGAGCACTAGGTGTAACCTACCAATGTTTTCACCGCTTTTTACCTTTTTGTAACATTTTTTAGCAACGCCGACTGGACCCCAGAGGAAGCAGGTTCGATTCCCGCCTGAAGCACACAATTTATTCATCGTTTTCTTACAATAAAATAAGCCAGACAAACCAGACATATAAATGTGATCTGTGATCTTAATTACATTGAGAATAATAATAATATTCACTCACTTCTTTTAACAAGCCCAAAGTAAGCAAACACCTTTTAACAACTAACACCTGTGGGAACTATTTCATTAGGTTTAATACAAGAACATTTTGAGGTCTTTTAATTTTTTTGGGGTAAATTCTCCCAATATCATCATCATCATGTCAGCCGACAGACGCCCACTGCTGGGCATAGGCCTTCCTCAAGGATGTCCAAACCGATCAGTCCCTTCCGCGCCCTTCACCTTCGGATATTTCCAAGGCTAGAGTGAAGGCACCTTGTAGGTAAACATTTACAATTGTTGGCCATATCATCACTTCACATCAGGTGCTACTTTGGTCAAATGTTTGCCTATTAATCATACAAAAAAATGTTTCATGGATACGTGCTCTACTTTTTAACAATAGCAATGCTCCATTACGAGCGTGCCTAAGCTGGCTCATTGCTTAAAACAATGGAACAGGATACCATTTTGTTTTAGGCAACACAACGCTCATCCTAAGCCGTTGATTAATTAATTACTCTCATCAATCAATATGAAAAATAACGTTCCGTCAAATTTTTCATAATAGAATTAGTTCTCTCGGGGCATTGTGAATTAAAACAATTCCGCTTTCAGGCTATATAGTTACCTATTTGTAGGAAAATGCAAATAACCAGACAAGGGATAAATCCAAAGGTCGTCGGAAATTATACTACCTAGCCAGGAAATGTTAACAATGCTAAAATTGGTCAAGATATTTTAACACTTTTATATCACATCTTACAACAGTCCCACTGCTGGGCACAGGACTACCTACATGGGAGAAACTCACGAGGAGCTTGGGCTATAACACCACCACGCTGCTCCTATGCGGGTTGGTTAGTTAAAGCGGTTGCAGTAACAACCGGGACCAACGGCTTAACGTGCCTTCGGAGGAGCGCGAGATTACTAAACCCATCCGGGATCGACCGTGGCAAAAGTTGCTTTGTTTTCGTAATCGAAACTAGAACGATGAAAGATTACATCCTATGAGTTCTAAGGTGACATCTATAGACACACAAAGATAATAATATTTAATGTATACATTTATGTAACCCGATACTGTGAGTGTTGTGTGTCGAGAACCAGTTTGTGTTAGCAGTGAGACTGAGTCTAACACCCGTATTCACAAACGACACTATGAGTCTCACAGTGCCCGCGGACGCACAGGGTGCCAAATTCCTATTCATAAACAATACTTGAGTGACAATCGGCACTGTGCGTTTGTCATAATGAACACTTAGCTAAGGGAGCCTGATAGCTATAGTAATCAACGCATAGTGTCGAACTCACCAAAGAAAATGTAATCACTACGGAGTTTACGATAAAAAGCAAACAAACAATAAAATTGAAATGTCAGTCAGTGAAGTGAACTACGTAACACTAATCAACCAATCACAGAGCTATATTCAACGCTATGCGCCCGCATAGTAAAGATTCGTTTAAGTATTGTTTGTGAATTGAAAGGCTTGTCAAAGTGAACGCACTGAGAAATGCCATACTTCGCTATGTATTGCTCCTTTACTTACATAAGTATCGTTTGTGAATACAGGGGCATCGATCATAGCAAGCGTCAACGAAAGAGGATAGATCGATATATCTACCCGCGATGAAGTTGACTTCTACCCGCAGCTTCAGCAGTCTACCCGTGATCATGGTGAACAAAAAAATTATATGTAAAACCAATCAAATCAAAAGAAAATTATGCTAAATTTTCATTTCGCTTAGAGAATTTAAAAGCCATTAAATAACTGACACATATGAAAGTCAAAGCCACACCACGCCATTTAAACGTTCAGCTATGATTTCTTTCCAATTTTCAGTTTATGCTGCTTTTAATTCTGAGTAGTAAAAGAGAGTGTGTTCTCATCAAGGATCTTCGTCTTATGGTGTGCTTAAACTATAAAGATAATACGAAGAGAAGCTTTCAAGCCTTTATTCTGGCTAGACGCCATGTCTGAAGCTGCGGTTTCCTCCAGGGGCGTCTCAACATCTAAAACGAGCAAATTGTAAAATATATTCAATAAATTAAAACATTTTGGCGATTGTTTTTTTCTATAAACACATGCCACAGATCTTGATCAAATACTTTAAGCATCGTGTCTAATTGATAAACAAGGCCCGTAAACCCATCACAGATGGTATCGATTGTATAAAGTGCGATATATTTCAATACAGCTTGCCAAATGCTTAGACACCACAGTTACTTACTCAGTAATCAAACAAACATTATTTGGTCTGAAAGCTGTGCGCTTTAAATAATTATATTTGTACTTTTAAATAACACTAATAACAGGACTGGAACCTGACAAGCAACTTTCTTATTTGTCATGATAATAATATACTCCCGGGACGCGGCTTAACCAATTAAACCTATAGTTTAATGTTTTGCATGACTATATCACTATGAGCTATGAGTTTAAAAGCGCGGCAACAACCTGTCACCGCCTTGACTAAATCCAACCGACCACCAACGCGCCGAACATTCGCCGCCGACGCCCTGCCTACGCCCGTGAGGTTTGACAAAATATTTATAGGCAAACAATGTTAAAGCTAACACCTCATTGTAAGCAGTTACCTATCTATAGCGCCCTGATATTACGTATTTTCATAAAATTTCAATTGGATAGCATAGTGTAAAGGTGGTAATAAATAAAATATTTAATAGCTATTGGTAGACCACAAAAAAAATATCATCTATTTAACACCATCTCATTGAGACTTAAGAGCCCGAATACGCTATATCTGCTGTAAGTTTCTGAAGAATTAATCATTCCGCAGACTTTTTGATGGTATAGGATCAGCTCAAGGTTAGTATGTCATAGGAATGATGTCACTGAAGTGGCAGTACACCAAATTACAAATCAAGGGGATCTTGAAAGATAGTAAAACCCTTTTATCATGTATAAAATGAGCTGATATTCATCAAACGTACGTCAATACTGATCTTCATAAATTATAGCTATAAACCGTCCTAATCACGTCAGCTTTCAAACAAAAAAAAAACAATTCAAAATCGGTCCATTCGTTAAGGCGCTACGATGCCACAGACAGACACACAGATACAACACACACACACACACAAACACACACACACACACACACACACACACACACACGCACGCACACACACACACACACACACACACACACACACACACGCACACGCACACGCACACACTCGCACATACACACGCACACGCACACACTCGCACATACACTCGACAGTTTACTATCTATGAAATTAAGTAAGTGTAGTTAATATTATAATATGCGGTTTTATGATTATGTTGCTACTTATAGCTATAGTTATAAAGGAGCGGCGATTCCTAATACCAGTATTATCTTGAAAATAAAATTAAGTATTATTGAACTGTAATAAAGTCCCAAGCCCGACCATTGTAAACAAAACTTTTAAAGGAAATGAAACCATTTTCAATAATTTTTCAAATTATTTCAATAACATTTCTATGAAAAATCTAAACTTAAAAAAAATTAAAAAAGGTTTTAAATAAGAGGATTTCTATAAAAAACACTGTCTCCTCAATTTGAACTCGAGTAGAAACTACAACGACCGACTGAGCATTCAGTGCTAATTGCTAAACATTTTTGTGAGGAACGCTCCCAACCAAATGGCGAATCATAAACTCGGGGAAGTACTGTCGACAAAACATCTGTTACAACTGCTTTATTAGAAAATCCATTTCTATCACGACTGAGAAAAGATGAGCCGAAAGTTTCACTTCTTGTAGCGTCTGCATCTTATGTAGAGATTATTGACACGTCACTTAACTACTTTACCAGAGGGTGGACTTGAAGTGAATGTTCTGATTTTCATTATATTATTCGATGGTCGGCTTTTGAATTCCAGGTTGAATTTATTTTGTAAATATTTGGTTTATAGTATATTTTAAAGTTTAACGTATTTATACTTTTGAAATAAAACCACATTATCGGATTTAACTCGGGTTTAATTAGATGTCCGATCTTTAGTGTTCCTGTGACCACGATTGCTATAAATAAAGTAAACTGGGCATGGACGGCATTTCATCTTAGGCCCCAGGATGACAACGCACCTGCAATATCAAGTGATTTTTCCTTGTTATTGCAGGTGTCTATAGGCGGCGGTAACCACTTACCATCAGGTGGGCAGTCAGCTTGTTTGTCATCTAGTTGTATAAAAAAAAATCGAAACGTCGGGTCAGTGGTCTACAGAGGCTGCTCACGGTATAACCTGTGGTATAGCTAAAACTTCCTCAAATGACGTCTTATGACGTCTTTCTCAAATGTAAGTTTTGTATCATGAGCAATGGCTCGTGCGTGACTACGCAGAGTGTGTATAAGGCTTTTTTGATTAATATAAATACATGAAAATAATTTGACATCATCTGCTTTTAGCCCCCGACGAAAAAGTGGGGTGCTAGAATCATAACCATAATAATGTATTTTTTCGACTTTGGATGCATTAATCAAAATGTGTAATCTCTCCTCCTTCATACTTCGGCAGGCACGTTAAGCCGTTGGTCCGGGATGTTACTGCAACTGCCTTACTTGCCCAACAGCCCGCATTGGGCCAGCGTGGTGTTATGGCCCAAACACCTCATTTTCCCAGGACTAACATCGTACAGACTGATCCAGATCACTCCCCTATTTGGTTTACATTAATGCATAGCTGTGATAAAATGACAATTAGTTCATAGCGGAGATCAAAGGACGTTCAGTGGCCCCTATCACACGCGCGCTAGTTAATGATTTGACATTTATTTGTTCAATTCCGAGACCAGTGACGCGAACCTGTCCGCGTGATATCCGACAAATAATTGGACAATCAACCACATCCAACACCTGTCGCTCTGCAGGTTCGCCTTCACCGGGAGCTTCGTTTGTATGTTAAGATTTCAGATCCGATTTCAAACAATACGTTTTTTTACAACTAGATGTCAATCAAGATGCCAAGATGTCAGTGACATCTGCAATAATAAAGAAAAATCACTTGGTATTGCAGGTGCGTTGTCATCCTGATGCCTAAGATAGAATGCAGTAATTACACTGGCTACCTTTCCCTTTAATCCCAAACAACGAACTGCTTTACAGCCGAAACAGGAAAGACGGTGGTACTGTGGCGGACTCGATACTCTTTCGCCACTGGCACATTGAGTTTGTCGTTTGTAGCAATTAAATAAATATATTTTTAAGCTAGGATGGGGGCCGTCAAAGAATAGGATTTGACACTTCTTCCGCGACCGCCGCGCCAACTGTATTTGTGTGTTATTCCCTGAATAGAGAAAATATCAAATCAAATCAAATATTTTATTTTGCAAATATGGGTACATTGTTGATCTTATATATAATATAGGTACATTTGCCACGTTTTACCTTTCGGCATGCAAAATTTAAACACTACAACTAATACTACTAATTTAAGTATTCATAATATAATAAAGCCAAACTCATACTACATATTCCATATCATGTCATACATTTATAATTATAAAACGATGCCAAAATAATTCCATTGAAAAAAAATTAATAAGTACATAAAACATTATTAATAATATCACAATAATGTCAACATCACAAAAATTTGTCATTTAAATATTCGTCAATATGGTAATAAGCCTTTTTTAACAATAACTTTTTCAGTCTTTTTTGAAACACATTAATATTTTGACTGTGAATTATATTATTCGGCAGTTTGTTGAATATTCTCGACGACATACCAAATATGCTTTTGTTGAATTGGATAGTTTTGTTGGGGGGAAATCTTATCTTATTAATACACCGACTGCTGTTAAATTTTGGGAAGAGATTTAAGTTGGTTCTAACAAATATTGCAACTTTATAAATATATATGCTTGGCAGTGTCAAAATATTTAACGATATAAAGTGAGGTTTGCAACTATCAGTTGTTTTTAATTTAAGCATAGCCCTCTCACACCTTTTTTGCGCTTTGAAAGCAGTATCTTCCTCGGTAGAGTTTCCCCAGAAGATTACTCCATAATTCAGTGTTGAACCTACATAAGCCTGGTATGCCATCACAACAGTCGATATATTGACCACTCCTGAAAGCATGTACAAAGCATAGGAGAATTGAGATAGTTTAGTGCTTACTGAGTCAACATGTATTTTCCAGTTCAAATTGCAATCAACATTCAAACCTAAGAATTTACTGAATTCAACTTCTTTAATTGATTGTACAAGAAAGTTAATGTTGTTAGATTTAGGTATTTTCCTGTTTCTAAAATACATAATGTTTGTTTCAACATCAAAGTCCTCGTGCGTTTTATTCAGGAGTTGCAGGAACTACGCCCTAAGACAATCCCGGCGGTCGTCACAGTACCTAACTAGACGAGCCTGCATATAGGTCTAGCACCTAGTAACGATTGTTTGGTTCTTCTCCCTCACTGATGCTTGAATCTGTAACGTCATTACAGTTATATGCTCCCGGTGTGAGCGCACCTTACAATAACAAATTTTACTGTCACACACAATGTCGACTCGAAATTGTAAATATGACACTGACGGTCAATCATGACCCTTGTGAGCCGTGCAGCGTTCTCTCGGCATTAAATGTCAATATAATTGAGTAAACAAATTTTCCGGGTGAAGCGGAGAACTAATGGACTGTGTGTATTTCCTACTGATAATGAAAAAGCGAACGAACAATGATAAAAGTTGGGTTTTATTTTAGAAAATATACAGAAAGACAACGACAGACAAGTGACAAGTAAAAAGCACTAAAATGTCATTATAAAAACAGAGAAACCATAAATCAGTACAAAAAGGTTACATGGCTCAGCAACATGCCGGCCCCTTGTGCAGAAATGCACAAATTAACTGGGGAGCCTGATAACTTTCCGCTGGGGGCGGCGCAACATGCCACCAGCGGTTGCAACGTCCAACACTCTAACCACTCCATCTTTTCCGGGGTATAGGGCGGAGACACGTCCTCGAGGCCAAGTCCCTCGTGGCAGGTTCTCGTGACAACAAGGACTGGGTCGCCCACTGCAAGTTCCACCGACCGTGACCCTGTTTGCCGGGGCTGCAGAGTCGACAAAACTTCACGCACCCACCGGTTCCAAAAATGATCTGCGAGCCGCAATGCCTTGCGGTACTCAAACCGACTGCAGAGATCTCTATCAGTTAGGCTGGCTGGTAGCATTTGTGTTGAAGACGCACCGATCAAAAAATGGAAAGGCATCAAGGTCTCCTGGTCTTCCGGGTCCACGGATACGTGAGTGAGCGGTCGAGAATTGACAATAGCTTCGGCTTCGAGCAACAGAGTTTTCAGCACTTCCTCTTTAGGAGCTCGCTCTTGAAGTGTGGCAGACAAAGCGACCTTTATAGCGCGTACCATCCGCTCCCAGCATCCGCCAAACGTAGGTGCAGCTGCAGGTATGAAGCGCCACGTGATGCCTCTGTTCGCTGCGAAATCCTCAAGGTCGCCTCGGTAAAATTCTTTCAGTATTCGGTCGGCCCCCACAAATGCCGTGCCGTTGTCCGAAAAGAGCATCTTAGGTATTCCTCTTCTGGCGATGAACCTACGCAAGCTCATAATCGCTGAATCGGCGGACAGACTGTGGACCAACTCTAAGTGTACGGCTCTAGTGGTCATGCACGTAAATAGGGCCACATACCGCTTCTCGTGCCTGCGGCCTATGGTAGTTGTTAAAGGCCCGAAGTAGTCGATGCCGGTGAAAGTAAAAGGCCGACGGTGATGCGCTATTCGCTGCGAGGGCAAGTCGCCTGTCACTGGAATCGCTGGTTGGCTCTTTTTGATGCGACAAAATAGACACCGGCTTGCAATGCTCCGTACGGTAGGCCTCAGGTGAACTATCCAGTACTTTTGCCTCAACTCATTTATAACCAACTCGTTGTTACCGTGGCTGGCAGCTTTGTGATAGTGTAGGACCAGCAGTCTGACGACAGGATGTTTTCCGTCCAACAAAAGCGGCCGACGAACGTCTTCATGCACATCTGTGACAGCACCTATCCTACCAGCCAGTCTTAACAGGTTGTCTTCTCCCAGTGTGGGCGACAATTTGGCGAGTCGACTTTTCTTGGGGACAGGTTGTGATTGTAGTAGGCAGTGGAACTCTTCCTTGAAGCTGTCGATCTGACTCTGCAGTAAAATTTGCCTTTCAGCGGCTTTCATGTGATCCGCTGTAAGAGGGGCTAGGGTTGTGGACGTTGCATTACGTAGGCGATTAGGACCGCGAGAATAATTGCGGAACAATGCAACTGCTTGGATTACGCGAGCTGTAGCGCGTAAAAGACGGAGCCAGTCACTGAAGCGGCTGCAATTCGCCGTCACTGGGGTTGGTAAGGCGATTGATGCGACGGTCAGGAGTCCCACCAATTCAGTGGTTTTAAGTTCGTCTCGAACTGGTGTGACCCCTGCTGGCTCTACAGGCCAGTGCTTCGGGGACTTAAAAAGAAAAGAAGGCCCACCAAACCAACGTGACGACAACGTCAATTTGATATTACGCGGGCGTGTCGCGTCATCCGCAGCGTTCAAGTCGGTTGGTACCCATTTCCAATCAGTAACATTCGAATTTTCAATAATTTCGCCAATTCTATGCGCAACAAACGGCTTGAACGTTCGCGCATCGCTACGCAACCATCCCAGGACAGTCATAGAGTCGGTCCAGAAAAAGGTGTTAGTCGGCTTTTTACGATGACTGTCCTTAATAGTCAGAGCAAGGCGAGAGGATATCAAAGCAGCCTGAAGCTCCAAACGGGGAATGGATGTCGGCTTTAATGGAGATACCCTTGCCTTACTTGAAATCAGAGCGAGTCGAACCGAGCCATCTTCGTAAGCAAGCCTCCAGAATGCAACACATGCAAACGCGTGCTCGCTGGCATCGGCAAAGACATGAAGTTCGCGGTATAAAGGTTCTGAGTTCAAGGAAGACGCATACCAACGGGGAACCTTGACGGTCGTGATATTAGCCACCGCCCGAAACCAATCAGACCACTTCGAAGCCTCTGAAGGTGGAAGCTTATCATCCCAACCGATATTGGACCTCCACGCCTGCTGGAACAATATACGACCCCAAATTACGATAGGTCCCAGTAAGCCCAATGGGTCATAGATACGCATTAAATGCGAAAGAACCTTCCGTTTCGTGAGAGGGTTAGGTAGGAATTTCTCTAAACCGGTTCGGAATCCTAACACGTCAGTCGTAGGTTGCCAGGCTATACCTAATGCCCTTATGCTGCTTGAGTTTGAGACAAGGTCAATTTCCGATGGTGGGGCGGCCCGCAAATCTTCTGGAACAAGATTTAATGCCGCCTGATCATTAGAAATCCACCCTCTCATCTCAAGACATGCAGCACGGTGCACGGTGACAATATCAGCCGCGATCTGTGCAGCATCATGGACGTCATCGTGCGAGCCCAAGTAGTCATCCGAATAGTGGTCGTATAAAATAGCATCCACGGCCTTAGGATATGATTGTGCAAATTCTCTAGCATTTTTATTTTTGAGATACTGCGCAATGAAGGGACTACAGCATGCACCGAAAATGACAGATGTCATTCTGTACTCGACTATCGATTGCTTCTCGGTATCTGAATTTGCTTCTGGTCTCCAAAGATAACGTAATGCATCCCTATCTTCTTCCCGAATTCGAAATCGCAAAAACATCTCCTTAATATCCGCAGTGAGTGCGAAACGACCCTCTCGAAAACGAAATAAAATACTTAAAAGAGACTGGAGCAAATCAGGACCGGGAAGCAACATTGAGTTCAAACTGACACCCTCATTCACGGCAGCGGCATCATGAACAACGCGCAACTTACGCTTCTGCGGGTGATATACCCCAAAATGTGGTAAATACCATCTAATGCTATTAAAATTACCGTTGTTGCTAGAGAACTTGCACTAGGGGGTACTGGGGTCACATTCCTCTGCGTACCCTTTGAGCAACATGTTTTTAATAAATGCGTGGTAGGCGTGTGCGAAATCGTGTTCCCTATGCATACGGCGCTCCAGGCTCAAAAAACGAGACAAAGCTTGGGCGTAGCTGTTTGGAACGCGCGTTATGTCCTCCTTCCAAGGGAGACCGATCTCAAAATGTCCAGACGGTAACCGCTTGGCGGTAGACTCTAGAATGTCCATCGCTCGTCTGTCTTGCTTATTGAGCTGGGTTTCCTGTTTGCAAATACCTATAGACTCGAGCTTGTAATTTTCCTTGATTAGGAACTCTAAAGAGTCTGTCAATACCTCCTTAACACTAACATGGCTTATAAAATTAATGACCTTGGTTTTGCTGGTCGAACACCCATATAGTACCCATCCTAGCGCTGTTAAGCAAGCCACTGGCTCATTTCGGCCACCTTTCCGAACCTCCTGACTAATTGATAGGTGCCAGTGGTCGGCGCCGATAAGTACCATAGGGGTGGCGTCGACGTAGGACAAAACTTCGATTAAGTCGGTTAAATGTGAAAACGATGCAATAGAACTCCTATTAATAGTTTGTGATCGTAAGGAGAGTGAGTCAATAGATCTAGCATTGTCTATTAAAAATACCTCACTTGTGTACCTGTCCTTAATATTAAAATGCACCTGACAAATATTCGTCTCTTCAGGCCCCGTGAGCCCAACACTAGAGGCGATACTTGCGTCGATCAAAGTTGTGGTGCTCCCGTCATCAAGCAACGCGTAAGTATCGATACTACCGGCAGGGCCAGAGACGGTCACTGGTATAACTTTAAGGAACGTGCGCAAATGTGTAGGTTCCCTACGGTTTACCTGTTGCGTACCAGTTACAGAAACTACTACTTTTTCAACCTTAGAGTCAGAACAGGCAGTAGAAGCAGTAGGTTTCGGTAAAAGGATAGAATTTTCATTCTCTGTAGTGCAAACATTATTATTTTGTAATAATTGCCTACCATGAAGAAGCGGATTGTGGCGGGCAAGACAACCGTCAATACCACAAGGGTTAACCTTACATGTTTTCCATTGATGCGGGCTTCGTCTTAGACAGCGGTAACAGACTTTGGAATTACGCAGCCAACGCCATCTATCGTCAACGGAAAGAAGCTTAAACTCAGAGCATGACTTTATGTTGTGATAGTTTTTACAAAAGCAACACTCTTGTTGGGTGGAGGAAGACCCTACATTGATTTTAGCAACAGAAGCGTGCGAGGTGGAATGAATATTGTCACGCTTAAAAGGTTTTTCGTGAACGTTAGGCGCAGGTGTTGAAAAAGCGGTTTCAGGCAACAAAGTAAATTTAATATGCTGGTCTAGCTCACGCCTTAAAAAATCAGAAAGTATCTCTAACTTTGGACGCTGTGTAGTGTCCTGCATCGCAAAATCTGACCATCTAGGCTTCATAGTAACATTAAGTTTACCTAACACAGCGTAAAAAAGTTCTGGAGAGTACAAATATTCAACTTTGTTTAGTAAACGTATCGTAGAAACGCTATTACGCACTCGATTGGCTATAATCCCTAGTTCTTTTAGGTCGTTACCTAGCCGCGGGAGGCCTTTCAAGGCAGCTACTTCCCTGTAGACGACCAACTCGGGACGCGCGAAGTTCTCTTCCAGTGCGCGTATCACTTCTTCAGGATCCTCACTGGACAACAGCACAGACGCCACGGCATCATAAGCGGCCCCACTGAGGGCATTCTGTAGGCGTGCTATGTTCTCTAGAGGAGAAAAAGATCGTTTAGAAAAATTATAAATACGTTTAAAGAGTAGCCATTGCAGCGTATCGCCAGAAAACAAAGGAAGATTGGGGACCTTTGACTTTCCTTGACCAGAGGCGAGTGCTTTAGCTGCGGCGGCTGTATCTGCTACAGCTTGTAACAATACAGAAGATTGAGACTTGTTAAAGTCACAACTTCCGCAACTTTGAGTGGAGGTGAACAGCCCTCCATTGCAGGAGCTTTGGTGACGAAGGGAGCCTCTCTATTAGTAGCAGTATGGTTGCGAACAATAGAGGATGCAGGGTCCCGAGTGGCCACGTATGCCGGGATTGGTGGCATTAAGTGGCCGGGGAGAGCAACAGCAGCGGCACCGCTGTCGCCCTCTTCTGCGAAAGGGTCTCTATCATTAACACTACTAAAATTATGATTCTTTACCCATGTTTGTGTTCGCTCTACGCTTACTGGTATGCTTCTACTTCCGCGGCTGCTTGCTGCCTCGGCGGCGATAGCAGCTAGCTCTGCTTGTAGCTCACGGTCCTCAACCTCTTTTTGAACTTGAGCGAGGTGACGTTCTCGTTCGACAAGCTCCAGCTCGCGGTCCAACTGCTTACGCAGTAGAAGAGCCTCGGCCGCAGCTTTACGTGCGCGAATCGTCGCGGACGATTGTGACAATCGAGAGGTGGCACTAGCAAGTTGAGGTGATGACATGACTTTGCCTTTGCTACGAGTGATCATACCAGTATGAAACTAAGTGAAAATAAACGAAAACGAAAATCAACGAAAAATATGATAATCGAGAAAAAAGTGAATTTAGGTACGTGGAACAAAATTACGGATGAAGGACCAAACAATGAAGCGGAGAACTAATGGACTGTGTGTATTTCCTACTGATAATGAAAAAGCGAACGAACAATGATAAAAGTTGGGTTTTATTTTAGAAATATACAGAAAGACAACGACAGACAAGTGACAAGTAAAAAGCACTAAAATTTCATTATAAAAACAGAGAAACCATAAATCAGTACAAAAAGGTTACATGGCTCAGCAACACCGGGATCAATTGAACACTTAATAATGGACGGATCTTCCTTTACATATCACTGAGCATTTGATCAGGATTTTTTTTGTAGTACTATATATTTTATAGTACAAGAAGGGTGGCAATACCTAGCGGTAAGCAGTTACCGTAGCCCGTAGCCTACAGACGCTCGTAGCACCTTGAGCACTACTCACGGTTTGTTACTGTAGCCTATAGACGCTCGTAGCACCTTGGGACTACTCATGCGTTGTCACCGTAGCCTATAGACGCTCGTAGCGGCTTGGGTTCTACTCGCGCGTTGTCACCGGAGCCTATAGATGCTCGTAGCAGCTTGATCACTACTCACGCGTTGTCACCGGAGCCTATAGATGCTCGTAGCAGCTTGATCACTACTCACGCGTTGTCACCGGAGCCTATAGATGCTCGTAGCAGCTTGATCACTACTAACGCGTTGTTATCTCAGCCTATAGACGCTCGTAGCACCTTGCGCACTAATCACGCGTTGTCATCGTAGCCTATAGACGCTCGTAGCACCTTGAGCACTACTCACGCGTTGTGACCGTAGCCTATAGACGCTCGTAGCACCTTGGGACTACTCATGCGTTGTCACCGTAGCCTATAGACGCTCGTAGCAGCTTGGGCACTACTCACACGTTGTTACCGTAGCCTATAGATGCTCGTAGCACCTTGGGCACTACTCACGCGTTGTCACCGTAGCCTATAGACGCTCGTAGCACCTTGGGACTACTCATGCGTTGTCACCGTAGCCTATAGACGCTCGTAGCAGCTTGGGCACTACTCACACGTTGTTACCGTAGCCTATAGATGCTCGTAGCACCTTGGGCACTACTCACGCGTTGTCACCGTAGCCTCTAGACGCTCGTAGCACCTTGGGACTACTCATGCGTTGTCACCGTAGCCTATAGATGCTCGTAGCAGCTTGGGCACTACTCACACGTTGTTACCGTAGCCTATAGATGCTCGTAACAGCTTGGGCACTACTCACGCGTTATCACCGTAGCCTATAGATATTCGTAGCAACTTTGGCACCTTGGGCGATTTTCTGCAGGTCGAGGTCAATATTTGACGGTCAAAAATACTAATGTATCTCTCACATAGCCTATGGATACCACCGCCTTTCCTCACGCTGTGTTTCGGATTGAGGGGAAAGGTAGCCAGTGTAATACTGGGCATGGAAGGCGTTTCATCTTCGGCTTCGGGATGACAACGCACCAACAATACCAAGTGACTTTTTCCTTGTTAGTGCAGGTGTCTGTAGGCGACGTACCACCGGGTATCTGACTACCGTCGCATCAGCTTGCTTGTCATCAAGTTGTATAAAAGAACCATGAACCATAGTTCATGACAACATTTCTAATTTAAAATATAAAGAAGTCAGAGCATGTTCCCGGATATCAAGACACCGAAAACGCCAAACGAATATCCGCTTCCGTTGACTACGAGTAAAGGTGAATCGAATTGTGACAGCAGCGGGTGTCACGTCTCTTAGGGCTAGACGGAATCAAGATACTCTCGTGCTTGCGGTTGAATGTGCAAAGGAAATTATGGCATATTTTTTAAGCACTTCTAGTACAAAATTATTTGTTATCCGACACAACGGTCTTAATGAATTGTGACATGTAACTTTAACTTTCATCAAATTTTTCTTTATAAAATGTGATGAAACAATGTCGATTAAGACTCGTCGTAGTCGTCGATTATAATTTCAGGTTTCTATCATATCTGCCTTATTAATTTAGTAAGATTTTTTTTTGTTCCCGTTTTAAAAAATGTAATCTTTCGGGTATTCCACTATGACGGTAGGGAGAGTAATAAGCTATAAGGAAATCATACGTTAGAGTTACTGGGGAGTTTTAGTGGGTATTCCTAGTGCTGTGATAGGCACTGGGTGACCACGTCTATCGTTTGGCCAGCGGCGGACAGGTCTGTAGTCGGATTTCGCCCCGAAAAAAAAGGTAACGTAACTTTCAAAACCAATTTTTGATGTACTGCCTTTGACCTCTACGGAAAACTGAAACTGGCGAGCAAATCATCAGAACTTAAGAAGACGGCTCACCTGAAAGGTGGTAATTAGCTACAGTTTCATAAAGACACCTGCAATAACAAGGCAGAAATCTACTTAATTTTTTATTTTAACATTATTATAAATATTTGAAAAAATAATTAGTAATTAAAATATAAAACTAGAAAAATTTTCCCGTCCTGAGGCGGGAATCGAACCCGCGACCTTTCGCAATCCGGGCGACTACTCTGCTCAGTTGGTTACAGCAGTCGCCCGGATTGCAAAAGGTCGCGGGTTCGATTCCCGCCTCAGGACGTGAAATTTTTTCTAGTTTTATATTTTAATTACTAAGGCCAAAATCCCTTAGTATGGCAGTTGCGTAGTCATTCTAAGGCCTAAGAAGAAATGCCTTCCATGCCCAGTCATTACACTGGCTATATACGGCTAAACCTAACTTCTCTTCAATTTGAAACACAGCGAACTGTTTTACGGCCCAAATTGTAGAAGTTATGTACGAGTATCTGCCCAAACAATCCTATAAAGGTACGGGCCTACCACCTAGTAAAAGCTTGGCAGTTCTTTTCTGAACCAAATTACGTGAAAGGCTTTCCAGTAAAGAGTTACTTGCTATAGGATGTACAAATCTTTATCCTGGCGTTTGCTTTCAAATACCCACAATCATTTCATTTTCCACAGACATTGCGAGTGTCTTAAAATCTAAATAGGTACGTATAGGTTTTATGTTACTACCGGTTTTACGTTCAGGCTTTCACAGCTTTTACGTTTAAAGCGAACGTTAGAATAATTATGGCGTAGCAAAATCTAGGTCAAGTAATAATCCAAGACTTTTCTGTGTAACAAGAAACAAAATAAAAAGGGATAAAACTCTGGTTTGAGAAAGAACCTCTTTAATCTGCGCATCTTGCTACAGCCATTATAAATTTATTATGAAATTGGAAGCAAAGTTTTTTTTTTGATAAATACAAGTTGATTTTCTTATGGAAAAGTTTTTCGATTCAATTGGGAAACTATTTCACCACAAAAGAATAACAACAACAAAGAATAGAATTAGTTGCGTCACCGTTTTATCAAGACTGAATAGGGATGTTGACAAATTTTGGGAAAATATTTCATGTCGTGTATAAGTACCTAAAATAGCCCGAAATAGTAAACATAATTATTTTAAAACGACTAATTTATTCAAAATCGTGTATCTCAAATTTCGTTTCAGATTTCGCTCTAAAACGCCAATACATGTGTTGTGACGTCACCTGTTACCAAGCACTGCTAATTAGATGGCAGTGCTTAGTAACAGATAAAAAGGAAAACCATCTAAATGATCATGGGGTCACAGAGCATAAAAACAAATAGTAGTATAATTTACGTTGATTGTAATCTTGCTTCATCTGTGGTAACTTAATAATATTCTCAAGTAAGAAAATTGATGTAATAAAAATAATTACATATCAATCAATAATATCCATAAAAATTGGATTATGAAATCATAACCCAAAAGTTTCAATATTCCCCAAAAGTGGATAAAAATTAGGTTGAAGAACAAAGTATGAAACTATACTGAAACTGAAAGGGTTTTGAAGACAAAAATAACAAACTTATGCATTCCTGTCGGACGGAAAACAACATTTATACTGGAAGAAACAGAAAATAGGGCGACAGTCTGACACCGAGATTATTCTTATATACGAGGACTCGATATTGTCAGTGAAGAGGGTTGGATAAACTTTTAGAATTACTACATACAGATAAATTGGTTTCTGTAACTAGAAACTAAAAAATAAAAAGATAATTTATGGGCTAGAAGACTATTTTCTTACAAAACATTAGTGAAAGTTACACCATATTACCACCACAGAAGTAATATGGTGTAACATAATATTGTGTACTCGCCTGCGAAATTATGAATGGATGTTCACGCAATCACGCCGATCAGCTGAATCACAAAACCGAAATCATTACGGTGATAAGGGCTCAAAAAAGAGCTCGGTGGTGTAGTGGTTAGAGCGCTCTGGTTTCGATTACGAAAGCAAAGCAACTTTCGCCATGGTCGATTCCGGGATGGGTCAGCCAAATTCGTAATCTCGAGCTTTTCCGTGCTTCGGAAGACACGTAAATCCATTGCCCGAGGTTGCTACTGCAACCGCTTCAACTCACTAACCCGCATTGGGCCAGCGTGGTGGTGTTATGGCCCAAACTCCTCATGTGTTGCTCCCATGTAGGAAGGCCTGTGTCCAGCAGCGAGACTTATATAAGCAGTGAGATGTAAAAATTAACTTTGAACCTAACAATCACACAAACACTCCTCAATACGATCTGCCTTGACAGATAATGATCGCCCTTCGATATTATGATATGATGGGGACACCCGGTGATAACCAAGGTGATAATTCCAATAGTGCCAATTCTAAGAAAAAAGTTGATACGACCATTTAATTTTCACAGTTTTGGCAGAAATCAGCTGTAAGCTAAACGTCCTCTCCCTTTCAGAGTGGAAATAGCCTATCTTCTCTTCCGAATAAAAGACGGAGAGATATAGACTACCCCTCGAATGAAACCTCGAAATTTATGTTTACAAATAGGAAATAAGGAAATAAGAAAGGCGGTGGCACCTACCCAGGCGTCTAACCCCCAGTAAAAAATATTTAGACAAAAAAATTAAAACCGACTTCAAAAAACTGAAAAGGATAAAATAATTAAATTTTAGTAGGTACTCATCCCCTAGGAACATATTTTTGGAGATGCTTTATCTATGGTTCCTGGAAACAACTTAGCACCAACTCCAAAAATATGTTCCTAGGGGATGAGTACCTTCTAAAATTTAATTATTATATCCTTTTCAGTTTTTTGGAGTCGGTTTTAATTTGTGTTTAAATATTTTTTTTCACAATTTTTAGTGATAACTTTTGAAGGTCAAAGCTAGATGGGTGACCGTGAGCTTATATTGATTTCTACTCTCGTATCATTTCACTAAAAATTCATAGGAAAGCAAAAATCCGCAATTTCGCATATGTAGACGACTTAATTTTTTCAGTTTTTTTTATTTAAAAACTAAACTACCCAATGGATTTAAAAAAAAAATATAAGATCAAATGGGAACTATTCCGCATCGAACAAAAAAAGTATCATCAATATCGGTTCACCCAGTCAAAAGTTCTGAGGTAACAAACATAAAAAAAACCGACAGACGAATTGATAACCTCCTCTTTTTTTTGAAGTCGGTTAAAAAGGTACGACATTTTTGTTACAATTATAAATAAAATTTGGTGCAAGTAGTGATAAAATACACATAGTATACACATAGTCTGTATAAACTAAAGCTGAACTAACAACTAAAACTCTTGAGTACATGACCAGTTGGAAAAAAACTGTCCCGGCTCAGCTCGCCTCGCTGAAAACATTCGCTCGAAAAATAACTATTGTAAAACTTTTGCTCCAAACGCGCGCCATTTGTGTTAAAATGCAAATTTTTAGCAGCGATTGTTATAAGGTACATATTCTTTTTATTTATGAAGGTTGAAGGACGTATTTTATCTCTAAAAGGTTAATTTTATAGTGAATTTAGGACAACTGAACAAAAATTCGTTACAAGTATATAACGGACGGCTGATGGGACGTTAAAGTTCTAAAATGGCGACCATGTACTGGAAAGCGCAAAGTAGGACGGCCTCCGTCTAGATGGACATACGATCTGGTCTGGGTCTCGGGCAGCCGTTGGATGTTGTCTGTCCAGAACCGTTCTATTTGGAAATCGATGGGGGAGGCCTTTGTTCAGCTGTGGATATCATAGACTAGTATTATAATGATGATGATGATGATATAGGGAATTGTGGATGATGAGTATTCATTTCTAAAATCACAACGTTTTCAACTCTGTAAGATCAATTTACGTAGGTACAGCTAGTTGACAACAAAACAAAAACAAAAGATACCAAAGGGTCCCATGGAAGATAAGGAAAGGTAAGATTAGAGTATAAGTAACCACTCTTAACACATTTTTTTTTATACTACTAGATGACAAACAAGCTGACGGCCCACCTGATGGTAAGCGGTTACCGCCGCCTATAGACACCTGCAATAACAAGGAAAAATCACTTGATATTGCAGGTGCGTTGTCATCCTGGGGCCTAAGATGAAATGCCGTCCATGCCCAGGCTACCTTTCCCCTCAATCCGAAACACAGCGGACTGTTTCACGGCTGAAATAAGAAAGGCGGTGGTACCTACCCAGACGACCCTATATACGGGCCTACAACCTAGTACATTTATTGCCGGACACTCGGATCCGAGTGCAAGTATGCGCCTACCACTTATTTTGTTTGGTTTATTGCTTGCTGATGGCTGGTGAACGCGCGTTTCGTACGTCCACATAGGCATGAAATTGTACTCATAAAATTTTGCATTGGTTTTGACAAACTGCTTAATGTCTGTGAGCGATAGAGCCGCGTTCATGAAAAATAATAGTGTGGCACCTGACTGGATTTTTATATTAGCCCTTGGCAGTGAATGTGTAAAAAGACCTTCAGACACATTGTTTCCATACATTAAACCGGAGCTCGGGTACATTATACTTAAAGACATTAATGATTTTGCTCCTTATTTGAAATACGCATTGAAATAAGGGCCCGAGTGTAAACATTTTTTTAAATTAAAATGGGCTTGCTCTTGATCCCTTGCTCCGAGAGAAGTTGATCCCCATCAACGATGTAGCGAGCTAACCCAGAAGGTGCCTATTTAATCCAGCTTTAAAGGAATTCAGGTTATATGCAGGGAACACCGAAGCTGGTAGAGCATTCCACGCCCTGGCCGTGCGTATTATAAAAGAGGATGAAAAGCGTCTATCCCCCACACTCTTTCTTCTTCATATCAATGACATGCTTCCGTTAGGAAGCAATCATTGCTATGCAGATGACAGTACAGTGCATGGGGGATATTACGGTCGCCCAGGGACTGGAAAACCTTTCGTCGCCTATAAGTCTCTTGACTCTGCGTTCTACCGAATCCAAACAAGTTGGTATTTAGCTGAGCCGTCCCAGGCACGATCGGCTATGTGCTTTATAAAGAGTAAGAACCCCTCCAGCGGTGAAGTATTGCTACACTTTATTAAGGAATGAGGATGTACAGTTTCTTGGCCACAATTTGAGATACTGAATTGTTCTGTATTTTAGTGGCATTCAACGTCACCAGATTGTCGTCTCCCCAATGAGAGATTTTACTTAAAATCTTATCCGTACGTTTCACCATATTCTCCCTGAGAGAATGAACAACCGCCGAACTGTCTTTTGCGCTGGGCATGTACCTATCTCACTGTCATCTACCTACTCCAGAAAACAAAATTATACACAAGTCATTGATGTGCAGCAGGAAGGGAGTCACAGAGAGAACAAAACCTTGAGGAACTCCGGCACCAATAGCCATAAGATCAGAAGAGCAGCCGTCAAGGACAGCTCTTATTGACCGCTCACTCAAAAGCTGGGATTCCGTATGAAGGAAGCTTGCTTAAAAGGCTATCAAGCCAAACCCGATTAAAGGCCTTTCAGATGTCTAGAGACACAGCCAACCCTTTGCCGTGTTTAACAATGGCCTCGCCCCAGATATGCGTGACGTAGACTATAAGATCACCGGTTGTACATAATTTTGCTGCTGTACGTCTATAGTAATTTGTACAGATTTCAAACGAGAACCTAATTTATTAAACTGCGTAAGACAAGTATATTATTTGATTATTAAATACCCATTCAGAAAAATATCTAAAGCAGAAAAAAGTAATTTCTTCGAGTGTCGATTTCGTCTAGTCTATCTGTATACTCGTTCGAGTGTTGTGATATAATGTTTTTGACTTTGTGAGAATAAACATTAGCTTATAAAAGTTAGAATTCCTTGGTAGCCTTCGTGATATGTCGCGGGTTCAATTTCCGCCCAGGTCACGAATTTTTTCTAGTTAGTGTCTTCCACGCCCCGTTGACACTGGCTACCTTTCCCTTCACAGCGAACAGCTTCACGCCCGAAATAAGCAAGGCTAACTGCCAAAATGCTCAGATATGATTCTTACATTTCAGTCTAATAAACATGAAATCCACACTGAAATAGTCTAAGTTCGGTAGTATTAACCAAAAAACTCGTTAATTTCCCCCGAGACTGGCGCGTATTATTTTTTAGAGAAAGACGTCAGGGCTCGCGTATCATCGTTAGATGACGTCAAGTTTCATTATATAATACATGCTATTTACCTTACCACTGAGATGTTCCATTAGAACAAGCTTCTATATACATTTTCAATTTACTTTTAAATTAATCTCGTATGGTCCGTCCGAGAAAATAGTTTTTTATACCAAACACGTCAATTTCTCATTGACTGAACACTAGGTGGGCGTTAAGTGGAATATGGAATATATCGTGAAGGTTACCTAGCTAGTGTAGCGAAAGAACGATTCAATGATTCGTGGAAGTATGATAAAACAAGTTTCCAGACTCACACACAGTATAAAACCTACCGAGTCTGATCTGGGTACGTCACAGATAAAAAGATTATAACATTGAAGATGGAGAAAATAAATTGATGAGATGAGACCAAAACGAGCTCCTTGCTCCTGTTAAGGTATATGCTAGTGGTATATCGTAAAACGGCTCTAAATAACTCCCCATGGTGCCTTAAAAAGTGATTTTATGAACGCGATAGGCAAAGCTGAGTGTGAGTAAAGCTCAAAGCTGATTGTGACTTCTACTTCTACATCACCAAAGATGTAATAAGCGCAGAATTATCAGTTATATTCTACACAAGACCTTCGTAGACCAGTAGGAATATGGGATTTGACACAAGTTGGAAAAGCTCTTTCAAAATCCATAGTAGGTACGGCGATGAAAAGCGCAGTCTTAATTCCTAATCTTTTATCGAAGTATGTGTCCGGACTTCATACCATCAGAATTACTTTCTGTGAGAAACATGGGGCGTAAAAATCACAGCAATATATGACCCTCTAAACAACAGCATAGTTATTGCTTAAGGGAGTTGATACAAATGGAGGTTAATTGGCCTAAGGTTGTCAGGGCTCTTGGCTAAACGGGGTTATCGACAGCAGAGTGGCGACATGGTGCAGCAGTGGAATTTTGGCAAATGATAATCAGGTTGATGTCAACCCAATATGGTTCTATGGAAAGTGATCAGTACAGGATTTTATTAAAAGTAAAAGCACCTCCGTGCATCGGAAGGCACGTTTACCCGTTGTTCCAGATGCTACAGCAACAGCTTTAAGCAATGAATCCGCATTGGGCCAACATGGTGGTGCCATGACCCAAACTCCTCACGTGTATCTTCCATGCAGGAAGGCCTGAGCTTAGCACTAGGACGTGGATGATGATGAATAGCAAATAGCATGTTGTCTGCTAGTCGCAAATGAGATCACTACCTTGAGCGTGGATAAGTGGCAATCTGTATTATTTGGTGGACATGGAAGGAATGTTTAGTATCTAGGTATTTAATATGTGGGCGATGGATAGTTTTCATGTACTGGTTATTAAGTCCTTCTACGAGTGTATATTATTGATAAAGTAAAGTATGTGATAAAAGTACCTATTGGTTTCAGTTTCGCCGTTTTAGGTTTTGTTATACTATATGAAACCTTCAACTTACGAACCGCATACAATCCTTGCCAAGAAGTTTATTCGGTAAATTGCAATTTATGAAGTACTTACATATAGTTATTGGTATATTAAAGCTGACAATCATGATTGAAATTGAACAGCATACAATATTATATGTGAGTGTGCAACCGAGCTGCACGATTTGATTCCACCTGCCCGTTTCCATCGTCGAGGATCCAGGCGTCGATTGGCGTATCATCCTTACGTTGTTGATGTTCCATTTATCCGCACAAAACGCTTCGCCAACACTTTTATAATGCGAACAGCAAAGGAGTGGAATTCCCTGTCTCCTGATATTTTCCTCGAGCGATACAACTTGGAGCTCTTCAAGGCTAGAGTGAATAGGAAATTTCTAGGTGAGCACGTAACACCGTCGACCACATCGGCACTTAACATCAGGTGAGATTGTGGTCAAGTGCCTACCTATACGCGCATAAAAAAATAATAATAAAAACCTGTTGCCGTTATCAATTTCGAGCAATAAGCTAAGAAGCAAAAAAAACACGTTTGTTGTATGGGAGCCCCCTTAAATATTTATTTTATTCTATTTATTAGTATTTGTTGATAAAACGGCAACAGAATTACATCATCTGTGAAAATATTAACTGTCTAACTATCACGGTTCAAGAGATGCAGCCTGTTGACAGACGGTCGGATGGAAAGGCGGACAGCGGAGTCTTAGTAATAGGGCCCCGTTTTACCCTTTGGGTACGGAACCCTAAAAACGTGCATAAATCTTGAAACATTAAAATATAAAACGCGAAACTTTGTTTCAATTGGTAAATTAAAATCCTTTCGTTAGCTAATAAACGAATCAACGTTGAACTCTCTGAGCGGTTTTACCTCGCCGTAGCCCCAAAAACAGTTTTCAACATACGGTAAAATTAAATTACAATCAGCAGAACAAACAAGATGGACGCACGCGGTCGGGAACTCTAATTATTTAATCATATCGCTTCTGAAACAAAAATAATGAACAGCCGTGCCCTGGGACTGAGTTTTATTACACTAGATTTATAGGCTTATATTTGACAAGAATAAATTTAACAGGTAGAGAATGCATAACGGCAATGAGTTCATATTGTACCAGATCATTTGCAATGCATTTGCATCTGTCGATCAATTCTTTTAGCAGCGGCTCTGCTGGCGGGCTCGATGGCCTCGCGCCACAACATTTGAAAGATTTAACTTCTGTTGGCTGCGGTGACGCGGGCGAGTTGCTGTTGAAGGAGCTGACTGCACTTTCTAACCTTATGCTTACCGGTAATGTTAATCCTGCTATTGTTAGCGTCCTCTATGGGGCCAACCTCTGCGCTCTCAAAAAAAAAGATGGTGGAATAAGACCGATTGCGGTCGGTACCTGTTACCGTCGCTTAACAGCCAAAACCTGTTGCAGAGCAGTAAAGGAAAGCCTCACAGATTATTTTCAGCCAACTCAATTAGGTTTTGGCTCGAGGGGTGGTTGTGAGGCTGCTGTGCATGCTCTGCGTACTTTCTTGGACAATGAGTGCGGTTCACCTATTTTAGACGATTCAATTTCCTTTTTCGTAAATGAAAAAATTCCACCCTTAACAGATTTATGTCATAGGCTTCTAAAAATTAGCACTCACATGGCTTACATAATTCTCCGTTTTTGCCTTTTTGTTCCCAAATTTATGTATACTCTTCGTTCCTGTCAACTTTGGAAATTTCCTGACCTTCTTTCGGAACTGGACAGTAGAATGAAAGAATCACTTTCTACTGTTCTGAATATCAATCTTTGCGATCGTTCTTGGTCTCAAGCATCATTGCCAATACGTTTCGGAGGTTTAGGTATAAGGAAATTTCAAGTGTTTCTCTTCCGGCCTTTTTATCTTCCATTTATAGTACGCGTCCTTTAATTGACAAAATTTTAAGTGATAGTTTAACTACTTTTGAAGTGTCCCACTTGGCCGAGGCCAAATCTAGCTGGTCAATGACTTGCTCTGGCTCTGACTCTCCTATTTCCCCCTGCTTCCAGAAACAATGGGACGGGCCTCTCTGCGAATTGGTGCGGAACAATCTTTTAGACTACACGAGTTTGTTGCCGGAATCTTCTCGGTAGTTCAACTTTTGGAACCGGTGTAAATTCAGACAGACTGACAGACAGACGGACCGACAGACAGACCGATAGACAGACTGACATAACATTCTTAGCTTACGTAGATGCAGATAAGACAGAGAGACAAACATTATGAAATTGTTAGTTAGTTAATATTATTTTTATGTGATAGACTTAAGGGTTTTTTTGTTGACGATTCAAAAGTGCTTCTTGGGGGCCTAATTGAATAAAGATATTTTCATTTCATTTTCATTTCATTTTCATTTCATTTCATTTCATTTCATTTCATTAAATACGTCAACCAGTTCTGCGGATCGAGCCCGTCTCTCGGCAGTGGGAGAGTGGGAATCTGGTCTATGGCTACAAGCTTTGCCTTCGGCTAATTTAGGTACACTCCTTGACCGCACTGCTTTTCGTTTTGCTATCTGTTTGCGTTTAGGAACCGTCTGCAATGTCCCACACCGTTGCAATTGTGGTAGTTTGGTTGATGATCTTGGTCACCATGGCCTCTCTTGTGCAAGAAGTGCAGGTCGACTTTCCCGGCATGCTGAAATCAATGACATCATTCGTCGGGCTCTCGCTACCTCCGGGACGAGGGGAGCCGAACGGTTTAGCGCGCGATGATGGGAAGAGGCCTGACGGCATGACTCTTGTGCCCTGGAAGATGGGTAGGTCTTTGGTGTGGGACGCTACTTGTGTCGACACCTTAGCCATGTCCCATCTTCCAAGTACCTCGTCGACACCAGCATCGGCTGCTGCTTCCGCTGAAACTCTTAAACGGCGCAAATATGCTGGCTTGTCTAAAGATTACATATTTGAACCGTTTGGAGTTGAGACATTGGGACCTTGGGGTCCAGGTGCTCACCGACTGTTTAGGGACATTGCAGATCGTTTGTGTGAAAGTTTGAGTGACAATAAGGCTGGTATGTATTTCGCACAAAGAATAAGCCTCGCAATTCAGCGAGGTAATGCGACCAGTGTTATTGGTACACTTCCATTTTCAGTAGATTTAGGTGGTGTTTTTTATTTATAAGTTCGGTTAATTTTAGTTTATTTATAGGCCTAAGTTTATTTTAATTTTTATTTCCATTATGTATTTGTTTCTAACATTTAATTAAACGCGGATTAAATTTAATTCAATAACCTGATATTGCAGGTGCATTAAAATTCTGGAGACAAGACGCACGCAACGCACCTGCAATATAAAGTGATTTTTCCTTGTTATTGCAAGTGTCTATAGGCGGCGGTAACCGCTTACCATCAGGTGGGCCGTCAGATTGTTTGTCATCTAGTTGTATAAAAAAAAGATATGTGAGACCTTCTCAAGCGTTCTACTTGGGTATCTGACAATCTTTTTTATTTCATATCGGTGCCCCAAACAGTGACGATAAAAGAATTTAGACGCTTATTGTACTGCGATATCTTGAACTGCTGCGATCTTCTATAAGATGGAGTTGCTACCCCATGTATACAGGGTGATGCCGTCAATACGACAATAAATTAAAACATGGGCTATATTAGTTCATAGAATTGTTTTGCAATACATTATATGTCATATTATTTCATAGAAAAGTCATCAAAGTATCAACTGAATGTATTTGAAAATAGCAAAACATTTCTATAAACTACTATAATAAAATAACCCATGTTTTAATTTATTATCGTCACCACCGCACATCAACAAAATTAGTGATATCTTTGTTATTAAGTATACGTTTACATGCATTTGGCTTAGGAAACGTTACATTTAATAGATATAAGTGAAAAGTTAAGTTTTTAACTGAAATTAGACGAGTATGTTTTTAGTTTTGTTAAGGTTTAGTTTAGTTTTGTAAGTTTTTGTGGTTTTGTTTTGTGGGTTTAGTTTTGTATGTTGTTGTTTTTTTTATTTATATTGCCACTTTTTTTAAAAAGAAATATATTTAGGCCGCATAAAGTCGACATCATACAATCTATGTACCTATTTTACAAAAAAAATTCTGATTAAAAATAACTCGTATTTTTTAAATATACCTTTGAACATAAAAAAGTACCCGTATATGCAATAAACATATTACTTACGAGTATATTTAAAGCCAATACATCGGCTTACACAATTTATTACTTCAACTTATTGTCACGAACGCCTACGGAATTATTATTTGTTGGCGAAAAAGCTACGAAGCAAACTAACATTTATTTATCTTCTTCATAATTTTAGGATAATTTACTCTCAAAAATACTCTTTTGATTAACATTAGGTAGATACCTTATTTTATTTTTATACCACTAAGGTGGCAGCATACGGCCCAGCTGATGGTAAGCAAAGTATTTAAAAGGAAGTTGAGATTTTAAAAAAGCTATATCCGTATCCACCGTAAGTGCACTAAGCCAAACTTTAAACAGACCACACTTTTTGTATCATGCAAGTGATGGTAAAGTTTGGGGCCACCTCATGAACACCATTTCTGATTGTAGATAATAATGTACCGAATAATAATAATAATTTCTTTATTTCAGATTATTCATCCATATAGTGTTAGTAACAATTCTCTTAGTTCTAATGTTAGTAAAAGGCAATAGTTATAATTTCTTTTTTTTAAATCCATATGTATCAACAGCTGTGCCAGTGCAACTCAAAACAGCTACAATGTCACAGCTGCAGCAAATGTACCCAGCGCTTAAGCAGCCGTGAGTCCCAACGTTCAGATAGCGCGCGCAAAATACTGTTTGGGCTGGCGCGCACGCGCGATAGCAGCGATCCGCTTCGCTTGCGCATTATTGCATAGAAGCAATCAGTCCGCGCTTCGGCAAACATCGTGGACGCACTACAGTATCGCGCCAGCCCAAACAATATCCTGAACCCGTTATTGTATTGGACGCGCAGTGCATCATATGCACGCCGCGTAAAGCTAACCCACAGACCACAAGTGTAGAAGATTTGACAGTAAGCTTTAAAGAGTGTTAGCTTTACGTGATTACTACACCGTGCAAATCTCCGAGCCAACATATTGCAACGCACACTCAACGCCCTGCGCTCCCTCTCAATGTCTACGTCATCTGTCATGGTTAACATAACATGGTTTCTATTAGGTAACACTTTTCTTTATTTTATTGCAAAAAAAACGAAATAAAATAAGTATTGTATGAAATGTCAACACAGGAGTCACAAAAGTGCATAGTTCATAACCACGATGACGCTGTTAAAAAGTTGAATTTAATGTCATATTGATGTTTATTAAAATTGTCATTGTTTATTTTGGATGTTTAAGGTACGCTTGAAGTGTTCTTGTTGTTTTTATAATTGTTTGACCCTGGCTATGAAGAAATAAAACAGCAATATTCTACATAAAGTCGTAAAAACAAAATTGTTTTATGACATTGACATTTTGTTAGCATCAAAATGGCGGCCTCTGTGGTTTTTCTGCAAATTAATCTCCTTTATGATGAGTAATAAAAAACATGTTAGCAAAAGGACAAATATAAAACGTGCTTTTATTTAAAACTAAAACTAATGATAAATTCAATGTAACATTCACAAACTCAACTAAGCTTTTGTTTACCTAAGTGCAGACACGAACGGTGTTTGAATGCAGCAAACAAATGCGCGCTCCTGTTCAAATGTACTTAAAGGATTTAGTTTGAGTTGCAGGAAATTGTTTCATGTGACGTACTTTTCTAATTCTTTTTACACTAGCCGCAGTGCTTGTACTTTATTTGCAGTAATTCAAATAGACCGGTTGCGAGAGTAAGTAAACGCTTCAATTCAATTCATTTATTCATTTGTGAAATGCAGTTTATAATATTGTGATAGGTGTTAAGGCTTATTACATTGTCTCGCTACATTTCCACCTTCGTTAAGGTAAACAAATATAATTTTAAAGAAATAATATTAATGTCAATACAATAAAAATAATAATGATAATAATACACAATTCAAATAATTATTCATAAAAAGTCCCAAATAAATTTCAAGATGCCTATCTTAATAACAAATTATATGTAGTATCAATATCAAATGTGTCAGTAAATAAAAAATAATTGACGACCAGCTGGCCGAGTGGTCTGTACCCCAGGCTACTCGGTCAAGAGGTCCCGGGTTCGAATCCCGGTAGGAACAAATGTTTGTATGATGAGTACGAGCATTTGTTTACGAGTCATGGATGTTTATATGTTTATTTAGTATATTTCTAATATTTATATACATATTATTATCATTATTTATCCGTTATCTAGTATCCATAACACAAGATCTTAATGATGTTTACATTGGGCTAGATAATAGGTGTGAGTGTAAAAAAAATAAAAAAAAAATTACAATAAAATGAATCAGTTAATCAAGCAGCGTCCCAACATAAATATTCGTTCTTGACCACAGTAAACTCCGCTTAGAGCTGGTGTAGCGGTATGTGTATGTGTGGGTGTGTCTTTTAGAGAGTACTTTGTATCAAGTTGCGTTACTGCATAATAATCATCATTTCAGCCGAATGACGTCCAGGACGGGATAAAGGCCTCCCCTAAAGATTTCCACGACCATTGGTCCTGCGTTGCACACATCCAGAGGACCCGCGACCTTCTCCAGATCGTCAGTCCACCTCGTTGGAGTCCTGCCCTTGCTGCGTCTTCCAGTCTGTGGTCGCCACTTCATACATGGGAGGAGTATGTGGAGTTTGGTCCGTAACACCACCACGCTGACCCAATGCGGGTTGGTGGGTTGAAGCGGTTGCAATAAAAACCGGGACCATCGGCTTAACGTGCCTTCCGAAGCACGGAGGAGCTCGAGATTACAAATTTTGATTGAACCATCCGGTATCGACCATGGTGAAAGTTGCTTAGTTTTCGTGATAAAAACTACGCCACCGAGCTCCTCTTACAAGTACAACGTACGATAAAGTTTTCAGGGCGTATTTTATGATTAATCTAAAAACTAAAAGTGCCGCTGTGAACTAAAAAGTTTCTACGTTTCATGTTTTATATGAAATTGCAATTATTTCTGTAGTCTATATCTGTGTGTTCGAGCTGAATGTTAAAGCTGGGTATAGTTGGTGAAGTGCGACCATCACGAGGAGTTTTTACTCAGAAAAACTGCAGAAAATTCGCATGACAAACATACACGTTATTACTCTGAGCATTTTATATTTCATGACTGGTCTAATAACCCTATTAGACCAGTCATGAAATACAAAATGCTACCATTGACTGGTCTAATAGGGTAGTTCTACCAGTTCGCCGGCCACTGCCAGTTCTCGGCAATCAAGGATATTTTGTAAAGGAATAAGAAAAATACGCGCGACTAATTTGAAAAGTCTAGTTACGCGTGACCTTGCCAAATTGCAGGGCGATAAAATCTTGTTTGTAACGTCAGTGTGCTCTTGACGTTCAAGGACTTTAAACGTATGTCGAAATCAACGAAAAAAAAAGTGCGCGGCATTCTGTTCTAAGGTAAGTTAAACGGTTGGTTACATGAATTTCTGAGTCTGTTTGAATGAACTGTTTTTGTGTAGTTTTATTCCAGTACTTTTTTTTTTGAGAATAAAATAAGGTTTACTTATAAATGCTGATTAGCTTGCTTGTAGCAAGTTTATCATCAACAAACAAAGAAATAGATCATTAGTGTTTGGCGACTTCAATATTGACCTGCTTAGCAAGGAAAACTGTGTCTCACAATACCAACACGACATAAATGAAGCTGGATATGAAATACTGAATAAAATAAATAAACAATATAGCACTCGGGAAACCAGCTCAACAAACACTATTTTAGATCATGTCTACTCAAACATTAAAAACCACGCATTCAGTCTTTCAATTATTGAGTCGTCGCTATCGGACTATAAGCAACTATATCTTGAGATTGGCGGTCTACCACCTGTGATAAACAAAAAAGTGCAATATCAGGCTTTAGATTATGTGGAATTGTACAATAGCGCATTGAAGGCAAACTATGATACGGAAGACAATGACTACTACCAGTTGGAAAATTTTATTCAATAACAAATACATAAAAATAAAATAAATAAAACTAAAATCAACAATCCCCCCGCAAAGACTGGATAAATAAAGAGATTATCGACTCAATTAACTTACGTAATGACTTATAGAGCAAAACAAAAAGAAACCCACTTGATATTAGTGCACGGAAGAGTTTCGAAGAGCAGCAGAACAAAGTGAGAACCATCATTAAAAAACAGAAAAGGAAATACTACTATGATTTGTTTACTAAGTATTACAATCACCCAAAAAAACTTTGGGAGGTAATTAATGACCTGGCTCTAAATAAACTCAAAGACAGCAGTGCTCCCACGAAACTAATGTCGAACGCAGGGCCGATTACAGACGGTAAGGCAATATGCGATCTATTCAATAGTTTTTTCTCACCAATAGGGGCAGAATTGGCTAGTGAAATTGAAAAGTCTTATCACACAAGTAACGGAAATATTTTAATGTACGATAAAAATTATTCACACGATAAAGTCCTAAATCAATTTGTACCATGTGATGTAACTGAAATTTCCAATATTATTGACGAGTTAGACAGTAACACCAGCACGGGTCTAGACGGAATCAGCACTAAAACGGTGAAATGCCTTAAAAGTATAATAATCGATAGGTTAAAAAACTGTATAAATGAATGTCTATCACGCGGTATTTTTCCGGACACTCTAAAGGTCGCCAAGGTTACGCCTATTTACAAGTCTGGCAGGAAGACAGATCCGGGAAACTACAGACCGGTATCGGTATTACCTATAATATCGAAATTATTCGAGCGAATTCTATATGACCGCTTAAATACATATTTGATTGAAAAAAAATTTCTTAATGACCGACAGTATGGATTTCGCGCCCGATCCAATACTCTCGCCGCGGCAATAGACTTAGTTACAAAAATTAAAATGAATATCGATCAGAATAACATTGCATTAGGAATATTTATAGACTTAAAAAAAGCATTCGACACTGTTAGTCACCAAAAGCTCCTACAAAAACTAAATAACATAGGTATTTCAGGAATAGCTCTCAACATGTTCAGATCTTACTTACAAAACAGATCTCAAGCGGTCAAAATAGATAATTTTACCAGCTCAAAACGAAATGTTTCGTATGGTATAGCACAGGGTTCAAAAATTGGGCCATTAATGTTTTTAATTTATATAAACAATATAAATAATATTGGGTTAACAGGCCACTTAACATTGTATGCGGATGATACGTGCCTCTTCTATTTCGGCAAATCTATTGACGCCATTATTAACGATGCTCAAAAAGACCTAGATGTGCTGAATGAGTGGTTCAAATTTAACCTACTCACAGTTAATACATCGAAAACTTCATTTATGATCTTTGCCGCAAAAAATAAGCCTCTTCCACAGTTCTCTCCTCCTACCATTAATAACGAGGTAATACAGCGTTCACATCAGGAAAAATATCTTGGCCTGAAGATAGATGATAAACTAACATGGACTTCACATATTGGCTATCTTAAAACGAAATTATTATCATTATTAAGAGCATTACGCAAAGTATCGAATTGCATTCCGAAGAGAGTAGGCATTGTCATTTACAATTCTTTAGTAAAATCACATTTAGAATATTTAGTGGAAATATGGGGCTCAGCCGCCGTAACCAACGTCAGCTCACTGCAAAGAATCCAAAACAAAGTTATCAAAGTGTTGTTCCATTATCCCTATCTAACCCCAACAAAAGATCTATACCAAAAAACCGAATTATTAAATATAAAACAACTGTACGCATATGGTACATGTACTCTAGTTCAAAAGATAATCAATAATTCTATTCAAACGTTATTCCGTGCGGTGACGGATTAAGAATACAATTCACCGCCCCATTTCTTCCCGTGGGTGTCGTAAGAGGCGACTAAGGGATTACCGAGCTACCAACTGCTCGACTGGTGGTAGGGTCTGAACACCCGTCTGGTTAGTGACCACCGTACGCATGGCGTAAAACCCGCCAAGTGACCACTTGTGGTCGCGTTCCGGGATCAGTCAGCGTACAACCAGAGCTTGGGGAGACGTTGCGGCGATGGATGCGGTCAGTGACGGCTTCCGTCTAACCAGAGCCAGGTGGACTGCATTGACCCGCCGACCAGGGAGACCCGAAGAAACGGCTGTTCCGCTGGCCGCCCGTGGTACAGTACAGGGGCCCAAGCGAACCTAACCAGTTCGTGAGGCTGCCCTATCATGCCACGCATAATCTTGGGGTGGTCCGTCGTGCCGGTTGGTGACCGGGTAGTGGGGTCCCGGCGGCCATTCCCGGGGGGGTTCGGGGGCCCTTCCGTTCGGCGGGTCAGCGCGTCTCTACTGTCGGCTATTACCTGGGGAAACAGGCCTCACGCTTTGACCGTATATATCGCGGCAACGTCACCCCAATTCACGCCTCTCCTCCTTCTATCTTCAACTATGGCAGCGCTCAAAAACAGTTCCGGTCGTTCAGCGGTGCACACCCCCACCACAACCACGCTGTTTGAGGTCGGGCTCACTAACATCCGTGGGCTCCATGCTAACCTCAATGCCGTCCACCAACATCTCGAGACGGCTCGACCCGAAATGCTGTTTTTGACGGAGACGCAAATACTCCGCCCGGCAGACACTAGCTACTTGGATTACCCCGGCTACGCTCTTGAAGAGTCCTTCAAAGCGAAGGCCGGGGTATGCTTGTTTGTCCGGGCGGATGTTTGCTGTCGCCGTCTGCGCTGTTTGGAGGACCCTTCCTACTCTATTCTTGGGGTGCATGTGGACCTGGGCACACATTGCCGAATCTACGTGTGCCTCTATAGATCCCACAGCGGTGACATGGAGACAACTCGACTTTTCGAACATCTTAGTCGGGTGGCAGATGTTGCGCAGGAGCAGTTTCCAACTGCGGAATTGGTGTTTTTAGGGGACTTCAATGCTCACCACGAGTCGTGGTTAAGTTCCTCTAAAACTGACCATGCTGGTAGAACTGCCCACGCTTTCGCTCTCACGCACGACCTGACCCAACTGGTAAACCAGCCCACCAGGATTCCAGACATTGTCGGTCACGCGCCCTCATTGTTGGACCTTCTGCTGACGACTCGCCCGGATGGATATCGGCTAGAGGTTCGTGCTCCTTTAGGAACATCGGATCACTGCCTGGTATCCGCTGGGGTGCCACGGGCGTCGCCACCGGTACCTATGGTTGCCAAACGCCGCATCTGGCACTATGCGTCGGCAGATTGGGACGGTATGCGGGATTACTTCGCATCTGTCCCTTGGAGGCAGCGCTGTTTCAGTGAGCTGGACCCGAACGCTAGCGCTACTGCTGTTGCTGATGAGATCATGTTAGGGATGGAGTACTATATCCCTCACTCCGATCTCATCAGTAGGGGTAGGCGTAACCTCTGGTTCAACCGCGATTGTGCCTTAGCTGTTGAAAACAGACAGTCGGCATACCGCGCTTGGATCAGGGGCCGAGCTTGCGGGGATCCCAACATTGACTCACTGAAAGCAGTCTATAACAACGCCACCAAGTCCTGCAAAAGGGCCTTCATCAGAGCGGATGCACAGCGCGTTGCACGAGTTGGCCAAGAACTTCTTACGCATCCTACGGGAAGCCGTAGCTACTGGCGTCTGGCCAAAGCCGTGCAATCCAACTTCTGTCAACCCTCGCTGCCCCCGTTGAGATGTTCTGACGGCTCGCTAGCTCACAAGCCGCAAGAGAAAGCCGATCTTTTGGTAAAACTCTTTGCTGCTCACTCCCGAATCGATGACTGCAACTTACAGCCACCAACACTCTCCCACTGTGGCCACACAATGCCCGATATTCGTATTAGGCAATGTGATGTACGTGCGGAGCTTCAGTCAATCGACGTCCGGAAAGCTAGTGGACCTGATGGCATTCCAGCGATAGTACTGAAAAACTGCGCAGCGGAGTTGTCTCCTGTCTTAACGCGGCTATACCGTCTTTCTCTCTCTTCTGGGTGTGTGCCGGAATCTTGGAGAGAGGCCAATGTGCAACCGGTCCCCAAAAAGGGAGACCGATCAGACCCAGCTAACTACCGCCCGATAGCTGTCACCTCAGTTCTTTGCAAGGTCATGGAACGGATCTTAAACCACCAGCTGATCCGATACCTAGAAGATCACTCATTAATTAATGATCGACAGTACGGGTTTCGGCCGAACCGGTCAACGGGTGATCTTCTAGCGTACTTAATGCATGTCTGGGGTGAAGCTATTGACAAACGTGGTGAGTCACTGGCAGTTAGCCTTGACATTGCCAAAGCGTTCGATCGGGTCTGGCACAAGGCTCTTCTCTCCAAGCTCCCGGCATACGGTCTGCCCGCTCAGCTCTGTAACTGGATCGCCGGCTTCCTGCATGAGCGAAGAATCCGTGTCCTCGCAGATGGATGCGCTTCGCGGTTCATGTCAGTGAATGCTGGTGTACCACAAGGCTCTGTTCTATCCCCCACACTCTTTCTTCTTCATATCAATGACATGATTCCGTTAGGAAACATTCATTGCTATGCAGATGACAGTACAGTGCATGGGGGATATTACGGTCGCCCAGGGGCTGGGCGCGCTGAAACCGAGAGAGAGAGAGAGAATCTTACCATTGAGCTCGACAGGGTGTTGAAGCTCGTATCTGAATGGGGATCTAACAATCTTGTTGAGTTCAATGCTAAGAAAACACAGGTGTGCGCGTTTACAGCCAAAATGTCGCCGTTCCTTCCCCTTCCGTCTCTTCAGGGCACGACTCTTTCGGCACAGGGCTCCCTAAACTTGCTAGGTATGGAGATATGTTGCGATCTCAATTCCAGGAACTATATCGAAATCGTGATAAAAACAGCCTCACGGAAGCTCGGTGTCCTGAACAAGGTGCGTCGATTTTTCACGCCTGACCAATTATGCCTGCTGTATAAAACTCAGGTCCGGTCTTGCGTGGAATATTGCTCGCACTTGTGGGATGGCTCCGCCAAGTACCTACTCGATGCCCTGGACAGATTGCAGCGTCGTGCTGTCCGTATCGTTGGCGATGTAGAGGTCACCAACAACCTTGAGCCTCTGCAATTGCGTCGAGACATTGCGTCGCTTAGCGCCTTCTATCGGCTATATCACGGAGAGTGTTCTGAAGAGCTATTTGACCTTATCCCACCTTCCCCCTTCCTACTCAGGAGCACGCGTGCCGGTCTTCGGAGTCATCAATTCACTGTCTCCACCTCAACATCACGTACAAAGAAATTTAGTAGCTCTTTTCTTTGTCGAACTTCCAGAACTTGGAATTCTTTGCCAGCACATGTGTTCCCTCCTTCCTATAACATGGGGTCCTTCAAAAGAGGCGTGAAAAAGCACCTTTCGGGCCGGCAAGGTGGAGGCAGCTAGAGTAGTGTCTGAACTGCACTAGCTGTCTTCGCATATGGACTCTTCTTACTGCTTCACATCAGGTGGTGTTGAGTCATTTGTCGTGCTTAGTATAAAAAAAAAAAAAAAAAAAAAAAAAAAACTAATATAACGTTAAGTAAAAAAATATCAACTCACCACTTTCGGAATAAAAACAAACTCCAGTTAATCAACCCGCGCACTAATTATGGCAAGAGAACGATATTGTTCGAGGGAGCACAGTTGTACAACGCATTACCAAATGACATAAAAGAATGTGATAGCATACCTTTATATAAAAATAAACTTAGAAAACACCTAAGGAAATTGTACACTTTATAAAGGCCTCAGAGGTAAATATTTAAGTTACCACAAAATACTTATATTTTTTATATCTCATTGTAAATGAACTAATTTAAGTTTGTATGAGAAATAAATTTCTTTAAACCTATCTAGATGTATAAAAAAAAATACGAGCTGGCTAACTCAATACATAATATATTTAACAAGATTTTGAATTCTCGACCAGGTGGCCGACAATCGGCAGTTCCTTAAAGGTTTTCATTAATTTATATCTTCAACCATTGTAATTTTTTCTAGTATCTCAGTTCAAATGAAAAAACTATAACAAAAATCCAGATCCAGTTCCAGTTTCCGGCCACAAGGACTCATACAAAAAAACTGAGAAAAATGTATTTCAATTTGATAAATTTTGGCGGCCGAAAAGAGGCATTCACGTATCCTTTTCTCGGCCTAAGTATATCTATAGGACAGATATTTATTAATACACATAACAGATATTTATTAATCTCTTGAACATGTTTTAAAATAATTCCTATTCAATAGTGTTATCTGTTATTCAAGCATTATGCTTCCTTTTCGTTTAATTTTCAACAGAAATTCATCTAAAACTTGTGACTAAAATGAGTGGCCGAAAAACGACAGCACTTAAATGTGAGCTCTCGACCATAAAACGAAAAGCGGCCGACAACGGGCACATTAGTGCGGCCGATAACTGATATAGATGGCCGAAAACTGGCATATTTACTACTTACTTTTCTATATTATATTATTTATAAATAAAACACAAATGGAAATATTTGGTTATTTAATTTCTAGACAATGGAAAACTGTATTAAATTCCCGGTCATACGGTATTAATTTTTTTATTTCTAGTGTATGTTTGGAAAGTTATACGAATCAGAAGTCGAAATTTCGCTTAATTGGCCGAGAACTGGCAGAATTGCCCTATACGTTTGAAACACAAAAAATATTTCCCTTTTTCGCAGAGGAAATTTTGGTTAAAAACTTTTTACATTCATTTCTTCAAAAGTTAGACAGGATTTACAAAGTTGGGAAGTGATTACCGCAGCCTATAATATGCGCTTATGTCACCTACAGATTATCTTCGTGGGAAAGATTCAGTCAAGATAATGTAACAACCAAAAAAGTAATACTTATCAAATTTGAAAACGTTTATACAGGGTGTAAAGGTCTTGAAAATGAAAGCAGATGGCGGTACTGATGACCCTAGACGCGACTTGTTGAAATTGTTAAAATCACGATAAAACATGACATGTTTCAAATCTACTATATATCGTAGACTGCAGCTATTTATTTCTAGTACCAAGTTAACGTCTATTAAAGTGTATAACAGAATTCCAGTTATTAAGTCGGAGATCAAGTAGGTATAAGCCATTCGTAGGAAAGCTAAAAGAGTATCTTATACAAAAAGCATTCTATACTAGAAGATTTTTTTTTGGATTAGACACATGATTATACAGTGGCAAAGCATTTCTATGGACTAATACAGCCCACGTTTAAATTTATTGTCGCATTGACGGCACCACCCTGTATACCTTTTGATTTTATTATTATTATGTGCCATTAATATGACTTGTAATTAATCAATAAAATTTTGACGAATGTGTTGAATTATTCATGAAATTGACATTATTAATTATTGAATTTGAAAATTGTTATCTTTGGCAGCAATTACTCAATGACTACATTTTACATTTAATCACATTTGAGTCCATAATGGAAGATGTACTCAAAAAAATAAGTAATAAAAGGAAACATATTATTATCTGTGGCGATTTTAACGTTAATTTGTTAGAGAGCACACCATCATGTACTCGTTTACTTTCCGTTTTTAAATCCTTTGACTTAGTTAATCAATTTCTAGAGCCTACCAGAATCACTTCCCACTCGGCCACCTGTCTTGATAATATTTTTTCAAATAAAGACCCTGTTTCAAAGTCTGTTATTACCAATCTTACGTCTGATCATTGTGGTTTGCTGATTGCTTTTGTTGATAACTTATTGATTGAACCAAAATATTTAACATATAGACCTATTACGAAGAGTCGTGAAGACATTTTTATGAATAAATTGGCTATAAAGGTAGCCACACTGCCACTCACACATTCCAGCCCGGACGATCAATATACTTATTTGTTTCATGTAATAAAAAATGAGTTCGAAAATACCTTCACAAAAAAGACAGTTAAATCTTCAAATAATAAAATGAAATTTGGTGACTGGGCTACAAAAGGTATATATAAAAGTAGAAATAAGATGTATGAATTATACGCACAAAAGAAATACAATCACAATAAGGACTTTCATGAGTATGTAAAGAAATATTCCAAGACTTTCAAAAAGATATGTAACCGCGCCAAAGCGATACACATCCGAGACAAAATTGAAAAATCTAATAACAAAACAAAAACTACATGGAATATAATAAACCGTGAAACTGGTAAAGTCAAGTCACAAAACACCACGTTCACAATAAATGTAGATAATCAAATTATTAATTCTGACCACGAAATAGCTAGCATATTTGAAGATTACTTTTCAAAAATACCTTCGATTACAACATCTCATTTAGATTCTTCTTCTCTTGAAGCAAGTTCCATCCTGAGGCATTGTGTGCCCGAGTGTAGCGAGACTTTCCAATTTACCCATGTTGTTCCTCAAAAAATCATTAAAATTTTTAAATCCCTAAAATTGAAAAATACAGGGGATTTATGGGATGTATCTGTAAAAATAGTTAAGAATATCATTGATATTATTGCCCCTTATCTCGCGCAAATTTTTAATAACTGTATAGATGAAAGTATTTTTCCTAATTTAATGAAATACAGTAAGATTATTCCGCTATTTAAATCAGGTGATAGAGAGGATCCTAGTAATTTTCGTCCAATTTCTATTTTACCAGCACTTAGTAAAATATTTGAAAAAATTATTTTGGAACAATTGATTAAGCATTTTAATTTAAATAATCTTTTCCATAGTGCGCAATATGGATTTACAAAGGGTCGTTCTACTACTGATGCTGGTGTAGCGCTGTTAAGGCACATATTTGATGCATGGGAGAGTTCACAAAATGCTATTGGTATATTCTGTGACTTATCAAAGGCATTTGACTGCGTTGACCATCAGACGCTAATTTTAAAATTACAACACTATGGGGTTACAAATTCAGCTCTGAAGTTAATCACATCTTACTTAAGTTCTAGAACTCAAATAGTTGACATCAATGGAACAAAATCTTCAGGGTCTTATGTCAAAATGGGAGTTCCACAGGGTTCAATTCTAGGGCCTTTTTTATTTTTAATATACGTAAACGACTTGCCTTTCTTTGCTAAGGAATTTTGTGAGATTGTGTTGTTTGCAGATGATACTTCTTTAATTTTTAAATGTGATAGAAATAAAGTTAACTTTGACGACGTAAACAATGCGCTATATAAAGTAATGAATTGGTTTACTGTGAACAATTTACAACTGAATGCAAAGAAAACTAAATGTATTAAATTTATTTTACCTAATGTTAGGGAAGTGGATACAAACATTAAATTAAATAATCAGTCGCTAAATTTAATTCAATCCACCACGTTTTTAGGCATTACAATCGATGCGAAACTCCAGTGGAACCCTCACATCACAACACTTTGTAGTAGACTTAGCTCCGCGGCTTATGCTATTAGAAAAATAAGGCAATATACTGATATTGCCACGGCGCGCTTGGTTTACTTTAGTTACTTCCATAGTATTATGTCGTATGGTATTCTTCTGTGGGGTAAAGCAGCAGACATTGAAACAGTATTTATCTTGCAAAAACGTGCAATTAGAGCAATCTACTGCCTTGCTGCTCGAACATCTCTTAGAGACTTATTTAAAGAAATAGATATACTAACAGTGGCTTCTCAATATATTTATGCTTGCATAATTTTTGTACGTCAAAATTTAAATTCCTACTTAAGACACAGCGATGTACATGCATTAAATACAAGAAATAAAAATAAGTTGATCTTACCGTCTCTAAGACTGCATAAAGTTTTTAATACTTTTATGGGTCAAAGCATACTTTACTATAACAAGATTCCTAATAACGTACTAGACTTGCCATTTGACAAATTTAAAATTCACATTATGAAAATTCTAATGTCCAAAGGTTACTATACTATTAACGATTATATAAATGACAAAAATGCTTGGTTGTAACTTATAATGTCATATAGTTATTTCCACCAATAGCATTTCATTGATTTTGTGGTTGCTGGAAGATGTCATGCTCTCTATAAGTTTCTGCGGTGGTGGCGTCGTGTGCCGGGTCGCTCCGTTCCCTATGATATGGTTGAGCGGAGCGATGGCTGGCACATGCGTCATACTTGTGAACAGGTGCCACTAGTGGAAATGGTCATCTCTAAGCTTCCTTGATTTTGTAATAATTTACCTACATATTCATCAATAGTATAATTTTTGAGGTATATGGCATTATAGGATATTATATATAAAACAATACAATTATTATTGTAATGACGTGCTCAGACAAGTGTTTAAAATTAATGAAAGATGTTTAGCTTTATTAGGTCTTTGTATATTAATTGTTGACCTTTGTGTATTGTAATACCTATATTGTGAAGGTGCATTGTCGGACAGCCTTTAAATACAGTAAATATTCTTATCATTAGGTACTTATTGGTACTTTAATATACCTTTTTTATACTCTGTGCGACACTGCGCTGCTAAATACTATTACTGTGTAATTAAACATTGTAACTTAATGATTGAAAAGAGTGACTACACGAGTTTGTTGCCGGAATCTTCTCGGTAGTTCAACTTTTGGAACCGGTGTAAATTCAGACAGACTGACAGACAGACTGACTGACTGACTGACGGACAGACAGACAGACTGACTGACGGACAGACGGACCGACAGACAGACCGATAGACAGACTGACATAACATTCTTAGCTTACGTAGATGCAGATAAGACAGAGAGACAAACATTATGAAATTGTTAGTTAGTTAATATTATTTTTATGTGATAGACTTAAGGGTTTTTTTGTTGACGATTCAAAAGTGCTTCTTGGGGGCCTAATTGAATAAAGATATTTTCATTTTCATTTTCAATCCAATTATGATTTGATAAATCTAAGATCACAAATTGTGACACCAAACAAACAATGGAAACAATAAATTATTATTATTATGATTATGATATTGTGTTACCTACATGATGTGTGTGTGGGTAACAGCTAGTATTTTTTTATCAAGTCGTTACTGTCACTCGAGGTTCGCCCGTTCGCCAACTTGCAAAAATTTTTCTTGCCTTTTTTAAAAAAAGCCGCATTCTGTACGCTCGAGAAACCTTTGCATGGAGTTATTTTCGAAATTGTCTTTTTGGGCGCTTTAATAAATATGATGCTTAACTTGTTCAAACTATCTGTCACATTCATTTTTATAATCTTATTTTACAATCGGTGGTATATTTAATATTAAAACAATTATAATGATACCTAATGTATTCTTACCTTTCTTATTTTAACCGTAAAACTGTTCGCGGTATCTCGGATTGAAGGGAAGGCCTCAGGATGACAACGCACATGCAATACAAGTGAGTTTTTCCTTGTTATTGCAGGTGTCTATAGTCGGCGGTTACCACTTACCACCAGGTGGGCCGTCAGCTTGTTTGTCATTGAGATGTATAAAAAAATTGCCCCACAGGCCGCACCTGTTGGGATTCGGCGAAGGTCGTCAGCGGAGCGAGAGCCGCCTATAGACATCTGCAATAACAAGGAAAGCACTTGATATTGCAGGTGCGTTGTCATCCTGAGGCCTAAGAGAAAAAGAGGCCAAGATGAAATGCCGTCCATGCCCAGTAATTACACTGGCTACCTTTCCCTTCAATCCGAAACACAGCGAACTGTTTCACGGCTGAAATAAGAAAGGCGGTGGTACCTACCCAGGCGACCCTACATATGGGTCTACCACCTAGTAAACTAAATAACTGAAACTAATACTAATTGACTGAAACTGTTAATAAAGCGCAAATGTTTTTTTTGCGTTTAGTCATTTCCTCGCTGAGGTGGGATGAAAAGTTACGTGTTGCACTCGAGTGCAAAGATTTTTTATCTCGTGCTCTTTTGATTCCCTCGCTAACGCTCAGGATTCTAATTTTAGAATCCTTCGCTTGCTCGGTCATCAAAATTAAGCACGCGGTTAAAAAGCAACTTTGCACTCTTGTATAACAAATAACTATAAAATACAGAAATTATTCGTATTTAGCTGTCTGTCCCGGATTCGCGGTGTAATACCTAAGGAAAAAATGAGTGTTTAACTTTTTATTTGCTGTGACTATTCATACTATACCAGTAAGAAACACACTTGAGTGTTTTGTCAAAATATTGAAAATCTCTCCCACACTGTTTTATGTCACTCTCACTCACTCATGGTAAAATATTTTTTATACATTCGTACAATAAAAAAAACCTTCTACAAAGACCTTGTCCTGACAATAAAGACCACAACAAAAAAAAATAGCTAATTTAGTGCTGTCAATAGGAAGTTGTGCGCTTAGATACATACATTTCCGATACGAGTTTGTGGTCGGAATCTTCTCGGTAGCTCAAGTTTTGAACCGGTGTTAATTCAGACATGACAGACAGACAGACAGACGCACGGAGGGACGGACAGACAGATATATATTTTTAACGAGTTGAAAGTGCTTCTTGGTGGCCCCTATTTGAATTAAGAGGCTGATAATTGCTAATTGAGCCTTACTTAAAACTTTTTTTAGCACATTCTGTTGAAATAAACGCAGTGAAAAAAATATATGTTACTCTTGGACATATTCCTAATAATATGCATGTCCCCAAAACACATCATAATCAAAATCTTTCTATAAAAAAAATGCCAAAGTCCCCCATCAAAATTAGCTTGCAGAACAAATTCTGCGTTATATGTCAAAGGCTTTTTTCTGATTTTCAGGGAAGAAACTCGTTATATTAAATATTATAATATTGATGTTTTACAATTTCAAATAATTAGCTAGTTTTTTAGTAAATAAATTTATTCTGAATTCTTCAGCCGATCTCAATAGCGACTCGCGCCATTATCCATTCTTCTCTTTCATTCGTAGAGGAAACGACAGTGATCGCCGAGGCGTGCTGCTAGATGGACCTGTGCCGCTTCTTTGCTCGCGGTTCTTATTAAATCAGTCTGCGTCTGTTTTAATTTGCAAATATCAAATAGACAATTAGATTTTAGGTTTTATTGATTACTATGTGAGTGCATTATAGTAGATAGACAAAAATGAGTAAATAATTTCGTAAATTTTTATTGTGAAAATTTTATTTCATTAATAATATTCTTTATGAAATAAACATTTTATTGTATAAATATTATTTTGAACTATGGAAAACGAAGAAAAAAGTCTAAACAGAGTCAAAAACAACTCGTATAGGGGTAAATAACACAATAATAACCTGATTATTTTTGCTTTAAAAAGCTAATTTTATCTAATTTTAGGAACTATCAAAAACTCCATAATCATCTCGAAAGTTGTACCTATTCAGATTCACAGTCACAGATAGAAGTTGTAAAGTAAGTTTATTTTTACTAGAAGGGAAATGTATAAGTATATTGTAATGTTTAGATAGGTAATTTCGAAGTGGAAAACTCTGTCCCGATTGTTTAGGGGTTGAGATGCTCGACTTAGTATCCGAGAGGTAGGGGTTCAAACCTTCAATGGTTCACAACTTTTTTTTCCATTTTTTATTTGTATTTTTTAATTCTTATTTGTTTTTTGTTTTTTAAAACAAATAACAAAGTAAAAAAAATATAAAAAACGATTAAACTATAAAGACAAAAAATAATTTTTGTAACTATATTTTTATTACTTTTGTTTTTTTTTTTAATTTTTATTTATGTTTATTTTTAGTCCTTTTTCGTTTATATTTCTTATTTTTTAATTCTTTATTTAAATAATTTCTTTATTTTTATTATTCTTTGTTTATCTAATAATAAATAAGGAAGGAAAAAAAACTTATGTATTTATATGTGTTACATAATACAAAGATAAATTTCAACAAAGTTTTTTTATAGAACCATAAAATAAGTTTGGTAGTTCATCAAGTTTAATAGACCTACGTAATTGTTAGACCCGGCAGTCTTAAAAATAATCAAGATATCGAATGGTTCGTTTCTGTGTTTTTTAATATTAGTTTTTCCGGTTACAAAATGTGATTCATGAAGGGACAACAGGCACAGTAAAATTTTAGATTAATAAATGCATACAACACTAAATTAGCTTAAGCCTAGCCTAGGCTTGAAGGTTCTTTTATATCTAAATTTTAAAACCAGAACTTTTATCATATGCTATAAAAGAGATGTTTCAAAAATGTATGTAGACCCGGCCCGGGTTCTATACACAGTTTACTGAAAAATAGGGAAAAAATTGCAGACCGGTGTTCATTTTATTTTTATTTCCTTTGTTGCGTGGTACAAAACAGGAATTTTTATAGAAATAACTGTAACACAGACAAATATTCATCATGGCGCATATGTCACTTTGGTGACGTTTAATTGAGTATTCTATATTTTTAACTTTTGTACCAGCAAACTTTGCATAATTCAAATATCTCCTCTTTCCACTATATTATTGTAGCACAAATTAGCTCTCAGCAATAGGGTAGTTGACAACTTTTTTTCTTATTTCATAAATAAAAAGTTTATAACTCATAAAGAAATATTGCAAAAGAAATAGTATGTCTAAGATCAATAGTTTTACAGATATAGTGGCATGTTTGATATGTTGCGGCGCAACGTCCAAAAACGCTCCATAGAAAATCTACGGAACAGGTGACGTCACATGTTCCCATATTACTAAGAAATGTATGGGCATACTGAAAAAATTAATAATAACTATGTATTAAGTATGTTTTTATTAATAGTTGTCATTATAATAGTTGATTTAATTGATGTCAGCAATCTCATATCATTATCATTTGATAAATTATGAAAACAAATATGATCTATTTTTTACTTCCAAAACGGCCTTTTAAGTTTGAATTGTTTTTATGGGTAGTGGTACCATATATTTTCCGATTTTGTGAAAAAAAGCGCCAATTTCAAACTTAGACAACATCCCAATTCATGTTTATTATATTTTTTGCTGATGTACTTACCTAATCTGTGGGCAATGTTGTTAGGCTTACATTTAAATGTACTACTTATTTATATTGTTTAGCTTAAACATACTGTAACACTGTTTATCATCATCATCATCACTAGCCTATATACGTTATATAAGCCTTCCTTCATGGAAGAAACACATGATACACATGATGAGTTTGGGCAATAACACTACCACGCTAGCCCAGTGCGAGTTGGTGGGGTAAAGAGGGGAGGTTCCGGGACGGACTATGGCGAAAGATACTTTATTTTCGTAGTTGAAACCAGAGAGCTCAATCTACTACGCCACCGAAACATAAAATCGTCAAAACATATAGTCTTGAATAAATGAAAAAATCCGTATCAGACCTTCAGATCTTGAGGTAAATATAACATGACCGCTGGCACATAAATAAAGATAATCACATACCTAACCTACAGAAAGAAATCTATAAAAAAATCTAACATGTTCCTAATTTCAATATACTCTATACTGTTTCAGATGAGTATTTATTAGAACACATAATTTTTAAATTTTGTATATCATTTCAAAGATAGTAATCTTTGAAATGATATACAAAATTTATTCCAGAATTTTTACAACTAAATTTCTTGATAAGCGTAATATCCAATCATTACTGTTTGATACAGTCGAATAAAGTTTCATACGTTTCATAGAAAGTATATTTTAATATATCATCAATCATCGCATTCCTGTGATGACTAAACAGCTGTTGTAGTCAGTTCTATATCATTAATACCTTACCGAGATTGAAGTAATAATTGAAATGTTACGGCATTCACTTTTTGTTAAAAAATGAAGTTTGTATTGAAAGCCGTGCAGCGTAAACGCTCTTAACTAAAAAAAAAATACTTACTTGATTAATCTTTCTATTACTTCGAACGGAAATTATTTTTAATGTTTTTTTTTTTTTTTTTTAATTTATTATCACAAAATAATACACTGAGTTTACAATTCTACAGTCTGCCAAACTGTGTAACAGTTTGTCGGCAGTGGCTCCCGTGGATTACAAGCTGTATTATTTTATTTTATACTTAACTACTTATTTAACATCAGAGGTTTAAAGAATATTGAGATCAGTGTTTTTTGTACCCACTTTAAATTTAGTATTCTATTTAATTCTATTGTATTGTATTCTATAACTATATATTTGTATATATATACACACATACACACACACACACACACATACATACATACACATACATACATACACATACATATATACATATATATATATATATATATATATACACACATACACACACATACACACATACATACACACACACACATACATATACACATACACATATATACGGTGAGTGGCTCGACCATCCATAACCATAGGGATTCTAAGGACACAGTGACATGTAGTGTTTCCTTAGAGTATTCTTTAAATGGTTTTTACTGGTCACGTTCTGTACTAGTATGTGATGACACATCCATACTCTTGTAATTGCGAAAGTAACTGTCTCTTTCTGTGTGTTACATTTTCAAGCTGCTTAAACGATTTAGATAAAAAAATAATCTTTTATGGATTCCGAATTCCAAAGAGTAATAGCGAAAAGTACTCAAAAGAGTATCGGGACCGATTTCGATAAAAACTAAAAGTGCAGCATTAGATTTTTGAGAAATCAAAAATCAAACTAGAAATAGAACCCGTTGATTTTGAAAAAAAAACACTGTATCATTACACGATTCGATAGTATCGCGGTATACAAGGAACAATTCCGGGAAGATATTACATATGGAAAACGGAAGGGAAATGTTGGATTTCTATAAACTGTTACATGTTTGAAAGTAATGTTAAAGGCCACAGTGAAAAAGAAATAAAATTTAAACAAGTGCAAGTAATCCACTTTATGTTTTAATAAGATCGCGCCATTGATTTATATTTGGTTCGACATTTCGTTGATTTCTAGTAACTTTTTGCATACTGCTTCGTACTTTGTAGTATGATTTATAAAAGCAAAACCTACTTGAAACTTGAATTTTGTAATTTGGAATCTAATCGAATGGTGTAATACACCATGTGAGTTTTTTTAAAACAATAGTTTTGATTCCTAGCTAGGAATATTTTGTAAACATCCAATGATGCAGTTTAGTTTTTCATTACGTTTTCGAGAGTCTCTTGAGTACTTTTCGCTATTTCTCATAGTGTCGGATTGGGCTATTCATGTACTTAAATATTTACAAGGCGTTTCAAAACCAAAATTTATTCAAATCGAGCTCTAATTCATAGAACAGCTGACATGAAAATACGTATGTCAAAACTATTATGATTTGTCTTTTGTAATTGCATCCCTAATTTCATGTTTCGATTTCATAGTAGGACCCTTAATAAAATTTGTTAGTATAAATAAGTATATTGACCGTGTAAAATATTTGCTATTAATTTAAAAATACCACATTTTTTTTTTTGTTCATTTCTATTTTTTTTTATGTCTATGGAATTAAGCGTGTGGAGCACGCCATCTAGTGGCATACTTTTTTAGCTTGGCGCTTTTGGGGTTGTAGTAGTTACGCGGCTTGACGGTGTAGTATTGTGGAGCCACTCTATCGGAAATATTAGTGGGCGGGGCCTCGAAATTCATTTTGTCAAGGTCATTGGCGTTTATCAGCCTCTTAAGATATTTTCATTTCATTTAATTCGATCTCCGAGATTCATTTTTATTTATATGGTTGTTTTAGATTAAGCGTGATTAAACGTGCAATGTCAATAACAATCTTCTCAAATATTATTTATAGCTAAATGCCTCTTCAATCATAAAGTGTTGTTATTTGGGATCAAGTCGAGCGTGGAGCCGATTAATATCAGCGTGTCTAATAACATTAATTAATTGATTCCCTTATCCTCGTCCCATCTCAAATTGTTAACTTTCTACGCTTTCATAAATTCACTTTGTGTTGAAGTCAATTTCACTTGCGTGTTATCTTAAATAAATATAGTATTTTTTTATTTTATTTTTAAGAAGAAAGTATTGAAACTTAAAAAAAATATATCACTGAGCATCTACGACTAAGATACTATGTCAGAGCAGTCCCGGATTGTAAAAGCCGTTGGCTTTTACCGGTTGGCTGGTAGAGAATGCCTTAGGTATTAAGTCCACCCAATGTAATTTTTCTGTGCAATAAAGATTAAATAAATAAACTGCAAGTTACTTCTCTGCAGGGTGATCTTCAAACTCCAATTTTAAACTATTCATTCAATCTAGATATATTATACAGGCTGTAAGGTTCTCCTGTTTCTTTTACCATGATTTCCTTTATAAGAGTCGTAAAAAAAAATTCGTCGTCAAAATTTTCGCCGACAAATCCAAAGCCCTTTTCTTTAATACCAGACAAAACATCGAACTCTACTTGCTCATAAAAGCTTTTAAAAAAACGAAGGCCTACGGCAGTGCGTCATTTCAAACACGACTTTAAAAAAAATGGAATCTTTTGGACGGATTTTATCCCAAACTTGTTAAAAAATCTTTGCGAAATAAATGGCCGTTGCAGCTGGCTCCTGGTTGTTCCTGCAACCGCTTTAACCCACGAACCTGTATTGGGGCAGCGTGGAGGTGTTACGGCCCATACTCCTCAAGACTTTTGCAATGTATGGGATAATTATTGTACTTTGATATATAGCGAAATCAGGAACAGCGATGAAATCCAGGTTCCACTTGATCCACTGTCTCAGTCCGAAAACAAGTATTCAAAACGAATCACGAAACCCGTTGTCAGATTTCAGGTGATGTAAACATAGTGTTGATTGTCTGAATGTTTCGTAGTAACACAGATACATACCTATTATTATTAAATTAGTTGTAATTTTAATGGATATAATTGTTCTATAAAATGTTGTTTGTTAGATAGGTATGTAGTGTACATAGATGTTATTAATTGTAAGTTATTCAAAATATGTGTTATTATTAAGTATGTAAGTATGTTATGTACCTATTCATTTAGGTTGCGCTTAAATAGAATGGGAGGTGTAATGTATGGGATAATTAGGGTACTTTGATATAATTTTATGTTACTACTTGTAAGGTATCATTGTATTGTTTGTGTGAATGTCTGTCAACTTTAGTCCAAATAGATTCATGTTATCGCAAGGACGTTGTATTATTTCTCCTGGGCTCCATATTCTTCAAGTTTCTCCCATGTAAGAAGGCTTGTGTCCAGCAGTGAGACTGTAGGAGATTTCCTACATCAGCTGTTTGTCTATTGTTTTGTTGCACCACCGTTCTACATGCAACGTCCTTAAGCCGTTGCTAGGCTACACGCAACTCTGTCAAACAGCACCCGACATGCACGCATGATATTCATGTTGGTTGTTGTCGGCTGATTGTGAAATCGACAGGTTGTGCGCATCCACAGCCACAGTGTGATTCACAAACAAAGATATTCGACATCGAGCTTGACGTCTGACAAAGACGACGAGCTGCCATTGGTTTTGACGTTTGCGCACTGCGCTGTGTGAAAGCGTATTCACTAATCTCTACGTCGGTCTCTTGGCTGTGTATGATTGTCTCTGTTTTGGTTATACGACATGAAGTACAATCGATATTTTTTGATTTCTTTTTTGTTGTGTTAAAATCGTATCGCAATGACTTCATTCAATATTTGATAGATTTTTTAAAAAAGATATAAAAATCAACCACTTTTTAGTTCCGGTTCACGCAGTGCTCGACGTCGGAACGCCGGTGTTGCCAACGGTTGTCAAACAAACGCCAAAAGTATGACGGCGCTGCCGACAGCCACGAATACATGGCTGCTGACTTTAGAGAATCGCATAGCTGACAGCATGCATTTTGTTTTATCGGGCCCGCGTCCACGTTTTCTTCGGAAAACGAATTTGTCTTGCCCAATCACCGTACAACGTTGCCGCAAGTTATTTGCACATTAATTTTACTTGACATTGGCAAAATTCGTAATAACGAGAGGCCATTAAATAAAGAAGAAGAAGAAGTAGAAGATATTCATGTTAAAAATTACTTTGCAACCTAGTGCTATAACCTTCAAATGTTTTAGTGACTAACTGCTGATTAATTTCGATTAAAACCGATTAATCATTGATTGATGATTTTCACTTTACCGACCACAACTGGTAACCCCGAGAAAGAACACAAATATGGATAAAGCTGCTAAATGTTCAGAGAAGTCAGTGGAAGACAAAAGTAGAAATGACGTGATTATAGTGGGTGATAAAGAGTCTCCATAAAATAGTCAACGTCTTGCTAATCTGGTGGTTGTAACGGCACAGCGAGCATTGAACGTTCAACTTAATTATTTTATCCTTTTCAGTTTTCTTAATTTTTGATTTTAACATTATTATAAATGTTTGAAAAATTACTTAGTAATTAAAATAATATATTTTTGCACCATTGATTCTCCCCTCTGTGTGTAATATGGTACCAAATAGGTCACGACGGGGGTAACATAAAGAGTAACTATAAAAAAACCTGCATTGAAAAACATTAAGTCTGCTTTTAATATTACAGTTTTTCGCTATGTGACGATACGCAGAGCATTTTGTGCCCCAGCCAGCCATCTCCCTAATTACAGTCGAGGGTCGTCCGCCGTCACTCGCAAACACTATAATGAAACACAAACCATTCATTTCTCACGCGCAACACAATAATCTTTTTAAAGAACTGATGATGTAAAACTAGCAGTCAGTAAGATGTCTATTTGTTGTATACATATATAACAAAATCCTAACCCAGAAAGCTATGATATGTACTGTACAGCAATGGTTAAGGTAAGGACATGTTTAATAAAATAAAGGCGTAAACAACAATTGTGTTTTATTTAACTTTAAGCAATTACAGTTATTAATAATGGCCAGAATCAATGTTTTAGACAAGTATATCTATTATTATTACAACAAGAGAAATACATTGCGATTTAGAGAAATACACGAGTAAGAGAAGCAGCATAATAACGACAATACTTACATTTTGTTTCGAAGCCAATAACCAATTGAGCTCTAGCGGCGTGCGTCTCCCTTTTAAAAGCTATCCCCACTGCAAATAAACTTACGACGCACGTGCTAGTCTCCTATTGGTTGTTGCTTTTACAACGACATAATCATCACTATTTTGAGATACTCTTAATTGTTTTAACTGTAAATAACATTAAGTATATAATTTTTTACAATATTTTAACCTAAAAGAATTAATAAATAAATATTCGTTGACAAAACAATTCATTAAAAATAAAAGTCTTACACATAGTATAACAAGGCACATACTCAGACTTAATGTTAACATAGTCATATTAATACAATGTGATCAAAAGGTCAAAATAGTAACATTAGTTTTGAAATTTCCCATACATTATTTGTATGGAGCAATGTGTTTTTTTTTCACTTCGAATTTTTGATAATTTAAGTTTATTATTTATATGTTTATGTTAACATGGGCACGTGGCCGCTAGTTATACCATGTACTAAACACCTGTATACAAAATATTCAATAAAAACAGGAGAGGTTTTGTGGTTGCAACTGCAACTAAATAACACTACGGCTGCTCACTAGGTGCTAATGTTTATGATGAGTACGAGCAGTTGTTCGTAACACAAGCTCTTAATAATACTTACTTTAAGCTAGACAATTATAGGTGTAAGTGTATAAATATTATTATTATAATTCAGAATAGACCACGGGAGATTCTTTAGTACAACATGTATTAAACAAGGGTTCTAGCTTATTCAAAGAAGAAATAATGTAGGTCGCGTCTCATCCTGAAATCTGTGGGGAGGCGCAAAAGCATAATAAGATTATCACTCGACTGATTTTCCGGTGTAGGCGTCAGCTTCAGGAAATAATCGCATCTTTGTCGTGTTTTGAATAAATAAACGCACGACATCATTAAGCTGGATCGGTTGATTTTTCTTTGATTTCTTCATATATTAGAATGCAAAGCCTCGTTTCGACAAGACACTGTCCCCATGGGACATAACCCCGACAGGTAAATTAAAAACAAAAAAAAACTGGCTTTGTTTTCACTTGGGTTATTGTTCGATATATCAAAGCCAAACATAAGCCTTAAGGTATGAGGAATATAAGAACACAAGCCGAACATAGCCGAATATAAGCTTGGGTCGTAATTTTTTTTATGCAACTAGATGACAAACAAGCTGACGGCCCACACCTGGTGGTTAGCGGTTACCGCCGCCTATAGACACCTGCAATAACAAAGAAACATCACTTGACACTGCAGGTGCGTTGTCATCCTGAGGTATAAAATGAAATGCCGTCCATGCCCAGTAATTACACTGGCTACCTTTCTCTTCAATCCAAAACACAGTGAACTTGTTTTACGGCTAAAATAAGAAAGGCGGTGGTACCTACCCAGACGACCCTACATACGGGCCTACCACCTAGTTTAATCAGGTTACAAATGTCCTGTCAGAGCAGTGTCTGACGAAACTGGTTTTTTTCTGTGTTTTAATTCAATATAATCATGCATACTAGTATGAGTAGCAGCGTCTCCCGCGAGGATTCCGTTTATCGTGGTAAAAGGTCCAAATCCACAGTTAAGTCCAAAACCGGTACTCTATTACAATGATAAGTCACGTCTTTTCTCAGGGTGTAATCTAGCACCACGCTTTTTATTCAAATTCGTTCAGCGGCTTTGGAGTCGAAAGGTAGCAGACGAAGAGACAGAGTTTTTCATAATATTAGTATGGACTATAAGGTTTGCAAATATGACCCCTTCTATGACACAACGCTTCCTCAATGAGCCAGAAAACAAGTAGAAAACGTGTGTAATAAAATTATTTGTATCTCTTTTGCACTCTATAAATTGACGAAAATAGCCACAAGAAGCACAGCTCTGACAGCATACTTTCCTATGTTGAATCCGTTCTACGATACGATACGATTCTACTCGTCATATGGGGAAATAGCACAAATATCAAAAGGGCATTTATTGCTCAAAAAATGCATCAGAGCAATAAGAGTATGTGTGCCGTGTAGGCCATTATCTAAGGAACCTTCACTCTCAAAATGGTGTAACTCAACGGGAACAAAGGTCCGCTATTAGCTCATGCTCGTACGAATTTCACCCATGGGCGATATAACGCTAAGTATGTTAAGAGGATAACACAATATGCCGCCGCTCGCAGATTAACCTCTAATAATGCGTCAGCCAACGTAACTAGATTAATTGCCCTACACGAACCACCTAATTACATCATAGCTTATCGATAAATATAGTTTAACTTGGTTTTCCTTTTAAAATCCCTCGCTAGTGGACCTGCGATAACAAGGCAAATCCACTTATGGTATTTTAGGTGCGTTGTCATCCCGAGATAAAATGCCTTTCATGCCTAGTAATTAGACAGGCTACCTTTCCCTTCAGTCCGAAAGACAGTGAACTGCTTTACTCGTACTCCGAAAAGGAAAGGCGGTGGTAAATACCCAGACGACTCTACACACGGGCCTGCCACCTACAGCAAAGATAACACTTACATGCTCATTCAAATAGCCAGCATTCGCGAGAAACTCTATTTCAATAACATTGTGCAGTCCCCCCGCTCTACAGATTTATTCCAGAACCAGTGTTGTTTTATTACCAGCATCAAAAATGGCTTACCCGGCTGTATACCAAGACAAATCTGCTTTGAATAGAGCCTTTAATTTATCTTGATTGAACTACAGCTTATCTTAAAATTTAAATTCATCCGTAACGCTGGAATTTCGTGGATTAGTGGTATTTTGGACGATACATATTGTGAGTTGAGTGACTGATACGTTATACAGGCTGCTCTAAGTAGTGTAGAAAAATTTGTATTGCCCATGCCCAAGAGTATCTGTGAATACCCCATGTCATCATCATCACCAGCCTAGATATGTCCCACAGCTGGGCACAGGCCTTCCTACATGGGAGAAAAACATGAGGAGCTAGGGGCATAACACCACCACCCTGTATCAATGCGGGTTAGTGGGTGTTAAAGCGGTAAAAGTAACAACCGGAACCAACGACCTTGAGGAGCTAGAGATTTCCAATTTTGATTGACCCACCCCGAGATCAACCATGGTGAAAGTTGCTTTGTTTTCGTAATCGAAACCAGCACCACATACCTCATGTTTGTTCCGCGATATCTAAGCTCTGAAAGGATAACATGATATTTTACGTCATAAACTAATCGCGAACTACATTACATAATACAGTGGACCATCCCAGCGTAACTTTTTTCCTCAAAAATATAAATTCAACTGGCTATCTTTATTTTGAAAAGCGTGTTATTGAGGAGCTGAATAAAAATACGGAATAACGAAAGACGAATGATAGTTATATTCAGTTCAATTATTTTCACTAGGAAGTTATTAGCGTGATACCCCCCAGCAGCGCCACAAGCCAGATTTTGAAAAGGTTTAGCTGAAAAAAATGTACATTTATTGTTCTTTTTTGTACTTATAAACCAAAAATATGTACCTTCGTATTTACTGATATAAAACACATTAATGTGGCGCTGCCAGAAAGAGTGCCTTACAGCAGCGCCACCTTATTATACTATATTCTAAGGAATATAGTAATAAAATAAATTTATGTGCAATATGTCCTGGAAAAGTGCTATTTGATCATATATAACTGAACACGATTAGCAGTTCCGCTGCAAAGTTATAAGCAAATCAAATAATGTATAGTAAAAGTTAAAGTGAAGTTTGATAGGTGAACTGCTTAGATTAGATTCTTACAGATGTCGCCTATAATCCAACAAGTGTTCTGTCTAACTGTCTCTGATATACCTACTTATATAAGCTAGTAGTTTAGGTTGGAGTACTCAAATGCAAGTATAAAATGTATTGGATACAAACAGGGATATTCTCCGTTTGTAGGTACTCAATAAATTTAATTTTGTTATTATAATTATAAATCTATACTGATATTATTATGAGGAGCTCGGTGGCGTATTGGTTTGAGCGCTCTGGTTTCGAATACGAAAACAAAGCAACTTTCGCCATGGTCGACCCTGGGATGGGTCAACCAAAATTTATAATCTCGAGCTCCTCCGTGCCTTCGGAAGGCACGTTAAGCCGTTGGTCCCGGTTGTTACTATAACCGCTTTAACCCACCAACCCGCATGGGGCCAGCGTGGTGGTGTTATGGCCCAAACTCCTCATGTGTTTCTTCCATGTAGGAAGGCCTGTGCCCAGCAGTGGGACGTATATAGGCTGGTGATGATGATGACTGATATTATAAAGCTGTAGAGTTTGTTTGTTTGGTTCACGACTGACCCACAGTCCAGCGACCATACTCCCAGTGGTACGGTGGGTATAAGAATGTCATAGCGTCTTTCTTCAGTTAATTATTATAATTTTCCGCTAATAAGGATGATGATGATGGTGGAAGACGAACTACCATTTATCAACCAATAATAATTGAAGATAAGTCGACTTCAATGTAGCGGGCGTCGCGCCGACATAGCTATTATACAATATTTGATTTGCTCATAACTTTGTATCGGAGCTGCTAATCGTGTTCAGTTATATATGATCAAATAGCACTTTTCCAGGACATATTGCACATAAATTTATTTTATTACTATATTCCTTAGAATATAGTATAATAAGGTGGCGCTGCTGTAAGGCACTCTTTCTGGCAGCGCCACATTAATGTGTTTTATATCAGTAAATACGAAGGTACATATTTTTGGTTTATAAGTACAAAAAAGAACAATAAATGTACATTTTTTTCAGCTAAACCTTTTCAAAATCTGGCTTGTGGCGCTGCTGGGGGGTATCACGCAGTTATTACGACTTATTCCTAGCAAAGTAGAAAGAAGAGAGAAAAAGCAATGACAGTGATTTGAACGAGACGAGATTTAACGAATGAAAAGTTTCCTTTGGCATTTTCTAGTAATGTTATGTTCCGTTTCTTGTAACAACAAGACTAATAATTATTTTAAATAGATTGATTTTTGCCAATTAAATATAATGTCAAATCCAACATTATTTTGATTGCCAAGCTTGTCATGCAGTTTTTCGGCAGCGCAGTTCATAAGGCGTAGTTGACGTCAAATAACCTTTTGTGTGTCTAGAAAACATGTCAATGCTTTCGCTTTTTGTTCGTCTCGCCTGTCACGTCGTCCATCTTAGTCCATTAAAGAACACGTCTAGTATTCCCGATAAGTTTTCTTTTATATATGATCCGCAAACTCCAGCTCCTAATAATTTTTCAGTATTAAAAACTAAATAATCGATTACTAACAACTGCACTAAAAATAATAGTTCACCAAACTACTTCGGTTACATTCGTTACAACCGAAAGGAGATAGTAGAAGATTCTATGAGATTCAGGCCAGTTCCTGAGCACCTTTTTTTTCGTATAGTTATTTTTTTAGGGATCCATCTTACCTTATCATTTCCATAAATCTTGACTGATAGAAGCTGCAAAAAAATGATCTTAATATTCTAAAAAACTTCACAGAGGTCGCCATTTTGAAGAAAGTAAAATGTTAATGTCTTAATACAATCTTGTTTTTTACGACTTTACATTGAATAATGTCGTTTTATTTTTTCGTAGCCGGGGTCAAATAATTTCGAAAAACAACAAAACACTTCAAGCGCACCCAAAACCTTCACGGTTGAAAATACTGAATGTCAATTTTAATAAATGTCAACTTTTTAACAGCTTTATTGTGGCTATGGACTATGCAGATTTTGGCACTTTTATTTTATTTATTTATGACTTCTATGTTGCCATTTTATGCGATACTTATTTTGTTTTATTAATTTATTGCAATAAAATAAAAGAGTTTTGTGTTATTTAATGAAAAACCATGTTAGTCAGTACATTACTGTCCACAATTTGAAATGGTGCTCATGAGCTAGCCCAACACTTTACCATCTCCTTTCTGGAGGCGTCATTATATTTTATAAGTTATAACAAGACTGGTGTATCTCTATGTACCTTAATGTTAGTCTAGGTGTAATACACTAGTTATGTAGACACATCGCATGAATTTGCAATAAATATTTGAATTTTAATTCTTAAGTTACAAGCAGTCAAAAAGTTTATTCAGTTACATTAAAAAAATTACAAATTATTAATTGACCAGATTTAGACTATGCTCTTACAATGCAACGCAGATTTTTACTATTTTACATCAAGACAGACCAGCTAGCTTATTGACATTAGCTGAACTATATTATTATATTGTCCAAATTTAATGCGGACATTTAAATTTTGTGCTGCGTCGATCCCTGACGTCCAAGCTTTGTTTAGGATAAATGTTATTTGTTGTTGTTATCTACCTTGAAAAAAAGACTTATGTATATAAATTGTGAATTTGTTTATATTGCGATACCCTTACAGGGTCATGTTTATGGGAAATTTATTTTTATGTAACATCTGTTATACCAACATGTGGCAATAAATGGATATGACTATGACTATGACTATTTCACAGTTGACAGGTTTCTTTATAAAAAGAAAATGTTAATAGGTCGGTGGAGCTCACGCGCCATTGACTGCCCATTACTTCTCTGCGCGTCAACGACTTGACTAAAAATACTTTAGTAAAACTTGCCGTAAGTAGAAATAAGTTTTTTGTAAGCCGTCAAGCACCCAGAAAATTGATTTTTCAATTGTCATAGACCTCCAGGGTCCTCTTTATTTCAATCGAGGAACAAGTTAAAGTTACCTTGACTGTTTCAAAAAGGAAATTTTAAAGCAACCTGTAATTTACTTAGTACATCTTATTAAGCAGAACTGGACTTAAATATTTTTATATGCGACCTGAGTATCTATGGAGCCCATGGAACTCAACAATATTATAAGCATGGTCACAGGTCATGGTTGTTGTTAATTTATTAGGTACTTTTGTGATATTCTTAACTTTTGATTTTAACAGGTTCCCTGTCCGATGTATCACACATGATACATGCGACTATTTTTGTACCAAATTTACTACGTTCATGTATCACATTATATCAAAGTGATATGCCTTTTCAAGTCCCATTTTTATTGGACGTAGTAGAACAAAATCAATTTTTAGTATATGGACGTAGTAAGAACATTGTCTAGTTTTAAAAAAAGCGAAAAACCATGGTGATTTTTGGGTGTATTTTTTTTTATATTTTTCATCAGCGGAATCAGAACAATAACAGTATATATCAATGAAAAATTCACACTTTTTATCTATTATTTTGAAATAAATATTTGACATAACCTATTTCTTGCAATAAACTCATATTCTGTCTCATACCTATGTTCGTTGAGGCCATATAAAACAATTGTTTTACTACATTCTGGTTCCAATGTGGTTACACAGTCTGCATATGAAATTGAGTTGCCAGTGGTTCAATGCCACCAGTGTCTATCTTAATGTTTTTTATATTTTTTATTTCTTCTAAACATTTAAAATTTTTCTTTTCTAAATTGTTAATACGTTCAGTCTGTGCTTCCGTAGTCTGTCGCAGAAATTTCACTTCAGTTTCTAATGTCGAATTTTTATTTATTATATCTATCAAACAAGTTTGTAGTGATTTTATGGCTTTTGAGAGTTCTTGGTCTCGTGCCTCCTGTTTTTCTGATTGTTTGCTTATTATACTTCGTAACTCACGTAGCTCCGCTAGTATAGAAGATTGTGGTTAAGTCTTAGAGTTATCCACAATTGTGTCGCCACCGGGAAGAGTATCCTCCAGAAAATGTGAATCGTCAATATTGTGTTTCATGGTTTTTTTTTTGCCTTATTGTTACATTACTACAATCTAGATTTGCCTGATCTTTGACAGGTGTATTTGTGTTATCGCTTTTCGGTTGTTTCTACTTACATTGTGGACATTTCCATAACTGTTTATTTTCAGTAGTCATCAAATAGAATCTTTTTTCAGATATATTTACGCAAAGCAAATCATATTTTTCAGTACACACCGTGCAAGATAAAAACCTTCTATCTGGTATCACTACCAAGCAAGCCGCACACTTGTTTGCCATCTCTCGGATTTATTCCTTGCTAAATTAAAACTTTGGTGCAAAGAAAGCAGTAGCAGGGCGCAAATAAAGCAAGCAGTGATGTTATATTAGCATGCAGAAATGTAATTTCGATTTGGCAGTAGGTACCCAGGAAGCGCACTAGATGGCGTTGCGATCCAAATAGATGCTGTGAGAAATTAATTTAACAATTTATTTGCTCACTTTAATGTTATAATCATATCACCATTCCGATCACTATTTATGATTCATTTGTTATTTTAATGTTCACAATACAATGTGGATAGCTCAAAATGATTGTTATTTGACTTGATTTCACTACGAAAAACGGATGACTTGCAGAAAAGATGCTTTGTGTTATTTCAATATTTATAATGTTTTATTTGCATAGATAACACTGTCACTTATATACTACAACTTATACAACATTTTTAACCACTCAAAACTCACATTAATCTATAAAATAATTATTTTTTAATAAAAGTAGTAGGAACTGTTGTTTACGCGACTTTGACAGCTGTCAGTCAGTGGTCAATATACGTCTGGACATCCTTACACGTACTGACCCTTGAATTTGAGAGGAAATTGCTAGGCTCATGTAAGTAGTAGAGTTACTCGTAAATTCGGACAGAAGACATTAGTACCAAATATCGGAAAATTATTTTTCTTACTTTAATTAATTCATAAGTATACATAATAAAAAATTTAAGTAGCTCCCGGCGTCATTAATCATCTATCTAACACCATCTCATAGAGACTATTCATAAGAGCCCAAACACGCTATATCTGCTGTAAGTTTTCGAAGAATTAAGCATTTCGCAGCCTTTTTGATGGTAAAGGATCAGCTCAAGGATAGTATGTCATGGGAATGTCATCGAAATGACAATACACCAAATTTCAAATCAATCGGATCTGTAAAAGTTAGTAAAACCCTATAATCATGTAGAAAATGAGCTGATAGTCATCAAACGCCTGAACTGATCTTCATAAATTATAACTAAGAGCCATCGTAGTCACATTAGCTTTCAAACAAAAAAAAACCGAATCAAAATCGGTCCATTCATTTAGGCGCTACGATGCCACAGACATACACACAGACAGACAGACAAGTCAAACTTATAGCACCCGTCTATTTTCGTCGGGGGTTAAAAACAGATTCCGCTAATATTAAGATCCATAATTGTAATAGGAAAACCTCAGATTGTTGGTGCTTGCCAATAACTCAGACCAACACTATTAAATATAGGAATTCTACTTGATAACACCCTTAGCTGGACTACTCAAATAAATAACATGACTTCTCGTGTTCGAAAGATTTAGGAGAAATTTAGGAATTCGGCCGACTCAAAAACGTTAAATCTAGTCTACTTTGCTCTGGCGCAATCAATTCTTACCTATTGCATCCCATCTTGGGGCGGTGCCTGCAAAACTCATTTCTTAAAGCTGGATCGAGCACAAAGGGCTGTATTGAATGTGATGAAGAGGAAGCCATTCCAGTACCCAACTATTGATCTGTACAAAGAGTGCGAGGTGCTTACAGTACGACAACTTTATGTGCTCCAAATGATACTTCGTCGACATCGTTCTCTTCCATTGGATAATAGTGCTAAAAGTGGAGCCATAGATTAAAATACCCGGTGTGTACAACAAAATAAATAGAGTTCTTAATATCCATAGCACCACTCTCTAAGGAAATGTAAACTGAATTTGATGCAATGGTTACAGAAACGGAGGATCTCTTAGAAAACCCTAACAAAGTTAATGAAATCCTAACTTCAACATAATATTTTACTAATGGGCCGTTGATTTGATATACTTACACATACATAATTACACTGTACATAGCAATGTGATGGTTAATGTTTTTGGAACAACCCAAATAATACCATAGGGTCTATACATATGCACACACACAACACACACACACACACACATATCCACACACACACACATATCCACACACACACATACACACAAACACACACACACACACACACACACACACACACACACAAACACACACACACACCCACGCGCGCGGATGCACGGACGCATACAAATGCATGCACACACACACCCATTTAAACAACATATATTTTGTTCGCATGAGTATGTTTGTTAACAATATCAATATTAATTGATTGAATATTATACTTTCTACTTTTTAATTTTTTTCTTCAATCTGAAGTAAGAATGCTTTAATATAATATATATATTGGCATTACATTTCCAGTCTGGTGGAAGGCGTAATCGTTTGTCATAACGTTTATACAGTGTGAGTCTGGGTTAAGTGCACAAACGAAAATGGGGGATACTATGGCTAATTTTATCGACGAAAAAATAAAAAAAAATATATGGGCTTATAAATTTTTTAAAGATTTTTTTATTTTTTTTGATGTTGAAATTAACCCGGTGTAGACAAAATCGTGTAACTTTTAAAATAATAATAATAATAATAATAATATTTATACACTCACACCTATTATCTAGCCCAAAGTAAGCATCATTAAGAGCTTGTGTTATGGATACTAGATAACGGAGAAATAATGATAATAATATGTATATAAATATTAGAAATATACTAAATAAACATATAAACATCCATGACTCGTAAACAAATGTTCGTACTCATCATACAAACATTTGTTCCTACCGGGATTCGAACCCGGGACCTCTTGACCGAGAAGCCTGGGGTACAGACCACTCGGCCAGGCGGTCGTAAAATAATTGATCTATCGATATGAATCAAACTGTTTTATAATGGGTAATACGTCTTCATAAAATTAAAATTATGTGAACACTGAATTACACTACACTACACTGAATTAAAAAAAAATGATGGACTCTTCACAAAAAACCGGTTTATTTTTTATAGATTTTTGCATAAATTTAAAAATTGCTTAATAAAATGCCCACTTTACATACCTTTATGTTAACTTTAATTTATTCTACGTCATTTTTCCTTTTTAACAGTGTAAATTTCATGTATATGCCATAATCCTATCGTTTTTACAAATGAACTTGCCACAGGAAAGTAATAACTTGTATGTTGAAGTACCATTCATTAACAGTTGATAGAAAGGGATATGAATAAGGTATTGGCATGAAATTTGCACCGTTAGAAAGGAAAAACAATGTAGAATAGATTAAATTTAAGAGAAAAGTATGAAAAGTAGGCGTTTTATTAAGCAATTTTGAAATTTATGCAAAAAATTGTAAAAAAAAAACCGGTTTTTTTTTCGAAGTTAGGCTTTTTTTTCATTCAGTGTAGTAGTACGGACGTTAGCGTTCAACCATCTTAAAAATATTATGCTGCCAGTAAATATGTTATCATCAATAGAACTAACATACCCTGTATCCTAATTTATGAACAAAATAAATAAATAAAGAAAAGTAGTGCCCGCGAAATGTGATTGATACCAACTTTACGGATGATACCGTACAGTACACATTAATAATTGTGATGTCAACGTGAATCATGTACCATTAGTATGCAACAGTACATCAGCCACGTGCGAGTGACGTCTACAGCCGAATATCATTATTTTGATTTAATCAGGAAGCTGGTGTACAGGCTCACATATCTTGTGCCATGTGACAGGAATAATAATATGATATACCTACGTTTGATACCAAGACAATACTAGACATAGGATGGAAGACCGTGAATTTCCAGTTCTTTTTTCAGTAGTCGATTCTGCAATGTTGTTTACATACTTTGTAGGGACAGTACGGGAGAATGGGGTAGTTTCGGAAGTTCCGATCGCGGGGTAACTCCAAACTAGGCCGCTTACGTCATGTAAAAAAGGATAGTTGATAAACTATTTCTACTAGCTGAGAGTTTGGCATATGCAGGCACTAAGTACCTAAGCAACAAGTAAGCGAGGTAACAGCAAAGTAAAGTCACAAAGCAGCTTAAGCTTCAGGCGTGGTGGCCTTACGCAACTATGAAGTCAATTTTGGCGGACTTAGAGGCGTTGTCAGCAAGCTAAAATGCGTTTTCATGCCATTTCAAGGGCCAACTAATCCGATGCCACCATTTCAGGCCCTTGTGGCTATTTTACGCCCATATATCAAATTCCAAAGGCGTGAGTGAGATAGAGCTAATGCTAGACAAGGACAGAAGAAGAAACTTCTGGAACGGTCGCGAAAAGACAGCGCGCTATTCTATAGCCATAAGGGGTCCTGGAAATGGGTGGAATGTATTATTTGGCTCCTGAAATGGCCTGAAAACGTATTTTGGCCTGCTGACAACGTCTCTAAATCTGCAAAAATTGACTTCCAAGTTGCGCAAGGCCCCACGCTAGGTACGCGGCACACCGCCGTAACAATATGTTACAGATTTTTAGTCGTTATACAGCAAACAACTGTATAATTGAAAATGAGAAAGGTTTTGCATCCTCAGCTTGAGAAGCGTGTACATGGGCGCTTTCAAAATCACATTGTATTTATTTGCATAAATATGGGTGGGTCTTTATACCTTTCTATCATGATTTCAGTGGGCTCTTTCGAAATAACCACACTTACCACATACTCTACCATACACACACCTCCACTTATTTATGAATAGGATGGAAAGGAGGATTGGGAAGTCGCTAGTAACAGTAGTTTAATAGGTGGTAGACCCATGTGTAGGGTCGCCTGGGTAGGTACCACCGCCTTTCTTATTTCAGCCGTGAAACAGTTCGCTGTGTTTCGGATTGAAGGGAAAGGTAGCCAGTGTAATTACTGGGCATGGACGGCATTTCATCTTAGGCATCAGGATGACAACGCACCTGCAATATCAAGTGCTTTTCCTTGTTATTGCAGGTGTCTATAGGCGGCGGTAACCGCTTACCAAAAGGTGGGCCGTCAGCTTGTTTGTCATCTAGTTGTATAAAAAAAACACTAAAGATTATTTTTACAACTAAGTGTTAGTCAATGACAAAGTCTAGGATATATACTAAAAAATACTATGCAGGAGTGTAAGAAAATACTACTTTCCTCTTCCTTTTTCAGTACATATGAAAGTCACTTAAATGAGCTGCTTTATACCATCACACATATTAAACACACAATTTTAATTATGAATAATATAAACAAAGCTCGACAAATGACTCAACACCACCTGATGTGAAGCGATAAGAAGAATTCATATGCGAGGACAGCTAGTGCAGCTTGATTTACAATGTTCTAGCCGCCTCCACCTTGCCGACCCTAAAGGTGCCATTTCACGCCTCTTTTGAAGGAACCCATGTCATAAGAAGGAGGAAACAGGACATGTACCGTAGAAATACTCAGTAGAACATATGGGAACAAAGGGTGTCAACAATGTCTAATGTATTTCCACAGATAAGTAAGTACCTACAATTTTAAGTAGACTCGATCAAAAGTTTTAGAACTTACGTCTATTTTGTACACTTGAATCCTTTTAACAATACCACATTACTAAATAACTGTTTGAAAGTTATTATGTCAGTCACCTTTTTCTGATCAAAAGACTGTTTAACTTTTGTGAAAAAATATTCAGAAAGAAATAAAGTTAGTTTGTTTTTTTACATATAATAATTACGCATTTATAAACATTTGGGACGACTGAATTGTAACTGTAATGAATCTATTTTAAAGTAATTAATTTTTTATCTAAGTACAGTGTTATTATTGAAATGGCCAAAATCTAGAACGTTTGATTTCATAAAAGCAATCATTTTTTTTGAGTCAATTAATCTATCAATAGTCTTAATCAAGAAAATAATGTCTTTTTCGCTTTTCTGTGTAAATTAAAGCTTACTGAAAGCATTTTCATCATTTACGGTGAAATTAGAAAAAAAATGCTTGAATCTAATTAACATAAAGAAAATCATAGCAGTTGCGTCTGACGCGCCATACACCCTACATTTTAGTATTGAGTCTTTTATATAATAATGAATACTTTATTACAGAAAGTACATAAGTACCTTTGCTTAACTGAGCAAAGCAAAGTTCGTCACTATTGATCCCGGGATGGGTCAATCAGAGCTTGTAATCTCGAGCTCCTCCGTGCTTCGGAAGGCACTTTAAGCCGTTGGTCCCGGTTGTTATTGCAACCGCTTTAACTCACCAACCCCCATAGGGCCGGCGTGGTGGTGTTATGGCCCAAACTCTTCGTGTGTATCTCCCATGTAGGAAGGCCTGTGGCCAGGTGGGATGTATATATAGGCGCGCAAACATCGTACGATTACGCCGCGTACCTGCCAGCCCCCACCACGCGGCGCCTATAAAAAACGACTGCACGCTAGTCACGCCGCATTCGCAAAGAGAATATAAAACGCTACGCTAGAAGAGACGGGACTTCAAGGGAAAAAAAAATTCTATAGAACGTGCACGCCAGACTCATACCAATATAATAAAAATTCAGCCAACAGTCTGGCAACAATAATGCCAACATAAGCAACAAAATAGGGATGTGCTTATTAGGAATTAGAGATACAATTTAGATTTTTATCGATAGTTATAGGTGTTTGAAATAAATAAACAAAGGTCTGTACTTGAAAAACTTTTATTTAGTATAATATACAATATATCAAGCTTGACTACTATGACAACATGGTAGGTTGTTAGGTTGACAGGTTGACGGTAGGCGTGTGAATCGTCCTGGATCGGCCATCAACACCGATTTGGATTCCGACTACACCAAAAATATGTCGCGATTTTGTTGTCGATTGGTACATACACCAAATCCTTCCCTGTCAATTGAACCCACTGTTTACATCTGCGAAAAAAATAAAGTGGTTTATTTAATGGGCACGACATCGATAGGGAAATAAAATTGTACAGACAGCACTATTTTTTACTTAGGTCGGTAGGTAAATATTACTTTTATGTACTGAAATATGTACTAAAATCCCTATTTAAACAATAATAGCTTTAGAATAGAACTAATTAACAGTCATTGGTACTTACCGATCATCATTGAGAGGAAATTCAGACATAATATGTTCGTTTTACATTGGCCGCCGGCGTGTCTTTAAATTACATATTTCTTAACTTATTCGTTTACTCATTTAGTTCACTTCACATCACACACAATCCTTTTTGGGTAAGCTTATTTCTTGAGGCAAAACACTCGTTTTTAATAATAATTTACATTAATTTCTGATTTTAGAAAATTCTCCAACACAACTAAATGAAATGTCAAACGTTTTGAAAACAAGACAACAGCGACAGAGACAGATGACAGATATAAATCACCTGTTTATGAAGAGCGTCGACCACCATATTGATTGTATGGATAATGCCTTCTTTCGGATTGAGGCGGATTATACCGCCATTACTGAGCGTGCACGTTTCATACAATTTTTTCTTCTTACGAACTTGCGCTAGACTGGCATTCGTTCGCCGACTCTCGTATAGTGTGATGGTATGCTCGTTTGACGACAGCTCATTATTAAGTTGCTTATTCTGTTTTCGAAGTTTATTTATTTACTTTTACGTTAAATTGATTTGTTATAAACAGGTTTTAGTAATATAAATGGAAATGGTTTCATACACTGAAGACCCCGCCTCTTACATATATAGACTGGTGATGATGATGGTGTCTTATTTTGTCTAACACCGTGTAGATCCGTGGATTCAAACAATATAAGAAGGTAGAGATTGCCCAAAGGAGAAGCGGGCTCAGCTCTACAACGGCGGCACATGTCACCATCACTTTATCGACTGTGAAATCGCCTCATTTGCATCCAGTAATAACGCAGCCCCGACCGACTGTGTCACACAAAAATATGCGTTAGAAATTGCCTCTGTTATACGGCGAGGGAAAAATGGAAATTCAAAAGACCCACGATGGGAAATTCAAGAATAATGTAATATTTTTCAACGGGCTATATTAACACTGTCGAAGTTTTTTTTAAACACGATGACGACAAACACAACAGATAAAAAGCTAGGAACTAAGTTAGGCTTTTATCTGGGAAATAAAAGTTTCCAGTTGTTTAAAAATGGTGGGGTATCTATCAACTTATCAAAGGAGAATGGTTTTATAAAACAAGTCTACTTGAGCGGCGTCAAAACATAATTGTTCGAGCGAAGCTATATTAATTAGTGCTTACAACGCTCCAGTTTTTATCACAGCAAAATTTTGCCACTTAAAGTTCGGTACATAAAAGTGATGCTTAATTTTAATATTAAGGTAAGGTAAGGTAAGGTTTTTAAAGGTAATTAATTACCTTTTTTTTCGTTCTAAAGACTTCGATGTTTATTAAAATGGGATAGGTTTATTCATTGGCTATGCAAGTTGCTCACAAACACATAAATGAGTATTATATCAGTAATTAAAATGTAATAAAACTAGAAAAATTTCACGTCCTGAGGCAGGAATCGAACCCGCGACCTTTCGCAATCCGGGCGACTGCTCTGACCACTGAGCCACCCAGGACTTGGGATATCCCTGTGAAATTCTCCTAGTCTATCTGTATTTGCGTTTATGAGCTAACGTCCACCCTACAACGTCGAAACATTCTATTTCAACATCCGAAACGAGTATTTTTACAAATACCGACGATTCGGTTAAGTTGGGGCAGTGCTTTTCAAATATTCTTAATTTTTGATTTTAACATTATTATAAATGTTTGAAAAATTACTTAGTAATTAAAATGTAATAAAACTAGAAAAATTTCACGTCCTGAGGCAGGAATCGAACCCGCGACCTTTCGCAATCCGGGCGACTGCTCTGACCACTGAGCCACCCAGGACTTGGGATATCCCTGTGAAATTCTTCTAGTCTATCTGTATTTGCGTTTATGAGCTAACGTCCACCCTACCTACGTCCACCCTACCCTAGTATTATATCAGTTATTATTACCCTTTTAATTACTAGCCAAGATACGGTTTATCTAATGAATTTAATTCTTTCTTTATTTTCAAATCTACTTAGTAGTTTTTTAAATGTTCGGTCATGCATGAAGAAAAATTATTTGATTTTGTAAGTTTTTTTTTTTGAGGAGCTCGGTGGCGTATTTGTTTGTGCGCTCTGGTTTCGATACGAAAAACAAAGCAACTTTCGCCATGGTCGATCCTGGGATGGGGCAATCAAAAATTTGTTATCTCGAGCTCCTCCGGTTGTTACTGCAACCGCTTTAACCCACCAACCCGCATTGAGCCAGCGTGGTGGTGTTATGACTCAAACTTCTCATGTGTTTCTCCCATGTAGCCCTGTAGACCTGTGCCCAGCAGTAGGACGTATATAGGCTGGGTATGATGATGAGTATATTTTTTAAACACGACCGCACTGGTGGTAAGCGGTTACGGCCGCCTGTAGACGCCAGCGATAACAAGGAAAATCACTTGATATTGGTTCAGTTCAGGCGAGTTGTCATCTTGAGGCTGATAACGCACCTGATCGATTGATTGCTTGATCGATTGACCCTACAGATATATGATTATCGCATGTAACACAAAAAGCGCGGATTTGTTAGCACTTTTGCATATTTTACCTGATAATCTATTTAGTGGCCAATCCCGAAGCTGCTTCTCATTGCGATGAATTGAAGACACCACGTCGCCATCAGGTGATCCAGTGTTCCCAGTTCGAAAGCTCATACTAAAATACGTAAATTCCAACTTATAAGTGCTGTGATTATTTATTTATTTATTCGGAAGACCAACAGCTATTTCAACAAATTAAGTGACTTAAAATAAATAACAAAAAGCCAATTATAGGTCCTCACAAGTGGAATTATAATAATTATAACGAGCTACATACTGTGGCGATTTTTGGTGGATCTCCCAAGACATCTACAAATCCCGTATAATGTCCCGGTTCCCCAAGGATACCGGGCATGCTTACGAAGACGTTGTTGGACCTTTTCTAGGCTCCTGAATACAAACATCAACTCTGTGTGTCTATCTGCTTGTCTTGGTTGTCTGTCACTTTTTCGCAACCAAACTGCTGAACCGACTTCGATGAAATTACACCCTGAGACCTTTGCAACGCACATGGGCTTTTTGGAGCGATTACCGACTACCACGCGAGTGAAGCCGCAGGCGACCACTAGTAATAGCCATAAAGCAAGATCCACTCGATCCAATTCTATCAAATTTATCGATAATCCGATCCTAATTTTTCAATAGAATTGGATTACAGAAGCTCTTCACATTATCCGATTTCATCCGTTAATTGGCCCTGATTTCCAATAAATCGGATAGTATGAATCGTGCTCAAGGAGCCGGCATCCCTCGAACTGCGAGTAACAAGTCGTGCCGGGGTGAGTAGTTTGTTATAAACTATAATATACTAATATTATAAAGCTGAAGAGTTTGTTCGTTTGTTTCGTGTTTGGTTGTTTGTTTGAACGCGCTAATCTCATGAACTACTGATTCAAATTGAAAAATTATTTTTGTGTTGGATAGTCCATTTATCGATCTAATGATGAATAATTTGTATATTATAACAATTAATATATTTTGACATTATAAATTTAATTTGACGATGACTAGATTAAGACATTAATTCTTATTTTATTACATACATAATGACTAATTGTTATTGTTTGTTATTTTATTTTAATTTCAATATGTTCATATTGCTATATGGCGAATCATGGCTGTACTGATATTTTCTAATATTTTAAACCAATTTAATACCCATGTTTATGAATAAATAAATGAATTATGAATTATTATTATTATTATTTATGTAGGCTATACAATATCACGCTACGACTAAAAGCAGCTGAGCATCAATGAAAAATGTTGCAAAAACGGGGAAAAAATATTCCTTTTCAGAGCTTTTGTTTTGAACAAAATTTTCTCTGACATCATTTGATTTCAATGAATATCTTAAGAGATATCATAGTTGTAAAATAACCCCGCAACAAAATAATGATTAAGTACCTACCCTACTGTTAGTATTTTTCGAATGCGAACGAAGAGAACAGCTAGTCAACTATGTTTAGAGGGAGAGAGTGAGTTATGTTGCGAGTACGGTCGACCACAGAAGTAGCTAAACAGTTTAGTACCATGTCATAACGACTATGGCGTCAATATAGTACGGTAGCAACTATAAAGTACGTGCACAAGGTCAGTGTGACATGGTACTATAGTGTGCAGCTACTTCTGTGGTCGACTGTACACTTTGAGTCCCGCACTCATGGCCAGTGTGTGGTAATAATGAAATTATTTTCTTCATCCACTTTTTAAGTTTATATGTTTGTTTTAATATTCGATTAAGTAAATACTTTTTTGTGTGGAAAAGATTGCTCTCAACATGCTTTTTTCTTTTTTATACAACTAGATAACAAACAAGCTGACGGCCCACCTGATGGTAAGCGGTTACCACCGCCCATAGACATCTGCAATAACAAGGAAAAACCACTTGATACTTATTGCACGTTCGTTGTCATCCTGAGGCCTAAGATGGAATGCCGTCCATATCCAGTAATTACACTGGCTACCTTTCCCTTCAATCCGAAACAAAGCGAACTGTTTCACGGCTGAAATAAGAATGGCGGTGGTACGGTCGACCACAGAAGTACCTTAACACTTTAGTACCATGTCACAGTAACTATGGCGTTAATGTAATACGATAGCAACTATTAATCCTGAGCGCAAGTCGGTGTGACATGATACTAAAGTGTTCAGCTACTTCTGTGGTCGACTGTACCTGTCCAGACGACCCTATATACGGGCCTACCACCTTGTAATCAACATATTTTTTCTGTCAAACTGTGGTAACTGGCGTAAAGTGGATTTTAATGTTGTGTTTTTTACTATGGAAATGTGTTGTCATCCCTAATAAATAAATAAATAAAAAAGGTGTTCCACGCGTCTAGGCTACATAATCTAGGATTATTTATTTTTATAGATATTATTATGTGTCTTTAACCTTAACATATCTACAGCTATCTACTAAGCATATAAGGATTAAGCATATGAGCCATTAAAACCTAATAAAGGGTATCACACATTTAATCTGTATTACGGCTCAGCTCCTGCTATGCTAAGCCTTATTTACATACTTTTTTCTGCTGAATATTTTTAAAAAGTTTAACTCAGGGGAGACTAGGGTAATTTCCAACGCGGGGTAACTCTGGATAAGGTGACATCATGATAAATAATAATACTTAATAATTTATGTCTGCCTTGATATAGAAATGGGTAAAAACCCAAAAAAAAGATACCGAGGCATTATAGATGAGATGTAAGCGCCCTTGTCCTGAGTTACCCCGTGTCTGTAATTACCCCACCATCCACTAATCATCGCAAGGAACACTGGAAAATAATTCTCAATAACATTAGTTAAATGTTAATTATGCCAACAAAATATTATATGATATTATGGTAAACGGTTTCTGAGTGCAAAATAAAGTTTTAGTGACATGAATATTAATGTGTAGTTGACGCCGGCGTCGGCGCGAGTGCGGGAGTTCCCCTTGTAATGTGATTCCGAAACTCATATCAAGATTAAGCCGGAGTTCAATGTACTGTACACATCTAGTCATTCGGCACGAATATAGAATTTGTCGTTCAGTGCCTGCAAATGAAAATAAAATGGACACACAACAGCTTCGCAAGCATGGACCTGTACTGCGACCTGTCAGTGCGACATAGACATTCACTACCGAAAAACCGTGAAACGGGTCAAGACACCATACAGAAAGGTCACAGAACCGTTATCATCATCATCATATCAGCCTATGACATCATAGGTCTTTGTTCAGCAGTGGCCATCCACTGCGGAACAAATCTGCAGTCAGTATTGGGAGGCCTTCCCACATACCTAGAGACAGTATTAACGTAATACATGGTTACTTGAATGCCTCCGACTATGAACAGTTGTACCGCTGTCCCCAAGCGAAGTCCTAGCTCGGGGATATTTCTATTTTCACTGATGATGTCAGGATGGACCCAGTCACACCCCACAGACCTGTCGTTTGACAACCTACAGTGGTAATGTACAAAGTTCTTGTTAAAACTGTCTAGTTGTCCTAACTGATATAGCATTTCCACCTTACAGAAGATTGCAGCTAAGTAACTCCACTTTGAACGGGCCATTTAGAAAGCGTTAATTTTTACAGGGCTGGAAACGTGTGCGTAGTACCCAACGTGCTACGGGCGTCTATAGGCTATGGTGACAACGCGTGAGTAGTTACCAAAGTGCTACGAGCATCTATAGGCTACGGTGACAACGCGTGATTAGTGCGCAAGCTGCTACGAGCGTCTATAGGCTACGATGACAACGTGTGATTAGTGCGCAAGGTGCTATGAGCATCTATAGGCTATGGTGACAATGCGTGAGTAGTTACCAAAGTGCTACGAGCATCTATAGGCTACGGTGACAACGCGTGATTAGTTCGCAAGGTGCTACGAGCGTCTATAGGCTACGATGACAACGCGTGATTAGTGCGCAAAGTGCTACGAGCATCTATAGGCTATGGTGACAATGCGTGAGTAGTTGCCAAAGTGCTACGAGTATCTATAGGCTACGGTTACAACGCGTGAGTAGTGCTCAAGGTGCTACGAGCGTCTATAGGCTACGATGACAGCGCGTGAGTAATTACCAAGGTGCTACGAGCGTCTATAGGCTACGGTTACAACGCGTGAGTAGTGCTCAAGGTGCTACGAGCGTCTATAGGCTACGATGACAACGCGTGATTAGTGCGCAAGGTGCTACGAGCGTCTATAGGCTACGATGACAACGCGTGATTAGTGCTCAAGGTGCTACGAGCGTCTATAGGCTACGGTGCCAACGCGTGAGTAGTGCTCAAGGTGCTACGAGCATCTATAGGCTATGGTGACAATACGTGAGTAGTTACCAAAGTGCTACGAGTATCTATAGGCTACGATGACAACGCGTGATTAGTGCGCAAGGTGCTACGAGCGTCTATAGGCTACGGTGACAGCGCGTGAGTAATTACCAAGGTGCTACGAGCGTCTATAGGCTACGGTCACAACGCGTGAGTAGTGCTCAAGGTGCTACGAGCGTCTATAGGCTACGATGACAACGCGTGATTAGTGCGCAAGGTGCTACGAGCGTCTATAGGCTACGATGACAACGCGTGATTAGTGCTCAAGGTGCTACGAGCGTATATAGGCTACGGTGCCAACGCGTGAGTAGTGCTCAAGGTGCTACGAGCATCTATAGGCTATGGTGACAATACGTGAGTAGTTACCAAAGTGCTACGAGCATCTATAGGCTACGGTGACAACGCGCGATTAGTGCGCAAGGTGCTACGAGCGTCTATAGGCTACGATGACAACGCGTGATTAGTGCTCAAGGTGCTACGAGCGTCTATAGGCTACGGTGACAACGCGTGAGTAGTGCTCAAGGTGCTACGAGCGTCTATAGGCTACGGTGACAACGCGTCAGTAGTGCCAAAGGTGTTAGGGGCGTCTCTAGCTACGGTAACAACGTGTAAGTAGTGCCAAAGGTGCTACGAGAGTTGATAAGCTACGCTACGGTAACCACTTACCGCCAGCGAGCCGTATGTCTGTTTGTCACCCTTGTCGTACATAAAATGCGTACCACCTACCATCAGCTAGAATTGTCAAGCATGCTTGTTTATTCCTTGTAACTTAAGTAGAGAAATATTTTTTGATACTTTAGATTCCATGGTAGGTGTGCACGAGCCATTACTTTCCGATTCATGAAGTCATAACTTTGTTGGTTGTGTGGTAGAACTTAATTAATAAACTTGTAGAGGTTTTGAGGTTTTAACAGATAACTTTGATGGGCACCTAGTTACTCGTACTTTAAATTCTGAGCGGATTATATAAGGAAGAATAGAAACCACGCTGCAGGCAAAGTATCAACTTTATGTCAAAGCGATCAAATCGAATATTTACCATATTATTATATTAAGCAACTTGAATGGCACGCAAAAATGATAAATAAATTAACATTTCTTTTCAAAACCTCAATTCAACTATACGGCATAGGATTTTTTTTAAAGTTCCAGGGCACAGCTTTTCCAACTTCAAGTCCATTGAACATGCCAATGGAACTGGCCTGCCGACTTCTAATTGCTCAACGAGACATGGGCAAGTCAATGCTGGGGTCTTATTTTAGACGAAATCCGGAACGCAGTCATTCAGTGAAAGACCAAAGTGGACGCCTTTTTTTATACAACTAGATGACAAACAAGCTGACGGCCAACCTGATGGTAAGGGGTTAGCGCCGCCTCTCTCAATCTTCTCAATTTTCATTGTCAATGGGTGATACAGTGAAACAAATGATGATGATATGGTGTGAATATTGTTAGATGTTATACTTAAAATTGTCTAAAGTGAATTTGCATTAGGATTAGTCCTATTATTACAGTTCATATTTGTGATCTAAACTAGTTAACCTTTTGTCAAAACACATTAGCTATAAAGCAGATAAAAAAAATTGAAATAATGTTTGTTATGTGAGTCCCATCAAACTCAACCCTTTTCTTTTATTAATATACATTCTTTTACAACTGAGAAGAAGAGCCTTTTTATTGATAAATAACACCTCATCTCTTTCTTGTTTTGAGAATAAAACAAGTGGCGCCCTCCACACTTCACTGTTCGAGCTTGGAGCGCCCGAGAACCACGAGCTAGCTTAACAACTTTTAACAACTAGGGCAACACCAACCAAAACACACACATATAGGTTACATAGACACCTGCAATAACAGTGGAAAATAACTTGATATTGCGTTGTTATCCTGAGGCCTAAGATGAAATGCCGTCCATGCCCAGTAGTTACACTGGCTACCTTTCCCTTCAATCCGAAACACAGCGAACTGTTTCACGGCTGAAATAAGAAAGGCGGTGGTACTACCCAAACGACGCTACATACTTTGGGTCCAGGAGTACACCGAATATTTAGTGATATTGCAGATCGTGTATATGAAGCTTGAAGTGTCAATAAGGCTGGGTTTATGCTCGTATTTCGCACAAAGATTGAGCCTCGAAATTCAGTGAGGTAATGCGACCAGTCTTATTGGTTCACTTCCTGTTTCACAGGATAAGTGGTTATTTTTATTTATATATTTTTTAATGTTATGTGAATGATTTCTTTTTATTTCTCATAATGAATTATTTAAATTAAACTAATTTATTATAAGTACTTACATCGTCATCCTCGCCAGAATATATACGTCCCACTGCTGGGAAACAGGCCTTCCTACATGGGAGAAGCACATGAGGAGCTTGGGCCATAACACCACTACGCTGTCCCAATGCGGGTTGGTGGGGTAAAGCGGTTGCAGTAATAACCGGGGACAACGGCTTAACGCGCCTTTCGAAGCACAGAGGAGCTCGAGATAACAAATTTCGACTAACCCATCCCGGGAAGAGAGCAGCCCGACGCGAAGTCCGTTTCTGTGGCGTCATGCCCCAGAAGGGGGAGAGTTGGTATCAAAATAGGGATGGATAAAGTAGGGAGTCAAGAATCAGCGCTGTAGGGGAAAGAGCACACGCAAGTACCCTCGCGCTCTCCCGTGATTCGGTCCGTATGCCGCAAGGCAGGTAGGACCATGGGTTGGTGGAGGGTTGTCCCTAACCCATCCCGGGATCCACCATGGTGAAAGTTGCTTTATTTCTGTAATCGACACCTGAGCGTTTAGAACACTACGGCACCGAGTAATGGCATATTACGAGTGTGTAATAAAAACAAATATTTTATTTTATCTAGAAATGTAGAAAGCTTAAGTGGCAGCTACATTTGGCAGAGTGCGTTGTCATCTTAAGCCCTAAGATGGAATGCCTTCCAGCGGCCAAAGGTCGGTAATAACAATATTTTTTATAGGTACAGCTAATGTTTGAAGCTATAACAAGTTTACAATAAATTACTCATGTGCTCAAGTTACGACCATTAGTTGAAATGATCTTCAATAACTACAACTAGTCGCAGCAACTTGAAATAAAATCTGACAGTGATATTAATATCATTGTATTCGTCACGATGCAGCATCTAATTCTTAAAGGTGTCAAAAGATCGGACGTTGACACTTCGATGTGTTTTGACAGTAGACTTAAGAGTCAATGGCACCGTCTACAACACTTATTAAGAGCCAGATGTACCAGGTTTGAGCCCCGGTGTGGAACGTTCATATGATCCACGTGATTTTGTCGAGATAGAATAGAATAAACTTTATTGCACACCAAAAATTACAGATAAAACATAATGCTTAAATTAAATTGTACAAGGGCGGTCTTATCGCTATGTAGCGATCTCTTCCAGACAGCTTTTGGATGGACAGGATAGACAAGAATACGATAAATGGGTAAAGTCGTCGGCGTACCAATAAAGTAAAATATAGTTATAAATAAATATGAAAAGAATAAATTAATTTACAAGCAAATTACTACTACATACTAATACATAGAATCAATACCTAGACAGAACTAATCATAAACTAATATATATTTATAAATATACATAAAGTGTATAAATTATAAAACTACTAGCGAACTAACGACAGATAATATTCCCTTACCATTCTTCCAAACACTTCCTGCGATTGCGCCTTTCTTATAATGTGCAGGTAATTGGTTCCATAGAAGCACAGCTTGAATGGTGAAAGACTTCGCATAGAATTGGGTCAAGTGCATCGGGATTTCCAGTCTTAAGTTCTCTGAAGACTCGTGAATTAGTGTCACGAGCAAACTCGAATCTTTCTTTGAGATAGCGAGGAGATGCCGGATTGAATAGAATAGGGAAAAGTAGGGAAAGAACATGTGCTTACTTGAAAGGAGATGATCATATTTATAATTTTTAAATTTTTGAATAATTAAAGTATTGAATAATTGCATAATTGAATTATTGAATTATTAAATTATGAAATTATTAAATTACGAAATAGTTGAACAATTAACAATATAAATAATTGGGTAATCAAAGATTATAGGTCAGTATTAAACATTAAGTCAAATAATTAATATATAATTGCTAACTAATAAAGAGTACATGTAAACCATCCTTAAGCAGCACTTTTGTTCCACGCATTTTGACACGCGCGTACACACACACACACAACACTCAACACTCACTCACAATTACACTGTATTCATGGTCTCATAATCATAAGCTAACTAAGTTTCTTCTCTTGTAAGTGTATACCTGCCAACTGTTGTTTTTCTTTATAATTATTATGTATTTATATTTTTAATTGTAATATGTGATATTATTCAACTATCTACCATAAAAACTACCATTGCTATAAACACAATGTGTTTCTATAATTGGCTCATGTCTAGGTAATACTAATTTGTATTATATGTATAAAAATGCTGTTGAAACATTGTTTAATAAATAAATAAATAAATAAATAAAGTAACTTAATTTCTAACCCCCGACGAAAAAGAGGAGTGTTAAGTTTGACGTGTCTGCCTGTGTATGTGTCTGTCTGTGTCATCTTCTTCTTCTTCTTTTTAAAATGGCTTCTCGATATTGCGAATTTTGCCAATGTCAAGTAAAATAATGTGCAAATAACTTGCGGCAACGTTGTACGGTGATTGGGCAACACGAATTCGTTTTCCGAAGAAAACGTGGAAACGATAAAACAAAATGGATGCTGTCAGATGGCTGTGGATGCGCACAACAGGTCGATTTCGCAGTCAGCCGACAACAACCGTCGGTCATCGTAGCTCCTAAACGAATTGACTGATTTTGTCACGGTTATTATTATTCAAAAGCTGACATGATCGGAATGGTCCTTAGCTATAATTTATGAAGATCTGTTCAGGCGTTTCATGACTCATGACTATCAGCTCATTTCCTACTTGACAAAAGGGATTGATCACATTAATATATAATACGTCGGAATTTCATACTTTGCTACCGTATAGCTTGGCGTACATCGTATTCCTATACTTTAGAACTAACATACATCGAAATTTCAAACTTCAAAATTCAGTAGCGGAGTCCAGGAGCACCTTTCTTCGTACAATTGTTTGTTGAATCCATCTTAGCATATAGTTTCCATAAATCATAACTGATAGAAGCGACCCAAAGGTCACCTATTTGAATAATATAAAATGTTAATGGCCCCAACTCTGGAGAACACATGCTAAATTTAAATTTAAGTTCAGTGCATTTCTTTCTCTCAATATGAATACGAAAAGGATGGCTATCATATAATTTGACATTTAGAAACGTGCGTTCAATTTTGGACTTTATTCAACGTTATAAAATGCAGATTGCAGTGTTTAGAAGGCACCTCCGTACATGCCGTCTAAAGTTGTCTATGGTTACTTTGAAATCTGTCTAAATTTGGTTGACAGCTCAAACAAATTATTGGTATTTTTTTTCTGTTACATATTGGAGAAAGAGATATACTGTTCTTAAATTTAAACTTAGAGCGTGTCCTCAGAATCAGGCCCAATGTCATAATACAGTTTGTTTTTTTACGAAATTACGTTGAATATTATCGTTTTATTTATTCATAGCCAGGGCAGTAGTTATCGCTGGGCGCACACGCTTGTGGAGCCTATCATTGGACTCAGATTTTCTAAACATGTTCTTGTTGTAATTCTGTTTTGTGTAGATACCTGATTTTAATATATGAATTAAGAGCGCCCAACCGGGGTAGCCACCAGCTAACGCAGCCAAACAGCACTACTTTGTAGTGAGTAAGGTCGCCAGAGCTCATCGAGGAAATGCCACGTTGAGAATATTACCTATTGCCAAAACTGTCAATAATACACTACTCTTGATTCTAAGATAACCTTCAGTGTTACTTAAGCTATTGACTACGGTAACCGAATACCGTCAGGCGGGCCGTAATCATTGTTTTCCATCTTGTTGGCATATTGGCTTGAGCACTTTGGCTTCGATTACAGAAACAAAGCAACTTTCGCCATGGTCAATCCCAGGATGGGTCAATCAAAATTTGTTATCTCGAGCTCCGCCTTGCTTCGGAATCGGAAAGCACCTTATCGTTGATTCCGGTTGCTACTGCGACCGCCTTAGCCCACCAACCCGCATTGGGCCAGCGTGGTGCTGTTATGGCCCTAACTCCTCATGCGTTTCTCCCATGTACGAAGGCCTGTGTCCAGCAGCGGAAGGAATATAGGCTGATGATGATGACCGTTGTAGTATATGAAGTGCTGACAGCCTACCTGGTGGTAATTGGTAACCGCCGCCTATAAACGAGGGAAAAATTACTTGGTTCACTTGGTATTGCAGGTACGTTCTCATCCTAAGGGCTAATAAAGACCTGCAATAACGAGTAATCACACTGGCTACCTTTCCCTTCCATCCGAAACACAGCGAACTGTTTCACGACTGAAATAATAAAGGCGGTGGTACCTACCCAGACGATTCTAAATACGAGCTTACCACTTAGTAAGCATTAATGTAGATAAATATCTTCCATACTCAACTCAAATAAATCAGCGTACTCTATTCTGTCTGTTCTACAGTCAAACCTCAGATAATTAACGTTAAAAGCCTTCAATCACACCGGCTCTCCGATATCCCTACCGAATCAGCGGTCGGCAGCTTTCAGTCCGTGAAATAACGGTATAAAACCATAAGTATACTTTATGTCGCAGGCTTATAATACAATTTGGTTTATGATAAAAAAACAAGGTTTGGATCAAGAACCGGAAGTTGACAATATTATCACTTAGTGAACCTGAGAAAATCTCGTTTTAGTTTTCATCAAATAAAACTTAGCCTGGTTTAGGTTTATAATAATATGGATTTTTAAATTAAATTATACCTACTTGTTTCCATTTATTATAACTGTTGCAACACATATTTAATCGTCTATAGGCTACGGTAACCGCTTACCACCAGGTGGGCCGTATCCTTGATTGCCACCTTAGTGGTATACAGGTGGTGCCGTCAATACGACAATAAATTAAAACATTGATAATTCTGCCATGAAATTATACATTACATAGCCCATATTTTTATTTTTATTTATTGTGGTATTGACGGCATCAGCCTGTATAATAATGTGTATACAAGTATTAGAAATGTACAATTGTACATTCATGACTCGTGAACAAATGCTCGTACTCATCATACAAACATTTGCTCCTCCCGACCTGACTGAGTAGCCTATATATAGCAAGGGGTAATGACCACTCGACCCGCCGGTCATCAATTCCATAGATCCATACATACATCTTTTAGCCGTGACCGCAACTTTTTTTCAGGGAGAAATCCGATTGTACCTACCCACCGATGGCTAAGCGACGGGCGTGTGGGGGGTCGCCCAGCGCTTTTAGAGCACTGGGAATACCCACTACAGCACCCCGGTAAATCCACGGCCTCTTTACGGGGGAAGCCTGGACCGAAGCAATTTTAACAACTCACCCCCAAGCAACTCATTAAGGCCCTTCACACCGTTGGAGATTGCACAGAGTCACACCTGACTGTCACTAGGTCTGCAACGTGTGTGAGAGTCGCCCAGCGCTTTTACAGCACTTGGAATACCCACTTCAACTCCCCGGTAAATCCACTGCCTTTCACGGGGGAATCCTGGGCTCTGCCGAAGCAATTTTACCAACCCACCCCCAGGTAACTCATAAAGGCCTTTCGCGCCGTTGAAGATTACCCAGAGTCACATGGGCAGACGTGACTGTCACAAGGTATGCAACATGTCTAATAAATCATTGTAACCAACCCATCACCACATCAAACGTGAACATACATATTAACTTCAGCCAATATAGCGTAAGAAAAACCAATGAAATATGCATGCCACCACAAATGGGAACCGCTCATGGCTTGATAATAAAAACATGGGACAATTTCCTGCTCAAATGTCCTCCACGTAGAAAACCTTTTAACTTCTTTGATGCCTCTTGAAAGATTTTTGTTTTTATTTACAAGCCGTGATTATAAATGAGGGTTCCCATTTGTGGCGACGTACATTATACGTTCTGCCATAACATTAAAAGCTTTCGTAAAGATACATATTTTTCATATTAGAAATATATCAAGTGATTTTTCCTTGTTATTGCAGGTGACTATAGGCGGCGGTAACCGCTTACCATCAGATGGGCCGTCAGCTTGTTTGTCATCTAGTTGTATAAAATATATATATAAACTGCCATGAACGAGGACAATTATTCACACAAACATCTCCAGGCCGGAACCCCTGCTGGAGTTGCCTGTAGCTACTGATCGCACGCCCATCCAATCGTCAAAAACATGGAGGTACAAATACAGATTGTCATTGCTTCATGCTGCTACTTAGATGAAGTGTATAAATAAATACAAATTCCCAAGGTTCGACGCTTAAAAATCTTTATTTATATACATAAAAATTTAACTGGACAATGCTACAGTACTTTATGTTCTTTCGTATTGATTAGCCGCCGGCAGTTGTATTTGCGTTTTTACAGAACTAAAAAATAAAAAGGCATTTCAACTTATAACTACAAAAGCTAGGTTACCGTCGCTCGCCCTGGGTGGGCCTAGCTCAGGCGACTATTTACCCGACCCTGAACTTAGCTTCAGTAATAAGATCTACAATACCTGAAAAAGACAAGTAAACGAACATCTTTCTTAATTCTGACACTTTGCTGTAGTAACCGAAGTTTTCGTTCAGGAACATTCTTATCTGTCACAAACTTATGAAAAGGAGTCTGAAATAGTAACGGTATCTATTTCTTTATCATCATCATCATCATTACCAGACTACCCATGTAGGAAGGTCTATGCTCACAGTGGGACGTATTCCCACTGTGACCACAGGCCTTCCTACATGGGAGAAATACATGAGGAGTTTGGGCTATAAGCCACAACACTACCACGTTGGCCCAATGCGGGTTGGTGGGTCATAGCGGTTGCAGTAACAATCGGGACCAACGAACGGCTTAAAGTGCCTTCCGAAGCACGGAGGAGCTCCAGATAACAAACTTTGATTTACCCATCTCGCGATCGACCACGGCGAAAGTTGCTTTGTTTTCGTATCGAAACCACTTAAACCACTTAGCTCCTCGAGATTTATTTATAATTTATTTATTTCAAGCAAAGCAACAATGACCTTATTTTATAGTATATCACAAGCTCTTAATGATGCTTACTTTGGACCAGATAATAGGTATGAGTGTATGAATATTATTATTGTTAATTATTGTGCTTTATAAAAGTATCTGTATAGGCTAGAATTAAGGTCATTTCCTGGAGAGGGATCGCCATCGTTTTCAAAAACTAGACCATAACATACCAGACAATAGATGTTTTATTGTGTGGGAGCGCCAGATAATCTGTTCTGTGAGCATTCTCTAATTAAGCTCGTGTTTATTATATTAACAGTTTTCTATTTCTGAACTGTATATGTCAAAACGGTCATTCTCACGACAAGGTGTTCTTTGTATAATTTCCGTCACGATTTTTTTTTCTCAATAAATTCTTTAAACTGGCAATAAAAATTGAAAATGACGCTAAACTATAGAAAATTATGTATTTGGCACTTCAATGTACTGTGTACTTTTGGATTTATGAAGTGATAAAGTTTTGTGCGTGACGGAAATTAGATTCATGGTGACGGAAATTATGAAATTGCTCTATAAAAAAATATAGTTTAATCTCACAACAATCAGACATAAAATTAATACAAAAATATAAAATAAACCTTACAAGTAATTGTTCAGTCTAAAAAATAACAAAACAACCCTCCTTGGTATGTAAAACAAACAAACACCTCAGTCGGCTATAATTTTCAGAGTGCAAAACGTCTTAAAACTTAGTTTAGCGTGTCGGAATCGGGTGACAGAAATTAGGAACACGACGGTATTCAAGAGATAAATATTAATTGGTAAGGAATACTGTATATTGCTAAATAAATATGCATTTACAACATTAATTAAAACAGCGAACGGAAATTAGGTACTTACGATCGTAGTTCGACAGCGGAACAAATGACACAAGACCGCTTCGCTTGCCTGCCTCGGCACCACTGATGAAAGCCGATGTTGCGGTAGGGATGGGAATTGTTTACTCTGCTAGTGAGATATTCGCTACTTTTTAACTAGTGATGGTAATTATGTATACTGAAAGGTCAAACACATTTTTCATTTTATCTAAGAAAATACACTTTTTTAACAGATTATTTTTTGTAAATAATAAAATGTATTTATTAACTTCCAAATTGCACAGACTGACAACTTAGGAGAGGCAAATTAGGCACAAATTAGGAGAACAACTTAGAAAAAATAATTTTGACTGTTTTCTGTACCAAATGATATATATATTTTCCAATTAATAATCGACAATTGCTAGACCTTGACTCAAAAAAAAAATTAGCTCCAAAATATTACAAACTAGACAGTTATATGTATGGACGCTCAAAAACCAGGTCTGCTGAGAATGACCGAAAAGTTCATAACATTGTAAATTATGTCTACTTGCATTGTTAAATGATTTACACAAGCAAATTTTTTACCAATGAACAGCCCTGGAGGGCGCGTACTCCACTCGGCGTTGACAAGGCGTCGTCAGCTGGTGAGTAATGGGGCTCAATAAGTGCTCCCAGGTGTCGTTTGTCAGACCCTGACAGAAGCAGTGCGAATTCCAACCCGTTTCCACAACAATTTAAAACGAAATTTATTTTTACGCATTCGAAAAAATTCACGTTTCTAGTTTCGCCATATCTGTCTGTCCATCTATTTAAACATTCAAATTCTTGGGTGGGATTTGAAACCGCGACCATTCACAATCTGGCTGTCTCTGGTCACCACTGTGCTATCAAGGATTTAAGATAACCAAAGGGAATATTTTAGTTTTTCTGTATTTACGTGACACCTTGCTTGCCTATCACGCTAGTTCATTACGACTCTTTTATGGGACAAATTAAAAACTTTTCCTAAAGTTGGAGTATACCGCTAAGCTTGTGTAATATATTTTTCTCTCTGCTTTCCTATCTACCTTAGATTTAATGCATAATATGTATATATGAGTTTATATTATAAACAATTTACTTTTATTATACATTAAGATATTTATATTGCTAAATATATAAAAAAAATTTTCTTTTGTGCACTATCCCGTCTCAACTTTTAATTAAGATGCTTTTCTTTACCCTAAGGTTGCCTGGAGGAGATTGCTACCTTAGCAATAAGGCCACCTATGTATGTTTCTCTTATCTGTACTTTCCCTTCTTGTGTCTTTGTGCAACAAAGTATATCTACAAATCTAAGCTAACGTTTATATTGAAAAAGTAATTATTGTGAAAAGTTCATAAATTAAATAAATATTCTTTTTATTTTGATACAGTTAAAGATAATTGTAGATTTATGAAAAAGTTTCATTTTCCATTGAAAAGAAAAGTTAAAGTTACGTTTCAGAAATATTTTTTCCACATTATACTGTCGATCTCTACGCTTTCCACTCACGCGTTGCAAACCCGATAATTAAGAGGCGTTGTTGATTTCACACCACAAAAACTGAAGTAACTGGTGAAACTCTTGCTTACCACAAGAACACGACATACTACGAACATATCTCTGACATTTATATTTCTTTTAATGTTTATTTTTAATAACGATTGTGTGACATTTTCATGTACAGTCGACAGCACATCAAGCGTAACAGTTTGACCTTGAGACCACCCTTACTGCGTTCAAAATAAAGGCGGCTTTCGTAGTGTAACTGTTACGCTTGATGTGCTGTCGTGCGTACTTAACATAATCAAGGACTTAATGCATATAAATATGGTACATACAAAACATTCACAAAGCCATGAGAAGGTAAATTTGTACAATTAATCTGAGACCTAACCTACTGTATTATTGTGCCTTATTGTACAAATTTAATAGTGAATACTAATCTGATAGAACCAGTGTTATTTGGTAGCAATCACTTAACGAGCGACTCCCAACTGAAACAGAAAATTCCGTTAATATCCAAAAACAATCAAATTTAAGCTTACTTTTCATGTTTTATGTCGGAATATCAAAGCGATTAAAATCATGCTGATTTAACACAATCAAATATAAATAAATCTATTTAAATGTTATCGTAGCTTTTGAGTATCTATGAATCCTTGAAGAGAAAAGGAGAAAAAGCGACTTTTTGATGAAACAAGCAATTGATCCTTTTTATTATTAGAATTTAAATAATTGTCACTTTATCGTTACTTCGTCCTTACAGATTTGTGCACACGACTGATAATCAATATTTATCTGTGTCAAGGGACACAAAAGTTGTTATTGTTTTTAAGGGACGCCTTCAGCTGCCAATTTTTTGTTCAACACAGTGTCTTTGGATGTAGGATTGAAATACACCAATATTACGTTAATTGGACTTTTAAATTAGCTTCATGGAAACAAACATAATTTTATAGGAAATTTATAAGCGATGTGTACTTCTTATGATGCCTCATATAATCAGCTCTTTGAATTTTAATCCATTTATAAATATTCTTGTAAAGTTAAAAAGAATACAGAGGCAAAATCTCACAATAAATAAAAGTCTTAGTTAATGGCCAAGTGAATCTTAATATTTAGACGTTAAATTTCATATTCCCTTGTCAAGACTTAGTTTAATGCTCTCGTGTCCAGTCGATCGCTTACCTTGGTAATTAAATCGGTAAAGTGAGCTAGATTAGTCACAGTCTGGTTGAAATAGAAACCTTTTATTATTCTATTATCCTCATAGCAGGGTAAAAGATATTACACCAAATAGAAAACTTGCTACGAGCATCTACGCCGTAACGCATGACTACGAGCTTACTACGGATTTACTACGAACAACTACGACGTAACGCATGACTACGAGCTTACTACGGATTTACTACGAACAAGCAGTAGCAGCGCCAAAGTGCGTGCGCGTTTCACTCGGTCTTAAGAAGGTCCTAAGTAAAATAAAGTTCGTATGTCGAATGAATTTATTCATTTTCAATCCAAGGCAGCTTAAAGCAAAATTGGTCTATCATAACACCATTGTCCGTATTATTTTGTTGACTTGCGTAATTGAAATCGACGAGACACGTGTCAACGATGGAAAAATAGGGTATGGTTTTATGTTGAAAGTATAATCCCATTTTAATGTTTGATTTTGTGTGTTTATAACGCCTACTTTATTGTAACAACTACAAATAAAGAAAGAAAACGATGAAAAATTATATTCTCCAGGCGGGAATCGAACCCGCGTCTCTTGGGGTCCGGCCAGACGCGACCCCACCACTCATTGAAGTTAACACCTCTAGGTAATCCGGGAAAAAAATGTGATAAAAATGGCTTTTCTCACCTCAACTGGAAGTTTAAAAATGCTTGTAAAAGTATTCTTTCGCATCACTAGAGGTGTTAACTTCGATGAGTGGTGAGATAAACGTTAAAAATGGGCAGTAAAGCGGTGAAAAAATTGGTCGGTTACACCTAGTGCTCCGGCGGCGTAGTGGTAATCGCGTCTGGCCGGGCCCCAGAAGACGCAGGTTCGATTCCCGCCTGTATTTTTTTTTATAGGTTTTTTTTATTTATTTGTAATTGTTGTAAATATATTTTTTTAATGTTTTCTTTTCTATAAAAAATGGCACGAACCTTCTCAGTTCTTTATGTAGCGTTACAAGTTTCAAATGCAATGAAATTCAAATTACAACTAACAATTTACGTACTAATCTCTTATTTTCGATCATCAGAGACATGCTCGAGGCAATCAACTGGACTTGTTACATATGAATTACTTGAATACTGTCCAATTGTCCGACACGACCAATTTAGAAGAGGGTGTACTCCAAAAAACTGTAGAAATACTGATAAATGCCCGAGACAATCTCGATAGCCGCGCATCCATCAATCACGGCCGCCATTAGCGCCCACAACAAGTACTAGCGACCGCACGTGAGGCGTAACTATTGCTTTGTTAAAACTCGGTCCGTAACTCGGTGGCAGACAGAACCTTTAAAGTCAAAGAGGTATTTAAACAAAAACATATACACATACCGAACTTTCTTTGAAGTATTTCATAGAGTAATAACGTGAGTTATATAACGTGATTCATTTCCGCAAACTGACTAATGAAAAATCATTTCAGTGATGACTCTCTCTCTCTCTCTCACACACACACACACATACACACTCACTAGATATAGAAATGAATACATTCCACGGGTCGTTTCCCACATTGCACATCGCTTTACACATACCAAATTATTAGGAAGACTCAAGAAAAACCAGAACGCAAAGATATCCGTCAACGGACACCAGAAGTGCAGCAACCAGGAACCGGTCCTGTACCCTTAGCACGAACAAGTTTCCAATTTTTAACCGACTTCAAAAACGAGGAGGTTCTCAATTCGGCCCGTATGTTTTTTTTTTTTTTTTCTATGTATGTACACCGATTACGCCGAGATTACTGATCCGATTTACGTGATTTTTTTTTGTTCGATGCGGAATAGCTGCCATTTGGTCCCATAACATTTTTTTTAAAAACAGTTGGGTACTTTTGTTTTAAATTAAAAAAAACTGAAATTATGAAATCGTCTACATAAGCGAAATTGCGAACTTTTGCTTTTCCAATGACTTTTTAGTGAAACGATACGATAGTAGGAAACAATATAAGTTGACGGTCACCCATCTAGCTTCGACCGTAGAAAGTTATCACTAAAAATTTTAAACAAAAATTAAAACCGACTGCAAAAAACTGAAAAGGATGAAATAATTAAATTTAAGTACCTAGGTATTCATCCCCTAGAAACATATTTTTGGAGTTGGTGCTAAGTGGTTTCCAAAAACAATAGAAAGTAAAGCACCGACTCCAAAAATATGTTTCTAGGGGATGAATACCTAGGTACTTAAATTTAATTATTTCATCCTTTTCAGTTTTTTGCAGTCGGTTTTAATTTTTGTTTAAAATTTTCGTTAGATACATTAAAGAACAAAAATGATTTACGCATTAAACTTTTCGAATGGCTATCGAATCTTCGACACACACACACGCACCCACTTACGCGCAAACTCAAATACATAGTCCGTTCTTAGCAATTGTTGGAATATTTTCTCAGGAAACCTGTAATTGGCTTGCAATAGAATATTTCACATAAAGTACCTTTTTATTGTAAATAGCTGGTGATGCTTAACAATAAATAAATGATATCGTTGGTACGTCATGTTTTGCATGCTAATGTTACCTACCATCACGTTCGATGACGAGACGAAGTATTCGAAAAATAGTTCCAGAACTGTCCGCCAAGTGCGCCGCTCAATATACATACATACATACAAGCTGACGAGACAATAACTATATGAAAGTGTTCGTGATAGATCCTGTCCGCCAAGTTTTTTATAGCACTTCATGATGAAAAATAAGGTTAAAGCCGTAACTTTACTTAGAAAGAGTATATTTGTCAATTACCTTAATTTGCCAAAGCCAGATCCTCCGAACGCAGTTACTTGAGATTGGAAAACATCAACATAAAAACTTTATGTCGAAGACACAAAAGTTTTTATATGTTAATAAAAATTTTTTGCCTAAAAACGGTTTAAAAAACATTGTAATGAACATTATGACACAGTCATACAAAATGGATGTTTTTTTGTATCTACTTAAATATGAATAAAACCACTTTACAGGATTTAACTTAGCGTTTAATTAGATGTTACATTATTATTATACACCCGGCGTTTCGATTACTTTACAGCGATCGCGGTCACGGGAAGACTGAAGATGTCAATTGCCTTTGATAAGTTTATAAGTTCCACTTTGTGTTTTATTTTGGAATATAAGACAGTACTATCTACACAAATAATTGTAATTGTGTTCCTTAATAATACTGTTTACTTTTACAAATAAGAAGTAAGTACCTATACTTTAATAAATATGCAACCCACATTGGGCCCCTGTGGTGGTGTTAAGGCCAGGTCATGGCCCAAACCGCACAATAACTAATAATCTAACAGGAGGTTTGTCACCAGCCTATACAGGGTGTACCAAAAATACAAATAAAGTAAAAAGGGTGTAAATGGGTCCCTTGTGTAGAGTTTATTACCAATGTATGACAACTGTAGTATGACATTATTACATGCTGAAAAATTAATTATTTTTGATAAAATAATAAAATAATCGACATTGAAGCCCAGCTCTATTCTAAGTTCATTCCCCCTAACAGGCGTAATTACCTCCTACTCTTAGAAACTTTTCTACTCCTGGTAGCTAATATTTCTTTGATCAAATATTAACCTAAAATAAATAACCTATAATTCCTCAATTCTAGTATTTATTTTACTAGGCTAAGTACAAAAAAGATAAATAGATATTAGATAACTTTATTGAATACTTTACAAGAATATTAGGTGAGTGAGAATCAAGATAGGTATGAGTCAACATAAAAACCACAAAAAAAAATTAAAGTTGCATTGAAGTAACAATCTGAGTAGGTAGGTTCTATCTACCTAATAGCTCAGATGAATAAACTAAGGTTTTTAGCCGTAAACCAAAAATAAAAATAATTTTAATTGAGTAGGTATGTATTTATCACACACAAGAACCCGTAAGATCGATAAATGTGGTTAAAAATTTATCACGGATCAATCAATTAGGTACTATGTAATTGTACTAGCACTATCCTACCATTTAGAAATAAAAAACAACTTACCTCGAACTAGAAACACTTTTTTCATACAACAACGCAAGATGACAAGCAAGCTGACGGCTCACCTAACAAGCGGGACCACTTAACTCAATCAACACAGCTTTACAGTTCACATGAATATCTTATACAACAACATAACACTTACAACATAGCCCTAAGATTAGAGAAGCAGTTCAAAGTGTACCTACTCCTCCTTGCTGCCTCAACAACAACACGGCCTGTGTCGCATTTCGCACCATATTATCGTCACCGTCCTTGTAATCGATGCCAACATACCTACTCATGGCATACACATAGCATTATCTCGCAATATTTATTAAGAATAACGACGATCAGAGATAAAATTATACGCGACTACTCTTTATTGAACTTATGATCAACTGAGATCGGAAACAGATGAGGTGACACTGACGAGCCGACAAAACGGGAAGCGGCTTTGAAATAGGTAGTCTGCGCGCGCCGCTCTGCGCCGCTATTTTTTTCTGCGCATGCGTACGGGGAATGACAGGGATTGTCAACATTTAACTAGTTTTTTAGTTTAGTAAAATTATTTTAGATATGGATCGCAATAAGTAATTTAAGTATTATTGTATTATTGTGCCCAATAAACTTTTTTCTATTCTATTCTATTCTATTCAATAAACAACTTTGACTTTAGTATCCTTAGAACTATTGGGTCCAAGCTAAGGCTGGTACCAAAAAATAATAGTTATGACGAGAACAATACAAGGTTTTCGTTTTCGTTAAGAGGGTTATTAGAGCGCTGTTCGACTTAAATTGCATTTAATTATCGTGGCAAGCAAGAGCTATTTAATTAAATGTTAAGATGATTTTCCGGAGTGAATCTTCTGTATTTGTACTATTATGTTTCTGTGGTATAAGAAGTAGTGTAACATAATTACGCCAACGACGCAAACAAACCGTTAAATGCTTGTCTTGCATTCGAAGCCCAGTAAGATCCATTTTTTTAACGTTAAAAAAGTAGGTTACAAAATAAGTAAAAACATATCCAAGCGAGCACGGTCGCAAACACTACCTAATCAACAGTTTATAGGCACTAAGTAGTCATAATCCGGCAGTACTCTGCTCTGTTTTTTTATATCGAGTATTAAAAAAAATCTTTTGAATAAAATGTTGTGAACCAATGACACATTTGGGGGCGTTTAGGGTTTCATCGGAAAAAATGTAAACCAAATTTTTGAATCTTCTCTGAACTCCTAGTACTTACATAATTTTACAATTTAATTTTGACCGACAAATAACCTTGCTAGATCATGGTCATTTAAAGGAAAAGCTTGTAAAATAAAGGGAAGGCCGGTACATTTTAAATCCAAGTGAAGAGTTCGGCCCGCTTTAATGCGTAGGTAATTCCGTCGACAGCACGTTAATAGTACATGCGCGTTCATTGTGACCACTACCTACTACCATATCATCATTAACATCATCATACCAACCTCTGATGTCCACTACTGAACAAAGGCCTCCCTCACCGATTTCCAAATGAAATGGTTCTTGGCAGCTGCATCCAACGGCTCCCCGCGACTCTGACCAGGTCTTCTGTCCATCTAGCTAGTGGGAGGCCGTCCTTCTTTGCACTTCCCGGTATGTGGTCGGCATTTTAAAACTTGAACGCCCAACCAGCCGTCTGTTCAGCGTGCTATGTGCCCTGCCCACGCCACTTCAACTTGCTAATCCTATGAGCTATGTCAGTGACTTACCATACCATACAATTTTTTATAACGGCTGTCATCAGGTAGGCCATTTTACACGTAATGGTATAAAACCAGTTTTATTGACCCAGAGCGATGCGTCACCTAGTTTATTTCCATTTAATAGTAATTTTGAACCCTGTTCTCGTTTGACCCGTCGCTTCGATTGTGCAGTATCGCGCTGTGACATAAACAAAACAGCTTGAAAAACACCTTTTCACATCGCGCATTTTTTGATAAAGTTATGTACCTCCCACCCTGTCACTGTATTTGAATACTCCGGTATGTACGAAAACTTACGTATTATTTAAGTTTAAAAAATAAATGCGGAACCCAAAGTGTATTTTTTCAAATGGCGGTGAATTCTGCTGCAAGTCTAGTATTTTCAAAGACTAAGCGGTAGCAGATGAGTGCTTAGTTAGATTAGTGCAATTTGATTTTACATATTCTATTTATTAAAAGGTGTTTACGTAATATGCGAAATCGATACTAATAGCAATTTATCGCTTAAAAATAATAAACAACACCTAAACAAAAAGATAAATAATTGTTATAAAAATTAAAAAATAAATGATTATTTCAATAAAATTATTATTACTTGTCATTGTATTAGAAATGGCATCGTACTATAAGTTTTATCGGCAAATAAAGTTTTTTGCATCTCAGAAGGAATCGACGGTACTAATAGTTTGCATATTCTAGTCTTTGGAAATATAGTCTATTAATTTGATATTTTTTTTTGACCTTTACTATCTCCTATTTTAGGTTGAATGACATTCACAGCCGATCACTAGAGTAGTGACATTTTCATTTTGAGTTTTCGATGAAGAATTTCTTTTTTTTGGGTACTTCTGATACACCGTGTATACGTCCCACTGCCGGGCACAGGCCTTCCTACATGGGAGAAACACAAGAGGAGTTTGGGCCATAACACCACCGAGCTGGCCCAATGCGGGTTGGTGAGTTGTAGCGGTAGTGGAGGAGCTCGAGATAACAAATTTTTGATTGACCCATCCCGGGATCGACAATGGTGAAAGTTGCTTTGTTTCCGTAATCGAAACCAGAGCCCTCAAACTACATCACCGAGCTCCTCACAGAAGATTCAATTTCGAACAAAAGTCAAATTTGGATATAAAAAAAAATTGCTTAGAAAGAAAGAAAAAATATTTTATTTAAATAGGCCACAAAGAAAGGGCTTTAGTCGTTTCGCACCACGAGTTATTCGACCCGCGGTGCGAATCGCCCAAGAGCTCTTTTTGAATGGTTTTAAATTATCAAAAAAACACATTTTTATAACTATTACAAAAAATATATTAACTAACAACGTCACAGTCTCTGTCCGTCTGTCATGTCTGAAATTACGGTGCCAAAAGTTGAGGGTTTTAATTTTTGTTTAAAAAATTTTTTTACAATATTTAGTGATAACTTTCTAAGGTCGAAGCTAGATGGGTGACCGTGACCTACTATCGTATCGTTTCACTAAAAAGTCATAGGAAAGCAAAAATCCGCCAGTTTTGCATACGTAGAGGACTTGATTTCAGTTTTTTTTATATAAAAACCAAAATTTTGAAAAAAAAAATGTGACCAAATGGCAACTAATCCGCATCGAACAAAAAAAGAATCACGTAAATCGGATCAGTAGTCTCGGCGTAATCAGTGTACATAAATAGAAAAAAAAACATACCGACCGAATTGAGAATCTCCTCGTTTTTGAAGTCGGTTTAATAAGTAAATTAAGATTTATTTAACACAACATAATAAAGATTGTTGGTTGCGTAATTGAACATATGCACCTTGCGGGAGTCCCATTCTGCTCAAATGCAAATACCAAATAGTCATAATTTAAACCGTTTTCAGTTAGAATAGTGCCATTCTCACAGAACGCGTCACGTAGTAATAATAAGTGCAGGCAAAATGTCATAACGCCTCGCATAGGTGCAGCGACGCTCGTTAGCTTCGCAGAATGGCAATTACCTAAACTATTCTGCTGCAGCAAGCACAAACCGCACTGCTGGAAGCACTCACTGACGACACAAATATTCGTGGATGGAATACATTGTGTTTACGAATTTATTTTTATTTGATGCTACAGGTATAATAGTAGATTATTAACCAAGGGGATAAAGCAGTGTCTTCTGTCGCGGGTGACGATTTAAATCGCGAGCGTAACGAAGGACTCGAGGTTTACTCCCGAGCGTAGCGAGGGTGTTAAGAACTTAAATCACGAGCTAAGCGAGGGATTTAAGACGAGTCCTGAGTGTAGCGAGGGATTTAAGTTCACCCAAGACTAAGACAGCTTTATCACCGAGGAAAATACTCTACTTTTCGTACCATTTGCGAAAAAATTAACACAATAATAATATGAGATAAGCATTTATTAAAAATAATGACAATTAAAAGTAAAAGTTAACATTCGAAACATTGGTCCAATTATCGGCCGGCCAAATACGGCCTCGTCGGTTTTCGTAATTTTATTTAATAATCATAACTGCACAATAAATGCGTATTCCTTTTTCAAAAAGATGTATAATGCTTTATATACAAACTCAATGGTGTAAATACAGATGTAGTTCAGTATAAATTACGGTAAGTAGTCCAAATTTAAATCACATTCTCCCCCTAGAGGATGAATGAATTCAGTACAATTTTCTTTCCCTATTTTTAACAGATTAAAAATAACTATTGTTATGTTCGCTTTTTGTGGCATAGAATGTCACTTTTTTGAGCAAGTGGTACGAAAAGGTATATTTTTTAATTCTTAACAGGTTAGCACTTACCAACAGCCTTTATACGTGATAATAAGGCCGAAGATGGAAGCGAGACATCCGGATTCCTAAACCACAGAGGGACTGGCTATCTTCCCTCCAACTGCCGGAATAAATACAATAATGCAACAATAATTAAAAAATTTATTTACAACAAGGCAGTTAACATTATTGTTATGGCGGCAGACTTGCGTAAGATGGTGGTAGCTAGCCAGGTGAACTTAGAAAATCTCTACCACCACCCAAACCGAGCGGAAAATTTACCTCTAGATCATTATTGGACCTCGGATTTTACTAACAGATTAGAAATATGTCTCGATAAGTGTATGAAGTACCGCTATTTTGTATTTTTTAATTAAAATAAGGCTATTCTTAACACCACTCTGAAAAGGTAAAGGAGGTCGACGATGTAGTGTGCTGACTCAGAAAGTACCTATTTGGGACAGCCTTTTTTTTTACCAGGAGAAACCCATTGACGGACCTACCTGCCGCTGGCGAAGCAGCGAGCGTGTGCGGGGCTCGCCCAGCGTCTGACTTGACCCTGGGAATACCCGCTAAACTCCTAGATAAATCCCGTGCCTTTCGCGGAGGTGGTTTGGGGTCTGTGAAGCAAATTCACCAGACCACCCCCAGGCAACCGGGCCTTGCGGCCCGGTTTCGTGCCGATGGAGATTGCCCAGAGTTATCACAGGCAATCTCAGACATTTGGACCAGCCTAAAGGTTTCCATGCTGTAGGAAACACCGAAGCTGCTACCGCCGGTAGCCGGTGATTTCCATCGACTTTCTATCTCTGGCCGTTAAAAACGACGAGTTTTTTGAAACAAAGATATATGTTTGTTACTTCCTATTATTATCACATTAATTCATAAGATCCGATAAGACCGCCTATTTGGCATATTGTGTTTGTTTTATATCTCTTTTTTTCTCTCTCTATTCAAACAAAATATAATTTAAGTATAAAGTACAATAATACTATGATGTAGAGAAGCGTTCACCTGCCACCTGCCACTACCAATGTTAAGTTGAGTCTATCAAGCGACCGAATCTAATAGGATTTAGTGCCCAATTGATCAAAAAACAATGGACGTATATTTTTTGGTGAAGATAAACAGGGCTTTGAAGGTACACAGATGACTGTGCACTGTGTGTACACACGATAGCTCATCTATTGTAACAGTTGCACTACGAAAACCGCCTATATTACGAACGCAGTAAGGGCGGTATCAAGGTCGAACTGTTACGGTTGATGTGCTGTCTACTGTACATAAATAAAACTGTTCCGCCACACTCCACGTTCATTTACGGGGCACTTTAAGGCTGTCGCTCCAGAAATATTTCGTTCCAATTGATTCTAAAACGAAACTTAATAACGCGCGGCAACATATATTGATAATTTTTGATTTTAACATTATTATAAATGTTTGAAAAATTACTTAGTAATTAAAATGATATAAAACTAGAAAAATTTCACGTCCTGAGGCAGGAGACGTTAGCTCATAAACGCAAATACAGATAGACTAGAAGAATTTCACAGGGATATCCCAAGTCCTGGGTGGCTCAGTGGTCAGAGCAGTCGCCCGGATTGCGAAAGGTCGCGGGTTCGTTTCCTGCCTCAGGACGTGAAATTTTTCTAGTTTTATATCATTTTAATTGAAACAACAAACACACAAACACAACAAACACAAACATACAACTACACATACAACTAAACATATATTGAATTGCTGCATTCGCAGCCGGTTTATTTGGAAATTTAAATATTTTTTTACAACAAGGTAACAAGCAAGCTGACCCATGGTCCATCTGGTGGGAAGTGCCTACCATTGCTTATCGAATTGCAGGTGTGTTGTCATCCTTAGGCCCTAGATGAATGATAAAGATAAAGATAATTTATTTGTGTAACAAAGATCTTAAACAATTATGAATAGACACAACATGTTGCGCCAACTCATTTATTGGCATACAAATATTTCTTATTAAATTAAAAACTTTAAAATAATAAAATAAAATTACGCAATAATTAACAATTTTATTCAATATTTATTCGGAAAATGCTATGTCAATATTATCCATCATAAGTCAAGTGAAGAAAATAATAATAATTAATAGGTCAAAATTCATAATTTGTCTCTTAAAAAATCAGTCACACTGTAATAACATTTTCCAGTTAACAATTTCTTTACTGTTTGTTTAAACGAGTTAACATTTAGTTCCTTTATAGAAGCAGGGAGTATATTATATATTTTAGGCGCCATACAGAATACACTTTTTGACATAAGGGCTGTTCTCGATTGCAATCCACAACATCTGACTTTCTTACAAAAAAATTAGGGTTCACTTTTACAAATAATACAATCACGAAAATATACATTGGCGGAAGCGTTAGAATTGTATGTTTTAAGAAATATGGCTTACAGTTATCTGTTGTGTTTAACCCAAACATAGCCCTTATACAATGCCTTCCATGCCCAGTAATTACACTGGCTACCTTTCCCTTCAGTCCGAAACACAGCGCATTGTTTCACGGCTAGACGACCCTAAATACGTGGCAACCACCTAGTGAAACTATTACGGGGCTTGTAAAACTTGTTGTTCTTACTTAATCATACTTAATAATCATAATCATTTATTTTGCTTAAAAACATGGTAAATAATATATCAATCAATCAATCAATCATTTATTTGCAGAATACATTTAATTTTACAAAAAGGTCTTAAATATGAATGGGCGCCATGTATTCAGCCTGTAGTCAGGCATGCAAATATTAAATAAATGTCAAATTACACTAGACTATAAAACATTACCTATTATTAAAATTCTGTAAATTGTAATATGTATGTGATAATTTAGAAATATAAGTATTATGTCAGGAATAATATAATGTCCAAGATATCTGAATTAATGTCAAAGATTCTAATTATAGTCATACTTACACAGTCAAATATGGAAATTTTACAATGTCATTTTTTTTTTTTATTAATGTTAAAGAAATAATTGAAATTATACATTCTGTCATCTCTTTTACAATGTCAGAAAAATCGATGAAATAAGGTGATATATTATTATTAATGAAATCGAATGTCAAATGAAATTATAAAAACTAGGGAAATAAACATGTTACAATAATTCTACTACAATAAAAACATTACCCACTTATACACACTATGTCTTTGTCTATTAAATATTCCTTAATATTATAATAACATTTGTCTATCAATAGTTTTGTAAGTATAAACTTAAATTTTTGTAAATTATACAGTTTTATATTACCTGGCAGCTTATTATAAATTAAAGGAGCCATTTCAACTACACTTTTCTTCATGAGTGCTGTGTTACATATAGCAGCAAATTTTTGAGCTCCTGGGACGGAGCCCACTGTGTATGATCTCTTTCCATTCAAAAAGTCCAGGATTACACTTCACAAAAATGCAAGACTCCAGTATATACAGACATGGCATATAGATGTTGACATTAGATTCACTGAGCATACAGGTTTCGCCATACTTGACTGTACTAACTACATTAGGTTTTTTAAATATTTTAATTATTTTATGCCATTTTATCAATTTAATGTCGGTTTTGTCGTATCTCGTTTCGTAGTTATCAATTATTCATCAGACACTAGCGTCAGAGGTAGACATGACTAATGCGCCAATATATCTGTTTCCTTCTGCCGTAACTCAATATTGGTGACATACTACTATCTAACAATTACAATATCAATCTCCATATTATTATAGTTATATTCACTGCAAAATCGCCTGACAGGATACTGACCAGAAACAGAGAAAATACCATGTTTTGACAGTTCGTAAAGCAATAAAAACTGTCAGTAACGTTCTTTTATCTTTCAGACCGCCTCTTTGGTTTTGTGGTTAAGACCACCCACCTCAGATCTAGAGTTTTGGGGTTATATTCCCGTGGGAGCAGATATTTTCTGCTCGGTTTGGTTGGTGGTAGGGCTGTTCTAAGTCCGCCTGGCTAGCTACCACCATCTTACCTAAGTCTGCCTCCATAACAATAATGTTTGCATTGTTGTGTTCCGACAGTTGGAGGTAAGATAGCCAATTCCTCTGTGGTTGAGGAATCCGGGTGTAGCTCGTTTCCATCGTCGGCCTTATTTTGACTTAACATCAAGTGAGATAAAGGCCAAGAGTAACCCCATTAAGGTTAAAAAAAAGAGTACCGAGATGATTTCGTCTGCTTAATCCATAATTTAGTAATTCCTACTACTGATATGTATTTCGTTTTAACATTACAATCACCGTTTAAAAGAAATTTAGAAAAATGTGTAAACAAGAATTAAAACAAATGTACATACAGAACGAAAAGCGCAACCTCGAAGTTTTTTTTATTATTAAACGAAGTAGCTCTTGGCCTTCATCTCACTCAATCATTCAGAAACTTGCCACAGATATCGCGTGTTTGAGCTCAAAAAAATAGTCTTAAAGAGATGATGTTAGGTGATTGCGCTCAGGTCCGGTCTTGCGTTGAATATTTCTCGCACCTGTGGAGCTCCGCCAAGTACCTCCTCCATGCACTGGACAGATTGCAGCGTCGTGCCATTCGTATCATTGACGACGTAGAGGTCACAAACAGCCTAGATCCTCTCCAACTCCGTCGTGACATTGCTTCGCTAAGCGCCTTCTATCGGCTTTATCATGGAGAGTGTTCTGAGGAGTTTTTCGACCTTATCCCACCTTCCCCCTTCCTACTCAGGAGCACGCGTGGCGGTCTTCGGAGTCATCAATTAACTGTCTCCACCTCAACATCAGGCACAAAGAAGTTTAGATACTCGTTTCTTTGTCGGGCTTACAAAACTTGGAATTATTTGCCAGCACATGTGTTCCCTCCTTCCTATAACATGGGTTCCTTCGATAGAGGCGTGAAAAGGCACCTAATAGGCCGGCAAGGTGGAGGCGGCTAGAACAGACTCTTCTTACCGCTATACATCAGGTGGTGTTAAGTCATTTGCCATGCTTTGTATACGAAAAGTTAGATGGTTAATGACGCCGGAGGTTACTTAAAATTTTAAATTTTTAATATAGAACATTTTCATAAACTACACAATAAAGGTGAATGTTATCAAGCTATTTGGGGTGCTATTAGCAGTCATAATTATCTTTCCACCGGCGCATAGTGACCGTAAAGGCTGCACAATAGAGGAGATGGATCGGAAGCGCTCCTGTGCGCTGATGACATTATTATGAAATTGTTACGGCCGTTACATCAGAATTATCTATACTAATAATGGAGATAAAGTTTGTAAGTTGTGGGTTTGTTTGTAGGGAGTAATCCTTGTAACTACTGAACCGATTGAGATGAAACTTTTTCATCATCATCACCAGCCTATATACGTCCCACTGCTGGACACAGGCCTTCCTATATGGGAGAAACACATGAGGAGTTTGGGCCATAACACAACCACGCTGGCCCATTGCGGGTTTATGGGACCAACAGCTTAACGTACCTTCCGAAGCATGAAGGAGCTCGAGATAACAAACTTTGATTGACCCATCCCACGATCAACCATGGCGAAAGTTGCTTTGTTTTTCGTATCGAAACCAGAGGGCTCAAACCAATCCGTCACCGTCTCCTCAGCGGGGGTCAGCTAGCTTATAATATAATTTACTCACACACCTACTACGAGAGCTAGATAAACGAATGGGCGATGAACGCTTGAGTGACACATTGTAGGTCGCCTTCACTCTAGATATGGCGACAGTTAATATTTAAAAAAGTAGTAACTAATTAAGTTGTATCTAACGACCTCGGTAACTCACTTACTCGAGCAAGCGTCAGCAGGCGTGAGTGTGTCTCCTTAGCGATATTTCTTGAGGTCTTTAAAAATTTGGTTGGGTTGGTTTAGAACTACACTGGCGTAGCCTGACACGCACTTGATCAATCAGATTTTGTAGGTTTTGTTACCTAGGATCCGAATATTCAGACTAGACATGCATACATCACTTTTACGAAAACATAATATTACACTGAGACATCACATCACTCGAAACATCACGCGAACAGATGAGATGCTGCGTATGGTGCGATGCGCTCGCAACGCGCGCTAGATGAAACATCACATGGTCACAACTATTACTTATTACACTGAGATATCACATCACTCGAAACATCACGCGAACAGATGAGATGCTACGTATCGTGCGATGCGCACGCAACGCGCACTAGATGAAACATCACATGGTCACAACTATTACTTATTACACTGAGATATCACATCACTCGAAACATCACCCGAACACATGAGGTGCTACGTATCGCGCGATACGCACGCAACGCGCGCTAGATGAAACATCACATGGTCACAACTATTACTTATTACACTGAGATATCACATCACTCGAAACATCACCCGAACACATGAGGTGCTACGTATCGCGCGATACGCACGCAACGCGCGCTAGATGAAACATCACATGGTCACAACTATTACTTATTACACTGAGATATCACATCACTCGAAACATCACCCGAACACATGAGGTGCTGCGTATCGCGCGATACGCACGCAACGCGCGCTAGATGAAACATCACATCACAGCTATACGTGCGCTTCGCTCGGTCCCTTTCGCTCGCGCTCTGAGCTAGTGTAATGTTATTTCGCGTGATGATTAAAGTGATACTTGGCTTTTCGGAGTGATTCGTAATGTAACATCACGCGTTTGAGTGATATCTCATTTGTGATATTACGCGCATTATTTACACATGTCTAATTCAGACGACTACATGTAGAACATAGAGCTAGAAGAACATGTTGGCAATGGCAACCCTACATAGGAGCCTATGTAGGGTTGCCATAGTATTGCCAAGTGGGATAAAAACACCTAAAACAAGAAGGTCCTAAAGACTAAAACTGACCCATCCCCAATCAACATCAGCTATAGTTACTTTATTTTCGTATTCGATACCGAAGTGGTTGAGCCACCAACGAATTCCTCTTTCTAAGAGATAAAATACAATAGTTTTAGAGTCAGACTTCCTCCCCAGACGGCACATCCGCGCGGCTAATTCCCCGCGCGATCTGTGGCGCGACTTCCGCCATTGTGAGCCGCCGTGTCAATTACTGCCAGTTAACTTTCACTAACTCTTTAACTTTTAAACTTCCGCTGCCAACTGGCTATCGACATCTATCACTGAAGCGATTAGTAAAAGGCAATAGCGTTTAGCTTTTACGGAGTTCTCTGATTGGTTTTTACAGACCTATATTAGTAAGGAGTATAACTATGTTCTTTGTACTTTCAATAAGGATTTAACAAACAGTTTTAGTTATATCGTTTGATATAACATCGGCCATTTCTCATCGGTATCCAAAAGATACAATAGAGAAGATTATAATTATACTGGTCACCGTATCTGAACGACATGCGCGACGCGCAGACAAGTGCTGTTAGAGAAGTTCATAATGCTCTCCTCCCGTGCCGTCACTGGAGACTTGGTGTTTAAGTCATCAAGCCAAAATCAGCAACAGCCTATTACATCCCTCTGCTATAGGCGCAATCCTTCCTACATGGAAAACCACATGTGGAGTGTTGGGCCATAGCACCACCACGCTGGCCCAATGCAGGTTGGTGGGTGAAAGCGGTTGCAGGAACAACTGGGACCAGCAGCTTAAAGTTCCCTTAGAAGCACGTGGGAGCTCGAGATTACAGATTTTTGATTGACCCCCCTTTTTTTAACGTTTAGGAGAAGCTCTACCAACCTAACTCCCAACTCCCGGGGGAGGAGATTGAAGAGGTGTGGGGCTCTCACCCAATAAACCCCTCAGCGATGTACCCAGCTTGCTCTGCGGAATGACGGTATTGCGGGGGGCGCAAAGAGCATGACTTGATTGACCCACCTGTATCAACTATGGCGAAAGTTGCTTTTTCTTTGCTCTCGAACCCAGTATTTCGAGGTCCTCAAGTCAAAATACTCAATCACAAATATTCTTACAGATCCATCGTATCCAGCTGAACCTGAATCAGTCATGATTTCTGAAAGTCAATACAATAATGAAATTAAGAGATACAGCTTTCCCGGTCTGAGACAGCGTCTTGGACAAGATACATAAATTCCGTTATCTAGAGATAGCTGCTACATAAAGCGCTAGCGTTGAAAGTCCCCGTAAATCACGAGAGACAAGATTATGCGACTTACTGTGCGACTCCTGTACATTATTGGTCCAAACGTCCACTTACTACACTGCTCAAATAGAATTAGTTCAGACATTGAACCTGTGCAGATATTTGCAAAGTTCGCAGGACGTGTTAGTAAATTATTGGATTTAGTCAAATTATTACCTTAATCCCTCAAGCGGCGTTAGTCCACCGGAGGGCTATCACAATTGAAAAATCAATTGTGTCTGGAATCTGATGCTTTGTCAAATGGTGCGCTTGCAAGATCTTTTTATTCATCATTTCAGCCGAGAGACGTCCACTGCTGGGTATAGGCCTCCCGAGGGTCTCCAAACCGATCGGTCCTGCGCTATCCGCATTCATCGGCTTCCCGCGACCCTCACCAGATCGTCGGTCCACCATGTGGGAGGCCTACCAACGCTACGTCTCCCAGTATGCGGCCGCCACTCGAAGACCTTTCCGCCCCAACGGCCGTCAGTCCTCCTTCCTTCTTTTTATTACCTTCGTGATGACATATATATTATTATATTTTCAGCCTGAAATAGATTATGTTGCCCAATACCGTAATAGGCTCAAGCATGTGTCTTCCAATCCGTCATCGTCATATTCTTGTCTCCATGACTAAGTTGTAAGTGTCATTGTCCTCTACAACCGACCTCAACCTCCGTAGTTTCTCTTTTAGTCATTCTCCTAGCGATCGCCGCCAGTCCAATCTCTGTACAATTATTTAATTCTCTTAAAATACATCCGACTTCTTTTTCTTCTGTGGTAGAACTACTGGAAGGGATTCCATTTTTCAATTTAACAGTACCTTTGTACAACTTCCCTTGAATACTTTAAAGAAACCAGATCATAAGCCACATATGTATCCCAACAGAATATCTCCTTAAAAACATACCTAGGTAGTGGTAAAAATAAACCCTGGATCCTACTCGCCGTTAGCCGGTCTCTTAATTAGTGTCCATTACAGTTGGCCTTAGCCTTAATAGCTCTGAGTCAAATGCACTTCAATAGAGACAAAACTGCCATTCCTCTGAAAGCAGTTGATTATACAAAGTTTATTTATTTATTTGGTTTACATAAATCACACCACTTTGTTATACTTATTAATATTATACAAAATGTATATAAAATAAATTTTTTCTTAATGCCAATAACGGATTTACATTATCTAAAATAAAAGAAAACTATTAATACACAGTGAATTTAGAGTATAAATAAACAGCGAAGCCAGAGTGATTTACTACTGTGTGTGTGTGTGTGTGTGCGTGTGCGTGTGTGTGCGTGTGTGTGTACCATACCAACTACAGCAGTTGATTTATTATTTCACTTTTGAATTTGTTTTTACTGATATTAAAAATATCAAGTAAAGATGCGAATGCATTGTTATACTTATTTGGAATACGACATGCAATCGAATTACGAGCGTAATTTGTACCGACAACCGGTGACACGACAACAACCGACAAGACCGACAAGTTGATATTGACATATAATAATGTTAACCGCGATGTCATATTCCTACAGGGTTTGCGGCCCACCGCTTACAATGATTACAAAGCAAATACCTGTCTCCAAACCGCACCAGTAATTATCAAAATGGGGACATTAAAATAAATAATTGATTTGGTTTTCATAATGTTCACGTTTGGTTATATCATGTAGGTTTAATTCACTCACCTGCATGCAGACATATCAAAATATTTTCTTTTATCTCATACACAGCACGACAAATGACTCAACACCAACCACCTGATGAGAAGCGATAAGAAGAGTCCGCTAGTGCAGCTAGTGCAGCTTGGGACACACTGTTCTAGCCGCCTCCCACCTTGCCGCCCCAAAAGGTGCTTTTACACGCCTCTTTTGAAGGAACCCATTTTAAGGAAGGAGAGAGCACATGTGCCGGAAAAGAATTCAAAGTTTCGGAAGAACTACAGCGAAACGAGTTACTAAATTTCTTTGTGCGTAATGATGAGGTGGAGACAATTAGTCGAACCTTATTGTAGCCTTTTATATCACATCAGTATCCCATCAAAACATTACCTACATGTCAAAAGTTGCAAGTTTCGCAACTCAGTTCTTATACTACAAAAAGTTTTGAGGTGTAACGTTAAACCAAGTCGCTTATTTCGAGACTTGTCTGTTTCAGAAGTGACCATATCAATATTAGATATTTATATTTTTTCAATATATAGAATTGGCCATCCCACGTCCTCGGCCTATATTTAGAATAATCCAAATTAGACATAGTTCTAACCCTAATCACATGCAGTGTGAGCAACACATACGCGAACGAGTAAATCGCACATAATGCGATTGCTAAGTCATTCTATAAACTTAAGTTAAAAAAATATATATCCTTGCGACAAACAGACGTTCGTGAGGATGTTACCATTAAAATTTGTATTTGCATAACATTGATCCAGTTTGAGCAGTGCCGGCCCACCCTACCAGGATCAAACTTTGATCGCGGACATTCAGGTCTTATTGTCAAAAGGTTATTTTAACGCTCCACAAACAAATAAAACGCTTTGAGGGCTTCAATAAGCGCGGGAAAGGGCAATCCTATTTATTTATGTTTCAAATCAACTTTGAAAGGTAAACATAAACAGATTGCTAATGAAAAATCATGTTTGATTTGGTTTCCGCTCATGATTTGAAATTTGTTTTTTTTTTTGCTGTAAATTATATTCAATCAAATTATATTTGAATGGATAAAATTTTAAACAAAAATTAAAACCGACATCAAAAAACTTTTTAAAATAATTAATTTTAAGTAGGTACTCATCCCCTAGAAACATATTTTTTGGAGTCAGTGCTTCACTTTCTATTGTTTTTTGGAAACAACTTAGCACCAGCTCCAAAAAATATGTTTCTAGGGGATGAGTACCAATTTAAATTTAATTATTTTAACCTTTTCAGTTTTTAGAAGTCGGTTTTAATTTTTGCTTTAATTTTTTTTTTAAATTTTTAGTGATAACTTTCTAAGGTCGAAGCTAAATGGGTGTCCGTCAACTTATATTGTTTCCTACTATCGTATAGTTTCACTAAAAATTCACAGGAAAGCAAAAATCCGCCAATTTCGCATACGTAGACGACTTAATGATTTCAGTTTTTTTTTATATAAAAACCAAACCAAATGGCAACTATTCCGCATCGAACAAAAAAGAATCACGTAAATCGGATCAGTAGTCTCGGCGTAATCGGTGTAGGTATACATAGAAGAAAAAAAAACGGCCGAATTGAGAACCTCCTCGTTTTTGAAGTCGGTTAATAAAGAACAAAGCGCTTTCAGGTCCAGTGGAACTATGCAAATAGTAATCTAGAAAGGTTATAATAAAATATAGCTACAATTTATTAATGTCAATGTTAACGTTAAACACAGATTAGCTTGATTTATTTTGTTTACACACCTTATATAGTCAAAAGTAAGCATCATTAAGAGCTTGTGTTAAGAATACCTACTAGATAACGGAGAAAGAAATAATGATAGTAATACGTATATAAATATTACAAATATACTAAATAAACATCCATGACTCGTGAACAAATGCTCGTACTCATCATAGAAACATTTGCTCCTACTGGGATTCGAACCCGGGCCCCTGACCTAGCCTGTATAGCAAGGGACAAAGACCACGCAGCCCGCTGGTTGTCAAAATATAAGTGACGTTACCTGAATATATATCAGTCACGTTGAAATGATATAATGATAAGCTCAGAACAATAACTAATATTGTTCTGAGGATAAAAGTGACTTTAATTTATAGAAAGTCATTGTTTCTGTTTTAAAATTGGGGTCTCCGTGGAGTATGCTCATCACGACACGACTCACTCATTCTTACATTTTTACTAGGTTTTATAGTGTTATATTGTGGAAAAAAGTATTTTAATATATTTTTATTTTTTTATGCTTTCACCAATAAAAATTATATGCACGTTAAATAATGTTGGCGATTTTTATAATTTGTTTTTTTTAAGTATGACGGTTTTACATAAAAATGTCAAGCGGCGCTATCCCTCTAGAGGGCTATGAGAATTGAAAAATCAATTGTGTCTGGAATCTGTTGCTTGACAGATAACATTGTTAAACATTATGTTTCATGATCAGTGTTAATATGTAATCTCCTTAAATTTATAATAAGTATTATCTTTAAATATTTAAAATAGAATCTAATTAGGTACTCACTGAATCCACTTTTTTTAATCCAAATTGTTCCTTTGCCACTTTTGCACTGCGGACTATTTATGAATATAAATGGAGCTCTTGGTAGTCGTCGTTAAAATTAAAAGCACTTGTGTCGTGTCGGTAAATACGAGTTAAATATATTCGTTTTTAACCCCCGACGAAAAAGAGGGGTGTTCCAAGTTTGACGTGTCTGTCTGTGTATCTGTGTGTCTGTCTGCGGCATCGTAGCGCCTAAACGAATGGACCAATGAATATTTTGATTTGGGTTTTTTGTTTGAAAGCTGACGTCACAAGGATGGTTCTTAGCTATAATTTATGAAGATCAGTTCAGGCGTTTGATGACTATTAGCTCATTCTCTGCATGATAAAAGGTTTTCACTAACTTTCACAGATCCGATTAATTTGAAATTGGTGTGCTGTCACTTCGGTGACATTCCCATGACATGCTAACCTTGAGCTGATCCTATACCATCAAAAAGTCTGCGGGATCCTTAATTAGAAACTTACTGCAGAGATATAGCGTGTTTGGGCTCTTATGAATTGTCTCAATGAGATGGTGTTAGTTACATAGATGATTAATGAGGCCGGAGGCTACTTAAATTTTTCAATTTTATATATTTATTCCTTTTTAATATTGAAACAGTGCTGTATTTAGATATACATAGGAAAGTACATATTTTAAAATAGCATATATTATTACCTATACTAATACCATAATCCTTGGCAGCTCAGAGCAGTCACCCGGATTATTCAAGGTTGCAGGTTCGAATCCCGCCCCAGGACTTGATTTTTTCCAGTGTAGATTTTTTTCTAAGCAGCTTTCAAACATTTTAATTAGAAAGTTAAAAATAAAATGAAAAGATTTCATGTTAATTAATCATTTTAGGTTTTTATAAGGTTTATAGGCACAGTAAGCATCTTGGGTCCACTATATCAACCAATGACCATCTACCATGACTAGGAAGAGCGACCCCACAGGGACCAATATGTTTTCTTGGGGCCATTGGGGCCTATAGGAAAATTTCTTTAGGCTTACTTCTTTTTTCTTTAGGTACTTATCGGGAATGAATGATTGTAATATTAGCCGTTCTTCCCTATTAAAGGAATTCTTCAAAAATGTATACTAATTAATTTATGTTTATTTTTATCACAATTTTTAGTAAAATGATCAAAGCTAGATGGGTGACCGTCAGCATATATTGTTTCCTACTATCGTATCGTTTCACTAAAAAGTTGAAAAAAAAAAACAAAAATCGAAGACGACTTACTCATTCCAGTTATTTTGATTTAAAACCAATCGATTTTTTTTACAAAAAAATGGGACCAAATGGCAACTATTCTGCATCGAACAAAAAAAGAATCACGTCAGAAATCAGACATCTCGGCGTCATCGGTGTACATACATAGAAAAAAAAACATACCAACCGAATTGACAACCTCCTCGTTTTTGAAGTCGGTTAAAAAATTTTAACGCGTTTCTTTGTCGTACTGCCAAAACTTGGACTTTGTTGGCACATGTGTTCCCTCCTTCCTTTGAGATGGGTTCCTTCAAAGGAAGCTTGAAAAGCACCTTTTGGGCCGGCAAGGTGGAGGGGACTAGATCAGTGTGCATAAACTTTAAACTGCACTCGCTGTCTTTGCACTTGGACTCTTCTTCAAGTTCTGTCAGTTGAGTCATTTACCGTGCTTTGTATAAAAAAAACTCAGGGCAAGTTCTCCTGTACCCAAGCTGTGTAAAATAATAAAATTAGCGTCTGTTATAGGATTCGAAATACATTTTGAATCTTTAAATGTAACTAGATATAGATACCGCAAATCTATTAAATCTATCTTTATAGTTATGACTTTAGTGTCTATTATGCGACAGAAGCCACTAACGACCATGTGGGCTGTCAGTGTGCTTGTCGTCTAGTTGTATAAAAAAAATTATGTTATGTCATCTACCTACTGTCTAAAATATTAAGTCTTGTTATTTTTTGCAAATAAGGCAATAATTTTTTGATTTTTTTGAGTTCCTAAAGTACTAACAGGCACGCGGTATTTACCTTTAGCGGTAGGTGGTTCTTTAGTGATCTGTGGTTTTTACGCTCAACCATCAACTACCTAGGTCCTAGGTTATTGGTAGTAACAGTATTAATAAAAAAAATATGATCACTAACTGTTATGAGCTCCGTTGGTAGTAATAAAAGTAAGTTATAAAATGTATGAATAAAAAAAGTATGAAAAATCAAATTATGAAGAGTGATTATTATGAACACAAATCGGTAGTAAGACAAAGAATAGGATTTAGAATTTGATGTGAGCCAATATGGACTAGGGATGTTACGGAGCTTCGACTCCGATTATTATTACACCTTCGGTTCCGACTTCGGCTCCGACACTTTTAAATCGGAGGTTTTAACGGAGACAAAGCTTCAAAGCTTTTGTTCGTAAAGTATAATACACTACTTTTGGAGTCAATTTATTTGATTTAATTTGTTTTAAAGCTTTTGTTCATTTCATATAATGTGTGTTCTTGTTTATTTGGAAATAATATGCTAATTTTTTTTCATTGTTTGTGTTTTATTTTATAATTAAAAAAAAAATGATTAAAGAATGTTTTATTTGTCTGTAAATAAAAATTCTTTCTCATGCCACCACTTCTGACCCTGCCTCCGACTCCGATTCCGACTCCGATTCCGATAAATCAAATTTAAAAACTCCGACTCCGACTTCGGTTCCGATAAAACTACCTCCGTTACATCCCTGATATGGACCTTGTTCATACTCATCATACAAGCATCGGCCCCAACCGGGATTCGAACCCGGAACCTCTGACAAAGTAGCCTGTAATAGTAGTAAGGGATACCAGACCACTCGGCCAGCTGGTTGTCGATTATCAGTTTTAGAGAAAATTGAACCTTAAAAATGAAGGACAATACAAAAATAAATATCTCATTTAGGTTTATGTAGAATAATTTACAAACATACCTCCATAAATGAAACCAGCGCTATCTGTACAAACAAACTGTACTATCTTGAAAGTAAATAAATAATGTACTTTTCGACGAGATGGCGCTACTATCAATACTTTTACGTTTCGTTGTACGAAAGTAAATAAGTTCATCAAAAGAAATTTATTTTATTTGTTTTCTTTTAAATTATTGATACATTCTATAATTTTTCATACAAATATTCATTTTGTATCAGAATCCTAAAATCTTTCATTGTTGCTTCGTTCATGGTTCAAGTATCTCTCTAATCTATGGTTTCATTCATTCGTCCGTTACATCCGTAGACGGAGAATCCGTTCAGCAACCAATCACCATTCTTCAGTAGGTAGTTCAGTTCAGTCAGTCAATCATTCTCATTCAATCAATCTGGTACTGTCATCGAACAGTTGTGTTTTTTGTTATTTAGTTTCAACAATTTAAAAGTTAAATATTTTTATAGGATTACCCGGTGATATAAAAAATTATATTGTTACTAAATTTACTATAAAAAAAGTGTTAATATGGTGAAGACATACATGTGACATGTGAAATAAATCGATAGATGTGTTCAACCTCTCACAGTAGGTGATCGAGGGTGATTTTGAAGAAGCGGTACGATAGTGATTTTCAATAAATAGTGTGCATTCTTTTCATGTTTGTCTCGTTCTTACGTTAAATAGGTGTCATTACTTTCCGTTTTACTGGTATGGCACCTGAGTGAGTTACGTTCGGTGTAAGATTACCAGTGTTACTGAAAGTTATCGTCATCGATGGAGTGTTAACAGGTAGGTGGTTTAAAATGCACAGTAAGGGAATGGAATGCACCGGTGTGTGAAGTATGATGGCGGGCGAGCAATTGTTTTTGTTGCATTGTTTTGAAGCGTGTGTCAGACAGATACCGGGTTGTTTATCGCTCTGGAGACAGACTATATACAGTTAGTTGCGGCCACGAGCCCGGTGGGGTCATCGACGCCTCCCGCCTCGTGCCTGCTCCCGATGAGACCCTCTGTTATCACACCACCATAGCAGCCTGTAAAATTAGTTCTAGCGATTTGATCAAAGATGGTGTCATGTTTTTAGTCTTGTATATTTGATTCCTATAGCCTGAGAGCAATCAAGCTAGAATGATATCAATATTTATAGAAAAAGAAATAACATTAATTTATATTTTTTTTAAATAACTATAATTCTATATATTAAATTAATTAATTAATTCAAAATTTATTTGATAAGTAGTTCCTAGATACTCAATCATTTATTGCAACCTTAATGTAGTACATAGGTGTTACACATAAACGGATCAGATTATAGATAGACTTTGTTTGCTAGACAATACTTAGGATTCCAATATGATACATAATTTATATTTCATTTTAAATGTTCATTCATTCATATCATAATTAGCAAAACTATAGTTTTATATCCTGAATAGGAATAGAACAGATATTTATTTCACAAGACTGTGCCTATGTTGTTATAAGACATTACTTTAGGACACTATCACCAACAGATAATTAACTAAAATGTGAAGATGTTAAAGGAATATCAGTATGTTTCGATAAATAAGTGATTAGTTTTATTTAAAAATCTTTAAAAGTTATTAGACAAATAATCAAGTAATGGTCATATTTTATATATCAGGTTATTATTATATGAGAAATCATTGAGTTAGTTGAGCATACATCATACATGTACATTTTTGTAATTTCATAAATCTCACTACACTATCATTAAACACATGTATATTATTACTACAATGACTATTATAGTATGGCTATATAAAGTTTACAAAAAAGAAAAAATATGTTATAATTTTGCATAAATTAGTTTATAAACTATAATACCCACCTCACCCTTTTAGTAATATCAGCTGCAGTGTTCTCACAAGAACTTATTACTTGCAATTAATATTTTTTCTATAAGATTTTGGTAAGTAGGTCTAGTGTTACATTTTGTGATGTAAACACTATAATTTGTATACTGGCTCTTTCTGGTATAAACATAGAAACATAGGTAATTTAAGTCAGCACAAATTCTAATAAGAATTGCAGTGTGAAATTTTTTGCCTATGAAGTATAAAATATGCCTTGCTAGATGCTTACATTTATATTAGTAGTTAATGCTTACATTTTATATATTATTTGTATTTTCTGCTTGTACTTTAGTTGCTTGACGAAGCAGCCGTCCAAGATGATGGTGGAAACCATGCTCGAGTATGCGCAGGACTTTGGTGAGTCTCTGCTATGTGTGCAATAAGAGTTATGCTCGTTGTGTTTATACAGTTGATTGATAGTATTGTATTATAATATATATATATTTGGATTCAGCAATCTATCTCCGAAAGTGTTCCACCATTGGACTGTTTGCCGACATGACATTTTGTCATGGTCGTAAGTAACTATACTAATCATTTTGTTGACGAAACATCCTTATGTGAAAGATTTTAACAGTGAAACTGTCATAAACGAAACATCCTGACAGCAATCACTGTCCATGATAGGTTGCAGAATCATGATTATTTATGCTATTTACATAGTTAAATATGAGAATTAAACTGAAGAAGGCAAATTTTTTTTTAAAATTCATATTGAAAGTAGAATGTTCAATCACCCAGAGGCCTCTAAGATTTATCAGTAGGCTGTTTATTGCTAAGCATCTTAATTTTGTATTGTGCCACAGACACAAAATTTGCACCACATCTAAAGCATAGGTAGTAGAGGGGACCAAGGGAGTCAGGTATGCATAATTTTGAATCCCCAATCTACAACTTAATACTTGCTAGAATTTCTTTTCTGTTAGTTTGGTTATAACTGTTTTCTTTTTAGCAAATTAACACATGTGTGCTAATGAGAAAACCGTCACAGTTTCATCACTTCTAAAGTGTGTGAACGACTGGAACTCAAATATTGGAAGTGTGTAATAGGACAATTGTCAAACAAAAATGACACTGGAGATGTGTGACCAACTATACCGATAGCCCTAGTTGATATAGCAAAATTATAGTTTAATTAGTCTAGGCCGAGAATGCTCTGAATTGCAAGTTGACAATAGGTAGAATAAATTACCGAAGGCCTAGGAGACTCCGCTTAGAAAGCATGGCGTTCCGTGCGTTGGCCGGTGTATATAAGTGGTTACCGGCGCCGGCCAACGCAGGGTACGAGCCGGGGGAGGCCACTCGATATCACTTCCTCGAAAATCCTTAAATTTGCGCGTAGGTATGTCCAACGGCTCTCTCCCGCAATGGAAGCGGGAGCTGCTGCAGCGGCGGGCGGCGCGCTCCCGGCCCGCGCCCGCGCCGCCGCCCGCGCCGCCCGCCGCCGACGACGACGAGGAGCTGCGCTACGGGCCCGGCATCGTCAAGCGACTCAAGTCACGCTACCTCAGCCTCGCGCTGCGCGACGCCCCGCGCCGCCGACCGTCCGTGCTGCGCCGCGCCGCCTCGCTCGAGCACCTGCTGGACGAGCGCCCGCCGCCCGCGCCGCGCCCGCGTGCGCCCCGCCCCGCCTCCGTCGCCGCGCCGCCGCCCGCGCGCCCCGCGCCGCGACGCGACGCCGTCAAGCGCGCCCGCTCCGTCGACGCGCTCAGCCGCCTCGACGCACGGGACGACGCGCCCCCGTCGCCGCCCACGCCGCCGCCGCCGCCCGCGCTCCCGCCGCCCGCCGCGCCGCGCCCGCCCGCCACCCGCGCTGCTCGTCCGCCGCGGCGGCCCGCGCCGCTGCTCCGGGACGCGGAGCGGCCGCCGCTCGACGTGGTTCGGTCCACACTCAGAAAGTTCGAGACCGCGCCGACGCGGCGTCCGGCGCCGGCGGCCCGCGTAGCTGCCGTGCTCCGCTGCCTCGACGGGCCCTCGCGGACGTCCACGCCGGAGCCGCCGACGCCGCCGCCGCTGCCGCCCACGCCGCCGCCTGCCGAAACCGGCGCGCCCACGTCCCTCGACGAGGTGGAGGGCGGCGGGGCGTCGGTGGAGGCTCGGCCGGTGTCCCGCGCGGCGCTGGAGGGCATCGCCCGCGCGGGCTCGTCGATGCGGTTCGCTTTCGAGGCCCCGCGCCGCGGCTCCCACCTGCCGCCGCTGGCGGCCACGAACCCGGTGCTGCTCGGTCGCGCCCGCCGCGTCGGCGTCATCCGTCCGATGCCGGCGCCGACGCTCCGGTCGCCGACGATCCGATCGCCGGAACCGCCGTCGACCGTTGACCTCGACCGGAAGCTAGCGTCCCCGCCGACGACGCCTCGCTTGACATCCCCGACGCCCCCGGAGCCGGAGCTGAGCCCGCCGCCCCGGCCCGAGAGGAAGGAAGCACCGCCGGCGGCGTTGGTTGAGCCGATCCCGCGGCCGCCGCCCGCTACCCGGGCGATAGAGTCGCCGCTGCCGTGTTCCCCGCCGCCGGAGCCGCTGGACACGCGACCGCTCGTGAACGGCCACGCGGAGCCCGAGCCCCCGCCGTCCCGGCTCGGTGCGGCGGAGGTGGAGCGGGCCTGGAACGGAACCCCCGAAAGAAAGCCTCCAGTGGAAATCAAAGAGAAGAAGATCGTGGAGATGAAGGAGGTGAAGGGCGGCGCGGCGTGGGCGGGCGGCAGTCCGCTGGGCGGGCGGCGTGGGCGGGCGCCGGCGCCGGCCGCCACCTCCATCGTGTTCAACTTCTCCGACCGCAAGGAGGTGCCCGACTACATCGAAAACGACGGCATCGTCCTCCGCGGCTGCCGCAGGAACAGAGTCAAGGTGAGTGTCTTTCCAATGTATTCGTCCGCCCATGTCTCTGACGGCGCCCGCTATCACGTCACGCTCCAAATGTAACGAGAGCGCCGTCCGTCGGTTGCGTAAGGCTTCGAATAGGCACAGACCATCATTTATGTAATTATGTCTCCGTCAACATTCAACATTCAAACAGACCGGTCCATTGCTATGTTCGGTGTCGAACCATTAATATTAACGCAAATGTTCTGATTAAAAAACAATACATTTACAGAACGTATCAACGTTTCCATCGCAGGAGTTAGATGCGCGGTTGGTCTCGGTTCGCCGCGTGTCAGTTATGCTCCCGCGCAGTCACCCTCCCTACGTAAACTTCATCCGACCGACACCTTCCGAATCTTTAAGAAGAACGGAGTTTTAAATGACCCTTATTCTCATAAGACAATTATGAATTACTTTCTTTTGAAGCATAATTTTCACTAAATGCAATGCACCACAGCGGAATAACCAATTTACCATCTGACCGCGTGTAGCGTCAGGCTTGACGGTGACGGCTGCCGAGGAACCTTATTGATATTCGTAAAATATTTAGAAAGCTCCCGTAACGCTTCAACGGGCCGATGGTCACGGACACTGTAGCGTTTAAAATAAATGCTTACACAGCGTGATGTAGCAGACCTGGAGTTGTGGTTATCGTTTAGCCTTTTACGACTGACACACATATGTCAAACCCCACCAATTACTGTTAATGATTTAATTTTTCTATCCATATTTTTATCCTACATAACTGAATATTTACCTTCCATTATTATGTTTAGTCGTTAACACTTTTTGATGTTAATGATCAACGTAAAATTGTCATGGTTACCCCTGCAATCCAACAGATCCGGGGCTTAAATCTCGTGCGGGTAGAAAAATTCTTCTGGGTTTGAATGGTGGTAGGGCTTTTTCTAAGTCCATGTGGCTAGCTACCACCATCTTCCCTAAGTCTGCCGCCATAACAATAATGTTAACAACACTATTGTGTTCCGCCAGTTCCTCTTTGGTTGAGGGATCCGGGTGTAGTACACTTCTATCGTCGGCATTATCTATCACTATCTCTTACCATCAGGTGATATGACAGCCATCAGCTACTTACCCGTTAAGGATAGGAAAACCTACAATAAAACACCTACTTTCCAATGTCACCTGCCGTCGCAAGTGATTCGTGAAATCATCGATTGTGTAATCGATGCTAGTATGTAAATATAAAGTAATATTCCACAAACGGTGAAAGTATCGCTGCCACGTGCGGGCCACGCGGGTCGCCGGTGAAACCGCACGATGCCCACTCTCGATTTCGGCAGCCACATCCGATGTGGACTCGATCATTGTTATTCGTTATCAGAACATGAGTTAGTATTCTGCGAGGATACGAGTATTCTTGCGTATTCCGAAACTTAACGCTTTTTGGATATTGATACTCGTTCTTTACCATGTCCACATTCTTGGTCCATGATACAGCCTTTCCCCTTTATACACAGTTGATCGAAGTTGTATACCAGGACTGGTCGGAGTCCTATATTTATTTCGTTTCGTTAAAAGAACAGCCTTGCCCCACGAAAGCTTTACCTTTCAATTTAAAAAGCATGATAACTTTTTGCTCTTGTATCTTGTTTTATTTATCAAAAAACAATATTTGTCCTCTCGTTTAGTAATAAACAAAATGTTATCCGCGACATAACTAAGATACACAATCGTGTCGAGTCATCATTCAGGGAATCCGTTGAGCCAATTGTTTTATTTCACTTTTCGTGATGAACGCATATTAAAACACATAAAAGAAAGTTTTCTTGATGCGTCTGGTTAGTGTTTAGATTGTTGTAAGCGTCGATAATTACCGAAAGGTCACCACGCACCGCCGCAAAGTCGGAGTATAAGATGCCACATCGTAATTTGTCCCGTATGATTTTGCTCTTTCAATTTGTTGATAACGTTACAGGAGTTTAAGCTAAGGTAACCGCTCCTCATCAGACGCGTGTGCTACCGTATTATTCTCGGTAGTTCAACTCTTAGAACCGGTGCAAATTCTGACATGACAGACATTATAACATTGTTAGGTAACATTTTTAACGTAAAAAGTAAGCACTTGAAAGCTGTTGTTAGTTTTGATTTTGCTTCTCAGTCTTCCTTGTAATAATTTTTGATTCGCGTAAACAAGCGTTAATATAATAGTTTAGTGTCAAAACTTGAACTATTTCAAAGTTAACGTTCCATATCTGAGAAGATTAGTTATTGAGAAAAACAGTTATGTTCTAAAAATGGAAGTTTTGTAACAAACGATGGAACTAAAGCCCGTTGTAATTGATCATCATCATTGCGGTTCAGTGGACGCCGTCGCAACGGTTACAGTAACTAATATTATCAATAAGCCATCGGAAGAAGATCATAGCTTTTTATGTATGAATGCATCATCAAACCTATTTGGACCTATGGAATCAAACTGGGGATCAACGAAACCCTCGAATTTGGAAATTCTACAACGATTTGAAGAGGAGCTCGGTGGCGTTGTGGTTTGAGCGCTCTGGTTTCATTACGGAAACAGCAATAGTCGATCCCTGGATGGGTCAATCAACATTTGTAATCTCGAGCTCCTCCGCGTCCTTCGGAAAGCACGCTTCGCTTGCTACTGCAACCGCTTTAGCCTACTTAAGCCGCATTGGGCCAGCGTGGTGGTGTTATGGCCTAAACTCCTTAGTATTTCTCTTATGTAGGAAGACCAGCAGAGGGGCATGATGATGACATCGCTTTCAAAATATAACTTTAAAACAATTATATATGCCCCATAATTTGCTCGCACTCCGAAGTCCACGAGTGCACTGAAATCCCAACTATCAAAGAGGAAGTCGAGTGTCGGTGTTCCAATTATAAAGAGTTATCCAAGGACTAAGGATAAATGGAAAAAACCGAATAAATACAGGCTGAGACTAATTCTGCTGTTGTATTTTGATCTGAAACGAATCAGAAACGCTTCAGTTACAACGTTTTTGTATTCCGAATTTTCCAACTTTTAAAAGCCTCGGTCACAAACGTTTTAGTTGCAGAGCGTTCCGTTAGCGCTGCGGCTTCATGAGCTATGTTAGTGGAATATCTTTTTTTATATCAAAACCCGGCGATCGATAATAACATAGACGAGTAACTAGTCCATTCAAAAATGACACTCCGAAAGAGACTCCGAATTGGGCAGGGCTTAAATCGGACTCCGTGCCATGATTTAGTTTGTCATTGACTGCGTCACGGTGATGTACTCGTAAAAAAACAATAAGTGAACATAATAGGAGCAATGGACGCTCTACGTTCGCCGGCAATACCGCAATAGTCGATACCGAATCGCCGCCGATGCGTTTAGGTTAATAAATTGACCTCCTGGAAAAGAGATACTATATTGGTGACTGTTTTATAGCGACAAAAATCATAAACCTTGGGAAGTCCTCTAGAGGCTCACACAAAAGGTAGTAGCGGTTTCATCTTTGGCTAAGATTTAGTAGGACTCTAAATCACTTCTCTTGGTTTAAAACAGTAGTGGATATTTATTAATTCCAAGTCCTAACATTGTATCGGTACCTAAACACGTTAGTAAGTGTCATGTAAATCATTGAAGCGTTTCGTGTGCGAATGTAAGTCTTTACTAAACGAATTAGGTACGTCTGGTTTTGTTGTCCGCGCCCGTCCGACCAGTGGCTTGTTTGTAACTATAACATTTTAATGCCAAGGTTAGATTGGACACTTATCAGCGCTATTTCCTTCTGCACTCCTGCCTAAGGCTGCAATGATATTAAATTATCGATTTTGTGTCTACTGCTCGTGTTGTATTAATTTATTGATGTTTTTAGATATTGCTTATCAATATTGCAAACGATACGGGGAATCGCCTCACCAACACCAAAAAATCTAATTTATACAATTAAATTAATCAAAAATAAGTGTACTAATGAAAACAACTTCAGCTAATGATGAAATGCTCGCTCGTTTTAGTCTGTAACGGTTGAATTCGACGTGAAAGCAAAAAAAAACTTTTCAGATCTTAGTACTTATCTTGAGCAATTATATTTAATTACTTCAATAGTTTTCAAATAGTTTCGTACTGTAAATGATCAGTTAACATCACTCCCTATATGTTTCACATTAGGGGACTAGTCCAAAGCCACCAAAGCATCCAATCGTACATAGAACCGTCCTCTCACACGACACGACATACTGAGGCTAGGGTCCACGCCTCCAACATGCTTAACATTAAGAACGGGATACTTTGCCCCAAGAAAAATATTTTTCATACATAAACTTTATAAACTTTGTGGATAGCTCGATAGCTCAGAGTAATGAACAAATGTCAGTACAAACGTTTTAACTCCTAAAGCGCTTACCGATTTAAATTAAATTCTGTAGTCCAAATTAAACACAATTTCATTTCAAACACAATGAAGTTTTTAATTGTCATAGCTCCCCGGGAGTCCTTCGCGCCGCAACAAATTACATCAATGATCCTCTTAAAGTTCTCGTCTCCTAACTCCTGAAACCCCTGGTGATTTTTAAGGATAATTTGCGGCCAATACCATAATTATCCTTATAACCATACCGTGATGTACCTGTTTATTATAATAATTACAACATAATTCAGAGTAATTATAAACAAACTAAGCAGTATTTATTACAATACTCTAAATTATAATAATAAGCCTAGTCATTGTTATTGTTGCTTATCTCAATAATAATTGTAATGTGGGTTACTGTATGCTAGCTATTTCCCTTTATGACTAATGACGCGATATTTATAATCAAACCCTCTACTCTGGAATTGTACAGTGACCAACATATCTAGTACTATATGTACTATGTAATTAAAGTCTTTATTTATGTGACTATATTTAACGGAATTAGGGGAAGAAATTTATCGGGTGGTTATGATCTGTTTACATAATTGTAATCTACGAGGAAGTGTTCGTTTTATGTTAATTAATTACATTATGTTAATTAAAGTGTAATGTAATAAAGCAATATCGCGGATCGGATCGCAAGCTTGGTCCGTGTCAATGGTCTTAAAGTATGCGTATATAATTCGCGTATTCGTTTTTAATGCAACAACGACTTATTCTGAAATGTCAAATAACATAGTAACTATAGTTACATCGTTTTTTTGATGTTCAATTGAATGAAAATTGAATTTTATGTTCAATTGAATGAAATAGTTTGAATTTCATTGAATTGATTTTCTCTATTACTCGTCGTTGCACTTTATATACTTAAAAATGTTTACTTTACATTACACGTGCGAGTTTGGTTATTCGACATAATTGGACATTATATTTAGTGTCTTCTTTGTGTTAAACTGTCGTGTAACACGTTAAAATACAACTATAACTTGGGTCTTTAGTCTTCAGCGAGATATGGCGCAAGATCCAAAGTTCTGTGGATTGATACATCTTATCTCACCCTTCGGGATCGTTTGTGCCTCTTCTTTTACTCATCCCGAGTCCAGAATATAGCTGCTATAATCCTCACTACATGTCTACGCAGGAAGAGCCCATATTCTTCTGGCTTTGAATATGCCACTTCCACAATACTTTTCCTGTTGTGACCTGCAGATCACACCATCGATTCCTGGCTCTCACCACACGCTCGCCAAAGTTGTTCTAGGGAGTTGCATTTTATATAGCATGTGGCTAGTGGCAAAATTCTCTGTGAGCTACACAAATTGTAAGCCAGCCTGCGTCCTACAGATTTTATAGATATATTATCGCCACACATCACACAGCATTACTCCACATTGAATTTTCTAAGAATTAAGCAATTTTTTGTCATGAATTCCCTGCTCTACTCGTATCGGCTTCGGTGAAACCCATTATGTTTGGTTTTGGTGAAAACCATTATGTTGGTGCTGTCCGTAAGGTTGTTAGACATCCTTACTACAAAAAACTACTATCTAAAAATAAAAGTTGATCTACTACTATGTTCATAAAGGAAAACTGTGATTATATAATAATATATCTACTTAAAAACAACATCGATTTTATGGAAATATACTGTCACGGTAATGCGGGCCGGAAGCTGATAAATTAAGAATTTGCAGACATTACCAGAGCAATATCGTTATGTTATTGCGCATATGACTCTCACTGTAACTAACGCAGGAATAAAAAATTCGCTCTAACCGAACTATAAGATGTATTATTTATTTCCATAAATATTTTCTTACTAGCTATCATACACATATTATTATCTATCTTCACCATATCAGCCTATGGAGTCCACTGCTGAACAAAGGCCTCCCCCGTCGATTTTCAAACGAATCTGTTTTGTGCAATCTGCCTGCCCCCAGGTCGTCTACCCATCTAGTGGAAGGCCGTCCTATTTTACGCTTTCCGGTACGTGTTCGCCATGATAGAACTTTAACACATGTCATATTATTTGAGCGAGTTTATTCCTTTATTTCTTCTCTTCTATATGTAGGCGTGCTGGAAGAGACTTTACTTTCTCTCCTGTCATGCTTTTGTGTACATTAATACTGTCAAGCTGCAGAATACTCTCGGATCTTATGACAATTAAAAACCAAGTGTGTCTACAATCTGAGGCGTGACAGGTTAAGAGTTAAATAATAATGAAATATACTTATCACAAATTAAATCTGAAGCAAAAACTAAAACAAACGCTTGTCAACGCACCTACTAAGCCCAAATACTCGACGGTCGCGGAACCCGCTACTTATCGATAAGCATTTTTTCGCAATCAACAAGTGTGTTTTAATTAGAGATGTGTGTCGCAAACATTATTACACTTTCTACGGTTGCAAGAGACAATGGGGCTTGCCAAAAAACCATTTTCCCATCGGTGAGAGTTAGTTTACATACGTACGACCTACCAATTACCAGCAAACGGGACTCGCGTGTGTACTTATCACTATCAACGCTTCTTCTGTGCATTTCTTTGTTTAATTACTAAATGAGATAATAACGCCGCCTTCAATAACATTTTTAACAGTAGCGGCATCTCTATCCAATTAGCAATTGACGCCTTTGCTTATCTGTCTACACTGAAACAGTTATGTGAACATCCGTCCCAAAACCAGACTAAATCCGAATACTTAACGAAGCCTTCCAAATTCTTAACTAACATACAATCATAGTTATATTATTCCATCTTATTACCTATTACAATCTATCTCTAAGCGGAATTGCGTTTTTATTTAAAAAGAGGTTAAGGTACAAAATTAAAAATTTTAAGTAACCCCCGGCGTCATTAATCATCTATCTAACACCATCTCATTAAGACTATTCATAAGAGCCCAAACACGCTATATGTGCTGTAATTTTTTAAAGAAATAAGCATTTCGCAGACTTTTTGATGGTATAGGATCAGCTTAAGGTCATGTCATGGGAATGTCACCGAAGTGACAGTACACTAAATTTGAAATCAATCGGATGTGTAAAAGTTAGTATAATCCTATTATCATGTAGAAAATGAGCTGATAGTCATCAAACGCCTGAACCGTTCTTCGAAAATTATAGCTAAGAACCATCGTAGTCACATCAGCTTTCAAACAAAAAATACCGAATTAAAATCGGTCCATTCGTGTAGGCGCTACGATGCCATAGACAGACGCACAGATACACAGACAGACACGTCAAACTTATAACACCTCTCTTTTTTCGTCGGGGGTATATAAATGAATGCACTCATCTTGTCTTGTGACTATATCGCGATGCACTTCAACCCTTCGTGATATTTTGTGCTTTCCCTGCTTTTATTCTTCCTGTGCACCGAATATAGCTACCACTAGCCTCATCATACCTTTGTGAGAGCACTCATACTAAATACATTTAAGTCGTACTTGCTCCACCTACTACTACTCCAACCATGAATGTTTATAAAATTTCTATTGTGATGACATTTACAAATTAAGTTTGTTAATGATCTCTTACATTGTTAGAATGTTTTATTATGTAGATTAAGATTAACATTCAAAATTTTAATCTCCCGCAGTATTATATTATTACCATGAGTATTATTGTTATTGTATTGTTTATCTGCAAAGTAACAATTTATACTCTTGGTGTTATAAGAATTTTTCTAACCTACGATATCCACTTACCATTAGGTTTTTTTCATTATATAAAACTTTATTTATCTTGTTATGTATACGGAACTAATTTACACATCTTAAACAGTTACAAAAGCTTTATTCGGTAATGCGATGGGTGACGGTGACGCAACCGTATTAGCTTCATCATCGACTTATTTGTACACACCGATCTGGGCATCACTAGCGTTTGTCATTCCAAGTCTAGGTCAACTAGGTTCCATTATTAGATTCGATAGTATCACCAAATCTATAGGATCATTTGATATTACCTTGACTTGATCTTTATTGATTTATCAATATCCGCAAAAACATTCCTGAGCGTTTATAGTCTAATCAACATTTACGGGTAAAGTTTCAATTGGTTTGGCGCCACGCAAATTTCCAACTGAATATTTTTATGGGCTTTGAAAATGAAAATGTTTAGTGATTTCAGTTAATTTTTTTAGATAAAAATGATTCAAATCATTAACGACAGTTTATATTTAATTTTACCACTGGATCCGTGTGAAATCTAGCCTAAACAATGAAATAAAATTATAATTGGCCACAGAACGGTAAATTGAGTTTATCGGCTTTTTTATATTCACACCGCTTAGTAAAGTCCGTGTGTTTGGTGTTTAATCTTGCGATAAATGTTTCCGATAATATTTATTGAAGTCTTTCACTTTATTTCATTACATTACGCAAATAAAAGTTTGATTCTCAGAATAATGCGTCGCACCGTCAAACTAGTTGCCGAGTGTATCAAAGCTTTACTCAGAATGTGTATTTCGCTCCCAGCAACGCGACGGATGCGATGCCATTTTTTTTGTGCTGCGACAAATTTTAATGTTGCCATGTTATCCATCGATAGCTTCTATCGATATCCTATTTCAAATTCCTTTTTTAAGAAAGGTTGGGTAAGAGCCACAACCGAATTTTAACGCGATAAGTATTGCGAATACCTGTAAGATGATGCCTAAATTACAGACTTCTGAATATGTAGACTAATTGTTTACCATTTGATTGCCATAGATATTCAATTAAAACGGTTTGCGAAAAATTTGTTGAAGTATCTTTCAATAGTTAGATCCGGTTATCTACTTATTCTGCTATTACTTTATTACCCACGGAGAGTTTTGCTCAAAGCTTAACCAATTTCTATTTCTTGGATTATTTTCGGGCTCGAATATCGATAGCGGTAGTTTAAGCGTCACTAAAACGCGCCTGCGCCCGCGCCGGCTGGCGCGCGAACCAGTTCCCGAGCGATGACCGCCGCAGTAACCTTGCTCTGTGGGAACACACGCACCTTTGCAGCGAACCACTGCCACTGTAATGACTTACGACCGGTCCACATACCTCGATTCCCGGAGATAAAGACCTGACTGTATTATTAATTGCCTTTCATGTTCAAGGTGTCATTTTGCTATGATAACAATATTTACGTCTTGTTCCGCAACTTTAAACTATTAATAGAGAATATTAGATACAGTATTAGGTGTTGCAAGCTGTCGATTTATTGAGTATGTGATAATATTGTTGTATTAAGTAATTTGTGTTTGTTTTCCGCTTGATGATAATAAAGACTTTACATAAGTAGCCATAATTAAGGGGGCGATAATCATAAACCTAAAAGTATGATACGTTTGAGACATTTGCTTTGACATCTCTTCTTAAAATTCAGCCAATACTTGTTGAACGTGAAACTGCTAAATTTCATCGAGAGCTTGTTTTAGTGACCGACGCCAAACAACTGAACAGTGACGTGCCCTTGCCGGCTTATCGAGCAGATATTCAGCATCACCTGAAACTGATTACACCCTATCTGATAACTTATCGGAGTACTCACCGTCTCAATATCGATAAAATTTCACATATGCCACCCAGAAGTCTATTAGTATTCCATATGTTTATGATTACTATGCTATTCGTGCCATTGTTAGACCATATTCGATTTCACCGCGGACGTGATACAATTTATGATAGTCAATATGCTGTGATGAAAAGCAGGGTATCAGGTGTGGAGGCAACAGAAGCACTCTCGCTATCGGCAGACTTGACCTGAAAGCCGCGATCAATATGACGCGCCACTTACGCCCGGATTAGGTAGATGGAGCGAACTCGGCCAAGGGCCACATTTCAAATACCTCTGATAAAAAAAAGTTTAAATTAATCTGTTTAATTTTATCGTGTGTGTGCACTCGTGGGCTAGTGAAGGACAAAAGATTAAATTAGTGGAGTATCTCGCAGACAACGTATTTTTCATTAATTAAAGTTTGAAGTTTTTCATCTTCATGACAATGCATCTTTTTCGTCTTCTAAATTTTATTAACTAGGGTGTAGGATATTCCAAAACTATTTCATCTCTCTGCCTCCATTTCATTCAATATTTAAAAAAGGATATTGTTTTTGACTTAATCTAGTCGGCATGTTTAGATCTGCAGGCCAGCCCTCCCCTCCAGGCTACATTACTTCCGTACCTTCTTTAATTACTAAAATTTTGTATAGTTTCGATCAGTCTTGCAGAAGATTTTTTTCACCGTGACTTGTTAAGATTTTGTAGGTAACTTAACGCCGGAACAACTATAAGATGACTGTTTTAGACGTTATAAATTAAAATTTATTATGAAACTTCAAAGTGTTCGTATTTAAGTAGTACCAGACCACGTCGTGTCGTAAAGCGAGTTTGTTTATCATTAATATAGTCACAGCTCATATAATAACTATGTAGACCTACAGGAGCGGTCGCACTAACTCCATCAACATGAGGAATAGACGCCGGAAATGGTACAATGTGCACGAAACAGCGGCGGCGCGGTTATCACGCGTTCCGCTCTGTTTGAGTGCATGTCAGCGGCTGCGCCCGCGCACGTCACGCCGACGACTCGATGTGCACGCGGTTATCCGCTATGGCACTTCTTTACCCTTAACCCATTATACGTCGTCGTGTCAAAAAGGCTTCAGATTTATTTTTATTATAATTTTTGGAGAAAATGGTCCGAGTAGTTATTGGGGCAGAATTTGAAAAAATGGCATCCCATTGTAATCCTTGAGGAGCTCGATGGCGTATTGGTTTGAGCGCTCTGGTTTCGATACGAAAAACCAAGCAACTTTCACCATGGTTGATCCTGGGCTAGGTCAATCGAAGTTTGTTATCTCGAGCTCCTCCGTGCTTCGGAAGGCACGTTAAGCCGTTGGTCCCGGTTGCTCCTGCAACCGCTTTAACCCACCAACCCACATTGGGCCAGCGTGTTGGTGCTATGGCCCAAACTCCCTTATGTGTTTCTCCCATGTAGGAAGGCCTGTGCCCAGCAGTGGAACGGATATATAGGCTGGTGATGATGATGATGATTGTGATCCTGATAAGACTATTAGAAGTTAATGAACTAGCGGCAAGACTCAGGCAATCGATCACGGAAATCACAAAGAATAGGTACAACGGAACAGAACACCAACTATTTTTCGCACACACAATGTTTCCTATTGTTTGAACTGTAATCAATAGACGACAATTGTGTTATTTATTAGTGAAAAAGAATCTTGATTGTTACATACATAGGTCTGAGAGTTTATTACAATCATACATAGATGAAATAGTTACTTTAAATTTAGAGATGGTGGGCGTATGCGCGTCTAATGAAGTATCTCCGACCGGTCCGACCTTCGAGACCGAACAGCGTTGAAAACTTTACTTCAACGCTGTTTTTTTGACAATCGGCATATCCCTTCATCTGACTACGGTAGTCAATTGGGACGCGAACCCGAGCAAAGACCTACCTTGATTCAATGGAAGATCTTCACTTTTCGCGGATTATTTGGAAGAACCAGCCACACCCTACACATAGCATACCACAACATATCTTAGTATCCAACTTCAGAAAAGGTGGACCATCATCTAATCAGATTTTCGTAATCTATAGTAGTTTGCGTACTTGCCATTCCTTTGACACAATAATATAATAAGGTCAAATTAAAGCAAGCAACATAAATATTATTTAACCACCTGTTACAGTACATACCTACGCAACAGTAAAATAAAATTAAAACAATGAATAAATTAATGTATCAATGAACACAGAGGAGCTCGATGGCGTAGTGGTTTGAGCGCTCTGGTTTTGATTACGAAAACAAAGCAACTTTCGCCATGGTCGATCCCGGGATGGGTCAACCAAAATTTCTAATCTACGAACTCCTCCGTGCTTCGGAAGGCGTTGGTCCCCGCTTTAACCCACCAACCCGCATTGGGCCAGCGTGGTGGTGTTATGGCCCAAGCTCCTCATGTGTTTCTCCCATATAGGAAGGCCTATGCCCAGCTGTGGGACGTGTATAAGGCTGGTGATGATGATGATGATCAATGAAGACATCTGTTTAAAGCGAATTGCACCGTGAAATTTAACACTACCCCAACATAAAATGAGTTAAGATTTTGACAGTTTTTTAGTGTTGTTTTGACCGGGGTATGTTGTTTCAAAAACTAAAAATGCGAAATAAACACAACTGTGTCAATATTTTACGTAATTACGGATTACCGACACTCAAATCAATTATTGCAAATCGATTATATTCTCAAATCACGTAACGAATGCGATTGATTAGCGAAAGTTGACAGACGCATCTCGCAGCCAATTCATCATACCTATAGTGTCCAGTGCTGAACAAAGGTAACTCCCTGCGTTTCTGACCGTCGTCTCTCTATCTAGCTAGTGGGACGCCGTCGTACATACTTTGCCAATTGGTTTACTTGAAATAGAATAATTTAGACTGAATGCATATTTTTAAATTTCTCAAATCTGATGATAAGAGGATCCGTATCCTACCCATAATCAAACATCGTAAACCCACAATCGTAAACGCAATTATGTGTTCATAATATTTACTTAGTGATGGGCGCGTATGATGACCTAGCGCCTAATGAGGCTGATACATAATTACTAATGGCCAAACAAGCAATTATTGAGTGTCCGGTAGGCGGTGGGGACGTCCGCGTCACTCTATAACGTAGGGCTGCTGGTGATTTATCCGTTATTTAAGTACCCTTGTAGTTATTTGGACTTGAGTGACAATTTCAAACAAAGAACTAAAATTCCACTATGTTGGTCTGTTGTATTTATTCTGTTAACGAATTCAAGGCGATTAATTTCCATTTCAGCCCGCCTAGCATGACCACCGAAATTCAAGATGGCGGTTATATCCAATGATTTTTGACAGTTCAAAGCGATAAATGGCTTTATCATATCGCGTTTCGGTGGTCATGCTAGGCGGGTTGATTCGAAATAGTTATCACCAACATTTAAGTAGGAAATATGAAGTTGCATCAAAATATAGTAGATAGGAGTGTCACATTCCTAAACATTGTAGAGGTTAAATTTTCTTCCAAAGTATAAAATCCCAATTGTTTCTGAACAACTTCAAACCTAAACTCTCCTTGTCAACCCTAACGTCGTATTGACCACATGCGCCTTGTGATCGCATGTGGCACGCGAGGGGACTCCTTGATTAAATTTTTATGTAAGCAGATACACACGTTCATATTATCTAAATGGTTTCCTATTAAAACATTGGGGGATAATTGAAGATATCAATACTTCCTTTATAATTAAACATTTATTTTGTACCTGAGCGAGCAGATCCACCAGGTGGACCGTCAGTTCGCTAGTCGAATAAAAACAAGTAGTTAGCAAAGAATAGAAGACATGGACTTATCTTCAAAGTTAACAAAGTGTTGCAAACACAAAATATGTTGGATATACCAATACTCCCAAAATATAGATGATGCTCCGAAAATTGTACGATCCTTAGAGCGCAGGTAAATAACTACGTAGAGTTGTTCCTGCGTCAAACCAGATGATTGGTCTGTTTATAGAGACTGACATGACAACTTTGTCAAACTACTTAAAGTACTGTATCCTTTATTATCAATTGCCTGACATCCGACAAACAGGATGATTTTAAATTGACTGAACATAGAACTTTGTAAACGTCGCTGTGTAACTGAACCTAATCTGGGAATCTTAAGTCCACTTGTCTTGTTTAATTTCTTGGTTCAGGATGAACCAGGAGCTAGCTTCTCTAGGTATTATTTCTTTTAACCTCATGAAGCGTTTATGTAAAACATTTTTTTTATTATACAACTAGATGACAAACAAGCTGACGGTTCAATCACGAGGAAAAATCACATATTGCAGATGCGTTGTCATTTTGAGCCCTAAAATAAAATGCCGTCCATGCCCAGTAATTACACTGGCTTCCTTTCCCTTCAATCCGAAACACAGCGAACTGTTTCACGGCTGAAATAAGAAAGCCGGTGGTACCTACCTATTCAGACGACCCTGCATACGGGCTTACCATCTAGAAATATTCGTATTTTTTTATTACATGCGAGATTGATGGAAGAGCTAAAGCTGATAGTTCTGATCTGTTGTTAATGAAGAAGGAAAGACCATAATCAGGCCGACCATATCATGTTTGTTTACTTATTACACAAAAAGCATGAATCTCACAGCGGAGTTAGCGTAGTTCAAAAAACTACGTTGACTCTAACGGAGCTGCGCGCACGCAGCGTGGCGGCTGTCGCGTGTCGTTCGTTCGGCGACGTTCACGCCTGCTCATACGCGTGATACTGATTCTGATACACATGGAGGTCACGCTGTGATGTGATTGTGACCTTAATTACATAGGATTTAGGGTTTCATTACTATAACAATGGTTCGTGCTTAAAGTCAACAACGTCGTTAGTGTCGCCAAATCTGTATTGTTTGTATAGTACAATTCACAGGCTTCGTAACAAATGTCCCTTTCTGTTCTACAAGGCTATAGAACTTCTAGGAAGTGGAAACATTTCGTTTTCAGATGATAACTCGTCCTTTCAATACATCTAGAGTTTTCACCCTTCAAAGCGTGTATGGGTTTTGATAACTTACCGTTACTCAAGAGAGCCATCTTGATTGGTTGCCATCCATAATTGTAAGCTACACTAAGCAACGGTGTACGAAATAAAGCATAAACTAATGCCAAAGAAATAAAATTATCTTTGCCAAAAAAATACTGATGTATTTTATTGTAATTGATAAAACACGCATTTAGATTTAAAATTATACTAATCTGTGACTGAGTAATATCTGAGTTTTATGATAAATAAAATTAGGTATAGGTATCATATTTGTGCTATCATAATAAATTATGATATTCTCGATAAGAACAATCGTTATTTTGGTATTACCGCACCATGATTTTATTTCGTTTGTGAGGTGGAGGCTAGAATAGTCTATTCATGTTGCACTCGCTGCCTTCGCATAATGCTGTTCATTCTTCTTACCGCTTCACATCGGATGATGTTAAGATTGTTAAGTCATTTGCCCTAATTTCTATTTTGAGAAGTAAGGTTTTTCAGGTTTCACGTTGAGATATCGTTCTCAGGAAACCGTAATCTGTCTAGCGTTAATAACACTAGACAGAATAAGTTGTTCCTAAAGCTAATATTGTAGAATGCTGCAAGTGTTTAAGCTAACAATGCAACAGTGCTATTATAAAGTATTGTAACGACAGTCGCATCATAGGCCACTGTCACTGCCACGACCGCTGGAGGCACGCACGGCTCCTCATTATCCCTCATTACTGCATACCAGGCCGTTCGATTCACTTAGATTTGAGTGTTTGGGCAAAATTTACAAAACTCATTAATTACTGCCGCTTTCTAGTTAAATAAATCAGCAGTACATGTCTAAACGAGGAAGTGTTCCAATTTATTGATAAAATGACCAGCGCTATTCTAAACCATTTCACGTGAAAACTGTACAGGTCATCGTTTTTAACAACTAGCACTAATTGTGTCACGGCTTTATGCGTACATGAATGTATTGCTGACTTCAGGGATGCAACCAATACTTTTATTCGTATTCGCCGAATATTGGTCTTGCGAATTTTCGTATTCGTCAAATATTATGACCACTATTCGTATAGATATATTATTTTCATTTCAATAATTTGTTGAGTCAAACAGAACGCAAAGCGCGTTTCTCTGTATGGTTGGATTGATTAAATAAAAAGTAAACTAATAGTAATATTACTTCAATGTAGTTACGAATAATATATAAATTGTACAGTACCGATTCCTTACGCGATATTTTTAAAAGGGAATATTTCTTAACCCTAACATGTTTATATATATTAGAAATATCATCATTCATAAAAAAATACAAAGAAAACTTTATACATAAAATTTGCTGTCGCAATGTTCGCTCAAAATATCAATTTGATTTCTATGTACCACAATGTAATAACACAATGTACCATAAGAGTACCTACTTCAGTGCAATAAAAATATTTAATCATTTGCCTGTTAGTATTAAACAACTAGAAGGAAAACAATTCCAAATTAAATTAAAAATTTGGCTGATTTCAAAAGCATATTACAGTTTAAGTGAATTTTATAATGATGAAACTTAGAATTAAAAATTGTTTTACATACCTTATTAAGTTTAATTACTCAATTTAGATTGTAAATATTGTATGTCCGAAATGGATAAAACTGTTGTAAGCACTATTTATATTTTAAGACCTTTTATACAATAAAATTTTATTCTATTCTATTCTATTCTATTATCAGCTCCAAACGATGTCTGCTCGTAAGGATAAAAGTGATATTTAGAAGCTAATTGTTTTTTTTCCTTAAAAAACTTGCCTGTCGGTGGTTTTGATTATTACGTATATTAACGTAGAAAAAATATGAAGATATATTTATATTCAATTGTTTATTATTCGTATTCGTATTCGACGAATATTAATTTGATATTTGTTTCGCTAAAGTACGATTCGTTGCATCCCTACTGACCGTATAGTCAGTAGGGATGTCAATTGTCTAATCAAACGAATATCATGCTTAGAAAATCAAAACAAATTTCAAGAAAAATGAAGGTTGCGATAAGGAGTGTTTCTGTCATGTCGCTGGCTGTCCTATCGGTTTCATCGTTATATTGCAGATTTGCATAATGCGTCTGATTCACACAGTAATGACCTTCACAAATAGCTACTCATGTTTCACCAAAATGAATTCCTGATCGTCAAAGTTTTCAATATACTTAATTTGCCACTTCAATTCCTCAAGCAAAGAACATTACACTTTGTCTATTGATATCCAAATATTGAATATCTAATGATATGCGTGTCATTGCTCCAATTTCTCGCCAGTAGGTGTTTGCGCAGTTGAATCGACGCTTATATTTAGTGCGAGGTTTCTAGTCCCCAAGAGGTGCCCATATGGTACATATTATTATAATGGTTCAGTTCACGATGGCCTATTCACATGTGGTCAACACCACGCTTGCGCGGGCCCAATGCGGGTTGGTAGATTAAAATGGTTGCAGTTATTGTGACAAATTCATTAGTAAAATACGTCTCGGACATAAGTCGTTCATGCAATATAATAGTTTATATAATATACATATACTACGGTGACGCACAAGTAACTTCCAGGTAGTTTTATGTGACCAATTGTGTTCGGTTGTTTAATAAACAGCTGACACGGAAACATCACAGCCGAACGGATCAAGCAGCACGTAGCTGTAAATCAAACACGATTCATACTTTAAGAGCTATCACTCCCACTTATTGTTTATTTCCTTCTAGTATAAACTACGCCCGTCACTTGGCTCCGTGTCTATTTTCTACTATGTTACTAATTGTCTTTAACCTAGTTGTAGCAAGTTATCGCTGTTCTGCAGACTCTGCAGTTTGCGATTTAGAACTACCAGAGCCTTTAAAGTCCTGAATAAAAATGTTGGATAAAGTAACTGTGATCGGCTAAGCTACCTCAAATAATGGAATGATCTGAATTAGAATCAGGCTAAATTACTATAACGTAACATTTTTAAGAGATCCTTACATTTCGAACGACAGTAGAATTCTAGAAGAAAAGATCGCAATGAAATCCAAAAACAAGAACCGGTTTAGATCGGACATACCGAGAGCCACAATTAGCCGACACCGAACTTTTACTAATCGCCGAGAGTCGAGACCTCGTCATCGACATGATATCACTTTCTCTCGAGTAATCGGCTAGAAGCCGAATTTCGCACTGGCCTGCTCAGGAGCCGGTGAGCCGTGACACCGCTGTGAAGATGGTGATTACTTCGACCATCTAAGTCCAAAGAAGTCCGTTAAATGATTATGTCTTGTAAATTACATTGAAATCCGATTCACTTGCTTGCTCTTCCTCCGGCAAATGACTTTGGTCCCTTCACTTTGCGCATATTTGCGAGAAAATAGACATCTTCAGAAAGAAATTAAAATTACTGGTTTAGTTAATAGTCACTTTTAGCTACAATATTATTATCCCTTGTGTCCTTGGCCTAATTTCAATGTAATGTAAAAATCAAAATAAGGTGTATGCGAAATCGTTATGTGGTCTATGGTTTCTTTTTCTCTGTCTAGATTTTCAGAAATTTAGGTATTGATTTTGACGCATTTTCGTAAACTTATCGGCCATTTCACAGAAGTTCTGTAGGCCATTTTATAATCCTAATCAGAGTCCAACCAGCCGTTTTTATTTCAACTAAAGGAAATCACTTAAAAAATGCACCTATTCTCGTGTATAGAATAGACCTACTTGTAATTTTTTTTTATTTACCTATTTAATTTCTTACGTATTTATCGCATAAAAGTTAATACCTTAAGTCGGATTAAAAGATTCCTCGGATTATGCATGTACATTGTAATAAATAGCAGGGTATGCTTTGTTTGTTCAATAAAAGGTTCATGAACTGTTTATTCAGAAGCGTGTTAATGAATAGTCTGCATTCAGTTGTTGGACAAACTCGTTTGTTGAGTCACGCGCGGCGGCGGCGGCGGCGTCTGGACGGTCACGGTCGGTCCATCGATTGAGCCGCACGGCGCCCCTGCGACCATGCATGTTTACAATTAGTATATTTGTTAAAAAAAAAACGTTAACCTCCTCTTGGGAATTACCATTAATAAAAACTCCATCAGCCACTGCTTAGGCAAAATAATTACTTTGTATATTGATAGCTTTAACCCTCGTATATCTCGTCTAGTCTCCTAGTTTCTGGAGTCGAATAATATTTGTTCATGTTTTGACCATAGTTTTCAAAAAGATTAATCCTGTATTGCTCCCTGTCTTCTAGCAAAACATAAAGTAAATACAGTTACAGATTCCCTCTAATAATGAGCTCTTTTAGAATTCTGCAATAATTTATTTTACGAAGCACGGCAAATGACTCAACACCCCCCGATGTGAAGCGGTAAGAAGAGTCCATATGCGAAGACGACTAGAGCAGTTTCAGAATACTGCCACTCTAACCGCTCCACCTTGCCTTCCTATAACCCATGCCCCATGCTATAAAAAGGAGGGAATACATGTGCCGGCAAAGAATTTCAAGTTTTGGAAGTAAGGAATATATATCACAATTTGTCAAAATTTGGTTTATTGAAAACTGTCATAACACAAACAATCTGTATGAACGACAGTACGATGTACCTTTTGAAGTACAGCGAATTTGCTGTATGATTGTATATGATTGTTGAATACAGTGATAGTAGGTCTACATCAGACGACCCATGTGTTTCTTGGACAAAAAGAACAAAAAAATTTTTATAGTTTACATATGTTACGTTTAACCTGTATGCTAAGTTAAGAGTGCAGTGACGTCGACAGAGACACCGTCTGCGGTGAGGGTCAAGTTTCAGCGGTTACCATATCGGGTAACCATTGATTGCACCACAGGTTGCAGGCTAGCATTCCGTTCACGTGACTATTTTAAAGTTACATTTTATTTGTCTGAACGATGAGTTTGCTTTCGTGCTTCGATCTTTTCCATTTCTCGTTCACATCCATCAACGTCTACCGGATGACTCGCTTCAGATTTCGCCGTTCCGTCAATTAGTGGCCCACATATGGGTTCTGTTCCATTAGCAGTGGACAATCAATTATTTTTATCGATATAAAATATGTGTACAGACTCTAGAGTATGTTGTAATCCACTTACATAATATCAGTGGCATCGCGGACGCCGAGGCGAGACTAATGAAACAAAATTAATGGTCCCGACCTATGTGATTACATCCTGCTAAGTATGCCTCTTCAATCTTTCCTACAGTCGTGAGTCGTGACACCTAACAATGAATACTCGCTAACATTAATACGGTTTCTTACCTTGTTTTGCATATTTATATTCTGTTGTACGTTTGTAATGTCGTTTAAGTAGGACGACATGACGTGTTTATTTTAGCATGATTCGTGGTCATTTGATAATTTCCCGTTTAAAGGTCAGTTTCAACTTCTATTTGCCTACCAAGCTAATTGCTACACGATAACAACTAATTGCTTACACAAGTTAAACTATGTTATCTTCGGGCTATTAAGTAGTCACGCTACACTTTGACTGCTCGTAGTCTCAAACTCTGTTCTGAGGAGCTTTTCGACGTAATCCCACCTTCCATGTTCCTACTCAGGAGCACGCGTGCCGGTCTTCGGAGTTATCAATTTACTGTCTCCACCTCAACATCACGTTTAGTTACTCGTTTCTTTGTCGGACTTCCAAAACTTGGAATTCTTTGCCAGCACATGTGTTCCCTCCTTCCTTTATCATGGGTTCCTTCGATAGAGGCGTGAAATGGGCCGGCATGGTTTTGGCGGCTAAAACTGCACTAGCTGTCTTCGCATATGGACCCTTCTTACCGTTTCTCGTCATGTGATGTTGAGTCATTTGCCGTGCTTTGTATAAAAATAAATTTCCCGAAGACTCCCCCTTTTTCGCAACCTTTTATTTATTGAATCTTCTGGATCAATATAGGCTTGTCATCCGATAAGTGTTTCCGATCTTACGATACGGTACGAACCACGAATGCGTGGTGAATGTGAAAGTGCGCCCTAGTCGCGTAGGCGGCGTACTTAGAGCAGGCGAGGCACGTGCGCGCGCAAGTTTATGTGCGCGGCAGTATTTACGTAAACTTGGACTGAAGTGCTCTCATTCCGATGTATTTATTCCAATCATGACATAAACTGCTCGTAACATTGCCTCTTCAATATGCTCACGGAATAATAATATTTACATTACGGAATGTATGCCAAGTCTGTTTGTTTTTCAGGAAAATTTTATTCTTGTTTATTTGGTATAACTATGTAGCATGTCCAGTCATTGTGAAGATCTTTAGGGAAGGACCTTTGTCCGGCAGTGGGATGTATCTTTAATATGTTTTTTTTATATAAAAAATGATAGCAACAACTAGAACTGTCAAACTAACAGAAACCATAGACAATTTTGGAATGTAGGAAATAGGGAGGTAGTACTTCCTACAGCCTACATTACTTTCATTAAAGTTGAAAATTGATTACACTTGTCCTAGACAGCTGTCTTCTTGCGTTCTTACTAAGAGAACGAGATACACAGTACATAGACAAGTATTTGTGAACTTGATAATAATAGACTTCAACTCTTTCAGTTAAAATTTACCATAGTATTAACAGAAACATATTTTCATAAATCCTTATATTATTGTGCCCGGGGAAGACACAGGAAACGTACTTAAAGCAGGAAACTTCGGTTATTATTGTTGATTAAACTCTTGCTGTGTTTCTGCTAATAATATAAATATTAGTTACACGTTTACTCAACAACTGTAAATATTTCCTCTAATAGGTACGTGTACGTCACTTCCAAGAGGGTGTGCGCCTAATTTAGTGACTCACCATTAAAACCGATAAGATATACATATTTGAACCGCCGTCCCAACGTCCGTGGCGATTGCTTTGATAGGACGCGACAAGTCATCATTTGACGGACGTCCTGACGGTGCGTCAGTATCGTGTTTTTATGCAATACCGTCAGCGAGATAATGCTCGTTCGTTTACCTTATGGATCATATACCAGATTTCATGGGTTAGACAAGGGAAATCTTCAAATATGTGTGAAAGTTCATCTTTGGTCTCAGGATGACAATGCACCTGCAATACCAAGAGATTTTAACCTTTTATTGCAGGTAAAGGTAGTCACTTCCCACCGGGTAGATCTAATTGTATAAAATAAGTCCTCAATCTCGAAGAAGCTCGCAGTTAAATAACACTTATCTTTCTATGTAGTGTCTTATTCGTAGTTTCCAATTGTGAATAGATCTACAAAACTCCATAAAGGAGCATTCTGATGGTAAAAGGAATATGAAAGACGCGGCTAAATCTTCAAACCGCCTTTGGGGGGTAGGTTGGTGAAACTGTTGCGACAGAGCCCAGGGTATCCTCGCAAAGGGTAATGGAGTTACCGGGGAGTTTTATTAGGTATTCCCTGTGCCGTAATCAGGCACTTGGTGATCCCCACACGCGGCCATCGCTTATCCACCGGCGCTGGTTGGTCCGTAAGTGGATTCCTATCTGAAAACAAAAAAGGTACTTCAAGATTTACGTAAGCTATCAATGTTATGATGTCAGTCTGTCTATCGGTCTGTTTGTTAATCTGTCTGTCGGTCCGTCTGTCTGTCAGACAGTCTGTGTCTGTTAGTCAGTCTGTCCGTCTCTCTGTCTGTTTGCCTGTTCAATACTGATTTGCAACCCCTATCAAGTTCATATGTTGCCTTGGTTATCGTATCAATGTCATGTTAATGTCCACAGCAAGCCGGAGAGCCCGGGGTGGTGGTTCTGCGGCCCGAGGCTCTGACGGTGGACGCGTCGTCCGAGGAGGAGGAGGCGGGGCCGCCGTCGCCGTGCTCGGTGCGCTTCGTCAACGACAACGTGCTCATCAACGGCCGCTCCTGCATACCCAACAGGCCGAACAGGGACCGCATTGCGAAGGTGAGCTCTAACCCCTGCAGGGAAGGCATTGCATAACCTGCACCCGTGCCACCATCTTTTATCGCGATCCAGTTTAGGACCTAAACTGAGTAGAATAGTTAATTCGTACTACGACACTATCTACGACTATGACAGCGATGCAGTTTAGGAACCAATACTGAACCGAGCGGAATATGAATCGCTTTTATAAAGATGTGGTAAGGCCCCTAAGCGTACGCGGGAGACAGTTTCTCTGTAAAGTTTCCTTCACGTCCGCACAAAGGCTTCGCTAGTTCTTTTATTAGATACAGCTACGGAGTGGCACTCTCTGCTATTGGTATGTTTTACTCGAACCATCCAACTTGGAGCTGCAAGGCTGGAATTAATTTGTACTTTCTAGATAAGCACGTAATACCGACCACGTCGATACTTAAAATTAAGTGAGATTGTGATCAAGAGTATACTATCATTTAAAAATGTTATTTAAAGTAAGTAGCCAGTGCGTTGATGTTGTATAGACAATAGATGTCTCTGTCTCCCGTACCCTGTAAGTACACTGGTTACCTTCCCCATCACAGTGCAATACAGGGAACTTATTCACGGCGGAAATAGGTGGTAACCTAATACCGGGTCTACCTTCATCATATACATATTATAATAGGATCCTCGAGTGGCGGCCCCGTACTGGGGGCCGCAGCGTTGGTAAGCCCCCCACAAGGTGGACCAGCGTTCTTGTTAGGGTGGCGGGGAGCCGATGGATGTGGGCAGCGTAGAACAGATCTTGGAGGAGGCCTACTCCAGCGTGAGCGTCTTTTGCCTGATATGATGATGATGAATGTTATACAGGGTGTAAGAGAAACGCTCTCTAAAACGAAGGCAGATGGCAGAGCTGTTGATTCTCAACACGACTTGTTGAAAAAACATTTTTAGTCGAGAAAAAAAAAATACCTACACGATCTGTTTGTATGGGAAGACCTGATTGTTTTTTTCGCTTTTTAATTTTTTTTTGTCGACCAGCATTGTCATCTGCCTTCGTTTTCGAGGGCGTTCTCCTTACACCCTCTTAATATACATGAGTTATAAATATGTAGTTATTTAAATATACTTAAGCCAACTCAGATAAAAAATAATGTCATTTTATATTTTTTTTATACAAAGCACGACAAATAACACCACCTGGTGTGAAGCGGTAAGAAGAGTGCATGAGCGAAGACAGCTAGTGTAGCTTAGACACTGCTCTAGCTGCCTCCACCATTCACGCCTCTTTTGAAGGAACCCATATTATAGGAAGGAGGGAACACATGTGCTGGCAAAGAATTCCAAGCTCTGGAAGTACGACCAAGAAACGAAGTACTAAATTTCTTAGTGCGTGATATGGAGGTGGAGACAGTGAATTGATGACTCCGAAGACCAGCACGCGTGCTCCTGAGTAGGAAGGGAGAAGGTGGTGGACCTTGTTTATCACTCATACAAAAATGGCCGTGGTTACTTTACATTTATATTTTATTCTTTATCTTAGTTGGCTGAAGTCGGTGGCGTAGCTTGCTTAAAGGATAAGTTTTTGAAGTATGTTGTTTTTGTTATGTGTACTGTATTAATAATCTAGCGGACTAATTCAATATTCACATTCAAAAAAAAAATTAGTCATGACAACAGAAATTTAAAAAAGTATGCAACATTTCGGGTACCTATTATCGACAAAAAAAAACTATTTTCTTGAAAACTAAATTTTCGCAAAACATACATGAAGGGTCCTTTGGGTAGCCCATGAGCCACTCCATCCATTGTTGTCTTTTGGATCACCTGTTTTTTCTGGAAAGATCGGCCTAATATTTTACGATTTTTCTCTTACACGTTCGGGGCCCCCTGTAACCCGAGGGCCCTGATACGGCGGTAGCCCGCCTCTGGCTGAAGTATAAAGTGTATGTAGCTTATAAGCGTGCGATGATTTCCAGCTGAAGCTCCAGTTCGACGACTCGCTGACGCGCACGCACGAGTACCCCTCGGAGACGTCTCTGTGCGACCTCGACGACCCCGCGCCCGCCTCCAGCCTCGTCGCCAACACGCATATAGGTGACTATGGCTGCTTACTATTGAGCCGATGATACACACTATAAGGGGAACGCTCTTGAAAACGGAGCCAAAAAAAAAAAATTTTTTTTTAAATCGTGTTTAGACCCACCTGCACTGACATACGCCTTCGTTTTCGAAAGCGTACCCCCTTACACCCTTTATAACCAGCGTACAGTCTTTTAATATTGTTATACTATTACATTTTTTTAACCGACGTTAAAAAAGAGTAACAGGCCATTTGAAATTAACATGTTTTTCACTTACCGTTATAAAGTTGACATGGATAAAATGAAGCCATTACAGTTTTGTAATGTCAGGCCCGACCATCCAATCGTCCACGTAAATATCGAAATTAGGGATTTTTTTTCATAAACTTAAATACTTGTTCATAATGCTTTTTGCCGTGACTTACGTCTCATTTTGGCAAATGTACTAATCTCTTATAAGAATACATTTTTATGTATGAGAACAAAATGTTGTTTTTATTTATTTGTCAGTAAATTCATATGAAAACTGTTAGGAAATTGATACTCTTTGTGAATCTAGAAAGTAGCATACTTAAACCACATAATTGGGCATGAATTTCTGTTCAATTTTATTTATGCAGCGCGGTAACATCTACCGTGTATTAACTTTACATAATTTTTTTCAATAAAACATAATATAAAATCACTATATTAGGTACCTGATATTAACTATACATACAAATATGTAAAATTTTAAATTAATAGCAAACCTTAACAATATTACTTTAATGACCTTAACTAACATCCCTCACGTTTTCATATATTTAGTTCGAAACTAAACAATTTACGGCGTACGTGACGCGATGACGATAGTATAGTCACGTCTGAAAAGATGTGTACACTCATCAAAGCATCTAAATATGTATAATTATTTTCGTTCAAAATTACCCTACGTTCGGAATGACCCCATTCTACCCTCTATCTCTTTCTCTTAATATGCTAAGGACAAGGACAGCAAAACTTAGATCTGTCAAATTACACATTAAGACAGCTTTCTTAAAACTTATGATGATTAAAATGAAATAAACTAATGAGTAGAATACCTTTATATTATATTTTACCAGTAGTAGTGCTACAGGAAGGGATTTCTTGTATGTGAAGTTCATTTATAAGTTAAGCCGTTCCTTTGCACTGTATTTTTCTTGTTTATATTTTCTTTTATGTTTTGTGCGTACATAAATTTTAATAATAAATTAGTCGATAGATGTGTCCTTTTGTCATTGATATTTCGAGATTCGAACTCTTTGATTTCCAAAACAGACGGCCGGTGGGGCGTTAAAGTTCTGGAATGGCAACCACGTACCGAATTTGTGCAAAGTGACCAGTACTGTGATGTGTAATCTTGTTGCTTGGCGGTACAGTACTGCGTCTGCGGCGGGCAGCGCCCAGCCCCGTGCCCGACCACACCTACGTCTGACCGACGTCTACGTCTGACCGACGCATACATCTGATCGACGTATACGTCTAACCGACGCCACCCACGCTTGCCACGCTACAGCAATTGAATAACTACCTAGTAGCGTAATTTTGTTTTAAGGTCAATATGTATGTATATTTAGTACAGTTACCCTACATTCCAGGGTACTTGTCATTATAAAAGCTTAGGTTCCGAGAAATTTGCAATAATCGGAGATTAAATTATGGCACCATTGCAAAACGCAAAAGAGATAAGCTGCTATTTAGTTATTCGTTTTATCCGCTAGTTCACGTACTGCCGTAATACTTAGCTACCTTCCACGTGTCCTACAGGAGAAGGGGAGGTGCAATGACATCTCCGACTGCACCTACCACGTCTATAGAAGGCCATGTATTACTTGCTAGTTCTATTATTCGTGTTTCTAAGATACCTACCTAGATATCTTGCTGTTTAAAATGTGTTTCGAACTTTGATCTTGAGCGTAGCGGCTACGTCATAGGGCTACATAGACAGTTGGTATCGAGTAACAGAGAATCGAAGTAGGTACAAAGTAAATACGGAGTCAAGATACGACACTAGAAACGTCTCAATACATAATGCAAACGCCTGAATCACGCTAATGAAGTTGCCAAGGAACATCAGTATACAAGATGTTTGGTACATGTTATTAAAAAAGGGCAGCTACCTATCTAAACATACTCATGTGAATACTTGGGTGTAATCAAAAATTCAAATTTGTACAATAAATTTCAAATTTCTTCATACAAAAAGTTTAGGCATTAAAGCAAAATGTAGGATACACCATATCATATACCAAAAAGCGTTGAATTTTCCGGTGGATAGCTTAATCCGAAATTATGAGAGTAGCTAAAAGTTTGCCGCATATCATTTACTTACCAGAACTCGTTTCTTATTAGCGACACTATCGATTGGTGTAATAATATAGTGTGGATTTTATTCAAACCCACGGGGTTCGATTCCTGGCTAGGAACATTCTAAACATAATCAAGAATTAAAAATCAACACTTTCCTTTGGATTACCTGACATTGCTACTCATAATTTGATAATGACACTTGGCTCGTGTAATAATATTATTAAGAAACAGAAAATGTAATTATGCAGTTTCAGATTTTATCAAATTCCTTTGAGTATGTTTTCCTTTTCATATTATTTTGGATTTGGCCACCCAAAATACTTAGAAAATTCGCCTGTACACAATATGATGCAATTAAATCAGTTTGCCCGTCCGCTTCGTTTTTAGCTAAATTAAAAAAGAGGAAATAGGAATGGCCTATTTCAACTAATAAATAAAAGTATTCGCCAACAGAAAAATATCAATGCTGAACCCTTATGCGTACACAATAAGGGTTGTTTTACAGTGTATAGCGGGTATCGCCACTGCAGCCGCCTTGAAACAATTAAATGCAATCACGTGCGCTTTATTAGAAACACACGTCGATTGTGTCGATACCAACATTCTTATCTCGAATACGTCGACGCTAAGAAAAACATTTAGTTAGATAAGCCTAACTAGCCGATATATTTATTACCAGTCATATTACCTACGATAAACTATTGAGCCGCAATCGTAAAACCATAATAGTTATAATAAAAAAAATATTCTTTTTTTTATACAATTAGATGACAAACAAGCTGACGGCCCACCTGATAGTAAGCGGTTCCCGCCGCCTATAGACACTTGCAATAACAAGGAAAAATCGCTTGATATTGCAGGTGCGTTGTGTTGTCATCCTAAGGCCTAAGATGAAATGCCGTCCATGTCCAGTAATTCCACTGGCTACCTTTCCCTTCAATCCGAAACACAGCGAACTGTTTCACGGCTGAAATATGAAAGGCGGTGGTACCCAGCCAGGCGACCCTACATACGGGTCTACCACGTCGTAGAGTTTGTATTTTCGACTTGAAATTAAGTATGTAAAGATCTGCGGCGTACACGTTCTTAATAGAATAGAGTAGAATCCTTATTTGCATAGAATAAAAACCTGTAATTGCGAGTGTTTATAGGCGGCGGTTACCACTTACCAATGGGTGGGCCGTCGGCTTGTTTGTCAATAGTTTCTATATTATAAGCCTTTTAGAAAACCCCTCTGATATTTTTTTAAACTAGCCTGTAAAGTCTTATTACAATCGCTTTGTTCATTTTCAAAATTTTCGACTTAAAAGTCAATAGAATCACCTTATAGGAAATAGTAGCCAAACGACACCACTTAGTATTGATGCCAGCGGTCAGTAAGGTAGCCAGCCAGTGTTCCTCGACGACGCGTTGTGTCATGAGCAATGGAGATTCGTCTCATAAGCTGCCTACATAACGATCTCTAGTAGTACCCTAGATGCTATAATCTATAAAATAAATACAACATAAATGTATGAAATGAAAATCGTTCACTTCAATTCGAAAAGTCACTGCCTGTCCCGCTTTGACACCCCGCGATGATAAGTGACAGGTGTAGTTTCCGACATTCGGTTTAGCTGGATACCGCGATAAAAAGTGACATGTGTAGTTTCCGACATTCTGTCTCGCTTTGACACACCGCGATAATAAGTGACAGGTGTAATTTCCTACATTCAAATGTTTTCCGATAGTTATTATTTTTATTCTTACGCTAAGCTAATGACTGTTTCTCTCACTGTGAACAAACTGATTCAACTGTTTTAAGTTTTAGTTTAGTTTTCAATGGCAATAACAAATAACCAATGTTTCATTGGGTAATTGTTACTTGCTTTGACAGTAGAATGAATTTGATCACCTAAGTCGCGTCCACCGTTATTAGTATCAGTATAATCACGAGCAATTATATGTATACCTACTCACTTTTGACATTTTCAGCATCCTTATTACCAACAACCTCAGATCTAGAGGTCTGTTTCTTTGATGGCAGGGCTATTTTTAGGTCCGCCTGGCTAGCTACCACCATCTTACCTAAGTCTGCTGCCATAACAGTAAAGTTAACAGCATTAGTGTTCCGGCAGTTGGAGGTGAGATAGCCAGTTCCTCTGTGGTTGAGGAATCCGGGTGTAGGTCGCTTCCATCTTCGGCCTTATCAACTTTCCAGCAAGGAGATGAAGGCCAGGAGCTATCCAGTTAAAAATTCAAAAAAACCTTACAATAAGTGTCAAAATTGAGTACGTATAGGTATATTATTGCTCGTGACTTCACAGTGGTCGGCACACTCTGGCCGACCATATAGCTGTAGTAGACCGTGTTCGCAATAGTATAACACCGGTGGGCGTGCAAGACTGCGTATTTACAAAAGTCGCAAAATTAAATATCCCGCCAGCGGGTTCTTAGCGCTAATTCGTTTAACTAGATTATCATTAACACCCAGAGAAATCCCAAACAAGCTCAGTCAAAGAAATGTGTAGAAATATCCAAGATATTATCCTTTTTCTTCCATCCTGTAAAATAAACAAAAAGCGCATACGCGGTATTGCAAACTGCTGTTATGCGGTCTTGCACGCCCACCGCCTCAGAACCTATTCACACTTCACCCATAAACTGGCGGACGACGCGCGTTTGAATATGAACGCAAACTGAGTATGTGCGTTCGAAAACGTAGTCTGCTCGTCTAGAAAACTTTGTGCGAACAGGCTCTAAGAACTCTAACCTTCGTATTATAAAACGCGGACTAAAATTAGTACTGGTGCCGTCAAGGTCTTTCTTTTAAAAAATGTAAGTGACAACATCAGATTTAGACCAGTACTAACTTTAGTCCGCGTTTTATAATAAGGGGGTAAATGTTTTGTCTTGTACAATTAGCGTCAAAATGATGTATACATTCTATCTCTTGTTTTAATGCGATAGTGATCGAATTCGTTAATATCTTTTTGATAATGATTGTACACTGTAATAATAGGTCTGACCCTATGAAATTGCCGCTGTTTTGTGACGTTTGAGAAAAGGTTTTGTTAAGAAGTTAAAAAGTTTTAGTATTTTTTTAAGACTTTATTTTTTACATTTTTTACAATTTGTAACTTTTACCTACATTTCTATTTTTTCCTGCTGAATTTATTATTTTATCAATAGTTATATAGTTACCTTTTTCATTGTAAAAATTGTATTACTAGTGCATAGTACTTTAGGGAAAACACCTTTTTCAATGTGTGGTCGGATTAACTGCTTCAGCTAGGTATATTTTTATCATAAACTTTGCTTTTGATGGGTTCATTTTTCATCAAAATATGAACATTTTCAAATAACATAAAAATTGGGAAAAGTGATATTTTCATACAAACAATGTATGGAAATATTACTTTTCCCAATTTCGTTCATACAAATCGGCAATTCATAGTGTCAGTGCTATTATTAATTACATGGTAGTATATAGCGTAGTGTAGTGTAGTGGTAGTGGCTAAGTGGGCGTGTGTTGTGTAGCGTCGGCGGCGCTGTCGCGGTACACGCCCAGCAAGACGCTCGCCGACGCCTTCCAGCTGGGCGTCACCAGGCACCACCGCGCAGGTCAGACACACACCACAACACACCACACACCACACCAAACCACATACTCTCCAGACACAGATTTTCCAGGCATATATCAATCATCATTAAAAAAAATTAAAAAACCGCCACAGTAAATTAACAAATCCTTTGTAAGACCATCATAACAAATTAACAAATACTTAAAAAGACCATCACAATAAATTAACAAATTATTTAAAAGACCACCACAATTAATTAACAAATGATTTAAAAGACCACCACAATCAGCTAAATGCTCACCAAAATATTTAAACAAACTGCAAAAAATCTATAAGTGATTGATTTGGTGAGCTTTTGGTCATTTTTGGTGCTTAATCAGTTCCTTTATTAGTGGAACTTTGGTTCCTTCAAGTTGAATTTGTTGAATTATTGATGTTCTTTTTAGTTACCTTCACTTAATTTATGCATTTCTCTGACTTTCAAAGGGTTAGCTGATAGAACACTCACAACTGAATTGAAACTCACGGCTGCTTTTGTGTGGATTTCAAAACTATTATAGTACTATAGTGAATAAATAAATGAATAATCCACAAAAGGTCAAATGTTACATTGAATCTCTTTTTTGTCTCTCTTACACACACACACAGATAATGTACAGATTTTGTCATTACGACTACAACAACAACACCTAACATATTAGATTTTTAAATTTGTTTGATAAATTGATTGTATAATTTGTTTGTTTCTAGAAAACCTAAAATGTTTCTTTTGTTGTGTTATATCTTATTGAACCGGGTGTAAGAGGAACACTCGCAAACGAAGGCAGATGCCAATGCTAGTGACCCTAAGCACTAGTTGAAAGAAAAATTTAAAAATCCCAAAAAATATTGTAACAAATAAAGAAAGAAAACGATGAAAAAATATATGCTCCAGGCGGGACTCGAACCTGCGTCTGCCAGACGCCAATACCACTACGCCACCGGAGCACTAGGCATAACCTACTAATTTCTTCACCGCTTTCTTTCCTTTTCCAACGTTTTATAATGCAAAGTTTAAAGTTAAAGTAGGCGGTTAGACGCATCAAACATATTAAAATCTTAAATTATAAAACTCACACGTTTTCCTTGGATGGAACAGCCGATTTGATCGTTTGCGACAGCGTTCCCCCCGGTACGTTTGTCAGTATCGCGGTCTCGTGTTTCTCATTCAAAGCGTGAATTGGGATGTTGCCTAAGTTTGAATACGGCGCTATTTTTCACAAATTCGGAAAATATACGCTACTGTTACCCATAAAAACAATTCAAACTTAAAAGATATGGAATATTGTTGAAGTTGTACTGTTTTGAAAAACAAAAAAAATATCATATTATTTTTTTTCAAAATTTATCAAAAATGTTTATGATAATAGATTACTGTCGCCAATTAAAACAACTATTATTATGACAAGTATGAATAAAAACATACTTAATACGAAGTTATTATCAATTTAGTCAGTATGCCCATACATTTCTTAGTAATATGGGAACATGTGACGTCACCTGTTCCGTACATTTTCTATGGAGCATTTTTGGACGATGCGCCGCAACACATCAAACATGCCTCTGTATCTGTGAAACTATTAATCTTAGACATACTATTTCTTTAGCAATATTTCTTTATGAGGTATATACTTCTTATTTATGAAATAAAAAACAAGTTGACAACTATTATGTGAGGAATGTTTGACCCGCCCGGTTACAGAGAACGGCACCGAGGGCTTGGTGTCGGCGGGCGCGGAGGCGGAGGCGGGAGCGGATAGCGGTGACGCGCGGCCGTGCGCCGCCGACGCCGCTCGCTCGTGGAGCGACGCGCGCGCCGCCGCCACGGATCTACTGTTCTAGGTAAGAATAATAATAATAATAATATTTATACACTCACACCTATTATCTAGCCCAAAGTAAGCATCATTAAGAGCTTGTGTTATGGATACTAGATAACGGATAAATAATGATAATAATATGTATATAAATATTAGAAATATACTAAATAAACATATAAACACCCATGACTCGTAAACAAATGTTCGTACTCATCATACAAACATTTGTTCCTACCGGGATTCGAACCTGGGACCTCTTGACCGAGTAGCCTGGGGTACAGACCACTCGGCCAGGCGGTCGTCAGAATTATCCGCGTTTACACGGAGCCTCTACAAATAAAATACCTAAAGCCCTGATATGAAAAATAAGATAAATAGATTTAATAAATACCTTGGTCTACATCAGTACTTGCACAATTCACTTGGGGCGCCCGCTCTTCACAGTAGGCACAAACTTATTGGTTGTTGGTTTTATGCATATTATGATACAATCCATATATTTATATATAGAATAACACTACATTTCCCGTAGATACTTAAAATCCGAAGTTATTATAAATCTAGCACCGAATCGAACCGAGAGCTAACCAGACTGTTTCACAATGACATCTCGACTGCCGAGAGCTAATCCTACCCTCAATAAATTAATAAAAATCTGATAAAGTTTAAGCATCTAAAGTAAAGTAAAAATGTGATGAGTGTCGAGGCTGTGTTCTTGTTCGGAACAAGAACACAGCCTCGACACTCATCACATTTTTACTAGGTGGTAGGTCATCTATGTAGATAACATTAACCGACTCTGTGGTCTAGTGGTTGAGACCACCTGCCTCAAATCTAGAGGTCCGGGGTTCGATTCCCGTTTGGGCAGAATATTTCTGCTCGGTTTGGTTGGTGGAAGGACTTTTCTAAGTCCGCCTGAGTAGCTACCACCATCTTACCTAAGTCTGCCGCCATAAGAATAATGTTAACGGCATTGTTGTGTTCCGGCAGTTAGAGGTAAGATAACCAGTTCCTCTGTGGTTGAGGAATCCGGGTTTAGCTCGCTTTCATCGTCGGCCTTATCTTCACTTGCCATCAGGTGAGATGAAGGTCAAGAGTTGCCCCGTTAAGATAAAAAAAAACACCACGGTCTTGCCTATTTCGGCCGTTAAACAGTTTGCTGTGTTTCGTATTGAAGGGAAAGGTAGCCAGTGTGATTACTGGGCATGGATGGAATAATTTCATGACATTTCTATGAAATTATAAATTTACTAGGTGGTAGACCTGTATGTAGGGTCGTCTGGGTAGGTACCACCGCCTTTCTTATTTCAGCCGTGAAACAGTTCGCTGTGTTTCGGATTGAAGGGAAAGGTAACCAGTGTAATTACTGGGCATGGACGGCATTTAATCTTAGGCCCCAGGATGACAACGCACCTGCAACATCAAGTTATTTTTCCTTGTTATTGCAGGGCCGTCAGCATGTTTGTCATCTAGTTGTATAAAAAAAAAGCAGCCTATGTTATATTATTTCATACAAATATCATTAGATTATCAAATGAATAAAATGTTTTTGAAAGTGGTAAACCTTTTCTATGAAGTAAAACAGCCCATGTTTCAATTTTTTGTCGTATTAATGCCACCACCCTGTATATGATGACAGTCTCCATGATGCTGCTTCGGTGACTTGGATAACCGCGATTCAATTCTCTCTTGTCTGTGTGTGCGTCTGTTCACTAGAATAGCCAGACAAATTTCGCCCTTATTTAATTCGAATTGAGTTGAGCATGTCTCCAAAATAAACTATTTGTTGTTTTCAGGTATTCACAGTCAAGACAACAGGACAGAATTATATGATTAGCTACAATTTAATCGAAGTGTATACAAACCTTATGATTATTATGATGGTATATTTTGATAATGAAACTTACAAGCTATGATTACAGTATACATTTTTAAATGCATTCCCAATAACAAATATTGTATTTGTACTGCCAAGCGGATGTAATATTTTTGTATGTACAGTGAGCAACAAAATATCTGAGCTTCGAGAGTGTGATGAGAAAAACAACCGTATTACTACAGAATTAGAATCGTATTTCACTTGTTAAAGGCTTAAGTGATGCTACAAACAAAACACGGCTCTATCATCGTTGCATTAAGGTGCCACACTGCTGTTTAAAAATGTTTACAAACGTTAGTAAACATTTGTTAAGAAACATACGATTACAATGTTAGAAAATGTTCTCATGTTAGAAAATGTTAGTAAACATTTCTAAACTAGTTAACAAATTGTAACAAAATAAAGCATTTGTTATCATTCGTTTGTAAACATATAATCCCGGCCAAATGTTATGTTGTCAAATAATTTCAAATGTTATCAATGTTTGTAAACATTTTTAAACAGCAGTTTGGCAGCACCTTTAGGATTGTTGGTCTATGCAGTGAAGATATTTTTATTTTTGGTCACTGAAGGCTCGGATATTGTGATGTTCGTTGTACCATCGTTTGTGTCTCGCGACACCGCTCAACTACGGAGGTATGATCGTAACATTGGTAACTTAGAATAAGTATTTATACGCGTATTCATCGCTTGGTCACACCTGTTGCAATACGTTTTACTAAATTAATATTATTATTTGTTTAAGTTAGCTTTGTGACTATTGTTCTGAAGTGAAATTAAGAATAAATTGTAAAGTTAAAGTTATAGGTTAGTTATTTGTTGGAAATTGAACATATTATGCATAATGTACCATGTGAATTGCAAGGGGAATGTGTAATGAACTCCGGTTTCTTTATACTTAAGGTGTCTGCCCAATACACCGTGCCGTGCAACGACCGGAACTTTACCTATTCGCATCCGAGCGAACCCCGGCACTCGCGCATTTTGTGATCTTGTAAGATCTATCGAGACTGCCTCCCACACCCTTGTAAGAAAAAATAATACGTGGTCGACCCCCCCTAAATCGTCTTACGTAATAAATGAATGGCCCCTTAACTGACAACACAACGTAGTCATTACCATCATCACCAGCCTTTATACGTCCCACTGCTGGGCACAAGCCTTCCTACGTGGGAGAAACATGAGGACTTTGGGCCTGCGGATTTATGGGTCAAAGCAGTTGCAGTTACGTGTCGTAGTCCTGTAGGTGTCAGAAACCATCTTTCGTGTTTATACGAATCCGTTCGAATTGAAAAAAAAGTTTAGAAACTGCTTGTCCACGTACACGCTGGTTTAGACTGCTACCATTAAATAACTAAAGGGTTTTGTTTAAGATGACCCTAAATAAATTGATAATGCTCAATTTTTTATCGAAATTACCTTGAGCATAAACAATTTTTTTGGATTCCAGACGATATTAGAGACTTACTTACTAACAAAAGAGATCTTTCAAAAAGGTATGGAGACCCGGCCAGATCTATGTACAGTATATTGAAAAAAGGTACAAATATACAGAGCAGTGTTCAATTGTACCTTTTCTTGTGAGGTACAAAACAAGATTTTCATAGAAAAAACTGCAACACAGTCAAATGTTCATCATAGCAGTCACTTTGGTAACGTTTAGTTGACTTCTATGTCACCCGCCATATTGCCAAATTAAATAACGATGAAAACGACGAAAGATTTCAATTTTTGTACAAGCAAACTATGGATAAAAAGGAGTTATTAGTATTTTTCCCGGAGTCAGGAGATTTTTCCTGATTTTTTGAGATAGTGTACATATAAGCTTACTATAAGCTATCCTAATGACACTGAAAAGGAGTTTAAGATGATTGAAACCAGCAAAACTGGATGGTAATGAATATATTGTTAAATGAAATCACATTAACAATATTAATCGAGTAGGCAAACAGAACGAATGTAACCAATGTAACCATGACAACATAATAACAACGTTATATCAAAAGTAAAAGAATAGAAATTAAAAAGTAAACAAAAACGGTCTCTACGGAGTACGCAACAGACACTAAAATTTGGCAGTGAATTTGCTCAAAGACAATGGCATAAATAATTTGTTAATGTCATACATTTTTAAACGGGACGATCTTCTTGCTTTGCCACAGCTAATTCGTCGAAGTAGTGGTAGGGTTAAATTATGACGATTTAAATTATAGTTTTAGTGCATTTGAATAAAGAGCTGTTTGGGTAGGCCTCTGATACGTTCATAGCACGGTACGGTGTAGTGGGCAGACAGCTTTAATGAAATCCCGTAAAAATATGACGACAATTGAGGTGATTCATTGATTTAAAAGTCAGTCGACCAATCAGAATAGCTAGTTGATCTTAGACGTTAGTTCGGCAAAGTTGTGGAAAATAGGGTGTATGTTTTTAAAGTTAATGTCTAAGGACCATGTTAAATTGATCATGAAATGACAAGTGCTTTACGTATTTTATAATGATTAGTTAGAGTAGTCGCCTAACTTATAGAGTTGGTCGGTCATGTATTGACGACAGGCGTCAGTTATGACAGTGATACAACGCCTCGACTGCTCGACTGACTAGGTTAACGTTTGCATAAACCTTTAGGCATACGACTGATTATAGACAAAATGGCGCTGGCGTTACACCGCGACGATTAGTGGCTTTATACTCATTCCTTGCGAAAACCATTCCTATTTATTATTATGAGACGACAATTTTGTATGGATTTACAAATGACTGCGGACTAGGAGGGAACGAGACGCAAATATGTTTAAGCTCAATGTTGTCCAAAAATGTTAGGTTATGTTGGAGACACGACAGTCGCGCCCTCTAGGCAGACAGCGATAGTATACACGTATATACTGCTACCGAGAACGGACTCCTGCTTCCTTATTCTCAACTGTCGGTAAGAATTCGAATATCGGACACTGTATATGTCACTTTTTATCGCGGTGCGTCAAAGCGAGACGGGATGCGACTTTTAGAATCGATTCCCTAGTCCGACATTTGAGAATACGGGGGCTGGCGCGTGTCATTCGTGCTTATTGATAGTAAATTAGTATTATGACGTATGACGTCACCTGGCACCGTACTACGGAGCTTTCCATTATGAGAGGGGTCAGAGCGCATGAGCGCGGATATGTGACTATTTAAAAACGCTAACGGGGTAATGTAATATTCTAGAAGGGAGTGCGAGCCACTCCTGAAGCGTGGTGGCGTTTACTCCTCAAAAATATGTAATTATTGTTCGTAAATATTTTGGATACTTTTAAAGATATTTGAAAATAAATGGCTGCCTCTGGCGGGCTGCACTCCCAGCATTTACTGTCGACTGTAGCGTTAGTTGTTACTTTAGCATAGCTGATTCGTTCAGGCACGCTGTAAGAGTGTCATATTATATTTGTTTGTTTGTACCGCCGTGCGCACGCGCCGGCGTCTCCGGACTGCGGGCCTACAAGTCAAATTTTTCCTTTGTTCCCGTTGAGTAAAAACTGTAACTCAATGCCACTATTTTTTCCCCGATGAGTGACAGTGTAACTAAACAGAACGCTGTATTCCCGTTAAGTAACACCTTCATGGGTAATAATAATCATTGTTCAAATTCGCATGTGTGTAGCTGGATCATCCCCTGAAGTACCAGGCTACCATAAGTATATGAGAGGTTATTTATTGTACCCCTACGATTATTATATAAATTAAATAAGAGTATGCCAAACATCTCCTACATAGATATGGTAGCCTGGTACTTCAGGGATAGATTCAGCTACATACATATAGTAAAAAAAATAGTTGCATTGAGTTACGGTGTTACTCAACGGTAATATTTTTCCCGTTGTGTGACACAAAATGGTGTGACTCAACGGGAACAAAGGCAATTTTTTAGATTCGTAATGCAATTAATGATAACATGATTTTGTAATACCAATTTCTATACCTAAATATTTGTTTAAATACCGGCGCGTACGCATCGGCGGCGGCCGCCCGGCCAACACTTGCCAATGCCTAGTTATTATTATACTTATGCATATTAAAACGTAATTTAGTTTAATGGACTTAAGTAGTTGCGGGATGTATGTAGTTTTTGTATGGTGTATTAGTGGCCGGTGAGCAGAGGATGGGGCGCGAGTGGAGTTGTTCTGTACAAAGGTAAGCAGGCGTCCGCGGCGGCGCGGGCCTTAGTCATTGCGCTGCGTTATCGTATTATTTTATTATTATATACTACATGTACTAATGCTGATTTGGCAATAAAAGTATGTTATACAAATTACCTGCTGTTTTCTTTCTTATATATCTTGTTAGGTCTTTCTTAAAAGCCCATCAATGGACGTCCTAAACACGTATTGATAAATGATTTGAAATAGTGATGAACATACGGTGTAGGTATTAGAGTTAATTATGAAACGGCGCATGTTTTTTCACCATTTTAAATTTGATTTATAACCCCTGACGAAAAAAGGGGTGTTATAAGTTTGACCTGTCTGTGTATCTGTGTGTCTGTTTGAGGCATGGTAGCTCCTAAACGAATGAACAGATTTTGATTCGGTTTTTTTTTGTTTGTAAGCTGACGTGACTAGGATGGTTCTTAGCTACAATTTACGAAGATCAGTTCAGGCGTTTGATGACTATCAGCTCATTTTATACATGATAAAAGCGTTTTACTAACTTTCACAGATCCGATTGATTTGAAATTTGGTGTAGGTACTGTCACTTCCGATCACATTCCCATGGCATACCTTGAGCTGATCCTATAACATCAAAAAGTCTGTGGGGTCCTTAACTCTTCAGAAGTTTACAGAAGATATGGTGAGAATAAAGGCGTGTTTGGGCTCTTATGAATAGCCTAAATGAGATGGTGTTAGAAAGATGATCAATGAGGCCGGGGGTTACTTAAAATCTTTAATTTTATATTATAAGCAACCTTTAGGATCACCAACCAACCAACACCAAATCTATCTTTCTTTCGAGAGCCTTCCACGTACATCCTGTACAATTATTATAATGCCCGATATGTTCACCTTTGTCCCTTAAGAGCCCGTCAGCATTCCTCAATACTTATAGGTTCATTCATCTTTATTTTCATCCTTGCCTAGGTACTAAAGATTTGTCTAGAAAAAAATATCTTTTTTATATAAATTATTGTTAACTTTCTCTTAAAAACGAACACACTCTAAGTACACAGAATACAGATTTTTTAATGTTTACCGCTGAGAGCTTTAGTGCATTGTACAGTCGACGTTACATCAAGCGTAACACCTGTAATCTTGACAGACCTTGTGCTGTCGTGCACATACTAAAGTTAAATTTTAAGATCAGTCGGTAAGCACCTAGTCTTTCATTTGTTGTTTGTCGTTTATAAAATGACCCTTTTCAAAGTTAAACTTGACGATCCCTTTCTTAGAGTATAATGAAAGAGAGGCAGATATCTTTTTTTAGTTTGAAATGAATTTAAGACTATTTTTTTCTTATCATCTTCAACTGTTTTGTAGTTGAACCCATGAAGATAAATACTATAGGTACACGTCCCACTACTGGGCACATGCCTTCGTACATGGGAGAAACATGAGTTATTTAGTAGTTGCAGTAACAACGCAGACCAATGAGTTAACTTGCACGATCACCCCCTTATTCTCAACTGTCGGATCACGGATTCGATTCGAAAAGTCACATGCCATCTCGCTTTGACGCAGCGCGATAAAAAGTGACAGGTATAGAGTTTCCGAAATTCGAATTCTTTCCGACAGTTGAGAATAAGGGGGCAGATTTGACATAAGCCCTCGATCAACTTTCGATTATCAATGTCAAATTTCATACATTTTCCATGTAGCGATAGCGATAGCAATTTTCAAATGGCATCTTGTCTAGGCCTCCGGGATAGAGACCATCATAGAGCTTATGTCAAAGTAAAATATCGCCCGCAATAGTTGTAATTATACGAACTTATCATCTAACAATCAACGTCGCATTCTATATTAACAACTCTATTCGTATATTTAATTCATTTATGAAAATGTCTCACAGAAGTACTTAGTGGGTAATCTGCGCTTACCCTTAATGCAAGTCACAGATCACTAATATTGCAAGTACCGGAAACAGGTGCAAATTTGACATCTTGACCATAGAGTTTTAATTTTTTTAGGGAATACCTACGGATTATTGGCTGCGCATGCGTACTTTATGTAGGTCAGGCGCATGCGTAATTAACTTCTCCCGTCCTAACAGTCGACGCATCCTTTGGGTGCAGCGTCTATAGGTATTTATTTTGCATAGCCATAGTGCTTAGGTACATTTAGGATGTTACTTTATTTAGAGGGCGTTTTACGATACACGACATGACGTTTTATCGCCCTTAAAAAACAGCTAGTTCAACTCCATCTCCTTTTGATTGCTTTTATTTTTTCATAACGCTAAGCGCGTTTTTTAGAGCTGTATGACATCCTTGCGTAGGCTAGATAAGGGAAAGCATCAACTTGTTCTTGACACAAGCCATAAATAAAAAAAATTGAATAGAAAGCTTGATGCTGACACATTTAGAACACATGATAGAGATAGTCATTGATAATTTAAAATGGTGTATAGTTATAGTGTCATTTTTAAACCTCTAGCTAAGAAATGTTAGAAATTAAATTTATTTATAACAACAATTACACTATTAACCAATTAACGAAATCATTTCAATTTCATAGATCGTTAACTTGTAACTATTAATTTTGTAATGAAAGATGATCTAAGCCACAAATGATGAACCTATCCTAATCATTAGTTTATTAAGCCTTAGTTTAATAAATGTTGACCTTTGTGTATTATAATACCTACATTTTGACTGTAACTTAACGTGACTTGAAAAAATAAAGTTAGTAATCTTGTCATTAGGCACTTTCTTGGTATGTTTATAAATATACCGATTTTTCTTATTTTTTTTTTGCTTTGTGTGACACTGCACTGCTAAATATTATAACTATGTAACTGCAAGTGCAATCATTGTAACTTAATATTTGAAAAGAGTGACTACGCGAGGAATCCGGAATCTTCCCGGTAGTTCAACTTTTGGAACCGGTAAATTCACACATGACGGACAGACAGACCGACCAACATACAGAGAAACACACATACACAGACAGACAGACAGACGGACATTATGACATTGTTAGTTAACGTATTTAACGATATTTTCATTTCATTTATACATGCAGTGGTACTTACTAAACTCCAACCACTGCATATTTTTGATAATTAGATCATCGATGGGCGGAGAATAATAACGTACAATCTTTTAGAGATAGCGACTACATTAAGCATAAGGGCATATTGTCTAGCTAGGTGTTAGGGGTAAAGGGGATGATAATCAATAAAGAAATCGTCGTAGAGAAAATGTACCTTAAATTGTCGATGGTTGGTGCAATACCGGAAGTACATATACTGTCATGTCAAATACGATACAAAGTCAATCAGCTGATTAGCTGAGATTTGTAATCCAATAAAGAAGATAATGTTGTTCTCTTCTGAGTGGCAATAAAAATATATATTATTTACTTTCTATTCTATGAAAGCAACTAGGAATTGAAGAGGAAATAGTATAACTATAAATATTTTTTATAGAGTTGCACAAGTGACTTTCAACTTTGATCTTATTATTTTCAATGACATTATAATACCAATATAATATTTTAGTCCATTTCGTTTCGTCACAAAATGTGATTCAGTGTGAAGGTCGCCCCTTTGTTGCCAATTACTAAGAAGACGTCGTTCGGATAACTGCAAGTTTTTGCTAGTTAGGAATCGCCGCTATTTACGTAACTTGACACGGCTCACAGAAACTGTCAATAATTTATTGCCGAAAACTGAAAAGTGTTAAGATGCTAACTATTTGCACGAAAGTACTACGCGGGGCGCACTCACTAGAACGTGCAGCATCTAGTGTCGTTGAGCTGGCGAAATTCAATGACTTCTCCGTGGAAAATGAGCCAGTTCTGGGGTACCGCGAGGGCAGCGCTGAGCGGGCTGAGCTAGCTGCCGAGCTCCAGCGCACTGCTAGCGTCACCGAGGAGGTGCCTATAGTGATCGGCGGAGAGGCTATACGCGATGGCGAGCCGCAGTACCAAGTGATGCCACACAACCACTCCAAAAAAATCGCCAAGTACTACTATGCTAGTGAGAAAACTATTCAGAAAGCTATTGACGTCTCTATCGAAGCACAAGAACGATGGGACCGAACCCCCTTTCAGGAACGTGTTAGTATCTGGCAGCGTGCTGCTGATCTCATGGCAGGTACCTATCGCCAACGTTTAAATGCTGCCACCATGCTTGGTCAATCTAAATCTGTGATACAAGCTGAGATTGATGCAGCTGCAGAGCTTATTGATTTCTTCAGATTCAATGTATTTTTCTTGAAGGAAAATTCTAAATATCAACCAATATCAGAGAATGCCTCTGTCACCCTAAATTCTCTTAGATTCCGTGGTATTGATGGATTTATTGCTGCTATTAGCCCTTTTAATTTCACTGCAATTGGAGGTAACTTGGCTTATACTCCAGCCCTCATGGGGAACAGTGTGTTGTGGAAACCATCTGACACTGCCATACTGTCTAACTGGCGCATATTTAATATTATGAAAGAGGCAGGGCTCCCTGATGGGGTAGTAAATTTTGTTCCAGCTGATGGGCCCACCTTTGGACACACTATCACATCATCACCATACCTTGCGGGCATTAACTTTACTGGCTCTGTGCCTACATTTAACTGGTTGTGGAATGCTGTTGGAAAAAATCTTCAAAAATATAGAAACTACCCAAGATTAATTGGCGAGTGTGGAGGTAAGAACTACCATTTCATTCATCCAACGGCCGATGTACAATCAGTTGTAACCTCAACAATTCGGTCTGCATTTGAATACTGTGGTCAGAAGTGTTCTGCTTGCTCCAGAATGTATGTCCCGAGATCTCTGTCAGAACAAATTAAGCAAGGCTTAGTGACAGAGCGAGATAAACTAAAAGTAGGTGACCCGGCTGATTTCAAAGTATTCGCAGGTGCTGTGATTGATGACAAGGCGTTTGCTAGAATTACAGGCTACATCAAAAACGCCAAAAACAACCCAAAGAATAAGATCCTGGGAGGAGGTCAATTTGATGACAGCAAGGGCTATTTTGTGCAGCCTACAATCATTGAAACAACAGATCCACATGACAAACTGATGACTGAGGAGATCTTTGGCCCGGTTCTCAGCATGTATGTGTATGAAGACCGTGACCTTCTTCAGGCACTGAGTCTTGTAGGGTCCTCAACCAAATTTGCTTTAACTGGTGCAGTATTCTCGAAAGATGAGGAATTTATAAAAACTGCATTGGAGATGTTGAAGATGACGGCAGGCAACTTCTATATTAATGATAAATCTACTGGATCAGTTGTTGGTCAACAACCTTTTGGAGGTGGTCGCATGTCGGGCACTAATGACAAAGCAGGCGGGCCCAACTATGTCATGAGATGGACATCACCACAGTCTATAAAGGAGACATTTGTTCCTCTGCGGGACATTGACTACCCTTATATGAGAGACTAAACAGAAACTGCCTAATGAAGTAGCCTTCTCTACAGAATTGGCTCCCTCAATATATCAGTACAATAATTAATAATTAGATCATTGTATGTCTCTAAACAATAAGATTAAATATTGCTTGTTGAATGGATACTACTTTATACATAGTATATTGTTAGTCGATTTAAAGTATTAACAGCTGTTTTGTGATTGTATTTTTAAGTGGGCTTACAAAAATGGACTTCATTATCTAACACATACATAAATAACGTTCCTTGCATTATAGTTGCAATATGTTACATTAACAGCACTATTTATTATTAATACATAGTTAATAATGCATAATAATGGCTGTTTAGTAAATAAAATAATTGTGACAAATAATAATTGTATACTAGCTAGCTTAAAGTTACAAAAAAATGTGTAAAAACATCCATGGAATAAATGATATGTTGAACAAACATCAATATCAAGTCAAAACAAAAATGTTGTTTAGTATTGTGTGCATAAGAACTGTTATTTACCTTAGAACTTAGTCCCTTCTAGAAGATGTCACAAAGTAATGCAATTCTTGTTATATTATTTTTTTGTGGTTACTGAAATGTGCTCCTCCTCCCAGTAGGGAAGACACTAGTTGTTATCTAACTTGTATAACTTGTATTTGTTCCTGTTATCAGTTACTATTGCTTATCTGTATTTGGTTTGTCTGCTGGTATTAATGTACCTACTACTGCTCTCTGTATTATTTTGTTGCATTTAAATGTTTAATGTTATAGTAAAAAATCTTTCAAATATCTCAAGCTTGTCCACTTGGGTAATTTATATTATTAATTGTTATCAATTGTTTTTTCTTATTTCATTATGTTAGTATGACTGACAATCATGTTAAAATTCCAATATTAAATATTATATAGGATGATAAGAAACATCTTTTATTTAACATCTAGTTCCCTTAGTAAACTATTTCCATAATTCAAAGAAATTTATTCAACCAATCTGGCTCATAATGGTCCTATGAGCCAGATTGGTTGAATAAATTTCTTTGAATCATTGTAAATATTTTATATCGCAGATATAGAAGTACCACGAGTTAAAATTAATACCGTGGTCCACCCTGGTGGACTGCGCCGGTGGACCACGGGCAATAAACGGTATGCACGCTTTGTCTGAATATTGTTAAATATATAGAGAATTTATGTAACTGCCGCACTCAGAGTCAGAGTCACTGATATTTCTCATGGACATACTTAAGTAAAAGTATCAAAGTACAGAATCGCTTTATTAAGCCAGAAAAACTAATAAACTATCCGCGTCTTCTGGGGTCCGGCCACCGGCCAGACGCATATGTGGCCGGACCCCAGAAGACGCGGGTTTGATTCCCGCCTGTATAAATTTTTCATAGTTTTCTTTATTTGTAATCTTACAATAAAGTAGGCGTTATAAACGCACAAAATTTATCATTTATTACTAATAAACTATTTTAAAAAGCTTAGCAAATTAAACTAACTTCTCTAAGCAAATCGTCATTTTGTCTATTAGAGCCATTGATATAAACAAAAAAGGGAAGATACGGCATCGACGCTCGGCGCGCGTTCCGGCTCAACTATGTCCATGGGCTCACTTGGCAAAAAGTGCGTCCTAGTTGCGCTTGGAATTTCAAACGAACACTTTCTCCCGGTAATTTGTTTAAATTGTGGTTGAACATTGGCTAAAATGCCGTCTTGTTCTTTTAATAAGTGTACAAACCACTCACGGAGAGAAAAAAAGTCACTTAGTTTCACTTTTCACCCGTAAAGTATATAAATTTTGAGTTTTAAATACAAATCTACTTAAAATAAACAAACCAGCCTAAATCGCCATATTGCTGCATAAGTGGGATAGAATTATACGTATAGGCATGCAAGTGACGGAGATAGCGCGTACTCCCGAGCGACCGAGTAGTTCCGAGTCCTACCGAAAGGTAACATTACCTGGTAGCGATAGCATAGAAAACACATTAAGAAAATAATAAGTAAAAATATATACACATTTTATGTCATGGTTTTGTTTACGATACTGCTATTTACAGATTTTCCAAAGATGAAAGAGGATACGCCTCGTAATTTTTAAAATACTAACTTCATGCATTTATGAAAGGGATTGAACTTATAAATCAAACTGCTTAGTATACAATAATCAGTATTTATTGTGAATGACGCGATATCAACTTGTGTCATAAAACTCAACCTGAAATAGACTTCTTAAGTAGATCTTTTTGAATTTGAACATAATAACAATATTTTTATAATAATAATAATCAACGAAGCCAAAATGCTATGAATGAAATAAAATTTTTCAAATAATATTATAGTGATATACTTATAATAAGAGGCTAGTTATTTTTTTCTGATTTTGGTAAAGAGACCATTTTATAATGTATATTCTTGATTGTGTTTAAAAAAAAATCATATTGGAGATTGTCCTTTAATCCTTATTTATTTGATAATTTCATGACATTTGTATGAAATATTATAACATTGGCTGCATTATTTCATACAATGTCCTGAATTTATCAAATTAATAAGATGTTTTTGAAAGTAGGAAACCATTTCTATGAAATAATATAGTCCATGTTTTAATTTATTGTCGTATTGACGGCACCACCCTGTATATTTCAGTATAATTAATAAATTCAAGAATTTTATTAATGCTAAGTTTAGTCACTGATGCTCGTAAAATATTATTAATATTCCTAATTAAAATTATAGTATGCTTTCACAGTTTAAACGATTTTAAATAATTTGGCAATGTTTACAGTCTAAAAGCTTTTTGTTCTTACCATAGTAAAATTAATATTTTAAGTAAAAAAAAATAAGTTTCTTATTTCGTAAGATTGTTTGTTGACGGTACCGCAGTACGAAGAAGGGGAGGTGGGAGACGAAGTGGGGAATTCCCTTTTGTAATACTATACACTAGCAGTCGTCTCGCTTGCACTAGGTAGTCAAGGGCGTTTATCTATCTCTGTTACCTGATTACCGAGCTTCATGCGTATTTAGAAAAAAATGTTGCTGTGTGCGGACTCGTGTGTATGTAGTGCACGCAGCCCGTTTTTCGACGATGAAATGCTTAGGCGTACCGTATCTTCCCTTTTTTGTTTATATCAATGATTAGAGCCCGATAAACCAGACACAATTAAATTTTAATTGTTATGGAAACTTAAGTTGCCGTCCGGGCATTGAATGATTAAAAACCGGCTAAGTATGCCCTGAGTCCTGCCGACTCCTGCCTGACACGCACACTACAGTAAGGTTCCGTAGTGCAGAGTCCGTTGGATTATGCGGAATCGCAATGGGGCTTGTTTGTCAATTACCATTCGGGAAATTTAAAGATAAAAGCAGGTCGACGAATATTCGTATTATTTCGTATTACTGCGATCTATCGAAACCACGCATTATGGCAATCTATCGAAACATGCGTAGCATCTCTACTTGGTACTCTGTGATCGAAACATTGTTTTGGCCGAGACTGGCAGGGATAGAGATATGACTGACTCAGCGAGAGGAAACAAGACAAAATAGCGATCGCGCGTGTGAAGAATAAAGGGCAAATAACTGTTCTTAGACCAAAAAATTAAACCTATACAACACAGAGTACATTTTACATCTGCGAAGTAGGTATACAAGCTGGAATTTTAATGGTTCTTTTCCCGCGGCGAAATTATATAGGGCCAACGCGACGTGTTCAAAAGCGCAGACAGTGAGACAACGCACTTTTTGAAAAATTTCGTGTGCTATGTGCATAGGCTCTTTAGCACAGATGAAAAACAAAATTGAATTGTGAAAATAAAACTCGAAAACAACCTCGAGTCCCAGACGTTATAGTGATGTTGGGGCTAGGATGGTTGTACGCGCGATCGCAGGAAAACAACCATTCAATTTTTAAATGTTACATAGGTACTTATATATAAAGATCAAAAGACTGAGTCATCTTATCAACATCAGCAGTCTATATACGTCCCACCGCAGGGCATAGGCCTTCCTACATGGGAGAAACACATGAAGAGTTTTGACTATAACACCCACGGCCCAATGCGGGTTGGTAGATTAAAGCGGTTGCAGCAACAACCGGGACCAACGGCTTAACGTGCCTTCCGAAGCACGGAGGAGCTCGATCCCAGGATTGACCATGGCGGAAGTTGTTTAATTATCGTCATCGAAAGCAGAGCGGTCAAACCACTACGCCACCGAGCTCCTCGATAAGTAATACACCCGATGAAGCCTACTGACCAATGATTAAGAAACGTCCTGACTCCTGACGAATGTTGTTATGTGAACCCATTTGCATATCCGTCGAGTTTGCAAATAAATGTCTAAAACGGAAATATTAACGCCTAGCATAAAGAAAGACTTAGACTTTACAAATTAATACATTCATACATTAATAACAATAATATTTATACACTCACACCTATTATCTAGCCCAAAGTAAGCATCATTAAGAGCTTGTGTTATGGATACTATATACCGGAGAAATAATGATAATAATATGTGTATAAATATTAGACATATACTAAATAAACGAATAAACACCCATGAATCGTAAAAAAATGCTCGTACTCATCATACAAACATTTGTTCCTACCGGGATTCGAACCCGGGACCTCTTGACCGAGTAGCCTGGGGTACAGACCACTCGGCCACCCGGTCGTCACATTGTAAATGTGTAACGCACCTGAAATATCAAAATTATGAAATAAAATATTTTAATTATTTAACTTGACTTCCTCTTCTCTCTACATCCCACTGGGTAACTTATTCATTTCACCCGAAATTAATTTAATAGCACATTTCAATATTTTCGATGCAATAATGAATATGGAAAATTCATTAGACTTGGCTATGTGGGCTCGACTTGTTGTCTTTCCAAAATCTTTAAAATATCAAAAATAAAAGTCAAAAGGAGTGTTTTGGCGGGGTTTGGTGTTGTCAGTCAAGATTTTCATTACAATTTATTATAAATTGTGTCTGAGCGTGCGTTGTGTTATAAAATTGGTGTAGTTTCATGAAGTAAGTGTTTGTGTTAACGTGCAATTGCAAGATCATTGGAATAAAAGTAATTATAAGTGATTATGGTCTGAAAGACGATGGAATTTTGTCGTGGTTATTCACCTATAGTCATATATTTCGCCTCAAACTCCCAAGATACATTGAAAGGTGTAACGCCAGCGTTTCAATGCAATAAATAACGAAAAAAAGAAAATACTTAAGAAATGGCTGTATGAATATTAGTTCCCTTTGCCTTCCTATTACAGTGAGAATGAACAACAAAAATCAATCAAAGTCAAACGATAGACGAAAGTGAAGTCAAAGTGTGTTCCATTACTAAAAAAGGTCAAAATTTTTATATCAACGTCCTCCAATTGAAGACCATCTATTAAGCGCTATTGATTTTGGACAGTTTGAAGTTCAATAGTGAAAACGATTAATATTTTCAGAGTGTGACTAGAATATTCTTTGCAAGAATTTAAAGGTTATGTTATGTTGTTTATCCTCTAATTTTGTTTAAAGCAAAAAGGTAAAACTGTGAAACATAATGTCTAACGTATTTGGGTTGCTGGTGTCAGGTAGACTGGTGAGTTAGTCGTTTGAATCGTGCGATTTTATGTGTTTCTTCAACAATGTTTATGTTATTGAGCTGTGGTACCCGGTTGTACAGGTACAGACGGACTTTACGGCGCTATCGGAGACACAATTTCTGATCACTATCCCGGAGGCGGACACTATCAACCATGTGGCCCTGTTTCTAACGGGCGTGGCGGCGCTTCCCGCCGGTACGGCAGGCATGGTCTACTGGAGCTGGCCCGACCCCTCTGCGCCACCTAACTGGCAGCTGCTTGGGCATATATCCAACACTAAACCATCAGCTATATTCAAGATAGGAAACTTGAAGAAACTACATGAACTATCTGGTAAGTTGAAGAATTTTGTACTTGTACCTGACTATTTTTGTCTCAAATAACCTTGTATACTATTTTTATAACCTTTCAGATGAAAACCAGTTCAGTAGTGCTTTTGGCCAGCAGCAGATTTGTCACAATGCTCAAATTGGTATCTCCATTGAACCAGAAGGGAATGTGCAACTATTAGCATCTACAGTTGTAAGTGGTTTATATTTTAGTACTGAATAATGTTTAGTTTCACTTAATTCATATTTACATTTTTTGTTTTCAGGCTTTCCAAACAAATTCTTACATAACATTTGCACAAAGAATGTTAGACAACCTTGTTAACTTTGTGGCATCATTTTCTGTAACTCAAGAACAAATGACACCAACACCAGGTGTACTGTACATACCATTGAATACACTCCAAACATGGTACCAAAACTTTGAGAGGAGGCTACAGCAGAATCCAAACTTTTGGAGAAACTAGTAACACCTTGGTGCAATAGCACAAGGAACAATTTAGTGAATCCTTAGCAAAGACTTTTCAACTATGTGTTTTAATGCGGACATAATAAGTAACAATTATTGTAATTAAGCTCAAGTGAATTTGAAACAGTTACAGATATTATCTAATAGATTGTTGAATATTCAACATAACTTATTAGTTTAAATTGTTCTTAAATACTAAATATTCATTGTTTCTGTGATGTCAAAGGCTATCATAGAATCATGCATGTTATATGCTCAGCCAATATTATAGAGTTAGTAAGAGATATATAAAGTTTTTCACTCAAATTGGTTTCAAAATAGTCACACACAAAATAACATTTAATCTAGCCAATCAAATTGTCTCCAGTACTAGACAACTTGCCTAACTATTTATGGACCTGTGACATTCACTTGACCTAGTAATATTCCATTTACAATAAGAATCACAGTGTGTGTGATTGTTATACTAACCAGTACAACCTGAGGGGTGCGACCTGCACTGGTATGAACATTGGTATTGTTTATGATGTCACATTCTCATTCTGAAAGTGATATGGCATTCATCACACATCCATAAAGTCATGAAGACGATAATGAATGAGTAATTTGTGAAAAACAGACTGTTTTTTTTACAAATTTTACCAGTATCACTTTCAAAATGACAATCTGACCTAACCTTAGGAGAAGTGGGTTCAATTCCCGCCTGAAGCATATAATTTTTTTATTGTTTTCTATCTTTATTTGTAATTTTCACAATAAAGTAGGTGTTATAAACACACAGAATCTAACATTTCAATGTAATTAAAATGTCTTCTCACCTTTACTAGAAGTTTAAAAATGCTTGAAAAAGTATTCTTTCGGATCCCTAGAGGTGTTAACTTTAATGACTGATGAGATAAATATTGATAAATGTTGCTTTGTTAAAAAAAGGGTAGAGAGCAGTGAAGACATTGGTAGGTTACACTTAGTGCTCCAATGGCGTATTGGTAATCGCATCTTATGATGGTTTAATTCCCATCAGCATATAATTTTTTTATCGTTTTCTTTCTTTATTTGTAATTGTTATGACAATCTGACATAAACCATACCAATGCATTTAGGCAGTCGCCACGCTGTGTGTCATAGTCAGAGGCCTTATTTATTGTGTCAGAAGCTAGGGTGTGTTTCACTAATAGAAATAGAATATTTTTAGATTAAAGATACCTGTTGTGTACCTGTACTCAAATCTATGTTAAAAATATGATATAGCTGTCATTCTTAGGTAAACTATGAAAAATTGGAATAAACTGGCCATGGTCCTTTTAATCATAATGACCTTAGTAGTCATTATTGTTTTAACCTGTCAATCCATTCTGGACACAATGGCTTTTTAATTGATATATACTTAGAATGTTGAAAAGTACACACGGGTACATTTTTCTAATACATATAAGCTAATTTTAAAAACTCACCTCTGTTTTTCTTTGTCAATTGACAGGTGCAATGTATAAAAAGTTATATTGAAAACCTGTTTTTAAGTGTTTTGACATTATTTTTGTTTTTTTCCAATATATTTATATTAAAATGTACTTCTTAATTATAAACTTACCAATTTTTAAAGAACTTACTGCTTAAGGGTTGCTGGTAATAGGCTTCCACTGGTGAGGAGAGGATGAGGCGTGTAAATTGAAATCGCAATGAGTCTTATCCATCCAAAGATGGACATCCAATCTCGCGCGGTCCCGCACCGTCTCGCGCGAGTCGTCCATCTTCATGTTTTGTGGAGATACAATTATGTATATGTATAGCTAACTATCTACCAATTTTATTGTCTGATGTCAATGTACTGTAAGCCACACTTTCACTTCTCTGAGCACTTTAATCCTTAATGTGTTTCTAGTATGCAAAATTACTCTGTATTTATGTGTCACTGTTGAGCTATCTTGTGCCGCTCAGTGTGTGGCCGACTGTACTTATATCGCGGGACCTCGCGAGGACAGTCGCGACTATTTTGCGTCCTTTATGTAAAGTAATAGCACTCTATGGACCTAGCAATACAGTTCAATATTGTACTAAGATATATTTCATGTGTCATATCTCACATCTTCACGCACGCAGGCCTTTATTCCGTTCTTAACAGAGGCGGTTTTCACAGTGCAAAATACAACTGTTATGATGTATTCTGTAGTAAAAATAGGCAAAATTTGCAAAACAAATTTTAATAGTCCATTTCCCTTATATGCTTTGATCCAGTGTTTAGAACAAAAAATTTATAGAAAAAATTGCAACACGACTGATTATTCGCGGCGATTTGGTTACATTTAGTTTATTTCTATGTCGTGCGCCATATTGCCCGAATCATCTTGAACTTTGAATGAGAACACTTGGAAACGAATTTTTCGTATCTTTCCCGGATTTAGCATATTTTTCTGATCCTTTGAGATAGTGTACAATCAATACACCTGGCCAGATATGGAACATCTCCTTTTTATCAAACACAACCTAGAGGTGCGATTTTCGAATGTTGTAAACCATCAAAAAATATCTAAGATTAACCATTAATTATTATTATGTAATAAAAAATCTAATGTTAGATATTTTTGAAACAGCAAGATGATTGAAAAACAATCTTAGGTATAAATATAATTTGTATAAACTCTTCGTTTTAGTATATTTTAATGTAACAAAAGAGTGAGTGCTAATTTTAAGTTAATGTTTAATATATATATGTATATTTGAAAAGAGTGACTACACGAGTTTGTTGCCGGAGTCTTCTCGGTAGTTCAACTTTTGGAACCGGTGTAATTTCAGGCATGACAGACAGACAGACCTTATGACATTGATAGGTAACATTTTTTTTGTGATAGACATAGGTACCTACTTAGGGGAATAAGAAATTTTTAGGGTATAAACTATTAGAATCGTTCCCAAGAGACTATCAAAACCAGTAATTTATTTATAAACAATTCACCGCTAATGTTACGTGCGAGCGCGCTATTGTAACTTTCCCTTTCCTCGCACTGATAAATCATATCTCCCTCTCTGGTCCCGTTCAACAAAGTTCTCGCGGTAGGTATCCCCTACGTCCAATCTATACAATAAAAAAACCGGCCAAGTGCTAGTCGGACTCGCGCACTTAGGGTTCCGTATATAGCATTATCTATAAACATACATCTACCTGTTGCTGTTATTAAAATCGAGCAAAAACAAGCAAAAAAATCACGTTTGTTGTATGGGAGCACCCTCAATTATTTATTTTATTCCGTTCATTAGTATTTGTTGTTATAGCGGCAACAGAAATACATCATCTGTGAAAATTTTAACTGTCTAACTATTCACGGTTCATAAGATAGCCTGGTGACAGACGGACGGACGGACAGCGGAGTCTTAGTAATAGGGTCCTGTTTTACCCTTTAGGTACGGAACCCTAAAAATGACTTTCTGGGGCGGCATCTTGCTTGAAGTGATAATTTGGGCATTGTGAAGATATTAGACGTTAGTTTCTACTATCGTTGAATCAGAAAAACTAGAAAAAAATCATAGGGCCCTAGTCCTAGTTCAGTAGTTCAAAAAAAATACAGGCTGATGCCGCCAATACGACAATAAATTAAAACATGGGCATTAATAGTTCATAAAAATGGTATGCTACTTACAAAAACGTATTATTCATTTGAAAATTTCATGACATTTCTATGAAATAATTAATGCAGCCAATTTTATATTAATTTAAACAAATGATGTTTCTAAAAGTGGCAAACCATTTCTATGAGCTAATATAGTCCATTTTTAAATTTATTGCCGTATTGACGGCACCAGCCTGTATACAACCTGCGAAAGCGATAGGTAGATATAGCTTTCGCTTTTAGGTTACGAAATGATATTGACTTTGCAATGCATTTTATCGACGCGGAATCGGCATAAACCGGTAAGAAAAACCTTTCTGTGTTCGTTGTCTGTTTCGGCCGCCATGATAACTGTGATTATCGCCGAACTTCGTTACTTCGTGTATCACCCTAGAGTCCTAGAGCGTCCCTAGGACGTAATATTTACACTAGTCTAGAAGTTTTTATATATTTTTGATGCTTTCATTGTTTTCAGAGTTGTAGGTAACTGCTAGACAATATGAGTTGAATTTATAAAGTGTGGACTGTTCCAGGCAATCAATAAAGTTGCTTGGAACAAAGAACTGTTTAATTTTAACGGTATTTCGATGCACTTCTTAGTTTTCTACTACAAATGCCTATATATTCAATATAGTGGTTTGTGTTGAACCAGTTTGGGCAATAATTGTTTGTTTTACAAATGAAAATGTAAAGACTGCTTATATTTTGAAATAAAATTATAGTAACAAATCAGCAACGAAGATTTATTTTTATTACAAGTCATTTCCTTAAGGGTCAGTTCCACCAGTAGCTCATCAGCAGCTGGCGGAACAGATCCTTAAACTTCATCAAGAGATGTATACTTATCAAACACAACTAATCATCCACCCACTACGTCCCACGCTGGGCACAAGCGTTCCTACATCAGAGAAACACATGAGAATTTGGCCCATAACACCACCACGCTGGTCCAATGCAGATTGGTGGGTTAAAGCGGTTGCAGTTACAAATTTTGATTGACCCATCCCGGGATCGACCATGGCGAAAGTTGCTTTGTTTTCGTAAAAAAACTACTACGCCAGCGAGCTCCTCTCGGTACAACTAAAAGAACTAAGAAATAAAAAATATAACAAGGTGCTAGTTAGTGATAACTTGTATGCGTTAAAACGCACTAGGCTAACTTTCAGCCGTGAAACAATTCGCTGTGTTTCGGATTAAAGGGAAAGGTAGCCAGTGTAATTAATGGGCATGGACGGCATTTTATCTTAGGCCTAATAAGGATGACATCGCACCTGCAATATCAAGTGATAATCCCTTACCATCAGGTGAGCCGTCAGCTTGTTTGTCATCTAGTTGTGTAAAAAAAAACAATTTTTTTATAAATAGGCTCATTTTTGTTCCAAGAGAAGCGAGCGAGTAGCGAGGTCCCAGAAGGTGCCTTTGCGAGGTCTGCCTACCTACAAAACAGGTCATACTAATGTTTAGGATTTGAAAATAATAAGTCTTTGTTAAGAAAATACCAAACAATATGCAATTTATTTATTTACGACATTAACAATCAATATGGTAACACAATGTCTTTCCTTTTGAACATAAGCTCGAGGCACTTATCCGATAGGTTTCTAGGATGATCTGTGAGTGATCACAAAGTGGAAACCAATATTAATAACAGTAGTCACAACATAATCACTAAACTACTTTGTACTAGGTAGTTATGGCTAAACTAAATCTAAATTATTACGTACGACTCGATTGCGAAAACTAATGTTCACTATTCACGACCATTGTTATAATTGGTCTGCCCCACTAGACGTGACTTTAGATAATTGCTATGGCTACCGCTAAAGAAAAATATGCGATTTGACTAATGTTTTTTTAATATTTAATGGGGTAGCTCAGTCTCCCGTGGCCTTCATCTTCACCTGATGCTAAGTGAAGATAAGTCTGAAGATGGAAGGGAGATAGACCAGGATTCCTTAACCACAGATCAACTGGCTATCTTACCCCCAACTGCCGGAACATGAGAATCTTACCCCCAATTGTGCCGGAACACAAAAATTCTGTTAACATTACTGTTATGGATTTAAACCCCTTAAGCGGCGTTATTCCACCGGAGGGCTATGACAATAGAATAGTCAATTGTGTCTGGAATCTGATTTTTGGCGGGTTAAATAACTTTTCCAATACATGTCTGATTAGACACATGTATTGGAAAAGTTAATTAAAATCCACTTACCCTTTAGCGATTGCCTAAAAACAATTTGTCTAAGAGGGATATAAGAAGCACTCATGCCAGAACAACACTGCGCCTGGTTTAGAAAATGATATAAATGAAAGACAATAAAGTTATATACCCACTTATTTCTAGAAAAATATTTAAAGTATATTTTACTTTGGACACGCTTTCGCATTCGATCGCAAGTAGGACTGCCAACTTGAGTGTACAGTCGACAGTACATCAATCGTAACAGTTTGACCTTGAAACCACCCTTACTCCATTCGTAATAGAGGCGGCTTTCGTACTTCCAATGTTACACGTGATGTGCTGTTGTACGTATTTTAGAATTGCCATGCAATTAACACATACAAATATAAATTACATATTTTTTAGGAGACATTGAGATCCCTTTGAAAAGTAACTACCTATAATAATTAACAATAATAACGGACCGACACAGGAGTGATTTGTGTAAAAGATTTCAAGTTTAAATGAATTCCATCAGTAACGATCTGGTGAAACAGCAAAATTTTTAAATTTCTAACGAATAATATTTTACTGTCATTAAAATCATTCATTTAACTGTATTATTTAATGGCAAGATGTTGTCAGTCAGTGAATCTTATTGCAAAGAGAATAAGGCACATGAGATATCAATAGTAGTGTATATGTCTTTTTGCATGTGACTTTTAACTGTACACTTAAGTGGCCGACAAATACCCAGACAATGGTTTTAAATTATGCATTCACAGGAAACAATATGTTCATATGTGTGTACACTTATTGTTTGCCTGCTCATACATAATGGTCTCTTGATAAAGATTGAAGTGCGAAAATATTCGGCATTATGGTAGACACTAGACAATAGAAATTAATGCTGTGGATAAAATATCAAAATTTAGGATTGCTTCAGTTTATTAATATGTCATGCGATCTATGGCCTGCTGAGATTGCAAGATATCTGAATGACATTCGCAGTGACATCCAAGCAACATTAGTTGCGGTACTTCGGTATACAAATAGTAAATTTATCATAATTACACACTGATATACCTATGTATACAAAAATGTTTAATAAGTATAAGTCTTATGGGACATAACTTATTTTTGCTGTTTCTAGATTGGACTAGCAGTAGTCAAGAGCGAATATCAGTGTTTAATCATTACAATGGAACATGAAAGTTTCTTATAAATTTATCATATCACAATATTTTGGCGAGTCCTAAGGTCCTAACGAGTGTATACTTAGAAATAAGTAATAGTTGTCAACAAATTGTCGACTTTGGTAAAACCTTACAAAAGTTTGTAACATTGGACCCGTATTAAGAATACTAATAATACTTATGTCTAGTGAAGTCAGTACGGAGCTGCTTCCGGGCCCTCTAATTGACGTAACACGTCAGTAAATAATATAAGTAATAGTTATATTCGCGCATTGACGCTTTGGAAGCTCTCGCCACCTTGTCTTACGTTAGTTATGACTATAAATTTATACAAATTTTTGGCAGGAATCGTTAGTAATAGTCGACAAGCTACCAATGTGAGGTAGTAGGCAAATAGAGACAATTGTAAAAACTAGAAATACTTACGTTATAATTGTGCTTGAACACATTACTCCATCACTTTATAGCCAAATTAGTACACACACACACACACCGGCAACTAGAATGTTAATCACTTTTCTTTGCTGTCACTGTGTTCCATTCCCTTGATTTTTACGAAAAATTTACTAAAACTAAGCATAAATTGCTAGGACTACACTGTCGCGGCCAGATCAAGGCATCTACGAGCAACTTCTTATACTCTGTATTCATCAGCTTCTTGATTTGTCAAGATTTGTGGCAGTTTGCTCTGTATAAATTGTATTGACAATCCGGCAAATCCATGTAGCTTAAAATATGCAGCAGCCATCAAATGTAGTCTGGATGCCTGTCGCGGTCAGCGGGAGACGTTCATGCAGTCTGACGCGTAGCCGATGCGCAGCCTGGTGGGACCTGTCGCCATCAAAATACATATATATTCACATATATGATATAAAATTTCTGTGATATAGAAATTTAAAAAAAATTGGCGGAATAAATATTTTGGTATTTAATTGTAACAAATACAAATAAAGAAAAAAAAACGATGAAAATATATTATATGCTCTAGGCGGGAATCGAACCCGCGTCTCCTGGGATTCGGCCAGACGCGACGATCACTACGCCACCGCCACCACTTATTTTTACTCTGGTCGGACCCCAGGAGACGCGGCTGCGATTCCCGCCTGGAGCATATTTTTTTTTTCTACTGTAGGTTGCCTGGAAGAGATTGCTGCTTAGCAATAAGGCCACCTACCGTACTGTCCTGTGTGTAAATTTGTTCTGTAATGTGTTTTCTTAAGTGTGCAATAAAGAAACATAAATGTGATATTGGTATTCTTTAGGTATACTATTTATTTATATTATTTGTTTACTACGCATAATAGGTAGCTATCATTAATTTTGTCCATGCACCCATATATGCCGCTACTGAATTGTGACGTCACTATTCAGCAGCAGCATTTTTATGGAGCGTTTGGTGGCCAACAACTCGCTATATCTAAGAAACTATTGTTTGCATATATACTATTGCTTCTGCAATATTTATTTACCTACAATTGACATACCTGCTACTTAAACACCTTGTACTTTTATTGGTCTTAGAGCTTAGTCCCTGGTGTTCAGACTTTATTCTCTGGCACGAAATGAATGAAACTACTGATTATTTTTTCGCGAATTCAGAATTGGTCCCATAATGAAAGTTGTTCAGTTTGATGGTCTGAATCTGAACACCACTCGGATCTAAGACCAATAAAAATACACTGTGTATCACGTACAAAGAAATATAGCGTTTATTCCCGGTCGTCCCCAGCCTGTCGTCCCCACTGGGTACGAGTGGGAAAAAAAATTTCGTTCGTCCCCAGTGGTGACGATTGGAACTTTTTATTTCCCACTCGTTCCGCTATAGACCGAGAGTCAAAATACATGAGGATTTCAATAAGAGATTTCACGGATTGTTAAAATGCTTTAATTACGACTTTTTGAGCAAGACTGAACAATGTTTTTGATTGAAAATAATTTTAAAAGACTGAGGTAATTAGTACAGTTTTAACGAATTTACTATAATTCTTACTTAAAACTGCAAGCATTATTCTAAATAAGTTGATTAACTGTGATACATAATTTTGCCATTAATACTATATGGTAGATAAATATATTCTTGATTTGTTGATTATCTGTAATAAGCACTTTAAAACTGTAAGAATTATAGTAAATTCGTTAATACTGTATCTACTAATTACCTCAGACTTTTAAAATTATTTTCAATCAAAAACATTGTTCAGTCTTGCTCAGAAAGTTGTAATTAAAGCATTTTAACAATCCGTGAAATCTCTTATTGAAATCCCCATGTATCTTGACGCTCGGTCTATAGCGGAACGAGAGGAAAATAAAAAGTTCCAATCGTCACCACTGGGGACGAACGAAACTTGTTTTCCCACTCGTACCCAGTGGGGACGACCGAGAATAAACGAAATTTAGTACCTCGTTTCTTTGTCGCACTTCCAGAAATTGGAATTTCAGTCTTCGCATATGGACTCTCCGCTTCGCATCAGGTGTCGAGTGATTTGTCGTGGTGTGTACAAGACAGTGACGTACCCTGGTGGCACGCGTGGCTGGCGAGCGATGCTTGAGGCGAGGTCGTAGGCAGGCGCAGTCAGGGCAGCGGCTGCGCCAGGAACGGGTGCGTGAGTGCTCGCGCGGCGGTCGGGCGGCGGCCCGGCAGCGGCTGCAGCAGCCGCGCCGCCAGCGCGAACGCCGAGTCCGGGAACCCGCACACCCACCGCCCCGGACACCACTCCTCCGCCTGCGGACGTACCCACTCGTCAGCTCGGCTCATTCGTCAAGCCGCGTAACACTCCCGGGAGCACATGTTAACAATCGAACATTTTGAATATATAATAATAATAATATTTGTTAACGCTGTCATCGCAAGAGGGATGCGCGGGCGGCGAGGAAGAACTGCGGGGCGCGGGTGCAGGCGGCAGGGGATCGAGGAAGATCGGCGGCGCGTCGTCACCGCTCGCCAGAGCGACATAGATATTATAGTGAACGCATGTCCCTTAAGCTCTGAAAAATAGATGTATCGTATTTCATCATAATCTTGTTTTTTTTGTACCTTAAACCCGTACAAAAAGTGGCGACCGTGACAGGACACTATTTTGAAGATTCCCCGTGAATAACAATTGGATTCGTCAGCACAATCATAACGGAAGCATTTGAAACAACACAACATTGCCGTTGCATAAAATACAAACGGCAAAAGTGACAAGTGCGTAGTGTGTGGCTGGAACTTAAAACATTCACCGTTCAGGGGAGTAGCTCTGTCCATTATTATCCCTTAATCCTAATTACCTACATATTTTTTCATTGTGTAAAGACTTGTTTCTCTCCAGAGTAAGTATTGTTGTATAATTGCATATTACAAGCGAGTGTTTATAGTAAAGTCGAGTAATATTAAATACTTACCAAAATACTTAACTTCTACCTACTACATAATTTTTATCGGATGTTTATTTGTTACGCACTGCTTAATGCTGCGAGTGTTAATGCTTTTATTTTACCTACCTACTTTCTAAAATAAGATTTTATAGCACCTTAGCAATATACATATAGGTGTCTTAATTAATTACATATAATAAGCTGCTTACGAATAAGTATTCTTGTTAATTTTAAGCGCCACTCATTCGCAACATTAATTGCAAAATAAGTATATACCTATCTACCTAGAATATAATTCATAAGCTTATTGCATTTTGAATTTAAAAATTTGAAGATATAATTCTATATTTCTTTATATACTTTTTTTATGCCCTCGGTGTGCTATTTCATTGCCATTGCCATAAATTATAAAACCTACTTCAAAAATTAAAGGCAATAATTAAAATAATAAAATTTTAACGTGGTTGTTAACCGTTGAACGCCGAACATTCCAGGATAACTTTGAACACGGGCCGACCGAGTGATCGTTCGGTGGTTGGTGTACTAGGTGCTCGTTGCGGGTGGCCCAGGTGGTACCTTCGCGGTCATCTTGCAACGTGTCGCACGTCTGGTGACGTGACGGAGGCTCCTGTTTGACGCTTAACTGGTTTGGTGCACATATTATTTTGCTTAATTTATTAATTTCGTCACTTCAAACATGCCTAATGACACAGACATTGTTAAAGGGGGGCCAGGTTCTTCTAGCGATAATTCCGATCTTGGGAAAAGAACATTAAAGGAATTAGTGAAATTGCGTGGTGCAATAAAAGGTCGGTTGTCTAGATTTAAGGATTATGTGTGTATGTTAAACAAAATAAAAATAGAGGAAATTAACGACTTACAAATAAAAGAATTAAAAATTCGTTTTAGTAAAACAGAAAATTTACTACTTGAGTTTAACGAGATTCAGTATCGAATAGACATATTATCAGCTGGGGAAGACGATAGTGAAATTGATGGTTTTGAAAATTTGTATTATAGTACCACATCCCTTGCTCAGCATATTATTGACACGTGCATCAAAAGTCAGGATAATGATGTTAGTCTTCATTCAGCTAAGTCAACATGTTCTGATAGTTGCAACCTTAATAATATTAAACTACCTACAATCAAATTACCCACTTTCGATGGAAATTACTTGAAATGGTTGGAATTTAGGGATACCTTTGATTCCTTAATTCACTCAAACAGTTCCATTTCGAATATTAATAAATTCCACTATTTGCGCTCATCGTTAGAAGGTAGTGCTTCAGTAATTATAAAGTCAATTGAATTTACTGCCCAAAATTATGTAGTTGCTTGGGGTTTGATTTGTGATCGCTATGACAACAAAAAAGTGCTTATCAATAACCATTTAAAATCATTATTTGAAATTAATCCTATGACAGTTGAGTCTCATAAGGCGATAAGGTTCCTAGTTGATCATGTTTCAAAAAATCTAAGATCTCTCAATACCCTAAACCAACCTACAGATAAGTGGGATATTCTTATCATTTATTTAGTTTCAACGAAACTAGATTCGAATACCTTTGGTAAATGGGAAGAATACAAAAATAATTTCAAAGATTTACCAACTTTGTCGGATTTTATGCAATTTCTACGTAATCGTGCTGACATCCTTGAAACAGTGGCGATTAGCAAGAGTGACAGATCTGATAATAAGCCTCCAAACTTTAAGGACAAAAAATATGATAATAACACAAGGACTTATTTTCATCATAAAACTACAAAGAGTTTTGTCGCTTCTGCTGACACTAAGCCAAGGCAAGCATGCCCATTTTGTAATCAACAACATAGAATAATAGATTGCTCTTCTTTTAATAAATTAAGCCCTGAACGTAGATGTAGTGAAGTCTTGAAGCTAAATCTGTGCTCAAATTGTCTGCGAAGAGGTCACATGGCAGGTGATTGTCGCTTGTTAGGTACCTGTAAGGTCTGCAGACAAAAACATAATACATTACTGCATGTGAATAGTTATGTACCTGAAAGTCAGCCGGGTGTCAGTAAAGCTTCTAACAATGGAAATAACTTACCAGTCTCTTTATCCGCTAGATTTTCTAATCAAGTACTTCTGGGCACTGCGTTGGTCCAAGTAATAAATCATAAAAATAATAACACTTGCCTTGCACGTGCACTTCTTGATTCGGGTAGTCAGTCATCATTTATCACTTCTAACCTGAAACATAAAATGGGTTTGATTAGCACACAACCGGAAACCTTATGCGTGTCAGGTATAAGTGGCTGTCAAGCTCGTGTATCCGAATGCTGTAGAATAAGTATAAATTCTTTGACTGAGCCTTTTGGCTTAGATATCACATGTTTAGTTATTCCAAACATAACAGGCCTTCTACCTAATGCTGAAATTAATGTGTCAGAACTTAACTTACCTGGCAATATTAAATTAGCAGATCCAAACTTCTTCCGCCCTTCAGATGTAGATTTACTACTAGGTGCTGAAGTATTCTTCAATGTCATAACTTCAAACCAAATCAAGCTAGGTTCCTATAAACCCACTCTTCAAAGTACAAAGCTAGGTTGGATGGTGGCGGGGCCTCTTTGCAAAAATAATGCTGAAGTTAGCAAACAGATTCACTGCAACTTCAATAAAAACATCAATGATCAGTTGACCAAATTTTGGGAACTCGAAGAAATTTCTTCTACAAAACCAACTCTTTCACCTAGTGATGAGTTTTGTGAAAGTCACTTTATCACAACCACTAGGCGCCTTAATGATGGTAGGTTTTCGGTGTTTGTGCCTTTCCATGAATCCCCCGAAAAGTCGCTGGGTGATTCCTTTAATATGGCAAGAAAACGTTTCTTTAACCTTGAGAAAAAACTTAATAAAAACCCCGATTTAAAACAAGAATATTGCAATTTCATCAAAGAATACGAAGAATTAGGTCACTTGAGTTTAGTTAAGACACCGCAATTTGGGTACTTTATGCCACACCATGCGGTTATTAGAGATATTAGTGAAACAACAAAGTTGCGGGTAGTATTTGACGCTTCCGCTAAGACGACATCACTTAAATCCTTAAATGACATTCAATGCATCGGCCCAGTGGTGCAAGATGATTTATTTAATATCTTAGTTCGTTTTCGTCAGCATAAATATGTACTGTCTGGGGACGTCTTAAAGATGTACAGACAGATAATGGTTGACGAGTCACAAAGACATCTGCAGCTGATCATATGGCGCGATGATGTAAATATGCCTCTTAAAACGTTGCAGCTAAATACTGTAACATATGGTACAGCATCTGCGCCCTATTTAAGCACCAGGTGTCTTCTTCAATTAGCCTTAGAATGCAAAGACGCTTTAGTATCTGAGATAATAAAGCATGATTTTTACGTAGACGATTTACTAACGGGCTGCTCAAATGAGAATGTCTTAGCCCACATATATAAAACTATTATACATGTACTTGCATCAGCTTGCTTTCCAATCCATAAATTTCGAACAAATTGTCCTCAACTATTCTCTGAGGCAACTGAATCTGATTCTCTCAATTTTTCCAAAGAGTCAAGTGTATTAGGAGTTATATGGGCCCCTACGACTGATACATTACGCTTCCAGATAAAAATTAATGAAAATGAACAAAATTTAACCAAAAGAATAATTCTCTCAAACACGTGTAAAATATTCGATCCTTTGGGTCTTCTGAGTGCTTGCACAGTCACTCTTAAAATTTTCTTACAAAAACTCTGGCAGTTGAAACTGGGGTGGGATGATCCAGTGCCCAATGACATTCAGAATATTTGGTGGAAAATGTCACTAAATTTGCAAACCTTGCAATCAGTGTCAGTACCGAGGCATGTACTGTGTGCATCGGCTAATGTTTGCGAGCTCCATTGTTTTGTTGACGCCTCACAACAGGCATACGCTGCATGTGTGTATATGCGCACTGTTGATACCTGCAAACATGTAACTGTAAAATTACTATGTTCCAAGACTCGCGTAGCTCCTCTTAAAACAGTCACTATTCCGCGTCTTGAACTATGTGCGGCTTTATTGGGTGCTCGCCTTGTTGCCAAGGTCAGTGAAGCTCTTCGTTGCAAAATTAATAGCAAAACGTTTTGGTCTGACTCAACAATTACAATAGGTTGGATCAGAACGCAGCCGAAACTGTTAAAGGCCTTCGTTTGTAACAGAGTAAATGAAATCCGTGAGTTGACAGATAACAGATCCTGGAGACATGTGCCAACGGACGTCAATCCCGCAGACTTGGCATCAAGGGGGGTGGAGCCTAAGATATTAGTCGATGCTTCATTATGGTGGCAAGGTCCTCCGTTTCTCTTGAATCATGAATCAGAATGGCCACAATCACAAAATATTACCATAAACTTACCTGAGATCAAAATCCTTCATATTAATAACGTTTTAGATCCTTTTATTTTATTTCAAAATTATTCAAATCCTATAAAACTAAAAAGAATATTTGCCTACAGTTTTAGATTTGTTCACAATTGTAGAAACCCTAACAATAAATTAACAAGTTCTCTTAATGAAGCTGAACTTCAGAATTCTCTTAATTATTTAATTAAAATGTGTCAACAAGAAACTTTTAGTTTGGAACTGGATACACTTAATGCAAGAAGATCACTGGGGTCCGAGTCAAACATTTTGCAACTATCACCCTTTATCGATGAGCATGGAATATTAAGGGTAGGTGGTCGCTTGAATAATGCTGACATTACTTACAATAAAAAACATCCAGCGTTATTAGATTCAAAACATCACTTCACCAAATTATTAATGTCAAGCGAACATGTTCGTTTATTTCATGCCGGCCCTCAACTCTTACTTAGCACATTTAGGGAGAAATACTGGCCTATTGGTGGTAGAGCACTGGCCAGAAGCACAGTTCGGAAGTGTGTAATTTGCACAAAGCTTAAAGGTAAAACAATTGAACCTTTTATGGGTAACTTACCTTCAAATAGAGTTTCTCAAACTTTTCCATTCCAGACTACTGGTGTTGACTTTGCTGGCCCTTTCTTAATTGCTAGCAAAAAGGGTCGTGGTAGTAGAACGACAAAATGTTACCTGTGTTTATTCATATGCTTCTCTACTAAGGCAATTCACTTAGAAACGGTCAGCGATCTTTCTACTCCCGCCTTTATTTCTTGCCTCAGGAGGTTTATTGCTAGAAGAGGTAAGCCATATTATATATGCTGTGATAATGGCAAGAACTTTGTTGGGGCGAGTAATGAGTTGGGCAGAATACTGCGGTCGAACCTTAATAATTTAGTCGATTTTACAGCAAATGAGGGCATAAAGTTTTATTTTAATCCTCCATACTCTCCCACATTTGGCGGACTGTGGGAAGCCGGTGTTAAGAGTGCTAAACATCACCTTAAACGAATAGCAGGAAATGCTACTCTTACCTTTGAGGAGTTAAACACGCTTTTTACACAAATCGAAGCAATCCTTAACTCCCGACCTTTAACTCCCTTGTCAAACGATCCCTCCGATTTCTCTCCATTGACCCCGGGGCACTTCTTAATTGGACGGCCGCTAACGTCACTACCAAGCCCTCACACTACGGGAATCAAGATTCGAACGAGGTATCAACTAGTTGAGCAGATTCGGTCCCATTTCTGGAGCAGATGGAGCAATGAGTATTTGGCGGAATTACAACAGCGCAACAAATGGCGTACTCATAAAGAAAACCTCAAAGAAGATGACTTGGTTGTATTCAAGGAACCAAACTTACCACCACTCAAATGGAAACTCGGTCGAGTTCAACGGCTACATCCCGGCAATGATGGAATATCCCGTGTGGCCGATTTCATTACAAGTAAAGGCATAGAGCGACGCGCTCTCAATAGAGTTTGTCCTTTGCCCACGATAGCAGAGCACCAGGACTTGAAAGAAGCTGCAGCTCCTTCCAAGGCGGGGAGGATGTTAACGCTGTCATCGCAAGAGGGATGCGCGGGCGGCGAGGAAGAACTGCGGGGCGCGGGTGCAGGCGGCAGGGGATCGAGGAAGATCGGCGGCGCGTCGTCACCGCTCGCCAGAGCGACATAGATATTATAGTGAACGCATGTCCCTTAAGCTCTGAAAAATAGATGTATCGTATTTCATCATAATCTTGTTTTTTTTGTACCTTAAACCCGTACAATATTTATACACTCGCACCTATTATCTAGCACAAAGTAAGCATCATTAAAAGCTTGTGATATGGATAAATATTGATAATAATATGTATATGAATATTAGAAATATACTAAATAAACATATAAACATCCATGACTCGTAAACAAATGCTCATACTCATCATACAAACATTTGCTCCTACCAGGATTCGAACCCGGGACCCCTTCACCGAGTAGCCTGCATAGCAAGGAGTACAGACTGCTCGACGGCATATGAGTTGTTATAAATAAAAAATGCTTTGCAAAGTATTTTTTTTAGTGTCCGACCGAAAGTTCGGTTTCGGTTTCGGTTTCGGCCGTGTTTCGGCCAAAAATCTAGTTTTGGCTGCAGTTTCGATTTCGGCCAAAATTGACCGAAACTTTTGCCAAAACCGAAACTGATTTCGGAAGTTCACGCACGTTCACGTTCACCAAACTTCGTTTCTCGCGGCAACGCGTTGGCGGACTCTAGCGGCCCTGTTCGGGAATTGTCGTGCGCCGTTCGGTAGCTCTGTAGCAACAAAACCTAGTCAGTGCGTTACCGCCCGACGCAAACATTCTTTAGAGGTTATGTTTTGATGGAACTGATTACACGTAAGTTTTGTTTCGTTTCTGTACTTGAATGATTTATATAGTTAAGTTAATTAAATTTTGAGTCAGTAACTTTGTTTTGTTGTTATTAACAAATTAATTCATGTAAAAAAGAGATTGTAAATGAACAATTTGAAACGTTTATTTTGTTTAATTACGTTGTATAAGTAAACTTATTTCAAGATTTGTTTTTCATTCCGATGACCTATTGATGTAGTTTTGTTATATTAGGGTTATTAATATAAAATATTATTAATATTTTTTATATTATATCAAATAAATGATTACAACAAACTTAATACACTGTGTTTCCATTTCATGTCCTAATTAATGCAGAATAATGGGTAAAATGCACCAAATTTCAGTATTTTAAGGTATTTTATATTTGGCCACAAGAGTTTCGGTTTCGGTTTCGGTTTCGGCCGAAACTGAAGCCATGGCCGAATATTCGGTTTCGGTTTCGGCCGGAAAACCAGTTTCGGTCGGACTCTAATTTTTTTGTATGCTATCTATCAATCTATTGAATTATAACCTTGTCATCTCTGCGCTTCCCCTAACCTACCCCTTTCACTACTAAACGCAAAGTTATAACGTACTTGAATTTTGTAGTCAATATTTTTTTTTTTTTTTTTTTTTTTTTTACACTCACACCTATTATCTAGCCCAAAGTAAGCATCATTAAGAGCTTGTGTTATGGATACTAGATAACGGAGAAATAATGATAATAATATGTATATAAATATTAGAAATATACTAAATAAACATATTATAAAAATAATATCAAAAGATTCACAGTTTTCTTTTTTAAATAAGTTTTACTAACGAAACTAATCATGTGGAGTAAAAATGCGCACTGTCTCCGAGGTAGCCCTATGAACGTAAGTACCAACGTTGATATTGTCGTCCCTGCAGACGCAGCGGGCCGCCGTCAGACGACACGAGGGGCAGGGCTCGGCGGCGGGGCCCCCCGGCGGGGTGGTGGGGCCCCCCGGCGGGCCGCTGGGGTCGGGCGCGGCGGCGGGGGCCCGCAGTCGCATGCACAGCTTGCGCAGGCACAGGCCGCGCCGCACGCTCGACGTCACGATGCGCCGCCCTGACCACATTACCTTGCTATTATAACACCACGTCACACGGTTTTTCACACAAACTAAGTCGAACAAGCCGATTCTATCGGTTTCTGTTCGCTTGCCATGCGTACGCAAGTCGGCTAGTCTAGATAGTTAACAGAGGATTGTTCAAGATATCTAACAAAATACTGATTATTGGCGATTTTGTGTTAATTAAAGGAAACTATGTTATTCAGTACATTTAAATTTCATTGCTTTCCCCCAATTTCTCCTTATTATTGCAGGTGTCTATAGGCGGCGGTAACCGCTTACCACCAGGTGGGCCGTCATCTTGTTTGTCATCTAGTTGTTTAAAAAAATGTAATTCCATAAGGTCTGAAAATTTAGTCATTTTGTCTACAATAAGAAATGGTGCTCTTGAGCCCAAAACTCTACTAACTCCTTTTAAACTAAATCCCCGCATGACACTATAGAAGGTGAAAATGAGTTACATTGAAGTAGTTCCCCATAGAGATGTGTAGGTCCGGATGGATACGGATCAGCGGACCTGTATCACACGCATTAGTGATGGATGTATATCCACCGGCCAGTTGGATACCAATCCCCGGAGTTACATTATAGTAGGTACGCGATAAGGAACTGAATCACGCACGCGTAGATTACGGGTCGAGAGTTCGGGAGTGACGGCGCATTGGGTGCGAGGCGCGGTAGGGAACTGCATCGGGTTCTTAGGATTAGGTTTAAGATGTATGTAGGTATTCCGTTCCATCCCCATACTCAATCCGCATTCCATTCGATGATCTGAGTTCGCCCGCATATCACGGCCGATTGGTAAGACCTCCGGACCCATATAGGTCCGACGGATACAGAACCCGGATGTAGGTCAGCATAACTGGATGCATATCCGGATCTACATCCCAATTTACAGCGGACCTACACATCTCTAGTTCCCCAAGATAAAGTATAGTACATGTAGTTGAACAATCCTTGAACCCTTCAGGGGCCGTTTTCAACTGGGGGTTGATTTGTTAAAACAGGGGATTCTAATCCTCGGAATTATAAAAAATAAAACTAGGCACCCTGGTTTAGTATAACTTTACTGCGGCCTAATCCGAAGACAAAGTTTTACTAATTAAACTACATATAACTAACAGAAAAAAACTCAACATCGCCATGTAGAAATGTCCTTCAAGAGCACAGCGCCATCTGTTGCGTACAACAAGAACTAAGGTTAAAGATCAAACAGTAGTATTTTAGTTAGAGGCAGACCTTGCGCGCGCGCGGCGTCGGCCAGCGGTTGCGTGCCCAGCAGGTCGGCCAGCTCGGCGAGCGCGGCCACGTCGTCGGCGGCGCGGAAGAACGGGTACCGCCGCGTCAGCGCGCTCGCCAGCACCACGCCCGCCGCCCACACGTCCACCGCCGTCGTCTGCCGCGCCACCTGCCACCACCACCACAACCACCGCCACCCCACGTCACCTCACTGCTTCTGGAGAGCCTTACGTCGCCAGAACCAGCCGGCGCATAGTAAAAATTCTCCTAAACAAATCTCTCAAATCTCTAGTCTATAATTTTATATAGTGTATCATTAACCGTAGGCCCTGCCAGATGACCAGCGCCACAGTGGCATTTGTCGCTGTGACATTATTTATGGTGAGGCAGTGACCTAGTTGGTACTTATTTATTTATTTATTTTGTTTGTTTATTTTATTTATTGGCCAATAAACGCTTTCTTTCTTTCCTGTGACGTGTGATTCCTACTAGTGATGTTCCGGATATCCGTATTCGCGGGTATCAGAGGGAGAACGATTCGTATCCGTTACTTTTCTCGTGGATCTTTTACCCTATTAATTTACAATTGATTTATTATCTCAAAATAACTCCAAATTACACGAGAAAACTTCTTAGTAGACATTATTTTAACTCTTGTACCAAAAACATAAACAAACGTTATCTTCGCGGCCCAGTGTCACACTAAACCACAAACAAAACAAAAGTAATACCCGCGCAATGCAAGTCCAAACATGTCCTGCCTGTAGTTGAACCTTGAAACGATAGTAGACCTCAGGTCCGCCACCTGAGGTCTACTATCGTTTCAAGGTCTCGCGCGCCGACATCGATTGAATAAGAAAATAAAGATCCGTATCCGTGGATTTTTATTCGGATCTGTATATACATTTTTAATGATCCGGCACATCACTAATTCATACACAGATGACGCTACTGTATATTTAAAACGATAATAAGGCGAAACATTGTGTCATTTTTAAATGTTTTAAATATCTTCAGATTTTAAAATTAACCATCATAGTAAGAAAGCAAGCTCTGGAGCTAGGACCGAACCCGTAATCTTGCACTACCCCGGGTAACTGCTCTAACCATCTGAGTTACCAAGGACTTGAGATGAGCCCACGAATTTATTCTAACTATCTGCATTAGCGTATAAAAGCTAACATGGTATACATTGTCGTCGTAATATTATTTCAACATCTGAACTGCCCCAGGACGTGAACTTTTTATATTTTAGATATTTTTGCCCCCCACTCAGTACCTAGAGCAGCACCTTGCCCCGCGTACCTTGAGCAGCACCTCGGGCGGTCGGAAGCCCTGCGTGCCGGCCCGCGCCGCCCGGGCTCCGCCCCGCGCCGCGCACCAGCCGCACACGCCGCCCGCGCCGCGGCACACGCAGCGATCCTCCTGCCACACAACCACCTCCTCACAACCTTCGCTTATCGATAACTTGAGTCACCGAGCTGGTGACGTAGCGGGCGGAGCTCTCTGGTTTGTTTACGAAAACCGAGCAACTTTCGCCACGATTGATACCGATTATGATTATAGGATGGGTCTATTAAAACTTTGTAAAATCTCGAGCTCCCCACGGCACGCTAAGCCGTTGGTGCCGGTTGTTCCTACAATCACTTTCACCCGGGAACCGATTACTTTAGATTTGACAAATAAAACAGGGATTACACTCCTGTTTTGTGTTTGTTCGGGACCTTAATACTTCGAACAAACGTTACTTCGGTCAAACAAAGCTCGGTAAAATGTTTTTCCACCAAATAAAACTTCGGAGTAACGAAAAAAACAAATTAATAATAGGTAAAACGATACAGCGGCAAACGTGATTGCGTCGAAGTAAAAAAAATCTGAACGAAAATAATCGAATAGTTTTCCGTCAAATGAAATTCTGTAAAACATTTTTCGGGATTATGGTAGGTACCCCTTTCACCCACCACCCCACCGTATAGAGGCTGTTGCTGAACTGGCCACCTGCATGGATAACTATTATCGTGCCAAAACAAACCCAATGTTCTTTCTAAAAATGTAATCTATCTCCATTACAAACATGTGAATCGGTTCAACGGTTTATAGAATTTCACTTCAAAACCAGTGGACAGATTTAGACGTAGGTAACAGACAGACGACCAGACCGAGTTACCTTCCAATTAATAATACCATAAACTGGACTTATAAGTTTAAGGGGTGAAGTTTACACAAAAATTAGGATTACTAGGTAAATCTATGGTAAACTAGTATTTAACGCTAAATTTTAACAATACAATTTAATAATAAAATTATTCACAATGTTGTTAAAGGACAACAATTATTATTAAAAATAAAATTTATCAAACACAGCTTTAAGAAATACCACTATAGTGGAGTTAAGCATGCCATATACTTGTAAGCAATGTCCATAGTATCCACCATAGCCTATGGAGGCTGGCAACAACAGAGGTACAGTCGACCACAGAAGTAGCTGAACACTTTAGTACCATGTCGCACCGACTATTATGCTCGTACTTAATAGTGCTACCGTACCAATATTCATGCCATAGTTATTGTGACATGGTACTAAAGTAGTCAGCTACTTCTGTGGTCGACCGTACCACCAGACAAATGTTGCTGACCCCATTCAATATCCACACACCTTGACCGATGAGTTTGACTGCACTGTTTCAGAGGTAGGCACTGCAGCGCTTGCAGGCGCAGACAGCTGTGACAGTGTGTCATCATCTTTCGCAGCTTTAGCACCAACAGTCAAATCTAGAGCCACTCTTTTGGCATCCTGTCCTGGATCATCCTTAAAAATGAAATCAAATATTTTACATAGGACAAAAAATTATAACGCATGTGTTCTTAAAAAAAAAGTTACCTATTTTTTGTATTTTTAAAAACTATTTGTAATCGGCTACCAAAGCCATATTCAAAGGAGAATTTCGATATTGGTACTTGAAAACCCCCCACGATAAATCATGGTCATATTAACTGAAAGCTTACGTTTGGAGGACCTTAAATAAACCTTTATTTTCTCTTGGGTGCCCCAAATTTATTTTGTGTGTTTTTAATAATAATTGATTATTGCACTTGTCCTTTAACAACATTGTGAATACTGTAAGCAGGAAGTAACAGGAACTAACCTATAATAACAAGACAAGACAAGACTATAATAACAAGTTTTTGTATTCATAAATGTAGTTCAATTCATTTTAATGTGTGAAAAATACATAGAAAAACATATAAACTAGGAAAATTTCACGTCCTGGAGCGAGGATCGAACCCGCGACCTTTCACAATCTGGGTGACTGCTCTAACCATCTGAGCTACCAAGAACTTTTTATGCGGGCTTTTTTGACAATTTTTTGTGATAAAATATGGTAAAAAATGTTAACATGCCTATTATTGAGCAGATACCAACTTGCCGTGTTTAACCATTTTCTATAAAAAAAAAATTGCAAAATAATAGTCATATGCTGAACCAAATCAAACCCATGCTTACTTTAAAAAAATATTTAAAAGATATTGCACAACATTGACGTTTTGTACTTTGTCTGATTAAGTCACTTTTTAAAATCGATCTTTTTAACAGTGGGCCAATTCTGCTATTTATTTTCCTAAATGGATCAGAGGGCCTAGACAAGATGCCATTTGACAATAGCTATCTCTATCGCTAAGTAGTTAAACAATTAAAAAACAAAACAACCCATACATTTTCCACTGGGCGATACCGGTTATCAAAAGGCATCTTGTCTAGGCCCTCAGCAGCGGTTCGGTATCGTTACTATTACAATGCGCTTGTAATACAAAACGGTATTCCACATTGCATAAAAAGCCGGAACATTTAACGAAAGACTTGGTTGGTTTAACATCGGCTGGATAATCATTAATAATTTTGCAAAAAGCAAATATAGTTAGCTTATTGATTTGACAGTTCAAACAAAGAAATAACGATGCGTTACGGCTGCCATAATAGGAAACTTGACAAATTTTCACAAATAAGAAGTTTAGAACTGTTAAAGAAATATTGCAAAAAGAATAGTATGTTTAAAATCAATAGATTCACAGCTACAGTGATATGTTTGATATATTGCAGCGCATCATTTAAAAATGCTCCATGTGAAATCTGCAGAACAGATGATGTCACATGTTGGCCATGTTGCTATATTGCTGGAAAATGTATGGGCATATTGACTAAATGAACAATATCATTGTAAATGTTTTCATTCATAGTAATTAAAATAATAGGTGTTTGAATTTATGTAAGCTATTTAATATCTTTATAATCTTTGAACAAATTGACCATATTTTTAATTTTTCTAAGCTGTAAACAATATTCCCTGGTGAAAATAAGGCACATTTTACTAAAAAAAAATTATGGGACCAATCTAAAAGCATACTTTTCAATTAAAAAAACAATTTTCTAAATGAGTTAATAAATCAGAGATCTGAGGTAATAAACATACAAAAAAAAATTGTGCCGAATTGATAACCTCCTCTTTTTTTGGAGTCAGTTGATAAATACAATAATTTTGAATTATACCTCCTCCCTGGGTCGTTTTCTAACTGTATTAGAGTGGGCTGGTGGTGGAGCAGGTGTTTCCTCCTCTGGAGCAGGACAAATACGCTGTGCGAGACCAAAATCCACCAGCAAATACCTGTTATTGGTTTGATAATAAGTGAACATTTTTCAGAAGTCAAAGGAAACTCTGCCAATCCAAATGATTACCTTTGGTTTTCCCTATCATACAAGAAGTTGCTAGGCTTAACATCACGGTGAATGACTCCAAATGAGTGGACATGCTGAAGTGCTGTCAGCAAAGCCCTCATGTACCTCTGAAGCTCTGCTGCATCCATGTCTCCCACATATTCCTGATGAATTAAATAACACTTACAGAATACATAAGGATACAAAGAAATATACAATATTAGCACATTATTGTGAATTCTTACAGAAAATTTCCTATGAGGTATATATGGCATGACAAATACTATGGTGTCCATATGACGTAGACATAGCTCAACCCCTATTACATGATTTTTGCCTCTGAAATCATAACAAAAAAGATTATTTCTTCAAGCCAATGTTGCTACTCTAAGAAATACTCTCAAAATCAATAATCTCTCACCCCATGTCACGCAAACATCTCAGTTCATGTTCAATCCTTGCAGGATGAGCTGTTGGCACCAAGTGTTTAATAGCAAACCATTTCTTATCAGCATCAGACAAGTGGGCATGTTGCTTGAGGGAGCCCAAATATACTGAACTGAAAGTTCCTTCACCAATCTTTCTATGTACTTCAAAAATTTTATCCAGTTTTGGTAATTTATGGAGCAGTTCATTAATTTGTTGTTCTATAAAACATGGATTTGTTAAAAATATAGTGTTTAGTATAGCTATTAAATTGGCTTAATTAGTATTTTATTAGAATTCAACCAGGAGTTAGACCACCTTTTGAAATCTCTCTTGATTAGACCAATTCTAGCAACTTCAACATTTTGACCCTTATCAGGCCATACACTCATCATCATTCAAACATCATCTCAACAGTGTCTAGTTTTTGCAATTCACATATTAAATTTCAACATTGTGGGCATGTGCTAAAACAATTGAAGAGTAATATATAGTTTATCAGATAGAGGTAGACAAGAATTTTATTGTGATAAGAATCTTCTTATGAGTATGATTATTTAATCATAATTATTTTACTGCTGGTTTAACTATTTGGTCAGTGTCTAAGTAAGCTTACTAAAGTTATGTTGCATAGAATTTGTTATGGAATTACCAAAAAAAAAGAAAAGTTAGTAAAACAAACTGCAGTAGGCATATATCATCATAATATTGAAACTGGCTGTTAATGGTTAGGGCTAAATAAATTATTTATTTTAGATGTTCCAAGTACCAATTTTAATCATTTGTGTAGTTCATAAACTGTTAGGCAATTCAAGAGTATAAAATTTAAATTATTAAACAACTTTAGCCCTGTTGATTCTTGTTATTAAACTAAAATGAATAATACGTTAAAGTTCAGTTGTTTTGTTTACTTACTTTCTGCATCATCTTTATATTTCGACTGGTTTTCAGCAGTGATCCTGGATATTTCACTAGATCTGTAACGTGCTTGAAGTGTATCTTTAGGTGTTCTAGCTTCAATTCCTCTAATTCTAGACATTGTTATAAGACATTGGAAACATTTCAAAACAATCAAAATAACCTAATTTTTATTTGCCACTCCGTTAAAAAGGATAAATATTGCAATTTTGATTTGGAAAATAAAAATAAAAAATTGACATTGACAGTAGTAGTAGTTCTGCTTATCCCCACTGGAAATGGCAATGGTACAAAGCCATACAGCCAAATATATTAAACATTGGGCCTAATACTGGGTATACACTGGCCCTAATTCTGGCAAACACATGCTAAGATTAAATTTAAGTTCAGTCTACCTCTTTCTCTCAATATGAATACGAAAAGGATCGCTGTCATAAAATTTGACGTTTAGAAACATGCATTCAATTTTCGACCTTATTGAACGTGATAAAATGCAGTGTTTAGGAGGCACCTCCATACATGCCGTCTAAAATTGTCTATGGTTCGTATGAAATCTGTCTAAATTTAGATGACAGCTCTAAACAAATTCTTGCTATCTCATTCTTATTACATATTGTGTACTTATTAGATATACTGTACTTAAATTTAAACTTAGAGTGTGCTTCCAGAATTAGGCCCATTTTAATTCTAAATTTAAGAACAGTATATCTCTTTCTCGCAATAAGTAATAGAAAAAAGATAGCAAGAATCTGTTTAGAGCTGTCACTTAAATTTAGATAGATTTCAAAGAAACCATAGACAATTTTAGACGGCATGTTACGGAGGTGCCTCCTAAACACTGCATTTTATCACCTTCAATAAGGTCAAAATTTGAACGCACGTTTCTAAATGTCAAATTATATTACAGCTATCCTTTTCGTATTCCTTTTGATAGAAAGAAATGCACTGAACTTAAATTTAGACATAGCATGTGTTCACCAGAATTAGGGCCATTGGCAATTTTTTTATTTTCGTCTCAGAAGAATTCGACAAGATGCCATTTGAGCATCGCTTTGGCTAAATGGAAAATGTATGGGATTTGACATGTGCAATAGAAAATCAGACAAGGGCTTATTTCAAATCCTTTACACTTTTCGCATAACGATAGCAATAGCGAATATCTAAAGGCACCTTGTCTATGCCCTCAGATCAAAAGGCCTAGCTATAAAAGATGCCATGTCACAATGGGCCTAATTCTGGGAACACACTTTAATTCTAAATTTAAGTACAGTATATCTCTTTCTCGCAATAAGTCATAGGAAAAAGATAGCAAGAATCTGTTTAGAGCAGTCAATTAAATTTGGATAGATTTCATAGAAACCATAGACAATTTTAGACGGCATGTATGGAGGTGCCTCCTAAACACTGCATTTTAGCACGTTCAATAAGGTCGAAAATTGAACGCACCTTTCTAAATGTCAATTTATATGATGGCCATCCCTTTCGTATTCGTTTTGAAAGAAAGAAATAGACTGAACTTAAATTTAAACTTAGCATGTGTTTTCCAGAATTAGGGCCAGTTACTATTGCTAGCGCCAAATGAAAAGTATATGGGATTTGACATTTGCAATCGCAGGTCGATCGAGTACTTATGTCAAGTCCCATATATTTTTCGCTTAGCCATTATCGAAAGGCATTTTGTTTATTTATAACACTTTAGGGGTAATTTTAATGTTTTGCAGTGAATGAAGAAACACACATATTGTGGAATATATTGTGGAGTGTACACACATATTGTGGAGTGGCAAGGGTACTGTATAACGCGTATGTCCGTAGCAGACTTGAATTTGGAGCTGTTATATGGGATCCTTATGAGAACAAATATGTCCTTATGGTGGAAAGGATCCAGCGTAAGTTTGCTCGCTGGCTGTATAGGAAACAATACGGTTATTACCCCTATCTATATCCCTCCTTGTTTGTTTCTGGTATGGTGGATATGGAGACTCTTGAGTGTAGAAGGTTAATGCTACTTGTTAGGCATTATCTATCTGTAATCCACCATAGGGTAGATAGCCCAGTGGCTTTGGAACGGGTGGGCCTATTGGTTCCCAGCTATATCCCTTGCGATGGGGAGGGGTCTGTGGCACCTCGTCGACGGCCGCGTTTGCTGGTTCGACCTAGTTCACGCACCAGGTTTGGGGCGTATGCGCCTACTACACGCGCACTTACGCTGCTCGGGGACATTCTCGCTCGGCACGCTGATATTGACATCTTTGCTGACCGCCTCGGAGATCTATATAATAAAATCCATAAGACCTTAATTGACGTTTTAAAACTCAAATGACTATTAAATTGTTTTTTTTTCTTAATAATTGTTAATTTGTGTGTTTGACATTTTAATTGTGTTGTTTTTATTTTTATTGGTATAGTTGACATTATTTTATTCTGTTTGACATTTTGAATAATTAAATTAACATATTGACATTATTATTGACATTTTGATTAATTTGACTTTTTTTTTGTATTTTAATAATCTTTATAATTGTAATTTAATGTATATATCTAATGAAATGCTAGATTGATCATGTATTAACCCTAACTTGTTAGCGCTTGGACCTGTCTGTAAGCTTTCAAGTACTTTTTTATAAATAAATAAATAAATAAATAAATTAACATAATTATTTATTGTAATTGACAATAGAAGGAGAGGTGCATACACTAATGTATAATTATGTAACATATATCTATTTGCAAAATGCTTTAACAGTCACAATTATAATTGCACGACAGAAGGCGTGAGCGCAAGCGACATTCATTCAGCGTCCGAGATTTGTCCGAGATAGCTAGCTATTGACTGGTGGCCGGCGCGGCTTTTCGATTTGGGACCGCCCGGATCAAACAAAAGGACTGCGCTAGCGTTTTATATTCTCTTTGGACTGCGCCCGCGTTTTATATTCTCTTTGCTGCGCCCTACGAGTGCGCGCTTCCTAAGCACGCTATTATTGTGAATTGACTTAAGACAATCCAGCACGTAGGTTTAATGTGTAGTATATTGTTTTATAAAAAAAATATTTTGTATTTATTTATAATTTACAATGCATTTACATTTATTCTTTACTTTATCTAAGTTAAATCTCTGTGGATCAACGATTATGCTAGTTAGATTTATAACCTTCTATGTATATGTTTTGCTTATTGTTCTGAGTCTATAACTTTTTAACCGACTTCAAAAACGAGGAGGTTCTCAATTCGGCCGGTATGTTTTTTTTTTTTTGTTTTTTTTTCTATGTATGTACACTGATTACGCCAAGATTACTGATCCGATTTACGTGATTCTTTTTTTGTTCGATGCGGAATAACTGCCATTTGGTCCCATAAAATTTTTTTCAAAAACAGTTGGGTACTTTGGTTTTAAATATAAAAAAACTGAAATTATGAAGTCGTCTACATATACGTAATTGCGAATTTTTGCTTTTCCAATGACTTTAGTGAAACGATACGATAGTAGAAAACAATATAATTTGACGGTCACCCATCTAGCTTTGACCGTAGAAAGTTATCACTAAAAATTGTAAAAAAAATTTTTTAACAAAAATTAAAACCGACTTCAAAAAACTGAAAAGGATAAAATAATTAAATTTAAGTAGGTATTCATCCCCTATAAACATATTTTTGGAGTTGGTGCTAAGTGGTTTCCAAAAACAATAGAAAGTGAAGCACCGACTCCAAAAATATGTTTCTAGGGGATGAATACCTACTTAAATTTAATTATTTTATCCTTTTCAGTTTTTTGAAGTCGGTTTTAATTTTTGTTAAATTTTTTTTATCGTTTGATTCAGATTCAGACGAAATTTCGTATGGAGATAGTTTGGGACCCTGGGAAAAACATAGGGTACTTGTTGGAGCGATAACCAACATCTACGCGGACAAAACCGCAGGCGGAGTCCAGTAATATATGTATACGAGGCGACCTCGAGAGTAGTCTAATTGGTTCTTCTTTTTTTTAATACAACTAGACAAACAAGCTGACGGCCCACCTGGTGGTAAGCGGTTACCGCCGCCTATAGACACCTGCAATAACAAGGAAAAGCACTTTATATTGCAGGTGCGTTGTCATCCTGAGCCCTAAGATGAAATGCCGTCCATGCCCAGTAATTACACTGGCTACCTTTCCCTTCAATCCGAAACACAGCGAACTGTTTCACGGCTGAAATAAGAAAGGCGGTGGTACCTACCCAGGCGACCCTAAATATGGGTCTACCACCGGTAATATTTCCGAATGCGATTTTTTGTAAGTATTCCGACCTCTAAAATGTTTTTAAAATTTTGAACTAATTTAAAAATAAAATGTAGTTTTAATAAGCAATTTAATCTATTCCTTCCATCACAAGTACTAAAAATAAAACTAATCATCAAATAACATAAGAAGTTCTTGAATGTCATGAGACGATACGAAACCTTCTTTAGGTAATGACAGTATTGTCTATTGTGAGTTTTTAGAATAAGATTGATATCTGATGTATGTCACTACTAAATTGAAGTCTCTTGATAAATACACAAGCAAGTTTTACTCCTATACTTTTACGTATTATTCTGTATAAACCAATAGGTTAATTAAGAGACACCTTGCCTACTCCTGAAGAGTTAAAAATTAAAATTATAGAAGAAGCAAATGCAAGACGAAATATAAGTGATGAAGAGAAGCAAGAAGTATTTAATGTAAATAAAGGGGAAAACTATTTCAAGTTTACATGTCACCTAAGTAAGAAAAAAGGCCATAAGGCGAATGAATGTAGATATAATAAAAATAATGTGACAAAATATGACAAAAGTAATGTCACAAAGTATGAAAAAAGGAATGATGAATCAAATAGTTTTATGGAAGAATGTTATTTGACAAATATAAACAAAGAACGATGGATTTTAGACAGTGGATGTACGTCACATATGAGATATAAAAATGAATAATTTCAAAATATAGAAAAAGAAAATACTTCTGATTCGTTGAAATTAGCAACAAATCATACAACAAAAATTGAAGGAAAAAGAAAAGTGACATTAAAACTAAATGAAAGTGTAACAAATCTGAATAATACACTATTTGTCCCAAGCTTAGCCACGCATTTAATATCAATGGGAAAAATAACTAATTACGGTTCTACAGTATTATTTACAAAGAATAAAGCTACAAAAGAAGTGTAGACAAAAAAATAACTATGACAGATACAAACGAATAAAGTACGAATAAATAGAGAAGCGACACAAAACGTCAAAGAAGATGAAATAAAGCAATGGCATAAGAAGCTAGGACATATGAATGAAATCGATATGAAAATAGCATTGAAAAATAAAAAGTTGAATGGTCTATAATTTCATGAAAATGATAAGCTAGGTGAATGCGAAGTATGTATTCAAGGAAAGTTTTTTTTATTTTATACAACTGGATGACAAACAAGCTGACGGCCCACCTGATGGTAAGCGGTTACCGCCGCCTATAGACACCTGCAATAACAAGGGAAAATCACTTGATATTGCAGGTGCGTTGTCATCCTGGGGCCTAAGATGAAATGCCGTCCATGTCCAGTAATTACACTGGCTACCTTTCCCTTCAATCTGAAACACAGCGAACTGTTTCACGGCTGAAATAAGAAAGAAAGAAAGGCGGTGGTACCTACCCAGACGACCCTGCATACGGGCCTACCACCTAGTAAACTAACACTAACTAGATGACTAAACTTCCTTTCAAAATAGAAATGAATGAACCTAGAACAACAAATAAATTGGAAATTGTATGTATGCATAGTGATGTGTGTGGACCAATGCCAACAAATTCGATTGGAGGAAATAGATATTATGTAACATTTATTGACGATCATACAAGGTACTGTAAAGTATATTTTTTGAAACAGAAAAATGAAGTTTTTAAAAAATTTATTGAATATAAAAAAGAAGTAAAAAATTATACGGGAAATAAAATAAAATTTCTACAGACGGATAATGGTACCGAGTATTATAATAATGAATTCAATGAATACTTAAAACGGAATGGCATACAAAGAAGGTTAAGCGCACCACGTACGCCAGAACAAAATGGTATCGCGGAACGTAAAAATAGAACGCTAGTAGAAAAAGCTATATCAATGTTAATTGAGGCTAATGCACCAACATCATTATGGGCTGATGCGATATATGCAGCAAACTACCTATCAAATAGAAGTATATATAGAAGCATAAATAATGAGACCCCATTTGAGAAATGGGTTGGTAGAACACCGAGTGTTAGACATTTACATGTTTTTGGAGCGAAAGCTTATGTGCTATATAAAAATAAAAATAGAAAAAAGTTTGCACCAAAAGCTTTTCCAGGAATGTTTAATCGAATTACTCGCTAGAAGATTTACACAGATAGGAGGTATAGACTATGAAGAAATTTTTGCACCAGTTACAAAATTAAGCACTATACGGCTGTTGTCTGCAATTGCCATAGAAGAAGGAACATATAGATGTACAGCATTTTTAAATGGAGATATAAAAGAAAACATATATGTATATGAAAATACCAAAGAACTTAGAAAAATACCTTAACGAAATTATAAAGGATGAAAAAGAAAAAGAGATATCACTAAAAGCCGAATTGATGCTACGTTATTTAAAAAACGGGAAAGAAGAAAAAGTTTGAAAATTACAAAAGGCCGTTAACGGACTTAAACAAGCAGGTCGACAATGGTATTTGAAATTGGACGAGGAATTAAAAAGAATTGGCTTTGTATCCTCAAATACTGACCCTTGTATATACATATATACAAAAGAGGGTGAGAGAATGATACTTTGTGTATATGTTGACGACATTTTAATAGCTTATAAGAATGTAAATACCTTAAATAAAGTCAGAGGATAATTAAAAGAAAAATTTGAGTTGAGAAGTTTGGGAGATTTAAAATACTGTTTGGGTATAGAATTTGAGAGAAAGGAAAACTCCATTAAACTCACGCAAAAACAGTATATAAAAAATTTATTGGAAAAGTTTCACATGGAAAACTGCAACCCTGTAACCACTCCATCTGAAATTGTTATTAAAGGACGACCGAACGAAAGAAAAATGATATCCCATACCAAAATCTAATCGGCTCACTTATGTATCTCGCAGTAGCAACAAGACCCGACATAATGTTTGCGGTCAGCTACCTTAGCGAATATAATGAGTGCTATGGAAATGAGCACTGGCAGGCTGCAAAACGTGTACTGAAATATTTGAAAGGCAGCAGTGATGAAGGCATAAAGTTCGAGAAAAGTAAGGAGGATATTCAAGGTTATGCTGATGCCGATTGGGCTGCATGTACTCTTGACAGAAGATCCTATATGGGATACTGTTTTAAATATTCGAAAGGATAGATTAGTTGTGAATCAAGAAAGCAAAGAACAGTTGCTATCAGTACAGCAGAAGCCGAATATATGGCGCTCACTGAAGTTTCAAAAGAAGCAATATATTTAAGAAACCTGCTCAACGATATTGGGAAGAATACAAATAAATTAACTTTATGGAACGACAATCAAGCCGCTCAAAAGTTGGCAGTTAACCCAATAATAAACTCTCGGTCAAAACATATAAGCTTATAGGAACATTTCATAAGAGAAGTCGTCCAAAGAGGAGACATAGATTTGAAATATGTTCCGAGTACAGAAAATGAAGCAGATATCTTCACTAAAGCACTGTCTCGTGTACGATATGAGTACATGAAGAACTATTGAACTTAGTAGAATAGTAAAAGTAAGAAGCCTTTCGTAAGGGGTATGTTGAATATCATGAGACGATACGAAACCTTCTTTAGGTAATGGCAGTTTTGTCTATTGTGAGTTTTTAGAATAAGATTGATATCTGAAGTATGTCACTACTAAATTGAAGTCTCTTGATAAATATACACGCAAGTTTTTTACTCCTATACTTTTGCGTATTTTTCTGTATAAACCAATAGAAGTACAGTCAGTGAGTGGGCATCCCTCCCTAGTGCCTGTTTTCGTGCATAACGGCATGATAACGGCCGTAGGTATATACGGCTTGAGATAAAAAAAAACTGCTTGTTTTATTTTATGTATGCGAAGGCATCTTGTCTAGGGTGGCAGAAATTTTCCACGGTGAACACCACAGACAGCCTTATTTAATGTAAAATCTATCCTACCTACATAAATGACTTTTGAGTGCACGGTTCAAATCTAGACATGCGCCAAACAGTGCTTCAAAAAGTAATGCTATATCACATCACTTTTACGAAAACGTAATATTACACTGAGATATCACAACATCACTCGAAACATCACGCGAACAGATGAGATGCTGCGTGTCGTGCGATGCGCACGCAACGCGCGCTAGATGAAACATCACATGGTCACAGCTATTACTTATTACACTGAGATATCACATCACTCGAAACATCACCCGAACACATGAGATGCTGCGTATCGCGCGCTACGCACGTGTTAGAAAAATAATGAATATATATATATTTATGTGTCATTAACTCAAAACGGCAAATGAAAAATTAAAGGAGCTGAGAAGCATTTAAAGCATATTATTAAGGGAGATTTAAATACAAGAAAACATGTTTTCAGGTCATTAACTCAAAACGGCAAATGAAAAATTAAAGGAGCTGAGAAGCATTTAAAGCATATTATTAAGGGAGATTTAAATAAAAGAAAACATGTTTGCAGTTTCATTTTATATTACCATAATCGACTTTTATACAAATTGGTCTAAAAATTTAAGTGGTATATGCAGTGATGTGCAAGCAGTTGGAAATAATTAGCTTGGAAATAATAATTTAACGACTGCCGTACCTGACCTCGGGCAACCCGCAGATTCACCGCTTCGTGGGCGCTAAGCGCTTTCAGCGCTGTGTACCGCTGAGTGACTTGTGACTTTATTATTATATTTATTTAACTTCAAATATGTCTTCTAACTGTATAAACTGCGCTGGGTGCCACAATAAGATTACCAATAGACAATTTATGTGTTGTTGTTCGTGTAAATTGAAGTACGATATAGACTGTGCAAACATTAGCGAGAAACGATTCTTGTTGCTGGACAAAGAACGCAAAATCGCATGGGTTTGTCAAGCATGTAAAAGTCGACAGCCTAAGAGTGACAATCAAAATACACCTATTCGTGCAAGCGCAATAGAGGTGGAGTCCGCGCTGGAAATTGAGGGTAAAGAGGCAGACCAAAATATAACCCTAAGGGCAAAGCAGTCACAGCCTAAGTCGCAAAAAAAAGACTCTTCTTTGCCAGCAACCCTGGAAGAAATTAGCGATCTCATAGATAAAAAGCTAGCCTCGTCATCGCCAATATTCCGTATGTTGAGATCCGCTATAACTGACGATGTAAAAGTCATAATAGCACAGGAATTTAATATACTAATAAGTCAGATAAAGGCCGATTTTACTCAAACCACGGACTTTTTAGCCGCAGAACAAGGAGACTTAAAAACAAAATTAGAGGAAAAAGAAAAAGAAGTGAGGGAGTTGCAGGGCAAAGCTGTTCAACTACAGAGAGAATTACTTACATTAAATAACCGAATCACAACAATAGAAAAGATATCACGAGATAACAACTTAGAGATAAATGGAGTTCAAGAAAGTAAGAGTGAAGACCTGATGGGTCTGTTCCAGGCGTTATGCAGGCTAGTTAATGTGCCGGTTTCGAAAAATGAAGTTCATTCGTGTCGGCGCGTAGCTAAAATGGACCAATCTTCGGAGAGACCCCGCACTATACTGATAACCCTTTCCTCGCCGCGACTTCGGGATAATCTTCTCGATGCTGTGGCTAAGTTTAACAGGACCCAAAGTGTCAAGCTTAACTCCAGGCACCTTAGCATTGATGGTGCCACAAAACAAGTTTACGTATCAGAGCATATTTCACCGGAGTGTAAACTATTGTATAAAGAGGCCAGAAGAATCGGGAAGGAAAAAGGCTTCAAATTCATCTGGGTCAAGCGCGGTCAAATATATGTAAGAAAATCGGAGGGAATTTCTCCTATACTAATTAAAAATAAGGAGTGTTTGAAATTATTGTAGGTAGGTGACAGTGCTGTAAGTTTCTATTTTTATAAAACATTGCTTGTATACTTGGAATGCCTTCATGTAATGGGTAAGTCAAAAAAAAGAAAAAAATTCTCCCTTGGTCTTTTAAATGTACACTCCTTAAATTCGGGATGGGATGAACTTACGGAAAGCATTCAAAAAACAGATTTTGATATCTTGTGCCTTACCGAGACTTGGTTGAATTCGAATTCTGTCGTTGATTATTATTCTATACCTGGTTATAAATTGATACACAATCCTCGTATTGGTCGCGGTGGTGGTGTGGGGGTATACATTAGGTCTCATTTACGCGTAAAAAGGTTAGATCATCCTCCTGGAGAACTAGAACAGATATGGCTTAGCGTCAAGTTGGGACCTACTACAGCCGTGTTTGGCACAGCATATCGTCCAGAATCAGTGAGTATAGGGACAGCAGTAAATTGTTTGAATGATTCACTATCACACTTCGCAGTGCAATATGAAATATTATTTCTTCTAGGAGATCTAAATGTTAATTGCATTAATATAGAAGGGGAAGTGATGATTCCAGGCTGTTTGAGGGTTCTTACTGATACTTACAAATTGCATCAAATAGTCGACCAACCTACCCGTGTGACTCCGACGACAAGTTCGCTCATTGATATCATTCTCACAAGAGTAGGTCTTAGACCTACCTTCCTTGAAGTGACGCATAATGACGACCTTAGTGATCACGGTCTTATTTCTTGTAAATTCCCGATTGAAACCACTAAATTTAGGCCTCAAACCATTTATTACAGACCTCTTAAAGATAACGCGGTCTATATTCATAATGCCGCGAAATTCACTCCTTGGGATATGGTAATAGAGTGTACTGACATTAACGATATGATTGCTCTATTCAACGCACTTCTCGTCGATTTGATAAATACATTTGCCCCGATAACAAAACGTACATTTAAACGTCCTCCTGCCCCATGGCTAACTGACACCCTTAGAGACATTAAAAATACTAGGGATAAAGCCTGTCGTCGAAGCAAAATGAATGGAACCGACTCTAGCCGCCAGTATTATCGTGATATTCGCAATTTCTATAATCGAGCCATAACCCTTGAAAAACAAGCTTATTTCACTAGATTTATTAACAACACTATGAATAATCCATCACAAATGTGGCGTCATTTAAACCAGCAGGTATCACCAGCAAGAAGTCGCTCTTTGCCGGACCATCTTCTTGACCCTGATTTTCTAAATAATTACTTTATTGATAGCGTGCCACGCGGACAGTGTGATGATAATCTGCGTCAAGAAATTGAGTCTCATAAACATTCCGATCTGGAATTTAATTTTGAGCCCGTAAGTGAATCTACAATAGAAAATATACTTTCTAGGTTTTCTTCTACAAATTCATGTGGTGATGATGGTATTTCATTGGCTATGTTAAAACTAACACTACCATATTCGTTAGAGGCCTTAGTATGTATAATAAATAAATCTTTATTGAGCGGAGTTTTCGCAGACGAATGGAAATGTGCAGTCATAACACCCATACCAAAAAAATCTAGTGTTGACGACTGTTCAGATCTTAGACCAATAAGTATACTACCAACATTGTCAAAAATAGTAGAAAAATGTGTTCAATTGCAAATTACTCCATTCCTTGAACTTAATAGAGTGCTTCCGGAGGTGCAGTCTGGCTTTCGCAGAAATCACGGTACTGTTTCAGCACTCATGAATATTACGGATGACATTCTTTCTGAGTCAGATGTAGGTAGAGGGACACTTCTTGTGTTATTGGACTTTAGTCGTGCTTTTGATTGTGTGCATATACCTACCTTGGTAGCTAAACTAAAATACTATGGGCTTACTGACCCCGCTTGTGCGTGGTTCAAGTCTTACTTCCTGGGGCGTAGTCAAAAAGTAAAATGTATAGATACTGAGGGTAATATCAAAGTATCAAGTCCGCTCTTTCTCGGGAGGGGTATTATTCAGGGATCCATTCTTGGGCCGACTTTGTTTTCAATTTATACGGCAGACATCATCAATGTCATCAAATATGCTAGTATTCATTTGTATGCAGATGATAGTCAACTGTATATTCATACACTACCATCTAGGGAGAATGTATTGACTGCCGTATATAAACTTAATTTAGATCTGAAATCTGTGGCGGAGTGGTCAACTAGGCACGGTCTTGTGCTAAATCCCAATAAGAGTGTTACTATAACACTCGGTACTAAGCATCAGGTTAAAATGATAAATGCATGCAAGCCTTCTATCCAAGTGTGTAATACTGCTGTACCTTACGAGGCTTGTGTACGCAATCTAGGATTATTAATGGACGAAAATTTAAAATTTGAGAAACATGTTCAGTCTAAAATAGGAAAAAGTTATGGCTCCTTAAAAAACCTTTATAGACTCCGTCCATTTCTAAGAAAAGAAGTGAGACTTTTGTTATGTAACTGTTTGGTATTGTCTCATATTAACTATTGTGATATTGTTTATCAACCATGTCTGTTTAAAAAAACTACCAGTAGTGTGCAGCGAGTGCAGAATGCGTGCATGCGATTCTGTTTCGGCATTCCATGGAGGGATCATATTACACCCTATCGGGTCAAAAATAATATATTGAATATGGGTGATGCTGTTACTTTGAAGTATGCCTGCTTCTTGCATTCGCTGCATCGCAACAAGGTACCTATTTATTTATATCATAAAATTAATGTCACGAAGGAAAGCTTGCAGTCCCTCAGAGACAGGCACTGCAAGCTTTCTTTTCCTGTGTCTAAACTTGCTAACACCAGGGGTGGTTTTAAGTATGCAGCAGCCAAAATATGGAACGACTTACCACCACCTGTTCGTTTAGCCCTTTCGGTATCATTACCAACTTTCAGACAAAAATGTCGTCAATGGCTGCTTCATAAACAATCCCTGGCATCAGCGATTATTTATAATTTATAACTTGTAAACTTTGTGTCTGCATTGCTAGTCTTGTGTTTCACCGGGCACACTTATTTGCTTAAATTGAAATTGTTAAAATCGGCTATGGCAGAATAACAGAGGCAACGGGATTCCTCCTGCAGCCACTGAGTCATAGACCCTTTTGTCTTAAATTTATTTAGGTCTATCTTGTCTGTAACTATTTATTATGTTTTTTGAGACAAATAAACTATATTTTATTTTATTTTATTTTAAAAGCAAGAAAAGTCCTCAAATTTACTAAGGTATTTTTATATTATCATAAAAAGCAAGAAAAGTCATCAAATTATCAAAGATACATATATAATAATACAGAAATTATTATAACAAGTAATTATCCTTATATACTCAACGCTAGTAATTACGTAATTCTTACAAAGTATATATACCATCAATTTAAACATAAAAACAAAGATAAATAACATAATAAAAATACTCAGCTTGTATACGGGCCGTTAAGTATATAATAACTCCAACTCTATAACTTGGACAGCGATCTGTCTCTGTCGGTGTCTGAATACACTCTGCCCGTACAACCGACCGCCCCTCTTTTATAAAGCATCCCCACCTAGTAGTTCGAACTGACAAACAAGACGTGATTTCCGAAAGGCGGAGAACACGCGATATTTCCCCACTTTTTACGTCGTTCGAACGGACAAACAACACGTGATGCTATTTCTGGTTTTTACCAGAGGGCCGTGGTGATTTTATTTATTTAATTACAATGTTAAATAATCGATATACATAGTAATTAAAATAGAATAAAACTAGAAAAATTTCACGTCCTGAGGCAGGAATCGAACCTGCGACCTTTCGCTATCCGGGCGACTGCTCTGACCACTGAGCCACCCAGGACTTGGGATATCCCTGTGAAATTCTTCTAGTCTATCTTGTATTTGCGTTTATGAGCTAACGTCCACCCTACAATGTCGAAATATTCTATTTCAACATCCGAAACGAGTATTTTTACAAATACCGACGATTCGGTTAAGTTGGGGCAGTGCTTTCAAATATTCTTAATTTTTGATTTTAACATTATTATAAATGTTTGAAAAATTACTTAGTAATTAAAATAGAATAAAACTAGAAAAATTTCACGTCCTGAGGCAGGAAAGCACTGCCCCAACTTAACCGAATCGTCGGTATTTGTAAAAATACTCGTTTCGGATGTTGAAATAGAATATTTCGACATTGGCCCTAATTCTTGTAAACACATGCTAAGTTTAAATTTAAGTTCAGTGCATTTCTTTCTATCAAAAGGAATACGACAAGGATGGTTGTCATATAATTTGACATTTAGATACGTTCGTTCAATTTTCGACCTTATTGAACGTGATAAAATGCAGTGTTTAGGAGGCACCTCCGTACGTGCCGTCTAAAATTGTCTATGGTTTCTTAGAAATCTATCTAAATTTAAGTGACAGCTCTAAACAGATTCTTGCTATCTATTTCCTATTACTTATTGCGAGAAAGAGATATACTGTACTTAAATTTAGAATTAAAGTGTGTTCCCAGAATTAGGCCCATTGTAGGGTGGACGTTAGCTCATCAACGCAAATACAAGATAGACTAGAAGAATTTCACAGGGATATCCCAAGTCCTGGGTGGCTCAGTGGTCGGAGCAGTCGCCCGGATAGCGAAAGGTCGCAGGTTCCGATTTCCGATTCCTTTTAAGAGAGGTAGGGCATAGCGTTAATTCGCTCGAACTGGAGCAGCCCGACTGGTGAAATACCTCCACCTTACAGAAGTTCGCAGCCAAATGACGCTGCTTTTGTAGTGTCGTGTTCCTGCGGTGAGTAAGGTTGCCAGAGCTCCTCAAGGAGTCCCCGTATTGACAGCTGGTGGGCCCGTGGTGCCTTAAGCACTGCCACTTACTCGTGTGGGTGCATCCTGTTGGCGCGGCGGTCAGGGAGACCCAGTGAAACGGCTGTCCGCTGGCCGCCCGCAGGCTGAACGGGTTCCCGAACCCAGGGATTACCTAATCTCCGCCCTGGGAGGCTGAACCGCCAGTCTGTGTAAAATCCCTGTGGTAGTTGCCGTGCCGGAGAAGGAGACCGGAGTGGACCCGGCTTCTGCCACAGGGGGGGACTGGGGGCCCTTCCGCCCGCCGCGCCAGCACGCTGCAATCCCTGCGCAGTACCTTGGCGGGATATGACCGCATTTTGCCTATCATGCTGCCGATACGGAGACTCCTTTTCAAAAAACCCTTTTCATCCTTAAAATATGGCAATTATAAAAAAAAGTAGGAACGTTTTGTCAGCGACTTCCCTATCCACATTTAAAGTGGATTTTTGCAACATCAGGGGACTTCACAGCAACATCAACGCAGTCCACCAACACCTTGAGACTGCGCAGCCGACCCTACTTTTCCTAACGGAGACCCAAATCTCCTGCCCGGCTGACTCATTGTACTTACTCTACCCTGGGTACAAGTTCGTGCACAAATTTGTGCGTCGTGCCGGGGTATGCATGTACGTCCGGGAGGATGTTTGCTGTCGCCGTCTTCATGGCCTAGAAGACAGAGACCTGTCGATTTTGTGGGTCCGCATCGATCACGGCGGCCACACCCGCATCTACGCGTGCCTTTACAGGTCCCATAGCGGTGACTCAGACACAACTCGACTCTTTGAGCACCTGCAATCGACGACCGACAAAGTTATTGAGCAGTACCCTACCGCGGAGTTAGTGATATTAGGAGACTTTAATGCCCACCATGTCGAGTGGCTCAGTTCTCGGTCCACTGACTACGCGGGAAGGTCTGCTCACGAATTCGCCCTGACCTATGGATTCTCGCAACTGGTTAATTCTCCTACGAGAATACCAGATATCGAGAGCCATACGAGGTCTTTACTAGACCTTCTGCTGACTACGCGTCCGGACGGATATACCATCTCAGTGGATGCGCCTCTAGGCTCATCAGACCACTGCCTCGTCCGGACCCAAGTGCACAGTGTGCAGCCTGATGCCCCCCGGCCAGCTGGGTGGCGTCGAGTGTGGCACTACAAGTCAGCAGACTGGGATGGGTTGCGTGAGTTTTACGCATCGTACCCGTGGAAGCAGCTCTGCTTCACGTCAGATAATCCTGACACCTGTGCGGCTGCAGTCTCTGAGACGATACTGGCGGGTATGGAATGTTACATTCCTAACCTGCTAGTGGCCGCAGGCGTTAAGAGGCGACCGTGGTTTAATCGGCCATGCAGGGAAGCTCGCGAAAGCAAGCAGGCTGCGTTTAAGGCTTGGACCACCGCCCAAATCAATCAGGATCCCAACATCTCTGACGTGAAGCGGAAGTTAAACGCTGCTTCGAGGTCCTGTAAAAGAGCGATTGCCAGAGCGAAATTCGATTTTGTCGGCAGGATTGGCGATCAACTTGCAAGACACCCCTCCGGGAGTCGCGCTTTCTGGTCGCTCGCCAAAGCTGCCGAGGGAAATTTTTGTAGGTCGTCCTTGCCACCACTGCGTAAGCCTGAAGGAAACTTGGCCCACAGCGCTAAAGAGAAAGCCGATTTACTGGGTGCTCTTTTTGCCTCAAACTCGACTTTGAATGACGGAGGTGCTGCACCACCTACCATCCCCTGGTGCGGCAACTCTATGCCGGAGATCTCCATTACGCAACGGGAGGTACGGCGTGAGTTGTTATCTCTGGATATTCATAAGTCGAGCGGGCCAGACGGTATACCGGCAGTGGTGCTGAAGCAGTGTGCTCCTGAGTTGTGTCCTGTTCTGACGCGTCTTTTCGCGCTTTCGTACTCCACCAGGCAAGTTCCGTCTTCATGGAAGACTGCCCATGTGCACCCGGTGCCCAAAAAGGGCGATAGATCAGACCCATCGAATTACAGGCCAATCGCTATAACCTCCCTTCTCTCAAAGGTGATGGAGCGCGTTATAAACACGCAACTCCTCAGGTACCTAGAGGATCACGACCTTATTAGCGACCGTCAATACGGCTTTCGCCACAGTCGCTCGACGGGTGATCTTCTAGTGTATCTCACGCACCGTTGGTCTCTTGCCATTGAGAGTCATGGTGAGGCATTGGCAGTAAGCCTAGATGTAGCGAAGGCGTTCGATCGGGTCTGGCACAGGGGTCTTCTTTCGAAGTTACCATCTTACGGGCTGCCTGAGGGGTTGTGCAAATGGGTCGCTAGCTTTTTGTCCAGCAGATGCATAAGAGCCGTCGTCGACGGCAGTTGCTCGGATAGCATGGACATTAACGCTGGCGTCCCGCAAGGCTCGGTGCTGTCTCCAACATTGTTCCTGCTGCATATCAATGATATGCTGTCTATTGACGGACTGCATTGTTATGCAGATGACAGTACTGGTGACGCTTACTATACGAGTCGTGCTAATACCCCTCGGTCAAGTACAGTTACAGTGGAGGAAAGTCGCGGTCGACTTGTGTCTGAAATCGAGAGATCTCTAATCAGAGTCTCCGATTGGGGACGACTAAACTTAGTCCAATTCAACCCCACTAAGACACAAGTCTGCGCGTTCACCGCTAAAAAAACCCCATTCGCTGTAGCTCCACAATTCCTCGACACACCGCTTTCCATCTCTACGAGTATCGGGATCCTTGGTGTTGATATCTCTAGCGACGTGCAGTTCCGCAGTCATTTGGAGGATAAAGTCAAGCTGGCATCCAAGAAGCTTGGTGTGCTCAATAGAGCGCGGCGGTATTTCACTTCGGGGCAAAGACTGTTACTGTATAAGTCTCAAGTCAGGCCCCATATGGAGTACTGCTGCCATTTATGGGCGGGAGCGCCTAGATACCAGCTTGGACCATTTGACGTGCTCCAAAGACGCGCTATGAGAATTGTCGACGATCCTGAGCTCACAAGCGGTATTGAACCTTTAAGCCTAAGGAGAGATTTTGCCTCCTTGTGTGTGTTCTACCGTTTGTATAACGGGGCGTGTTCTGAGGAATTATTTGACATGATGCCCACGGCTTCTTTCTATCATCGCACCGCTCGCCATCGGCAGGGAGTTCATCCTCACAAATTGGAACCAAAGTGGTCGCGTACTGTACGGTTTCAGAGAAACTTTCTCCCGCGTACGCTCAAGTTGTGGAATGAGCTCCCTGTAGAGGTTTTCTCGAATGAGTACAGCATGGGATTCTTCAAAAAAGGCTTGAAAAGGTTTTTACAGGGTCGGCCACAGAACATAGAGAGTAGTTAGAAGGCGTAAGTGGGCGGGACGCGCGCGCCGCGCATAAGAGTAAACACTCTTATCCAGTCCTTTTGACGATTCGACGCGCTCAGTAGTTCGCTAACCTATGCAGAGCAATATTATGCCAAAACTAGTGGAAAAATGCCTCTTTGTGTTACTTTAACACGCTGGAAGCAAAGTAAAACTTATAATCTTACTCATTGAGACATTTCTTATTATCACTTAGTACATTTTTACTGTAAAATAGTGAAAAACATTAAATTAAAACGACGCCATGCCAAAAATATACATTGCTTGCTGTGTACGTCGTCAATAAAAGTGGCATTGTATTTAGCCCGCAATGTATGCTTTTTGGGGTAAATTAAAAGAGTTGCCAGCACGTCACACTTATTTTGCACAAATGAGTCAAAAATATATCAATGTTTAATTTAATTAGAAAATATTACAACAAAGTATTATGATGTAAAATTATTGCCTAGTAACTATTTCCATATGACAAAACTCTTTGATGTTACTCGTTTTATTCACTTGTGCCAAGTATGTAAACAAAACAAACTGACAACAATTTCGTAAATGTTGAACAATCCGCTAGTTCTACGTAAGACACCTTACTCTTGACTGATATGACACCATAAAATCTCGCCAATACTCCAAATATAAAAATATGATGCCAGTCTTCATGATGCCACTTATTGAGGTAGATAGCCGCTATGAATTTCACAACGCGAAAATGAATGAATGAATTTCACTATACGTGAAAACTGGATAACTGGGACATTAAGGGATCTGCGAATTGGTCTCGCATAAAGAGGTATACCACTTCCCTAGTATCTCACATAAACATAAATTTAACTCGCGTTTAATTAGATCTAACATTATTATTATACACCCGACGTTTCGATAACTTTACAGCGAGTTTTCTTCCTCCTCTTGTAAGTATTCAGTTACTTTAGATTTCAATCCATAAACAAAACGGAAATTAATATGCGTAATGCAAGTTAGAAAGCTGATGAATTGATATTATCTCAGTAAAAGAGGTAAAATAAACTCGCTTGGGTAGTTGACAACTTTTTTTTATTTCATAAATAACAAGTTTATAACTCATAAAGTAATATTGCAAAAGAAATAGTATGTTTAAGATCAATAGTTTTAGAGATACAGTGGTATGTTTGATATGTTGCGGCGCGTCATCCAAAAACACTCCATAGAAAATCTACGGAACACGTGACGTCACACGTTCCCATATTACTAAGAAATGTATGGGCATACTGATAAAATTGATAATAACTATGTATTATGTATGTTTTTATTAATAGTTGTCATAATAATAGTTGTTTTAATTGATGTCAGCAATCTAAAATCATTAACATTTTTGATAAATTTTGAAATAAAAAAAACATTTTTTTAATATTCAAAACAGTACCACTTCAACAATATTCCATATATTTCAAGTTTGAATTGTTTTTATGGGTAACGGGAGCGTATATTTCCTGAATTTGTGACAAATAGCGCCATATTCAAACTAAGGCAACATCCCAATTATACAAAAATACAAAAAAATACAAAAACAAAAATATTTATTTCGTAACTTATAGCCTAATACAGTTTATAGTGGCTGGAGCTTCCTTTTAAGCAAGAAATTTGCTTGTGCTAGGAAGCACCGCTCTTCCATAACAGGGTAACATTAGAAGACTTAAGCTTAATAACAATTTAAAATTTTGAAACATTAATAGATTTTAAGCTTAATATTATCAGTGCGTGTGTGTGTTTCTGTATGTGTGTGTGTATGTGTGTGCGTCCGTTTGTGTGTATGTGTGTGTGTGTGTGTGTGTGTGTGTGTGTGTGTGTGTGTGTGTGTGTGTGAGTTCATGTTATATGCGTGTGCGTGTCAGTGCACGAGTGTGCGCTCGCGCTCGTCATGAATCTGGAACACATGTTACACATGTCAGTGGCATTATGTAAGTGTGAATTTCATGTCCGTTTTGTCACTCCTTCAATAAAATGATGATGTTAGCCTAACGACGGTGTCTTGGGATCGAAGGCAATTTGAACATCTGGTTGTGATAGCTTTCCCTAAGATAACAACATTTAACAGCACAGCAAATTTTACGTCTATGGAAACTATGTTATGTTATGATAGTGATGAATGAATGATAGCTTCTACTTCGTCATAGCCTTTTGATAGCAACCATTTAACCAAGCTTCGTTTACACTTGTAAGATGGGAGAGGATAAATGTTTAGATATTTGTTTACTTTATTATATAAATAGGCCGATTGTCTGTCGTACTGCCTTTTCGCGAAAACTGATTTTACCAGGGGCTGAGGAGCAACGTCACATATCCTCCTACTATTACATTTTCTTGGGTCATAAGGCAGCGAGTTATGTTTCCTAAGCAAAATATGCAGTAAATACAATTTTCGCACTGATAAGATGTCAGTTGTCGAATAAAGACTTTCAGTTGGGTATCTATACGGTTTAAAGAACATCACCTTCAAGAGAGATCTCTGCGCTCTTTCCAGATTTAAGAATTTGATTTTGGTTGCACCCCCCCAAACTGGTATACAATAAGGTAATTATAGAGGAATTATAGAGGTAACTATGACGATAAAATCGAAAGAATGAATCCCAAATATAGGGGATTGCATTGTCTAGCTGTGGAGCTTTCTCACTTATGCAGGTCCCACTTGACCAAGTTAACTTTTATTTTAATGATTTTCTATATCGCACGTTATTCACAAAACTATATTTATTTCACACAACACAAGGTTACAAACGTTCGTTCAGACATAATGTTCTAATTATAAAAATCTTGACCGACCTCATAAAATACCAAAAAAAAAACTCTCCAAAAATAAGGTCAGCTTTTTATGTAACAAAAACCATAGTGGCATAAATAAATGAGATGTGGACAAGTAACTTTACTCGTGAAAGCCTCGAATTCCAGATTATTACATTTTTTACTGTCATATAACTACCGGAAGTCTTACACAGCTTGACAAATTAAACTGTAGTGATCCCATTCTCTTTGTATGCTGTATTTTATTTATGAGTCGCTTAAGAAATTGAAATAAATAAGTAGGTACTTCATCATTATCAGCCTATATACGTCCCACTGCTGGGCACAGGCCCTTCTACATGGGAGAAACACATGAGGAGATTGGGCCATGACACCAACACGCTGGCCCAATGCGGGTTGATGGGTTAAAACGGTTGCAGTAACAACCGGGACCAACGGCTTAACGTGCCTTCAGAAGCGCGAAGGATCTCGAGATTTTAAATTTAATTGACCCATTCCGGGACCAACCATGGCGAAAGTTGCGTTGTTTTCATTATCGAAACCAAAGCGCTCAAGCAACTACGCCACCGAGCTCCTCAACAACTACGCCACCGAGCTCCTCCTTACTTACATATATATATTCACTGATTAATGAATTTTTTTTTGTAGAATATATTTCTTATAATTTTAAAGATTCATTTGTAAGACATAACATAAAGTAAAAACCTTCACGAGAGCTTGTTATAAAATGTTTGAATTGAAAAATTAAATATATTTATTAATCTTATTGCAAGACCAAGCTTAAAATACATAGAAGGACAAAGTTGATAAAAACAGAGAGCCAGTAAAAGGTTAAACACAACACAGTGGGCCTAATTCTGGGATCACACTTTAATTCTAAATGTAAGTACAGTATATCTCTTTCTCGCAATAAGTAATAGGAAAAAGATAGCAAGAATCTGTTTAGAGCTGTCACTTAAATTTAGATAGATTTTAAAGAAACCATAGACAATTTTAGACGGCATGTACTACGTTGGTGCCTCCTAAACACTGCATTTTAGCACGTTCAATAAGGTCGAAAATTGAACGCACCTTTCTAAATGTCAATTTATATGACAGCCATCCTTTTCTTTTTCATTTTGAGAGAAAGAAATACTGAATGACTGAACTTAAATTTAAACTTAGCATGTGTTCGCCAGAATTAGGCCCAGTACAAACAATTTTAAACACAATGAGTAGGCGAGTGCTACAAGAAAGCAATTAGTTAAATATATGACATATCTTAATAATCCTAATCGCAGCCAAATATGTGCCCAAAAGATAACAACTCAATCCTTTCAAAAATCTAACTGAATATGAACTGCAATGGATTCTAAGGGAACCTATCTCCCTCACAATTATAGATCTTAGTTTGCATCAATTACCAAAAACGATTTTAATAAGAACACCTATTGTAAAGAAAATTATTTTTTTATTCCTATTAGGTACTATTATTACAACATGAAATTTAAAGAGTTCGTTCATTCGTTTTTATTAAATACATCAACGAACTCAAAATTTCCCATCAAATTGCATTTTATTTTTATTCTGGTAACACTGCAATATATGTGCACAAACAAATTCAATCTTTATGCTGTAGAAATATGGCCTGTATTTAAATGGTCTGTTTTTCACTTGGTACATTTTTGTACCGATTTTCAGGAACCAATCGCGTAATGGTGTTTTATGTAGTAAAATACGAACTTATCATTAACATGTGTGCGAGAGGCGACACTGGTTCTGGTACTAACGTCGCTTGATACTACTTCTAACCTCTCTCTTATGTTCTGTGGGGTCGGCAACGCGCAAGTGATACCCCTGGTGTTGCAAGCGTCCATAGGCTACGGTAACCGCTTACCATCAGGTGGGCCGTATGCTTGATTGCCACGTTAGTGGTATAAAAAAAAAAAAAAAAAAATTAATTACTAAGTAATTTTTCAAACATTTATAATAATGTTAAAATCAAAAATTAAGAATATTAGAAAGCACTGCCCCAACTTAACCGAATCGTCGGTATTTGTAAAAATACTCGTTTCGGATGTTGAAATAGAATATTTCGACATTGTAGGGTGGACGTTAGCTCATAAACGCAAATACAAGATAGACTAGAAGAATTTCACAGGGATATCCCAAGTCCTGGGTGGCTCAGTGGTCAGAGCAGTCGCCCGGATAGCGAAAGGTCGCAGGTTCGATTCCTGCCTCAGGACGTGAAATTTTTCTAGTTTTTATTCTATTTTAATTACTAAGTAATTTTTCAAACATTTATAATAATGTTAAAATCAAAAATTAAGAATAATCGATATACAATTTCTTATAATTATTATTAATTTATATTTTCTTAATAATATAACACACGCAACGCGCGCTAGATGAAACGTCACATCTCAGCTATACGTCCGCTTCGGTCGGTCCCTTTCGCTCGCGCTCGGAGCTAGTTGTAATGTTATTTCGCGTGATGTTTAAAGTGATACTTGATTTCTCGGAGTGATGCGTAATGTAACATCACGCGTTTGAGTGATATGTCATTTGTGATATTACGCGCATTACTTACACATGTCTAGTCGAATCCTTTTGCTTTCTCATTTTAAAAAAGTTATTGTCAATGTCAATTTTACTATGTACAGATTTTTAGGTTATGCTTCTAGGACATTGAAAATATAGCATAAATTTAAATCTAGATACCTACAATTATTTTAAAACTTGTGCACACATTGTAAATTTTACAAATTAAATGATGTTCTTCAAAAAGTTACCTATTAATATTTCAACGGCTTACATAAGACGGGTAAACAGTTTTCTATCTTTGTGTACAATTTCAAAAGCTTTTTCTGTCTAATTTATACTAATACTCTTGAGTTAAGTATATTTATGATTCGGGCTCTTAAAATTTACTACAATTATTTATATTATTCATATTTTAGGCAAAGTATGTTACCAAAGGGCCCAAACCAGAAATCCCCAAAAATCCCCTAAAAGATATATACTCTGCATCCAGTCAAAAAGATAATGGGATAATATATGACAAAAAACCTTTCAAACTGGCTTTGGAAGTAGGAAAGACATACAGCTGGTGCCTCTGTGGCAGATCCAAATCACAACCATTGTGTGACGGCACACATAAAGATATATTTCTTAAAGTAACACAAAGGTATTTATTATAATACATGTTTAAAGAACACAGAAATGATTATTTGATTGTTGTAATGACAAGATTTTAACACTATGGATGTAGATGCTGTCTTATAGGTTATAATAAGTATAAAAATCTTGACTAGATGATATTGACAGTGTTCTTCCAAGTCGTCTATAGACTAAACATTGTTAAAAAATCTTTAACACATTTTCATACTGTTCACAATATGTTTATTTACTATAAAAGTTAATATTTATTCATTTGTGCTAGCTAAGACTTATTTAATCATTTTAACATCCTAATATAAGAACAAAGTTATTATAGCACCCAGATTTCAAACTTAATAGGACCTATAGGACAGAACATGAGTACCAAGTAACTTTTATTTCAATAAAATTATTTTCAGGCCCATTCGCTTTACAGTGGAGAAAACTAAAGATTATTGGCTTTGCAACTGTAAACAAACTAAAAATAGACCTTTTTGTGATGGAACACACAAGCAGAAAGAAATACAGGAAACCACAGTAAAAGTATAAAATACCATACCTACATTCACAGATATTGAAATATAATATAACAAGTTATGTAGTTTATTTAGATAATACATACAAATGAGTTTTATTGTTAAATAGATTTAAGTGATATTAATAAAACATTGTAATATTCCAAAGTGCAAGCTCATTATTTAAGTATTAGGCTTTGTCATCTCAAAGAATGTACAAAGCTAATGTTTCACCTAATGATATGTAAGTGGTAGCCATAGCCTCTAGACATCTGCAATATTTAAAAAAAACACTTGATATTGCAGGTGTATTAATTCCAGAGACAACAGATGATAAAGCCCTGTATTTACAGCACTTACCTTTCCTTACACATCGAAAAACCGTGAACAAAACACGGAAATTTGAAAATCGGGGGCTCTAAAAACACAATTGAAATTAACAAAGTAGCCTATTTTATTAGCTTAGTAAAGATGTATATCACATGGTAGTTCAAATTCTTTGGAATAAAAGCCAAAAAAAGACCTACTCCTTTTATTGTTTTTATCCACCTCCTGAATGTAGCGACAAGCTCACTCAAGATTCATTGAAATGTGTTACAACTGGATTTCAATCACAAACTATACCTGATTTCCCTACATTAACCAAAGAAATAGCACAATATATCAGATTTGGCCGTATAGGCATGACCCCTTGCGTTCTTTTTTATAGATTTTTTTTTTAAATAAGATGTATTTATACACTCATACCTATTAGACCTGGCTAGTGACAGCTTTTGACAGTTTTAGTTCCAAGTGTACCGTTTTGGCGCTGCAGTCGCTAGGTGGGGCCGCCATCTTAAGACGCCATTTTGATGGCTGCCATGTTTGTATGTTTTGTAATTCTTGTCATTCTTCCGAATCTAGTTTAAAATTTAAATTTCTATTTTCTCAAGTGTATTTCGGTCATCAAATCCTTATAATGATATTTCCGCGCATTTCAGTGAATTTCTCCTCTCTGGTTTGTGACAATATTGACTGTACATGTGACATTCGGTATTATTCTCATGAGTAAAATGTGGTTGGTGATCGGTCACATTTACAATTGCAATGCAACAAGTGAGTTCCACCGACTTTTTAGTTTCACAAGAACGATGAACATAGAAATTTGTGGATGTCATACGTAGTACCATCGAATTCCCTCATCATGTGATTCACCGAAGAACAACTAACTACTTATGAGAAATATTTTGGTCAAACATAGTTTGACCAAAACTAAGTTACCTACAAGAAGAAATAACTCACGGTGTGCCTCTTAAAATACAGCAGGTAAGTCATTATTGTACAGTCATTTTTCTTGTGCTTCTATGTTATAGTAAAATTGAAAAAAAAATCTATGCATTTAGTAAAAATAAAATACTTTTGGAGTAAATAAAACTTAGATGCACAAATTTTCAGATGTTCAATTAAAGGATTTCATGGACAAGCCTTATTTCTTCTCCGAATATTGCATCAGCAGTTACAGAAAGCAAAGGTATGTATTATAAGTATAATTAAAATATTGTTATTCTTCATTTCATTTATATACATTATTCATTGTTTATTTTCATACGGCTGGACATCAGCTTTGCGGAGACTAGAGAACACTTATGTACTTACTTACAATTTAACATGTTTTTATTCTTTATTTTTTTCAGATTTAAGATTAGATCAGCCATCACGCTCCATATCTGGTCCTAAGTCTGATGTGATGACCAATGATATTACAAATTATACAAATTTTTGAAGAATGTTATGCAGAAGCTAAGAGGTATGTGTATACTTGTGATATTTTTATAATTTTATACAAATATAATATATCTTTATGGAGCGATTACTAACATCTGTTAGTTATCACTTCATAAAGTATCCTATATCAATTATCTCCATACCAGATTTCATCTAAATGAGTTTATTGGTTTAGGTGTGAAAACGTAACAAAAAAAGAATCACACTTTCTCATTTTTATTTTTTGCTAAAATGTATAAAATATAACTACATATATAATATTTATACACTTACACACATTATCTTCCCCTCAAATAAGAATAAAGAGCTTCTGTTATGGATTCTAGATACCAGAGAAATATTAATATTATTATGTATTAAGTATCAGAAATATATAGTAAATAAACATACAAACATCCATGACTTGTGAACTAATGTTCATTCTTCATACCCATACAAACATCTGCCCCTATCTAGATTTCAAGCCGGGACCCCTAAATGAATAGCCTCTATGGTAACGGGTAAAGACCACTCAAGCAGCCGGTCATCACATGTATTTGACCAATATATTATTTGAAAAAAGTGACGAATCTTTGCATATTCAGTAGTTACTTGAAAAAAAATCCTCTTTTTGTTTTTTTAATGTACCAGACATATTATTTCTTTACTGATTTCACAAGGAAGAAAAAGTTGGGATCAAAGAAACAGACTTTTATCAAATATGCCACACAAATTGAAGCAAAAAGTGCTGATGATTCAGCCTCATAAGCCCTACAAAAGCACGTAAACTCTTGCAAATAACAGAAGAAAATTGCTTGAAAAATTATATTTATTTACTAAACAATCAAATATTTATGCAAATATGAGAAAAAGTAACATGGCAGGAAGATTTATTTTTTAAGAACAAATAATGATGTTACTAAATAAAGTCTCAAATTATGTGAATTATTGCAATACTTTAGAAAAACATGTTTATGTAAATAAAACATTGAATTTTTGTTTCATTATTTGTAATCCTGTAAATAAAATACTTTTCCATTAATGAATACCTCCCCATACTATTTATCGATAAGAAAAAGGACATCACTAGTAATTAATAGAAAGGAACATCACTAGTCTTATATAGATATATAACTACACATATATTTCCATCAACCTACTATAATCTGTGCTCTAACCGCCGACTGCAGCGCCAAAACGGAACACTTGGAACTAAGTCGAAAAGTCACTATCGGTGACTGTCGCATCTGTAGCTTGCTACTATTATCACTATTATCTGATCTGTGTATTAGACCAAGAGCCCACGACGCGCGACGGCCAGATGTTCATTATTTTGTAAAAGTTGAAAGTTTCTCTGTACCACAAAATCCTGCCATTACCCTCCTTTTTTTGTTTTAATCTCCCCTCAGAGGGCCTAAGACAAGATGCCATTTGACAATCGCTATCGCTAAATGAAAAATGTATGGGATTTGACATTTATGATGGAAAGTCGTTCGATGTCTTATGTCAAATCCCATACATTTGCCGCTTAGCGATAGCAATAGCGATTATCGAAAGGCGTCTTGTCTAGGCTACTAATGCCCATACAGCTATGTCTTCAGTATTTCTTTATTTCTTAATCTATTGCATTAAAATGCTGGCGTAACACATTTCAATGCATCTTGGGAGTATTTGACACGAAATATATGATGATAGTCTCCATAGGATACTACTTGATGAGGTGGATAACCACAAAAAAATCTCATCGTATTTCATACCTAAATCACTTATAGTATAATAATCTTTTAGTAGCACGTCAACACAAATACTTTTTTTATAAAACTACGCCACTTTTATAACAAAGTGTTCGCTCCGACACAATTTTTAATTATTAAAATAAAAATCTTGACTGACATCACAAAATCCCGCCAAACACTCTTTTTTTCAATGGGCCTAATTCTGGGAACACACTGGGCCTAATTCTGGGAACACACTTTAATTCTAAATTTAAGTACAGTATATCTCTTTCTCGCAATAAGTAATAGGAAAAAGATAGCAAGAATCTGTTTAGAGCTGTCACCTAAATTTAGATAGATTTCTAAGAAACCATAGACAATTTTAGACGGCATGTACGGAGGTGCCACCTAAACACTTCATTTTATCACGTTCAATAGGGTCGAAAATTAAACGCACGTTTCTAAATGTCAAATTATACGACAGCCATCCTTTTCGTATTCCTTTTGATAGAAAGAAATGCACCGAACTTAAATTTAGACTTAGCATGTGTATACCAGAATTAGGGCCACTATAATTCTAAATTTAAGTACAGTATATCTCTTTCTCGCAATGAGTAATATGAAAAAGATAGCAAGAATCTGTTTAGAGCTGTCACTTAAATTTAGATAGATTTCAAATAAACCATAGACAATTTTAAACGGCATGTTACGGAGGTGCATCCTAAACACTGCATTTTATCACCTTCTATAAGGTCGAAAATTGAACGCACATTTCTAAATGTCAAATTATATGACAGCCATCCTTTTCGTATTCCTTTTAATAGAAAGTAATGCACTGAACTTAAATTTAGACTTAGCATGTGTTTACCAGATTTAGGGCCAAATATCTCCAATCCATGACGTAAAAAATATAGTTTGTCACATTGTTGCTCAGTGTGACCGCTTACGATAGATTTTCTACTGCAGCAGTAGATTTTCAACGAAAATTCGGATATGTAGTAGTTTTGAAAATTCTAATAGATTTGGAGCAATGGTCTATGCTTATTCTAGATAAGACTTTTACTGAAGCTTTTAAATTCTATTGGCCGCGTTTACTGATTTGCAGTGGCATATGAAGGTCTTGCATCCAGGCCAGTAAAGCAACCTCAAAATAAAAAAGGATTGCCCCTGCAAATCTTCCCACCTGTTTCATCCGCCTCACACGATAAACACTTAACTTTGTACCCTAATAAAAAGAAGAAAGAAAAAATGTTTATTTAGTACAAAGATATGACAAAATACAAAAATAAAACAGCAATGAGACAAGACATAACTCACATAATCTGCAAGTAAAATGGTAACCACTCAGGTTAATGTCACGGCACCAATGAGGAGCTATGACGCTGGGTTTCATTATGGTGGTATGATAATACTTAATTAACTATTATCATTGATCATATTTAATCATTATTTTTTACGGTGTATAGTATATTTTAATGCGAAAAAAATGCCATAAAAGGTGTTATGTAAAAGTAATTTTCTTGTCATCATCATCATCCTATATACGTTCCACTGCTGGGCAGAGACCTTCCTACATGGGAGAAACACATGAGGAGATTGGGCCATAACACCACCACGCTGGCCCAATGCGGGTTGGTGGGTTAAAGCGGTTGCAGTAACAACCGGGACCAACGGCTTAACGTGTTTCCGAAGAACGGAGGAGCTCGAGATTATAAATTTGATTGACCTTCCGTGACCGGAACTGACCATGGTGAACGTTGCTTTGTTATCGTAATCGAAACCAGTGCGCTCAAACCACTACGCCACCGAGCTCCTCTTTCGAATTTTCTTTTAAATCAGTTTACATGACGATGATTTTTCAACACGTGGCCACTTTCACTTACAAAACGAGGAATGCTGGCTAGTGGAGAATATTGCACTTATTGAACCTGATTTTAATACTTATGATTATATTAAGTAAGAACACTAATGAGGATAAATATATTGAATCTAATTAAAAATGTAATTTCATTAATGTTTTATTTCAATCGTAATGATCGAATACATTAAAATTACTGTATTTTTATATTTCAGTTTTTTTATTTTAAATTTTTATATTTCAGTAGAAAAAGTGTTGTATGGTATAACGTAAACACCGCAAATCTAAATTATTAAAGTTTATTTTACATTTTTACAATGTCTTTCAATAACAAGAAAACACCTATTTATTAATTAATTGACAAGTGACATCTACACACAAACCGCTGAGTGGCCAGTCTGTAGAGTTTCTATTACACTCCCCCTCACGAAGCACTCTGTGTGGTGCACAGGCCGAGCCGTGTGCTCAATTTTACCAGCCGAGGATTCGGAAGGCCTTTAGTCAATAAGTCAGCCTCCATGTTCTCTGATTCCTTGTACGAGATTGTAATTAGTTTCTTTTGCACACAATCCCGTATGAAGTGCTCTTTAATGCTAATATGGTTTGACCTCTTCCCAGTCATTACATTGTTGGCCAATTTTTGGGAAGCTAGGTCGTTATTAAATAATGTCACCGTCTCTTGTTGTACTCCAATATCATTCAGTAACTGCTTAAGGTGCAAGGCTTCCTTCGCTGCTTCCGTCATTGACATGTATTCCGCTTCAGCGGTGGATAGTACTACGACACTTTGCTTCTTAGATTCGTAGCTAATTAAGCCACCACCATATTAAAAGTATTTCCTGTGTAGGAACGTCGTTCTACGGAGCACGCTACCCAATCTGCATCACACATTCCTGTTAGAGGTAGTCCAGTCCTTTTGTATTTTAGACTGAAGTTTTTCGTTCCCTTTAGATACCGGATTACCCTTTTGGCCGCTTTCCAGTGCTCAGAACCATAATGGATGTTGAACTGACTAAGATAACTAACTGCATAAAGGATATCTGGACGTGTGGCAACAGCCAAGTACATAAGGGAACCAATTAATTTTTGGTAAGATAGTGAGGTATCAGGATCCACCTTACCCAGATTTAAACCTGGCTCTATTGGCGTTGCTGCCGTCTTGCATTCAACCATCTGTTGTATGGAATAACGTAAACACCGCAAATCTAAATTATTAAAGTTTATTTTACATTTTAGAATGTCTTTCAATAACAAGAAAAGACAAAGACAAAAGACAAACCGCTGAGTGGTCAGTCTGTAGAGTTTCTATTACAAAAAGTTGCCGAATTCAGTAGAATAATACATTTTTAAATCGGTCACACTAGTCACCTGTCATTTTTGATTGACGTAATTTCCATTGATAGAATAGAATAGATAAATAGATAATTTTCTTAATTTCTTGCGGTTAATTTTTGTATAATGAATGAGATGTGATTACGAAATAATTTAGCGAATTTTAACCTAGGTATTTATCGTTCGTTTAATTGTCAAAAATTTAGACTTTGTATTATTGGTGATAACAGCACGCCCGCTCGTTGATTGCCCCAGCCCGTTTCAGCAATCAGTCCGTGCTTATCCTCACAGCACAGCAGACCTACATATTTCTAGTCAGTGTCAGTCCCGACATACTCTTTCTAATCTGTGAGTCCCATTTTGGCCACGGTTGAACGAAGACGCGGAATTAAACTTATTTAAGCTACCTTTACAATGGAAGATGAAATGAAATTATTCACTCGTGAGGAACTAAAATCCCGCAACAAGCGCACAGACGCCATCCTCATTATCCACAATGGAGTTTACGACGTCACCAAGTTTTTAGATGAGGTTAGTATTTTCTATGTTTCTTATCAGAATACCTAGCAACTATATTTTATATATATGAAACTGGTCACAGTTTCACAGAGCAAATGACGACATTCTGGCCGAAATCACTTAAACAAGATAAGGATATAAATAATCACCATATACTATATAGTAATAAGTTAACTTAGATTTAGAGTTGCGGCTTGAGATTTATGGTGATGGTAATCCTACTTTTTGTATATGTTAAGTTATTTTAAGTTTTTTTATGTTTTTTTTGTGTAGCAAGGAGTATGCAGACAAAATTAGTATGGATTAATGCTTATTTTTTATTTTAAATGGAAAACGAATAGCTCATAATTCTTATAATCCACAATAAAATGAATTACCTTTCAGACACAGATACACAAATCATTCATTGAAAGATCTCTTCCCATAATCATATAACTCACAATCTAATTAAACTATCATTAAAACCCACCATAAAATCGAATAGTGACAATGACATGACAATATAATTAGGTTTTATTTGCAGAATGATTTGATAAATTTATCTTACCTTTAAATTATATATTTATTTATACCTACATTTCAATTAATATTTAATGTTCTTTTTTATTACAATAATCCTGTAGATAGAATTTCTTGGTCCAATGCTTACACTAGTTATTGTAATTGGGAAGTGAAAGGTCATTAAGACAATAGTATAATGAGCACATTAAATGACTTGCTTTGTCGGTACTGAACTAATTACTTATGTTAGGGATTACATTATAATTGGATTTAAAACAATGTTGTGTTGTAACAAAGTAAATCAAATACATTGGCTTCATTTAGCATTGAAATAAATAGTTCATTTATCTAGTTAACTAATAGGTTTTTCAATCTGTTCTTTCTACCTTGATTTTAATATTATTATTGTTGCTGAGAGAATAATGATTCTATTTTTAACCTGTGAATCAGCAAATACCAGATAATAAATTTTTCAACTGTCATAGGCTAACACGGCAGATGCATTATAACTATTACATTAGCAAGGAAATTATTGAGTTCCTAAAGCTCACATAAGTAACAGGTTTTCGTTTTACTGAATGAATGTTTGCATCAGACACTGTGATATTTTTCATCCATTTATCTTTATCATCTCTGAGTATTTTATTATGTCTGTCTATCCCTTTTTTACTACATAATTATACTAGGTGGTACCTGTATGTAGAAGTGTCTAGGTAGGTACATACCATTGGCTTTCCTATTTCGACTATTAGGCACTTTGCTGCGTTTCCGATTGATGGGAAAGGTAGCAGTGCTATTACTGGGCATGGAAGGCATGTCACCTTAGCCCTCAGGATGACAACATGCCTGCAATACCAAGTGATGTTTTCCTTGTTATTGCAGGTGTCTATATGCGACGGTAGCCCTTTACCACCAGGCGGGCTGTCAGATTGCTTTTCATGTAATTGTTTGTCATGAATTGTTTGATATACAGGTGAATTTTTGAGACAGGTCAATAAGTGCAGATACCTTAACCGTTAAAGTTACAGGAAAATGTACGTAGGAGACATCCATAACTTTTTAAGATATTCTGAACTGCATTCACAGATTTTTGAGACAATGTATGGTCAGCGAAAAAATATGAAAAATCTAAAAAAAAAACACATTTTTATACCTGTCTATCCTATTTTGTGTGGGGATCAAAAGATTGTATGACCATTTAAGGTTTATGTACTAGAAATGACAGAAATCACCAAAAACTTTTTTCATACATATTGTACTGAAAAATGATAAATCAACTCGTAATATTCTTTATTGCCAAACAATCCTATTTCTTAATGTGATTAAAAGATTCTTTAAGGCCAACTGAAATTTAAATACAAAAACTACGGTAAGACACAACATGTCACACTAACTTAAAAATAGGTTATCTACGAAAAAAATTGCTCAAAATGACCGTTGTTTTCAAAAATACATAAGTTTACTCATTTTTGTAGTAAGCAAGTAGCAGCAGATAATTTTCTTGGATCGATATTATTTAAATTCCTTGTTAATGCCTCTTTCAGCACCTGAACACTGTTGTAATTCATTTTGTAGACTTCATTTTTTGGTGGCCCCACAAAAAAAAAATCGACAGGCGTTAGATTGGAGCTGCAAGGTGGCCACTTAATTTAACCATGTGTTCCTATCCACTGTCCCGAATTGTTGGTTCAGAACGAGTAAGGCGGTGCGCCATCTTGTTGAAAATAGACTTTTCGCAACTTCTTCAGGGGCCATTCATCCAACTGGTTTTGAAGATTCTCTAAAATGACCTCGTTATACACAGCAGAATTAAGAGTACCTTATAGTTTTCCATCACTACAACACGGTTCAACAAAAGAGCACACCAACAGTTAAAAGAAAATCGAACCTGATTGTGGCTTTCTCGAACTCTGACAGGATTTTCTCTAGAACAATAACGATGATTTCGTCGGTTGTATACCGTTAATATGTACTTTAATAAATCGTGATCTCTACTTATTTTTCCTCAAAGCCATCTATCTGCAAAAGGTAAGTGGATGGAAACGCTTAACAGAACGGTATGCAAAGTGGGCATTTTATTAAGCAATTTTTAAATTTATGCAAAAATCTATAAAAAATATCCGTTTTTATGTAAGGAGTCCATCAATTTTTTTAATTCAATGTAGTTTTTTATTACAAAATTTTAATTTTATGAAGACACCCTATATTACTAACCATAAAACAGTTTGATTCATCGCGATAGATCAATTATTTTAAAAGTTACACGATTTTGTCTACACCGGGGTAATTTCAACGTCAAAAAAAATAAAAGACGATAAAAAAATTAAATAAGCCGATATATTTTTTTTATTTTTTTATTCGTCGATAAAATTAGCCATAGTATCCCCCATGTTTGTTTGTGCACTTAACCCAGACTCACACTGTATTATGTGTTTTACTGCTAAATCCGGAAGTATGGAAAACATTAAGATTTACTGGTAACTCCTAGCATCTATCGGTAGGTGCAGTTAGGGTGACAACGTAAAAAGTTATACTCAATAGTGTCCTTATTGTTATCCCATTATAAAGAAGCAGATTGTAGGTTAGTGTTGTGCTTTAACTGGTAAATATCCTAGCATATTATTCTTCGAGATTATACAGTAATTAAAATATGAATTATATCCTCCCTTATCATGTGACCAACACACTCTTGACCCGTTTTTCATTTTATTTTAAACTAGTAACCGCCCGCAGCTCCGCCCGCGTGATTGTCTGTTATCACGCCAAAAGGTAGTCTATGTCCTTTCTCAAGATGTAATTAATCTCCTTGCCAAATTTCATCTAAACCTGTTCAGCGGTTTAGGATTAGAAACGTAACAGTCAGACAGAGTTACATTATTTATAAATAATATAAATAAGGAGTCACATTAATGTTCAAATCTTGACATAGCAACTTCATTTATCTTAGATAACTAGGGCCTTCAATTCGTGCGCAAACCAATATTTTTTTCGCTGTACTACGTAATCGCCAAATACTGAATGCGCAATTTGTTATAAAGATGTTTTAGTCTATTATTATGTAGGTAATTTTGGGATCTGAAATTTGGGCAGACTGTTTTGCCATTTTGTATGTATGAAGTTTCCTAACAGCTCTGATAATTACTACTATACTGTTTTATGAAGTAAATTATTTTTGTATTATTCAGCGTATGCGAGATTGCGATCAGTACTTTCAGGAATTTCTCATTTCGCCCGCCCCATTGTTGGGCGTATTGAATAATGCAATCTTCTCATTCCAGTCCCGACATCCAAATTGAGCGCGTGCACGTCTTCACATTTATTGTTATAATATTAATAAGAAAAGCAATGAGTTCAATGGAATTCTTATTTTATTAAGTTACCGCCAAAATTTTGCCACAAACCGAAAGACTTAAAAATTTATATTCACGAAAATTCGCTTAGTAATAAACAACACAAATCAATGTATAAGTAAAGTAGGGACAGGCGCAGAAGGGTCCTGCCCGCCTAGCATGATGGTCATGCTGCGAACATGTATATATATACATGTTCGCAGTTTCGATAAAATTTCAAGATAGCGGTTATATCCAATGATTTTTGACAGTTCGAAGCGATAAATAGATTTATCATATCGTATCATATCGCGTTTCGGTGGTCATGCTAGGCGGGATGGACCAGGGATGTTATGGAGCTCCGTAATCGTAACCGAAACCGATATAAAAGTTTCGGATAGTTTCTGATAAAGGCGGAGTCTAAATGACAGGTTCAAATTCAAATTAAAATATATTTATTTGCATAGAATGTAGGTACATATATATAGTTTTTTCCTTTTAGTGTAGTTGCGTGTACATTCTACCAATTATCGCTATGCAAACATAAATTTTCGGCTTGATTACTTTGAATATCATGCATGTCACAAAATTAAAAATAAAAAGTAAAAAAACGCCAATACGTATTAAATATCTAATGGTAAATATTCTCTATAAAAAGTAAAGTCGATCCAAGTTATATATTAAATAAACCCAGCATAATTTAAATTAATTTTAAAATTTGCCGTATAAGAATTCCGTCAGTGAATAATAGGTTAACGACAGGTATTTGTTTGTTTTGCCCTGCCAAGCCGTCACTTGTCACACAAGCCGCAATTTCGTGATGGTGAGTACAAACATTAAAACTTATTATTTACGAGTACCTATTTACTTAGTTTCAAATTGTTGTGTAAATAAATTATTAAAGTCTTGGCAAAAGGCAAAATACGTCTTAAAACTACTTTAGTTTGGATATTTTTTGATGAAATTAATGTAGATTCTGTTAAATGTAAACAGTGCGGTAAAAAAGGAGGTGGCACTACTTCTCTGAAACTTTATCTTGAATCAAAACACATTGTTAAATATTAAAAACTATTGTTACTGGAAAAGGATACTCAAGAAAAATAACAACAACCACCTCAACATCTAACAGCTTTACAAGAGTGTAAAAAACAGTTGTCAGGCTATCTTTTCTATCAGAATATGAATATTTTTGTTTATTATAATTTTGTTTTTCTATTTTTAAGTAGGTACATATCTTAATAGGTACCTACATAGTTCTTAAAGTGGCTTTAATAATACTTAGTTATTTATTTGTCTGATTGTAAAAACTAATGATAATATATTAGACTAGAAGTAAAAGTCAAATCTTGCTATTTGTATTTTACTTTTATAATTTTAAAATTCTACTATCCGTAACCGAAAGCCTTCGTGGGCAACTGACCCCCTCACCACTCATCCCGCGGGCGCAGTTGACCGCTACTGTTTATGTTGGGGGCGAATCGGACCACTCGGTCAACTCAGCCCGCGGGCACTTTTAACCACTGTCTACCGCTATAGGGTCAACTCAGTATAGGAAAATCTGAAACTGTAACACACAGGAAGATCTGTTCTTAGGGACCACATTATTTATTTAAGTAACAAGGAAAACTGAGTAGACCCCTTGGCAAATTAATGGGCCGAGTCGCCCCCGATAAAATAAAAGGTGTCAATTGAGTCTGTGGGATGGTCGTGTGTGGGCTCAGTTGCCCACGCAGTCAACCGAAACCGAAATTATGTGAAACTAGCGGATAATCAGAAATAATTTCATATCCATAACCGTATCCGAAACTTCCGAAAGCAGATCCGAAATTTTATATCCTTAACATTCCTTATGTGGACAACAATAAAAATGCTTATTTCAAAGATATTATGAATAAATCAATTTGTGTTCTACACACAGTAAGGGCTCTTTTCTAACGCCAAACTCAACGTAACACTAGAGGTCTCCCTGAGGTCACGCGAAGGGTGGACAGCTCGAATTTTTGGCTCTCGTGGCTCGTCAACGTACCTATTTACCGAATCAAATCACCATAATACCATAGGTAGGTTTTACATAGCTGAGTCGACAACGTACCGCAATTAAATACATTTTAAATCATGGACTTTGAACCGTGGACTCGTGGAAATATCTCAAGAATTAAACAAGAAGAAAATGTCTTCTGAATAATGCTAAAAGACAAAGAACCAGCTTTGTCAGTAATAAGTAGTGCTAACAGGATATCTCGGAAACCACGGAAAACACGTGCCATTAACGAACCGCAAAAAAACCCCATTCTCTGTGACTCACCTATTTTCGTCTCTAAAAACATCGGGATCCTTGGTGTTGATATCTTTAGTGACGTTCAGGTCTGCAGTTATTTAAAAGATAAGGTCAAGCTGGCATCCAAGAAGCTCGGTGATCTCGGCGGTACCTTTTTTCAGGGCAAAGACAGTTGCTGTATAAGTCTTAAGTGAGGCCCCATTATAGTATAGGCGGAAGCACCTACATATTAGCTTGGACCGTTTGACGCAGTTGAAAGACGCGGTATGAAAATTATTAAGGATCCTGGGCTCACAAGCGGTTTTGAACCTTTTAAGTTTAACGAGAGACTTTGCCTCCTTAAGTGTGTTCTACCGATTGTATATCGGGGTGAATTCTGAGAAATGGTTTGACATGATGCCTACGGCTTCGTTCTGTCATCGCACCGCTCGGCATCGGCAGGGATTTGGTAGATGGGTGCCTCGAACGCATTTTGCCACGATCGTGTTTTGTCACGCGAGCTTTATGTATAATCGTATTTTTTCTTATAGGTAATTTGCTCATAGCGTGTTGTCTGATTTTGGTCCAATTTGGTCCATGAAGCTTTTTGGTCCATAAATAATTTGCTTAGCAGCATAGTCTTTTTGCCCTACTGTAATTGAAAGATTGCAATTTGTTTTTCTCTTTACGTGTATCACCCTCAAAATATAATAAATGTTTAAAATACAAACAGTTAGGCTATTAAGTTACTTTTCATGAATATGAAAATTTTAGATTGTTTTCGTCATTTTAACCTACAGTCACCAACAGATACAGACGAAGAGTTCAAAAACATTGGCACACACTTATTCTCTTGAATATGTGTTTATGACTAAATGCGGCTAGAAAAACTGAGATTATGAAATGGGAGACTAAGGTAAAAATCGATTATACATAAAGCACACGTGACAAAACGCGATCGTGGCAAAATGCGATTAGGGAAAAAATCCTACCGATGAAAAATGCGTTTGAGGCACCCACTTACCAAACCTCGACAGGGAGCTCAACTTCACACGTTGGAACCAAAGTGGTCACGTATATACCTACGGTTTCAGACAAACTTTCTCCCGTGTACGCTCAGGTTACAGAATCTGGTTGGTTGGGAGCTCTCTGCTGAGTCGAAGTAGAGCATGGTGTTCTTCAAAAAGGGTGGGAAAATGCTTTTACAGGGTCAGCAACGCACAAGGAATACCTGTAGAGTTGCAAGAGTCCATAGGCGGTAAAGGTTACCATCAGATGGGCCTTGCTTGATTACTTAGGGACAGGAAAAAAAAATCAAGTAGTAATACCGTCTCTAAAATAAGAAATAATATCATGATTTTAAATAATATTACCGAAAGACGATAATTTTCATTTTAAATCTCTACGTATAGTTTGCCAAGTGTAAATACTGTTTTCGTTTGATCATAAAATTTAATGTTCTAATAAACGAACAATGCGCAGAGCGTCCTTGTCTCGATTTTTGTAGGCAATATTAAATGATGACGATCGAGTCCGACCGAACGCGACGCAATGAGTTTGCAATAATACGTATAACGCTCATGGTTTTGTTACATTGTTGACCTTCTTCTGGACACCATTTTTATCAAATCCAATTCCATATACTTGAAATGCAGACTAGTTCCCCACATTATTTTATAGACGCGCAATCGGCTTAAGTCCATCAGAAAAACCTTTATGTCTACGAAATAAGGGTGTTACTATTGCCCATCGCATCGGCTCGGCTCGGACTACGCGTCGCAACTGTGGCCGACGGCGAAACGAGCAGCTTGCCAGTTAGCTGATTGCCTCCGTACGGCGCTGAATGTTTTCGACAACAGCCAAATGGCGCCGGAGATAGCTGAACGGCGCCGAAGACGACAGAACCGAGCCGGAGACAGCAATCGACGCTCGCATGCTTTCATATTAACCATCATAGCAACCCAACCTAACCGACCGAATACCAATAGGTAGCAATGGCGCGATGCCACCGAACGTAAGTGAACAGCCGTCACGATGGCCTTTCCCAGGAGTCGACTACTGATCGCATGTTAACAGCCGCCACAACAGCTGAACGGTGTTAAGCCGAGTTATGTGGTGATACGCACTCGGCTTAGCCGATTCCGCGTCGATAAATGTGGGGAGACCCTTATTCTCTACAAAAATTTGTGTTTTGCGTCGGATATCGGCGTTCATTCATAGATTCCATTTGACTACGATAATATTACGTTGGACAGGGCAGTTCCATATAATGTACCTAGGTAGCATCCAAATGTCTTTATGCAATATGGTTGTTTCATTTGAAAAATAGTGGCTAGCTGCAAATTGTGCCATTGAAGACAGGACCTAAATCTTAGAACTTGCCAGTAAGGTTTTTCCGTTAATCTTTATTTATCATTGGTTTTACTAACTTTCACAGATCCGATTGATTTGAAATTTGGTGTACTGTCACTTCGGTGACATTACCATGACATAGGTACACCTTGAACTGATCCTATACCATCAAAAAGTCTGCGGGATCGTTACTTCTTCAGAAACTTAGTGTTTGGGCTCTTATGAATAGTCTCATTGTGATGGTGTTAGATAGATGATTAATAAGGCCGGGGGTTACTTGAAATTTTCAATTTTATATATTTTTTCTTATTAGCGTTGTTGCGTGGAACAACAAGAATTTTTATAGAAAAACCTGCAACACGGCCAAATAAATATTCATAAGATCGTTTGACCGTTGTATTCATGCAAAAATCCTTTTGACTTTGACTCTGTATTAAGAGTGTCGATGTCATGATATTTTCATCGGTAATTTCATTTAATCAAAGTAAATACGCCAAAGAGAATGTAATCACTAATCACTACGTTTACTATAATAAGCCAACCACCGATTACCGATAAAAGTTTCCAAACTCAAAGTGACTACCTGTGACTGTGATGCTGCCTTTGCGTTATACATTATTCATTAATCATTGTCCGATCTCGTGGAATTGACCCGCAATATTAAAATCGCCTCGCCTCGGTATAATCATCTCTTCCGGATATTTATTATTGAACATACGCTTTGACTGACCTTTGCTCCCACTGTCATGTCGTAGCGTAGGTAGTTCTGTTGATATAATCTCAGAATCCAGAATGAGCTGATATGTTTATTTTATGACCTAAACTTACATAACTAGTAATATACTACTACTACATTAAGGTGGAAAATAGACTAATGTGTATTATACTATGTATTACAAAAGTATATCACTATATGAATATTAAACAATAGAGGGCTGATTTGAGGGTTGATTATTCTGATTCCGTTTCTGCTTCTAGCGACAGTCGATATCATTAACGGTAAATTTAAAAGAATTTAAGTACCTTGCTCTGGAAAATTTACATATGTTACGATGACTTATTTAATTGTCAAATTTTACCCTTAAAAAATATTTTTCTTTGTTGTCAAACAGTGTAATTTAATATTAAAAATCCTCTTGCTGTACTTAAGAATTATAATTTTGAGAACTTTATTGGGAAGGAACTGGCTCCTGAAATACAGTTCATACTAGTTTATGAGTCAGGGCTACAATTTACTTTTGTGACTTGTTCTTAGTACAATAAAGATTTATTATTATTTTAATTGTAAACTGAATCCCACTAAGTTTCCCTTTAGTCCTCGAAAGACATCTATCTTACTTGTCTTGAGAAAGGCTTGTTTCAAAATGATTTTTGTGCTAACATTATTATTATCACCCTCACTGTCCTGCACCTGATTCGTTTAACCAATTACACTTCCGCCATCCTAAATTGGGTAGTGGCCAGGGTCTGCTGATATTGGTAACTTCAAGGTCCTCACGGACGCTCTAAAGTGCATATAAACGGTATGCATAATTATGGTGCCATGTGAGCTATACGTTACGTATATCTAAGAACTATCAGAAATGGTAGATTGCTGGACAATTTATGATGCAATTGTTATACAAAACACTTGCTTATATTTTTTGAGAGGTACGTGGTTTTTGTGTGGTGGAATTTTTTTTATTACATTATCAAGACGAGTATAAATTAAATTCGTAAGACTAAGTAGTCATCGTCAAATCAAACCGGTTAGTTAACCTTGGTTATTATTACTGAAGGTCAATTGTTAATAAATGTTACTCAAGGTTTTTTAGCTAAAATGCAATGTCATTGATTCTATCATAACTCGAGAAATTGATCACCCTAAGTTTTTGATGTGATCAAATGGATCTTTAAAAGTTAGTAAGGCCCGTTTATCATGTAGAAAATGAGCTGATAGTCATCAGACACCTGAACTGATCTTCATAAATTATAGCTAAGAACCATCCTAGTGACGTCAGCTTTCAAACAAAAATAACTGAATCACAAACGGTCCATTCGTTTAGGAGCTACGACGCCACAGACAGACACACAGATACACAGACAGACACGTCAAACTTATAACACCGCTCTTTTTTCGTCGGGGCTAAAAAAAAAAATTGATGCGTACCTATCCCTAAATAAACCTACTGATGATGAAAAGTCTTATTGGATTGATGAATAAGTTCTCTTACACTGTGTATCATAAAACTTCAACTTTCCGTTATTCCCAGTCACCCTAGGCCTTTTATTTACTAGGTGGTAGGTCCGTATGTAGGGTCGTCTGGGTAGGTACCACGACCTTTCTTATTTCAGCTGGGAAGGTAGTCTGTGACAATTCAAAAATCAATTGTGTCTGGAATCTGACGCTTAACGGGTTAAATATATTTATTTTGTCATTACAATATAAAAAATTTGAACGAGTTTCATAAACTAGTAATATACTCCGCAACTAAGGTAATTCGTCGATGCGGTGCTAGAGTTAATAAATTACGACAATTTAAAAGAGACGACGAGACGTGGTCGCCCACAATTGGTCAAAGTCACTCGAAGGGCAATGAAGCGAGCAATGCTCCTAGTTGCTCATAGGAATCGAATTAGAAATGAGGAGATCCGTAGGAGAACCAAAGTCACCGACATAGCTCAAAGAGTTGCCAAACAAAAGTGACAGTGGGCAGGGCACATCGCTCGCAGAACCGATGGCTGTTGAGGCGGTGTACAGTGACGACCACGAAGGAAGACGCTGCGTGGGCCTCCAACAAGGCGGACCGACGGTCTGGTGAAGGTCGCAGGTAGGGTTACCAGATGAAAAAATCAAAAGTCCGGAGAAAAGGCCTGGGGCCTTACCACCATCTTTATAAAAGCGATTCATATTCCGCTCGGTTCAGTATTGGTTCCTAAACTGCATCGCTGTCATAGTCGTAGATAGCGTCGTAGTACGAATTAAACGATTCTACTCAGTTTAGGTCCTAAACTGGATCGCGATAAACGATGGTGGTACGGGTGCTGATTTCCATGGAAAAGTTCTGAGATTTAACCTTAACCTTACTTAAAGAGGTATCTTCACATATTAAGTACGATAAAACTGATTAAGTACCTACTTTAAGTACGATAAAACTGATTAAGTACCTACTTGGATAAATAAGTATTGATTTTAACTGAGTAATTATTACCAAAGGAAAATTTTTTTTGGCTTGTTTTACTCGGATAAATAAGTATTGATTTTATCTGTGCAATTATTACCAAAGGAAGATTATTTTTAGTTTTTTTAACTTTTGATAAAAGATATCTTTAAAATGTAAGCTGTGTTTTATTAAAATACCTGGGATATCATGAGATTTGCAAAATCCGGCCGCAATCGTGAGAAAAGTCGAAAAATCCTAAAATCTCAGGACAAATCCTGAGATATGGTAACCCTAGTCGCAGGTAGCCAATGGATGCGTGTCCGTGTAGCGCAGCACGTGGTCGTGAGAACAATAAGGGAGGCCTTTCCCCAGCAGTGGACGTCTTTCGGCTGAAATGTTGATGAAGACGTTTTCAAAGAACTTAGTTTGAAGAATAATATAAAAGAACTTAGTATGAAGATATAGAACTTTTTGATTTTTATTATACTATTATTTTTTATTTACCGAGTTACAAAGACTCATAGTTGTTAGTAACAATGGAACTTAAAAACTTGGTTAGTACATATTCATCAAATCCATTAATAAAGTCAAATTAAAATTAATTTTAAATGAATTCAAAATCAAGATCTAATTAAAATTAGAATCAAAATAAATTAAAATTATAATCAAAAGGAATTCAACATCAAAATTAAAATAAATAATAAATAAAAACAAAGATAATTATAGTATACGAATACAGTGATTGGCGTGACGTAGCACTAAAGTGTGTCTTCTTATTACGACTGTACTATTCAAATTGAGCTGTCGAATTATCTGTCAGCACGTGTGACATTAATGTCTATTAATGCTGTTTTATAAAACAGACAATAAAACTGACTGCGCCATGAGCGTTTTGATATCATGTTTCGATCGACGCTATGAAAATTATTTTTTCAGATACAAAGTAATTCCAAATTATCGTTTTTAAAATTATATTGCGAAATAGAATGGTCATTAAATTAATAACTAGTCCACGTATAGTAATACTTATCACGATAAAGCTACTTTGTATTACCTACTGCTAACGCACAATCATGCAGTATACTTCAGTTAAAATATATTGTTATAATATGTATATGTATCTACTTCTAATCATATATGTTAAGGCTATTGTATATTGTTAATTTTATGTGAGTGGCAGTCAATTGCAAATAAACTTATTATCTATCTATACAAGGCGTTTGGTAGTTCACCATAACAAGCGGGCCACCTACCCATGTTTAGACATATAGATACTATAGTGCTAACAAAATTTAAAATTGTAAAATAAATTTCAGATTTCTTATTACAAATAGTTCTGTCAGATAAAATGGATTGGAAATTCCAAAATTATCTTCAGAATTTTGAACTTTTGATAACACCTTAGTATGTAGGTACACAACTATGTTAACATGGGCAGGTGCCCATTTTTTATACTGAATACCAAACACCTTGTCTATAAATGTGAGTGCTTCAGATTGTTATATCAGGGTTATCTATTATCTATTACAGCATCCTGGTGGTGAAGAAGTGTTACTGGAGAAAGCTGGCAAGGATGCCACCGAGCCATTCGAAGATGTCAGCCACAGCTCCGACGCTAGGTGAGTGATTCGCGTGTTGTTGGTGACTCGTTGCATTTAATATTGCGCAATTGTGCGCGGAATAATACGCAATCTATATTGTGATTATTATTATGCAATAATAATACACTATTACATGACTCTTTTTTAATATTTATTCGCATAGATATACATTAATTTAAGCGAAACGAATCAACTTAAACCGTTCCTAATATTTTAAATAATAAAATTTGTAACAAAAATGTTTATGATGCAAAAATCTCCACCCGAGTTTATTTTGCATTATAAAAATTAAATGTTGTCAATTGTGGACTCAGCCTTACTTAGCCTGTAATTAATTTCTTAAAAATATGAAATTGAAAATTTTAAGTAACCCCCGGCCTTAATAATAATCATATATAACACCATCTCATTGAGACTACTCATCCTCCTTAAGTCCAGTTGATAAACCTTACGGTCTATAATACGCAAACAATACCAACGTTACGAACGTTGTTTGCGGGCAATCAATTCGGACCACACTTTCGCTCATTCGTGTGTGTACCTACTCCTGTCAATGTCCTTGACAAAAACGTTCTAAGATCTTACGTTTTTATCAAAGAGTACATTTAGGAAGTATTTGTAGCAAATAAAGTACGATAGCAAGTATTTGTCAATTTTTCACAAACTAAGTCAATATCACATCTGCGCCCACACTGCACTACCTCTTTTTCGTGAGCAGCGTTAGCACGGCTTCACGACGTCACTCATGAGTCATGTATTCGTGCCAACGGGAGTAATGTGACGTCATGAGTCATGACGTCACACTACTCTCGTTGGCACAACTACGTTCAATTCAGCTCGTTTGTAAGCGCTCTATGTGCGCAAATTGTTCATTGTGGACCGTAGAGAAAATACTATTATAAGTATCAAAGGAAAGTATTTTAAAAAGCCTTAAATTGGTTTTCAGATCCCTGATGAAGAAATACAAGATCGGTGAGCTGGTGGAGGCAGACCGGACCTCGAACAAAGAGTCGTTCGCGTCAGAGTGGAACAACGACCAGTCCAAGGAGCAGGGCAAGTGCGTACTCGCCTAGGTGGTGGACCTAGGCCCGATACTAGCTACACCACAACACACTACTACACTGTACCGTAACCCATACACGCCTAAACATCTATCATCTACTATAATAATTAAACTTTAAATCAAGTTATATTTTAGTAGGTTAATGCTTACTAAAATATAACTTGACTCCTATCACATGTTGCTTGTACTGCTGATGTAGTTTGTATCGCTCATGTCGACAACCATAGATGCATCTTTAAATTTGAGAACATTGTATCGGAGTATTTTCAGTTGACGATACGTAATAAATAATCATTGAGGTCAAAGAGACAATGCATTCAGTGCGTGGCACGCGACGCTCGTGTGCTTCGTACGACTCGGATGTTTATATGTTTATTTAATATATTTCTAATATTTATATACATATTATTATCAAATATTCGTTATCTAGTATCCATATCAGAAGCTCTTAATGGCCCAGATAATATGTGTGAATGTATGAATAATGCCATTCAATGCGGCGCGCTCGTCTGCTTGCGTCGCGCTAGGGAATCACAATCTTTGCTTGTACTCTTTTGACCATACATGGCTCTGTGTCAGTGGGTAGGTGGCTGATTATTGAAGCACAAAATACTTGTATTGTAATCAAATTTAAATAAAACCTACAGTAAAGGAATTTAGAAAGTATATACCTACAATAAAATACAACAATATGTAACAATAATATGTACATACAATGATATGTGATGGTTAGATATATACAAACTATTAGATCTGCAATGATCTCGCCTTAGTGAGTTATGTTCCTTATCTGATAATAATAAAGTGTTATGAATTTATGATAAAATATAAATAAGTAAATTTTATTAGCTATCACTACTTTGTGATTAACTTACTTGAACTATAGGTGCTTATTATACACAAATTTAAGTAGCTAATCTTTGGGAAATGTATATTATATAATGTATTAGCTAAAGCTTTTTTAGTTTCGAAAAATAACATTCCATCTATTTGCTCATTTAAATAGTTACAAAGTTGTAATTTTTAAGGAATTGCATATTTTATTTGAGTACTCACACAGTTGAAACACTTTTGTGCAGTAGGATACCTACACTTAGTCAGTTTGGTGCTTATTAACATTATTTATAATGATAATCAAGTAATTGTTAAGTTTTCTGTATAATATATTACCAATAAATATTATTTACTGCAAACTATCGATTCCTCATTTTTAACGCAGTCCTTACAGTCACCCTACTATTTAATTTTGTTTTTCATAGCTAGCACAACTACACATAAGTAGTGCATCTAATTTTTCATATTTATTTTTTAACAACGCTTTTAATAATTATACTATACTATAAGTATGATTTTTTACCACAAAATTTTAAAATTAGGGTTTATTTTCTTTATTACAAAATTTCTAGTTTGCATGTAACCATTTGCTTACTTATCAAATTATTATAGATTGATACGATAACGGACGTCGAGTCGTGTAAGTATCATCAATCATAATCACTAAGGGTCAATACACACGACATACAAAAATTCACATTTAAAAAAAACCTGATTTAAATCACATGTGTATTGAATCCGCCGTCTGCATTGGCCCTAACATATAAACGTGTGTGTATAAATGGATATTGTATCGTGATTGGTCTGATTGTGACAGCACGTGGAGATCGTGGCTGACGCCGCTGCTGCTGGGTGTGGCTGCCACCATCCTCTACCGGTTCCTGTTTGCGTAGGGCTCCGCCGCCTCCCCAGGCCGTCCGTCTCCTGACTTTCACCACTTACTCTAAGAAAAGATGGAACCAAACATAAACTGTACTAAACAGTTTAAATAAATATTGTCATAGTTTATTAATGGTATTCCATGACGCCATTCAACTCCGTCGAACAGTAGACAGTCAAATTGAGTGAACCAACTATGACACTTCACTCCCAGGTGGAAGTCTTACCATGAGGCATAAGCCAAACGCTTATATGCATGTGAACGAGGGAAGGCTTTTGTAAAAGATTATTATAAACAAAGTTATAAACAATTAAGTAGGTTTAAGTTAAGCAGGTTAGCTTATTCAAGTTACTTTAAATGTAAGCGAAATAATAATGTGTGTTGTTTAAATGCATTTGGATAAGGGTATTATAGGTGCTCATTTTCTACAGGTTCGCCCAGGTCGGCATATTTAATATAACAAGTCAATTATACAATACTATGGTTATTGCGCAAACTCGTGCATGTTATATGTACCTATCTATATTTTTGCACAAATCTGTATTGCCCTGTTATTTGTGAAAACAAACTATGTATATAGATATGTTATTGCTAGCCATTGCGGCACTTGCACACGAGGGCCTTATCGTGAAACTAATATAATTATGACTGCATTTTACTAGTAGTGTCTGAATTTAGATTTTATTTTTGACATCATAATGATACTGTTATAAAGATTTTAGTTGGATAAAAATATATTATGCTTATGTAATGCATTTCATTCCAAACAAGGAAATTGTTATACAGGATGGTGCCGTCAATGCGACAATAAATTTAAACATGGGCTATATTTGTCCATAGAAATGGTTTGCCATTTTCGAAAATATCGTCTTCATTTGATAATTTCATGACATTTGAATGGAATAGTGTAAGGTTGGCAGCATTATTTCATACAAGTGTCATGAAATTATCAAATGAATACGATATTTTCGAAAATGGCAAACCATTTCTATGGACTAAAATAGCCCATGTTTAAATTTATTGTCGCATTGACGGCACCACCCTGTATAATTATTGTTGTGTGTTCGTAGCAATTAAAGAAATTTTTGATATTGACTTTTGTGTTCAGTGTTGACGCTTATTAGCACTTGTGAGAACTATTAGTGACATCATGGATGAAGTCACTAATAGTTCTCAGCAGTGTAAGCTAGAAATGAAACAACTTGTAGTGAACTACCAGCATTCTGAGAGCCAATGAGCGCGATTCAGAATGTACCCTGAGATGGTGAATATACACTATTATGTGGGTATAATTAATTAATGTATAGTAATTACATAAATATGTTTTCTTTTTATTTCATTTTCAATGTATTGTATTTAATATGGGTATTAAATACAATGAGAGACTGTAACTGAAAGGGTGTTTTATGTTTGTAATATTTTATACAAATAAATTAATAATAAAATGTATTTTATTTAATTTCAGTAATAAGTAACATACCTAACCTTATCTAGTACTATTGATATCACTTACAAAAATATATTTACAGTTTCTTTTTTTAATTGAGTTTTATCAAAGAATTAACCATAACAAGAAACACAGACCTCTGAGCCTTCTGATCTGAAACAAAAAAAATAAGGAATCTAATAACTTGGGAAGCCTATTTTACAAACTTTCAGTGGTAACTCGTGACAGGGAACACAACCACTCCCTTTTTAATTTCAGCCTTTTGGAACACACTGTACATTACATCTTTTTTTTCAACTCTGAGGAGAAGCTCTATCAGCCGACACCCCGGGGAGATGGGAGGGGTGTGTGTGTGTGTGGATCTCACCCACTTAACTCTTCAGTGACAAACCTTCCTAACCGCTTCCTGACAACATCACGGGATGGCCCGAAGATATTTTGCCATTGTGTCGTCAAGACAGTTTGACCTGCGGTCCTGTCTCTACTACACTGTATACATTTTTTTTATACAGCTAGATGACAAACAAGCTGAAGGCCCACCTGATGGTAAGCGTTTACCGCCGCCTTTAGACACCTGCACCAACAAGCAAGCACTTTCTTGCCTAATCGAGACCGATTTAAATGAAATTTGGTATGGAGATAGTTTCATAGTTTCGGAAAAAGATAGGAGACTTTTTGGAGCAATCATCGATATCCACGTGGGCAGAGCTGTGGGCAAAAGCTAGTATTTATAACATACAGGTCGATATCGAAAATGAACAACTTTTAGTACATTTTGTTGGCCTCAGACACCCTTGAAATTCTGACTGATACAAATAATGACATTATTTACCCTATTAATGAGCAGTGAGAACAGTAGAGGTGGTCACAGCGTCTGCATAGATGCCTGCACAGATCACAGACTGCTTTCTCACAGTAGGCACACTCTTGCATGCCAGAACCACCACAGTCGCATCTTTTTACCATACAGTTTGAGGTTTTTACCTGAGGAAATATAAATGCTAAATAATTTATTTAAAATTATAAGTTATAGAAAAGGTATATTTATCTTACCATTGTACCCGTGCGCAAAAGAGCACCGTCTTGCCCTATAAACAGTTGCTTCATTTTATCTTTGCTGAACTCCTTCCAATCATCCTTGTTTATAGTCACTAATGATTTCGGAGTTTCTGCTACATCAGTTTTCTTTGCACCTTTATATAGCAATTGTAAAGTTTTCTCTGAAAAGAAAAATACCAGTTGTTATTACGGAAAGGTCTATTAGTATTATCCATGTAACGCATGAATATTTACCGTAAACTTTTCTCAAACCGTCTTCATTGTTGTTGAATTGTTTTAATCCAAAATGAACTTTACTTTGAGGAATATAATCATTAATGAATGGATTTGAACGTTTTGCCATTACGCCACAAAAAATTCCAGTTGAATGTCGTAATTTTTAAATGCATTCCCTAAATTAAAATATACAGATACCCTAACTCTGAATTAATGTATGTACCTTTGTTATTTTGTTTTGAAAACTCAGCAAGAAGGAAAGATTATATAGTACTGTTTAAAGCTTAAACCCAAGCAATGAAGCAAACAAGCAATAGAGTAACAATAAGATTAATATTAAATAATTTTTTTCAGAAATAAAAATAATTAAACTTGTAATCAAATTGTGTTGTGCAAGCACAGTGCAAAGAGAATATAAAACGCTACGCTAGAAGAGACGGGACTTCAAGGAAAAAAAAAATTCTATAGAACGTGCACGCCAGACTCATACCAATATAATAAAAATTCAGCCAACAGTCTGGCAACAATAATGCCAACATAAGCAATAAAATAGGGATGTGCTTAGTAGGGATTAGAGATATACTTTAGATTTTTATCGATAGTTATAGGTGTTTCAAATTAATATACAATGGTACTTGAAAAACTTTTATTTAGTATAATATACAATATATCAAGCTTGACTACTATGACAACATGGTAGGTTGTTAGGTTGACGGTAGGCGTGTGAATCATTCTGGATCGGCCATGAACTCCGATTTGAATTCCGACTACACCAAAAATATGTCGCGATTTTGTTGTCGATTGGTACCTACACCAAATCCTTCCCTGTCAATTGAACCCACTGTTTACATCTGCGAAAAAAATAAAGTGGTTTATTTAATGGACACGACATCGATAGGGAAATAAAATTGTACAGACAGCACTATTTTTTACTTAGGTCGGTAGGTAAATATTACTTTTATGTACTGAAATTTGTACTAAAATCCCTATTTAAACAATAATAGCTTTAGAATAGAACTAATTAACAGTCATTGGTACTTACCGATCATCATTGAGAGGAAATTCAGACCTAATATGTTCGTTTTACATTGGCCGCCGGCGTGTCTTTAAATTACATATTTCTTAACTTATTCGTTTACTCATTTAGTTTACTTCACATCACACACAATCCTTTTTGGGTCAAGCTTATTTCTTGAGGCAAAACACTCGTTTTTAATAATAATTTACATTAATTTCGGATTTTAGAAAATTCTCCAAGACAACTAAATTAAATGTCAAACGTTTTGAAAACAAGACAACAGCGACAGAGACAGATGACAGATATAAATCACCTGTTTATGAAGAGTGTCGACCACCATATTGATTGTATGGATAATGCCTTCTTTCGGATTGAGGCGGATTATACCGCCATTACTGAGCGTGCACGTTTCATACCATTTTTTTATTCTTACGAACTTGCGCTAGACTGGCACAGTGTGCAAGTGTATCCACAGATTAGAAAGAGTATGTCTAAAGAGTGTATCTATCTAAATATATATATATATTTTTTCAGTATAACCTGTTTGCAATTAATGCACAGAATGCACAGATGTCTAAATAAATTGTTCGACCTTTCGGGGAAGGCAAAGAGCAAGCCTATACAGCCACGTAGTTGCTTTTTCTTACAAGTCGACATTTATTATGTAATGATTTTCTTAGTGCTCATCAATAAAAATACTTTTTTCACAAAGCTAGACAAATTTCACAATACAGTGTTCGCTAAGACACTATTTTGCAATTGTTGTAATAAAAATCTTGACCGTGCCAAAAAAACCGTGTTGTTCGCGTAATCCATACAGCCATGTTTAATGTATCCTCTTTAAAATTTTTGCAATGCGAATAAAAATGTAACACGATTCATGTAACGCCGTTGAAAATGCATTTTTCACAAGTTTCCGATAAAAATAACTATAGAAATGTTTAATTATTTTAACGTTTCTAAAAAATATATGACATAAGCACGATGTAATATGGCTACACTGCCAACAGGGCACCTTCGATCAATGGTTTTCTGTCAACAAATTACTTCTAAAATATTTATGAAATTAAATACAAACCTTGTTGATATTTCCACGATTGTATTCTAACGTATGTATTCGTGATTATCGTCTGTCGAAAATTCCTTTTCATCGTATAGGTTACAAAAATAGTGAGAGTGAAAGTGTTTCATGTGTCGTCAGATTCCATGATAGTGACGAAGCTGTTCGCATTAGTTGAAGCATATGTGATCGGCTACTTCGCGAATGTTACGTAAGTGGTTGTAGTTGACGGCATGTCGTGGATGAAGCGGCCACAGGGTGGCGCGCCGCCGCCACCCGGATCTGACCAGCCGCCGTACAGCGCTCCCCAGGTGAGTACTGCTTAGGTTACTATTTAGGCACGGACGACGTAAACAATGACGTGGTCTATTCTCTCCCATCATTTAATGTATAGTTTACAATTGCAGCTATGAACAGTAATTTTTCTATGGTTGTACTATTTTATTTTTGCTTTATCATGTTTTCTTTCATTTCAGTCATATGGGAGTCAGCCAAATATGTACACCAATTATCAGAATGACAATCCCAGCAATCCTCAACAACAACAATACTGGCAAGCACAGCAACAGCAGCAGCAGCCCCAGTATAACCAACAGTATGGTCAGGTTTACCAACAGCAGGAATATGTAGCCAATGCCAACCAATATTATCACCAACCAGCTCAATACAATCAAAGCTATAATCAGGGATACAATAATGTCCAGCAGGGATACCAACAAAGTTATTATCAGAACCAAGGAACTCAACAAAATTATCCACAGACTAAACCTAATGCTGACAGCTGGGATGATAACTGGGATTGGGGGTGGGAGGATTCAGCCAAACAGGCACAAAAAGCAGCTGCTCAGAATGCTGCTCTAGCACCAGCACCTCCATCTCGACAGGCACTAGATAATGCAAATGTAATAGATGAGAGTTTTGCAACAAATGATAGCTGGAACTGGTCAACAGAAAATAAAACTGAGGCTGCTATAGCGCCTGCAGCTGCAGTATCTAATCCTGATAATCATGTACCAACAACCCTGCCAGTTCAGAATACTGCTTTAGACAATAATCCTGATCTCAATAAACATCCTCAGAGTGCGACAAGTAACATATCCGGTGTTCAATCACAAGATAATATAAAAACTTTAAATGATCGAGAGTTAGTTCAAGAACGATTGCCAAACCTTGCACTTGGTAAACGCTTTCACCTTGATAATTTAACACCTCAGTGGTCTATAGAGTCACAAATGTCACAAGAATCTAGTGATGGACCACATACACATTCTGAAGGGACCTACAGAAGTGAAAACCAGTCTAGGAATTCTAATAAAAGCAGTCCTGGTTTGAATACTGAAAATTCAAATTTTAACTACTCACAATCTGGAATAGAAGAATTATATCCTCGGAATGCTGAGTGGAGCAAACACTCGGCAGATGAACCAACATTGGTAGATCAATTACCAACTCAGAACAGCAGGCATGACAGTCATGATGATTTGTCTAGTTCTTTACAAGAAATGAGCATAACTAATATTGAAACTCCAGCACCAGACTCACTGTCAATAAATAAAGAATCAGATCTAAGAGTTATGCCAGAAAATATGGGTATTATACAGCAGGCACCACCTTCTGCCTCACCTGCTCCCCAATCGGCTCCACCAAATGGCAGCTTGCAGCCACCTCCTGTGATCCCTACAACATTATCTCAATCATCCTTTAATTTACCTCCAACTTCAGCACTGTCCCCTCCACTTTCTTCCCCATCAGGTATACCTACATCTTCATTTTTGCCTCCTCCTCATTCTTCTTCATTAAATCTAGCCCCACCTACTAACTTTCCTCCTCCTACAACATCCCAGAATCCATACAAAAATGCTGGACCATTTTCTCACAAAAACATGCCGAAATCATCATCCTCGAATCCTTTGCAGGCATTCCCTTCTCAATTGTCTAGTACAAATTTAGCCTCTCCATCTGTAGTGAATAAAGTGTCTCAACATAATAGAGTTACTGTTGGGTTTGGTGCTAATTTAGAGACAACTCCAGACAACTCTGAGAGACCTGATCAACCCCAAGTGACAGCTTTTAGGCCAATGCCCACTACTCCACAAATACCTGAGAACCTAGAAGTAGCTCCCCAAAATGATAGGAATGAGTACCTGCAAACAGCACATTTGTCTAGTGGGGACTATGGTGAAAACACAGACTTCAGTCGGAATATTCCACCACCTGGCTTAAGACGACTGGTTGTGGGACAGCAAGAATCTGAATATACCCAAAACTTAAATTTGGCGGGTGATGAACCTCCACCAGGACTGGCGAGAATGGTTCCCGGCCAACAAAATGAAACTCAAGGAGGTTATAACCAATCTGGTGACAATTACATGGACCGACACATTGATGGACAACCAATGGACAGCAATGATCGTCCCTATAGACAAGCTGATGGGCAGCAAGTATCTGATAGTTATAACCATCCTCCATCATCCAGAACTTCAGAAAGGAGGCCCATAGGTCTAGATAGAATGGTACCCGGTGAGCCTAGCAATAATGACTACTCTCAGTATCAGGGTAGTCCGTATGTAGGCTCCAATGAGCAGAGAGTCGTAACTGGAGTGGATCACGAGTACGCAATATCGTCGGAGGCCGGCCCCGCCGATGTACGGGAGCAGATCATGGACGGGTCTGAGTATTCCGAACAGACTATGCGAAATCCGTCCAGGACTGTGATTGGAGCTAGAGAATCCAGCAATGATACCTCTCCCGATTTCGGCTCCAGGTCTGAAGAGCAACAGAGGGAGGTCGTCATGGAAGGTGAAAATTTACAGGATCTCAGTATGATTTCTTCTGGAGATTTGTCTCACTCGAGGGAACAAACGTTAGACGGCGCCGACGAAAACGTAGAGATCGGCGCGGACAGGGGTCAGGCTAGACCCGACCGGGCGCCGGAATCTTCGGAGCAGTCGATGAGCGGCTCGAGGAGACAATCTCTGAACCACGCGAACACATCCGGAGATGACTCTGAGAGAGACAGACTGGTGAAATCGCCGAGGAGGGATAAGCATAAATCATCTAGAGATAGAGACAAAGAGGGAAGGTATTCCTCTAGGGGTGATCGGAAATACAATAGAGAGTCAGAGAGGAGGTCGGGGCGCGACGATCGGCGGAGCGATCGTGACAGGCGCGAGCTCGACCGCGAGCGGCCGCACGAGCGTCGCCGCGACGACAGCGCCGAGGCTCGTCGAGCGCGCCGCGACGGCCGCGACCGCGACCGCGACCGCGACAGTCCCGACCGACGACGCGCCACCCGCGACCGCGACAGCCCCGACCACCGCCGCGCGCGACGCTCCGCCCGCCACCGCTACGAGACAGAAGACACCGACTACTACAGCGATAGGGAGAAATACCAAAGGTTACTTCAATTTACATTTAGGAACTGTAAAGGTACCATTCCGATATTGGCGAAAGGGACCAAGACAGGGCTAGCCACGCGCGATCCGGTCACGATCGCCAACATCGAAATGTTACATTAATACTTTATTCAAGGAATATAGCGAAGTAACTGATATTTATAAAAATACGTATCCACTGTTGTAGACGTCAGAGAGAAGGGTCGTACACGTCGTCGAAGCCGCCGCGGCACGACGGCGAGCGCCGCTACCGCGACGAGCGCGACAACCGCCGCTACAACACTATCGAGCGCGACAGTGCGCGCGCGCACCGCGACCGGTACGACGACCGCGACCGCGAACGCGATCGCTTCGAACCCAAGTACCGCGACATCGACCCCTCGCGGAAGTATGGCAACCTGCGCAAAGAGAGGGAGGACGAACGCAAGCGAGGTATGACACCGAACCACATTATTACAAAACATTTATCTACAGGTAATCAGACAACGGGCACGGGCTGTGCCATATTATTGTCAGTCTTAGCTTTACACAAATTACTAAAAAACTTATAAATATTTGAACAGTACCTAACTTTCTTATTTATTTATTACATATTAATATTCTAAGTTATTGAGTACAAAACAAATTCTAGTTATGTATATTTATTTTATTATGCACACATTACACATTATATTTTATTTATTGTTTACACTGCATTAATTTAATTATATATTTACACAAACAGATCATGATTTATTTTTGGACTCACAGACTGACCGTTGTTTTGTGTTTGTTTTTCAGTCGTGACATTCTCGAGCGATGCGAAATCTAGTGATAGTAGTAGGAGAGAAGGTACAATGAACAACATAATTTGTTTGTGCCATGCAGTGTACTGTCGCACACATCACGTGTATAATATGCATGCCACTGTTTGGAGTTGTGTAACACAAAACAGCTTATGAGCCATCTCCAATACTTCGCTATCATGAGATTGTCGCTTTCTGTTATCTACAAATAATTATTATTCATTTATTTTATTTCTGATGGTTATTAATTAGCTGACAGTGATTGGTTTTCAAAATATGTTCAATGGTGATCATGAATGTAGATTGATATACCAATTAGTGTTATTTGGCGCTCATTCATTCAAATTTCTTTTATCATACGGTTATTTTACGCCACCTTACCCAAATTTACAGAATACAGTATGTACCAATATCTATATCTAGTTGTGTTCATCTGTTCCAATTTAAGCGCTATCTTTTAGTGTCTCTTAAAATCGCCGTGCGTTAGATGGTATCTGTTATCAAACTATCTGTACAGCGACACCCGTTCGTATTTACTTATCATTTCGATGCAGAAATGCCTCCTACTACATACTATAGGTACAGGTGTTTAAACTTCAGAAACATTTTTGCTGCGTTCCTTACATGACTTATAATAACATTTTGCTATTTTAAATTGTCATATTCATTGGTCACAATCACAATTAAAGTGTTTAGTACCCTCTTTACTTTACGTCTGTACACTTAATCCTTCTAACGGACGCTGAGCCAGCCGGCGGGTCCATCCGTCCGTAATTATGCTGTCCACTCCGTAAACGGGACAGACTTATGTGGTGCATCGGAACACCTTATTGGCCGATTTTTATAACACTTTTTCATGCTACTTTTATATGATCTTGACTTAATGAAGCGATGCGGTTTATAGTTACGTATTGCAATTTAATGATCGGCTACCGTATGCACGTGCGTTTCTTTGATATTAATTGCTTTTCATTCTTTTAAAACTTGAAATATTGATTCATTTCGCCCACAAAGTCTTGCTGGTGGCTAGCTTTGCCGCCACAAAGAAAGTTAGCAACATGGTAAAACCAATGGATTACACAATTTTTCTCTGAGAGATAAATTAAAAAATGGTTGCACTCATTAAAATTTAATCTAAATTTATGTGCAGTACTTTCTCTTTTCCTATCATCATATCAGCCGAGAGACGCCGACTGCTGGGCATAGGCCTCCCCCAAGGATCTCCAAACCGATCGGTCCTGCGCTGCCCTCATCCAACAGCTTCCCGCGACCCTTACCAGATCATCGGTCCACCTTGTGGGGGGCCTACCAACGCTGCGTCTCCCGGTACGCGGCCGCCATTCGAGGACCTTTCCGCCCCAACGGCCGTCAGTCCTCCTCTCAATGTGTCTTGTCTACGTCTTTTCCTATAAAAATAATAAATATTAGAAATGCCACACTACTTATTTAAGATCTGTCGTGGCTACGGTAACCACTTAAAGTTAGAGCACGTGTCTCTATAAGCGAGGTGGGCCGTCAGCTCGCTTGTCGTGTAGAGTTGGGCGGGGTTAGATAGTGTCTGTGATACATGGTGTCCGCGCAGGCGAGGCGGCGTCGCCGCAGCGCGCGTCGTCCCGCGAGGCCGCCGCCGCCGCCGCCGACGCCGACGCCGACGACGACGACGAGCGCGCCCAGCGCCGCCGCCACGAGCGACGCTCCCGGCACCACAGGAACGACTCCTACTATACCGGTACGTCTGTGGGGCTGGTGGACCAACCATTGGGAAAGGTTGAGGTTGCAAGCAAGCAAAACAATATAAGATAAAATGTGAGCTTACTGTAATGAAATCTCTAAGCTACATATAAGAATAAAGTACTTGTGTTGTTATGTTACGGGTCTGATTATTCGGAACAAACTATGCGAATTCCGACATGGGAGAAACACTTGAGGAGTTTGGGCCATAACACTACCACCCTGGTAAAATGCGGTTTGGTAGTAAAGCGGTTGCAGGAACAACCGGGACCAACGTCTTAACAAGTTTTGGTTGACTCATCCCGGGGTGGACCACGGCGAAAGTAGCTTTGTTTTCGTAATCGAAACCACAATGCTCAAACCATTACGTCACCGAGGTCCTCGTATTTTAATGTGGCTCAGAATTATTCTTCAATTTCAATGTAGATGTCATTAGTAGTACACCATTTTGTGAGTGACTGATTGAGGTGCCTGGTTCTTGATGTAAGCTGTGGGTCCCGGCAGCTGTGAGTGTAGCGCCTGATGTGTCGCGCGGTGTGTGTTGTGCAGGGTACGAGGCGGGCGGTGCGGCGGACGCGTACACGCTGCGCCAGTACCAGTACTACGAGCAGCTGCGGCTGGCCGACCCCGCCGCCTACCTGCGCGTCTACAAGCACCTGCTGGCAGGCGACTACCGCGCCGCGCACTACGCCGCCTACCCCGACGGTCAGTGCCCACGCCCGCGCCTATGGCTCACTCACGTACACGCTGCGCCAGTACCAGTACTACGAGCAGCTGCGGCTGGCCGACCCCGCCGCCTACCTGCGCGTCTACAAGCACCTGCTGGCAGGCGACTACCGCGCCGCGCACTACGCCGCCTACCCCGACGGTCAGTGCCCACGCCCGCGCCTATGGCTCACTCACGTACACGCTGCGCCAGTACCAGTACTACGAGCAGCTGCGGCTGGCCGACCCCGCCGCCTACCTGCGCGTCTACAAGCACCTGCTGGCAGGCGACTACCGCGCCGCGCACTACGCCGCCTACCCCGACGGTCAGTGCCCACTGCCCACACCCGAGCCTGACACTCCGTCAGACCCATTTTCGTCACTGAGGGGGAGCAGGAGGAGAAAGTGTGTGCCACTAAACCCCTACGCGATCCATCTTTTGTTGCTTCTGCTCAAGTCACGGGTTAGAAAACATTGCGATCGTTAGTATCGGCAGGGCAGTCTTACCAGTGTCGGTCCCATCCTTTGGACCCAATCTAACGGCGTTATTTACAGTCGGCGTAAGGTGCTCTATCAGGCCTAAAATAAGTGTAAAATCTTCTCGTAAAATGACAATGCCAATTATTCTGGCATTACGAGTGCTGTATTTGTATCTTATCTTATCTTGCTCTGGGACTATGACTAAGACACAGTGCACTTCGACCTATTGGGATATTTTGTGACTCCCCTGCGTTTACTCTTCCTGTGTCCAGATGCCATTAGCCTTACCATATCTTTAGGCAGAAAGAGCCTGTAGTCTTCTGGCTTTGGATATGCCACTTCCAGAAGGCTCATTCTGGTTCTAGCCAGGGCATCACAATGACACAACAGATGCATCATTGATTGATTGCTGGCATTCACCACATGCTCGACAAAGTTGTGTTGGGGTGAGTTGCATTTCGTGTAGCATGTGGTTAGACGTTGGACATGTTCTTTTATGGCTGTGTTTATGAAACTTTGTGAAGGTGCTAGCAAGTGTTTGTAACCATGTACATATTTTTGTCAGGCGTGGTGACGTACGGCAATGAGGAGCGCGTCGGCCTGCACTCCGGCCGCTCGTCCGCCGCCGGCCTCAAGGGCGATGACACGTTAGTAAACACACCAAACACACACACAGATTGTAGTTGACTATTTTTATTTATTTGAAACTTAAGACAAATAAAAAACTATAATCAATAATTTCAACCACCTCTGTGGTCCAGTGGTTCATACCACCTATTTCAGATCTTAAAGGTCAGGGGTTCAGTTCCCGTGGGAGCAGAAAATTTCTGCTCGGTTTGGTTGGTGGCAGGGCTTTTCTAAGTCCGCCTGTCTAGCTACCAGCATCTTACCTAAGTCTGCCGCCATAACAATAATGTTAACACCAATGTTGTGTTCCGGCAGTTGGAGTAAGATAGCCTGTTCCTCTGTGGTAGTGGAATCCGGGTGTAGCTAGCTTTTCTATCTTCGGCCTTATCATCACTTAGCATCAGGTGAGATGAAGGCCAATAGCTGTGCCGATAAGAATTTAAAAAAATAATAAACAGAAAAAATAAACAATATTGTAATCAAGGGTAATCAAATTTTTAGAACTGTGACATTATCTAAACAAATGATAATAAGCGGGTCTATAATAAATTTCAAAATTATCATTATAAGCTTACATAATATAGGTTTCATTTTTCTACTGACTAAGACCTCTTAATACCACCAATTTGAGGTTTTTTTGTGTTATTACTCCACACTACCAACCACTGATCCACACACACTTATAAACAAACAATACAAGTAATTATCAGCGACTATATTTGGCACCTGTGCAAACTTAAAAATATGTCTCTATTCATCCATTTTGTTATACATTTGTATCACTGTTTAAACAGCGCATGACATATTAATTATTATTCATGGCTCCAATCATGGCTGTGTTTTATACGTTCGTCATATAATTACCAACATTGAAAAAATGGCTGGCAAATTTAAATAAATGATCTCGTATGCTTTGCGAAAATTGAACAAATAGTTTTTATTTATTTATTACAATTTATTAACGGGGGAACTCATGGCCTTCATGTCACCTGATGGTAAGTGAAGATAAGGCCGACGATGGAAGCGAGCTACACCCCGATTCCTCAACCACAGAGGAACTACCTAGTAAGATACCCATCTTACCTCCAACTACCGAAACACAAAAATGCTGTTAACATTATTGTTATGGCGGCAGACTTAGGTAAGATGGTGGTAGCTAGCCAGGCGGACTTAGAAAAGCCCTACCACCAACCAAACCGAGCAGAAAATTTCTGCCCCCGGACCTCTAGATCTGAGGTAGGTGGTCTCAACCACTAGACCACAGAGTCGGTTAAGATGATGATTATTAATTGATTGATAACTGCTGTGAATAATTAATAACATTTCGTGTCGGTTCCGCTGTGGCGCGGAGATCGATAGCGCAGTTACTTAAGTAATACGGTTGCGCAAATACTTCAACAGATTATTCAACTCTTGCAAACCGCTGCCAACAATTTGTTTTATTATTTATTTTTATAGAATAATACTCGCACAGCTATACATCTTGATATTATGATTAATTAAGTCCCCAGTTTCATATGATTTTTCGTTCACTGTACACACATGAACACATTAAAGACGTCCAGTCGACAGCCCATCAAGCCTACTAGTCCGAGCTTACTGCGTTCGTAATAGAGGCGGCTTTCGTAGTGCAACTGTTACACTTGATGTGCGGCCGTCTGTACATGTATATTTTATAATAGAGTGCTCGGGCAGGCAAAGGTGAGGCGTTCACAATGATAATTTATATCAAAGTTCGATTTATCGCGAAAGTTTGAATATCAAAGCACCTACCTTGTCCGCACAGCGTGCCTACTCGGGCTCTCTAAATATTGCCTATAGATGCTTGGAACACCTGCGAAATGACCGATTTTATTACAGGCCACTTTGAAAACATGAAATCATTAAATCAGAAATACTTTGTTTTTTATTTTAAATAAAATTTTGCTAGATTTAGATTTTGGTTACAATTTTCCTAATTCAAAACATACTTATTTGGTTAAAAAATGTTTAAGTGTACGACATTAAGCTGTATAAGCTTATATATATCTTAAAATTAAAATGCTTTTTCTGTTTATAATTTGGATGACCGTGGTTAAAACATGATTAAAGATTACAATTTTATTGATGTAGATGATCTCTGATACAGTTCACATTTTAGCAGTTGGCTTAATGAATAAAATCGGAATTGATTTAAATTATCACTTATATATTATGTATATACAATGGTGTAAATGATTAAAGACAGACGCACGTACACGCATTTGTTGTACGCTTCGGGCTCTACTGTGCGTCACGCTTTAATATATTTTCAAACATTAGTTTTAGAATTTAATTTCATTATTTACATATATTAGAAATCTCACCATCGCATCACCATAACCGATAAGCGTAACGCATTGTATACGCTGGCACATTGTTTTGGGGAGGAACCGAACCACGATTATTGCAATATTTTATTCCATTTTTTTTAACAAGTTATGTAAGTTTCCATTGAACAAAAGTGTATTTTTGTTGGTAAAATATAGACAACATATTCTGTATACAATTTTTACACACATCAGTGGAAGAGCCTATAGTAAAGGTTCGCTCCTATTACGATGATATTAATACATATTTCAAGAAAAGTAAGTGCCTTCAACAACCGAGTGTAAAACTTGCCAAAGCGTACTGCTCATGCTTATTTATAATTTCTATTTCTATCCATCTTCAAAAGAATTAATAATAAAATAAGTAGTAATTGCGTTAGCTGTTCTGAATAAATAAATAAATTAAGATTAATAATCGTGGGTCGGTGGCATTGACATGGGTATAGAGAGGCTACCCCATGTCCATTAAACGATGAGATCTAGATTTTTGCGACCAAAGGGTTTTAAGTTACGTTCAGCGAGTGAGTGACTTGAACGGGACATGGCGTGTTCTCTGTACTTGCGTCAGTGGTCGGTAGAGGTTGCGTGTTGCGTGTGAGCGGGTGTGTGTCAGCGTGTGTGGTGTGTGTCAGGTGGCGCGCGGAGGCGGGCTCGCTGCTGGACGCCCACTCGCTGCGGACCGACCTGTCCGACAGGTACACTACACCTCGCCCTACTGCCTACACTACACTACAATCCACTAAGCCAACACAATATTGGCGTAGACCAGATGGTTAAACGTCATGTCAGCCGTCTGGTTAAATTAGCCATTCAATTGGTCGTTTAAATCAAAGATCTTTTGTGTGACTGTTTGAGTGATTGGTTTTTTTTATGACCACATATAACCCAAACGATGTCGGTTATAAGTGGTCACAAAAAAAATTACCTAAAAGCCACAATCAAACAAAAACTCTTCGGTACGAGACGATCTTTTCAATACGCCAAGTCGTTGAACGTTAAGTGAGTCTAGTTCAATTAACTGTCGCCGCTAGGCATTTAATTGCATGGCGGCGTTTAATCAACGGGCTAGGAATCCATCCAAATTTAACTAGATGGCGGCGACATATACATACATTTTGAAAATGTTATTTTATACAGGCTGTTAGGGGGGCGCTCTCGGAAACGAAGGCAGGTGGCAGTGCCGGTCACCCTAAACACTACTTGCTAAAAAATAAATTTGAATTCGCGAAAAAAAAACAGCTGTTCCATGTTCGTTTCCGAGAGCGTCCCGAGCCCTTTACACCCTGTATGCTTATTTTGCAACATTTTATTACGCTTGTAGATTTACAGAACATTATAAGCTTTTACCTTCAGCAGTTCTTTTAGACGTATATGGTTCACTTCACTCATTAGCCTTAACCATGTTCACGTCATTTGCTAGGTTACTTGCTGGGTTTAAGATTTAGAATTATTATAATAACGTTTTCACAAAGTGATTTTATTTTACTTATTTTTGCAACATGGGATAATTACCACGTTTCACTTATCGTCGGATCGTAAAAACATAAAATATTAAGGCCTCACCACACAGAAAGCGGAGCGTGAAATTACTGTCGCGAGTTGATCGCGTGCGAATTACTATGACAATACATGCAACATGTCAATTTACAGTAGAGAAAAAAACATATAAAACTATTATGCCGTTAGGCAAATTATTTATAGACCAAAAAGCGAATCAGACAACATTCTGTAAGGCAAATTCCCCAAAGCACACGTGTCTTGTCACGTCGTGGCAAAATGCGATTAGGGAAAAAATGAAAAATGGGTTCGAGAGCACCCATCTACCAAATCCAACGCGCTACTTGAATATCACACCCAGCCCAGCTTCCTGTGTGGCAAAGCCTTTAGATTTTAGCCAAGGAGAGCAGTACTTCAGAATAAATATTGTGCATCGGCAAACTTCGTATTTACGAACATGACCGACACAGTAGTATAATATAGAGCTGCTTTTACCAAATGGACCTAACGATTTAGTGTTACTTAGAAAACCAAAACACGATGGGCACAGCTCTATATGATTCCACTAAGCAATGGCGCGTGACCTCTCCCCGTTCTATTCCTGATTTGTAGCGCGCCGCTCGCACGGGTTCAACTTGCATCCTTAAATGTTTATAATAAAGTACAAATTGTCACTAATGATTATGAGAAAATTACCTTTTGTTTCTACGATTGTTTCCAATGTTGGCCGATGCGCATTATTTATTCTCCAGTACTGTGACTGCCTGTTTAAACCTTTTTAGTGTCTTTCGTGCCGACTATAGTGCAATCAGCATCAGAAACATCTGAGCTCTCAAAGTGATTAGAAATATCTGCACTGTTTCAGAAAACCAATCCTAACACTACAGAGATAAAGTCGTATTTTGTTTGTAGCATCACTTTCTCTAAAACATTCTACTTGTTATTGAGCACTCTGAAAGCTCAGATAATTGTTATGCTGACTGTTCTTCGGCTGGTGTATTTTGCGCATAACTCTGTAGAACACACGCCGAACATTGTATCTCGTTCTCTTAATATAACTAAACAGGACGGCAACATCTGGTCTGACATTTAGAAAGGTTTGTTCAATTTTCGATCTTAATGAACGTGATGAAATGTAGTTTTGAGGAAGCACCTCCGTACGCGCATCTTTTTCCTGTACATACTGAGAGAAAGAGATATATTTAAAGATTAAGAGTGTGTCTGAAGAATCAGGCATCGTTCAAATAGGGACAGTCCACTGTATTGGATTACCCATCTACTCCAATCTTTATTTATTACGAGACACATCACTAATACAATCACAGAATCTTTAATTTAATAAGACAAGCGAATGCAATGGATTGTGTCTATTAAGGCGATAAAACCTGGTCAGGGTCGCGGGGAGGCGTAGGATGCAGACTGCTTAAAACCGATCCGTTTGGAATCGATGGTGGAGGCCTTTGTTCGTGAAGAGAAAGTAACAGTAACTTGCTTTAGATGGGCCCTGTATCAAAAATTTTTGGGGGCCCTATGATAATTACACAAAGTGTCGGGTTTCATGTGGTCTAAATGAAGACCATCGATGGAGGGGCTCATGGTTTTTTGAGAAAATATTTAAAGGATAAGTTTTTGAAGTATGTCGTTTTTGATATGTGATTTTTCGAAGTGAAAACCTTCTAAAATAAGTAATATAAATATCATCCAAATAAAAAAGATGTTTATATTTTCCCCCACAAATTATTAGTCCGAATTAAACACTGTATTATTAATCTAGCGGATTTATACAATATTCACATTCACAAAAAAAATTAGGCCTGTAGAATAACAGAAATTTAAAAAAGTATGCAACATTTCGGGTACCTATTATCGACAAAAGGAAGTATTTTCTTGCAAACTAAATTTTCGCAAAACATACATGGGGGTCCTTTGGGTAACCCATGGGCCCCTCCTCCGATGGTTTTCTTTGGATCGCATTTTTTTTACGGCGGAAGCTACGCCCCTGGATGATGCCAATAGTGGCTGAGGCATTGTCTCTGGTGTAAATGGGCCATATTGTGCATTGACCGCGGCAGGGACCTGGCCACGGACGCGTCGCTCAACCTGCAGCTCGAGGAGTCGACGGTGCACTCGGAGCGGACGGCGCCCTACCGCTACTCCACCGCGCATATCAAGGTACCGACGTTCATGCATTTTATGTGACTACGTTTTTATCTCTTTGATGTCTTGGATGAAGCTTGTTTTTACCATCTTATGATATTTTGAAGACAGAATAGTGCCATATAACGCGTATTTTGTTCAGTTAATCTTTACTGCAGGGTGAGTATGGAGCTTTCGATAAGCATAATGAGACGTTTCATCACGATGGAAACCGTTTTGTCGAGTTCAAATGTTTGTGTTTGCGTATGTATGTATGTGTTTTGTCGATGTAAAATTTGGATTGTAGATCCATGCTCGCAGGGCTGTTGAGATAAGAAATTGACTTTAGAAGTGACATCTAGGTTTCCTTCCCGTTCCCATAATTTTTCAATTTTATCCATATTTAGTCAAAGTTGTCTCTTATAGAGGGTATTTGGTATATAGTACAGTAACAAGCGGGCGGAGAAATAAATTTAACATTTCTATATGAATAGTTTGCTCAGTAAAACAAAATTTGGGGGGAAATTTCAAAGTCAGTTTTAAATCATGAATTTTTGATGACACCATAGGATGTATATCAATATGTCATCACGGGTTGTGGCCCGCTTGTCATACCATGGACCGACTCTCTATAAATTTAATAGCCCAAAAATGGCGATTGGTCCTTGGAGCGGGATTGAGGTATGTGTGCGTGTGCGTGTGTGCAGGGCAGCATCGGGTCGCGGCACGTGGTGGTGGTGGCGGCCACGTACCCGGTGGACGGGCGCCCGGCGCGCGTGGCGCTCAGACCGCTGGCAGCCGCGCTGGCGCACACGCCGCCCGCCCTCCGCCGCGCCGCCTACCCCGGCCCGCTGCTGCGCGGTGAGTACTGGCTCGCGTGGCCACGTGGCAGGCAGCCAGCCGCCCGCCTACCCCGGCCCGCTGCTGCGCGGTGAGTACTGGCTCGCGTGGCCACGTGGCAGGCAGCCAGCCGCCCGCCTACCCCGGCCCGCTGCTGCGCGGTGAGTACTGGCTCGCGTGGCCACCTGGCAGGCAGCCAGCCGCCCGCCTACCCCGGCCCGCTGCTGCGCGGTGAGTACTGGCTCGCGTGGCCACCTGGCAGGCAGCCAGCCGCCCGCCTACCCCGGCCCGCTGCTGCGCGGTGAGTACTGGCTCGCGTGGCCACGTGGCAGGCAGCCAGCCGCCCGCCTACCCCGGCCCGCTGCTGCGCGGTGAGTACTGGCTCACGTGGCCACGTGGCCACCTGGCAGGCAGCCAGCCGCCCGCCTACCCCGGCCCGCTGCTGCGCGGTGAGTACTGGCTCACGTGGCCACCAGGCAGGCAGCCAGCCGCCCGCCTACCCCGGCCCCGCTGCTGCGCGGTGAGTACTGGCTCACTGGCCACGTGGCCACCTGGCAGGCAGCCAGCCGCCCGCCTACCCCGGCCCGCTGCTGCGCGGTGAGTACTGGCTCGCGTGGCCACGTGGCAGGCAGCCAGCCGCCCGCCTACCCCGGCCCGCTGCTGCGCGGTGAGTACTGGCTCACGTGGCCACCAGGCAGGCAGCCAGCCGCCCGCCTACCCCGGCCCCGCTGCTGCGCGGTGAGTACTGGCTCACTGGCCACGTGGCCACCTGGCAGGCAGCCAGCCGCCCGCCTACCCCGGCCCGCTGCTGCGCGGTGAGTACTGGCTCGCGTGGCCACGTGGCAGGCAGCCAGCCGCCCGCCTACCCCGGCCCGCTGCTGCGCGGTGAGTACTGGCTCACGTGGCCACCAGGCAGGCAGCCAGCCGCCCGCCTACCCCGGCCCCGCTGCTGCGCGGTGAGTACTGGCTCACTGGCCACGTGGCCACCTGGCAGGCAGCCAGCCGCCCGCCTACCCCGGCCCGCTGCTGCGCGGTGAGTACTGGCTCACTGGCCACGTGGCCACCTGGCAGGCAGCCAGCCGCCCGCCTACCCCGGCCCGCTGCTGCGCGGTGAGTACTGGCTCACGTGAGAGGCAGCCAGCCGCGGCCGTCGCACACGCCAATAATGTAATTTATTTAAAAAGATTGATAGATTGATAAAATATTTATTTTCTTTTCTTCATCACCCACAAAAAAAGTTTGAATTTTAACAAAAAATTGCATAGGTATGACAATACACTTTAAAATGTTACTAAATAAAAAAAAAACTTACCATAAAAAATGGCAATTTCATAGGTAAAGAAAGGACCTAATACTAATATTAATTAGTTTTTTTAACGAAAATATTGATTCTTAATATGTCAATTTTATGAGATTTTTAATTTTTTAATAAAATTTATCAATAGACCAAATCAACAGCTAATTGTGTCTTAAAAAAAACTTTACTTTCACCTCAACTAGCGTGGAAGAAATTGTTTTTTTAGCAATCAAATCACCTAATCGTACTGTTTTATGTTTGTAGCTCTAAGTTATGTATTTAGTCTTTTTCCTGCAACAAAGAATATTTATTATTGACTCTCATACAGGGTGTAGTACTAATATAGTCCGTGATGCGCAGGAGTGACTCACAAGAAGAGCGTGATTGAGTACTGCGAGGGGCGCGCGCGCGAGGCGGGCGCGGTGGCGCTGGGCGGCGAGGGGGCCCCGCGGGGTGACGGGGCCCCGCGGAGTGACGGGGCCCCGCGGGGTGACGGGGCCCCGGGGGGCGCCGAGGGCCCCGCGCGGGACCCGGTGGGGCGCGCGCTCGTGTGGCAGCTGCTGGCGCTGCTGCTGCGGCAGAACGGGGTGACTGCTCTTTATACATCTAACAAACCCTCGCACCAATACTTACACAATCTCCATTTTAAATGTTTTACACCAGAGACGTTTTATTTATTATTTTAAGTGCTTGAAACTTTATTATTACAGTTTTTTAGAGAGGTTAAACAAAAAACCGCATAAATATTTAAACAATACGAGATAGAACATTATTGGCGTGCAGATTAAAAATCTTACAATCGAACATAATTATGTAAGCGTCTAAGAAGTACAGACGTAAATAAATATGGCGGCGCTTTACGTCATCTCACGCGCTATTGTGATTAACTACTTGTGCGGTGATAGAACACTTATGTATATATATTAATATTAATGCTAACATACACGTTTGGACACAATCAGTACATTTTATACAAACAAACATTTAGTATAAATTGAGTAATGTTAGTTGACAAAAATCTTTACATCTATTTAGGGTCCAAATTTCAAGAATTAAACACCATTCGAACAGAAATTTCAACCTTATTGAAACTTCATTTAAAAGTTAAATTCGTTAAAATAGTTGATTGAACAAATAAGCATTCATAATTATGACGAAACATTGCTGATTATCAGACTTGCTCTTGGCAAATAGATACATCCCATTCGTGTTAAACTTGACATATGGTCTCCCCAGGTCGTGGTGGGCACCGACATCTCGGAGCTGCTGATGAAGAACGCGCAGGAGTTCGACTACGCCAAATACTCCAACAACACACAAGGTTCTATTCAGCTCTGCTCTATTCAGTCAGTCTGTCTGTTTGTACGCTTATAACTTGAGAACCACTGCATTTGCAATACAAACATTCAATGATCTGCTCCTACCGGAATTCGTACAGTGTTTTCGAGGACTTACATGATTTGCATTACGGTACATTTCAGAGTATCGTCGGGATTCGTCGCTGTCGGGCAGTCGCGAGGACGACGACACCAATGAACCTCCTTCCGAACACTCGCGTAAGTCTTATTAGATGACAAAATAAGCACAGTATTAATAGTTATTTTCAACACATTTGCTCATTAAATGCATTTACGAAGCCTTTATACATTGTTCGAAAGTTAAAAATTATGCACTATACAGCGGAGCGTCCGGTAAAATAGGTACTCACACATGGCGCCGTGCTGATTATTTAATTTCCCTAAAAATGTAAAGAATTCCACCACTACATTGGTTTTTACAGATGAGTACACGAATGTAAGCCTAAAGCAAACACGAGGACTTACTATAGTCACGAGTTTGTCAATACCAATTTTTGCACGTGTGTCATACAATTTTTTTCAACAAATTTGCGAGAACACAGCACGGTATACATATTTCAATAGTAATATTATTTTGTTTTTAAATATCAGCCGAAAAGTCGCAACAATCTTTGGCGTCCCTTTTATGAAAATGGAGCTTATTTGCAAATTACGCCATAGCATGCGCGTGTCAATATCTCTTTAGTATTGAGACAATCGTATTGAGCTAAAGCACTTCCAAAGAGGTTCGATCATTCAGCCTATTCATTATCATTATGTGAAACTCCTTGGTGGAATTATTTACATTTTTTAAGGAAATCTAAAAACACGTAACAGATACTTTCTTGTGAGTACCTATTTTACCGCACACTCCGTTGTATGGTGCGTAAGATTTAACTTTCGAACGATGTATACAAGGCTTTGTAAACGTATTTTTTGGGCAAATGTGTTGAAAATATTTATTATGAATTGATTTGTATCAATTGTAGCGGTAGGTGAGGAGTCCCCCGTAGAAGCGGGCGCGGAGGCGGTGGCGGAGGCGGTGACGGAGGCGGCGGCCGTCGACCGGCTGCGCGAGCTTCTGACTTACGGCAACCGCCAGGAGGCGCTCGGTGAGTCCATTGGCTTATGCCCACTTGAGGGTAGCTCGGAGATGATAATATACAGGAACAATTTTTTTTAATATCAATAGTATTCGAAGTATTAATATCATTGTTTACACGTTTCCTGAGATACAATTTAATGATATCTAATCAAATTATTGCAATTAATGCAATAATTCAATTATCATGTCAAAAAATCTTATATTTTATAGTCATATCTGAATTTCTAATTAATTTGAATTAGAGTTACCAATAATTTAGACTAGAAAAGACTAGGAAAATCTCGTGGGTTGACTACTGACTTCTCTAAATATAACCACTTTACCAGACATTGCTTTTTTATATCCAAAGTTGTCAGACCAAGTATTAATTACGAGTTTAATTAATAAAGTAAAGTGGTTCAAATAGAAAGTTAATCAAATAATTTCAATCAAAAAAAATATTGTTGAAGTTGTACTGCTTTGAAAATTAAAAAAATGGTCATATTTTTTTTTCACAATATATTAAAAAATGTTAATGATATTAGATTGCTGACATCAATTTAAACAACTATTATTATGACAACTATTAATAAAAACATATTTAGTACATAGTTATTATCAATTATGTCAGTATGCCCATACATGCCCAATTACTGGGCATGGACGGCATTTCATCTTAGGCCCCAGGATGACAACGCACCTGCAATATCAAGTGATTTTTCCTTGTTATTGCAGGTGTCTATAGGCGGCGGTAACCGCTTACCATCAGGTGGGCCGTCAGCTTGTTTGTCATCTAGTAGTATAAAAAAAAAAAAAAAACTTAGTAATATGGAAACATGTGACGTCACCTGTTCCGTAGATTTTCTATGGAGCGTTTTTGGACGATGCGCCGCAACACATCAAACATACCACTATATCTGTGAAACTATTGATCTTAGACATACTATTTATTTTGCAATATTTCTTTATGAGTTATAAACTTCTTATTTATGATGAAATAAAAAAAAGTTGTCAACTACCCTATTCCGTGTTCATGACTTATGACTAGCGGTCAAAATGGTTTAGCGTTAAATTTTATACAAGACCACCGTGTGACGTAAGCGTTAAGTGCGCTTACGTCACGTCCTGCATAAAATATCAATATTGGAAACAAACAAACCGACTTTGTTAAGACTTTATTTCTATGTATAGAGCAAGTTACACTAGTCTACATAGGTGTCAGAGGACTTTTTAAAAAACAGTATTATAGTTGAGTAAGAGTGTTGATTCAGTGGGCTGATGGCGCTGGTCTTCGTGTTGATAGTAAAGTGATGGCGATTAATGAGTACTGCGGCTTTGTCGATAATTAAGATATAATCAATTAAAAGTCGCAATATGATGCCAGGCGAATCTATCCGTACACGGGTAGAGGAGGAAGAGGCTGAAAGGGTTGTCATGAAAAATAATGCAAAATAGAGTAATTTTTAGCTTGACAACCCAAAATTAAAATTGAAAAATCAAAATCATAAATATATTTATTCAAAGCTCTTTCGAATTGTCAACACTCTATACTATTATATTTATTTAAACAAAACGAATTAACTATCTGTCTGTCTGTTGTTTGTCAGTCTGTTATGTCTGAATTTCCGTTAGGTAACAATGTCAAATGTCTGTTTTTTGTTTGTTCGTCTGTCACGTAGACATAAATTTAGAAATATACACCGGTTCTAAAACAAACTATCGAGAAAGTTCAACTCGTGCAGTCACTCTATTCAATGTAGATTTTTCGAAGAATCCTGTGACCACTTCTTAGATTAGCCCGACTCGCTCCCGCATGGCAAGCGGTTGTGAATCGCTTGGTTCGTTTCCAATATTTTGTTCGTGAGATGTGTGTGCGGGCTTGCGCCGTGACCTCCGGGTGTTTGTCGCCAGAGTGGGCGATGGGTCGCGGGCTGTGGGGGCACGCGCTGCTGCTGGCCTGGTACAGCGAGCGTCGCGCCCGCGCACACGTGGCCGCGCGCTTCGTGGCCGCGCTGCCGCCCGCCGACCCGCTGCACACGCTCTACAGCGCGCTGGCCGCCCGCCAGCCGCCCGCCGCCACGGTCAGTACCCGCCCCCGCCCGCCGCCCGCCGACCCGCTGCACACGCTCTACAGCGCGCTGGCCGCCCGCCAGCCGCCCGCCGCCACGGTCAGTACCCGCCCCCGCCCGCCGACCCGCTGCACACGCTCTACAGCGCGCTGGCCGCCCGCCAGCCGCCCGCCGCCACGGTCAGTACCCGCCCCCGCCCCCGCCCGCCGCCACGGTCAGTACCCGCCCCCGCCCGCCGACCCGCTGCACACGCTCTACAGCGCGCTGGCCGCCCGCCAGCCGCCCGCCGCCACGGTCAGTACCCGCCCCCGCCCCCGCCCGCCGCCACGGTCAGTACCCGCCCCCGCCCGCCGACCCGCTGCACACGCTCTACAGCGCGCTGGCCGCCCGCCAGCCGCCCGCCGCCACGGTCAGTACCCGCCCCCGCCCCCGCCCGCCGCCCGCCGACCCGCTGCACACGCTCTACAGCGCGCTGGCCGCCCGCCAGCCGCCCGCCGCCACGGTCAGTACCCGCCCCCGCCCCCGCCCGCCGCCCGCCGACCCGCTGCACACGCTCTACAGCGCGCTGGCCGCCCGCCAGCCGCCCGCCGCCACGGTCAGTACCCGCCCCCGCCCCCGCCCGCCGCCCGCCGACCCGCTGCACACGCTCTACAGCGCGCTGGCCGCCCGCCAGCCGCCCGCCGCCACGGTCAGTACCCGCCCCCGCCCGCCGACCCGCTGCACACGCTCTACAGCGCGCTGGCCGCCCGCCAGCCGCCCGCCGCCACGGTCAGTACCCGCCCCCGCCCGCCGACCCGCTGCACACGCTCTACAGCGCGCTGGCCGCCCGCCAGCCGCCCGCCGCCACGGTCAGTACCCGCCCCCGCCCGCCGACCCGCTGCACACGCTCTACAGCGCGCTGGCCGCCCGCCAGCCGCCCGCCGCCACGGTCAGTACCCGCCCCCGCCCCCGCCCGCCGCCCGCCGACCCGCTGCACACGCTCTACAGCGCGCTGGCCGCCCGCCAGCCGCCCGCCGCCACGGTCAGTATAAGTGGAGAATGCAAGGCCAGTGAGGAAGGGACCCAAGCAACCCCTTCAGCAGAGGGAAGGACAGCCGTCTACACTGAAGGCTGGGTACAGTAGAATCGTCAGTTAGTATGGAGGAGACCGCCCACAGCCGCGATCAGTGAGGTACCGACCGCGGCCACAGTCAGCAAGAAAGGAGACTAATCGTAGCCACCGTCAGTATGAACCGGAAGAGTCTGCCTAGTCACTAGAACGTACAAAGATGAACTCACCGTCTTTTTGGACGCGAGAAATAGTAAAAATGACAATAATACGTGAAGCTCCCTCATTTTCCTATCAAAGCCGGCTTCAATGCTACATATTACAAATATTTAAATCCTATTTTTTTTAAATAATATTGTAGAAGGTTTCCGTCAGATAATAGGCGACGTGTTTCTTCGAAATTAATTATGTTCTATGGTTCAACAGTATCCTTTAATTTTTACTTGTAATCTAAAGTAGAGTATTTGCAAAAGTTCCTTTAGACTGAGTGCAATATTTATAATGTGGTCGAGTGGCTAGTATCTTATTATAGTGTGTTTTTATGTGTAGTGCGCGTGCGCCGCTGGCTACGACTGGCGGCCGCACGCCGCCGTGCTGCTGGCCAACCCCTCCGCCAAGCCCGACAGCGACCGCCGCACGCTGCTCCAGCTGGGTGAGTACCTCAGGGAGCGCCCTACTACCGCTGCTGCCAAGCCCGAAAGTGTCCCAGTGTACCTAGAAAATTAATGTTGAATCAGTTCATCAATGTGCTATTCCAGTTTCTTTGTAGTAGAAAACTTGTCTTTTAAAGTTGTGGATCTAAAATATATCCTTGTGATACTCCGAATATAAACTACATAATATGTAACATGTTTGTTTATTACAGTGTGGTTTTCACGAAATTAAATATTGAAAACAATTGATTTAGTGACAGTTTCCTTTGACTTTATTTTGCAAATGATTAGAAAAAGCAAAATATGATTAACCGTCTCAAAAACCTTAAAGAAATCTGTTGGACGAATTTATGAGACATTGACGTCATCTTTTTAAAAAATACAATCTTATTATTTACTAAAGAAATAATAGCAAATATACTTTTAGCAGTGTTAGGAGATTGAAAAAATATATCCGTTTAAACAAGTTTATTACAAAACAAAACAAAATTATTAATAGTCAAAATCTGTATAGAAAATATAAGACACTACGTGTTCAAAATAATAAATTAGTTGACAAGTTAAGTAAAATTAAGAATTGTACCAACTTAAATAGAAATAATTATGATCTATATATACAAAAATTTAATTCCAAAATTGATAATCTTGAGCAGTCAATGAAAAATATGCTCAAAAATATTCAGAACCTATCACAGAAACAACTGAATTACCAGATTTTAGCTTCTAATGACATGGAGGATCTATGCAATTTTAATGCAGAGCGGTTTGAATCCTTAAATAGAAAATGTTTATTCAACCAGCATGAAAATCAACCTGCAAGTATATTATTAGGGCAACAAAATGAAGCACAGTCTTGTTCAAAAAAGTTACGCATATTTTCTGACCTTGATGAAGTTAGGGACGCTTTAAACTTGAGCAGTAATAGTAATAGTGAGTTTGTTATGTTTAGTGATGAGATAGGGAAAAACATGGGCCAGATGTTAAGCCAACAAACAGGCCAAATTGTAACAAATTTTTGTATGCCTGGTGCCACTTATTCACATATTTTAAATAGTGTTGTACGTAAAAAGTTTTCTTCTGGCACTACAATTATTCTTTTTATTGGGAGGAGAGGCAATGTAAGCATTAGTTTACTGCAAAAATACTTCAATCGGTTAACCGAAATGAATGTTAAAAAAATTATTTTATTATCTTTTCCGTACAGCAAATTATTAACACAGGGTGAAAACAACTATAGATATAAATGTAATAACAAATTGCATACTATGACTTATTATAATGATTTGATTGAAATTATTGACTCTAATATTTTTATAAGAAATTATTATTTGACTAAAGATAATTACTATCTTTCTAAATCAAAAAAAAATCACATAGCATCTTCGCTTTCATATTACATTATGAACACACAGTTTAATAGAAAAATTACCTTGATTAATGGAATGTCTTTAAACTAAGTTTTCAGACAAAAGAGTCAAACTCTGGCAATTCTACCAAATATAATAATAAAGTTATAGATAGTAAATATTATTATAATAAGTCAAAAGCCATTTCCAATTATTTAAATATTGTACATCAGAACATTCAGGGTATGGCTGGCAAGGACCTTGAATTAGAACTATTTTTAAAGTATCACAATACTCACGTTTTATGCGTTACTGAACACTGGCTGAAAAAGTTTGAATTGTTTAATATCAATGATTACCAGATAACAAGTGCTTATTCTAGAAAGACTGCTATTCATGGTGGTTCACTAATTTTAGTTAGGAATAATTACAAATGTAAGGAACGCAAAGATATTGTGACCCTCTCTATAGAACGGACTATTGAGATATCATGTGTGGAATTGGAGAACAGTGTTATTGTAGGGGTTGTAAGTCTCTACACTTGTAATAATTATGCTTGCTGTGGGGGTTACTCCGAGGAGTGATAAATAAAACCGACCCGTTAGAGTGCTGCTGATACACTGGTTTATTCAAGTAATAAATAATATAAAAGTAAGTATAAAGGTGATGCGTGTGCAAACGCATTTAGGTCAATTGTCAATTAATTAATTATAATAAAAATGCTGATTATGTACGTTGGCTCGTACATCTTGGCCACTTAAGACAAGGAACAAAAAAGGATAAATTATTACAGAGAAAATAAACCATATGTAAATAAGGTTATGTGTAAAAGTTATGCTACATTATAAAACAATTAAAAATTTATTAATCTATACGAAATACGCAATTGTTAATGTTATGTTAGATATTAGATTAGTTATAATTCACTCGCGCTATGTTCTATGTTACTATTTTTACGACACTGCTTTGGCACTTCAAAGGAAACTGATCGAGTCATATTATAAGGAGACGTTCCCTTATCGACACTAGCACTACTCACTGCTTTGCTAATAAAATGACCATGGGCCCTACTCACTTGAGATAAATGCACTATCTCACTGACACTATCACTGTGGCTGCTCTCAGGCGCATCGCGCGCCCTCGTCTCCTCCACAACCGCCGGCGCCGCAACTGCAGGTCTTCTCGAACATCTTTTGCGTAATCGAAGAAATAAAATAATGCCGGCGATCAAACTAAGTATGCAAATGATTACATACATAGCTGAATAGTGGTGAATGTCGTGAACGCTTAGTTTATTTTGAGATTGTTCCTTAAGAGTGGCTATTTGATTCTTCAGTTCATTCCATACTGCTGTATGGTTATCTTCTTCAAATATGAAATTGTGAGCCATTGACGTATTTACTATATCATTTAGAATAGATACCTCTGGTACTTCAATGTTAGTTTTTATAGTTATTTGATTAAGAAAGTTATTATGAGCAAAAAATAGATAGGTCATTAGTCTTCAATGTACAACCTTGACCGAGAGTGATAAGGCCGTTGCCAGTCAATGACTTCATTGATATGCCACCTGGGCAGAAAATGCGTACGTTGCATTCTCGGCAACATGAGAATATCCAATTGTTCCGCCTGTGCAACTTGATCCATCTATTATCGCATGGCGTTTGTATGTAATTACAAAATGATGTATTGTGAATTAAGTTATTAATTTTAATTTGACATATTGATTCTTTTATGTTATAAATGGGATTATCTAATGAGCATATTATTTTGTTTGTTGTAATTTCTGTGCATGAATGTAAATCTTTTTCTGATAAGAATATTGCTGTATCTCGCCTTAAATTAAAGGCAATATAAGGATGCTGAGGGATGATATGAATAGTTTTCTGTTCTCTTCTCAAAGGAACAGTTATAATTTTATCTAACTCGAATATTTCCTTGCTGATAATCGGTATTTTTATTTCTATAATTAAGTACTTTTTATGAGTAGTTGATGAGACCTTTAATATTTTATATAAGTCGTTAAAGTTTGCCTTCTCCACAGGTACTAATAAGTCACCCTGTAGCTGGCTAGAAATTGTAGTTATTTGTGCTTGTAATTGTTCGGGTGATAATAAGTGAGTATCTATGCGTCCATGTCTGATATCTGTTATTGTGTTGATTAAAGTTTCTTGGATGCGTCGAATATTATTTAGTATAATGTTTGCTGCGAGCGCTGATGAGGTAATATAAAGGCCGTTACGAACGTCTCGACGAATTTGACCTATTTCTAAGGACAAATTTTGAAGATGCTTATTGATAAATTTGAACTGTGTATTCATAATCTTTTCATTGCGTTGGATTATATTGGACTCTGCTTCTAGCACTAGCGTTTGATTTCTTATCAGGCTCTGCAAATGATTTTCATTTAGAGTGACCTTTTCGATGTCTTGAGAGTATTGTTCAGCAAATCTCTGGTCAAGGACACCGAATAATGAATTTGCTATGTAACCTATACCATCTACTAGGCCTCTTTTTTGCCTGTTTTTGTGCTGATATTGGAGGAGATTATTATAGTGCTGAATCTCGCTAAGTTCATGTTCTAGCTGAGATATTATACTGCTATATTGCTCCGTATCTCCTGTACATAAGTCCTTTAAATGATAGATATAAGATTGAATTTCTGATGTGCTTTTATAATAGTTTGTTAAGTTGTAATAAATAACTAGCTTCCACTCATCTCTGATATACCGTAGGTTTGTCATTTTATCAAAATATAATCCTTTTTCTGCACCTATGTGAGTGACATTATAATACATAGGATCTTGTTGTACTGTGGGTGTTATAAATACAGTCAAACATAGCAAAATAGTAGATAGACTGTACAAAATTCCCTTAGGTTTTTTCTTACGTAATCTCGAACTTTGAGAATTGTCTTGTTGGTTGCTAAGAACAGGTGAACGCTGAATATTATTTTTATTATGCTGATCTATTATTTTTTCTTCTTCATACACAGGTAACGTTACTAATTTGCTAACTGGTCTTTTAATAACGTTGTTTCTCGTTTTTAGCGAAACGACTCGTACATAACCGTCCTTTCCAGGATACAGTTCCTGCACTCGAGCAAGAGCCCATTTCCCTGGAGGTGAGTTATCATCCTTAATAAGCACGATATGGTTGACATTGATATTTTTGGTCGCAGTTCTCCACTTCGAGCGTATTTGTAATTGTTGCAGGTAATCGGATGACCATCGTTTCCAAAATTGCTTCATCATTGCTTGTATAAGTTGCCAACGACGTGGTAAAGTAAGATTTTCTATGTCACCTTGAGGTCTCGATAGTAGTGATCCGCCTACAAGAAAGTGACCTGGAGTTAAAAATTCATCTTCTGGATTTTCAGTTAGTGCAACTAATGGTCTGGAATTAAGACACGCTTCAATTTGGTGTAACAAAGTGGTGAACTCCTCATAGGTAATTTTTTGCTCTCCAAGAGTTCGTTTCAGATGGTGTTTAAAACTCTTTACTGCTGCTTCCCAGATGCTTCCTGCACTAGGCCATGCTGGTGAGTTAAAAGACCATTTTATATCCCATTCAGAAATACCATAGAAAAATTCTTGATTAATATTTTTTACTATTTCTCTGTATTCCTGTTTTAATAAGCGATTGGCACCTACGAAATTAGTGCCATTGTCGCTATACATATGGCTAGGTGCACCACGACGCGAACAAAAACGTCGAAAAGCTGCTAAAAATGCTGGGGTGCTTAAATCTGATACAAGTTCAAGATGGATTGCCTTAGTAGTAAGACAAATGAAAACTGCTACGTATCCCTTATGACATCTGATTCCACGTCCTTTGCTTAACTTAAGATCAACATGTCCAGTAAAGTCCACCCCTGTATGAGTGAATGGGCGTGACGGAGTCACTCTTGCTTGTGGTAAATCTGCCATAATTTGCGTCTTAGTTTCTGACGTATACCGTCTGCATTTTACACACATTCTCAATATGTTTTTTACTGTTCGCATGCCACTTATAACCCAATAGCGCTCCCTGATAAAGGAGAGAGTTAACCTTGGACCCCCATGTAAAGTTGTAATATGGGCTTGGTTAATAATTAAATCTGTAAATCTGCTATGACTGCTTAATATAATGGGATGCTTTGCGGAACTGCTGAGGTTTGAATTATTTAATCTTCCGCCAACTCTTAATATTTGCTGATCATCTATGAATGGGTATAAGCTTGCTATTTTGCTTTTTTTCTTAACTTGATCCTTGATTTTTAAGTTTAATAAATCTGCTTCAAAATCTTGTGCTTGTACATACTTTATAATTAGGTTATATGCCTTATTTATTTCAGATAGTGATAAATATGTATTGTTACTGGAAACTCGATGACGTAGTCGCGCGACGAAACGCGACACCCATGCTATTATTCTTACCGTTCTAGTCACTGATTTATTATTTTGTAATAATTCACAAATTAATGTTGATTGCAGTTCGTATAAAGCAACGTTTACACTTGAGTTTTTAGTCTCTATATTTGGTTGTTGATATTCTACAGTTTGTATATTATTAAATTTATTACTAAGAATCCATGTAGGTCCTTGCCACCATAACTTATGCTCAAGTAATGCTGTTACTGTCAATCCTCTAGTGGCACAGTCTGCTGGGTTGTCTTCTGACTTGACATGCTGCCACTGAGAAGCAGGAATGATTTCTCTTATCTGACTTATTCTATTTGCTACAAATTGCTTCCATCTGCTGATATCGCCATGAATCCACCCTAGTACGACCATAGAGTCAGTCCATGCGAAAATATTAGAATTTCCTTCTATCTTCAGGCTTTTCTTTACCTTTTGTATTAATTGTGATAAAAGTAAGGCTCCGCATAACTCTAATCGAGGAAGAGAGAGTTGCTTGTTAAGCGGGGCTAAGCGCGTTTTAGCTGTTATTAGAGTCGATCTAAACTCGCCCTTATCGCTTTCCGTTACGATGTAGACAACACAAGCAAATGCCTTTTCAGAAGCATCACAAAAACCATGAATTTGATATAATCTTTGTGTGTTCCCTAAATATCTCGGTATAGATAACTGCTCAATATTTTTAAAGTTTTCCCTGTGCTGTTGCCATTCAATCTGTATTTGTGTTGGAAGTTTGTCATCCCAGGATATACCTAATGACCACACTCTTTGAAATAAATGTTTAGCCTTAATGGTGACTGGTGAGAGCCAACCTAATGGGTCAAATACCTTAGAGATATCGGATAATAACTGTCTTTTTGTTTCACATTGCACTCTGTATTGTATTTTATTTTGAAATATGAATGTATCGGTTGATGGTTTCCATTGTAAGCCGAGAGTTTTTCGTGAATTTGAGCATTTAAATTGAAATGGAGTATCCAGCTGATTAGATGACAAACCTGTGACTAACTCGCTATGATTTGCTGACCACTTTCTCAGATTCATTCCGGCACCTTTGAGTATCTCAATTAGTTGACGTTGTAACTCTTTTGTTTGCTCTATGCTCTGATGTCCACCTAGAAGATCATCAGTAAAAAATGAGTTTTCTAATGCTTCTGCTGCCATTGGATATTTGTTAGCATCATCTTTAGCTAGCTGACGTAACGTTCGTATAGCTAAGAATGGTGCTGCTTTGGTCCCGTACGTCACAGTGGTGAGTTGATATTCTCGCAGTGGCTCGTCAGGAGATTCTCGCCAGATGATAGACTGCAATGGTTGATCGATTGCTCTTATAAGTACCTGGCGAAACATTTTTTCGATGTCAGCAGTAATTACATAGGGATATTGTCTCCATCTTAAGATCAGATCTTGTAAATCGACTTGCAAATTTGGGCCACATTCCATTAAATCGTTAAGACTATGTCCTGACGTAGTTTTTGAGGAACCATTGAAAACTACACGCAGTTTTGTCGTGCTGGAGTCAAGTTTCAACACACCGTGGTGGGGTAGATAATAGGTACTTATTAGGTCTGTTTCAGACTGCTTCATATGACCTAATTGCTGGTATTCCTTAATAAATAATTTGTATTCTGCTGAAAATTTATTTGTTTTTGCCATCTTATTTTCTAATTGCTTAAATTGTGCTATAGCCTTTTGTTTTGACTGTCCTAGGTTTTCTTCGTATCCTTGCTTCATAGGTAATGCTACCTCATACCTTCCGCTTTCTTGGCGTTTTGTTGTTGATATATACAAGTCTTCACAATATTGTTGCTCACGTGTTAAGCTGCTTGAATTGCTACCAATATCTTCTACCTCCCAGAACTTTGCGATATCTTCTAAATTATTCACTACTACATGGCATTTGAATGTTTTCACACTACCTGAGAGAATCCATCCAAGCCTTGTCTGCTGGGCAATAGGCGCTTGAATTGGACCCTTAATTAAACCGCTCATAATAATATCCGAGTAAATACTTGCATCTAAGAGAAGATCGATAGGCTTAGAAACATTATACTCTGGATCTGCCAAGTTAATATGCTGTAGATGCGGCCATGATTGCTTGCTGAAGGTGCTGTTCGGTAAATTATTTATAACATTTGTTATAATCAATGCTTGTGTAGTAAAACTATAGTCATTATAAATAGACTGACATTCAATCGACACGACTCCCTTGCTATGCTTAGAACCGTTACCGATGCCTGATACTGATGCATGATAACGATGACGTTGTAGCCCTAACATCTGTGCAGCGTTTTCAGATATTAGTGCAATTTGAGAACCCTGGTCAAGTAGTGCTCTTAAGGTTACGTATTGGCCATCAAATGCTTTAATTTTTAAGAGTAGAGTTGTTAGTAAGACTTCTTCATTGTCAGAAGCTACATGATTGACGCTATGATGCTTAGATGTTGTCGGCAACGATGACGTCGACGATGCAGGCGCAGACATAGGCATGCTAGTCGAGTTCAATGACTGCGTGCATACGTCATGCAACACGGTGTTATGTTCGCCGTTGCATTCCTTGCAGCGTTTTGTTGATCGGCACTTTTCATTATGCTTGAATAAACAATTCTGACATATTCGATGTTTCGCAATTATTTTCATTTTCGCATCCGCTGTCAGGTTGATGAACTTATGACATCTGTACAATTGATGGTTCAAAGTACATAATGGGCAACGAATGTTTGAAGTATAAGTCGGAGCTGCTTTAAATGATGAGAAATAACGTGATTGAATAGGTTTATTGTATGAAGGTCTTTGATAAACGTGATTATGCTTGATAAATGGGGAAGGTGCTTCTCTTTCCCTTTTATGAATAGGCTCCAAAGCGATGGATTTGGCCTCTAGAAATGACATAAATTCTACTAACGATGGTAAATCTCTAGGAGACTTCCGCGATTCCTTATAGTCGCTATACGTGCTCGCATCTAATTTTTTTGCTAAGAGGTGTACTAACAGAGGATCCCATGTATTCGTATCTATACCTAGATTATGTATTGCATGAATGCACTCAGTACTAGTGTCATATAACCTCTTCAACTCAAAGGACGTTTGTTTATGAATATTGGGCTGATTTAAAAATGTCTCGATTTGCATAGTAAAGAGAACTTGTGGGTTGTTGTACCGATGTGTTAGCAATTCCCAAGCAGTATCATAATTTTCTGAGGTTACATTAAGATGCTGAATAATACGTTCTGCTTCTCCCTTTACCTTACACTTCAGATGTTGCATTTTTTGGGCTTTAGTTAAAATGCTGCTATTATGGATTGACTCAGTAAATAAGTCAAAAAATGTAGGCCACTGAGTGTACCTTCCAGTGAAAGTCGGGATATCAAAAACAGGTGTAGCTTGTTGTATATGGACCGATGATGATAATTTTTTATTAAGGTCACGTTTCATTTGCTTATATGATCGTTCATGAGAGTTAAACTCGTCATCATAGATAATATCTCCATCCTGAAGTACATTATCAATCTGTAAATGCATGCTATCGATAATATTCCATTTCATTTGAATATTACGCAACTCATCCTCTAATTCCCATTTTTCTGAAATTTCATCCGGGTATATGCTACGAATCAATCTATCAAATGCTCTGAAATTTGTACGTTGCTGAGATAAAAGCTCGCTTACCTTACCATCTTGGCTTGCTTTATCTGCTGTAGACTTTTCCTCAATACTATAAGAGAAAATTGTACGTCGTAAGGTTGTATAATACTCCTTAACTTGTTGATAAATGTTCTCTACAAAATATTGCTGCGATCTGTCTTGATATATTTCTAACTGCTCATTGTTAACATTGAACTCTCCCCAGAGGTTATCTATCGCATCTAGACGCTTCCTAATATATTCTGGCGTTTTACGACTAGAAGAGTCCTTACTAAAGTTGGAATTTATCTGCTTTAATTGCTCAAGAATATCTGCTTGACGTTTGATGATAGTTTCCATTATGAAATATAATCAAGGAACAATCTTACTTGAATCTCACGAAGCTGTAGTGAAGTGCTGTATGGTTCAAACCAGAGTGGTCCAAACAACTGCTGCTACTGCTGCTGTGCTCTGCTGGCGTGTCCTCCCGCCTTTCGCGAGAAGCTGATTTTGATCGTCTCTGCTTGCTGGACGCTGCTGTGCGTCCGTATGCTAATTTGCTGTTCAAACTTCACGGGATAACTTTCACGAAGCACTCAGTTATACCGAAGCACGGAAAATGCTACAACTATCGAAACCGCACTATCGACAAAGTGATCGAATAACTGAGATGATCCCGCAAAAAATGGCTCGAAGGACCAAAAAAAATGTAGGGGTTGTAAGTCTCTACACTTGTAATAATTATGCTTGCTGTGGGGGTTACTCCGAGGAGTGATAAATAAAACCGACCCGTTAGAGTGCTGCTGATACACTGGTTTATTCAAGTAATAAATAATATAAAAGTAAGTATAAAGGTGATGCGTGTGCAAACGCATTTAGGTCAATTGTCAATTAATTAATTATAATAAAAATGCTGATTATGTACGTTGGCTCGTACAGTTATAGTCTGCGTTTACCGCCCGCCCACTGGTAATTTTATCCTGTTTGAATCAACAATGGAGGATGTGCTGAAAAAAATTGTTATCAAAAATAAAAATATTGTTGTATGTGGGGACTTCAATATTAATATACTTGAGAAATCTGTTTCCTCGGTTAGATTATTAACATTGTTTGCTTCATTTGATTTAATTAATCAATTTTTAGAACCAACTAGAATCACTGCTTCATCAGCGACTTGTCTTGATAATGTTTTTTGTAGTCACTCACCTATTAATAAAGCTATTCTAACAAATCTGACTTCTGATCACTTTGGTCAGATGATAACTTTTAATATAAATAAGGCTGAGATACAAAAGAAAGTTACTTGTAGGCCAATAACGGCAAATCGTATTGACCGTTTCAAAAATAATGTTATTGTAAAACTTTCTGAGCTGTCATTTGAAAATAGAAATCCTGACGTTTTGTATAGTAACTTATTTGACTGTGTTCAAAATGAATTCGAAAAAACCTTCACTATCAAAACTTTTATGTCGAACACTAAATTTAACTTCAATGAGTGGGCCACTAAAGGTATTTATAAAAGTAGAAACCAACTTTATGAATTATACGAGACTAGAAAGTATAACCACGCACCCTCTTTTGTTGACTATGTGAGGAATTATTCAAAGCTATTCAAAAAAGTATGTTTTATTGCTAAATCTTTATATATAAAAGATAAAATAATCAAGTCTAATAGTAAAGTTAAAGCTACATGGGAAGTTGTAAATCGTGAAACAGGTAAATCTAAGCCACGCGATACTAAAATTAGCTTAAAAATAAATGACGTCATTTTAAATTCAGAAACAGATGTTGCCGGTGCTTTTGAAAATTATTTTACAAATATACCTATAATAACAACATCTACATTAAATTCTTCTCCAATGGAATCTGAAGAACTTTTGAAAAAATATGCACCATGTAAAACTGATCTTTGCTTTAAATTTAACTTTGTAAATCCCTCAGACATTATGAAGACTTTCACTAAGTTAAAACAAAAAAAGTCTCGTGATATATGGGACATGTCAGTGACAGTAATGAAGAACATAATAAGCAATATTGCACCTTATTTAGCTGTAATATTTAACAATTGTGTTGAGGAAGGGGTGTTTCCAGACTTAATGAAACACAGTAAAGTAATTCCTTTATTTAAATCTGGGTGCAAAAGTGACCCAACTAACTTTAGGCCTATTTCTATCTTACCTTCATTAAGTAAAATATTTGAAAAAATAATTGAAGACCAATTGCTGTCATACTTTATTAAAAATGAATTCCTCCATAGCGAACAATATGGGTTTACTAGAGGTCGTAGTACTACCGATGCTGGTGTTGCGCTTCTCAAGCATATTTTCGAAGCTTGGGAGGTGCGCCAGGATGCCATTGGTATATTTTGTGATCTTTCCAAGGCATTTGATTGTGTTGAACACGATACTCTTGTACGTAAACTGCGTCATTATGGTATTAAGGACAAAGCTTTAAAATTAATATCATCTTATTTAAGTGAAAGAATTCAAAAGATTGATATCAATGGAGTCAAATCTTCGGGGTCTTATTTGAAGATGGGAGTTCCACAGGGTTCTATTTTAGGGCCTTTTTTGTTTTTAATATATATTAATGATTTACCTTTCTATGTTAAAAACCTTTGTGATATTGTTTTGTTTGCTGATGATACCTCTCTCATATTTAAAGTTGACCGGAAAAAGAATTGTTTTGACGATGTAAACAGGGCACTTTCGAGGGTCTTAGATTGGTTTACTTTGAATAATTTACAATTGAATACTAAGAAGACCAAGTGTGTAAAATTCTCTCTACCTAATGTGAATAATGTTCAAACCTTTTTAAAAATGAATAATGAAGAGCTTGAATTAGTTCACACTACTGTATTTTTAGGCATAACGTTAGATTCTAAGCTACAGTGGTTTGGTCATATAGAAACTCTTGCAGGAAAGCTTAGCTCAGCTGCTTATGCTGTTAGAAAAATTAGAAACCTAACTGATGTTGACACAGCTCGACTGGTGTATTTCAGTTATTTTCATAGTGTCATGTCTTACGGTATTTTGCTGTGGGGTAAAGCAGCCGATATTCAAACTATCTTTGTCCTACAAAAACGTGCAATAAGATCTATTTACAAGTTAGGCTCTAGAGATTCCCTTCGTGAATTGTTTAAAGAAATAAAAATACTTACTGTACCTTCCCAATACATTTACAGCTGTATAATTTATATTTATCAGAACAAATACACTTTTGAAAAAAACAGTGACACTCACAATATAAATACTAGAAATAAGAATAAGTTAGCTATTTTAAGTTATAGACTAAAAAAAACACGCAATTCTTTTATTGGGCAAGGTATACGCTTTTATAACAAAATTCCCGCAGCAATTACTAATTTACCACTACATAAATTTAAATTATTAGTCAAAAACACCTTGCAAACTAAAGGTTATTACACTATTAATGATTATGTGAATGACAAATTTGTGTGGAAAGAAACTGTACTCCAATTTTCACTAGATATGCCAATTTGATAATATATAATATTTAATTTATTTAATTTTATAATATGTATTGTGTTGTTGTGACTGTGCATTGTCGGACAGCCTTAAAATAAAGTTAATACTTTTGTTATTAAGTTTGTATATCGTTTCTAACTAGATATACTTTTACTATTTTTTTTTCTGTATGGCACTGCACAGCAAAATATTTAAATAATGTAACCACAACAATTGTGACTTCATATTTTGAAAAGAGTGACTACACGAGTTTGTTGCCGGAGTCTTCTCGGTAGTTCAACTTTTGGAACCGGTGTAAATTTAGACATGATAGACAGATTTACAATAAGACATTGTAAGACCATTTCTTAAATAGATATACATAATTTGTGATTTTTGACGATTCGAAAGAGCTTCTTAGGAGCCTACTTGAATAAATATATTTTTGATTTTGATTTTTTGATTAAAGGGAAGTCACTTTCACTGTATTTCAATGAAAAAGCGATTGAATGATTTTACAATCGTCAAGTTGGTTGAAGAGATTCTGGACCAGTATTTATTGAATGGCAGGCTAAATTTAGTCATATTTTTGACTGTCAAAATTCAGGGGACACCCTGTCGGCGCGCGGGCTGATCTACTCGGCGCAGTTCTGCTACATCTCTGGCGGCGTGGGGTGGGCCCCGCACCCGTCGGCCCCCCTGCAGCCGCCCGCCCCCGCCCCCGCCGCCGCCCCCGCCGGCCCCCCGCGGCTCGCGCTTCTACTGGCCGACCCCCGCGCGAAGACCTTCGCGCAGTTCGCCACCGACGAGGCTATCTTCGCCACAGAGATCTACGAATATGCGCTGTCGCTCAATCAGGATTACTGCATCAAGGAGTTCCAGGTAGTTATAAGCAGAAAAATTCTATCCTATCGTTTTAAACTGTGGTTTTTCGGTTATTATATAGTATTTAAAGTGTAATTGTTTTGTTATAATAGAACCTCTTAGAAATGTGTAAATAAGCGCTGAGGTTATCAACAGGTTTTTAACCTAGTTTAGGCAATAAGTTTTACTTTAAATTACCAACTATACTGAGCGGTAAAATAAGATTATATGATATGATATGGTATTTTTTTTTTTCTGGCATTTGAACAAAGAATAGACCTTTGTTCAACTTTTGCTTTTAACTTTTTCATATCTGTTAAGTCAAGTCTATTTGCGAAAACTGATTAAGGCATATGTGTTCTATTATATCTCATCTACAATTGTCATTCAAATGCTGTTTGTTTTCCATGAATAAATAAATAAATAAATAAGTTATAATGAACAGTCCCACCAACGTTCCCATGGCCTGTTACAACCGTTCGGTTCTGCAGGCGAAATCACGGGTCTGCGCTGCCATTTGTTAGGAGCTGTTTGACAGCGCAGTGTTAATGTACAGGTGTACAAGCTGATAATGGCGACGCGTATGGCCGACGTGGGCTTGTTCGAGCGCGCGCTCAGCTACACCGAGCACGCCGCGCGCGCCGTCACCGGAGCGCCCGCGCTCTACGCTCCTGCGCTCGTGCGCTCGCTGGCTGCGCTCGCCGACAGGTACACACTACACCGAGCACGCCGCGCGCGCCGTCACGCTCGCGCCCGCGCTCTACGCTCCTGCGCTCGTGCGCTCGCTGGCTGCGCTCGCCGACAGGTACACACTACTCCGAGCACGCCGCGCGCGCCGTCACCCGAGCGCCCGCGCTCTACGCTCCTGCGCTCGTGCGCTCGCTGGCTGCGCTCGCCGACAGGTACACAATACTCCGAGCACGCCGCGCGCGCCGTCACCCGAGCGCCCGCGCTCTACGCTCCTGCGCTCGTGCGCTCGCTGGCTGCGCTCGCCGACAGGTACACACTACTCCGAGCACGCCGCGCGCGCCGTCACCCGAGCGCCCGCGCTCTACGCTCCTGCGCTCGTGCGCTCGCTGGCTGCGCTCGCCGACAGGTACACAATACTCCGAGCACGCCGCGCGCGCCGTCACCCGAGCGCCCGCGCTCTACGCTCCTGCGCTCGTGCGCTCGCTGGCTGCGCTCGCCGACAGGTACACACTACTCCGAGCACGCCGCGCGCGCCGTCACCCGAGCGCCCGCGCTCTACGCTCCTGCGCTCGTGCGCTCGCTGGCTGCGCTCGCCGACAGGTACACAATACTCCGAGCACGCCGCGCGCGCCGTCACCCGAGCGCCCGCGCTCTACGCTCCTGCGCTCGTGCGCTCGCTGGCTGCGCTCGCCGACAGGTACACAATACTCCGAGCACGCCGCGCGCGCCGTCACCCGAGCGCCCGCGCTCTACGCTCCTGCGCTCGTGCGCTCGCTGGCTGCGCTCGCCGACAGGTACACACTACTCCGAGCACGCCGCGCGCGCCGTCACCCGAGCGCCCGCGCTCTACGCTCCTGCGCTCGTGCGCTCGCTGGCTGCGCTCGCCGACAGGTACACAATACTCCGAGCACGCCGCGCGCGCCGTCACCCGAGCGCCCGCGCTCTACGCTCCTGCGCTCGTGCGCTCGCTGGCTGCGCTCGCCGACAGGTACACAATACTCCGAGCACGCCGCGCGCGCCGTCACCCGAGCGCCCGCGCTCTACGCTCCTGCGCTCGTGCGCTCGCTGGCTGCGCTCGCCGACAGGTACACACTACTCCGAGCACGCCGCGCGCGCCGTCACCCGAGCGCCCGCGCTCTACGCTCCTGCGCTCGTGCGCTCGCTGGCTGCGCTCGCCGACAGGTACACAATACTCCGAGCACGCCGCGCGCGCCGTCACCCGAGCGCCCGCGCTCTACGCTCCTGCGCTCGTGCGCTCGCTGGCTGCGCTCGCCGACAGGTACACAATACTCCGAGCACGCCGCGCGCGCCGTCACCCGAGCGCCCGCGCTCTACGCTCCTGCGCTCGTGCGCTCGCTGGCTGCGCTCGCCGACAGGTACACACTACTCCGAGCACGCCGCGCGCGCCGTCACCCGAGCGCCCGCGCTCTACGCTCCTGCGCTCGTGCGCTCGCTGGCTGCGCTCGCCGACAGGTACACACTACTCCGAGCACGCCGCGCGCGCCGTCACGCTTGCGCTATACTACTACCACAGTCTATATAACTTTCATACAGTCAGCCAACGGGCACGTCTAGACAGAGCAATCGTGAGGGGTACGCGGGGCGAGAGGGGGGCGGTAGCGAGCCCGACATTCATACAATCACTTGGGACATGCCGGTCAGGAGTGACACATTTTAAAAGCTTTTTTCCTTGTTATTGCAGGTAGGTGCCTATAGGCGACGGCAACCACTTAACACCAGGTGGTCACCTAGTTACATAAAAATTACTAGCTATGCTGAGAAAGACTGCATATCATCATCTCAACTTGGCTCGTATCATTTTCAAAATTTTCGCGGGCCCCTATTTAGAATACAACATCAATTTTGAAATCCGAGATGGCGGACGCGATTTTTTTATAAAAAATCAATATGGTTATCATTTTCGTGGTTTTCGGGGATCCCGGTTCTGAATACAACATCAATTTTGAAATACAAGATGGCGGACGCGATTTTTTTACAATTTAAAATCCGAGATGAAATCCGAAAACCACGAAAATGATACCCATATTGATTATTTATAAAAAAAAATCGCGTCCGCCATCTTGGATTTCAAAATTGATGTTGATATTCAGAATCGGGACCCCGATTGCGCGAGAATTAGACTCTCCTATGAAAATTAATTTATATTGAGTAAACTCCAAAAATAAAAAAATGTGACAACCCTGCGGCAAAGGGGAATTAGCGGCATGATCGCAATTTCAAAGGCCCACTGGTTGTAGTAGTTACACTGTGGTATTACTATAATTACTAATCTACTTGTAAAAAATATTTTGACCATTGTGCTAACGGTACAAGTTAAGCATCAGTCCATAATATGTCGTAATGGTGTTGCAGGCTCAAGTACCTGGACCCGGCGCTGACGGAGGAGGCGCCCGACGACGGCGACAGCGGCGAGCCCTCGCCAAGACACCAGTGGCTCGACCACCTCGCGGTCAGTACCTCCTCGCAACAAAACCCTGAAAAAACAAGGAACAGACATTTTATGAGTTAAATAAGCGGATGGCCTATGACCATCCGCGGATAACCCAGTCAATATACAAGATATTACAGTCGGAGTAAATAAACTTTATTTCGATGAACAGGCACTCTCATATTTTGGTCTAATAGTACTCAATAATTAGGAATTGCAGGATTCTATTAGTGCAAGAACAAGTGTGTATAAATTAGAATTGGGTCAGTTATTTTAAATATTTATAGATAAAGATAAAGATAAAGATAAAGGATAAAGATAATTTATTTGTCAGAACATGTGTGTCATTAATTAAATGGATCTTACATAAAATAGGTACACTGTATCAACATGTCTTGCCATGAAAGGCGTACAAAAATACAAATTACAATTAAATTAAATACAACTAATATAGAGAATAGAATGTCAATTAATAAATACGGTAAACAATAATTATGTCAAAGTTAAATAATTAGGATAAAATAAATTTTAATGTTAATTATTGAATACATTTGTCACTCAGAAAATCATTTACATTATAATAACATTTGCCAATCAATAAGGTTTTTAATTTATTCTTAAATATATTAATGTCACATTCTTTTAATGAGTTTGGAAGTTTATTATATAGCTTAGGGCCCATGCCATATATGCTTTTCCTCAACATACTAGTTTTAGCAGTCTGTGCTTCCAATTTATGCTTATCACGCCTATTGCGAATGACATTGTCTGAGAGACGAGGGAATAGGTGTGGGTTACACTTCACAAACATGATTACCTCAAAAATATATAAAGACGGAAGCGAAAGAATTTTATACTTAATAAAATAAGGCATGCAACTGTCAATGGTTTTTAGTCTGAACATCGATCTTACACAACGTTTTTGCATTTTAAATGCTATCTCTCTATTAGTAGAATTACCCCAAAAGATTATGCCGAATCTTAATTTCGATGCCACTAAACCGTGGTATGCAGTTAATAAGGCATCAGTATTTAGTACAGGCTCTAATTTAAATAACGCATAGGCTGCACTGCTAAGTCTCTTACAAATAGTTTCAACGTGAGCTTTCCAGTTGAGTCTACTGTCTATTGTGAGTCCAAGAAATTTAGTTGTTTCAGTTTCCTCTATAATATTTTTAAGACTATTAAACTCTTTACTGGGCGGCCTTTGACTGAAATGCATAATTTGTGTTTTGCCTAAGTTAATCTTCAGATTATTATTTTCTAACCATACTATTATAGATGTCAAAGAATCACTTATGTCAGTATTGTAATTATTTAAATTATTAGATGCAATTGTCACTGTGCTATCGTCAGCAAACAACGTCATAGGGTGATTAGTAGTCCTAGGCAAGTCATTTATATATATTATAAACAGTAGAGGTCCAAGTACACTGCCTTGGGGAACTCCGTATTTAACTACTCGTTTTCTGGAATTGAAGGTTTCTTCTGTTTTAGTTTTTAGATTAATGCGCGATATCGAAGTATATTGTCTACGATTAGATAAATAAGATTCGAGTAATGATTTTATGTTACCTCTTATCCCATATTTTTCAAGCTTATTAATTAAAATATCATGGTCAACATAATCAAAGGCCTGGGTCATGTCACAATACAAGGCACATACTGGATTCCTTATATCAACATTACACATAACGTTTTTCAAAAAGTCAAATACTGCCAAATTAATAGATTTTTGTTTACGAAATCCTTTCTGTTCATGACATAAAACTACTATTTGGTACTGACTAACTGACTATTTGGAGAAACATAACAATGTTTCTCCAAATAGGTGTAAAATTCGCCATGAAAATATTTTTCAAATACCTTAGATATAACGGGAATAAGAGCAATGGGTCTGAAGTTATTTACTAAATTTTTGTCTCCTTTCTTAAATAAAGGTTTGATGATCGATATTTTTAACCATTCAGGATAAATGCCGGTCTCAATGCATAAATTAATAATGTAACTCAAATGGGTGCATATTAAACTAGCAACAGATTTGAGAACTTTCACTGAGATTTCATCGTATCCGACGCTGGTAGTGTTTCTGAGATTTTTTATAATTTTAAGAATATCGATTGGTAAACAAGGTGCCATAAACATTGATTTCTGTGTTGTAGGAATTTTAGATTGATATATCCCATACTGTTCAGTGATTGGTTTCGTTTTGTCAACAAAGTGATTATTAAAAACATTAGCAATTTTTTTAGGGTCTGTCAATAAAGTATTATTTGATTTAATGTCAGTTATTTGGTTTGAAGGTAAGTTTAAGTTTGTTTTATTTATTATTTGCCATGTGGTTTTTGCTCGGTTTTCTGATGTCTTCATTTTATAATTATTTTGAGCAAGTTGTGTCAACTTTATTATTTTTCTGAATACTTTTGCATACTTTAAATAATTTAATTTATTTTTTTCAGTTGGTTTACATCGCCAAGACCATAAGAGTTGTCTTTTTCTTTTACTACAGCACTTTATTCCACGGGTTATCCATTTAGTTTTTTTCACAATAGGTATGTTGACAAAGTTGATAGGAAAACATAAGTCATAAAATAATTTAAAATTTTCCATGAAATAGTTAAAAGCCTTATGACAATCGCTTATCTCATATAGTTCAGCAAAAGAAAAATTATTTAAGCAGTCCCCAAATTTAGCCAAATTCCGTTCACAATAATCCCGTTTCCGCTTTTTCCAATACTTAAGAGTGGGCACAACACTTATAGGGCATTGTAATAATTGAGCAGTATGGTCCGACAATGCTAATTCGATCACTTCCGCCCTACAACTTTTTTTGAAGGTATGTGCAATATTATCTATACATGTCTGGCTTGCTATTCTTGTAGGTTGCTTTATAGCTAAAACCAAATTATAACTTAATAGTAAACATTGAAATTCAAGAGATAAATTATTGCTTTTCATAGTATCTATATTAAAATCTCCAGCAAATACTACATTTTTATAATTCTTTGTCATTACAAACGACAATATTTGTTCTAGTTTTATAAGAAAAGTATTTAAATTAGCAACTTTAGGAACACGATATAAGCATACAATTAACAACTTATAACTAATCAACTCTACCGCACAACACTCCAATATATTGGCAATGGATAACTTAGTGATTTCAGGTATTTCTTTCCATAGATGATCGTTTCTTACCAATATACATGAACCTCCTCTTTTAATATTCTCTCTACTAAAACATGCAGCCAAATTGTAGTTTGGTATTGTCAAATGCAGCTCGGAACCAGCCATCATGAAGTGTTCTGTTAAACACAACACATCAACAGACTTCCTCTTTTCTGTTAGATTCTCTAGGTGTACTGTGAGAAGGTCTGCTTTGTTTAATACACCGGCTATGTTTTGATGTAATATATAAATATGTTTATTCAAGAAAAAAATCACTTCTATGATTTCTTGCTTTCTCTGTTATTTGTGTGTTTTGGTTTTCTTCTATTTCATTTACAAGTGATAAAATATCATCAAAAATTTTTTGCATTCCATGCAAGTTATAGTTAAAAGATTTGTAGTTTTATGTCACTCGTCCATCATATACGTACGTATATTATAATTTTCATTTAACTCGACATTTCGATGCTCTTAGTCGTTCTCCATAATCAAACCAATTACAGATTAATGTTTGTAGACTAAAAATAAATTATCTCAAATTTATTCAGAATTTATTTTTGCAAAATTTTTGATGTTTTAAATAGCCGTCAAACACATCCCACAAAACCATTCAATAACTGCAATAGGGCAAACGGGTATTGATTATTAAGGATTGTGTTTGCGGACGTGGCGGTGATATTCATGAGTAATGTGTGTGGTGAATGTGGTCTTCCTTTAGCAGGCATCGCAGCACAGCACGCCGCAGCACCAACCAGCGGGCCCCCCGGCGGGCCCACTGGACCCCCTGGACCCGCCCGCCCCGCCGGGCGCCCTCGCCCCCCCCGCCCCACCCGCCCATCACGCCTGGCAGGACCAGGTAACTACATCTACTTACAACCTCATAAATGCCTAACACTAGCATGCGTGGTTCTTTTTCAATGTGCTAGGGTCGATATTTGGTTGAAGTGGTTCTTTAATAGAAACAAACTTCTGACTTCAATGAATTATGTTTTGCTACTAAATAAAGACACATACAATTGATAATATAAACTATTGAGCGGCGTTGTGAATTACATACCATTATTGATGACATATATTTTTTTGTAATTTGATTTTAAAACTAAATAAGGTCTAACTGTTCTCATTAACCCGAACTTTACTATAGAGGCCAACTTTTTAATCTTCATACCTGAAGATATTTTTTATACCATTAAATAAATAAATAAAATGCTTTATTCGCTATAAAATGTAAACTGTATACCCTATACAGTTTACATACGATTTGGTTGGTCATCTTCGATCAAGTTTATCTATTCAACCATTTCATGCTAAGGCGGCAATCAAGCATACGGCCCACTTGAGGTGAGCGGTTACCGTAGCCTATGGACGCTTGCGACACCAAGCGTATCATTTGCGCGTTGCCGACCCTGTAATATTATAACTTTGGCAAGTTAATGTTAATTTATAGAAAATGTGCCAAAACCGTCAAAGTAACACGTGTATTATCGATTGCAGATTCAACAGCAACAGTATCAACAGCCCCCTCCATACCCCGACCCGCCGCCCGAAGAACCGTCCGACTACGTCCCGCAGTACTATCAGCCGCAGGACTATGGCCAACCGCAGGACTATGGCCAACCGCAAGACTACGGCCAACCGCAGGACTACGGCCAACAGCAGGACTACGGCCAACAGCAGGACTACGGCCAACAACAAGACTACGGCCAACAGAAGCGAGAGGGCGAGCAGTCGGGCTACGGCTACGACGAGCCGCGCGGCTACGACCCCTACTGGCAGGGCCACGAACAACACTACGGCTACGGGGAGGTGAGCATTACTCTTTGTTATTTTTTATATATATATTTACGAGGTGAGCGTTTATTTACGTGTGGATAGAAAATTGAAACTTATTTTGTGATTTTTCAAATACAATCGAACTCAGAGCAGCTTAACACTTTAGTATCATGTCAGTAACAATAGGAGTGTTTATTAGTGTACTAGTTTTTGTAATAGAAATCCTGAAAAACACCAAAGCGTATGTTCCCTCACGACACCACTCACCTGAGCCGAGGTCCGAGCATTTAGAGGCACCCAGGTTTGGTTTGTCCTGGAGACTCTTAAGAGTCAGCGGGACGCCTCCTCCGGAGGCGATGCCTGGCGATTATAAATCCTCCAGAGGTGAATTCGACTCACCAAGGTTCTCGCATCCTTAAACCCCTGGTTACGCTGTAAAGGCCATCTGCGGCCAACAGCAATAGTCCGGCCAAAAAAAATCATAGTTTATTGTCCTATTATGGAACTTTAATAATATTTAATAAACAAAATACAATTAAATCACGCTCAGGTCACCTGGTAATGAACACCGATCTCAGTGTACGTCGTCACTTGTTGTTATTATCAGACGCTGTCAAAAAGAAAACCATCTAAATCACCATAGCAACTTATCAGTTTTGGTAGAGTTAAGGTACTGCTGAGTTCGACTGTATACATAATTTAATGGACTATACTTGAGCCAACTTTGATAAAGAATACATGTAAACAAGCCGAATGTAATTTTGTACAGGTTTGTCCCTTTCACTAGCTACCTTTCTTGCCCATAACTCATACAAAAATCTTTGTCTATATCCCAACAGTTTAACTGCACTAAGATTCTGTTGAACTCCCGCATCTTACCAAATCGGGCACGGGTTAAGTTTTCAGCTCATTTAAAACAATTTTCGTCCGTTTCGTGTTAAATACGAGACGGTTTATTCCCGTCGGTGTAGTGACGTGTCGGGCGGTGTTGCGCGGGTGTGTGGTCTAATGTGTGTTGTGTGCGCCGGCGCAGGGCGGGCTCCTGCGCCGGCGCCGCGGTCCGACGGGCCGGCCGCTCGGCGCGGTCTGGGAGACCGGCGGCCGGGCGGTCCGGGAGACCGGCCGTCGACCGGTCCGGGCGGCCTCGCTGCGCGCCGCAGTGGACCGCTGGGCGTCGGGGCGGCCGCTCGTGTTCGGCGGCACGTACCCCATCGACGAGCCGGTGGAGCGCAGCTTCGACCGCTTCGAGCGGGCGCTGGCCCGCCGCCGCGCCGCCAGCGTGGAGGTGGCCGCCGCGCGCACTTTCGCCATCGACGAGCCCGTGCTTTAGGAACTGTATCCGCCTCGCTTCTATAACACCACCGCAGTCGAACCGCTCGCCAGTGCCGCGGATGGACAGTGCTGTCGCTGTGATATCGAATAGATCTGAATAGTCTCTCTATTGATTTTGACGATTTCGCGTCTGTTTAAGTTGCACGACCGGAGTCCGCCTCAATGCCGGTGTTGACATCGGAATCGTTTATGACGTGACGTTGTCATTTTGAAAGCTACATGAAATAATTTGTAAAGCAGCCAATTATTGTGTTAATTCAGACACGACAGATAGACAGACAGACATTATGACATTTGGCCTAATTCTGAAAACACACTCTAAGCCTAAATTTAAGTACACTGTATCTCTTTTTCGCAATATGTAATAGAAAAAAGATAGCAAGAATTCGTTTAGAGCTGTCAACAAAATTTAGACAGATTTCAAAGAAACCATCGACAATTTTAGACGGCATGTACGGAGGTGCCTCCTAAACACTGCGTGCGTTCAATTTTCGACCTTATCACGTTCAATAAGGTCGAAAATTGAACGCACGTTTCTAAATGTCAAATCATATGACAGCCAACCTTTTCGTATTGATATTGATAGAAAGAGATGAACTGAACTTAAATTTAGACTTCAGCATTAGGGCCATTGTTAGTTAACGTGAATTCAGACAAATAGACGGACAGACAGACACTATGACGTTGTTAATTAATAATATATTTTTATGATAGTTATAAAAATGTGTTTTCGACGATTTGAAATTGCTTCTTTGTGGCTTATTTGAATAAAGATATTTTGAATTTGTCAAAAAATTCAAAATTCAACTTCGTGACTTTGTTGACGTGCGGTGAATGCCATGTCGGTTTCAAAATGAAACACCGATGTTGATACCAATGCATTTAGGCAGTCTCCCTTCTGCAAGGTCCTCAATTAGTCAATTCGCTTTTAAATTACAGCACAAATCAGTGATTATCATCTATAGTGTTCGTTTGATTGAATTATTCGGATCAGTATTATTTATTACTATCAATTGTTTCCGGTGCATTGAGACAATGTTGTACAAAAATTATACATGAGACCGTGAGTTGAGGTCGATCGTTGTTGTACCATATTGTATTTATACAAATAACAACTATTTAATAAAATCAATGATTAGTGGAAATGTCTAGTTTTATTCTCTACTACCTTCGAAAGCAATAGTGCTTAATACATACAGCAAAAATGCAAAGAGATTTCAACAAGAAACCTAATGACATTCCTTAAAACAGTTGACAACTAAATAATATTTTTGATATATGTATGAAAGATTTAAACAAATACTTCTCTTTTCATTTTAGTTTCAACTCTGTCTCTAATGGGCCTATTTCTAAAGACATTCTAAGTTCATATTTGATTACAGTACATAAAGTATATCTCTTTCTCTCAAAGCCCTAAACAATTTTATATGTGTTTTCTAATCACTGCCTCTTGTTAAGTTTATTAAGGTCGATAATACACACAGGTACACACTTTTCTAAATGTAAAATTATATGACCGCTGTCCTTTGTATAACTTAATGAGAGAACGTGATGAACTAAACTTAAATGTGGATTAAGAGCATGTTTCCGGAGTTAGGCCCAACATTTGCTTACTATAAAATTAATATCAGTAATAAAACGCTTTTCTCAATATTTATAGTGACATTCAAAATCGTCACCGTAAATCACATTACCTACATTCAAGACCTCTAATAATTTATCATGACGAATATTGCTTTGGTTGTACAGACGACAGCACATCAAGTGTAACAGTTGCACTACGAAAGCCGCCTCTATTACGAACGCAGTAAGGGCGGTCTCAAGGTCAAACTGTTACGATTGATGCGCCGTTAACTGTACCATGTTCTAACAAATAAAAATTATAAGATTAACATTCGTAAATTAATACATTTATAATTGAACTTTCGAAATGAATATCCTTCAAATTAATTTAGTATTCCTAGTGTAAGTGTCACTCGAATCGAAATGAAAAGATCATCGTCGTGCAAAGCTCTAAATCCATTTATAAAAAGTGGTTTCTAACGTAAACAAAAGAGATTCTCATACGGTTTTCACATCTCAACACGACGACGATAGCAACATTTCGATTCCATTGAAACTTACACTAGTCAATGCCCCGCAAACATCTTGATAATCTTCACAGATAAAAAACACGCGCAGTTGCAGTATTCAGTACAAATCCGCAGGTTTTTTAATCTGTAAAAATTGTCTAGATGTTCGCGGGGATCTAAGTCTACTGTTTGGCGGTAGAACCGACTTGCACTTGCTTTTTTTTTGAGTTTACTGGCGTGTATGCAAGTTCTTTAGGCCCTGTCTTAATTTAATCATATTTCTTTCTATTAACATTGCATTAAAATCGAGTCGAGTGTACACATTTCAATCCATCATGGGAGAGATTGGCGCCAAATGTATGATGCCAGTCATCCTGGGACGCAATTCTCGCTTCCTCCGAAAAAAAACTCGAATTCAAGTTTACTCTTCGATCCCTTTTTCGACCGTAAATCTCGTAAACCGAGATTGTTTTCTCGAATCTTCCCACACGTTCCATCTGGTTTTAAGACGGTTGCAGCTATTTACTACATACAAAATGATTAGTAAATTTTAAATATACCTATTTAATGTTTTTTAAAGTAATTAGAGAAGCATCATAGCTTATGTGTAATGTTAAACAAAATACATAATTTTACTCATCTTCGTCCGTAAATGAGTTCTACTCTTTTGTATTCAATGGGGCCAATAAATTCAATCAATATTTCCGATACATATTTCTTTAGTTATAATTTTATTGTTCTTTTAATTCAGCGTGCTTAGTACTCATAGTTTGCATTAAATTCGGTACTTTTTCGTCACTAATTTTTAAAGTAAATTAATGTTTCAAGTAAATTGCAACAATAAACAAAGATTAAAATGGCACGAATTCGAAATATACATCTCGACCGCTGCCGACCATTCGAGGCAATTCGACTGGGTTTCCTTCTAGAAATTTTTTTTTTTCAAATCGAAAAAAGACGAATTTGAGATTTTCATTATAGCTTAACTTGATTAGAACTCGATTGAAGTACAAATTAGTATTTTATCTCGAATTCGAGGCCGCGAGGCACGAGAATTGCTGTCCCAATGCCACTTGGAGGTGTATAGCCACACTTGTGCGTCCGCGCATGGTACCCATACGTGAGTGTTGTGCGCAGGCGGCGGCGGGGGCGGGGGCGGGGGCGGGGGCGGGGGCGGGGGCGGGGGCGGGTGGCGCGGAGCCGCGGCCCATGATCACGATGCCGGGCACCAAGGCCGGCGCCGGGCCCTACGACCACGACGACCGACCGCCCAGCGCTGATGTAAGATTCTTTCACTATTTACACAACTGCAAGGTTTTTACAGGGTCGACAATTGATATGTATGTGAATAAGGGGACAAGTGAAAGGAACCGTCGTGGTTAGATACGCACTGACGTTTATTTCAGTAGATAATACCTTATACATAACAACAGCGACCAGTGATACCCCTAGTTTTGCAGGCGTTCATAGGCTACGGTATCCGCGTACCACCATACTAGGTGGTAGGCCCGTATGTAGGGTCGTCTGGGTAGGTACCACCGCCTTTCCTATTTCAGCCGTGGAACAGTCCTCTGTGTTTCGGATTGAAGGGAAAGGTAGCCAGTGTAATTACTGGGCATGGACGGCATTTCATCTTAGGCCCCAGGATGACAACGCACCTGCAATGTCAAGTGGTTTTTCCTTGTTATTGCAGGTGTCTATAGGCGGCGGTAACCGCTTACCATCAGGTGAGCCGTCAGCTTGTTTGTCGTCTAGTTGTATAAAAAAAAGACGGTCCACCTTAGTGGTCCCCTTATCGTCATCACCAGTCTAGCTAGCATGATTTTGGGCCATAACACCACCACGCTGTCCCAATGCGTGTTGGTTAAAGCGGTTGCAGTTACAACCGGGGCCAACGGCTTCACGTGCTCCACTAACCACGGAGGACCGAGAGATGACAAATTTTACTAGGCCCGTCGTATGTAAGATGGTCTGAGTACCACCGCCCTTACTGTTTTGGCCGTGAAATAATTCTCTATGTTTCGGATTGAAGGGAAAGGTAGCCAGTACATAGTAGTGTAGTTACTGGACATGGACGGCATTTCATATTAGACCCCAGGATGACAACGCACCTGCAATATCAAGTGATTTTCCCTTGTTATTGCAGGTGTGTATAGGCAGCGGTAACCGCTTACCATCAGGTGGCCCGTCAGCTTGTTTGTCATCTAGTTGTATAAAAAAATTCAAACCACAATATGTCAGCATGTAACTATGCAATTGAGCTTTATTTATAATAGATTGATGTGTAATAGACATAATAATATGCTTGCCAAAAAGCTGAATATGGAAAAACCTATAAATGACGATTTACCACCCATGTTCGCAAATAAATTAATTTAAATTTTAATCTGATACAATAGCAAACCGACCGTGAGAGCGTAACGCCTCAACTGTCAGGCAAGAAGCCCGAAGGCAAGGCCAAGGACGACAAAGCCAAGGGCGGCTGGCTGGGCGGCATCCTGACGCGCCTGTCGCTGCGCCCGCCCAACCAGATGATCCTGCCCGACGACAAGAACCCCACAGTGAGTCCACCACACACATACGATATGCCCACACTACTTTAACTTTACACCTAACTTTATGATATTCTTGTCCTTCTATGTAATGTTTATCTGAAAATTTACTACTTTTGCTAATGCATCTACTAACATTTACGGACTACCTGTCTGTAATATAATTATTGTCATTACTATCTTCACAATTGTTTTAAAAATAAGTATATTTTTACTATTTCCCACAAACGAAATTACTATTTTCCAACAATAGTGGGTCTGGCATAATTTGCTTTTTAATCTTAATTTTTTTCTGTTTATCGTTTTCAATATTTCTAAATTAATAACTCACTTCTAATCTAAATAAATAACTCAAGTGTCTTCTAACTGAACCATTACTATGAAACAATGATGTAACTAGTACAGATCCCTGAGGGACACCTAATTGGGCTTTCGGAAAGTTGGTTTGCGTGCCTTTAGAGTCCAATCTTATTCCAATGAATATTATATTATTTTTAAAAAATGTATATAATTATATTAAATATGCTGTTCTAATCTATATTTTTATTTTATAGTATGACTTGTATTTTATATATTTAATATATGTACAAAGATGTGTTTGATGTATAAACATTATACCGTATTTATTTAATATGTATTGTTCTTCTTCCAATAAAGTCTTTATGTGGTGTTTGACTTTTATTTACACTAACTGTCGCATACACTTCATTCTGACTTTGTATAGAAAGAACTAGCTAATATGCAGGTGTATTCTTTCAAGTTTCATAGTTACCTCGTTAATATTTCTTAGTTGATTATAATAATAATAATAATATTCATACACTCACACCTATTATCTAGCCCAAAGTAAGCATCATTAAGAGCTTGTGTTATGGATACTAGATAACGGAGAAATAATGATAATAATATGTAAATAAATATTAGAAATATAGTAAATAAACATATAAACATCCATGACTCGTAAACAAATGCTCGTACTCATCATACAAACTTTTGTTCCTACCGGGATTCGAATCCGGGACCTCTTGACCGAGTAGCCTGGGGTACAGACCACTCGGCCAGCCGGTCGTCAATTCAAACATAATTTTATCCAATACTTTTCAAAATTAGTACAAAACTAAATATTTGATTTCGCAACACTTGAAAAGTAATACATATGTTATAGATATCGAAGACCGACTGTTGTGTTCGTTGGTGAGACTGGTTCAATTTCATTTTTACGGCCACTTAAAACCTTAATAATTTTGGTTTAAGTGGACATAAATAAATCTACTAATCCTAACCTTGAATCTACCAATCACACCAGCAGTCTTGAGTTCTAGACAATGTGTCTAATTCTGCGGTCGTCCGACGTATCACGAGAAGCCATAGATCATATGTGGTGAACTCAACGATTGGTTTTCGATTTAGGTGTCCCTCTAATGTATAATTTTTAATAATTGTGTATTGGCCATGTTAGTTCGTATTTTTTATATTCCTTATTGAAATTGAAAAGTGCTTACAACTGGGAGGCAAACATGACATTTAATTTTCATAGTATTCTATCATATTATTTACTTGATAAATTACACTTTATCTTTCAATCGCATTATTATCATTTGTGTTATGATGACCTACAGTTTAAATATTTGCGCAATATCTTTGGTATAGAAGGGACTTGCATTTAATATTGGTTCCTATATTTATGGGAATAAGGTAAAAAATATCTGAAAGTGAAACAGAAAGTGTAACAAGTTAGGTACATGTTCCTCACATTGACCAGTGCTGTCTCTCTCTGTAGACACGTTAGTAAATAGTGATGGGTGTGTTGCTCCACATACGCCTGCGCACGCGCTTGTTATGTGAGCGTTACGTCGGGACTGTCGACGCCTCATTTGGTCGGCTTGTACGGTCTCGTGCATTAATAAATATACATAGAAATGGATTGCCACTTTCAAAAACATCTTATTCGTTTGATAATTTCATGACTTTTGTATGAAATAATATAACATTGGCTGCATTATTTTATAGAAATTTCATGAAATTATCAAATCAATAAGATGTTTTTGAAAGTGATAAACCATTTCTATAAACTAATATAGCCCATGTTTTGATTTATGGTCGTATTGACGGCACCACTCTGTATACAGTCAGCAACAAAAGTCGATTAACACTTTAGTACCCTTTCCTAATAAAATATTGGCACTACACTTGACATTTTGTATGAACACTGTAATAGCGTAGTGTGACAGTACTGAAGTGTTAATCGATTTGTTTGAAACTTACACTATAGTGGTTAATTTTTATAGCACTCTTCCTATCTCCTATCGAATGGTGCTGTGCCCGCCAGGGTCCTTAAATGTCTTCGATTCTTTAATTACCATCTAAATGTACTTATGGAATTAAGCCAAATTATATAAAGAATCCCTTTCACTCGCTACTTTTCTTGATCATCACTTTGTTCTTCTGTTTATTATATTTTATTACAAGAATTTATTTATTACAACTATATATTACTTCAGTGACTTTTTCTTTCAAAAGTGTGCAGATATTATGCAATAACATGTAAGTGAGTGCAAGGCAAATTACCGATGTTGTATGCGTGTGCGCAGATCGTGTGGGACGAGGAGCACAAGCGCTGGCGCAACCGCGACGGAGACCAAGACCTGCCGCAACCTCCGCCGCCGCCGCCCATGTCAGTAACACACACACACACACACACACACACCACACACACACACACACACACACACACACACACACACACACACACACACACACACACACACACACACACACACACACACACACGCACGCACGACTAGTTAAAAGAAAAAATGTTATCGCGAAAAAAAAACAGCTGTTCGACACCGTGTTTCTGAGGATATACATTAACTTTGAATAATACTTCTATAGCTCTTGTTAAACATATCGTACAAAAGAAGTAGTAGTAGTTTAAATAGCATAGTTTTTAAGTTGTTGGTAATTTAAGTTTTACCAATTTAATTGTGTTGTGCAGTGAGAAAGAGTCTTTCTCTGTGAGATGTTGCCACTTTGTGCACCCAAAACTATCAAACTTTATGTCATAGTTTCAAAAGGCAAAATTTTAAAAAACATTGTTAACGGCAAGAAAAGTTTCGAAAAGTTTATGTGGACCAAAGTTTCCAGCGTAAGCTCAGGTAAAAGAGTAAATCATATTAGATAAATTACATCTAAGCATTTAGTTTGTATAAAAAAAAATGTTAAAGAAATTGGAATTCATAAAAGTGTCCATAGTAAAAAATTATCAATTTAATAGTCTGAATAACATGCCGAAGTTAATGTATAACCTCGAGAACACGGTGTATACAAATGGGCCGTGTATGTATACTAATTATTATGAACAGCTGACTTTTGTTTCGGTTTTAAAACAAGTCTTGCTTAGGGTCACCATCTGCCTTTGTTTTCGAGAGTGTAAGCCCTGTATAGTTATGTCTCTTCAGTGCACTATTCAACTATATTGATGACATTTTTGTTATTATAATATTTGTATTAAATGTTATTGTTATAATTTATTTCACAGGGGTGTGAGTAACTCGCAACCGGGGTCGGCGCCCCCTGGAGCTCCGCCCCCCGGGCCCCCGCCCCCCGGCTCGCTGCCCCCCGCGATACCCACATCTAATATATTCAAGATGCAGAAAAGTAGACGTAAGTTCACATCTCTACACATGTTTATTGAATAATCATCATCATCTTCATGACTCCTAGTAGTTAAGTGTGTTGTGAGCTAATAAAAACGCATTCAAAACAGTGTCAGGTGCCGTTGCGGAGATAGAAGGACCAAAATAAAAATTCTGGCTTTCATATCACGGTCGTAAAACAGTATGTTATGTTTCGAATTGAAGGGAAAGGTAGCCAGTGTAATTACTGGGCGTGGAAGGTCTTAGGCCTCACGATGACGTGCAATACCAAGCGATTTTGAAATTTACCTACCGGTGGGCCATAAACTTGCTTGTATTCCTCCAATCTTGATTGTTCGTTGTTGATCACTTTCCGGACTTCACATCAAATTCATCGATAGTTCGCAATCAGTATATATTTTAATTTTTAATCAATTACACTAAGATCACTACCAGGTTATTATTTTCTCTCCACCGCTGATATATCAAAAGACAGGTTGCTTGGTATATTTCTATATAGATTAATCTTATTTATACAGGGTGTTTGGTACAAAGCATAACAAGCAAGCACCTACCCATGTTAACATGGTCGTATAAATACTATGTTGTTATCAAAAATACAAAATTGTTAAATAAGTTTCAAATTTCTTCATATAAAAAGTTCGGCCAGTAAAACAAAATGTATCGGAAATATCAAAATTAATTTTATATTATAGATCTTTTGATAGCACTATAGTATTTATATGGCTATGTTAAAATGGTTAGGTGCCAGCTTGTTATACCATGTACCAAACACCTTGTATATGAACCTCTAGTGTCACTTTAGTTACCATACTCCTGTTTGACATTTTATTTTTAATGTATATTCAGTAGGTCTGAGAATCGGCTACTATCTATTTTTTTTTATGGCAAAACCACGTATGCCGGGTCAGCTAGTTAACAATAAAAGAAGCGCATACCCTCCGATGTGAAAATGACATACACTATTCTAACAGTTGGCCTCTCTCCTCAGATATAAAGAAGTCGTACGTGGACGTGTTCAACCCTGGCGGGGCGGGGGCGGGGGGTGCGGGTGGCGTGGTCGCGGCGGCCCCCCCGCCCCCCGCGCCGCCCCCCGCCCGCGCGCCCCCCTCGCTGCTGGTGCCCGCCGCCCACCAGGTACAACAACTACTGTATTAATGCTTCATCGATGCAAATAAGCCGCTATCTCGCCAATACTAAACATATTCGAGGTCTCACTCCTCGCCGCTTTTCATAGAAACTTGCAAGTAGAGAACATTGGAAACGAACAAAACCAATCTAACAAGACTTTAGATGCTTAAGCAAAGTCAGACTCGCTGATCTAATTACATAGTTATAAGAGGATTTCTTGCAAAGTCTAATAATAATAATTGGGTAACTGCAAAAATTCTTAATTTTGCTTAAATGTTTGAAAAAATTATCTACTAATAAAAATCTAAAATAGAAAAGAAATACAATATTTCGACACTGTATGGTAGACGTTAGCTCATGACGCAAATACAGATAGACTAAAAGAATTTCACAAGGTTCACCCGAGTCCTGGGTAGCTCATGTGGTTAGAGCAGTCGCCCGGATTGCGGAAGGTCGCGTGTCGACGTGAAATTTTTCTAGTTTAGATTTTTATTAGTAAGAGCAATTTTTTGATTTTCATAAAAACCGAAAATCGCCGGTAAATTCTTTATTATTTTTCTTCCCATTGTTACTGTGATTATCAGATATTATTATGTTCGAGTTGACTTATCAATACACAACAGGCCAAAACACGATTGGCAATCAATGTCTTTATAGAAAAATCCAAAAACAAACTGAAGATTATTTAAAACCCAAACTAGATTTATTAGAAGAGCAATAAACTATTTACATTAATCAACGTTACGCGAAACAAAAACCAAGACAAAACGAACCATTACGTTAACATTATGCGCGCCGCGTAATGTTGTCTTTTTTCCTCGCGCGGAGAAGTCATATCTGTATCCTGCTCTGTCTCGACCGAAATAACGTTCACGAGGTATCGCCTTAAAAGATAACCATTATTATAAATTTAATATAAATTTAAGTTCAGTGTATCTCGTTCTCTCAATATGAAGACAAAAAGGATGGCTGTCATATAACATTGCGTCATGTTTGCAGACGATATCTCCATACTTACATCTAGCTCTGACATATCCAAACTGAATGAAAAACTTAATAGTATTCTTGACAAAGTTACTGACTGGATGGAAAAACACAACTTGCAAATAAATTTCCAAAAAACTAAAATAATACCGTTTTATCCATACCAAAAAGCACCAATAAAAGTCCACTTTTCTTATAAAAATTTACCAATACAAGCTGTTCACGACTTCAACCTGTTAGGCATAATTATCGATACCCACCTTAATTGGAAATCCCACATAGAGAAAGTACGCAAAAAAATGTCGAGCTTTTCCTTTGCATTGCGTGAAATTAAAAAAAGTACGGACTTACGAACAGCGTTAGTTACCTATTACGCATATGCATACGCGTGGCTAAGTTATGGGATCATCCTGTGGGGAAACAGTACAGACGCACAGGTCCTGTTCATCTTGCAAAAAAGCTCATGAGAATTATAGTTAACATAGAACCTACTGAGACATGTAAACCACACTTTCAGGAACACAATATCCTTACTTTACCGTGCCTCTATATCTATGAGATCTGCAAATTTGTAAAAAAGCATCCAGATTATTACAAAAAACGCGAAGACCTATCACTTACTTACCAATTACGCCATAAACTTAGACTTCTGTTCCCGACCTCACACATGAAACTTCACTCTTCTAGTCCGTTTGTAATGTCGATAAAAATTTATAACAAACTACCTGAAGTAATAAAACAAGAAAAAAGCGATAAAATATTTTATAAAATATTAAAACAGTTGTTAATAGATAAATGTTATTATAGCATAAGTGAATACCTGAATGATAAATTTTAAATTTAGTTTGATATGTTGAATATTGAGTTGTGTTTAACCATATGACTGGTATATTAAGAAATTCTTATGTTGCAAAATTAATAGACTTTTCACCTAAGTTAAATATAATATATATATATGTGAAATATTCATACAAATAGCTGTAGTAACTACATATAAAGAGAAAAATAATGTAATTAGAGTTAAACAGCGTCATCACAATGTATTTATAAAATGTTTGCAATGCCTTACAAGGCCCATAATTGTTACCTTAAACCTACTATAATATTTTACCATCTGTATGTACAGTCGGCAGCACGTCAAGCGTAACAGTTTGTCCTTGAACCTAGAGCGCAACGCACAGAAAATTTGTGAGCAAAGGATAAACATATGTCTCTCAGCGCCTCTTTCTAACGTCTCTCTCTCAAGTACTCTGTACCTACAATACTCGCAGTTGGCCTTGAACGCGAGCGCGACGATTATTAAAATTTGTATTTCTTCGATATAGCCTCCGACTAAATATGTGTAGGTTTATAGGTAGCTATAGCTACAGCTAGCTACGTACGCGGCCTAATCTCTTCGCTTCGTTGTTTCAACTTGATTTAAAATTAAAGTACGGCTGAGACCATTGCTTTAATTTAAAACAAAAAGTTTTCTACTTATAATGGCTAGTTATGATATTTTATTTACGCTACCTATTTACCTATGATGCTCAGCGTACCTAGTTATTTCAATCAACTAATATTATACCTAGATATTAAAATACAGGCTTCATTATTTATTCATTGTTATTAACTTAAAAAATATTTCTACTGTCGGGTCATTATTATATGACCCGACTATTGTTATGGAGAGAAATGAAAATAAACATTTACAAGTTTGTTTTTCTACATTTATTTAATGTTAAAAAACAAAAACATAACATTTATAAGCCTTCAACTCCTAATAACATACCTGTTAACTACTACTCATTCACAATATTTTAAAGATCTAACATTCTACTCTTCAAATGTGAATATGAAATAACAATTTTGAAGAAAAGTAATATTAGACCTAACACAAATACAACACACACAATCTTATTGAATTTTAGTGTTAAAAATGAATTAACAAGAAAATATAATATATGAGATTTGAACTGCGTTCCCCAAGAATGAAGACGAGTATGTAACGCAATCAACCAGGGGTGTTAATAACTTTATTTCGAATTTATTTATTGTATTTTACAAGACAGTGATGTGTGAAGTAAGCAATTTTGAAGCTTAATTACATGACGATAAAGTTGAAATTATAATGATAATATTCGCTTAGTATTGTAGCTACATTTTATATTTCGGATGTGAGTTGTGATGGCTGTGTATACTAGTAAATGTATGAAATTGTAATGATTTGTTGGTGTAAATCACTAACTATCAACTACTAATACTTGAATAATTTTCAATTATGTGAAGTAGGTATCATAGGTATGATAGATAGGTCTTTGTGATTTGTTTTTTTCTAATATACTTACTTAAGAAGGTTCTAAATCCTTAGTAAAAAAGACCAATTTTAATTTGAGCTACCCTTTTCTATTTAAGTTAATTACCATACGACATAATAATATATGGTGCAATGCGGTTACGTCTTCAATGGAATCTCGACCTTATATCAGATACCTTAGGTCGATTATTAATTATCAAGGTTATGGCTCATGATATTTATTCGCCTGTGACATTACTTTTTGATTTGTATTAGTTAGTCTTATGATCATAGATTAGAGATAATATATCTTATGATGGTCTGTCTAAGGATAAGGATAGAGCAGTCGGTCAGTTTGTAAAAGAATTGTGTAAAGTCGGGGGCTATAGTTTAAATACATTTCAAAATTTATAGTTAAGTAGTAACTAGTCTTTAAGTTTTGGCCATATTAGTAAACGCTTTTAAAAAACTGAAAGATTATCACTTAGATTAATTGTATAAATCTAAGGAATAACTTTATAGGATTCAGTTAAATCCTCTATAGCTCTGTGGTTAGGGCAGTCATTCGAATTGTGTGGTCACGGGTTCGGACCGCCGAGCACCCGTAGAAGTTAGAACGGATCGTGGACAAAATCTTGTTCCACCACCTATGTCCACATACTAAGAGACAAATTAATGTGTTTTATTGTTTTATTTCTTTATTTCTCTCTGACGAAGAGAGAGAGACCATCTTATTGTTTCCCCGGGAGTTTGCCATGCTATGAGCGCGGGGGGCAGACATTTTTTCTAGTTGAAATATTTTTCACACAATTTTATGTTGTCTTTTTCAGGATAATCATACTTACCTACTTAGGATCGATTTGTAATATAAGATTGAAAATTATTCTCATGTCTAGGCAGTGCAGGACCGATCGGTTTGGAGGTCCTTGCCCAATTGCTTATGCTCAGCAGTGGGTATCTCTTAACTGGCGTGATGATTATAATGTGTAGGGTTTTAAAATTAATAATTAAAATAAAATAATAGTAGGGAATTAATAGTGTAGTGTCAAATTTTAATACAAGTTTTTTAAGCTAAGGAGGAGGAGCTTGGTGGCGTATTGGTTTAAGCGCTTGGTTTCGATACGAAAAAGAAAGCCACTTTCGCCATGGTCGATCCTAGGATGGGTCAATCAAAGTTTGTTATCTCGAGCTCTCCTCCGTGCTTCGGAGGGCACTTTAAGCCGTTGGTCCCGGTTGCTCCTGCAACCGCTTTAACCCACCAATCCGCATTAGGCCAGCGTGGTGGTGTTATGGCCCAAACTCCTCATGTGTTTCTCCCATGTAAGAAGGCCTGTGCCCAGCAGTGGGACGTATATAGGCTGGTGATGATGATGATGATGATGGTGCAAAGAAAGTAGACACACCAGACAGACAGGTAGACTGATCGGACTGATGCTACACCCCATGAGCATTACTATTAGTATCTCCAAGAGCTCTGGCGACCTCACTTACACCAGAAACACTTAGTTTTAAAATATTCTGCAATGCTATGATATTCAAGGTGATAATAACAAATTCCAAAATTTTTTTTAGTTTTATAGGTTGTTAATATGACTAGTTTAAGAAGCTAACAGCTTTGTTCAATGAGTATCTAATCAAAGGGACTCAACAATAATTCCTAGACACTGGTCGCTACTAGTTCTTCTATGACACTGGTGTCAAATTATAGTGATAAATAACTAAAAGTAGCATTATAAAACTGAAATTACAGGTGAAATGGTGAAGTGCTGTCTCTTGAATGTAAAAACATTTGCATTAGTAATTTTATAAGTCATAAGTTGCAATTCAAATTGCATCATGATTTAGCCAAATACTTCATTAACATTCTGAAACTGCTACTTGGATCTACTTCTCTGAGATAAACTGATATTGATGATGACAGTAAAATTACTTAAGAATACTTTTTTTTTTTTTGACATAACTAAAAACCAATTGTTTCTGCAATCCATGGCTTGACAGAAATAAGAAATTCTTTATTTGAGAGCAATCAGGTCTAATTGGGAATGTGTAAGAAATAAGAAACAGAGTCAAAATTGATTTAACATGTTTATTGAAAAGTTAACAATATTAAAATAAAATTTTAATTAACTCTCAGCCTCGTTTTATTGAAATATCACTAAAGTAAGAGTGCACCAAATTTGAAAAAAATCAGATCTGTGAAAGATTATCATCAAACGCCTGAACAGATTTTTATAATTCAAAACTAAGAATCATCTTGACCACATTAACTTTCTAACAAAAAAAAATGCATCAAAATCTGTCAGTGCTAGCTGCGATGGCACAGACAAACTTACAGATACAAAGACAGACACATCAAACATAAAATGTCCCTTTTTTAGGGTTGGGGGTTATAAAAACTTAAAAGGGTAATTTTATGAATAACTTAGGTGCTAACAATATGCAGTTAAGTAGGTAGGTAGATATTAGTATTTTTAGCACCATTTTACCTCCCTTATTCTTTTCTATAATTATTTAATGAAATCCAAAATTATATGTAGAACATCGAAACTTTCAGAAATCTTTTTTAATTGAAGAGTTATGCAATTTTTTGTTTCATGCTAGTAATTTATTAATCTGTCAAGCGGCATTATCCCTCTGGAGTGTTAAGACAATTGAAAAATCAGTTGTGTCTGGAAACTCTGGAATCTGATACTTGACAGGTATTTAAAAACCATTCCTATGATGTGAGAAATATTAACTACTTAACCTATAAAATTGCTTAAATTAAATTTTGAACACCATTCTAAATCAAATAACCATTGCAATGAGAAGTAAGTGAATTTAAATAATATTAAACAACAAAAGTAATAGGAGAAAATATGTTAGAAGACTGTTAGGTTTAGAAAAGTAACTATATTTTATTATAATTTCTAAAATAATGTTCTGGGTGAATTAACACCATTGCTCTCTGAAATTATATCAATCTCATAACATAAAAATCACATAGATAATTGGATAGCCTTACTATTCCATTTGAATTTACAGGTTATGAAAGTTACACTAATATCATGTAGGAACTTGGAACACTGCTGTTGCTGAACAATTATGCACATGTGAATATTACAGTTGTCCAGGCAAAGCTAGGTATAGGTACCTATAGGGACAACTCTTCCTAACCTACTTTGTAATGTGGTGGTGTTATAAGTATTTTTACCAGGCCCTGTTGATCTTATCACCCCAGGAAACAAAAACTAATGTAATTATGTCTCTGGTTGCTTATGTATTGATTTAAAGTGCTCACTATTGCTAAGCCAAAATGTTGAACTAAGTATCTTTAAAAAAATATCTTGAAAAATGAAAATGAAAATGAAAATATCTTTATTCAAATAAGCCTCCCAAGAAGCACTTTCGAATCGTCAACAAAAAAAAACCCTTATGTCTATCACATAAAAATAATATAAACTAACTAACAATTACATGTTTGTCTCTAAGTAACAATTATCTTAAATAACCTTTCATTTTTTTCAAAGTCAGTCATTAAATTTTAAACTGAAACTTACCCTAACCTCTATGTGGTGGTCATATATATACTTTTTGTAAAAATATTATTTAAGTCTGGAGCTTTTAGTTAAATAAATTTTGACACTGGCATCCACTCAACAATAGAATATCTCTTGTCTGGTTTGTGGTTACTTATTTATTTCACTGACATAGGTATGGAATTCACTAATAACAAGAATTATGTGAACAAATACACCACACATCAACACACTATCTTGTAGCCTCTACAGCCTGGATCTTCATCTCATATTTAAAAACCAAAAATCTATGGTCCGCCACCTGCAAAGTAGTATTTGTTTTATTATGTGAACCTGTTCATAAATAAACTGGATTGAGTCTTTCAAAATATCAGCTACGATTAAAGATGTTTTTACAAAACATTATAGTAGGTGGAATCATTTTACAAATATGATTAGTTGGTATATTTATACCAAATAATGAAACTAATTAACTTATCAAGGTTATGTAACCTTGATATAAGTTAATTAGTTTAGCAAGGAAGTCTCCAAATACTTCAAATACTTTTCATTTTGTTAGAAGCTGAAGAAAATCAAATGACATTGACCAAAACCTGTTTGGTAGGTATAGGTAAAAAAATAAATGATGCAAAATACTTTCATACACATGGCGTTCATTTCAAAAACACGAAGGAAAGCGCAGTTTATATAAAATATAGGTTGGTGTGTCCTGTTCTCTTAAAAACAGTAGAACAAAATTCTAACTTACCGATATTCGGTCGGGTTTTTAAATAATTATCTACCCATTTGTGTAGTGCTACTATTTTATTTTCATTCCATCCAAGCGCGTGGCCATTTCGTATATTACTTAGATAATTTTTTCAAAGAAACTAACATTTATCTACAAATAAATTATACAAGAAAAGTCAATGTTGATTTTATTTCGTATTCAATAGTTTGAACCCTTATTATTAGGTCGCCCCATACAATTCAGGTCTCAATACAAAATGGACATTCTATTTTTGTACTCAACTTTTAAATACCACAGATACAAAAAAAAATCTTCTAAACTTGAGCCCCAACTTCATACTTAAAAAATGCGATGTCATAGAAATTAGATTAAACTGCGCGTACAAATAGCGTTAGCTCAAACAATTCGACCAATTTTAACCAATAAACGCTCGAAGCATTCTGACAAGCTCTGCTATTGGTCAAATTCTAAAATATGGTTGAAGTTGAACCAATAGCGAAGAGGGTGTGCTTTCTTTCTAATAGCTATACATAGCGTTTACTAGGGATATGTATACTGTTACGCTTGATGTGCTGCCGACTGTACATTATGGAGCATTAAACAATTTGATTTGATTTGAACATTTAGAAACGTGTGTTCAATTTTCGACCATGAGTGAACGTTATAAAATAAAGTGTTTAGAAAGCACCTCCGCACGTGCCGTTTAAAATTTTTTAAATCTTTTTAAATTGACAGCTCTAAACCAATTCGTGCTATCTTTTTCCTATTACATATTGCGAGAAAGAGATACACTGTACTTTTTAGATTTAGAGTGTGTCCTAAAAATCAGGCTCAATATCGCTTACCATCGATTCATTGCAATTGTATTGTATATCTTTAATTAATTAGGTGTTAAAATATCAACAGATAATACATTATACGTAACACTTGCATATCCATACAGAAATTGACGGCGAAGTGCTAATAGGCCACCTAAATTACTTCTTCTTCTTACAAATTTTGAGAAAAAAAATCTTATATCTATGAATATAAGATCGATTTTGGCGTCTCTAGGTGAGGGTATTTACCCGTATTTTTAACTAATCGAAAACTATTCGTGAAACTAGCTTCTAATATAATTTCGGGAGGAGCTCGGTGGCGTAGTGGTTTGAGCGCTCTGGTTTCGATCACGAAAACAAAGCAACTTTCGCCATGGTTGGTCCCTGGATGGGTCAATCAAATTTATAATCTTGAGCTCCTCCGTACTTCGGAAGGCACGTTAAGCCGTTGGTCCCGGTTGTTACTGCAATCGCTTTAACCCACCAACCCGTATTGGGCCAGCGTGGTGGTGTTATGGCCCAAACTCTTCATGTGTTTCTGCCATGTAGGAAGGCCTGTGCCCAGCAGTGGGACGTATATAGGCTGGTGATGATGATGATATAATTTATGAAAATTAAACTTTATTTTTCACTTTGCATCGAATGTCGTCCACGATAGATAGTAAGTATTGGCATTTCTCCGTCGAAACCTTATTCATCCAAACTATCTTTAATCCCTCAAGCGGCGTTATCCCACCGGAGGGCTATGACAATTGAAAAATCAATTGTGTCTGGAATCTAATGATTGACGGGTTTAACGCTAGTCAAAGCCCTTAATATGTAGGCTTCCGCAGGTGATCGAGCTGCCGCCCCCCGCCCCCGCTCCCGACCCCGCCCCCATCCCCAACCCCACCCCCATAGAGGTTACTTACCCATTACCTTCATACTGGTCCTAATTCTGGAGAACACATGCTAAGTCTAAATTTAAGTTCAGTGCATCTCTTTCCCTCAATATGAATACGAAAAGGATTGCTGTCCTAAGATTTGACATTTAGAAGCGTGCGTTCAATTTTCGACCTTAATGAACGTGATAAAATGCAGTGTTTAGAAGGCACCTCCGTACATGCCGTCTAAAATTGTCTATGGTTCCTTTGAAATCTGTCTAAAGGAGATGTTCGATATTGGTACTCAAAAGCCCCCCACGATAAATTATGTATTATGCGAAAGCTTATGCTCAGAGGATCTTGAATATACCATTTTTTCATTTTGATACCCCGGCATTTTTAAGTAATTTTGAAAAATGTATGCAAGAATTCTAAGCTTCTTATCAAAGTTTCTCCGACAAAATATAGTAAAAAATAAATTAAAATCATTATTATTAGTCAGAAACAAGTGCAGAAACCAATTTGGCATGTTCTTCTAGCATTTACAATAAATTGTAATTGCAAAATAGTCATAGGCTGAACCAAATCAACCCCATGCCTAGTTATTAAAAAAATTTTGACAAGACAATACGACATTGACGTTTTATATACTATATCTGTGACGTGTCACATTTTTTAAAATGGAATTTTACATCTCTGGATAACAGTTTTTTGACCAGAATAAAATGTTATTTTTTATTTATATGCAGGCATTAAAAATTATAGTTTTTGTCTCATAATATTCTTAAAAATATACTCTTTCTTCTCATATAACTTTTGTCTTGGGGGTTAGCTGAGTACCAGCCCCCATACATTTTCAGAACATGTCCTTTAGTTGACAGCTCTAAATGAGTTCTTGCTATCTTTTTCCAATCACATAATGCGAGAAAGAGATATACTGAACTTAAATTTACACTTAGAGTGTCTTCATAATTAGGCCCACTGCCGTTCTTAAGTTATAATGCCGTTAACCGACCAGCCCGCCTAGCATGACCTTCGAAACGCGATATGATAAAGCTATTTATCGCTTCGAACTGTCAAAAATCATTGTATATAACCGCTATCTTGAAATTTTATCGAAACTGCGAACATGTATGTATACTCTTAATTTTTGATTTTAACATTATTATAAATGTTTGTATTAAATTTTAATTACTATGTATGTATACAATACAAGTTCGCAGTTTCGATAAAATTTCAAGATGGCGGTTATATCCAATGATTTTTGACAGTTCGAAGCGATAAATAGCTTTATCATATCGTATCATATCGCGTTTCGGTGGTCATGCTAGGCGGGCTGGCTGCGGCGCAAATTCAATAATGCCATTCACTCGTCAGTGACTGTCATAATTGAATCCAATAGCACAATGTGACTGTGTCATAAGCCATACTAAGTTCATACCAATAAAGTTAGGCGGTCGCCCCGTAGTTCGGTTAACGACATTCCAGCTTAAGTACCTACGGCAGCATAGTTAAGGCAACACCTCGCGGATATTCTGTATTTCCAATAAGCATATAATAATACTATTTCTATTATTATCGCTGTACTTGTTTTCACGTATGGTTAATAAAAGCCATGACATGAATATAAATAATTTTATGAATGGAAAAAAACCAAAGGTGATCAATCTCATGCGTTTTCCTGTTTTATAAGCAAACAAAGGAGAGTGCGTTACCCCAGCAAGAAAATATCTGCTAGGTGAAATTGAGTTATGCCAATAATTAGAGTGTAATGTGGTGTAAATGTGACCCAAATAAAAAATTTGTGTGTGCTGTAGTTTTGGAGAAAAAGCAAAAAAAACGTTCCTGCTGGAGTAACGCTGTTCCAGCAGGAAGATTCTAAACGAATGATCGGAGGGAAAAGTAAAGTACATGAGCAGGTAGGTTATATTTGTGCATGAATGTGCGCCAAAAATGAGATTTGTGCGTCTTAAGGTTTTAGAGATATTCGGTTTCCTGCTGGAGTAACGTTTTGCAGAATCCGGTATCTCGGAAACCTTTGATTGTGCGCACGTAAAATAAATGTATTTCAGTAGCTGTTGATTTGTGTTATAAGTTATTAAAATATATTTATCGTTTTAAAGTAATCATACATTTCTTAAATAACAATAAAAAATTCTAGCGCTTAAATGAGCAAACGTATAAGCCAACTGAAAATGGAATTCGCTTCTTCTTGTTAATCTTCTTGTCCACAAAAAGTTTCAAAACTAAATATGCACACGTTTTTGAATAATTTAACTTTAATTCAAAACTGACAATGACATAACTCCAACTTCAAATTACAAGAACCAGTATTAACCAAATACAATTTGGTAGTAACGCACAATTAGAGTATTTCGTAAAATATAAATGCTGAAATTTTCAGCTTCATATGTCTCGTATTAATGTAGATATAAACAAAAAACCAAAATAACCACTAGATTACCGATAATCCGACAGAATTCAAATGACCACTAAAAAGCGACCGTTTTATACATTTTGAGCACCTATTTGAAAGAACAGCATTATATTATTCTATTCTCCATACAATCGCGTTCATAACGTTTACAGGCAATCGTATTGTTTTAGTAGTGAATTATGTTCAGTAGGTACCTATCCTTATTTTAAAATTAACTATAGTGTATTTATTAAGTATTGATAATGTGCTTAGAGTATATTTATTAATTGTTACAGAGGGGTGTTTAAGCCCCACCTATAATTAGTATTAATAGAACCCAAATTTTAATTTTTTTTAAAGAAAAACATTTACGGCCTGGCTACGACTATTGGGTAGGGGCGACCGACGACGTCCGTAACGTTTAGCGGCAACGATGGAGATGGACGTAGTTAGACATTTTTTTTAACTCAGTAGTGGTAGCTATAATTTGGCGAATCGAATATTTCGTAATTATATTTTTTTACACTTTCGTGTTTTTACATTAGTAGGCGACAAGATATAAGTTAGGTCAGATTGGGTTAGATCTGAAAGATAATTCACTCTTTTTTTCGCAGTGAATATATTCAATACAGGGTGGTGGCGTCAATGCGACAATAAATTTAAATATAGACTATATTAGTCCATAGAAATGGTATGCCACTTTCAAAAATATCGTATTGATTTGATAATTTTATGACATTTGTATGGAATAGTGTAACGTTGGCAGCATTATTTCATAAAAAGGTCATGAAATTATCAATTGAATACGAAATTTTTGAAAGTGGCAAACCATTTCTATGGACTAATATGGCCCATGTTTAAATTTATTGTCGCATTGACGGCACCACCCTGTATAATAAAACCGCCCCAAAATCGTCTAAAATATTTTGTTTATAAGTCGCCGCTGAGTCGCCGCAGCCGTTGTTGAGTCTTAAGCATGATTGCACTTCATCCGCCATACATTTGTTCTCGCCGCGCGCCTTCCCGCGCGTCAACCCTGCAGCGAGAGTCCGCTCTGTAAAAACAGCTCAGGTGGCACCAACTCCAAATAATTAACGAGCATGGTAGGTATAATATTAAATAAGAATATCTTTGAAACAAGTACTATATTTATTAAAAGTTCCTGTATTACCAGCATTAGGTACTTATATTTACATATAATTACTCATGTTGTGACTGAGAAAAGGTTTATGAAACAGCCTTCCAGTAGTTACTCGATGTGATTTATATCATGAAAATGGCATCTCAACCCTGGATGGATGACTGATGTAGTATTCCGCCTTGCTGCTGCCATAAAATTACATTGACTAGGTATTCATACGACCTGCCCCCTTATTCTCAACTGTCGGAAAATATTCGAATTTCGGAAACTCTATACCTGTCACTTTTTATCGCTATGCGTCAAAGCGAGACGGCATTTGACTTCGAATCGAATCCGTGATCCGACAGTTGAGAATAAGGGGGCAGAAGCGTGAACTCGGACTCACTTTAGATAGCAAGAACTCGTTTAGAGCTGTCAATTAAATTTAGACAGATTTCAAAGGAACCATAGACAATTTTAGACGAGATGTACGGAGGTGCCTCCTAAACACTACATTTTATCACGTTCAATAAGGTCGAAAATTGAACGCACGTTTCTAAATGTCAAATTATATGACAGCCATCCTTTTCGTATTCATTTTGAGAGAAAGAAATGGACTGAACTTAAATTTAGACTTAGCATGTATTCTCCAGAATTAGGGCCATTGTCACATACCAGCATAGGTAAAGTACTTTTTATATAAACTAAAATGCATTTTAATAACTTTCTCTAACAGTTTTGTGCTTCAGTGTACCCAGGAACCAAATGTTCACACGTGTTTGTGAGCCAATTTATGAAGGTCATCAATATGTATGAAACGGTCGCTTTTTAGTGGTCATTTGAATTCTGTCGGATTATCGGTAATCTAGCGGTTATTTTGGTTTTTTGTTTATATTTACATTAATACAAAACATATGAAGCTGTTATTTTCAGCATTTATATTTCACGAAATACTCTAATTGTGCGTTACTACCAAATTGTATTTGGTTAATACTGGTTCTTGTAATTTGAAGTTGGAGTTATGGCATTGTCAGTTTTGAATTAAAGTTAAATTATTCAAAAACGTGTGCATATTTAGTTTTGAAACTTTTTGTGGACAAGAAGATTAACAAGAAGAAGCGAATTCCATTTTCAGTTGGCTTATACGTTTGCTCATTTAAGCGCTAGAATTTTTTATTGTTATTTAAGAAATGTATGATTACTTTAAAACGATAAATATATTTTAATAACTTATAACACAAATCAACAGCTACTGAAATACATTTATTTTACGTGCGCACAATCAAAGGTTTCCGAGATACCGGATTCTGCAAAACGTTACTCCAGCAGGAAACCGAATATCTCTAAAACCTTAAGACGCACAAATCTCATTTTTGGCGCACATTCATGCACAAATATAACCTACCTGCTCATGTACTTTACTTTTCCCTCCGATCATTCGTTTAGAATCTTCCTGCTGGAACAGCGTTACTCCAGCAGGAACGGTTTTTTTGCTTTTACTCCAAAACTACAGCACACACAAATTTTTTATTTGGGTCACATTTACACCACATTACACTCTAATTATTGGCATAACTCAATTTCACCTAGCAGATATTTTCTTGCTGGGGTAACGGACTCAACAAAGGAACATTTTAAAATAGATTTTTTTTTTCAAAATCAATTAGATTTTCAATTTATTAATAATTTCCAATTTGTCGCTAGCTCTACGCGCGCGTGCGCTTATTGTTGTAAATCTTTTCTCTATCCCTGTCTATCAGTGCCAAAGCCGAGTTCATGAGGTGTCGCCCAATCATTACTGATATCTTGTGATTGTTGTGTCTAAGTGATTTGATTGTAATCTTATGCGTTGTCTTTTGTCGCATGCTTCATTCAGGATGTTGAAGACTTGCCTAACGGTCATTGACAGGTACGCTATTTTGTCGAGAGGAACACATAGGAAAAAATATAACTTTTTAAAAATTAAAATTCTTTGTTAAATTAGTTATTTACTTACTATATTCTTTCATATTATAACTTCGTGCCAATTAAATTTAGATCTAAATCACAAGTTTGAATGGCCGACACTGTGGTAGCACCTAGCACTTCCCATTACTAAAGATCGCAGCTTAATAATACTAACTGTTGTGTGTCCTGCAATGATAAGCATATGTAAGCCTACCCAAGGTGCTACTAGCGTCTATAGGCTATGTTCTTTATATACCATGCCATATGCTTGTTTGCCATCCCTGTGGTAATAAATAGATCTATAATAAAAAATATTTACCACCTTTCAGAGCGGTATCTACGACCCGCAGCAGGCTATGGAGGACAGTCCCTACAGCACCGGGATCTAGGCGCCTAGACATCTAGGCTCCTAGGCGCCCAGACATCTAGGCTCCTAGGCGCCGCCCCACGTGATATATCAAACGATATTATACTTATAGGTAGGTAGAGTCACGTCCACTATTGACAGAAGCTTACCAACTAAGTCATCCTATTAGTTGTGATTCAGTGACGAACGCAGACACATCGAGACCATCCGAGGTGGGCTCGCCCCACCCTCCTATCGCTTCCGGTTCTGTTTTAAACTGTTGAATTAATTAATTAAAATTATTGAACATGGTAATGGTAAATCATACAATTATAGTCCACAGATTTTTTTATTCCGTATTTATTAATTATTTTTCTATAATAAAATTGTTGTATTATTTTCTTATATTTTATCAATTATACAATGTTAATTATTATTCTTTCTTCGCCTAGTGCAATCTTTCGTTTTCTTTATAGTAGACAATAATCTATTATTGACAGATTATCTCAATTAGGCTTTAGTTTACTCGATTCCAATATATGTATAAATAAGAGAGATGTACAGTAATGATTTTCTATAATAAAGAGTTAGGTATGGTGTAGAAGGTTGTGTAAAATATAAAATGCCTTAGTAAAATTGCGCCGGCGCCGGCGCGCCGACTTACGCAATGTATTTGGAAATGTATTATAATGATTCTACCATATGAAAGATATTTAAATAAACTGTTTATGTTATTGCTTATAATTGTTTTATTATTTCTAAACCACAGTGCAAGGGACGATCAACGACCGACCATTCCTTAAACCTCGCATAATTTGTATCGAGGGCCTTTTAACGATAATGATTGTGAGACTTGTTTAAGCTGTTCTGCAATATTCATTAGTGCATTAAACTAATTATATCGAATAAATCGAAGGACCAAAAAAAAACTTATATTATTATTATATCATTACTTAAAATTCACGATCAATCACCAATAAATAAATATTACACTCACAGCTATTATCTAACTAGCCCAAAGTAAGCATCATGTGTTATGGATACTAGGAAACGGATAAATATTGATAATATGTATATAAGTATAAGAAATATACTAAATAAACATATAAACATCCATGATTCGTGAACAAATGCTCGTACGTGAACAAATACTAGGTGGTAGGCCCGTATGTAGGGTCGTCTGGGTAGGTACCACCGCCTTTCTTATTTCAGCCGTGAAACAGTTCGCTGTGTTTCGGATTGAAGGGAAATGTAGCCAGTGTAATTACTGGGCATGGACGGCATTTCATCTTAGTCCCCAGGATGACAACGCACCTGCAATATCAAGTGATTTTTCCTTGTTATTGCAGGTGTCTATAAGCGGCGGTAACCACTTACCATCAGGTGGGCCGTCAGCTTGTTTGTCATCTAGTTGTATAAAAAAAAACTTATCATACAAACATTTGCTGCCACCGGAATTCGAACCGGGACCCCTGATAGCCTGTATAGCAAGGGGCACAAACAACTCGGCCAGCCGGTAAAAAATATTAGATTTCTCTTCCACGGCCAGTGGCCAAAATATTGCCAAATGTAAGGCACGATCAAATAAGTTCAAATGCCGTACCTATAATAGCTAACATGTACACACATAAAATATGAATATATACTAACATAAAATATGAATAACCTACAATAGAATCCTAGGTGCCTCCTTTAACTAATCTGTCCTTTCAACTCTCTGAAGTACCTTACGCAAGACTTTCCAAGACAATGTCCAAAAGCAACTGCGGATTTGCAATTTACTAACTCATTATCATTTCAATAGATACCCCAAGTCCTGGGTAGCTCAGAGGTCGCGGGTTCGATCCCCGCCTCAGGACTAGTTTAGATATATTTTAATTTCAATAGATTATTGCTATGTTGGGTCCTTTTGGTATATAAATGTAAAGCTTGAAATACTCGTCAGTTACCACTGCGTTTGTCAAATAAGTTTTGAAGTTGGTTTAAGTATTTGGTAGATTACCGGATATAAAGAAAAGGACATTGACAACACCTATCAAAGAGTTGTCATAAAAGCATTGCAATTCAATGGTCCGAAGAGTAATTTATAATATTTAAAAAGTCTGTTAAATAGATATAGGATAATTAGTGATAGTGATTATATTGCCGTTATACAGCCGTTGAAGAAACGAACTTCTAACATGTCTCTTCGTAATACCATCATAAGGTATCCCTATTAAAGAACCGTTAAGGAAAAGAACTTCTAACACTTCTCTTCGTTAACCCGTTGGTTGGCTGTGTGTGTAGGGTCTAAATGCCGGATGTGTGGCGAGTGTGTTATGAACAAGGCACTGATGATGTGCTCGGTGCTGATGGCGGCCTTCGTGGTGATCGCCGTGGTGGTGGTCACGCTTCAGGTCTGGGCCGGCGCCGAGGGCAGGCTGAGCGAGGACGCACCCTAGGGCTTTGGGAGATACCTTCTACCTTTGAATACACTCATGTCATTTATTAAAAACCTCTGCCTTTCTTTTAGGGATATTTTAGACACGAAAGTTTGTATGGATGGTTGGATGTATGTATGTTGTTCTTTCACGCTTAAGACGAAGTCGCGGGTAGAAGCTAATTAGAATAATACCATATGGCAGCATCTTCACCAGCCTGTGTACCTATGTCCCTCTGCTGAGCACAGGCCTTTCTACATGGGAGAAAAATGTGAGGAGTTTTAGCTACATTTGGGTTGAAGCAGTTGCAGTACCTAACATACAGGACTGCTGAACTTGCCTTCCGAAGCAAAAAGCTAGAGATTGCAAACTTTGATTGATGGAATCGACCATGGCGAAAGTTGCTTTGTCATGGTAGCATCACTACATTACAAGAAATTATACTTCATAGTGGCTCGTCAAAGTGAAAAGGCAGAAAATTCTTTTGAAAAAAAAATGCGTTTATTAATCAGAATCGAGAACATAATCAATCCACTGGCGAGCGTTGGCTATGTTGACGTAGAGCGCGGGCTCGCAGGCGACGCCGCACTGGTCGTCGGCGGCCATGACGCCCAACAAGACGCCGGCGTCCGCCAACAGCGGCGTCCCCGCGCAGTAGTTGCACGACACGCCGCGCGCGTACAACACGCCCGCGCACAACTCCGCCCCGCTACCCGCCCCGCTACACGCCCCGCTACCCGCCCGCCCAACACCGCGCCCGCCCCACAGATGGCGCGGCGCCCACGCGTCCGCCGCCCGCGCCTCGCACACGTACGCCGGCACAATGTACACATGCACCGCTCGCAGGCTGCTCTCTGCGCCCTTGTGGTTCACTGTTCTGAAATGTTCATTCACATTTAATATGGTCGTAAGTATGAGCAGCTCTGGTTGGAAAAATTGTCCTCGAACTCCTCTGTGCTTTAGAACACAATACGCAGTTGGTCCCAGTTGTAACTACAACTGCTTTCACCCACCAACCCACAGGACCGGTGTTGTGGAGTTATGGCCCAACACTCTACAGGTTGTTCCTGCAACCGCTTTAACCCACCAACCCGCATTGGGCCAGCATGGTGGTGTTATGGCCCAAACTCCTCATGTGTTTCTCCCATGTAGGAAGGCCTGTGCCCAGCAGTGGGACGTATATAGGCTAGTGATGGTGATGACTCTCCATGTGTTTCTCCTAGTGCCCAGCAATAGGACATATATAAGGGCTGTTGCTGCTGCTGATTTAATATGTTGCTGGGACTTTCAATTTTTCAACTGGTTTTAAATAGCAGCTTTCTGAAGTCTAAAGATAATTGAATTGAATTCAACTGCAAAAGCGGCAAGACAGTTTTCTTTTTAATTATTATTTTCCTGCAGCCAGTAAGGTCGACCTGTTATTTACCCATTATAACCCATTCTTATATATTCTTATATTTTTTTGTAAATAGTAAAAAAACACTATGATCTACAAACCAATATTGCTATATACCTGAACTTGCTGTAGCCTAAAATAGTCAATCTCTCTCCTGGAGTGAGGAGAGAATAGTCAATGAGTTGTGGAAGCGCCACCGGATTGCAGTTTCTCTTCACCAAGCTGTCATCGCTCTTCAGTGCCACCATGTCGTAGCTCCTGTTTTTGCCCTGGTAGAATGGGTGGATCTGTATGTCGGCAAGGGCGTGCGTCACGCCGTCTACTGGTCCACCATAGTTCTCCATTATCACGAAGGAATCCAACGAATCGACTTCCTCTATCGACTCTATACAACTCGCCGCTGTGAGCGTCCAGTACTCCGATAAAATCGTCAGAATGCACCCGAACACAACATCCTGTGGAGGCCTCAACTTTACTAAGGCCAAAATAAATTTATTATATAGAGGCTCTGCTTCTTCACCGTCTGATTCCTCTACTCCAATCAAGATATCATGAGAAGCTTCAACAAGTGAAATCTTATGTATTTCTTGTATGGTTGTAATTTCTTGAGAAACTTGTTTGGTAAATTTATCAAGTTCGTAATGATGAGTAGTGGCTTCAGTTTTTTTGGAAGGTGTCCAAGAACACGACACATCTGGTGACAGAGTAATCCTTGTATTACTATGTACATTTGTCCTATCTTTGATATTTGTTCCGTACTTAGTACTTATAGTCACTTTGTATGTAGTGACATTGAGCACACTCCCACTAGGATATAGAGCATAGGTTGATGTTCCTTCAGAATTATTTTGCTCTTCTTCTATACAAGTGGAATTAGTATGGTAAAACATATGTGTAGAACAAGATAAAAAATGAAGTACTAAAAATAACAAAAAACTTAAGAATACAAAGATTAGAACACCTTCCAAAACACAAAGGAGTGCTTCAGTTCGTGTGAACGATCTACACCATCCCTTGAACTCTCTACAACAAACATAACACATTGTTTTGTAGCTAACACATTGTTATGCAATAATGTCATCACTTTGACATAAAAGGAGCCTACTAGATCTACTACTGAGTATATAATATTTCATTATTAACCTTTCATCCTTTACCAGTCCATCAATACTCAATTAGTAGGAAATCTACTGTATCTGATATATGAGTGATTCACAAAATACGACTTATATGATAGTATACTCTGAAAAATCTAAAGAAATGTTATTTTGAAAATATTCTACTGTCTCTATAAAAAAGGCTTTCTAAATGGTCGTTCTGTGCAGCCGAAGCGCAGTTGGCCTGACTCTTTCCGACCACCGAAGCCACCTCCCAATCGCCGAGGCCTCCATCCGCGTAACCTCCTCTCAGCTTCTCGCTCCACTATCACTTCTGATCCGTCTATATACTCCTTGTGCAAATTTCTCAGTGCCTTTTCTACACTGTGTGTTGATTCATATTCAACAAATGCATATTGCCTAGATTTTCCTGTCACAATGTCTTTTATTAGTCTACATTTTACAATTTTCCCTTGCTTTGTAAATTCAGAATTTATTGTATCCTGTAAAAATTCAAAAATGGTAATATAAAATTTTATCTAGTTAGTTATTTTATTTGCTGTAAAATTATTTATTTATTTAATGGTTTATTTATTTATTTATTTATTGGATTTATGATTTATTCATTTATATTAGGATGCCATATACCTGTGTAGTTCTAGGGTTAAGTCGTCCGATAAACACAGTACAATAAGGGTCACCTTGCACCAACTTGTTGGGAGAGTATTCTGATTGCAAGGCCCGTAGGATGGCACGGTCATGAGGCTCAGTATCAGTCCCTGGCGAATACAACACAATTATTTTCATGTCTTATCTAAAGTTTAGCTAGGCTTTAAAATAATTAAAAATACCATCAATTGAGCCAATTTTTATAGGATCATATTCCGTTGCATATTTTTGAAATTCATTTTCGTTACGACCCTCACGAAACATGTTTTCAGATTGATGGATGAAATATTGGTATAAATATTTTCTTTAGTAGCTTGAAGTAATATTATTTTAAGGTAGCTTGTGCCCAAACAAAATGTAAACAAATAGGGGCAGTTTGTCATTTTTTTTATTATTATTTTTTCCCTATAAAAGGACGGCAAAGGGAACTAATGCCCATACAGCCATATATTAAGTTCTTCATTTATGCATTGAAATGCTGGTATTACACATTTCAATGCACGTTGGGAGATTTTGACGCAAAATATATGATGACAGTCTCCTTATGTGCTACTACTGCTACTTGATGGGTGGATAACCACAAAAAAGCTCTCATCGTATTTCACACCATAATCACTTATCTAGCGTAGCGTTTTATATTCTCTTTGATCACTTATATTCTAATAATCTTTTAGTTGCACGTCAACACAAACACTTGAATAATAAAACTACACCACTTTTATTACTCAATGTTCGCTCCGACACAATTTTTAATTATTGTAATAAAAATCTTGACTGACGCCACAAAATACCCCTAATTTTAAAAAAAAAGTTAAAAAGGTACGAATGCCATGTTTTCAGTATTTGTTATTTCTTTATTTATTGCATTACAATGCTGGTATAACACATTTTATTGCGTCTTCGGAGTATTTGACATGAAATATATGGATACAGTCTCCATATGATGCTACTTGATGAGGAGGACAACCACAAAAAAATCTCATCGTATTTCACACAATAATCACTTTTATTATAATAATATTTTAGCTACACGTCAACAGAAACACTTATATTAAAAAAAAATCGCCACTTTTTTAACATAAAGTTCGCTCTGACACAATTTTTAATTATTTTAATAAAAATATTGTCTGACACCACAAAATCCCGCCAAACACCTGGGGTTTTTTTATCATTTTTCCTGTAATAGGACGGCATAGGGAACTACGCCCATACAGCCACATGTTCAGAATATTTTTATTCCTTCATTTATCATTGAAATGCTGGTGTTACACATTTCAATGCACCTCTGGAGATTTCGACGTGAAACATATGATGACAGTCTCCATAAGATGCTCCATTCGCCATATTATTTTGCCGATTGATCACAGTATTTTATCGTCCAATAATTATGTTTAATATTTGATTTGTGGCTTATGGCGCTGGATAGGTGTGCATTTAGCTAGCTGAACTGTCGACAGTCGACATCGTTTGAGTAAGTTAGGATTGGGCAAGTTAAACATTGCTACTAGCGCTTTTACAGTTCAATAATAATTAGTTAAATATTGCGATTACAATTGATAGTTGTTTCCTTGAGCCTAACGACCCACTTTTAACGTTATCTTGTGACTAGACTTGGGTTCACAGATTAGAGGAGTAAAATTAAGTATTCTGTGGATTAGAGTGAGTATATCTTAATGGGACTTCGCTGGGCACGTGGAGAAGGATTATGAAAAGAGGTTGCAAATCACATTTCCATATGTATTCTGTGCATTACCATTTCTATAGTTTCCTTCCAGGCAGTGTCATCGCTTTGGTGCTTGACTTTGTTAGTCAGTTTTATAAAAAGAGTATCTCAGTAAGGTTTAAATTTTTTGTACAGTCGACAGCACATCAAGCGTAACTGTTTGATCTTGAGACCTCTCACAGCGTACATACTTAATAGAGGCGGTTTTCGTAGTGCAACTGTTACCCTTGATGTCCTGTCGTCCGTACATTTGAAGGATTTAATTTTAGTTTTTTTTTTTAATACGACAGTTTTATTTCGAACTCACACAATAGCCTCATCAAATGCTAATATGGGCGCTTTTAAAATTTGTGACGCGACGATATTATCGTGGACATCCACGGTAGACAACGATAACACAGGGAAGTAAATTGTATGGAAATATATGAAGACGCTTTTATATTTCCGTGGACGTGGACGTTTTGACGTGCACGTCTTACTTCCCTGTGTTATCGTTGTACCGTGGACGTCCACGATAATATCATCGCGTTACGAATTATAAAAGCGCACATTAGCTGTGATTGTAATATTTTAAGCGGCGTTGTAGTACACAACTAAAGGATTATTAGAATAAAAGTGATTATAGTGTGAAAGACGATGAGAACTTTTTTGTGGCTATCCACCTCATCAAGTAGCATCATATAGAGACTGTCATTATATATTTCGCGTCAAATACTCACTAAGATGCATTGCAATGTGTAGCACCAGAAGAAAGAAATACTTGAGACATGGCTGTATGGACATTAGTTCCCTTTGCCTTTCCATTACAGGAGGAATGAATTTAAAAAAATATTAGTGTTGTTACCTGTCTACGGATAAATGCAACGGATTCTAACTCTATTCGATACCTAATCGAACGAGAAATTCTTAATGACATCATTTTACATTTTTATTTTTGAGATCAGTTTAATTTAATGTGCGTGCGCTCCACTGTACAGTCGACAGCACATCAAGCGTGCCAGTTTGACCTTGAGACCGGCGTAATAAAGGCCGCTTTCGTAGCTCAACTGTACCTCTTGATGTGCTGTCGCCTGTACTTAAATTTTATCGTTAAAATATTGTTAAAATTCAAATGTGCGAATGAGGAGCCCGGTGGCGTAATGGTTTGAGAGCTATGGTTTCGATTACGAAAACAAAACGACTTTCGCCATGGTCGATCCCAGGATAGATCAACCAAAACTTGTAATTTCGGGCTCCTTCGTGTTTCGAAAGGCAGGTTAAACCGTCAAGCATCAGATGACGCCGCTTGAGAAATGCCGTTGGTCCCGGATGTCACAGCAACATTGGGACAGTGTTGTGGTGTTATGGCCCAAACTGCTCGTGTTTTCCTCATATAGGAAGGCCTGACTGCTGGGCACAACAGTAGTGGCACGTAAGGTATGGGCTGTTGATGATGATGATGTGGGAATGAAATAGTAAATGTCATTTACCTGACCAAGAATAACGAATGCTGGAGCGGTGGATTGACATAGCACTCATTATTTACAGATAGTAGATAACATAGTTTGATCCTTCGAGCCGGATATAAGCCTGTGGATTCCAAAGTTTAAGATAGTATTAGGTACCTAGTATTCAAATTAATATTATTAGATATCCTACTATATGATTCCTAATAATATTAATTTAAATTTCTACTCGGCATATTTTTAGTTGCTATCGATGACAGAGGTCTAATGGCGATTTGAAAACTGCCATTTTACTAAACATGATGTAGTTTGACCCTACTAATTTGTAAAAAGGTCACCCACCCCAGTCACTACAATATTTATTTACCATTAATAATTTTGAGGGTAAGTACAGTATTTTTATACATATTCATAAGCCTTCTCCTTTTCAAGTTGGTTAAAATTTTAGATAAAGATAAAGATAATTTAACTGATAAGGAAAGTCGAGAATAACATTTATAATTCAATAAAAACCACTTTATAGTTAAAAAAGCATGTTACACTATGTATTTATGACTAAGTGAAAATATTTCTCAATAATTATATTCTTTATATTATATGTATCACTAATGTGCACAGCTATTTTACATGAATTTGACAAAGTCCAATGTAACAAAGTTATTTAGTTGTATGTAAATAACGGAAAACCACTATTGACATTTTTTTTGTAATTAGTAATTACTAACAAAAAATTATTAAAGCAAAATTATTTTTAATCCAATAATTGTATTGCTTTTATCACATAAGTGGTCAAGTCTTTATAATTTCATTATTTATAAATTTGTTTCCAACACTGGGCAGTAACATAAGATGACAATAAGGCCAAATTTGTGGTTGAGAGTCCACCTTTATGCTTCTTAATACACTGTGAGCAGAGCGGACTCCATATGAACTACCATTGCATTGTAAAACTATAGTCCATTGATTCCACTAACAGATCCTGATCCTCTCAAGCCAAACAAGCATTATTTAGTATTTTTTTTAAACACAACTATGGTTCACCTATGGTAAGCGGTAGTAAGGATGGATTGCATAATTTACATTGTATTCAGTATAGTACAGGCTTATGGCGATGATTAAAGCATGAATCATATACAAACAGATTAATCCACAATACGACGCGAAACACGTCCTTTGCCGACTATGTATTGCATTGAATGTTAATCATGCAATCAGTTTTGCACAGAGTAAACTAAAATTTGTTAGGCTTGAGTTTTAGAATTAAGGGTGACTTGCGAAACAAAATGAATCTGATATTATTTATTTTCTTAAACATTACTCACTTTTGTTGTACACACCTAAATAGCTTTTTCTTTAACTGCAAGTTGTAACAATAAGATAAAACAAAACAGTAGTGTGGTACTAGAACTTTTCAATTACACAAATTTTTAAGCTGTCAATTGTTTTATTTAAATTCACCCCAATCCAATCTATATACACAATGAGACAGATAAACAGAAAGTGGGAGATAGCATAATAGATAGTAATGATACAAAATAGTAAAATAATAATATGAAATGTTCCAAAAGTAATTATTGTACACTGATTTATGACTAAATGAAATTATTTTCTCGAGTCATTAATAGTGTTATCCTGAGAGAAAAGGTTTCATGAAAAGTGAAGGCCTAATATTAAAGTTTTATTTATTTATTTCTGCTACATATCTATGTGGTGTTAGCATAGGCACGTGTACACAACAATAAGTGCTGTAGGTTAGTCAGGGTTCTTCTGGCATCTCACAGTAAGTTGTCAATGCTACATGCAATCAATAATTATATTTTGTAAAAGACCAAAACAGCAATATGAAGACTCATCAATAACATACAGAACATAACTCTGTATGTATATGGTCAAGTTCACATTATTTGCAGGAAGAAAGTTATTGCTTAATATATCAGATCACTCTGCACAGGTAGCTCCAGCTATTTTTATAGTAAACCAACTTTAGCCTAATTATTTATTTATAGTAGTAAACTAAATTAAATGACACAAGGTCATTGCAATGAGGTCACCAATTTAATGAAAAATAGCTGCTCATACCAGTGCGAGGTCCATTGACCACGGAGCCTCAATATCCAATACAGTTTTTATATTATACAATAAAGTAATGGAATTTCATGACATGAATCAGACATATCCAATATATGCTTCAATACTTCTTCACTATGTCACAGAACAAGTTCAGAGTCGAGGGTCATCCACAGAGGGCAAAAGGTTTATGCTAATTAAGGGAGGGGGAGTGACCTTCGTCCCACACCACATCAATACTTGGCCACTTGGTCTGCAGGCAAGTGAGCATGGGATCCGTGCTTGCTGCACGCATGGGACACTCGAGCAGGGCTGCCCGCCCGGTCCGATACACCACCCGGCCACCAGGATTACTGCGAGACAGTCCATTATAATGGTGTAAAGTAAATGTATCTGGTGCCCCACGTTCACATCCGGGATAGAATTCATCCATAAAAGCACTAAGCAAAATAATACCCAAATTTTCAGAATCTAACTTTCTTCTCATTAATTCTACATATTCAGGCTCACTCACAAGGTCTGCTGCACATAAAACATCTTGCAGAGCAGCAGAAGGAATAAAGTTATTTCCTTCAGGATCAAAAGAACGAAATATTCTTTCTGCAGATTCCCCAGCTGTTTCAGGTGCAGCTAGTCTCCTCTCTAATGAAAATAACACTGTCAGATGTGTCTCAGAGGCTAATACCCATACAGGATGTTTAGGGTTCTTATAAAAGGAACCTACAGTACAATACTGCATATGTTCCATTATTGTTAAGAAACCAATGTCATTCTGTCTTTCAATACCTCGAAGTCTTAGCCCTCCAACAACCTGATCATGATCCCACACATGTGCAACAGCACGGCCAGTCAGCATTAGGTTTATGAGGCCCTGTGAGCCATAACCATATGTAGAATGGATTAAAGGGTCAGACAGTTCAGCAAGTTCTGCCTCAACTGTGCTTATACCCTTACTCAGAATCACACTATACAAAAGTAACAATACACCATACTTGTCCTTCAAGATTCTAATGTTTCTGGTATAGAATGCTTCCACTTCTGATAATGTTTGAAATGAGTGGACTTCAATCCTACAATGAAACTGTTCAATAGAGTCACATGACTGTTCTTCAACACTGACATTGTGGCCACTGCTACTTTCGGCTTCTGCCTCATTCTTCCGATACACAGCCACATTGTACTTAGGAGCTAGACACTGGCTTAATATTGTACACACAGCCCTAACAAGTAGAGAGTTGCACTTCTCTGAAGTTAAGTCTTGAAAACTGTGTCCTGGTGTTTCTGACAGAAGAATTTTAAGCAAGAATCCTTGCACTGGTGCGATAGCGGCACATGGTCCACCCTCTTGCTGAATAAGCGCGCTGGGCTCGTCGGGGCTGAACTGAAAGCCCTGGGACCACCTGCGAAAAACGTCCTCCTTCACCTGGTCACCCCACAACAGGCGTCGAGTACTCGCCAGCTCGCGCTCTACGGTAGTACTGCCAGCGCTCATTATTACTTTTATTCTCCAATTTTACAATAGCACAACTATTACTCGTTTCGATTTGGTTCGATCCGTTCAACATTTGCTCATACAGTTCGATTGAAATCTACACAACCTAAAAATAACAAAATATTAGGAGTAAAATAAATAGAATTCACATGTCGGAAATTGGATATAGATATGTAACGGGAAAATAAATCTGATCCAACTATAGAAATATAACCACGTAGTAATCACTACAAATGTAAAGTTCATTACTTACAAGATCTGATAGCTATTTTATTATTTTAAACAGCAGATAAATTATCAGCATTTTTTCAAAAACCATTATATATCATCCGTAAACTGGTGATAAGAACTTTTCATCACAATAAAAAAGAAAAGCTTACGACATGAAGGCTGCCATTTTTAGGAAAAATAGCAACATGCAACATTACTTATTCGTTTTAAAAGATAAATGTTTCTTTTTCAACTAAGTATTGAATGCAATTCAAAACATTATTGTAATCCAAGAAATATTCGGATTTAAGAATATTTATTGCCGTTTGTTCCAATTGAGAAAAAATTAAATATAACACTGTTTGAAAAAACAAGACTGGACTTGATGGTATGTTCAATTGAAAAAATTCAATTGCCATTATGGCATCTCCTTATTATTCCTTCCACATTGGCGGTGCGTTCTAGTGCAAATTATGTTAATACAAATTGAAATGCTGGTTTATCACATTTCAATGAATCTTGGGAGCACATATTAGAAAGAGTATGTCTAAGGACTGGGGAGAGTTTGGCTTCATAAATAAAAATAAAAAGGCACTAATTTTATAGCACAACGTTCGCTCCGAAACAATTTTGTGATTTACGTTAGCTCATAAACGCAAATACAAGATAGACTAGAAGAATTTCACAGGGATATCCCAAGTCCTGGGTGGCTCAGTGGTCAGAGCAGTCGCCCGGATTGCGAAAGGTCGCGGGTTCGATTCCTGCCTCAGGACGTGAAATTTTTCTAGTTTTATTCTATTTTAATTACTAAGTAATTTTTCAAACATTTATAATAATGTTAAAATCAAAAATTAAGAATTTTGTGATTATTGTAATAAAAATCTTGATTGACACCACCAAATGTCGCAAAAAAAACCAGAGGGCCTAGACAAGATGCCTTTCGATAATCGCTATCGCTATCGCTAAGCGGTAAATGTATGGGATTTGACATAATTTAATTGATTTAATACTTATATTAGTAAGCTGTGATTAGCGCTGTGGGTTGCATTATTGATATATTAGTTTACCTAATTCTAGAAATAAGCATTTATAATGTAGCTGTTTGCTTTTCCTTAATAAATAAAATAAAAAAAATAATCGCTATCGCTATCACTAAGCGGTAAATGTATGGGATTTGACATAATCAAATCAAATCAAATTTATTTGCTTTATATAAGGTTATTACAAAGTATGAGCTCTCGATCGACTTTCGATTGTAAATATCAAATCCCATACATTTTCCATTTAGCGATAGCGGTAGCGATTGTCAAATGGCATCTTGTCTAGGCCCTCAGGATGGAATAAATTAGAACTGTAAAAGTTATTTTACACACCTTTTGGAAAGCATTGGAGTTGCATGCTTTTTAAAACCTTGTTTTTAGCTATTTATTTAGCATCGAAAACAGTGTGTTCAATTTCAATTTATAAAGGTCATAGATGTGAGTAACGTGTAGTACCTAATTGCCGTTCAGAGGCCTTAGACAGAATATTATTCTAGTATAATCGCTATCCAAAGCGACAAAAGTATGGAATTTGAGATTTGCGCTCGAAAGTCAATCGAGGGCATATTATATGTTAAATCCCATACATTTTCTACTTAGAGATAGCAATGGCGCTTATCGAAACGCATCTTGAGTTCGCACTCTGAATTGAATATGTATTATGAAAAATTGAATGCTTTAAAAAAATACGAGAGATACTTTTTTGAATTGGCTACATTGTTCTATTGGCTGCCAAAACTGGAAAGTGATAACCTATGACTATACTGTTAATCTGTGGTGACATTTGACAATTATTTAATTTTTCCATTTTTTTCAGTCAGTCATGAACTGTGGAACTTGAAGTCTGTTTTCATTTATTTTTATTTTTTTTAAGTGAAGCTTTGTGTTTTTGTTTTCTGTGATTCGGTTCTATTTAGTTATAGTGAATTTCAAGTTGCCTTTTTATGGAAATATGTATTGAAAAAGTATTAGTGTCGTTTTGCTGTAAATGTTTATTTAGATGTGTTTTGATTATTTCAACATAAAATGAAGGTGGACGCAGTTTGGAGGAGCCGCACTTCTGTAAACGTCGTAGGTTCGTAAATTAATTTTTTTTCTTGTTTTTTAGCTTTTGTGGTAAAACTTTTTTCATTTACTGTAAATATTAAAATATTTTTTTTTTTCCACCAACAATACAATTGGGACAAGCCAAAGTGATGATAGAAACTTTTGTTTTTATGTAAAGACAAAGTTACAAAACTCTTCTTGAAAATGTTCTTGATAAGTTAGGTTTGATTGTATTTTTCTATATGACTAGGGTGGCATACAATCCGCCTAATAGTAAGCTACCAATACCTGATAGTGTGCAACCACACCTCGTAAAACCTGGGGCAATACTCACGCGCTGAGTATCTGTAAAAATCAAGAAAAAAGTTTATGGTGAGTTGTGTTGAAGGAGGTCATAAAGCAAGCAAGCAACCTACATGGTGTCTTTTGTATCTGATATCCTTTTTTATGTCAAAATGTCACTATCATATTTTTATTGATTCATTTCAAAATCTTTTTACAAGTAAATGGTGTTTTTTCAGTATTGTAAATAAAAGTCTGTTTTATATCACAATAAGTGTTTATTCCATCGTGCTAAACTTTTCTACATCATCTGCGCACTCTGCCCTGTAACAAGTTGTCAGCTTAGAGACAAGTTCCCCTTCCAACAATTTGGACATGCATTCTTAATTTTTTCAAAAGGACACAGGGATATCCCAAGTCCTGGGTGGCTCAGTTGATTAGATTGTGATCGTGGCCCGGATTGCGAAAGGTCGCGGGTTTGATTCCCACCTCAGGATGTGAAATTTTTCTAGTTTTACATTTTAATTATTAACACTCGTGCATTCATGTGCACTCCTGTGAATTTGTATGACAAAAACATTCTTAAATCTTACATTTTTATCAGGGTACATTTAGGAAGTATTTGTAGCAATTAAAGTGTGATGACAAATTTAAATTATTCTTAATTTTTGATTTTAACATTATTATAAATGTGTGAAAAACACAACACTCAATGTTTGTTTTAATACTTGTTTCGGATGTTGAAATAGAATATTTCGACATTGTAGGGTGGACGTTAGCTCATAAACACAAATGCATATAGACTAGAAGAATTTCACAGGGATATCCCAAGTCCTGGTTGGCTCAGTGGTCAGAGCAGTCGCCCGGATTGTGAAAGGTCGCGGGTTCGATTCCTGCCTCAGGACGTGATTTTTTTTTAGTTTTATTATATATTAATTACTATGACATGACATAGCATAAAGGACTCGTGTACAGGCCAGTAAAGCAACCACAAAGAAAGTTCAGAGTGAACTACAATTGGGATGCTAATTACTAAATTTAAAATAATTCAAAAATTAAATTTTAGTCATTTTTTACAAACTCTAAGTCATAACGTCAAATTATACATTTGCGCACACACTGCACTACCTCTCCTAACTACCTTTCATGAGCAGCATTGGCAGGGCTTCATGACGTCACTCGTGATCTCACATTACTCTCGTTGGCATGGATAAATTCAATTCGGTTCATTTGTATTACCTCAGAAAATGTCAATATATACCATACCACATAGAGATTGTAAAGCACGAAATAATTCATTATGGCCCTGACCATTTAAAAAAAAAGCAACATTAATCCAATTAGTAGCACAGAATACTAAATAGGGGCAAAAGTTTCTCTCCACACAATCATTAAAATAAATAGAGACCCTTGCTACAACACAATAAAGTGCAATTCAGTTCACACAGTGCGTATGTACCAATTAATTTACCCCTATGTTGCCTCTCTTTCTGACAAATAAATTGATTAGAAAGGCTATAATGTGACTTATTTCATCTTTACATGATTTGATTACCTTCGTGCTTATCGAGTCATAGCCCTCTGATTGTGAACTCTTAAGTGACATTATGATCTGATGTATGTTGCAGCCGTCTGGTTAAATCAGCTGCTTAACTGTCGCCTAGCCTGTTGATTAAACGCCGGGATCCAATCGAACGACTGAAATAGAACTAGCCAAGTCATTGAGCGCAATGTTTAACCAGATGGCTAATCATCATGTTAGCCGTCTGGTTTAAGTTAGCCTTTCAATTGGACGCCTAGGTGGGTCGTTGAAATCAAAAAGCTTTTGTGTGACTGATTTGAAGTTAAGCTAGTTGTCTGTGTTGCAAAAACTCTTCCTTTAATTTGTTCAAGTTTTTTTAAAAACTTTCGTTTATTTGTGTTAAGAGATGTTCCATCTGAATTTCCATTTTATTTATTTATTGTTAACCCTTTTATCTTATTTTTATTTATTAATTTACAATTCTGATAGCAGAACACACCCTCGGACCGTAGTTGTAATATTTTTTTGGTTATTTTCTATTGGCTGTGTGGTGATATTTCCTTTGCATCCGCCCACAGATGACAAATGAATAGATCCGTCAATTCATGGAATGACACTGACAGCTGTCGGAAATTGTTTTGAGGTTAAAATTGATTTCGGTTACTCACTGTGTATTATAGTTATTTAGGTGTATATTATCCAAACAATTTTCCACTTTTTCCCTCTGATTGTACCGGAGATCTTGATGTATTTACCAGCAATTCAGTTCCTTTGGGTGTTATTTATTAGGATCACTGTAATTGGCAGTGTAACTTTAGGTTTTTGTTGGCAAATTATCACGAAATAACAGGACGCAATTGAATCGCACTACACAGAGGCAAACCGGAAGTCCCTTTATAAGTCAATCCATATTACAGGTTCTAATTTAAGTACCTACTTGCTACTAGTTTCATTTTTTATAACTGCCCAGGTGTCATTGCATGTGTTTTTTCTTATACAAAGCATGGCTAATGACTCAACTCAACCTGATCTTAAGTGGTAAAAAGAGTCTATGTGCGAAGATTGCTAGTGTAGTACACTTTTCTAGTAGCCGCCACCTTGCCGGCCCACAAGTTGCTTTTTCACGCCTCTTTTGAAGGGACCTGAAATGTTATAGGAAGGAGGGAACACATGCGCCAGAAAAGAACTCCAAGTGCTGATAGTACGAAATGAGGTACTAAATTTATTTATGCGTGATATTGCGGCACGCGTGCTCCTTAGTAGGAAGGGGGAATAAGGTGGGATAATTTCAAAAAGCTCTTCAGAGCACTCTCCATAATAGCCGATAGAAGGAGCTAAGCGACGCGATGTCTCAACGCAATTGATGACTCTGAAGACCGGCACGCCTGCTCCTGAGTAGGAAGGGGTAATAAGGTGGGATAAAGTCAAAAAGCTCTTCAAAACAGTCTCCGTGATATAAGATCCCGATAGAAGGCGCTAAGCGACGCAATTGTTGACTCCGTAGAACGGCACGCGTGCTCTTGAGTAGGAACGGGGAATAAAGTGGGGATTAAGGGGTTCCGAACAACACCTCACGGGATCCAAGCCAACCTCACCTGCACGGTGGTGCACCCTGCCGATTAACAGACGAGGCTCTAGCGCTCCCCACCAACCCGCACAGGGCCAGAAGACGACCTAATACCCACATGTATGAATTCCATTAACCCAAGGACCCGTGCCCGGCGGTGCCGAAGGCCGTGCCGGCCGTGACGGACGTGAGCGAGGCACCGGAACCAGGGGTGCTAAGAATCCCCAGTCGGCGATGACTTCCCGTCATACGACCTTGGCCCTGGTTACGTACAACACACACACTGCGGACCGAAGAGAACCTACTGGAACTAGAGGAGGAATTGAGTAGGACTCGCTGGAGTATAGTGGGACTATCTGAAGTCCGACTAGACCCCGATGGTCCTTTAATCCGGCAACCTGCTCTATTTTCGGGAGGGCGAAGATCTGTCCCAAGGTGGTGTCGGGTTTATTGTCCACAAGCCTCTGGTGAACAACGTTATACGAATCGGGAAATAGGGTGGCGTACCTTATACTTAGAATTACCAAACGGTATACATTGAAGGTCATACATATATAGGTCCCGACCTCGACTCGCCCCGACGAGGAAGTGGATGTAATGTTTGAGGATATCTCTCGGGCTATACATACTTCCAAGACTCACTATACCGTTGTCATGGGAGACTGCAATGCAAGGCTGGGCAAACGTGGCGATGGTGAGTTGAAAGTGGGGCAATTTGGAGCTGGCATCCAGAACTACCGTGGTCAAATGCTAGCCGATTATATAAAAGAGGGAGGGACTCTTGATGATGAACTACTTCGGGAAACGGCTGCATCGAAAGTGGACCTGGAAACGTCCGCATGCTGCAAATAAAAATAAGATCGACTACATCATCTCGACTAAGGCTCGGATGTTCAATGATGTCTCAGTGATCAATTCGTTGAACACGGGGAGCGATCACCGAATGGTAAGATACACATTGAATCTCAATGTAAAATCCGAAAGGTATCGATTGATGAAATCTACGCTCCGCCCTAAAGCTATCCAAATCTAAAACCCCGCATGCTTTCAACTCGAACTGCATGATGATCGCTTCGATTGCGCTTAGGACTGCACAGGTTTTTTTTTCCTTTATTTACAAAAATCCACAGCACTTACAATTTAATAAATTTTACAGCTGTTATTGATCCTAATGCCAATAACGGATTTTTATTATTTAAAACTATACTGATTTACTGCTAAACATGTTTGTTGACACTGCATTTCGACATAAAAAATTTTGAAGAGAAAATAATCTAAACATTAAAAATATAATATTGAAAAAAATTTATACCTATTTATTTTTACCTATACCTATTTATTTAGTTTGGGACACATATAACGACAGGTTCGTGAAAGCTATCCTTACGGTGGGTTCTAAATTCTTCAAACCCAGCCATAATAAAAGAAGTAAGAAAATCTCTAAGCCAACATTGAAGCTAATGGAGGAAAGAAATGGTTCCGCTGTTTTCTGGAATGATCGTCGGCAGCTCAATAAACCGATCTCTAAGTCCTTGACACATGACATACGCCGATTTAATACAGAACGTATTAAAGAGGCGATCTAGCGGAACAAAGGTTCTAAATTGTTCGCCAGAGATCTGTCGCTTGGCCAAAGTTTGCTGACTAACCTGAAGACGGAGGACGGCAGAGTCATTACGTCACGATCTGAGCTTTTGCCCGAGATTGAAAACTTCTTTGGACAGCTGTACGTGACATCACGCACTCCTGTCACTCAGGCCACCGATCCAAGACCCAAACTAACCCGACATTAAACCGAAAATATCCCGGACATCAGCCTGTACGAGATTAGTGTAGCTCTCAAACAGCTCAAGAGTAACAAGGCACCGGGCGACGATGGAGTTATAGCATAGCTGAAAGCAGGTAGACGTGTGATCCTGAAAGCTCTTCAGAGGATATTTCACTCTATCATGCGCGAGGGTAAAACGCCTAAAGCATGGCACAGGGGCGAGGTGGCACTTGTCTTCAAAAAGGGTGACTGAGTCATGTTTACAAGCTGCTTTCGAGGGTTGTAACGAATCGTCTCGCTCGCAGGTTTTACCAATTCCAGCCTCTCGAACAAGCCGGTTTCCGAAAAAGCTTTAGTACCATAGACCAGTTACATACGCTGCGGCAGGTTATACGGAAGACCGAAGAGAACAACCATCTCATTATGCTTAGCGTTTGTGGACTATGAGAAAGCCTTCGAATCTGTTGAGACCTGGGCCGTGCTTCAGTCACTCCAAAGGTGACAAATTAACATCGGTACATCCAAGTGCTACAATAGCTGCACTTGCATGTACCGATAGTCTGCTGCTGTAGTAGTCACTGTATGAAAACGCCACTATGTCAGTCCGCCTCCAGGATCAAAACTCGAAACCAATACGACTTCAACGAGGTGTGAGACAGGGCGATGTTATTTCGCCGAAACTATTCACAGCCGCGTTGGAGGATGTGTTTAAGCTTTTGGACGAGAGAGGACTTGGCATGAACATAAACGTCGAGTACATGTCTCACCTTCGTTTTGCTGATAATATAGGATAATATCTTAGTCATGGCTAATACCCTGGAGGACTTGGACACAATGCTCGACGACCTCTGTAGAGTCTCCCAACAAGTGGGTCTTAAAAATGAACATGGAAAAGACGAAAATTATGTCGGATTCCCATGTCGTACCCACTGTGAAGGTTGGAAGCTCTACACTGGAAGTTGTTGACGAATGTGTTTACCTGGGACAAATAGTCCAACTTGGTAAGTCCAACTGCCAGAAAGTGGTTAATCGACGCATCCAACTCAACAGGCAGGCTCTGGGCAGCGTTCGGGAAGCTTCGCAGCATATTTTCGGCCCCATCACCGCAATTTCTCAAGAAGAAAGACTTTAATTCGTGATGACTTACGGAACTGAGACATGGCCGCTCTCAATGGGCCTCATAAGAAGGCTCAATGTCGCCCAAAGATCAATGGAGAGGGCTATGCTCGGGATTTGTCTACGTGATCGAATCGGAAATGATGAGATCCGCAGGAGAACTAAGGTCGCCGACATAGCCTGAAGAATTTCGAGCCTCAAGTGGCAGTGTTGGTAGGCCACTTTGCAAGGAGGACTGACAGCCGTTGGGGCGGGAAGGTCCTCAAGTGGCGGCCATGTACCGGCGAATGCAGCGTTAGTAGGCCCCACACAAGGTAGACCGACGATCTGGTGGGGATAGCCGATGGATGCGAGCAGCGCAGGACCGATCGGTTTGGAGATCCCTGGGGGCGTCTCACTGGAAGTGCATGAAGCAGTAGATATTTTAACATGTCCTTTGAGTGAGTTCGAAAAAATTGCCTTGAAATCATTATGTTTCAATAACATTTTCTAATATTCTTAATTTTTAACATTATTATCCCGCCTCAGGACGTGAAAATTTTCTAGTTTAGATATATGTTAATTACTAACATTTTCTAAGTAAAAGTCTTTTTATGTAATTTACAAATTAGGTACATTATCGCATTGGGTCACTTCTAACCTGTCATTATAATTGAAAGAGAAAAAAAAACAGTAATAGTAAATAGTCTCTCGGCTAAAATGATGACGATGAATAAAGGTCAAAAAGCTCTTCAGAGCACTCTCTGTTATAGAAGGAGCTAAGCGACGCAGTTGCAGAGGCTGCAGGTTGTTCGTGACCTTTACATCACTAATAATACGGACAACATGACGCTGTAATCTGTCCAGTTCGTTGAGGAGGTACTTGGCGGAGCCATCCCATCCCACAAGTGCGGGCAATATTCCACGCAAGACAGTACCTGAGTTTTATAAAGCAGTCATATCTAGTAGGACGCCGTCATATTTTGAGTCTAATAAAGCAGGCATAATTGGTCAGGCGTGAAAAAACGACGCACTTTGTTCAGGACACCGAGCTTCCGAGGCTGTTTTGATCACGGTTTCGTTGTAGTAACTGGAATTTGGAGCAAGTTTAAGGAGCCCTGTGCCGAAAGACTAGTACCCTGAAAATAGGGAAGGGAGAGAATGAGGAACGGCGATATTTTGGATGTAAACACACCTGTGTTTTCTTATCATTAAAGTCAACAAGATTGTTAGACCCCTATTAAGATATAAAATTGTTGAACTTTATTTCTGAATAGGGTTTGACCCCGTAGAGTGTTGACCCTGTTGAGCTACGTGGTAAGATTCTCTCCCTCTCTCTCTCTGTCTCCATCTCTCCCTCTCCCTCTCTCCCTCTCCCTCTCTCTCTCTCCCTCTCTCTCTCTCTCTCCCTCTCTCTCTCTCTCTCTCTCAATCAGCTTCAGCGCGCCCAGTTCCTGGACGACCGTAATATCCCCCATGCACTGTACTGTCATCCGCATAACAATGAATGCTTCCTGATGGAAGCAATGAGAATGAAAATAGAAATATCTTTATTCAATTAGCCCCCCCAAGAAGCACTTCCGAAACGTCAAAAAACCCTTATGTCTATCACTTAAAATAATATGAACTAACTTACAATTTCATAATGTTTGTCTCTCTGTCTTATCTGGATCTAAGTAAGCTAACAATGTTATAGTGTCAGTCTGTCTCTCGGTCTGTCTGTCGATCCGTCTGTCAGTCTGTCTAGCGGTCTGTCAGTCTGTCTGTCTGAATTAACACCGGTTCCAAAAGTTGAACTATCGAGAAGATTAAAGCAAGTCATTGATAAGAATAATTAAGAGTGTGGGGAATAGAACAGAGCCTTGTGGTACACCAGCATTCACTGACATGAACCGCGAAGCGCATTCATGTGTTTTTACTGTATAAAAAAAAACATATTTTTCATTCGCTGATCTTTTATAGTAATTACAACAAAGAAATTCATATTTCCTGTATATTTTGTTGTAATTGACATACTTATTATGATTGATAAACCTAGTAAATATAGACATAAACTTTTGTCTTTTTGTTAATTAATTTAACAGTTACCTATACTATTCTGCGATCATTCGCCCTTACAGTATGAATATTAATGAATTGAGTACACATTAATTGCGTAACAATCAGTCCTATCCAATCTCACGATTAATTGTCAACCTGTCTGTATTTTATTATCGTGTTATCGAGACAGGAACGGCTTTGAAGTGTGAGCGGGAAGTAATATTTTTGCAATTAAAAATAAGATTCCAAATAGGTCTACAAATGACGGGTTTCTAAGGTAACAAACATAAATATGTTGGTCTCTTATCGTGACAGTATACATATTATCTTTCACTGCGGCAATTAACAAAACTTCACACCAGTTTTTAGTCAAAATATTGAGGACAATGTAACTCTTAATGAACTAGTGCTGAAGTGAAATCTCGCACGAGAGACCTGCCTCTTAGAAATGAAAGCCGCGGGCGTACTCATTGTTTCACTGTTGAACAGACAGACCTTCAAATGTATTACTGGAAAGTCTCATTTTCACTTTCTTTTTGGATGTATCATGTGATTTACCGTAGATTGATAAGACCATTATGCAACACTTCGGGTGACTTCGTTCATTCTTTTAGGTTTCGTTGGCAGCTTCCACTTAGCATATTTGGAACTGACCAGGCTCCGTGCCAACGGCGAGCATTGACCAAGTAGGACGGTTGATAACTAAGTTATCCTAGCGCCGCCGCTGAACCTAATATTTGTTGTAAAAAAGGCGACAACCCTTTTAAAATCCGTTCAAATAATCAGTGAAGACTCAAAAATATTATGTATTCGAGTCACCCAGGTGTTTGTAGCGAATGCGGTCTTTGTTTACCGTTAAATAGGTTCAATAAGGCGCGTGCATGCGCCACCGCCGTGTGTATGCTCCCCGTGTTTTGTTCTGAACATGTGGAATTTGCAAGGCAGGTGCGATGAATAATAGAACAGTGGCGAAGGGTGCCTGGCCGCGTGGATGTCAGGTGCCAGGTGCCTCGCCGGGCGTCGGTCATCAGTCGACCGTGACGATCGACCTATGTCAGACTAAATTTTAAAGCTTTCGCTCTAGTTAATCAAACCGACTTCAAACCACTAAAAAGAAACAAATAATTAAAATGCAGTAGGCTATGAAGTAGGTATGTAGGTGACTTATGTCATAAAAAGGTATTTTTTGGAATTGGTGCTAAACTGTTTACAGAAGCAATAGAAAGTGAAGCGCGGACTCCAAAAAATACATTAATAAGCACCTGCCTACTTCATTTTAATTATTAGTTTATTTTTAGTGTTTTGAGGTCGGTTTATTTTTTTTTAACCCCCGACGAAAAAAGTTATAAGTTTGACGTGTCTGTCTGTGTATCTGTGTGTCTGTCTGTGGCATCGTAGCGCCTAAACGAATGGACCGATTTTGATTCGTTTTTTTTTGTTTGAAAGCTAATGTGACTACGATGCATTGGATTCTTAGCTTAAATTTATCAAGATCAGTTCAAGCGTTTGATGACTATCAGCTCATTATCTACTTGATAATAGGATTTTACTAACTTTTACAGATCCGATTGATTTCAAATTTGGTGTACTGTTAATTCGGTGACATTCCCATGACATAAGAACTTTGAGCTGATCCTATATCATCAAAAAGTCTGTGAAATGCTCAATTCTTCAGAAACTTACAGCAGACATAGCGTGTTTGGGCTCTTATGAATAGTCTTAATGAGATGGTGTTAGATAGATGATTAATGACGCCGGGGGTTACTTAAAATTTTTAATTTTGTAATTATTGACATTCTATTACCTACAGTAGATACCAAATTATTACCGTGAATATTCAAGATGAAAAAGTTATTCTATTCCTTTTTGACGCGGCCGAGGAACTTCATTGCAATAAATGTCTGAATACAATGGAAGATAAGTAAAAACAAAACCACTGATGTTTCGTAAAGCGCAAGGCTAGGCGGCGCGCGCGCACTCATTAGGGCCGAGCTGTTTGTTAGATTCGGAGTTTCTGAGGGCACAAGTTTAGTCTACTATTATAGTAAACCTAAGACTTTTAGTTTTCTTCGGGTTTTTATGTAAATTTTCTGACACATAATCCACCACGGCTACGCCTGCGCTTGCGTGCGATTTGAAACAAACTACATCGAACGGCTGTGGACAACTTTCGTGTGAATCGTTCGCTAACCATTGTTGCCAGAATGTAGTACACACGTCTGCAGATCAAGTTTAATACAGTTTTGACATTTCTGGCCACCTCTTTTATACTAAGAGTAAGTTTCCTACTGAAGACATGTCACTTTATGTGCAGTTATCAGTACAATACAGATGTGAAAGAATACAATTCTCCAGGTTACATTCTACTGTGGCAGTATTTTAGTTGTATTAATTAGTACACAAATAAAAAATTTATAATACTTATTGTACTCACAATAATTACCTAGGTATGTAGCCCAAACTTTCAGAGTTAGACGGGAAGTCTGTGGAAGTGCCACACCAAAAGATCGCTAGATGTCTTGCGCGTACAATAACAATACCCTCAGGATGTTGTTGGGACTGCCGCGTTATTGTAGCGCGTCTGGGATGTTTGTGGAATATAAAACAGATGGTTTCCATGCCATCATGCGTAAGAAAACAGCATCGCTGATTAGCAGGTTGCGTGGTGGTCACCACAACAGCATACTGCAAACGGTGGCTGACAGGTCTCCCTTCTGGAGGTATATGGTGCGGAGGGTGTGAAAATGAAATTTTTGATTTTATAATTTCAGATTGTAATTTTCTTACTTACTTACACTATTTTAAAAAAAATATTTTCCTGTCTTGTTTGTTTATAATTTATACTAACCCAATACGAACCTAATTTTTATTGTTCGAAATTAAACGATTTTTATTTATATTATTAAGAAGAAATTAATGGTGAAATTTTGGAGAAAAAGTATTTAAAAATATTACAATTGAAAATTTTATGTAACCCCCGGCCTCATTGATCATCTATCTAACACCATCTCGTTGATACCTACTTTTCTTATGAGCCCAAACACGCTACATCTGCTGTAAGTTTCTGAAGAATAAAGCAAACCGCAGACTTTTTGATGGTATAGGATCAGCAAAAAAAAAAGTCATGGGAATGTCAGTAGTGACAGCACACCAAATTTCAAATCAATCGGATCTGTGAAAGTTAGTAAAACCCTTTTATCATGTAGAAATGAACTGATAGTCACCAAACGCCTGAACAGATCTTCATATGTTTTAACTAAGAACAATCCTAGTCACGTCAGTTGACGTGACGTTGACAGACACACAGATACACAGACACACGTCAAACTTATAACACCCCTTCTTTTTTCATCGGGAGTTAACAAAATGTACAACTACTTATAAAATGTGATTTAAAGTTTTTACATGGTACCGAATACGAAAAGAAGACAGAAACGAATAAAAGGCCAGCCTGCGACTTGCACTCGCCTTCAAGTGACCAAAAAACCAATCGCTGTCAAAGACGCTTTGATGGCGAATGAAATGTAACAACTGACACAGATAATTTGATTTCTCAAATGATTGCTCTGCACTCTGCAGAATCTATCTATACCTACCTTTATATTTTGAGGAAATGGAAGGACTTTTACAAATTATTCATTGTGACTAAACAATTCATAGCTCGTGAACACGTATGCATTACACAAACATCTGCCCCTCCCCACTGGGATACGAATTCGGGATCGCTGGTATAATTGGACAGGTATACTACGAGTATATGAACCTGTTGTTATGGGCGCGGATAGACGTGAAAAAGCTTTTATAATACGTCAGATGTCACAACTTTCAAGAGTCTAGCTAGATTAAGGCTACGGTAACCGCTTACCACCAGATAAGACAGTGTGTTGTTTGGTAAGCGTCCATCAGTAAAATGACTACTGACTGGTTCTGGGGAATTACATTGTGAAAGGTGGCATAGACGTAAATATTCTAGTCTTAGACCATAAGAACAAGATTCTAGTCGAAAACATTTTCAGAAACTTATAACTATAACTAGCCTAGTTTAAATATTCTTTCTCAATCGTACTCCGGTATCGTCTTAACTAAACAGTCAGTGTATTATGCCAAGGAGAACGTAGATCTTTATGAAAGTGTCTATGCAAACTACAAACAATGGGTTAGCAAAACGGACGTTATGTAATCCGTCCGATCAAGAGCACTCGAATTGTTAAAATAGTTGCTTCAATTTCAATTCGCATCATGTTGTACAAAATTGTTAATTAGATCATCGGTATGTTAAAGTTAATCTAATGGCATCAACTCTAGATTAGGCATCAACTCGTGGAAAGTTTTCCCCTTCGCGAAACTATTATTAGTCTACTTTATATTAATTGTGTGTTTTTCTCTTCAAAAATATTTAAGGGGCAAAACTCCCTCTCTGCAAAACATATGATTGTACGCTCACATAAGATTCCGTGTTCCTACTTCATAATGATAAACGGATTTAAAACAGGATCGCTTACTAAGGGCCTTTTAAACAACTACCAAACACAAACTCGGTACTTTTTCCGAGTTATGTTAAGTGTTTCCCTGCGTTATAGAATCAGAAATCAGGATATCCACAAGGGAACCAATGTCACTGACTTAGCTCAAGATTAGCAAGTTACGCACGGCCGATGGGGCGTTATAATTAGGTGTTTTGACTATCGGAACCTCGTCGAAAATTACAAATATTTCAAAACGTTTATTTACACCATAATCGATCGATCTAACTAATCGAGAACTATTAGTGACGTAATCTATGACGTCTTAGCAGTTTTTGTAAGCACCGTATGCTGTAAGTTTGAAACATAATTTTACGCGCCCTCACCGGTCAGCGGGTGCCAACGAGTGATTTGGAAGTTTTGGAACGTTCTTATTCGTTTCGCTTCGTCCGGAAACTTGTACTGAAAAAAACTTAGTGGAAACATCCACTCGAGTTTTTTTTGTACAAGTTTGGTCGTATTTGTGTGCAGACTCTGGGAAAGCAACTATTATAACGGCACTGAATGTTGCCTCACGAGTAAAGTCACGCGATAACGCGCCGGGATAAGGATTGCTGTGCCATTCGGGTGCAATGTAAAATAGTATTTTTTTACTTCTGCTTATGGTTGAAGGTTAGTGTGATGTGATTATTGCTTGATATTTGTCGCTCGGTTTTTTCATACAAGCCCGGCAATGAGAGCGCGGCATCTGTTAAATAAGTGGGTACCGTAATCGAGGAATGCCATCTTGTACAGCGATGTGACTCTTGACAGCTAGCATTTAGTTCTTTATTTCAAACTGAGATAGTATTGCTATATAGAAGTTTAAGTAACAACTCTGAGGAGTGACTTCCGCAAACAAACACTGAACATTCACAAACAAGTGAATATTTGTGCACATCATAAATAACATTTGACACTCTTGGTAATATTTTTAAACTCAGGTATCTGTAACATGAGGAGCTCGAGAGGCATGACTTACATCGAAATGTCATTTTTCGCGGATTGAGATGTCAACTCATATACAGCCTGACCAATATATGTAGAGTAGAAATTCAACAGTGGCAATACTGAAGGTACAATATGCCAATAATTACAAGAGCTCTATAGCTATTTATGATTTTTTCTCCTCTTTATTACTTTAGCTCGAGAAAACATCCTTTCTCGAGTGATGGTTTTGTAGGCAGTCCTCGATCTGCACAACAGTCGTCAAGCCGATCGTCTACTGTAGTTTTAATAATAAGCATCATGTTTCTGACAACATAAATTACCATGGGAATATCGGCGGAACAATACACCGCCGGAGCTATTAAATAATTTCCCTGAACAATGCGGCATTGTTACGAAGATGCCGTTACAGTAATGGTTTAATTACCGAATGTCCCGGGCGGTGCTAATGTTCGCTAACCGTCGGCGGTGACGTGGAAAGCGTGACATTACCACCGTCGCAAGTGGAACCTCCCTGCTGTGATGTGACGCGCTTCCCCGTCGAAAGCTTCCGTAGAATCCCCAAGCTGATTAATTAGAAGATTCTCAGCCTATACACGTGGCCAATATTAGTTTACTACTACTGAGGGTAGTCTTAGCATAATTTCATTTACTTCTTTATAAAATATTTGAAAATATGATATCTTCTTAGTTGCTGGTTTTTAAAAGTTCAATCATATTTTCTCCTTAGTTTCGAAGTTAAATACGATAAGCATGAACAGTTATCTAATTATCCTTTTAACTATGCTACCTAATCCCGATGTAATAAGATTGGCTTCGGCTGTTCACTCGTGCATGCAGTTCTACCTGTCTGCCGCGCCCTGGTTGCCCCTGGGTCCCTGGTGCACCGTGCAGTCCGCCCTCCACCCCTTTGTATTAAAGTCCGCACAATTATTATGTGTGTATATGCCACACTTATTGATTCGCGGCGTTCTTTGCTGGATGGTTAGCTCTACCTCGCATGTGCACTGAAAATTATTAGCGACGATTGGATTTTTTAAATTTATGACTATACATAGGCAAGATCCACGGAGCTTAGTCCCGTTTTAGACAATGGACTACAAGGGAGGTTTTTTTTGCTCACATAAATAATGTCAGTTTTGTTAACAAGTACGATTAATGATATATCTAGTAGATTTTCCCGTAACACGAAAATGCAGATCAATGGTTGCCATTTTCACGGCGCGGCGTAGTGATTATTAGCAACCGGCTTAGGCCTGATTCCTAAGGTCTAAGGCATGATCAAGATTGTCCGTGAGCTTATTGCACCGCTCCATTGTGTGGTTTGCTACTGCAATGGCCGTACCGTTATGGTTATTACAATTTCCTAACATCTAACATCTCAATGGATATTATTCACACACTTTCAATATATTAATTAATGGGAACCAAAATATAGGTGAATTTTTTTTTATAAAGGTAGTTCTTTATCATTACCAGACACATTAACAGTAACAAATGCACTGTCTGCTAATTTTTTATTTCTATATTTCCTTGTCACATTTTTTAAATCGATGTGAATTTTATGCAGCAAATTGATTTTACTAACTGATCTAGGCAAACTGAACTCCTCCAGTTTTTTGGTTTCAGTTTTGTTAATTCGGTACCTATTGGAATTTACTAGAATACTACATGCCGAGCAAAAATATGTAGCCAAGAGCGGGGCAAGCGTTGCGAATTTATTGCATGGCGACGTCTCAGACCGCCCGACGACGTCGAAGATGTTTGTGGGATACCTGAGCTACCGTTACGGCCGGGCCCAAGCGATCAGGTACAACAATCACCAAGCCCAGTACACGGGCGGATCTTAATGGCTTCCGTGAAACTATTTTGATGTTCTTTGTAAAATGTTATAAATAATTCATTAAATTGATCTTGACGTTTTACAAATTGACATAGCTTTCTCAATGGAAACCGTACTGGTTGTTTTGTAATATTGTCAGTTTATCTTAAACCGACGCTTGTGTTGTGCCTAGTCAAATAATGGCAAGAGGCGTTTAATCAAGTATAAACGCATGATTACACGGTACTTGGACCGCTACAGTCCTTCACTCGGCTCGCATTTCTCTTTCTTTACAATTGTTGCTTTGTCGCGAAACCGTATGCACATTGCGTGGCCGTTTATTTTCATGTCTTTTATAATCAATTTTGCTCGCACAATATGCCAGATTACTAGAAAGTCTTATTCTAAGAATTGATCTATGCAGCTTGAAATTTGGAAACTAGTAGCGGCAGAAAGTCAAGGATGATTAGTTTTGGAAATCAAGTCTGTTATTTATAATAGACTACTTAATAAAAAATACTATATCCAATACAGTACGTATGCTTAAGAGGCATATTATTAACTTTTAAACATAGTATATTTAATAAGTAAGCCTTGTTGGTTGTCCTAATAAATAAATAAATAAATAAGAAAGCTAAGGATAATTATATTCATTGCGATGTTCTTGGGGAAAGTGGAATATACCAGGTGATTGTGTTCAAACAGACTGTTGTTCATCATACAGTGAAGTCAGCAGTTTCCGTAAGGTTCGGGCGTTTGCTAGTTATTCATGAGTCATTGCGAGCGTCGTCGGAGTGGCGGCGCGGGCGCAGCGTTACCTGCCCGCTCCGTGACGTCACCATACCGCTATGCATGAGCAACATCATTCGGAAACCACACTGAATGTTTCTTTACTCATTATTGCTTAGATTCAGGTGATAAATATCAAAATATTTTAAACGACGATGGAATGATTTGTCTTATTTGAAGGAAAATGCAATCATTGTGAATTCTCAACGGAAAAGTGGAAAATCCGATTCATACAATTTAAACGAACTTCCAAAACGATCGTGGACACGTGTAATTAACTATCCATTGTTGTGCTGACACAATAGTGTCTCTTCGTCAGCTTTAATGTGGTGTGATAAGGTGTATTTTCCCAAAGTCACACGCGTCATAATGTCGCAAGTATAGCCTCGTCACCCACGTTTTATTCTCTAGCCGTAGCCGTTTTATATGTGGAAGGCTGTTTATGCGAATTATGTCCCTGATGATTTTTTCACTCGAGGTTGCGAGTTCACGGCCACCTGTAGGCTTCGACTCGTTATTTAGTAAGTGCGTTTACTGTTCTCCGTTCTGGTTGTTCTTTGTTCTAAAATAACGGCAGCTGATTTTTCTTTGTTTAAAAAGTAGGTGCGTTTTTAAATATTTAAGCGAAGAGTATCTGTCATAATTATATAATCGCTGTGTTCACAATGCCAACCTACCTGAAATAGGTATGTCACGAAATAAACTACAGCGCTGTGCAGGTATTATATTATTTGTGAACAAATAAAAGTGAAAATACAGCTGATCCTAGTATATGTTACTTTTATTTATTTCCAAGCGAGTTCATATTTGTAATTTGAAATTCATGTGGGTGCTCTTTCTGAAAATCTCAAGAAATAACGGAAACTATATTGGGCATGGAAGGCATTTTATCTTCGGCCTCAGGATGACAGCGCTCCTGCAATAAATACCAATTTATTTTTTCCTTGTTATTGCAGGTGTGAGGCGGCGGTTACCACTTACCACCAGGTGGGCCGTCAGCTTGTTCGTCATGTAGTATAGTATCAAAAAAAAACTTAAATATACGCGAGTAGATTAGCGAGTTATTTTACATCTTATGAAAGTCCTTATTTAACTAACAATCCTATTTTGTTAATGTTATTTTTAAGAGGCTGATAAACGCCAATGACCTTGAGAAAATGAATTTCAAGGCCCCGCCCACTAATATTTCCGATAACGTGGCTCCACAATACTACACCGTCAAGCCGCGTAACTACTACAACCCCAAAAGCGCCAAGCTACAAAAGTATGCCACTAGATGGCGTGCTCCACACGCTTAATTCCATAGACATAAAAAAAATAGAAATGAACAAAAAAAATATGTGGTATTTTTAAATTAATAGCAATAATTTTACACGGTCAATATACTTATTTATACTAACAAATTTTATTAAGGGTCCTACTATGAAATCGAAACATGAAATCAGGGATGCAATTGCAAAAGACAAATCATAATAGTTTTGACATACGTATTTTCATGTCAGCTGTTCTATAAATTAGAGCTCGATTTGAATAAATTTTGGTTTTGAAACGCCTTGTAAATATTTAAGTACATGAATAGCCCAATCCGACACTATGAAAAATAGCGAAAAGTACTCAAGAGACTCTCGAAAACGTAAATGAAAAACTAAACTGCATCATTGGATGTTTACAAAATATTCCTAGCTAGGAATCAAAACTATTGTTTTAAAAAAACTCACATGGTGTATTACACCATTCGATTAGATTCCAAATTACAAAATTCAAGTTTCAAGTAGGTTTTGCTTTTATAAATTATACTACAAAGTACGAAGCAGTATGCAAAAAGTTACTGTCGTAAACGAAATGTCGAACCAAATCTAAATTAATGGCGCGATCTTATTAAAACATAAAGTGGATTACTTGCACTTGTTTACATTTTATTTCTTTTTCACTGTGGCCTTTAACATTACTTTCAAACATGTAACAGTTTATAGAAATCCAACATTTCCCTTCCGTTTTCCATATGTAATATCTTCCCGGAATTGTTCCTTGTATACCGCGATACTATCGAATCGTGTAATGATACAGTGTTTTTTTTTTTCAAAATCAACGGGTTCTATTTCTAGTTTGATTTTTGATTTCTCAAAATCTAATGCTGCACTTTTAGTTTTTATCGTAATCGGTCCCGATACTCTTTTGAGTACTTTTCGCTATTACTCTTTGGAATTCGGAATCCTTAATAGATTATTTTTTTATCTAAATCGTTTAAGCAGCTTGAAAATGTAACACACAGAAAGACACAGTTACTTTCGCAATTACAAGAGTATGGATGTGTCATCACATTAAAAATAATTTCCGTTCGAAGTAATAGAAAGATTAATCAAGTAAGTATTTTTTTTTTGTTAAGAGCGTTTACGCTGCACGGCTTTCAATACAAACTTCATTTTTTAACAAAAAGTGAATGCCGTAACATTTCAATTATTACTTCAATGTCGGTAAGGTATTAATGATATAGAACTGACTACAACAGCTGTTTAGTCATCACAGGAATGCGATGATTGATGATATATTAAAATATACTTTCTATGAAACGTATGAAACTTTATTCGACTGTATCAAACAGTAATGATTGGATATTTCGCTAATCAAGAAATTTAGTTGTAAAAATTCTGGAATAGTAATCTTTGAAATGATATACGAAATTGAAAAATTATGTGTTCTAATAAATACTCATCTGAAACAGTATAGAGTATATTGAAATTAGGAACATGTTAGATTTTTTTATAGATTTCTTTCTGTAGGTTAGGTATGTGCTTATCTTTATTTATGTGCCAGCGGTCATGTTATATTTACCTCAAGATCTGAAGGTCTGATACGGATTTTTTCATTTATTCAAGACTATATGTTTTGACGATTTTATGTTTCGGTGGCGTAGTAGATTGAGCTCTCTGGTTTCAACTACGAAAATAAAGTATCTTTCGCCATGGTCCGTCCCGGACCCTCCCCTCTTTACCCCACCAACTCGCACTGGGCTAGCGTGGTAGTGTTATTGCCCAAACTCATCATGTGTTAGTAATATGGGAACATGTGACGTCACCTGTTCCGTAGATTTTCTATGGAGCATTTTTGGACGTTGCGCCGCAACATATCAAACATGCCACTATATCTGTGAAACTATTGATCTTAGACATACTATTTCATTTGCAATATTTCTTTATGAGTTATAAACTTCTTATTTATGAAATAAGAAAAAAGTTGTCAACTACCCTATTGCTGAGAGCTAATTTGTGCTACAATAATATAGTGGAAAGAGGAGATATTTGAATCATGCATAGTTTGCTGGTACAAAAGTTGAAATATAGAATACTCAATTAAACGTCACCAAAGTAACATATGCGCCATGATGAATATTTGGCTGTGTTACAGTTATTTCTATAAAAATTCCTGTTTTGTACCACGCAACAAAGCAAATAAAAATAAAATGAACACCTTTCTGCGATTTTTTTCCTATTTTTCAGTAAACTGTGTATAGACCCTGGCCGGGTCTACGTACATTTTTGAAACATCTCTTTTATAGCATAAGATAAAAGTTCTGGTTTTAAAATTTAGATATAAAAGAACCTTCAAGCCTAGGCTAGGCTTAAGCTAATTTAGTGTTGTATGCATTTATTAATCTAAAATTTTACTGTGCCTGTTGTCCCTTCATGAATCACATTTTGTAACCGGAAAAACTAATATTAAAAAGAACAGAAACGAACTATTCGATATCTTGATTATTTTTAAGACTGCCGGGTCTAACAATTACGTAGGTCTATGAAACTTGATGAACTACCAAACTTATTTTATGGTTCTATAAAAAAACTTTGTTGAAATTTATCTTTGTATTATGTAACACATAAATACATAAGTTTTTTTTCCTTCCTTATTTATTATTAGATAAACAAAGAATAATAAAAATAAAGAAATTATTTAAATTAAGAATTAAAAAATAAGAAATATAAACGAAAAAGGACTAAAAATAAACATAAATAAAAATAATAAAAAAAACAAAAGTAAAAAAAAAATAGTTACAAAAATTTTTTTTTGTCTTTATAGTTTAATCGTTTTTTATATTTTTTTACTTTGTTATTTGTTTTAAAAAACAAATAAGAAATAAAAAATAAAAAATACAAATAAAAAATAGAAAAAAAGTTGTGAACCATTGAAGGTTTGAACCCCTACCTCTCGGATACTAAGTCGAGCATCTCAACCCCTAAACAATCGCGACAGAATTTTTTACTTCGAAATTACCTATCTAAACATTACAATATACTTATACATTTCCCTTCTAGTAAAAATAAACTTACTTTACAACTTCCATCTGAGACTGTCAATCTGAATAGGTACAACTTTCGAGATGATTATGGAGTTTTTGATAGTTCCTAAAATTAGATAAAATTAGCTTTTTAAAGAAAAAATAATCAGGTTATTATTGTGTTATTTACCCCTATACGAGTTGTTTTTGACTCTGTTTAGACTTTTTTCTTCGTTTTTCATAGTTCAAAATAATATTTGTACAATAAAATTTTTATTTCATAAAGAATATTATTAATGAAATAAAATTTTCACAATAAAAATTTACGAAATTATTTACTCATTTTTGTCTATCTACTATAATGCACTCACATAGTAATCACTAAAACCTAAAATCTAATTGTCTATTTGATATTTGCAAATTAAAACAGACGCAGACTGATTTAATTAAGAACCGCGAGCAAAGAAGCGACACAGGTCCACCTAGCAGCACGCCTCGGCGATCACTGTCGTTTCCTCTACGAATGAAAGAGAAGAATGGATAATGGCGCGAGTCGCTATTGAGATCGGCTGAAGAATTCAGAATAAATTTATTTACTAAAAAACTAGCTAATTATTTAAAATTGTAAAACATCAATATTATAATATTTAATATAACGAGTTTGTTCCCTGAAAATCAGAAAAAAACCTTTGACATATAACGCAGAATTTTTTCTGCAAGCTAATTTTGATGGGGGACTTTGGCATTTTTTTTATAGAAAGATTTTGATTATGATGTGTTTTGGGGACATGCATATTATTAGGAATATGTCCAAGAGTAACATATATTTTTTTCACTGCGTTTATTTCAACAGATTGTGCTAAAAAAAGTTTTAAGTAAGGCTCAATTAGCAATTATCAGCCTCTTAACATTATTATTTCCAAAAAATGTAAGCTACGCTGAATTATTACGAAGTAAACTAGCTGAATTGTTATTAATAATACGTTAATTGTTTTATTCATGATTATAATATTGTCGTTCACGCAGTCTTAAATATAATACAATTTCGCGCGCCTATCGTGAGCCTACCCATTCGCTGATAGATTGTGCAAGATAATGCAACTCGAGCAATGCGCCTGCGCCCCGCCGCCATTGGCCAAGATAAGTAATAACGTGACTGGCTGGTATCTATAGCAATTGAGTCAACACAATAATGAAAGTTTATTAATTAGGTAATCGTATTGCATGTCTATCGTGCATACGCCGCTACCCCTGATCCTGATACGTCATATTCTCTGGGTATCGACAGTTGGTATTGAAGCCGTTACTGTTGTTCGACATCAATATCACGGCTCTTTTTATTTGCATAGTCATATAAATTATAATTTTATACGGGTTTTTTAACATTATAATAAATGCTTATTAGATATTATAGAAAAATGTTGAGACTAGGTATTTATGTATTATTCAGCACTGCCACATGGTACACATTATTACAATCAGTAATAAGTACTACTTATGAGGTAACAAAAATAATTCTGGTTAGTACCAAACTAACGGCGTTCATAGCACTCAATATAGTATTGTGTAGTTAAACAGAATGGATACGTATATGAGATACAAATATTTTTTAGTGCATTTTGGTGCATCCGGCTGTTAGAATCTGCACTACTTGTCAATGGAAAAATCAGTTTGAAATTGAAAGTATCTGAGGGAATATTTTGAGCATTGGTCATCTAAGTAAAAAGAATTTATCATTGAAGTATCAGGCTCATGGCCAGTCAAGGAGGTGGCACTGATGCAGAATCAATCGTAACTCAATTAAGCCGCGGTGGCGCTGCTAATTGGATCTGTGTCCGGTCCGCGCGTGTCAAAGAACTCGCCACATTGGCCGGTCACCAATCCACGCATCAAAACCACACTATGGCATCATAGGCTTTCTTTGAGAATTTTAAATTGTTATATCCTTTATTGACAGTTAGGCAGCAATTGCAAGGGGTTTCCCTGCATCCGAATGTCTAAAAATGCTTCGTAAGTAAGACAATATTAATGTTTCGTAATCCAGCTCCTGCGCCATGCATGAGAAGTTCGAGGAAGGTTTCGTCTACGTTTAAATGTCATAGTGTTCAGCCCTTCTAGCTCGAAAAACATGACATTTACATGTTGAAAGAACCTTCCTTCTTCGTCTCGATTGCTCGTCACTATTTTTCGAAGAGTTTTACATTTCACGCAGATATGTGTTTAGAATTACAATTATCTTTGCGATATTAACCATGTAATTTGTTTGTAACGAGTTCCCGATATTTTAGCGCATTTACATGGGTATAGACTGCTGAAACTGCGGTTACAAGGTTCTGCTTTAAGTAGCCTACCTGGTCTAATAGTAATCGCTTATGAGGTGCCCATGAAGCTTATATTTGAGGATCTACTCTTCAACTTATGGTGATATTCCTTTAATAAATGGCAACACTAAAGGCCCCCAAGTAGTATTAGCTCAGAGCCCTACAAGCTCACGGCCCGCTCGCTTTTGCGTACGTGAATTGACCAAAGAATCCTTGTGGCGGGCGGTTTAGCAACAATTAATCACAGGTCATAATAATGCTAATTCTATTTAGCTTCATATGATATTGATACCTACTATGATTTTTCCGATCAATGTAATTACATTCTAGGCACGCACTCGCGTGTGCCGGCCGCCGGCCGACGACCGATCTTCGCAGAGTGGCTGGCAGTAACTGGATGACGCTAGCCATAGATCGAGCCAAGGGGCGTTCCAATGAAGAGGCCTATGTTCAGCAGTGGACTGTTGTGCGCTGATGATGATGACTCATACTTATTAGATCTGTCGTCGTCAGATCTGATGGTCTAATCTTTAAAATTAGGATAAATGCCAATGCATTCCCTACTGCTTGGCGCAACCGCCTGCTAGGCTTTCTCTAGAAGTTGTGATGACCATAGACAAATAATAGGTAATACAAAAAGTCAGACAACCTCTTTGCAGCAGAAAATCTCAATTAATTAATAAAACTTCCCTTAAATTAGAACCGTTCTCTCTTTGGCTTTATGCTCTTAATGATTATATGTATTTTTCCGTTCAGGCAGCTACATAACCCTTCTGGTATGGGTGTGGGCGACAACAGTTGGGCGTGCGGCCGAGCCCCTGGGGCCATCGGACCGACCCGAAGCATACTTCAACGGCAGCTCATACATACACCTCTCACGCCCCATCTCCCTCAAACAGCTCGTCGGCCTCAGCTTCAGGACGTGTGTCGGTGAGTTCTGTTTCCCATTCTTGTCGCAGGCGTATCAATAGATTATAAGTACCCTCTATACTTTTGTCATGATGAACTAAAGACGGAGAAAAAATTCGTTTCTATTTTATATACATTACATTTGAGCACGGAAAACTTTAAATTTTGAACTGTACATTCTAATTAGATCGCTGATGGCTGACCGAAAATTGTGATTGTTATTGCGAACTCCTTGCTATTAAAGGTCAGTTTGGGCGAATAAGGTGCTGATCTGGCAAGCAAACATAGCCTGATTAGCTTTGAAAGTTTACTGGGTTCAAAACGTAAGGCTATAGACACCAGTAACTTAGAACTATTATCAGAAGAGATTATGAATCGTACGATGACTCACAAATGTCCGATGCGTTGTAAACTTGTAATACCCTATCGGAATAACTAATGACCGTAGAGTCATTACGTCAACACACAATGGTATCCCTCATCCTACTTATATCAAAGACATAACAGGATTGTATGGCTGGAAAGAAATTGAAAACCATAGGAACTTGTTGGGAGTATATTTCTCCAATAATGATTGGTAAAAGTCCGGTTATTGATGGATGTGATGATGTGTTTGTAAGCAACCTAATTGGTTTCTAAATACTGATTTATAGAGATAAATTATTATAAATTTCGTTTTGTGTTTTTCGTGTAAATCCGCGTGGTGTCGGCGCAGATAGAAGGTCGCACGGGGCTTCGCTTTCACGACTTAAGACGTCACGTGACACCTGCTGAATGGTCATTGGTGTCCGATGGCGGAATCCACACTTTCATTCATAAGTTGAATATAATGAATAGTACCTGCACAACTCTCGTATGAATTAAATGATTATCATTACTCACCAAAGCAACTGAATACCATGAAATTAAAACTCCATGATTTGGCAGCGAGTTTTAAAAATTTAAAGGTATATAACTAATTTGGAGCTATATCATACTTCCACTAAGTTATATTTAAGGAGATTGAATTTAGAAATACTCGAAACCATAATATCGTTGTTCAAACTTGTTCCAATCCAAGTAATTGTCAATGGCGACGATCGTGTCCAACGCCATCAATCAAATCGTCGATTTATTGCAAAACTCATTACTGTCCAATGTCTAACTTGGGTCAGTTTTTGCTAATCCCGTACGAATCGCAAGCGCAACCAATCGGCAGGATAGCTGGCGACACGTGAGGAATCTTGTAAACTAGCTACAACTGGCCGCAAGCTTTGCCGTTTAACTCCCATCTAATCTTGTTCTTGGTGGTAGAATTCAACTAATTGCTTAAAGAGGAAACTTGTTACTAGAAGATTCGCAACGGCTATCCTGAAAACCATTCACGTTCATCCGTTCATTGAACTTGTATTTATGATGTGGTTATTATGTATTCCCAGGTGTGCTTTATCAATGATTTTTATCACAATGTGCAATGGTATCATTATGATTACGGACACATACACCTCATCACACACAGCTCACCAGAGAAATCAAATCGATTAAATATTATTTACTTGATGTTGATCAATTTCTCATATTGATATCAGTCAATTTCAAAGTAGTTACATAAAAGTATATTAAAACGAAACTTGTTTTGTTAGTGACATAAGAGTGTTTTTGTGGGTCCATTCGTTGTGATGCGCGCACGCACGTTCTCAGGAGAGCAGTCCGCCCACAGTGTTACGTCACTAACGTCACGTCACGCGCCGCAGCGGCCGATCGTCCGCCGATTATCTCAGCTCCATAACTGTGTATTATTTAGTATCATTAGCATTACAAACCAGACACCACACCAGGCGTACAATTCCAGGCACTTCTAAATAGTTCACTAAAATTTAAAGTCAAATCATCCAAACCGCTGTCCTTGCAATTGAATTTAAGTTTAGCGTGTATTGTGTACTTCATGAACTGTTACAGTTGTATAATGAGATCAGCAAACACAATCCGAACTAATCTGCACGTCAGTCGCATAGCTAATGTTGCAATCACAACGTTTCATACTGTTACCACAAGCTCCACTTAAATATTATTACATGCCATATTATTACGATTTGTTTTCACTCCATTTGTTGCGCGTCAAACGGTAGTGCCATTGTTTAATTTTTGTGTCATTTCATTCATTTCATAGCGGGACTGCAGAATCCATCTTGCGGCTTAGGTATTTTTGCTCATTTTAGTTTACGCTCGAACGTGATCAAATTACTGCGCTGATTATCATTTTTAGAGTAGAGCTTGCAATCTCTAGATTATTGGACTGTTTACTGTTATTTGGTACTGCTTCTACAAGTAGCTTTAGTAGTTCTTTTGGTTTGGTAGTTCAATTGCTTGAAATAAGTAATTCTACATATATTACACAATCTGTGAAATGCCTTGTGATCGTGACAGATAAACATATTTTATAGGATTTCAATAATTAGCTGACACGACAGTCTATGGTGAAATCTAATTTTCTATCATCATTACAAGTCATTTCACTAGATACTTATGTTTTATTCTCTCCACGTTTTCAAAAAAGTCAATTCATTTTCATGTATGCGTCTATCGTCTGTCTGGTCTGAATTAGTATGTCTTTTTCCAAATGCATTAACGAGGGGAAAGGTGCGTGCAGGCACCTTGTCGGGTGGCCTAGAAACCTAACGCGAGCTCGTACGACACCGCTGCTCTTAATGTTTTCCTTTGTAAATAATGTCACTGTTTTAGCTAATACACCAGCTAGCTCCATTTGGCTAAGTGCGGCGATTGTTTCGTAAAAGAAGCTAATGAAGTTGTATTTATTGTAATTAAGTATTTGCTTTCTTTTGTTTAGTGTGTTGTGTACCTCTTTAAGTAGAGTATGTATCATAATTTATTATTGCGCTACACACCTGTTCGATCATGGTTGTTGCTGTTATTTTGTTTTTCCTATGACGATTAAAGGCTGTGTTTATTTGTTGTTTCTATTTTAATACTAACGCATTTCGGAGACATAGCAACTTCAATTAACGCAACACGCAATTATTTACAAGTTCCATTACAGTCAAAAGCAAAAGGTTGTGATCACATTTGCTAGTTCATGACTCTTATTACAAAGGGTTAAGAGCGGACGAAAATTATCACATACTTTTATTTTTGACAGTAAATTGTCGAGCTATGCGCAGTCCATCTTCGAGAAGAGGTAAATCGACGAATCCAACTTCGGGAAATTGCGTAAGATCTTATCCTCCAAAACTTCTCAGTGCCTCAAATCGAAAGTCTTCGACCAGTGTGTGTTGCCGATGATGACATACAGTCACCTAACGTTCTATGGAGCGAGCTATTATAAGTGTTTCCTTACGAGATAGAATCGGAAATGGATGACTTGGTCAGGGCCGCGGGGAGACGTACTCTGCGCTAAACCGCCCGCCGCTAGGAAATCGATGGGGAAGGCCTTTGTTCAGGAGTAGATTTCATTGGCTGATATGATGATGATAATGAGTACTCCTCATTAGCCAGTTGCTGCCGCTAACCTATTTTGACAGTCAAATGCTAAATATAGATATATTTACATTCCCACTGCTACATTGTGATATCGTTTTAACTTGTAACAGTGGGTCAGTGGATATGTAAATAACTCAATGGTTCATCACTTTGGCTTTTAAAATAAGTTATCGAAAAAGCCCGCAGTTGTTATGTTTGCGCAGCCCCTACATGGTCGGTAATTGAGTAAACGCACCTTCTAGTGGTAAGGTGATGTAAACAGAATCATACAACCCCTCCGTAATATTGGTTTGGACCGAGGTTCGGTCACAGCCCTGCGCACAAACGGTTGCTGTGTCTCCGGACTGCTCTGTGAAGCAGCAAACAGGTGCATCAGTGAGGGTTTCAGTGGGCGAGAGCCCTACACAGGAGTTGGCGCATACATTCGAAAAAAGGGGATAAGTCATATTTGCTTTGGCGACCTTCTATCTGTAACAAATAACAAGGGTTTTTCCAGTCTCGTTTGTGTAATGTAAGAGAAATTATTATTCTAAATGTCATCCAACCATTTTCCAGGCGGTGAGCTGTTCTCACAGCGCTTCGAACGGTACACGTTGCACGTGACCGCCCTCTATGAGCAAGTGGTGGTGTCGTGGGCGCTGCCGACGCAGTCCACGCGCGAGGTGGGACTCACCAAGGAGACGCTTGACAACCGATGGCACTGGGTCGCGCTGCGGTACCGGCCCAACCCGCCCGCCTTGTTGTTGGAGGTCGATAAGGACACACAGGTACGGTTATGACAAGTAGACGACAGACGTTAGGTCTACGACTTCAATTGTATGTCTCGATAAAAGTTTTTCCAACGGCGCGTCCGTTCTGAGTCTGTAAATAATTCATAAATAATTACGTTTGTCTATTACCAATGCCTTCGCGATGCCTACCCTGTAAGCGTGAGAGACATTTCCCTTGCTCCTGAGTCCTGACACAACTTCCTCAGTGAGACCTGGCAACATTTTAACTGCACGAACAGACCACTAGTAATATTATTACTGGTAGGTGGAGGGGCTTCTCTAGTCAAGTTCTCGAAATTTAAGTGTAGTATACCACTACGCTCGACCTGTCTTATTATAAAATTCCTCTAATACAGGAAAATAGCATATCGCAATTATTCACTCACATATATAGGTAAGAAATCTAGACAATCGCTTATTGAAATACCAGTTGCACTGGTAACAAATGACATACATTTGACGACCGGCTGGTCGAGCGGTCTGTACCCCTTACTATGCAGGCTACTCGGTCAAGAGGTCCTGGGTTCGAATCCCGGTCGGAGCAAATGTTTGTATGATGAGTACGAGCATTTGTTTACGAGTCATGGATGTTTATTTAGTATATTTCTAATATTTATATACATATTATTATCAATATTTATCCGTTTTCTAGTATCCATAATACAAGCTCTTAATGATGCTTACTTTGGGCTAGATAATAGGTGTGAGTGTATGAATATTATTATTATTATTATTACATACATACACGATTAATGAAATACTACATTGGAATCTTCCAATGTAGTATTTCATTAATCATAAGAAATATAATAATATATATCGTTATCACATACATTCACCTGGCAACAAGCGTTTGTCCCGGCTGAAGCTAAACAGCGCTGACGCGCTGCCTTATGTTCCGTAAGTTAACAGCTTGGGAGACTTATAAGCAAATTTTCCTTAACTGTTCATGATTTAGGTGATAGCAAACGTGACTTGGAACCCGGAGCTTCTATCGCCGGGCGCGCTGGAGGCCGGCGGCGCGGTGCTGCTGGTGGGCAACGTGTTCAGCGGCTGCATCCACGAGGGCCCGCAGCTAGAGTTCCACGCGCACCAGGCGCAGTTCCGCAACGTCATGTTCGGACACTGCCCGCTCACCACAGACGAGTGTGAGTTTACCTCCTTTTCCACCAACTTCCTACTATGCCTCGAAAATTTGGCAGAACTCTTGCCAAGCCAACAGAAAACTAAGAAGGCTATTAACTTTTCCATCTGTTGCAATGTTCTGCATATTCCAACCAACCTTATTTTCGTTTACAGGTAAAGACAGAAAAGATGTGTTGAGGATACCACCGAAAGACCATTGCTACAACGAACCTTGCATGCGACATGGAACCTGTATATCGAGACACGACAGGTGAGGTTTTAGTTAGTCCGTAGGTAAGAAACAACGCTGATGGAGAAACCAGGACCTTGAGGTATTGCCGAGGAAAGAGTGGAGTTGGATGTGTCTAATGTAAAGAAGATTATTTTTATACAACTAGATGACAAACAAGCTGACGTTCACCTGGAGGTAAGCGGTTACCGACGCCTATAGCCACCTGCAATAACAAGGAAAAGTCACTTGATATTGCAGGTGCGTTGTCATCCTGAGGCCTGAGATGAAATGGCGTCCATGCCCAGTAATTACACTGGCTACCTATCCCTTCAATTCGAAACAGCGAACGCTGTTTCACGGCTGAAATAAGTGGTACCTACCCAGACGACCCAACATACGGGCCTACCACCTAGTAAATGTCCTTATGATGCCTTATAAGGCCTTTATGATGCTTTGTTGACCCATTTCCACGCGGCAATGAAAGGAGGCAGTAGTGTTGTTTCTCTGTGATCTCTCGTGGAGGATGTGTCTTGGCTTACTCCAATATTGAAGGTATGCTGCACGTATTCCAGATACGAGTGCCACTGCACGGCGCGCTACACGGGCAACAACTGCGAGGTGGACGCGGGCGACCCGTGCCGCTCGGCGCCCTGCCTGCACGCCGGCTCCTGCCGCGAGGGGCCGCACGGCGACTACACCTGCCTCTGCGCGCCCGACTACCACGGTGACGTACCCCACGCTACCACGCTACATACAGGATATTGGCCAGTATTAGTGGGCTTTTGGAAGTATTCATCATCATCGTCAGCCCTGATCAGTCCACCGCTGGACAAAGACCTTTCCATTTACCTCGATCCTTGGCTAGCCTCATCTATATATTCCTCTAGCGGCTCGCCCACCGAATTCGTAAGTTAAAGGGACTGGGCCAGCCCTGTTATTAGCAGATCCGATGTCTGCTGGACCGCTGGAGTGCGCGGTGGGGCGACCACCTGAAAGTATAGTTTATGACGTCACGTTGTCATTTTGAAATCGATGTGGCATTTACCTCATGTCAACAAAGTCACGAAGCCGATAATTAATGAGTGATTTGTAAAAAACTTTTTTCTTAAAAAAATACGCCAACATCGCTTTCAGAATGACAATGTGACGTATAAAGGATACCGATGCATTCAGGCGGTTGTTTCGCGAGTAGTTGAGTGGACGCCGTGGCTCGGCAAGTGGCTGGAAGGAACTGAATGAGGCTAGCAAGGGATAAAGTGAATAGTTTTGGTAAATTATTTGGTGTGTTGTGGCAGGCGAGCACTGCGAGCTGGAGGTGTCGCTGGACCCGGCGTGCGTGCCCGACCCGTGCCGCAACAACGGCTCGTGCAGCGTGCCGCCCGGCGCCGACCGCTACCACTGCGTCTGCCCGCCAGGTGACCACACCACTACACCACTACACCACTCACATACTTATAGCTGTGCCCGACCCGTGCCGCAACAACGGCTCGTGCAGCGTGCCGCCCGGCGCCGACCGCTACCACTGCGTCTGCCCGCCAGGTGACCACACCACTACACCACTACACCACTCACATACTTATAGCTGTGCCCGACCCGTGCCGCAACAACGGCTCGTGCAGCGTGCCGCCCGGCGCCGACCGCTACCACTGCGTCTGCCCGCCAGGTGACCACACCACTACACCACTACACCACTCACATACTTATAGCTGTGCCCGACCCGTGCCGCAACAACGGCTCGTGCAGCGTGCCGCCCGGCGCCGACCGCTACCACTGCGTCTGCCCGCCAGGTGACCACACCACTACACCACTACACCACTCACATACTTATAGCTGTGCCCGACCCGTGCCGCAACAACGGCTCGTGCAGCGTGCCGCCCGGCGCCGACCGCTACCACTGCGTCTGCCCGCCAGGTGACCACACCACTACACCACTACACCACTCACATACTTATAGCTGTGCCCGACCCGTGCCGCAACAACGGCTCGTGCAGCGTGCCGCCCGGCGCCGACCGCTACCACTGCGTCTGCCCGCCAGGTGACCACACCACTACACCACTACACCACTACACCACGCACCACACACCACCACACTGACACCATCTAATAAGACTACAAGTATACATTTATAAGCAAGTTAGTCCAGTCTGAATAGTTGTCAGATAATCTTTTCGAAAAGCAGTAATATAGTTGAGTCGAAAAATTCTTCAACTTATTATGACATTGGCTGCAATACTTCATAACAATGACCAGAAATTATCGAATGAATAAGATGTTTTTGAAAGGGGCAAATCATTTCTATTTCCTAATATAGCCCATGTTTTAATTTATTTTCGTATTGACGGCATATAGACAATTTGAAATTCGAATCAAAACTGGGCGTAGGTACAGTCAGCATCAAAAATATATAACTTTCAGAATGTTCAAAAATTCAAACATGGGCTATATTAGTTCATAGAAAGGTTTGCCACTTTCAAAAACGTTATTCATTTGATAATTTCATGACATTTGTATGAAATATTATAACATTGGCTGCATTATTTCATAGAAATGTCACGAAATTATCAAATGAATGAAACGGATGCTGCATAATATATGTGTTACGTGTTTAGATGTAATTTTTTTTATTTCAAGCTTATATTTATCCGTAACAGTGTATTTTGGTCAATAAATATATTATTATTATTATAATGACTAGGATTTTTTTTAAAGTGGCAAACCATTTCTATGAGCTAATTTAAACCATGTTTTAATTTATTGTCGTATTGACGGCACCACCCTGTATAAGAACTTACTTTTTGGCGTTTTTACAATAGATAGCAATTAGTAAATAAAAAACAGAATTTGCCCTTTTTTGTGTTGTGACAGTTTTTTAGCGGGTGTGCGATATGACTGTGATGGTTCCTGTGCCAACGTAACGTTATATGGTGTGTCAGGGTTCACGGGGCGGTCGTGCGAGGTGGACGTGGACGAGTGCGCGGTTGTCGGCGCCGACGCGTGCCAGCACGGCGGCCGCTGCCTCGACGCCCGCAACGACTACACCTGCGACTGTGCGGCCACAGGTACGGCGCCCGGCTAGCACACACAAGCAGCGGAACACTTTAGTACCGTGCCACAACCGCTCTAGCGGCAATACAGTACGGTAGCAACTATAAAGACGTGGACATGTTCAGCTACTTCTGTGGTCGACTGTACAGCGAGTGACCTATCATATATTTTTCTAAAATTCTTTCAGTAAATATTGTACGCTATTACTGTTTAATATAATTTTAAAACTCTTAAAAAAATATGCATATTAATCTTTATTGGACACAATATTTTGTAATTTTTGATGTCATCTATAGACTACAGTTAGTAATAATAATCAAAATTAAAGTGTTTGGTATATTTGTTGTAATGTAGAAATATTCGCCTTAAAACTCATAGATGTAGCAAGACTTTACTAGGTGGTTAACCCGTATGTAGGGTCGTCTGGGTAGGTACCATTGCCTTTTTTTATTTCATCCGTGAAACATTTCGCTGTGTTTCGTATTGAAGGGAAAGGTAGCCAGTGTAATTACTGGGCATGAATGACATTTCATCTCAGGCCTCAGGATGACAACGCACCTGCAATATCAAGTGTTTTGTCCTTGTTATTGCAGGTGTCTATAGGCGGCGGTAAAAGCTTTGTATAAAAGAAGACTAATAGCGTATCCTGCGTTGTAGGTTACACCGGCGCCCGCTGCGAGGTGAACGTGAACGAGTGCGAGGAGGAGCGCGACGTGTGCGGCCACGGCGTCTGCTACGACACGTACGGCGGCTACGTGTGCGCCTGCCAGCCCTCGTACACCGGCGACCGCTGCGACACGGTGAGCCCGCTACACGGGGACGGGTGCTACGACACGTACGGGGGTGCTACAAGCGTGGGACGGGTGCTACGACACGTACGGCGGCTACGTGTGCGCCTGCCAGCCCTCGTACACCGGCGACCGCTGCGACACGGTGAGCCCGCTACACGGGGACGGGTGCTACGACACGTACGGGGGTGCTACAAGCGTGGGACGGGTGCTACGACACGTACGGCGGCTACGTGTGCGCCTGCCAGCCCTCGTACACCGGCGACCGCTGCGACACGGTGAGCCCGCTACACGGGGACGGGTGCTACGACACGTACGGGGGTGCTACAAGCGTGGGACGGGTGCTACGACACGTACGGCGGCTACGTGTGCGCCTGCCAGCCCTCGTACACCGGCGACCGCTGCGACACGGTGAGCCCGCTACACGGGGACGGGTGCTACGACACGTACGGGGGTGCTACAAGCGTGGGACGGGTGCTACGACACGTACGGGGGTGCTACAAGCGTGGAACGGGTGCTACGACACGTACGGGGGTGCTACAAGCGTGGGACGGGTGCTACGACACGTACGGGGGTGCTACAAGCGTGGGACGGGTGCTACGACACGTACGGGGGTGCTACAAGCGTGGAACGGGTGCTACGACACGTACGGGGGTGCTACACATAGGAGACGTGTGCTACACTTTGGAGGATACCAGACACAGTGGGACGTGTGCTATACTAGACGAACGGGAACGCTACAGACAGTGGCCTGTGTGCAAGGAACCCAACCACCCCTTAAATTTTATTTTGGACTTTTAGTAACACACTGTACAATACAAATTTTTTATTAACCTGAGGAAGTAAACATCGATCACAGTGCTCCAACCTTCTAGTGGCTCGCGACTCGATCACTCGTAATAGTCGTGAAAGAATTGCGATCGAATTAAAATGATTCGAATAATCACGTTTGACTCAGGTTTAGCTTGTAACAAAAACTGTGACACTTTACGGCATGAAAATTTTATGAAAAATCAAAATCAAGTGATATAATATGCTAAAGGCGCAGCTTTTTCTTATTATAGTTACTTTTATAAGCAGCCATATTACTGTAAAGTTGGATCTCGTGGCGTATTAGTGGTTTGAGCGCTCTGGTTTAGATTACGAAAATCAAGCAAACTTTGCCATGCTTGATCCTGGGATGGGCCAAAAATATGTAATCGAGCTCCTCCGTGCTCCATCGTACACGTTACGTTTAGCCGTTGGTCCATGTTATTACTGCAACCACTTAACCCATCAACCCGCATTGGGGCAGCGTGGTGGTGCTACAGTCCAAACTCCTCATATGTTTCTCCCATGTCAAAAGGTTTTAACAACTTCTATTATGTGATATTTACATAAAGTACTATTTGGATGCAGTTATTGTTATTCCTAAAAACAAAGGAATGTTTCCTTGGAGTATGATTAGGTGAGGTCAATAATTAGGATACTTTTATGTCGCCATGTAATGTGTAGACTCGGGAGACACAAATAAAAGATGTTAACTCCTTTAAGACTTCTTTAATACTAATCTAAATGTCCGTTACAATAGTATACACTAAACCTACGTGTGTAAAGTATGAGGAGGTGAGTGATAGAGTAGAGTTACGATAGCGTGTTTGTTGTGGGCAGATGTCTGCGTGCGCGAGCGGGCCGTGCGGGCTGGGCGGCGCGTGCGTGGAGGAGGCGGGCGGCGGCGGCTTCCGCTGCGTGTGCGCGCGCGGCTACCTGCCGCCGCTGTGTGCGCCCGCCGCCCCCGCCACCCCAGCCCCCACGCCCGCCCCGACCCCCGCCCCCGCCCCCACCCCCGCCGCCTGCGACGACGCCGCCTGCCCGCCGCACGCGCACTGCGTCAGCGCACACGCCACAGGTCACACCACTCTAACCTATGCCATAAGTATTAGTAAATAAACAACCAGCAATGGTCACTTTTCAAGCTATCAACGTTTCAATCGAGTTCCATGTCATTTGGAGGTTTTCATTTAGTCACAATTGTTGGCCATTAGTTTGATGCCCACGTTTTTAATTTATATCTTTTAATGATATTTATTTATTTATATCTAAATGGAAAACAAACAGCATTTAAATAAAAAATTATAAATGTCGTATAATGGGTCTAATTTTGAAGACACTCCAAATTTAAGTACCTAGTTTAAATCTGTAATAAAAATATAACACCCTATAATATACGTTTTTATGCAACGAGAAAATCTCTTATCTAGGCATGCCGAATATGGTGGCGGGTGTTACGTTGGCCAAGCAAGTGATCTGCGCCTGCGACACTGGATATTACGGTAAGCAAACAGTAAACGGAATCGAGTGGCCAAAGTGTGCTACCCTGAGATACTACGTAATTTACATGTTTTTGATTGCTTTTCAGAGTACTAGTCTTTACATATTCAGAACTCTCTATGAGATACTTTAAATACTAGTTTAGTGTTAGAGTTAGTTTAGTAATTTAGTGCATGAACATGAATTTGAAACTTATGCTCAAAAATACGAAGTGAACTTTGTCTAACGCTTGAGAAAAAGCACTTTGAAGAATTTACGTTTGCTACAGCCTGATTAATGATTAATATGTATTCTTAGATATTCATTAGAACTAATCTAATAGATTGGGGTTTCTTTTATTGTTTAAAGAGAGAAAATAATGTATTTAGTGACATAGTAATCTTATAGTAAGCAGAGTTGATTAGTGGTAAATGTTTGTCCAGGCGCGGCCGGGCCCGCTCCCAACTGTAGTACGCTGGACGCGGCGTGCGCGGCGGGCGCGTGCCTCAACGGCGCGGCCTGCAGCGTGATGGGTGACCGCCTCGAGTGCGCCTGCGCTCCCGGGTACAGAGGTACACGAGCTCAGTGTGTGGCTTACTTCAAGTGTTGCATCTTGTCTAAGATTTAGGAAGAGAATACTTGGATTAAAACACCTTGAACAGGATTTCGAAGTATTATTGTTGCATTTTGGCAGAAAATGTTATCAAGGACTTTCTTTATTCGCGGAGATTATCGAGTTTTCTTTTTTGTACAGAAAAAATACAAATATTCATCAATAATCTTCTAATAATGCATTCTTTTAACTGCATCTTTTTGGATACCTTTTGCAAAAAGTTGGATTGTTAAGCTTATGACTAGTCATCACTTTGAATTTTTTCTAATTACTTTAGTTACAAATAGAACTTCAGTAATGTTAAATGTATGCATGACGTTGTCTCGATTTATTCTATAGATTTTTTTAATGGAAACCTTTATTATATTCAAATGCATTCGTATGATCTGTCTATTTAATGTCTTGTTGAGCTTTTCGGCTTGCTTTAAGTATATTTCGTTCTAAACGTAAGGTCCAGTTTTACAATGTAACAGGCGTGGTAAAAGTTTACGAACTACGGTTATCGCTTTACGATCGTATACATGTAATTTCCTTGAAGAATGACGTACTTTATGGTACTCTGTGCAAATTGAAATTGAATTAGCAGTATTCCCAATTTTGAAGTGAAGTGGTACATTGTAAGGCTGGAGTTATTTGTTATCGTGATGTATTGTGAGCGTGTGGTGGGTGTGGCGTGCGCAGGCGCGTACTGCGAGGTGTCTGTGGGCGCGGCGGCGGCGGCGGCGGCGGCGCGAGGCCTGGCCGACCTCACGCACGGCTGCGGGCCCTGCGCGCACGCGCTCGCCTGCCACGAACGGGTCAGTACTCGTCAACATTTATTTATTTGTGATACACAGGTAAAACTAAGACGTCAACTAAAATAGCTGGTAGCCAGGTCAACATTTAATTTAAATTCGTAATCACAAAATTAAAATTCAATAATAGCTTATAATAATTAATATTAAATAATAAATATGAATAATTGAAATGTGAACATTAAAATTAAATGAATAATAAAGGAGTGGTCAGATAAAAATATAGAGGCAATCGGGCTAATTTTAAAAATTTCAGAATTTCAAAATTATGATGTAATTTAATTAAGAAAGAGTGAAAATTTTAGAATGCTGCTTGGAATTTTATTATATATTCGCGGTGCCATTGCAAAAACACTCTTGTCGTAAAGAGCTGTTTTACTACTGTACCCCTGGTCCACGTCCTAGGGCCCCTACGAGCTGACGCACCTCAGCGCGGGCCCAGCAACTATACCCGCCTCTTATGACGGCAATGTACACGCATATATGACGGCAGGTAACGCGGCTCTCACACAACTGGACACTGATTTTGTCCATGCTAGTTTTTTTCTCTTTTAACAACGTTCTTTAGATAAATTTTTAGCTATATTGATAACAAAAAAATATATTTTTTTATAAACTTTCACAAGTGCAAGTGGCTTTTGCTTTGAATACTTTTCATAGATTGGTTCAAAGCTAATGTTTGTCTAAGATCGGATCGATCAGATGTTGTGACGAGCCGTTATAAATGAAAATGTTCATCATCATAATCATCATATCAACCTATGATATCCACTGCTGAACAAAAGCCTCCCCCATCGATTTTCAAATAGAATGGTTCTGCGCAGCCTGCATCCAGCGGCTCCCCGCGACCCTGACCAGGGGTCCATTTAGTGGGGGGCCGACCTACTTTTCGCTTTCCAGTACATGGTCGCCATTCTAGAACTTTAACGCCCCACCGGCCGTCTGCTCTGCTTGCTATGAGCCCTGCCCACTGCCACTTTAACTTACTAATCCTGTGAGCTATGTCAGTGACTTTGGTTCTCTTCCGGATGTCCTCATTTCTAATAAAGAAACACGTAACATAGCTCGTTGTGCGACTGCGAACTTGCACAGAAGGCCCTTAGTAAGCGACCACGTTTCACAGCCGTGTGTCATCACTGGCAACACACACTGGTCGAACACTTTCGACTCCAAGCACTGAGGAATTTTGGACGAGAAGATGAATGACAATGTTATCGTGTACAATTAGATACGTGACAATTTTAGGGTAGGTATACACTGCACCAGCGTCGGCTCCGTGGACCCAGAGCCCAGCAGTTACTGCCATCAGCAACAGTAGGTTATGTGATGTTAATGTGTAATTATGCTGTGTGCATTTTAATGTTGTGATGCATTGTAAAATGTGTTGTGGTATGTATGACTTGTGTTATGTTTGTTTGATTTATACATTTCATTAGCAAAAATGTGCCAATAATTTTTATTACTAAACAGTGCCACAGTCAAAAATTCACCTAAAAAGATTTAACTATCAATAAAAGGTTTTCGTACATCACTATGGATATGGATTAAAAACATTATTAGAAAAAAACGAATAATAAATTCGCTTGATTTTATACTTTCAAACTGTATTGCACCATATTTAAGCATGTGTAGAGTGAAGTTAAACGAAATTAATAAAATAATTCGATCGGTGTTACTACTTATGGTAGGGTGTTATGTTACTGAAGTATTTTGACAAGTAGAGAAATTTTGTGTAATATCGAATACTAATGGAATTCGTTATTTCATAAGTGAGCTTGAAACCTCACTGCATTGAAACGGAGAAGTGAGAGACATTCAACGATATAGAGTACGTACAGAGCAGTGTTATAGTTACTGATTCCAAATGTCTATGTAAGTCATTTAGATTCGTGTAACTATTGTCAGTATGAATAAGGGTTGGCACTTGTGATTCCCAGAAGACTTTCCGGTAGATTTCCGAACAGATGACTTGAAGTTGACGTTCAATAATGATATCAATATTTGAGGAAAACCTATTTCAAAATCAGCATGAAAACTGGGTTTCAAATACCTCTGTGAAATTTCCTGAACGAACACTCAAGATAATATTTAATAGTAACTTTTTATATCTCCCCGGTCTAAGGGAGGCACCAAGACTGAATTTAGGTCATTTGTTGTTTTGTTGAGTTTGAGTGGTTTGTGTGCGCAGCCGAGCGGGTTCTGGTGCGAGTGCCTGCCCGGCTGGGGCGGGCCGCGCTGCGACGTGGCGTGCGGCTGCGTCAACGGCGGCGTGTGCCGCGACGACGGCGGCTGCGACTGCCGCGCCCCCTACACGGGCCCGCTGTGCGCCGACCACGACTGCCGCGCCGCACCCTGCCCGCCCGGCCCGCCCGCCCAGGTACCCCGATACAGCACGAGAAACCGTTTTAACTCTACAGGAACTGCAATTTGAAACCATTCGCCAGACCTTGCTCCAACGGACTACCATTTTTTTTCGTGATTTGGACAATTTTCTACATAATAAAAAGTTTTCTTCCCAGGAGGCAGAACAAAATGCTTTCACCGAGTTTGTAAAATCTAGATCACCAGAGTTCTATCGCAAAGGCATAAATGACCTTCCTATTAGATGGCAGCAATGTATAGATAATTATGGTAGATATTTTGATTAAGTAAATATATTAAATTAATAAAAAAAACGAATTTCAATTTTTTAGTATAAATCGGCAAGTTCATACTTTAACCTCTAAAATTTATAATTATTTTACCAATTTTTACTCATAAATACAATGTAATACAAAACTTGATAGGTATTTTGATTAGTATCCCATATAATACGTAGTTTTTCCAAAAGCGTAATAGAAGGCATAATTATGAAGCTGTGATGTAATAAAACCAATTGACCGATAAGCAGGAATGCGTGGAGCAAGCCGGCGCGTGGAGATGCGTGGCTTCCAGTTCTGAGTCGGCGTGTGCGCCGTCGCCGTGCAACAACGGCACGTGCGTGGTGCGGGACGAGGTCGCGCACTGCCAGTGCCCGCCCGGCGTCACAGGTACGTGACACACTATTTTGAATGCAACCAACTAAAGGGGGTCCACGGAAGACTCGACGGGGGTCTGCGTTGGCATGACAAAAAAACATTTCTTGTAAAGTTTTGAGAATATGGTAGACATGTAGCTACAGGGAGTCCACCGGATCCAGCTAAATTTTGAAAGTGGTCTATGAGAAAAAAAAGTCTGGGAACCTCTGACTAAAGCGACCAAAATAACAATATGGCGTCATAATCATAGCGTAGGGCCAAAAGCCGACCCTAGTGCCCGTACTCCATCACAGGTGTGCCCCCCACAGCTAAACAAAGAACCGTCTTTAAGAAATAAAAGAAGAATGTTGCCACCCCTGCCGCTAGACAGCTGAGCTATCTATTAGATGTATCCTAAGTATCGTGCTGTTTTCATATTTTTATTGATTTCTAAATTAAAAATGGATACACAACATAAAATAATTATCTTACCAAGACGGTAGAAACTTTTACTAGGTGGTATGTATGTAGGGTCATCTGGGTGGGTACCACCGCCTTTCTTATTTCGACCGTACAACACAGTGAACTGTTGTACAAAGACAGCACGATACTTACATCATCATACATCAGAAGATAGATAGCTCAGCTGAAAATTAACACTTTGAAAGTGCGCAGGGAACAAGGCGATCAGATTGGGACCTTCAAGATATTGCATGGACACTTTGATCTTGAAAATGATGATAAGATGATTTTCGAATACTCAATGAAAAATAAAAAGTCCATTTAAGCACTTTTTTGAAAACAGTTGTAAAGGCATGGAATAGACTGTCAACAGAAGTTATATCAGCTGAAACACTTAACTAATTGAAGAGCGCTCTGAGCCATTTCAACACATACAAAAACTCAACAAAACTGTTTTTGTCAATATGAAATGTCAAATTTTGCTTATCAACAGATCCATGCTTGCAGGGCAGTTAGACTAACATAGAAAAAATAGCTAACATAGAAATTTCAACTGCTGATCTGTTAACAATAATAATAAATAAATTGATTGAATTTACTATTTATTACTCCTTGTGTGTTACTCATACAAAAAGAAAGGTGTGTGTGGGATTAATAGGCTGTTGATGATAAAAAATAAAAGTATACATACATATTTTAGATATTTACCTTTTATTCGAGACTTAGTAATACTTAATATTATTATAGATTATTTATCATTTATCAATGCGTATAGGATTTCCAACCTTATAAGCAGGTGTCTCCCGCAACCTCTTTCCTTTTAGATTGATAGCATAAGGAAGCACAGAGGGATACCGGCGGTGTATGCCGCGTCCTTCTGGTGTCCAGGCCGCTAACCGGCACAGTGCCCCCTGCTTGGCCGTCACTGCCACCCATGCCACTGACGACAGCACTACATCTCCACAACAAAGCTTAGGACCCTCTCCATTGAACTCCAACACTTCCTTCCCCTGCTGCAACCCCGGCCACAAGCTCAGTCTTTTAGCACCACCCGTTGGTGCAGCAAATAATTCCGTGCCAAGGAATTTCTCATACACCTCATCAGCGTCTACAGTCTTAGTTACAGTTATAGGCAAGCTCTCTGAGCAGAATATAGTGAACCTGCAGGGATATGCACAGTCTATGTGGTCTAGTCTTGCTAACCCTCCAATAAATATTGAAAATCCTTTCTGCAGGTAATATGTCTGTGGTCTTATTAGCTTTTTTGGAATAGTAAGAAGTAGTTCCTCTGTACTCAGAAGAGATAACACCTGATCAGGAAGTATGACCCCAGGAGTATCATAGAACCACTTGCTTTGAGCAAATAATTTATCCTTTTCATTAAGCACCAGCATTTTTCTATTTTCTGCCTCTTGACCTAATTCATCCATTAATGGTATCGAGAATGACCGGCCAATATGCCCAATGAGGTGTGGCCTATCATGGTGTGGTTTATCATGAGCCTGTGCTTCCATTATTTCTTTTTCCATTTTATTACGTCTCTGTTCAGATTTCAACCTATTTGTTCTTTCATATATTTTCCAACCTGATGGCCTATTAATGGGGAATTTCAGAAGGTTCAATGTAGTGCCAGGCCATCGGCTCACTGTTGCTCTCTTGACAATATCCACAGCATGTACCTTACAGTAGTCTGACTGCAGCATTGCATTAAAAAGGGAACTTTTGCCAACATTAGTGCTACCAACCAAAAATACATCTCCTTTGTAGAGCCACTCCTTAAACATAACTGATATTAGGTCCTCCACACCATAACCTGTCTTTGCTGATATAAGTGACACATATCTAATTTTAGCTTCACTAAGTTTTGTTTTTGAGATTTCATTCAATAGACATCCTTTTATGCGTTTCAGATAGCCATGACTATCAGCTGGCAATAGGTCAACCTAGAAACAAAAATACATTAATAGTAATACTTATGAAGCGATCTAACAATATTTATTTTATGGCATAAAATTTGATTATCTTCCTTACTTTATTTCCAACTATAATAATGGGCCTCTCTGTACCAATGATGTCTACAATATCTGGCCATATAGAACATGGAAAGTCTAGCAGATCCACCATTAGGATTACCAATGATTTGACATGTCTGAAATAATACAGAATACATTAATTGAAAAGTTTTTTATGCTACATGTTTGATCATGGGGTGACATTTATGTAATTTAGACCAAGTAACCTGTGTGTGACTGATGAAAGTGAAAAATAATTAAATTAGTGAATTAAAATAAACTCAATAATTAAACAAAATAATTAAAACCTCTAAATAATTGTTATTTACCTGATGGACTGCAACAGTTTTTCAAATTCCTCCGGCTGTACAGTAACATCCAAAGCTATGTTATATTCTTTTAAAAAGTGACAGCGCTGACATTCCATTGTTTTCAATTCATCATTAGTTCTGCCTCTAAAGATTTCACTAGGTAAATATCCTGGAATGGCAGCATCACTGCAGTGCAATAATGCCCCACAGCCTCCACACGGGACTCTGCTGATACCAGCAGAGGGGTCTGGTGTTCCATATTGATTTGACCAATTGTCCAATTCATCATCATCTAACTGACTATCATCAAAGTATTCATAATTAGTCATCCATTTATTTATTTCAGAAAGATCAAATTCTGATTTCTCATTTGAATCATTCATACTCAGTGGTTTTTCTTCTGTCTCTTCATGTTTGTTGGCTACAACATTGGTACTCTGTGCATAAGGTAACTGAACTATTTCTTCATGCACCTCTTCTTTTTCTGCTGAAGAATTATCCTTTAGTAGCCTGTCTTTGTCTAAATAATACTGAAGGGCTACAGGCAGCGGCGATAAACCTCTCTCCAGATACTGTTTCTTTTGATCTGTATTTGCTTCCTTTAATGTTTTCAAGTAATACTTGAAATAACCTAAATTTAATTTTTCATGTTCCAAGTAAGAGTTAAAAGTAATTTTGTCCTTGTAATTCTGTAAGAGTGTTTGAAATTCGTTACCTTTCGCATTATTTTTAGGCTGAGGTTTATTCTCATTCAATTTATTGGTCATGCGAACGTGATTGTATCGTTTCTTTTGGAAAATACATTGCCATCGACATAACCTCACAATATTTTGCACTGAATATATCATATTGATATCGAAATGAATTCTAACATTTTTACTAAATATTATTGTAGTTATTTTTCATGTAATTCAAATTGATAATTCAACTAAAAAATCAAAATCATTTTACACTAATGTTGTGACAGGCACGCTTACCACAGATGCCAAATGACATTGACATTTTTGAAGTAGTACCAGTAGTGATGTGCCGCAACGGATACTAGCGTGATATCGGATATTTCATGAATCGATTGTCTATTTTTTTGTATCGATATTAATACTTTTCTATTTTGTTGCATTTAATCATTAATTAGTTGAAGAACGAAAATTAATAATTTCAAATTAATACTGATTTAATATTAATCATTTCGTGTATTATACACGTGTGTTGAGGCAATGAGTCAGCGTGGCATTTCATTAGTAAACCAGGACAGCAAATACACTTGAGTAAACTCTGGTGTGTCAGTCGTCAAAACAATCGTTTTTTATTTTAATAATTATAATGTAATATAATATTTTTAATGTAATTAATATTCGATGTATAATTATGATGAGCTTAATTAAGAGTTTCTTTTGGTTTATAATTTTTGGAGGTATGGTACGACTTTATAGTGCGCTTATTAAGCTGAACAGTTTAATTTATGTAAAATTTATTACAGGGAGAATGTGTGAAGTAGACATTGACGAATGTGCGCGCACGCCCAAGATATGCAACAATGGAGTTTGTGTCAACGTGCCCGGTTCATATCAGTGCTATTGTCGTCCAGGTTGATATCATTCGATTTTTTTCTAATCCCTAAGTTGCTAGGTGATTGTAAATATGAAAATATTTACTTGCTTGTTATTGTTTTTTAAATATTTATTATTGTTTTTAAATCTCACCAAAGTGTCGTCGTTTACGCAGGGTACACGGGTGACAGCTGCGACCAGGACATCGACGAGTGCCTGTCGTCGCCGTGCAAGAACGGTGGCACCTGCCAAAACTTGGAGAACAACTATGAGTGCACCTGTCCGGAGGGATTTGATGGTCAGTATTGTAACGTTAGTTCATTTATTTAGGTAACAAACAAATTTTACAAACAGACCGTGTGTAATTTAACTTTTTCGACGTTATACGTTTAGTTCGAAAGTCCGTTAATAGATGGGGCTAACTGATTTCAATTACACACATATCAAAAAAATAAATGTCTATCCTGAGAAGAGTATTTTGGTTCAGACCTAAAAGTATTATTAAAAAAAAAAAAAAAAAATTCTTCACTAAAATTTATTTGGAGACAGGAGGAACATTTAATATAATTATATATTTTTTGTATTGAGGAGTATTATTCTATAAGTTGGTATTTAATTTGATTGAATATTTCTTTGAAATGAGGCTCCAATAATGAAGCGTACCGGCCACTTGTGGTCAAAGTGCGTGTGTGGTGTGTGGTGTAGCGTGTGTGGTGCGTGTGTGCAGGCAAGGACTGCTCGGTGAACATCGACGAGTGCGAGTCGCGGCCGTGCGCGGCGGGCTCGACGTGCGTGGACGGCGTGGCGGGCTTCGTGTGCGTGTGCCGCGACGGGCTCACGGGCGCGCGCTGCGAGCATGACATCGACGACTGCCAGGTGAGTTGTGCCACTTGGTGTTGACTTTATTTGTCGTTTGAAACATCTATAGCGGCGGGTCAGACAGACTGTTGGCATGCGTCGTCACGGCTTGCGGTTTATATTCATAAAATATTGGAATACAAATATTTTATGACTATATTGAAGTATAAATAAAGGATGTATATTTCTTTTTCATAAAAATACAGGATGTATTTATGATAGTATGTATTAATTAGAAAATTGTGTCCGAGCGAAAGTTGTGTTATAAAAATAGTTTTGTGAAGCGAGTTTGTGTGTGTTGACTTGCAATTGGAAGATCATTGTTATAAAATTGATTATGGTGTGAAAAACGTTGAGAAATTTATCCTGGTTATCCACCTCATCAAATAGCATAATGGAGACATCATATAACTCGCGCCAAACACTCCCAACATGCATAGAAATGTGTTACACCAGCGTTTCAATGTAATATTTGCAGAATTTTAAAAAAACACTATACACATGGCTGTATGGACATTAGTTCTCCTTGCCTTCTGTGTAATAGAGAGAACTTAATCACAAACTGTTTATGAATTATTTTGTTATTGCTCGATTTACACGAAAACGGTGTGGTGTACAGTCGCAGCCGTGCCAGCACGGCGGGCGCTGCGTGGACGCGTTGAACGGGTTCACGTGCGAGTGCGCGGGCACCGGCTACAGCGGGCCCACGTGCGACGCCAACATCGACGAGTGCCTGTCGCAGCCGTGCAAGAACGCCGCCACCTGCCTCGACGACCTCAACAACTACCGCTGCGCCTGCCACCCCGGCTACACAGGTACACCACAGCCTGAGGCGAACAATACCACCCCCCCTACACAGGTACACCACAGCCTGAGGCGAACAATACCACCCCCCCTACACAGGTACACCACAGCCTGAGGCGAACAATACCACCCCCCCTACACAGGTACACCACAGCCTGAGGCGAACAATACCACCCCCCCTACACAGGTACACCACAGCTTGCTCGCGTGCGACACCAACATCCACGAGTGAAAACTTCCTAATTTCAATAGCAAAGATATTTGGAATTTACCATCAGATTTGGATCACATATGCGGATTATAAAGTCTCAAGCCCGTATACATGTTACCCGATCAACGGACACAATCTGCGCCGTATGCGTTATTCTGAAATCGTTGTAAAAATACAACAATTACGCTTCTCAAAATATATTATATAAAAACCCTCTATTTAATAATTAAAATTTATAATAAGACTATTTTTTTTTACAAAGTTTTTCTTTTGTAAAATATGTATTTATTGGAACGGAATTTATTTTCATTAGGAATTGACTCAAGATAATAACTTCTATTTTATTCTATAATCGAACACAATCGGCGATGTTTTGGATGCGGCCACAAAACAGCGATTCCATTTCCTTTGAAAATGTTATCGATTCCTACTAAATAATCGATTGGATTGACTAGCACACCACTACAACTGTCAAATTTGAACTGTCGCCGGAATCATGTTATGTGAAAAATGTACAAGTCAAAACTATAGAAATACATTATTTGGTCGCATGCTCAGGTAAGAACTGCGAGATCGACATCGACGAGTGCGCGTCGTCGCCGTGCAAGTTCGGCGGCACGTGTCTTCAGCGCAGTTTGCCGACACTATACCGGCCCCCCAGCGGCCCCCTGGACCCCAGCGGCCCCAACGGCCCCCTGGGTCCCACGGGCCCCGCCCCGCCGACTCTGGTCCCGCCCTCCCCGCTGGAGGCGCCACCTACACTTCCGCCGGAGTTGCCGGCCGTCTTCCAACGCCCTTTCTCCTATGAAAATGCTAGCGGGTCAGTATCTCCTATTTTTTTTCTATATTTTTAGCTATTTCATTTAGACAGTGATACTCGAAAACATTGAATCAAAATCCAACTCGTATTTAAAGTTTTTATTTATACATAATTTATTGTATTTCTGTGTATAAGCACTTCACAATCTCAGTTTCAACAACAAACCATATTTTGCTATATAGAAGTCTACAACTATCACATACACACAGACGTACTAACACACACACTCGCACACATCCCCATCATTGACATGCATCTCTTTCCTTGGCGTTATTTTTATAGTATTGTTTCTCTTTTCATATTTTAACCATCCAAATATCTGTATAAATATCAATGTATATTTTATATTGGCCTACATTCTAATCATAATTTTATCCTCTCTGGTAACAAAGTGAGAATCCGTAATTGGCTGATGTTTTGTGTACTTATCTTACTAAATAAGAGTTTTAGCACTGTAAGCTGTGGATTTTTTATAGAGTAAATAAAAAATTCAAAAAATTGACAGCTAATGTATTGTATTGTTTAGTTGAATGTTGTGAATAAAGTAATGAAGAATCAATAAAATTAGAAACATTTCTATTCAAGAACCTCTGTCGAATCATCGAAAATTCCATGTTTTTTTATCTTATTGAAAAAAGAATTATCCATTAAATAAAAAATATACTAATGCTATTTAACAATGTCATAATGTTTGTCTGTCATGTCTGAATTTACACAGGTTCCAAAAGTCGAACTACTAAGAAGACTCTGTCAATAAACTTGATTTTTCTGAGAGCCTCTCGGAATATTGATAAGTTGTTTTGGCTTTAATGTGTCCGCGGTTCGATTGGCCATACATATTGGTAGTGGTTAAAGTCGGCTACAATTACGGAGCTATTTTTTATTTTCATGTTCTATTCTCGTTTGGAGTACCATGTTCCCTTCTCACTACTTGTGCCTCTCGTGCTCAAAAATGAGTTTTTGGATGCGAGAAATAGTTAAAATGACAATAATGCGTTGAAGCTCGACCAAAAAATAGCTGTCAGCGGTAACACTAGCATGCGGGGACGGGAGGAACACCGACCACGATCACACATCGAGGCCGCTACCATCTATTTTTGCTCTGTTAGCTCGTTCTGCTAGACTCTTTCGCAATTGAGCCTCTGCTATGAAAATTACTTCGATCATTTCGCGATCGATCTCCGGCTGTATTGTGAAATAAATAACAGTCATGAACAGCGATAAGTATGCACATGTTATTGCTCGTGATCGCACATCAAAATATAATTTACTGATCGTTTAGCGCGAACATCACGCATGACGAGAATAAAACATGAAAGTAAAAAGAACGCCGTAATTAACGTACGACTTATAGTACAGCTTGCTAGTTGCTCTGAACACGAGTCGATTCCCTGCGCACTGTCAAAATATGCGCAACAGCTGCGCAAAAGTGCGTGATGCAACTCCAGAGCGGACTAGGTGTAACACGAGGTGGGTAGTGGGTAGTAGGGTGTGTTATGTCTAATATAAATATTTAGCCAATACATTTCCTTTTAAACATAGTGTAAAGGATCTTTGTACTTAGTTCGTAATAAACCGCCAAAGTGAACAGATGTTATTTTTCGTACCACTTGCTCAAAAAAGTGACATTCTATGCCACAAAAAGCGAACATAACAATAGTCATTTTTAATCTGTTAAAAAGAGGGAAAGAAAATTGAACTGAATTTATTCATCCTCTAGGGGGAGATTGTGATTTAAATTTGGAATACTTACCGAAATTTATACTGAACTACATCTGTGTTTACACCATTGAGTTTGTATATAAAGCATTATACATCTTTTTGAAAAAGGAAAAATGTAACTCTCTCTATCAATAATTGGAGCAATGTTTCGAATGTTAACTTTTACTTTTAGTTGTCATTATTTTTAATAAATGCTTATCTCATATTATTATTGTGTTAATTTTTTCGCAAATGGTACGAAAAGTAGAGTATTTTCCTCGGTGATAAAGCTGTCTTAGTCTTGGGTGAACTAAAATCCCTCGCTACACTCAGGACTCGTCTTAAATCCCTCGCTTCGCTCGTGATTTAAGTTTTTAACACCCTCGCTACGCTCGGGAGTAAACCTCGAGTCCTTCGTTACGCTCGCGATTTAAATCGTCACCCGCGACAGAAGACACTGCTTTATCCCCTTGGTTAATAATCTACTATAATTTTTCTTTCACGAAGACAAGTTGTTATACACGTTAAGTACACGGTTGGTTGCGCGCAGGTTCGTGTGCCTGTGCGTGGCGGGCACAGAGGGCGCTCGCTGCGAGGTGAACGTGGACGAGTGCGCGTCGAGCCCGTGCGGGCACGGCGCCTGCGTGGACGGCGTGGGCGGCTACACGTGCGAGTGCAGCGCCGGCTACGAGGGCCGCCACTGCGAGCTCGACATCGACGAGTGCCAGAGGTGAGTCACATGCCACACGCGACACTATACTGACGTACTGATCTCATTCCCTGCACTGGATTGTCCTATCAATAGGGAACATAGTTAAAATATACGGTTTTGTATGTATTTATAAAGAATACTTAGGTTATACTGCGGAGTGAAAACCGCAGCGTGTACTGTGATGTCAAAGTCTCGAGGATCTTTTTCTATAACGCGTAACGTTAACTGGTTGTAACTTGGATTTTCATCCAAATTTTTAGAACCTTCTTTCAGTTTTGTAAATTATTACTGTGTAGAGTTAATTTTAAAACCTAAAAAAATATGCATATTACATATTGTCCTCAAATCATTCCAATAAATAGAACGATTTCAAAATTCTCGGAGTCCATACCTTTCACCATCGTTCGCGTGGTGGGTTCGCTTGTTTGTGGCTGCGTTGTAATGGTAATCGTGCATTCCTCGCTACACATTGTTTTTAAAGAAGATATGTATTGCTTTTTATATATTTTTTACTGTGGAAAAATGTTTTCCATTAAATAACTTATCCAGGATGTATTTCATGATGTAAATTAACGCATTTGTTATCGTAGGCTTATTAGCAGCTTCACACCTATCCATCTATACAAACGTATGAATTCGACGGTCTACAGTAAAAACTGATATAGACATTAACACCCGTATTCATAAAAACAAGTGAACTTATATGAGGCTTATAAAGTGTTTTGTTTCTCTCACTCGTATGAGAAAGGAAAAAGATAAAACATATATTTTAAGAGTGTTTTATCTAAAGTAGGATTATTGAGCGTTTATGAATATGGGAGTAAGTATACAAAACTTTGCCTTTTTCTTTTTTTCTTTTCATACTACCTTGGCTTCATAGTGGTAGTTTTTAGTCTCTCGCTCCTTTGTAATTTCATCCGGAAGGCATATTAAGCCGGTGGTCGCCGGTTGGTACTGCAACCGCCCCCACCAACGCCGTGGGCTATCGTGGTGAACCAAACCATTGCTAGAGAGATTTGTTCCTTATGATAGACCCTATCGATCGGTCGAAAACTGCCCATAACCTATTCCCAGCTCGGATATGTTATTTTCTAATAAAATTTTGAATGTAGTTATTTTTATTACTTAAAGGAATATTTCACACACAGACTGGAATGATGAATACCTTTTCTGTACTTCAGGCAACTTCATCATCTTCATCATCACCAGCCTATATACGTCCTACTGCTGGGCACAGGCCTTCCTACATGGGAGAAACACATGAGGAGTTTGGGCCATAACACCACCACGCTGGCCCAATGCGGGTTGGTGGGTTAAAGCGGTTGTAGTAACAACCGGGACCAACGGCTTAACGTGCCTTCCGAAGCACGGAGGAGCTCGAGATTTTAAATTTGGTTGACCCATCCCAGGGTCGACCATGGCGAAAGTTGCTTTGTTTTCGTATTCGAAACCAGAGCGCTCAAACCAATACGCCACCGAGCTCCTCAGGCAACTTAGAAAAGGAATTATGTAAACAAACCAAATATCATTTTGTACAGGTTTGTCTCTTTCACTCGCTACATTCTTGCTGATCATTCAAACATGTACAAAAATGTCAGTTGTTAGTGCAAGTTGTGTGGGCTACACTACAAAGCGGTGGTTGGTCGGGCAGGTACCAGCCGTGCGTGCACGGGCGGTGCTACGACGGGCGCGCGACGTACGAGTGCGTGTGCGCGGCGGGCTACGGCGGGCGGAACTGCTCGGTGGAGCTGCTGGGGTGCCGCGACCAGCCCTGCCGCCACCAGGGCACCTGCCGCGCCTGGCTCAGCGGCGAGCACCGCCACCGGTACAACTGCTCCTGCGCGCCCGGCTACTACGGCGCCACCTGCCACAAGGTACGCACCCTGCCACCACCAGGGCACCTGCCGCGCCTGGCTCAGCGGCGAGCACCGCCACCGGTACAACTGCTCCTGCGCGCCCGGCTACTACGGCGCCACCTGCCACAAGGTACGCACCCTGCCACCACCAGGGCACCTGCCGCGCCTGGCTCAGCGGCGAGCACCGCCACCGGTACAACTGCTCCTGCGCGCCCGGCTACTACGGCGCCACCTGCCACAAGGTACGCACCCTGCCACCACCAGGGCACCTGCCGCGCCTGGCTCAGCGGCGAGCACCGCCACCGGTACAACTGCTCCTGCGCGCCCGGCTACTACGGCGCCACCGGCCACAAGGTACGAAGCTCCGCCACCAGTACACCTCCACCTGCCAAAACACAGAATCCACTAGCTGTCTTAGCAACGAGTCACTTTCGTCAACACTGGATCAAATTCTGAAGACACACTCTAAGTCTAAATTTAAGTTCAGTATATCTCTTTCTCGCAATATGTAATTGGGAAAAGATAGCAAGAACTTGTTTAGAACTGTCAATTAAATTTAGACAGATTTCAAAGGAACCATAGCAATTTTAGACGGCCTGTACGGAGATGACTCCTAAACACTGCATTTTATCACGTTCAATAAGGTCGAAAATTGAACGCACATTTCTAAATGTCAAATAATATGACAGCCATCTGTTTCGTATTCATATTGAGCGAAAGAGATGCACTTAACTTAAATTTAGACTTAGTATGTATTGTGTTCTCCAGAATAAGGGCCGTGTTGCCAACGTCTTCGATGTTTCATGCTTTAGAAGGCAGTGTCTGCGTGATTCGGGCGATTTTGTGATTAAGATCTCTAGATTCTTGCTTATCCACTAGCAAGTAGGTAAGTAATGATATTTAGCCTCTCTTTAACTAATTTAAGATTGTCCTGTGTTGAAATTGTTGACTTTCAACTCCTGTTGGCGGCTTTGATTTATCATACCGTCGGTGGGCGTGCAAGACCGCGTAAGAGCATTTAGCAATACCGCATATGTGCTTTTTGTTTATTTCACAAGATGGAAGAAAAAAGATAATATCTTGGATAATTCTACACATTTCTTTGACTAAGCTTGTTAGGGATTTCTCTGGGTGCTGTTTAATGAGGATCTGGTATAAGCGAACCAGCGCTAAGAGCCCGCTGCCGCGATATTTGAATACCGCGACATTTGTAAATACGCGGTATTGCAAACTGCTCTTACGCTGTCTTACACGCCCACCGACGATACGCGCATGTGTTCCCTTCTTCCTGTAACGTGGGTTCCTTCAAAAGAGGCGTGAATAAGCATAGAATGAAAGCGGCTAGAACAGTGTGTTTCGAGCGCATATGGACTCTACCGCTTTATATCGGGTGGTGTGGCGTGATTCGTGGCAGGCCGGCTTGTACTAGATTTGTCACAACATAATGGGCATCGGGTGGTGTTGTGTCATTTGAGACTTGTACTAGGGTTGTCACAACATAATGGGCATCGGGTGGTGTTGTGTCATTTGAGACTTGTACTAGGGTTGTCACAACATAATGGGCATCGGGTGGTGTTGTGTCATTTGAGACTTGTACTAGGGTTGTTACAACATAATGGGCATCGGGTGGTGTTGTGTCATTTGAGACTTGTACTAGGGTTGTCACAACATAATGGGCATCGGGTGGTGTTGTGTCATTTGAGACTTGTACTCAATACTCAATCGTTTATTGCATTCCATAGGTATTTACAATAGATGTTTCATTACACAGTAGGAATCACTATGGACCCTGTCGGGCACAACAATAATGGAGAGGAGGAATACTTGTCATTATTATTAGTTATATATATGTACCTTATATTGTCATTGTTAGTTTTATTATTTTGATTAGTATTTTATCTTAAAAATCTATAATTAATTAGTATTCATTGTTATTATTATGTTATTGTTATAAGGCTTAAAGCTAAACATGGTTCATCATGGTCCCTGTCGGGCACAGCAAATGCAGCAAAAAGAGAGGAGAGGATATACAATACTATTCCTACTATACAATAATTAAAAAGGTGTAAATGTAATTTTAAAGAAAAAAAAAATAAGTATAAAAATAATTGCAAATAATAATAATAATGATAAAAAAAAATACAAGTACAAATTTCAAAATGTCAAATAATACAATAATAATGTCAGGTTTTATAAATATTAATATTATTATGTCAATAAGTTAAATAATAATTATAATGTCACAAACTAAATCTAGGCTTAAAGCTACGGATAACATCTGTATGTTTAATTCATTTTGTAGTAAATAATAAATGTCTAATTAGTCAAATTTAATATGGTTTTAAAATGTCAAGTTGATTATTAGGACGTCAAAAGCGGCGAACGTAGAGAGCCTAGAAGCATAACTTCATACAAAACTCGTCGCAAAATGGGTACCCTCGGCGGCTAGAAGAGCACGTCGGATAAAATCGGCTAATATCGAAATTGTATAGCGCCCTCTCGGTCTTCTGATTTACACCCGCCGGACGGGTCATATATGCAGGATGTAACCATGCGAATTTTTATAACGTCTTTAATAATTATATATCGTCATTTTTAATAAATATAGAAACTTTAAAAAACGGTAAACTTATTCAATTTTAGAGTTGAGATCAGAAATGAGAAATGAAATGGGTTCGCTTCATTCATTTAAATAAAAAAAATCTTAATATCTGTCATGATATTATTTATTTTTACTAAGGACATAAGAAAAAAATTAAATTGTCATCAAGGTTTTTATTGCTTAAAATAAAACCACTTTACCGGATTTAACTTGTGTTAAATTAGATGTCACATTATGATTTTTTATACCCAATGTTTCGATTACTTTATAGCGATCAAGGTCACGGGAAGACTGAAGTAAAGATGTTAGTTGTCTTTGATAAGTTTAATATTAATTACCGTCATATTTTCTATAGTTATATTTTGAGTGTTCCGATTTACGTCATGGAGCTTACAGTTTCCGAAGGTCGGGAAGAGTAAATACGGGCTTGAGACTTTGTAGTTCTCATGATAAGATCCCAAGCTGGTGTGGTCCAACTATCTTCTCTATTAAAATTATGATGTTGTTTTATTTCAATAACCTCACGAAACTATCTTGCAGTTTACAACTTTACTTGCTACGACTTATCCTTAACAGTTTAAAACAGATACCTATACTATTTCCAGATCATTTTGTAAATAAGTAAATTATTAAAGTAATAATCAAACATACACATGTTAAAATAATAATGCTTAAATTTATTGAGAAATGTGGTAAAAGTGGCATCGTATTGTAAGGAACTGTGGCAATAAATCCATAAATTGGAGGTTTGTTTATCATTTTTACAAAAATCATATAAGGCAACGCTGTATGAAGCTATAATTGCTTATTAGTAGGTAAATTAACTATTAAACATACACAATAACAATAAGTCGTCATAAAAGTTTGCAGAGTTAAAAGTTGAGTTGAAAATAAATAAATACTGTCACACACAAATGACTGCATAACATCATCCACTCGTGTATTTGTTCAAATTGTCCACAAATATTGGGCCAACATGGCGGCCAATATTATTGTTTATATTTGACTCGATTATAAAGGTTTAGGAGAGACTTACATGTAAAATTTGATTCCAGTGCTCTTATTATGTTCACCTACGCGGCTGACACACCATTTTACTTCACTTTTGGACATATTTACTGAGATTTTATTGTTTTTTTACGAGAACATCACCGTGACGCAGTCAATGACAAACTAAATCTTGGCGCGGAGTCCGATTTAAGCCCCGCCCACTTTGGAGTCTCTTTCGGGGTGTCATTTGGATGGGCTAGTTACTCGTCTATGTTATTATCGGTCGCCGGTCAAAAGTAATAAAATAAAATAATTTCTGGTTTTACTTATTATTATGTCAAGTTTTAGTCTATTTTTATTTTAATGTCATAATTTTAATAAGTCAGTGAGTATTTTTGCGTTGATAAGTGTTAGTTGTGTGTCATAATTTTAGTTAAGTATTTAAGTAGTTTTTTTATTTTATTTTTCAAAAATTGTCGTTCAAATATTCATCTAAATTATAATAAGCTTTCTCAGTCAAAACAGTTTTCAATTTTTTTGTGAATTTTAGAAAATCTGTGACATTTTTCAAACTATTTGGAAGTTTGTTGTAAATTTTGATGGCCATAACATATGAACCCGTGCTATGTAATTTTAATTTTGATTGCGGCAGCATTAATTTATTTAAGTGTCTGGAGGGGTATCTTCTTGGTACGTCACTTTTTTTGGTGAAGAAGTTTTGATATTTTTTGACAAATTTACATAATTCTAATATATACAGCGAGGTCAAAGTTAAAATTTTGTACATAATGAAATATGGCTTACAGCTACATGTTACGGCTATATTTGCTAGGATTCGTATGCATTTTTTCTGTTTTATGAAAATGGTCTGAATATCTGTGCTGTTTCCCCAAAGTATAATGCCATACGATAGCCACGAGTGCGCGTAAGCATAGTATGCAGCCATAGCACAATTAAGGTTTGTACTTTTCTTTAGTTCTCTTAAAGCATATGTAAAAGAAGATAATTTTGTACTTAACTTTTGTATATGACTTTTCCAATTTATATTGCTATCTATGTTTAACCCAAGCAGTGAGAAGGTTGTCACACATTCCATTGGAGTATTTTTATACCAAAAGTTTATATTCAGCGGTAATTTTTGATGCGGTCTGAACTGTATTATCTTTGTTTTTGAAAAATTTATTTTTAAGTTATGATCGACCATCCAATTCGTAACATTATTAAATATTGCTGTGAGCTGTTGGTTAAGATTTTTATCGTCCGTACATGAAGTCAAAATAGACACATCATCGGCAAACAAGACACAAGACTCAGTACTAAAAATTTTTGGAAGGTCATTTATGTAAATAAGGAACAATATGCACCCCAAAACACTGCCCTGCGGTATGGAATGGCTTACACTCTGTACCTCCGAGCGTACATTTCGTATTTCTCCAGTTTTCCTATCGCAGTGTTCAATTTCAACATACTGTTGTCGGTTCTCTAAGTATGACGCAAACCATTTATGGGTTATACCCCTTATACCGATGTCATAAAGCTTATCGAGCAGAATCCCAAACAAAACCTGATCGTATGCCTTGGTCATATCTAATAACACCCCTATAGCATATTTTTTTGAGTCTAATATATCCAATGTGTGTATTTGTATACAGCTAAAGTAGTGGATCGATTTTTCCTGAATCCGTTTTGACAATTATCAAAGATGTTATATTTTTCGCAGAAGGAATACAAGCGATCACACATTGCCTTTTCAAATACCTTTGCAGACGTCGGTAGCAACGATATCGGACGGTAGTTATGCTTATCCTCCCTGTCACCTTTTTTATAAATTGGTTTAACTACGGATGTCTTTAGGAAATCCGGAAAAATACCACACGCAAAAGATTGATTGACAAGGAATTGGAATGGCAAAGCCAGTTCTTCATAACATTGTCTAATTAAGGACGGCGGCAATTCATCGATGCCATAACTATGTTTGCATTTTAGATTTTTTAGTATCAACGAGATTTCACGTAGTTCTACCGGCCGCAGAAACATGGTATTGAGAACAGGCCGCACGACCGGCCGGCCGCGCGGCGACTGGCCCCCACCACCGTCCACGCGCCCCACCGACACGAAGTACTCGTTGAACGCATTTACTATTTGTTGTGGGTCTGACGAAAGTTTATCGTGGATACGTAACGTAGTATTTATTTTTGTTTTTTTTACATTGTACTAGTACATTAGTATTACATTTGTACTAGGGTTGTTACAACATAATGGGCATCGGGTGGTGTTGTGTCATTTGAGACTTGTACTAGGGTTGTCACAACATAATGGGCATCGGGTGGTGTTGTGTCATTTGAGACTTGTACTAGGGTTGTCACAACATAATGGGCATCGGGTGGTGTTGTGTCATTTGAGACTTGTACTAGGGTTGTCACAACATAATGGGCATCGGGTGGTGTTGTGTCATTTGAGACTTGTATTAGGGTTGTGACAACATAACGGGCGTGGTGGCTCGGGGCTGCTGGCCACTGGCTGCGGCCTCACCTACTTGTACTAGGCTAGGGTTGTGACGACATAACGGGCGTGGTCGCTTGGGCAGATGACGACGATGTCGCTGGAGGCGGGCAGCTTCGCGGAGGTGCGCACGTGGCGCGAGGAGGGCTACGACGTGTCGCTGCGGTTCAAGAGCACGCTGGGCTCGGGGCTGCTGGCCATGGGCCGCGGCCTCACCTACTTCTTCCTGGAGCTGGCCGACGGACGGCTCAACCTGCACTCCAGCCTGCTCAACAAGTGGGAGGGCGTCTTCATCGGCTCCAACCTCAACGATAGCAACTGGCAGAAGGTAACACCTCTTACTGTCTCTAAATTAAAAGCTTTAAATCAAACTTGCATGTATTTGTTAAATTAAATAGTGTATTTTGAATACCTACGACAATACAAATACAAATACAAATCTTTTAGAATACGTCACATACATTCATGCCTCTTTAGATCTTAAAAAGCCAGTACATATTATATATACAGACTTCCAAAAAGCTTTTGACAAAGTCAACCACAACTTGTTCATCCAGAAGCTCTCTAAATGGATCCAGTGCATCCAGAAAATCTCTAATTTATTACGGTGGATATCGTCATACTTAATGAATAGATCGCAGTTGGTTGTAGTCAGTGGTTACCTTTCCTCATCTATGCCTGTAACATCAGGTGCTCCGCAGGGTTCCCATTTAGGGCCCCTTCTCTTCAATGCTTTTGTAAACGACCTTATTAAATGTCTCAAATGTAGATGTTTACTATATGCTGACGATTTAAAAATCCTTAACTCTATATCATCTAATGAGGACAGAGATTCTCTTCAGGAAGATCTGTATAAACTTGATACCTGGTGTAAAGATAATGGCATGATAATCAACGTACCAAAATGCTTGGTCATGACTTTTTGCACAACTGCTAATAAATTCCAAGATTATACATATAGTATTGGGGATCAGATGGTGAGGTTCACTGAGACCGTGCGAGACTTGGGAGTATGGTTTGACGGAGAATTAAATTTTAAACTACATTATGATGACATTGTTTCATCGTGTAATAAAACACTTGGCTTCCTGTTACGCACATGTAAAAATTTCCGTAGCTTTTCATCTTTCTTTATTCTCTATAATAGCCTCATTCGCAGTAAGTTGGATTACTGTGCAACAATCCCCATTATAAGACGCATATAGAATCCATAGAAAAAATCCAAAAAAAGTTCTTACGTCGTGTTAGCTACCGTTTCAAGCTTAAATACAAACTGAAATGTTATGAGGAAAGACTCAAGCATTTCAGTTTATCTACTTTGGAGAATCGCATGTCCTTTCTGAGCCTACTTACGCTCTATAAAATTTTGCACAATATACCAAGAACATCAGTGCTTCAGGCTATACATTTGAATGTACCCACCAGATTGTCTGGACGAACCAGGCGACACACTACGTTCTCCCTCCCTCTGTGTAGGACTCAAAGAGCTCGCCGTAGTCCCTTATACCGTATGTGCTATTCTTATAACAAACTAAACACTGATCCTGAAATCTTTAATCAGATAGATATATTCAGCAGGTATGGTTTGTTTCGCTCAAATATTCAAAAAGTTTTTCTGGGACCTTAGTTTCTATGCATAAAAATTTATAGTTTTTCACTTCTTTTTATAATTATTTTATTTATTACTACATAAAATGTAATTAGTTTTTTCTCTCCATCATTTTTAATTGCTTTGCCTAACTGTAACATAATTGTGTTATGCTGTCAACACTATTTAAGGCTAGTACCTAGTCCAAATCTTGTAACTCTCTACATAGTGTAATTGTGGTAACTATCTGTTTGTGTTGCAATAAATAAATAAATAAATAAGCGAAAAATTTATCTTTCTCATATGACGTTACGAATCGAGATTACTTTACACTTTATTTTTAGCGATATTACATAGATTATTCGGAAATAAAGACAAAACAGTTAGTAAAAATTGGCCCAGGGCCAGCTCATGAGTACCATTACAGATTTTAGATAGAAATGCACTTAATAATATGGTTTCCTTTAAATAACACAAAACTCTTTAATGTATATATTGCATAAAATTGGCAACATAGAACCCACATAAGTGCCTAAAATTGTACTGTCTATAGCCATATCGACGTTATTAAAACCTATAATTTATGAAGATCTGTTCAGGCGGTTGCGTCGACGTTTTTCAAATCATTTCCTACTTGACAAACTCACAAATCCCATTGATTTTATGTTTGGTTTACTGTTACTTTGGTGCTATTTTCAAGACATGGTAACCTTGAGCTGACCTTGTACCATCAAGTAGTCTGCTCAATTTTTCAGAAACTTACAGTAGATTTAGCGTGTTTGGGCTTATAAGAATACTTAAGGGGTTACTTAAAATTGACCAGCCTTTAGGCGTCCCACTGCTAGGCACAGGCCTTCTTACATGGGAGGAACACACGAGGAGTTTGAGCCATAACACCACCGCTAGCCTTATGCGGGTTGGTGGGCTAAAGCGGTTGCAGTAACAACCGGGACCGACGGCTTAACGTGCCTGCCGTGTGTATGTACATTGTGTAAACGTACAAACTGGTGCGCGTCAGGTGTTCGTGACCATAAACTCGTCGCACCTGGTGCTGGCGGCGAACGAGGAGCAGACGATCTACCCGATCAGCCAGAACGAGGCGTACAACTCGTCGGTGACGTCGTTCCCGGTGACGCGGCTGGGCGCGGCGGGCTCGTCGTACGCCACGCTCACGCACGGGCCCAGCGCCTTCGTCGGCTGCCTGCAGGACGTCGTCGTCAACGGGCAGTGGGTCAGTACCGCAACGATTGTTCTTATCGGTAATATAGGAGCGTATATTTTCCGAATTTGTAAAATTTAGCGCCATATTCATCATCACCATCATCATTTCAGCCGAGAGACGCCCACTAGAAAGACGAAAGAGAGAGCAATAACAGTGATTTAAATGCACCGTGTGAATAATCGAATGAGTTGAGATTTAACGAATGAAATGACATTGAGTGGGGATTGAATTACTAGTTTATTTTGGCGTTTGCTAATCTTTCCTTTTATTGTTACATCATCACAAATATTTAGTTATTATTTTTGCTAGTTAAATGTAGCAAAAACTTCCTATTTATGAAATAAGAAGTTGTCAAGAATGGTATTGTTTGTGGTCAGATCTTGCCGGACGACGAGGCGGAGCCGGCGGCGGAGGTGACGACGGAGGCGGCGGCTGGTGGTGACGTCAGCGGTGCGGGCGGCGCGTGGCGCGTGTTGCGCGGCGTGACGGCGGGGTGCGCGCGCGTGGCGCAGTGCCAGCCCAACCCCTGCCGCTCGGGCGGCGCCTGCCTCGACCGCTGGACCGGCTTCAGCTGCGCCTGCCCGCGCCCGCACCTGGGCCCCACCTGCCAGTACAGTACGTGCCCCCCCCCGCCCCCCCCAGCCCAACCCCTGCCGCTCGGGCGGCGCCTGCCTCGACCGCTGGACCGGCTTCAGCTGCGCCTGCCCGCGCCCGCACCTGGGCCCCACCTGCCAGTACAGTACGTGCCCCCCCCCCGGGCCAAGTAGTCTGTACTCCTTTCTATATACAGGCTACTTGGTGAGAAGTCTCGGGCTCGAATCCCGATAGGAGTAAATGTTTGATTACTCCTGTTGAAAACCTAAACACCTTTTTACTAATGTCAACGACATGATCTCGAAATGATAAATCCACTGTGAACTTTACCCCTAAATCCCTAGCTTGCGTTATTTTAGTTAGAGGTGTTCCTTCAATGTTATATGAACGTTCTATGAGCTTATGCTTGCGTTTAAAAGTAATAATCGCAATACACTTGGATGTGTTTATCTTTGCTCCATTTGACAACCCTATCTATGTGTTCCTGGCGTCTGTTACCGAAGCCATAATGTCATAGTAGATGCGAGTGTGTGAGTATGATTGTTGTGGTTGTGCAGTGTACACGGCGGCGACGTTCGGTCACGAGGCGGCGGCGGCGCGGGCGCTAGTGTCGGTGTCTGTGGGCGACGCGGCGCGGCGGGCCGTGCGCGCCGCGCTAGACATCTCCATGTTCGTGCGCACGCGCAAGCCCACCGGACAGATCTTCTACCTCGGCTCGCTGCCCAGGTCAGTACCTCACACACACCACACACATCATACACTAGTCACACGGGAATAATTTCATTCCACATTATTTTTATATTTTTTACGACTACTATCTGTGTTAAGTAAAATAAACTCTTCATAAGCACTTTTTATTCTCGATAGACTGTTATAAATTTATAGGTATAATTAAGTTGTACGTCGACGAAGAACCACCATCAAAATGGCCGATATTAGGGTTGTCACTCATTACCCAGAGATAAATAGATCATCAATTTAAAATGGTTTCCGTTTGATACAAACTGAAGACCACTCTTGAGGCATCTTTTTTCCACATAAAGTATTTAAGTATTTGTCTAAGCGGTGCAGCTCAATAAGTCTTTTTTTATTTTGAATTGTTGAAATATATTTTGTACTGTGCACAACACGCAGGGCGGGCGCGGAGGAGAGCGAAGTAAGCGCGTCGCTGGCCGGCGGCGAACTACTGGTGCACCTGCGCTTCAACCAGACCTCCGAGAACTACACCGTGGGCGGCACGCGCCTCGACAACGGCCACCTGCACCTCATACAGGTACTACACTGTCGTCTGTCTGCTGGGGCACCTGCGCCTCAACCAGACCTCCGAGAACTACACCGTGGGCGGCACGCGCCTCGACAACGGCCACCTGCACCTCATACAGGTACTACACTGTCGACTCTGTCTCACCCGACAAACATACTACACAAGGTATCCCCCTAAAATTATGTCTTTTGGATATGTTGTTAGAGTCCTAACCTAAGGGACTTGAATGGAAACGATATAGTGGACTGTAATTCTATAATAATTACTAAATAGACATAGTAACAATGAAGATCGCGAGATAAGTGAGGGAACATCAAAGTAGAAGCTGGTCGGCCCACATCACCTCCTGCGGCGCTCGACTACAGCCGAAGACGCCTGAACATATGTCCAGGGACAAATTGCATACATTGTTTATGTAAACTATTTTAGTGTCTAGCTATCTGCAAAAGTTTTAGGTCTATTTCCTCTTTCAGCTCCTCAGCACAGAGTAGTTTTATTTGCTTTCACTTGAAGCTTGCTGTTTTTAATGTTATTTTGTTTGAGTATTTCTTACTTTAATCATGAATTGTTTCTCGTTTAGGTGGTACGGAACGCCACCCTGGTGCAGGTGAAGCTGAACGGCACCGAGTACTTCCGCAAGTCCATCTCGGCCGCTAAACAACTCGACGCGGAGGTAACCAACGCTTCTGGTCATTTAACATTACATAGTAATCTCATTTCGAATCCCATGTTGCTCTTACTTGAAATACTTATTACAATTTTAAAGATCATAAAACTATATCCGATTCTTCCACGATACATTTTTGTGCACATTGCAGGATACGGTTACGCGTCATATACTGTCGATTCTAATAATTTAATTGACTTAAGTCGTTTGCGCAATTAAGTAAAGAATCGTTTACCAACTAAGCCGCAACTTAAATGACAATTAACGGTGAAAATTATGATATTCTTTTTTGTACTCCATATATCGAAAACTCTATAGTGTCCAAGTAAAACGGGTTGTACATTTTTTTTTTATACAAAGTACGGCAATTGACTAAACTTGATGTGAAGTATGCAAACACAGATAGTGCAGCTTGGAAACTACTGTCCTAGCCGCCTCCACCTTGCCGACTCATAAGGTGCCTTTTCACGCCTTTTTTGTAGGAACCCGCGTTATAATGAGGAGAGAACAAATGTGCCGGCAAATGATTCCAAGTTTTGGAAGTATGACGAAGAATAGTTTTTTTTGTCTGAAAATAATGTATGAGTGATTTTGTGAGTAACTAAGTTGCCAAATTAAGTTTTAAAATATAATGGTTACATTATGAACTGCCCCCCTTATTCACAACCGTCGGAAAATATTCGAAGATCGGAATGTGTACCTGTCAGTTTTTATCACGGTGCATCAAAGCGAGACGGCATATGACTTTTCGATTCGAATCTGTGATCCGACAGTTTTTGAATGAATGGCTGAACTGATCACTGATATAACAGGTGCTGTACTTGGGCGGGCCGCCCCCGCCGCCCGCCGACACGACGCCCGCGCCGCCCACCACCAGCGCCGCCCCCGCCCCCGCCGCCGCCCTCGCCCCCGCCCCCGTACCCGTGATCCCCTCGGCCCCCTCCGCCCCCTCAGCTCCGACCCCCGCCCCCGCTAGCTCCCCCGCTCCCTCAACCGCCCTCGCCCCTGCCGCCCCCCTTGAACCTTACGACGACGACGCCTATTTCAAGGGGGTCATACAGGACGTACAGGTAAAACTATGCTAATTTTGATACACTTTATAAGGTTTCGGTTTCTTTTGTTGATTTGAACGACTAGAATATTAAAGTTGAAAAGTTATGTCACTTATGCTTTTTCATAGCTAAACTCGAGTGAGATAATAAATAAAGAAACATTTGGATAAAAATTACGTTTTGAAATGCAAACGTTGTAATACGTTATTATTAAAAGTAAATGTTTGAACGGTATTAGAAAAAGGCAGATCTCAAAGGTTGTCTCTAAATAAGTTAGCCTCACTATTCACGACTGTCGCAAAATATTTTTTTACTTTGTTTAGTTAATGTTTTGAACTGTTTACTTCTCTTAGTTAAATTGTAAACTATAATAGTCACTGTCTTATTACCAAACATTGTTATTGTGATATTAGTGTGTGCACGCACAGCTGTAATGTCTTGCTAGACAAACAGCGGGGTTGGGCGTGAATAACATGATTTTTAGCGTGTTAATTATTTCGACGACGTGGTTTGTGTCCCTTGTTATACAGGCTACAGTTTGAATTCAGCCGACACCACACAGAAGCCGCCGCGTGCAGCTTCACGCGGCGGTTCCTGTGTGGTGTCCGCACACGTGGTTGTACTATTGCGCCTGCGCAGGTGTCGAACGGCGTGAACGTGACGGTGGTGGAGTTCTTCCCGCTGGAGGTGGCTGGGCTGGCGGTGCCGCCGTCGTTCGGGGCGGTGACGCGCGCGCCGGGCGTGCTGGCCGGCCAGGTGTCGGACGCGGCGTGCGCGTCATCGCCGTGCCTGCACGCCGCGCGCTGTGACGTCACCTGGAACGACTTCCAGTGCGCCTGCCCGCGCGGCTACAAGGGCAAGACCTGCGCCGACGTAGAGTTCTGCCAGCTGCAGGGCTGCCCGCTCAACTCGCACTGCCGCAACCTCGACGCCGGGTCAGTCCACCTGCTCATCCCCTCATTATCCACCACCACCTTACCCACTACGTACAGTAGCCGAATACCGAGTTTTGACTAATCTTTCCGTAATCAAAATAGTCTTCCTGATCCTAATTCTGGAGAACACATGCTAAGTTTAAATTTAAGTTCAGTGCATTTCTTTCTCTCAATATGAATACGAAAAGGATGGCTACCATATGATTTGACATTTAGAAACGTGCGTTCAATTTTCGACCTTATTGAACGTGATAAATTGCAGTGTTTAGAAGGCACGGCCGTACATGCCGTCTAAAATTGTCTATGGTTTCTTTGTAATCTGTTTAAATTTAGTAGACAGCTCTAAACAAATTATTGCTATCTTTTTTACTTTTACATATTGCGAGAAAGAGATATACTGTTCTTAAAATTAAACTTAGAGTATGTCTTCAGAATCAGGCCCACTAATTGTGAAATAAAAGGGGCAAGGTATTAACTGGAACTGTCACAATATTATTACTAGGGAAAATCAAGCTTGTCGTTTTATGACTTGCAAATTAACTTCAACCATAGTGTTTTTGGCCGAGCGTACAGGTTGTCCGTACTCATAGTATAACGTGTGTGCGCGCGCAGGTACGAGTGCGTGTCGTCGGCGACGTTCGCCGGGGCCAGCACCGTGCTGTCGTACCGGCTGCGGGTGCCGCCCCCCGCCCCGCCGCCAGCCGCGCCCGACCACCTCACCCTCACCTACAGGTATGTCACGCACCGTTCGCACGACACTATTTTAGAGACAAAAAAAACTTAAAGCGAGATCCCGCAGTATGGTTATTGATAAACTCGCAGGATCTCGCTTGAGCCTCAATCTCGCGAGTTTTGTATTCCCTACTGGCTACTTCCCGCGCCACTCGTGGAGTGTGGGGCTGGCCCGTAACATAGGTAACTTGCGCAGGAGCAAGGTGGGCGGCACGCTGGTGCACGCTCGTCTGGCGTCGGGTACTGGCGGCGCGGCGGCGGCGTGGCTGACGGTGAGCGCGGTGGGCGCGCAGGTGGCGGTGGCGTGGCGGCTGGGCGCCGAGCCCCTGCCGCGCGTGGCCCGCATGCGTGCACGCGCCCCGCACGCCCAGCACGCCGCGCCCACGGCCTGGACCACGCTGCGGCTCACCGTCGCGCGCGGCACGCTCACAGGTACCGCCTAGTTTTACTTTCACCTATCTAGCACGCAAAGAGTGGCTCGCTCGCTGGCTCCGGGAGCATTGATTAAATAATTGATATTTTTAATTTCAAATGCTGCTATCCTTTTTTTATTTTATTACTACTCCCGAATGTCGGAGCCTTTTTTCGTCTATTTGTTTGAATCTACATTCACTCCAGTTCTATCATTTATGCCTCTCATACTTTTATTCTTTATGCCTTGTCTTTCTTTCATTCGTCTCTTTATTCTTTATTTATTATTGCTACGTATTCTACGCTGGGATGGGTATTGGTGCAGGTGTCATTTATTTCTTTATTGGTATCATTTTCATATTTTACAGTTCTTTCTTAATTCTAAATATATTTACAAACTTATTTCCTATATTTTATAATTATGTTTATTTTATATTATCTATTACATTGTATCGAAATATTATTCTGTTTTTATTATTCTATGTAGTTATCAATTTATGTGTCTATTACTTATTACTTACTCTATCTTAGTAAAATATATATCTATTTATCTTTATTTATAACAATTAATTCTTATTCTGTTTATTCAAAGGTATTTCGAACATTGGTGGTTTCTTTCTAACTTTAGTTTACAATTCTTATTACATACATTTCTATCAGTTTCTTAGTTTCTATATTGCATAATATATTGGTCTATATTAATTAGTATATAATTTATATGTATATTTTATTTTAGCACTTTTCGGTTTCTTTCATTTTATATGTTAATATTGCTATCTTATTTGCTGCGATCTTCGAAACTATGCATTTTGGAACCCATGTTTCTGATTTCTAGATCGTTTTTGTTCATAGAATATAACTTTAAAGTTATGGGATATCATCTAAATCACGTAATAGATATTTTCTATATTCTATAAACTGTTCTATGTGTCGCCTCCATCTGATTACATTCGCCGCTTAATTGTATGCCTAACCCGTTGATTAAACGCCAACATCTAATTAAATCCCTAGGTCGATATTTACTACTTAGACTCGCTTAACGTTTAATGACGTATTGAAAGGATCGTCTCGTACCGAAGAGTTTTGGTTTGATTGGTAGATTCAAGGTTAGTTTTTTATAACCACTTATACCTGCCTAGGCGTCCAATTGAATAGCTGATGTAACCATTCGATGGACACGTATTAGTTGTGTGATGAGGACACTTATTAGAGGGTTGTGTGTGCAGGCGTGTTCGTGGAGGCGGACGGGCACGAGGAGGCGGGTCTGCAGGCTCCGCTGGACGTGGCGGCGTGGCAGCAGCTGATGACCCTCGGGGACATACACCTGGGCGGCGCCCCCGCCGCAGCCACCACCACGCCCCATACCACACAGGTGACGCTACTCTCATCATAATCATAATCATTCGTTTGCTTAGCACTGTGTAGGACATTAGATGTTCTCATAAAGTGAGCGACAGTATCTACCTTTTTTAAACATACAATTAAAATAGAATAAAACTGGAAAAATTTCACGTCCTGAGACAGGAAAATTTTTTTTCAATATTTTCTAGTTTTATTCTATTTTAATTACTAACAGATTTTTCAAACATTTATAATAATGTTCAAATCAAGAATTAAGAATATTTGAAAGCACTGCCCCAACTTAACCGAATCGTAGGTATTTGTAAAAATACTCGTTTCGGATGTTGAAATAGAATATTTCGACATTGTAGGGTGGACGTTAGCTCATAAACGCAAATATAGATAGACTAGAAGAATTTCACAGGGATATCCCAAGTCCTGGGTGGCTCAGTGGTCAGAGCAGTCGCCCGGATTGCGAAAGGTCGCGGGTTCGATTCCTGCCTCAGGACGTGAAATTTTTCTAGTTTTATTCTATTTTAATTAATACCATTAATTTCCATATAAGAGTCCAGAGAGAGAGAGAAACAATTTAGTTATTATAGTTTGTTACATTATTTTTAAGCCATTATTCTTATTTTTTTAAAATATTCCTTAACTGAGTAAAAGCCGCGTTCAGAAAGCCAGCGCTTCAAGCAATTTAAAAAAATATTTTTGTCAGATGGAAGCTTTTCCATATCTTCCGGTAGTTTGGTAGTTGGTAGCTGGGCATGGGCGGCATTTCGCCTTTGGCCTCAGGATGACAACGCACCTGCAATATCAAGTGATTTTTCCTTGTTATTGCAGATGTCTATAGGCGGCGGTAACCGCTTGCCACCAGGTGGACCGTCGGCTTGTTTGACATCTAGTTGTATAAAATTTTTTTTAAAAAAGTTGGGTCCTTGTGATAACTAGTTTAGTTTATATTATAGGAAAGGAATAAAATTTTATAATTAAAATAGGTTTTTATTTTTGTCTCAGGTAATATTAAATCCATATTAAATCGCTCACCGCCCTCTAGTGATGAGTTTAGAAACTAAATAATCTTTCCTTACAAATTATGCACGCGTATATCTTTTAGAAAATTACAATTTATATAAGTAATGGAATTTAAAAAATATAAAATATAACAATAAAATGAATTAAAATTAAATTGCCTGTTTTTGTTGTTAGTTTGACAATGCGACGGACGCTTCCGTGTGGGAGTACACGGAGGGCGATGACCTGGCCGTAGACAACTCTGCTGGACTTTACTTTAAGGTAACGGACTTTTTATTGCACTCTTCGGTCACAATTTTCCTATTTCTAAATACCAAACAGTTTTTTAGCTACGTTTCGTTCACAAGAACTGGCGTTCACTTGCGGAAGACTCACCGTGCCTTACTGAGCTGTTCTTCTTTTACTAATTTTTGACTCCCGACACATGACAGTAAGAGAGATATTATAAGTGTCTGTCTGTGTATCTGTCTGTGGCATCGTAGCTGAACCGTAAACGAATGAACCAATTTTTATTCTTTTTTTACTGTTTGAAAGCTGACTTTATCAGGATGGTTCTAAGCTATAATTTATGAGATCAGTTCTGGCGTTTAATGACTATCAGCTCATTTCCTATTTGACAAACGGGGTTTACTAACTTTCACAGATTCGAATCATTTGAAATTGGGTTTACTGTAACCTCGATTTTTTTTTTAAGACATGGTAACCTTGAGCTGACCATCAAATAGTCTGCTAGATGCTCAATTCTTCAGAAACTCACAGTAGATATAGCGTGTTTGGGCTCATAATAATAGTCTCAGTGAAATGGTGTTAGATAGATGATTGATGACGCCGGGGGTTACTTAAAATTTTCAACATTATATTATTCTACGTCTACAGTTTTTAAGTGAAGGCTTACACTGTGTATTTAATGTATGTTTGATATGATCTCATTATTTCAGTAATACTAGTTATTTTAGTGATTTTGAAATGAAATTAATCCGTAGAGAGTACTTATGGAACGGATAAGTTTAAAAACTTAGTGTACCCTATTTTTTTGCTTGAGCCCAAGATGTAAGCAAACACCAAGCTTACAAAAATCTCGTAAACATTAACAATTCACTAGTCCAAAGTAATACACAATGATTTTTTAAAATCCATTTTGCTGAAAAATAATAAACTATTCACAAAAAACGCTAAATACTCGTCAATAAATACCATTTGACATTGTCGGCCAAGCTTTTTATTTTTAATTTGATCATAACCATTTTAGTTCAAATAAGCGAATTAATGTGATTGACGATTGTGATATTATTGAAATTTTGATTTTAAAATATAGAAATGTGAGCTACGTAACCTTTAGTTGATCATTTCTCTATATCTCGAGATCATCAACATCTGTAAGTGTACACATTGCTGGTACATAAGTTACACTTCTTTATATTTTGTTTATACTAAAATGTCTGTCTGTTTGCCTTCGCGATTGTATATCAAATTATAATATGTATGTGTTCCCAGGGCTGCCTGGGCGCGGTGCACGTGGGCAATCTGCTACTGCCGTTCTTCACGGAGGAGCAGCTGTTTGTGGGCGCCGCCGCCGCGCTGCTGGCCGCCCAGCCGCACTACGCCCTGCTGTCAGTACACACACGCACACACAACGCGACACACCACACACATACATACTGTTTGTGGCGGGCCGCCCAGCCGCACTACGCCCTGCTGTCAGTACACACACGCACACACAACGCGACACACCACACACATACATACTGTTTGTGGCGGGCCGCCCAGCCGCACTACGCCCTGCTGTCAGTACACACACGCACACACAACGCGACACACCACACACATACATACTGTTTGTGGCGGGCCGCCCAGCCGCACTACGCCCTGCTGTCAGTACACACACGCACACACAACGCGACACACCACACACATACATACTGTTTGTGGCGGGCCGCCCAGCCGCACTACGCCCTGCTGTCAGTACACACACGCACACACAACGCGACACACCACACACATACATACTGTTTGTGGCGGGCCGCCCAGCCGCACTACGCCCTGCTGTCAGTACACACACGCACACACAACGCGACACACCACACACATACATACTGTTTGTGGCGGGCCGCCCAGCCGCACTACGCCCTGCTGTCAGTACACACACGCACACACAACGCGACACACCACACACATACATACTGTTTGTGGCGGGCCGCCCAGCCGCACTACGCCCTGCTGTCAGTACACACACGCACACACAACACGACACACCACACACATACATACTGTTTGTGGCGGGCCGCCCAGCCGCACTACGCCCTGCTGTCAGTACACACACGCACACACAACGCGACACACCACACACATACATACTGTTTGTGGCGGGCCGCCCAGCCGCACTACGCCCTGCTGTCAGTACACACACGCACACACAACACGACACACCACACACATACATACTGTTTGTGGCGGGCCGCCCAGCCGCACTACGCCCTGCTGTCAGTACACACACGCACACACAACACGACACACCACACACATACATACTGTTTGTGGCGGGCCGCCCAGCCGCACTACGCCCTGCTGTCAGTACACACACGCACACACAACACGACACACCACACACATACATACTGTTTGTGGCGGGCCGCCCAGCCGCACTACGCCCTGCTGTCAGTACACACACGCACACACAACACGACACACCACACACATACATACTGTTTGTGGCGGGCCGCCCAGCCGCACTACGCCCTGCTGTCAGTACACACACGCACACACAACGCGACACACCACACACATACATACTGTTTGTGGCGGGCCGCCCAGCCGCACTACGCCCTGCTGTCAGTACACACACGCACACACAACACGACACACCACACACATACATACTGTTTGTGGCGGGCCGCCCAGCCGCACTACGCCCTGCTGTCAGTACACACACGCACACACAACACGACACACTACACACATACATACTGTTTGTGGCGGGCCGCCCAGCCGCACTACGCCCTGCTGTCAGTACACACACGCACACACAACACGACACACCACACACATACATACTGTTTGTGGCGGGCCGCCCAGCCGCACTACGCCCTGCTGTCAGTACACACACGCACACACAACACGACACACCACACACATACATACTGTTTGTGGCGGGCCGCCCAGCCGCACTACGCCCTGCTGTCAGTACACACACGCACACACAACACGACACACCACACACATACATACTGTTTGTGGCTGTCAGTACACACACGCACACGCACACACAACACGACACACCACACAAATACATACACACACTTTTTATACTGTCCCAAAATGGAAGCGAGCTACACCTGGATTCCGCAACAACAGAGAAACTGGCTACCTTAAGTAATATAAAAAATATACCCCTCCAAGTGCCGCAACACGACAATACTGTTAACATTATCGTTATGGCGGCAGACTTAGGTATGATGGTGGTACCTAGCTAGGCGGTATTAGAAAGGCCCTACCACCAACCAAATCGACAGAAAATATCTGCCCCCACGGGAATCTAAAGTAGGTGATCTCACAATGCCATAGAGGCGATGAATATACTTAATTTTGTAGTCTATATAAAACCGGATTTAATCTAACTTTGAATTAATTAAACTCAACTGGACCAACAATCTATTTTGACGCCATTTTACTAAGTTTATTTAATAAAAGAAAGTGGGTTTCTAGGCTTTCTAAATGACATAAATTGTTGATGGTATAGATCCGGGTCGCCGTGGGGCGCGGCCGAGGGCGTGGGCTGCGTGCTGTGCCTCGAGCAGGACTGTCAGCGAGGCGGCCACTGCCTCGACGTGCGCGACAGCTACCAGTGCGCCTGCCCGCCCGGCTACAGCGGCGACTACTGCCAGGTACACGCCTCGCGTCACTCACAGCCCGGCGAGGCGGCCACTGCCTCGACGTGCGCGACAGCTACCAGTGCGCCTGCCCGCCCGGCTACAGCGGCGACTACTGCCAGGTACACGCCTCGCGTGACTCACAGCCCGGCGAGGCGGCCACTGCCTCGACGTGCGCGACAGCTACCAGTGCGCCTGCCCGCCCGGCTACAGCGGCGACTACTGCCAGGTACACGCCTCGCGTCACTCACAGCCCGGCGAGGCGGCCACTGCCTCGACGTGCGCGACAGCTACCAGTGCGCCTGCCCGCCCGGCTACAGCGGCGACTACTGCCAGGTACACGCCTCGCGTCACTCACAGCCCGGCGAGGCGGCCACTGCCTCGACGTGCGCGACAGCTACCAGTGCGCCTGCCCGCCCGGCTACAGCGGCGACTACTGCCAGGTACACGCCTCGCGTGACTCACAGCCCGGCGAGGCGGCCACTGCCTCGACGTGCGCGACAGCTACCAGTGCGCCTGCCCGCCCGGCTACAGCGGCGACTACTGCCAGGTACACGCCTCGCGTGACTCACAGCCCGGCGAGGCGGCCACTGCCTCGACGTGCGCGACAGCTACCAGTGCGCCTGCCCGCCCGGCTACAGCGGCGACTACTGCCAGGTACACGCCTCGCGTGACTCACAGCCCGGCGAGGCGGCCACTGCCTCGACGTGCGCGACAGCTACCAGTGCGCCTGCCCGCCCGGCTACAGCGGCGACTACTGCCAGGTACACGCCTCGCGTGACTCACAGCCCGGCGAGGCGGCCACTGCCTCGACGTGCGCGACAGCTACCAGTGCGCCTGCCCGCCCGGCTACAGCGGCGACTACTGCCAGGTACACGCCTCGCGTCACTCACAGCCCGGCGAGGCGGCCACTGCCTCGACGTGCGCGACAGCTACCAGTGCGCCTGCCCGCCCGGCTACAGCGGCGACTACTGCCAGGTACACGCCTCGCGTCACTCACAGCCCGGCGAGGCGGCCACTGCCTCGACGTGCGCGACAGCTACCAGTGCGCCTGCCCGCCCGGCTACAGCGGCGACTACTGCCAGGTACACGCCTCGCGTGACTCACAGCCCGGTGAGGCGGCCACTGCCTCAAACATTTGGATTTTCGTTCGTTGAATTTGTACTTTATTGTAGTTGCATGTTGTAGTGTTTTGTATTTAAAACTGTATAATTTTGCTGCAGATCGACATAGATGAGTGTGCGGAGAACAAATGTCAAAATGGAGCAACATGCAAAGACGGCGTGGCTTCGTATACTTGTATCTGTCCAGAAGGCTTCGAAGGAGAAATGTGAGTGAAGTTTTTCCCTTATTATGTTTTTGTAGCCCATAGTACCATAGTTTGTAAACTATCACTTGTATTTTTCTTTCTTATATATATATTTCGTATTATATATCATGGCCCTCTGTCATAATATCAGCGCTTTTGCGGCATTCTGCGAATGTCGTTGAAGCTAAGTGTTGAGACAGGGACCTATTGGCCTTGCACTGATGGTTTTTTTAAATTTTATTATTATTGCAAAATTTGCAAATGTACCTGTGTGATGTGTTGTGCTTGTGCGAGACAATAAAATACTTATTTCTTTCTTTCTAAAATTTTTGTAATTTTGGGCTGGCAGTGATTGTTTATTTACCAGCTACCTACTATTAGAAAATGTTTTGTGTGAAAATATTAAGCATTTAAAGTCGAATGTAAAGTCGAATGTAAAGATCTTAACGTAGTATTGTCATCGCAACTTGGTGTATGGCGGTCGTTGGTGGGCTGATGGGGTGAGTTGTGTGTCGGTAGGTGCGAGACGGACGTGGACGAGTGCGCGTCGTCGCCGTGCGCCAACGGCGGCACGTGCAGCGAGCGGCGCGGCGGCTACGTGTGCGCCTGCCCGCCCGCCTGGCGCCCGCCGCGCTGTCTGCTGCCCGAGCGACGCACCTGCGCCCACCGGCCCTGCCCGCCCGCCCGCGCCACCTGCCGCGACCTGCCGCCAGGTGAGCACCCTGCTATGCAGGTGAACGCAGGAGAACTAAGGTCACCGACATAGTCCGAAGAATTGCGAGCCTCAAGTGGCAGTGGGCAGGCCACATTGCAAGAAAGACTGACGGCCGTTGGGGCAGAAAGAGTGCAAAAGAGAGGAAAGAGTGGCGGCCGTGTACCGGGAGACGCAGCGTTGGTAGGCCTGTGGACTGACGATCTAGTGAGGGTCGCGGGAAGCCGGTGGATGCGGGCAGCGTAGAACCGATCGGTATGGAGATCTTTGGGAGAGGCCTATGCTCAGCAGTGGGCGTCTCGTGGCTGAAATGATGACGATGAAAAAATTATAAAATAACATAACTTTACCGCTGTGTGACGTAACAAGACTGCTAGATAGATTTACAAACAAATATGTGCCAAAGTTGAATGAAACCATTTTTTTTTAGCGATTATCATCATCACCACCCTATATACACCCGACAAAGTATTTCCTACATAGGAAATACATGAGGAGTTTTGGCCCGTACATAACACCACTACGCTAGCCCAGTGCGGGTTGGGTTCACTTTTGACTTAGTTTACTATATGGGCCCAGATCCGCCGACTGGCAACAACTACACGTGCGAGTGCTCGGAAGGCTTCGAGGGCGTGCACTGCGAGAGCGCCTTCTGCGAGCTGGAGCCCTGCCGCCACGGCCGCTGCCGCGACTTGGGCGCTCGGGTGAGTCCATAGCGTTAGCGCGGCTTAATGATGTCACATTACTCTCATTGGCACGAATACGGTTTCGGTTAGTTTGTAAGCGCGCTATCTGAGCAAATTGTGGACTGATTCCTTGATTGTGGCATTAGGGACTTAACACAATGTTAGACCTTTTTAAAGGTGTTATAAATTATGGTAATCACAGAATTACTCTTAAAGATGTTGAGCTGTTTACATTTTATTTTCATTATATTTAGCTATCATTTTTTATCCCACATTTAAGTCTATTGATCTCACTTTTTATTTATTTATTTATTTAACATGCAAATAATCATAATACAAATACATCATCGCATTATTAAACCACTAAGGTTTGTAATGGTGCCACTTGAATTAACAGTTGCTAACAGAATAACATTAATCAGCTCGAGTAATTCAATATAAATAAAAAATAAAATTACAATTAAAAATGTGAAAAGGGTACACGGTCAATGTAAAAGGAATGAGTAGAGGCATTATTACTTGAAATAAAGATTAATACCTAATAATTATTAATTATCAAATCTAATATTTTTTTTAATTATCTATGAAGTAAGTTTTCAGCTTTCGTTTAATGTTTTTATCATTTTTATTATTTATTTACTTAATATTGCGTTCATTTAAATATATATTTTTTAAATTTAAAACTTTATGACCCTAATATATTTAAGTGATGTTAATGAGATATCTAACCATAAAATTACCACGTCATATCATTTTCACATTCGAAGTTGAATATAATTGTTGTCTCCATATATTTGTAATTGGTTACTAGCGTAGCGTTACACTTGGCGATACTATCGCGGCTTACGTTCCAGGCGGAGTGCGAGTGTGAGCCGGGGTACAGCGGGAGGCTGTGCGAGGTGGAGCGGGACGAGTGTGCCGAGCTGGGCCCCGCCGCCGCCTGCCTGCACGGGGGGCGCTGCCTGCCCCAGCGGGGGGCCGCCCGGTGCGACTGTACGCCCGCCGGTATGTACACACTAGCAGGGGGCGCTGCCTGCCCCAGCGGGGGGCCGCCCGGTGCGACTGTACGCCCGCCGGTATGTACACACTAGCAGGGGGCGCTGCCTGCCCCAGCGGGGGCCCGCCCGGTGCGACTGTACGCCCGCCGGTATGTACACACTAGCAGGGGGCAATTGTAAGTCTATCTTCTCCCCAATGAATTTATAATGTTAACAAATTTTTGGTGAAAAATTACCAAAGAGCGCACATAGCTCCTTATCAGAGGCTGGGCGGGTACTATTAATTTTAAATTTATCTATTAACTTGTCGTATATAATAGTTATATATTTATTATCAAATTGTTTAGTACCCAAATTACAGGCAATGTCTACTTTCAGATATATAAAAACACAGTCTAAAAATTGTTCAAATGAGAAAAAATAATCAAAACATGATCAGTATGTGTAACCTCATATATATACAGGTCGCACGATTCACAGAGCTAATCTTATCGCGCCGCACTTGATCGCTGATAGCGCGCTATCAGCTGGTTACAGCCGGTCGCAGACGATCAAACTAATGAAATAACAGTTACATTTTAAGGAGCGCAATAAAAAATAATTTGAATTCACAATATTTATTGTTTTTATTATATTTCTGAAAGTCGTAATTAAATTCTAGATAACGAATGATTAAATTGTTATCAACATTACTATCTATAATATATTGAAGATTGCATTTCTGATCAGAAACATATACAAAATAGTTTTAACAATTGAACCCCCATCAGGTTACTATAATTTTAGATTTTTAGTTGTTCTTTTCAAGGATACTGAGTATTACTATTGTATTTCCCGGATTATTTATATTTACATCATAGAACAGTAGTAATAGCGTCATAGGAGTGCGATATCCACCGCAGCTGACGTCAGCTGATAAGTCTGGAGGCGCACAGTTTGTGAATCACTGGCCGCGGACACTATCGAGGTAGCTGCTCTCCGGTACACGTATATCGTGAGAAAAAATGGCTGAAATATTTGACGATTTGTGATTAAATTATGATGACATGACGAATTGTTAAGTGACGTGTGTGTGTGTGTTACCAAACGATATATTTACTATAGTGTTTATTGGTGAGGTGAATAAACAATGTGTGCAAGATGAGGGCAGCCAGCGGTCTGTTGTTAACCTTCATTGCGCTAGGTACAGCCGCCGTGATCTGTTCATTAATGTCTTGGGAATCTGTCTTTTAATATAATAGCTATTGTTTTAGTTGAGGTGTGTCTCCATAGAGATCATTGTTTATATTTCAATGTCTTAGTTAATAGTTAATAAGTTATATGCAAAGTATAATTTGAGCGATTAAACAAAAAACAATTGATATCTAGAAAAAGTATATTGGCGAAAATCAAACGTCTTAAAAACAATTAAGATTAACAATTAACATGACGTCACCGCCTTACAGTGACGTCTATTTCACGTTTTATAGCGGCCATATTTTTCAGAGTGGGTCACCAATGTTACTCATGATCTGAAAGGCATATTCATCCTTTATTCTGCTTATATAGCAATTTTATAACTGGTCACGAAAACTTTCTTGCCCTTGTGTTTGTTTTGGACACAGTCTATCAATTTTGTTATTAATAATAATAATAGTCTTTATTGTGAAAGATTCTTTAGAACACAAATGTTATCTAAGTCATTTTAATGCGATTAGTTCTGATTAAACTTTGCGTGAATATTTATAATTTATTAATTTGAAGTAGTACAAATAACTCTCTTTCATTCTACTTCATTCAAATAGGGATAAACTGACTTTAAAAATGTCAAGTTAGTTGAAACGTAGCCCAACATTTTGCCTTATTTTAAAGGACATTTGCTTTAAATGCTTTAAATGTCCAAACGATGTCTATGTATACTGTCCTTTGCAGTGAGCTTATTCCCTGTGATAACCACTGATCAATAGCCTATCCATTGCCGCGTTACAAGGCCAGATGTCAAGATGACATCATAATTAAGCAGCATTGGATCTGTCAAAACTCCTGGTTATCACTTTAGCTGTCAAAATTGGTTAGCGAAAGAACTCGCTGTTAAGTTTGTAATGAAAGTGATGTTGAACTAAGTCTGGTACCGCTTCAAACTCAAACCCAAGCATTTATTGCGGGCTATAATGTTACAAACAAGATCTTAAATTTTTATGGGCCCTTTTGGGCACAGCAAAAAGAGAGGAGAGGATACCACATAAATTTAATCTGTAATGCGGCGATATACCACCGGTGGGCGATGACAATAGAAAAATCAATTGTGTCTGGAATCTCATGCTTGACGGGTTAATATCAATGAAATAAAACTATCAATTCTAATTCTAAACCAACCCGCATTGGGCCAGCGTGGTGGTGTTATGGCCCAAGCTCCTCATGTGCTTCTCCCATGTAGGAAGGCCTGTGCCCAGCAGTGGGACGTATATAGGCCGATGATGAAATGAAGTGATCAATTCTAAAAAAATCTAAGGGTTTGTTAGATAACACAGTAGGGGAAATGTTTTACCTAAATGCATGTGCTGAGTATGAAACCATGGAGTCAACCTTATTGGAGTAGTTTCATATAGTCAGGACCGTAGAGTGTTGCGATACCAGATCTGATTCTGATTCTTCAATTTAAATTGCGCAGTGGGGTGGACCGGCGCGCGATGCGAGGTGGACGTGGACGAGTGCGCCGACGGGCTCGTCAGCTGCGGGCCCGGCGACTGCCTCAACCTAGAGGGCAGCTACAAGTGAGTACACCCTCCCCTCATAATCATAATTATCATATTTGCTTAACACTGTGTAGTACATTAGATGTTTAGACAAAGAGAGAGCGACAGTATTTACCTTAAATAGTGTAGGCGTGCAAATATATTTGTAATTTATACAACTTAAATACACACTATAGACAAACCATTATCTCAATGTCCAGAGAGAAAAAATATATCTTTAATTTTATATTATTTTTAGTCATTATTATTATTCTATTTTTCGTCATATTAGTCATTTAAATATTCCTTAATTGATTACTCAGTTAAGTAAAAACGTTCAGAAAGCCAGCGATTCAAGAAATTTTTTAAAATATTTTTCACATCTTTTAGTAGTTTGTTAATTGATTTAGTGGCCATACATGAGACATTTTTTCTGAAAAGAGTTAAGTTACCTTTCGGAAAATACAATTTGTTTCTTCTTGAATCTCTCACATTTGAATTTCTTTCGCTGTATTCTTAATTTCGCTGTGTGTGACAAAGATATACACGAATTTTATTAGGTGGTAGGCCCGTATCGTATGTAGGGTCGTCTGGACCACCGCCTTTCTTATTTCAGTCGAGAAACAGTCGCTGTGTTTCGGATTGAATGGAAAGGTAAGGTGAATGTAATTACTTGGCATGGAAGGCGATTCACCTTAGGTCTGAGGATGACAACGTACCTGCAATACCAAGTGATTGTTACCTTGTCGCCGTGTTTGTTAACTAGTTGTTGTATAAAAAAAAACCATCTAAGATTTAAAAAAAACAACCACAAAATAAATTCAGTCTAATTTCCCTCATTTCATGTTACGCTTTTCCCTTATCAATGGTTTTCTTTTAATTCCTTCCCTGTTCGTTCATTTAAATAAATTTATACTGCAATCTTACTTTGGCTGTTTTAGCGAGTTTCCCCATGTTATTATTATTATTTTACAGATGTTTATGCGCGGCGGGCTTCTGCGGCGTAGAGTGCAGCCTCCGCGACCCGTGCTTCGAGCCGGCGCCCGCCGACGACGAGGCGGAGACGGAGGCGGAGGCGGAGGCGGGCAACAGTACGGTGGCCCCGCCGCCTCTGGGTCCGTGCCGTCACGGCGGGCGCTGCGAGCAGCGGTGCACCACGGTGGCGGCGTACGTGTGCCACTGCGTCGACGGCTGGGGCGGACTTAACTGCTCGCAACAGGTCATTATTATATAGACTTTTTTTCCATTTATTGGGGTCGAACAAACAGTTACACAGTAAATCTTAATACATACCTTACTAATGGGGATGTTGCCTAAGTTTGAAAATGACGCAATTTTTCACGAATTCGGAAAATATACGCTACTATTACCCATAAAAACAATTCAAACTTAAAAGATATGGAAGTTGTACTGTTTTGAAAATTAAGAAAATGGTCATATATATTTTTTCAAAATTTATAAAAAATGTTTATATTATATTGCTGACACCAATTAAAACAACTATTATTATGACTACTATTAATAAAAACATACTTAATACATAGTTATTATCAATTTTGTCAGTAAGCCCATACATTTCTTAGTAATATGGGAACATGTGACGTCGCCTGTTCCGTAGATTTTCTATGGAGCGTTTTTGGACGACGCGCCGCAACACATCAAACATTATACCACTATATCTGTGAAAGTATTGATCTTAGACATACTATTTCTTTTGAAATATTTCTTCATGAGTTATAAACTTCTTATTTATGAAATAAAAAAAAAGTTGTCAACGTAAGTCAGTCGTTGTCAGTTGTAAGTAAGTTGTTGTTGTCTATTGTGAAACCAACGTCGTTAACCACAGATAACATTTTTAGTTATTTGAATGCTATTGCAAAAGTTTCTTTGATCAATTTAAAGTAGTGTCAATCTCGCTCAATTTATTGCACACAATTTTCTTAAATAAACTTATACTAGTCTCAAATATATGTATTTCATTAAAATAGCTATCATAAATGTCAGTCATCCGAGCATTAGCGCTTTGTAGCGGTGGCTCGGATTATGCAGGGATGAATAGTTAGATTCCTTTTTATTTGTATGTGAGGTTTGTATCATGTTACAGTCGATAGCACAAAGCAGACTGTCCTTACTACGTTCGTAATAGAGGCTGTTATGCTTGATGTGATGTAGAATGTACATTAAAATGTTTAAAATAAAGCAGAAACGTAAAAAAGTTAAACAATTAAACTGTTAAGCTTGGTATTTTTAAAAATTCCACATTTGTGGATGTAGTGTAATTGATATGTGATGTTAATTTTAATATTTTAAATTGTTTTAAAGTTGTTGGTCCTTAATAACTAAATAAAAGTAATATAAATTGCATGCTGTTTTACAGTTCAATATCTCCATTTTCAAAATTAATTACACTAATATTGTACAGTGATTTGTAGCGACAGTAATTTGACTAAGTGGTACTGCGCAATGTGCAATTTGTGACCATATTATTAATATTGTATATATACTGTATATAGGCAGTTTTAAACTAATTATAATCTAGACAATTGAATTTATGTATTATCTATTAACAATAATAATTTTCTATGATAGTTTACTTACCTTATTTTGTAACTAGCATGTGCTTTAAAGTCTAATTTAATGCTGTCTAATTTCAGGAATATTTTCACAATTTTTGACTAGGTGGAAATGTAGCTTAAACATTTGCATGTCTGCCGCTGACAGACTGAATAATTCTCTTAGGGATTATAATAGCTCATACCCTCCGATATACTTAAGTTATTCATGCAAATAAACGATTGATTGCAGGCGGTGCCCCCGGAGGCGGGTGGCGCGGGTGGCGCGGGTGGCGCGGGGGGCGGCGGCGTTGGCAGCCAGTCGTCTGTGCTGATCGGCGTGGGCGCGGCGCTGCTGGCGCTGGCGGCGGCTGGCGCGGCGCTGGCGGCGCTGGCTGCGCAGGCGCGGCGCAAGCGGGCCACGCGCGGCACGTACTCGCCCTCCGGCCAGGAGTACTGCAACCCGCGCGCCGAGATGATGCACAGCGCGCTCAAGCCGCCGCCAGAGGAGCGCCTCATCTAGCCTGCCCGGGACCTAGACCTGGCTACAGTGTGCATACGTGAACTAGTGCTGTGCTGTGCTACATTGACAAAAATAAAAATTGGCAAATGTTCTCCGTCATACGTTGAAGTTTCCCTATCCAGGAGTGACGAGTGAAGTGTGCATTGGTAACGTTTCAATTTGACCATTCTTCAGTTTACAACGCTAGTTCTTCTATTTAAGATTGTGGTGTGAGTGAAATAATTTACTTATTATAGACTTAAATGTATAAACTGTAAATGTAGCAACTGTATGCTGTAAATTCGGAATATGGGCAGTTTTAAGTTTTAATAAAAAGTTATCAAAGTAATTCTAATCAATACTGAGACATACTAAATGATAATAATGTATAATTGTGTACAATTTTATATTGAAATTTGTAAACATATAGCATATTATTATATTTTACTAACGTGCTACGTCTACCGGAAATGTGCCTGAAACTGTAGTTTAAGTCGCAACATGAAATTTATGATTCTCTATAGGATACGCAGATATAAAATCAAATTTAATATAGGTATCTCCCATTTCACTGATTTTAAGTGATGCATGAAATTTTTATTTATTTCTTAGTATTTTATCAGGAAAATACTTATAGCAATTAATAGCTAATTGGTTAGTAATTTTTATATTTAGTTTATTAAAATGAATTGTAGAAATGTTTCTAGAGAACCATAAATAGTTTAAGAATGAAGTAATATTGAATCATAGCATGAATAAGTTATATCGCCGATTTGACACAGATTAATTGGTATATATCATAGAAAATAGTGAAAATGTTTTTATATTAGTCTGAATCAGTAGTGGGCGGACTAGGTTAGTTGTATGTTGTCTGCTGCCGGCCCCCCCAAGAACCTCACTTTCCTAAAATGAACTAAATACAGTAGTAATCTTAACTTTATTTAAAAAAACTAAACTAGAATGAATTATATAGAAAAAATGAATTTTAAGAATACTTAGAATAGCAATATTTTGATAACAGACACGTCATAGTTTTAGTAGAAATAATTCCGTGCATACTGGACTTTAGATATCTGATGTATGGACAATGTATTGGTAGTCACAGATGCTCCATTTAGGTTATTTGGGGAGCTCGGCTCAGCGTGTTCGCTAGTAGGTCAAACGAAATACCAAGACTATTTGAATCTAAGCTCATAGCATTACAGGTACTATTTGACTGACATCAACATTGGTGAGACCTACTGGTGTGATAGTGTTAAGGTTTAGTCTCTATGTGAAACGATAAAGCGTGCAACATTCTAAATTACATAGTAGTGAAGGCGTCACTCGGCCGCGGGAGGCCGCCGCGCTCGCGCCCTCGCCACTCACACGCATACTATCATTACTTATGGGATTATAACTTTATACAAAGAGATCACCAAAAAATTAATCATTGATATTTGTATAAATCGTTGATATTTCTTGAGGATTCAGCCATTTTTGCTCAGTATCTTTGGCTGGTTAGGTTAGGTCAGGTTGGTAAACATTTAAATACAATAATGGTATTTAAAATATAGTCCATATAAAATAAGTCACTGTAGGTGGCATGGAACCTTGCGATATACGAGTTATAATTTGTATTGAGAAACTTGCAAAATTCTAAAATATTATCAGTAGATTCAATCAAAATTCGTAGTACTGTTGAATTAAGCTATGTCGCGAACTATCTAGCTTCAAGGAAGTATGCTAGCCATAATGGTGTCTTCTTAATCTGTTGGTGATGTCTGTATGGTGTGAGTGTCACGGTGTACTTGCGAGCGGCTCGGAGCGCGGTCGGCAGCGGCGAGCCGCCCGTGCCTTAAACAAAGTCTGTATATTGAGAGTTATACATATATTATACCCTACATACACTTCAGATAATAACCTAGCGTTAGGACGTCTCTGTACAGTATATTATAAATACATGACTAGATAAGTTAAGTTAGTTTAAGCGTTTAGAAAATAATGTGCCCTTGTAACCAAAAGTATTACTATGTACTAAAACATTATGTACTTAATTATGAGCTCAAGAAGTACTTATATACACTTATACATTCCATTGTTTGAGATGTGATCGCTGTGTAAGATCTTAAATCAATTTTGTAAGTTCGAACAATGTGATATTTCGCTTAAAGTTTATGGGCGGAGAGTTGATTTTATATTTTCCTAGTTAATTTTTTATCATGCATTTACTATATATTATTCTTGTTCTTAATTTTCAGTGTTTATTTTCTTCTCTTTATTTGAAATAAATATTTCTTGTGATATTGCTAGCGAGTGTTATATATACAAATGTATTATAAATGATATCTATATAGTAAACACGCAGTACTTAATTATCACCGAGTGTAAGGACCAATTTTTTGATATCTTACTAAAATTCAGTTCACTGCCTATTTTTAATATATCTCGTCTATTATGTAAAGAACCAATGGTTTCATTTCAAGATTAGAAAAATAAATTTTAACTACTTAGAACAAGAAATGTGATATAAATGCATGCCATATCTCGAAGGTTAGTCTGTTATAATTATAATCTTAAAATGAAATCAGTTGTCGTTTTTCTTACGTGTTTTATTCCAAATTAAAAGGGAAGAACTGAAAAATGTTTGACTTGGCTCTTGCCAACTCGGTATGATACCAATATGAGTTCAAATAGTATTATATTTGTATTATATTCGTCGATATTTAACGTGTCAAGGCTGCAGATGTTCCCAAAGTTTTTAGATGAATGTAAATTTTTCACATAAGTGGCACGTCGTCAGTGACTTGGAATGATTATAACGAGCTACTGATTTGATTATTTCGCACATTGGCAAAGAACATCTGCAGAATGCGCACCGCACACTGGCGACCCCTTATGGAATATTGTCAGTGGTGATCAAAGTTATGGTCGTGCCCAGTGCGCGGTGCGCCCGAGTGGAAACCGCAGCTAACTGAGACTTACTGCAAGCAATGTTACCGTCCACAGTAAGCGTAATTTGAATGAATTTTGTGTGTTATTGCACCCAGCCTATTGGCTAATTACTCATTAAACGACTTTCTAAACAATGCGGATTTTTATTTTAGCATACACTGAATCCTTTTCTGAAGACGCACCAAGGATAGTTTATCCCTTTCTCTATGTAAAGCATAATTAGGGATAAAAGTTATCTAGTTACTTTTACAGCAAATAAAGAAACCATAGACATTTTAAAAGACGTAAACGGAGGTGCTTCCAAAATTGCATTTGTCACGTTTAATAATATCAAAAATTGAACACATCTTTCTAAATACCAATTTTGACTATTTACCACTGTTGTCTTTTTTGCATTTATTTATTTATGTAATATTGTACAATATTACCTACATGGTAATATAACTTAATTTAAATTACTGGCTAATTACACAATATTTCAAAGGCAAACACAGCATGCAAATGTATACAGAGTAAAAACAAGTAATGGTATAATATAAACAATAATAATATCATTCCACCTACAATCAATAGAACAAAATAGAACTAAGTATTCTACTTCAATTTACATTAAGCGTATGCACAATATAGAGAATTAAGCCGAATGTCCTTTCCTATGATGGGCTCGCGCAGACACAAAATATGACGCGCACACGCATCGCATCGCCGAGCTTTGATAACTACCCTCCAATTGTGCAAGCGGCCCACTATAAACAAGTACCCACAAACCAGACACAGTAGCAAAGGAGCAAAGAAGCGTAATACAGGCCTAGCTGCGATAGGTACACTACTACAAGATTATGGGGCGTGTGCACGAGCACTGGCCGCTTTGTTGCGTTCGGAAAGTAACCGCTTGTCTTTAGGCATACTCTTTCTAATCTGTGACCGCTTGGCCAGTGCTCAAACTCGGGGTACTGTCGTCGTTCGCTGGGAGGCCAGTGAAATTACTGGGCATGGAAGGCATTTCATCTTAGGCCTCAGGACGACAACGCATCTGAAATAACAAGTGATTTTTTCCTTGTTATTGCAGCGGTCTATAGGCGGCGGTTACCACTTACCACTAGGTGGTTCGTTAGCTTGTTTGTGATGGCAAACAAGCAAGTTGTTTTACTAGGTGGTAGGCCCGTATGCAGGGTCGTCTGGGTAGGTACCACCGCCTTTCTTATTTTAACCGTGAAGCAGTTCGCTGTGTTTCGGATTGAAGGGAAAGGTAGCCAGTGTAATTACTGGGCATGGACGGCATTTCATCTTAGGCCCCAGGATGACAACGCACCTGCAATATCAAGTGATTTTTCCTTGTTATTGCACGTGTCTATAGGCGGCGGTAACCACTTTCCATCAGGTGGGCCGTCAGCTTGTTTGTCAACCAGTTGTATAAAAAAAAAAAAAAGTTGTATAAAAATTGCTTTACTGTACAGTGCACAATACAAATGGTGACGAAATGCGAATGGGACAAACTGCGTCAAACCCAAGTAGTACAATTTATAAACTTTCAATGTTCAAAATCAGAATAGCTATTTTTATATTGATCATTAATGATTAGGTAAATATTGATTATTGCGTACTTTTTTATAATATTATTAATACCGGATTCGTGTTTATGTTTTGTAATACGTACAATCTACAGCACATCAAGCGGGACAGTTTGACCTTGAAACCGCCCTTACTCCGTTCGTCAAGTACCTAATAGTAGTGGCTTTCGTAGCACGACTTTTAATTGAATTGCTTTTCACCCTTATGTTGTGGATCTAACAAGCATTCGGACAAACGGACCAACTGCCAAGCCAACTCTCTGCCTGCCAATCTGTTTCCCGAAACCTACAATTTGGACGTCTTTAAGGCTAGAGTGAATAGGCACCTTCTAGGTAAACATGTGTCATCGTAGGCATGTCACTACTTAACATCAGGTGTGATTGTGGTCAAATATTTGCCTATAAATTGTAAAAAAAAACTAGCTGTGCCAACCCTACAAGAATACGTCAAGTGACGTAAGCGTTTTGGCCGCTCCTTAAAAGCTGACACTCTGTAGCTTCTTCACTCCTGTACAAGTTTTTTATCTATTAGTATAATTACTTTCCTCTTATGACGTTTTCTATTGTTGACTGGTAAAGGTGTGGATCTGGATTTAGCTATTGATAGCTTTGACAAAAAAAGTACAGACAACAGCACATCAAGTGTAACAGTTGTACTAGGAAAGCCGCCTCTATTACGAACGCAATAAGGGCGGTCTCAAGGTCAAACTGTTACACTGAATGTGCTATCGAGTATACATTTATTAATAAGATCCAATTATTGTTAAATACAGATATTATTATTTATTTATTTTGGGTCCATTTTTTGAGTACTCTAGGTTTCATTTTCGGTGTCTCTTCAGTTTACGCCGATCTCGTAATAATAGTATCCCTACCAGTGGGGTTATATCAGTAGTGATATATGCAATAGGGTATTATTATTTTTTTTTTTTTTTTTTTTTATTTGGCTCTCAAAACTGGTTACAATCTTTGATACAATCTTAAATAAAATACATCAAAGTCTTGCTTGATTGCACCCTACTTGATGCAAGCACAACATGCAATATTACAATACATAAAGGGGTATCTATATGCTATGTCCAGAAGAATTAATTAGTTAGGTATGTTAATACATTCTTTTTTTTTTTTAACATTGTTATTAATGTTTGGAAATTTATTTAAAAAAAAAAATATATTTAATTTATTTTTTTATTTAAGCTATATTTAGGGCCAAGTTCAAACTTTGTTTAGCTGAGGCCAGAGAACCATTGAAGATATCAAAATCAAATCTCACGGAATTGTATGAAGAACACACTCTATAAATTGGGGAGTGTTGACCATGACGAGTTCTGCAAAGGGGAAGGGTAAAAGTTTTCCTGTTTTTTACACGACTACCAATACGTGGAACTGAAAAGTTTAGGCTCTCCAAAATATCAGGGGACTCAATATGACCGTGGATCAATTTGAATAGAAAAATTACATCAGCTGCTGTCCTACGGGTTTTTAGCGAAGAAAGTTTGTAATGTGAAATTCGGGAATCATAAGAGCACAAATGATGGCACATGTTATCCGCAAATGCCAGATTATAGATAAAACGTTTTTGTACCGACTCAATCCTTTGTGAATGAACCTGGTAGCAAGGATTCCATACTGGACTACAGTATTCCAGAATGCTCCGAACCAGACTATTATACAAGAGAACAGTAAGCTCCGGAGCACTTAATATTTTCATTTGTCGAGAAATAAACCCTGATAATTTAGATGACCTCTTAATTATAGAGTCCATGTGAAATTTGAAACTTAGTGAGCTATCAAAGATAACACCTAAGTCACGGATTTGGGAGACTTCAGATAGTGGTTTGTTGTATATGCTGTATGTGACTTTTGCTTGGTTCAGTTTTCTTGTGAATTTTATATGGTGACATTTTTCTAAATTAAGAGCCATTCCGTTGTTAATACACCATTCGCCTATTTTATCTATATCAGATTGAAGAGCGAGTATATCATTTTGACTATAAATTAAACGATAGACTTTGAAATCATCTGCATACATTTTAAATTTTGATTCGATAAAATGTGTAATATCATTGATAAATATTAGAAAAAATAGTGGACCCAAGTGTGAACCTTGTGGTACACCAGAAGGTACAACCCTTCTTTCAGATTTATACCCATAGACGGCTACGAGTTGCGAACGATTTCTCAAGTATGACTCACACCACCTCAAAAGCGAGCCGTGTATACCAGCCCTCTTCAATTTGCACAAAAGGAGATCGTGATTCACAAGGTCAAAAGCCTTTTTAAAATCTGTATAAATGGCATGAAGTTCAATTTGTTTGTCCAAAGCTTTATGAATATCTTCAGTAAAACCCAGTAAATTTGAGGTTGTTGATTTACGTAATAAAAATCCGTGTTGATTGGGGTGAATTAAATTCTTAATGTGATAATAAAGTTTAGTTTGAATTAATGACTCGAAAATTTTGGCAGTAGTTGATAATATGGAAATGGGTCTGTAATTACTAACATCATTAACATCTCCACCCTTGTGAATTGGTGTTATATGAGCGAGTTTCCAATAACTAGGAAACGTTCCCAACACAAGTGACGTGTTATATATGTGATGTAAGGGTTTATATAACACCTTAGCGCAGTTTTTAAGAATCAGTGGGGGTATTAAATCCGGTCCTACACCTTTACTACAGTCTAATATGTTCAGATAATTAAGAACTTCTTTTTCAGTTAAGTTGATACTGTTCAAGGGAAACACGTTTGTATTAATATGAGATAAATTTGATGAAATAGTTGTAGATGGGGAAGAATTTAATTCATAAACTGTTTGAAAGTATTTCGAAAATAAATCGCATATCTCTTGCCCACCGGTGGCAGTCTGCGTAGTTAAAAACATTTCATTGGGTATAGTGCTGCTATTGGACTTCTTACCTTTTATAAACTGCCAAAAATATTTTGGTCGCAAACGCAAATTTTCTTTAGCCTTTTCCTTGAAATTGCGGTAACATTCTTTGGTCATTGCATCACAACGTTGCCTTAAGAGTCTAAATGTGTATTGATCCATAGGGTTTTTATATTTTTTATACTTAGAATGATACTTAGCTTTTTCCTTAAGCGATTTAATCAAGGACCGACTATACCATATAGGGTAATTAGTATCGCGTCTTATCACAGATGGTGTAAATTTCTCTAAGATTGGCATAACATTTGCGTAAAATTTTTGAACCATGTCGTCTATATCCAATACCTTATCCCAAATTGCTGCCCAATCTAGTGAATCTAGTTCATTATTAATAGCTTCATAGTTACTAGCCCGGAAATTAAGTGTCACTGTATGTTTTGGTTTCATAAGTCTTCTATTATTACTAGGCATAGAGAGGGTGACCAATAAAGGTGGATGATGTAAATCAACTTTTTCAATAAGATGCTCATCAGCCAGTTCAACTGTGAGAAAATTGGGTTTAGTACATAAAATAAGATCGAGTATACGTTTGTTTGCATTGGAAATTGAATTGCACTGATACAAATCATTAAAAGACATACTATCGACCAGAAGATTTTCAAGATTACAATCCATTGCAGCAGGCGATAAATAACTAATACCAGGTTCGCCTTCCTTGATCCATGAGATGCTACCAAGATTGAAATCCCCCATGACCAATGTAACTGACGATGAGATTATATTATTTTGAATATTCTGAGTAATATTATTAAGTAACTCTTGCAAGTAATCATTTTTTGGTGGAGGTGGAACGTACACTACACATATTTGTATATGAACATCTTTCTCACATCGAAAAGAAATCCACAATACTTCATTTGAAGGCTCCCATTTTATGTTTCTTACGGCTTTATATTTCTTGTGAATTGCAAGCAAGACACCTCCACCATCCTTTTTCGTTCGAAAAGACGATGTACTTGCTCGATCTCTTCTAAATACATCGTATCTATCATCAAAAAGCTCGCGGTCATACACAGTATCATTTAACCAAGACTCCACAATTACAATAATGTCATAATCATTACACAAAGTAGACATAAAAAGATCCTCAGTTTTGGTTCTCAAGCCTCTAGCATTCTGATAAAAAAGTTTAAAAGTGAATTTAAAATTTAAAAATATGTATAACATGCAACAAATTATATTAAAAGAAAAAAAAATCCAAATGAAAAACACAATTACAATGTTTTCAAACAGTCAAGACTTTTCACTAGCTTAGCAGCTTCTTCCTTATTTTTGCGGACAAATATGCGTCCGTTTCTGATCCATACGAACTCATAATTATTCTTCTTTGCAAATACTCTAGTTGCTGCGTGAAGCTGTTTATTTGACGGAGATAAATGCTCCGACACGAAGATAGGGGTTTTATCCGTAGCCATACCGAGATGAGAAGTGTTTAGTTTATTATTCTTATTTTGTTTATTAAAAACTTTGACTGCTGCTAACACCATATCTCGCGACCGAATACTTCCGAATCTTACAACAATGTTGTCGCGATACCGCCTGTTATGTTACTAGGTATATACTTTGACTCTCTACACTACATAGTGATAGTATTGTAACTCATAATAGGGTGTAAGGTTGCTAACTAAGCGGTATCGTGATAAAGTAAAAAATTAAGGTCTGTGTGATAATAAACATTTCATACCTATAAGATTGCTTCATTGCCCAGGGTATCCTGCTCTTGTTGTAAGTATATCTGCTTCGCTTTAGTATGTATGTGTCTTCCTTCTTTGCATTCGCTTATATTCATATACACTTCACTTTTACCACCTGTAATGATAAGTCACGATGACACCCACTATGATAGCAGGTGCCAGTAAGTGATAAGGATACTGCCAACTTCATAGCAGTATCCCCATCCCTCTAGGGTCGTTAGGTCACAATTCACAACACCATCATGATTATGGGATATCAGAAATAACTTATTTAAAGGTGTAAGTCAATATTAAGTTACACTAAATTAAGGGCCCGTCACCGTCCCCTGGTCGGGCGGAGCTGCATCCCCTGACCAGGCGAAACTGGCAAATGACCCAACACATCTCAGCTTCCTTATCGGATCGAGCTGGATGAGATTAACACAACACATCTCAGCTTCCTTATCGGATCGAGCTGGATGAGATTAACACAACATATCTCAGCTTCCTTATCGGATCGAGCTGGATGAGATTAACACAACATATCTCAGCTTCCTTATCGGATCGAGCTGGATGAGATTAACACAACATATCTCAGCTTCCTTATCGGATCGAGCTGGATGAGATTAACACAACATATCTCAGCTTCCTTATCGGATCGAGCTGGATGAGATTAACACAACATATCTCAGCTTCCTTATCGGATCGAGCTGGATGAGATTAACACAACATATCTCAGCTTCCTTATCGGATCGAGCTGGATGAGATTAACACAACATATCTCAGCTTCCTTATCGGATCGAGCTGGATGAGATTAACACAACATATCTCAGCTTCCTTATCGGATCGAGCTGGATGAGATTAACACAACATATCTCAGCTTCCTTATCGGATCGAGCTGGATGAGATTAACACAACATATCTCAGCTTCCTTATCGGATCGAGCTGGATGAGATTAACACAACATATCTCAGCTTCCTTATCGGATCGAGCTGGATGAGATTAACACAACATATCTCAGCTTCCTTATCGGATCGAGCTGGATGAGATTAACACAACATATCTCAGCTTCCTTATCGGATCGAGCTGGATGAGATTAACACAACATATCTCAGCTTCCTTATCGGATCGAGCTGGATGAGATTAACACAACATATCTCAGCTTCCTTATCGGATCGAGCTGGATGAGATTAACACAACATATCTCAGCTTCCTTATCGGATCGAGCTGGATGAGATTAAGGGCCCGTCACCATTCCCCTCATCAGGCGGAACTGGATCTCGTCAGGCCGAGCTTACCACCTTTCCCTACATCATACCTCGCTAGGCGGAGCCGGTGGAGAATTAGATTACTACCATAAAGTCAAGATACCATGTGTATTTAATAGAATGAGTATATTTAAATGACCATGCCTCATGCCTCATAAGATCTCAAGTAGTGTACATAGGTATTTCCACATTATAACAAGTTAAAGCAATTCACAGTAAGAATAGTCTAGCACGTGCTCGTGCGTCGTATAAGAGATCATTATTGTTAATCATCATGGGGAACAATACCATCATTACAATAAATTACTGGCTATGCTAGAATACTTAGCTTGTACACCCCCCGGCAACATCTTCAGTCTTCCATGACTGTCCAAGCCTCACATGATTGCACAAACTTACTCCGGCCGGCCACCATATTGTAAAAACCGCCGAGTTAGTCAATTTACTTACATGTATGTTTTAATGTTGACCATAGACGTATCGACCACAGATGTGTTGACATTCGCTTCATATGTTTGACATTTATTATCGATATCATTTGACATTTCAACTATTACTATTTACATTTGAGGAATTCGCGTTGAACGTCGCGACACTCCCCACAGGCAGAAAGATTTAAAATAGAGTAAGTAGACTGCGCGTCCAGGCCCTGATCTTTTCCAGGGCTTTTATGGCTGCACCTCTTCTTGTTCTTATTTCTTTATTTTCACCCTCAGTCTCGCTACTGATTGTGTCGTCTTTCTCCTTTAGACTTCTCGATTCGCTCTCTACCGACTCATTCCTAACATCCTTCCTCAGATTTCTTTCCTCCTCCATTTCAATGTCATTCAGTTTGTCTCCCTCAAGAGTGTCCATCTCTATGTCTCCTACGAGTGCAGTTTCCAACTGAATCGCAGGCTGTTCATGATGATACGTTTCATCAGAATTAAAGCAACTCTCTTCTTGTTCCTCATCAATTTCAAGAGGGTATAAATGAGATATCGATCTCGTAAATTCTTTATTGTCCACCTGGACTTTAGCAACTCTACAAAGCCCGTCGGCTCCTTTTATAAGTGTAACTATCTTTCCCACCTTCCAGCATTCTCTATTCTTAGTATCTCCTTTAATTTGTACGGTCTGTCCGACTTTAGGTTCCAATTTTGATAACACTCTAGGTTCCTTCTTTGAGTTTCGATACCTCTCCCGAAGGCCCAGTAGGTATCTATTCATAAACATTTCTTTGAATTCTTGTAGAATGATGAGCGCTCTCTTCCATCCTTTTATTATTTCTGTTTTAGTTACCGTTCCTTCTACTAAATGGTTTCTGTCTGAAGACTTTATCTCGATACATTTTCCCGTAGTAAGAAAATCGGATGGTTTTAATATGTGGTCTAATTCGGAGTCAACAGTGGTAAGCGGTCGGGTGTTTACAACAGCCTCTATCTCCTTTACCACGGTAGCCAGTTGAGAATCAGTCAACATATGTTTCTGTAATGTTCTCTTTAGACAATTCTTTACAATTCCTATCAATCTTTCATAAAATCCACCAAACCATGGTGCCAATTGGGGTATGAATTTCCATCGTATTTCCTCTTGAATGCAGTATTGGTTTGTCAGTATTTCGGATAATAATTTGAAATGAGTAGCGTTATCCGATGTAATAAGCGAAGGTACCCCTCTGCTTGATATCATTCTCCGCAAAGCTAAAAGTCCTTCATCTGCTGTAAGGTCTCTGACCACTTCGAGATGAACCGCTCTTACTGCTAAACAAGTAAATAGACAAATCCATCGCTTAGATGTTCCCTTCTCGTCGCGAACAAGTAGCGGTCCCATATAATCTATTCCCACGAAAGTAAAGGGTGAGCTATAGTTTACCCTTTCAGATGGTAGTGCTGGTGTATCTGGCAGTTTATATGGACCACCACTGTGTTTCAGACAGCTAGCACATTTCTTCAAAATCTTTTGGACTTGTCTTTTTCCTTGGGGAATCCAGTAATTTTCTCTTATTATGCTTAATGTGTGATTCGCACCTACATGGTAGTTATCCTTATGAGTTTCCATTATTATTCTATCTGTAAAATCACTCTCTTTTGGGATAATAATAGGATATCGTTTATCAAATGACCAATTAGCATTATTGAGGCGGCCTTTACACCGTATTATTCCATCTATATCTTTAAACAGTTTTAGATTGCGGCTTAGATCGGTTTCTTTTCCTTGAACTTCTAGTGGAAAGTAAGTGGCTTGCAACTTTTTTAACTCTTCACATAAACTAACTGTGGATTGAGTTCCTTTCTCGTTTGTATCTTCCTGGTTTTGAACTATTACCATCGACTCATCATGTAACTCTTGTTCTTTCTCGGGAAGACCCTCCCCAACAGACAAGAAAGAAAAACTTTTTTCACTAATTTTTTCTGTTATAAATGTAGGGCCTTTTAGCCATATCAGCTTTTCTTCTTGAGACTTATCTGGTCTAGTCGCAACGTCTGCCGGATTCAAAGCAGATGAAATGTGTTTTATAATAAGATCTTTGTTCTGTTTAATCTCTTCTATCCTTCTTGCTACAAAAGGTGGTAGTAGTTTATTTGATTTGCACCACTCGATCACTATTTGGCTATCTGTCCAGAGTATTTGACTGGTGGCTTTTCCTTGGAGTTGTTTATGTATAAATTTCATGAGTCTGCTTCCTATCAGTACTCCCAGGAGTTCTAAACGAGGTATTTTTAAGTTATCTTGGTCCTTTAACGGTACTAACCGTGACTTTCCCATTACGAAGCTTATCTCTTTTCCATTTACTATATACACAACGGCTGCATAAGCCTTTAGAGAAGCATCTGTAAAGCAATGCAATTGATAGTTTTCTTTTATAGTATCTTTGAAATAGCATCTATTAAGTGATAGTTTCGGTATTTCGTCAAGTTCTTTACGTATGTTTAACCATTGGATAAGCAAATCTTCTTTTAGAATAGTATCCCATTTGACTTTAAGTTTCCATAGTTCCTGCAGGAATAATTTGGCGGCCAAGGTTTGTGGTATAGAGTATCCGCACGGGTCGTAGACAGATGCTATAACTCTTAGTACGTCCCTCTTTGTTCTCACGTTGATTTCGTTATTAAATTTCAAACTAAGTATATCCTTCTCCAGTTCCCAATTTAATCCTAGGATTTTAACGATCACATTATTGGACGTGTCTGGTACGTATTGCATAAACTCTCTGCTGTTAGAACTCCATTCTCTAAGATTCATTGATATTTCTTTGAAGGCTTCTTTAGAATCTTCGTATAATCTTAATGCTTCGTTGCTGTTACATGCGCCGGTGATAAGATTATCAACGTATATGTCTTTTCCCATGTCTCTTATGTGTTGTTTATCGGATTTTGACAAGTGATGTTTGATTGTCGCATTGAGTATAAAAGGACTGGATATTATTCCAAAGGGGACTCTACAAAATCTCATAATGACTAAGTTTTCTTTCGTGGGTGGTTTTGTAATATCCTTTATCCAAAAGAAGCGCGTCACGTCACGATCTCTCTCATGAAGGGCAATCTGAAGAAAAGCCTTCTCTACATCTGCAGATAGGGCTACACGATGATATCTGAATCGTATTATTAGGCTTGTTAGGTCTTCTAACATTAATGGTCCACAGTACAGACATTGATTCAGACTTCTTCCTTCCTTTGACTTAGCTGATGCGTCATATACGATCCTTATCGGTTTATCCCTTTGAATAACACAATGGTGTGGTAAATAGTGTACTGGATGATCCTTGACGTCTTCGGATTGAGGTATCACTTCTACTATGCCCCATTTTATCTGTTCTCTCAAAGTTTCATCATAAGTTTGTAATGTCTTTATATCCAAGCGTTTTATTAGGCTGACCAGGCGTCCATATGCTAATCCATAGTTGGAACTTATTGATGGTGGATATTCATTCCATGGCCAACTTACTGAGTACCTGTTGTCGATAATCTTAGTGGTATTATTGAAATTATCTATTGCTTCTTCGTCTCTATTTGTTTTTGGTGAGTCGGTGATTCCAATAGATTCTAGTTCCCATAAAAATGATACATTTCCTTGATCCATCGGTGGGTCTGGTAGGTTCAGTTTTGTCTCCATCCCATTCTGAAAGTACGTCACCACAGACAACGTTTCTGTTGGACTTATTTCGGTTTTCCCAGACAGAATCCAACCAAATTCGGATTCTATTAGAAATAGGTTCTCTCCTAATTTCCTTTTCCCTGTAAGCATACATGAATAATAATAATCGTTACCAATCAATATGTCTATGTGGTCCGATAGGGATCCATCATCGGCCAAAACTTCTTCATAATTTCCATTCTTCAAAATGTCTGGGGGTACTGACACTCCTTGTGTTATCATGGGAACTACGTTAGCGTAAACTGTTTTCTTGTCTTGAGTTCTTGTTTCTAGTTCAAATTTTACTAAAGGACTCTCAAATTCTTGAGCAGCTTTCGAGCCAAATGTGAACACTGTGAGGTAGTCATCTTCTTCTGTCTGAAGATCCAGTTCTTTAGCTACTTTGCTTGTTATATATGTTCTTTGTGATCCGGAGTCGAAAAGAACCCGGTAACTTCTGGAGTCGTTTATTCCGCATTTCTTGGCTGAGACTATCGCTGTAGGCAATATTGTTAAACTACTGTTGTTTACTAAGGTTGCGATCGTTCTTTGCTTCATAGCGAATTTAATAGGACATAATGCTCTATTATGTTTTTTAATCTTTCCACAGTGTCCACATTCGATCGGTGATTTACAACCTTTAGCATTGTGTCCTTCCTTTAGACAAATGAAGCAACGGCCTCTCAATTGCAGTCTCCTATCATTTATTGTTCTATATTGGTTACATTGATCATTGAAATGATCATTGAAATGGTCATTGCCACAAAAAATGCAAGTTGGCTTCATTCTCTTTCTATCGTAATTCTTTTTATATTCTACTCTTCTTTTCAGTTTATTGTCCCTTGGTTTGTAACGAAATGAACCGTGTCCCTTTACTTCGGGCCTAGTGAATTTATCTTTAAATTGTGGTCTTAGAGTATGGTTTATTTTATAGCTAGTTTTTTCAGCTCTCTGGTTGGATCTAATTTGGTTCGCAGTTAATGTTTCTACAGTGTATTCTCTTTTACTATTTATTTTACTCGCTATTCTCCCTGCTTCTTCCCTTGCTGTAATTATTGTCTCTAAATTTTTTCTAATATCTTGTGTGGAATCACTCGGTGTTTTTAGTTTGATCTCATAGATCAAGTCTTCGGGAAACTTACTAAAAATAAGATGTCGAAGATGGTTATGGTTAACGTCTTCCTTTAACGATTCTAACACCCTCAGGTGTCTTTCCAAGTCGTTTAATGTTCGTCGGCAACTACTAGTATTTTTGTCTGCGATTGGTACCTTTGTGAGGGCAGAGTAGTGTGCATCGACTAGATATGAGGTTTTCCCGTATCTTTCCTTCAAGATTGTCAGCGCAATTTGATAGTTTGCATTGTTGGTTTCTAATCCATCAATGATTCTTTGAGCTTCTCCCGTAACAGAAGCCCTTAAATATAATAGCTTATCAACGTCAGCAATATTTCTTTTGTCGATGCTCGAACTAAACTGATCCCAAAATTGACACCAGCTTAAAGTATTACCATCGAATGGTACCAAGTTCAATTTCGGTAAGCGACTACCGACACTCTCTTTGGACGATATCTGAGTCAGCGTTTCTGAGGACTTAGTGGACATTTTTATTTTTACTTCTAATTCTACCAAATTTTGTTCGGCTTTCAATTGTATCTCCGAAATTCTACAGATATCATCAGCGGAGGGTTCCATTATCAATTTGAAATAATTAGTTATATCGTCGTTCAATCTTTTAAGTAATGCTTGTAGTTTTGTACGTACTATTTCTGCGTTAAGTCTACAGTCATTATCTGTGAAAGGAAGAGTCGGTACGAGATCGGAATTTCTTTTGATTTCATTAGCTAACATGTTCAAGCGATATAATAATATTTCTTCCATTTTACTGGTTTCGGACATAATTATCCTGTAAAGAACAAATAATTCACAATATAATCTCATATCACATAAATAATACTATTCCATTGATTCCAATAATGTAAGCTTGTGTAATCATACATAAGGTAGACAATGTCCGAATGAGATTATTAATTTAATCCCCCTCTTTTTTTCATTCTTTCAAGAACTTGTCTGTATGTTCTAAAATAAATCACTTGAATAGCTTTTACTTACCTAGAATAATTTTATTTTACTATATTTGTGGACAATCATCCCCATTTTATTTTTAACCATAATAGAAAAGAGAATGTGATGAGTTCCATGATGGCATCATTAGTAAGATTATATAACCCCCCCTTTCTCTCCCCCTTTTTTTTTTGATTTAAGAATAGAGGTTGAGATTAAGGTTTGAATGTGTGTCATAGTAGATAAATAAGTTTATATTTGTAGTATCCATCAGCGAAAATAAATGATTTAAGGTAAAATTAGTTCAGTTTATCTCCATACTTCATTCATGAATTATGTATATAGTTTCTTTACTGTGGTAAACTAGCTAAATTTGCCTTTGTGAATTTATCAATAGCAGGGTGGAAAATGCAATTAAATTATCCAAGTGGGTTTATTTGTATTCTGGTGTTTCTTCATGAGCACAACTAATATCTTTGTACATCATCTCCTTCAGAAGATATAATACAATGACCATTGTTCAACGTTGTCCTTGTGATGATCATGTATCAGATACCGCAGGTAGGTAAGTAAATATTACATTGTTTAAGACATGAATAGACTCAGATGTATACTTATCGTACCCTAATTCAATTTGGTAGTTAGCTGAGAATGTTCTCTGGTAAACCAGCTAAACCATTATGGCTTATTTTACAATACACAACATAGTCTTCAATCATTATTAAAACAGTAATAATACCACCAAGGTATAATTAGACAACCAATCTGTTCTCATACAAACTGTTGTAGTAGAGACAGAATGCTTCCTTTTCACCTTTCCTAAATAAACAATACATTTTCTTAGCACATTGACAATGTCGGTCAATTTGTATGAATTATTAAACTCGCATAATTCTTCCTTTATTCGATTTTTGTTTGTGCTTAGTATAATGTTTGTCTAAGTCAGAATTATGTTTAAATACTGTTGCTGCCTTGTATTTCTTGTTAAAAAAGAGAAATATTGTCTTGTAGATTCTCCATAAAACACAGCGAAATAAAAAGTTAAAACTTACTTGCTGCCAAATTCGCCGAACCAGCTTCGCTTGTTAGCCAACTATCACCGTTTACTTTCCTCGTAAATATCGTAGAGATATACTTTCCTTTAGTTTTACTAAAGTTATCACAGCCAAAAGGATAAGAACTTTTTTTTTTTTTTTTTTTTTTTTTTTTTTTTTTTTTTTTTGTGGCTCGGCTTATAAGCATTTAGCCAGTGTCGATGTGTTAAAAGTTAGGGAAACAATTGGGAAACAAGGATGTAAAGAATATGGAACGGAAGATTGGAAAAAGGATTGGAATTTTATAAACTAAATATATTATTATGCAGTAAATGTAAAATTAAGCTATAAACGATAATAATTATGCATAAATGTTATAGAGAATAAAAAAATAATTACAATTTAATATTATTACTTTCAATAAACAAAGCTAAAATTTCATGTACTATAGGCTTTATTTCATAATATTTTAGTAAGCAGATAATGGAAGTAGGAAATGGTATACGGATTGTTATTAATTTCGACATAAAATCTGAACGATTGTACAACGGACAAGAAAAAAAAATGTGATTTAAGTCCCCATATTCACCACAAGAACACAAAGGATCAGAAACAATATTAAACTTAAATAAATGCGCTGGAGTACAGACATGCCCTATTCTCATTCTGCATAAAGTTGAAGTATTTTGTTTGTTTAAAATTACTTTAACAAACCATGGTTTGTGAGGTATTGACTCCTGAACTAGACGATAATACTGACCTTTGGAAGAATTCCCAACCCAGAGCTGGTGCCAAGCCTCGTATAAATATTGCTTAGGTAATAAGACCAAATCATGAGAATAATTATTATACGGAACAATATCACCATCGCGTACTGCTTCATTCGCTAATAGATCAGCTCTATCATGCCCTTGGATACCCACATGACCAGGGATCCACGCAAAAATGATGCTATAACCCTTTTGCGATCCTTGTAATAAAAGATCACGTATGTCAAAAATTATTGGCGACTGTTTATGTGACTTGAAGGGATATCTTGATAAAGCCTGTAAAGAACTAAGTGAATCACTAAATACTATTGTATTTGATAGTTTCATAAGGAGAGAGTATTCAATCGCTTTAAAAAGACCATAACATTCACCTGTGTACACCGACGATTCAGGTGGAAATTTGATTTTTTGCACAATTCCATATTGAGAATGAAATACTCCAACACCCACACAACTGTCATCAGAGTGTTTAGAAGCATCTACAAATATGTGATGCCAGTCTGGCCATTTATTGTTAACAATGCTATTAAATTCGGAATTTTGGTTACTACTACTTTTGGAAATTCCTAAACTGAATTCAATTTGCGGGTTTAAAACAAGAGCACTAAACATATGCTCATAAAGGGGAAGACAAGAGCTTTGACGAGTGGGGGCTTCAAAATTTTGTAATTTTATAAAACTTCTGACAATACAGGGAACATCCTTATGGGTCCAATAATTGGAGGAGTGTACCTCCTCAGCTAGCTGCCTCACCTTGGAGAGTAGAGGATGATATTTTAGTTGGATGGTACGGAAAAGAAATCTATCACATAAGAATTGTCTTCTTAATGATAGTGGAGGTTCACAACATTCAACTTGTAAGCAGTTTATTGGACTAGATTTCATTGCCCCTGTAATCAGTCTTAAAGCTTTACTTTGAACATTATTCAGCTTTGCAAACACGCCAACATTACCTGGATGTAATAAAAAGGTTCCGTAATCTAAAACACTTCTTATAAGAGAATTATAAAGAAGCCTCATAGTAGATGGATGGGCTCCCCACCACACACCAGTAAGGCATCTTAAAATATTCAAATTACGCTCACATCTGGATAAAATATATTCACAATGGGGAACACCTGTGAGTTTAGAATCTAATATCACTCCTAAAAACTTTGCTTGATTGCTTGCTGGAAGATGCAAATCCCCATACATGACATTAATAGGTTGCGGTAGGCGTTTTCTAGAAAATAAAACTACATTACTTTTAGATGGTGATAGGTCCAAACCATTACTATCAAGCCATGATTTTAAATCTTGCAAAGCTGAAGATAACAACACATTAATTTGATCAATACAATGTCCAGAAACATATAAAAGTAAATCGTCGGCATACTGCAGAACATTAACATGTCTATTAATAGAGCATTCTAAATCAAATGTATAAATATTATATAAGATTGGGCTCAAAACTGAGCCTTGAGGTAAACCCTTCCAAACCGTTCTACAAATAACTGCGCTACCACCAGAGTCTAAAAAGTATTTGATAAATCTTTCTGATAACATATTTACAATAAAATTAACTAACATTACGGGGATATTTAATCTTTCAAGTTTATTTTTAAGGATAAAAATATTAACATTGTCATAGGCTGCAGTTATATCCAGAAATGCTGCAATTACAGAGTCATTTCTAGAAAAGGCAAGTCGAATATCTGTGGTAAAAATTCCTAAACTGTCAAAAGTACTTTTACCTTTTATAAATCCAAATTGAGTAGAAGATAATAATTTAGAATGCTCAACAAACCACTCAAGACGATTTTTTATAAGATGCTCCGCTATTTTAGCCAAAACAGAGGCTAGTGCTATAGGACGATAAGATGCAGGATCTGAATTATGTTTATTTGGTTTCAGTAACAGTATTAAAGTTTGTGTTTTCCATGCTCGAGGGATATTACCCGTAAACATAGCAGTATTCACTAAAGATAGGTAATACTGCAGGCTTTTACTGTCTAAATTGGTAACGAAGGAATATGGAATTCCATCCTCCCCAGGCGAAGAGTCCTTAACATTGGCTAGTACACCTTTTAACTCGCACATGGTAAAGGGGGAATTAAGGTCTATAATATTACTGTCGCTGCTTAGTGGCTGGGCAAGCAGCGGTAACAAGATGCTAGAATTAATGTTATGCTTTTCAGGAACCGAGGGAGGAGCCAAACGGTCCATAATCTGTTCAGCAAGATTGGAAGAAATCATACTTCTATTACTATTATTAAAAGCAGATCTAAATTTCCTGATATTCTGCCAAACAACAGAAGCACTCACAGTTGGAGATAAAGAGGCACAAAATCTTCGCCATCCATTAAATTTCTTTTCTTTTAACAATACCTTTGTGCTACTATCTACTTGTAAGTAATTTCTAAAATTATCGTCAGTCATAAATTTATTATATGTTTTTTCCGCATCCTTTCTCCTTTTTACTGCTTTAGTGCATTCTTCATCCCACCATGGTGGAGATGGAATCATATCAGGGCCACTCCTTTTTAAAGGAAAAGATTCATTAGCTACCTCAACCAGTATATCAGCTAACAGATTAGAACAAATGTTCACATTTGAATATTGAATTTCAGGTAGTTCTACTATCCTCTGCTCCACCTTGCTCTTAAACAAGACCCAATCAGCATTTCCTAATTTATGCTTAATTCTTGGCTGTCTTAACTGTTTTGGAGGTTTTGGGATTGGGAAAGTAATCACCAAAGGATAATGGTCACTACCATAAGTAGAATCAGTTGAATACCAAGATAACATAGATGCTAGTTCAGGTGAACATAAAGATAAGTCTGGGACACTAATACTATCCATGGGGCCTGTAAGACGAGTTCTTGTACCAGTATTCAATATACACAAATTATGATGATCAATCAACTGCAATAGTTGTTCACCATAATAATTAGATGTAGAACAACCCCAAGCGTGATGATGGCAATTAAAATCACCTAGACATAAGAATGGTTTTGGTAAAAAATTAAAAAGTTGATCTAGATTACTTAGAATACTATTACTAGGACGAGAAAAATAAATAGATACATAACAAATGCTATTTACAACTACTGCAACAACAGAAATGTCACTGTTGAAAGAGGGAAGTGGAAGAAGTGTATAAGGTAAAGAATTTTTAATAAGTATGGCTACTCCACCATACCCATCAGATCTGTCAGTCCTCAAACAGGAAAATGTGGGCACCTTGAAGCAAGATTCCGACTTTAACCATGTTTCTTGAAGACAGATTATAAAAGGATCATAATTATTAATTAAATCAAAAAGTTCATGTTTTTTATTAATTACACTGCGACAATTCCACTGAATTGCTATTGATTTGCGACTGTGATACATTATGATTGTTATTAGGTAATTCATATAAAGCATTTATAACTGCTGCAACGTTGGACGGTGACACTGAATTTGAATGAGATAACAACTGTGTTAATACTTTGATAATATCTGGGATACTATATTCATTATTACTATTATTATTTATTATAGGTGTAGATGGAGGTAGGGAAGGTTCTCTTACAATTTCAGCATGAGCAATTCGATCATAGCCCTTTGAAAAACTAGGAGGTGTCCAAGGCTTTAAAAATACAGTTTTTTTATAAGACTGGGGTCCAGATAATGGAGTGGGTTTTAGGGTTGGTTGACTGGATATAGGATTATTAGAAGTGCGCAAGGTATCAGCATACGACAATTTAGATACAGGAGGATGTAATTTAACTGCCTCCATATATGAGATGCAACTTTTACTCATAGATTCCTTAATTGCCTTCTGTCTATTGTATTCCAAGCACTTCTTATTTGTTGCTTGATGATGACCTTTGCACATACAACACCAATAATTTTCTTCGCCTACATCACAGGTATTACCCGAATGGTCTTGACCACATTTGAAACACCTAGGAGTTGACCGACATTGATTCTTAACATGTCCGTATTTACAGCAATTATAACATTGTACAGTAGGATAAATATATAAGTCTACCATCAAAGCAGTATAGCACATATAAACACGTGTAGGAAGTACTTGCCCATCAAAAGTGACAACAATGGTGCCAGTATTTACATATTCAGTATTGTCGCTTTGTTTGTTAATCACTTTCCTTTTCAGTCGCCTAATTTTAATTATTTTTCCACAGCCAATAGGTACAGCAATGTTCGACAACACTTCTTCCTCTGACCAATCTATGGGAACTCCCCTTATTACACCCATTCTAGTAATGTTGAATGTAGGTATGAATGCTTTATATTTATCAGCCCCTAAACGTTTATTACTTAGGAACGAATTAGCCTCAATATAATTAGAAAAATTCAAACTAATTCTGTTACGGCCAATACGCTTAAGACTCCCATTAACAATACCATGAAAAGAGTTTCTTTTTAAAAATCTTCCAAAGGTTACAGGATGCAGAGTTGTAGCATCATTAGCTGCTGAAGTTTCTTTTTGTATATGTACCACAAAAGGAGCTACATCAGATGCCTGATAGCTAGATCTACCAATGGGCACTGCGCGAGAATTATCATTTACTGCCTTGTTATCATTTATTTTATTAATGTTATTATTATTAACGGTGTTACTATGCAGTACATGGCTAGGACTAGAAATTTCGTTATCATCTTTATTTAATAAATAGCATTGACAATCATTCGAGTTTATTTTACTTGACCCTTGCTTCCTTTTTCTTTTGTTACAATTCGTACAAATTGCGCGGGAAACGCGTTTACGCTTTAACTTATTTGCATCAGAAAGAGAACAATCGGTATCCATGGAAGATTCGAGTGCACTTACCAAAACATCTAGTGATGACTGTGCATGAAAATCTGCATTGTCTGTTTGTTTAACAACATTTGAAGACACTGGAGGAAATGTTCCTCCAGGGTCCTCGGGCGGATCGCCCATGATATTAAAATGTTTAACTTACCATAAAAACAGGATATTACACACTAATATATACAAAAATACAATTAAGGCTAATATTTTATACAATTAAATATAATGTTACCAATCCTTTTTTTAGCAAAAAATATTTTTTCAAATGAGAAAGAAAATTCGCGTCTTCACCATTCGAAGTTTCCCGCCCTTTTTTCGATAAGAACTTTTCGTCTATAAATGTTCTCAATAAGTAGTAAAGATTAGTGATGTACCATAATAATCGTTTTATAAATCGTTATTTACTCAGATACGATATCGATATATCGACTATCGATATTTAGATTATTACACAGGTTAAGTGGTACAATTATTCGCATAAATAATAGCGTCGCCATCTCGACCTATTACTTATGCTCCCCCTTTTATCGAATATCATCTTATAAGTGCAATCATGTTTCGGCTATTTAATATTTATTCTTTAATGCCCAGATGTCAACTTAAGTTGCCTTGATAGTTAAATTCAATTGTCTATTTGATCTGGCTTTAACGGGTTAATCAACTAGAAGGGCTTAACTCCTTTTGACACAATTATAACCTGTTTCGACAGATCGTTATGGGTTAACCCTTTTTACAGAGGTAAACAAACATTAACTGTATAGGTTTTCTTAGGACAAGTCGCCAGATTTCGCCCCTTAACTTCCTCTGACAGTGTTAAACAAACATTAAGAGCTCACAGGACGTGTCACTAGACCACGTCCATTTAATATTTTATGACAGTTTTAAATCTGGTAGTCAGCACTTGCCGATCTTAAATATTGCATGTGTCTCATAGGCACTCGACTTATACTCATTCTCGACAGTAAAATCAATAACACTCGTTTGATTCATCATAATGGTTCGTTCGAATCGCAATTAATACTCACTTATAATCGTTACGTTCGATTAGCGATTAAACAAACTTAACTACTCTGTTTTACAGAATAGCTTATTAAAATTTCATTACGATACGTACATGTATAAATGTGCCCCTTTTACGAATTAACCGTAACATTATACTCATCTTACGATACCATAAAATTAAATACCAATCATCTTTTACATACGTTCGTTCTTGTAGGTTCGTCGCCTACTTAGCCGTTTAACATCGTAATTTCTTATATCATCGAATTATTGAGTAATTTTCTTATTAGTCAACATAATCAATTGAAATCCTCATACGAAACAGAATCAAACTCCATATCCGGATCGGTACCTATCCGAATATCGAATCGAATCCCCGAATCGGATATCAATTATCGGTTTTTTTTCATAAACATTCGGTTCGTCAACACTAATCTGTGGCAAATAAATGAAAGCCCCAAACATTATTTATTTCGATGGTTCGATTGGTTCGTAATATAATTTCACATTAACAAGCACAAATAATTCAATACAAGTAAAATAGTCCGTAACACAAACATTAACACAATATTCGTCGTAACGCTTGTGATGTCTTTTCATCTCGTATTTTGGCAAATCATTCCAAAACCGAGAACATCTTAAAATTACAAATTGAATCAATTCATTTCAAAAATAACAAATAAATAAAAGATAGGATATTGTTATTCAAGTCAATGTATTTATGAGAGATATGATCAAAATAACCATTGAGTTTTCTTTTAAATTTATTTCTATTTGTTTTCCAATATCCATGATAATATACATGTTTTATCAATCAATTAACTTAAATAAAATTCACACAATTATCTTGTCGATGACTTCTCTCTTCATTGAAGAATACTCAGGATAGAAGACACCATTTCTCTTGAGTGTATTGAAGAGATGAAGTTCTCCATGCTTGATACAATGAAGTGTCTGATGCAGTATTGTTTCTCTTGAATTCTCCACAAAGGTATCTCAAATAATTACTAGAGTTAAGTCTAATAATTACAAAGAGATCCCAAATAGTATCATCTTCAGTCTTGTTAATTTATGTTGAAACTTCTTGAGCAGCAATAATCTTATTATCCCAGCTAGACCTTCACCATGTCGCGATACCGCCTGTTATGTTACTAGGTATATACTTTGACTCTCTACACTACATAGTGATAGTATTGTAACTCATAATAGGGTGTAAGGTTGCTAACTAAGCGGTATCGTGATAAAGTAAAAAATTAAGGTCTGTGTGATAATAAACATTTCATACCTATAAGATTGCTTCATTGCCCAGGGTATCCTGCTCTTGTTGTAAGTATATCTGCTTCGCTTTAGTATGTATGTGTCTTCCTTCTTTGCATTCGCTTATATTCATATACACTTCACTTTTACCACCTGTAATGATAAGTCACGATGACACCCACTATGATAGCAGGTGCCAGTAAGTGATAAGGATACTGCCAACTTCATAGCAGTATCCCCATCCCTCTAGGGTCGTTAGGTCACAATTCACAACACCATCATGATTATGGGATATCAGAAATAACTTATTTAAAGGTGTAAGTCAATATTAAGTTACACTAAATTAAGGGCCCGTCACCGTCCCCTGGTCGGGCGGAGCTGCATCCCCTGACCAGGCGAAACTGGCAAATGACCCAACACATCTCAGCTTCCTTATCGGATCGAGCTGGATGAGATTAACACAACACATCTCAGCTTCCTTATCGGATCGAGCTGGATGAGATTAACACAACATATCTCAGCTTCCTTATCGGATCGAGCTGGATGAGATTAACACAACATATCTCAGCTTCCTTATCGGATCGAGCTGGATGAGATTAACACAACATATCTCAGCTTCCTTATCGGATCGAGCTGGATGAGATTAACACAACATATCTCAGCTTCCTTATCGGATCGAGCTGGATGAGATTAACACAACATATCTCAGCTTCCTTATCGGATCGAGCTGGATGAGATTAACACAACATATCTCAGCTTCCTTATCGGATCGAGCTGGATGAGATTAACACAACATATCTCAGCTTCCTTATCGGATCGAGCTGGATGAGATTAACACAACATATCTCAGCTTCCTTATCGGATCGAGCTGGATGAGATTAACACAACATATCTCAGCTTCCTTATCGGATCGAGCTGGATGAGATTAACACAACATATCTCAGCTTCCTTATCGGATCGAGCTGGATGAGATTAACACAACATATCTCAGCTTCCTTATCGGATCGAGCTGGATGAGATTAACACAACATATCTCAGCTTCCTTATCGGATCGAGCTGGATGAGATTAACACAACATATCTCAGCTTCCTTATCGGATCGAGCTGGATGAGATTAACACAACATATCTCAGCTTCCTTATCGGATCGAGCTGGATGAGATTAACACAACATATCTCAGCTTCCTTATCGGATCGAGCTGGATGAGATTAAGGGCCCGTCACCATTCCCCTCATCAGGCGGAACTGGATCTCGTCAGGCCGAGCTTACCACCTTTCCCTACATCATACCTCGCTAGGCGGAGCCGGTGGAGAATTAGATTACTACCATAAAGTCAAGATACCATGTGTATTTAATAGAATGAGTATATTTAAATGACCATGCCTCATGCCTCATAAGATCTCAAGTAGTGTACATAGGTATTTCCACATTATAACAAGTTAAAGCAATTCACAGTAAGAATAGTCTAGCACGTGCTCGTGCGTCGTATAAGAGATCATTATTGTTAATCATCATGGGGAACAATACCATCATTACAATAAATTACTGGCTATGCTAGAATACTTAGCTTGTACACCCCCCGGCAACATCTTCAGTCTTCCATGACTGTCCAAGCCTCACATGATTGCACAAACTTACTCCGGCCGGCCACCATATTGTAAAAACCGCCGAGTTAGTCAATTTACTTACATGTATGTTTTAATGTTGACCATAGACGTATCGACCACAGATGTGTTGACATTCGCTTCATATGTTTGACATTTATTATCGATATCATTTGACATTTCAACTATTACTATTTACATTTGAGGAATTCGCGTTGAACGTCGCGACAAATGTTTCTAGGCCGTTCAGCTTCGCTATTCGTTTGGCTACACGATGTAAAGTTTTAATATCAGAATCAGGTAACTTACATGAAACTGACTTAAGTAGTTGTTGAAATGTTGTAAGTAGATTTTCGTTACTGAATTCCGGCACGCACTGTATTTCTACATTACATTCTCTTGACAGTTGTTCCATTTGGGTCACCTTCAAACTAAGGTCTGCAACTTGAGAGCGAAGCGAGTGGTTTTCATTAATCAACTGTGATAGGGTGCTCTTAGTTTCTTTATTTACCTTTATTTGCTCATCATGATGTTCAGACAAAAATTGTACTGAAGAAATAGCCCCATCTAACTCTCCGCGCATCTCAGAGATTCTGTTTCCTAAATCTGTTACCTCAGTTTTAACTTTCGACAACATTGCATTGGTCCTTTCCTGATTTATCTGCTGAGTTTCAAACTGCCTGTTCATATCCAATCGTAACTGTTTTATTTCTTCCAATATTGCGTTTTGACTCGAATCATAAGATACCTGTTGAGACACTCCAGTGCTTGAGGGTTTACTCGTGCCCTTTCCAATAACAGGAGCAGGGCCAGGTTTCAGCATTGTAGTAGCATAACCAGGCCTAGCCGGCGAGCAGTCATCGTTTTTCCGCCGAGTAACATTATTACATAGTGGACATTTTAATTTGGTTAATTTATTTGAGTCGATCTCCGAAACAGCAACATCTACATTTAAACATGCTGTGCAATATTTTGAATTACAAGTATTGCATTTAAGATAATTGTTTTCTTGCAATATTTTCTCGCAGCCAGCGCAATCCATGACTCGAAGTAGTTTTAATAACTTTCACACACTAATAAATGCCCCTTTAGTAAACAAATTCAAATGAGAAATGTTAAGTGCACACTAAAAAAGACCCCGGGTTCCACACTCCGCACGGAGTTATGAGCGATAATGTAGGTAGGCAGCAAAACTTTGGCGATAAAAATGTAAACAGGCTTTCACTTTATCCTTGCACAGTGACGATTCACTACAGTTTATATTGATGTGATGTACACAAATAAGCGTCTTTTAAAAAGTCTTTACTAATTAACCACTTTAAGCAAGCTTTAGATATATTTTAAGAGGAGCGATGTTTAATCCCGTCCGACCGATAAGATACCCCACGACCAACTGTGACCAACTGATTAGGGTATTAACTATGTTGAACAATATAATGTTAGTTACTATTTGTATAACTCTACTAGCAACACAATAGGTATTTAATTTCAGCCACTGTCAGGGTGGGTTATTCTTGTGATGTCTGATGTCTCTTTTTCTTCAAGAAGTCTATGTGCTTGCTCAAATAATATGTATAATTGTGTACATTTTTGGTGGCCTCGGCTGTTAGTGTACAAAGAACATCAGAATCATCAGTTTTCAGAAAGCAATTCTAACGCCACGATCATGGAATCGTATGTTGTTTGTAGCCTTACCTAAATCTACAAGCAAAAGTCTGTTCTAATAATGTAGTAATACGGTTGCTTTCCTAACATCATAGTTTACTCTCTCTGAAAGCTGAGATGATTGTGATGCTGCTGTACCGAACAATCTTTAGACTGTATGGGGAATGTAAAAATTGAAACAAATTATTAGTTCTAAACACGTCCTTTATTTAAATACTGTACAGACTGTATACACAGACAATATGATACAATAACAACGCGCGTCGTTGTCCCTCGGCGAGCATCATCGAGTAAAGTTCCTTCTACAACTAGCTACAAGTATCACAGCATCGGTCAGGTGAACCGGCCGTCCGGTCCCGGGCCGGGCCAGACCAGGCCAGGCCGGGCCGGGCCGGGGACGGCGCTCGGAACTTTCATCGATTATACAAGCGCACAATGCAACGCTCTGTGACGCGCGCGCGGGTCATCTATGGGAGTATAATTAATTTTAATAAATAGACTAAGTTGGCTTATACACCAAGGTGTAGGTACCTAGGACGCACATCGATTGTAACAGGTCATTTCAAATTGACTCCTACAAGCATTATCTTCACCTTTCTTTATTAACAGTTAAAATGTTACGGGTAATCTGTGGCCTGCTGCAATGAGTACAGAAACGGTATACAGGTGTTTAGTACATGGTATAGCAAGCAGGGCACCTGCTACCTGCGGCCCACGCTAACATAGTCATGTCTATAGCAAAGTGTTATCTAAATTGTAATAAAAATTTCAAATTCGACCAGGTATATGTGCAGTACCTATCTCAAAAAAACAGGAATTATTTTTCCTGTTTTCGAAAAATGCTAATAATTTGTTATTTATCATGCCTAATTTGTTTGCACAAAAGATGGAATTTTTCGTCGATTTCACCGTTATTCACTATGGCAATATGGCGGGCGACATACAAGTCAATTAGACGTTACCAAAGTAACACACGCGCCATGATGAATATTTGGCTGTGTTGCAGTTTTTTGTATAAAAAAACTTGTAAAAAAAATAAAAAGAAAATGGACAAATGAACACCTATTTTTTAGTAAATAGACCTGGCCGGGTCTCCATACATTTTTGAAATATCTCTAATACAATATTATAGATTTTTAACACCTTGATTCATATGACAATGTTAACATGGGTAGGTGCCCATTTGCTATACTATGTACCAAACACCCGTATATACCCCATGACGACCGCACGCGCGACAATATACAGCGAGCGAGGCCGGTCTGCGCAGCCCTACGCTAGGAATGACTTAGACCCACCCACGAGCGATCCTCCACGACAGTGTAAACACACCACAAAACATTATGGAGGGATTCGGAACTGTCATATGAATAACTTAAACGCGCACACCATCGAGTACTGAAGTATATACAACATGCAACGCTAGTCGCGTGGCCGCCGCGTGGCGTCCTGCGGTATTGACTTAGCACCAGTTTGTGAGCACTTCATCGTGTTAATAATCTCTAAGGAAAATGGAAAGGTCAAGGAAGTGACAGAGTAACGCGGTCTGTGGGCTTAGACAAGATGCCATTTGAAAATCGCTACCGCTATCGCTAAATGGAAAATGTATGGAATTTGACATTTACAATCGAAAGCCAATCGAGAGCTTATTATGTCAAATCCCATACATCTTCCGCTTAGCGATAGCGATTATCGAAAGGCAACTTGTCTAGGCCTTCTGGTCTTATCACACGTCTCGGTTGACATCGACCGCGGGGAGAAGACTTAATAGAAGCACTGGAAATGAGCACGGTTCGCGGCGAACGGTCGGGCCTCTAAATAAAAACTATACCGAACGCGTACACCGCAAACCACGCCGGACACGCGTCAGCTAACAGTGGAGGAAGCACAGACGCTATGCATAATATAGGAACGTTCAGTCGTCGTGTAGGTCGTTATTACAATTGAAAAGTTTCCTACTTAAATTAAAACCGTAATAAAATCATACAAAACCATTCAGCAGATTGCACACACAACCATTCTTACAGAATCGCTATTTATAATAATAATAATCAACATTATTAAGTTACAAATTGTAAAACAATTTATGGCATAATTTATATTAATATAAAACAATAAATATGCATTGTTTCGTCGTCCGCTCGCCGGCGCCGGCGCCGCTAATACTGTCACGGCACGCTCGCGCCGTTGGCTACCTGCGGACGTCACACCACCCATTAGTACCATCACAATTAGTTTTCACACATAAATTAGCGTTAGAAAAAGCCAACTAGTTTTGTCACTCTTGGTTCCCATATGGTAAAATCTAATTAAGATAAATTCAAAACAGGTAAAACAAAATTCGGGTATCATAATCAACGGTATCCAACAAATTCAGTGAAAGATATTTAAAATTTACTGTAGCGGTTACACGCGACCGATATACCAAAACTCCTAACGAGCACCTTAAAGATTTAGGTATCTGTATTAAATCGGATACCGATGGCACAAGCTGGCAACGTTACGTGTAAAACCATTTTATAATACGGGTATCCGACTTAAAAATTAAGGTACCTTTATTGGGGGTACTTTTAAAGTATGTAAAGCATTTTGGGCTACCGTTATTACAGGTATTTAAAAGCGCAGCAAACCGAAAAAAATAACCGACTCTGTGGTCTAGTAGTTAAGACCACCTGCCTCAGATTTAGAGGTCCGGCGTTCGATTCCCGTGGAGCAGAAATTTTCCGCTTGGTTTGGTTGGTGGTAGGGCTTTTATAAGTCCTTCTGGCTAGCTACCACCATCTTACCTAAGTCTGCCGCCTTATCATTAATGTTAACAGCATTGTTGTGTTCCGGCAGTTAGAGGTAAGATAGCCAGTTCTTCTGTGGTTGAGGAATCCGGGTGTAACTCGCTTCCATCGTCGGCCTTATCTTCACTTACCATCAGGTGAGATGAAGGCCGAGAGTTTTTTTTTTATATACAACTAGATGACAAACATGCTAACGTCTTAACACCTGCAGTAACAAGGAAATCACTTGATATTGCAGGTGCGTCGTCATCCTGAGGCCTAAGATGAAATGCCGTCCATGCCCAGTAATTATCAGTTATCGGAATAGGGTGAGTATATCAGAGATAAAAAATGGAGACTTGCCTGCAATATTTTTTTTACCGGATCTTTAATTACGTGAATTTAAGCATCTTATTATTAATATTTACAGCGTGACAAACATACTAAAAAAACCATCAAAAATAGTCTAATAAAAACCTTATTTTTTTGAAGTTATTAAAAATGAAGAGCCATGTGAAAAAATTTATTAGGAAGAATATTTACGCAAGAGAACTTTATATTTAATTAATTTGATGTATGAATTTACGTAGTTAAAATTCCGGTAAATTATTTTAAGGAAGTCTCAGATTTTTATCTCTGTTCTACAAACTGTAGGTAAATATGCTCACCCAATTCCAATTACTGGTAATTACACTGGCTACCTTACCCTTCAATCCGAAACACAGCGAACTGTTTCACGGCTGAAATAAGAAAGGCGGTGGTACCTACCCAGGCGACCCTACATATGGGTCTACCGCCTAGTAAAAAAGTTACCCAGTTGAGGTTACATAAGAACTGATACCAGACTAGCTAATAAGGTGATGGCCGGTGATCCGGCTCGAAGGGCCAGCACTGGGCGGGGTAAGTGAGGGTGAGGGTAAGTACCTGTTGTCGTGGGGGTGCAGCACGACGCGCTGGTAGTCGCGGCGCGCCAGCTGCTGCCGCTGCCGCGAGCCCAGCTCCGCCGTGCCGTCGCGAGTGATGAACAGCTGAAGCCCAGACGCTGACACATAACAACGACAACACACGTCACACACAATGAAACATATCAGACATCCTTAAAACTAAATTACATTATAAATATTAATACGTTGTTGGACATAGGGTTGTTTCACAGGATTACCTGTGGTCCTCACACTAGGCTAGCCTGTATCGTGAGGGCCTATTGACGACAGTCAGCTCCAAGTTAGCGCGATTTCACGAGTAGCGTCAGCTGCTCATTTATTTTTAATTTACCTACTTCCTTAAAATAGTTATAATCATTGGTTAGTAATATTTAAATAATGCCTTCACCAATGATAGCATTAGGCCCAAAAGTGACTACTCGAATGAACGCCCAATGCCATAGACCAAACATTGGTGTCCATTGTAATACACTTAAGGCTTTAGACGTTATCGTACAATTAAATTGAAGCAAGAAATGACGTGCATAGTCTGATGTGTTGTTTAGAGTATGCAAGTCACTAGGCCTGATTCTGAAGACACACTCAAGTTGAAATTTAAGAACAGTATATCTTTCTCGCAATATTCGTTTAGAGCTGTCAACTAAATTTAGACAGATTTCAAAGAAACCATAGACAACTTTAGACGGCATGTACGGAGGTGCCTCCTAAACACTGCATTTTATCACGTTCAATAAGGTCGAAAATTGAACGCACGTTTCTAAATGTCAAATCATATGACAGCCAACCTTTTCGTATTGATATTGAGAGAAAGAAATGCACTGAACTTGAATTTAAACTTAGCATGTGTTCGCCAGAATTAGGGCCATTTTCTTGCTTCAATTTAACTTTATGCTTCAGCCACGAAACTTGCGTCGTGTAAATGGGCCTCGAAACACTGCCGCTGTACAATTTCTTCAAAAATTGGACGAGTTTTTGACGGGATTTGATGGTGATAGTCAGGATTTTTTTACGCTTATTACAAAGTTGTGTTCAGAGACAACGTCGTGTTCTTAAATTGGCGTAGTTTTGTGAAGTGAGTGATTGTGTTGGCGTACAATTACAAAATCATTCTAATAAAAGTGAAATTAGTGTGAAATACGTTGAGAATTTTATTGTGGTTATTCACCTCATAAAAGTAGTATCACGAAAATTGTCATTATATATTTGGCGCCAAACTCCTAAGATTTGCAGAATTAAAGAAAATTACTTAAGACGTGGCTGTATGGGCTTTATCCCTTTGTTCATACACAGGGAAAATTACTAAAAAAGTAATAGAAAATACAACATTTAATATTTTACAGTTGAATAGAGATGTATATAGTAGTCACGTAAGCCTGCGTGGAAAAATGTAATATACTGGGGTTCAACAAAAGAACCCTCTGAGATAGGTGCCTGGTTACTCTGGAGTCATAGGCAACGAAAAGGCCGATGACTTAGCCAGAACTGGGGCTCAGGTAACCGGTTACCGTCAGGCAGACCGTACGACCGTACGCCTGTTCGCCAACCCTGTGTCGTATATAAAAAAAGTAATGTATAAATCCGTGGTACTGACTCTCAGCGGCGTCCTCGACGGCGTGCTTGAGGTCGGTGGCTGCGAGCAGCTCGTCGATCAGCGAGTCGGGGTTGACGCGCGTGTTCTCCACGCGGCACGACGCCACGTGCTGGCAACACACACATTCACACATATATACTGTCTGTCTATACGTTTAGAAAGGCATGAGGATAGATAGCATCCTACGAAAGTTAACCGACGTTTATTTCAATTAGAAATAAAGAAAGAAAACGATGGAAAAATATATGCTCCAGGCGGGAATCGAACCAGCGTTTCCTGATTTCCGACCAGACGCGATTACCACTAGGCCACCGGAGCACTAGGTATAACCTGCTAATTTCTTCACCGCTTTTTTTCCTTTTGTAACGTTTTTATAGCAACTTTATCTCACCACTCATTGAAGTTTTTAACTTCCAGTTAAGGCGAGAAAAGCTATTTTAATCACATTTTAATATTTTTGATGCGTTTGATATTTGAAAAGAAAAAATATCAGGAGACGCGGGTTCGATTCCCACCTGGAGCATATATTTATTCATCGTGTTCTTTCTTTATTTGTAATTGTTACAATAAAGTAGGCGTTTAAACGCAACAAAAACATTTGTGAACCCCCCAAATGTGTGACGTCTCATACTTAGAAATTTTACATTTACAAATTGACGAATAGACGAAACACTTAGCATTTGAATTCACCGTGCGGATGTTGGGTCCAGATCGCATTGCAGAAAGGCGAGCCGAGAACAGTGCCTTGGACTTGTGACCCAGGTGTAGGTCAAAGGGGCTTATTCACTAACCATAGTTCAAATTTGGCATTTTAACACTAAGATGAAACTTACGACACTCCCACCCCTTGTCAAACAATGTCACACTTAGTCGACCCCTCCTCCCCTCTTAACTCGTGACGTACTTTATTGAGAAGACGTGAGTGGATGAAGGTAATATGTCGCATTTTCGAGTTTTAGTGTCTTTTTGTATAGATGATGTTGATATGTCGATACAAATTAACATTAAAACCATGTGGACTTTGAAACCATTATTTTAAGGCCTTGAATTAATGGTTTTAAAGTCCACAGTTAATTTGCATCGACATATCAACATCATCTACGCAAAAAAAACACCCAAACTCACCTTCATCCACTCACGTCTTCGATTATTTATAGTAGTATGTACTTAGGAATGGATAATGACCTGTGGGTCGTCCGGCGGGAGCGCGGGCGGCGGGGGCGGCGCCGGGGGCTGGGGGGGCGCGGGCGGCGCGGGGGGCCGGCGTCGGGCCCCCCGCGCGCGCTCCAGCGAGCCCCCCTCCGACGCCGACGCCGACGCCGTCAGCGAGCCCGACGACGGGTTCCTGCGACCACACACCACACACCACATGTACACCTCGCCACTAACTTTTAGTTCGCGGAACAACGCGGCATGGACGGTAGCTGCGGCCAGCTGCGCTATACTACGTGAAGCAACTTCAGAGCGAGGCCTTGGAAAACATTTCGAACAATTACACAGATAAAAAACAACATGCGCAGATGCGATATTTAGTCATTTTTTTTACTGCGCAGCTCTTATTCATATGTGTAATTATTCAAGATGTTTGCCGGGGCCTGTAACATTGGGCCTAATTCTGGCGAACACATGCTAAGTTTAAATTTAAGTTCAGTCTATTTCTTTCTCTCTGTAACAGTACCTACAATATTTCGAATTAAAATAAAGAACCCATCTAAGACTTTTCCACTGAGAAATAAATATTGTATAGTCGTAACAAACGGAATCCAGTATTAATTGTGCATTTTGTAAAAAATAATGTGCGTCGAGCTTCGGCAAAATCTGTGAGATTATCTCATCGTGGCGTTTCTGTCGGCCAATTCTGTGAAGTGATCTCAAATAGGAAACTAAATGAAAAAATAAATGGCTCACTTTTGAACAAAAAATATTTTTTTTAAATCAATCGTTCAATAAAATATCCATTGTTCTTAATACAAAGCTGGAATCGACGTCTCCAGGATTATACTGGATTCTGCGTCACACGCTTTCAGATTGATTCGTTCCGTTCAAAATGATGCAACTCTCGTATTGATTAATCCAAGACATCTTAGGAATATTCTTTGCTATTTTAAACTTTCAGATTTGGGCATACAAAGACAATCTTTTCACATGATAAAATATTAAAACAGCAACGACAAAATACCAAAGCTTTTATATAACCACATAGCGACAGCAAATCGTTTGATGTTTAAAACATTAAATATGAAGTGTTAAATGAAACACGTTAAACGAATGACTCTGTTTAAAGTTTAAACAGAACACCAACAGGACCAGTTACTTGGACAACATTCACAATGATGTTAGCTTTATAATCACTTAAGATGTGGAAATTCTACTCGCTACTATTCATGTCTGAACAATTAAAAATCCATTAAATTTTAATCATAATTTTCCGCGATATATTTCTTGAGGTATACAAAAAAACACCATAAAATACAGTAATCAATATCACCACAACTCGCTACGTGCGTATGACACACACACTGTCATAGCGCTTATTAATTAAAAATCGTGAATCTGTTTGTGAATATTTCGGACAAAATGATTCATAATAAAACAAAACAATAATATCAATAAAACATTAATTTCAAAAGCCCAAAGCAGTTATGCAAACACTCCGTCCAAACGGATAGATAAGTTTATGGAAAATGTACAAAATTTATTTATCTAATATTTTCAAGCGTTCTTCTTTACTAGAAGTCATGCACGCAATGTTATACTTTCATAGAAGATTTAATAATTACGGGTTTTAATAACGCTGTCACATACACCAATCCACCAACTTTAGAAAACACGAGGAAATTCACTATGTAGGTAGTAGATAAATCTAGAGATACTACGAGCAGGTACTGCGTCTGAATAATGATCACTTTAATTAATGTTCGAAACAAAATTGACGCGACCAAAGTAAATCAACTGTGGGGGTAATAAAACCCAAATTGAGATGTGGGAATTGTGCCCTGCGCCTGCGCAATTTTTTCTTCTGATGAATAAATTGAGGCCTTGTTTTCATGTACTTGTGACAGCAAAATTCACGCTATCCATTATTAAATCTTTGAAAAAATTCAAAATATTACAATGTTATGTGGTAAAGCCATGCTTCAAAAAGCATTTCGGTCCTGTAAGATATAAGTGAAAGTACAGCATGCATAATAAATGTTCACAGCGCATAATGTATTTAATATCAACAATAAAAAAACTACATCAAATATACATTTTAAAAATATCAGAAAATAAAAGTACGTAGAGTTAATTCCTAAATTTTAACATCCAAATTTTATCAAACATTTCAATCGAATTACAATAAAAGCAATAAATAAAGCCTAATATTTACGATTTAATAATCAAACATTAAGCGTTTATCAACAACATACTTCATTGGATTTTGTATATCCTGTTGATAATATTCATCACTATCAAATACTAACATAATAAAACAATAACACGACATACATTAGCACATCTCGCCATGACGCACTGTCGGATCTATTTATTATTTTCGATGATTAGAAATGCAACAAGCATGCAATTTTTGGAAAAATAATAGGAATCCATCTTGAAATTACTTATAAATGACGATGATTTTATCTAAATCAACGTTTTTTTTAGCAGGTTAGATTAGCTCTTGGCTCTCATCTCTTGTGATGGTAAGTGACGATAAGACCAAAGATGGAAGCGAGCTACACCTGGATTCCTCGACCACAGAGCAACTGGCTATCTTACCTCCAACTGCCGGAACACAACATTGGTGTTAACATTATTGTTATGGCGGCAGACTTAGGTAAGAAGGTGGTAGCTAGCCAGGCGGACTTAGAAAAGCCCTACCACCAACCACAAAAAGCGGAAAATTTCTGCATGTATTACAAGGATTTTTAGTAATTTCATCAATTTTTTCAATTTCATATTATTTTTCCATACATTGCATGTATTGTGTGACGAGAGACAAGCCACAAAGGAGATGTTTCATATCCGGCCAAGTAGTATACACTATCTATATATATGTATCTCAAAAAATCAGGTAAAATCTCCTGAATCAGTTTCAGTGAAAGTATGTTTGTAAATAAGTTGAAAATTTTGGTAGATTTCACTGTTATTCAATATGGCAATAGGTCGGGCGACGTAGAAGTCAACTAAAAGTCACCAAAGTGACATAGGCGCCATTATGCCGAATATTTGACTGTGTTGCAGTTTCTTCTATAAAAATTCTTTCTTTGTACCACGCAACAAATCCAATAAAAAGAAAACGGCCAATTGAACATTGTTCCGCGTATTTCTACCTAGTTTTCAGTGTAGTGTACAAATACCTGGCCGGGTCTATATAAATTTTTGGAACATTTCTTTTAAGTATCGGCAGTGCGCCAGTGGCGGTATGCCGTTACTGTTCAGCGAGTTGAGCGGTAGTACTGACAGCGCGGAGGCGGGGCGTCGCGGCAGCGAGGCGTCACGCCGCGGCGCGCACTCGCGGCACACGCCCTCGCCGCGCCTACCACACACCACACGTCATCACACGTCACCATACGTCACCATACGTCACCATACCGTGCGTAACGCGCACGCTGGTGCGAGACAAATTATGCCTCGATACGTTTAAATACGTGTCTTTTTAGATTTTACAAAAAATGTTATTGTAATAATAAAATGTTCTTAATTTATTTTCCGTCAACTTTAGTCGATTAGTAAACTTGTGAGATTAACACATATTTTAAAATTAAGTATCGTCACCAGAATCAGAATTAAATTCGAAGCCATCATATAAGTTACGGCTATAGTGACAATGCGGGTAATTACAGTTTATTATAGTAAACTTAATTTAACTTTTGCGTTACTAAATGTTATGCTAAAAACATAATTGAATTCTAATTGTCGCGATAGTGCGTATATTACATCCGTAATTTGGAAACACAAATAAAATACAAACAATGCCAATTCATTTTATTCCCATCTTACATCTTCTAAAACATTTGATAACAATCGTTTGCCAACTGAAAACATTTTGATCCATGTTAATAACTTAAATTACACTTAATGTTAGATCACCACAACCTTAACAATGAACCCATCAATCCACCGTGAGCGCGGCCGACCCATGCAAACAAAATCCAAAATGAAAACAGAAAGGAGAGGTGATAGCCAGAAACAGAACAAACGGCAGAGCGGGGCGGGGTGAGCGGGGCGGGGCGGGGCGGGGCGGGGCGGGGCGGGTCGGGGCGGGGCGGGGCGTGCTCACCTGTGCTCGCAGGCGCTGAGCCGCGCGGCGGGCGGCGCGGGCAGCGGCGTGGAGGTCAGCGGAGGCTGGCTGCGTGCGTGCAGGCGGCGCACGTCCACGCGGCCCGCGCCCGCGCCCGCCTCCACCTCCGCCTCCGCCTCCGCCTCCGCCGGGATGCAGTAGAACTCGTCCTCGAGGCAGCCCGCCAGCCGCGACGCCGCCGACGCCAGCGAGCTCTTGCGGTGCGCCAGCGGCGTCAGGAACGGAAAGTTGTTGAACAGATCCTCGCTGCGCTTGCTCCTGTCGAGCGCGGCCGGGATGGTTGTGAGCGACTTCTGCTTGCACACTTGGTAGGGGCGCCGCTCGTAGCACGGCTCGAGCGTGGAGTCGGGCGTGCGGTACTCGTCGCTGGCGGGCGACCACGCGTCGTGGCGCGGGATCACGTCCGGCGCGGCCAGCGAGCCGTTGGCCGTCACGTACAGGTCCGAGCTCTCGCTCACGACCGTCTTCTCGAGCAGCAGTTTCGCGAGCCGTTTGCTCTGGGAGGGGACGTAGAGGGCGGTGGTGGTGGTGGTGGTGCGCTCCACACGGACGCTGGGGGAGGGGCGGGCCGAAAAAAACAAATAATTAATAAAGCGGCCCGGGGCCGGGCGCGAACGGGCCGAACTAAAATGTAACGGGTTAGTGACGTGCGTGGGGTTAGCCGCGGCGGACGTAGCTCCGGCATAGTGATATGTACAGCGAGGCTGGCGGGCTCACCTGTGGTGCGCGCGCGCGTCGGCCGGCTCGCCCTCCGAGCTCTGCCGCGAGTGCGCCGACGCGCCCGACGCGGAGCTGCCGTACCCCGAAGCCTGGCAACAACAAACCTTATTATATTTTATTTTCTGCAATAGGGTAGTTGACAACTTTTTTGTTATTTTATAAATAAGAAATTTAAAACATTGCAAAAGAAATAGTATGTTTAAAATCAATAGTTTCAAAGATACAATGATATGATTGGTACGTTGCAGCGCATCGTCTGAAAACGCTCCATATAAAATCTGCGGAACAGATATCGTCACCTGTTGCTATACTACTAAAAGAAATATGGGCATATTGACAAAATTAATAATAACTTTGTAAAATACATGTTTTTATTCATAGTTGTAATAATAGCTGTTTTAATTGATGTAAACAATCTAATATCATTATAATTTTTGGAAAAAAAGTTACTATTTTTATAAATTGTCTTAACTAAACCGTACAATTTCAACAAAATTCCATTACTTTTAAGTTTGACTGTTTTTATTGGTAAAAGAGCGCCATATTCAAACTTGGCCAACATCCCTAATACCTTTAGTTAGTTCAACAATCAGTTAAAGTTTCTTGCCATTAAATGAAAGGCAAACATTTCAAAGATATACAGAATGCTTACTTTACTGCTCATGTCGCCGGAGGTGTTGGAGGAGTTACGAGAATGCGTGTGTTGCTGCTGGAGACACGTGCAACCTGACCCTGGAAACGCAAGAAAAGAAAGTTATGCATTGTATAAAAATAGGGTGGATATATACTGTTGTTGAGTCAGTGTAATATATTACCTGGCTGTTCGGTGAGGGTGGTGGACTGGGGCGGCTCCTCCGTCTCGGGTGAAGGTAGCTCGCACGAGGGCAGCGACGACAACGGCTGGGAATGACTACCCTCTGGAATAGCAAAGCAACTGGTTTCAATCAACTTACCTAATAACTAATAATTATATTAAACGATTTTACTAAAATATTTCTATGTTCAGAACTAGACGACAAACAAGCTAACGGGCTACCTGGTGATACTATCTATCGCCGATAGACACCTGGAATAATAATGAAAAATTACTTGAGGCCTGAGATGGGACGCCTTCTATGCCCAGTAATTACCTCAATGGGTACCCTTAAGAAAAGCGGTGGTACATACGTACATACCCAGACCCTACATACTGGTCTACCACCTGTATGAGAAAGTACAAAGGTAGACTGTCAGAAATGATTAGCTTAGCACAGTTCGACGATTCAAAAGTGCTTCTCAAGGGGTCTAACTGAATAAAGGTATATTCATTTCCGTCTTTGGCTGGCGTAGCTCGACTGGTTGGTTGCCTTGATCTTACCGTAGTTCTTCTTCTTGGTGAGGGAACCGAAGCCGGAGCTGGCCGTGGAGGAGGCGGCGTCGTCGTCGGGCGGCGCGCTCTCCGACCCACTGTCGCCGCCTTTCGTCTCCGGCGCCTCTTTCTTGCGTTCCGGCCTGAAACCAAAATGTTTAGTGAAAACTATGACAAATTCATAACGTAGGTACTTTAAGGAGTATTTGAAGAAGCGATCACGCTTTCGGACTATCCTTTTCTTGACTGACTGTTGCTGTTGGCTGCAGATGGCATTTACAGCGTGACCTGGGCTTTGGGGAGGCGGGAACCTTGGTGAGTCCTCAAGCCTTAAGGGCGAATAGCCTCCGGAGGCATTCTAGTCGACTGGCATCGCCTCCCGGGGAGGTATCTCGCTGTCGTTTAGTCTTCAGGGCGCGAGCCATAATCATAAAGGATATTATGAGACATTATTATCCCGTCAAGTAATTTTTTACGTATTGGCTATATTAAATTTGCAAATTAGTATATTTTCGGTATTTACTGGATTTATACTTTTAGGTTGATATATTTGGTAAAAAATAGCCAAGTCAAATCTTGAGCTTCAATTTCATCCCGGGTGAACACAACTTGGCACCCATATAGATCTCGATTCTTTTGTCGGTAAAGTCGAAAAACGACGCATTATTCAATATTGAACTTGGCTCTTATTTTATTTCACACTTGTTTTTAATAGAATATCATTAATTTTTGTAAAGTAATTATTAATCACATTTTAATGTTTACTTTATTTTTAATTCCAAGCGGGTATCGAACCCGCGTCTACTTGAGTCCGGCCAGACGCGATCACCACTATGCCACCGGAGTACTAGGTGTAACCTACCAATTTCTTCACCGCTTTCAACCCATTTTTAAGTTTTTATAGCAACGTTTATCTTACCACTCATTGAAGTTAACACCTCTAGTGATCCGAAAGAATAGGTACTTTTACAAGCATTTTAAAACTTTCAGTAAAGATGAGAAAAGCCATCATAATCAAATTTTAATGTTTGATTTAGTGCATTTATACTGGGTTAGGTTTTTGATGAGTGACTCAATCAGTCATAACAATGCTGGTTTTTAAACGTTAATATTACAAAGACCGTCTTGGTACAAATTGTTTGGATTTACGTTTTGTATTTATACATTAATGTTTTTTAATTTGTACCAAATATTTATTCTATTCTATTCTAATTCCGTTTGAGCTAAATTAATGAAATTTAAAATTCTACACAAGCTAGGTGGTAGGCCCGTATGTAGGGTCGTCTGGGTAGGTACTACCGCCTTTCTTATTTCAGCCGTGAAACAGTTCGCTGTGTTTCGGATTGAAGGGAAAGGTAGCCAGTATAATTACTGGGCATGGCATTTCATCTTAGACCCAGGATGGTAACGCACCTGCAATATTAAGTAATTTTTCCTTGTTATTGCAGGTGTCTATAGGCGGCCGTCAGCTTGTTTGTCGTCTAGTTGTATAAAAAAAAGCTAGGGGGGGGCCTTAATAAATGTGCCAAATCATGTATGTAGATAAAACAGTTTACGAGTTGTTAAAGGGTCAAAAGTAGCTCGAAATGGTTCGTGTAATGTTACACGCGGCGCGTTGCCAGTTCCTTTGTTTTGAACTTGGCTGGGCTCGCTGCCGCATGTTTAGATACCCCAGATGGATTATTAAAATCGTATAATCTTAACTGTCAGTTTAATTGATTATGAATCGGTGTAGTATTAATTACTCACAGAAATTATTTTACAATTATAATTTCTTTTGTTATCTTATTAATAAATCCTTGAATACGCTTGGGTTGTTTTTACCAATACAAATATTGAGGAAAATCTCGCCTTTTCCGCTTTTCGTATTACGGCACTTCACAAATACCTTTTTTTCATAGATGTCATCAGCGCCTAGCACATTAAAATACGAGTCAATACGTCTATGCCTGCCTACATGTACGTATGACCAGTGTGGGTTGATGTTCTTCACTAACTGTGGTTCAGTTTAAGTTAAAACTACCATTAAATATAACGGAACAGGTAACTTCTTTGTTATGAGCAATGACCATGACTATAAAGGTTATTCACCATAATAATCATCATCATCATCTAATTACTAAATTATTTTACCACATTGGGCTGACTGGAAGAGATCTCTAATAGAGATAAGTCCACCCTTGCTCACAAATTGTAAATTTCAAATTTATGTATAATGTCTAAAGTGCAATAAAGAATATATATATAATAATTTTAATTGGCTTAAAATCACTAGGGTAAGTCTCGTAACCTTTAGTTACCAATTCTCCCGATGAGTTTTGAGGCCACTCATTTTGTATAAATCAATAATCAAACTTACACTTTGAAGAGTGGATCCCCCGAGATCATGTTCATCTTGATGCGCAGCCGCAGCACGGAGTTGTCCTGGCGGCGGCGCATGTCGTAACCCTCGAGCAAGCAGCGCCGGGTGGTCTCGCCCGCGCCCGCCAACTCCGCCAGGTTCACGTCGCAGAAACCCAGCTTTTGGTGGGAGCGACCACCTGAAAGGAAGCAGGATCTAAATTAAATTTCGACAACGCGCTAGTGGTATACCTGGAGTTGCAAGCGTCCATAGGCCGCTATCGGGTGAGTTGTATACTTAATTGTAACCTTAGTGGCATAAAAATACACTTTGAAACTGTATTATGGACTTTCTCCATTAATATCTAGATCTACCCAAGGGATATAGTAAAGTTTTGTATTAACTTACATCGTAGTAAAAAAACAACACTTGATTGCGATTCTCTATGGTCACCATATCATAAGTCAACCATTTCTTGGTAACAGAAGAGGTAGAATCTTTATGACCATAGGCTTTTGGCTTACCATTACATTAAAACAATTTATTTACAAGAAGTTAAACCAGGCAGGCAAGGCGCGTTATTATCATCATAATACGTGGTTTAAATTTAGACCTGGTATAAAACAGGCTGTCTCATTTTGTAAACAAAGCCAAATAGAGACGACATTACCTATTTACTCAAAAAAATATCTTAACTAGAAAAATTTCACGTCCTGAGGCGGGACTGCTCTAACCATCTGAGCTATTCAGGACTTGGGTTAACCCTGTGAAATTCTTCTAGTCTATCTGTATTTCATTACCTACATATGTTTAAACTACAAGGTGTTACTTCAGACCACGTAACTTGACATAAGGCGGAAAATGTTAGTGTTAACTAGAACGATATCATCTCTTTGACAATAATGTCCGTTTCATTTGTCTCTTTCTATCTCCTTTAGATAGACTGAGCTAAAAATCACTAAGAGACTATTAACGCTAAGAAATATTAGTAGAAATAAGCAATAAAATTAAGTTCATCTACAGATGAGTAAAAAGCAACTTTCGCCATGGTCGATCCCGGGATGGGTCAATGAAAGTTTGTTATCTCCTCCGAGCTTCGGAAGGCACGTTAAGGCGTTGGTCCCGGTTGTTCCTGCAACCGCTTTAACCCACCGGCCCGCATTGAGCCAGCGTGGTGGTGTTATGGCCCAAAACTCCTCATGTGTTTCTCCCATGTAGGAAGGCCTATGCCCAGCAGTGGGACGTATATAGGCTGGTGATGATGATGATGATGAGTAGCCGAATAACATAAATGAAGAAGGATTCAAGCCAGCATTAGCGAAACTCTGAAATAAGTTCCATCTGCTTTAACGTTCCATTTAAAAATAGTGCGAATTAGGCTAAGGACGTTGCACAATGCGAACGATTCACAATAATTCTGGAACGGTTAGTTTAACTACGTTTTGATTGCTAACAAGACGAAACAATAAGTCCAACAGCTCCGGGCCGCCGACAATATCACTCAAACGGTGCAAACAAAAGATTGCCTTGTCCGTTTAAGTACTTTAAACCCGGACTTTATTAGGAACATAAACGAGGCACTTAACTTAGTATTTTTCGATAGTTTAATTTGGGTCTGGTGGGAAATTTCGTGAAAAAAGTTGGCAAGTGTCCAAACCATTTATCAGTTAAATATTTTCTGATTACTGCATCTTATGTTAACAGCATATCAAGTGTGATAGTTGCTCTAGGAAAGCCGCCTCTATTACGAACGCAGCAAAGGCGGTCTCAAGGTCAAACTGTTACGCTTGATGTGCTGTCAATTGTACCTAAATATTTTTTGCGATATAAAATTTACAAAAGCTTTTTATATGGGGTGAAGTATGCTTCATGTCAAGTGAATGACCTCAGATCTAGAAGTGGACTGGGGCTAGAAATTTTCTGATCGGTTTGGTTGGGTCTAGGGCTTTTCTAATTCCACCTGGCTAGCATCACCATTTTACGTAAGTCTGCCGCCATAATAATAATGTTAACACCATCTGTGGTGGTTGAGGATCCGGGTGTAGCTCGCTTCCATCATCGGCCTTACCATCAGGTGAGATGACGGCCAAGATCTAACCCGATAAGAGTGAAAAAAAATATATATAGAAAAGTTGTCGAGTCATCGTGCCGGTTTTAATGGATTTAAAAATGGTATGCCTACAGCAAGTGCAAGTTGCGTCACTCGTGAATTTACTAGCACATTACAGTGAATAACGGCCCGAGTCCCGCGCTAGTTTTTAACGCCCACACCAAACACCCGGAGCGATCTCCGCCGAACACTTTGCATATTCAGTAAGCTAAGCTTTGATGAAGTTTGTAAAGAAGTTGGGAAAAACCCCATCACTAATCAGTGGTGTACAATCGTATAGCGTACTAAAAAAGGACATTAGGTTTTCCGACCCTACATCTGATTGGTGGATCACCTAATCACAGCCTCTACTTATTATATTATATTAGCCTTTATTGCCAACTCAGATACAATGTTTGATTTAAACTATTTAATACATATGACACATCTGTCATCGAATTGTCGGCGTGTCCTTTCGACACAAAGGCCTCCTCCAGCTTTTTCCATTCTTCTCTTATCAATGCAGTTCTATGCCACAAAGGGCCTGCTATTTTATTTATATCGTCCGACTGTCGCTTTCTTTGTCTCCCTCTTTTCCTGTTGGTTTGGAATCTAGGGGTCCACACGGTTATGTCATCTGTCCACTTATGTATACTTTCTCTATACAATCACAGCCTCTACTAAAGATCTATAAATCTGAATTGAGATTGAACAACTACCAAACGGTTCCCTGTTGGCGTGTTGTGTGTTAGAAAGCATTTCATTTCATTAAACAGGACACTGTCTTGAAGCTGTTCTGATGATTTTATAACCAGCAGTTACCAAAGATTCATAAAATAACGCTATTGCAAAAAAATGAGGACAAGAACTTGAAAGTAATTAATAGCTGGAAATCATAGTCGTTGCTTGTCAGCTGTGCCTGTCAGTCAACAACCCCCTCTGACCTGTGGCCCTTTTGCATTAGGTACTATTGATACGTTTGTAGTATATGATTGTGTGTGCAATGCAAAATAAATGATGATATTAGACATTAGGTAAAGTGTACAGACCCTTGCACTCCTTCCGCACGGAGACGCGCATGTGCGCTGGCTCGAGGACGCCCGTGTTCGCGTTGGCGCACATCTTGCACACGAACGAGAACTGAGCGTTCCACCGCACGGCGTGGTTGCGCACCTCCTCCCTGAAGACAAAGGACTATCGCATAATACATACGGTAACAACACCAGGGAACTTTCCTATAAAATACTATGTTAGGAGAGATGATGAAAATAAATATTAAGTAATAGAACGAGATTGGTATCATCTATGTTTCGCACGATTTTTCGATGAGAGAATCGTTCTTTGTCTTCTTTAGATCACTTTCACAATACGTACGGAAAATAATACACATATAATTGGGTTATTTGCTTTACAAGTTTTGTTGTAACTTGTTAAGTTAACTGTGGTTTACAATGCCAAAATTTTTATTTCCATAGTACATTTTTTACAGAAGCTCTTAACAGATTTTCAAACTGAGAATATATTTTTTCTGGATTGTAGTATCAGAATTTGAGAAGCTAGTATCATTCACAAGACTAAATAGAATTAACAGCATGAAAAAAGAAACAAAATCCGCAGTTCGACAAATTAAACAAACTTATAGAAAAAGGTTGAGATTAAAAGTAGACAAGTATTTTTAAATTTGTGTGATAGGTATTCTAATGACTATTTATATCAATATTTTACTTAATAGATTAGGTACCTAGACAGGTGGCCGCCCACGTCCAGGTGTCGAGGCACCCGGCTAAAGCAGATGCTTGCAACGCAACAGCTCACGGTAATACGTGATCACAATTACAACATTTTTGAAGTGTTCATGTACTTGCGTTATACGCAACGAAATATACTTTCTGAAAGAATGAGATGAAGGAAAAGGGTAGGGCAGGAGCGTGAGCTGTAAACGGGAAACGAGGGTTGCAAGGAGAAGGTGCAACCAAGGGAGTTCCAGCATCCAGCCCCAGGCAGGACATGATTATTTCTGGGATCGATATTTTTCTACGTAACTGAGCGAATTAAAGTAAAGGAAAATCAGCAGAAATGGCATAGAGATTCACTCGCCTTATTCTATGCTATTATTAGTAGTCTATTATAGAAATGAACTAATGAATTACGATATTATCAGTGTCATATAAAATAAGTATCTATATCTTGATTTATCATGACTTGCAAGAGGATCCTCATTGAGAACTTGTACAAATTATCATCAAAATGACCATTATCGCATATCTATATTATATCTAGAACCTTCAGTCGACTGCCCGTTATAATCATCTAAATAATAACACACATAAATGATAACACTATTATTGCCAGACAATAGTGATGAGATGAATCATTGTTTAGGAGACAGACCAACAAAAGTTTATAATATAATGTATATTTATTTATGCAACCAGATTCTACTATCTATAGTAGAAGAGAGGTAAGAAAGGGCTATTAATCCTTCAACGCCAGACGCCATAAATGTATGACATAGATAGACAATTAAAATTTATTTGTGTCAGGTGTGTCGGGCTCGGAATGGAGTTGACTGTGTTTATCAGTGTGGTCTGCATGCAACCAGATAGACTTCTTTGGTAAAGCAATTCCCTCTTGTTGTTTCTTAGACGTGTTTACGGACGTCCTATCATCATGCCACTGATGCGCTTGTTTGCTATGCTTAAAATAATCTAAGAAGACAAGATAGTGATCTTTGATATACACATTTAGACTATAATTATATTTCCCTTGTCTTTGTTTCCACAAACAAAGGGTATTTAAGACTCATATAAAATTAGTCAACAACAAAGGGCAATAGAAGTCTGGAATGAATATTGCTTTGTTTTATTTTAGGAACGAAAGGTACACATTCATTCCATCATATCACAACAATCACTACACTACAACATTTAATTTTCCTTTGACTAAAACAGTATTAACACTAAGTTAAGATTCTTTATAGAATGCATTTACACAATTAGATCTTATCTCCGTGTGGTGGGGCGGGCGGTCTCTTGGCTGTTAGGCCTCCAGCCTATTGTGTCTTTCTAAGTGGTTTTACGTGCCAGATTCAATCTGCTACGGGTTACCGCGTCTCGATGCATATGTAATCACATTAGCAACACTTTAGATTGTTCAATGGATAAATAATAATATCGAAAATATAAGTTTCAGAGCTAAAATGAGACGCGTAAGTTACTAATGAGGTTGATAATGAATCAGTTTATTCGGGCATGGACCACTGGGTTACATGACCTGACAGCATATGGGATTCGCACGGACCCGGCGGCCATATGACGCTATAGAGCCGTGGGAACCGGCTCTATATAATACGGAACATAAAGTACTTATTTATTTATAGTTAGGGACAGTACACAGCTCAAATAAATCATATTTACAATTTGATGTAGGTTGTTTTGTTATATCTATTAGATATATGGTGGCCTGGTGGCTGGAAGTAGCACTGTCTTGATATAAAACTAGGCTGAGGTACAACGAAGCAGCAGTATTAGTTTAAGTTATAATAGGGAAGTAGCGGACAGCAGCGGGAAGGTAGAAGTGACACTGAAAACGGACGCACCCACGGTTGAAGTCTAATTTATTGTTATTAATTTGTTCATGTTTTTTAATTATGGAAGTAGTAGTCTTATATACACATTAATTCTCTTATAGGTGTAAACTGCCCAATATGCATATTTCTGGAAAGTAGGTTGCTTGAGTTGCCAATACAAGAGCCTCATTCACTGCTGGCTGAGTGCTGACTACGCAGCCGCACGCAGAGTACAATATTCTGCTACTAACTCGAACTTATGCTAATAATACCCCAAAGGTTAGAATGTCACAAATACCTACACATGATAAATTGTTCGCTGAAGAATTACCTGGTAGTATATAAACACAATAGAGATTGATTTAACGAGCTCTTTCTTATCGAACAAATAAAAACGCCGATTACAACCAATTCCTCCAGATATCTAACCTGAAATTGGTTGATTCTAAAGTCAGACATCGTAATGGGCTGTCATAATTTATTTATTATGTATTTACGCTTAGCCTACAAAAACACATCGTGGTATCCGTCTTTAGAGTAAAGGACCGTGACCGTGATCTCATAAAAGTTTAGGAATAATTTAAAGAGTACCTCTGGGCAATATCGTTCGGTTCAATTACCAATACCTACGGTTATTGCACTGACCGTCACGTTATTAATCTATGCCGGCACGGCGGCTTCCTCAGTTCTCTCACACTATTTTTATAACGTTAATCCAAAATATACCGTTTTTATCACCTATATTACAAGATTCAAGCTCGCGCGCGGAGAATTCTATAAGTAGGTGTAATTAATACTCATCATAAAATAGCGGAGTTGAAAATCACTAAAATGTTTACGTCCTTAAACTATCTATAAAAAGTTAGACATACATAAGTTTTATAGACGACAGCACGTCAAGTGTAGCAGTTGATCTACGAAAGCCGCCTCTATTACGAACGGAGTAAGGGCAAGATCGAACTGTAACGCTTGATGTGCTGTCGACTGTACAACGGCATGGCAACAACATCCAGCGACGTCCAACGTCTGCCGCAGCTGTACAAATGTTGCACAATACGTCATCAGACGTCTACGTCTGTTGAGCTATTTTTTGTTTATCACACGTCTCTAGTGATTCTTGACAACAACCAAACCTAATTATACGACGTTGAATAGAGTCGGAATTGTTTATGTTCGCATAGCACCCTGTCTTAGTGGGACACCGTGAATAATGAACGTCTGCCCCATTTTTGGCGCAATGTGCCCGATTGTGGTGACCGCGCGGGACACGCACTTCCGGACCCTAACGAGGTCCGCTCATGAAATATCGGACACTCATTGATTTTCTACGGATCGGACAGTGCTAACACTTTTGTTTCAAACAGATGAAAAAGAACGAAGTGATATTGTTTAAACTGTATTTTGACATGACAGTAAATGTCTGACCCTGTCTCGATGGGGGCAAGAACCCTTGCCGTCAATAATATGTATTGTTTCGTCGAAGAGTTCTGATGATAGACGATGCAGCCACAATGTTGTCAAATAAAAAATCGTTACTCATTATTATCATCACTATGTACGTTCATCCCACCACTTACAGACAGAATGTGACAAGAGCACAGGGGACTTCCTTCCTACATGGGAGATATACAAGAGAAGTTTGGGTCATAACACCACCACGCGGACCTAAAGCGGTTTGGTGGGTCAAAGCGGTTGCAGGAGCAACGGGGACGGTGACCCATCCCGAGATCGACCATTGCAAAAGTTGCTTTATTTTCGATCGGGACCAACAACTGGGCTTAAAGTACCGTTCGAAGCACGAAGGAGCTCGGGATTACAAAGTTTTGATTGACCCATCCTGAGATCGATCATGGCGAAAGTTGCTTTGTTTTCGTAATCTAAGCCGGAGTGCTCAAACCAGTACGACACCGACCTCACCAAGTCTGTTGGTTGGTATAGCCAACAATCATTGCTTCTCAATCATTGGGCATCACAGCTTGACTTGTGATGTTTGTCTCATTTTGTTTTCTAGATCTCCCGCGAGTCACCAAGTTAAAAATGGTTAAATAAACACAATCATAATAATGTTGCACTGCTTGTGTCTGCATGCGCTTGGGTCGCCCGCACCGACACGTCACCGCCATCGCCCGGTGCCGTTACGCTGCGATAGTTTTGCGTGATATGGAAAGCCAGACGCACAAGGCAATGCGGTACGACAGGGTCGACTTCCACGGGAAAGCTAACAATAATCATGACTGTATAACAAACGAAATTATTATAATTTCATCATATCAGCCTATGATGTCCATTGCTGAACAAAGACATCCCCCATCGATTTCCATAACCGGAACGGTTCTGCCCAGCCTGAGTCCAACGGCTCCTAGTGACGCTGACCAGATCATCTGATCATTTAGTGGGACTAGTGGGAGATGTACTTTGCACTTTCCTGTACGTGGTCGCCATGCTAAAACTTTAACGCCCCATCGGCTGTCCGTTCTGCGTAAAATGTGCCCTGCCAACAAAAGCTCATGTCGTTTGAATAAAAAATAATGAGTGATGACGTCACGGAGTCACCATAATCGATCAACAAACGCTTAATTAATAAACATGACTTCATATTTAAATTATTACTTGTCTCACGCGAGCTTCACAAATATTGACGTTGTTAGGTGTTTGCTTGATTCGAAATTAGTTTTTGTTTGTTAGAACATCTCCTTCTTGACAGTTAACTCATGGTAAGCAATCTACTACAGACCATTGCGATAGCGTAGTGAGCAATAGAAGTTAGTTACAGGGAAATCAGGGAGTGGACAGGAATCTTGACCGTGAGAGGTTCCGTCTGTTTCAACATACGGAAAATTTCAGACTCACTAGGATACTTGGAGATTTGAATATAAATAATTAAATCAATAACTGATCGCGTCGCTCCGTTCTAGCTTACAGTGTACGTCTCAAAGAAAGTCATCGAGCGAGGGAGCTCACACCATAGTTCACTGCACACGCCACGCGGCGCTGCCTAACAGCCGTGACGAAATGTAGGGGTCGCCTTGAGTCGACAGGTGCCCCAGGCCATTTTTTCAAAATGCTATCTGTAGCGTAGAGATGATAAAGTCTATTTTTATTTAAACTAAATACACCAACATATTGATCAAACATCAAAATATTACTTGAACTAAGTCCATGTGCACCTACATTCTAATCAGAATCAAGATATTGTTACTACGCTTTATCGCACACCTACATTAAAAACTAGATTTCAATATAAGTAGGTATAAATATTGATTTGATTCTGAATATAACTGATATGATAACATCTGAGAAAAAATACATTTGTTTTATCTGGGTTTTGACGCAAAAGATAACTCTCCAATATGCACACCATTTTAGAATAATAATATAATATTTGATGCAAAACACTTGTATATTGAGTAAATAAGATCATGCGTAACCAATTGGGTAGACCATTCAACATACACCAAAAAATCAAAGTTTTAATTGGTCTTGAGTATTGAACCAGCCCTCGTGTTTTCTAGTTACGAAATTGATAGCAGTCACTTTCAATTTGACTTAGGCCAACGATGGAAATAACACATAATGTCAAATTCGACAGAATACGAAAGAGGCTGGAGCTACAAAATGAGCTCACAGGTAACGTTAAATTGAATTAAAATTTACAAACAAAACAAATGACAACTCGACCACATTTTTGCCTTACTAGTAGTGCACCAGATTCCAGAAAAACGACATGTTTAGCTCAATAAAGGGAGCAAGGTCGCCAGTACAACGGGAATGGCGACACATACGGCATCGGGTGTCACCACGACACACCAGATGGCTGCTAGGTATGTATTGCAGATGGTCTGCACTGTGATGTCACACAGGCTACTGCAGCACAAAACTATTGAGTAAACTGTTTCAATTTAGGAGCGGATCAAAGTGAATAAAATACATAAAAAAGGAAGAGGATAATCAATGGTTGCCAAATTTTGCAAGTCTTTGGATTACTTGGACAGGAACAGAAAAGTACGAAAAGGGAACTTTCCAAATCCAAACTATTTCGATTGGACAGTGACGTTGGTGAATGTTGTTCTGACGTCACAAAGATGCCGTTGAGCCGATTAGTGGAGCTACTAATGCTTTATGAAGGACACCATCGTGTAATTATGCATAAGACGCTTACACAACCGACTAACTGATAAACATGCGGGTAATATATATACAACGAGTTCCTCGAGCTACCAGAAGGTCGGAATGCTCGCTACAAATAGAAGAATTAAGCTTGCTGGCAGCAGCGATAAGGATGTCCTTATTAATTATTGTTAATTGGTTGCTACTAGTAATTAAATAAAAACACAGACAGTTTATATTATTATCAGTATATTTTAGAAACTTTGATTCTAAATTTACTTGAATTTATTTGTAAATATATCCACGATTCATTTCTTTCACAGCCGTTGAGCCGCTCAAGCCGACGTCAGTTAGATGGAGTTTGCTAGTTCGCGTATTTACAATCGCAACATTTCCGGGGAAAAGTTTGGCGGCATCGACATTTCCTCTCGAGTGTTGGTGTGAGCTGGCAGCGAGCCGACATAGCGACCGCTGTCTTTGGGTAGCGGTGTCACTCATCTCGCTCTACAACGCATTAAAATTCACATGCATATTAAATAAATTCAAATAGGTTCAACAGACACTCGAATCGATTGATGTTGTAACTGTAAACTGTAAAGCAAAAGTAATAAACATCGAAACGAATATTTCGACATAGTTTATGAGATCACTGCACGGTTTTGTTTACCTATAACAAAACAAACACCGCTTGTGCACGGTAAATAGTGCTTGGTTTCGCGAATCATAAAGCGTTTGGAATGGGGTCGTAGCACCCGCCGCTAGGAAGCGGTACGGATGTGCTGCGTAAATTGTTTTATTGGTGCGCTGCGCCCGCGCAGACCTGTTGCAACTGGGACCACCATACCAGACCCCTACCTTTTCCTTATTACTGCGCTATCTGACTATATTATGACATGCACTTCCTGATGTAGCTCCAAATATGTAAACAAGCGAGATGGCATGTGGGTGGTCGACTCTGCCAACCGTGAGATTCGTGTATAGTTACAAAATTTCGGTTAGATTCATTTAGCTCATCTCTCTATCAGGATAAATGGTTAGGAGTGTATTAAGGAGTCGAGCGAGTGTGTTGACGTTATATTTGAGTTATGGCTAGTGGCCAGCCTGGGGATGTTTGCATTGCTTCTGATGAGTTATGCCGAAATGCGCTGCACACAATAAAGTTTACAAATTGGGAACGCTCTCGAGTAAAATTTACAAACAACCTTTGAGAGTACCTATGTTACGAATTCGAATGCACGTCACTATTGATAGTTACACATCTCAAGAGCTACAAATCATTGCTTGGATTCTGAGTTTAGCGCAACAGCAATCCCGGCAATAAGACATTTGTTACACAAATGCCAAAAGTGCCAGCTTCACAATAAATGATCAGTGTCGTCATATCAATAATGTTAAACTTAATATGTCATCCAAAAACTTCTCTATTGTAACAAAAGCACGCGACCTTCTAGCGTAACAGGGAAGACTTCATTAAAATAGATTTACTGCCGTACTCATAAAATACCAGCAGATTTTATAAAAATAACAAACCACAAGTCTTGGACTATCCGATCGGATTATTCTTTATTTAGTAAGACTTCAAAACAAGATTAAACTAGAAACGCCAGATGATGACAAAAGGAACTGTTTTATGTTACCTGAACATGCAATTAAGAATTTATTGATTATAATTCATATTATGTTTATTTAGTATAGCCAAAACAAAACATAAAGATTAGTCTAGATTTACTATCAAAATGAAGGTAACTAAACTTAGTAACCTTTGTGATTGATATTCGTTAAATTAGCGAACATTTTAACGAATATCAATCACAAAGGTTTCTAAGTTTAGTTTAGTCCCATCCCAGTTCATAAAATAATTTATTAAGGTACCTATTAAAAATTACAAACACACGCTTGAGCATCGTCAATGAAATAACATAAAATAAGAATACGCGTGAATCTTCAAAACAAGCAACAAGACTTGAAATGCCTATAGCCTATTCTATAATAATATGAAATGTTAGGGAACTCGGAGTATGTTTCAACTGTATGGAACCCAATGTATTCAAAGTATATCAACATTCTTGAGGGTATTCAAAATAAATTCAAAAAACGATTAAAATACGCTTTCAGGGATTTTGACACGGAAGGAATCAAGTCTTTGGCAACCCGACGAGTTCATAGGGATCAAATATTATTGTACAAAATTGTTAATAATTTGGTAGACTCTCCTTACTTGCTTAGTAGAATTAAATTTGAATGCTCCAGGCCAGGTGCGCGATATAAAAAAACATTTTTTCCACCACTTTGTAGTAATAATTATAGTAGTAATAGTTTTATGGTAAGATCGGTTAACGAATTTAATACTAACTTTAATGGCATAGACATATTTCACGTGAACGTTGAGCGGTTACGCAGTCTTTTAATGAATTACTCTTAGTTTTAAAAGTATTTTTAATGTATGCAAAGCTTAGGTATAGATGGCTGCATATCATAGATTATAAGCATATTTTAAAAAAAATGTTTTGTAGTGATATCTCTTGTTTTTATGGTCCAAGAGTAATATGAACAGTCCGGTTGTAATTGTTTTATATCTAAGTCTTTTGTGAAAATGTAGTTGAGATTGTTAAATGTGTAATTTATGTTTATTATCCAGCTTGCTTACGCTGTCTTCTCTATAATCTTTGTGTATTAACTAGCAGGGGAAACTGTTATTTGCTGATGTATCACAAATTGTTTTTAAATTTAAAAGTACTGTAAAAGCTGTAGTTTCCTTAATAAAGAGAAAAAAAACACTCAATTTCAAGCCCGTCGAAATACTGGAGACATGTGCTTCCCGGCTAAAATATGAAGTTGTCCGGCTCCGGCTGACCCAGGTGCTGTCGGGTCATGGGTATTTCGGCAGCTACCTCTTCAAGATCGCCAGACGGGAAAGAGCCTGCGCTGTCATGAATGCGACTGAGACGAGGACACCGCGCAGCCACACACTGGAAATTTGCCCTGCATGGTCGGCACAGCGCGACGTAGTGACACAGAAGGAGGCTGTGAAAAGGGATCGGGAAGAGGACCCCGAGGCAAACCCAATCCGACGTAAGAGACTCGGCCGGGCGAGGCAGCGCTACAAGCGCACGCTGCAGCACCCTCAACCACCTTAGTCAGGGGTATGGAGTAGTGGAAGGGGCTCCGGTACTCATCCAAACACACCCCGCAGTCGGGAGAAAAGTGGCAGGTACCCACTTTTCACCCAAGTCTGATTCTGAAAGGATGACCATAGTGCGCGACCTGAGTGGTATGCGATGAGTTTCGTCGGTCGCGCCGCGCATTTTGTGGCATGATCGGTACCGTCAGTTTTTAGTGGGTATGCCTTCAGCCGTAGATTCCCACATAACCTAAGAGGCAAGAAAAGACAAAAAAAAGGCCTAAGTGATTCATATTCATATTCATATTCTTTATTGCATCATGTTGTAATAAAAGGTCTTAAAGCTATGTCATTAGTACAGAACATGAACCCTGCAAGGGCATTGCAAATTTTATACTTAAATCTAGTTACAATATAATTATTTCTTGAGATCAATTTTAATTATTAGGAATATAGGTTCTACTCTTCTTAATCTACATTATACTTTCAAAAAACTCTTTTAAATCATAAAAACATTTTTGAATAAGAAACTGTTTTAACATTTTAAAAAATAAAGTATCTTTTTCTACATTTTTTATATTTAATGGTATTTTATTATATATTTTTATGGACATGTGATGTGTCCCGGAGCTAACTAAGTGTAATTTAGTGAATGGTAAGGCCAATTTATTTTTATTTCTTAAACCATGTGTTAGCGTCTGAATATCTCTGGACTGTTTGTAAAGATGCTTATTTCTGCGTACCAGTTTACAAATTTCGAATATGTATAAAGAAGCAAGTGTAAGTATTCTGTGCTTAATAAAATACGGTCTGCAACGGTGCTTCATACGGTATTATGCTTCCAGATCCTCGTAAACTATGATGACGTGAATTGAAAATGTAACGATTCGCCCGTTTCGATACCTTACCTCTCCCTGCGTTGTATAATTTGAGCAGATTCGATTTTCGCTTCTATAAATTTATCCCATCGTTGTTCGAAACTAACAAAGTTGTGATGAAATTAAATTAAATTAGAATACGAACTATGAGTGCAACACTTCTAAGTAAAATATTTGTGTGATGGTTCTGAAATTAAATTTTGTAACTTAACTAACAAATACAATTTAAAGTATTATTTGTTTTACCAAGTAAGTTTAAAATTGTGTTAACCGAAACCAATACATACTGGAATCAAAAGTTAACATGTAAGTGTTAACTACACAGTCAGACTACAGTAGAGCAATTATGAATAGTTCTGTTGTCACAATTAACATGACTATATATTTATTGAAAAGTATTCAATACTAGCCAATGCTAATCAGATGCAGTTTATCGTTCATCGACAGGTGACGTCGACGGATGAGTAGACAGACGCCCGCGCCAGCGTGACATCAGCGCGAAGATGTTTGATTCCGTCAGGCGCAGAGCCAATATTTGCGAGTTCTAGGTGTTTCCCCAACATTCCAAGAAATATTTTGATGACTTTACGTAACCGATAAAAAAAGATATGAATAAACAATGCTATTACTGAATTTGATGACTAACGCCAAATCAAATTCACTCTTTACAGTTCAATTTGCATGTATGAAGGCCATAATTTGGTTAATATTATAACGCATAAATTTACTGTAAATATGGATTCTGAATTCAAACCACGTTACGAAAAGTGAATCGGGGAAGTCTTTGGCATTCCTTCCACAGTCCTGCTACTTATTGTGCATGGTTGTATAACAAAAGGAAAATAAACCAAGCGGAACGAATTCAATGTCATCGGCCCAATCGCAAAGGACGCAAGGTCGCCGAGTAAGTACTCATGCTGAATGACGCTAATAAAATAAAGATCAATTCAAAACTTTAAGCAAGTGAGACAACCAGAATCTACCAGTTTCTTTAAATTTCTACATAACCAAAGAAATAATGCATGAAACAGTTATGGTTGATTTTCTAGTCTCAGAATAAGTTACGTTAGACTAAATTGTTGTTTACTCACTTATGCTACAAGCGGCCTGGGATTCCTCATCATAACAATCCATACCTGAAACAAACAAGACACTGGTTTAGTTTATTATGAAAACAGGTTTGGTTTCTGTTTCATTCACAGAGTTTGAGGGTTTGTGTTTGACCTTTTCCGGTTGTTTATGTAAGCGCTGCGGTTTCAGATCTTCTGTGATACTAAATGAATTAGTAAAAAGCCTGTACATTCAAGGTTTGACAAATCTCAACGCCAGCAATGTTAATGTTAATCTGAGTTTTCAGTTTCTATGATTTCCATAGGTACAAATGTAAAGTGAATTTGAACGGTTAATATTTTTTCGAAGGTCTGTGTGGTAACCTTTTTACGATTATGGAGAAGTATCTTCATTAAAAAATGATAAGACTGTTGGCAGTCAGATCATTAGTTTTTGACTTTTCTACTTTTTACATTAAATTTTCTAGGTGATTGCATGAACAATAAGATAGTATTAATCCAACCGCACACGAGTACGGCCCTGCAGCCTTGGCTCGAATTTCCTAAAGATTACAACATGCATGGGTATCATTATCATTGCCACACGGGTAACATTCAAAACCCTTATTGAGTGAGGAATATAGCTGATATTCGTGTAAAAATGTAGAAACACTGTCAATACATATAATAATTATCTAATTACGCGCTTGCGGTTCGTCCGTTTTCCACATCGTACGCGCACCTCAATGGAAATCCTTCAATGGATCTATAACCTATGCATTTGCATCTTGATATATCCTGACAGGTTAATACTTCCGAAAACCATTAACAAAATAACTATACGGGGTTTATGAATATTGATATTGTATAAATTAAGATCTAGAATTAGGCCAAACCTATTAAAAATTCAACACAATTATCCCGGAGAATTGACGCAAGGAGGTTGCTAGTGAATTTTCAAGTAGGACCAATGTTTGCATAACTGAGATTGTAGCCAAGCGTCCATACAATTCACTCGTTGTTTATCTGGAGCAGAGTGGTGTGTTTTTCCACTAAACACGACATTACATGATCATTTATATAAGTAACAAACAAAAATACAGTCGAATTTAGAACCGTCTTGTGCGTGAATCGAAGACAAAAAACGAGCCTAGTAGGTACTTGGGCACACGACCACGGCACAATGACTCTTAACTCGGTATCTACTAGACTGGAGAATGTGCCCTTATTCATGAAGACTTCTTCGGGGAGTAGGGGTTTCTTCTGAAGCTTCTATTTTCCTATGTAGTTTATTTGCCTGAGCTTGGTATAGCTGGAGCAGGCTCATAATTTTTCGTATTACAACTTGTGGCTTCTTAAGCGCTATAACGCGGCCAGTCAGAGGACTTTTTTCGATATTTTTCCTAATGAGAGCAGTTGTTTTCTGTCTCTGTTATTAAAAAGTAGGCCCGGTGATTGGCTTACATTTTTCGGAAAATGTATGATTTTGATGTTGGTTTGGCTTATTTGCTATGCAAAGATATCTTAATTATTTGCTTATTGTATTATTCAAATTAGTTTAACGTATCAATTAAAGAGTTCCTGTACTTAAGTACATGTTTAAATATTAAAAATGATGTCCTTTGTGATATTTCTATATTAAAACTAATTTATACACTAATAATACTAAAAAACAGAGCGTTATTAACCTATCGTATTGATTTATCCTAAGAACTATGCTTAACTAGTATAATCAAAAAAATAACAGAGGGATCCTTTATTCATATCATTATGCTATTAATTACATTGTTAATGTTTATAGTGCTAATCAAGTAGTTAGTAACGAATTCATTTTTAGGTCGCATTTTGTATTCTTTTCTAGGGCGCGTCGCCGACACTACTTCAAATTAAATAATTTATTGATGGTCAACCTAGCAAGAAAAGTCTTGGTTAAGGTGAGATGCCTCATCTGCTATTCTGTCGATTCCAAGGTTTACCGTTTCTTGCCGTTCAGATGGCTACTTCATCATGAATAACCAATACCACACCAACAACAAAATACAATACGGATGTAGCCAATATTGCTTCATCACCAGCCTATATACGTCCCAATGCTGGGCACAGGCCTACCTACATGGCAGAAACACATGAGGAGTTTGGGCCATAACACCACCACGCTGGCCCAATGCGGGTTGGTGGGTTAAAGCGGTTGCAGTAACAACCGGGACCAACGGCTTAACGTGCCTTCCGAAGCACGGAGGAGCTCACGATTATAAATTTGATTGACCCATCCAGGGACCAACCATGGCGAAAGTTGCTTTGTTTTCGTGATCGAAACCAGAGCGCTCAAACCACTACGCCACCGAGCTCCTCATTTTTTTTTCAATATTGCTTGTAATTTATTATTTAATTAGAAACATCACATATCACCAATAACACAATTCGTTTCGTGTCATCCCCCATTCGTGGAATTGTTACCAATTTAGATAATCTCTCAATACATAGTCGTAATTCTATCTAGCACACAGCTTATGCGCGTGTGTGTTGAACACTAAATATACCCACACACACCATTCACAATGTGGTGGTATTACTAAAAGGCCGTGTGTAAATTCGACGAATTCGAGGAATGTCTCCCGACAGTATCCGAGCAGAAGGTCAGCCATCAGCCAGCCCACAGGCCGGTAGCGTGCGCAATTAGCACAGCGTTCTTGGAACAATGAGGTAAATGGATATTATGATGGTGATAATTTTATAGATTACCATAAAATAAAGCAACTTTATATCGAAAATCGGAGGGAAAACTATTGCGTATGACGCAGGTGTACTTGGAAATTCCTATGCAGATGTATTGGCTGATAAAATAATGAAACGGCTGCAAATTATACTAACCACTTTTTTATATATAGGTAGTTGTATTATAATTTACTAGGTGGTAGACCCATATGTAGGGTCGCCTGGGTAGGTACCACCGCCTTTCTTATTTCAGCCGTGAAACAGTTCGCTGTGTTTCGGATTGAAGGGAAAGGTAGCCAGTGTAATTACTGGGCATGGACGGCATTTTATCTTAGGCCTCAGGATGACAACGCACCTGCAATATCAAGTGCTTTTCCTTGTTATTGCACGTGTCTATAGGCGGCGGTAACCGCTTACCACCAGGTGGGCCGTCAGCTTGTTTGTCATCTAGTTGTATAAAAAAAATCGTCCAGAAATTACAATTATTTCCATTTGATTATGACACCTACTAATTAATTTCTATTTTTCAAGAATTTTGGAGTGGAACAATTAAATCAAAATACTTAAAGGTAGAACATGAACCACGCGGATATAGTAGCAGTTATTATTATTATTATAAAAATTAAAAGATCATAATCTAAATTTAACAATGCAGTATCTAACTTAATAGATATTAGAGCGTCCGACCATTCGTTCAAACAATCTTTAGATAATGTTTACTGTTTCCGCGAACGAATACACCAATTAGTTCCGAGATTAATATACATTACAACGAATGAAATTTAACCATTTTCACGCCGCGTAACTGGCGTTGTGCAAGGAATCTGTTGAAACTTCCTGAAGCAGTAGGTATGATTTATTATTTAAAAAAAACTACACTTTAGGGAATCGTTAACCTCGGCCATTGCACCGGCAGTAATGTTAGGTTCCTCAATAAAATGATAATTTGAACGTAATACTTATAACGAGTCCTCATTTAATAAATGCAAGGATAAAAGAACAATGCATTCGATAAGACACATAAATCTCAGTTTGTATAGGTAACAATGCCCAAATTGCACTTAGTCAATTACAACGAACAATTTGACAATTTGACAATTTGTTTGGGTCCGGAAGACATCCACCTAAAACATTTATTAATTTACAGAGCGGGTACATTGCTCTCTAAACTAAACTGTTGTTGAGACTATTTAAGATGTTCACTTGAACTGTTAGCCAGTTCAAATAAAAAGAAAGCTGCCAAGCATTATAGAAGATCGCAGCCAAATAACACTGACTTGAGAGTGTTGTGTTAAATGCAGCGGTGAGTCACCAGGTGGGTCGCCAGAGCTTGAAGAAGCGAAGTGGGAGTTGGGGCCATAACAACCTAACGCTTCCTCTTAATATTAACCCAACCTTTTGTGTAACAAATGCCTACCTGCACCTGCTTGTTTGTCACCCGCGTTGCATAAAATAGTACATTTCGATACAAGTCACTAGGTTTCAATAGGTGGTAGGCCCATAATTACACTGGCTTACAGTGATCAATTGTCTATTTTATTTTTATTCGCTTTGTTGCATGGTACAAAACAAGAATTTTAATTAAAAAAACTGCAACACAGTCAAATGTTCATCATAGCTGTCATTTTTGTGATGTTTAGTTTACTTCTATGTCACCCGCCATATTGCCATAGTGAATATGGATGAAATCGACGAAAAATTTCAACTTTATGTATTTTTCGCGGATTCAGGAGATTATTCTTGATTTTTTGAAATACTGTAGGCACATATAGTTAGCCGGATATGAAACATCTTTGTTTATTTACAGAGATCTTTAAGAGAGGTACTTGAGGAAGTAATATGCTGGCAGGAGAACGTGTCTACGGCTAAATGCTACACGGATTTATGACTATATTATACAGGCTATCCTTTAACTTGCGTCTACAGAGAATACTGCAAGTGCCGCCTCTCTAAAAGTACACGATAAACATGTTCACGCATATTAACATACTAGTAATATTGGATGCATTTCATAACTAAACAATACATTGTTCATTTATTAATTATTACACATACCTACTCGGACAATGAATTATTTGTGTTCATCATTGCATCATCTTTTGTCTAATTAAGAGGACAATCAGACAAGAATAGATATACAAACTTTTCCTTAATTATAAACCTCATCATCCTGATGTGCATCGGGTTGTTGATAAGTCTGAACAGTACTTAAGAATATGTTTTGTACTTATCATATTTTAGGTAAGTACTTACATACAGTGATACAATAAAATCAAAAAGTATAGTAATACTCATAAGTATCGAAATAGGTCATTTCAAAGGTATTTTTTTGCAATGAAATATGCAGAAGTGTAAGTTGTAATGAAATGAGTGACTATTAGCTGACAGTAGTTATAATTGACGTTTATGTTGAGGCATAATCTTTAAATAGTTGTGATGTTGGGATTTTATTTAGTTTCATTTCCGAGGTGTGATTGAATACGAACAAGTCGATTACGCATCGTGGTGGTGCGTAGGCGCAGCGAGTCGACAAGGTCGCGCAAGGCCGCTCGGCCGCAGCACGCCGGCGCAGGTGAAAGGGGCCTTATCGCGGCTGCAGCGTGCGCACGCGCAGTGGTCTTGACATTTTTTAAAACAGCGCATTCTGATAAGAACCGTCCTCGAACGTGACGCCAAGTATATAGTCGGCGGCACATTAATCGTAAATTCGTAACAAATACACAACTTTACCGCGAACCTTATCTCTGAATGGCAAAGTTACATTTGACCTGTAGACCTATTTCGTATTCGTATTACATTTCAGGCATTACGGTCGGTCCCATGAAAGAGTTGACCAGTTACAAGAATTCATTGACGATTCAGAGGAACTTCTTGAGGGCCTTTTAATATGAATAAATATATATTTGAGTTTGTTTATTCATGCAGTAGTTAAACTGGGTGTTGCAAATTCCGAAATAAGATTTGTAATTTTTGGGTTGCCGGGGTCGATATCGTAGTAGGTATGTGCGCGGGTTGGGTGTGTGTGTGTGCTTGTCGTACGATACGCACTTTTAGATAAGATAAGATAAGATAATTCATTTATTTCTCAGAATATGGTTTACAAGTTCACATTATTAATTATTATTAGGGTTGTCACGTCCAGGTGTGACAATGTTATTTATTCGAAAAATGAAAGGTGTCAAACTTTCAGAGGTAACTATTGACAAGGAACACAACCATCCCTTAAATTTTATTTGGGTAATAAAATTTAAGTGATGATTATGTAACGTACTGTATAGCTGAATATACCGCAAGGTAATCAACACTTTGATTATCGACAAATTTATCATCGACTTGAGGTGCATATAAAGGTCCGCCAGAGAATCCAAAAATAAAAAAGTAAATGCTAGAGAAACATTAGCATCTTTTTTGTTTAATTCTTTCAAATGTGCCGTGAATTGAACGTCCAGCGACATTTTTCCTCATCAACAACATCAAAGTTTCGTCGAGGTTAACCAATCACGGATTAATCTCCGTTTTCGGATACGCAAATTAATAGCCATCGGCGATGTCTCGTGTAATTGCAGAGCAGCGGGTCGGCCAACCAAACGCCATCTTTAATAAAATTAACCCCCTCATTCCCCCCTTCCATTTGTGTCTCTGCCCTCGTCGTATCAGTCAACTAGAAAGCGTTATTAGTATATATGTCGCAGCCGTCTGGTTAAATTAGCCACCCAATTGGACGGCTAGCCCGTTGACTAAACGCCGGCATCCAATTGAATGCCTAGCGCGACAGTTAATTAAAGTTTTGGTTTGATTGGTAGGTTCAAGGTTATTTTTTATGACCATTTATAACGGACATCATTTTGGTTCTTAGTGACAGACACAATTGAATTTTAATTGTCTTAAGTTGCCGTCTGTGCATTAAAGGATTAAAAGATAAATTAAAAAAACAGTCAGACCAGAAGAAATAGTCCTCAAATTAAGTATTTATGCTCTTGGTAGCTTATTGGTCAGAGCGCTCACCCGGATTGTGAAAGATTGTTGGTTCGATGCCCGCTTCAGATGATTTTTTCTAGTTTAGATATTTTTCTGTTAGTTCTCAGCATTTAAGGTTTCAGAGACTTGTTAAATGGCGTTAACGTTTAAGTAAGTGTAAACTGATAACTTTAGTATTAAACACCGGCCGAATTGAGAATCTCCTCGTTTTTGAAGTCGGTTAAAAAGTTCATCGTAATTTAGCTGAACTGAGGCAAACCGCGTATAGAAATGTATGGTTCTACACATTTGATCATTTTGTCATATTGTCCTCTACTCTCGCTTACAACAATTTAGACCTGTAGTCAGTCGATACAGTACCTTATACCTACCTAATCTTTACGTATATTTTTGAGTGCAAAAAGACTACTTGAGCTAATTGCCAGTAAAGGCACTCTTATCCAGTGTCTCCGGGCTGGCAATCAACTGAAATTGGCCAGCCTCGTGTGATGGTCGGCCGCCGTCTCAGAGCGGAGGTGGGGGGTGAGGGGAATAGACAATTTGATTACATCTGTAATTCTATAGTATACGATAAACTTGGAATACCTTAAGAGTTAACAATTTGAATTTGAATTTGAAGAAATAAGCAAACTCGCAAGACTGAGGGCCGGTTTCTGAGCAGCAGAGATTTTGATGTTAAGCAAGTCTCAACTTACACGCTAGGTATAAGTTGAAACGTGCTTAGTTGCTTCAAATTAGGGATAGACGAATAAAAAAAAGGGGTAAAAGTATAAAGCGTGGGCGTTTCTCTGTCAACTGGGCTATACAGAATGGAAAAGCGACCGTGGTTGGAGGAAAAATAGCCTTATGATGGCAAATTTTACTGAAAGAAAACATTCCTTTATTTTCAAAAATAATCAAAATTGAATTTAAAGAGTTTTGAAAAATAGATCTCCAGAGGTATAACGCGGCTTGACAGATTAAAGGGGCTTATGTCTAGGCCGAAATAAAGTCGACGTATCGCCTTAACGCGCTTTCCAAAGCACAGGGAAACTCTCGAGCTTACCAATTAAATGACTAATCCGAACTTTGCCATGGCGTAAGTTGTTTAGTTTTCGTAATTGAAACTAATGCTCTTCGTCGAGTAACTTCAGTAAAGGACATACACTTAAAAGCTTCCATTTCAGCTGAATACTTTGACATTTAAAACGTTAAAACGTTCTAGAAGGAATTAGGTATTTATCAACAACATCCGAAGCCTCTTGTCAGATGAATATGAATCCTATTTTGCACCATTCACGTCACACCTTTTTTTTCGTTGCCTATTTATAAATAGTTATTTGCACGCTTCCTGTAGTACTGTGCATGATATTATTGTAATTACGGGAGTTTTGATGCACCGGCGTCTTTCCGGGGTCCATTCAACGGAGCCAGCTCCCGGGCACCACATTCATCTCTCCACAGTAACAAATGCTTTTGTTATCATTTTATTATTACAAATTGTAATAAAAGAAGTGAATAATATAAATTCATTAAAAATCTTCGTCCAATTAAAAATATGCACAGTGATACACCAACAGCTTGACATTAAATGCTTTTGCAAAAGAAATTAATTGGATCTGGTTGCTGTTTAATTTTCTAGTACACTTAAACCCGTAACAGACGTTCCAACTTGGTTGGATCCTATATACTCTACGGATGGAGCCAACATGCAAGCCGTTTTGAACTTTTGACAATGCGACAGACGTTCCGATGGTTGGCAATTGAACCATCATTATAGGGATGGGATGGATTAAAATCCGCACCTATTCCACCTGTTCCTAATATTTAAAAATACCTTATCCAAATACCTGTTCCGAAAATTTATTAAATAAATATTTAGAATAGAATATTATTATTTGTTAAACATAAGTGGTTTACATAAAGATATTACTGCTTATTTACAAGTTTACTAGTTTAGTTTAGCTTATTTACAGAAAAGGCAGTGATTGTGTAAGAAACGATAATAATCTATAAATAATAATGACGTATTGTTATGTATGATTAACGGTATTGAATAAATAAATATTTGGAATAAGCTGGTACAAATCTAATACGTAAGCCAAATTATTTGATTTGAATGTATTTGGAAAATAAAAATAAACCATGAATAGATAAAGACACGAATATGCTTTGATATTTCATCTCTTTCTCTCTTTTCTTATTCAGCGCAACTCTAGTCGGAAAGAAGCTTACAGACGTACCGATTTGTTGGACTGCCAGCTTGTCGTCGGAGCCGACCACGTCCAACCACATTAACAATAACCGACCGCCTTACACGTTCTGATTTGCTCGTGACCGGGTGGTCGGTTCCAACCAAGTTAGAACGTCTGTTACGGGTTTTATGAGCCCTAATGGTTCGAGCGCCCTTGAGACTCTAAGCGTCAGCGGGACACCTCCCCAGGAGGTGATGCCTGGCGATTAGAAATCCTCCAGAGGCGTCAAGGTACACTCCTTAAACCCCCGGTTACGCTGTAAAGGCCATCTGCAGCCAACAGCAATAGTCCGTCCAAAAAAAAAGTGTTTAATGCTCGTTTTCCCAACCATTCCTAAGCTGTAAATCTTTCTCAGATGTAAATCTCTGCCAATTTAAAAGAGAAAGAGAGAAATGAATGTTGATGATACGAGTCACCAAATACTGACCCATTAATTGGTTATCTATGGGCAGAGAGAGAGAGACAGCCTCAGATCCACCTTTAGACCAGGTTTTTTAATAAGGCTGTAAATGCCAAATGTGACAGATGAAGATTCAGATTCGAGTTAAAAAATTATCTATGAATACAAACCTAAAACATGGCGACCTTCGGAGAACTTCGGTCCAAATATCAATGACGTTATAACCACTATCCAACTGATTAAATATTTTTACATGTTAATAATTAAAATTCGTATTTGCCTTTATGAGTAATTTGACAAAAATTTCTCAACACGATACATATAATAAAATTACTTTTAGGTATTATTAAACTAATTCATTGCGGTCCTTTGAATCATTTTCCTTAGTACGCACCTTGGGTATATAATAAATACGAATATATAATAATATTCATTCATGCCCCAACATTATCTAATCTGTGCCCCAAGTCCCAAATTTGGCGGGTTATGTACGCGCATGCACGTGCCTTGCGTGCTCGGGCGTTGCACGTCGGCGTCGAGCGCACGGGCGTGCGTGCCCTAGTAACACTCCCCGGGGTCCTCCCATCCTCACTATGACATAAATGTTATTTAAAAATCATATTACATGTCAGAAATACAAATGTACTTTGGGCATTGGGCTAGATAATAGGTGTGAGTGTATGATGCATCATTGATGATTGATGATTATTATTATTATTTATAATTATGTTTCTCTAATATAGTTTGGTCAGTAAAAGTAATTTAGAAGAGTGAATTCAGTGATATATTTACCAACTAAGCTGTCGTGATTTAATTATTATTTATAGTTGGGTCGATCGGACAGCAAAAATATCTCGACATTTCCGACGGTGATTTCAATAGTTAGTCACGCACTGCACATGCAATTATATCCTCAAATAACCGGAGAATTGGGAATACATATTCCCAATTCTCCAGTTATTTAAAAGAATAAAAGATATTCAGTAACAATCCAATTATAAAAAAGCCATACCTCGTCCACAATAGACAAGATCATAAAGGTTTATCATGTCAATGAAGACGAGAATGAATTAGTCAAACAATGTTTCTTGATAGCCAACCGAGTAATCCCACAACATACTTTCTTTCACTCTTAAAATGTATCGTGACAATGGCTTAATTGTTAAAACAATAGTTAATAAAGTTGGCGAGCACTTACTTTGTGAATGGGGTCGTAAAACTCAGTTTACTACACAAAAAACACGCACAGAAACGAGTGGAGTTTATTATTAATTAATATTATAAACTTATTGTGCTATTGCTTCCAGTGACGTCACCATCGGAAATGAATTGATAAAGCAAGAAAATAAAATAATCTTTAATCTTCGCACACTTCATTACTTCCTGTAAAAAATGTATTTTCAAGTAAAGAAAAGTAGGAGATACAGATATTGATATTATATTGAAAGATTTGGAATGAAGCAAATCGTGTAATGGTTCTATAGGATTTTTTTTAACAAACAAGTGATATACGCTCGTAGAAACTTTTCTACGAGCGTATATCTAAAGCAGTGCCAAGTGGTACTGCTCACGTGCTGCCTACCCTAGAAAAAAATATATGTAAACAAGAATATGGCGGAAGGAATTGGAAAAAATTGTTGAAGAAAAACAGGTGAAGGTTAATTATTGGTAAAGATAAAGATAATGATAGTTTATAAGTGTAACACGTGTTACCAAGATCTGAAAAATTTATAAATAGACAACACATGTTGCGCCAACCCATTATCGGCATACAAATATTTCTTATTAAATTAATAATTTATTAACTTTATAATTATGAGAATAAAATAACAATAAAAAGCTTACAATCAACATTCAATATTTATTGGGGAAATGATATGTCAATGTTGTCTATCATAATAGTTAATAATTAATAAGTTTATAAGAAATCAGGCACACTGTAATAAATAACATTTCTCAGTTGATTTCTTATTTTAGGCGCCACACAGAATACACTTCAAGACAAGGGCTGTTGTTGTTCGTGGCATGCATATAATCACGCCGATTACGATCTACAACATCCGACTTTGTCACAAAAAATAGGGTTCGCTTTTACAAATAATACAATATCCAAAATATATATGAAGGAAGCGTTAGAATTTTATGTTTCAAGAAATATGGCTTACAGCTAACAGTTGTTTTCAACCCAAAGATGGCTCTTATACAACGTTTTTGCATTCTGAATGGTATAACCATAGGTATGTAGAATTACCCCAGAACACAACGCCGTATCCAAGAACTTGTGCCGCTAAACCGAGATAGGTAACACTGCCATCTAAACCGATACGATATGACGCTTTTATAAGTAGGTAACACTTTTCTGATACAAATCACTGCAAATGACTTATCAATACACCGTTGCATCCGATTGAGCCACTGAGAAAAGCACTTTGCCCACTCGTCATGTTTTTTTTACTCCATGTAATCGTATGATAAGCGGTAAGATGAGTCCATTAGCGAAGGAGCCACCGTTATATGGTGGGAATACAATGACATTTTCTGGTAAAGAATTCCGAAGAACGACAAAGAAAATGAGTTACTAAATATTTGTGCGTGATATTGAGGTGGAGACACAAAAATGAAGAGCAGCTCATGGCTCTCAGATAGGAAGAAGGCCAAGAACGAATATTACCTACGGCCTCTTTTTTATCACATCCATACATGGTGGAGCTTGTGATGATGTTTACAATGTTGTGTTTCACTGGCTTCGGAATGTTGCTGGACTATTAATAGCCTTCGATTGGGTCTTAGTTTTACAAAAGTCAGTCGTGTTATTGTTTGGGTACGAGCTGCAACAAACAGTCACGAATATTGCGAATGAAAGCTGTTTGATTTGATCTGACAGCTACTCGTAAAATAGAGCGTAATCATTTTATCAAACGGAGATTTTTAGCACATTTTTTAAATTATAAAAAAAATACATCAAAGCAGGAAAAAATGCACTAGTTAAAATTTTTATAAATAAAACTAAACAGATACGAAGTTTATGTTATAGTTTTAAAACATCGGCATGAGAAAGAAGCAATATGTTACCACAAATTATATAGAGGATCAAAAGAGCCCAATTTCTTTGAAACACTTCGGTTTACGTTAGAGCAATATACCAAAATTCTCGTTTAAAAATAAACATTCATAGTACAACGGATGTTCACTAAAATAAGTGTGTGCAAGGGTCGTAGTTGCGTGCCGTAGAGCTCGCCTTCTCACCTTTTGATCTTTTGATCTTCGAAAGAAGTAACTCATATAATAATGATCGATTTTTTTTTATACAACTAGATTACAAACAAGCTGACGGCCCCCACCTGATGCTAAGCTGTAACCGCCGCCTAAAGACACCTGCAATAACAAGGAAAAATCACTTGATATTGCAGGTGCGTTGTCATCCTGAGGCCTAAGATGAAATACCGTCCATGCCCAGTAATTCAGTAAGTACACTGGCTACCTTTCCCTTCAATCCGAAACACAGCGAACTGTTTCACGGCTGAAATAAGAAAGGCGGTGGTACCTACCCTGACGACCCTACATACCACCTACCACCTATTAACATCACTTGGTGAGTTCGTTTAAGGTCGATTCCCACATATCAGACATGCCTCAGTTCCGGCACAGATCCGGCACAGTTCCGTATCAGTGCTTCAGTGATTCAATTCACACATGTCAGTGCCCGCTCAGGGCCTCGATCGCGCTAATTTACATTGTTTTTACCAAAGCAAATATGAAACGTTCCCTTGCGCACAATTTGTGTTGCGCGAAACATATAATCGGCTACCAATTAGCTGTTTTTTCGAAGCATACATTGATTTCTTTGATTATAATTATATTACATATTTATTAAGTTCAAATTACATAAATTAATACAGTAAAAACTTTCTAAATTTAGTAAATATATTGATCAGTTTTTGACAGCACCTAGATACAAACACGTTACTATGGCAACCATTTATGGGAACGTATTTTCCGCTGTCCTACAAACATTTTTGACAAGTTGCCTATGCACTAACTTAATCAAAAACGTGCGACCGACACCGGAAAATACGTTCCTTTAGATGGTTGCCATAGTAACGAATTTGTATCTAGGTGCTGTCAAAAACCGATCGATATTTTACCCAATTTAGAAAGTATTTATTTTATTATTTTATGTTATTTGAACTTAATTAATATGTAATATAATTATAATCAAAGATATCAACGCATGTTCCGAAAAAAAACCTAATTGGTTGGTGTCGCGCAACACATATTGTGCGCAAGGGAACGTTTCACATTTGCTTTGGTAAATACAATGTAAATTAGCGCGATCGAGGCCCAGTTCACGGAGCTTCAGTGAAAACGTGTCCGTCGTCAATCGTGATTGTATTTCGTATCCATATACTTTGCATGAGATAAATCATCTCTAAATAGAGATAAAACTCTATATTCACGAACCAATTCTATTAATCGCTCGTCCTCTATTTTGTTTTTGTTGATGTCGGCGTCCGAGATCCGTCAGTGATCGGTCCGTCCGACAAAAAATATCGTTGTCGACGATACCTTCCGTGCTTGCCGGTGCCGGAACCACGCCGGAACGGACACTGAACGGACAAGTGGAGATACGTTCATAGATAATGTATGAAATAATATTTCGCACTGATACGGAACTGTGCCGGATCTGTGCCGGAACTGAGGCTTGTCTGATATGTGTGAATAGACCTTTAATCTTATAATTACAACGCGTTGCTATATCTGTAGTTAAATAAAACTCCCGCTCGGGACAAGCCAGTTCGAACAGGAAAAAGCGCTCGCATTTGATGTGACATGTTTACATGTCGAAAAATAGATACAGATCTGTCACACAAACATATGGTTTTAGTATCAATTATGTTGCAATTGATACCGTCAGAGTCAGAACTTATATTAAGTAACTTAACGTGTCATCCGGATGGCCACAAGCGAAAGTTAAAACAAAATGAAATCTTTTTCTTCCAACTACGCAATAATTTCATCATAACAGAACTAGCCTAAATAGTGAGAACAAAGCAGCACTTTACTGCTTCAGACTAAAACAGTAGAGTAAAGTATGTATGAAACTCCATTACTGCATTGCTTTTGCTTTAAAAAAGCGCAGTAAAGTTGTTTCTATAAAAATCTATAACTGCATTGTTTTCGCCCTAACCCTCGCCAAAGCTCGGGCTCCAAACTAACACGCGATGCAATTATAAGTCACTTTCTGCTCGATACAACATTCTACTATTATTCAGCTTTGGTACATAATTGTAGTCCTAATGAACATCAAATCTAAGCCATCCGTGCGTAAATCTACGAGGACTACGGGTTAATAAGTTAAAATGAAGGTATAAAATAATTGTGTCAAAGGAGATGATTCATATCCGGCTAGTTATGTGTACATTGTCTCACAAAATCAGGAAAAATACTAATAATTCGTTTTCATGCATGGTTTGTTTCACTGTTATTCGATATGGCACCTGGCCGGGTCTCCATACTTTCAAATAATACCACATTACCGGATTTCACTCGCGTTTAATTAGATGTTACATTATTATACACCCAACGTTTCGATTACTTAAGACTATAAGACAATACTAATTGTGCCAAGTTAACGTAAATACACCTTTATCAGTAACAGAGGGGTTATTATTGTTTTTCAATGCATATTAATTGCTTTGTTTATTAAAATGTCATTTTCAACGATTCCATAGCTAGGTATCTAGTTACCTTGGAGGCTTGGACTGCTGCTAGTGATTTTCCTACTTTAATCAAATTAAAAATAAATTATTTACTATGAAGTACTTACTAAAGTTCTTCATTAAATCATAATCGTGGTTTCGTGATAAGAGAATACCAAATCACAGAATAGCAATGAAGTTGAAACATTGCATGAAAAGGGGGAGACAGGCAACACAGCTCCCGTTATACACAAAGCTCGGAAAATGCCTACACCACCTGATGAGAAGCGCTAGTGCATCTTGAACACACTGCTATGGCCGCCTCCACCTTGCCGGCCCATACAGCCTTTCTTGAAGGAACTCGTGTAAATTGATGACCCCGAAGACTCGCACGCGTGTTTTTGCAATAGGAAGGAAGTCGTTTCGATCTAATCCCGATCGAAACGATAGCTCTAGACCTCTAGATCACTCTCCGTGCTGACGCTGTTGGTAGACTTGGATATATTTATCATCACCAGCCAATATACGTCCCAAGCGATAAATTATACGATCCCAAATACAATAAGCTATAGCTTAGAAACAATCCCTGATCACGTCAGCTTCAGTTTTCAAACAAATAAACCGAATCAAAATCGATTCATTCGTTTAGGGGCTAAGATGCCACAAACAGACACATACACGTCAAACTTATGACACTCCTCTTTTTGCGGCGCGAGTTAAAAATCAAAGTTTGCATGTTTGTCCCCTATGCGCTCCGAAACTATTGATCCGATTTGTGATAAAACTTTGGTAGGGTGTTATGGGGGGTGTCCCCAGAACACCCTACCAAAGTTCCTGGATTATAAAAACTATATTACGATCGTTTTTTATTATAATACCCAACAGTTTTCCTTTTATGGGCATTGCAAAGCATACCGGATGCAGCTAGTAAGCAATAATAGTAGATTGTTGCATCGAGCAGAAAGTGACTTATAATTGCATCGTGTGTTAGTTTGGAGCCAGAGCTTTAGCGAGGGCTCTACAACACGCGTGCAATTATAAACGTCACTTTTGCGAGGTTTTTAATCTGCTTATCTTCCAACTACCGAATAAAGAACTAAAGTCAAATAAAGTAGAAAACAATTATTCAGAATATTTTTTTTTTTTGCAATGATTGTACATTTATTCTGCCATTGGTCCCGGGAAAAAAAATAGGACTGATTGGTTGGTAGAAAACTAGTTGGTTATGCTTGTAGCCTGCGATTGGCCTGTTGAATGGTCTGAATGCGCTGATTGGCTGGTATATATCTAGTTGGCCATGGTTGTAAAGATGAAGCCTGCGATTGGACAGCGACATGTAACACAACAGGTCACCTGGGATCTGTGGCTTTAGGGCGAAAACAGTGCAGTAATGGAGATTCAGACATACTTTACTGCACTGTTTTACTCTGAATCAGTAAAGTGTTGCTTTGTTTTCGCTATTTAGGTAAGTTATGATGAAATTATTGCGTAGTTGGAAGAAAATGTATATTTCAATACTACACAAATTACACAAATGTTTTATCAACAAAACAAAATCACGTTATGCCATAATTAAGGACTTATGCTGTTACAATGTGTATAGGCAGCTATAGGAGGCACATTTGATATCTTTGACTCATTATTGTAAGCCACAACTAGTCAACTATTTGTATGTATTAAAATGGGATTTATTGATGACGAATAATGTTTTTTTACGTAAGACTCCCTCTGAGCTCTGCAGGTTAATAGACAATTAAAATATGGAGAAAACACCCAACTAAGGTTCTCAATCAAGGTTCGCAATCTCTGCTCAGTAAAGACTCCCAAATTCGGTATATTATCGTAATTAACGTTAACCAGCACTTAAAAAGTCCATATTAAGTGGTTTTTGGTTGGTTTGGTTTTTTTTTTTGGTTTCTTCAATCCTAATTAGCTTTTAGTTAGGTAAGAATATTTAAATATGTAATATTGCTTCTCTTGCAAACCGTTAGGTATAATAAATGAGTCACGGGATTTCCCTGAGGTGGACAGCTGTATTGAAATCAGATCAACGACCTGACAGAGTCATATTGGACGACTAATTGTAATTGTAATAATTGTATTATTATTGTTATTTTAACTATTTTTCTATTTTAAATTTGTCACTATGACGGGATATAAGATGAATTGATTAAAAATCGTTAATATAAAATAAAATAAAGGAGAATGCAACCTAATGTAGGTAGATATGGCTCCTCGTACCAAACACAAAGTCTAAGCCTATATGAAGAGATCAACAGATCTATTTTTCTATTGCTAAAATAATAATGATAATAATAATAATTATAATCATACACTCACACCTATTATCTAGCCCAAAGTAAGCATCATTAAAAGCTTGTGTTATGGATACTAGATAACGGAGAAATAATGTTAATAATATGTATATAAATATTAGAAACAATATATAAGAAACATATAATTCCACATCCACGACCCGTGAACAAATGCTTGTACTCATCATACAAACATTTGCTCTCAACGGGATTAGAACTCGGGACCCGTGACCGAGTAGCCTGTATAGCAAGGGACACAGACCACTCGGCCCCAGCCGGTCGTCTAATACAATATACATTTTGAGCAATTAAAGACATATTTAGCTATGCTTGTAGCAGTAACAAATAAAATAAATAAGAAGTTAAATTGATAGTAATCAAAATATCCGAAATAGACCGATAATCGATAATCTGACCGTTGACCAAATAATAACCTTGACTTATTGCATTCGGTCGTGATGAGATCTCCAATTAAATTAATATGAACATTCAATTTCAACCAATTTCAATGCCACGTGAAATAGTTTATTATCATTTCGTAATTGACAAAGAAATATAACTAAAATAAAATATAAGCCTTTGGAAATGAATAATAAAATAAAAGCCTTTGGAAATCTATAAGATTAAAAAAAACATTATATTCTATTATTTTAAGTATTTTTTTTAAGTAGGATAGGTACTTACACACTTGTCTAAATCTCAATTTTTCCTCCCTTTTGTATGTAGGGCTACTGTAAGAAATTTCTCTAAATAAGCGGTTCTTTCTGTCATTATTTTTGGTGTATGCTTATGCGTTATAATAAATAAATAAACAGTTATGAATTGTCAAAAGTTCCCAAAGGCACAGTTTGTTATAATTATAACTGTTTGCGTTTAATTATACATTATTAATTATTGAAGTGAATGAAGCCATAAACCACACGTATTGTTTTCGAGTGCGGTCAGACGCCCGCCAGATTGATTACGTTTGCTACCAAATTGCCTTTGTACCCAGTTACTTTGCGTTCCATTCATTTTAATTTGGTTTCTTTCCCACATGCTTCAATTGAGTATATCTGACAAATGGGTTTGGAATTTTCATTTATTGTAATGGTAATTTCTATTAACATTTAACGTCCCTTACCAGTCTCAGCTCACACAATAAGTAAAAACACTAAGTATTTAAAAAAATCTGTTTAGCTCTTGTCCTTCATCTTACCTGATGGTAAGTGACGATAAGGCCAAAGATGGAAACGAGCTACACCCGGATTCCTCAACCAAAGAGCAACTGGAAATCTTACCTCCAACTGCCGGAACACAATTGTTATGACGGGAGACTTAGGTAAGATGGTGGTGGTATCGTCTGTACTTCACAAATTAAAACGCTTTTTGGTATTCTGGTTTTCTTTTAAGGCAAGTAAGCAAAGATACAGAGGAGCTCGGTGGCGTAGTGGTTTGAGCGCTCTGGTTTCGATACGAAAACAAAGCAACTTTCGCCGTGGTCGATCCCGGGATGGGTCAATCAATGTTTGTAACCTCGAGCTCCTCCGTGCTTCGGAAGGCACGCTAAGCCGTTGGTCCCGGTTGTTACTGCAACTGCTTTAATCCACCAAGCCTCATTGCGCTAGCGTGGTGGCGTTATGGCCCAAACTCCTCATGTGTCTCTCCCGTGTAGGAAGGTCTGTGCCAAGTAGTGGACGTATACAGGCTGGTGATAGTTAAGGAAAGATTCGGATCTTGTCCTAATATAATCCTAGAAACAATACAATATAGGGCACCACGATACAGCGTTCACAACAGCTTCTCAATACAACGGTGGATTATGACAATGTAACCATGTAGCCCTGAGATGAAAGGTGACGATGACATAACCCTCGCTGGGTCGTAAGTCGGGACTGAGACGTGCTGGCTACACAGTTCGATAGTTCCGTCGTCCGTGCTCGGGCATATCCAGTAACGATCCAGTTTGGTCTATACAGCGTATTCAATGGATTCAAATAAACGGTTGTGCCAACCAAGGGATTAAATCTTAATCACTTAGAACTCATTCATTCGTTTATTACCCTTTCAAGCCAGTAATAATAAGACTGTTGGGAGGAGTCTCTCTGTGAAACATAATTATGACCTGAAAATTTTTAAACATCCTATGTTGAGACATGATATAAAAACATAGCAAACTAAATTATCACAAGTTAGCGATAAACAACAACAACAAGTTGACATGACAAGTTGGTGCACTAGGTGGTAGGCCCGTGAAAGAGTTCGCTGTTTCGGATTAAAGGGAAAGGTAGCCAGTGTAATTACTGGGCATGGACGGCATTTCATCTTAGGCCTCAGGATGACAATTGACAACGCACCTGCAATATCAAGTGATTCTTCCTTGTTATTGCTCATGTCTATAGGCAGCGGTAACCGCTTACCACCAGGTGGGCGGTTTGCTTGTTCGTCATCTAGTTGTATAAAAAAGTAAAGAAAGAAAAGTCTTGTAACGGTAAACGAGATTCTTTGCGAAACTGGAAAACCACTATTTCTAAAGCAATTGCAAATCCTTGCTAAAGCTCTGTTTAGATGAGATTGCCAATTTCCTCGAAGAATTAGCCAAAATTGCCAAATCGGCTGTTAAATGAATTCGTAATGGCCGTATTCATGTCAAGCGAGTGTCCAACGAGACACGTTGCACGCTCGGGTTAACATTGACCGATTGAGAAATATATTGTACAATTAGCGTATTATCATTCACCGTAATCTAATATGCTAAATTAAGTTAAAAAATAACCTTTATGAATATCTAATAGTTTTATTTGATGCTACATCGAGTGCTCCACGCCAGTAAAATGACTCTTATTGCAAAGGATGAGGTGCAAACTACTAAACGTTTAGCTTGATCTGCGGGCTTACGTACGTTCTACTTATCTTGGTTTTGAATATTTATAACGCGATAATAATGCAGCCAATATTAATTTTAAACTGCGTTATAAAATTTAAAAATTTTCAAGTGGAGGACAACCAACAAGAGTCGTAAGGACAATCAACAAGAGTTGGTTGTCCTTAAATTAATAAATCATCATCATCATAAGCCTAGATGTCTCCACTGGGCACAGGCCTTCCTAGATGGGAGAAACACATATGGGTTGGTGGATTAAAGCGCTTGGAGTAACAACCGGGCAAAATGACTCAACGTGCCTTTCGAACAGCGGAGGAGCTCGAGAATATAAATTTTGGTTGATCAATCCCGGGATCGACCATGACGAAAGTTGCTTTGTTTTCGTAATCGAAACCAGAGCGCTTAAACCGCTACGCCCCACCGAGCTCCTCAACTTACTTACTAAAATAATTATATATTTTATAATAAAAATCAGTGCCTTTGTACTCAAACGGTTTTTGTATATTTTTTTAACCTTTTGTATGTACCCCTACTTACATACATAATTATGTAAAAAAACAAAAACTTGTTCTTTATTATAAACTACCAATTTTTTTATTCTTTGGGTTCTATTTGAGCAATTATATATGTTCAATAAATGTACCTATATCTAAACACTCTTGAGTATGTACTATAATAGGATAATAATTACCGCGAGAAAGTAATCTCGACAGCAAACACACCATGCAAAAGATGCAAAAGCGAGCTCGCCACACAACGACCTTTGTAAATAAACTAGGAACACATAATATTCTTTGTAGAAGTATTGAGGTAATTTGTGAGCCTTTACACCAACCGGTCTGAGAGAAAAACCTAAGGGGCGACTCGTCTGACCGGTGCGCTGCGGTGTCCGACGGGTGCGCCCGCGCAGCCGCACCACACGCGCACGTGATAGTGCTGTCATCGCGAGTCGCGACACGCAACGACCGCAGCGTGAGATGACTGAAACATCCGCAGGGTATGCAATAAATGCAATGACTCGCTTACCCAAGTTACCCAACTAAATTGTATTCCCAATCGATGTAATTACGTTCGTTATTTTAAATCGACCTCCGATCGAACATTATAGGTGAACGAGAGAGTAATACTCCTTGTGCTTTGCTAGCTTATCCGTTTGTGGTCTAGTCGTATCATCGTCATCATCATCACCAGCCTATATACGTCCCACTGCTGGGCACAGGCCTTCCTACATGGGAGAAACACATGAGGAGTTTGTGCCATAACACCACCACGCTGGCCCAATGCGGGTTGGTGGGTTCAAGCGGTTGTAGTAACAACCGGGACCAACGGCTTAACGTGCCTTCCGAAGCACGGAGGAGCTCGAAGATTAGAAATTTTGGTTGACCCATCCCAGGGTCGACCATGGCGAAAGTTGCTTTGTTTTCGTATTCGAAACCAGAGCGCTCAAACCAATACGCCACCGAGCTCCTTAGTCGTATATTGAATACAATATATTGTTATATTGAATAAAAAAAAACCAAGAAAACACTTAAAATACTCTTTTTTTATTTAGTTATGTATATTGCAGCGTGACACGTCACCACTTGACAATGTCATTTAACTGTTTTTAAAATCCCTCTAATAATAGGATTTTACGCAGTATTTTCATATTACGCTATTTGGACGTCTCGAGAAGTCGAGGAGTCTCGTCTTATATTTAAATATGCGCGGTGAATAAAATGGAATTATCATTGCCGCTAGACAAGTTAAAACAATAATGGTATGAAGGTTTGGGCTCATCACCTTCAATGGCTTTAATCAGCGGGCGAATGTCGTATGGAGAGTATGGTAATGAAGCAATGCTCGCAAGATAGCTTGGTAGCGACGTGTGAGGAGGTAGCAGGGTGTTATTTATATTGGTGGTGCGCCTGGGGCACGATTGCACCACTCAATGTCGAGTTACGGTCGTTACATGCAACTTCATTTGTGGGTACTGTCAGCATCTAAATTATCTCTGTTTTTAGAGTGCTCTAAAATAACTGTATTACTAAAGCTTAAGAATTGCTTTTCACTTAAAAAAGGTTTATGTAATGCTATATCGCACCTTTAGAATTGAAGTGACTTAAATAAAAAAAATAGCAAAATGACTTTTATACGTGAAACGACATTAAAACATGTATTCTATCAGTTCATTAATAATAAACAGGCTCTTTTAGGTCAGAAAAAGCCAAACGTACTATTTCCGTCTCTTTTCAATGACACGCATACCGCGCCTCCCTCAGTATTGAAGTACCCCATTCAGTGTTGCGTGGACAGTTCCAAACGTTGGGTGTTGCGCGTTGATCCGCAAGCGACGTAAATTGTAATCCGCCGTTTTAATACTAAATGAGAAGTAAGTTATTTGTTTGACATTTATTTTTGTAATGACTCTTTAAGGTTATGGGCGTTTCATTACGGAATGATAATAATATTGTGGTGACGTATTTGTACTCTCGACATTTTATTACTAATCAATGTGTAAATGCCCGAGCCTTACTTTATATTTTGTCTGTATTTTACTAACCGATTTTATAACCACAGAGACGTATACGTGAATATGTTTATTCATAACTGAATGCTATGTAATTTAGAGAGCTTCATTGTAATTGTGTCTATTTATTTTTATTTCAGCTAAAGTTAGAAATTAATAATGAAAAGACGAGCAGATCTTATTTTACAACTATTAGACCGGAATCAAAATACAATGCAAGAACAATGTGAAGACATGATAACAATGAGTTCGGAAGGTATTACTGTTCAACATGAATCCAAAGAATGTGATAAGGAAAACTACTTGAAACTACCCTGCGATAAGGCGACGGCTGACAGTCTTAGTATGAATTTTGAAATTTTACCGCAAATGGACAGTGAACAACGAGTTTTAACGGATGCTGGCACTACGTCGACAATCCGTGGTGAGTATAATGTGGATTCTATTACCAAAGAACAAACAACACAAAACATGAGAGATCGGTCCAGTAGTACATCGTCATCCAGTTCTTCTACGTCTTCTTCGAATTCCAGCACATCGTCGTCGTCGTCGTCAAAACCTTCATCAGCGATAAAAAGTTGGGACGAAATGAACATTAACAGTTCACCTTCAATCATACCAGGTACTCCAACAAACTGCACAAATATAATTTATGCCGAGCCCTCCACTAGCAAAAGACATGTAGATAAGGACGTGAACTACCGTCAATCACCTATGCATTTTGAAGAATCAGACGTGGATTTGAGTGACGCTGATCCAACTTATAACGATCCATCGATGCAACGCAGTTTAACTTTATCATCCACCACTTCTGACACAGAAAATGAAGTTAACGATGCAATTGTTTCCTCTGAATTACTTCCACAAAATAAAAAATCTAGGAAGCGCCTGCGCAATCCATCTCAATGGAAACAAAATATCGTTAAATCGCTTCGAAATACCGGCAAAGCCTACAAATCACTTTCGAAATCTAATAAAGAAGTACCTGCAAAAAAAGTAAGAGACAGTTGTACTTGTAGACTTCGTTGTTCTGATAATATAGCTCCTGAGAAGAGATGCGAAATATTCGATTTTTATTGGCAGCTAAGTAATTTGGATTTAAAGCGATATTTTATCAAGGCATGTATGATGGAGGTTAAACCTAAATATAAGTATACAAATGCTGCAAATCCTCGTAAACCAAACACAGCCTTTTACTTTACCGTTGATGGCCAAAGGCTTCGCGTATGTAAAACTTTTTTCATAAATACACTAGACATAACAGAGAGACAAATAAGAACTGTGAAACTGAAAACAAATTCCAATGGCTTTGTTGAAGAAGATCGTAGAGGGCGTTCTATAAGCCGAGCACCGATTGACCCAAGTCTTGTACAAGATATTAAAGACCATATTAATAGTATACCGCGCATAGAGTCTCATTATCTAAGATCTTCTACTACAAGAGAATATATTGATGGGAGTAAGAGCATAAAAGAAGTATGTAGGGACTTTAATAATAACCAAACCAAAGAGAACAAACCTCACGCTCCATACTGGGTTTTTTACTTAATATTTACAACTGAATTTAATATTAGTTTTTTCAAGCCTAAAAAGGATTTGTGTGACCAATGTACAAGATATGAATTAGCATCACAAGATGAAAAGTTAGCTATTCAAGTAAAGTATGAAAAGCATATTAAAGAAAAAGAAATGTGTAGAGAAGAAAAGAGAAAGGATCGCTGTAATGTTAACGAAACTAATATTTGTGCAGTTTATGACCTAGAAGCTGCAATGACTTGTCCTAAAGGAGATGTTTCATCTTTTTACTATAGATCACGACTTAATTGTTATAATTTTACCATAGTTGAATTAGCTCCGAAATCAAAACATTCCAATAAACAAAAAAATGATAGTCAATTAGGTGCATATAAAGAAGTATATTGCTACTTTTGGAACGAAACACAGGGTAATAAGGGTGCGATTGAAATAGGTTCTTGCGTATTTGATTATTTAAAATCAATTAGTGTAAATAATTCAGATAAAACATTAAATGTAATATTTTACTCAGACAATTGTAATGGTCAAAACAAAAATAAATATATTGCTAGTTTATACTCTTATGCAGTAGCCCAGTTTGACAACATAGAATCAATATCACATAAATTTTTGATTAAGGGACATACACAGAACGAGGGGGATAATGTACATAGCTTGATTGAAAAAGAAATAAAGAGAAACTTAAGGTCTGGTCCTATTTATATACCTCAGCAATATGTGCCTTTACTAAGAGGTGCTAGAAAAACGGGTACCCCGTTTAAAGTAAAAGAGTTAGATTATAATTTTTTTATAGACTTAAAAGTATTACAGAATGAATGGGGGTATAACTTTAATCAGGATATTGATAAAAATGCAGTGGGCTGGAGAGACTGCGACAGCGAGATAAAAGTGTTAAAATTTGTTAAGGACGAGTTATTTTCATTTTACTATAGAAATACATACGCTGAAGAAAATTTTAAGAAAGTAAATATGCGTAATAAAAGAAATAAAATGAAAGAAGCGTGTGAAATTACACTATCGAAGGCATATAGTAACAAAATAGAGCTTGCAGAAAATAAAAAGAAAGATCTTAGTTATCTAATAAGAACTAAAACAATTCCAAGTACATACACATGGTTTTATGATTCGGTTTTGTAATTAATGACTACTTATTCCTACATACCATTATAATTATCTACATAAATATTTTGATTTAATTTTAGGGTAGAAGAACATGTTTTGATTGATTTTATAAAGGAGTTTTTATTTTGTTAATTATTTTTTTAGTTTTTTTAAAAGCATTATGTGGCTAGTTATAAGTATAAATTAAACTAAATAACTTTTGGTTTATTGTTATTTTTCTATTTTTTATTATTTTCTATTCTTTTGTCAAAGGTTTAATATTTGATTATTATTTTAAAGCTATTGATTTTTATAAACAAACGTTAATTGTACTTACTTATACCAAAAGTTACGTTTAACCATATTAAAATAGTACCTAAATAATACCCAGTAGGGGATACTCTATGTGTGAGCTGATCTCAGTAGTACTTAATGTTACAAGCATCTGTTACTTATAGCATGTCTCCCAGTTCCTGAGCGTTGGTTGATTTTGATTATTTAAAAAATAAATGATTACAAAAACACACTCTGTTTTTCATTTTCCTTAAATTTAGAAAATCATTAATAATTAAACTAGCATATAACCAAATTTGTCATCTACCAAAAATTAACCATTAGAAATGAATTGCCTCTATATTAAATAGCTACATTTTTGTTTTGTGTTGTTAAGTAAAAAATGGGCACAAAGTGAAATAAGCCAATTATATTAAACTTTTTTCGGAAAATAGGTGACATTTTTTTTTTGATGATTAATTAACAAAGGTTCTAATTAGTTATACAGACTGGTTTAGTATACAATCATAAAAATAATTCCTTTCCTACCATTGGCAATAAAAAATATGACAATAAACGTATAACTTATAGCATTATAATAGAAAAACAAAAAAAATGACCAACTCTTCAATCACTTTTTAGCGTTTTACCAAAAAACAAGAATTTTGGATTAGGTCACTTCAATTCTAAAGGTGCGATATGTAATGTTATAATTGCTTTTCTGAAACAGTGCAGATATTTTAGATCACTTGAGAGCTTACACGATTTTGCTGCTAATAGTAGGTACCTTCTTCAAAAATTATGTTGCATACAGTAACAAACCAGACACAATAGGTTTTCTATTGTTGAGGAAACGCCCGGCGAGCTGGCATAGGTCGAAAGATCTGAGCAAATTTTGTTTTCGGTAAAAACCTCAATTTGCTAGTTTAAAGAGATGTCACGCGTTCAAGGAACAGAGAATTTCTTTGAAGTTGCCACTATGGAGCAATATGAGTTTGTGACGGGGAGCTCGAAACGGTTGCTACGTGATGTATTCCAGATTCCAGTAATGCCTGCCTGTTGTGTCGAGCTGAGAATGTGATACAAAACAATGATTTAATAATAGTTTCTATCTCTAGTGAAATATCGGTAGATAAACTGTATTACTAAAACACCTTATTGCTATACTACATTACATACATACTTAGACGCTTTGAATGTGTCCTATATTATATTATACGTAGGAAGAAAATCTATTCTAAGTATATAAAAAATATAAATAAATATATAATAATAACCTATTAATACTCTCCTAGTGTGTTTAATAAAATAATATTCCCTATGTTAAGCAATAAAGAACAACAATCACGTTATGTAAACAATAGTAACCACAAAACAGTGGCGTAAAGCGCGAGGTGCCGACATGAGATGCGCAGGCGCAGGCGAACAATGATTTCCCAATTATTGTGTGTATAAAACAGAGCCCAGAGTTACTTCAGGCTTACTGTTTTGAAAACAAAAATAAAAAATCATTTACAAAGACCCTTGTTGCGGTAGGAAAGCTTTAATCAAAAAAATATTGAAACAAAAATTAAAACCGAGTCCAAAAAACTGAAAAGGAAAAAATAATTAAATTTTCGTAGGTACTTATCCCCTAGGAACATATTTTTTGGAGTCGGTGCTTCACTATCGTTTCTGGAAACAACTTAGCACCAACTCCAAAAATATGTTCCTAGTTGATGACTACCTACTAAAATTTAATTATTTTATCCTTTTCAGTTTTTTGGAGTCTGTTTTAATTTTTGTTTAAATATTTTTTTTTCACAATTTTTAGTATAACATTTGAAGGTCAAAGCTAGATGGGTGACCGTGAGCTTATATTGATTTCTACTATCGTATCATTTCACTTAAAATTTATAGTAAAGCAAAAATCCCCAATTTCGCATATGTACACGACTTAATTTTTCTAGTTTTTTTCATTTAAAAACCAAACTACCCAATGGTTTTTTTTTAAATATGGGACCAAATGGGCACTATTCCGCATCGAACAAAAAAAGAATCATCAATATCGGTTCACTCAGTTAAAAGTTCTGAGGTAACAAACATAAAAAAAACATACAGACGAATTGATAACACATCCTCCTTTTTTTAAAGTCGGTTAAAAATAACTTAAAAAGGTCTTTAAATTATAAATTCCATTGCCTTATTTATAATAAACTACTAAATTTAAAAAAAATATTCTACCAAATCCAGTTGACCTTCTAATAGTAAGAGTCACTTATTAGGAGTGTTGCTGATGAGAAGTTATATTGATCCGGAATTCCGCATTTCTATAATTGGAGCAATAATCCGGAAATCTTCAACGTCTGATAAATAAAAATGAAAAAATCATTTTATTTTTTATTTTTCAAGGTATACCAATCGTATCGTAATCTATATCAATCGTATCGTCGTAACATTGGGGTTAGGGATGATTCAATCAGGTACAAAGGTATGTTATTGATCATATATGATAAGGCAATAAGGCAGGGCCCTTTAATAAGAAATGTGTATTTATGTTGATTTGTCTTTTGTTATACCTACTTAATGAGTGAGATATACTAAAGCGAAAAATAACCAGCTTCTGTTGAAGCGTAATTAATAAAGTGAAATCATAATTAAATTCTCCTTGAACAATCGCTCACGCTGGTATTTAATGGGATGCAGAATACGATCATCGGGAAATGGTTTACCCGCGAGAAAACTGAGCGTAAACAAATTAATCATCTCAGACTAGTTTATCTGGTGGAGTCAATCAACGGTTACTAAGTATATCCGTATACTTAATACACAAATAATATACTCACGAATAAAGTTTTTTATTGATTTATCTTCTCGACTTATCTTGTCAAGGACTAACCTTGGCATCAAAGTTGACTACAGTAGATCAAAGAGAGTTAATTTCAGAACCACTACTACTTTACTCAAACGATATCTTGCCTTGCAACGTAGCAATGGAAAGACAAATGACTCGGTAATCACCACTCTACTTAAAAGGATCTATCAGTCTTTACTTACGCTTTTATCAACATGCAAAAAATAATAAAAAAATCCCAACGTCTATACTATTTGTAAGCGCTTTTATTGTGACGGGTGACGGACAATTTTATCGCTTCATTATCTTATTATGTTCTGGGTTTTGTCCGTTATCATTGCAAAGGTCTCTTTTTATAATGATAGTAGGTCAAATAAGGGCGACCCTCATGATCTATTGAAATCTTTCACGCTTGTACTCTTCAAGATTGACGAAGACAGGCGTTATATAGACGATATGTTAGTATTTACGTCATTCATAAGAATGAATAAAAACGGCCATGTTTTTAAATAGATATTACTATGTGAAAAAGCAGTTTATTATTGAATGGAATATTACGAATTTTAGCTTATTTCAATATTATGAATTGGATTTGGACAACAACAGAAGAATCTTGCAACATTGAGTAGGTAAGTATTGACCAAAAAACATCACACGAGCGTCCAGTTGTCCATCGATGTGTTCAACGCTTCTAATAATTTCGGTGTTGACACGGAGGCCTCCACAACAATTTCTCAAACAAACCAAACAGATAATCTAGGTTGCAGTTAAAACTGTTATTAGTAGTTTATAGTGCGTGCACGACAAATTTCGTGGTGCGATTGCCTCGGCAGGTCGCTGGCAAGAATGCCGTCGGACCGGTGCCCCGTTTCGCATCACCTACAACGGATTAGTTATATTTGTACACGGCTATTAGAGAAAACTTGTATTTGTTAATCGGAGCCCCAATGTGGAACACCGATGCATCTATAACGGGTAGCGAGTGTGAAACATTGAATAGTACTCGAATGGTAATAAAATCGATTCTGTTAACACGGGTGACAACAGGGTGATTAGCCGGGGACTATTTTCAAACATCTAATAGCTAATCATAATGCTTGTTTCACTTGTTTGGATTGAGTTTGACAGTGAAATCATCTATTGGCGTTTATGAAATGAAAAGTGAGTGTTTGGCACCATGTCGTACACTTAAGAGATCAGACGATCCCTCTTGGTGGGGGCAACTAAGCACTTCATATTTTAATCTCGTTTAAACTGAAACTCAAATAGTTTAGTTTAGATCTTAGATAGTTACAGAACTGTTTGAATGTCCTCTTCAAACCACAATGAACAACTATCTTATACATACGGTATTTAAAAACGAATCAGCAGCAAACTCAGTCGCTTGACATAACTTGTCTTATTGGTTTAGATGATATAGGAAACAATCTACGTTTGCGCAATGCAACGCCGATGATCTACTATTGTTGATAAGTCCACGTCTGCGTGCATATCTTCAATCATCTGATACAACAGTGTCTCAGACGCATATCTGAGCCGCATTATGTACGAGGAAGTAGGAAGCGCGAACACGTGCGCCTTGTTTATTTATAGTGTGGCATTCGCGCCGCAATAGCAACGCCGGTTATAGTGTTTATGTTGCCGGCACAATCTGGCGGCTTTTATCACACCAAACGATTAATATGATCTATATTTCGAAATATGCTGTGCTGTTTTAGATTTTAATAAATAAAATCAAATTTTATGGAAAAAGTGATATGCGTGTTTCATTATATCTACAAAATTGAAAAAATAAAAATGAAATGAATCAAATCAATGAAAAATCTGAGTTATTCGGTTTGTTATTATAAAACCTTATAATCTTACAATTACCAGGCATCATGGTCGGCAAATTTAGATAAGTACCTACTTGATTTATGGTCTTTATATGGTCCCATAGCAGAGGCTACAACTGTTGGTCCCTTACCGCTTCGGCGCATGCGGGTAATATTTATAAATAGCTTATATTATCCACTGTCACAATATGAGTAGAGGCTAATAAACCGCTAATTTGCGCCGTGGGTCGTATGAGCAATTTCACTTTTCACAAGACGGTGCGGCATCAGCAGCGGCGCGCGCGCAGGCTTACTCAATGGTTAATTAATTCGTTTATTAGACGTCTCGATTGAGTGCGACTTGGCGTAAAGTATAGTAAGGCGCGATTGATAAGTTTTAAAAAATAAAATTAAATACCTATTTATTATGTCAACCTTACAAAAACATAGCCATAAATGAACCATCATCCTTTGCTTCACAAAGTGTACAAACCATAAACTATAGGAACATCGACGCGGTCAGTTACATTCAATTCCAGCCGTCGTAAATGTTACACTACGTTAAATAACAAAATATTTGATATTGCTTCTATAATGTTGCTAACTACGCATTATTTGTACATAAAATTAATAAGATAAATGCCTGTTGCGATCTAATTAACTTAAGTAGTAGAAAAATTAATTCATTACGTGACAAGCAGCTGGCTGCAGTTTGTATCGTATCATCTGCAGTTTGCACGCGATATCAATTGAGTTGAGACCGCTCATATTTGGTCTGCGCGGGCGCAATGACGATGGACGCAGCTCGCTGTGAAAGCTATTACACAAAATCACATTAAGCCTAATGACATTACACTTATCAGCTGTTTTACGAGCCTCGAACATAATAACGTACACTTCTGTGATAGTAATTATTTGGTGCTCCAAGATTACTGACATTAAATACGGTATAACTTTTATAATGGCAAAAACAAATTTTCACATTTCCTAATGCATTCCAATTGCGTACAATGCTTGACGGTAGATGCGAAGGATCTTTTATTCAATACTTTTGTGATGTAATGTTATTGAATTCGATATTCCCAAAACTGCATCGCACCTATACATATAGTAGCATACCTATGTTAACTTATCAACAAATGTAGCTTGACAAATATTAATTAGAAACTGAGGCGATCGTACACGCAACAACGAGCGCGATCTGATTACAGGGCTGGGAAAGTAGGGGGAAATCAGACATCCTAGAGACAACAACAGTCAATGGGACGTTATATTAGACATGTGATAAGCTTTCATCGGTGCCGGTGTAGCCGCGCAGAAATACAAAGAAAACGCGGCTCTTATATAAAGAAAGCAAGACGTAAACAAGATAAATGCTAGCCTTAGCTACAAGTTTGAAGTTATGTCGTAAAATAAATCAGATATCTGGCCCAACTGCCTGATAGTAGGGGAAGACGGACATGGACAAAATAATGAACCGGAAAGCAATGAAACAGAAGTTTTTGGAGTACTACCAAAACTCTCAAACAAAAAACGAGTAACAAAATAATACTACTTTAGTAATGTTGTACTCCGAGCGAATATCTAGCGCTTTTTCAATGAGCTCTAGCGACCTTACGGTGAGAAAGAATGGCAGACCTCATTCGCTAGGTTGGAAGCAGGGGACTTGTCTCCTATGCTGTCAACATAACGCTTCCTCTTGACTTTTCAATGGTTAAAGAATGAGTTACAACGCCCAAGGCACACCGAGGAGCTACTACGAGCGTCATAGCGGGCTAAGGTGAAGTATTCAAAATTTGATATTGGAAAATTTAGGTTAAAAATACTTATCTTTTCCTTAATAAGCATAATCCTAAAGTAGAAGTATGTATGAATGTCTAGATAGGTCATTAAAACTCAATATCATGGAACATCATCTCAAAGTCAATCTATTACTGGATGAAGACGGGTCCTAATGAAGGTTTCGGAGATCTCGTCAAACCGCAAGAAGGTGAAAGTAAGTTACATGACACCGGCGACATTCTCCTAGATACAGTTATTGGCGCCGAGCGATGCACTTTCAGAATGCACAACATGGGCAACTTGGGATTGGAATGAACTCGGCGGAGGATACGTGTAACTAGAAAATAATGATCTTAATAAAACTTTTGACAACAGTGCAGGGATTTAAAAAAACAATCAGTATTTACCCTTTATCTTTAAGAAAAATTCCGATGGAATCATCATAACCCATGAAGAGAAGAATTTAAAAAATGTTATATGACCTACTCCATTTTGTATCCTCAATTATATCCACAACGATATATACACTTATGTGAACATTCAGAACCACAAATAAATGTATTGAATAACCAGTCAGCGACCTTGGAACGTGTAAAAAATATGTTCATTCGTAAACACGAGGAAAAATCAGCCAACGAAAGCATAAATCGTGAAAGTTAGGTGATGAGTGGTATGGTGTTTGTGGTGGCTGGCGGCCAGCCATGGTCTCGGCCTTGAGACCTGGTGCATTGCAGGTGCACCCAATGCCAAATATCATGTCGCAACACTGTCATTAAAACGTTTTTGTAAATACAAAAACTAATTTACATTATTACAATGAGAATGAGAGAGATAAGAGATAAAATGGAATGATTGGAGGGTAAAAAAAAGTAAGACTCATAAAGATAAAGGGTTTAAAAACGATATTGTTGGATATAAAGACCATAAAACTATAGTAATGATATAACTAATATTGTGCTAATACATTCAAAATTATGATAACACTATTCAATATGAGCAAATTCTTGGCATAATTTATTGCATAATGATGATGTTGGTCTAATACCTATTCATTTTATTTAAGTAAGTTACATTCATAGAATTATGCAAAATTGAAACAAAAATCGTTGCTGCAAGTATTTTCTACGTAATTAAGTAAACATACTAGTAATGTCCGAGATTTTTTTATTTCGTTGCCCTTTTTATTTGTGTACCTCTGTTCATTGATATAAACAAAAAAGGGAAGATACGGCATCGACGCTCGGAACGCGTTACGGCTCAAGTATGTCCATGGGCTCACTTGGCAAAAAGTGCGTCCTAGTTGCGCTTGGAATTTCAAAAGAACACTTTCTCCCGGTAATTTGTTTAAATTGTGGTTGAACATTGGCTAAAATGCCATCTTGTTCTTTTAATAAGTCTGCAAACCACTCACGGAGAGAAAAAAAGTCACTTACTTTCACTTTTCACCCGTAAAGTATATAAATTTTGAGTTTTAAATACAAATCTATTTAAAATAAACAAACCAGCCAAAATCGCCATATTGCTGCATAAGTGGGATAGAATTATAAGATTAAACGAACTTACCTTAAGTGAAGTTCTATCTTAATTATACGAAGCTCCTTGTCCGAGAGGGTTTAACGTGTAGTAACGCTGATTGTACCAGCGCCGATCACAATTTTCAAAGCTATAAAAAAAAAATTGTTTCTCTCATATGGTAACTCTAAATGTATGTCATTACGTTCGAAGATTATTTTTGGAACAACCCTACAATTGGGATAATACTTGTATTAGTGGGCGGGTTTTGGGACTGCCCTCTCGGACAAGGAGCTTCGTATAATTAAGATAGAACTTCACTTAAGGTAAGTTCGTTTAATCTTATAATTATACTCTCTCCTTGTCCGAGAGGGTTTAACGTGTAGATGTTTGAAGATGGGGTTGTGAAAAAATAGAATTTAGATATCTATATTATATTAGTATAGATGTTTAGTCCAACACCTTACTAATTAATTTACAAAATAATTAGATTTTTATACAAAACCCTATAAAAAAATAAAAAACACAATTGTTATTTTAACTATCGCTTAAAATTTTTAGCAATGCCGAATGGGACATTTATATGCTTATTGCAGGAAATGTTTCAGAATTTTGACTCAGAATTTTAAACTGAATTTTGTATGTAAACACTCCTGTTGGCTTTTTGACTCAATCAATATTTAAACCAAATCGGCTTGCGGTCGACACCGAAGCATATCTTGTGATAAGAGTAGAGAAGACAGTTAAAACCACTAATACTCATTTCCTGCAAATACTCATTAGTTTGATCCAAATGAATTTTAGATTGAATTGATGAAATCTTGTGTTTTTTATAATTGTTTCTATTGATTTATTTATGATATAAGTGTATTCATAAAGTACTTGTCTTATTATGATTTAATGAAAGTGACAAGATAGGATACATTTCTATCCTCATTTAAAAAGATTTTTAGATACAATATGGCTGTAAAGTACCTAGTTACATAGGTTTTTATTATTTCGATAGTGGTCACTACTGATTGTCACTTTTAAATGATTTTACTTGATGTTTAATGAAGTCTTTCTGCTTTCAAGTCATGAATTGTAATAAATCAGTTGATAAGGTCCTTTAATAACATTTTTGATTTATCATTGCCTTATTATTGCATTAAATATTTTTAATACCAGTTCTGGATTCCAATCATATATGTATGTCAGTAAACTGAAGAGGCTCCTTCGATTAAAATGTTTTTTATCTTTAAATCAATTCAATTTTAGGTCATTGTAATGTTGACCTGGTATTATTCATTTTATATAGTTTAGGTACCATATAAGTAATGATATTGTTTTTACAAAACATTGACTTAGGCATTTTTATTTGTTATATAAAGCACAATGCTCTACTATACCTACAGGTGTTATGATATTGAAATTTAGAGCTGTAGCTATATATATATATATATATATATTTAAGTAGGTAGGTATTTACCATGATCAGGTTGATTATTGATGTATTATATTTTAATTATTTGACTTTTATTTTAGTACATACAAAAAACTTTTGCTGGCATGTCATGGACATATTATTATTTTGTCCCAATATTTCACTTCTTATTGATGAAATTTAATGTGAAATTTTTTATTTCATAATTGCAGAAAGGCCACTACTCGATACCTATGTGCATGATTATTCATTATGCCTGCATGCGCACCATATGTACAGGATAAATAACTATGATGCTTATATTATGTATAGGTACATTGTACGAAATGGCCATTATATTTCTAATAATAAATCATATTGTCATTTTTCAACATTAATAATTGTCAATATTGCAATTCCTTGTTTTTATACTTGACCGATAGTTGATTTGCAGCTAGGATAAGCTGGATATAAATTTAATAACATAAATCATTGATTTAAGCTCAGTATCTAAAAAAGAACTAAAAATAAAAAACCTTGTGTGAATTGCACCCGGTAGTAGGTACTTCATATGGACACTTTTATATATTAAGTACATAGCAATAAATCAATTTCTCGTATTGTGTCAAGCAAGATGACTTTTTATAAAAATACCACAAATAAAATTTGTAAAAATTCAATCGGTACTATCATTAAGTACAACAATGTCTAATATTTATTATTGTTGTGGGGATTCAATCTATGCCCCCCCCCCTCGATTTTCATGTATCCAACAACTGTGGTATTATGTACTCTCGATAATGTTTCTTATTTTATCATAACAATTATTTTTACTCATAAAATATAGTTGTTAATTCTGAGTAGTTATTATACCTAATGGTCTTTTTATTAAGACCCATTTCCATTTCTAATAGACAAGTTTATTTCAACAGTTATTAATTTCAACTTAGCTATTTTATATAATTCTGTACAAGTAGAATTGTGAAAATACTCTTAATTTTCAAGTTCTTTTTAAAAATATACGGCATCATTTATATCACTTTATTAGGTCTGTATTGTAAGAAAATATTGCAATGGAATTGAAATAATGATTAGTTATAATAATCAGTTCTTATTTTCTCTGTCTTATCTCATTTATTCATTTCATAAAATCTGTGCAATGAAGTACTTCATAAGGTGACATTTCAATGAAAAAAAATCCCATCATTTTATTACAATTGGGTTACTAGTTTATCTGTGTAACTAATTTTTTTTCTAAAGTAATGTTTTTATTTGGAATTATTAAAACAATATCTGAAAGCTTGTTTCTGAATCTTCTGGTGGTTTTGTTGATTAAATAAAGTAGGAAAGTTATGGTATTTGCTGTGTGTAACTGGTTGTTGCAACCAATGATCTGTTGGTCATGGTCACTGAAGGTTTATAAATTTTCTTTATGTTTGAACAGCTGTTTGATTTTTGAATACACTGTGTAGCTTTAACCTGTCAAGCATGAGATTCCAGACACAATTGATTTTTCAATTATCATAGCCACCCGGAGGTATATCGCGGCTTGACAGATAGTATAATCTTATTAAGTATTTATCAATGGCTGATCATTCATACAGTGATAGCAATTTTTCAGGTCATTGAATATCATTTCGGTATGCTAGAGGGTAAAGTTTTGATGAACCATAAAAGCATTGTGTAGCTAAATTTTATAGCACTTCCTCAGGCTATTGATAAACATTTATATAACTTACAGCAATTTTCAGGTTATAGAATAACATTTATTCAGGTTATAGAATAACATAATATATATCATGATGTTAAAATTATTAATTAAATGCGGCAGCATTATCTAGCCCCCATGTGACAAACATTGGCCCAAGTTAATAAGTAAACTTTACCGGTACTTTATTGTAGAATTATTTGTCAGTCAGTCCGCAAGGTGATGGGGCTTGTTCTGATTATTAAATTACATATACAGCTACTTTATGTTCATCATCACTAGCCTATATACGTCCCACTGCTGGGCACAGGCCTTCCTACATGGGAGAAACACATGAGGAGTTTGGGCCATAACACCACCACGCTGGCCCAATGCGGGTTGGTACTTTGTTACATATTTTAAATATGATTAATGGCTATTTTTACATTTTTGTAGCTATCACAATTATTCATATTGAGTAATCTCTCTGCCTTATAGTTGTCTGGTAGAGATCGCTTCTAGCAATAAGATTGCCTTTTTGGCATATTGTGTTTGTTTTATCTCTGTACCTTTGTATATCTACTTGATGGAAGTTAGTAGAAGTTTCTATTTCAGTGCAAGGGTCTAGCCATAGTAGCTAGGCCTGTTCAAGTGATTGCCTTTAAATCTACTTTATGGTATTAGTTATACTGTTTCTTTCAGTGTATATTGCATTTCATTTGCAGTGTATATCTCTAGTGTGATAATGCTTGTTCAGCTAAATAGTTGGTTGTCTAACCGCAGTGTGATAGTAGTTTTAAAGAAGATTACAGGCATTGTCTAACTGCAATGTGATAGCACTTGCCCAGGTTATCAATAAATTCATTTCTACTTCACTGTAGAAGTTTTAAAACAAGAGTACGGGCATTGTCTTAACACAATGTAATAGCATTTGCCCAGGTTATCTATTAGCATTCATTTCATTTTTTATTTAAATTAGAGCATTGTCTAACCGCAATGTGATAGCGCTTGCTCAGGCAGGTATTGTGATAAACATTTTCATTTCACTGTGTTGTTTAACCTCAATGTGATAGCAAATGCTTAGGTAAATAGTGTGATAACCTTTTCCATTTAATTTCATACCAATTTGAGCGTTGTCTAACCGCAATGTGATAGCGCTTGCTCTGGTAAATATTGTGATAACCTTTTTCATATAATTTCATACCCATTTGAGCGTTGTCTAACCTCAATGTGATAGCGCTTGCTCGGGTAAATATTGTGATAACCTTTTTCATATAATTTCCTACCCATTTGAGCGTTGTCTAACCTCAATGTGATAGCGCTTGCTCGGGTAAATATTGTGATAACCTTTTTCATATAATTTCATACCATTTAGAGCGTTGTCTAACCGCAATGTGATAGCGCATGCTCTGGTAAATAATGTGATAACCTTTTTTATTTAATTTCATATCAATTAGAGCGTTGTCTAACCGCAATGTGATAGTGCATACTCAGATAAATGTTATAATCTATTTCATGTAATTTCATACCATTTAGAGCGTTGTCTAACCGCAATGTGATAGCGCATGCTCCGGTAAATAATGTGGTAACCATTATATGTACTTGACGGTAGAAGTTTTAAATTAAGGCATAATCTTACTGTTCATTCACCTATTAATGAAGGCACTTAATATGAGTCTTCTGTTTCCTGCCTTGAGTAGGTATTTCTCATCATAAAAATTTACTTCTTGTAATTTCCTCTCTAAACCCTATATGCCAGACATAATTTTAATTGTCTTTGTTATGTTATAATTGTCACTTAAGACATCTGGGTGTTAAAGATTTAGGTAATAGATAGGTATATGACACTTGTAGTTACCACAGAACAGTTAAAGTTATCCAAAAAGTCATATTATTTTCACTTTTTGTAATCTTCTTTCTGTCCAAAGTAGGTGATTTACTTACTCCTTTTCTTTTTCCCTTTTATTTCCAAAAATCTAATTAGAAACACTAATAAAACACTGCATAAGCACTTTAAATAGGTATACATTTTTGTCTATCGCTCAAAATGAGCTATTATTTATGTTTTTAATATTTTACATGCCATTGGCAAATATTGGCAATACAAGAAAAAATAGTGTGTAAATTGATAAAACCTATAAAATATCGGAAATCATAAGCCTTGTAAAAATTCTTACAATAATATCTGGAGGGTTATATTGCTAGGTAAGTAGTTTAGCTAGATTTTCTAGATTTTAGTAGTATTATTTTGATATTTTTAGGTTATGTCATAATATTCTAACAGATTAATTCTGTGACGTTTCATATTACCAGTTATCCGGTGAGAATTATTTCTCACCGGATAACGTAACGATAATGTAATATTAAATACATACCTTCAATCTCCAAATAATATTAACGTTTTCACAACAAACCTTGACCTTGTTTGCTAACGGAATACCTGACCGTGTTTGGGAATAAAATACTGCATCGATATCCTGTTATTAGTGAACACATAATAACACTAGATTAATAATTCTTTAAAATTTGGATCACAGATCGTACTTTTTATTGGTTTAAATTGTTAAATTAATAATTTTATTGAGAGAACCAAGTGACAGCGCTGTGCACAAAAAACGTAATGACATACATTTAGAGTTACCATATGAGAGAAACAATTTTTTTTTTATAGCTTTGAAAATTGTGATCGGCGCTGGTACAATCAGCGTTACTACACGTTAAACCCTCTCGGACAAGGAGAGAGTATAATTATACGTATAGGCATGCGAGTGACGGAGATAGCGTGTACTCCCGAGCGACCGAGTAGTTCTGAGTCCTACCGAAAGGTAGCATTACCTGGTAGCGTTAGCATAGAAAATACATTAAGAAAATAATAAATAAAAATATATACACATTTTATGTCATGGTTTTTGTTTACGATCCTGCTATTTACAGATTTTCCAAAGATGAAATATATAGACAGAAATGGTTAAAATTGTCCGGAGGTAAAGAGAGACGACACTGAGTCGTTTGCGACTAATTGTAACAAAATATGTTCCATTCATCTTAAACCTACTAATATGAATGACACTCATATAGGTCAGTAATTCAATTAAATTTTTGATGAAATCGCTTTAAATTAAAAAGGTATATGACTGCTTGTCACTAGAAATTTGTGCGAAAGTTTTTTTGTTTGATACGCTTTCACGCCTAAACAAAAGTTTAGATGATTGGTATGGAGATCGTTTGAGACCCTGTAAAAAACATAGGATACTTTTTTGGAGCGATAATCGACATCAACGCGGGCGGCTACTAGTATCTCATATTTTCATAGATAGGGATGTTGACTGTATTCAAATTATAACATAATTTTGAGACGCAGTGATAGGTTTGATACTTGGAATCCTAAAAAACACAATAGTTTAGTGTATTATTACGAAATTAAAATGATGTTGACTAAAATTATAAATGCGAATGTGAGTTTGTTTGTTACGCTTTCTCGCCAATACCACTCAACTGATTTAGACGAAATTTGTTATGGAGATAACTTGAGACCCTGGAAGGCGAGTGTATCCCATCTGGCCCGGTGACTTGGCTCGGCGCCGGGAGCCACATGGGAAAAAAAAGTTTTAACTGGCCCGGTGATATATTTACCGGGCCAGATGACACAAATCAAGTGTCATCGTCCCCGGTAAGGGGAGAAAAGAGGATACGCCTCGTAATTTGTAAAATACTAAATTCATGCATTTATGAAAGGGATTGAACTTATAAATCAAACTGCTTAGTATACAACAATCATTATTTATTGTGAATGACGCGATATCAACTTGTGTCATAAAACTCAACCTGAAATAGACTTTTTAAGTAGATCTTTTTGAATTTGAACATAATAACAATATTTTTATAATAATAATAATCAACGAAGCCAAAATGTTATGAATCAAATAAAATTTTTCAAATAATATTATAGTGATATACTTACAGTAAGAGGCTAGTTATTTTTTTCTGATTTTGGTAAAGAGACCATTTTATAATGTAATAGGTTGGGGAAAAAGTTTCTTCGCATTTTTTAAGAAAATTCAAAACATTTTTTAATATAGTTAGTTTATTTAAATTTAACTAAAGTATGTAGGTACCATTTTGTTCGATAACTTTTTGCCATCTTGTAGGTAGGGACACGATCCCATTGCTATAGAAATTTTGGGGCTTCTGATCAAAGTGCCGCGACAAGTGGTTTTGGCAGTCCTCTCGTGATGTTAACCTGACACTGCCTAGAAAATTCTGAAGAGAGCGAAACAGGTGGAAATCTGAAGGTGCAAGGTCAGGACTATACGGCGGATGCATTAACACCTCTCAGCCAAACTCTCTTAATTTTTGCTGAGTGGCGAAAGATGTGTGAGGTCTAGCGTTATCATGATGAAAAACCACACCCCTTCTGTTGATTAATTTCGGCCGCTTCTTTCTCTCAACTTCTTGCTTTAATCTCATCAGTTGTTCGCAGTAGAGTTCAGAATCGATGGTCCTGCCTGGTAGCCTGACCGGCCTTTGACCACGACCTTTTTCGCACGTTCTTGTCGTACGTGATCCACTTTTCATCACCAGTTATCAGCTTCTTCAAAAATGGTTCGGTTTCATTACGTCGTAATTAAGAATCACAAATGAGTACACGTTTCATTAGGTTTCTTTCAGTGAGCTCGTGGGGTACCCAAATATCGAGCTTTTTTGTGTACCTATTTTTTTTAAAACTGTTTTGTGGTCAATTCCCAGTTCTTCAGCTACGTCTTAACTACTGATATGCCGATCTTGCTCCAGTTTTTAAAAAATGGCATCAATTTTATCCGTAATAGGACGACCAGAGCGACGTGCATCTTTGACATCAAAATTTCCGGATTGAAAACGCTGTGCTACTCTCACAGACACTGCACTAGGTCCATAAACATCGCAATTTTTTTTCGCGGCTTGCGTTGCATTTTTACCTTTTTTGTAGTAAAATTTTAAAATGTCGAATCGAATTTCTTCATTAGATTCACTCATCTTGACAGTACGAAAAACAAATGAAAAACACACATTTTCCTAATTTGAATTTGGAATTATCTTTTTTAAAATCTAAACTTTTAATGATACCAAAACTAGCCAGATACAAATAGTACAGCCAAAGAGATTTAATTACAAGTTCATAGATACTATAATGCGAAAAGACTTTTTCCCCAACCTAATATATTGTTGATTGTGTATAAAATAAAAATCATATTGGAGACTGTTTGTACGTTATAATAAGTACCTAATTTTCTTTAATTCATAGCATTTTGGCATCGTTGATTAAAAGATTGTTATTATGTTCAAATTTTTGAACATTTTATATGAATTTTTTGATTGTTTATAAAAAAACCCATGTTGAAGACAGTTTGTATGTTATAATAAGTATTGATTAATAATTTTGTTTGGTTCATAGCATTTTGGCTTCGTTGATTAGGAATTACTGTTATATAAAAGATTGTTTTTGAACATTTTATATGTATATTGTTGATTGTTTATAATCAGCCGTATCAATGATACGGGTTACAGGGACCCCCAACGTGTAAGAGCAAAAATCGTAATATATTATGCAGTACTTTCCAAAAAAAATGTGGTACAAAAGAAAACCACTCATGGTGGGGCTACCGAAGGACCCCCATGTATGTTTTGAGAAAATTTAGTTTTTTTTGTTAATGTGAATATTGAATAAGTCCGCTAGATCAATTATACAGATTTTAATTCGGACTTATCTATACAAAAATATAAACTTTTTTTATTTTGATGATATTTATATTCGTATTTTAGGAGGTTTTTACTTCGTAAACGACATAAAATTTCTCTATCTATTGGGTCAATAACTTGCAAAATATCAAGTGACTTATTCAAAGGATTCAGAAATATTATTATAACAAGAAGGATTTTAAAAAATATATATTTAAATTGCAATTTAGGAATCCAGCCCATTTTAAAATAATAAAATTTTCAAATATATGTATATTTTTAAAAAGGATTTAGAAAAGATCTACTTATAAGAAGTCTATTTCAGGTTGATTTTGATGACACAAGGTTGGTATCGCGTCATTCACAATAAAAAATGATTATTGTATACTAAGCAGTTTGATTTATAAGTTCAATCCCTTTCATAGATGCTTGTAGTTAGTATTTCACAAATTACGAGGCGTATCCTCTTTTCTCCCCTTACCGGGGACGATGGCACTTGATTTGTGTCATCTGGACCGGTGAATATATCACCGGGCCATTTAATACTTATTTTTCCCATGTGGCCCGGCGCCGGGCCAAGTCACCGGGCCAGATGGGATACACTCTGGAAGGCGAGCAGAGCTGCGGGTAGTTGCTAGTACTTAATATACTCGGTATGGAGATATGTTGCGATCTGAATTCCAGGATCTACATCGAAACCGTGATCAAAACAGCCTCACGGAAGCTCGATGTCCTGAACAAGGTGCGTCGATTTTTCACGCCTGACCAATTATATTTGTTTCACAAAACTCAGGTCCGGTCTTGCGTGGAATATTGCTCGCACTTGTGGAATGGCCCGCCAAGTACCGCCTCGATGCACTGGACAGATTGCAGCGTCGTGCTGCCCGTATCATTGGCGATGTGGAAGTTACGAACAACCTTGAGCCTCTGCAATTGCATCGAGACATTGCGTCGCTTAGCGCCTTCTAACGGCTATATCACGAAGAGTGCTATGAAGAGCTTTTTGACCTTCCCTCTTCCTACTCAGGAGCACGCGTGCAGGCCTTCGGAGTGATCAATTCACTGTCTCCACCTTAACATCACGCAATAATAAATTTAGTACCTTGTTTCTTTGTCGTACTTCCAAAACTTGGAATTATTTGCCGGCACATGTGTTCCTTCCCTCCTATAACATAGGTTCCTTCAAAAGAGGCGTAAAAAAGCAACTTTTGGACCGGCAAGGTGGAGTCGGCCAGTGTCTAAACTGCACTAGCTGTAATAATTACAAATAAAGAAAGAAAATGATGAAAAAATTGTATGCTCCAAGTGAGAATCCCACGTCTCCTCGGGTCCAGCCAGACTAGCACTAGCTGTCTTCTCATAATATTATAGACTCTTCTTTCCGCTTAACATCAGGTGGTGTTGAGTCATTTGCCGTACTTTTTATATAAAAAAAAACAAAGCAAAATATACAGGTTGGTGCTGTCAATACGACAACAATTAAAACATGGGCTATATTAGTATATAGTAATGGTTTACCACTTTCAAAAACATCTTATTCATTTGATAATTTCATGACATTTGTATGAAATGTACATTATTTCATACATTGGCTGCATTATTTCATAAAATGTCCTGAATTTATCAAATTAATAAGATGTTTTTGAAAGTAGGAAACCATTTCTATGAATTAATATTATTAAAATTCCTAATTAAAATTATAGTATGCTTTCACAGTTTAAATGATTTTAAATAATTTGGGAATGTTTACAGTCTAAAAGCTTTTTGTTCTACTATAGTAAAATTAATATTTTAAGTAAAAAAAAATTAAGTTTCTTATTTCGTAAGATTGTTTGTTGACGGTACCGCAGTACGAATAAGGGGAGGTGGGAGACGAAGTCGGGAATTCCCTTTTGTAATACTATACACTAACAGTCGTCTCGCTTGCACTAGGCAGTCAAGGGCGTTTATCTATCTCTGTTACCTGATTACCGTGCTTCATGCGTATTTAGAAAAAAATGTTGCTGTGTGCGGACTCGTGTATATGTAGTGCACGCAGCCCGTTTTTCGACGATGAAATGCTTAGGCGTACCGTATCTTCCCTTTTTTGTTTATATCAATGCCTCTGTTGCCATTCACAACTGTAGTTTAAATGTCTGATAAGTAAAATATCCGTATGCAAAATTTTTAACATTTCTTCGTAACTATAGTTTATCTCGTGATTTTAATGGTGTGCTGGAAACAAAAATCAATCATAGACGCAGCGCAGCTAGACTTGATGATACTGATGAGTAGAAAATGTTAAAGATTTTTCAGGTTGGTTAACCGCCAGCTTAACTAGCTCTATACACAGAATTAGTATTTAAGTCATTAGGCCTAATTCTGTTGTACACACGCGAAATCTGAATTTCAGTGAATTGCATCTCGCTCAATCAATATAAATCCAAAAAAAGACAGTTGTAATATAATTTATTTTTTAGAAAGATGTGTCCAATTTTAGATCCTAACTTAGTGAACGGGATAAAATATAAGTTTTACGAAGCACTTTCCTGCGCGCCTTCTAAAATAACCTATGGTTTCAATAAAAGATGTCTAAATTAAATTTTTTGACAATTTGTGAAATTTAATTCTTGCTATCCTTTTCATATACTTTTTATATACCTATTGAGAGAAAGTAATAAACTGTATTTAAATTGAGTGTGTCATCAAAATCAGGACCATAAGCTCATAAAATAATTACAGGGTCACACGCGTATGACGCCGATGATGAATTCCGCAAGCAGATGTTAACGGGTTAGCGTAATGTATTGAATAACATTTTTGATACAATTGATTGGATTAATGCTTATTGTGTCTCGAGAAAATTACTGTGTATTTTATACATTAGAATGCGGAAAGGTAATACAAAAGTGTATCGTAAATGGATTAAGGAGCGGAATAACCCGCCCTCTGTGGTTACAAAATTCCTAAGAAGCATACCTTCGTAGCGAGAACAACTTGTGACTATCCACATTATAATACAAATCACTCAACACGTTGTTAATTATAAATAATACGGGAGAAATCGTTTCAACCCAGATTGAAAATCAATCGAGTGGAGTGGACGTAGAATGTTTTCTTTGAGATCCAACTATTCCCGAATTTATAGGACTTTCGATTGTAGCACAAATAATGTAAGTCTTGATTTTGTTGCTTACACGTTGCACGTCAAGCTCTTGTAGTACGAGGAGCTATAAAATGTTTAAGTCTAGCTCCTCGAAGATTGGGACTCAAAATCCACTCAGAAAAATTATATTTCGATGTGGACAAAACCTTAGTCGGGTTTGTCTTACGGGTGCTGGCTGTCAATATCCATCTAATCCCAGTACAGTAGTCCCCGTAGGAGACGAGTAAGAGCCGGGACAACCGCCGGCGGACGCCTCCGCATTCCATACTCCCCCATCGGCAGCTAACTGGCGACTTCCCACAGAACGACGCAACAAACCGCACTATTTTTTGTTGCATTTACTAGCTACTTTGTTCGAGTGACATAGAAATATCAAGGTTATAGTCATATAAGGATTTGTAAAAATTATAATTAATTTTTAAGCAATGTTATTATCTTAATTTTATTATAATGTGAAAGTCGCGGGTTCGCATCCTGCCCTTTTTTTTTGTAGGGGAAAAAAGGCATTTACGCCTACCCTGCATTGTGCGGAAAGAACAATACAGGGTTATGTGGGGCTCCTCAGTCAAAGATGTTAATAACCAAGACTACCCACTAAAACGACCCCCGTATTCCTACCTCATCATCGTTGTACAGGCTGACGGTCAACAGTTGTTCGCATCCTGCCCTACAAAGTGTCTTTTTTCTAATCTAAACATTTTTCTATAATAGCGAAGAATTCTCAATCACACATCTAACCGAAAAATAATTTTGGTGGTCTCTTTCTGGTATCGACAAATTCTGAACCATCTAAAGTTGAGAATCACTTAACTTTAGATGGTTCAGAATTAGCACCAAAATTCTCAAAAACCGTACTAGACTTTTCAGCAATGTGTGGTGTAAATAATAACTTTGGCAGTGTGCATAGAAATGTTTATTTAAAAGAAATCTTATTCAAATACGATGTCTAAGTGAACAGTCATTGTATAATTTGGACATTACAACAAGGACTGATGTAACACATGAAGAATCAATAAGTAGATTTAATAATCATAAAAAATATTAAACTAAGAAATTAAAATAAAAACTTTATAACAAGAATGATAGAATAATAATAACAACACGTTCTTTACAAGACGTTCGAAATTCATCTCGCCATGCACAGCAAACATTGGCTCCATAATAATATGTTGAAAACATACTATTTGCTATTAAAATGTAGTTAGAATAGTTACAGTTGAGTGATTACATAAATAGAATTAGCTTAGGGGGCGCAAAAAACTAGTGCGGTGTGAATCCCACGGGCTGCAGGGATGCGTAAAGCTTGACAGGGGTGGCTATGTGACACAAAGTCAGGGCATGAAGTGTGCCCGTGCGAGAGGCTGCTGATGTGCTACATCTCTGCCCACGCCCGCTGGCATTAGATCAAATTAACCTAGAGAAATGGACAATGAAAATTGCCCACGACTTAATTTTCCACTATGATGCAGACGCCCATATTATAAGGTTTCTTATTCAAGACGAGTTATTGTTAACTGATGAGAGAAGATTGTGTGTGTTTTCTAGTAATCAATGGAAGATTTATCGTGATATATGCTTACGTAAACATTTGGAGGCGCTCATTAGATCGACACATCGACTAATGTCTTCAGTTTTATTTATTACGTCACCTGTATAAGTTGCGCCTACAGTCGCACACAGGACACTGCCCACATTGTTTAGTTCACTAATCATATAATATGCTTGATTGATTGCTATTTTACAATGTAAATATTTATGGATATTGTATATCACAGGGCAGCACACCGTCTAACTAAGCGTAGGATGAAACCTTAAAATAATTTAAAACAAGCCGTTCTTATAAAATTTTACATCAATAAATATACAATAATCGCTCTACGGTATCAGTCTTACGAATTGGGTTCACGTTAGATCACTTATAAATTTCAAGCAGAGAAAAAAATACTTCTGGATAGCTTGACGGGCTCTATGTAAACCTGATAAACACTGTAGAACTTATTTATTAGCGGAAAGAAACCTGTGCAAGATTGAAGGTGATAAAACCGTTCTTATCTGATTGAAGACACAATTTTGTTAATGGATGCTTTGGCGTACCTAAGTGTTGTTCCATTTACCTTCAGACGTGGTAAACGACGACTGCGATTAGCTCTATCTGGTAATTTAAAAAATAATTAGAGTAAATGACTAACCTGCTAGAATGTTCCTGGAAGTTGCCCCCGTCCAGAAGGCGGACCTTGGCGAAAAGGAGGCCGGACACGAAGGGCACCTCGGTGAGCTCCTCGAGGCAGCACTGCACACCGAACTTGTACCGTTTCTTCTTGGTCATGAACGCCATGACGCCGCCAACATGAGGCGCCACTTTCACTGCACTAGCACTGGCACTTCACTTCACATGTGTGTTGGGGTAACGCACGTGTAAATGAACGACGATAACTAAGCAGATTAATTAATTATTTTGCCGTCAGCAGCGCGTGGTCTGTCATACGGCGGCTGGTCGTAGCCAGTCGCATGGTTGCCGATCACTTTAATCTGTAAAAGAAGAAAAATACATGTTATTCTAATTACTCTGTACTAATCTTTATTTTTTTATATTTTAACAATGGCACCATTTATTATGGTATGACTACAAATGAATAATAAACCAGAACTTATTGGTAATATAAAGTAAATACTATTATTAATGGTATTTTTGAAGTAAGTTGTAAAAGTCCATAGAGATAAGCGTGTCTGTGTAGCATTGGCAGGAAATTTTTGAACAAGCTTATTAAGTTAAAGAAGTTATATACAGACATGATTTTGTGGTACATAAGACTACAAATGAATCTTGATATAAATCTATCAAGAATTATTAGATTAAACCGGGAAAGTACGAAGTATTTAAAGTAGATTAATTATTCTAAAATGTACCGAAGCCCTAAAAGTATAAATATCGGCTACAAATGTACAGGGATTAGGGATCTATAAAGAAACCCGTCTAATGCAATGGCCTTATAGAGGTTTGCTTTGCAAACAATAATAGGTACCTAATCAATATTTGGCAAACACGAAAACTTTTAGTAAATATTTTGGTAAAAGCAGTCGTTCTCTGTCAAGGCTCACGCTGCGGTCATGGCGAAGACTTTTTGTAGGTTCGATATTAGGCCAGTTTTTTCAAATATTGGTCAGGGTCGCGGGGAGCCGTTGGATGCAGGCTGCGCAAAACCGTTCCATTTGGGAATCGATGGGGGAGGCCTTTGTTCAGCAGTGGACATCATAAGCTGATATGATGATACCAAAATAATCATTTGTTCTTCTAGTTTACGCCCGCCGGCGCCGAAAGAATCTCGTAAGCTTTTAATACAAATATTTTTGATATCCCTGAGTCAGCTCTTCATAAATATTTACATAGGAAGCGTTTAATTCAGTTACCTGATATTAAAATAGACCATTTAAGTAGTAAAATCTGCAATAATAGCACTAATTATTACAGGTATTATTAAGTCATAGATATCGACCTTCATGTGGCTGTTAACTGAGAAGTGTTCGTGGCGGGATTAACCACGCATCATGTTGAGTTTGCTCGTGTGTAAGTAATTCTTGTACGTCATCGTTCATTCCATTACAGACAGGCTTATGTTAAAATATCTAGCCTACACTTAATGTATTATGAAATGTCTCCAAGTCTATGAACTTCACTTAGTAACACGCTAAGTAAATTATATACCTTTATAACTTTAATACATGCCATATTTTTTGTGTCCAAACCTTTGGGCATGATTTTCCGAGGTGACGACCTGACGACACCAATCAGTGGCAATTTACACCAGCTCAAAGGTTAAATCGCGCATTGCTATATTTAGATTCACCAGTTTTGAGACCTAGGGTCAATTGAGTTACCTTAATTCAATTACTCAGTATTACCTCTCATGCGTTTAATTTAACCATTTATAACAAGGGTACAACGAGTACAATCGATTTTGCATAAAATTTCATCTTTCAAGTAACATAATAGAAAAATGCGTCAGCAAATAACGGAGGTGGATCCTGTTTACGCATACTTACGCCAACTCAAAGGCATGAGCCGATAACATTGTCTGACACGGAGCAGGTCGTGTCTGCACGCGGCTCCTGCTTGGCGGCCCGCCAGCGAACCCAGACGTTTACCTTGGCGCTCTATGGGAAATTTGGAGCACCTGCTGGGCCTCTATCGTGAATAGATAGTTGTTACCAACAGATTACACTATAGCATCAGTACTTTTGAGATCAATAGTTTTGCTAGCATTACGACAATATTAATCATGTGCAAAATAATGTTAGTCTAACAATATCAAAGCTTGCGAATCTTGCGACTAATTCAGGAGCTGCTACCATTCTAGTTTAATGACAGGGCTGCTTCGGGAGATAAGCTCATTGCAGACGAGGTATTGATTATCGACTCGCTTAATGCCATGTTAGCCGCACGGAGCCTCACGCTCGTTTGCACACAACGAGTGCGTGGTACCTGAACAGTCATTAGAAGGCTATTTGGGGTTCGTAAAGACATTTGCGCGCTATCTACTGCCGGCGGCGCCGGTGTCATCCGCTCCACAGATAACGGCACCGCCACTGCTATGCATGTCACACACATGGCAGGCTCGGTCAAAAACAACGATAGCAGAGCTGATGGCGTAGGTGGAGCCTCAAAATAAGTTAACCTCGTTAATTCATTATCAATATTCACCGAGCCCTGAAAGCATACTTACATTAATATCCACTTAACATTTTAAAGTTAATAGTGTGAATTACATGTTCAATGTTTATTTAATCTTATTCCCTAACACTTTAAATTTTAGGTAAATTAGTTGGATGCAACTCATTTCTTTACGTTTCTTAATACCTACCTGAACTAAAAGTTCAATGCCATTTGCATGATGTGATGTAATTCTCAATCGTTTGTTCATTGTTGCTTCCCCATGAATCTTAGTCTACTAGATTTAATTTGATTTCGTTCAATAGCTACGCTCGGTGTCGTCACGGTTCATTTTCCTCGAGTTTCATTTTCCCATAGGCGCGGATTTCCCATTGTAATCAAAATGATGCTGAGGAAATAAGTGGATTTGTTGTTAAGAAACGCAATCTCGATACGCGATTCCGTCGGGAGTGACAAGGCATCTACTAAAGACCTTTACCTACTTTTAAAGGAATATTTTACCAACGTTTTCCTTTCGCTCGATATTGATTAATGAAATCAGTCAAAAGTTAAACACTCTATTTGAAGAAGAAAGAGATTATAAAATTATTTTTATTTATTTATTTGAACACCAATATAATAAACATCAAGATATACAATTTAGACATAATTACAATTTGGTTTCAGCTTAATGTCATTACAGTTATAGGTGAAGACTACATGCAACTAGGAGCAACAAAAAATTTAAAAGAATAAAAACAAATACTACTAAGAGACATTTAGCGATGAGTAAAAAGTGATCTCCTAAAGCTGCGAATGCCATCCGTAAACAAGTGCAAGTCCATAGATTTGGCCAAGCCATTAAATTCCTTAACCAAACGATTTAGAGGCGAATTTTGACCAAGGTTGGACCTACAAGACCGGTCCACAAGTATATTAAATCTCGACGCTCGTGGAAGCTTTAATGGTGCTGCAAATGAGAGTAGTTCTAATAAGTCTGGAACATCTAAATTATGAACATAAAAGCCAATTTCAGATTCCAAGTCTGAGATTCTTGATAAAAAATTATCACATAAAAAATAATTTCGTAACTCAGAGATAAATAAAAAGATTCCCTGCGAAATTGTGATAGTTCCCATGAAATTAATGCAAGTAAATAGGTAGTAATTAGTGGCTGGCATTCGTGCGAGAGCCATTGTTTTGTCCGGTTGTACGCCGGATCGAAGTACCGGTCACGGTCCGGTCGGTTCGGATCAGGTAGCTGGTCGACGGGAACCATTGCACCGGTGATCGATTACACAATTTACAAATCACACCGTCCGAGTCTCCTCACCAACTAATTAACTAACACGATTGTACACAAAAATGATATAGAGGTAACTGAAAACTGGCTGTGACTATACCTAAGCGGGAAATGGGTTGTATAATTTCATTCTCCACTAGACTGTATCGAATATATTTCTTACGCATGATCCATTGTGGATTACTCTATGTAAAATGGAGAGTTAACAGCCGAGGCTAAACTGATAAGTAAAACATGTTGGACAAAGTAGAACTTAAAAGAATACACAAGTAAAATAAATCCATCCTGTCTGGATGCTGTAGTATAACTTTGGTTTCATCGGTTTTATTTAAATCAAAATCCGTTAAGGGGCCAGTTTTGGGTTCCATTGCATGTAATACCGACGCCTTCACAGTTTAACCGCCAGTTCTGTCATCGGTGTGAGTGGCTCATGCTGCAGCACGCGTGACGCAATGTCAGCGGACCGTGCAAAAGCGAGGCCAATCGGTCTACTACGCAGATGTAGCGAATCATTACGAAGATGGCAAAAAGATGCAGGCTTTAGGCGGAAAAAAAACATGACGCCATTCTCCGGTTCGTAGACTCGAATTGTTCGTGTCGGTACATTGTTAAATCGGTTTTTCATTTCCTATCTGAGTCAAAGTATGCTGTTGTATTGTTCGCTTTGATTTCCTGAAAAGACATATTTAGTTTTTATGGATTGATATGAGTTACATAACAACATCTTTGTCATTGAAAATTGCTGAACACTGATTAAATTTAATAAAATTGAGAAAGACATGAAGTTTGGTGAAGTTTGAATATGACAGAAATTGATCAAGAAATCTTCCCTTTCCGTGTGACTTTTAGAACAGACGGCTTCTTACTTTTGATGGATGTGATCACTTAGCGTGGTTTAGGGCTAGCAGGGGCACTTAATCCGCCTTTGCCGATTTCTAATTTAGCCTTGATTCTAATTATCTTAACAAGATAATTTTAAAACATTCTACATTTAGGAATTATAGTTAATATATATCTTGTTATCGCAGTTAAAATGAGTGGATGAATATAAAAATCCATCGATAATATTTTCAGAAAACCTTATCAATGCGAACTCAATATACCTTAACTTAAATAAGTACAGCATTTCTTATAATTGCCAACTTAGTTCCTACTTGTTGCCATATCTAATCAGTTATCATCATACTACACTATAATGATAAAATGTACACCACCATCTTAGATCGTAAGAACAATTATGTCTACTTAATACTTATAATGTTCAAGTTTCAAGTACGCTAATTCATTTCCAGTTTCATAGGTTGAATTGCACCAACAACCTGCAAAAACGTAGCCGCGAGACTGTGACCAATGGCTAAATCACAATAGCGCTTCGCCGAGTTCATGATCATGACTCAAATTGGCTGTGATGATAGCAAAAAATTGGCAATAACCGAATCGGCTATTTGATGGTTACCAATTGTTAGTGCATTATCCCAAATAATATCGCTTGCGCAATGTTCGTCGTCGTACATTAGATAAAATTGATGGTGTTAACATCTTATTGATGGAACAAAGCCTGTAACAACAAGCCTTTATGCAAAATAATGATTTTATCACTATTATCATTTTAACTTTCTTGGCAAAAATAACAATCCCCTTTGGCAGTATTGTTCCCTTAGATTTAAATGAGATTTTGGAATAGTAGAATTATAACAGCAATAAAAAGCCCAGTGTTTTACACCAAACCCAACTCTTCAGCTTGATTCTTTTTTTAAGAGAGGTCGGGCATTGAGGTCGTATCCAATAAAATTTTGCGCGTCCGCATGGGGTACACCTCCAGCTCATTGAGAAGGAAGCAGGGAAACTAGTCTCCTATGCTGTCAAGTGTCAATATAGCTTCCTCTTTTTACAAGGTATGCAATGTGTGATGTGTGAATCATCTAATGCTACAGTAACCACTTGCCATCAGGTGAACCGCGAGCTTATGATGTCATGGTATAACAACCAGGTCGCACAATGGACACTGTTAAGGCCTAGCGCCTTCTACGAGACCAGAAGCACACGGGATGTGTCTCCTTTCGTAGTTGAGACAAGAAAATGACATAAAATATCTTTTAATTATGTATAGGTCGATATTTTCTTGCAGGCGATCGTGTTTCCTTGTGGCAATCCCACAAATAATGTACCTCCCACGGCTGTAGGTAAAATTTATCCCTTTAATAAGTGAACTTCTGTACAATGATAGGATTTCTTTTTATTTCATGATTCAAAGCGATCAAGTAACAATAGAGTCGCTTATCGCCTTTGCGTTAAATGAAAAAAGGTAAAAAGAAACGTGCCAACTAGCAATAGTGTCGATGTTATTGGCAGACGAAATAAAACCCCTCGGAGACTGCGAACGGTTGTCAACTTTAACTTCAAACACGTACGAATCATAATAGTCTACAGGCTATGTTTAATAAAGCCTGAAATCAAGATTGTGAACGGTTCGCACGTTTTTATTTTTCAGTAAGATTGAGGATTTACAGCTAGGCTATGAAGAGAATACTTAAAAATGAGTTCTCTACAAACGGTGTTTTCAACAAGAATACTATCTATTTAACTTTATTGCGATTTTCAAGATGTTCAATGCCAAACGTTCGTGGGACTATAAATTCAGCATCAGACAATGTTGCACGGCAAATCTTTTGTCTCTGTTGTGTTCGATAAGGCAGCTATATTATTTCACGATTAGAAGGTTTGATAAACAGTGCAAGCTCGACAACTACCTACGCGTTTTTATTGTTCGCTAATGGTGGCGACTGGCGAATTGCAACAGCCAAATGCAGAGTAATGAGAGTGGTTTCCAAATATTGTTCGGCTGATGCGATCGCTTGCGACAGACATCTTGTCTAGTAATGACTAAAGGTTCATAACCATAGCCCTGCATTAATCATTTCGTGGGGAATGACATTTTACTATCAACTCCCGCGGAGTGACGAAAGAACATCAATCACGTTCTAACATCGGCGTTATATCTACCTAATCACTGACTTCTGTCGGTAACTTCGTAACAAATCATACAAATGATAACTAACAAGCCTCACATCAATTGGAACAAGATCGGAACTTTTGTACACATAAACTACTGTTTTACTTCCTCCTTCAAGCGCAAGATAACCCCTTCACCCTTATTGTGTTGATATTCCAAAAATCTTCCACTCTACTAAAGTGATGCTTTTTTAAAGGCTGCTTGCTGGTTTTTCATAGTAATAATTAGTATCAAAAAAGTTAACAACTAAATTTCTGCAGTTTTCAACAGGAAGAAACTGAAAGGGTACTGTCAGTTAAAAGGTTTCTTAAAAGGAATAATTTTCCATTGGAATTTTTCTTCCCAAGGTACGAACTTAGAGCGTTAACTAAACAGCAAAAATATTTACAAGAGACAATACAAGATTAATGCTGCAAAGCAAAAGTTAATAAAATGTTATTATCCTTCAATCGACTTGGATGGATATGTTCAGTAACTATCTACTAAGCTTGACGCTGAAGTCTAAAAATAACGCTTATTACTAGCGTGTAAAGTGACATAACTCAAAACATTCAGTTTTGCTGTTCATCGTACAAACAAAGGTGATAGCCATTAGAAAAGTACAGCACCGATATATCACAAAAGCGCAGAAGTTTGGAACGCATTTATTAAGTTGCAATAAAATGCAGTGCACTGTCACTGTGGTACCAGCAGTGGACACCAGCATATGCTGGTGTTTGTTTGGCGACCGCACGACCGCGAGACGCGAGAAATTAGTAAAAGTAATGGACACGAAAGGCAATTACTTCATCTTGAAGACCTAACTAATCAAAAGTATAATGTATACAATGTCATTTTGTTATTTTGACCTTTCGTCCTACCTATTGTGTCTCTTATGTGAGTGCTTTACAAATTACTACACTTTAGTACTTCGCACGTAACCCCGCAGGTGACCATGCATGTGAAAAACAAAAAACTAAAAAAAAAGGTAAAAAGCTCGTTAAATAAGACTCGAGAGCACGGGTGTGCACAATCGTCGATTTCAGTCTCCATTTCAACATGGCTAATAGAGAATATACAATTTCTTTGTCACTAGTCATGTCTTATATCCAAAAATGCAGATCTTTACTACCTAGCACACGTTTTCGGACTTAAAATCCTTTATTTAACATGGGTTCCTTAAATCAAAAGGAAACTAATCGCCAGCCGAACTGATCTTGATAATATATCAAACCGATCATATATATCAAGTCGATCAGAAATAATTAAAGATTACCGCCGCGTTATTTTACTACTAATAAATTGTTCTTATATAACACATGAACGAATCGCTCTAACTGCCAATTCATTACGCATAGACGATAAAAATGGAAAAACAAATCGATTGCCATAAAAATGTTTGTTTAATTGTTTGATCACGTCGTAAAATAATCCTCGTTATATGTTATGTTTAGTGCCACAGACAGTTTGAGCTTCTGCCTTCATCAAGACCTTATGATCGTAGGTTGACCTTAAAAAGATTGCAGCCACATGACTACTGCCGTTGTCTTCGTGTCCTAGAAGAAGCCAGTCTCTGTGAGGACTAGCTCCATATACTGCCTGTGCCAACCATCCTTCTCAATATTGTAACCATTTAAAACCCAAGGTTCTATAAAAGGCGCCAGGTAACTTTGCGTATAAGACGCATCAAATAATAATTTACGGTGTGCGCGATTGGATAGTTTAGTGTGTTGCGGGGTGTACTGCGCAGCTGTGTGTGCGGAACTTCAGGCGATCTATCGAAACGTTGTTTCGGCCAAGACCGATAGGGATAGAGATATGGCTGACTCAGCGGGAGAAAAAAAGAGAAAACAGCGACCGCGCGTGAAAAGTAAACGAAATACACAATTAATTTATTAAAAAATAACCTTATGGACTACAAATAAACGCTCCTACACGATTCAGAATATTAATGATATCTACTATTTAAAGTAATTTCCTATTGAATACAAATTATCGTTCACCAATAATCTTAAGTTTTCTTGTTTATAAGAGGTCTTTTTGGAAATAAAATGTATCGAGGCAAATTCCTTTAATCGTGTTTTCGTTCTACTCGTATCTAGATAAGGATATGAAGTAACGTATATTTTATTTTCAGATTCGTAACATCTTTCAGCAACGTATGACATTACTTATAAAAGTGCGATTTTTTTCAATATATCGCCTTCAGTCAGAGTCACAAACTTACTCGTCCACCTTCATGTCTTCTGGCGGATTTTTCATCACTCAAATTGCATTTATCATAGTATCACCTTTCACCGCCTGACATAACCAACATTATACACAAGAAATAGCTTATTTCACTAATGCTGTTTTTAATTATCAACGCTTTTATGTATTAATGAGTTTACTTCAAATATTTATAATTGCTCACGAAATTAACGAACTCCGTAACAATTTAGTTAAATTTGCCGAATTCATATCATAATATTTAGCAATTACAGTTTTACAGTTACAGTCAAATATTTACTCTGAGTTTTATTAAATAATTTTATCATCAAATTCACCAATGTGACGTACGGTCGTACCTTACCTACTTTCCGAGACGTAAGAAAAATATTGCGTATCAAAATTAGCACCTAACCAGTTTTTAAATTCGGAGCGAGTGATGATAGACGTCAGTCAGCAGACACTCAAGTTTTATCAGCTGATATCAAAGATAATAAGTGAGTAGTTTTAGTCCTTGATTATAATTGGATGTTTTTTATTAAAATAAACAATGGATATTATAACTGTTTTCAATATAAATAAAATTAACGCAGATCCTCCATTTTTGCTGTGCCTGACTGGGTCCATAGTAATTTTAATCTCACAAATTTTTGATAATAAGTATGAGATCTCTTTTGTAACATTATGGTATGCAGTAATAAATACTTATACAAATTTTTCCTCGGGGTAATATGAGAATTTATTTTCATACTAGTAATAACCCATGAATAGTACATACGACAGCACATCAAGTTTAGTAACACAGTAACACTACGAAAGCCGCCTCTATTACGAACAGAGTAAGGGCGGTCTCAAGGTCAAACTGTTACGCTTGACGCGCTGTCGACTATACTACAGACAGAGCAAACACCTATGGTAAACGAACTTATATTGTAAACCTTGTAAGTGCTATGTAAATTTTGATGGACATCAGATTACTTCTATCTATGCACATAGCGATTTGATGAAATGTCATTCTAGATAACAACACCCAATTAATTTCCAAGTCCGAAAAGGTTTATGCTAATCTACCCGTATCCCTCATTCATTAAGTTTGCAAAGACATTGTGGACGAAATTGGTGCAGTTAATTTTAATGAGCCATCTTAGCTGCAAACAAATATCTAGTAAACAAACATATTAACGTCAGAAACATTACGACAAAAACACATTAGTATAGGTGCTAAATTAGCTTTTAAGCTTATTCTTTAAGGCATAAATTTGAATACATTATACAAGTAATCATAATAGAGATCTAGACGGCGATAGAGCTTTAGGCGCAAGCGCCATCGCCAGGCTGGCCAAGTTCATTGACATTCGGACGGTGCGCAAACATTTATTACTCCTACGTCCTACCCTACGGTTGTTTCTTCATGCTAACCACGCTTTTTAATGCAGTGCGAATTGTCTGCTACCTTTTTAATAATTACAAAACAAGAAAACTCGATCTAATTGTTTGCGATACGTTGGATTATTACTACGAAAATATAATCTAGTTCAGTTCAGGGGTTTTACGTCACATCATAGCATAGATGATCTGAGGGTTTTACGGAAGACACTAAATCACTCTGTGTTAGTGATGCCGAACTATCAATAGTTGACATTGAAAACTAGTTACATTATCGATAGCAAGTAGATAATAGTATTGAAATATCGATAGTGGCCTATGAGTGGCATCTGTCTGATGTGTGAGATATTGTTAGCAATTACGAATTATTGACACTTGAGACGGTTGCGTAAATGGTTGCCATTCTTAAGCTAAATGCGGCATCTTCCAGAACACAGCCTAGCCACGTGACTTGGTGTCGTGATTGGGGTCAACAGCTGGGGTCAGCCCGCAGCCGAAACGTCCGATGGTCCGAACTAGTCCGCTGGCGCGCCGGCTGGCCTCATGTCAGATAACGGTCGCATGCAGTCTCAATTGGCAACCCGTTGGTATACATACATAACAAGCGCCGCTTTGGTCACAGATGGCATACCAACATTAGATACGGAGATAGCTCTCTGAATGCTGAATCTATTAAGTATAATCTAGAACATAAATACATACTTCAGCTCTATTCCTAAATATAGACATAGACAAAGGAAAATAAATATACACACTAAAATTAACCTTTCGTTCTTTAGTCCGCTGGCGCCAGTGCTCACACGCAATAGAAAAGCTATTGTGGCCGATATGTGGGTGGGAACTACATAATTTTGCGCTGATAAACAGGTTGACTAGACGAATAATGCAAAAATAGTAACTTAAACATTTGAGTCTGAGAGGCAATTCAAAGGATCTGTTGTAGGTATAGAAACTTTTCTTATGGTTACTTTCTTTCAAGCTTTGAGTTTGCCAAATTTTATTTTTACAGAGATACCTTTCGTAAAAGTTTTCAACTACAGGAAACTTGCATGCCGTGTTTTACTTTGAGTATGGTAACAATATGTGTCAGTTAAAACCGATAGCAGGTTAAAGGTAGTACGTGATCGATAAACGATTTACGACATCAAGCCGGTGTCTATGATGAACAAGATAATGTGTATACAGCCAGCTTCTCGGCTGATGAAGGAATTTGTGTCAAGACATATTCAGCTCAAGGCCCTCGTGCGCGCGTCAAGAGCAATAAATAGGACGTGTACCAAACGGGACGTGGTGAATATAGGATCGGATGCTGTGTCTATTTGATCGTGATTAAGGGTTCCAAGATTATCTTCAAAGGACTGACTCTAATTGTTAGAAAATTGTGAGTAAAAAAAACAACAAAAGGTTTGTTGCTGTTCAGAATTTCTCGACGGTTTAAATAATCTCGCGATATAGTGATAACAAACTTCACAATAATACGGTATTTTAACACCAAACATGCACTGAATATTAAATAGACAAATATCAGCTGATATCAAAGATAATAAGTGAGTAGTTTTAGTCCTTGATTATAATTGGATGTTTTTTATTAAAATAAACAATGGATATTATAACTGTTTTCAATATAAATAAAATTGGTTCAAATAGACATTTGAAAAACACGATTATTCCCAACCCCCAATAGTTGACTGATACTATGCCTGAAAAATGAGAATTTTCTTTTAGAATTTCGTCTAGACCTAAACCAAAACGACAACAGATACTAAATAATAAACTCCTTTCAGCTTTTCTTTATCGTTTTCATTAACTCCAACAGATATAAAAGGTTTCTGCTCCGTACAATTATTTCTGATTTCTTTGAAGCAATTTTCATCAGGGTCATTTACAAAGGTCTAGTGAACGTTGAGGCTGTTCTGTATAAGACTATCAACGAATGCAAATTACAAACAATTTATTGTTCAGCCAATGATAATGGTAAATAGAAATGTTAAAACACGCTCATTGAGATGTGCAACAAGGTGGACGGCTTTATAGGAAGGTCCGCACACACCCGGTGAAACTCCATGGATTTGTCCGACTGGTTCGTTTGGTATGGCACCGACACCGTCTCCGGTATCTGCTTTGTGTAGAGCGTCCTTAATTACTGTAGTTTGTGGAAACGAATTCGCATTATAACAAGGCGGTTCAGTCGCGCGTCACAATGGATGTTATGCGAGGTTTGTTCAAGTGTTGGGTGAACAATAGCGGGCAGCGAGCGACCGACGAGACGCGACTACTTCACAGAGAAGTACTTAGCCGCACTTGTAAATCGGAACTAGATGTCTTTAAACAGAAAAATATCTTGCTATTTGACTATCGCTACATTTCCATCTTTGTGTTGTTTAGTTCGCGATAAACAATTGAATTTCTCCTATTACGTCAGTCATACGTTACTGTACTTTAAACTTGGATTAATAATTGTGTTTACATCCACTACATCCCACGTTGACATCACTTTTAATATAAAAATCTTGAAGAATAGTTTTACATACCGCAGCGAAAAAGGCTTATCTACTACCTACAACTAGAAATATGTGTTTTCGTCTCTAAGGTTTTGGTCTCAAATTCTCATTTTAATAAACAGTAATTGCTAATTAGACATCTCGAAGCGTAGCGCCCAATTAGCACTCTAATAATGCACCTTCATTATCACTTTCGTGTGGTGTGGTTACAATTACAACGGAGCAGACTGGCGCAACGGCTATTGCCGGATAATTCGAATTTACTTGCAATTCACTATTGTTGCTTACTGGTGCATTACTCGAATACTATTTAACTGACAGACCCGTCTCTTTTCGTAAATTGGTAATAAGAATTACATCAATTATTCATGACATCGCCAGATATTAAAAAATAAAATTCATTATGCTTTGCTCGACTTTCTAAAATTACCGAAACTAATTATGTTTCAAAATTAAGTGTTATTTTGCACCTTAAAATAGAGATAGTACCTATATATTGGTCGCTAATTGGAAAGCGTTGCAACTTGAAATCTTTAGCGTCACCGCAATAATCGGTTTCACGTTGTTGGACGAGAGTTGATCAAGGGCCATCGTAGATTTGACCACATACTTCTGAGTAGTACCTACCCATAAATCACATACAATACATCATAATAATATGCTATTGTACTCGTATTGTAATAAATAAACAATTTCTGTCTAGATATTGCAGCAAGAAATACTTTCGTAATACGTGTTGCTAACGAATTGAAGCAAAAACGCGAGCTCGGCGAGCATGATGCGCCTGCGCCACCAAAACCGGAATGGAAGCGTCTGGAGAAGCACGACCTCGCGGGCGCTTGTGGACCATTCGTGATGCGCGCCCACAATATTTGTTTACATTTAATTGCTTAGGATTGACCGATATCCGATCTTGATATCAAATATCGATAGTGTAGTAGATCGAATAATTAAGTGATATACGCTGCCCCCAATCGGTTTATTGCAACGAAATAACTACAGCAAATCTGCTGGCAAAATAATATGCAACTGTCAGTTTTGCTTGATTGACTTGTTGAGTAACAATATCATTTTTTTTATACAACTAGATTACAAACAAGCTGACGGCCCACCTGATGGTAAGCAGTTACCGCCGCCTATAGAAACCTGCAATAACAAGGAAAAATCACTTGATATCATAGGTGCGTTGTCATCCTGAGGCCTAAGATGAAATGCCGTGCATGCCCAGTAATTACACTGGCTACCTTTCCCTTCAATCCCAAACACAGCGAACTGTTTCACGACTGAAATAAGAAAGGCGGTGGTACCTACCCAGACGGCCCTACATACGGGCCTACCACCAATCTGTATAAAATAAGTAAATCTGATAAGCATCTAATCGGTCGTGTTCTCCTTGTGTAATTTTCAATCTAATCAAAACTTCTAGCGTCTCTATCGCTTATTATGAGTTAAGGCAGTCAAATCCATATAAAATAAAAAGCAATTTCCAATTGCGCCCAACAGTGACGCTGCGCTCTGGTCATGTTTATACGATCTGACAGCTGAAGGCAACCGCGATTGAGACGTTTCGATGCGATTGAAACTTATATTAGGAGCATCGGTGTATTGGATAAATGAGATTGCGTTTGTGAAGTAGCGCATAATTGAACAGTACAGTAAATGCTCAAGAAATAAACTAACGTATTCAGAAGAATACGACACGTTATTTGCTCACCTCACAGACGCAAACTTATTTCGAGTACAAAATTAAAAACAATGAAATATGACAACTTCAACAAATAGAGAATAAATGAAAATGCAATGACTAATAATAAATACTTCAATGATTTGTTCGTTGCCTTTCAATGGGCTTGTTTGCCTCTACGAAACGATTCCGCTTAAACAAATCAAACGCCATTTGACACAGTACACACTTTTGTTAGACACAATCATACCTAATGTACAAAAGACTGGATATTATAAGAACGTTTAGGCTGCATTAATAATAATAACCATACTTGCTTGCCTAGCCGTATTGTCTTCCTACGATAATAGACACAACACGTGACAGTTGGCTGACGTAATTATGCACATTAAAATATAACGTGCATGCGCTACTATATTGTTATTAGAGAGATCTTTGATGATGTATTTGATGTTTGATGATTTGTGGTTGATGATGTATTGAATTGTGTTGCTGGTACAAGACTAAGCCTGGTATTAGCGAATACAAGTGTCATGCCACAAAGCAAAATACTGTAATGAACTAATAATATAGTACCTACCTACATAGGTTTATTGACTCAAATATTATCATAGCGATCATAGCAATAAACTTTAAGCTTCATTATGTACAGTCAATGTAATTGATATGATCTCAACACTATATGGCGACATAGACATAGAGTCAATGTCACACACGATAAAATTTAAGGGGATTCAGTTAGCAGATTTAACGGTCGTGCGTGCTGTAAGTATAAATAAATTCACACTCTTCATTGTCGGTTATCGTTTTGTTCGTTGAAAGAAAACTATAAATAGAAAAGCATCATAGAATGACATTAAAAATGTTCAAAGCAATGTAAGATTTCACCCCCGCAATAATATAACAGTACATCTATGTAATTTTACAATAGCAACCGTTGCAACCATGAAAATGATAGTTTTCGCATTTGCGAAGTTTCTAAATAACTAGTGTCATAAGAAATAAGTGGACCATCCATCCATCCACCTTGCCATAGTAATGGCACCATTAAGTTTAAGCATAATTAATGGTGGAGCAAACTTAGGTATATTCCTAAACAATTACTTTTGTAAATTTTAACTAACCGTTTCGGCAATTATTTTCATGACTGACATAGTGTAGGAGGCTGGTAGACTGTTGCATGTAAGTAGCAAACTCGTTGAAACGGTACATTGAGGACCAAATGCGAAACAAAATACAAATCAATAGAAAACAACGCAACTGCTCGAATGTTCACCCAACGTTCCCTCGCATAAATTTAAGGGCTTTCAATGTTTCAATACCTGTATTTATCAAACCGGTATCTACATGTGATATCGTTGATAATAATTATAATAATCATAAATATTTATTAACATAAATAAAAATAAAAATACAAGGTAAACTTCATCATCATCATCATACCAGCCTATGATGTCCACTGGTGAACAAAGCCTCCCCCATCGATTTTCAAATGGAACGCACAGCCGGCATCCAACGGTTCCCCTACGACCCCGACCAGGTCGTCTGTCCATCTAGTGGAAGACCATCCTTCTTTTCACTATACGGTACGTGGCGTGGTCGCCATTCTAGAACTTAAACGCCCCACTGGCTTATTGGTGGGTTGGTGGGTTAATGCTGGAACAATCGGGACCAACGGCTTAACGTGCCTTCCGAAGCATGTTGAATTATGTCAAAACTATTTACGTAAATATTTCTAATTCAATCGTTACAGAGCGTTCACGCAAAGTTACCATCTGTCGCATCATCGCCTTTGTACGGATTATGACAAGCAAGTAGGGCTCGGAGCCACGTGTCGATGGGTCTTGATGGTCTTGTCGACCTTGAGCAGGGCCCAATCTCGACTCGTTATTCGCGACCGTTGGTGACCTTGACAGCAATCGGTATTCTATACGAACATTTCGAAACAATGAATTATGTATGGCATACGGAAACCCGTCATTACTGTTGGTAAGATAGGAAAATATTATTCAAAACGTTAAAGTAGATACTTGGGATTAATAAGCAGAACAGAGAACGTTTTTCGTCAAATCGATAACAAGATAATTATCTTTATATAATTCGGAGATCGGGTTTCTAAAATAATAAAGCGGTTAATATAGATAATGTATCTACTAGAACGAACAGAGAATATTTTTATCACAACTACATGATTGCGAAGTTGACTTTGAAAGCGAGCCCTAAAAAGTGGTAAGCCCGATGAGGTCAGCCACATTTTTTCCAGTGCGCCCTAGATGTTAATTTGCCGTATTAAATACGTATACTATAGAGCGCTTGGAAGGGAAATTAGCTGCCTACTTGAGTATTTATCTACTCGCAGAAACAGCTGATGTTATGGTTATGTGAGTTAAACTTCGCTCGTTTATTTAAGTACTAGCTGCACCCGGCTTGCTTTGTAATGCGCGTAAAAGGAAAACTGTTAGGTTTTATAATAAAACAACAATGAAAAAGGTTTTTTTAAATGCAGTAACTTTCGCGGACGTCCCTAGAACACCCTACGTTTAGTGTGACAATCTCGGGGGAGGGGGAGGGAAAGGTAGGGGAGTGGAGTAAATATATCCGTACCAACGCTAGAACACAGGCTCGCTTCTTGACTGGAGCACTCGCAGGACATATTGCTACCAACTACATGCTCCACAAAATGCAATTTTCCCCTGCACAACCTTGTCGAGTCGTGGTGAAGGCCAGGAATCGATGGAACATTTGTGTCAATGCGATGCCCTGGCTAGAATCAGAATGAGTCTTTGGAAGTGGCGTAACCAAGGCCAGAAGACTATAGGCTCTTTCATCCCAAAGATATAGTGAAGCTTATGGCAGCTATATTCGGGACGTGGGAGGAGTGAGGGCAGGGGAGAAACAAAAGATTCCGAAGGGTCGAAGTGCTTCGTGGCGTAGTCACGGCCCATGATAAGATAAGATAAGATGATCACACACAATGACGCAATCTGAGCTCTACCCGGGGAGCGGGGAGACTCCAGCAAACAACAATCGCTTGTTGCGTACTATTTATTCATAATATTGGTACAGCAGTTGAATTTGCAACAATAATAGTTTACATTTGCATAATTATGGTTACGTCGTGGCCAGATCTTGGAATTGATCACTCCATGCTTGATGTGGCCGATCATTAATTTCATGAAATGGCCAGCTAATACTGACCATATCGTTCAAAAGTCAACGTTTGATGATATGTCGATTCACGTCTGGCCATCATTAATATAGCGTTTCCATGATATCAAAGGTTTTTTTTTTATACAACTAGATGACAAACAAGCTGACTGCCCACCTGGTGGTAAGCGGTTACCGCCGCCTATAGACACGTGCAATAATAAGGAAAGCACTTGATATTGCAGGTGCGTTGTCATCCTGAGGCCTAAGATGAAATGCCGTCCATGCCCAGTAATTACACTGGCTACCTTTCCCTTCAATCCGAAACACAGCGAACTGTTTCACGGCTGAAATAAGAAAGGCGGTGGTACCTACCCAGGCGACCCTACATATGGGTCTACCACCTAGTAAAAAAATGGTTTATTAAAAAAAAGTGGTGGTGGTGTAAAAAGTGGTTTATTAAAAATTCCAAAAAAATAAAGAATTCAGTTAAAAAAAATTGCATAATGCAGTTGGCTTACAGATTGAACATAATCCTAACCTAATAAAAATCTTTAAAAATTAAAACAGGTTATGTGTGCTTATCACAATAACGAGCGATCATAGAAAAGTTTAATTGTAATATGGTTTGTCTTTAAAAAAATGGTACAAACACACGTTTTAGGTTATAAATAATGCTCATTGCTTATCCTAATAATTAAATATTACAAAAATAAATAAATACAATATAAATTTCGGCACTCAGTCATTTGTTGATGCATGAAAAACGTTGGTGGCACTTTGAAGTACAAAGTAATTTATTTTTAACTGTGATTTATTTTTAACCGACTTCAAAAACGAGCTTCTCAATTCCGTGGGTATGTTATTTTTTCTATGTATGTACACCGATTACGCCGAGATTTCTGATCCGATTTACGTGATTCTTTTTTTGTTCGATGCGGACTAGTTGCCATTTGGTCCCTTAAATTTTTTTTCAAAATCAATTAGGTAGTTTGGTTTTTTTTTAAAAAAAAAATGAAATGCGAAAGTCATCTATACGTATGCGAAATTGAGGATTTTTGCTTTCCTGTGACTTTTTAGTAAAACGATACGATAGTAGGGAACAATGTAAGCTGACGGTCACCCATCTAGCTTTCAACTTAGAAAGTTATCACAAAAAATTGTAAAAAAAAATGGTTTTTTGAAGGCTTGCATGAACATTTCTGGAAAACTGACCACCATGGATTGACACGTTACAGCTTGACGCAGTGATATGGGAAATTCTGATATATCGTCGCTATATTGTGTCGACATTTGTAGGTCTTGTCGAGAAAACTATTTTTTTTATTGCCCCTGAACTAGTTAAAGTTTTTTAGATTCCATTTTTAAATCAACGACCATACCTAAAATATTTTAAGTATCTATAAAGTCACGATAAATTTTTCGTACATTTAAAAATACAAAATTGCCAATTTCTAACAAAGGAAGCATTTTGGAAATAGCATCGGCCATTAACTGCAGCTCTTTTGATCCCTCCATAAGCTTGTTCTCTTTCATTAACAACAAGTTGTTTTCGTAGCATGGTCATCCTACTTTCTTTTTAACCCCCGACGAAAAAAGAGGGGTGTTATAAGTTTGACGTGTCTGTCTGTGTATCTGTGTATCGGTGTATCTTTGTATCTGTGGCATCGTAGCGCCAAAACTAATGGACTGATTTTGATTCGGTTTTTTTTTGTTTGAAAGCTGATGTGACTACAATGGTTCTTAGCTATAATTTATGAAGATCAGTTCAGGCGTTTGATGATTATCAGCTCATTTTCTTCTTGATAATAGGATTTTACTAACTTTTACAGATCTGATTGATTTCAATATTCGTGTACTGTCACTTCGATGACATTCCCATGACATATTAACTTTGAGCTGATCCTATACCATGAAAAAGTCTGCGAAATGCTTAATTCTTCAGAAATTTACAGCAGATATAGCGTGTTTGGGCTCTTATGAATAGTCTTAATGAGATGGTGTTAAATGGATGATTAATGACGCCGGGGGTTACTTAAATTTTTTAATTTTGCAATTATATTTATTGTATTACCTAAAAATTAAAATACAGAAAAATAAATAAATCTAAGTACCTATTCTTGGGCAATAGATTAATTAATTAAGTAAGTGTATGAATATTACTATTATTATTAATTACAACAGTCATAATAACTAGTACAAATTAAGTTCCAGATACAAGTCCGCCGGTACAGTATCAATTATTATAAAATATACAGCAACGAACGCTACATTAGATATTATGGACAATGTCGGAACCAGTGGCATTTATGTTACGTAAAATATAATGCTCTAACACACGCACTATTTAAGAAACTGGCCATGTGGAAAAGTCGCGAAATAGTCCGGAAAAGCCGCACGACTCGACATCTACATGTCCACTAAATGAAATTTATTACTAATGTGTATTTTTTTATCAATAAAATACTAGATTTTTCTAAACACAGAATTTCGTGAGTTTAGCGACGAATTTGCCTCGATTAGTGCAGAACGCCAGTATTTTCCTCGGTTTTTATATTAAATAAAAGTTATCATGATATTAGTATGTAAATTATGTTTAATCTGCTTTACAATATACAACTTACCATAAAAAACAATGTTCTAATTATAAAACAGCATATGAAATAAAATTGCAATGTTTTGATAGTAAATGTTTAATTAAGCATGAGCCAACTGATAAGTCGACTGATAGCAACGAACGTCACCAAGTTGAGTGGGGGAGTTGGTGGGTATGTATGTACACCCTTTCCAACTAAAATAGAATCAATGTACATTCTAATATTATAAAACCATAGTATATAAAACCACTAACATAATCATCATCATCAGCCTATATACGTCCCACTGCTGGGCACAGGCCTTCCTACATGGGAGAAACACATGAGGAGTGTGGGCCATAAGAACAACACGCTGCTGGCCCTATGCGGATTGGTGGGTTAAAGCGGTTGCAGTTGTTGCAATTGACCCATCCCGGACTCTGTGGAACGTTCTTATGGACGACATGTTGCGTCTGCCGACACCACGGGGGGTTAGCGTGGTGGCGTACGCAGATGACGTGACAATTCTGATAGAGGCCGATTCGAGAGCGCGCATTGAGGCTCTTGCCTCTGCGGTACTTCAGCTCATTGACGGCTGGGAAGTCCGTAACCGTCTTGAATTCTCTCCTTCGAAGTCGGTTACCATGACGATGAAGGGTAAATTCAAGAGACCCCCAGTCATTAAACTCCGCGGGGCCTCTATCAGGAGCGTCACGTCCACCACTGTACTCGGCGTCACACTTGACACTAGCTTGTTATTCGTTCAGTACGCGTTAGGCATCAGTGAGAGGACAGCAAAATGTTTTGGGAAGATGTCTCGAGTCTCCGCGTCCTCCTGGGGGATACGGTATCCCGGCTTGAGAACTCTATACCAAGGGACGTTTGTTGCCACCCTGGCCTATACAGCGTCTATCTGGAGCCATCGGGTTAGCTTGTATGTGTGCCGAAGCGCATTACTTCGTACCCAGCGCCCGGCCCTCATCTTGCTGACTAAGGCCTACAGATCGACTAGCACTGCGGCTTTACCGGTGCTGGCTGGGGTCCTGCCGGCCGATTTGGAAAGATGGGACGAAGAGACGAAAGGTAGGGAGCTGTATCGGTTCTTCCCGAATGTTGCGGTCAGACTCGGCTCACTCACGCTGGGTCGTGCCGGACTACCAGACTTCGCAAATGCTTACCGGCCACGGATGCTTCAGGAAGAGACTGCATGAAATGACTTTGGCAGATGAGAGTATGTGTGAGTGTGGGAATGCTGAGGAGGACGTTCACCACGTCTTGTGGGAATGTCCGCTGTATGAGGACCTGCGTGTGAATATGATGGATGCGATAAGTCGCGAATCGGAAGGTCCTGGTCACTACATGGATCTGGTAAGCTCAGAGGCGAACTTCGGGAGGCTGCGGGAGTTCGCGCACCAGTGGCACAAGAGACGGAGTAGGCTGGAGAGGGAGACGCAGTGGGGAGGAGCTGGGAGCTTGTCGCCGGAGGCGTAACTGTAGTGTCGTAGCCCCTGAAAGGGGGAAGGTACGAACATAGGGACACTGAACAGAGATCAAAAAGAATATGTAGAGTCAAGCATTGCGCGCGGTAGCGTTCAGTCGCAGGTTCCGCGTGCATCTCTCACGATTCGGCCATTATAACCGCGAGGTTGGCATGGCCATGGGAGGTGGTGGGTTGACCCATTCCGGGATCGACCATGACGAAGGTTGCTTCGTTTCTGTAATCGAAACCAGAGTGCTCAAACCACTACGCCGCCGAGCTCCTCGGTATCTGGAGCACTAACATAATAATTACAAAATAAATAAACCTTTAATTAATCAGATGCGTACGGCTTCCCGTGCTACCTTTTTTTTATATAAACGGGGTAATTCTTGACTTTCATCTCACCTGATGGTAAATGAAGATAAGGTCGACGATGGAAGCGAGCTACACCCGGATTCCTCAACCACAGAGGAACTGGCTATCTTACCTCTAACTGCCGGAACACAACAATGCCGTCAACATTATTGCTATGGCGGCAGACTTAGGCTTACCTAAGTCTTACCTAATTACCATCTTAATGGTGGAAGCTAGCCAGGCAGACTTAGAAAAGCCCTACCACCAACCAAACCGAGCAGAAAATTTCTGCCCCCAACGGGAATCGAACCCCGGACCTCTAGATCTGAGGCAGGTGGTCTCAACCAATAGACCACAGAGGTGGTTAAAAGCTATATCGTGCTGTATAGGTTTTAATTGGTATTTTAGGTAGTAGTATTGGTATTGTATGGCCAAACCGACGATCGATGTCGATCAGTTTGTCTGAGGGCCTTGACAAGATGCCTTTCGATAATCGCTATCGCGATCGCGATCGCTAACACTATCGCTAAGCGGAAAATGTATGGGATTTGACATATAGCCTCGATTGGCTTTCGAGTGTAAATGTCAAATCCCATACATTTAGCGACAGGGATAGCGATTGTCAAATGGCATCTTGTAAAGGGCCTCTGGACCCTAAATAACATCTACTCAACAATTTTGAAAAGCTCGGTACGGTACGAAAACAAAGCAACTTTCGCCATCGTCGATCCTGGGATGGGTCAATTAAAATTTGTAATCATGAGTTCCTCCGTGATTCGGTAGGCACTTAAGCCGTTGCTCTCCCAACAATCCGCATTGGGCTAGCATGATGTTATGGCAAAACCCCCCATGGTAGGAAAGCTTGTGCCCAGCAGTGGGACCTGTATATGCTGGTGATGTATGGACATTTTTTTTTAAAAAAAAATTCAAATAACAAAACTTAACCCGGCATTAAACAGAAGATATTCAAGACGTCAGCCTGCAACGAGATTAGTGTATCCCTCAAACAGGTCAAGAACAACAAGGCTCCGGGCGACGATGGGGTTACAGCAGAGCTCCTGAAAGCAGGTGGACGAGCGGTTCTGAAAGCTCTTCAGAGAATATTAAACTCCATCATGCTCGAGGAGACCCCAAAGGCATGCCACAGGGGCGTGATAACACTCTTCTTAAAAAAGGGTGACAGGACCCAATTGAAGAACTACAGACCCATCATGCTCCTGAGTCATGTTAACAAGCTGTTTTGGAGGGTTATAACGAAACGTCTTGAACGTAGGTTGACGACTACCAGCCTCCCGAACAAGCCGGATTCCGAAAAGCTTTAGTACCATAGATGACATACATAATCTGCGGCAGGTTATACAGAAGACCGAAAAGCACAACCTGCTATTATGCTTAGCATTTTTGGGGTATGAAAAATATTTCGATTCTGTTGAGACAGTCACTCCAGATATGGCAAATCGGTACATATTAGTGCAGCAGTCACTGTACGAAAACGCCACTGTGTCATTCCGCCTCCAGGACCAAAACTCGAAACCAACACGACGTCAGTGAGGTGTGCGACAGGTCGATGTTATTTCGCCGAAACTGTTTACAGCCGCGTTAGAAGATGTGTTTAAGCGTTTAGACTGGAGAGGACTTGGCATTAATATTTATAAACGGCGAGCACATGACACACCTTCGTTTGGCTGATGAAATCGTAGTCATGGCTAAGACCCTGGAAGACATGGGAACAATGCTCGACGGCCTCTGTAATGTAGAGTCTCAAAATGAACATGGATAAGACGAAAAATTATGTTGAATTCACATGTCGTACCCACTTCTGTAAAGGTTGAAAGATCTACACTGGAAATTGTTGACAAATATATTTACCTTGGACAAATAGTCCAACTTACAGTAAGAATCTAATGAATGCGGGCAGCGCATGACCGATCGGTTTAGAGACTCTTGGGGAAGGCTTATGCCCAGCAGGAACATTTTAAGGAATTAATTAATTTCTATTTATGTTAATTTGTTGATCTGTGTAATTTTCCCGGGAGACTATAACAATTAAAACCAAATGTGTTTGGAATTTGCGGCTTGACAGGTTAAATATTCAATTCAATTTGTTTATTGCCAACTAAGTGTACATAAGGCTTTAAAATATAATATATATACATCTTACAACTTATCTTATTATTGCATTATTAATCTAATAATTACAAGGCTATTAGGTATCCTCATTCGATATACGGCTAAACACCCTGTTTAGCTCATTGGTAAGATTAATTCTCTTTGAGTTCATTGAACCCAATTCCGTGCAGTCTTAATACATCCTGTGTAATGTCATTGATATAAATAATAATAATTAAGGCAAACGATCGACTATTTTGCGATGTCAGATGTAGAATTACTGGGTCACCCGCCGTATAGTAGACATGTGTAAGTAATGCGCGTAATATCACAAATGAGATATCACTCAAACGCGTGATGTTACATTACGCATCACTCCGAGAAATCAAGTATCACTCTAAACATCACGCGAAATAACATTACACTAGCTCCGAGCGCGAGCGAAAGGGACCGACGACCGACCGAAGCTGTGATGTGATGTTTCATCTAGCGCGCGTTGCGTGCGCATCGCACGATACGCAGCATCACATCTGTTCGGGTGATGTTTCGAGTGATGTGATATCTCAGTGTAATAAGTAATAGCTGTGACCATGTGATGTTTCATCTAGCGCGCGTTGCGTGCGCATCGCACGATACGCAGCATCACATCTGTTCGGGTGATGTTTCGAGTGATGTGATATCTCAGTGTAATAAGTAATAGCTGTGACCATGGTCATCTAGCGCGCGTTGCTTGCGCATCGCACGATACGCAGCATCACATCTGTTCGGGTGATGTTTCGAGTGATGTGATATCTCCGTGTAATATACGTTGCTTGCGCATCGCACGGTACGCAGCATCTCATCTGTTCGGGTGATGCTTCGAGTGATGTGATATCTCAGTGTAATATACGTTGCTTGCGCATCGCACGGTACGCAGCATCTCATCTGTTCGGGTGATGCTTCGAGTGATGTGATATCTCAGTGTAATAAACGTTGCTTGCGCATCGCACGGTACGCAGCATCTCATCTGTTCGGGTGATGCTTCGAGTGATGTGATATCTCAGTGTAATATACGTTGCTTGCGCATCGCACGGTACGCAGCATCTCATCTGTTCGGGTGATGCTTCGAGTGATGTGATATCTCAGTGTAATAAGTAATAGTTGTGACCATGGTCATCTAGCGCGCGTTGCGTGCGCATCGCACGATACGCAGCATCTCATCTGTTCGCGTGATGTTTCGAGTGATGTGATATCACAGTGTAATATTACGTTTTCGTAAAAGTGATGTGATATTGCATTACTTTTTGAAGCACTGTTTCGCGCATGTCTACCGTATAGCCCTAACCTCACACCTTGCTATATTATTGCTATTCCCGAAAATAAAATAAAAGAATTTTGTGGATGCTAAGGAAGTAGCGCCTACTTTTCAAAAGGCCGTCATTGACACGTCTAAGGACGAGTGGGCAAAGTGATTTTCTCAGTTGGGTACATCGGATGCAGCAATGTATTGATGTGAATGGATACTATTTTGGAAAGATATAATAAAACTAATAACTTGCTAGTTTGCTCAGTTTTTGATTTTCTAAGAACTTTCAGTTTGACCCTCGTGTTTTAGGCATTGGTATTTTAACTCCTCATAATCCTTAAAATGAATAAACAATGATGAAAATTTTTGGTGCAATTAGGAAGAACAAGAAAACAACTGGACATCAAGGAAACGGTTATACATGAAATTTAAAGTCCCGAGTATACACAACCAACTGGTAGTTGGCTCAGTTAGCATTTTATAAAGTATGATGTAAGAACGGCTATCTGCAAAATCTCGTAAATTATCAAGAAATTAGCTTAACTAACTTAATGTACAAATAAATTATAAATAGATTATGATAAAATTTTCAGAATTATTGGTCCACTCATTAAGAAAAAACACCCTTTTTGATCTTTTCGCTCTCCTGTAAAGTTGCTATTTTGCAGTTGCCCCTTTTTACTTTGCATCGGTCGATATTTTAAGAACACACTAATAATAAAGTAGGCATACTGCGACTAAATACATGATCAAAGAAATATTTATAAAGTTGCAAATAAAGGCATAGTGTGGTCTTATGTATGAAGGTTCCATAAAGTTGGCATGGTGCTACCGATTGCTTGAAACAATTGAAAAGTCAACTAAGGGTGATAGTAGGCATAGTGCTATAAAAACATAATTTAAAGGGTACCTGTATAAATAAAATAAAATAAATAAAATAAAAATAAAATAAAAAAGCCTTTTATTTCTTGCTAGATAAACTTATACTAGTATACAATATAAATCAATATCTTTGTAATTATTTTTACCTTATTCTTTCTAATCTACTTATCTATTGAACTATTACTAGATACTTATTTATGCTTACTATTGAATAAAATATTGTTACAATTATTCTGCAAGAACCCCTCCGCGGGTGAAGGCCTCCTCCAAAGAAGTCCACTTCTTTCTGTCTTGGGCAACTCTTATCCAGCTGGGACCTGCCGTTTTGGCTATCTCATCCTCCCATCTCATAAGCGGTCTTCCTCTATGTCGTTTTCCCTGTGGGCCTGACCATGACGTTACCCTAAAAGTCCAGCGGTCGTCTGATAATCTCGCTATGTGGCCTGCCCATTTCCACTTCAGTTTTAGGGCATAGTTTAGAGCATCAGTAGCTTTTGATATGTCTCTTATTTTACTGTGTCTTATTTTTTGTATTTTCTTTATGTTAAGCATACTACGCTCCAAACCCCTTTGACATGTCGTAATTTTTTTTCTTTATTTTTGATGTGTATTTCCAGGTTTGGCAAGCATATGTTAGGCATGGTAAGAGACAGGATGTCATTACTTTAGTTTTAATATTTACTGGCATGTTGCTTTTAAAAATTTCCTTCATGCTCCAATATTTGTTCCATGTATGTTGAATACGACGCTCAATTTCTAAATAATTGTTTTCTTTATTAAAGCTGATTTGTTTCCCCAAGTAAATGTATTTATTTGTGTAGTTTATTATTTCATTATCGACTTTAATTGTTCTTTCCATGCTGTTGGTCATTATCATTGTTTTTGTAATGTTCATCTCTAATCCTACTTCTTTACTAACCGAATTTAGTGATTGAATCATGTGTTGTAATTGTAAGCTATTTTCTGATAGGAGCACCAAGTCGTCTGCGAAGCGTAAGTGGCTCAGGTGTTTTCCATTAATGTTCAGGCCAGAATACTTCCAATCAAGCTTTCTTATTATAGATTCTAGGAGTGCAATGAATAATTTCGGGGAGGTAGGGTCGCCCTGCCTCACTCCTCTTTTTATGGGGAAGCTAGGGCCGACACTTTCCGTTTTCACTCTACCCTTACTGTTTTTGTAGATGTTTTTTATTACTTTGATATATTCATCTTCTACCCCCTGTGCTTTTAATGTTTCCCAAATAGCAGAGTGTGATACAGAGTCAAAGGCTTTTTTATAGTCTATGTAGGCGATGTATAGAGGCCTCTGTCTTTCTTGGTATTTTTCTATTAGGAGTTCTAAAGTGTGAACATGGTCTATTGTCGAGAAACTCTTCCTAAATCCCGCTTGTTCTACTGGTTGTTCAGCATCTAATGTAACACTTAATCTTTGGTTAATGAGAGTGGAAAATAATTTATAGAGGCATGGCAGTAGGCTGATTGGTCTATAATTTGCAATATCACTAGGATCTCCTTTTTTGTAAATTAGTATTATATCTGACTCTGACCATTGTGTCGGTGTTTGAGAAGTTTCTAATATGTTGTTGAACAGATGAGTTAACGGTAGAGCTAGAAGAGAGTTAGCAGCCTTAATAGCATCATTCGTAATGTTGTCTGAACCGGGGCTTTTATTTGACTTTAGACTCTTTATGGCTTCAACTACTTCTGTTTCTGAGAATGACAATCTACTTTCCTTTGCATTTATATCGGTGGGGCACTCGTTGTAATTTTCTATGTATTGGCATTCTTGGGCGCTATATAGTGATGTATAAAAATCTGTTGCAATCTTCATAACATCAATCCGACTGTTTAATGTTTTACCGGCGCTATGTAGTCCCTCGATCCATGTCTTGTTTGTTTGTAACTCTTTGAATGCTCTTTTAGAACTGCCTGTTTGTACTAGATGTTTCTCAATAGTCACTGATCTATATTTATTATAATCGTATTTTATGCGCTTGCTTATTAACTTATATAATGCTGATAGTTCATTTTTCATAGACCTTGTTTTATTTCTGGTATTTTGCAGAATGTGTCTTCTCTTCAGTAGTGATATAGTGTTCTCTGATAATATTTTGTGACTTTTATTTTTATTTGATGACCGAGCTTCTTGAAGGCTCTGTGCGATAATTTTTAATATTTTATCATGATAGGTTTGTATTGAGCTATTTTCTTGAGTTTCTAATAGATTTGGTAAACGAGTGTTAATGCCCTCATAGTATTTCTGTAATTCTTCCTCCGTGTTCAATATAGGCTTTTGTAAATTTTTGAACCCAGTTCTATTCTTTTTTTTTAGGTTCGTCAGCATTATTTTTGCTCTTACTGGTCTGTGATCTGAAGAGAAGTTGAGATTTAATATATCAATGTTTTGTACCATATTTGGTCTATTAGACATAACATAGTCAATTTCGTTTTTATATTCTCCGTTCGGTGAACGCCATGTCCACCTACGGTTTGGTTTTCTTTTAAAGTAAGTATTCAAAATTGCTATTTTGTTTTCGAGCGCGAAGTCGATCAGCCTTTTTCCTCTTTCGTTTCTTTCGCCATATCCGTTTGGTTTCATTATCAAATATTCGTCTCTGTTAGGTTGTCCAATTTTGGCATTTAGATCACCCATAATTATATAAAATGTGTGAGCAAGATTCATGGCTCTATACAAGTTTGTGTAAAAAAGATCTATTTCTTCATCGCTTGCTGCTTCTGTGGGCGCATATACTTGTATAAGCGAGATTTTATTTCCCTGTATGTTGAGGTTTAGTAAAGCAATTCTGTCGGAGATGCCTGTAAAGCTTTCTATGTTATCTTTCTGTTTTAAATTTACTAAGAATCCCACACCATATTTGCCTTGTGTGAGCCCTATATAGCAAAAAATACAGTTTTCATATTCTTCTATTTTTGTTCCTGCGCGTCGTGTTTCTGACAGCCCAATTATATCATAGTTTATGTTTTTTACTGCTTCTATCAATTCTAATAAACGCCCATACGATGATAATGTTCTCACGTTGTAAGTAAGTACATATAACGCGGTTTTGGATGATTTTCCACTTGTTATTTTCTTTGGAGGGTTGTGGTCAAAATTCTCCACGGTGACCAGCCGGGTTGGAGAATGTATTTGTTGTTGTATTTGTGTATTTTGTTTATCTTTCCGGCTATGCAAGGGTAGTCATTGTTTTTCTGTTTCAGGAATTGAGTTAGATCTTGCTCGGTGTGTAAACTTGGTTGTGCTTATTTTGTTTATTTTTGGTGGAGCTTCTAGGTTAGATCCTTTATTATTTTCAAGTTGTGTGGGTGAGCCTGTTGGAATTCGTTTCCTCTTTTCCTGACCCTTATTCCTGTTGGATAATTCCTTTATAATAAGTTTGTCATATTTAATGAATGCAAGCTTCCCCTTTTTTAGCTCTTCCTGTTGTTTCATTTTTAATTCTTTTCTTATCATAAGCACATCTTTGGGGAAGTCTTCCGTAACGTAGATGTTTGGAGGGAACATTTTGTTGTTACGCAGCAGTTCTTGTTTGCGCCAAGCCAGGGTGAGTGTAATGAGTATGGGTCTTTTTTTTTCTTCTTCTTTCTTTCCTAATCTTCGTACCTTGCTTATTTCCCATTTGTCCCAGTTGTCTAATTTTGCATCTTTGTTGACATTGTTTAGGATATTCAGGACAATTTCTAAGAGTTCATAATCATTTTTTTCTTTTTCTTCAACTCCATGAAGAATAATGTTATTTTTCCTTACCTCTCGTTCTAAATCATGGACTTTTTTATTCAAAACTACTATTTCATTTCTTAATTTCAAGTTTTCTTCTACTAATGGTTGTAATTTTTCTTCCATAGTTGCTGATAGATTTTCCGTTAAAGTTATGGTTTGTTTCTTGAACTCCATTTTCATTTCGTTCATTTTTTCCAGAAGTAATTTTATTTGACTATCCATTTTTTAAATCAGAATTTATAGCTTCTTTGTGTGAAACGGAACGTATTTGTCAAATTCCGAACGTATTCACTCTATGGCCAACTTTATCTGTAGTCAAACTGTCAGATTTTTATTTTTCTTAACAAATCTGTATGCGGGTAGTTAAAAAAATATATATCTAACCTTATCGATTTTGTGGTGATAAAATCGCTTAATCTATCGTAAATCTGTGAACTATTTACTTTTTTTTAGCAGATCTTGATGTTGTTTCTTGTTTTTTTGTGTTTTCAAACTGTTTGCACTAGTTTAATATCGTGTTTAGTAATTATATTGCAAGAGCACTTAGGACGTAGTGTTCCTGTCACTAGCCGGAAAACGGAGTACCTGTATAAGGGTATCTTAATTTTTGGTTGGGTACCCAGATTTACAACGGTTTTACAGGTAATATTGCCTGCTTGTGCTATCGGCATCTGATAAAATACTAGGAGTTTTGGTATATCGGTCATGTGAAAACAATACCGTATATTTAAGATATCTTTATTGGACACTGAATTTAGATACTGGAAATCATGATATCAGTTTTTCAGTCCCTGCTCTCAACACAGGAATTTATCCAGGACAACTCACTCTGTTAGCTTTTTTTTTTTGTTTTATTGCACAAATACAATGCAGTTAGTTAGAAATAATATTCTTATATTGCAGTTAACATTACATTAACTAATAATATTTTTATAAGTTAGTCTAACTTTAAGAACTAAATCAAATAGTAATCTTAATTTTATTTTTATGGTATTATTTTTGTGGTGTTTGACGACCGGCTGGCCGAGTGGTCTGTACCCCAGGCTACTCGGTCAAGAGGTCCCGGGTTCGAATCCCGGTAGGAACAAATGTTTGTATAATGAGCATTTGTTTACAAGTCATGGATGTTTATATGTTTATTTAGTATATTTCTAATATTTATATACATATTATTATCATTATTTCTCCATTATCTAGTATCCATAACACAAGCTCTTAATGATGCTTACTTTGGGCTAGATAATAGGTGTGAGTGTATAAATATTATTATTATTATTATAAATATCTTTTTTTTATACAAAGGATGGCAAATGACTCAACACCCCCGGTTGAGCAGTGGTAATAGTCCATATGTGACGACTTCTTCACATATGGACTCTTCTTGCACATTACTCTTCTTAGCATAAACTGCCAGTGCTCACACACAATGGAAATTATATGGTCTGATAAGTGAATTCAAAGTCCTACGGTAAGGAACGATAGTTTGGAAATTATAGGTAAATTATTAATTTCTAGTCTAAATGTTTTGTTGGTGGTTTCTAAATAAAGTAAGACTTAGAAAAAGTTAGACCCTAATATAGATAAGAAAATATTTAGAAACATAAATACATGTTTCTAAACATTTTCCTATTACTATGGTCTAGTTCTAATCATTAATAATATACCAAATAGTCTTATTGGAGTAGTAAGAATACTTAAAAGTATAGTTTTAGTTTGAAGTAGATTTTTTCAAGAGTAAGTCTAATAAGTCTATCTGGTATCCAAGATAGGTAAAAAGTAATGAGTTTCTAGTTAAATATACTTTATTTGTTTTGGATGCCTACAATTGAAATAACATGTCTGTTCTGATAATCAGATAAGGAAATTATATTCAAACAAAACTAGTATGAATAAATAATGTAGTCGCAACAGGTAGGTACAGTATACATAACACAAGTCCATGGGTAAGTATTCAGAACCACATCAGTCTTCTCCAGTATTCTTTGTATGGTTAATATTTAGTAAATTGTGATTTGGCACTACATATAGTGAATAGTCAATAGCTGTAATGCTACATGTAATTCAAACTGGCACAACACTGAAACGTTTCCCTACATTGAATACAGGGTGGCATCTCACAAGTTTTAATTTTGTACTTACCTATATTCATAAAAAAGACGGAGTATTAGAACAGTTATAATAAATTATTTAACTAGAATATGACTGTATATTTGAAACACAATTGAGAAATAGAACTTAAGTCTTTCAACTTACCAATAACAATCTCTTGAAATTGAAATTTTCTACGAAATTCTAGTTTCACACCTACACAATTTTTCTGTCCACTGTCAAAACACTAAGGTATTTCACAATAAATTACACTACCTATCGTCTAGAGCACCCAAGAATTGTTCTCTTATTCAGTTTTACTTGGAATACTTAGTTGTGTTGTCAAGACTACAAGACAAACGAAACTATGTTGAATGTTCAGAAAGCGGCCATTGTTAGCTAGTCTCCGATCACAGAGAGAGCAAGAGAGAGACAGGACGTGTCATGTCAAAAACACTGTCAACGGCGCTGTCAATTGTTTTTTTTTCAATTTTTATTTACCGCTCTGGTTTCAAGACCAGTCATTAGTTTTTTTTATTTTATTATTGCCACCACTATAAATCGATTTGTACGATATTATTGTAAAGTATTTCACTATCAGCCTATATACGTCTCACTGCTGGGCACAGGCCTATCTACATGGGAGAAACACATGAGGAGCTTGGGCCATAACACCACTACGCTGCCCCTATACGAGTTGGTGGGTTAAAGCGGTTGCAGTAACAACCGAGACCAACGGCTTAACGATAGAGTACATTTTTGGCTTCCCGTACCTTCCAAAGCACAGCGGATCTCGAAATTATAAATTTGATTGACTCATCCCGGGATCAACCACGGCGAAAGTTGGTCAAACCAAACAGAGCATTTATCCACCGCACACTAATATACACGTATATTATTTCACGCCAAATACTCGTAAGATCCATTGAAATGTGTCACACCAGCATTTCAATGCAATAAATGAAGAAGTAAAGAAATACTGAAGACAGGGCTGTATGGGAATTAGTTCCCTTTGCCATCTTTTTATAGGGAGAATGAACAAAAAAAAACGTGGCGTCGGTCAAGATTTTCATTTTAATGAATTAAAAATTGTGTCTGAGCGAACTTTGTGTTATGAAAGTGGTGTAGTTTAATAAAATAAGTGTTTGTGTTGACGTACAGTCGACAGCACATCAAGCGTAAAAGTTTGACCTTGAAACCGCCCTTACTGCGTTCGTAATAGAGGCGGCTTTCGTAGTGCAACTGTTATACTTGATGTGATATCGTGTGTATAACTAAAAGATTATTAGAATAAAACCATCAACATCATTAACCATCAAAATTGATGATCAAAAAGTTGCAACTGTCCAAGGTTTGGAACTCTGAGTAGTAGTAGACTCTGGCCAATGATTCGTGTCACTCGTATTTTCAATGAAGTTTTTTTATGGCAGCACTCGAAATGTCATATTGACGTTTCATTTCTCATTATTGTATTCAGTTTATTTTGTAGTTTTACTCTAAAAATAATGTCGAAATCAATAAAAAGTACTACTCGAAAGCTTGTATACACTATAATACATAAATACAAAGATGTATATAGTGAATTTAATCGGAAATCTGAAGAGAAAATTCTACATTTGGAGGAAATACGTCCGCTACAGGTTAGTTTATTGTTTTCAGGGCGTTATGGCTTGATACTTTTCTGTTTTCTGCCCACAACACCTACCTAATAAAATCCAATATTTCATAATATTCATGTTTATCGGTTATTTTCAGAAAGTTTATATGAAGAAATAAAACTTAGAGAAGCCCGAAATGTTGCATGCAAGATCTGAAGAAGGTTTTCTGCCTGGTGCTTTAATAGTTTTCAGTGCAAAATCCAAATCAGCTGATTACCATGGTGACATGAATGCATAAAACTTCTTGAAATGGATAAAGGAATATCTACCCATCCTAACAAAGCCATGTGTAATTTTTATGTATAATGCAATGCAAGTTACCATGTAAAACTAACAAACAAACCTCCCACAATGTCTAATAGCAAAGGTGATATTATTCGGAAATGGTTAATAGAAAATAATGTAACATTCCAAGAGTACCCATACAAATGTTATTGTGCTTTGTTCATGACAACAGATGTATTTAGATTCTGACTTTGATTATGAATCATCCTGAACAACTTATTAAATATGCCTTTTTTCAAATTTTATTTTATACCCGCCCATTACTTTTTTTTTTTTTTTTTCCCTGTTTTGATAGTCAGCCTGTAACCGTCTATAATGACTAGCAGTAAGCAAATAGCTGGTAATTAATTACAATTAGGTATGTTATAAGTAGAGCCTTTAAGAAAGTGAAGTAAACATTATGATTTAAAAAATTGAAATTCAAAATTAAGATTTGTGTAATGTAGTATAGATTTTATTTAAATTTTTCCAGTCTATTATTAATGTTAACAAATTTCAGTGAAAGATACTATTTTTATAATTTATTTATTTTTTAAGTATCGTCGGCCTATACCCAGTAGTGGGCATCTGTCAGCTGATATGATGATGATAAAATTTACGTGAAGTTCAATATCACACTTTTCTTTTTCTTTTTACATAGAAAATAGGCAAGTGGCATAGTATTTGAAGTTCTATTTAGCCCTAAATCATACAACAATTCGAATATTTTAAGGCAAGCTAATTAATAAGCTGGTATAAAAACTGTTTAATGTAGTGATAGCTTGCCTACCTACAGCCATACTTGGTCTATCATATGGTGTAACTCATTAATGCTCATCAAATCTATTTTATCTATACCAAGGATGATATATCCATGAATTATACCCATGTTAAATTAAGTCTACTCAAGTTTATGAAACAGATTATTGCGTAAGCATATATCACCTTGTGTTTTAATAACCATAAGAACATCTAAAAGAGTATTAAAATTATAAATGTTTTGTTGTTTTTATTATTGAATTATTTTTTAAAAAATAAAACATTCCTAATGTACGCGCGTTTCACCGTGTATAAAATGTATAAAGCTAAAATAGGTTTTACTCGGCGTCATTGTGGCAGAGTATCTGATACCCGACGGTTTTTAAAACCCTAATAACTTTTAATCATACTCGTGAGGGAGCTCGGTGGCCTAGTGGTTTTAACACTCTGGTTTCGATTACGGAAACAATGCAACTGTTGCCATGGCCTATCCCAGGATGGGTCAATCAAAACAAAACTATAGTAATTAGAATATTATGTATTTAATAAAGCATCCATTTAAATAAATTATTACATACTTAAAAAACGAAGTATCAAGACTATTTATTCCTTGGGAAATAAGTGTTTACAGCTAAAGATTTTTTAAAATTGCCGCTCTTTCTCAGTGACACGATTCACTGGCCAGAGTCTAGTAGTTCTGTTTATCCCCACAGGGAAAGGCAATGGTACAGAGCCATACAGCCAAATCTTAGGTCATATAATTATTTATTTCTTCATTTTATTGCATTGAAATGCTGATGTAACACATTTTAATGCTTCTTGGGAGTATTTGACACGAAATATATGATGACAGTCACTTCATGCGCTACTTGATGAGGTGGATAACCACAAAAAAAGGTTATCATCGTATTTCACAACATAATCACTTTTATTCTAATAATCTTTTAGTTGCACGTCAACACAAACACTTTGTATACATAAAAACACCACTTTTATAACACAAAGTTCGCTCCGACACAATTTTCAATTATTGAAATAAAAATCTTGACCGACGCCATTAAAACGCGCCAAATACTCTTTGGAACTCTGAGCTCGGAAGGAGTATTTGTGACAGCCAAACGTCATGTCGAAAGGCACGGAACGCCCATAAAGTGTCTATAGGCGGCGGTAACCGCTTACCACCAGGTGGGCCGTCAGCTTGTTTGTCATCTAGTTGTATAATAAAAATATAAAAAAAAGTAAAAAGTTGTAGGCTTGGAACGCGCCTTAAAGGTAGATGTATACCTCAGAACATTTTTTTTGATATATAGAGCAATTCTCTTTGATATATAGTAGCACAGTTATGAGTAGGTACATAATTTTCATATAATTTTAAAATGGTGAAGTTTCGTGATGCAGCAACCGCTTATAAAACTCTCAATGGGCTTATATGTGTTTATAAGCCAGCATGTGTTTCAATAACTCAACTGCAACATACTATTATTACCAAACTGTGCAGAGGTTAGTCCTCGTTTTTTTTTTAGGTTTTGATTAGTAAGTAGGTAGGTACTACTAGCTTTGGTCAGTCTACTGTACAGTCGACAGAACATCAAGCGTAACAGTTTGACCTTAAGACCGCCCTTACTACGTTCGTAATAGCTTCGGCTTTCGTAATGCAACTGTTACACTTCATGTGGCGCTGTCGTCTGTACAAGCAAAACAATATTGAACGGCACGATAAATTTGTGATGCATTAAATTTAATCATTCATGCTTATAACAGTGTTCTAAGAAGATAATTATGGTCAGTTATGATAAATACGAAGTTAATTTTCTAGATCTAAACTTATTACCGGATCGTGATCTCGAACAGAGGGTTGAGATTGTTGGATCTACAAATGCTCCTATGACAGTCAAATTAGTTCCCAACTATGCTGATGATCCCTTAGTCTGTGGACCTAGATATATCCAAAAAGACTTCCGCTGTAGCTGGGCCACCCATTTAGGGTTTTTTAGTAGTGGAGTATTGAGTAAGTAAAAATTCATTTGATCTAGTACTACTTGCTTTGGGAATGCTTAACTCGCTCACTTTATAAAGTAACCTACTTCTGGATCTCTTAACAGCATAGTTACTTATCTTAATAGCACAGTCAGGTAATCTTTTTTAATTTTAACATTATTTTGTCTATTAAAATAATCAATATTATTTATTTTAGCCAATACTAATAAAACAAATAATTTTTTACCCTTGATTGGTGAAAATATCCTGGGTGCTAATGATTAAAGTAAGTAAGAATCTATGCAGTGAGCCAGCAGTTTCCCATCATAACTCTTAATTATAAATAACTGCAATTGAAATAATTATAATTTATTTTGAATATTATGGTGAAAGGTTCATCTCGGTTATTGTTTACAGTGTTGGGCATCAATGATGGCACAAAATTAACATATCTTTTAAATACCTCAAGACTCACAAGAGGATATAAAATTCATGGACAACTTGGAAAGGCCACTGACACATACTTTTGGCATGGAAAATCTATAGAGAAAGCCACATTTGGTCATATCACTAGAGAGAAGATTGATCAAGTAGTGGCTCACATGCAAGCAGCACATCAGAAGACTATGTTCGAGTAAGTATTTTATGATTAATTATATTGATAATGTAGTGTACTTATTATTATTTTTAAAAGTGAGCATTTATTTTCTTTCTTCTTTATTTGACCTTTTGTTTTCACAAGCCATAGCATTGAATTCCTGATACAATTGGTTTTTAATTGTCATTTAGCAATATGTTGGAATTAATTTCAGACTGTCAGGTGTACACATGGATTCACAGACTATGTTTGAAATGGCTTCACAAGGAGTTATTCGACCAGCAAATAATAAACTACCAGTTCTGTATGGTATCAAATGTGTCCATTTTGATCCTCCAAACTTTACACTTGGTAAATATTTTATTTAAAATTTTCATGTAAAAAGAATTAAAATAAATATTGCAAAAGTCTATGTAAAACTCCATTTTATTATTAAATTTGTTCTAAGACTAAACTAAAACTTTCAGAAGTACAAGCTGTTAATGAGTATGAAAAGTATTTGTGGACACTAGTTCATGACTTAGGCATTCAATTGAAAACTGCAGCACACTGTACAGGAGTGCAATGTATACGGCAAGGCAAATTCACTGTTGAACTAGCACTATTACGAAAACATTGGCAATTGGAATACATTGTGGCCAATATAGACAGTTGTCGAAGGATGCTTGAGGAACATGAAACTCTATTGAAACCAAAATCTGTGATATTATCAGCTTAGATAAAAATTAATTTAGTTTTTAATACATTGAAATTTTGAATAAAACATATAGGTGCACATAAGGAGAAAAGTGGTTTTATTACAATTTTTAAGAAGCCATTTAAGTTATGAACTTGATGATGGTGTGGTGGTGGCTTGTTTTTCCATTTGCTCAATTCTTTTATGTCTAATCATGTTTGATAATATTCCATCAAAAGATGTAGTCTTTTTCTTGGCTGATCCTCTTAGAGTATCTTCGCCCTCTCGCCGTACGCGAAGGCGCAAAGAACTCACTTCGTCCATGAAGTCAAAGTCTGATTTTTCCTCTCTTACTGGGGATACTGGTAATTCAGGTTGATTTTCCTTGTTTGCTGGTACAGGTGAGGGGGCACGTCTGCCCGGACATTTCCATTCAAGACTTAACATTCCGTTCTTATCGATAGTTTTGTATAAATCTTCTAATTCAGCTGGGTCAGGTATCCAACTTTTGCCGATAAAAACTCCAGTTTTAGATAGTTCATCGTCAGAACATGGTAAGTCCCAATCATCTCCCATTAATTCCATAGATCCCATTTTTTGTAATATATAAATTTCCGATTCGTTTTTTATCGAAAAAACTTATATAAAGTACGGAGATAGTAAAACAACATTTCTGAAAATAATAAATATCAACAGAAAGGGATAATTTGACAGACAGATGACTTGACCACAGACAACTAATAAGTTTCCCCCTGTATATTTAACTCTATGCTAGACTCTGGCCAGTGAATCGTGTCACTGAGAAAGAGCGGCAATTTTAAAAAATCTTTAGCTGTAAACACTTATTTCGCAAGGAATAAATAGTCTTGATCCTTCGTTTTTTAAGTATGTAAATAATTTATTTAAACGGATGCCTACCTTATTAAATACATAATATTCTAATTACTATTCTAATACAAAACTGTTTTGATTGACCCATCCTGGGATAGGCCATGGCGACAGTTGAATTGTTTCCGTAATCGAAACCAGAGTGCTCAAACCACTAGGCCACCGAGCTCCCTCACGAGTATTTAAAGTTATTAGGGTTTTAAAAACCATCGGGTATCAGATACTCGGCCACAATGACGCCGAGTGAAACCTATTTTAGCTTTAAACATTTTATACATGGTGAAACGCGCGTGCATTAGGAATGTTCTATTTAAAAAAAAAAAGAATTCAATAATAAAAACAAATAAACATTTATAATTTTAATGCTCTTTTAGATGTTCTAATGGTTATTAAAACACAAGGTGATATCTTGAGTAGACATAATATATTATGGGTATAGATCATGGATATATCATCCTTGGTATAGATAAAATAGATTTTATGAGCACAAACTTTAATTGACCCATCCCAGGATCGACCATGGTGAAAGTTGCTTTGTTTTTCGTATCGAAACCAGAGCGCTCAAACCAATACGCCACCGAGCTCCTCGAATAGCATACCTAATTGTAATTAATTACCAGCTATTCACTTACTACTAGTCATTATTGAAGTAGTGGAACGTACCTGCAGTGGAATACGCCTGATGTGAATATGACAGGGATTATTCGCGCACTTATGGACGACACTCGTTTAAATCACTTAAGAGTCTTTAGTTATTTTATCGCGATTTGATTTTAGTTAATTTTCCTTCGATATTTTGTTGTCACGAAAAACTACACTTGACACTAACACTTTTGTTCTCAGTCATATTTAAATTGAACTTTTGAATAGGTACACAAAAGAGTTTTATATACACCGGTAAAATATACAAACTCTAACAGTCATTATAGACGATTACAGGTTGAATATCAAAACAGGGAAAAAAAAGAATATAAAAAGTAATGGGCGGGTATAAAATAAAATAAAATTTGAAATAAGGCGTATTTAATAAGTTGTTCAGGATGATTCATAATCAAAGTCAGAATCTAAATACATCTGTTGTCATGAACAAAGCACAATAACATTTGTACGGGTACTCTTGGAATGATACATTATTTTCTATTAACCATTTCCAAATATCACCTTTGCTATTAGACATTGTGGGAGGTTTGTTTGTTAGTTTCACAGGGTAACTTGCATTGCATTATACATAAAAATTACACATGGCTTTGTTAGGCTACGTAGATATTCCCTTATCGATTTCAAGAAGTTTTATGCATTCATGTCGCCATGGTAATCAGCTGATTTTGATTTTGCACTGAAAACTAATAAAGCACCAGGCAGAAAACCTTCTTCAGATCTTGCATGCAACATTTCAGGCTTCTATAAGTTTTAAGTGAATTAATATTTTGAGATTTAATTCTTCATATACACTTTCTGAAAATAACCGATAAACATGAATATTATAAAATATTGGATTTTATTAGATAGGTGATGTGGGCAGAAACCAGAAAAGTATCAAGCCATAACGCCCTGAAAACAATAAACTAACCTGTAGCGAACGTATTTCCTCCAAATGTCGAATTTTCTCTTCAGATTTCCGATTAAATTCACTTGATATATCTTTGTATTTATATATCATAGTGTATACAAGCTTTCAAATAGTACTTTTTATTGTATTCGACATTATTTTACAGTAAGACTACAAAATAAACTCAATACAAGAATGAGAAATGAAACGTCAATATGACATTTCGAGTGCTGCCTTAAAAAAACTTCATTGAAAATACGAGTGACACGATTCATTGGCCAGAGTCTATTAAGTACTTGACAGACCTACCTTACGGTCCTTATTACGCAAACATTACTAGCGTTACGAACATTGCGTGCAAACACCTTAGGTCGTATGACTACTCTTTGCGTGCAAGCAACTCTGAGGGCCTAGACAAGATGCCATTTGACAATCACTACCGCTATCGCTAAATGGAAAATGTATGGGATTTGACTTTTACAATCGAAAGTCAATCGAGAGCTTATATCAAATCCCATATATTTTCCGCTTAGCGATAGCGATTATCGAAAGGCATCTTGTCTAGGCCCTCTGACACGCTTTCGAACTTTCATGTGTGTTGGCTGGCAACACCAATAATATTTTTATTCTTTTGTAAAAAAATATCGCTGAAAATTGTCTCTTGCTATTTAATGGCGGATAAGTGCAATTTGTGTATATTATGATTAACAATCAAAGGCGTTTATCATATGATAACATCCCTAACACACAGGACCCTAACATTAGTCCTTCGCACATAAAGTGACTGTCATCAAATATTTCGTGTCAAATACTACCAAGAAACATTGAAATGTGTTACGACAGCATTTTAATGCAATAAAAGAAAAAATAAATTAAGTCATGGCTGTATGTGCATTAGTTTCCTTTGCCTTCTCTTTATAGGTAGAATTAACAAAAAAAAAAGATGACGTGACAATACAATACAAATGATCTGTGACACTGACACTTAGAAATTTCTATCTTCTTCAGTATTGTAATAATTCTTTTGTTAAATTTCTAACTCAGTTTATGATTAATTATCGACATCTTTTTCAATAAAGCAGTATCATGCCTTCAAATTTAGTGGAACTGCGTCCTGATCGGCGACTTTTAGACCACGATTTCGAAGGTTATAAATTAAATCTCAAAGCTCTACCCCATTTTAATTGTGATCTTGTTTCACCGGTTGACCGTGTGTATCCTAATGAAGTGCAATACTCTTTTGTTCACGCAAAACTCTTCGCTCTACACAACCACTTGATACTGGACTATTGGGACTATTCTTTTAACTATTACTATATTGACAAAAACCAGCAGGTACGATATGTTATATTTGAAAACACTAATAATACTTTCCAAAATACTATCGTTTACGATGTTCCAGCTCACGTCGAAAGGAAATCGGGTCATTTCAACCTTTGTCTTTCTTTTCCATCACAAAATACTGCAGTTGTTAGTGATGGCACTGGTTACCTACATATTGTGGAAACAGGCGCTCGTAACCGACCATTACATGGGAACTCAACATGGCTGACACAACATTCAACATTAGTTCTAGGTGAAGGCAGATTTTTTATCATAGTTGACTCAAGAATGCAAGAGATAAATGATAAAGAAATATTACACTGCTTACTACAATCTGTAGAACAAAATGAGAAGCATTTCAGTTCCATCCTCACTTGGGTTACTTTTGAAAATGACAATTCAACATGGAAACAGTGTAGTATGAGGCAACTAGAAGGGAAAGGAATAGTTCATTATGCAGCCATTGAGTCTGGTTGTGAGGCACTATACATTGCTTCAGACAATAATTTTAAATTCACATCAGACTCAGAAAAAGAAATAAATGTACCAACAAAAGAGGAACCAAAGAAAATAATTTACACTTGGCTTCAGACTTCAGAAGATATTTCTGTAACGTTACAACTAGAAGCAGGCTGTGACAAAAAATTAATGCATGTTAGTGTTACTCCGATTGAGATTAAAGTAAGTTATGCAGGTAATATATTTGTTGATGGCAAACTGCGACATAAAGTAGACAGTGAGCTGACTACCTGGAATATTCAAGAGAATGGCCAAGTAGATATATTAATAACAAAATCAGAAAGTATGCTATGGGATGATTTCTTAGAAGGTGGTGATAAAAATGGTGAACAGATAATGGATGCAAGTCTCATTGAAGAAGCTCACAGGAGATTGGCACATTTATGTTCTGAAACTGAAATAACACTTGATCAGTCTGAACCAGGATTCTCTACTCAAGAATTAGAAGAATGTGATGCTGCATCTGAAGAAGACACTGTATTAGGTAAATATTGTTACCCCATATGAAATTTCACTAACATAAATATTAAATAAAACTGGAAATATTTTGTTTCAGTGAGAATCGACGCAACAAATCATCAGATATCACATAGAGCAGCTCTTAGTGTGCACCAGTTCTTATTTAGTGTCAAACTTGAACCACAAGAAGTTCCCGCTTTAGCGCTGCGTCATGATGTAGATGCCTGTATTTGGCAACCTTATTCCCAGCTCATCAATTCTGAAACTTGGCCTCTAAAACACCAAGGAACATTAATGGCATTTGGATATGTCCAATCTTCAAAACAGAACCGCAAGTTTGTCACTTGTCCACCCAACTTGTCTTACAGTGTAGTCTGTGAAGCATCAAAACATATATTCATTTATCAAAGCACTAGTAGTCAAGACTGCCAGCTGAGGAAAAGAACTGGTGGGGTCATGAGACGCATAAATGTTGGTCAGCAACATGTATTTAATATTGACAAGTATGGAGAAGTTATTGGCATAAATGCTACAAATGAATACTTATTTATATTAACAGAAAATTCCTTAATATCTATACAAATTCTATGAAATTTTCTCTTGTAATAAAATGTCAAAATCTTATATTAAGTATTATTTTCTTCAGTATCGCTATCACCTAAACTTTCTTCTGAAGAGTAGCCTGTTGTGAAAAGAAGGTTTTTAGGTCTTTTCTTTCTCTCTGCTTTTATTTCTTTCTCTATTTCTAATTTTTTTTCTTCTGCAATCTTTTGGGTTAGTAACTGCCTAGGTCGTTTTCTAGGATAGCTAGTCTTGTTTTTGTCTGTTCTTGGAGGTAATACATTATTTAGTTTTTCATTTGAATTATCTTTTTCTTGAGAAATGTTTTCATCCTTTTTCTTATTACTTCCTTCACAGTTCACATTTGTATGATCATAATCAAATTCATCTTCTGTAAAATAGAAAACACAATGATATACCTAGTAATAATTAATATATTCAGTATTTTTGTTTTAATAAAATTACAAATAACCTGGAGTGATGATCTCAAAATTATAGGAATGGTCTTTGAGTACAACAAATATAATTGGAAACTCCACTATACACTTTCCTGACAAATTTTCTGCAAGTGTTTCAGTTGAATCCAGTTCAAAAAACTTATGTGCTGACCCTTTCACTTTTTCAGCTGAAATTATTTCAATAATTAACATGAATGAAAATAAGCTAGATAGTAAAATTAGAAGTTATCTAGTTTAAACACATTAGCTGCCATGGGGGTCACCAGTGACCAGCACCATGTACTACCATTGAAGCCATTACCAGTGACCTGTAAGCTAGACCAATATTTGGACGTTCGTTAAACGTCGCCGGTCATGCTTACACTTTATTTCTACAAGCAACGAAACCCGCGCGGCGCCCAGGAACACTATTTACTGCTTGGTATCGAATTTTTGTTCTAAGTTTTTGAGTTGTAAAATATATTTTTCGTGTTTTTAGACGACACTTTTGTATTCAGAATATGAAATAATAAACAAAAAATATCTATTAATATTACTTTTTATCACACAGTCTTTATTCTCTGAATAAACTATAATTATCAAATGAAAAATGTAATTTTCAAATTTTTTTGGAAACGAAAACAATGTCAACAAATTCTTTAAAGTCTATAAAAATTAAAATTCTTTATAATAATCAGAAAAAAACATTAATGGAATATTAATTACTAGTTCAATTTCTAGTAAAGATGTTCGTTGTTGAAACACATCAAGCAATAAAGAGCCTGGGCAGGACCGTCACTGTGACCCACACAGCCCATTGCAATAAATTTCAAACATTGCACTGCGCCACCCACCAATGACCAGCATTAATAAAAAAACATTTATTTCGAAAACTACCCTCCAAATTAAAAAAATATTTTGTGTACATATCTATGGAATCATCTACTATGTATAAAGGTAATGGCTCGAACAGTCAATATTGGTCATATTTTCTTGGGATTTAATGTGTTAAAGAATATTATCTTTTTGTTGACAAGGTTACCTTTGAGCATAACTTTTACGCCACTAAATCCAACAGACTTGTAATATGTTAGTGCTTTTGAACCCTCAAAAGGCAGTGCATCGGGGTTCAGATATTTGTCCAATAATACTGATAATCTCATTTGTTCTGAACATTTCTCATCTACAAACTTTAAAGGTTTAGAACCAACATTTGGGAATACCCACTCCACTCTCCAATTGATAATGTTCATTTTGTAATTGTATCTTGTAGTGTTAATGTTGTGTCTTGTGAAGTTTTGTGCAAGGAATTGCAGAACTATTCCTCTTTTTCTAGCTGCTATTTTCAATTTAAACAAATGCTGTAAAGTTAAATATTTGTATTTTTAATTTCAGTAATAACAGCATTTAAAGAAATAATTATGTATGAATTAAAACATACAATGGGAAGATCTTTATCAATTCGAGTAAACTTTTTTTTATTATCCCTCTTTACTCCATAAACGAAACGGGCACACTCTTCTAGCAACCTGTAGTCACTGAGCAGATCGGTGTCGGAGAAGTCCTTCATTCTGATAAACTTTGTTCGGTCCCTGACTCCATCACAATCCAATTCCTTCTTATGTACCCGTACACAAGATAGACAACAGGTTTTTACTTCGCATTTAGGGCAAGAGTAGATAGCGCTGTTTGAACCACAAACTTCACAATCCCCAAGTCTGTAATAGTAATGTAAGGTTATAATCACAGATTACTTCATAACTTATTGTTAGTATCATCAATAATAATTTAGTAAACCACATTACTTTGTATTAAATGACTTTATTACCTCGACAGAATATCTCTCTCACTATCGGAATCAGTACCTGTCGAAGACATAATTATTTAACCACGTATTCAAAGGACAAATAATTATATTACAAAGCGAGTTAAACACGAATTTTTGCATTGTAGTATTTTAGAGGTTATGACCACAGATTAGAAAGAGTATGTGTTATTACCACATATTCTTATTTTTTTTTTGTTAATTTTCCCTATAAAGGGACGGCAAAGGAAACTAATACCCATACAGCCATGTCTTCAGTATTTCTTATTTCTTCATTTATTTTATTGCATTAAAATGCTGGTGTTACACATTTCGATGCATTTTGGAAGTATTTGACCAGAAATATGTGATGACAGTTTTCTTATGTGCTACTTGATGAGGTGGATAACCACAAAAAGTTCTCATCGTATTTCACACCATAATCACTTTTATTCTAATAACTTTTTGGTTTTGTAGTACGTCAACACAAACACTTTATTCATAAAACAACACTACTTTGATAACATAAGATTTTTATTACAATAGTTAAAAATTGTGACGGAGCGAACTTTGTGTTATAAAAGTGGCGTAGTTTTCTTATACAAGTGTTTGTGTTGACGTGCAACTAAAAGATTATTGGAATAAAAGTGTTAATTGTGTGAAATACGATAAGATTTTTTTTGTGGTTATCCACCTCATCAAGTAGCATCATCTGGAGACTGTCATCATATATTTCGCGTCAAATACATCCAAGATGCATTGAAATGTGCTACGCCAGCATTTTAATGCAATTAATGCAGAAATAAGAAATACTAAAGACATGGCTGTATAGACATTAGTTTCCGTTGCCTTCCCATTGTAGAAAGAATAACAAAAAGAAAATAATTCAAAAATTTTCGTAACTTGCTGTATTTGAAATCGAAACAAAAGTGATTCAAAAACGATTCGAAACTTTAAAAACTCACCAAATAAATTATTAAATGTCGTTTTGATCTACATTTATACGGAAAGTTAACTAATGTCATTGAAAAATCATAAATACGCTAACATGCCTTTCTGTACAGAAACTTCCTGTGTAAGTCAAAGACATGGTATCAACCTAGTTGTTTTTTTGAAACTACACTGTCTCTGATTTTGTTTCAGGCCGAGTTTTTTATATACTCAAATTTAAAAGATCTTGCAAGAAAGTGTGAAATATTCAAGGACAGTGAAGTATCTAGGTGCAGAACTATTGGTATTTTAACAAGTAACCACGGCAAGTTCTGTTTAATAGAAGTAAGTTTTTAGTATGAGTAATTTTTTCAAAGATACCACTAATTAGGGTGGCAATTATACAGTCCACTTAATCGTAACGCACATTTGTTGGAGGCCCAGGTGGTGGTTCTATAAACGCTTGCAACACCAGTGATATCACTTGGCCATACCCAACTTTTTAAAATTATAATTTTTTATGTATTACATTTTTTATGTACCTATTCTAGATGAGATTGTGAAGCACTCTTAGCAAAGTACAGGACACACTTTATATTCTAATGGTGACATTGTCTTGCTTTGCTATTTAATCTATTGTCAAACTGCACATTCTTTTTATATGCTACTGGGACTGGGAATCTTATGCAGCCAAACAAATTCAAAATTCAGAAGAACCACCTACCTTTAGAAAGACTAGAAATTCATAGGGTTATAAATCCTTGGTAGCTTGGTAGTCAGAGAAGTCACCCTGACTATTCTTCGCTTATGGTTTCCTAAATATAACAATAAAATAATAGTATAATATGATACCTATTTTATTTCAGTTAGATCCTGATATTCGAAAGTCAACACCAGTTATTCAGTTGTCACTGATTTACCTAAAGGTACCAGTTCCTACAATAAGTATGCCAACACCCGTGCAAGTGTTTGGATTCTACCAGTGGAAAAATAGACCAATTATTTACGTCAAGCTGTTGCAGGTATTGTTTATGTCATTTTACCACCTTCATGAGATTATTTTTAAATGTTTCGTTTTATTGAAATACAGATAATTATTTATATTAAATTATTAAATCAATTTCACAGGTTTTAAATGTACAGATGGCCTTGAGAATAAGAGAAGTTATGAACAATATAGCTAGTGCCCATATTGCCCAACCAATAGAGAGAGAAATGCTTCAGAATGAGTAGATCTATTAAAGTGCATATATATTTTCTATACAAATCTGTTTTACCTTGGCTGGCATTTTATGACAGGCTGGTAAATAATTGAATGGATGACTTTGGCCTGTGTACAGTTGGGAGATATTATAAGCTGGTAATATTTTTGTAAATTATATAAAATAAAAAAATAACTTTGAAAAGAATGAATATTTATTAAATCTTAAATAAATAGTATAATTAACAATAAGTGATCAAACTTTATAACATTCCATCACCAGCCACATCAGTGGTATTTGTATAATGGCATTGAAAACATTTTTGTTCTGAAAGTGTTGAATTCAAAGCAATAGCCAGGAGCCCAAAGATTATAATAAACACTGTCGCTATAGTAAGACTATTGAGCCTTAAGTTCTAATAATATAATTTATTTATAGATATCTTTTGGTACACTTATTGCATTTTAAGTTAATAATTAATTATTCATTTTAATATTTGTAATGGAATGCTTTATCCCATTAAAATTTTATTATATTTGGGAGTCATGGTGTTCTTCAACATTTTGTTGAACAGAGACACTAAAATATAAATATTTTATTATCAAACTAGTGTCTCGCTCAACTTAATCATATAAAAATGGAACTGAAAGTGGTACTCAGTCAGTATGAGTCTTGTGTCACATTTTACTATCATTGCATTAAAGAGCAAAACAATAGTAAATTAATGCCTTGCTGTTAGTAGCACTTCATTTGAACAATTGTAAATGGTGTGTGTTTTTAGGCCCAGTGTTTTGATCCATAGTTAACTCAAATAGTCAAAAATGGTTAAATAATTAATATTCATTTTGCTAAAATTTAACTGGTGGTGATTTTTAAGTATTGGTTGAGTTGAGTTAACTACAGAATAGAAGATGGAATTTAGTCCCACTGTTTAATCTAATGGTATTGGGCCTAATTCTGGGAACACACTTTAATTCTAAATTTAAGTACAGTATATCTCTTTCTCGCAATAAGTAATAGGAAAAAGATAGCAAGAATCTGTTTAGAGCTGTCACTTAAATTTAGATAGATTTCAAGGAAACCATAGACAATTTTAGACGGCATCTACAGAGGTGCCTCCTAAACACTGCATTTTAGCACATTCAATAAGGTCGAAAATTGAACACACCTTTCTAAATGCCAATTTATATGACAGCCATCCTTTTCTTTTTCATTTTGAGAGAAAGAAATAGACTGAACTTAAATTTAAACTTAGCATGTGTTCGCCAGAATTAGGGCCATTATATCAACCTATACAGTAATGTGAAGGTAGAGCTGTCAAAATTTCAAAAACTAAGTAAAATCATAGCTATAGGTAAAGGTGTATTTAAAAATAAACTAACTCCACGGTTAACTTTTCAGTTCTTTAGTGTAGTTTTAGACATAAATATAGTGTAAAATGAAATAATACTATATACAAAATTTACAGAACAAGAATCTTGTTTGTAGTTTTTATAAAATTCCATTTGTGTTTCCAATTTTAACTTAAGTATTTGAATTATTATTAATGGGGGGTTCTATTTAACTCATCAGAGCACTGGAGCCTTCAAAGGGAGACTCTTTCCTCCAGCCATCTATCATATAAATATTAGTTGCATGCTTGCACGCTACTGACTAACATTATAAAAAATAGATTTCAACAGCTCTAAATAACATTATTAGCTACAAGTGTACTGGTAGTTGAAGGGCTAAGTTACATGCCACCATCGCTTAAAGAACCCAGAAGTACAAAACAAACACAAGGAGAATGACCACACCAGCCGTCGCTTTCACTAGCATAGACTTCGTGTTTAGGTAAGTGGCATCCTTTTTGTATTTTTGAGACATCATCGATAGATTCTGTGTTTTTGTGTCCAGCTCTGGAAACAAAAATTAAGAAAAGGATTAGCTTACTCCTCAACAAATTATAAATGATAAATTAATAAATAATACTAATATTTTATATTCAGATTTGAAAATTGAACTTCTCCACTTTTTGTCTATGATGCTTGTTAAACCAAAGGGCCTAGAAAAGATGCCATTTGTCAATTGCTTATGTCAAATCCATTCCCATTTTCCACTTAGCGATGGCAAATATCGAAAGTCAGCTTGTACTCCCAGAAGACCTGGACACGTCCTCTGGGAAATCACTTGGTTGTTGCTAATGCCGTGAAAACTTTATCATGCCCTTATTGCTATACTCTTTCAAGAAAACCTCCACAGAAAGGATTTTTTTAGTAAATTGACAGTAATAATTTTTGCCACTTAAACCTAACAAACTTAGGCACCAGTGAGAATTTTTAATAAAAAAATAATCCAAAACAGTTGGCACTAGTAAAATCAGATGTGTTACCAGATAGAACAGCGCCTCTCTGCAAAACATCGTCAATGTTTTGCATCATGATCCGCTGCACATCGCCCAGCTGCCCTCCGAGCTGCGCGGCGGCGCCGGCGCGACGTGCGCGGGCGCCGCCTTCAGAGTACTGCTTCCTTGTGCGCTGCATCCACGTGTCGAACTCTATGAATGTGTATGGACGAGTCACTGTGTTTACCTGCAATGGAATACATTGGGAACATGGTTTTTTAAACTAGAAATAAATGAAATAAGTATTATAGTTAGTGGTTAAAAAATAGTGATGCTTATGACACTAAAAAGTACACAGGATAGCAGGGGGATAGCTCATACTCTGAAGGTTAAGATTCTCTACTCATTTGAAATTTATACTTTACAGAATTTAAATGTCTTAAAATGGGTAAAATGTAGCATATAAGTTTAATCCACTAACATAGTTTTATTACAAATACAATGCAAATTCATCACATGAAAATAAAAATATGGTCTCTAAATAACATTGAAACACAACCAACCCGTTTTCCGTATTGTTGGTAGAATTCCTGTGCAATTTCTTCTAAGTAGCCAAATGCAAGCCTCTTACTGTAGTTTCGTTCACACAACACTAAGTAACAAATCTCGTTCTCAATTAAATAGCTGAAAAGGAAATGTGAATAATATTTAAAAGAAGACATTAATAATTAAACAAATAATGGGCCATCAGCTTGTTTGTCATTTAGTTGTATAAAATGTCTAAAAAAAAAATAATAATATTAAAGTTTGCTAAGTCTTTGAAAGACTACACAGTGCTACAACTTATTATAGATTTAATTATTTCATAACTTCTGTTAACTTTCTAAAATTGTATATTAACAATTTATCATCCTTAAACAAAGTAGAACGAAATATTCTTAATTTTTGATTTTCACATTATTATAAATATTTGAAAAATTACTTAGTAACTTTTTATGTAGCCTATAACAAAACTGATTGTTTGGCTGATGAAATACATTATTTATAAACAATAAAATTGCATAATTTTTGCAATGATTAGTACATCTAGTGAGAAAAAGAAACACTACTTATGTACGCAAAAAGAAAATTGAGGAGAAAATAAAAATAACAAGCGCTAAAACTCACTGGAAGAGATAAGGCCCTGTTTCAATGGAGCAGCGCAGCGGTGACTGCGGGCCTAGTTTCCTAAACAGCATTTTTGCCTGGTTCTGGTACTCCAGAATATTGCAGCCGCTCTGCGAACCACCACAGCAAAATAAATCAAAGGAGGAGATGAGCAGGACAGGAGAAATGAGCCATGATGAGATTGAGGTACAGGGACACAATTAACATGCATTTTTCTTTTATTACTATTGAGGATGGATAAAAATTAACGTAGCAATTTATTATGGTAACTTTTTTAAGTATTTTGGACAGCTTTTAGTTAATATACCTGTTCGTCTTCTTGCATAGTAGCGGCTAAAGGTAGGCCGTCCACGACCCTTGCAATCATTGTCATTAAAACCATTTTGAAAGATTTTTGACCTTCACATTCAATAGAACAACAAATATGAGTTTTCTTTATATTAGCACGCAACACAATTTACTTTTTTTTCTCATTATTTGCGGAATTGAATTAGAAAATTATTCTTTCTAAATGACAGCTGGTAGATACACGTCAAAACTCAAAACTGTTTGACATGACAACAACACGTCAGAGCTGTCAGGTGCAGCGTTGCCAACTTCCACGGTCTCGATTACCCAAAAACCTAACTGAAAATCCCCAATTTTGGGGAAAAATAATCAATATTCCCCACATTTTCCCCACAAATTTTCAGGAAAGAAATAAAAGTACTGTTTCTATAAATCAAATATATTTATTACATACACTTTATTAAGTATTTAATGATTTTCATCAAGGTATTTATTTCAGCTCTTTATTATGCCTTTGTTTTGTCAACATATCATTTGAAGAATCAAATTTTAGGCTCCATCCTTTCTTCTTAATACCTTCTTTAGTGGTCATAAGCGCTACTACAGTGTCATTGGCCCTAATTCTAGTAAACACATGCTAAGTCTAAATTTAAGTTCAGTGCATTTCTTTCCATCAAAAGGAATACGAAAAGGATGGCTGTCATATAATTTGACATTTAGAAACGTGCGTTCAATTTTCGACCTTATTGAACGTGATAAAATGCAGTGTTTAGGAGGCACCTCCGTACATGCCATCTAAAATTGTCTATGGTTTCTTAGAAATCTATCTAAATTTAAGTGACAGCTCTAAACTCTTGCTATCTTTTTCCTATTACTTATTGCGAGAAAGAAATATACTGTACTTAAATTTAGAAATAAAGTGTGTTCCCAGATTAGGCCCATTATTGTGCAGGCGATTGCGATTCTCTGTTTTCAAATTCTTTAGAACGCTAAATTTTCTTTCGACAGATGCATTTGAGAAAGTTTTCTATGATACTCTAAGTTTGATGGACATAAATGTTGCCATAAAATAAACTGTAAAACCTTCCTGCCGGTGAAATTGCTTTAAACTTGAATTCAATATTCTTACATAATTTATAAATTATTCTTACTTTTTATATCACTTTACTTCTAACTACTTCTAAGTTCAGTTCTAGCGTAAATGTCTTAATTCCCCGCATTTTCCCCACATAAACGCTCTCCCCACAAATTACCCAATCGAACTGAAAATCCCCGCAGTTTGGGGAATTCCCCACAGATTGGCAACGCTGGTCAGGTGTCATGACATTGTTGTTTTAATTGTTGGTCTCCTATAAAGGGCAACGGAATTCAATTCATGCCGCCTTCTGTTAATAAATATTTTTTCTTCGTTTCTTGCAGAGGGCCTATACATATAACGACAAGACGCTAGTCGTTAATCGCTATTGCTTAGCGGAAATTGTATTGTTTTAGGCGCGCAATTGTCAAACTCCATACATTTTCCATTTAGCGATAGCAATAGTGATTGTCAAATTGCATCTTAAATAAGTGTCGATTTGGTCACGTCAAGTTTTTTTTATACAACTAGATGACAAACAAGCTGACGGCCCTTCTGATGGTAAGCAGTTACCGCCGCCTATAGACACCTGCACTGCAATAACAAGGAAAAAATCACTTGATATTGCAGGTGCGTTGTCATCCTGGGGCCTAAGATGAAATGCCGTCCATGCCCAGTAATTACACTAGCTATCTTTCCCTTCAATCCGAAACACAGCGAACTGTTTCACGGCTAAAATAGGAAAGGCGGTGGTACCTACCCAGACGCACCCACATATGGGTCTACCACCTAGAATTTTTTTTTTTTTTTTTTTATACAACTGGATGACTAACAAGCTGACGGCCCACCTGATGGAAAGCGGATGATAGTTGATCTAAATCTCTGTATTTTAAATGCAGGAATAATTATGAAGTATTTTCCACTTAATAAATATACCGTCTTTTTTTTGTAAAGAAAATCACTAACCAGTCAATGTAGTAATGGGCCTGATTCTGAAGACACACTCTAAGTTTAAATTTAAGAACAGTGGGCCTAATTCTGGGAACACACTTTAATTCTAAATTTAAGTACAGTGGCCCTAATTCTGGTAAACACATGCTAAGTCTAAATTTAAGTTCAGTGCATTTCTTTCTGTCAAAAGGAATACGAAAAGGATGGCTGTCATATCATTTGACATTTAGAAACGTGCATTCGATTTTCGACCTTATTGAACGTGCTAAAATGCAGTGTTTAGGAGGCACCTCCGTACATGCCGTCTAAAATTGTCTATGGTTTCTTTGAAATCTTGCTAAATTTAAGTGACAGCTCTAAACAGATTCTTGCTATCATTTTCCTATTACTTATTGCGAGAAAGAGATATACTGTACTTAAATTTAGAATTAAAGTGTGTTCCCAGAATTAGGCCCAGTATGGCCCTAATTCTGGCGAACACATGCTAAGTTTAAATTTAAATTCAGTCTATTTCTTTCTCTCAAAATGAAAAAGAAAAGGATGGCTGTCATATATATTGACATTTACAAAGGTGCGTTCAATTTTCGACCTTATTGAACGTGCTAAAATGCAGTGTTTAGAAGGCACCTCCGTACATGCCGTCTAAAATTGTCAATGGTTTCTTTGAAATCTATCTAAATTTAAGTGACAGCTCTAAACAGATTCTTGCTGTCTTTTTCCTATTACTTATTGCGAGAAAGAGATATACTGTACTTAAATTTAGAATTAAAGTGTGTTCCGAGAATTAGGCCCTATATCTCTTATCGCAATAAGTAATAGGAAAAAGATAGCAAGAATCTGTTTGGAGCTGTCACTTAAATTAAGATAGATTTTAAAGAAACCATAGACAATTTTAGACGGCATGTACGGAGGTGCCTCCTAAACACTGCATTTTAGCACGTTCAATAAGGTCGAAAATTGAATGCACGTTTCTAAATGTCAAATTATATGACATAGCTGTCCTTTTCGTATTCCTTTTGAAAGAAAGAAATGCACTGAACTTAAATTAAGTCTATAGCATGTGTTTACCAGAATTAGGGCCAGTATATCTCTTTCTCGCAGTAACAAAAAAAGATAGCAAGAATTCGTTTAGAGCTGTCAACTAAATTTAGACAGATTTCAAAGAAACCATAGACAATTTTAGACGGCATGTACGGAGGTGGCTTCTAATCTAAACACTGCTTTTTATCACGGTTAATATGGTCGAAAATTGAACGCACGTTTCTAAATGTCAAATCATATGCCAACCATCCTTTTCGTATTCACAATGAGAGAAAGAAATGCACTGAACATAATTTAGACTTAGCATGTGTTCTCCAGAATTAGAGCAACTGTCTTATAATTACACGCGAGGACAGAAATGTTCCAAGAAAGCGTTTCCTGCGTGTAATTTAGCCGTGGCAGATTTGCACTAGGTGAGAAATCATTTAGTTACCTACTGACTCTTTTCGTCTTCACGAAGAGCTCGGTAGCGTATTGGTTTGAGCGCTCTGGTTTCGATACTTTCGACATGGTCGACCCTGGGATGGGTCAATCAAAGTTTGTTATCTCGAGCTCCTCCGTGCTTCGGAAGGCATGTTAAGCCGTTGGTCCAGCGTGGTGGTGTTATGGCCCAAACTCCTCATGTGTTTCTGCCATGTAGGAAGGCCTGTGCCCAGGAGTGGGACGTCTATAGGATGGGGATGATGATGATGACCCTTTTTCACAAAGTTCACAAATTTTGTCAGGGTCCATGAACTCTTAACAGTCCTCCCCTTCTCGAATCATACCGCAAAAATGTAGGTTTATATTCTACATCATACGTATGGGGTAGGTATATCTACATAATAATATGATGTACCTATGCATTATGCTGAAAGTCGTAGATGAGACAGACCATCACAGATATTAAAAATAACATATCTTTATTTTAAATTGTATATACCATCGTTAGGGCATCCGATTAAGCGGCGAATTTAACCAAATGGCGGAGACTTAACGTTTAACGACTTGCCGTACCTACTGAAACGATCGTCACGTACCTACCGAAGCGTTTAATTTGTGGGTTCAAAGTTATTTTTTATTACCACTTATAATTGACATTATTTTGGTTATATGTAGTCATAAAATAACCCTGTACCTACTAATTACTCAAACATTCACACCTAAAGCTCTTCGATTTAAATGACCTGCTTAAGCGTTCAATTGAATGGTAAATTTAACCAGAAGGCTGACATGAGGATTTCATGAGGTTAAATGTTGCGCTTAATGTCTTGGCTAGTTGTCCTTTAGCCGTTTCTTTGGATGCCGGCGTTCAATCAACGGACTAGGCTTCCAGTAAGCGGCTAATTTAACCAGACGGCTGCGAAATAAAAATTCCAGTTAAACTTGCTAATCCTGAGCTATGTTAGTCACTTTGGTTCTCTTACGAACCTTACGAGAATAAATTTGAAATGAAGGCATCCTTATTTCTTTCTAAGTCCACCTGACTAGCTAGTAATATACTACTAGTAATATATTAATAAGGTAGCGGTATATTAAAACAAAAGATTGTATTTTATTGTGGATATTTTATTAACATTATCATCATGCATCAATTTTATGTGGTAAGTCATTTACACTTATAACTAGCTATACATAGAAAAATAACTTAACTAGGGGGCAGAAAATACAGTATTTTGTAAAATTAAACAACTAAAATTATAATTAAAATATCGGACTTTAACTGCATAAAACTAAAAGCAAGAACGCTGTAGTAGTACCGCACATAATAAACCTCTCAGAACAAAGAAATGTGGAGTTTACATACATATCGAAGCTGGTGGTTGTACCACGTCTACAGAACAAACCAAACACGTATCCCAACACTGGATAATTAATGCTATAACGAATAAGTGCGCGCAATAGGTAGGCGCCCCTTGCTCTACTCGCGGTGTGTTCGCCGTCGTCGTCGTCGGTGCTAATACCGAATCACTAACCTTCTTCATTGCTTCCTTGCAAATATTCTCATGATTACTATCTAGTAGCGACGTGTCCCTACCGTCCTCTGGTCGCGGTGTGCGCTTGGTCATAACTTTATGTACAACATTAGCCGGCACCGGCTGCCGTTCTCCGAAAATTTAAATAAATTTAACACGCTAAGACTAGGCTCAATTAAAATAATTTGATTAACAATAAATTTTCACGAGGTGTCGTTATAATTTACATTGAAAATTTAAGTACATTATTAATTAGAAACTTTGATTTTTTTAACAACATCAATTCGACTAAATTGATTAAAAATTTTTCGAGCATCTTTTTAAATGTTCGCTCAAACATTCCCTACTACATATATCTGGCGGTAAATCGCGTTTCTTATTCCCGTTAACACTAGCCGATCATAAATTCTGAGAGCGTTCGCCTTCCATCACGTGGTCCATCCATTATTCTACTATTCATTAATTAATTTATTATAAAGTATATTACAATAAAATTTGTAACCTATAGAACGAAATTTCCTAAAAAGGAAAGACTATGTAGTGGGGCTTCGTGAGGCCCGCGCGGGCGAGCGCAGCGGGCGCCGCGCGGGCCCACGCGCCCTGCCCCGACGGCAACAAATAAATAAGTTAAAGTATCTATCATTATATTTACAAAAGCATAAGAAATAGTGCCGAAAAAAGGGTCGCATCGAGAATTCCAACTAGCTATATAAAAATACGATTAAAATTCCACTTTTTTATAATAATGTATATATAATATGTCAATCACATGAAACGGGCACTGGATTTGTTCGTAGAAGTTTGGACACTGAGATCTCATTAACTATTAAGTTGAGGATCACCTAACGCACTGGGTTGTGGGTCGGGTCAGTTCCTCCTGGCATTCCTCGTAGCACCCATCGCCTCTGTCGTCCCACTAGCAGTGCCGGCCGCAGTCCGAGCTGCTCTTTATACTGAATTAGTCTATTTTTAAAACTCTTACAAACTAGTAATTATAATAATATTTACTTTGAATATAAAAATATTGCGCAATGTCCTGAGTGGATAGAGCGCGCGGACTGCTTCCGGCGACCCCTTCGCCACCTTACATTTCCAACAACTACCTACAAACATACGTACAAACATAGATATTTCTCTATATCTCCATTATTATTATACAATACTTCATTTGTTTTGTATACATAATAAGAAAGGATTATGTTTTGTCTTTGCATTGTATGAAACATTGTATTTATTCAACCGCGTAGGTATGTCATCTAGGCTACACCTTAATAAACCTTTTTGTATCAACTATCTAGTTAAAAGTATTATGATTCATTAACATTGGACCACAAATCGTAATTAATTATTATAATAATATTTATTCAGGTAACAAAAAATAGAGATCTTGCGCATTCGCTGAGCCAATTCGAGAACTAAGAGAAGCGCTAATGCCTGATATGCTCGGAGAAAATAGGATGTATAAGAAAATACGACATTTTAATAATATAACTGTGACACAGTAAAGGTTGATATGTAGAGCGAGTGACGTGCGCAAGACCTCCGCAACAGGCTCCTAACTTAACTTTAAATAAACGAAATAAACTAGAACATGTCCACTAAAACAGCTCACTTATTGTAAACATCTACTTATAATAATAATTAACACAATAGCGCACAAATCATCACTTAAATTATAATTATATCCAGTTGACAACAGAGGATTGGCAGTAGTAGATATCAGTACAAATGTAGAATTAACTATATTCCACAAAATAACATGTAAAACCAAATTTAATAATATCCATAGGGAAAGTGGGCGCGAAAAGAAACCTCGTGTCACCCATCACGCACTCTTTGCGAGACGACCCTGGCTGGTGAGAATGTTACTTGCATGTCGTTTAAATGGTGATTCAAACAAATTACATTTTAGTCCTAGCTTTGCAATTCGGGGGTAGGAGCGGGTGACTATACCCACGCCTCGAGAGGGCGCGGGGCTCCACCCGCCTTTCCGAATAAATATAAATAGTATTACATATTATGTATTCTATGCACATTAGATATTTAATATATAATATATAGGTATAGTCAACAGTAGTGAGGTCGTTTGTTTGTAACAAGGTGTAAATATGCAAATGGCCATAAAAAGCACCAAAAAAGTTATCTGAGGATGAAACTATATATGATATTTTGTCATAATACATATAATATTTTAGGTAAATATTTCTCCACTATAAACTCTTAATAGACTATAATGTTACACTAATTGCGTATTGTATAAACTGTATTTCCGAACATCGTAAAGTGTATATTCATATGAATCATTTATTTATATTTTTGCGTAGTTTTGAGGTAGGAAGTTCTGATTTCGTAAGTCGAGGAGCGTCCGTCGACGTAAACATACAATATATAGAAACTCCATTACAAACATTTAAAAATTCGTTTCAACATTATACAAAAATCACTCCGTTCCATTAATAACATCTAGCAAATTTAGTGTTTCTCATGTGAAATACCCCTTAAAAATAGGTACCTAGGTATATAAACATTTGAGCAATCGATTTCGTCTCTCCTATTTTTGTATAAATATTAAATTCAACTTTAAGTCAATATTATTTCGATCTGTGAGTCAACATTCTTACGAACATTAGAAGCGATCGGAGACCGTAATGCATGATGATTTGAAAATAGACAAATTTACTAATTAGTGAAAAATTTAAGAGCGAAACAAGTCTACGTTACGTATAAGGTCCGTTCACACACTCGCACTGGAGATTCTGTCTGCGGCGCAGGTCGCGTCACGTCGCGTCTACGCGAGCGAGCAGTCGATCTCGACGATGTCCTTGGGCACGTCCACGAACTGGTACACGAGCCGCTGGCCGTCCACTTTGGCGAGGATGCCGCGCTGGTAGTAGTAGCGCAGCGCGCGGCCCATGGTCTCGTAGTTCATGTCGGGCTTGTTCTTGTGCAGGCCCCAGAGCCGCGAGACGGCCTTCGAGTCGACCAGCTTGAAGACGCCCTTCTCGCGGTTGGTCCACTTGATGTAGCGCGGGCAGTACTCGCGGTCCTGCAACAGCTTCAGCAGGAACTCCCACAGGTAGGTGGTCGAGCCCTCGCGGCTCTTGCGCTTGACGCCGGGCGCCGGCGGATGCTCGGGCCGCGGCCGTTTCTTGGGCTTCAGCTTGTTGTGGTGGTGGTGCCGCTGGTAGTCGCCGAAGTCGAACACAGAGTAGGGCAGCTCGTCGTGCGGCAGGGGCGGCGGCGCGGGCGCCGCGAAGTGGTGCCCCCCGCCCCCGCCCCCGTACCCGTAGCCGTACGCGTCGCGCTCACTCACGCCACCCACTGGAACATAATAACAATATGTCATTAGACACACTACAAGTAGTGCCTCAAACGGGCAACACTATACTTTGTGTTACAATCTAGAAAACGCAAATTACGGGAATTTGCACAATTTGCTATCGCTCCCTAAGTGAATGCTGTCGTCGCTAGAGTCATACATTTTATCAACTGTCTTGTTATGTTTATTAAAATGTAAGATTGCTTGTATCCAACATACTTATTCAAATTTATATAATGGATTTAACTACCTAAATGATAAATAATGTTTGAAAAGTTAAATATTTCATATTTTTTAAAAAACAAACGTATATTATTTAAAAGTTCAGAAATCCTTTAGACTGAAATGGAACCAATCAGACAGGAATAATCGTTTTTTTCGTAACGTTGCTTAACTCTCTAAAAATTTGAACAAAACAGCTGTCGAAATTTGTGTAGATATCATATTACAACAGGAAAAAATATATCACGTGTTATAAATTAGAAGACAATTGTTTCGTATCAAGACGACTAAACAATCGTGGGATTAGTGTCCCATAGTGGAGTGGTGGGACCAAGTCGACGACAATGGCGGTTCATCTACACTAAGCATATTCATAACATAACAATATTTGACACTAGGACGTACCTATTACAATAGGTATAAAATAATATAAAATCGTTTATCAGAAGGACAAAGAAATATCTGCGCAAGGTTATTTGTTGTTGAATTAGACAATTCATATCAAAATAACGTCTAGTCTAATTGCAGAAAACAAAGAATGACTATGTTTTCCTTACAGGAAGCTTCGTTATAGATTAGTATGCAAAAAATGTTTTTACTCGACTAAGTATTATTAGTCCTTTTAGAAAAAATCTCTGACTACTTTTTAGACCAGCCTGACTTGTTTTGCATGTAGAGTCTTATTAGATTCGGTTTGTTCCAATATTTTCGACTTGAGAGAGTAGATATATGAAAAGCCGTGTTTTTATAGCCAAACGATATATATCGAAACGTTGATCGGCCGAAATGATACGGATAGAGATGACTGACTCAGCGAGAGGAAAAAAACACATAGCGATCGCGCGTGTAACGTACGCGAACATACACAAATTATTTTATTATAAAATAATAATCTAGAGATTATATTGTAAATATTATTGATGTCGACTATTTAAAGTAATTTCCTATGGACTAACTAAAATCGTTTACCAATCATCTCAAACTCTCTTATTAAGAGGTCTTTCCGAAAATAAAAAGTGTAAGCGGTGGTGGTTTACTAGGTAGTAGACACTTATGTAGGGTCGTCTGAGTAGGTACCGCCGCCTTTCTTAATTACCGTGAAACAGTTCGCTATGTTTCGGATTGAAGGTAAGGTAGTCAGTGAAATTACTGGGCATGGAAGGCATTTCATCTTAGGCCTCAGTATGACAACGCACTTGCAATACCAAGTGATTTTTGCCTTGTTATTGCAGGTGTATGTAGCCGGCGGTTACCACTAACCACCAGGTGAGTCGTCGCCTTTTTTGTCATCTAGTTGCATAAAAGAAAGTATCGAGGCAAAATCTTTGCACCGTGTTTCTTTTCTAGACGTACCTATCTAGAAAGATAGAAGAAATGTAGAATATTTGTCTGATTTTCAGATCCCAAAGTAATTTCAGTGACTTATAGTATTACATATAAAGGTGCTAATTTTTAGATGTATTGCCAGAACTGGGCTAGCACCTAGCACCTCTACCTCTCATAAAATCGCAGCTAAATGACTCTACCTTGTACAGTGTTGTAAGGTAAGGGAATAGGAGAATTTTCTTCTATGATGTCAATATAACGCTTTACTTTGATTTGACCAGGTTAAACATAATTTGAGTCCTTTGGTGGTCATGTGTGACCTTTGGTGTTACGAGCGGGATAAGCTACGGTGATCGCTTACCATCAGGTTGGCCGCATGATTACCTATTTTTTTATTCACACCCTTGTTTTTAAAAATAACAGAAAAAAAAAACAAAATAAAAGTTGTTTATTTTCTACAGAGCATGATCAATATGTGGGAAGTATGGATAATTTTAAATTTGGAGTTTCTAGAGTGGTTTTTGTCATGATTTTTCTAATTGTTTCTAAATATCGGCACGATTAATGCCTCCTACTGCCGACTGTAACCAATAACATAATCATTTATTTTATTTTTCGTTGTTATCGAAATCGTAGGTGTCTATAGCATATCGTTGTGTTGAAGCTCTCTACACACACTTTATGTTAAATATAATTATGTATGCACTACTGATTGTATAGATAAACGCTTTCTTTCTTTCTTTTTTTTGATTGCAATGTTTCCCCCAAATGTCTGTGTCGTTTTAAAATACTCGTCGAATCTTAGCCATATATGCAAACATTCACAAAGGTCATATCAAATGAATCTAAATTTATAGCACCGTAAATTAAACCTTTTTGCAATTTTTACTGGCTTCTACGTTTTCTTATAAAAAAATTGAGTCCTGAAGAGAAACGTAAAATATTCGGTGTTCAGGCAGAATAAGCCAGCTTTCACCGCGTTTTAATAAAAGAAAATCAGTTTTATTTTTGTTAATGAGTGTGTTTCCGCGTTTACCCGCCAAAAGACAGTGACAGAAAAATTGGCGCGCTCGCGGCTCACGGGTTATTAGAGAAACGCGTTTAGAAATCTATTTAAACTGTTTTAATTGCGACAAATTCGTTGATAAGACAATGAGTGGTTGATAAAGGCGACTAGCTAGATTGCGTCAACGGTGGAGTATCGCTGCCTTGACCTCAATGCTGCCCGCGGGCCTGTCACTGCCATACGGTTTTCTTCTTTGTGAAGTTAAAGTCTCTAATGTTAGAGTCAAGCTTTATAACATTTCAAGGCCCAACTTCCCAGACACAATTAGTTTTTAATTGTCTATGGTTATTAATATGGTTACCATGAACCAGCGACTAGAAAAGCAATAATTACATATTTATGTAGGTAGGTACACCGATTGCTGATTGTCTGATACCTGAATATTGAAAATACTGATAAATTTGTTTGGTGAATACAATGACATAAAAAAAACATTTGGCAGCAATAGAAAATTAAATTGATAATTATGACTGATTTATTTATTTATTTAATCTTTCTTGCACAAAAAAGTAGAATAGGCGGAATTAATGCCTTTTATACTGGTCAACCGGTATAAGCTAATTTAATTCCTTTTTTGGTTTTTCATTGTTTCGAAATTGGAATTAGAACATTATTCGTCTTCGAATAGACATTTGAATCAATAAATCACGTGGTCGCTACCTTCTTCGGCGGGAACATGGCGTTATTTTTTTTATAAAAGTGTTACTTTTACTCTAAGCTTTTCCACTAATGTTTTTCTGTAAATTTTAATCCTCATACAATACTATTACAGTAAAAATTATTACGACATTTGAATATCGTCGTAGATAATGATTGAAATCGGTGAATATTATTTGATGCTACAATTTTGCCTCTTCAAAGTTTTCTCGGAAAAGCTTATAAAATCATTAGGTGGAGATTTCGGGCTAAAAACATCGAGACGCCGCTGCCAGGAAGTTATAAATGTAGCTCAATTTCTGTATATACGGAGAATTTCACTATTTTCTTGTAACCAGAAAGACAGTGTCTAGAAACTTAGTACTAGTTACATTTCATTTCAATTTAGAGGCCAGTATTCGTGTTGAGCCCGGTGGTTCAGGGGTTTGAGCGCTCTGGTTTTCATTACGATAACAGAGCAACTTTCGGCATTGTCGATCCTGGGATGGGTCAATCAAAGATGTTTTTCTTTTCATACAACTAGATGACAAACAAGCTGACGGCCCACCTGTAAGCGGTTACCGCCGCCTTGATATACCTTCTCTTCTAATTTTAATTTTTTTTTCGCTAGGCGGCACTGCACTGATAAAAGTTATAATTTTGTAACTACAAACATTGTAATTGAATTTGTTTGTTGTTGAAAATCTTCTCGGTAGTTCAACGTTTGGAACCGGTGTAAATTCAGACATGACATGACAGACAGACAGACACTATGACATTGTTAGTTAATATTTTTTTTGTGATAGTTATAAAAATGTGTTTTTTGACGATTTAAAAGTGCTTCTTTGTGGCCTATTTAAATAAAATATTATTTCTTTCTTTCAAACTCCTCATGTGTTTCTCCCATGTAGGTAGGCCTGTGCCCAGCAGTGGGACATATATTGGATGGTGTCGATGATGATGATTTGTGTTGATGTTTCGCAAGACGGTCATGATTTGCTAAAGGTGAAAAGTCACTTTTTATGATGTTATTGCAATTGTCGCTACAATTTGTGACAAAACACGATTTGACGATCAATAATAATATAATAGGTACTTTATAACTAAATTAGATGGAGGTCAAGTTGTTCAATATTGTATGCCAATTCAATGTTATTGAACACAACCGTTGTACAGTCAACTTAAAAATCAGGGTTTCGGTCATAATTTTTATTGCAATAATTACAAAATTGTGTCTGAGAGAACGTTAATTGTGTTATAAAATTGGTGTAGTTTTGTAAAACAAGTGCTTGTGTTGATGTGCAATTCGAAGATCATTGTTATAAAAATCAAAGAAGCACCATGGAGACGGTCATCTTATATTTGACGCACTACCTCTCTAAGACTTGACTTGTATTAGTTCCCCTTGCCTTCTCTGTAATAGAGACAACATAAAAACATTAACATAGGAATCATCTGAAGCTCTGAGCCACTCTGAGCCCTCAGAGTAATCAAAAGTATCTGCACTGTTCAAAAGTTCTATATCTATAACATTCAAAATTCAAAAATTCATAATTCATTTATTTTAACTACAGGTTTATAGTTACAATTCAAAAGACCTTTTAAGCAATAATAAGCCTGTTTGGGATCACTGCAATGATAGACGCGTGTGTTGTTTTTAACCGACTTCAAAAAAGAAGGAGGTTATATGTTTCACTGTATGTATTTTTTCGTATGTATGTTCCCGATTTCTCTGTCAATTGTGAACCGATTTTCAAAATTCTTTTTTTATTCGATAGAGTATACTCCTGAAGTGGTCCCATTGTCACCAAGTCAGGATCTGATAATGAGATCCCAGGGAAATCGAGGGCAAACCTCAAATTTTATAGGCACGTATGACATGTTTTACTTTTTTCCAAAGCTATTCAAGTATTTGCTTCTGTTAGTCATGATCTCATGTTGATGAGCTGGTGATGGAAGGTACAACTCCTTAACGGTTAGGAGTTAGAAGATAATTCTTTCACTATGTATTTTAACCAAAGCCTGAGAGCCAAACAAGTCGATAGTGCTGACGGTCACCCATCTTGCTTTGACCTTAGGAAATCACTTCAAAATGTGATTTTTGCTAACAAAAATAAAACCGACTTCAAAACACTAAAAAGGAAAAAATAATTAAATTTCAGGACCTACATACTTACATCCTAAAATGTATTTTTTGGAGTTGGTGCTGGTCTGTTTCCAGAGATAATAGAAAGTGATGCACCAACTCCAAAAATACATTTTAATATGTTAGTACATAGGTACTGAAATTTAATTATTTTTTCCTTTTTAGTGTTTTGAAGTCGGTTTTATTTTTGTTAAAAATAAATAGCGATTCTAGTTCCACTAGTAATACGGGTGCTGTACCAAAAAATCATACAGAGGAGGTTTTTGGATCCTCTGAAAGCTCAGAAAATTCTGATGCTGACCGTCTCCGTCACAGTTAATCGCGGTCCGTGTAGCTCCGATATTTTTTTCTAACATTATCTAAGCGTCGTATATTTTTGCGCGGCTTATCTCGGGTCATTCACCTCGACTTGTTACACGTGTGCCCGTGTGTCGGTCCGTCACGTTCGTTCTGCTTAATCACTGCCGTTGCGTAAGGTAAGACTCGCGACCATTTAAGGTGAGCGCCAAATTACACTGTCACACCTTATTAGAACTCCAATAAAAATCCCCAATGAACAACTAGAATAGTCCTGAGGTGTTTTCAAAGTTGCACAAGCGTCGTTCGGATCGGACGAGAAGTACTTACAGGATTATTCGAAACAAATAATCAGCTATATTAATGTATCTCGATACATAATTCATATGATAACGGGTTGAATGCATTCGCGATACCTATGTACCTGCTTTTTACAATTTAATGAACCGTTTCACGGATACGCCGCTCATAAAATCCCTTGCAAGCCTGGGAAGCTACTAACAAAACACGATAAAAAAAGCGTGCATTTTATGCCGTGGTGGCTCTATTTTTAGCTGTGCGGTGGACGCATCCTACTGGTCGTCCGCCAAGATCAAGGTTACTCTGTACTTACGCCCGTTCGTAGTTTTAGAATGTCATCTTCACTCGGCTAGTCAGTAGCCACTGGCCTGTAAAAAACTGGCAAACTATTCCCGCTTTGAAATCGACTCTATCCCGATAGTGCGTCGGTAGCTTTTGGCACACTTCGATAAATTTTATTCCCGGATGCAAGTATGCGAACAGCGCTTAGGGAGGGGGGGGGGGGGGGGAGGGGGAGGGAACCGGTTGCGCTCGCGCATCCCGCGGTCGCAATAAATGGGTTACCCCACAAACCTCTTGCAATACAAACGACTGCGAGCTTATTTACAACCTACTTACTGGGACAAAACAATGTTTAGGAAGCAATATATTGAGGAAATTATTACGTCAATTGATAAAGCACCTATTATCTCAGATAAGTTATCATTTGGCGAATTTTATCATCTATTTTTGCACGTGACAAAGAAATTAGCACGATAAAAAGATAGATAGGGATTTCAAGCGAAAGAAATATTTTCCGCCCAGCAACCGAGATGTGCAGGCTTTGCGAACAACAACTCTACTTTGATTTTTGAGGCGGCAAATGGCGGAGATAAAGAAAGGAATGTTTTTATAGTAAGTATGTGGTATGGTAGAGCTAAAATGTGTTTAAAGGTGGAGAGTGGTGTTTGCAATTTTTATAGCATGTAAGTGCATGCACAATGGCTGCATCTATCGTTTTCCTGTGCGACCGGAAAGCGCGCGTGTGTTCTTCTAAGCGGCCGGCGGCGGCGAGGGCGGCGGCGGCGGCGGGGGCGGGCCCGGCAGCGGGCGCGGGCGCCGACAGCCAATGACCAGGAAATGACGCCGCCGGCTGACCTTCACGCACACACACTAGCGCATCCCGCTGCGCCCGCGCCGCCTCTAACAAGAAATTCTGCACTCGCTTTTCACGGTCTAACTATTCCTCGTTATAACAGTTCCGAAGTTATTCAGTTTGTTTTTGTAGGCGATTTTCTCAATTATCGTCTTGTTACTCGTTATCCGGTGCCCGACATTCGGTCGGGGGCAAAAAGTTGAGGTGGGACGAGTCATTTTTTATGCAGCTTGTAGTTATCAGTATCAAGGTGACATTGCCTCGTTAGTCGTTGTTGATACTAGGCACGTAAGTAAGATAAACGCAACAAAAACAGGATTGTTATTATGCAACATATCAACTAAAAAGTATATGTATAATAAAACACTTACTTATTCCATTCCGAATATGAATTTACTTCCGCCCGCGACTTTGTCCGCGTTATCCCACAGGAGCGCATTCTCGGTACAATATTATTAGGATGTTGGATTAATTACTATTGTTCTCTTCAAAAAGCATTAGGTTCGACTCAAGTGCTCTCCTGATAAAATTGATTAAAATTGCAATATTTTATCAGTATCCACATGTACATTATGCGTGTGCATGTGTGACGTACAATTATGTCACATACTGTCGCTCTACATGTGTGTGCAACACGATCAATTTAGACAACGTGTAGGTAAAAGATGTCGCGTCCTATTTCCGCGCGCGGCGAACTAGCTCCGCGTTAAGTAAGGTCAGGCTGCGCCCGCGCACGTTGCACCTTACATAACGGCAGATAGCAACAGAGGGCGCCACTTGTATTACCTTATCAACATTTAGTGGACGAATTTGTGTTGAATAAACACTGCGTTTACATACTCCCTGGAATACTGCATTTAAGAATTACTATAAGTTTTAACCTTTCGTCTTTACCAGTCTGCCGGCGTAAATCTAACAATAGGAAACCTATTGTGTCTGATTTGTGGGCATTTTACAAGGTAATTGAATGTTTATAGACTTTTTTAATGTCAAGTTCTTAGAAAACGACTAGAAACTAGAAAAAAAATAGATACCTACACAAACTAGAACAACACAAATTAGACTCGATGACAAATTAGAAATAATGCGACATTTCGATATATTAAATAATGTACTAATGAAACGTGATCATATAAAAACTAAACGACACAAATTATTGTAAATTTTTTACTTGATAAAAATATTGGCAAATATCCAGAAAACGTCGTAATTTTGCAAAAAATACTGCTTATTAATTTGCTTATTTTTAAATCGGAAAATGAACTTACCTGACACAAATACTTTGCTGTCAGCTCAATACATATCGTAATAAATATATTTTATTTAGGTATGTTTCGGTCCTACGAGCCTGATATTGTAAATTATGCTAGAATTTTATTCTTTCAAAATATATAACATAAGTAATCTGTGAGTTGATTCTGTCAGGCAATGTCAATGTAGTGCACTAAATTTCGCACGGCCCCGACCGGTTCTCGGGCACTTTCCTTGCGCAACAGTGCTGTAATTCTGCACAATCCATGATGTCACGCGCTGGTTTATTTGTAACGATTACGCGCCGTCACACCTTTTGTGGCTTATTGAGGTGGAATACTACATTATACTTATTGAGGTGGAATACTACATTATAGTCTGTGATATATTTTTGTTGCAATAACAGTTTTAGGTTTTGAAAATTATAGTAAATATGTATTACGTTTTACTACGAAGTATTTTGATTCGAACGTCTTGCTCACTTACAGGTAGTCGTGTACGCAGGCGAGGTATGCTGTTTAAAAGACTTCTAATTTCAAAGTACCTCCCAAGAACTAAGTATCATTATTTTGTGTTACTGCAATCAAATTGTTATGTTCTATTAGAGTTAGTTAGCATATAATGTAGGTAAGGTGTGGGTGCGTGGCCACACATAGTTCACGTGTGGCTGCGTTGTGAAACTGCTTCAGTATGCGCTTGCGCAGCTATCGGCAAACAAAGCACAGTGTTGGTGGCCAAGTGCACCCGGCAAATATGTACTGATAGAATGCCGCTTTAAGTGTTGCGGTTTATGGAAATATTATTTATTAATGATTTTAGTCGCAAAAATAGGAATGTATCTGAAGACGCCATGATTTGACTTTAAATATATAACTTTGAAGGAGTAGTGGAAGTACTCCAAGTTTCATTTTCAAATGTTTGTGTTGTTCTTAACTAGTCCAAGCCTTTGAAAATAAAACTTGTTGTAAATTTTAGGTAACTGACTGTCGCGCTATTATTTAAAAGGGAAGCGGACACTTATCTAATTCACATTTTTTGTGTCCTACGCAGCAATTTGTTTAGTTTATACGGAGCTTGGCATATCGTCACGCGTACGCTCACAAGGAAGTGACTCGCATATTATGTTGTAAAACTAGGTAATGTGACCGATTTGCACATACAATAGTCTTACAATTTTGGAATTTGATATAAAAATATTGACTTTAGTCTTTGACTCTACATTATGTTCAAACTCACAACTATTTCATTTCAGGACCTAAGAACCACTTATCAATATGCTTTAAAGGACTAAAAAAAATGACTCGTATTAAATTTGTATGAGGTTTTTGCATGAGTGAATAAAAAGGGTGGAATTTAATTAATTATCATACAGCACATTTAAACACACTTAATTAAAACACCTATTTGTTGTGCAATCAGTAATTTTGGTATGCAAGTAAGTATTTTAGTATTTCCCGAATAATAACAACTGATAATGAAAGTAATGTTGTCAACTGTTCAACATATTCATTTAATGAAGTCGACAGTGAAGAGATAATGAAATCCATCTAAGACTGTGCGAGGAGAGGAGCAACAACTGAAGTTTTGGTGCGCGATAGCCCGATAAGGTTATCACGAGGTCCGGACATTTTTAGCGAATAACGGGCCGGATGCAGCTATCGCATCGGCTGTTTGTTTAGGCTCACAGAGCATTGAGGAAGGTCAGAACTTGTCATGTCAGTCTTGAGTCTCACCCAACAGAGGATATGAGGCTCAATGCGCCCTGTACAGCATCTCACTATCAGAGGAGGTCCTAATGAGATATTTTTAATTTCGGATGAAGTGCAAAAAACATTAAAATTCTTTGAATTAGTAGATTTAAGGCTTTGATATATCCTTTTGAAGATTTTTGTTTACAGGAAGCCACTTTATGCGTAATTGAAAATACAATTAAAATTTTAAAAGATACTGCGATCTTTGGTTCTTATAACAAAAGCGTTTCTGTTATGCCAGTGCTCGTATTTTAGGTTATCTATCGTGCAAACATCCTGGAAGTCGGGCTCTGTTCTCAGCTATATTTAATCTGTGGTGAGAAGGTCAGGTTTAGTGACACGAGCGGGCCGCACGACCGCTGCGCCGGTCACGACTACCAAGCTGATTCTGCTGAAATGGATGCTTTAGACACAATAACATAACGCACTCTAGCGATGAATTTTATTGCAATTACGTCAGCAATTATAACTTATGATTAGACATTGACAAACAAGATTGATTACATAATTATTAATAAATCATAGCTATTTCCAATCAATCTAACTATCTAATCTGAATCTGAAATATTTAATGTTTAATCAGAGTTTGTAGATGTATTCAAGTAGAGGGACGCTTGTCGAAAGAAGAAAAAAATGTAAAAAATTCTTCGATGCAATAACAAAAATGCTGGCCATTTTACTATTGGATGTTCACGCGGTATTTGAAACAAGTCCCGTGCAAGACGACTGCGGTGCCGGCAGCGGTGGCTTTGAGACAATGTTGTGACTCTAAAGTACTTTTGACATTGTATCATTGTCGGCTCTCGCGTCGCACGAAAGTCATCCGTATTGTTTGCCGATAATATCGATAACTACTATTGTTGATGCGACCTCAACCTGTAGTTTGGGACGCGACGAAGGTGATCTGCGCATGAGTTCGTACACCCCGCGCTTACGTAAACGAATGCAATCAGAGATATATCGAACCATATTTTTATTAACTTGTAATATCAGGAAACTTATCAGTTTATACGGCATGCGTTTCTTTTCATTTTAGGGCTAAGCAGTTCCCTATTTTCATCCTGCCCAATGCCTCAATGTGTTTAGTGCTGTAGTATTGAACAAACGTGTTCGAAATACCGATTTGAGTTAGTATTCGGTAAACAAATTCAAAATGACTTTGTTTCATGTAACTAATTCATCTAATGTCAACGTACTCAGAAATGACTTTGAGGAAATGTAATCTGCGAAGATTGACTTACACACAGCTTGGGGCCTGGTGCAAGATGCTAATTAAATATTTCATTAGCGTTAATTTAAAAAATGTATTCGTGTATATGCAGAATTCTCAATAATTATTCGGTAACATTAGCAGTTTTAGTGACGCAAAATGGTTAAAAATTATTTGACGCAGATAGAGGACACGCTCAGATGTATTTTAATTAGTGTATTCATTGCTATCCTCTGGTGAGCAAACAAGTCAAAGCGTTTTAAAGAGAATTCCACATGGAACCTGTGCGGGTACATAATTCGGAGGATTAGTTGGAATATTTTAATAACCGGCTTGATGGACGTCGTCTATTTTCGTGTGCTCTGTTCTGTGGTATAAAGCGGGCAAAACTTTATGCAGCGCGCGCTTAGCGGGGGCGGGGTGTAATAGACGGTCGGAGGGGCCGGGAGGGGCCGGGAGGGGGCGGTGGGTCGGGGGCTCGCTGCAACTGTTTGCGCGGCGCAGCGTGGTCAATGACACTGCGACATTGCATCAACGCGCGAAGGTCACCCGCGGCGCCCGCGCCCCGCGCCCCCCGCCCCCCGCCCCTAACGCGTCGCGAATTCCTGCACTTTCTTGCAGGATCGCCATGTTGGATCAATCACATTGAGGCTGCCTTTGTCGCGGTTATTGGGCTATTTGCGTTTGGTTACGGTCTCACTTTCTTAAGTATATGTACTTTTAATGTAATTTTTCTTATTGTAAGGTTCGTAGGTATAAGTATGAGAATGATTCCCCATGTAGCGTTGATCGCATCAGTAAAAATAGTTTTCTTTTGCTATTAGACATCAACGGCATCTGGTGTTATAAAATGACAACGCAAAAGCATTTGTACACAAAAAAATATGTTTTGTGATTTAATATTGATTGATCGATATTTTAGACGGATATCTAAATAAATAAAACTATTTAAAAACTAAAAAACAACAGAAGAAGATTAAAAACCCCTTGAAAAAGATTTTCTTGTAACATTCGTCTCTTTTTCATTGCTCTCAATATGCACGTAGCACTTGATACGAAAAAAAAAAAATTATGATATTTGTCATGAAACTAAGTAGGTTATTATGATCGTAGGTATGTAGATAATATATACGTGGTTATGTAACCTTTTATATGACAAATGTTATGATGTCCGCCACTGCATGCTTTCCGGGAGTGAGTCAAGTGCCCATTGTATGTAATGTGGTTATTATATTGCAAGCAACAAATAATTACTTTTGCACACAATTTGTGTATTTTTCCCCCAAAAATATTTCTTTAAGACCTTAAAAGATATGCCATATGTTGATTTGCTGTAAATCTTGGTAATTTTTAAAACTATTTTATGCTGAAATATCTTTAACATAATTCTAACGTTTTTATGTAGATACTAATAGAAAGTATTTTTTTTAAATAAATTTACAAACTACATTTTTAATACAGTATCTATTAGTAACTAGGTAGGAACCTAATTATATGTGTAAAGTAGTACACTTATGTAGATATTTAACTCACATTTTTAATGTTTTTAATGCGTTTGATCGTCTAATTTATTATAACAAATACAAATAAAGAAAAGAAAACGATGGAAAAAATATGCTCCAGACGGGAATCGAACCCGCGTCTCCTGATGTCCGGCCAGACGCGATTACCACTACGCCACCGGAGCACTAGGTATAACCTACTAATTTCTTCACCGCTTTCTATCCTTCCTCTTTACGTTTTGATAACAACGTTTTATCTCACCAATCGTTGAGGATAGCACCCTCTCCAGAAGAACACTTTTTCAAGTAAAGAGATATATTAGATATTTAACTCTCAAAATGCATTTATTTAAGCTGTTCTGGAAGGTGATCGCTTTAACCTAATGCGTTAATTAACATAATTAATAATGCCACTATGATGATAATGTATATTATTGAAAAAGAAACGCAATACGGACTCAACAGATGGGAGCCGTAACATTTATAAGTCTCATTTAAAACTTGCTTTTTTTTAACTCTTTTGTTTTTTGAATTTGTTTGTGTCTGACAGCCAGTGACAGGTAGGTAGGTACTTAGTTAGTATAAGGAATCTAAAAGCGTTAGTTTTCCTCAAAGCATAAAATCAAATATTTTTACAATGATGTTCATTTTACTTTTGTGAACACAGACAAACCGATTTTACCCATCAGTGGGCTGAGAAAGACTAAGAAATAGATTTTGGCACTTAGATTATTCTGACGGTTGTTACGCTATTATAATTTAGTAAAAATAGTAATTATTATTTATTATTATCTTTCTTCGTTACAGACAAAATAACCTGAAATGTCACTGTGTTAAATAGGAAGTTGAACCTGATTGAATGGCAAAATATTCTATGATGTATGTAAAATTAGTAAAATTAATAGTATAGAAGCCTTTCAAAATATGTCCCTACTGGTAGTGATAAATGGAAAAACAATTTTTAACCATCCCTACCAGAGTAGGGATATGTAGAGCCGAAGGTTGTATATATCCCTACCGGTAGCTATAGTAGGAAAAAACTCCTAGTATCCATACCAGTAGGGATATATGAATTAGTTGATTACACCAAAATTTTTGCATTAGAGAAGTATTGTTCTCTAGTACATTATAAATATATTTCAATAGTGCGAATTAATTTTTATGACGATTTTTATGCCGTATGCATGTAAATTATATTTTGTCAAAGATCAAAGATTATTTATATTGCATTTTAATAAAGCACATTGAATTTAATTAATGACGGCCCAACCTTTATTTAATTTTACGACTTCTGATTGGACTGTAATTGCTGTTTTAATGCTTAGGACGAGCATTGAAAAAAATATATATCTCTTTGGTAACCTTTTGTGAGAACGCGTTTTTGTAAATAACAGTTTTTTAAAATAGCAATATAATACAGCGATGTTCCCTGTTTATAGGAATAAAATATACCAATAAGAAAAAGAATTTGCAATTCAATGCTAGAAAGAAATAAGATTCTTATTACATCTACATTAAATTTGCTCTACAATTTCATTTCTTCAGCTCAAGAGCAGTTTTATCTACAGTTTATTGGGTAAAGTAGGATGCAAAGTAGGATGTTTTTGGAAAAACATCATTTAAAATCGCCATAAATGTAGGTTTGGCCCTAGTTCAAAGGGTCGTGCGCGCCAGATTGCGTGCCAATAGCGCGTTTTCGCTTTCCGTTCATCTCTAAGTCGATTTCTTGTTTAAGATCCGGCCTGGATACTCAATACCAGTTAATTGTTAAGACTTAAGCGGGTATGTACATACTTCCATTGAATAGATACGGCCATGAAGGAAAACGGCGAGGAAGATCGCAGGCGAGTTGAAGGTAGTTCAACATAGTTGATGGCCGAACTCATTTACTAACGGTAGGTAGGTACTATTAATGAGAAAAATCTTAGTGATGTTTACACGCAAGTGTACAGAATTGAACATAGAAACAGCTCTTTTGAGGTCGACGAGCAGGGCGATACAGCTCTAGGTGTGTTAAAGGGGCGACGTTGCCTTTAGGGCGAAGGTAGTGAACAATCTAGAAGGTGGCGGCTCCGCAAAAACGGGTTGAGGGGCGGCCGCCCGCGGTCAAGGCGCGATTTCCATCGGTTGCCTAACGCGACCCTGACTCCGCACTCGGCGACAATCAGGCCGGAACGAGTTTTTTCCACCAAATTATTTATCGAATTGTCACCTAAACATCCATCGGCTCACGTAATCAATCGTAGCGTCGATGTCACGACCGTTCGCGATTCCGTAATCGATACGGTAATGGCTCTAATTAAGAGCGGATTCTATATAATACCGAGCGACTATTTCGACAACGTCCGCCCACTAAATTTATCCGTCACGTCCTATATTCCCACGGCCTGCGGCCGGCAGCATTGACACCATGATATATTAAAACTGGTGTTTTGCAACGCCACCATTCTCTGGAATCTGAGCGTTTGGCAGCGGGTGCGTGGAGCGCTCGTAAACAGGTTGCGAAATCTAACTATTTTATGTCGCTTCCATCAGAGTGGCGTGAGTGCAGGCGCGGGCGCGGGGAGGCAGCTATTTATGCAGCGCTATGCGGCCTAACACTGACCCGGTTAGCTCTCCGACGCATCAACACAAGGATAGCGAGTAGCTCGAGATTCGCTCCTCTAGTCGCCGATGATCGACCCGGTTATGGAGTTATCGCCCGGCTATTTAGAGGCACGGGGCACCGCGGCCCGTGAAGGGCGAGCCTTTTGCCGCTCCGCCGCGAACGAGCAGATAATTTTAAAACGGGAAACCAGTGGAGCGCGTATGTAGGCCGCCTGGACCCCTTTTAATACCTATCGTAAAAGATGTGAGGTTTCTGGACAAGTGGAGCGGCGGAATCGGGTCGCTGTTCTTCTCGCATTCGCGAAACTATTCCGTGTATTTCGGAAGCGGGAAGATGTCGGCGGTTGCGTGAGCGAGCGCTCTAGCGTTGCGAAACGATGCGCGCGCAGGAGGCCGTGCTGCGCGGATTCGCGGAGGTGACGCACTGTATGGTGCGGTCCTCGGGCTGATTCATAGTCGCGTATTGTCATAATTGTGGTTTCCCTGAACAATTACTATTGCGAACGGGTCATATGTCACGTACGCCAGATCTATGAACGGGATGGTCCCGCGGGTCCAGGAGTTAGGCCGTCCTTTCGCTTTCAGCGGCGCGTGCGCTGCGCAACACTCAAGGTCGCGGGCCGTTCAACTCGGATGCGACCGCGTTGTTGCGACACCGAAATATGTAATTGTAGAGGAGTAGAGGCGCGTTTGGCAGCGGCCGTGCGCGCAACTGGGTCGCCGTGTTGTTGCGCAAACGCCTCTCATACGACAGATGGCGGGAGCGGGACGCGTCTTCCTTATACGGCGACGCATCAATCTAACAAACGACTACAACTTCAAGCATTTAAATATTTGTTTAAGAAGTACTCGTAGGCGCTTTGGCGATACGTGCCTTGAAAAATTTATATGAAATCCGACCGTGTTCCAAGAGTACCGTTCCCGAATTTAGTTTGTATTCAAAATGTGTATTGAACAGTTTTATTAGTAGCAATATAATCCACGAAAGTTACGGATTATGATACAGCCACGACCGCAAAAGCTCTCGGCTATCTTACGTCATAACCAGGCGACACATTTACCAGCCATTTACCAACCGCATCTATGGAAAGTGGGTAATAGTTTTTATTGCGCGATATCAGCGAGAATGAATCAGAACGCTCCGATGAGAAACCGACAGAGTCTACGTTCGCGGATCGACAGTAAAACAACTAGTAGCAAGCTCTACATTATACATTTACAGGTTACCCACATTTCGTGTACTGTTTTTCCTTCGTTTGCCAGTTTTTCAGTGGAAGATTTGCAGTAATAAAACCGTCTGTTTTTATTATCTCAGATCAAAGAACGCTTTGAAAACAGGAAGGCGTCGTGTCATCGTGTGATGTAAGGTGGATTCCGTTTTGGTGGTTTGCGAATGTCAATAATAACGTTCCGGCCCCGAGCACCGCGCGGCGAAAATAGTTAACTATTAATACAAGACGAGCGCTAGTTGCTGCAGTGCCCTTGAAACTGGGCGATCACCTCACGCGCACAGCGGCGCGGACGCACACTCGCGCGCGGTGCAGCGCCACGCAGAATAGACGACGACGCGATAAATTTAATTTCCATTTCGTTTATGCGAATGTCACATTGACGGTATCAGTTCGCTGTTTATCGTTTTAAAAACACCCACAGGAGCGTATAATACGATATATGTGATGCAATCACGTTTGTTCATTTTGTTACGTTGAGGATTCCAGGAAATTTTATGCGTTTTTGATGCGAGGACTAATATTATAGATGTAGATGGTGCGTCCGGGGTTTGTGTGTGTATTGAAACGGATGTGGAGAGACATCCGCGCGGTGCTGGCACGCTACGGATCTGAACGGTCACGATTCCGCGAGTCATGCCGCTGAATCGCAACCGATATACCAACCTGTATCCTCACTTCGTGCTCCACCCGCAAGTACACCATCCACAATAGAAATCAATCCATCGCCCGCATCAGACACGGAATTTGTATTCGCTCAAGCCCTCAGGCAGAAGTTCACACGCAAGCGAGTATTACGTGTTGCCCACAACAGTAATTTGGCAACTGCCAAGGTTGCATCAGCAAACTGAATTCGTTAAACAGAATTATCGGTGTTGTTATTCCATAGAGATTGAGTTTAGATGAACTAATTCAATAATTTATACTCCATACAAAATATCCAGAAAAGCAAATTTTTCTCTGTTTACATCATAGCTCCATTTAAGGCCTTTCATAGTTCCAACGATCAATTTATCAGATTGTAAAATGTACCTTCGTCTATTGTAGCTGAGAACAAAGAAAAGCGTGCATCAGTCGTATCCACAGTGACCCAATGGTGCAATGGGTAGTGCAGAAGTGCCCAGTACAATCAGGTTTCGAGTGGCCCGCTAGGAAGGTCGTGGTTTCGCCAGCCTGACAATAGCGCCGGCGGCTCCGGTTGCTCAACTCACACGTTTGCAACACCAAAATTTCGTGTGTGCTGTTACGGCAACCGAGCGAACCTCGCACCTACCGGCTTTGCCATATTCTGATGCCTAGAAGTCGATTGCGAGTTGACGTGTCGAATGAGGTCACCAACGTCACCAATCCGAGTTCCTGCCTTGTTTCTTGAGCTCATTGCCAAATACCAGTTATAATGGTATCCCTCGAATGGAACAGGCCATATTAAAATTTCTTATAAGTTTCGCCTATCCGTTTGCAAAACAAAGGGTCCAGGAATTGCGTGGCGGGACTAGCAGACATTAAAATGCAGCACAATCGAAAGTGGCCGTTTCGCATGCGCCGGCGATCGGCGCGACGCGGCGCGCATTCGTTGTTCGTCACTAGTTTTTGCATCTTTATATTAGGAGCACTGACCTTGCGCAATGTCAAATGGCTGAAGACTTGGCTCCGAGTTGCCGGTAGCCGCCGTGCCAACTGGTTCCGTGCACGCTTTTTGTTTTTATGTCACGGGATGCACTCCGGTACCTGTTTTCGTTCTTGCTTCTCTAATGTTACAGCAGAAATAGACCCCACTAATTTTAAGATGCTAGTCTGTAGGTATTACATAAATACAAGTCGGGTTATCCGCAAATTTATCCGTAAACACTGATGACTCTATAGTATTTCCCATTGCATGTTCTAAGTTTATAATAAATGGAATGATATCGTTTAACATAAACGTAAGTTCATAAGTTGACGATGAGTACAAAATAATTTTAAAGTCATTGGCGAGTTATTCCAGACGCCTTGAAATTAATCGCTTTGTTTTTAACGCAAAGAATGAGGGAATGTGCGTCCACTGGAATGCAGCGTGTTTTTCTTACAAATAGCAACGAATTATTGGCAACTTGCAGAATAATTTGTGCATTTAACGGTACATTTCAAAATTCTAAAAGGTGTGGAATTGGCGCACAGCCAAACTGTAGCGGCCCGGAAGTTCTGATAACGTTGTACGCTCTGTAAAATTAGTTTATATGTCATTTGTCACAGGCCGGTGAAACTGCGACCAGGAAACATTTCGGTTAACCTCGAATTCAGCTGCTAATCCCGTGTAACTGCTGTAATTTGCGGGTAATGTAATATCGATGTAAACAGTGTCTAATTTTAGCTAGGTAGCTCGTCTCTATGCCAACGCGCGGTGCCGATTGGTCGCTCGCTCCTGTAGGTGACCTTCCGGGTCCGTTCACCGGGTCACCTACAGCGTGCGATGGCTCATACCGTTCACCTATTTTAAAGCATGTTTGAATCGAGTGTATGTGCGTGACATAATTCTTGCAATATTACAATATGAACATTACATTATGCATAATAACGCAAAAGTTACGAACGAGATTAGGTTATTTTCTTTGAAATCTAAAACAGTTTTGATATTTTTAGCTAGATAGAAATCCATTCATTTCTTAAAAGTAGTTAATAAGGATAATAGCAATTTTAATATATTATGTTGGATATAGCATTCATAGTCTGATTCATTCATTGAGATGGACCGAGGAGTATATGAACCATAAATTTCCTCATAACTACATAGAGATACTTAGTTAAGTACCAATTGAAATTTCATACTAAAAGACGAACAATAAAATATATGACAGAGCGAAAGCAGTGTATATTTTGATCTAGGATTTGATATATTGTCACATGTTGCATTACTTTTATTTTATAATGACTTTACAGATCAGTCATATTAAAAATATGAATTCAATGTCGTTATCTTTTTAATGTATTTGTATATAAAACTAGGCACACACGACAACACGTCAAGTGTAACAGTTGCACTACGAAAGCCGTCTCTATTACGAAAACAGTAAGGGCGGTCTCCAGGTCAAACTGCTACGCTTGATGTGCTGTCGACTGTACATATATAAATTAAAAATGAATAAAGTTTATAAATGTTCAAAATATCACTCTTGGTAAGTAATGCATTCTGTCCCATGCGTGATCTAACTCAAATAATTGAAGATACTGACCTGATGGCCTCGGATGTGCGGCGTGCTGCTGCAAGGTGGTGGCGATCTGGTGGTGGGGGTAGAAGGGCAGGAACGGCGCGTGGAACGGCGCTGGCGGTGGAGGCTGAAGCCGCGCTTTTAGCTCTTCAGCGGAGCCGGCGCCTGATGATGACGACTCCACGTCGGAGACACCGCTGTCCGCAGGCGAGGGTGGCAGCGAGCCTGGCCGGAAAGAAAAAAAACCATTAAATGCCTCTTTGGTCATTGATAAGGCAAAGAAAATGATAAAAAACAAAAATAAGGGTAAGAAAAAGTCGATTTCAGAAAACTAAAACTTAGTCTTTTGATTCTAAAGGAGTTTTAACGACGATAATTTTTTTATTAAGTACACAATGATTAAAAAATTATGTCGGGATTGTAGATTGTGCAAAAAATCAATGTCTTTTTGTGAGACAGAAGTCTCTGTTTAGACGAGTAATATAATGATATTGCTCGTCTACAAATTGAAGCGAAAGACGTTAAAATTGTCGTGTTATCCATCTTATCGAAGTAGCATCACAAAGACTATCATCATATATTTGACGCCAAACTTTCCCAAGATGCATTTAAATTATTGTTACACCCGCTTTACAATGTAATAAGTACACCAGACATGGCTGTGCGGTTCGGACCCATGCCTTCACACTTACAGGGCAAAAAAGCCATTTTCAAAATTAGATAAGATTTTTATACCTGTTCACTATGTGAGTGTCACCATTTATTACAACACTAAAGACAAATAAGTAGTTCGATTCTCATTCCAGCCACATATTTAGACTTACTCCCATATAGAAACCTGAAAGTCCAACTAACAGTTTTCTTATCTCTACAAAAGAAATAACTGAATATGGAGCTAGTTTACCTTTTAAATTACTTATTTCGCTGTTACGCTCAGTTACCGATACAATTTCCGTTGAATGTCCGCTAAGATTAGGCGTATTTTGCGGAAACAATGTTACGTAAGGTAACTTAGTGGATATCCTACGAATAATCAACCTGTTGCTAGGACGCTACACTTATGGAACAGATACTAATGGTTATTAGGTATTATTGTATAAGGAGTAATTTTCTTGTAATCCACCGAAATGTATAATAATAAGCATCAACGAAGCGTCAAAGAGTAAAATGACAATGATACTTCTGAACTTTGAAAGGAAAACTAATAAAATATAGAGTATTACAGGTATAGACAAGACTAAACTTAAAACTAGTTAAAACAGTATCGCAAGCGTATAACCCGGAGATGGTATATATGAAAATATTTCACGTTCGTATAAATATCACGTAGAGGACGTGAGCGCATCGGAATACCTTTGATACTACTGATTGGTATCGGTGGTACAAAGACGTCTGCACATGTCCAACGTGTTTAATACATACTTATAAACTGCCTTACAGTTTGTAAGTATAATATTGTATCAGACGTAGTGATGTCATTACATCTCAATAATTGATGCGGGACTTAACCGTTCAAAGCTAGTCAGCATCACCTATTGTTATCCTAACGGTTGCATATTCTATTCGCATGCAACCCTGCACATGCTAATCTATCTTAAGCCGGGACCAAAGGACCCAACGGTCAGTTGGATAATGCCCGATGAGAAACTCCGTTAGAAACGGCAAATTTCAAGATGCACTTGCATTCAACCTGTTTTGTCATGTGGGAATGCGCTTGGATGGTCAGCGGACGCGTTTGTTATGCAAAAACACAACAGTGTTACATTAATTTATGATTATGCAGATCCGTGCGTCTTCGGGTCATAAAGAGGCAAAGGGCAAATTAGGGTTGCCTTTTTTTGCATTCTAATGTAATTTTTTCGAGGCGCAGGGTGCATCGCGACTCATTTGCAATGCAGATGTCACACATTTAACAAATGTTACGCGGTAATCGTGTCAAGTGCTTTTTTAATTTCTTGGATGCAGCGCGGAATGTTCCATAGCGACAAAATGTTAATACGACCGCTTTGGTATCAAAAGAGGTTTGGTCAAAACTTTCTCATGTCCAGCCCTCGTAATAAAAAGTTTGACGAGTAACGGTTGTTCGCTATATTTAAATAATATAATCAACGTCGTGCATACAACTAGGAGGCAAGAAAGAAAGCTGTTTATTCATACATTTCCTTGTCCATTGAATCTATGACTGGTATTAAAATGAGTGACCATTTGACCGGTGCGAGCTATAATGCGCTGTCCACACCCCATTGTGTCTATTGTGAACCCTTCAGCGCGCACAAAGGCTGGGAACCGGGAAGCGCCCTGGGTCGCTGCGGCTCCGGCCTCCGTTGACCATTTAAATTGAGAACGGTCTAGTATAACAATTGATCAATAAAAAACTAGTAACTACAGTATTTACGATTATTAAGTCTCATTATTGTAAGAATAAAACTTGGAGACATCACGCACATTTGGTTCACTACAATCAAAGGTACATTTTGTATCTTATATGATCACGCAATATTCAAATGTTTGTTACCTAGTAACAATTAAGAGCATGCTTTGCATATTCATATTCCCAAGGTAGCGAATTTAAACAAAGCATTCGATGGGCACCCCAACGTCCGCACGGCCGCTGCGCCTGCGCCGGCGACTGACCAACGGATACCAACACGGAATTCACCCTATTGTGTCAACCCTTTCATCCCGCGTATCAAAATAATAATAAATTAACTATAAATAATGACCGCTGCGAGTTCTTGTGACACCGAGGGTCCCAGATCAGGTCTACCGGTCGACGAGGAATGCGGTCCCATTAGTAAAATATCACAATGAGGAACAAAAGTGTGACGGACCCTTCCTTAATCGGCCCATCTTTATGGACTGACCGCTGTCCATATCTTTTGTGTCCTGGACGGCGTTAGACCATAATCCAAGCGAATGGAGACTTAGAATCGATTTCGCGATATTTTTGCATATGAATACGATTGTGTACATAAGGACGCCATGTGAAAAGATTATCGTATACGATTAAAATTATACATTTGTAGGTTCGAGTGTAAACATTCGCTTATGTATTGCCTCGGCATTTATGGAATAGTCCACTTCCACTTCCACGAGATGAGCCATAAAACTTTCTGATGTATCGGTGTTCTTGTGAAGGTTGCATAAACTCTCTTTGATATATACTCGATTATCATCTTTGATGCATTGTTTTCATTCCGCGAGGAAAAAGCGCCTCTTTGAAGATTGGTTTCTAAGAAGTATTTCTTCAGTTTTGTCTTGTCGCGACATTGTTGGTTCGAGTTCCACCCCTTTGCCTAGAAGCAGATCTCGTGTAGCTTTTAAGGGCTCTTTTGTCACTTACCTCCTTTAAGATGTTAATGCTTAGACATTATGTAAGATAGACGCGCCGTTGGACGTTGTTAGCAACATAAGTATATAAAATGCGGTTTCAGCTCGATATTGTTGCTCTCAATCTGCGGATGTGGGGTGTTAACAAAGAAATATTTGATATACGCAAGGGCAATAACTCGATACCGCCATAATCAACCCTAAAATATTTGCGATTGCATATAGCGCACAGTACGCGGTCCGAACAATGAGTTGCGTTTACTCACCCACGCGTGACATTCTAATTTCAAAGTGTCAATAGCTCCGGAAAGCCGTTCGGGCGGATTGAAAAGAAGAAAGGGAGGCAGCTATGCATTAGAGTGAGATGCACGTTTGAGATTAGCGACTATTGTGATGGATGACGCTGTGATTTAGCGCAAGGTGCAACGCAACCCATTTTTGCATAAAAACTAGGGGTTTTTGGGTGAAAATGTGCGCAACGTGTGCAACCATCTGCGGGCTGCAATTGTTTGGTTAGGATGTTGCATGTTTGTGCCGGGCCCACTGACCTGATAGCTGGAGACGATCGAAGGGTTACACTTTGAAATGCGCCGCCATATAATATTGTGAATGCACATTTTGCGCAATGTGTTCCGAATATTGTGTTAGAAAATATAGAAATGGATTGACAGCTACTTTTTCTAAATTAAGTTAAATTGAAAGACGCTTGTGCTATTAATTTCAAATATCTATATACAGGGTGTCCCATAAGTCCCTTGAACTGAAAAAAAATAATAAAAATAAAACTATCTACAGTATGAAATTTATTTTTATTGGTTAGTGATCTACATTAAAGGGGAATTATTTTTTAAAAATCACTTCATCCAAATGTTCTCCATTTCGTTCTTGGCATATCTGTAAACGATGACTAAAATTTTCTATCACTGCGCGGCAAGTAAGCTCTGAAATGCTTGAGATTTCTCGTCGGATATTTTCTTTTAGTTCATCAATTGATCGCTACTGGAGTAGCGAAAACCCACGACGTAAACATCAAAGGCCCTTACATAGCCCTAAAGTTACAGTTTGGGCGGCTATGTCAGCGCATGGCATCATAGGCCCATACTTTTTTGAGAACAATCATGGTCGCGCGGTTACAGTTACTTCGGAGCGGTATGTGGCAATGATCGAGGACTTTTTTACACCACAGCTGCATAATTTTCTAGGTTTCAATACCCGGACCTGGTTTCAACAGGATGGCGCAACTGCCCATACATCTAACACCGCTATGCCCGTCGTTCGTCAATTTTTCCCTAACAAAATGATATCTCGAAGAGGAAACATCCCGTGGCCGCCACGAAGTCCTGATCTGAGTCCAATGGACTTTTTCTTATGGGGTTACCTTAAGAATAAAGTTTACGAAACAAACCCGCGATCAATTGATGAACTAAAAGAAAATATCCGACGAGAAATCTCAAGCATTTCAGAGCTTACTTGCCGCGCAGTGATAGAAAATTTTAGTCATCGTTTACAGGTATGCCAAGAACGAAATGGAGAACATTTGGATGAAGTGATTTTTAAAAAATAATTCCTCTTTAATGTAGATCACTAACCAATAAAAATAAATTTCATACTGTAGATAGTTTTATTTTTATTAATTTTTTTCAGTTCAAGGGACTTATGGGACACCCTGTACATACATATGCTCTGTACTTCCCTAAAGTTCGGATACTAGTTCTCTTTAATGTAGAAATTAATGTTGTATGTGTGATAAAGTAAGTACACCTTATCTATATGTATTGAAATATAATGTCACACAAAATCACACATGCCTACTGGTATTGATCAACATTTATAATTGTGCGAAAAGTTTTTCAAATCATTGTTGTTCTGTTAAAATAAATACAACAGAAATAACAAAGGATCCGTCTGTTACATAATCGATGGGTCCTTTATTCAAAGACCAGGGATAATAAGAATTGATTGAATTGAAAACCCTTTTGGCAAATATTATTTATGGTTGTGCAAAGAAAACTACACACCCACGCGCACGTGAGGGTTAAAACGGATTATGATATGAAATTGCACATTTCGGCCCAATGGACCCATGGGACTGGACATCTGCAGAAACAGGCATTTGTCATTGAAGGGTTAGTAAGTGAAAGTGTGGCAAGGGGTGTTCAAACAAAAGACTGCATTTTGTTATATTGAGTGACAACTGCGAAACATTATCTATTAATATAGTGCAAAAAAAAAACACTGAAATCAGTCAATTCAATGGGAATAGCTGTGAAGATATATTTTAAACAGACGTGCTATTTAATGGACATGTTATCATCAGCAAGTTAAAAATTACTTAAGTTTAGTTGTAATAAACAATGCTGCTATATTCTTAATTTTTGATTTTAACATTATTATAAATGTTTGAAAAAATTACTAAGTAATTAAAATATGAAACTAGATGAAATTTTTCTAGTTTCATATTTTAATTACTGCTGCTATAGTTTGTGTGCGCGAAATATTACATACAATATGTTAAAACTCGCGTTAATGTACTTTATAATCTTGAAAGCGTCTTCGTTCAATTCTTTACATAGAAAATACATAAGGGTTGTCCCACAATTGTGGAATATAACAATTGAAGACATAGAATGTAAATACCGGAACTGAGGTTTGACAGAAGTTACGCAATTGCGGGTGGGTGCTGTAGTGTGCGGTTGTGCGTGTGTGCGGGTGTGCGTGTGTGCGGGTGTGTGTGTGTGCGAGTGGGTGGGGGGGCGGCGTGGCGGCGGTCGTGACATTGGGCGGGCGGAACAGCTGACAGTATCGATTGCCGAGGTCTACTTCCTCTTTGTTCTTTATGAATTTTTCATGTCGTGGCTGGCCGACATGGAACAACTTTGTTTTGACTGGTTTCCACACTTACAGGACATTTTATAGGACACGATAAGTGAAAGTTAGATAGAGGCGTGTCCTGTTTGTGACAGATTAATATATTTTTTTTTAAAAAAAACTTACTAATATGAAACTATACTAAATCTCCCCCAAGATAATAAGAATTATGACAGTAAATCTATTACATGGGTATTTCTATATATTTAATGGCCGTTTTAAATGTTAATATGAATATCATAAATAATAGCAGAAATATCATCGGGATTGCACGTAAAACAGACGAAGTTCACGCTGGTGAACGAGATCAATTGGTTATCGAATCGAGTTTAAAATTATACTTAAGGGTCCCAGTTTACTACTATTTTTAATTTATATACCAAACCAAGCTATTTATCGTTAAAGCTAAAGTTTTCGAAAGCTATTTTACTTATTTATATTAAAAAATAAGAGAATTCTGTGTACTTAATTTGAAAATGTTAAAAAATATGTGTTATGAATTTTACAACTATGTTTGAAGCTCCAAAGAAGTCTTCGTACATTTCTATTAAGATGAGGAGAACGAAATATTTGTCACAGTTTTTAAAAGGATATTATAACAGCCTCAAAAGCCTCTCTGCTATACAAGAGAACTTCTTTCAACTCTTTCTTCAAGACAGAGAGACCAACATTATGACATTGCTAGTTAACATTATTTTTTGTGACAGACAATATACGAATAAATAGAATATATATGAATAAAGATATTTTCATTTCATTTCATTTAAGCAATTCAAGTGATAGTTGAAATTTAAACAGGTCGGGTGGAAATGAAGTTATAAAGTATTAACGTGCCTGGCGGGCTTCAGGCGTTGAGAGCAGTTAGTTTCAGGCACACTTTAATATTCAGGATGCTTTTATGTAACGTGTAGGTACTGTTAAAGTACTAGGGAGATAGGCCTCAGTTAGGAGATTTTGTAAAATATACTAGGTGGTATGTAGAGTCGTCTGGGTAGGTATTACCGCCTCACCTATTTTGGCTGTCAAGCAGTTAGCTGTGTTTCGGATTGAAGGGAAAAGTAGTCAGTGTAATACTAGGAATGCAAGGCATTTCAACTTAGGCGTCAGGATGACAACGCACCTGCAATACCAAGAGATTTTTCCCTTGTTATTGCAGGTGTCTATAGGTATCTGATAACCGGTCGGGTTATAGTTATGTAACATAAAACAAAGATACTACAAGGACAATAGGTTTGTTAAATAACGCACATTATACCCGTAATATTCCAAAACTTTTCCTTTCACAGCAAATGTCTCGTGAAGCATCGAGTCGTCCACTAGATTCATTGTGCGACGGAAATTACAGGTTTCCGTGTTCCCAAGTTGTACCTATAAAACGTCTTAGGTACAAAATGAGAGCCCTAACGACGCATACGTACTATGTGCTATGTACGTGCAAATGTATGTACTATGTTCTAATATCCGCTTCGATCAAACGTGATATTGTGGGATCTTTCTGTCGGACAAAGGAGTATTCTCTGTATTTCGTATGTATGACATCTCTTTGTGTTTGTTGGAGAAACAAGATTTTTATTTTCTAATTTCTTCCACTCGATAGTAAGTAATGATAAGTTCGAAAATAGAAGCTAGCTACGCCCAGATTTTTCAACCACAGAGGAACTGACTATCTTACCTCTAACTGCAGGAACACAACAATGCTGTTAACTTTATCGTTATGGCGGCAAACTTAGGTAAGATGGTGGTAGCTAGCCAGGCGGACGTTGACCTGAAGTCTCCGTAGTGATAGCCTACATTTAACTTTGTGGCTCAACAGAATATCGGCCTCCCTAGTTACTGAGACACGTGTATTTCATTTAATCTTGAATTTTTATGGATGACAATGTCTGCTTAGGGACGTGTTCATAAAGGACACATAAAGTTAACTCGGACGACCATTAGAGTGGTAGTTTTGGATGAACTGGTGCGTGAGGGTTTTTGTGATAATCGCACTTAATCTTCTAGATACAAACTAGCCAATATTATCTTCTGTTATTTATTAAGAACAACTGCTAAGCATACTTCCTGAGCTCAGAGGACTTCAAGTACAGTTAGTCCTTAACGGATAAACAACGCATCCACGATAAGAGTATCGTAAAAACCACGAATATAAATTAATGTTGCATAGCAGAGGCTATGCAACATTAATTTATATTCGTGGTTTTTAACAAAAAAACAATCTTTGTAATGTACTTCGTGGCGAAAAGTTCATGTCCTGCAGCGGGTACTAAAGACGCGACCTTCATAACCCGACTGAATACGCTAACCAAAGACTTCGGGTAACCCTATGAATTCCAGGGGCGCAGGGGACTTGCATTAATTTTCTCTTGTTAACATATTTTTCTACACTTATTTGGATCAAGATTTCGCCTTAAAACACTTGATCTTCTTCATAAGCTAGCTCAAAAGATTGTGTACTGACCGGTGTTGTTGGATGGCGTGTAGAGGTGGTGGCGGGCGGGCGGCGCGGGCGCAAGGAGCCCGTGCAGCAGGGCCTGCCCCAGCGAGCCGCGCGCGCCCAGCCGGAGCCCTGTCGCCTCGCCAGCGTCCACTGTGGACAATCAGACATGTCCTCATTAGCAATGCTTAACGGGGTAATGTGATGGCAAGTCATGATAAGGTCATAGATGCAAGCGAACTAAACTCGGATTCCTCAACCAGAGAGGAACTTGCTATCTTACCTCCAATTGCCGGAACACAAAAATGCAGTCATTATTATTATTATGGGGCAAACTTTACTAGGTGGTAGGCCCGTATGTTGGGTCGTCTGGGTAGGTACCACCGCCTTTCTTATTTCAGCCGTGAAACAGTTCGCTGTGTTTCGGATTGAAGGGAAAGGTAGCCAGTGTAATTTATGGGTATGGACGGCATTTCATCTTAGGCCTCGGGATGACAACGCACATGCAATATCAAGTGATTTTCCCTTGTTATTCCAGGTGTCTATAAGCTGCGGTAACCGCTTACCATCAGGTGGGCCGTCAGCTTGTTTGTCATCTGGTTGTATAAAAAAAACTAGTAAGATGGTGTTAGCTAGCCACGCGGACTTAGACTTAGAAAAAGCTCTTCCAACGACACCAAAATTAATTAACCTATTTAAGCCATAAAGAGTCTTTATATGTCTAGCGGTGGTCGTAATTTAATGATTATTGATTCTGTTTAAATAATAGGTGGGCATCTATAAGTATTTTCAGAGGTTGGGTTAGAGATAGTAAAAGCAAAATAATATATTATGTGTTTGATTTGTTACATAATAAGTTGAGCATAGTTGATGATACCTATTCCACAATAAATTATACAATGTTCCAAGCTGCATTATTAATGAACACTAAATTAGTATCTGAATTGTTTCATTATGCTGTCATTGGATCAATTTTTGTTAGTTTAGTTATGTCGTCCCTTTGTTAGTTCTTTCTGCGGTTTGCCCGACATATTCTGTGGTTGTGATGTAAGGTAATGTATCTATTTTGAGAATTTTACGAAGAAAACTCGAGATAAACCTATGTAATTGTGGTTGCTTACTGGGTATTTGAAATGTCCTTTTAATATTCATTACGACTTTATAAAGCTTTTTAAAAGTGAACTTCTGAGTCTTCGTTCTTCTATTCCATTACCATGGCAACAAGTAAAAACATTCTAGGTAAAGGGTCTCAAAATTAGCAGAAGTTATTCGAGTTAGATCAGAAAGGTTTCCTTGAAGCCATGTGCTTGGAGGCTGTAACGTTTTTTGGGTCGCCTGTAATTCGTCCTAGACCGAGACAACTTATCTATTCCGTTTGGCTGCCGAAATTCTAATGAAAGTGTATCTAATATTGTTAAGTGCTTCAGGATGTCCCGTATACGTTGACAGGGGTTTTCACAATTTAACTAATGTTACTTTTTCAGATATATCACTTATTTACGTTAAGGCTAAGGATTGAGGACAATCATGTTGAAAACAAGGAGAGAAATCAGCAATATATTTGAGTTATTTAATAAAAAAAAATGGATTTAAGAAATCAATTTAGGCATCACTTATGATTAAGTTAAAGTATCAGTAAAATAAGGTAGGTTATTGATAAACGATTTTTTATAGATATAAACTTTTGGAAGTTTAATTTCGTGCATTGATTTACAATTTGTCAGGTCCTGAATCAGACGTGCTTTATGAGAATTAGTGTTAGATCGATAATGTGTAATGTATAATCCCGATACATCCCGGCCAGACGCTTCCGTGCGCCGACCTTGGATCCGCCCCCACCCCCTCTGAATAATTCACGGGCCCACCTGTTGTCTCCCGGCTAAGGTCTAGTGCGCATGTTTGACGCAGAGAGCGGGACAGAAGACGTTTTCCCTTTCGTTTATCAGGTCGAAGTGTCTAGACGAAATGTGAACTCTTTACGGCACATGTGAGGGTGTGATGGTGGATATCGCCGTTCTATGCAAATGGCTTTCATTTTCATGTCCGCTCTGGTCACGCGATTTTCCTTGCATGTTCCGCTCCGTTTCATGTAGTGTAAAGCTAATATAGTTTACGGGCAATAAGCGGTTTGCTAATCAGCTAGCAGCCACGTTTTATTGGGCGGTTAGATCTTGACACGATATCTGCACGTTTCCAACGAATCGTGTTAAATTTCAACGTTTTTGTTTGTATTTTACTTTTGATAGTATGATAAAGCTTCAGACTATTTTCTAATTGTATAAATTTATGAATAAATAATTGAACACTCACAAAACACATATATACTTGCATTAACAAGAATATAGAATGAAACAGGTGAATTGTCAAGCTACACAGAGCATTTTGTCAAACCGAAATAACTTAAACACTATTGTAGGTAAATACCATTAACAAGTGACAAGCGAAAATGGTTGTTGTGTCTTGGAAAAGACAAATCGGAACATCTGTAAACAACTATCACAGTAGAATATGTCCGAAAACTCCGAGTAGATTAGTTGAGACCTCAACTGGCGCCCAACGTTTTACCGCTGGAATGTTCGAGAAATGTTCTAGAGTTTCTACGAATTTAACGTGTCAAAATGATTAGAGTTTAGGTTTTTTTTTTGGAAATTTATTAGACTTAGACTTGCTTGCAATCCATACTTTTGGATTAAAAACAAAAATAAAACTGCTTTCATAAATATACCTGAATGAAATAATAAATAATTTTCTTCCTTATCCAATTAATTTAGAGCGACATTAAAACTGTATTTCTCTAAAACATGTGGGTATCAAGTAAATTGAACAGTCGTTCGGTTGTAGCTGAGAATTAATTAAGGATATTACCAACTTAACATGTAACGAAGGAGCGCAGAAACTCGTCTTCTGTACAGACAAAAGCTTACTTGTATTATTATAATCACACTATTAGAGTCCTCTAATGGTATAAAGCGAGAACACCTCATAACTGTAATAGCATTCAATTTTCCTTTATATAAAAGGTTAGCTTTTACTTTCCTATTATTTTTAGATGCAATTCCCGCAAAACGTTGAGCCCGCCCGCCGGATGCGGGTTGCATTATTCAAGGAAGGCTGCATGCAAACTCTTTAGTCAGTTCAGGGGTCGTCGGACGGGATTCTCGTTTGCTGTACACCTAAACTCCTAGTGGAAATTGCCACTGTATATTACGAGCTTTATGTACTGCAGTCTTTACAGGAAGGCTAGGTTTAGGGTTCAACGACCCCACTGCATGTATTGTACAATCGCACATAAGCTCCGCTATCCTTATGCTCCATTCTCTATGTTTATTCGTATGTTTTCGTGAAAGACGAGGATGTTGTTCTAGATTCTGTATTGTTTGTTTGCTAAAGAGATGGTATTTGTTATTTTGTGTTTCTCGTGCATGATCCATGTTATAGCTCACTAGCTTTATGGTAACTTAGGCAATGCATTTATATTGCTTAACAAAGTGTTATTTTTGTATTTGTCATATTTTTTGGTAGAGTTATGTTATAAGTGGCCAGACAACTTAGTAGATTAGCCAATGAGTCTGTCTCTGTAAAGTAAAGGTCGCTGGCTTGGCTCCTGGTAAAATGTTGGGTTGTAAACAAGCAAGCGAGATTTTATTTATTTTTATTCGTGAGTAAGCTGCATAATTAGTGTGATCATAATACTACACAAAAACTCATTGTAAATTTTTGAGACAATAATATAGCTTTTTATTTTTGAGCAAAGTATTCGCAAGATATATATGGATTTATGCCAGCCTTACTCTTTGGAAAAAATTCGGTATACCAAAAATTTGGGTACTAAATCGCGTATAATAGATATAAGCGTTACAAATAGCGGTGTTTCAATAACGGAATGTTATTGTGTGCCGGGCAAGTGGCTGTAGCCGGTACGTAGATCAATAATACTGAAATCCAGGTCGTTCAGGCCTCACTAGGACGTTTGGAAACAATGGAAGGGTTAGGGCGGGGAGCTCTACACATCGCTTACATTGTACTGGGTTATGATGACAATTGCTTTCATCGTCTTTGTATATGTCGAAGGGAAATGACAATACCCGCAGGGATTTCGTGAAACCCTGGGAAGTCGAAACATTGGATATACATATTTATGTTTTTGTGTGGCCTATAAATAACCTTTTTTTTAACCTTAACTGGGTAACTCTTGGCCTTCATCTCACCTGATGTTAAGTGAAGATAAGGCCAACGATGGAAGCGAGTTACACCCGGGTTTCTTGACCACAGAGGAACTGGCTATCTTACTTCTAACTGCCGGAACACAAGAATGCTGTCAACATTATTGTTATGGCGGCAGACTTTAAGTTTTTTAACCTAACTTAGTTATAAAACTGGCACCTACTAGTATAGGCAAGTGAAACTGATGAAATCGAAAGCTACAAAAAAGGGCATTCTGAAACTTATTTCCTGTGACAGGTAATGTGTATCTTTGTTTTCCTGTGACAGATATGTACGTATACTTAAAAAATAATAAGTAATACATAAAACAAACTCTTCAATCAACATTCGTATTCTTCTTTTGAATAACGTTATCCACCTAGTTACCGCATATTACCTATGTCTGTAATTCTTCTTGATTTGATGTCAAACCTATTTTTAGTGCTTTGCTAATGATCATTATCTATGCTTTGTATAGTTACACAGTGTTTTGTTCTTTCTTTAGATGATGTTTTGGATAAAGGTATGATATGTGAATTTGTATGTAGGAGGTAATTTCCGAAATTACAAAACTGTTTTCAAAAATTATTTTATAAATATTTAGACGGACCTTTAGAGTGAACATGGTGATATAAAACAAAAAGTAATATTGTTATTATGACGCTGATGTGAGAACTGATCCTAAGCTTTTGGTACCACTGCCACTGCTTAGCAACAAAGAGAGTTAATTTATTTAATTCATAAAGAGAGATCGCTGTCCAAACAACAGTGGTATTAATTCACACGAATTACGCCAACTAATTACGGATCCTTTGCATAAAGGACTTGTAATACACGAGAAACGACTTTTACTTTCGCGCTGCACTGAAATATTAAGTTGCATAAGTTATGCCGCCCCCCGGGCCCGTAGGGCGGGCGGCAGGTGAATGCACCCGCCCTACCCAATGCAGCTTACAGAGCGTCGTGTTGTTTATGCATGCTTACGGCGGTTTGTGCAAACTATTCTCATGTAATGCTGTTTTGTTTTGGAGTTTAATATTTGAGATATTCTAGGAAAAATTTTTGCTAATGAAATCTAGGTGCAAAGGGTTTTTAGTTAGGTGTCCAGATAAAGAAAGTTATCAATACTTTTTGGTTATAATTTAGATTAATTAACATCATGATGTACCGGATTGATTGATCAAATACCTTTGGTAATATAAATCTATAAACATTTCGAATTAATCTTGCACTGAAACTAAATGTATTTTTATCTACACAGGTATAACTATATCCAAGAATTTATTTCAGGGGTTATTTTATACTGACGACCGGCTAGCCCAGATGTCTGAGCCCCTTGCTATACAGGCTACTCGGTCGGGGGTCCCGGGTTCGAATCCCGGTGGGAGCAAATGTTTGTATGATGAGTACGAGCATTTATTTGTTCACGAGTCATGGATGTTTATATGTTAATTTAGTATATATCATATTTGTATACATATTATTATAATTGTTTCTTCGTTATCTAGTATCCATAACACAAGCTCTTAATGATGCTTTTTTTGGGCTAAGATAATAGGTGTGAGTGTATGAATATTATTATTATCATACTGAGTCGGCCCTTGTTAAGCTCTTAAGCTCTCCTGTATTCTAGTGGAAGAGATTTCTCTACAACTAAGTAGCACCCTTGTACGTTCTCTCCATTTATTATTTATCTGTTTATATTGTATTGTAAGCTAGCAAGTACTTTTCATAAATAAATAAATAAATTGAGAGTATGTATGTAGGTACATAAATTAATAACTGGTCCGGGATACCTACCTAAGGGAATCCACTGTACATAATAATCGAGAACAGTTAAAGCGCATAGTTAAATAATTATGTTAATTGTGTGTGCTCCGCGTAATGATGAGATTCGGTAAATAGGAACTGATGCTCTGATAACAGCCGTGTAAGGTCGCCCATTCGCGAAACGAACTCACAAATTTTCATATCACTAATGTCTATTGTGATGGTTCAGCTGAATAAACGACTAAAATTTAATCAAGTAACCGAGAAAACAAGAATTGTTTTTTCTAAAACATTGTTATTTTCATTTCCTTGTATGCCCGCTGTATGGCGAAATGGTGTAAAAATTTGGTGCCTCCTGAAGATCGTAAGCACGTCTGGTATTGGTGGCTTTCTAGAGGAGAAAGTAGCGAGGGTCTTTGAAAAAGCGATTTATTGACAATGGTAACACCCCCTGTCCACGGGTAAGCGTCATAGTAGCACGGTAGAGTCCTAACCATAATACTAACTCTACCAATGTAGGCAGCATTGGAAGAGTAGAATACCAACTGAACCGTGGTAGTTGCAAGTATTAATTATTAGTATTAATAAGTAGTATTAAGCGACATTACAATATACAATCAGCTCATTTATATAATAAAGTAAATAAAAAAATTGAAATATATCCCCTAAAGGAAGGAGATTGTAAGAGAGTGCTATGTGACTTGCTACAGCCACTTAGTTATATTGAAACTGAAGAACTTCTTGTATAAATCAGTAAACCTAATTAGATAAAAGTAATATGAAAGTATATGTGTGCGTGTAGGTATGTGTGTATGTGTATGTAAATATATATGTATGTTTGTGTATATATGTATATGTGAGTACTTATATGTATTTATTTTTATTTTTAATTATTAAAAAAAAATATGAAATTATTTGCTTAAATAACAATGGCATATTGATATAAAGTCTCTGTGTTATTATGTATGTTAGTGTTAAGAAAGAGCGGAGTTACCTGACACAAGCATTTTATGCTTACTAGGTAGCTCCAACAATGTACATAGAGTAAGTCGTGCTTGTTAAAGAAATAAACATTTTGTATTTTTTTGTATTTTGTATTAATGTTTCCTTTACCCATGGACTACATCCTCTATGCTTAGCATATTCACTGGTACGGTCGACCACAGAAGTAGCTGAACATTTTAGTACCATGTCACAACGACTCTAGCGTCAATATAGTACGGTAGCAACTATAAAGCAACAACAACTTCCTACTTACAGACTAAGTAAGACTAACGGGTCATTTTTGGGAAATGGTATTAGATTTTATAATAAAATTCCCGCAAATATTACTGCATTGACTGATTTTAAATTTAAAACTCATATCAAAACGAAACTTTTGAAAAAGGCCTACTATAAAATAAGTGATTACGTTGACGATAATGATGCGTGGAAATAACAGTTTTGATCTGCAATGGCTCTGTCTGCTCTATGATTTGTTACACTTTGTTTTTTGTGAATTTTGTATGGAGGGTAATTTTATGGATACTAATGGTAGATTTTGACGTTCATAAGAGTATAATTTATACCTAAATTGAAAAAAAAAACAAATAAAATAAAAATAATAAAATAAAGCACGTGCATATGGTTGGTGTGACATGGTACTAAAGTGTTCAGCTACTTCTGTGGTCGACTGTACAAACGTCTACAAAATACGTCTGCTTTGAGGCTTTATTATGCTTAAATAGTAGACTTCTTATTACTTATAATACAAAAGTTGTTCAAAGTTTGACTTGGCTGGACTGAGGCTGTCTCAAATTTGTTCATCTTTCTGTCACTATGTTTTAGGCTGGTTCCAGACTTGGAATTCTTTGCCAGCACGTGGGCCTTCCTATAACAAAAGTGTCTTCAAAAGAGGCGTGGAAAGGCACCTTACGAGCCAGCAAGCTGGGGGCGGCTGAAACGAACTAGCAGTCTTCGCATAAGGATTGTTCTTACCGCTTCACATCAGGTGGTGTTGAGTCATTTGCAGTGCTTTGTATAAACAAAATCATACTTCACTACGACATAGTTCCACAGTAATGACGTAAGCTGCCCGTGATAAATATATCAAAGAAATTTCCGGTTTTCTATTTGCATCTCATTTGTGTTAAATCTATACACGTGGATACACAAAATTTTATATTCAAGTAAAGAAATGTGGACATAGTATGAGTGCGTTACAAGGGTAACAACTCTACCGCGAGATTGTAGTAAAAATAATGCTTTGTAGACTTATACCCCCTTGTTATAACTGTCTGTCTGTCTTTCTTTCAACCAATATAACTGAAAATTAATTCAACGAGTATATAAAATGTGTTTTGATCATTTTAATTGTGTATTAAATGTTTAATTAACGTAATTATTTATGATTTAATTTATATGTTTTGTTAACGTATTTTATTTATGATTTAATTATATTGTTTATGAAGCATAAGCATTATTCGTAGTCATTCAATTTATTTCTTTTATGTTATATTTTTTAAAACATTTCGTTAGTGCGGTGTCTGGAAATCAAATATTCTTCTTGTGGCAAAAATTACACTGAGCCAAACCATTACTTGTTGTAGCGTACGCGCTATTTATTTTCTCTTTTGTGTGTTATTTTGTAACTGTAGTGATATATGTGATAGAGCAAAATGAAAAGTTTATCTACCAATCACAAGGTTCATCTTGTTGGCTTGTATCTAAAAATGACAATTTAGCTTGTTATGAAATTTGTAGAAAACAAACGTTACGATCTACCCCCTTTCGTGGTATTTTTGTCTCTACCTAACCACACCCCTGCTTATAACCTTCTGATGCAATTATTTTCCACAAAAAGAGGCATTGTCGTCGGCGGACGTCATCAAAAACTTTTGGCGAGTAACCGTAATTGTTAGGCTATGTTTATTTTGGACACAAAGAATTGTTGCAAGTACCAAGTTGCCACCGTTTTTATATAACAACGGAAATAAATAACTGCTCGAGTTCTTGTTTGACACTTTAACATTTATTTCGAGCTTGTAGGGCGGTGTTTTCTGGCGGTATTTATTGTTTTCAAATGGCAACGCGTATAGAATCTTAGTCAATTTTATTGAAACTGGATGTTCGAAATTAATTACAAATTTTGCATCCGAATATCAATACTCACATGCTTCCTAAGTTTGTTCTCAAAGTCAAAAAATTGTTTTTGCAAACGTCAAAGAACCACTCGATAATTTATGTGACGTTTGAGTATTACGCCATTACACTTCCAATAGTCATCTCAACTGTTTTTGCATAACTTAATTTATATCTACAAAGACGATAGCTAACCTCATCAATAGTCTTGGTTTAAAACTAAGAATGTCTATTTTTTTATAAAATCAGAAAATGACGGCATTAGATTTAGACCAAGTCAAACTCTTGTCTAGACTATGTTTTGTATTAAGGTGGTTGGGACGAGCGACTCACGCGCCGTGACGTCACAAATCAGGTATTTGTGACCGGACAAGCTGTGAAAGACTGAGGTATCACGATTTAAGGTGATATTTCTTGTTTTTTCTAAACACCAAGAGAAAAAAGTAGTTCGACATTGTTAAGGGTAGGTAGACGTTAGCTTATAACGCAAATACAGCTAGGCTAAAAAAAAATAATAGGGTTATCCCAAGTCCTTGGTAGCTCAGATGGTAAGAGCAGTTACCCGGATTGCAAAAGGCCGCCGGTTGATTTTTATTTAGTTTAAATATATTGCTTTATACTATTACTTGGATTTAGCGCAGACGGTTACTAAAAAAGTAATTAGTTATACACACAAGCTGAAAGTTCTATGGTAAATTGAAAAATTATTCAAGATCGTGAGTTTATGTCGCACACCACGCCCAACAACGTCGCTAATGTTAGTTTGAGGAAAACCACCTCAAAATAATTATGTGGAGATCCCGCGCCGATATTGGCCGCGACATGAAGCAGTTTTAATATCTAGATCGCTGACTGACACGAAAATGGAACAAGTTGTTAATGTTTGGGTAGTAAAGGTGTGACGATGATTTTGGAAAGCTTAAGAATAATTGAAAAATTTAACTCAAGTCTTTAGGCAAGTCGAGAAGTCAGGTCACTGATAACCGCTCTATTTACATAACAAGTACGTGTTGTTTTATATGTACCTACTTTAACACTTTTAAAAATATATGTATTAATCAAGCAATGAAAACCACGAAATCTAAGGCGATTGCAAAGTACAAAAGCTCTGTTCTTTCATTGTGGGACCGATCATCATTCATAGTGAACAAACTTATCAAGGGTTGCTGTCAGCTGACTGTGAAATCGACAGGTTGTGCGCATCCACAGCTATCTGACAGCATCCATTTTGTTTTATCGGGCCGGAGTAAACGTTTTCTTCGGAAAACGAATTCGTCGTGCCCAATCACCGTACAACGTTGCCGCAAGTTAAATTGCACACTTATTTTACTTGACATTGGTAAAATTCGTAATAACGAGAGGCCATTAAATAAAGAAGAAGAACTTATCAAGTTTGATATGCTTCTCATTCTCCTTATAATGAAGCAACGTCTGTCAAAGATCTGTACTGTCATACACTTTTTTAGCAAAATCTTCATACGTTCACCACACATCGTCCTTTAGCGTCGCTAATGAACGAAGAGGTTTATCGCAGTCGCCATGACCATAGATTAGAGATATATTATTATGTTATGGCTACAACAAAATGTAGTGTCTGGCAAGCAGGACATAGATTTATTTAATAGCAGTTCTGCGTTGGCGACGCCGTAACTTTTTGGTATGTATCCTAATATACAGATTACAAATACGCTGATTGAGCCTATGTTCATGGTTGAAGGTAAGTATATAAATAGGAGGTGTCTTTATGTGGAACCAGTGATAAACGTTTTGAATAGACCAAGTCAAAAGATTCGTAGAATAGAAAATGGTTGTTTTTGGCCTTGTGTTTTCTTTTAGTTTAAGATTGTTAAACGCGTATTAAGTACTTCATTAATAATTTTCAAATGATAATGAAATAAGTAAGCGTTTTACATTATACCAGAAAGAGGAAGCAAATAATATAAAGTCATGTCTCTACAGTTACTGCTTAAGTATAAGATTTTAGTTTTTGTTACATGTTTTTAGCATTGAATCATTATGCTTAGGTACTCATATTGGAAATCAATAATATTCGCTTAATTTACTAGCTTCTACAATGTTGACTCCAGGTTCAAACGAGTTTGAACTGTTTGCTACGCAGTAACACAGGTGATAATAACATAACAATGTCAGTAATTCGGCAGATCTTTAGCCAGATACGTGACGTCAGTGCACATCCGGGAAGCGATTGCTATTTCAAACTACCATTCAGTGTGAGAACCGTAGCCTGGGCTTGTTTGTTAATTTATACGGGTCTGGGTTAACTGGTTATTGCGAGTGCACCCTAATCTTGAGTTAAAATTGCGATTAGTTTATTTGATCGCTAACCCTTTGCTTAAAATAAAAATAAAAGTCTAAATTATGACATTGTGAGTTTTTGCCGCCATTTTGTGCAGCGGTCAAGATTTTTATTAATATGATTAGTAAACAGTTTACTAATCATATTAATAAAAATCTTGACCGCATGGGTGGAAATAATGATATAAAATTGGTGTCGTTTTGTAAAACAAGTGCCTGTGTTGAAGAGTAATTTGAAATATCATAGAAACAAACTTTCATTTGGCGCAAAAGAAGACTGTAATTTCTGTACAATTATACCATCTACCCGTTACCTCTAAGTCTCTTTTGTCTCAACTTTCCGATAAAAATCTTTGCTCTATTATGCCCAGATCCCCGAAATCTTAATTTACTTAACATTAAGGAGGGGCTAGTATATTTGAACCAAACGAAGTTGCAATGAAATGTGTCACACTCTTATAGGTATAAATGCAATAACCGTAGAAATAATAAAATTACACCAGAGAGAAAACTCTACAAAAAATGACATTGTTTGGTTGCAAGTACAATTTCTCTGCAGTCGTATAAAATCCCGAGTGTTTATAAAAATAATTTGTGAAGAGTAAAGGCGGCGCGAGCTTGACGTACCGTTTCCGCGAGACAAAAATAACTCTGTAGCTACAGGTTTTCACTAGAAGATGGATTATTTGCTGTTATTTCAATAAGCAATTTGAAGAAAAAATATTTTAAAATTCGCACAGAACTTGGGTAATAATTATTTGAAATTGTGCAGCTCTTTGTTCTAGAATCTCGATTCAAATGCAGAATGTGGAAAATAAACAATAAAAAGAAGTCAGATTGGTTATCTTTCATCCGGTGGATTGATGCGCGATCGCCATTTGATTGCTTGTCACGCCTGCGCACGCGCACATACTGCGCATAGCTGATTGAGTTTTTTCCTAATGTCATGCAAAATACGAATTATGAATTCTATGCGAGTAATACAGATGTGTTTTACTTTTGATTTTACTGATAAGGAAACTGATGTTGATGGAAATTCTCTTTTTTTAAAAATTGCTAATAACTAACATTGGTATAGGCAGGTACTGCATAAAAATATAAATAGTCTAACGATGTATGCGTAAACAGGAGGGATAATTTATGTAACAATTGATAAATGTTACATAAATTATCCCTCCATTCAACTTAGCTGATTTATTTCCACGCTATTTTGTTTTAATTTATTATGAATAGCCAATAACAGTAAATACTATTTCACTACTTAGTAGTAGTGAAATAATATTAACTGTTATTGGCTATTCGTTTCTTTTAGTAAAGACAACAGGCCGGCAAGATGGCGTCGGAAAAGCGCAGACACTTTCCCCCGCGCGGGAAACGAAAGAAAGTCGCCGCGCGCGCCGCGAAATGGAAACCGTTGCGATTACGCCGATAACACGTTTATCTGGCTACTTTAATAATAGGCGCGCTGCTGCATCGGTATCCAGGCTTTATGGCACGCTTTATTTTTTCAATAGCATACAGTGATATATTACTTTCATTAAATAGTGTGTCGGTAAAAAGTTTTTTTAAAACTGGTCTTAAACAAGGCAAAGGGATTTAGTTAGCTCACGTCAACCAAGTCAACCAACAGCGGGGTATAGGTACTTACTTTTTGTGACGTGTTTGATGACCACTAAAAGGACTTTACGTTCGTTCAAACCGTGCAAAAGAATGATTTACAATCATTTTACAGTAGTTATACCGGTATGTAGGTGGTTCGTTGTAGGCAATTGTATATATATATTGCGAACTAATTAATAATAAAATCATCTAGCCGACCTGTCTAAAATACCATTTGAAGTCGTACTAAATACGTAATATAGTAATAGTATACGTAATAAAAATTCTGTTCTTCCCGTTATCGCTAACCGGTAACCATAGACATTGTTATACTAGTTTAAACTATGCATAAATGTCTTTTTAAATTTTTATATTTGCAACCTGATTTAGATTATTGAATAAATTATTATAAATCGCTGACGTAAGGTAATACAGGAAAACTTATTATTTGACGCAAACCATTCATGACACTATATATGTAAAATTTGTAGTGACATTTTTATTTATAATTGATATTTATTACAATAATTTATTCATGTAATTGCTTGAATGAATACCAGTTTGTAAGATAACTGGATGACAAAGGAATTCCCTGTTAGGTATTGTAAAATGGTTAAAACAACAACATTCCACACCAAGTCACGTAGACAATAGAAATACAATTATTTTGATAATTCATTCATAATAGGTGACATTATGATATGCTGTCATGGAACAACGGCAATGGGCTAAACTATTAACAACCCTTAATTTATACCTGGATTCTTTAATAAGTACCTACCTACCACGCATTTATTAACCTAACAATTTGGTAAAAATTTTTAGATGCGCCAGATCTCTCTGTCTGACACACCACGAAAAGCTCGGAAAAGAATAATTAAATATTATTATTATCCAAAAACCAAAAAAAATTAATATCATAATTGTCAGAATCAAATAATTTAAGCATACGAAATGTTAAAAATAAAATTAGAATATTTTTTAGATACTGAGTTACACCATGTTACATGAATCATAAATGTTTGTTTTTAATTTATCTAAGAAACATACAACTTCAATTCTACATTCGAATAAGGAAAATTAGCTTAAACAGTTTCCAAAGCTAAGAAGCATTACGATAGCGGAGACGAACACATCAGTAACCACAGATAAAAATAATAATTCATCCTTTTCATTTGAAACCAGAATTTTATTCTTTGCTATTGTTTAAAGTAGTCGTATATACTTAGTTATCTTTACCTTTCAAATAACTTGTATTTACTTTGTCTATGTTGAATTCCAATTGATGTTACTGTCACGGATTCACACCAATAATAGCCAGCAAATATTGGTTAAAACTTGAAATGTTCGTAGTTTGTAACTACGTTTCGTTGGGCCTGCGAGGTGGTGTTATGGTCCAAGCTCGTCATGTGTTCCTCCCATGTATGGTGATGGATGACGTTTCGCTGTGTGTTTTTATCAAAGCATTTGTATTTGTCAGTTCATAGTAACGCAGACATGATTCCGTTTTCATTACATAAAGGTCGCAATGACGTCGTGGCGCGAACGCTCGCTCTCCGTAAGTGGGTCATCGGGCACGGAGGGCGGTGCGCCTGCGCTTCCTACGCCACTGCACTATTGCGATGCACCGCGCATCAAGCACTACTCTATAACGGATTAACATTTATCGAACCAGTATTTACTGCATAGAGTTCTTCAACAAATACTTTGTCCCTTGCCAGCCCACCGGCGCTCACACGGATAATAGAAACTTTATTGTGTTTAATATGTAGGTAGTTGGTACATCACAGTTCAAATTGGTATCAATTTTTAGTGACGATGCGTAGGCGCATCCTACGTGTGTTGTGCTTGTGGACGTACGTATTCTGAAGGAGTGTAGTATGAAATAAATTATGAATTTTACGATGCTAGTTATTTGTTGTTGAAACAGCCAGCGAATTTCGTAAAATAAAGCCAGATTTTTACGTTTATTGCAAAACAAAGTATCATGAAATTAGCAGAATAATGGCTAAAAGGAAAAACTGGGAAAGCTATAAGTCACACATTATCGTTGAATTTGTGAATAAACGAGCCTTAGTCACCTAATCAGAAGTTAGGAAGGTCGCCTATTTGATTACAAAGTATACAATTAGTCACAGGTCTTCTGTGTCGAATATTAAGCAGATTACATGGATAGACTATGTTTCAGTTTTGCTGTTTATTTATTGATAGTACTGTCGAATACGGATCACAATCAAGTTGGTGTTTCGCAAGCTATTGTCCATTAGTCATGTCCCAAAACCTGGCCGGTTGCGATAGGTTTTTTAGGCCAAGTTCCGACAACCTTGCGGCCAACAGCCGACGACGTGCAGCCTCGCCCGATGTTAATTCGACTCACGGCCGTCATAAGATGTAAACAATTTAAAATCTATGCGTTTTGAAGACAGACTTTTTCAAGAGACAGTGAAAAACCATTTGTTTACAAGGAAACCGACGGGAGCATTCGCGCTGGTTTCCTATATACAATATTATAGAGTGCCATCGTGAACGCTACCAGAAATGTCCGCGATCTTTTCAATCCGGTTAAACATTGTCGAAATTATGTTCATTTATTAATAAGTCATAATCACCAAGAAGTTTGTCGTAGGTATTCGAGCGTATTGCATTAATTCGAGCCACTCGTTGATAAAATGGCGCTACTAGCAGACAAACACGCTATCTCGATTGTATACGATACCAGCGTAGGAAATAAGAAATAAGGACAAGGATTTTAGGTCGCTTTAGATTACATTTGTTTATTGTTTCGTCGAATTGAGAACACGTGTAGACAGTTACAACACTCGGTAATCCACCTTTTTTGACTGGCGCGTGATTTAAATAAGAAGAGAGTAAAATTTGAAAATTGCGGATGTTGTGGAGGAAATCGCGGCGGTATCGACGCGGTGCAGCGCGAAAGTGAGATTTCACGTGAACGGTGCATCGCGGCTCCCTTGACCCGGTTGTGAGCGCCCGCGCCCGCCCTCCCCGCCCCGCCGCCCGCCCTCCCCGCCCCGCCCCGCCGCCCGCACTACGATAGTAAAACCTAGTTGATCTAGCTAGGCGAGCACTGCATTCTGGCCGGCGCGTATGTGTGCGCGCACCGCACTGGTGTTTGCATTAGACATTATTATTAGTTTGAATGTCGCTGTGGAAACTCAGGGATACGAGCGGGCTCTTCGCTCGTTACACAACCTGTTTTCCCGGCCGTTTCCTCATGTTGAAATAGATATTGGTCAACGATAAATCTTTAGTGATTAACGTTAGGTTTCGGGAGATCGATTACAGAGTTTTAGCGTTAATAGCGGGCAATTAGGTGAGGGAAGTGGTTCCGGGCGTGTCGGTCGCGGTGCGCCGCAATTGCGTTAACCTTCGGAAACTGAACTTTACATTGAAACGGCTAAATAGCGATAATAGTTATTCTGGAACCAATCCAGTTTGTGATTGACAGATATTTCATAACTCAGATTGAGCGACAAGCACTCGTATTGGCAGTCGGCAGTTGAGACAATGCGACATTATTGCGATGACATAATTGGGTTCTTAAAATCCAGCGGTTGCGAGAGAACCGGTAAAGGCAGAACCGGAAACGTTTGGCAAGCGCGCTGGCGCAGGTGGGCGGCGCGGAAACTGTGCGCAATACTTGCCACACACGACAACGGCTCTCTTGCTTTTGATTTATGCAATTCACATTGACTGACAGATGAACGAGCGTACAAACAAAATCATTACAGTTGTGAAATAATAATAATGCTGTAATTGACGTAACATATATTTGTAAACGTTTATTGTGTGTAGCGGACTACATTTACTCAAGAATGATGGTCTGAATTGGCTATTATGATGGGTGACTCCAATCCATACTAATGTAATAAATCCCAAAGTGTCGCTCCTAGGCACAAGATCCTATCAGACGAAATTGACATGAAGATAAATACATCCCGAGAAAGGAGATACCTAGGCTTCGACGTGGCGGAAACTAGTATACATAGAAGATTCTGTTTTATTTGACGATACGCCTGCTTGGTCCACTCACGTTTCAGTAAAGAAATCACGAGAATTCCCTGTGTTGTATTCACTGTTCACATGTATAAAGTCTGTATCACAAAAGAAGCAGCCAACAGTTTTCCACGGCACACAGACGTGAATGGAGGCGAGCGTGAAAAGCTTAGCGTGTAAACGGTATCATTTTCCTGTTTACTCGCGCTGTAGGTCGAACTCGCGTGCGCTTGCGCAATACTATTCTTCTTGTAAGCTCTTGCAATGCGACTGGTTTTTTTGTAGTACGCTGTACTGATTTGTAACTGGGTAAGCTTTTGGCGGACTTAAATTGTAGTAAGAAATCTGTAGGCCTAATCTCATAATAATGAAACAATTTCCGAAGTTTCGGGACATAATTAAGCGACCTTCGTTTTCTTCGTGATGTTTTAGATGAAGGAACTCTATTCTTTTGGTTACCTCGTTAATGTTCTTTATTAGTCTATGCGTAAGGTTCAAAATCGAAACACACCTTGTAGCTCGGGTTTTGTTTTTCACTGTGTCGTTTGTCTCTAACGTAGTCACTAGGTATATTTATTGGGGTAGTCACTAGGGGGTGGGTTAGTTAGTAATATAAAAAAGTAGAGATAATATAGGTTAGGGAGTTTTAGGTTATACTTATTACGTATTGGAATTATCGATGACATGCATGTATTTATTTATTGAATCACCCACCACGCGCAACCAGAGGTCGTCCTACCAAAACAGGGAAAGGAAACGCTACAACCGCGACAACACGCCGCGGATGTTTGCGCGCGCAACATGTTTGTTTGTGCGCGCGCTTGTTTGTTTGTGCGCGTGCGCAATGCGCTCCGGGCCGTCCGTCGGTATTCTCCGGTTTCCGGCTCTGACGACATTGACACAGATAAGTTTCGTAAGAGCCGCGATGTTTGGTGATTGTTTAGTGTATTTTTATCGATATTTGTCTGATTTACCTTATCACTTTTGTAATCCTATGTGCTATCCGATTGTCTTTGATTTCAAAACGTCTGTATGTTTATTTATTCGTTAATTAATTCGAAATGTAATTTTATGTCAAAATCGTGTTGTTGAACTGTTTTTCCCACGAAATAAATTTACATAACGATACGTCATTAACGCACTTTGGTATTCCAAACAAGGAAGATTTTGTTTTTGGCATAGTTATCTCGGTTTGCCGTGCTGTGCAGCGAACATGGTATGTATTTACGTAATTGTTTCAATTTGACATACATTTCGTTTATGAAATTAGTCAAAACTTGTTTCACCAGGTAGTACTTGGTAGTTAATTAACATGTTTAGATAAAAATACTATCTCTCGTCGACATTAGCTTTTTTATTAATCATCACATGGGTATGAGTCACACGGGGACCAACGTTGAATTCAATATTCTATCAAATTCAATAGACATCAAAATTTTGAATGCGACACCATTTGTGTTGCGTAGACGCGGGAAGCATTATTTTTTATAATTTTATATTTTTCATAATTGTTTGATGACAGTTAGAAAAACAATATATTTATTCAATATCACATGATGCGCAGGCGCTGGAGTCATCATAACCTTGTTAGCATAAATTAAAATCTCACGGTATTAAATTAAATGCTAAATCAGAAATATCAATATTAGGTTAAATTAGAACTGCAGTGTTTAGTTTACGCACATTTTAAAATTTACCTTTCCTGGCACTGTTTAGCGTAATATAAAAAGTGCGTTTCTTTTTTTTTAATGAAAAACCCGCTGTGAATTCAAGACACTTGAGAAATGGATTTATATTACTCATTCTCAGTGGACGAAACAAAGATCCGCCGCGTTCTAGCCGTAATGAGACCTGACGGATATTACAACACTCGATGATATATTCAGGCAGGAAATTGGTCAACGCAGCTGGAAAAAATCACTAAAATCCGCACGAACACTGTCACGAAAGTTCACAAGTCTAAACGGCATTACGTTCGATTTTGAACCTAAACACCACGGAGTAAGGGCGTAGTCTGCGGCCGATGTGTGGTGCGTTTTACAACACACGTTGCTTAACAGTTGCGTCAGTACTGTACACCTTGAGACGCCCACCGAAAGTGTTTCAAAACCTTTTGACTTTTGTTCCTTGATGGTGCGATTGTGGATAATCGAAGTAGCAAAAAGTTAGCCTTAGATCTTGACATTAATTAGCTTTAAGCCGTGGTGCACAATGTTTTACATTCTAATGATATCAGATATGGCTGTACACGTACAAGTTTAAAAGCTCCCTTTGCGTTCCCTATTTATATGTTTTTTTTTAATTTATGTAAATAGAGAAGGCAAAGGGCTTACTCTGTTGATTTATAGAATTCAATTTGAGCGATATCTAACAACAGCGCAGAACCGATCGACCGATGCCCAACTGTGGGCTTCTATCGGCTGATATGGTGATATGTAACAAAAACGTAGTCATGAAAATTGATTTGCTATTAGCATCTGGGTAATTTACTCTTTTAAAAAGATTTCGGTCTGTATTTTTACTTATCAGGAATATTTGTTCTTATTTAGGCTTAAATCATTATCTTCTAATCTAGATTTGGAACCCAGTAAAGGCCGCGTCCATAGACGCCTCATACATAATTCAGAGACTATTCGACGGTATCCAAATTGTTTATTTTGCCCCGACCTAGGCTTAGCAACAGACGAGGAAAGGTCTTTTTTAACTTAATGTGCGTTGTGTTGGCTGGACCTTATTTTGTGTCGGGGGGATCAACGGGCTGCATATTGACAATAGATACAAATATCACCTTATGTTTCAAAACTAAAAAGCTTAAGTTAGTAAGGAATACCTGTTTTGACTGTGAATTTCTTCACATGTTGTTAATATGATAAATGTAGCCTTATTCGTAAGGCAGTGGCACTAATGATTTAAATAACAGGCCACATAAGCGCAAAACGCTTTAAATAAGCGTTTTGCGCTTATGTGGCCTGTTATTCATACAGTGATAGCTGGCACCGAAGACGGGCTTGACTTTATTTTCATATTCATGATACAAATGTCACATTTGTCAACTCAACAAGTAAACAAACAAAATTGAAAATTTTAAGTACCTGACCCCCGGACTCAGTAATAATTTATCTAAAACCATCTCATTGAGACTATTCTTATGAGCCCAAATACGCTATATCTGCTTTAAGTTTCTGAAGAATTGAGCACTCTGTTGTTTCTAGTCTACATTTTTTAGAACCTTGAAAGCCTAGACAAATTAAAAAAAACGGTTCGTTTTTGCTCTACGGCTATACCTATTTTTCTAGAGCAGGAGACTATTAATAATATATTATGATAGTACCAAGGATTCTGGGTAATTTAGCGAAGCGTTCAATTCTTACTTTTAACTATCAATTTATTTCTTAACTTCAAGAAAAAAATTAGAAGTGTCTGATTAATTGAGTGGAAGCTTTACTTTTTAATTTTCTTGGGATGAATATCTATCGTTTTATTTGGTTTCCTCCTGTGCATATAACGCTAAAATTATGTATATCTAGATTTACGAACACCTACGGAGAAAGAGAACCAATCTGGAACATACATAATAGTATTTCGGAACTGTTTTTTATTAATGACAAGAATTTTTTCTTGTCCTTTGTAGTTTTTTTGTACAAAGCACGCCAAATGACTCAACACTACTTGATGTGAAGAGGTAAGAAGAGTCCATATGCGAAGACAGAACACATTGTTTTAACCACGTCCTGAGTTGCTTAGCGTGTAAAGAAGAAGACTTCCCTGCGCGTGAATCATGGTACAAATCATGAATAAAAAAAATGTAAGTAAATAATTATATTTATGAGAATAAAGATTTTTGTAAACAGAGTCCACCCACTAAATCGTTATGTGTGTTTAGTCGTAAACAAAAGGATGAAAAAGACATTCAATTTAATGTTTACTTCACCCGGACCACCATCTTTTATCGCGATCTAGTTTAGGACCTAAACTGAGTAGAATCTTTAATTCGTACTACGACGCTGTCTACGACTATGACAGCGATGCAGTTTAGGAACCAATACTGAACCGAGCGGAATATGATTCGCTTTTATAAAGATGGTGGTAAGGCCCCTGGATTTTCGTCGTCAAAGTTTTCTGAAAAAGTAGTTTTTAAACATTTTCACGTTTTTTTCTATTAAGCCAAATTTGTCAAACTGTGTATCTAATTTCGTTAGATTATAGGAAGTGTCTTTATAAATTTCGATAAAAAAATATTTATTATTTTTAGTTTGACGACCGGCTCGCCGAGTGATCTGTACCCCTTGCTATACAGGTTACTCGGTCAGGGATCCCGGGTTCGAATCCGGTAGGAGCAGATGTTTGTGCGATGAAAATGAGCATTTGTTCACGAGTCACGGATGTTTATATGTTTATTTAGTATATTTCTAATAGATAGTCGACGACCGCCTGGCCGAGTGGTCTGTACCCCAGGCTACTCGGTCAAGAGGTCCCGGGTTCGAATCCCGGTAGGAACAAATGTTTGTATGATGAGTACGAACATTTGTTTACGAGTCATGGATGTTTATATGTTTATTTAATATATTTCTTATAATTATATACATATTATTATCATTATTTCTCCGTTATCTAGTATCCATAACACAAGCTCTTAATGATGCTTACTTTGGGCTAGATAATAGGTGTGAGTGTATAAATATTATATTATATTTATGTACATATTATTATCAATATGTATCCGTTATCTAGTATTCTTAACACAAGCTCTTAATGATGCTTAGTTTGGGCTAGATAATAGGTGTGAGTGTATGAATTTTAAAATGATTATATGTGTATTATTAATTTACGTCGCAATAAAGTTGTTTTTTACCCTCTAGCTACCGTTCTGCGATGTTTTTCTATCAAGACTTTGGCTTATATTATTCTTCCGCTATGACTTGAAAATACCATTCAAGTAAACAACTAAACACGATGTTACAGCATTTAAATATAGAAAAAATTAAACAAATTCGTCTGTTTTATTTATAACTTTATACCAGTAAATATAATTATCTTTTCCTGCGTAATTTACCTGTTGTCTATTTACGTCTGGTGTATGTATTGTGACTAGTTGTGTGTGTGCTGTGTGTGCGAGTGCTGGCCGGAAGCGAGCGCTCGCGGTGACATCACAGATATCTTCCATAAAGTCTGCCCAGTGACGCATTAGACCGGACCATAGACGCAGCGCTAGACTTATTATTATACTGCGGTTTTAATTCCCATCGCTTCGCTAGTGTTTCGTTTTAGCAATTTCAAAAAGAATTTCATTTTTTTTAACTTAAACTAATTATCTTATTGTGCACACAAATTATTTCTGATCCCACTGTATTTTACGTTGCTTTAAGTCTGACTTTAATGACAATAAAATTTGTTATTTGAATTCCGTCCAATACACATCGGACTTTTTCCGGTCGAAAAGAACGTTATCGTCAAATATTTTGGCAGTGAGCAATGTTTTTAAAAATACGGGATAAAATTCAATAGAGAAAGATGAAGAAAGGTTACAAAACATGTTTTTACGTAATAGTTTTAAAATTTTAGCAGAAAAATACAAACATCTGCATTGACAAAGGAGGTACCGTTGCGGAATAAGGAACGCAACCATAAATTCGCAAATAAAACCTTTTTGCATTGAAAAAAACCGTGAAAAAATGCCGCCTATTCTTTATTCGAACGCTCAAAAGTAGTTTTACAGTTATGTTGCTTTTTATAGCGGGGGTGGCTCCCGGTACGGAGGCAGGTAGGTTTTTTTAATGCTCTTAAAATTGGGTTAAGTGTTTTTTCTGCGACAGCCGATGGGGGCAAGGTGAGCGGTGTATGGTTACGGAAACTTGTGGTTTTTTCACCGGCGCAATGTGACCCTATTAACTGAGTTTTTGAGATAATCAGTTCACATGTTTAGTAGGGCAAAAAGCTTAAGTGTTTTAGCGGTACGTTTTTTGCATAAAACCTATTTTAAACTTGCGTGGTGTTTAGAGTGGCGGAGTCAGAGCCTTTTTTTTGCGACGAATATAAGTAACTACTTAGTGGTTTTATGTAAGTGTTTATTTCGAAATTAATAAAAGAACAGTGCTTGTTCAGTAGTTATAGGTAACAGTAACAGGCTGCTGTGGTCTGTTTGTCTGTTGTGAAACCTAATAGCCTTGCGCCGCGGTTGAAGGCCGGCCAAAACTGCGCGGCCCCACGCGCCCAGATGTGCCCGATTTAAAGAGCGTTGCACGCATAAATACATAACAGATAAGATTCGATAAGCCACATACAGCTGACAATAACAAGCATTACTTTTTATTAACACTTTTTTTCCTATTCTACCGTCTGACTAAAGAATGCGAACCATTGTTACATTGATGGATGTGTTAATTTCTAGTAAAACCATCGTAAAATCTGTTTTGTAAGGAAGTTGTTAAACTGTTTACAGATTACCAATAGCGTCGTTTAGGCCGCGATTATTTATTTTTGGAATTCTAAAAACGGATGCGCTAACGTCATTTGAATACTAAAAGTGCATTATAAGAAAAAAAGCTTCTGGGCGAGGTGTCATTGTTGCCGTCTCTGTCCGCCACGCCTTTTCGACGATTGTGCGACGAAGATAAACAGTTTGCAGGAAGCTATTTAAAAAAAGAACAACCCTTCCTTACCCTTTCGAGACATTCTATTGTTTATATTGGCTCAAAATGTTGTATGTTTTATCGCGGGTCATCGATTTTGAATCGAATGATTATCGTATTAACGTTTAGATTTTATTGAATAGGCCGAGTCGGTAGAGCTTAAAAGTGATCGGAAAGGAATTATTAAAATTTGAATTCGTTCTTTTTTATTTATTCGATATTTCATGCTAGGAACAGGTAGCCGGCCAGTTTAATCGACAAGTAGGTATTTAACGTTGTCTAAGCAAATAAATAATATGTTTGCTGATCCGTGGTATAATTTATGCAAAGTATGAGAACAACGAACTTTAAATGATGTCCTGGTTGAAGAGTTCGTTTCACGTAAAATTTAATGTGGTCGAGAGCCGTCTGGAGCCTGTCTCCGACACGGGAACAGAGCTATTTTTCACTTCAACATCGAATATATTCCTCGAGAAAAATTTTACGTATTCTTATTGAATCGTCGCCTTTTATAACTCTCAATTGTGTATTCCTTCCTTGTTTTTGACATGACTTCTTCTACATTTTAGATATATTTGGAGTATATGTTATATTCAACGTTGTTGCTATATAGAAAGTAATATACGTTTAATTAATTCTTATTTTCTTCACTTAGGAAGAAAACGAATAAAACCTTATTAAATTTTTTAAAATCTGTGAAGTTACCTCAAAGGTACCTCACCATTAGATTATCACATAGATAATATACCCGTTATACAGTTATAAGTATTATCTTTTTTCTGTAGGTATGCGCAAACATATTTGAATACAGGAAAAATTCTTGTAAGACAAACACGATTAGCTTAAAACAGTGTATCTTGTATACTTTGTATTTGTGAAAGGAATATTGAGTACACTATTTATAAGGAATTGACCTAAATGTATAATGTGTGTATTAAGTTTGGGTAACGTAGCCAGTCGTTAGAAGTAGCGCTAGATGCGATATTTTGATATTGTAGATACTTTTAACGAGGAAAATTTGCCAATAAATATAGTAGTTCTATTCGGAACGCTTAGACATCATGACTCTACATTATTACTAAAGTCAAACTGTTAATTTTCTTCTTTTTTTTTTCTCTCTTTATTTTTTTATATCGTCAGCAGTATCACGTGTAGTGTATGGTGTAGCATGTAATCCGTTTTTTCCGCCATAAAACTAATCAAAGTCAACCCTATCACGTGTGTATTGTCTTGTAGACATCCGTCCGTCGATCACGCATAAATAAGATTTTTTACGCACCTTTCACATCCGATCTGCGCCCGCGCATTGCAGGTATCATATCTCGGCTAGGGCTGCGTATCTACTTTTACTAAGCAATATGTTCCACTTCGCTTTGTTTTAATTGAAACGGTAGTACCTACTCAATTTTTAAACTATCGTAATATGTTTTTTGATTTAGGTATATTTGTAAATATAAGTAAGGTTTCATCCCAGGCTTTGCTTTTTAATAGATAGCATAATAGAGATTGAATAAGAAAATTTACAGGTAATTAAAAAGTTTTTTATTTACAAAAAATATAAAGTTATGCAAATAATCGTAATTATTAGTATTCGCTCCAGAATATTGACATCCCTATAGCAGCGTGATAGCCGATATTATTTAGCAGATGCGTGCGCGCATTATTTCCTGTATACCCTTTCTCGGCATGGGAAAGTAGCTCTGACCATTTTTGATTTTTTATTTTATTTTACTGATACAGAAATGTCACTCCAATATGTCAGATTGAGTTTAAGAGTATCAGGTATTGATTCTTTACACAGGAAAAGGTGTATGTGTGTGAATATTAAACTAACAAAGTCGTTATAAACTGGAATTCGAGATTATAACATTTAAATGTCATAGTTTAATGACATCATAAAAAATATTCCCTATGAGTATGTAAACTTTTATATTAAAGGATAAACAAGTAGAATTGTTTATTTTTTAAAATTTTATTCCTTATAATAAAATCGAGCAGTTGATACCCATATTATTGTTAGCATAAAATTGTCATGACGTAAATTGTTTGAAGTCAGTATCCGGGCCAGATTCAAAGATTAATATCGATTTATTTTCTTGATTCCACAAAATGGGAGCGACACAGAAACGTTGGGCAGCAGACGATATGACACGTACAAATTGATTTCTAAATTTCACTACTATTAATGAAAAATATTTGTGTATGACCTATTTTATTAGGTTGTGGTACGGTACGCTAGACAACTTTTGTGGGATGAATGAAATATTAGAGAATCACGAGAGAATTAAGAGCGATTGGACTTTCCGCGATTTTATGTTATCCTGAAAGAGTTCTGGATAGCTCTCACTAAGTACTTAGGAGCCTCTATTACTGATTTCATTAATTTTATTTAACATACGTCATGCTACTAATATTATAAATATAAAAGTTTGTATGTTTGTTAGTTAATCACACCAGAACAGCTAAACGGATCCGGATAAAATTAGACACACAGATAGATTACAGTTTGGAATAAAACATAGGATACTTTTGTTTGTCTCAGGTGGGATAACGCAGATGAACTCGCGGGCGGAGGCTAGTACGTAATAATATAGCTTCATTGGTGCTATTATCTATACCCTGTTCTAAAAAGGCAGGCTCAATCGGAGGTAATTGAATACCTCAGCATTCGCGCTCAATCAGCCAATCCTTACTAGGAAGCGGCTCGGTCGTCGAACCCGCTATACCGTGAATTGTGATGTTTGCATTGCTGAGTCAGACGGGTCATGTGCGACAAATTATTATTGTTATAATTATTGATGGCTGTCGCAATTACGATTATGTTTTATTGTTGTTTAGCTATCTCCTTTTATATTGCTTAGGCGGCATTCGGTGTCTGGTGGTCACTCTATTTTTTGTAATACTTTCATAACCTTAAAATCTATATATTTTATTCTATTACCTACAATACCAACAGCCATTAACCCGTCAAGTATCAGATTCCAGATACATTTGATTTTTCCATTATCATAGACCTCCACAGCTATGACGTCACTGGACAGATTAAGCGAGTGAGAATAACTCTTGGACTATTCTTTTTTATGTGTAACTTTGATTTTAGTGTTTTTTCTTTTGGATTGTATAATGTATTTGACCTATAATAAATATTTCCATAGTAATTTTTTGACATCTTTTTTTATTTTTATTCTGCTCTCATTACAGAAAGTAGGTATTTTTATAGTGGCGCCCAAACAGGGGCTTGAACCCTGGATCTCTGGATCCTCGTCAAGTACTCTAATTAGAATTTGATACTTAAATAACGAGGGAAAAACATAACTACGTTTGTCTCTACATGATGTTATAAGGAACTGCTGTTAAAGACCATCATTGAGTACATACTAAAAATAAATACTTTAGGCAAGTTATATACTAGTTTATGAGCATTAAGATACCGGTTATGTCCCACACAGCGATGTTAATTGCCAGTGTAATGTGACAAGACATATAAATTAAAGGAATAATCCGGGAACCTTAGATGGCGGTACAATGAAATATACGATGAAACGTGAGTAGGTATTGGCGTCAAGTTTTTAGTCTCACTAATTTTAATGTTGATTACTAGGCGTAATTATGATAAAATTGTAATTTAGTAACAATGACTGATTATAAAAAGCGATGTTTGATTAGATTCCTGGTCCTGTAATACAATACCAATGTAATTTTAAATCAATATAGCACAGATCGTCAATCATTTTTATCTGTATGTTCTTGTTTGTAGATTTCAAAAATGATAAAGCTCAATTGAAGGTGCAGGAAAATTCAAATTTCATCAAGAAAAGGCGAATAAAAATTTTGCTGTTAATGTAACATATTAAAACATCAAAATGTAATTTTGTGTCTGGCGCTGGAGACCGGCTCTACATTACTCATCTTATAAACTCTTTATTGCACCTAATACAAAACAAAGTAAATGTATACAGTAGTATGCAAGTGAGGACTTATCTCTATTAGAGATCTCTTCCAGCCAACCCATCTTGATAGTATTGTGCTCCTACAGTGAGCAAGTTCGCTAGAGCTCATTCAGGAAGCGAGGTTTTGGATAATAGGGTGGTTGATAACTTTTTAAAAATAAATATTGCAAGATATAGTTAGTATGTTTAAAATCAATAGTTTTACAGATACAGTAGTATATTTGATATGTTGCAAGGCATCGACTAAAACGCACCATAAAAAATCTGCGGAACATATGACGTCACAGGTTGCTATATTACTAAAAATGTATGGGCATATTGACTAAATGAATAATAACTATGTAAATGTATCTATTTATTTATAGTTGCCATAATAATATTCGTTTCAATTAACATAAGCTATCTAATATCATTATAATAATAATACTTATTATTATTATAATTAAAAAAAAAAAAGATTGTCCATTTTTATAAATTTTAAAACTTTTAAGTTTGAATTGTTTTTATGGGTAACAGAAGCATATATTTTCCGAATTCGTGAGAAATAGCGCCACAATCAAACTTGCCAACATCCCTATACATCCTTAATTTTTTACAGGATGAACAATGCGGGAGAGTCTATTAGGCTACGAAAACCGCTTACCACCTGGCAAGTCCAAAGTACCAGCTTTGTTGTATAAAAAACTTTTCTTTATTTTATAATAGAATAAATTACGTTAGTAATTGTAGCTATCCATGTAACTTTGCAATTTATGATATGATTGCCATGAGAGTTACAGTTAAATCAGTAATGCCAATTTTATATCAGTTTATGCCTAAAATTAGGTATGAAGGGAAGTGTTGGTTTGTTTATCACGTTATGTGTGATGCAGTTTTCCTTGATATGTCAATGACTTATGACTACATTGTGCAGTAATATTCAATCAGTAGCAGCAGTTTTGCAAACGTCCTAGCTTAGCAATATATTATGTTAGCCATAACAATTCGTAATTTTCTTAATGTAGATAAGAATTTCTTTCTATGTATCAAAACATATTTGCGACAGTAATGAAGGCATTACGTAACAAGTCGTTACATTATTAAACATAAATGTATTATAGGTACAACCTAGATAATATTTCTGTTTATTAAAAAGAAAACTTTTCTGTTCGAGACGCGAGTCGAAGCATATTATCTTTCCCTAATACCTATAGGTTTAATTTTGCTTAGTTGTAATTTATTATGTATGTTATATAGTACAATATTTGTTTCTTTTATGTATTTATCGTTAAATTCTCATTGCTCTGTGGTAGGACTGCCGTGAGAGATTTCGTTTAGAAATACGCAGTAGCTTTGCTTAATATTTCCTCGAATTTATTTTTTTACTAAATAACAAATACATTATGAAAGCATCTTGAAGTTATTTTCTTAAAAAATTAATTGGAACATTAATAGGTTTACTATTTATAACGACAATTTTGAACATTATTAAAACAGTTGATTTGGTTACACAGATTAGCTTAGTTATATAATTAGAAACACGTGGAGTCATATTGTATCAAGATTTATACATGAACTTGACTGTGTGCGTGTGTATATCTTAAAAGACAAACCTATTATTACATAAAAATAATTAGCAACATTGCAAAATTATTTAATTTTTAGAGCCGCGTAATACCCCCGGGAGCCTATTACAATTACAAAACCATTTGTGTCTAGTTATACAGAGATTAAGAATTTCGTCTCAGAATTTAATTGAAAACAAGGCATGCTATCATTTAGTCAAATTATAACTGGAGACAGGATATTGATTGGAAATATGAGCGACTTTTTCAGAGCCACTGTACCACTTGATGTGTTGTCAATACCCTGGGGGCCTGCATGGAACCAAGATATTTTCAAAGTCTCAGGTAGAATAAAATCATGCGATATATCACGTCATTTTCCTGTATAAGGCTCAGCTCGACGCGTGAATCCGAAGCTTCATTAAAAACCAATTCCATTCCGAGACTCTTTATATTTATTTTTTAATTAACCTTGAACTTGCGTATCTAAATTGACAAGTAACTAACTCCGAAACCGATTTTTATGAAACTTCACATGGAGATAGGTCACATCCTGAGAAAGGACATGGACTAACTTTTAGCGCAATAACAGACTTTATATACTATTTATTCCGATAATTTTGGGACTTACCTTCTAATAAAAATGGGCGACTACTCAATGATTCATCACCCGCATAGTGTTTTTAGTGGCTTAATTCATTATTATTAGATAAACGTCTGAATTTCCAACATGAGGCCTGTTTATCATCAATAATTTTAGTTCGTAACTTTATAATACAGACCGTAACATCATAAAGACGCCGGGTTTATTACCGAAAATATTAATGGACCAGAAGTAATCAGAGTTCAATAAGGCCCCCGGCAACAGTTCTAGACGTCCTAAAACCTAGACTGGATTAGAATTGGTAGAATTCTTCGGAACAATAGCTTATTGTTGCGAGCGCCGGAGATGCAGTAAACATCGCACTGTTGGACGCAGATAATGTTTGATTGTTGGAATGGCTACCATGTGAAGTATTGTAGAAGAACAGGAGAACTTAATATTTGAAAAGAGTGACTACTCGAGTTAGTCTTCTCGGTAGTTGTGCAAATTCAGACATGGCGGACCGACAGACAGTATAAGACTTTACATTATATAAGGCAGACTTACAGATGGGATTTTTTAAGGTTCCGAAATAGCTTCTTTCTGAGAAGCCTACTTGAATAAAGACATTTTGTTTTTATTGATTTTTATCAAACCAATGATTTCGGTTCCTTTTGGAACGTTCAAATAAAATTTCTTGGAATTTCATGTTACAATTCATAACAGTTACTGGTTTACTGCGAATGGAATATCGCTTCTAAAATGTTAAGAGTATTTCACTGTCTTACGGCTGTAACACACAAAGAGAAACGAGGGACTTAGATATTGTAGACAGAAAATTATTTTCGTACCATGCTTGTACGTAATCCTTATCAGGCTAGGGTTGGCTGGAAGGACATCTCTTTTTTTATGTGTGTATTACAGGAAAAAAATTCGCCTGCCTGAACTGGGAGTCAAATTCGCGAAACGTAAATGGAATGGGTCAATCATAGGGTTTTTTTTGAATGACATTGTTTGAATTAAGGAAAGACTATGAAGGTTCACATTTAATTTAAAAAGTAACAATATTTTTTTCGGTGCAGAGCGATGAAATCTCATTACAAGAAGATGTGACTCCCACTAATTACTCCCACAATCAACAAGCTTTTGTATAAAAATTTTCCTTCCTGTATCGGTTTTAATGGACTAATTAGATGGCCACCTCCTTCCTGATCTACCACTGTTTGATTTTTTATGAGGCTTTGTAAAAATATATGAAAATTAATCCCTACGAATGACCCCTTCAGTCGTTATTATAAAAACAGCACGTTTTATTCCACATACAGCGGGTTTGTTGCCAGGCTCGGTCTATTTTGCACAATACTTAAATGAAATACAGATTTTGTCAACATGTGATTCAGTGCGATTAAATATGGAGGTATACATTAGATTATTAAATGTGGTATTTTGAGGATCCATATTTCATTTATTTATAATAAATGGAACCAACCGCATTGAGCCAGTTGCCATTACGGTCATGTCATTACAAACTCCTCATGTGTTTCTCATGTGGGAAGGCCTCTGACCAGCAGTATAGGCTGGTGATTAAATGGAACCGTAAAGATATCTAAACTAAATGAAAACAATGCTTCCAGTTGCTAACGGTTCCATTGTTTTATTGAGTAATGTATTTAGTACGTCTGTCAAGAGTTTAAAAATTTACTAGTACCAAATTCGCGAAATCAATTTTTCTCAATTACTTCTCTTTGTTTGCATGTTGGTATCAATGACTGTAATGTGAATTCAAGTGTGCGTGATTTTCAATAAACAATAAAATAATTGTATTGGGTTTCTTACTCGAATATATCATGTCGTAAGGACACGTGCTTCTTCACATTGACGAAATAACAATGTTTTATACAATACACATAAAAACTCGTCACATTCATGTAAAAGTCCATAAATTTGAATGACAATTATAAAATGGTGATTTGTTACAGAGATGAAATCCAATGGGACGGAAAAATATCAGTACAATGTTGTTGAACAAGCGAATAACTAATAACAGATACATTGAATAATTGGAAAACTTTTAATTGATTCTGTAAACTGTGTCGCGTCTCGCAACTCGCGACGGGAGCGAGCAGTCTTCTAACACACTATTTTCTTTTGCAGCGAATCCTTTCTGCAACTGCAGTGTGGAGGCAAAAAAGACTATACGCCTATGTATAAATAGGACGAATACATTGCGCCGGAAGGGCTCGTAGCGGCTGCTACGGCGTAGAGCGTAGATTTGTTTGTCAGCCGGTGAAATGCGAAAAACTATTTTTTGGTTGTCTAAATATTTCTGTGCCAGAAGACTACTTCTATTACTACTATATTTTTCTTGTTTGTAAAATGGTAATAATAATATGATTTTTTTTAAAATTTGTTTGTAATTAATTTTTAGACTTTGATTCTCAAAAAATGGTTTTTCTATGAGCATATCCAAACGACCGGCGTTCGTCAGAAACAAGGAAACTAGGTACTTACTGTATCTCTTCATGAGCGACTTCTTGTAAGCTTTCCCGGAGACAGCGTCGTCCCCGGGGCTGAACCGGCCGGCGGAGTCGTCCGATTCCGTGCCGGAGTCCCGGCCGGTGGCCAGGTAGTCTCTGGACTGGCGCAGCATCACCTGTGCCCTCACATAGTCCGCCGGGTCCACAAACGGGTGTCGCGCAAAATCACATACAGTTATTTCCTTTCGCACTGTTAGGTCCAAAGGCGCGTCGGTTTCCTCAGGTTTCGGGGACGGCGAGCGGCGCTCGTCAGGGTACAGCTTCCTGGCGGCCAGGGTCCGCGGCTCGTCAGCGCTGAGCGCGCGCCGGTCGGCGGCGGGAGAGCGCCGCGGCTCGGGGCCGGCGCTCGCCGCTCGTGCCACAGCCATCATATTTACCATTTATCTACACTCGCACCATTATCACCAGTTACAGTTATGTCATATAGCGTAACGAGTCGTGTTGTAATCGCTCGCCGCGTCCGCCGGCGTTCGCGTCGAATTGCGGACTGATGTCCCAGTTTCGGCGATGAGTTCCACTGACTTCGTGAGCTCGCTTCGGGCGCGCTCGGCGCCGCTCGGCACTTTCGTTTTCGTACCACGCGCGCGTGTGAGTGCGACGCACACTCGTGCGGCCGCCGCCACCCCTGTGTGCGCCTTGCCAGTGTGTGCGTACAGCTTTTTCCACTTTCGTCGCGGAGCTTTCCTTCATTTTCCGAGTTACCTAACAGGTTTTCACTGGCTTCTCGACTGGCTTGATTGATTTGACATTTGATTCGCTACCGGTTCTTGTTTACAATACATTTTAATTAAAGTTTTCAGTATTTGGTATTTGTGCTTAAAATGGAATGTGAGAGAGGAATTTTCTTTTATTAGTGACTTAATTACTTTTAAATCGCGATAGCCTAATGATCTAACTCTAAATTTTTTGCGAAACAAAACCAATATTTCGCCTCCACTTAGAGCAGTATCGCATAACTATTATCTAAAAACCGGAACGCGACAAAATCAAGTCACCGCTTTGCGTAACGAACCACGTAAACAATTTGTATGTTTTTTATCTAACGCTCGGGGCATTGACCGACTTTACAAATAAAGTTGCGCGCGCGCCGACCACGTGACACAGTGACTCGGCCAGCGCAAATTGGTCCCGCACGTCTCTCGGCCGTCTTGTTTGTTAGTCGGTGGCGGGGGCGTTTGGTACATTAGGGGGGGCCAAGAGGACTGGCGAGTTGTGAGGTACGCTCGCACGAATGTAGAACCAATGTCAATCGTTGTTGTTTGGGCCAAGTAGATAATTTCGGTACGGTATTTAGAGGCGGACGAGGAAGCGAGCGAGCCCGCCCGCTGCTGCGCGCGCGCCTTTTTATCGTGTTGTACACCACATAAATAAAGTTGACACACTTCCGCCATACTGCAATATAAATAAAATCTAGGCACGAAATGTTTCCCTATATATAATTATTAGTATTCAAATTTATGGTTCACATCCGGGTATTTCATTAAGGGTAAACTATGTCGAGCTTTATTATGTTTCATGTTTTGCATGTTTTCTTTATTGATCGCAATGGTATTGTTCTTTTTGTCAAAAATATTAGTGTCTCTTTAGTTAAAAAAACAGTGTTCATTATGAATTACTATGTAGGTAATGTGGTCTGAATTAATAACGTATAGTTTTATAATGAAAACACTATATTATTGTGTACTAGCTTACGCCCGCGGCTCCGCCCGCGTGAATGTCGGTCTCAATTCTCAAACTATATTCATACCAAATTTTGTGCTTTAGGCGTTCAGACGTAGCAAACAAACAATCAAACTCACTTTCGGATTTTAGATATATATTTATAATATGTATATTTCAGAGCACAAAAATTTAGATTCAATAATTACTTTCACCTTATTTTCACCGTATAGGTATATACCAAAACAAAAACTTCGCAATGACACTAAAACAAAAGCCGAATTACATGTGTAAAGTATATGTTATTGATTTTACTGAACAGAAGCGTTGACAGGAAAATATGTTGAATTCTAGATGCAACGCCCGTACACGGACCGTACCGCACACTTCTACGTATATAAAATTGTTTCTAACCGATTATAAAATCATGCTTTACCCTGTAACGCATAATTTGACTTATTCATATTTATTACTCAATCACCATAATCATTTTTTAAGCGTATTTGAACTAAATAGATATCACTAGAAATAATTATATTATGTGCTCACGAAGATAACGACAAACAAACGATAAGTTATATCGTTGCTTTTTTATCTTCATTGTGTAAATAAATAATTTGTTCAAATTGTCCTCTAACATGTCTACAAAGCTTTGATAAAACAGAAACTTAATTTTGCTATTATATATATATATAGCTATTATATTATATTTAAAATATTTTTTACTGCGATAGATAATAATGTGAACGGCATTTTTATGAAAAAGTTGCTTAAATATTTTTTTCCGAAGATGATTTTCATTTTTGTTTTTGGTAGAACATTAACTATTATATTATTGCTTCATAGAATATATGTTTCAATAATGACGTAAGTACTACTTGAAAGTAAAGTACCTAAGAGTTGTTTGTGTAGAATCTATATTGTAGTCACTACTTTATTTAATGCAATGAAATTGTAAGTTTCTAGTTAAAACCGACTCACGCGATCCTATTTGTGTATTTCAATAATAAATGCGGGGTGATAGCGTGGTCGTAGTGCGGTCAGTTCCATTCATGGAATAGTTGTTTTCTACAGATAAGCCCCTTCCTGAACCTTGCATCTCAGCACACTTGACATTGTGAAACGAATAAATCACGGTATCATCACCAGCCTATATACGTCCCGCTGCTGGGCACAGGCCTTCTTAGATGGGAGAAGCTCATGAGGACTTTGGGCCATAGCACCACCACGCTGCCCCAATTCGGGTTGGTGGGTTAAAGCGGTTGCAGGAACCGGGACCAACGGCTCAAGAAGCCTTCCTTCCGAAGAAGGCTGCCTTCCGAAGCCCGGAGGACCTCGAGATAACCTTTGATTGACCCATCCCAGGATCGACCATGGCGAAAGTTGCTTTGTTTCCGTAATCGAAACCAGAGCGTTCAAACCACTACGCCACTGAAAATGAAATGAAAATGAAAATGAAAATATCTTTATTCAACTAGGCCCCCAAGAAGCACTTTCGAATCGTCAACAAAAAAACCCTTATGTCTATCACATAAAAATAATATTAACTAACTAACAATTTCATAATGTTTGTCTCTCTGTCTTATCTGGATCTACGTAAGCTAAGAATGTTATGTCAGTCTGTCTATCGGTCTGTCTGTCGGTCCGTCTGTCCGTCAGTCAGTCTGTCTGTCTGTCCGTCAGTCAGTCTGTCTGTCAGTCTGCCTGAATTATTACAAAATCAAGGAAGCTTAGAGATGACCATTTCCACTAGCGGCACCTGTTCACAAGTATGACGCATGTGCCAGCCATCGCTCTGCTCAACCATATTATAGGGAACGGAGTGACCCGACTGAGCTCCTCAATCATGGTATAATTTCAAAAAATATTTTAAATATTTGCATGCTAATGAGTATATATGGCTGAATACGTAAATGAATGTATAACTAACAACGCAAACGGTGCCCTATTTATATACAAAAAAAAATCTTGCCGATCGAAAAGGTGCCTTTTCACGCCCATTGTTTTTTAATTATTGAGTTTTAGTCAGACAGCTTTTGTTTCTTTGAATTGTTTGCTGGGACTCATTGCGTGTGTGTGTAGTGTGTGACTGTGACACTATTATTAGGATATTGCGGTGATACTGCGCTGCCGCAATACAGTTTACAACTAGTGCGGAGGGTAGTTGTCATTGTTTCTGTTACTTAGCACATCTATGAGTGTGACCTGTTTTTATGATTATTGATAATACGAGTATTATGTAACAGCATCATTGTAAAATGACAAAATAAAGTTATTCTTATTAGTTCAGTTTAATTAAATACGATAAATTGAGATGCCTTTTATTTATCAAAACGGGAGTTCCAAAAATGTATGGCTCCCCGGCCAGGTCTATGTACACTATACTGATAAATAGGGAAAAGTATGCAGAACACTGTTCAATTGTCCATTTTCTATTTGTTTGCTTTGTACAAAATAGGATTTTTTATAAAAATGACTGCAACACATCCTAATATTACTCGTGGCGTCTATGTCACTTTGGTGAAGTTTAGTTGACTTCTATAACGCCCGCCATATTGCCCTAATGTATAACGGTGAAATCGACGAAAAATCAGAACTTTTGTACAAACAATTCAGGAGATTTTCCTGAGTTTTTGTGATTGTGTTCATAAGTATACCTGGCGGGATATGAAACATCTCTTTTTGTTTATGAATATGTATAGTATTATTTTCCAGTGAGGTAGCATCCTCCAGTCAGAAGACCACATCTACTTACCACTACTTTGTAATGTCGTGTCAGCGGTGAGTCGCTAGAGCACTCTGTGATAGCCGTTTGTTGGAGTCACTTGGATAGCTTTGTTGACGTCATAGCAGACACGTCCACTGGTGTCTGCTATTAACAACACAGGTGCCTAACACAGATTCCTTGACGTGGAAACAAAGTACTTCCCGAAGTTGCCGTATGAAGTGGCGAAACACTATAAAACTGCTATCTTTCTCAACGTGATCTACTTTCCTTGTATGATTTATTATTACTTGTTATATACTCAGAGTACCTACAAGTACTTATTAACTACATAAAGATTGATTCATATGTATTGCTTAATAGTTAAAGAAACAACATACAACTGAAAATGATTTTTATCCTGTTCACGATGAAGTTGGTTTTGTACTGGAGCAGTTCGATTGACGTAATGTGGATTGTCCTCTAATCAGAATCTAAGATGTTGCGCAGTGACATACTATGTACTGTGATAATATAAATATGGTTATCGGTGTGAGGGGTCACTGGGCGTATCGTATCGCAGATCGGCGGGCATCGAACCCGCTACCGTTGGTCATCCGGCTTATGTAACGGCAAAAAACAAGCTCAATTGTTCTATTATCATCAAATGATTTTTATAACAATAGTGACAAAAATTCCGACTGATAGGATGCGGTTAATAAAACTTGACCCGTGAGTTTAGGGAACCATAAAATAATAAAATATAACTTTTTCTTATTATTAACAGGCAAACATTTGACTAAAACCACATCAGATTTTAAGTGATAATATGGAGATATTACTCTAACTTTGAAGAAGGCCACATTGTAGCGTTCGGGATAAAGATGGGCAGGCCGAGAGCTCTACTCCTTAGCAGTTCGTATTATACAAGATTTGGCGAAATGTTTGGTGCGGATGGTTGATCCATAATATAAGAGTCATTCCAAGTCTGGTACCTCAATGGTAAAAAGGAGCAATAAAAATAGATATTTACTGAATTCTTTTAGAGAGCTCGGAAAGTGACACACACCAGCAAATAAGAAGCGTAAGAAATAGCTTAGTAATTCAGAGTATAAAATAGTGACGTAGCCGCCAGCCCTTTTTTTGACGATGAGGAGAAGCTCAACCGCCGACCCTCCAAGCCCCGGGGGGAGAAGAGGGGTGTGTGCTCTCACCTACCAAACTCCTCAGCGACACGCCTTCTTAACTGCTTCCTGACGACACCAAGGGATGACCCGAGGACATTTCACCGTTGTGTCGTCAAGACGGTTTGACCGCGGTCCGGTCCCTACTCGAAGTTTCGTTGCGGGGGGAGGAAAGGGTCAGAAGGACCAAAAAGTGTTGCAACCGGCTATGTCTGATGGATAGTCTATGATATAGATTGTTAAGTTTTAAGCTATTCTTTGCCTGACTGTTGCTATTTGATGCTCATTGTAGAATCATAAACGACCTAGCTGAAACTTTGACGATTGGCTGGTCGAGTGGCCTGTACCCCTTGCTATACGGGCTGCTCGATCAAGAGGTCCCGGGTTCGAATCCCGGTAGGGGCAAATGTTTGTATAATGAATACGAGCATTTTTTCACAAGTCATGGATGTTTATATGTTTATTTAGTATATTTCTAATATTTATATACATATTATTATCAATATTTATTTGTTATCTAGAATCCATAACACAAGCTCATAATGATGCTTACTTTGGGCTAGATAATAGGTGTGAGTGTGAGTGTATGAATATTATTATTATTATTATAAACATTAAGACATATTCTTAATGTTTATGATTTATCATCAGCAGCCTAGTATAGGCATACTAGGCATAGGCATAAATCATGAGCATAGGCATGCCTGTCCCCTCAGATTATGGATCTATTAAAATATCTCTCAATTTCACCTACTCTGACGCAATTGAATTGAAAACATTTTGAATGACAATCTCAACACTATAGATTACATAGCTGTTTATGGGAAGGATTCAGTTAAAATGAGCTAAAAGGAGGCAGGTACCTCATTTTTATTGCTTTAGTTAACAAAGACCAATGACATCTTCAGTCTTTCCACGACCACGATCGCTGCAAAGTAATCAATCGTCGAGTATGAAATATTAATGCGACATCCAATTAAACGAGAGTTAGATTCGGTAAAGTGCTTTTATTTTAAATTCTGTAATTGGATTTGAATATGCAATAATGCACGAGTTCCAATAAAAAAAAACCATTGAGATACCTCTTTGTCTTAAGCTCATGGGGCATTATTACCATCGCAACTACCGGTGTCTAGACAAACAGAACCTGTTCTTCTAGTGGCATCTGTTCGTTGAAAGTCCAAGGGTTAACTGTAAATTGGATGTGTGTTTAATATACTTAAATTGCGTCTGGACACTTATCTGCGCCTGCGGCTTCCGATTATTACTTCTGTTTTAATACCCAAAAAAGTAGGCATTTTTGGCGCTATATACAGCTGCAGATAATTTTGCCATTACACCTTTGTATTAAGCGTCATTAATAATAATAATCTTTATTTGCTTGAACATGGTATATACGATGCATTTAAACGCAAAAAACGAAGTTACTTCGAAATGTACAAAAATTAACACAACCATACAGTTTTGTTATATACGACAACGATGGCAAGCGTATGTCCCGCGTACGGTAACCTATTTACCTGTTTAGTTGTTACCGTAGCCTATAGACGCTCGTAGCACCTTGGGCACTACTCACGCGTTGTTACCGTAGGCTATAGTCGCTCGTAGCACCTTGGGCACTACTCACGCGTTGTTATCGTACCCTACAGACGCTCGTAGCACCTTGGGCACTACTCACGCGTTGTTACCGTAGGCTATAGTCGCTCGTAGCACCTTGGGCACTACTCTCGCGTTGTTATCGTACCATACAGATGCTCGTAGCACATTGGGAACTACTCACGCGTTGTTACCGTAGGCTATAGACGCTCGTAGCACCTTGGGCACTACTCACGCGTTGCTAACATAGCCTACAGACGCTCGTAGCACCTGGGGCACTACTCACGCGTTGTCACCGTAGCCTACAGACGCTCGTAGCACCTTGGGCACTACTCACGCGTTGTTACCGTAGCCTATCGACGCTCGTTGCACCTTGAGCACAACTCATGCGTTGCCTTTGTTGTAAAATCAAGAGAACGATTTATATTAGGTGCTTATGGTAATAAGAAGGTCGACTTTAGAATGATGAAGTTCGATATCCGAATATATTATATCCACAACTTCGTTAGAGTAATCTCTCCATCGAAGTTTTGGATAAATATTCAAAATACAACCGAAGCCATAAGAAATATTGTAGTCTGTCTGTGTGCGTGTGTATTAATATTAATCCGTAGATTCTAGAAACTGGAGACATTAGCAGCTTCCTGTAGCCGATGACTGCCATGTTGCTAAGAAAGTGTTTCTCTTGAATACAAAGTAAATAAAATGAACTGTCTCTCTTATTTATTAGAGGTCTATTTTGATACTCTCTATGAAAATGTATCCATATATTATAAATGCGAAAGTGAGTTTCTGTTTGTTTCACTTTCACGTCTAAACCACTGAACCGATTTAGATGAAATTTAGTGTGGAGGAGATACCTTGGAAATAACATAGGATACTTTTTGGAGCTATAAAGCTAGTAATATATATTACTAACTAAAGGTCGCCCGCGAATATTGAATTGCTTGGACAGCAGTTATTTTGGCAATTATTTTGGCGTAAGAGCAACGTAACAATTGCAATTCCATTCTCTATCAGATTTAGATAAAATATTAAATAATAATTAAATACGTTATTGTTTTAAAATTTCTTTTTACTGCACTCTTTCACGCCATAAGAAAGACAGACGCGACAAGAAAAAGCGACAGTTTTAGTATAAATTAGTTTAGTTTAAGGCCAGAGCATTCAAGTGTTTTTCTCTTTAGTGGCCTAAAAGAGCTGCTTGCGCGCCGCTTTTTTTTCAATTATAATATCACGTTTTAAACCATGGAATAATCAAGAAAGTCTGTTGAACTACAACATATATATATTTTTCCGACTAATCTTATTTATTTACTAGGTGGTAGGCCCGTATGTAGGGTCGCCTGGGTAGATACCACCGCCTTTCTTATTTCAGCCGTGAAACAGTTCGCTGTGTTTCGGATTGAAGGGAAAGGTAGCCAGTGTAATTACTGGGCATGGACGGCATTTCATCTTAGACTTCAGGATGACAACGCACCTGCAATAACATGCGATTTTCCCTTGTTATTGCAGGTGTCTATAGGCGGCGGTAACCGCTTACCATCAGGTGGGCCGTCAGCTTGTTTGTCAGCGTTATCCCACCGGAGGGCGATGACAATGGAAAAATTAATTGTGTCTAGAATCTGATGCTTGAAATAAAGAGTAATTGATTGTTTACCGTTGAAGCAAAAATTGCTTAGTTTCGAATATTATGGAATGAAAACTTGGCAGAACTCCTAAAGATATTAGGTTATATCAAAATAGATATCAGGAAAGGCTCTCGGGATCCGACAGTGATCAACGTAGGAGTTAACAGTTCAACACCGCTCGTACACTGGTAGTTGGATACGTCAGGTCCACACAGACGGAACAAATGTACAGCGATAAAAACTGTCTTCAAAACACTAAAAAGCCAAAAAAAATATAAATTTAAGTACCTACTTATCTAATATAAAGGTTTTAGCACTTTATACTTTCATGGTTATTAACATTTGAATTAGAATTATTTACGGGATATTTACCATGTAACTTTATAGTTGTGAGTTCCCGATATTTCGGCTACATGGTAAATATCCCGTAAATAATTCTAATTCAAATATAAAGGTTTTATTGAAGTTGGTGCTAGCCTTTCCAGAAACAATAGAAAATTAACTGCCACCTTCCCCCTTCCTACTCAGGAGCACTCGTGCCGGTCTTGGATTCAACAATCCAATGTCTCCACCTCAATATCACGCACAAAGAAGTTTAGTACCTCGTTACTTTGTCGTTTGTCTTTGTCCGGACATCAGGTCCTTCAAAAGAGGCCTGAAAAGGCACCTTACGGGACGGCAAGGTGGAGGCGGCTAGAACAGTGTGTTTCAAGCTGCACTAGCTGTCTTCGCATATGGACTCTTCTAAACGCTTCACATCAGGTGGGTTAAGTTATTTTCCGTGCTTTGATATTAAACCCCAGCTCCAGAACATGAATTTTATCGAGTTTAAATTAGATTAAATAATTTAATTGATTGTTTTGGTAGAGTTAAGAACAGAATAATCAACCAGTATTACTTCAATAATTTGTTGAAGGTTCTTATAAGAATACGTACTAAAAAAGGTGTCAATCAAGAGTATTTATTGATTGAACGAAATAGGAATTGTACGAACTGCCCGGAAATCTATTTTTTGAAGATAAATGACTATGAGGTAATGACTTTTTTTATTGCAATAAAAAAAATAGCAAAAAAATATTTTATGTTTTAGGGCAAACTTTATTGTTGTTTGGCCTAGAAATAGTATTTTAATTTTATGTCTGTATTTTTATGTCGAACGTATTTTCCGTATAAAATACAATCACATGTGTTAAGTGATTCCAGACTAATTCAGGCAATATGTCCGTGTGTCCCGGCCTACGGTCAAGGTCGCGGCCTGGGGAGATGAATACCCAAATTGTAACTTGACAGGGATGAGGGAACGGGATGAGGGAAGCTCACCTTTTTCCGCCGAACATATATAACACTTTTTTCCAGGAGAATCTAAACGAGGACTTTTTATAAATCAATAAGTACTGACTAACCTAAGCAGGAAAAGTTTGGTAATAAAGCGTGAAGTTAACATAAAATTACAGAAATTTATAAACGTTTGTAGATCACACTGACTGAATGATATACCAATGCACGAGACATTAAATTTGGAGGGTGTGCTTTTGTAAAGTGTAGGTATGCTGTAGCAAAGGGTTTTTCGAAATTGCACCCCTAAGAGAGAAAATGGGGGTTTTACCTCTTGGGGGGTAAACTTCTTATTCTCTGTGTAGATTGATTCGAAAATTGTTACAGATACTCTTCAATCAAAATTTTGAGACACGTAGTCTATCACAGTTTTTCCAAAACACTTCCCGATAAGAGCCACGCAGGGCAAAAGCTAGTATAATATGAACGATTATTGATTTCTGTGTTGAACTAAGTCCACGAATAGAATCTTCAAAGTCAATTGTTGTATGAAATGCGTTGTTACGAAAACATTCTATTTTTGTTGCTATAAAAATTTTAAAAATGAGGTTTCAGACTAATTAATTCATCAAAGCTGAAAGTTGAAATATAATTTCCGTTTATCTTTTAACGAGCAGCTGAAAACAATATATCATCAAATATATTTTGACTTTTCGTTTCAAAACAATTCTAAGAGCACATTGAAATTAAAGCACATTTAAAATTTCGTCATAATCAATTAAATCTTTTACTCGTGTATAATGTCTCCTATGTGTATTTAAATTAAATTCTTCATATTCTGTAGTATTTCGTATTTGTCTTTTACTTGAAGACAAATTCATGTTTACGATATTATTTCCTATTAATACCTGACCTGGCAATGTTTTTGTTTAAAAAGGTTTTTTTTCTTTAATAAGTGAAGTATACAACTTATAGTCTGCCTGATAATTAGCAAAATACTCTAAAATCGACCAGCAAATCATAGAAAAAACAATTTATCAAATAAGGTATGAAGTATTGGCGCTTCGGCGTCGAAATGTTATTTTTTTATATGCAAAGCACGACAAATGACTCAACACACCTGATGTTAAGCGGTAAGAAGAGTCCATATGCGAAGACAACTAGTGCAGTTTAGACACTGGTCTAGCCGCCTCTACCTTGGCGACCCAAAATGTGCTATCCACGCCTCACACATGTGTTGGCAAAGAATTCCAAGTTCTAGAAGTACGACAAAGAAATAAGGTAATAAATTTCTTTGTGCGTGATGTTGAGGTGGAGACAGTGAAATGGTACGTATATTTGTCGTATCAAGTATCGACTGAGACGTAAGTACTATGCAATTCCCAATTAAGAATTCAATTGGTGGCTTTTTTGCGTACATCACTACTGGATTACGGCGTAACGAGTGCCAACACTAGGATCGGCCATTTTGATATTGGTTTTGGGCCGACATGCACCTCGCTTTTAAGATTATTTTAACCAACTGTTCATCTCAGATAAAGAGGATGCCTATGAGAAATAGAGAAGAGTATTGTTTAATACAGTCCTGTATCTACATCCTGTAATTTAATACGACCACTCAAAGTAAAGACTAATAAAAAAGGCGAGTAAAATTAGCTTATCTGTTTAACAGCTAATGCGGGTAGGTTTCGCTAGATTCGTGCCTAGGTCACCGGCGCGGCGGGGGCCGGACGTGACGTCAGAGTAAACGCTATTCCGCGTCTAACTCCCAGGGGCCTATTCTCTAACTCGGAAAGGTTTAATCGATTACGGACACCAGTCACCAATTCATTTAGACCATTTCGTTAATCGATTGATATGTGTGTATATATTTCCTTTGTTACAATAAGTAAAGAATGGGGTTATGTGTTGTGTGCGAGTTTCCTTTGACATGCCTAAATTATTGGTCCTGATTTTATTTGGCCATACCACATAGATCTAAGCTCTTTACATACAATTACATGATATTTACAGGGTACACAGGGTAAGCAATAAAAAAATATTGTAGGCTAACCGATGTTTTTGCGCCAATAGTAGTTTGGCCTAACAATAAATCCTAATTTTAGGATCAGGAGTCAGCTTAGCTCAAAACTACCAGGTTCAATCGGTTCATCGTGCAGTCGTGTCGTTATGGGTGGTTTTTAGCGAGTACAGAAGTTTCACATAACCCAGCTGTGGCCTCTAGTCCAACAGAGTAGCTTTAAAAGCTTTTCAATGAACAAAAGATATCGTTCACAATTTCTCTAATTGATTGCTTGCTTGCATGATTGGCATGTTAAATACGGACATAGAAAAAGTCCACGGATAGGATAAGTGAAAATTGTGCGTAAAATTAGGCATATAGTTTGTATGCTGACGACAACTAGTGCTACAAAAAATGGGAGTACAATACTATTGCATTGGTTAGATTTTTTGGATTTGTCCAACCTGTAAAAAATCAGCTTCTCCAGTCAAGGACAATTACCCAACATCTCCAATTTTCATCATATGTTTTTTGTACAAAGCACGACATGATTGACTGTTGTATAATTATGTGATCAATTAAATGTGGCAACATTAATAATAAATAAGATGTCTGACTAAGTCCTGTGTGTTTTCTGTGCTCTATTTTAAGAAGTAATCAGACTAATCAGTGAATATAACTGTAATGTGTCATAAAACAATGAAGAGTTCAACCAAAAAGAGTTCATGTGCGAAAAAGTGCAACATGAAGACGCTATTCTAGTCGCCACCTTGCCGGCCTATATCGTCCTTGTGAACATTTGGTCCGATCGCTTAGTCATATCGATCGATGACGTGAACTTTTTTTACTTTTGGACTATGAGGTATATCGTTCCATTCTTATGATTCGACTGCTTAGTATACATATACCAATTTATTTGCAAATTATTATTAGATTATCAGTCATGGTTGTTATACATTAGATGTGACCAATAGGGAATGTATGCCACGTTTAAAGGAACCCATCTTATAGGAAGGATAATAGTACGACTAAGAAATGACTTACGGAACCATGATATTTTGTACTATTTTCGACAGCCAGAATTAAATCATCTTTTTTAATATTGGGTAATTTAAGTGTTAAGTTTAATACAACAAGAATTAATTATCTACTTTCAGAGTGCTGGTATCAATATTTTCGAGTACTCTTGAATGATCGTCGACTCCTCGTCTGAACCGACATTGACCCCCGGCGCGCCACTTGAGGTGTCTAAGGGCCTGTTTAATATTAAATACCGGTCGTAAACATTGGATGGGCGATTTTCGCTTCCTGAGTAGAGCACTAACTTTTACTTTTGTATGGTACGGGGCCTGGAGACAACACACATATAATACACATTCTATTTAGCCAAAGGTCATTGCGACGAAGATTTTTCATTCTTTATCACAAATCAAGGAAATCACTGGGAATTGTGGGTCCGTTGACATTTCGAGGGATTTTGGGCCGTCTCCCAACACGCTGGTCCAGTCTAGATCGGTGGCGGATAGGGAATGCAAATCTCGCGAGATTGGGACTCAAGCGAGATCCCGCGAGTTTATGAATAACAATACTGCGAGATCTCGCCAATTTCGAGATCTCGCCAATTTCGAGATCTCGCTAGATTGGTAGTTTTGTGTATTTTTTTGCAAATAATCACAATATTTGAATAAATAAGAAAAAAAATATAAGATAACATAAGATAAACATTTATTTTCACGAATTTTTCAATAGACTTTTATGTTTCGAACATTGTTTAACGTATTTGTCTATAATTTTTAATAAACTTATAAGTAGTAAACTTTGACGTACCTACGTATCAATCAAATAACATATGAAAGAAACAACCAATCTTCTTTTCTAATATCAAACAAAAATCTTTTATTGATAAAACAATTCTTTTATAACAAACAAAACAACGGGAAGTAAAAAAATGCAACTTTTATCTAAGTTGAGTTGACTATCAAAGCCCGATAAACCAGACACAATTAAATTTTAATTGTTATGTCATCTTAATTTGACGTCTGGGCATTGAAGGATTAACCTGAAATATTATTATCAATTAAATAACTCCGTCCGTGTCAAGCCGCGCTTCGAATAAGACGTTTTTATGCTCGAGTGTAATCTCGTTAAACTCGCGAGATTTCGCCCTTTTTTCGTCCGAGATCAATCTCGCTAAAAAAGGCCGAGATCTCGCGAAAACGAGATCTCGCGAGAACGAGATTGCATTCCCTAGTGGCGGAGGTCTATGTTTTAATACTTTAATCCAGTCCACCACTATCTGCAGATTAAGACCCTGGTGACGTACGTCAGTAATATAACGGCTTAGATAGAACACAAGCGGAAAATAACACTATTCTTAGGTATAATTAGTTTGGTATAGTTAATAACATTTAAAGAAGTTGATGTAAACAAACCTTCGATAAAACAGTTCGCTCGAGATAAAACTTGCTTAAGTATAATAAAATGCCATTATACCGAACGGCTATCAGTTCGTAGATTTTTACTTACACGCTAAATATTCCTTCAAGGAAAAATTCTCAAGCGAGCCACAGAAGCAACGGAACCCGTAATAAAGGGGAAAAATAAAATCAAAAAGATCTATCGATCCGGAGCTTAGATCATCAATCTCTCCGCGCTTCCTGCGGCGCCAATTATCTGCGAGTGCGAGCGGGACAGACTGCGTGCATGTCGTAATTGTTAGACGGAGACGCGTGTATTGTGAGAGGAACGAGATGCGCGCCGTACGACGACAGAGGTGTTGCAAATTGTGTGCGTTCGGAAACCGCTTGCAGTTTTATGCGTTAATATCTAACACGTACTTACTTATATTGGTATTTTATTTAATGTAATCGTCGGGCTTGGGATTTGTTTTATTATTAGTTTTTTTTATTTTAGGTTAAAATGTATTTTAATATGATAATAATGCTTATTTATGTGTTCCATATGAGTGGTTAAGTGTTTAATTAAAATATGCATTACTTAATTTTAAATACGATTACTTAAAAATGATTTTTTATTTACATTCAAAGAAATACATATTTACCCCAGAACACTTATCCTAGAATCCAGAAAAGAGTCAGTATTGTAGCCTAATGGAGCTTCATTGCATAGGTTCTGGGAAAAGCAGTTTTTCTTTTGAAAGTATATTATAATTTTTTAGGCTTCGTGTTAGGCTCAATCAAATTTATATATAAATTTCAATTTTTGTATGCTATTATCATTTATGACACTATTTATATTTATTTAAATGACTTATCTTTACAATTATAGAAAATTTTGGGAAAAGCCACGCAATTATTCGTGCACGTTTATCAGTAGTTATAAATAATAATTAAGATAGTTACATTTTAATCAGGAACCGTGGAGCGAATCCGAACGCGATGCAGTGCAAGTGCAGTCGACGTACGAATTCAAGGCTGCGCGCGCGCACGCACACACGCGCCGCGCATCCACGCACACGGCCCTCGCATTAGTTGTAATTGGCATCGATTAGCACAGGAAGACTGGTCTATGCATGTCTTTTTTTCATTTCTGCTATATTTTTAGACGTCGCTGGTCAACTATGTAGGGAGTACCATTCACTAGAATGTTTTATTTTTTCCATAAAAATATATTGGTTATTTTTCAACTATTCTATTCGTTTGTTTCTTTTTATATCCTGTAAAAAGATTTCTCAGTGTAATTCGGAACTATAACAAGGTGTTACTTATTACTTTATCAGAATTTTAATCTCAATGAATAACTTAAAGGCTTCTTGCAATGTTATGTTTGTGTATAATTTACACTTACAGTTGTATTCTTAAAAGTATTCATATATTACCGATAAAACAATAATATGAAACGTCAGTAATTCCAATTCCAATTGCGTCGGTAATTTCATTTGCCATTTTCTTTCCTAGCACCAGAGAGACAATCGTAAGTGTGTTAGCAGACCGTTTGTGGAACGTGAATGCGCAAGCGCAGGACAAACAGATAAATAAACAATGTCTGTCTGCCTGCAGTTACGTATCATATACATGTTAGTTTTACATTGATAATTAATACGCAATACATTGTTATATAATTTAATTTGTGAACTATCCACAGACAAGGCCCAATAGGGCCTCTATTGGATATTAATTCTTAAAAAAAAACCCAAAAAAAAAAGCTATAACTACTCGGAGTTGTTAATTTGCCATATTATTTCTTTCTTTGATAGCAACATAAATTTATTTCATGCATCCTCTGATAGTTTTGCACCTTATTAACGTACGTGAATTAAGCGGATATTTAAAGTAACATTATGGTCCATATTCGCTTTTGGTCAATAAGACCGTGAGGGCTAATTGCGTGTGTTGATTCATTTAGTAAAAACATTAGATTTACGATTAAGGGAAACGTTTAATAGATAATAATGTTATATATTTTTAGAGCGAATGAAGACGCTTTAATATAGCTGGGTATTAATAATAATAATAACTTTTTAATGAAATACAAAATTGTAATATCTTGATGCTTGTGGCTGTGTTTTTCATCAATTCCAAGTATCTACCATATATATAGTCAAAGTTCTATAATCATATTTAGTAAGTAAGTAAATATACATTATCTTATAAATATAAAAAAGGAAAACTAACTGACTGACGTACGATAATGCTCAGACCAAACCGCTGGGTCTAGAGATTCCAAATTTGGTAGACAGATTCCTTACGAGGTCTAAGGGTGCACTAAGAAAGAAATTTTCGAAATTCACCCCCTAAGGTAGAGAAACGGGGGCCCAAAGTTTTTATGGGAAAACAAGTTAAGTCAGACTATTTTATTGGAAACTTCACAGGAGTATTCTATCGATAAATAAGAAAACAAGTATTTCAGGTTTCTAAAAATTCAACCCTTTAAAGGGGGAAATTGGGTGACAATGTCTGTTAATTAACACGGGTATTTTTGTATGGTTTATCGGGTCGCTGATTTCGAAAACAACAAAGATTTTAAAATCTAACGTGGCGGACGTGAAATACCATCATGCCCCATAAGGGTCCCATCCTTTCATTTTGAGGTATGGCACGAGACTAGCGTTATCTGAATTTGTATTTGATGCCACATCGATCGTCGTCAATCAATTCAAAGTTTGTATGTAGAGACAAAAAGTATTAGCAAAAACTCCGATCCTTACTTTCACCAAAATTAAATGAAATTTAACAGTTTTGCTGGTTCTCAAAATGTATTTCGACTTTTGTTCGGATTGTTTTACGAAACTCCAAAAAACTTTCCACTTTAACTCCAAGATACATTTTAGTGACTATTTTATTGGGTTATTCCACTAAACTCCAAAAAACATTCCATGACGTGATCATCGTTAAGTAATCTTTTTACCGGCCATAGTACTTCCATCCTAGACAACAGTTTTAGGTTTTACATAATTCGTCTGCAAGGTTCCTCGTTCTGCTCTGAAACCTATCAATTTATGAGCAACTTCCGATTATATATATCTTTAGGAAAATCCCACTTTGTTTAATTTAAAATTATCCCGTATTTGACGCGAGCGAAGCCGGGGGCAAAAAATGTTTCATTAAGGAGTATTTATAAACGTTTACAATATTTACACAAAAAAACAAAGGTCAACAATTTAAATACTTTCTTGAAAACAAAATTGGCCATGCAGGTTCTGTGCCAACATTGGACTAACGAATTTAGATAAAAACAGCTGAACATTTTATCTAGTAGCAAAACCAGAGTAGTCCCCTTTTTTGGATGGAAAAGCTTCTAAACCAACCTGGCTTATGGAGACTCTCATATACCCTCCTTAACTACCTCACCGCATAGCGACGGGATTACACGTGGTGGCCTAACTGTATTTTATATACAGGTTTGACAGCTGACCGCGACTTCAATCGAAAAGTTGGGATTCGATGCAAACTTACTCCAGGTATAGAGTGGGAGTCATGAGCGGCCAACAAAGGGTGTTGACCATATTTATCGAGCTTTGAGCACATACTCCAGTGTGTTTGGACAGCGGCGTCCATTCGCTATCGTCAGCGACTGTAATCTTCTTGAGTGTTTATTTACACTATTTGTACAGTTTTCTTTTTACAAGGAAGTTGCATTGGCAGCTATCCAATTGAACTACCTCAACGTTTTGCACAGGAGGTTATGAGTGGTTTACAGCTAATACTCATACGTCAATTATATTTTAAGAATTGTCAATGTCAATAATTGGTATAGGCGAACGTCGAACTGAGCACTCCATAAAATTAAGGTGAGGTTTAAGTATCTGGCCGTAAAATGTAATTAAAAATCAGAAACATGTACTTAAACAAGTCTACTCCTTAAGAAGAAGCAGAATCATCATAAAATCAGCCGAGAGACGGGCCTCCTCCAAGGATCGTCAAGTCGATCAGTCCTGCGCTATCCGCATCAATTGGCTTCTCGCGACCTTCACGTGAAGGGGAGACCGGGAGACGCAGCGTTCGTAGGCCCTCCTACGAACGCTGCGTCTCCCGGTACGCGGATAAGATACCCTATGATGTAGAATGCCGCCACTCGAGGACCTTTTCGCCCCAACCTTGCAATGTGGCATACTACCACCACTTGAGGCTCGCAACTCCACCTGTCGCTCGAGTTTTCATTCCTAAGCGGCTGCACGGTAGTTTGTTTGTACTTTTTATACAAAACTACATTGGAATAAGCAAGTTTAAAATGTTTTTTATTAGTCTTATTGTTGAGTAAGATCAATTTTTGGCTTTTCAAACAAACCAAGAATCGCCAATATTTTTATATTATTAGACTTCGAAAAACCCTCTGGTAACTTTTTAAAGCAAGTTTAGTTCGTTCGTTTTAAATAATGTTTGTATGAAAAACCGTGCGGCGTAAATGCTCTAACGTCCTTTGCTTTTGACGTTCTCCGAAAGCTTTAAATTTAAGTGAAAAATACCGATACACTTAAAAAAAATCTTTTATTATATGCCTAGACACAGCACAGCGTGACCAAACTTTTAATAGCTTTTGTCATTTTCGTAATGTCTCAAATAGTTTAAAAAAATATCTACTAGCGTTGAGTAAATCTACCTCACGTAGCAGCATAGATGCGCAGGTATATCGTTGCGTGCGTGCGCGCATCGATTCGCGACAAAAACGGCGGCGCAAGCGGTAATAGGCGGCGGCAAAATTTTCACTCGCGAGAAAAATACTGAGAGTGAAAACTGTAAACAAACGGGTTGCATTATTGTACGGTCGGCAAAGCAGATGACTTGTAAATATAATAAATAAATAATTGTATTAAGCGTACTTCTACTGCATCTAGTATGTTAGTTGACGCTAATAGTAATAATTATACCTCATCATCACTAGCCTACACAGGCCTTCCTACATGGGTGAAACACATGAGGAGTTTGGGCCATAACACCACTACGCTGGCCCAATGCGGGTTGGTGGGTGAAAGCAGTCGCAGTAACAACCGGGACCAACGGCTTAACGTGCCTTCCGAAGTACAGAGGAGCTCGAGATTAGAAATTTTCATTTACCTATCTCGGGAACGACCATGCTAAAAGTTGCTTTGGTTTCGTAATCGAAACCAGAGCGTTCAAACCACTACATCACTGAGCTCCTCAAAGTACCTACTAGATAAATAACTTATCACATTCATTATTAATTTACTTTATGAACAACTAGTGACCGCCTGCGGCTCCGCGTGGATGTCGCTTATCGCGCCAAAAGCATGTCCTTTCTCAGGATGTTATTTTTGTCCATACCGAATTTAATCTAATTCAATGTAGTGATTTAGAAGTGAAACCGTAGCAGAAAGAGAGAGTTACGTCGGCATTTATAAATTTTCCTACCATATGATAAATTTAGTCAATCACAAGTTAAGTTTTTATCATCAATTAGTATTTAATTCCTTTTACAGACTATTTGCATTCGTTTCAGATTATGTCTCTGAATACTGGTCTAGATTGAAGAGGTTGCCGATTCGATGTCGTCGAGATTTGCATATCCTTTGCTTCTTTTACACAACGATTTAGACACTCAAGGCGTTCACACCTGTGTGAGGGCCTTGACTATCTCGTTCCTCGCGGTAAACCCTGCCGTTCCACTAAAAACCTCCTCCTTAACGTCCCACTTCATTCTACTTTTCTATACATATAGTGGCACCATCACTGTCTATGTTGTTCGTCTTTGGAGATCTCTTCCACATTCTCTGCGTGAATGTTCATCTCTGGACGTATTCAGAAGAAGGCTTTAAGAGCATTTCCTCACAACCTAAAGTTATTTATGTGTTAGTATGAATCCGCGTATTGTGTATTTATGTGTGATTTTTATTTATATTATTTACGTATGTATGCATTAATGTATGATACGTATTTATATTAATTATGTAAAACTTTTTCTTTTATGTCTTTTTTACACGTACTACCTCACCTACCTATCAATATCACTGTCTGAACTCAAAGATTTGCTGGTAGAAAACATAGTTTTGTGTTAAGCTCGTCTGTGTTCATCATGTTTTATATTGTAAATTTTGTTTTAAGTATGCAATAACGAATAAATAAATAAAAATGTATGCCACAAAAATGTTTACGGGAATTAAATATCACTTTCCTGGTAATGGAAAATATCTCATTAACTAAAGTGCAGTGTAAAAAGTCCCCGTATAACAAACATTACATGAGCATCACGTCTCATTATGAAGTCGACGTCTCTAACTAACACTAAGCAGCTCACACCTTCACATTCCTGAAGCGTTTTAAAAAACACGGCCGTTAAAATTAAAAATAGCTATTGTTATACATAATGCTATTCATTACGACCTAGTTATCCTATATTGCTGCAAAAATGATGTACAAGTGTTAATAAGGCGTATTTAATGGGTCATTTGCTTCTATTTATGTACTTCTTCGTCAAGATAAACATTTAAGATGCATTTCTACCCTTACTTAACAGAAAAGCACTTCTGTTGATATTATCTATGTCTTCCAAGCAAGCAACGGCATCTTCGAACGCAGGCTATGGAAGTATGAAACAAAAATATATTGTTATTTGACACATAACTTAGAAGGTTAATATTTTAGTTTTACATGCTTTCAAATTAACACAATCATTGTTATAAATAATTATAATTGGTGGTTGGTTGGTTCTGTGTGAATTTTAACTAAACTTTATTTCTACAACCTCATTTTACAAGGTGCAAAAAGAAAAATAATTATGTGACTGTTATGCTATCGGTACTTGTCGCTTTTTGTTCGGATCTCAGTCCATCAGCGAAACTGAAAGTGGAAACTGGTTCAATAATTATAACATTGTTTTGTTGGAAAAATGCGAGCGTGCGAACGGAGGGAAACCGCACGAGGAACAGGTGGGGTGCGCTATGAGACCCGCGGCTGACGTCACGCACAGCTACTGCACCGCAAAAAGCATTTGTATTGTAACTACATAAGGTCGATGCAAATGCCGGAGCGCAATGTTTGACGAGCGATATACGAATTCAAAAAGGATGGCTGTCAAATAATTTGTAATTCAGAGACGTGTATTCAATTTTCGACCTTAATGAACGTGATAAAATGCAGTGTTTTATGAAGCTCCTCCGAACATGCTGTGTAAAATTATCTATGGATTTTTTAAAAATCTATCTAAATTTAGATGACAGTTCTAAACAAATTCTTGCTATCTTTTTCCTAATACATATTGTAAGAAAGAGATAAACTGTACTTTTTGGATTTGGAATGTAAGTATCTTCGAAATTAGGCCTAGTTGCTGATTCGAAATCATGGGGCATTTACTTGCTTTTTAACATGAGCCCCACAAGCTCGTCGTTCAGAGGATTGGAAAATATCGACTCTAGTAGTCTAATATAAGAATACCCTAATAATATAACCTAAAAGTAAAAGTTTAAGAAAAATGATTAAAAAATACTGAGAAAATGAAACTATCAAAACCACAAGGATAGCTTCGCTTGGCAGCAGACTGCGTCTAGTCGAGCGAGTGGGTAGCCTCATAGAAAATTGATAACTTACAAAAAACCGGCCAAAAGTGTCACTTACAAAGGGGTTAAGGGTTCTCTATCAGTTTTTGTTCCACTGGGCATGAAGTTCATTTTATCTTAGGCCTCACACGTGATTTTTCCTTGTTATATCAGTCAAATCGCTATACTTATAATTTTCCGTATGAGCCTACTCTCGTACCACCTTGGGCACTACTCACGTGTTGTCACCGTAGCCTACAGACGCTCGTAGCACCTTGGGCACTACTCACGCGTCAACTCACGCGTCAACTCACGCGTTGTCACCGTAGCTTACTGACGTTCGTAGCACCTTGGGCACTACTCACGTGTCATCATCGTAGCCTATAGACGCTCGTAGCACCTTGGGCACTACTCACGCGTTGTCCCCGTAGCTTATAGACGCTCGTAGCACCTTGGACACTACTCACGCGTTGTCACCGTAGCCTATAGACGCTCGTAGCACCTTGGACACTACTCACGCGTTGTCACCGTAGCCTATAGACGCTCGTAGCACAGTTGACAGCAGAGACGAGTACCCTTGCGCCCAAAAAAAACGATTTCTCAACGAGTTCTGCCGTGCTATTCTGTAACAAAACTCGCATCTCACTTCGCAAGTCACTTCGAATTCATCTGTCAAAATGTATGAAAATTTGCTCTATTTGACAGTTGAATTCGAAGTGACTTGCGAAGTGAGGTACGACATTCGTTACAGAATCAACGCACTGGTCATCTTACTCACCGCAGGAAAAATAAGTAGAAACGAGTACAAAGAAGTGTTATTTAAATACTATCTTCTGTAAGGCTCAAGAATTCAGTGGCAAATACCTGTTGTCTATTAATGTACACTCGGAGAATAAAAAGGTTCGTCACATTAAAGTCAGTTTTTGTATGCACCAGTCAATCAATCAATATACCAAATGACAGAGCAAGAAACAATGCTGCTAAAATTATAATAAATTAGACGTTCATTGACTAAGCCTTTTGCTGTTCCGCGTCAACTATTTTTAAGCTCAGACGAAAATAGAGGGGCGTTATAAGTTTGACGTGTCTGTCTGTGTATCTGTGTGTCTGTCTGTGTCATCGTAGGTCCTAAACGAATGGAGCAATTTTGATTAGGTTTTTTATTTGAAAGCTGACGTGATCAGAATAGATTTTAGCTATAATTTATAAAGATTAGTTTAGGCGTTTGATGACTATCAGCTCATTTCCTACTTGACAAAAGGGTTTTACTAACTTTTACAAATCCTATTGATGTTAATTTTGGTTACTTGTTACTTCGGTTGTTTTTTCAAGACACGCTGACCTTGAGCTGATCTTGTACCATCAGACAGTCTGCGGTATGCTTAATTCTTAAGAAACTTAGAGCAGATATAGCGTGTTTGGGCTCATAAGAATAGTCTCAATGAGATGATGTTAGATAGATCATTAATGACGCCGGGGGCTACTTAAATTTTCAAAATGTTATTATTACCAAAAATACATGACAACAGTGACGGCATTGACTGATACTGATTCTGAGGATACTGATATAATGAAATGTCAATTGTTTATTCCCCTATGACAGTAAACAAAAAAGAAGGAGAAATATAGCATCCAAAGCATAATTTTTGGCATCAGTTAGTTCATTGTGACAGATTCAAAAGGTAATATGTGCTTGCGGCACGTTAAACGACTCAATTTGAAAACTAACGTACCTTTTTCTTCTCCGACTGTACCTTACCTCTATGATTTTTTACAATACCAATGATATTAAATGTTTAACATTAAGACAGATTCATAGACCGTCGAACAGAAAGGCAATTTTTTACACAACTAGATGACCAACAAGCTGACGGTTCATCTGGTGGTAAGTAGCTACCGTCGCCTAAAGACACCTAGAGTAACAAGGAAACAATCATCCGGTGTTTCAGGTGCGTTTTTATCCTGAAGTCTAAGATGAACCGCCTTCCGTGCCCAGTAATTACGGATTTGTATTTTCGTTTTGACTGCGGATCTCTGAAAGGATCCGGCTGCTGTCTGCTGGTACAAGGGCGTCCGTGGTCCTCAGGGCCCTCCCACTCTCGACAAGTATAAAGACTTAGAATAATTAACTAAGAGAATACATTGGCTCGTTGAATCCCTAGCTTCATCGGAGCATCTACGTCATAAATTATATGATTATGTGTCTGTCTACCAACAGGGATTTGTTTAAAAGATATAAGAGAAAACTATTGAGAGGGTTAGGTATCACTACTTCTTTATACTAATTAAATATTACACACTTATTTAATCCTAAATGGTTATTTAATGTAATCACAAAAAAGGTTTAATCTTAACCACTGCTAGCTAACCACAGATCTATTACATGACAAGTTGGCCACACTAGAATGGCGGGGGTGCGTTCCAATACACAACAGAGATGAAGGGATGGTGGTATTTATATAGTAAACATTACTCGTGTTCATTTAGTGTCGTGATCCTGCAGTAGTGATAGCGAGAGCGCTTCGAGGAGTCGTTATGTTGGGAGCAGGAGTTGTTTCCAATGCTGTGAGCACAATGCTGTCAATAAAAGACATTTTTTTTTTATACAAAGCACGACAAATGACTCAACACTAGCTGATGTGAAGCGGTAAGAAGAGACCATATGCGAAGACAGCTAGTGCAGTTCAGACACTGCTCTAGCCGCCTCCACCTTGCCGGCCCGAAAGGTGCTTTTTCACGCCTCTTTTGAAGAACCCCATGTTATAAGAAGGAGGGAACACATGTGCTGGCAAAGAATTAGAGGGTGGGCAACGTGAGAATAGTAAGTATCTAGTTGGATGCGCTATGGCTACGGTAACCGCTTAACACCAGGCGGGCCGTGTGCTTATTACAAAAAGATACCTACAATATCATAAGAAGACAAATAAATAAGTAAAGCAAAATGATAGCTTTGCTTATGATGTATTTTCAATTTCTTAGTCTAAGAAAGTAATCGTTTCTTTATCTAATATATGTGGGATATTGTATATTCCTCTGCAGGATTTTTTTCTTTACTAACTCTTTGATAAAAGAGTGCCGCAACGAAAAAATGAAATGCTGTTACTTCGAGGTTTTATTCAAAAAGGATATGATCAGGTGTTTTAAACCTTTTTGCAGGAAAATTCAGTCTATTTTCAAATATTGGCGTAGGTAAATAATTCTCCCGCCTGTTTTATTAGACTTTAAACTTTTTATGAAAATGTTTATCCATTTTACGCACAATTCGCTCTACTATATTAGAAAGACATAAAAATAAATTCTTAACTACGTACCTTAGTGTCTGGGAACGATTCACCGATTCGTATAATAAGATGCAAATCGGTGAATCGATATAAGTAGTGTGCGTCGTAACATAATACATAATACAAGTCTAGGTACCTACTTTGTTTGGAGTTGATGGGCGAGAGTGAATATTATTATTTATTAGGCAACTATCCCTTTAATCCCAGAAGGTTCTGTTATAAAATTAATTTTGTCTAACAAAATAAAGGGTCCGATGGAAGCTGTAAAGCAATATCCTTTCTCTGTTTGTTTTACTTCTATCCAAGTTATCTTGAAGGAAACCTTCAGGGATAAACTGAAATTCAATTACGGCTTTTATTGACAAAGTGAAACATACCTACTTATTAACTAGCAGTCTGTAGGCATAATGTTACTTTGGAGAAGTCATTCGTTGACTGTTACCATGCGAAAGTAACTTTGTCTGTCTGTTACATTTCAACTCCTAAGCCGCTGAATCGATTTAGATGAAATCTGGCATAACGATAGATTATCTTCTAAGAAAGAAAGTAGGCTACAAAATCTTCTACTACTTACACTGTTTTCAAATCTGCAGAATTGGTCAAGAAGTTTGACGGGACTTATAAACCAAGTGTTTGACTTAAAAACACAAATTTTCCCCAAAATGTCTTAGTTTTAGTCAAGATGGGAATCAAACCGCGAAGCTCAACTATGTCTGTGTATTGATGTTGCGGTCTATTCGCAAAAATCGTATTTTGGCTAAGATTCTAACGAGAATAGGATTATCACTAGGTGGTAGGCCCGTATGTAGGGTCGTCTGGGTAGGTACCACCGCCTTTCTTATTTCAACCGTGAAACAGTTCGCTGTGTTTCGGATTGAAGGGAAAGGTAGCCAGTGTAATTACTGGGTATGGACGGCATTTCATCTTAGGCTTCAGGATGACAACGCACCTGCAATATCAAGTAATTTTTTCTTGTTATTGCAGGTGTCTATAGGCGGCGGCAACCGCATACCATCAGGTAGGCCGTCAGCTTGTTTGTCATCTACTTGTATATAAAAAAAGATGCTTAAAGCTTAAACTAAAAGTATTGATAGTAATTTGTATTAAAATATCAGAAATGCAGGGTGAAAAGGGAAGCTCTCGAAAATGAAGGCACAGCAGAGCCGGTCATCCTAAGCACCCTTTGTTAAAAAAAAATTGAAATCGCGAAATAAAACCAGCTGCACCACAGAAATTACCTACAATTTGTATGAAACTGTTTTTTTGGGAATCGCATTTTTTTTAACAAGTCATGTTTAGGGTCACTGCCTTCTGCCTTCATTTTTGAGTGCCCCCTTACACCCTGTATTTCTAATATTTAAATACAAATCATCATCAATATTTCTACGTTATCTTATAACCATAACAAAAGCCATTGATGATACTTAATTAATTTGGGGTAGATAACGGTGATGTGATCTTTAAGAATTTTACTATTGTAACAATTACAATTTTCTTTCTTTTTTTGTAACTAGCGACCCGCCCCGGCTTTGCACGGGTATTATACACATAAACCTTCCTTAAGAATCACTCTATCTATTGAAAAAAACCGCATCAACATCCGTTGCGTAGTTTTAAAGATCTAAGCATACATAGGGACAGACAGACGGCGGATAGCGACTTTGTTTTATACTATGTAGTGATTGTTACAATAAAGTAGGCGTTTAAATGCATCAAAAACATTAAAATGTAATTTTACTATTATTATTATGACTTCGGGAATACGGACGCAGCAGCATTATACCACTCTTTGTCTATGCACAAGAATAGAAACCATGAATATCACTTGTTTCTTATCTTCAAGATATAATCATTGAGTAGGTTAGAATGTTGCTTATAGAAAGTTCAGTTTTATTTATCTAAAACCTAGGACTTTAGTCAAGAAACTGATTTTCGAACTGTACTACGACATATTATAAATTATTTCATCGGCGTTATACCTCGAGGCGGCAAGTTGTGGCTGACAAGACTGTGCCTACCAAGCTCCTGTCTAGCTTGTCTAGCCTGCCTAATTAGGTCTAGATTTTAGGTAGGCTGGGATATACCTATTGAGGCATCTTCAAGGATTATCTACTTGTTATCTAAATTGAATATTGTTTTATAAAGTCTTATATTTTTTTTTATACAAACATCAGCAAATGACTCAACACAACTGATGTGAAGCGGTAAGAAGAGTCCATATGCGGAGACAGCTAGTGCAGTTTGTACACTGTTCTAGCCGCCTCCACCTTGCCGGCCCTTAAGATGCCCTTTTACGCCACTTTTGAAGGAACCCATGTTATAGGAAGGAGGAAACACGATGTTATAGCACCTCTTACCTCTTTATAAGTTTACTGGCAAATTTTTTAAAGTAATATCAATTCAAATTCAAATATTGGCGCTTGATTCGGTTTGCCCCTTAAAAAATCATTCTTTGCTGACCGTGAGTGTCTCGCTCTCGACGCCTGCCGTTAGCATGGGCGATATTATATTATTTTATTATCGATTTTACGATATTATATTATTTTATTATCGACGTTTACCGGTACTTATTTATTGGGCCTATATACACCCCCCTACGTTACAGTATGCTAATTTTTAAGGGATACGGCGCTATATGATATTCAACAGGATTTTTATTTCAGTCAAATTCAGCATTCATTTCAAATGGTCAGGATAGCCCGCAGAAGGCGTACGGGCCGAAGGAGGAGGCTCTTCGATATCTGATGTTCTTTCGGGATATTCCTAACCCGGCGGCTACGCGGACAACTACCAAGTTTAATTTACCGGCGCAATTAATAATAATTTAATATACAACCATAATTGAAGTTACAAAGTTATGCAAATAGACGTTAAATTTACTATTATTATGGATAAAAATATTAATATGTATATTAGAATAATTGTAATTAAACAAAATTAATGTGACGAAAAGTATTGGCTAGGGATTCCTTACATAACAAACTCGTCCTCTCTTCTACTTTTACTATGCCCGACAGGTCCATAATGATTTATATAATTATTATATTTTTTCCAACTGTCTGTTACTTTATGGTATGCAATAAAGATTGAAATTGAAGTTCCCTTTTCGCGTCGCCAGGCATCGAGGTAGGAAGAACTGATGGTTTTTAGTGAGTATGCCAGTCGGTGAGTCTGACTTAACCCAGCTTGCCTTTATCACAGCTGGGTAGCTGTAAAGTAAAAGCTTATCCAATAAGCATGTATACCAATTTTTTAAAGAACGAATTAATACTAGTGGTCGCTCGCGTCGAGTCGTTTTAGCAGATTTGACAGCACAACTGGAGGTGCTCCTACAATCAACAGACTCTGAATTGAACGGAAAACTTGACTTTCAATTAGTCTTTGAAAAATTATCTTTCTCCAAGTTTCCCCCAGTGTTTGATAATTGCGCGTAGTTTTCCTCTGTCCGGTGCGAAAGGGAAACGCCGTAATGATATTGTGCAGCGAACGGTTTCAAGTTTACTAGTGCAAGTGTAGCCACGGCGCCTGCGCAAAGGCACGCGCCCGGTGCGGACGACCGGATGAGTCCGAAGATAAGTGTGAGAAAACTTTGCTTTCTTGCACGTGTTTCTAGTAAAGGAGCTATAAGTCTATTTATAAGGTTCAACATATTATGTCCTAAAAATAATGAAACATAAAATAATTATTAAAACTGTCATTACGTCTAAGTTCACTACAACTTGCAATTTTTCTTCGTATTGTGCCAGAATTTTAGTATAAGAACCCAATTGGGCACAGGAATCGATTGTCATACTGTTTTAAATTGTTGTTCTCATCTAGAAAAAGATTTCCAATTTGATATTTCGAAAGTAGTGTTTAATTTCAGACCATAAGTAATGTAAATTTTAGGAAGCAATCCCCTACACGCTTTATAATTCTATAAGGTTTAATCCAAACCGTCTAAATTCAAGTTGTTTGACAGTTCAAATTTTTTACTTTATTTTAACAAGTTTACAATTAGATCTATAGTGTTCCTTCATAAGCAGGATGTTTATATAAAAAAATATTCCCTTGACAATTTTATACAGTTATCGTAAGATACGTCGTTAGACTATCACCCAGTTAGTGTCCCACAATATGATGTCAAGTTTCCCTCGCCTATTCGCTCACACAGAATGCACTTTCTTCCTACCGCTCCCACACAGGCGCACTGTACTTGTACAGACAGCACAGGGTTGTGGTTGTGTGCGTCACGTGCACACACAGGAAGACTTCTAGTAAACGAAAGTTTGTGAATGGAGCTCCATTGGATTTATTACGCGGTTATAAAATTCTTGGAAAGCTAACGCGGATTCGTGTGTGACACGAAAGTTGCGTTCGAGATAATTATTGGTCTGTAATTAGTATTTGGTTTGTTGTGTCTCGATATCAATTTCGCGCACCTTACTTACTGCTATGATAACAGTTTGTTTGTTTTCTGATGAAATCCTTAGTGTCTTTCAGTGTTGCAATATAAAAAAAATACGCACAGCTTAGCTACCTGAAGTTTAAGTTCTAGATATTTAGTACAAAATTAATAGAATTTTAAATGGGTTGTATTTAACTGAACCTCGTACTAACCTTACCTAACTCTTAAAAATACTAAGTGAGTCTCTAAAAATCTTTATGCCCATTTTATAATTTCCATTGCCCACTTAGTACCTGAGAATACCCATAAAAAGGGCGGGCTCGTAAGGGTCACAAAGTTAGTAATATTTCCCATTGTTTCAATGCTAAATTGACGTTTTGTTAATAAACATAATGATCATATTCGTCTAGCACAAGTTGTTAATCCTACTAAAACCACAAGTAAACTATTGCATTTGAAAGCCGCCATCGTCCTTGCGGACCATTCCCACGGCCCGCTCTCTGAGGTCTTGAGTTATGGTTAGCTTACGCCGCATCTGATAGCTACACCCGGTTTGCTGTAAGCTTGTTTACCTGCAGTTACGCACTTAAGGTTGCCCACACACGACAGAAGAATCACTGCGCGCACGTCCTACATAAATCAGTACACTACTGACAAAAGATCATGTCCTGAAGCCGATTCAGCGAGCATTCACCATCCGGGTGACTGTTGGGGCACTGAAGAGAGACTTGGTATAACCCAATGAATTTATTTTAAGATAACCCAATGAATTATTTTTTGTCTCTCTCTTTTTGTGTTAGTAGAAATATTTCCAAACTATTCTATTTTACCACTCAAACAAGCATCAAATTACCTGAACGTCTGTGAGGTAAAATATAAAATGGGGTTTCCCAAAACATGTTCAAAATTAATTTTGGTCCAAAACTTCGGAGAACATGCACTGATTGGACTGCTAACATATTTGATATGTAAAGGTCATTACAACTAACATAGCTTTTAGAGTCAACTCTTACAAATAATAGTGTTTGATATGTATTCAATGCTGCAGAAGCAACCTAAAGAATAGGTGTAATTTGTTACTAAGTAGCTCATGTGGGTATCAATCAGAAAATAATAAAAAAATAACCTTTTGTTAAGAATAAAAGTACGAAATTAAAACAAACTAACAAATAATAAACAGCACCTAAATCTTGCGAAACAGGAAGTGTACCAATAAGGCTGGTCGCATTAACTCGCTGAATTGCGAGGCTTAGTTAAAAAATAGTTAATATTATTATTCACGTGCAGACTAGTCTTGGATAATAGGCCGCGTACACTTGCTTAACAACTGCTAAGATCAGTGACAAAAGTCGCGGCCAATCATTGGTCAATAAATGGTATCACGTGAATGGACAGCCTTAATTACTTCAAGGAGTGTTCTTTGCAAGAAATTATCAAAGATCGGAATAAACAGGATATATTTTTCTTATCTACCTAAACATAAATTTAAATTCTGAATCGAAAACGTCATATCTAATTATATGTATATCATTATCGGGTATTAGTTTTATTTTTACGTTGAAACTCAGCAGTGGAAAAACTAAATAATATTGTTTTAATATAGATATAATTGATAGGACGACGTTTTCGATGTAAGGATAAGATTTTTAAAACAATAATTTGTTGTCAATCTATTAAAAAATCAATAAATATGTCATTCGTAAAATCTTATTGAATTCCTGAATAAGAACGTTCTCCACACCCTCATATTTTAAAATAACTAAATTTTAATGGAAATCAAATAAATCAAAAAATATAACACTCTCGTATGGCATTGTATATTTAAGGGATGCAATTTGTCGGCGCTGGCATCGGTTCTCTTTTGTTTTTTGAGTTAAAATTTTAATATAAATGAAAATTTTGTACCGGTAAAGTTCGTAAAGTACTTTTTTTACCTATTCTTTATTTTATTTTGACATTATTATAAATGTTTGAAAATATCTACGTATACTTAGAATTTTCCTCAGTATTTGTTTATTTTTATCAAATAACTTAAAAGATTTGGTTTGCAAAATTCTGCATAACATTTTAACTTTTTAAGACTTATTTTGTGTGTACTGACGACAGTGCATTAAGTGTCACCCCTACGCAAGGTAGAACTTGTAGTGACTTGGAGAATAAATGAATTATAAATTTTCCATAAAATTATAAAAAATAGAATGCGATTGAATTTTTTCATATTAATTTTTATTCTTAATAAATCATTCCCCTGACCTTTTTAGCCAAAATCTGACTCATTTTATCACTTCCGATTTCTGACGTCATCTATCAACAAACATTTTTTAAAACAAGAATTAAGATAAAAATGTATTTTTAAATGCTTAACAAATTTAATAAACGTGTTTATATTGATTTTGTAATTAATATACAACAAAGATAGTACAATTGACATATATGCGAGTTTCACACATGATAACTAATGTAAATGATCATTAATAACGACAACAAGTTAAAAAATATTGTGACGATGCCGATCGCAGGTCATTAAAATTTTATTAAAATAAATATTCAGTGTGATGAGGAATAAATAACTAAGTTAGGTAAGTAATTATGTTTTTTAAATCATAAAACAATTAATCAAATCGTCAATGTTGCATTAATTGAGTATATTTGAGTTACCTGAATTTCCTTGGATACCGCCTCGTATTGTATTAATGTTTGGAACTTACCTGGAAAAATAAAATTAATATTATTATAATGTAATCTCCTTTAATGATTATGTTGTATTTTATTGCAAACTATGATGTTTCAATAATATTACTAAAGCATTAAAAACTTTAAACTTTATTTCAATAGTTATAAAATTAACTTAGTTTTCGTTAAATTTTCTGTGTTATTTTTGGTTAATTGTGGAGAGTTTATGAGTACCTATAGGAGGAACATATCAGCATCTGTCGCACGGCCCGTGTACAAAATCTCTCTTCTCCACTTATTGGGAGGCAAAATGAGTTCTATCTCTTTCTTCCTATTGGACAAATAAAGAGACAAACTTCTGTCCACTACCCAGGGAGTTTGTCATGCTACAGGGGAAGAAGTGTTTATCACTCATGCTTGTATGAAGGGAAAAACAGAGAGATTAGAAGATAAATAGTCCTTGATAACTCAGTCATTTTGATTTTGATTTTGAAGAAAAAAAAAAATCATTGCAGTTTTTAACTTTTTTATTACGACAGAGTCTCAGATATATCAATTTGTTTAAGGTGTGGTTATAAGTTGTCAAAAAACGGTCCGCAAAAACGACTTTTGAAATTTTTTTTTTGTATTAAAAAAAAATTATGTGGAACAGTGACGTAAACTGTACTAGTAGCCACCGAATATGTTTCGGCAAATGGGCAGTAATATATAAATTATATATTACAATATATCATTTATATATTTCTTTTCTTATATTACAATGATATATTTCTATATATAATAAATATATAGAAATATATCATTGTTATTTATTAGTTTACACACGTTGGCATATAAAAAGTTTTTACATTTAATGTGAGCAAACTAATAGTATACAAATGTTTTTAATGCATTTTATAAAACAATTTTAAGAATTCCTTAAAAAAATTCTGAGCCACATAAGTTTGACACCGTAAAGAAAAATATACTTTGCAAAGTATTCTTATTATTCATCTAAAATTGAAACATTATTTCTGTGCATACATTTTATATAAGAAAAAAAATATATGTTGTTTTCTGTCGAAGAAAGAGTTTTCTATACGTTATATTCATCTGTATAATAGCATACATCTCGCAGGTGACTAATTAAGGAACATCGCGTGACCAACAGTGAAAACTGCATTTCTTCAACGACAGAGACAGGAGATATGTTATTAATTTTAAGAGTAACAGAGAAGGATAGGTATCATGCGACTACTGTAGATGCTTTTCTCGTAAAAACTGCGCATGAGTGCGATTTTTAGTTGACATAATCATGTAAGCGATCGGAGGAGGGTGCGCGAAAGTGGATTGTCTTAAGACTGCTTTGTTCCCACGCTTCTCAGGCGGGGTAATCCAGGGGGGATTAGGCGATAATTTTTATTTTCTTTATTGGCACATAAAACAGAATAAAGTCATATTTCGTGGCTCTTATTACGAAGGTGACAAGGATTATGAAATGTGAAAAGTGACATAATATTGCCTGTGACTGTCAAAAAATAAACTTTATTCGGTAAAAATTTTCATTAATATTAAAGATAAAGTTTGTATGTTGGAGGGCATCTCTGAAATAATCATCCAAATAAAAAACAATTTCATTGATATTTCAAATATACCTTTAGGATAGTAAAATACTCATCCACGCGGGCGTAGCCGAGGGCAAAAATAGTGTTTAATGTATTATGTTCCGTACCAATACATATTAAGTATCTTATTTCTTCAGAACCTACTTCAACGGTAATAATAATAATAATATTCATACACTCACACCTATTATCTAGCCCAAAGTAAGCATCATTAAGAGCTTGTGTTATGGCTACTAGATAACGGATAAATAATGATAATAATATGTATATAAATATTAGAAATATACTAAATTAACATATAAACATCCATGACTCGTGAACAAATGCTCATACTCATCATACAAACATTTGCCCCTACCGGGATTCGAACCCGGGACCTCCCGACCAAGTAGCCCGTATAGCAAGGGGCACAGACCAATCGGCCAGCCGGTCGTCGAACGTTATCAAAGTTATGTAAATTATTCAAAGAAAATATTGTCAAAAAATATATACCCGCTTCAAACCCTCATAAGTATACCACAGCTGAATAACGCCATAATGTGCTGTAGGAATAAGATGGCATCAGCCTTCGGCATTCAAAAAAGATGGGTTATGACGTGGTATAAATTCACGTAGCAACGTAACCTATGTTTTACTCAATAAATGTATATTAAGATAATTTTTTTGCAGCAAAATAATGTTTTTACATTGGTATGAAATATTCAATTAAGTTTCTTTAAAAAAAACACAAGCTCATTCAACAAGTTATACAACGACAAATTGTTTGAAAAAAGTCTCACTTCCCAATAAATGCACGTGCGTAGCCGATTTCACAACTCGCCTGACAGCTGTCAAGCGGGAACTGTCAAGATGACAAGCGGGAAACTGTCGACTGACGGATGCCGTCGTCGGCGGCCCAGTGGGACGTCTTGTCAAAGCTATCGTTTGAGAGCGCTGATATGTCGGCGAGAAATCAGTTATTAAAAAACGGAATACTACTACACATTGCGATTTGACTAATCTTGTTTTTAAAATTATGTATTAAGAAAAATTAGTTAAATATAACTGGACTTTTGACTATCTAGAGTCCAAAGTTTTAGATAACTTGGGTAATTCCTAAGCAAATATTATAGGTAACCATACCAAACACCTCGCCTTTTGGTTATAATTTATCTTGCTGTTAAGTTTCGTTAAAATGTTTCCAGTTCTTACTACTCTTAATTCTTCTACTCTAATTAACTTCTAATTTTAATAACGTGTGAGGGGTAAAAATATGAAACAATATCCATAAGATTGGGCAAGGTTAATTGATTTGTGTAACGTAGGAAAACAAAACAGAAATTAATTGGAAATACTTTGCCTACCCCATTGTTTAATTTATACTGTGTATTAAACAACACGACCCTCAAAATTTAATAATAAAGGAAGTACATTAATTGGGTGAAATTGAACTGGAGCAGAAAGCAGAAGGCTTCGCTGTATCGCGACTAATTAAAAGTCTCGTCGCTATGTACGGAAATAAGATGAGGTCTACCCCTAAGGTTGTTGAGGTTCTTGTACATACCTAAGCTTCGTTTCGTATATATGTCATGACATCTATATCTTTATTACAGTATTATTTTCAATTGAAAAGTGGCCGGCGGCGGAGAGCCCCCTCGGATCTGAAGTAGCCATTTTTTTTAACTAGCTCTTTTAATTAAAGCTCTACGTTGTTTTTAGCTTTGTTTTTTTTCAAATAGGTAACTTTACAAATATCTTTTTTACTGACAAAATATTCCCCTCTGGTCCTACTGCGTTTGTCCTACCGATCGGACTACATGAACTTTTTTTCCGGCTGGTTCGATTAACTAATCGGACTATAGAAACTGTCGTTTTCAGACCACGTAGTCCCGCCAATCGGATCACGTGAACTACGGTTAAATTAGTATAACCAAAACATGGCGAGGTGTGATTACACTGTATTATGATGTACAAAACGGTGCACTTTTATGCAGTTTTATAGTTTTATGTTTGCCTAGTTGAGTTGCCACTTTTTTAAGTTAAAGGTAGTCGAAATTTCAGTTATTTTTTTATTGTTTCATGGTGCTATAGCTTAGATCATCATGAAACCTGTTAGGGCAGTACAATATTTTAAGTCACTTTACATAATTAAATTATTTATTTCTTAATTAATTTTCATCTTGTCAAATATTCGGCAAAAAGTAAAAACTATTTACGTTTGTAAGGGTTCTTAATTAAATATATCTTATTGAGAACAAGTACTCTATGTTTGAAGCATTTGTGTTGTTTCCCCCTATAATGCGAAACTATCCAGTTTTTCTGTTGATGTAGTTTTAATATCAAAGTGCATAATTCATCTCACCCATCTCACAAAGCACGACAAAATGACTCAACACCACCTGATGTGAAGCGGTAAGAAGAGTCCATATGCGGAGACAACTAGAGCAGTTTCGACACTGTTCTAGCCGCCTCCACCTTGCCGGACCAAAAGGTGCTTTCCACGCCTCTTTTGAAGGAACCCATGTTCACCTGAATGTAACTGATGATAAGACCGAGGATGGAAGTGAGCTACACCCGGATTCCCCAACCATAGAGGAATTGCCTATCTTAACCCTAGATAGCTAACCTTCTAGTGTACCCTTTTTAAGCTAACTATCCGCCGAAACGACGGGTATTAAAAACAGTTATTTATCATAAGATATATACTTTATATATGTTTTGATGCTTATTATAGTTAATTGAATGGCTAACCAATATAAATACATTTTATAAATCAACTTTATTTATTACCTTATAAAATTACGGCGACTTTACTTAGGCCTCTAAAAATAAAATTTTTCTCATATAAATCCTTTTTCATACAAAATCAACAAAAAAAAACAGCAAACCACTCAGTCTTTTGACGTTACATGGGACATTAGAATATAAAACATAATTACAATATAAAATAAACTACTTTTCTTGAGAACATGTGACACAATAAACAAACTTGTATTCACCACATTCTGCGATTTTCCGCCGAAACGACGGGAAACGGCTACGTATCTCAAAAACCATAACACTTATTGGTTCGGTGTGTGCGCCACGAAAAAGACCTCACCGGCGACTGAGTTCACTAGCCGAAGCACGCTATTCGGATGCATCGTTAAAAAGATACAGCGATATTACTTTGCGCTGCCCGTCGATTCGACGGAGGTTAGCTATCTAGGGTTAAACTGCCGCAACACAACAATGCGGTTAACATGATTGTTATTGCGGCAGACTTAGGTAAGATATTTTCAGGACATGGCTTTTTCAGTTAATCTATATTTTTAGGGCGAGCTTTTTTTGTTTTTATTTTAAAAATGCGCAGTGTTTGTGAATCACGCGCCAACCAAAGCCCGGTTAGCCTTAATTTTAAGTACACGCTCAGTTAAACAACAGAGCACGTTACACAATATACTATTAATAACTAAAAAAATGTCGCACATCAGCAAACGGGATAAACTTAAAAGTGTGAGTTGCCGTTGCCGTGTGCGTAGTTAGGTGCGCACAACCTTACTACGCACACAGCAATAGCTGTGCGGGGTGAGGTTGTGGGTGTGTGCTGGTTGCGGGTGTGTGCCGCCGGGGGTGAACGCCCTCCCCCGCGCGACCTTCAGACATAGGGCGGGCGGTGGGCGCCCATCTAGGAAGCCGTGACGACCAATTAATATTATGTTAGGCCTGGCGTGATCCCGGCTGCTGAAGCCGCCGTAATAATCAGTTGAGAATGGTCGTGAAGAATTATCTTTTAAGCGACTTTATTTTCTGTGAGTTGTTTTGGCAATGTTAGTTAATTTGTTACGCGGGAGCTTCGCATTACATTATTTGCGTAGTGATCATTGAATTTGGATGGAATTTGTCTTCAACTAATATATATTAAGGGATTTATAATTCTGTTATCACAGCTACTTTTCTGCTTAAATTAGTCCTTACTAATAATTTATTAATGCGAAAGTTATTTCTCTGTCTGTTGACCACATTTCCACTCCTAAGCCGCTGAACCCATTTAGATGAAATTTGTCATAAAGATAGATTGCATTCTGAGAAAGGACATAGGTTGCCTTTCGTAGCGATAATCGACTTCCACGCGGGAGGAGCTGCGGGCGATCACTAGTATTATATTTTAGAAATTTGGTATGCTGTTATCATACAAATACAATCTTTATTGATTCACTACTTTAGGTACAGTCGACAGCACATCAAGCGTAACAGTTTGACGTTGAGACCGCCCTTACTGCGTTCGTAATAGAGGCGGCTTTCGTAGTGCAACTGTTACACTTGATGTGCTGTCGACTGTACATTTAAGTGCTTTAGGTCATCAGTGTCATCGCAATTATGTAATCAATCATTAGTAACTGTCTACCTAATCTATTTTTTTACGAAGAAATATTATCAAATATCTAATTTAAATTATGATGTATCAGCAAATCAATTATTTTTGTGTTTCCCTTGTGACTTATGGAAAAAGGAGAAGTTTTATATCCGGCCAGGTGTATGTACACTATTTGAAAAAAATTTGACAAAAGAATACTAATACTTTATTCATATTCATCTATTGTCCACTGGTACAAGGTTCAAAATGATTCGTCCATTTTACTAATATTCAATACTAGCTTTTGCCCGCGGCTCCGCCACATGGATGTCAGTTTTGCTCCAAAAAGTATCCTATGTTATTTCTAGGGTCCCAAACTATCTTTTTTTTTTTTTTTTTTTTTATACAAAGCACGGCAATTGACCCAACACCACCTGATGTGACGCGGTAAGGAGAGTCCATATGCGAAGACAGCTAGTGCAGAAACGGACAATGCACTAGCTGCCTCCACCTTGCCGGCCCAAAAGGTTCTTTTTCACGCCTCTCTTGAAGGACCCCATGTTATAGGAAGGAGGAAACACATGCGCTGGCAAAGAATTCCAAGTTCGAACTAAAGTTCATCTAAATCGGTTCAGTGGTTTGGGCGTAACAAAGAAACAAACTCACGCATTCAAAGTATCATAGTAAGGATGGCAATAAGGTGGACGGGATAGAAGTCAACTAAACGTCACCAAACCACATATTAGATAGAACTTAAAACCAAAGTGACGTAAGCCCTAAAATGAATATTGGGCTGTATTGCAGTTTTTTCTTTGAGAACTCTTGTTTTGTACCACGAAACAAAGAGAAATAAACAGAAAATGAACAATTAGAAAACTTTTCTGAATATTTTTGCCTATTTTTAGATGTTTCGTGACTGAACTGACTGGCAGCTAGGTAGGAAAGTTTAACCTAAAGCGACTAATTTTTGTAATATTTATTTGCGTAAATCACTACATATCTATGCTTAAACAATGGCATGACATATCGACTTCCAGTAATTGCATGTTATTCTGTTGCAAAATTACCCATGGACCTATATGGAGTTTTATGTGACACGTTTGGTATTTATCTTAATTTTGACATTAAAATGCATTTTATGTCAATGCAAATTCGCGGGGAAACTACTGAAGCTAGCCGCCATATTGTGACGTCGTATAGTAATCCTAATCACTGAAGCTGTGCTTTGACGATCATTGCTGGCGTTTTTTATTTTTTCAATTTACAGTGTCAATGACGTCGTCAGAAGTCAATATGGCGGCTGTCGTTCGGTTTAACTGCAGAATTAATTATGATTATTTTAATGTATTTAGTATAATTTTATTAGATCGCCCCATTCTACCGGCAAACTAAAGTTAGTTACGAGGTGCCAAATTACTGCATGTTTCGCGATTTAAAATCTCAAAAAAATTAATTTCAACAACAAAATTTTTCACTATTTACAATTCAATTTTTTAGAAGTATCGTCTATCACTCCGAAAGTAAAAAACCATGGGTTTAGCAGGCTATGGATGACAAAACCTAAAACCTAAAAAACGAAGACCGACATCCAAAACAGGAAGTTTTAGATCCTGTTATAATCCTGTTATAGTCTACCTGAGATTTTGGATACTTGAAAGTTGAAACTCGGTAATAAACATTAGTGCGTATCTCGGCTACAATTTAATATTAAAGAGGGCCATAAAGGTGTCTGTCTATTCATTCGTACCGTATGGGACCGTACGATCGGTCTGATAGCAAGTTTACTGTAGCCTTCGTTATTTGTTTCCCTTGCCTGGGTGTGAGGTCTACTGTCTATGCTTGATATTCAAATTTTCAATGAGTTTTACCGGCAGAAAAGCTCATAGCTCTCTTTTGGTTATCTTTTTACAAGTTACTTCAATGGAGGGTCCCAATCCCATGTAATGAATAGTATTGTAATATGAAAATAAATATACTTTTAGATTTTTTATTTATATCTACTTATTTCTAAATAAAGAAGCTGGTTGGGTGACTCACCAACGCCCAGCCGAATTCACTGAGATCAGAAACATGAAATTTGGACAGTGGTTTGCTTTGGTGATGTAGAAACTCACTAAAAAGGGAAATATAAAGTTAGTACGAGAGACTTCAAATCTTTATCTATTGTCTTGAAATAAAGCATAAATACTCTCAATAAAAATAAATTTAGTAGTGAAGGGACAAATTTTCAGGGGTTTATGTACACCATTAAAGCAAATTTATATGTATTTAGTGAAAATAATAAAACAAAAAATTAAAAATAAAAAGAAATACCCGTTTAAATAATATATAATTGTCAAATTTCATCCTCTAAGATACACATCCTCTAAGATACAGAAATCTTCGCAGGCAGAGCCGCGGGCGGCCACGAGTACCTATATGATATAGTATAGGTTGTTTAATATCTTGATCTTGAAAAAACAAAAAAATAGCGGTATTTAACTTTTTACATTTTGTGGAGGACACGATACTTTGTTCACAGACACAGAATTGATACGTTGAAAGTCCATTGCACGGTCATGCACGATACAGTATAGCGGGCAGACACCTTTATGTGTTGCCATCAGTCACTTCCTAAGCCTTTTGAGGATCAGAAACTCGATACAATTTTATGGTTTTACTGTCATTTTTAGGCAACGGTAATCGCTTATCAAGCTTGTTTATTATGTTACCACAAAAGTATTAGTTTTTTTATATTAGGCTCCTCAATCGACTCCACCCCACTTTTTAAGGCTCCTCAATCGACTCCACCCCACTTTTTAACGCCGAAAAAATCCCGCGAAAAATCTCACGTGGGCTGGAAGCCTGTAAGCCCACGAATATGTTTCATCATGAGTGGTTTGCGAAGTCCTAAACAAACATAGTCCTGTTATTTAAAAGTCTATGCACGTTTGGGTCTAGACAATACTGAGCCACAGTAAACATGAAAGGGTAGAATTGTTGATTTTTAAATGGAATGTTTATTAAAAACTTTGTGTAGAGTGCTTTTATCTGGAAAGATCGAAGTCTGTAGTGAAAAGATCGAGCTGCAATCAAACAGCGGACTTCTAAGATTTTAGGTCAGATAGCTCACATAGGTTCCTTTTAAAAGGCACCTTATGGGCCGGCAAGGTAGCTGTACTAACAGTCATTGCATATCAGGTGGTGTAAAGTCATTTGTCGTGCTTTGTATAAAAGAAACCATTTGGAGAATCCTGAGTTCTGACTGTTTTTTTTTTGATAATTCAAATTTATAATATTGACCTCTTTTTTTGATAAATGAAACCGGCTATACAGTCTACCTCATTGGAACACCCTGATACACACAGGTAGCACGTGAGTTTGGAACGACCTAATTTCATCGTAATATTATATAATAATTCAATATTCAATAGATACGGTTTTTAGTGCTAAAGAGTGGTATGTACTAAAATTATCAAAAATAATATAGTGCTTTAATCGTCTACATCTGCAGTCATTAAGTAAACGTTATAGCAAAGGTAAGTACTTAGCATTTCTGCCCTTGTACATGTTCTGTGTCTAATGTTGGTTCATGTGCCACATTATGTACACATGACATGTATGTACGTACATTTACATAAATTATTATTCCCAAGACTAATTCGTCCTGACCGACCAAGGACAACAAGCTATTGCTAGGAGACCTGGAAGGACTCCCCAATCTATCACTCAAATATCAACCGTATTAAGTCACGGTAAACCCTATTCTGTAACACAAAATAATATAAAGTTACGTCCTTTTCGCCCCCCGAACTTTAGCTTTGAAAGCGAAATTTATACCTGGTCTCGAGTCGAAGCAAAGCTGATTTTACTTACCGACAATAGAGTCGGTTTTGCTGCGGTGTCGAAATCAATGTTCAGCGAGAGAGACGGGTATATGCGCACAAAAGTGACAGCGATGTCCGTGGTGGTCCGTGACCTATCCTACTGACGAATGTCGAGTCCCCGGAACAGCGCATTTTAACGAGGCGTCTAGACGTCGATGTTGTTCGCACACGCGCGCCTGTGTGGGTGAGATCGAGCCAGTGTGTGGGAGTGTCCGTGTATATGACGGGGAGTGTTTTTGTGGATGCGCCTGTGTGCGCGCCTCGGGGCTCATTCCTTTTGGATGTTGTGAAAGTTTCCAGGTTTTCAGTCAAAGGGGAGAACGGAGTTGACAGGCTGACTTTTGACTTCTTTAGACGGTGCTTTGTCTCGGGACAAATTACGGGGACGTGACTCCCGAGGCGTAAAAGAGACGTGAGCTGCGCTTAGAGAGAACTGTCAAATGTAATACTTATAATACTATCGTAAGAATGTGTGCAGGTATGGGAAATATATTCCATAGAATTATCGATCTGTCTTTTATTATACTCAGTCCATTAACATTTTTTATATATTTTTGTTTATTGATAAATTTTCTTTATGGCAAATGTTTCCATGAATTAAAGAGAATGTGTTTTTTAAATGACGCATATTTAGGCATTTCTAAATATGGTATTGTATAATGGTGGAAACAAACAAATTACCAACAAAAAGCCAATGACCATATTTAATTATATTCTTGTCTCTATTACATAAGATTTCATATATGTAGATACTTTGCACAAAAAAAATATGTCTGCTAAGCCGACCTAACAATAGATAACAATACAAGGAAAAGAAAATACATAAGCTTTTCTTTTTGGTTTGCAGAGATCTAAGTATATAGGATAATATACATATAACGGGGCTTTTATATAGTAGAAAGAGGAAAGTAAAAAGCTTAAATATCCGACTCCATTCCAGTAGATAATGTTGTTTTTCATATTTTTTGTCGGTTAAAAATAAATGACGTTCGTACTCTCACCTGCCCCCTATCCGCTAACTCAAATGACAGTTGCCGGTTGATAAATTATTCGGTGTTTTACGTACATTAATGATTCACAACGAAACGCTTCGTTTCATTCTAGCGTGAAACAGCCATGTATATAAAAGATGCTAGACACCGACACTGGTCACGTTTAGTGAGTAAGGGGTCAGATTTTTGCGTTTCAAAACGTTAATCTTCTCCTTTGTTAGCCCATCCCGTTGCTAGGCTACGCTTTTTGCCGGGTCGGATCACTTAGTTGGAACTCATATATATTCAAATAGGTATAAATTCAATGGGGAATATATACTATTTATTGATAGTATTGTCTCTTCTTCCTGTATATTAATAATAATAATAATAATCATACACTCACACCTATTATCTAGCTCAAAATAAGCATCATTAGGAGCTCGTGTTATGTATACTAGATGACGGAGAAATAATGATAATAATATGTATATAAATATTAGAAATATACTAAATAAACATATAAACATCCGTGACTCGTGAATAAATGCTCGTACTCATCATACAAGTATTTGCTTCCACCGGGATTCGAACCCGGGACCCCCGACTGAGTAGCCTGTATAGCAAGGGGCATAGGCCACTCAGACAGCCGGGCGTCAAATAAGTTAAAAGGTCGTCAATAAGTTAAAAAGAAAAATGTTACTATGACGAGTTTTATTTTTTAGTAAAAAATCACACGCATCAGCGATAGAGCGACACACATTTATCAACCATTTTCCTACACTGATTCGAGAGTAGCCCAAAAAATTATATTTGGAAGAGAATGTGGAGTAAGTACACGAATTGCATAAGAATCAGATAAAAGACGCACAGATAAAAAAAACCATAAAAATACGAGGAGTTAGATTATATCCAGAAAAAAATGGACAACTTGTCTGCGCATCAATTTAATGAACCCTTGCCACTTAAAACGAGAACAGCCGGCAAGCTTGACGTACTGTTAACTATTATAACGCTATTAACTTACCTACATTTATTAACATACATAGAATGATCGTGCTCATTTTTATAATTAACTATGTAAAATTCTAAAAAAGACAATATTTTCTCCTGCGCTAGTCGCTGCGTTTACCGCCCGACGCCCCATGGCATGCGTTGTACTGCTTCATACATTGTTTTATCTGCCCGTACGCGCGCGCTATTGCTCGGCTAATTTCATACAAATTGGTATTATTATATTGTACCAAATAAAAGGTGATTTAATTTGACAATGTTAAAAAAGTACCAATTTTGTAATTTTGGCAGCGAGACCCTAAAATGTAATATCAAAAAAGTTTTGTCAATTCAGTAAAACAGTCCGGCTTAATGCTTCAAGGGTGATATGCAATCTGCCCTTGTGGGTCGTTGCACCCAACTGGGGGTACTGCCAGACTGGGGGCGGGGTGCCCCCCATTTTTGGGCACAGCTCAGGCGGCATCGTTGAGTTATAAATAGTCCTTCGGCTGGTACTTCAATCGAATTTTGATGGTAAGATTCGTAATCAGTTAAGCAGTGAAAAAATTTATGTAGGCGTTTGGAGGCTTTATTGAGATATCAAACGAAGAGATAGACATTATAATCGATCAAGCCGCAGTATACCCTCGTAAGGCTTATGACAGTTAAAAACCAATTTACCCTTAATATAAAACGCGGACTAAAGTTAGTCCGTAAAGTAAAGTAAAATTACTAGCACTGTCTAGTACTAGTACAGGCTAAAACTGTTGCTGTCACTGTCTTTATTTTTTCAAATATAAGTGACAGCATCAGTTTTAGACCCGGACTAACTTTAGTCCGCGTTTTATAATAAGGGGGATTGTCAGGAATCTGTGGCTTGATTGATATGATTAGCTTAATAGAGTGAATTTTAGATACTAGTGGGTTTCTGCGGCTCTGCCTGCGTGGATGACAGCTACCGCGCCAGAAGGTAGCCTACATTTCCTCTCTCAGGTTGTGATCTACCGTCATGCCAAATCTCATCTAAATCGGTTTAGCGGCTTAGGAGTAAAAACGAAGCAAACAGATGGACAGATAAAGTCAATTTCTCAATTACAATATTAGTGTGGTTAGAGTTGTAGGTATGTGTATAAAGTGCCTTAAATAAAGAATATTTAATTTTGTTATCATTTTTAATTAAGAAAGATTTGCTTAGTAAAATTATTATGTTCGAGGTCAAAATAGTTATTCGAGTTACTACCGCGTAGACTCCCGGGAGAATATTATGCTATTATAAGACTTTAGCCGCCTATAATAATAATTAGAAACCTATTGTGTTTCTATTGTACAACAAGATGTGAATTTAATTCAGTAAATAATTTGAACAATTATTCTATATAACGAACAGCCTTCTAACACGTAACAACATGTTTACCTCAACATGCTCATTTATGGTAAAATGTTATTGATTTATGGTAATATTACGTATCCTACATCAATATCAGTAAACAAACTCCTAAACTGTAAAATAAAACAGAACCTTCATTATCACGCGCAAGTGTGAGCGACCAATGAAGGAGTCGTTCCGGACGGCGGGCCGTAGACCCGTAGCCGTCTACGTGCTACGCCGTAGCACGTAGACTGCTACGATCACCTCCAAAATATCAACCCCTAAGTGTTTACAGTAAGGCTCAAATTGGCTAGACTGCTTTTGAAGGTGACAGGTGAGTTCACTCAAAAGGTTTATCGAGTGAGGCAGCTATGTGCGAGATGGATTTTGTAATGGGGGGAGGGGAAGGGGGGAGGTAAGTTGTTTACGAATGCTCTTGTAAGACTTAGGAAAGTTTGGTAATAAAAATGTTGTGACTCTAAATATGCAACAGGGAAAAGTAAGGAGTGAGGTTGCGAAACAGTTTTTTTTCGCTTGTTAGGTGGTTGTTTGGTGGGTTAAAGCGGTTGCAGTAACAACCGAGACCAACGGCTTAGATTGTCTTCCGAAACACGGAGGAGCTTGAGGTAACAAATTTTGATTGACCCAACCTGGGATCAGCCATGGCGAAATTCGCTTTGTTTTTTAATCGAAACCAAAGCGCCCAAACCGACGTCACGACAAAAAGTAAGTAAACAACACATATATTTGGAAAATATACGTAATTTTATATCTCAAAAGCTTTTAAAAGTAATATTTTTTTGTAAGTATACTTAATCTGGCCATAAATTCTGTTACAATTAAAAATAAACAAAATATTACATTTGAATTTGGAATCTGTCATTTTTATATGATTGTTCATTGTGTTTTCTCATTTTGGCGCCAATACATTGTACAATATTTTGCGATATTAAAAAGTGGGGTGATAAAGAGAACCAAATCGCTGTGATTGCATTACACAAAGTAGGTATGGAGCCAAATGCAATTTTTAAAACTCTCCATACGCTCGGTATTAGTAAACTATTAATAGGTACAATGAGACCATCTCTGTTTGTGACAGAAAAAGATCTGGCCGTCCACGTAGTGTTCGTACGAAAAAGGTGAAAAAATTCGAAAAAATCCTGTCCGAAAGCAAAAGATTTTACCTCGGGAGATGAAGATAGCACCTAGAACCATGTCCCGTATTTTAAAAGATGACTTAGGACTTTAGCCTATACGAGACGTACTGGCCATTTCTTAACTGATAATTTAAAAAAGAATAGGGTGGTAAAGTCGAATCAACTACTGAGACGGTACGCAAAGGGAGGTCGCAGAAAAAAATTGTTTACGGATGAGAAAATTTTTACAATTGAGCAACATTTAACGAACAAAATGACCGTATTTATGCTCAAAGCTCTAAGGAAGCTTCCCAATTAGTCGACAGAGTGCAACGTGGGCGCTATCCGACTTCAGTGATGGTTTGGTGGGGTATTAGCTATGAATGAGTGACTGAGCCATACTTTTGTGAAAAAGGTATCTAATGATCGGCACAAATGTATCAATATAACATTCTTGAGAATGTAGTGAAGCCCCTTAACAACACCATGTTCAAAAACCAAGAATGGTTTTTGAAAAACTCAGCGCCGGGTCATAAAGCTCGGTCTACGCAGTCTTGGTTAGAAACGAACGTTTCGGGCTTTATCAGAGCTGAAGACTGGCCGTCGTCTAGTTCCGATATGCTGTATTTATGGTCAGTTTTAGAAAGGACGGCTTGCTCTAAACGCCATGATAATTTGGAGCCCCTAAAACAATCCGTACGATTGGCAGTGAAGAATTTTCCCATGGAAAGAGTGCGTGCTTCTATTGCGTATTCTATTTTATATTTATGTATTAAACTAACACACTGTATATAGGAAGAAGGGAACATATATGTGCTGGCAAAGAATTCCAAGTTTTGGAAGTACGATAAAGAAACGAATTACTAAAACTACTACTTAACTCCCGCTTATCAATACCAAAACAATCGGAAATTGTGAATTTCAAAAATGTTCTGGTAGAAAATATATAAACATATTTTCTTCCAGAAGCTTCTATTAACTAATGTTTCTGGGAAGCGTGTTAAGCGTGATCTGCCTAGAGGACGCGAGCGCTGGGCGGGCGGCGCGACCCGGGCGTACGTCGACACCGCCCGCCCTCACCTGGGCCACCCAACTTAGCCTGTGTGTTAATAATACATTTTACGTATTTATCAAGGGATGCATTAGGGTACTTACGAATACATTACATATTTTAATATTATCTTTGTAGAAGTATTTTTCTGTAGTACTGTAAATAAATAAAGTAATAAGTTGTTTGTCTCATGTGACGAATTATGTAATGTTTCCAGAAATATATTATGTCAAAGTAGATTATATGTCACAATATATGCTTTTAAATATTACATATTGATTGCATTAACTAGATTCTATGACGGTTTACTACCCATGTAAAAAGTATGTCAAAGTTTGATAAATCTACACTGGTGGTCCCATGGCCGCCCATGTTTCCGCTGGCGTAGTCGATTATCACGCTAAAAAGTAGCATATAGTTAGTATGTCCTTTCTTAAGGTGTCACATATACGCCTAAATCAGTTCAGCATTTAGGAATCATAGACAGACATACAGAGTAACTATCAGATAATTTATGAAAATAGTATGGATATTTTTTCTAAAATAATCTGTAATAGTCATACGTATTAGTGCTGCCTGAGCTATTACCTGACAGAATAGTACATAATTAATTAAACATTTTATTATGTTAGTTGAGATCTTCCCAGCCCCGTTTGTTGCAACAGCTCTCAGACGGAGATAAGTGTAAGCCAGGCTGACGCGGTGTCGTCGCCCGCCCTAGGAAGGACGCGCCGCCCGCCCTGTCTGCCCCCGCCTTTGAAAACAGCCTACAATGCTTACTGCAGGTCATGAGCATAATCAATCTCTAGTCTAGAGTCTATTTAATTGAGATATTGAGACTCATTTCACAGAAACGAAAACTTCATTAAAGTCCTTTTCATGAAATTTTATTCGCAATCGAAAAATATTATAAAAAACCTAACAAGTGGTAATTATAGTCTGCGTTTGGTGTTAACTTTCGAACTCCAGCCATAGCAAACACAGTTAATATATAAAAGTGTATGGAATTATATCATGTAATGTACTTGAAACTCGAAATTGGTACGCTTACCTTCGACGTTATTAAATAAATACAACAAAGGAAGCTCTTATTATATCATAAGAAATATTTGCATTTTTAAATTTATCGCCTACCAAATTATAATACTTTATGAAAAGGTAAGGAAGGATTTTCAAGGGCGGGCGGCGCGTCCTAGGGCGGGCATTCACTTCGCCCCATCGCGCCCGCCCGGAGCCTTCGGTCCTAGGTCAACATGTTTTTGTTTTATGTTTGTGAAACTTTGCCAGCTTCTAAATCCACATAACAATTTCATTCAATATTAGGTATGTTAAGAATATATTATGAGAGGTATTTAATATCAGTACTATTGAAATTCGGATTCTATTATGCGTACAAGGCGGATTATTCCTTTTTTATATCTTTTGTAAGAAACAGGAAAATTTTCGAAGAAAAATGAACAGATTTTATTTATTTACAATCTAAAGTATTTTCTTTGCTACAATGATGTTTTTTGCTTCTTCTATAACAAATAAACATAAGTATGCCAATTGCGACGCTAAATGTTTTTTTATTGATATCGTTTATTGTCATAGTATTTTTAGATGAGAATCATCTATTATGAATTGGGTTTGTTACTCAATATTATTGTAGGTTTAATGTCAATATATCCGATTGTGCGCCCGTGCGTCGTATGCGACACACGCAATTATTTAACGAACTGCGATGTATTACTAATTATGCTTAGATGGTGTGTTGGTTTGCCTTCCTTAAACATATAACAAACTATTCAGCAAGCAGTCCACTTCATGTTAAAGATCTATTATAAATGAATTGTTTAGTAAGGCATAATTAATATTTATTACTACCTATTGTATGTAATTCTTTTAAAGTTATTATTTAAAAGTTTTAATATAACCGCTATATGTATAGCGTTTATTATAAATTTAGTATATTAATTATCGATCTATAATATATTATATTATTCATATCTCTTGCTATTAATGCTTGTTTACAGATGAGGCAACATAAAGATTGCGAAAGGTCACGGGTTCGATCCCTGCCTCAGGACCTGCTCTTGCACTTGTTTACCTGCTACCTTCGCCTATAGACACCTGCAATAACAAAGAAAATATCACATGGTATTGCTGGTAATGAGGCCTAATATGAAATGTCTTCCATACCCACTTATTACACTGGCTAACTTTCCCTTCAATCAGAAATATAGCTAACTATTTTAGGGCCGAAAAAGGAAAGGCGGTGGTCCCTACCCAGACGACCCTACGTACGAGGAATATACCATCTAGTATGCTAGTTGTATAAAAAAAAACAAAAAACGACCGGCATCCGTCATAGGCAGCGATATATCTATACTAATATTATAAAGTTGAAGAGTTTGTTTGTTTGGTGAACGCGCTAATCTCAAGAACTACTGATTCAAATTGAAAAATTCTTGTTGTGTTGGATAGTCAATTTATCATGAAAGCCTAATAGTCTTTAAAACATCGCGCTACGACCAATAGGAGCTGCGCACTAATGAAAAATGTTGCAAGAACGGGGGAAAAATATCCCTTTTCAGAAACGTTGTTATTTTCCGACATCCACGCGAAGGATGCTACTATTTTACATTGTTACAATTCATGTCGTAATGAAATCTAACAAACGAAAAAATAAACTACCAAAGACTCCATTCTAGAACTTTCCACATCATTCTATGAAGGTCCCCAAATAGAAAGGTTGCGCAACAGCCGATGAACTGCCCTACGCAGTAGACACTGGGTCGTAATACCCGGGCCGGCTAAGGGGTGCCGGGTAGTGCCCCGGGAAGGTCACTCCGACCTCCAGACTACAAGTTCGGTGCTCGGTTGCACTGAGAGGCGTATTTCGTAAGTTACGTTCGTTTTGTTTTCGAGTCGGTTGAGTCTTCAGCGTATTCAGTCAGGACTGTATTACTTAAGTGAAAAAATTGCGTCTTTTCTTTTATGTTGTCAGACGCTACTTTTATACCTATATGTATAAATGAATTTTTGACTTTTTATATGACTTTATGAACACATTAACTTTAACCTTCTTCTACTTCTAATCTATCTATCTACTTAGAAATATTTTGTTCGGAGTAACGGGTCTTAACTGACTCTTAGAAAAGACTACCTCTTTATCTTTATAGGGTGTGTAAGGAGTAACGTAGCGGTGTGTAGAGGTCCAATACATAAGGTATAATTGAGATGTAAAACAAAGGCACAAAAAGTGCCTTGAGACTAGAAATAAAATAATAAATAAATAAATGAATTAAAAAATAATTAAATAAAATACGAAATATAATAGCAACGTAATGTTATAGTATAGTATAGTACCACGTTACAAAGAATACGAGCAGAACCTACCATTGCGTAAGCGGCACGTACTACCTGATGTTAGATGGTATGCTTATGTCTTCTCCAGCATTCTGTTACTAATATGATAAATGTGAAAGTTTTAATGGATTTTGTCGCTTAGTTAGCGGCTGAACGGAGCTGCGTGAATTTTGGTACAGAGATGAAATAGCATATAGGTCACTTTTCATCCCGGAAAAATGTATGTGTACCGTAGGAAAGAACCGGCATCCATGCAGAAGAAGTAGCGGGCTATAGCCAGTAGTATACAGGGTGAAATAATTTAATATCGGTTGCATTATTTCATAGAAATGTCATGAAATTATAAATGAATAAATGTTTTTTTATCTTTATATTCACTAATATAGCCCATGTTTTAATTTTCTTTCGTATGGACGGCACCACCCTGTATAAATGTCGAAGTTTGCCATATCTCTGCACTTGGAACCCTCCATACAAAGATATCTCATAAATGGTTTATCAAAAGGAGAATTTCACGAATTATTATGGTGATAATCAATACTTAGTATAATTTATTAACACGTAATTATATTGCCACTTTTTTTTATTTATAAACAAATAAGTAAAATCTATCATCGAATTTTAGGGAGTCTGAATGTTGATTGATTCACTGAATTACTCATATCTACTGACTTTTCATTTTTCGGAAAACTTTGATTAGATGTAATATAAGTAGGTACACTTTCGAAATTCGCAAAGCTTTAAGCTTTCACAAAAATGCCGACAGAAAATGTAAGGAAGATCATTTTAATTTAATCAATGTAGCTACTTTTATTGCCAAAGCCATAGTTAATTTTCATCTCACACCCTCATGGCGTCCCGTCTCAAACCGCCCAGGATATTCCCCTCCAGCCTGAAAGTCGTCTAGGATCTGACACTAAGGATAAGTACAGGCGAACAGCCTACCTGGTGGTGTCCTCCAGACGCACAGGCCGATGCCCTGCGGTATGCCCTTCATCAGCTTCTGTGCAGCTAACTTAGTCTACGCGGTGTACTTACGCAGAGTCTACAGGAGGTAGTGTGCGTGAATTTCGTGTATTGAATACTGTTAGGGAATATTACAGAGTATTGCATTGCGTATGTGTGTCGAATATGAAGTTATCGTGTCTGTGTTTGTGATGTTTTGTATGTGTTATATAGTTGTATAACTGTTATTATAATTGTAGATAGATGATTTATTATCAGACGATGTGTGACGCCGACTTGAATATTTGGATTTCAAATCCCATAGCTTTGAAATAAAAGCTCTTTTGGGGATATAGAGGACTAAAGAAAAATTTGTTTTGTGTAGTTTTGTTTTTTAACTAATGGTTGAGTCTAAAATTTATATGTATTTGCATACCTTCAATTGGTAGAATGTAAACGGCACTGCTTTTATGTGAGAACTGTATGTATGTACTGTATTTTTTCTCAAATGTCTTTTCAGTTATTTTATTGTTGTGTAGTATTAGTATTAGTACATTTTCTATGAATTTAAATATATTTGCATGGAAGTAATCGTAACGTTAGGTGTAAAATAATGTTACATCTAATTAAGCGCGAGTAAACTTTGGAAAATTTGATTTTATTATAAATTTGGATTAAGCAGAATTTTTTGGCATTACATCACAAATAAACGTATTAACCTTTTTTATAAATCAATTCTATGTTGCATAGCTTTTGATTTTTAACGACTAATTTCCTAGTGAGCATGTGAAATTTGTTTACCACCCTTATTGTTTGAAAATAAACTGATATTATATCATTTTTTATTTAGCAAACAGGTGTTGTGGTAATGTTTTACGTTAACGCAATGACATACTAAGCTAGAGTCTTTCATGCCTCGTATCGGTTGTTTCGATGTGAAATATTGACATATTTGTACCAATAAATAGCTCCAACATAGTAAATAAATGACTAATTATTTGGCAAAAAAATACAGTACGATAAAAAATACTTTGAACCGGTTTTTGGCCAAATATGTGGCTTTGCTAGTTTATATTTAAACATTATTTAATGTTTTCGTATATTTGACGACCGGCTGGCCGAGTGGTCTGTACCCCTTGCTATACGGGCTGCTCGGTCAGGGGTCCCGGGTTCGATTCCCGGTAGGAGCTAACGTTTGTATGATGAATACGAGCATTTGTTCACGAGTCATGGATGTTTATATGTTTTAGTATATTTCAAATATTCATATACATCTTACTATCAATATTTATCCGTTATCTATATCTATAACACAAGCTCTTAATGATGCTTACTTTGGGCTAGATTATAGGTGTGAGCGTACGAATATTATTATATTATTATTATTTTACTTTTCGTATGTCTGGGTAGGGTACCACCGCCTTCCTTATTTCTACCGTTAAACAGTTAGCTGTGTTTCGGATTGAAGGGAAAAGTAATCAGTGTAATTACTGGGCATGGAAGGTATTTCATCTTAGGCCCCAGGGTGACAGCGCATCTCCAATATCAAGTGATTTTTCCTAGTTACTTTGTTACCAACTTCTTTAACTTTAGTTGAATGAAAATTATTTATTGTAAATGCTGCGTCACCTTTAAAGGTGCAAGCATCTGGTTACCGATAATTTTTAATTTTTGTTTGTTTAATGTATGTGCTATTATATTTATTCCATAAATAAATAAGTTATTGCAGACGAGTCCTCTATTGACAATACGTCTCTTAGCGAAGGCGACCTTACTTACTGTTTCTTTACGAATAGTATAATTTTTCTACATTAAAACAGTACAGCCGACAGAACATCAACCGTAGCAGTTTGACCTTGAGACCGCCCTTACTGCGTTACACTTGATGTGCTGTCGTCTGTACCATCTTGTGGTTTTACACGAGAAAAAAGATGATAAAAATTACTTCTCCTTTTTTGAAGTCGGTTAAAAAGGACAGTAAGTCTTTCTATGATTCAGCTTCGCTTTCGTAAGCTCACAAAAATTAATGTCTAATGTAATGTGAGTAACTGTTTAAATAATTCTACTTCGGAATCTAAGATATTATTGAGTAAATATAATGTTCTATTCAAAGGTGGCATCTGATAAAGCAGATCGCGAAGACTCACAAGCCAGCCAGAGTTGAAGTTATTATCTACGTGGCCTTAGTCGGGTATCGAACCCGCGACAACTAGGTCAATGCAGCACGCGACGTCCCACCGCACTGGGTGACGACAATTACATAAAGCTACTAATTATAGACGCGGCACTTTGACTCGCCGTGAATCTTATCAATGATTTTTACTAGGTTAAAATAGGCAAAAAGTACTAATAATAGCGTAAAGAAGAATTTGTGAATGAGATATGTTTTTTTTATTCCAATTCACAACGGAGTACCTCTTGATGCAATCCCTTCTTTTATTCCACTTGGAAAAATAAAAGGATGGATAAATGGTAACGTTATTTGACGAGTCTCAAAACTCAAATATAAAATTATAAAGCACTGGTGGCAACCGGTGGCTTCATCTGTATGGATGTCGGTTAACGCGCCGAAGAAAAATATAAAAGAACTAAAAAAGAAAAAGAATAAAAATAATAAAAATATTTTTTATGTTATGGGTGGCAATCAAGCAAACCAAGCGAGTGAAGAAGTAAGCGCCTACATGATTTTTTTTTATACAACTAGATGACAAACAAGCTGACGGCCCACCTGGTGGTAAGCCTGCAATAACAAGGAAAAACACTTGATATTGCAGGTACGTTGTCATCCTGAGGCCTAAGATGAAATGCCGTCCATGCCCAGTAATTACACTGGCTACCTTTCCCTTCAATCCGAAACACAGCGAACTGTTTCACGGCTGAAATAAGAAAGGCGGTGGTACCTACCCAGGCGACCCTACATATGGGTCTACCACCTAGTATGATGGAATTTTCATAACTTTACCTGCCTATTAACGTCTCACTTCTGGCACAGGGCTTCTCCATGGGCTTTAAACACCATAGAGTTTGTGCCATAGCACCACCACGCTGGCCCAAGGACGGAGGATCTAGAGATTACGAACTTTGATTGACCCATCCCGGGATCGACCATAGCCCAAATTACCTTGTTTTCGTAACCAAAGCTTATCCATGTTTGTCATCCTTAAAATAATACAAACATATCTGCCATAAAAAACTAAGTTTATCAAAATGTTGCCACTTTTTGCCATATTAAAATAATAATAATAATTATAATAATATTCATACACTCACACATATTATCTAGCCCAAAGTAAGCATCATTAAGAGCTTGTGTTATGGATACTTGATAACGGATAAATATTGATATTAATATGTATATAAATATTAGAAATATACTAAATAAACATATAAACATCCATGACTCGTAAACAAATGCTCGTACTCATCATACAAACATTTGCTCCTACCGGGATTCGAACCTGGAACCTCTTGACCGAGTAGCCTGCATAGCAAGGGGTACACACCGCTCGACCAGACGGTCGTCTCTCTTATTCTTAGACACGAATAGTCAATTGTATGCTTACACGGTAACAATTATGCAACATCACTGGAAGGTCGCATGCGCCGGCGCATGTTGCGCAACATTTAGTCTTGTTTCGGCGACTTGTTCGTGGCCTTGTCGAGATTTTGCTATCACACAGTTGCCATATGTTGCGAAATATTTATTATTAAGGAATTTTGTAATGTCCGCGTAAAGTTGGAATGCATGCAATAATTATGACGGCCATCTAGTCGAGTGGTTAGCAACCCTGTCTTATAAGCCTGTGATGTTAGGTTCGAATCTCGGTAGGTGTTTGATGATGAGTTCGAACATTTGTTTACGAGTCACGGATGTTTGTATGTTTGTTTAGTATATTTTTAATGTTTTTAAACTTATTATTTACATTTTTTTCGTTATCTAGTATTCTTAGGACAATATTACAATGTAAAATTTGGGCTTGATAATGGGTCTAAGTATATAAATATTATTATCATTATTATTATTATTACACCTGTGTAGCTTAAAGAAGTGTATTTTTACAGCCGATTTGAACATTCTGTTCTCGTATGGAAATATTATTATTATTAGTTATTTTATTTATTTACTAAAAATATCACTAGTCACTTAATACATAAACTGTGAAAGTCCTGTCTCTTTTGTGAATCGAATATTTACTCCAAACATTTATTGTCATCGATAAATAAAAAGACTTTAAAACACCGCGTTTTGAAACGATTCAGAGATAAAAATGAATTAAAGACATTTTATGTTTTAGAGACCCGACGATTTAAAGAACCACAAAGAATTAAAGAAACACGACAATCTGAAGAAACACTACGGTTTACGGAAATATGTCGCTCTACAGAAACACGACAATTCAAAGAAATACAACGACCTGAACAAACACGACTCTGCGAATCAATGAAATTTTACGACAATTCTAAGTGCTCAAAGTTGTTTGGGAAAAGCCTCAATTCAGAAATGGTCTTACTTTTAACTGTCAATGCTATAGTAAAAAGAAGTAGGTAATAGAGAAATAAATACATAGACCCATCAATTATATTACTATAGTGTATAATACTGTATTAATTTCCAGATATAATGAAGGTTATATCATTATCATATAATTAATAAATCATATCTTAAGTACTATTGAAAGATGTAAGTACGTTAGTCTTTCAATAGTACCCTACTAAAGAATTTGTGAATCAGTTTCAATTGAAATTAAATTTTCATGTCTAAAACGTTCTATACCATTCGTAGCTCCACGACCCTCGCTTTTATCTCAAGAGGAAAAACATCACTCTAGTACTAGCGTCACTCACTCCGATGTGTCTAAATAATATACTAGTCTGAATCGGTATCTTAATGACCAGACCACTATCAACAACTACATACAGTTGTTACACAAGGATACTGTACCATCTAAGGAATTGAGTCCAACCGCAAATACTGCATCGAATATGTCACGATACTAGCGCGTTGCATTAACTTCATTCACAACTCAGAGCGGAGCACATACAGCTATATTTAAATACACAATGCATGTGGGTTATTTCACGCGATTAGCGGCTGGTCGCATTTTGGTTACAAAACAGGACAAAGGAATATGCAGGAATTGGAATATGTCTTGCGCGGAATATGCATCGAACAGATTTAAGCGGCTGCTTTCCGCATTTTTGGCGAGGTAGAGGCTGTTGGTCTTCGAGGAGGTAGTGATTAGGATGATAAACACTCAAACTGTTATAAATAAAAATGAGGAGGCACGCTTACTTAAGTGTTCTAAAAAACGCTGCGCTAGCTGCCTTCGTATTCATTTGGATAAAATTTTCCATTTATTATATCTAAAAAAGCAAGACAGCATTTTTCACCATTGTGAAAGGTCGCAGAATCAGTTCCCGCCTTGGGACATACTTTTATAGTTTTGATATTTTTCTAAGCTTTTAGAATTCTTTAGAATAGATTCAGTCAAGTTCAAAATCATATTTTTAATGTTTTTGATGCGTTTAAACGCCTACCTTATTGCAACAATTACAAATAAAGAAAGAAAATGATGAAAAATATATGCTCCAGCCGGGACTTGAACCCGCGTCTCCTGATTTCGTCAATGAAGTTAACACCTCTAATGATCCGAAAGAATATTTTTACAAATATTTTTAAACTTCCAGTTAAGGTGTGAAAATCTATTTTAAGCACATTTTTAATGTTTTTCAAACGCCTACTTTATTGTAACAATTAGAACAGGAGACGCGGGTTCGAGTCCCGCCTGGAGTATATTTTTTTTCATCGTTTTTTTTATTTATTTATAATTGTTACAATACAGTTCAAAATGATCGATATGTTGGTCTACACACATCCATTTTAAAAATAGCTCCACACTCCTCCACGAAGTTAGTCTTTACTACGACATAAGTGTTGATATGATATTGTTTATTTCTATTTTCAGACACCAAGATTCATAATAATATACAGCTAGTCCTGTTTCAAAACAATCGGAATTGGCAACAATTTCAACTGAAATGAGAACTTTCTCCAAGAATAAACATGACAAGGCATCCCGTAACAAAATATGCAGCGCAGCATTTTATACGGTTTGTGGCGTTCCGTGACTCGGGCTTTGGATTAAACTAAATAGATATGAAACTTGCATTTGATGGCTGAACCGTATTTGATGACGACAGTCTAGAAATGTTTCGTGAAATGCACGGAAATAACTTGCTAACGCTGAAAAAATTTATATAAATGTAGGTAACTGAACTTTCGGCTATCTGTAACTTTATAAAGTGATTACATAACTAGGGTCGCTTGTTATTGTCTGTTCTCAGGACATGACTTTTTTCTAGTTTAGATGAGTTATTAAGTATCTTTCATTTATTATAATTTTAAGATATTAACCAAAAAATTAGGCCACGAATACGTTTGCCTAATTTCTGTTATTACATAATAATTTCGAATTAAGTATAGTTTACTCTTTCTTTGAGTAAGGAGGTTTTATTTAACACGTCACTAAAAAAGTTTTTATTGAAACCTCCTTTCTTCAATATCGCTTGACATTTTGAAATTCAATAACTACATTTAACAAGCAATGGTGCCGATCCCAAGCTTAAATTAAACCTAGTTCTAGGTCATACTTTCATTATTTTGTTTTGCTTTGTGGTACCTGCTTGTCACACCTAAAATATCTCACTTATCCATGGGTTGGCTGGAAGAGATCTCTTTTAGAGATAAGTCCACCCTTGCAAACTTCCTATTACATGTAACTTACTGTGTATATTTAAAGTGCAATAAAGAGTATATATATTAGAGGGAGTTGGTAACAGGTTGTCATGGCAACCAGACGTGCTTGGAAACATCTGAAATAAGGACTATCTCAGCCTTCACAGCATCTGAGTAAGGTTTCATACTTTATATGTAAACTTGGTAGCTCTGTTAATAAATGGAGTGTACCGTTGTAAGGTCTAAGTAGTCTAAGTTTAATGTTTACTTAGTATTAATTTAGTGTTACACGGTCGTTAAAGTTGCGCACTATCTTCAATAAGTCAAATAATATTTAGTCCTCACACCCTACACACAGTACTTAAACACAAAGTACCACTTTATTATTTCAATACTTCTTCTCAGTATAAAAAGTTGTACATATACTAAAAGAGAAGGCAAAGGGTCACGCCTATACTACCGTATCAGAATGTGTATTATTTTTTTTCAGCCATTATTGAATTCAAATGAAAAATCTTCCAAGATCCATTGAAATGTTCAACACAATAACATACTTTTCTTATTTTTCGCATATTATAGGAGTTTGGCGCCAAGTATATGATGACAGTCTTCCGATTACTAAACAAGGACTTATTTATTTATTTCAACCTTATAACACAAAAAAGTACACTGGGCGGCAATTGACTGGTAAAAGGTGTTAGAGAAAATAAAATGGCGGTGCAAAAAGAAATGTTGTAATAAGTTACCTACATAGTCTAGTTTTAAATATTATAATTATACTTGCGAAGATAAAAACAAATGCAGGTATACTACTTCCAATGCATATAAGGATGTAATAATGAATATAATATAAATATACACATACATATAAAGACTTATTAATACTATATTCGGAGTCATCCATTCACTGTCTCCACCTCAACATCACGCACAAAGAAATTTAGTGCCTCGTTTCTTTGTCGTACTTCCAGAACTTGGAATTCTTTGCCAGCATAGGTGTTCCCTCCTTCCTCCAAGGTGGAGGCGGCTAGAGCAGTGTCTAAACTGCACTAGCTGTCTTCACATATGGACTCTTCTTATCGCTTTACATCAGATTGTGTATAGTCATTAAAATTTGTCGTGCTTTCTATTAAAAAAAAACAAAGTTTTTATGGTAAAGTTCACAAATGTACCATTCTCCTAAATTGTATTTTATTAGAAGCCAGTCTGATATGCGCGGGAGGTGTATTCCAGAGGCGAATAGCAGTTACTGTATGGGAATGAGATACCAAATCGGTGAAATGAGCAGGAGATTGAAGCTAAAGTCGACCACTGCAACGTAGGTTGAAATCATTTGATAGACCCATAAGTACTGAAATCTACATTTTAAATATTCAGGTGCTTTTGGATCAAATAAAATATTAATTAGTTGAGAAAGTACTTCTCCTTTCGCATTCTCTATCTTATCCATTATTGTCAATTGACACATTTTAGTATGCGCCTTTTAGTCACATGTAGTCTTTAATAGTTATAAATATCATTGGGAAACCGTGTCTGGGTGGTAGGCCCCTAAGTAGGGTCGTCTGGGTAGTACCAGTTCACTGTGTTTCGCATTAAAGGGAAAGGTAGCTAGTATATTACTGGGCATGGACGGCATTTCATCTTAGGCCTGAGGATGACAATGCACCTGCAATATCAAGTGATTTTTTCTTGTTATAACCATTTACCACAAGGTGGACCGTTTGTTATCAAGTTGTTTATGAAAAAACACTTTTTATTCAAACACGATTATTTAGTTATAATCTTGTCTGAGAAATCCAACATGTGAGGACGTTGTTAACAACAATATTTATGGACATTAGCAACATAGACTTCTAGTTTGTTTGGTTTACATATTTGAGAGTATTGAGTGATGAGTTTATTACAATAACTATAGGTATTAATTGGGATACAACATTATATCAAGCGTAAAGTCTGTCTGTTTACATTACGATAATCGCGATATATGAACTTGTAATATTAGATTTACATACATAATTTTGTGACAGATAAAAGCAGTTAAGTATACTTAGTAGCTTATAATGCGACATGTGTCCGCCCGAGGCTGCGCCCGCGTGTATGTCGGCTATCGGGCCAAAACGTAACCTATTTATTACCTTAGGGTGTGATAAAATGAAATGAAAATATCTTTATTCAATTAGGCTTCCCAAGATGCACTTAAGAATCTTCAAAAATGCCATTTATAGAAATGACTATCACAAAAAAATGTGTTAACTAACAACGCCGTAATGTCTGTCTATCGTGTCTGAATTTACACCGGTTCCAAAAGTTGAACTATTGAGAAGATTCCGACAACAAACTCGTGTAGTCACTCTTTTTAAATATAATGTGTTAATGTTTGTAGTTACATAATGATAATATTTAGCAATGCAGTGAGATAAAAAATATTTTAAATCTGTACTAATTAAGTATATGATAAAAGCAATCTAGGTGTATCTGTAATATTTAAATCTCCATGTCATTATTTCCGGAATCATCGAAATCGGTTCAATGGGTTAAGGGTGACAACGTAACAGACATATAGACAGATACAGTCACTATGGTATTTATTATATTGGTGTGGAATTTATAATGTGAACAATTTCATGGGGTGTATTATAGCTTTTATTTCAGTTCTAGGCCTATTCCTGATTTTGCTACAAAGTGAACTCTATTAACAGAGTAATACGGTTCGTGTTGTATCATAAATAACCAGGCATTATACTAATTAGAACTAAGATAATACACCCCCAAGCAAGTAAGAACACCCTATTCACGACATTCGAAAAATAAAATAACGGAAGCTCTATACCTGCCTCTATTAATCTGTTTGGTCAAAGCGAGGCGGTATTAATTTTCAAATTAAAACAGAAATTAATGCTTACGAATACCGATGCTGATCTGTCAAAACGTGTGAGAAATTGAACAGTAGGTGCTTTAGTAAAAAAAGGATCAAAAACTACTTTTCCTAGTTTATAGACAACTTGATACATTTGGTATAGAACAAAATGATGTGGAGTCTCCTTCGACATTCTCACGTCAATAAAAAGCGATACAATATTTTAAGGAATGCTTTTATTTTATTCGTATTTGATATAAACAATGTCTCCCATTAAATATTTATTGACGCGAACGGCGACAGAACAGCCGTTGAACCGACAGTAACTGCTGTCAAATAAATTTCCAGACCTTTCCGGGAAGTGATAAAAGGCTGGAGTTTGATTTGACTTTTGTACTCGGGATTAATGGGAAAATTCAGCGCATACCGATAGAGTAGTTATCAAACGATCCGGAGGGTCTCTGACATTGACTGACGAGTACACACACACTAGTGTAAGCGTTTCAGTATAGAAATTTAAGACTATTGGGCATTGAAGTCAAACGTTCTCATCCAATGAGATCTTGCTATACAATGCACCACAAACGACTCTGTTAAGTCTTATATAATACTTCCCTTAGGACGTCCGTACTCCGTACCCTGCTGGCCCAAAAAGTGCCTCTTCGCGTCTCTTTTGAAGGACTTTGATAGCACAATAGAGAAAAGAGTCATCAAAACTTAGTGTGCTAAGAAAGGAAGTGTGAAGCTGTTTATATAATCAAAATCAAAAATTTATTTATTCAAGTAGGCTCCTAAGAAGCTCTTTCGAATCGTCAAAAATCACAAAATATGTATATCTAATTAAAAATGGTCTTATAATGTCATATTGTCTATCTGTCTGTCATGTCTGATTTTTTTATAAAAACTATCTTACCAAATTTTAGTATTATGTTGTGTATGTGTCTATGGAGATACGTCCACGCGCTGTTTCTTTGAATTGTTAACTGTATGGAATTCTGACAGGATCCTTGTTCACTGAAAAATTAAGTCAGATACGAAAATTCCAACTTCTTACAGTGATGTTTCTTACATCTCTAGTCAATAGGCGACGGTAACCACTTAGCACCAGGTGGGCCGTCAGCTTTTTTTGTCATTTAGTTGTATGAAAAAAGTTTTATGCGTTCGACTAGTTATGTAAGTATATTGTGTTTATTTAATTGTTCCTTTTGAGAATCACGCTGTCGAAATCATTACAATTTAAGCATACGAACTAGTATGTTGGCAAATAATATTTTCAGGTAAAATACTTATTCGGGTGCTCAAATAGTAATAGTTCTAACAACATTGTTAATTAATAAGGTAGACGTTTGCTTATTTAAAAGGGGAAATAGAAAGACTAGACAGTATTACAACTACGCCTATTATTTAGCTAAAAATAAGCATCATTAGTGAATAAAAGTTCGTAACTCATTGTATAAAAACTGCCCTTATCGGGACTCGATCTCATGCCTTCCTTATTATCTGTATTGTATGGTAGCGGTATGGTCAACATCAAAAGTTGATTAATACTTTATCAACATCATGTCACATTATATCGTTCTCAATTGTTTAATAAAAACTGCCAATAGTAGTTAAAGTAGATATACTATAATTTGCAAAAGTTACTAAAGTGTTAATCATCTTTTGTTGCAGACCTTACAAGTGTTCTGACACTTTCGTTCTGGGTAACAATTTGAATCTGTCTAGCGGCGTTATCCCTCCGGAGGGCTATGACTATTGAAAAATCAATTGTGTCTGGGATCTGATGCTTGACGAGCTAATGCCGCTTCAAATATGGTAAGCTTATTAATAATTCCAAACGCTTACATCTTCAATAACTGTTTTTTTAATAATCAGCTGATTATCATTTTGTTGAATGGCTTACACCGCCAATAAGGAGATGAGCTTTAAACACGGCAGCCATTGGCAAACTCTCGCACCTAGTCAACAATGCTAATTACTATTATTTTGAATGAATCCTCATTGTTTGATTCTTAGTTCTAAAACTGTATTCTAATATTTGTTTTCATCAATAAAATTATTTTTTACAAGGTTGTAGACGCCCTTTATAGGGTCGTCTGGGTAAGTCCACCGGCTTTCCATTTCGGCCATACAACAGTTCGTTGTGATTCTGATTGAAGGGAAAGTAGCCAGTGTAATTACTGGGCATTGACGGCAAAAATTGTATTAAAATAAAGTTTGAAAAGAGACAACCATGACTGTACCATAAAGTAGGCGCGACGTTGTGGAACTTACAGTAAGGTGAAGAGCGATGTAATGGGAATGCAGGCAAGACGTCAGTTGAGGAGCGACATTATGAGAATCGACGTTCAGGGAATAATTCATTTCATCTTAGGCGTCAGGATGACAACGCACCTGCAATACCAAGTGATGTTTCCTTGTTATTACAGGTGTCTATATGCGAACGGTAGCTTTTTTTTTTTTTTTTTTTTTTTTTTATATACTAAGCACGACAAATGACTCAACACCACCTGATGTGAAGCAGTAAGAAGAGTCCATATGCGAAGACAGCTAGTGCAGTTCAGACACTACTCTAGCTGCCTCCACCTTGCCGGCCCGAAAGGTGCTTTTTCACGCCTCTTTTGAAGGACCCCATGTTATAGGAAGGAGGGAACACATGTGCTGGCAAAGAATTCCAAGTTCTGGAAGTTCGACAAAGAAAAGAGCTACTAAATTTCTTTGTACGTGATGTTGAGGTGGAGACAGTGAATTGATGACTCCGAAGACCGGCACGCGTGCTCCTGAGTAGGAAGGGGGAAGGTGGGATAAGGTCAAATAGCTCTTCAGAACACTCTCCGTGATATAGCCGATAGAAGGCGCTAAGCGACGCAATGTCTCGACGCAATTGCAGAGGCTCAAGGTTGTTGGTGACCTCTACATCGCCAACGATACGGACAGCACGACGCTGCAATCTGTCCAGGGCATCGAGTAGGTACTTGGCGGAGCCATCCCACAAGTGCGAGCAATATTCCACGCAAGACCGGACCTGAGTTTTATACAGCAGGCATAATTGGTCAGGCGTGAAAAATCGACGCACCTTGTTCAGGACACCGAGCTTCCGTGAGGCTGTTTTTATCACGGTTTCGATATAGTTCCTGGAATTCAGATCGCAACATATCTCCATACCTAGCAAGTTTAGGGAGCCCTGTGCCGAAAGAGTCGTGCCCTGAAGAGACGGAAGTGGAAGGAACGAAGGAAGCTACTTACCACCAAGCAATTAAAAAACAAATTACTTCTACTTTCCCGACTACTTGTGTCTAGTCTGAAGTGTTGCTACTTCAGACTATCCCGTACTATTTTGGTTTGTGTATTTCAGTTTCATTGGCTTTAAATTTCTTAGAGAAAAAATGCATATAAACAAACCTTGGAGGTCGACACAATGCGCAAGAGTTTAACTTAACAATAACAAGCGTTCCTTGAATTTGAGCTGTGGCCTACGGCGGTAAGCCTTACAAAAGATGCTTAGTCGGTATTTTTTGCAAAACCAATGCGTTCTATAATGGTTCTGTCAGGTCAATTCATAAAAATTATAAGACTGTTAAGCTGATACAGAATGTGAAAGAAACAAATTTTTGCATTATAGGAGCTCGGTGGCGTATTGGTTTGAAACCTCTGAATTCGAATATGGAGACAAAGTCATGGCCGACCTCGGAATAGATCAACCAAAATTTATAATTTCACACGTCAACCCGTTGGTCCCGGTTGTTACTGCTCTAACCCACAAACCCGCGTTGTGCCAGCGTGGTGGTGTTATGGACCAAGCTTCTCATGTGCCCAGCAGTGGGACGTATAGATGCATTATCGAACTAGAACCAATGCTGGATAGTTTGAAAATCACTCGGCTCGCCTTGTACACTATTATATAACTACTGATAAAACAAGCGACCGCGATCAGCTCGATTTTCTTCCGAGCCATGATCAACATTTATTTATTAATTTGCTTACATTACGCATGGGCCAGCAGCATTCGACAAATGCCTTGCTGCACGACCTAGGTCACCTCGGACCACTCGATGGCTAACCGTTCACCTCTAATTAACTGTAACATCGAATAACTTTTTATAATTCAAATCGATTTTACTAAAAAAGGATCGCGTTTCTGTCACCGACTCGGAGCAATTGCTCTGAACTGCATCACAGTTTATTGAGCGGCTGGTGCATTTGAAAATGAACTTTAGGTCTGTTGTTTTAGAGTTTACGACCGCTGCACTCGAGTGTTGTTACTGCAAATTTATTCTATCGGTTGTGTCAACGTATTTAGAGTTCTATTTCGTTAGCGATAGGGACTTTGCAGATGTACGTGCAGTTGGCGGCGGCGTATCTAGGACGAGTGCCTTGAGCGAGGCATTAGCATGCGGCGGCCTCGCGCGGTCTGTGCCCCCGTGGCCTCAGCCCGGTGCGGTTTCCTTCCTTCCCACCGTTCCTATGCCTTGTGCCACGTGAGCACCTGATCTTGTGACACGATACTGAAATAGTTTTGAATAATGTCTCCCATAATGTTAAACATTGGCTTGCATATTTGATTCCGCAGAAATATGTAAGTGTCTATGTCTTCAGTTTACTATATACTATAAACTATAATACTATTGTCCTTAACCGACTTCAAAAAGAAGGAGGTTCTGAATATGGTTGTTTAAAAATATTTTTATGTATGTACACTGATTACGCCGAGATTTCTGATACGATTTACGTGATTCTTTTTTTGTTCAATGCGGGGAATAGGTGCCATTTGGTCCCATAAAAAATATTTGAAATCGATAAGGTATAGTTTGGTTCTTTATCAAAATAACTGGAATGTGAAGTCGTCTATGTATGCGAAACATTTTTTGGAGTTGGTGCTAAGTTGTTTCCAGAAACAATAGAGAGTGAAGCAGCGACTACAAAAAATATATTTCTAGGGGATAACTAGGTACTTAGGTATCCACTGAAATGTATCCTTTTTATTGTTATAAAGTCGGTTTTTATTTTTGTTTAAACCTACAAGTTTTTGTAGCGTAAATATTTTTCCATTTCATAACTAGATACAGATTTGATAAGTAATTATGTCGATACTATGTTATTGAAATAAAGTAAAAATAGAAGTGTGTCAATAGCTTCGTTATCAATGTACCATTGACACTGTACGTAAGAACATAAGCGTTAGAATAACTTATTTCTGATTCAAAGTTAGTAGCAACGCAGTTTTTCACTAAAACTTACTATCTTTATTAACTCCCGACACAAAAAGAGGGGTGGTATAAGTTTGACGTGTCTGTCTGTGTGTCTGTCTGTGTCATCGTAGCTCCTAAACGAATGAACCGACTTTGATCTGTTTTTTTTTGTTTGCAAGCTGACGTGATCAGGATGGTTCTTAGCTGTTATTTCTCTCAATAAAAGGGTTTTACTAACTTTCACAGATCCGATTGGTTTGACACTTGCTGTACTGTCACTTCGATGACATTCCCATGACATACTAACCTTGGGCTGATCCTATACCATAAAAAAGTCTGCAGGATGCTTAATTTGTCAAAAATATACAGCAGATATAGCGTGTTTGGGCTCAAGAATAGTCGCAATGAGATAGTGTTAGATGATTAATGAGGCAGGGGGTTATTTAATTTTTTTATTTTATAATTATTACAGAAGCTTTCCTGCTAAAAACAACAACAACATGAATCAATTTCTTATACTTCTTTAACAATCTTACGTTTATTGTGCAACGATGACGACGAGCTAATTAAAGAGGTTTGATAGCAATAAATTACCTTCAAAAATATATATTTTTTGCACCTTGAAAGCAGTGAAGTTAAAACCTTGAAAAAACCGTTAGGTTTATGGATTCAACATTCTAAGTGTTTATATTTTATAATTGATTTAATGTTGTCAATATCTTTTATTATCATTGAATTCCAATATCGATTTAAGTGTTGTCTATTCTCCAATTTGTAATATTGTAGATGCAGTAGTTTCATAGCGCGACTGTATGCTTTTAGTGAGTTTTGTGACAATAGTTATTTGTTATACAAGAGTGCAAAGTTGCTTTTTAACCGCGTGCTCAATTTTGATGACCGAGCAAGCGAAGGATTCTAAAATTGAATGAAGAGCGCAGCGAGGGATTTAAAAATTAGAATCCTGAGCGTTGGCCAAGGACTCAAAAGAGCACGAGGTGAAAAATCTTTGCACTCGAGTGCAACACGTAACTTTTCATCCCACCTCAACGAGGAAATAACTCAATGCAAAAAAAACATTTGCGCATTATTAATAGTTTCAGTCAATTCTGTTGTCAAATAAACTTCTTTGTTGCTGGAATCACTCATTTTAGGTTTTTTACTTGTTTTCAAGTTTCTTGTTTTAAACTTATGGTTTTAACAAATATGTCGTGAAAAGGAAATGGCGCGCGCAAAGCAAATTAAACAAAAAGTACACAAGAAGGTGCTGATTCTGAGTTTTTAACAAGTTAAAAAAGGTAGTACGATAAATTCGGCACCATGGAGGTAGAAGTAAAGAGGTTTAATGATGTTTTGAATTCACAAACTCGATGTTCTTAATTAAATTTTACTTTATCCTCTAGCGGATAAAAACGGCTTTTGCACTCAGATATCGAAGAGCAAAAATACTCTTTCCGAGATGGGGGGACGAAAACATTATTAGGTCTTAGATAGATCGCAGTCTTTTATTCGAATGTGTTTTATTATAAAAAAAATCATTCAATATTTTCTTCTGTTTTTTTTCCAAGTATAGATACCGTTTAATCTTAATAACATCGTTTATTATTAATTTATGTATTCAATTAATTAGGGGCGTCTTATTATTTTCAAATACTTATCTAAAACACTAACGGTAGTGCTCAAGTCCTTTTATGAATTAAATAACAATCTTTGCAATTTACTAGGTTTTCCCAATACACCTCGCTCCCAAAAACCCGGAACCCTTCGCACCGTAGGAAAATGGTGCAACGGTTGCCTGCGCACGAGTCGCATGACGCAACGCAACATGCCCGAGAGCGGCCGCGTGTCGCAATGTGACCTTGGCCAAGCGGTCTACATGATACGAACCTACATGGTTTACTTGTGTGTGATTTACTATGTGACACACTTCATATTGTTCTAAATACTAAGGGTGATTGAAACTGTTTTTTAACTTGTTCGTGGTTTTCCTTAAAATTTCCTCCCTGGCCAGCTTTCCGGCAATAGAAAATCTGCTGTGTCTGATAATTATGTGGGTACTCTTAAACGGCCTAGTGACTCAGTGCTAAAGGTCCAGTCTTCAATTCTGTGGAGGCAGAAGTTCTCTGTTCATTTTGTTTGGTGGTAGCCAGCATTTTCTGAATTCGCCTGGCTAGCTTCCACCATCTTACGTAAGTCCGCCAGCAATAATGTTAACAGCATTGTTGTGTTCCGTTCGGCAGTTGTAGTACGATAGCTGTTCCTCTGTTTTGAGGAATCTGGGTGCAGCTCGCTGCTATATTCGGCCTTTTCATCACTTGCCATCAGGTTAGAGGAAGACCAAGAATAGAAATGAAGAAAAACGTCACAGATAAAGTATTCAGATTTTTTAAAAAGCACAGGTTATCCAACGCTTTGCATCTCTAAACAAGATCATTACTCATCGCAAAACAAACGTTACTTAAATTGCCGGTATCAAAACACATAAATTAACTTGTAATATAATGTAATGTTTATCAATTTAATATAATAACCAGCGGCAGTGATACTTTAAGCACCTATTTATTAGTAATCGACATGAAAATGGCAAAATTATACAATATCGAAGTCACGGTATAGCTTGCGCTTAATTAATGTTAATGAGCCGATTCTTAGTTTACCACTCTAACTTATTTCAGACTGAATTGGCGTAATTGGTCTTCGTCGGCCTTCTATAGCTGTGTAAGGTGCATTCGGCGTTGCGAAGATTCCACCGCTGAGAACCTAGTCATGAGACGCATTCTAGATATTTTTTGTTGATAAATGATAATTAATTTTCTGTGGGCTCTTAGGGCGTTTGCGCATATGACGTCTTAAGCGAGCTGTAGTCGCGCAATTTGATGAGCGTATATTCTGATTAGCGAATCGTATGCTTAAACAGCCGTCATCACCAGCCTATACACGTCCCACTGGTGGGCACAGGCCTTCCTACATGGGAGAAACACATGAGGAGTTTGGGCCATAACACTACCACGCTGGCCCAATGCCTTGAGATAACAAACTTTGATTGACCCATCCCAGGATCGACCATGGCGAAAGTTGCTTTGTTTTTCGTATCGAAACCAGAGCACTCAAACCAATACGCCACCGAGCTCCTCAACATCCAAACAGCCGTAGCAGCAGGGAAAGGGGTGTGGAGCAGCTTTCTGTGCTTTTTTTACGTGTCTCCGTGTTTGCAGCTATACAAACGCGAGGATGGTGTACAAATTCAAAAGTCACAACTTAACCGTCACCCTGCGTTTGCTGAGCGTCCTAATAGCGATCAACTCGCGTCTCGTCTCGGCTCGATTAAATAGCTTCGTGTGCACAGGCCCTTAAAGCGGTTTATGACATTACATTGCTTTATTTTCACGTTAATGCAAGTGGCAACTTATTGTTAAAGATAGGTTTTTCTTTTACGAACCAAATTTGGCCTTAATTACGCAACCACAATTGATAAGCTATAAAATGTATTTAAAACCCGATAAACTTTATCTACCGTGTGCCTACAACTAATTTGTAGTTAATAATAGTGTTGTTTTGTAACAGTTGATGATATAAGAATTAAAAATAAGTATCTGATACATGATAAAAATATGTGATGTTTTTCGTCAGAAATGTTTATGGTGATTTTCATTAGACGCCGCGCATGTAAAGAAAGAGATGACTGAATTCACAGAGCGTATTTAACTCGCTGACAGTGCGGCTGTAACTTTATACCAGCAGGTCTGGCATAGGGAACGAGTACAGATGCTGGCAACACACCGCTTCCTCGCTTCGGTGACCTCATTAGCGACAGATAAACAACACTACATAGGTAGATAATTATGTTTGGCTGTCTTCTGGGAGGTGGAAGTGAAAGAAAGAAAGAAAAATATTTAATACTTAGACAATAAAACGAAGAAAAAGTAGAAAAATAAAACAATTATTTCAGCCGTGAAACAGTTCGCTGTGTTTCGGATTGAAGGGAAAGGTAGCCAGTGTAATTACTGGGCATGGACGGCATTTCATCTTAGGCCTCAGGATGACAACGCACCTGCAATATCAAGTGATTTTTCCTTGTTATTGCAAGTGGTCTATAGGCGGCGGTAACCACTTACCATCAGGTGGACCGTAGCTTGATTGTCATCTAGTTGTATATAAAAAAAAAATCACCAGGTGCAGTCAACAAGGCCCTGTCTTAGCATAAAGCTTCTGCGACCTTAGGTTCTACAGTAATTAGAGATGGGCTGAATAGTCGCCGACTAATCGTCATCTTTTCTAATCGCTGACTATCGTCGACTATACATATAGTCTCTAATACCTTCCAGAAGACATTTCTCTAAAGGAGGGGGCTCTAAAGCCTCTTTTTATTGTCTCTTATCTTATTTTAACGGGATGGCTCTGGGCCTCCATTTCACCTTATAGTAAGTGATGACAAAGCCGAAGATGGAAGCGCTCGCTACACTCGGATTCCTCAACCACAGAGGAACTGGTTATCTTACCTTCAACTGCCCGAACATAATGCTGTTAATATTATTATAATGGCGGCAGACTTCTTCAAGATGGTGGAAGCTAACCAGACGGACTTAGCAAAGCCCTACCACCAACTAAATCCAGTAGAAATTTTTTCCCTCACGGGAATCAAACCACGGACCTCTACATTTGAAGTAGGTCGTCTCAACCGACAGACCATAGAGAGTAGTCGGCTTATCTCTAAATACATTATGCAATTCTGCTATGCGATTCTCCAAAGTCGGCAGCCTTGAATTCGTGGCTGTCGGCAGCGCTGTCATGGACAACTTTTTGGAGTTTGATTGACGACCGTTGGCGACACCAGCGTTCCGACGACGAGCACGGCGTGAGCCGGAACTAATAAGTTGTTTATTTTTATATCTTTATGTAAAAATTAATTAAATATTCGATGAAGTCATTGTCATTTAAACACAAGAAAAACGAAGTCAAAAATATCGATTTTACTTCATGTTGTGGGTATATCCAAAACAGCGACAATCATACACAGCCCTGAGATCGACGTAGGGAATACGCTTACGAGCAGCGCCGTGCTCAAACGTCAAAATCAATGGTAGCTCGTCGTCTTGTCAGACGTTAAACTCGATGTCGAATATTTCTGTTTGTGAATCACACTGCTGTACAGTTTAGGCTACTTTATATTGTTATTGTAGTTTAAACTATAATATCGACGTTATCATCGTCAATCGCCGTCAAGGCTCCACAGTGAGCTTAAGGCGATCTATCACAACGTTGTTTCGGCCTAGATAGAAAGAGATAGAGATATGACTGACCCAGCGGGAGGAAAAAAGACAAAATAGCGATCGTACGTGTAAAGTAAGCTAAAATTTACAAATTATTTTATCAAAAAATAACCATAAATCGCAGGTCTTACCGCCAGCGACAGGGCGAGCGAGCTAGGCGGGCGAGCGAAGCAAGAGAAGGAAACTATACAAACTACGCGGAATATTGGCGAGCTTAACTATGGGGTTCGCAATTTCACATCAAAAACTACGAACGGGCCAGCGAGCGGGCGAGCTAGCTAGCGAACCGGGCGCGCCGAACGAGTAGCTTCGCTGGAATCGATGGATATTTCGTTCTCTTCGTTCGCATCGCTGACGTAGCTTAGCTCTGTACTTCGCGGTGTGAACCAAATGAAAAGAGGTAAAACGATGCTCGCCCGCCTAGCTCGCTCGCCCGCTCGTTGGCGATGTGGCCTGCACTAAAGGATTACAAAAAAAGTCTTCTACACGATTGTGAATATTAATGATGAATATCTATTTAAAGTAATTTCCTATTGCATACAAATTATCGTTTATCAATATCTTTATGTATGTTTTTTCGGAAATAAAATGTATTGCGGCAAAATCTTTTAATCGATTTTTCGTTCTAAACGTGTTTAGATAGGTAAAGATATAAAGTAACGTATATCTGATTTTCAGATCCGTTAGATCTTTAATGGACCTATGAATTACATATAAAAATTCGAATTTTTTCAAATTATCGCCATAAAAAAGTAAAAAATAAACTTAAGTTGAAACGGTTTAAGCGGCTAGTTTTTCACTTATAGAGCTAAGCTCGACCGGTTCACCTCAGGCTAAGTGGGACAGGATGTAGGCTCGTGTGCGCGTGCGTGTGTGTTATGTAACTATGACTTAACCGGCGACCTTTCAGCTAACTTCTGTATTAAGGCGATACTAAGGCGAACGTTGTACTGGTCGGGAGTGAGAGGGATACAGATATTAAATCTCAGCGCGAGGAAAAAGGACAACATTAGCGCACGCGCGTGTAACGCTTTGACAGATTGTAAATAATTTATTTATAAGAAAACTAATGATTTTTAGAAAAAAAAAAACAAAATTAAAATCGACTGTTTAAAATTTTTTTTCCACTAATTTTAGTGATACCTTTCTAAGGTCAAAGCTAGATGGGTGACCGTCAGCTTACATTGTTTCCTCCTATCGTATCGTTTCACTAAAAAGTCATAGGAAAGCGAAAATCCACAATTTCGCATACATAACTTTCTCATTTCAGATTTTCTTGATTTAATAAACAAACTTACCTAATTTTGAAAATAAATATATAAGCGGTAAGAAGAGTCCATATGCGAAGACAGCTAGTGCAGTTTGGACACTGCTCTAGCCGCCTCCACCTTGCCGTCAAAAAGGTCATTTTGAAAGGATTATTTTTAGGTGCTTTTGAGGTACATATGATTTAAATCCTTAATAAAAATGCACGAGTTGTCGCCTTAAGGCACGGTTTACGCTAAATTTGGTTGATACTATGTTTAAGTTCAACCACTTTTTTTATTACTTTCAATTAAGCTATTTATATAGAGGATGTTACTTTAACATTAGTTGCATACCTTTGAAATTACCGAATTTATGACCGGCAACATTAAATTACAAGTCTATTACGTAAACACGCCGAAAATACGAAGTATATGCATTTAAAATAAAACCAATTTACCGGATTTAACTCGCGTTTCATTATATTATACACCCGACGTTTCGATTACTTTACAGCGGTCGTGGTCACTTGAAGACAAATCCGGTAAATTGATTTTATTTCAAACTAGCGACCCGCCCCGGCTTTGCACGGGTGCAATACACTTGTATTATACATATAAACCTTCCTAAAGAATCACTCTATCTATTAAAAAAACCGCATAAAAATCCGTTGCGTAGTTTTAAAGATCTAAGCATACATAGGGACAGACAGACAGCGGATAGCGACTTTGTTTTATACTATGTAGTGATGTGTAGTGCTCGCGAAAATATAATAATATGACAATACTATATTGATTTATATATGGAAGCAAAGAAACGTATACCTAGTTAAGTACCTAAATTAAATACGCTGAATATTATTTAATAGCTTTTAAACTTGTCACAAAATTATCTGAGACTGAGCCGTATATTTGTTGACAAGAGAGTGGTCAAGTATTGCTTCACTGGAAAACATAAAAACTGTCAAATAAGGTTGTATGTACTGAATCGATTTCGATGAAATTTATATGGGACCACCTCTGAAATATGACCTACCAAACACAAAAAGAATCATCAAAATCAATTCATAATTGGCGGAATGATCGCGTAACAAACATATAAAAAAACAGGCCAAGTGCGAGTCGGACTCGCGCACGAATGGCTCCGTATCATTATCTATAAACAAGCGTCTACCTTTTGCCGTTATCAATATCAAGCAAAAAATCACGTTTGTTGTATGGGAGCCCCCTTAAATATTTATTTTATTCTGTTTATTAGTATTTGTTGTTATAGCGGCAACATAAAAACATCATCTGTGAAAATTTCAACTGTATGTCTTAGTAATAGGGTCCCGTTCGGTACCCTTTGGGAACGGAACCCTAACAACATACAGTTAAAACTGACACCATTTTGAACACAAATCATTTTTGGAAATACTTTTAGTGATTACAACAAGAGCGCAGTAAAAAGGAATTACTGTCATAATTAGTTGACATAATTACAATTAACGGTAAAATCGCACCTAATTACAGAGCTTTTTAAAAAATAAAAGAAAATTAACGCTATATTTGTTTTGTCGCTTAAAATGTGTTCGGTATTTGAATTAAAAATTCTTTCTGCTCTAATTCGAACATCAAAATTTAGAATGCAGTATTTTATTTTATAATAAAATTCAACCCGTTTTAAATCCAGTAAATCAAATCAAATCAAATCATTTATTACCTACCTAATACCGTGTCATTGCAACTTGCAATGCCTGGACTTTTTAGGTTAACCATAAATTGCGTCACAGCTAGGGTTGTAACGACCTCCAAAATATTTCTAGCGCGACCTTGCTTATACTTGCGACAGCACATCGAACGTGTCATTTTGTACTTGGGATCAACCTTATACAGTCGTAAAAAGAGCGTTTTTGCATTGACACTGTCAGCTTTGTTGTGCTATCAGTAAACGCCAGTGTAGTGACCCGGGCGCGCAGATTTTCCGTACAGCCCTGACATAGATCGCGTGCGCCAAGTGCAATGCTGTCGGCGCGGGCGCACATTTCGCGACTTCTCTTAACTATGTGTAGGAAAATGTTATAGTGTAGGAATTGACGGCTCCATTATAGCGATACTATTTTTTTTATCTAAGGCGCTCGATGGAGCTTAAGGGGTCTGGTTTCTTAAAGCCAAAGTTGTTCTCATAAATATAATTACCTACTTACAAATATGTTATAAGTTTGTGTATCAATATCAATCTCAAATGGTAATTTAACGTATCGCTGCCTCAAATGTAATGACTAGTTTCGTGATTTTTCTATAACTCTTTATTAAGGTACTTACCTTACTCCAGGCGGCGTTTGTCACAATCATAACGACTTACCTGAAAAAAAAAACAAAATTATGAGTTTAAAAAAAACACTAGTTATTTTTAATGATATAATAAAACAAAAGAAAGCGTAACATGGACCGCATAGGAGACATCTCTTGCTCCCAATTTTTGGCGACCTTACTAACCAAAAGAGCCGAACACTAAAAAAAAAGTTATATTCTTTTTATCGAAAAGGTGGAGGTGCTAACCCTGTTCAGCGCTCAAAATTGTAATATAAATACACTATGCCTCACCTTAAAGTTTAATCTCTTAAAACTGACAAATAAATAAATAAACATGAAACGCCTCTCTTTAAACTTAACAGTAATTTATCTACACATATTTTCTAGAGTTATTTAAAACTATATTTTCTACTGTTAACCTCCAAATAATTACTTAGTTAAGGTGTCGCCTAGACGAGTTGTTCGCGCCTAGCACTGGCATGATGGGGTTCCACCAGTTTTTAGTGGGTATACTCCCACATAACCCCGGGGACAAGCCTATATATTTAAGGATTTTTCGATGGCAAAATAAAATGTCACCTACATAATTAATAGCTAGGAAATAGATGTGTCTAAAAAAATATTATAAACAAGCGACATCATCATTAATTAGTTTAGGCGTCACCTAGATATCCTGAACTAACCCTTATTTATTCTATTAAAGCAAATAATATCGTCTGTCGCCACACCATCTTGAAAAAAAAACATAGTCCTTAAGTTGTATGTGTTTTTTTGTCCTTATTATATCGTCAATGAGGTATAATTTTATAATTAAGGTTTCATTATAACCAGTGGCACAAATATAGGTACTCGTTAATCATTTAACTTCTTAAAAAAATATTTGAAGCCACGAAATTCCACAAATTCGTTATCCCACATTCACTGTGCTTGTATTTTGACACCCCTGGGCGTGGTGTGGCGCACCATAGCTAATCAGCCGTGACTCTATGGTCTGTTAAAAAAAGATGCAAAAAGATATGCGTACGCGCAACGTGGCGACGACACGTGACGTGGTTTGTTTTGCCATATCCTGTGGGTCGTGGCTGTGATTTATTGATGTTTTCCTATTCGAATGCATACAGGTATTTTAGGTGCATATCTGACAAAACATAGATACCTAGATACCTATATACTTTATATATTAAATGAATATTGACCTAAATTTTTCTCAAAAATATTATTGAGTAGCTTTTATTTTACTAGTACATGCCAATTATATTTGCAGTCTACATTTTTAAATCTTTTTTTGTTATTATTTTATGTTGCGTTTTTTATTGTTACCTGTTGTATGTTTTAGAGGTTCGGGTACCTAATAAAAAAATGGTTTTTACGACGTGAACTCACAAATCAGACACACGATCATGTGACTCTGTGGATATTGACAATGACATGTTGTGTATTGAATAAAATTTATTTTTAAAAAGGGAAACAAAATATCTAAAACATACACACTTTTTGATTGCCATTGGTGTTATACTTATTGAAAGATATGTTATGTAGAGTGTGAAACAAAATCTGTATTTAACGGTTTTAATTAGCAGAAGATTGATAATTGGGGCGGATTAATTGTCAATTCAGATAAACACTAACAAGCAGAGCTAGTATTAAAAAAAGTCATGAAAAATTGTTTCCAACCTCCGGTCGCCAATTTGACTGTCATGGTTCACAACAGAACATACTTAATGGCCCGTTATTAATATGGTGGCGCCTAGCCGTGCAAGAAACGACATTTTGTGGTGTTAGTTTTGTGGTGAGGTTATTTATGGGGTACTAAATTATTGACTCCTGTTTTTACTAGAAAGTAATTTTTGGATTAGATGGATTTGGAAAATAGATAATGTAATCAGTGTATGTATCTCTATTCTTGTTTCGATAACCAAACCAGAATAAAGCACTAAAATAAAAAAAATATATTATAACGTATGACGACCGGTCGAGCGATCTGTAACCTCTTGCTATACAGGCTACTCGGGCAAGAGGTCCCGGATTCGAATCCCGGTAGGAACAAATGTTTGTATGATGAGTACGAGCATTTGTTTACGAGTCATGGATGTTGATATGTCTATTTAGTACCTATATTTCAAATATTTATATACATATTACTATCATTATTTCTCCGTTATCTAGTATCCATAACACAAGCTCTTAATGATGCTTACTGGCTAGATAATAGGTGTGAGTGTATGAATATTATTATTATTATTATTTACTCAGCTTTTTTCATTTTCGTATTTTTAACCCCCGACGCAAAAAAGGGGTGTTATAAGTTTGACGTATCTGTCTGTATATCTGTCTGGTGGCATCGTAGCGCCTAAACGAATGGACCGATTTTGATTTGTTTGTTTTTTCGTTTGAAAGCTGACGTGATCTGGACGGTTCGTAGCTATAATTTATGAAGATCAGTTCAGGCGTTTGATGACTGTCCTATCAGCTCATTTCCTACTTGCAAAAGGGTTTTACTTACTTTCACAGACCGGTGTGATTTGTTTGTTGTCCTGCCACTTCGGTGATATTCCCATGACATACTAACATTGAGCTGATTCTATACGATTAAAAAGTCTGCGGAATGCTTAAATCTTCAGAAACTTACAGCAGATATGGAGTGTTTGGGCTCATAAGAATAGTTTCAATGAGATTGGGTTAGATAGATGATTAATGAAACCATGGGTTACTTAAAACTATCAATTTTTGTTCTTGTTTGGATAGCCAAATAAGAATATAAAAATACCTCCATAGTACGAGTAGACGTTGAGTTTGACTACCGCCGTAATAGGATTGTTTATTACGTTTTTTTTTCATTTTTAGGATTCCGTACCCAAAGGGTAAAACGGGACTCTTTTACTAAGAATTCACTGTCCGTCCGTCTGTCACCAGGCTGTATTTTATGAACCGTGATAGTTATAGAGTTGAATTTTTACAGATAATGTATTTCCGTTGCTGCTATAACAACAAATACTAATAAACAGGATAAAATAAAAATTTATGGAGACTTCCATAGAACAAGCGTGGTCTTTTTATTGTTTTTGCTCGATATTGATAACGGCAACAGGTAGACGCTTGTTTATAGATAATGGTTCGGAATCCTTCGTGCGCGAGTCCGACTCGCACTTGGCCGGTTTTTTTTTTACTTTTCATTTATATAATTCGTATATATTACACGTTACCATTATCCTGACACTGGCTTCGATTACGAAAGTCAAGCAACTTTCGCCCGGGATGGGTCAATCAAAATTTATAATCTCGAGCTCCTCCTTGCAGGAAGGCACGTTAAGCCGTTGGTCCCGGTTGTTACATATAACCACCATGACTTTAGATAATAGACAGGTAGGTATACTTTGCCTCTTTGGGAGTGCCTTGCGGAGGATTATCGCGTGAGGATACTTTGACTCATAACGGTTGCTGTCAGCACAAGGCAGAGAACAATCCGGGGCGTATGTATAAATTAATTTTAGTTATACATTAGGTTTAACATGTTTTTTTACTAACTCATATGGATATGGCCCTATATGGATCAACTGTTGTTCGAATAGGTAGTTGATAACTTTTTATTATTTCATAAATAGAAGTAGGTATATAACTCATGATGAAATATCGATCAATAGTTTCAGATGTAGTGGTATGTTTGATGTGTCGCGGCGGATCGTCCAAAAACGTTCCATAGAAAATCTACGGATTAATAGATAATAACTGTATAATATGTATGTTTCTACTCATGGCTGTCATATTAATAGTTGTTTTAATTGATGTCAGGAAATCAATTTCAACAATATTCCATATCTTTTTTATACTACTAGATGACAAACAAGCTGACGGCCCACCTGATGGTAAGCGGCTACCGCCGCCTATAGACACCTGCAATGGAAAAGTCACTTGATATTGCAGGTGCGTTGTCATCCTGAGGCCTAAGATGAAATCCGTTCAAATTCTTTTAAGTTTGAATTGTTTTAAGGGTATCAGTAGCGTATTATTTTTTATTTTTATTTTATTTCATCTATTCTGTTCTATACCCAGATAAATTATAGCTACGAAACCAGAAATATTTTTTCTCTATTCCTGAGATGCCTTCATGACGTAACTTGATCGACTGCCTCGTAAATATTGTGCAGTCCATCCGCGGACACTCCGCATAATTCAAGTTAACTGAATTGACATTAAAACCCATTTGTCGAAACGTTTATTTCAATATAAGATTAATTTATAACGTCCATTTTAATCGTCTATAATTTCCAAGAAGCAGTTTTCCTTCGTTACGTCTTGTTAGTAACCTCGGAAAACCGCGCCGGACATCGAACCCGCGACCTTTAATACAAGCGTCTTTAGAAAAACAACTACGCTAAACTATTCCATTAGAATAATTGAAAACTCCAAGTGGCTCGATTTGTAGTGAAATGTGGGTTCGGATTTGAATTTCATCGGCTAGCGCCATTGTTTTGAATTTAAAATGCTATTTGTTCTTTTACAATGATTATTTCAGATTTTAGAATAATAAAAAATGCATGAAGCATTCCTTAACATTAACTGACCAAGTCAATTTAAAAGTCAGTATATTTTTCTACAAATTTTGTCAAAACATGAACATTTTACATATTTGTAAACAAATAGTAACGAAATGCGAACATGGCTCCACTCTGCCTTGTCGTTGATTTCATTGAGGAGTAAAAAAATTTTAAATTTCATTTTTAATTCTATTCCAAATTCAAACTAAACTGAAGAGTTGCTTTTTTAAGTATTTAACGTATAATTATAGACCATCAATCACCCATATATGAACTGTGCCAGTAAGTATACTAGAACCAAGGGGTATTAGATTTTCTATTATATTGGAAGGTTTGTGCATGCGCATAAACTATTGGTTGTTTAAAGCTAGGTAGTTATTTAAAAGTTATCATCACGATTCAATATTTATGAATGAGGAAGGCATCGTGTCATTGAATCTACAATTAGCAAGTCATTTAAGCCTGCCATTGTTGTACAAGTAATAATATTTATGCTTAGCTAAATATTTTTATGCCAATAACAATGAGTTTAATGACCTTTCTATTACGTACTTCTTATAAAATAATTAGTAAGTCATCATATAGGATTTTCCAGATAATTTGCATTTGAAGAATTCTTGCGTTTCTACTTGTGAAGAATCGCATATAATTTAATATCTAATTAATATTGGTTATTTTGTATTAAATTAACAAGGAATATAATGAGCTGACGCAGCAATCTACTTCGAATTGCGTGCGATTTCTAGCGTTTGGCCTTACGTCGATTCCTCGTATAATCATGGATAGCACCGCTCACCATTGGAGCAGTGTTTATCCTCACTCTTTACAAAGCAACAACTGGATTTCTGTATTATGATGCGCTGGTGTTTTGTCATTATTCTTATCATTATTTTATTAATAATGTTGGTTAGTGGTCGACACCGCCTGCTTCAGATCTAGAGGTCCGGTCAATTCCCGTGGGGGCAGAATTTTTCAGCTCGGTTTGGTTGGTGGTGGGGCTTTTCTAGTCCTCCTGGCTAGCTACCACCATCTTACCTAAGTCTGCTGCCATAACAATAATGTTAACAGCATTGTTATGTTCCGGCAGTTGGAGGTAAGATAGCCAGTTCCTCTGTGGTTGAGGAATCGGCGTGTAGCTCGCTTCCATCGTCGGCGTTATCCTCACTTACCATCAGGTGAGATGAAGGCCAACGGTTACAACGTTAAGAATCTAATATATAAAATTCTCGTATTAAATCCTCTGAAACGGCTTGACTGATTTTCATGAAATTTTATATGTATATTTAGTAGGTCTGAGAATCGGCTACTATCTATTTGAAATAAAAACACGAGTTAAACGCGAGTTGAATCCGGTAAATTGGTTTTATTTCAAATGTGTAGTGCTCGCGAAAATGTAAGACAATACTACTATTTTTTTTGGAGTATTTTTTTATGGCAATATAACGTTTGCGGGGTCAGCTAGTAATAAATAAAGTAGTGAAACTACACGGTCAAATTTGCTAAAGTCCATTTACAGAGTAAGCACGGAAAGCTTTCAATAGCAATGCGATTTAAATGAGCGCGGGTGTCAACCCGGCCCTGTTCAAGTGTTGCAACACAGCCACCCATCTTATCCAGCAGCGGTCTCATCAGCCCTGTGCTTTTGTAAAGTCATATACAGCGAACAGATTCGTCACGACGGGGGAAATGTAAAACAACTGAATTTGTTTCAGTGTATACTTCTAACTAAATGATACGATCGATGAGTTAAATGTATAGCATGCTAGTGTGTTGGATGTTTATCTGTAAGCTCGCATGTATAATTAATAATAAATAAATAAAAGTGTTTTTTATTTATTTATTTATTTTGGATAGGTACACTTGCAGATTATTGTCATTACATGGTTATAGGTGTAATAAATACAAAGACTTAAGAAAAAATGGGAAAAAGTTGTTAAATAGTAGTTAATAGATTATTCATAAAAAGCCTCACAACGCAGAGACAGCATTTGTGTGCGGGATCGAGGATGCTTCCACCCCGAAGATTTCCGATATATTCCGTTTATATACTAAGAATTTATTATTAAATATATCCACCTCTCTACCCGCTCGAACTAGGTCATTGTAAGTACGGCACATTCTCACTATAGGGTTGTAGTACACCTGTATGGCAAATATATTGGGGCACCATGACCTATACAGACTGAAGTAATCCTGGGGCATCAAAAGACGAATGCACTACTTATTTTGTGAAGGTACAAAAGGTCGTACCTCGCGCGTCGGGCCTGCAAAGTAATCACACCAAATATGAACAATCTCTCACCGTAGTCCCTGAAAGAACAACCAAAATTATATTTCCGAGAGAGATATTCTAGGCATCTTTTTTGAAATAACGACGCGATGTTTTGTTTACTTTCCCACTCAAGTACGTAAGTACTTTGAGAATTTTTAAAATATGCCGTTTCCTACAAAGTGGAAGAAGAAGGGAATTTGTATTGAAAATGTAATATGTAGGTACTTATAATCTTGTGTTTGCGACCAAATGATAGAGTTCTACCATTACACTACAATTCATGTGAATTCGAATAATTGGAGTCTTAATAGGTATAGAAAAAAGTGTAACCAGATTAGAAAAAAGCAAGAGAAGATTGCACCCTGCGCCAGGACTTGTCTTTTTTCTCGTTTATTTTTCAAATTTTTTTTTTCGTCAATTTATCTAAATAAAGAAGTAAAGAAAAAATCGGAGTCCGCCCGCGTGGAAGTCAGTTATAGCACCACAAATAGCACTTGTCCTTTCTCAGGTGTCATCTATCTCCAAACATAAATTCATCCTACACTCATACACATGATACAGAGAAACGGATTTCAATGTTAATCTGTTCGTGTCAGTTTTTAATTGACTGACACAAAACAAACCCAGTTTAGATACAATTATATCACTCAGGTGACGTAACTGAGACTGAATTCAAGAAATCCTATTCTCGGTTGTGCAGGGTGTGGACTGGCAACTGGCATTATGTGTGTCTATTCGTCATTGACACCGTTAAGGTTGTCGCTCGGACCAAGGAGTCTTTAGTCTTATACAGCCAGGTGGGCTAGTTAACTCTACATATAGTAATTATTTATTTTTGACGACCGGCTGGTCGAGTAGTCCCCTTAGTATACTCGGTCAGGGGTCCCAGGTTCGAATACTGGTAGAAGCAAATGTTTGTATGATGAGAACAAGCATTTGTTTACAAGTCATGGATGTTTGTAAATTTATTAAGTATATTTCTAATATTTATATGCATATTATTATCAATATTTCTTCGTTATCTAGTATCCATAACACAAGCGCTTGATGATGCTTACTTTGTGTGAATATTATTATTATTTTTATCGGAATTAGTCTTAGCTTAAAAGTGAAATCACCTTAATTGTTCTACCGGCACTGACACGTAATTGAATACATAAAATTAGATAAGTAAGTACTTTCATATTTTTTTATCTATATTTGTAAGGATAGTATGAAAATAAAATGTTTCTAGTAGGTATTTCATTACATACATAATAGAGAAGAGCTCGGTGGCGTTTCAATTACGAAAAAAAAACAACTTTCACCACGGTCGATCCCGAGGTAGGTCGACCTAAATTTCTAATCTCGAGCTCCTCCGTGCTTCGGAAGGCACGTTAAGCTGTTGGTCCCGGTTGTTACTGCAGCCGCTTTAACCCACCAACCCGCATTGGGGCAATGTGGTGGTGTTATGGCCGAACCTCGTCATTGTTTTCTCTGAAGTGATCTACTGACTTCCGTGATCTTGTCAAGCCAATAGGGAAGCCACTTTTCCCTGTACAAAATCTCAACTCCATATTAAAAAAGAGGTTTCCAATAATTCACAATAGAGGCGCTTCTGTAGTTTTCATATGATTTGACAGTTGTCATCATAGACTACAGATATGGTTGTCAACTTTTCACCATAGGCTAGAGATAATATATGGGTTGTCACGACGATGAACGTTTTCGTTTCAATTCTATGGAAACTTACACTGGAAGAGACAACACTACGTAATTCAATAGTGAATAGGTATATAAAAGCACACTTTAGTAGGCAATTACGGTTTAACTTTTTCTAGCGGTTACAGAACCCTAGAAACTGAACCAAAAACTTTTATAAGAAATCAAAAAAGGCAAACAGTAAGAACTAAAACAAAATGACATAAGTACTAAAAGCTCCAAGGCGCTAGCTATCATCAATTATACTAGACTATAATATACACTCGCAACAGATAATTACGGCCAATATTCTGGCTTATAGCATCCGCCCTGGTCAGGCAAAGGATCTATCATATGCAGTCGCACCTGGGATGTAATTTTTATTTCTTAATTTTATACAAAAGTGTGACTGTCAGATATTTCGTTGTGCTTCAAGAGAATATGGTGGTAAAAGTTAACGAAAAATTGTACATTATTTTATAGAATTAACAGAAATTGGATCGGATTTGAAATCTTATCTTAATAATAACGCAAAGGGTTGATTTTTTAACTGTTCATGAACCGGTGTAAATTCAGACATGACAGACAGACAGAGACTATGAGTTGTTAGTTAATATATTTTTTGTGATAGTTATAAAAATGTGTTTTTTGACGATTTAAAAGTGCTTCTTTGTGGCCTATTTAAATAAAATATTTTTTCTTTCTTTATTTCTTTCTTTCATGTGATAGTTCCACATAATTTCTGTTCGTAAGTAAACTTAATTATACCCAAACATGAGTAAGAACTAGCCAGCTGTCTTCCTCATCCCCGTTCCATTTAAAAGGTAAATTTATTATTTTATACTGTAGTTATTTCCACCCAGTTTGTAGGTCATGGCCTCTGACAGGCCGAAGCCCACGCAACATTGCATCTGATACACTCAATAGCGCTGCGTTCCCGGAATATGACACCTAATGAAAATTTATATTTAATAAAAAGATAGCAGACGTAATTGGTATAGTACTGAGTCAAAGTGGGTGGAGTTTACAAACGATTTTAATTATATTAGTTTTCTATAATTTGAGACTCTTAAGATTTTATTTCTATTTGTATGTTTGGCTAATATTACCTACTCACCTTGTTTTTATCCCATTGTGGTTAAGGCCATATAGAAAAAAATGCTTTAAATCTGCATAAAGACTCGACTGATTTGGAAAATTGAGGCATCGTTGGTTTTGTCTTGATAATGTAAAAAAAACTAGTAAATTTGATGGTAGAAAAATTAAATACGGACTAATTAAGGCAGCTCTAAATGAGGTCGGATTTTTCTGGGCGTGGTTAGGTTAGGTTAGGGCTATATTAGTTCAAAGAAATCGTTTGCCACTCTAAGAAACATCTTATTCGTATGATAATTTCATGACATTACTATGAAATAATGCAGCCAATGTTATATTATTTCATACAAATGTCATGAAATTATCAAAAGTATAAGATGTTTTTGAAAGTGGCAAACCATTTCTATGAACTATAAGTTCATGGAAAATAAGCCCATGTTTTAATTTATTGTCGTATTGACGGCACCACCCTGTATAATAAGTTAATAACGTGAAAAGTGTACTTTCCTATTCCTCCTTTTAATCAGCGAAGCGCCCTCATCAGACTAAATGGTTTACTATTGTGTGTGAATGATTTCAGGAAATTAATTACCCGTTTCCTGTTTAAATCACCAACTGAATAGCTACAATTTGTGACCTTAGTAGGGATCCTGTCGGACGCAGTGTACTTTTTTTATACTACTAGATGACAAACAAGCTGACGGCCCACCCGATGGTAAGCGGTTACCGCCGCCTATAAACACCTGCAATAACAAGGGAAAATCACTTGATATTGCAGGTGCGTTGTCATCCTGAGGCCTAAGATGAAATGCCGTCCATGCCCAGTAATTACACTGGCTACCTTTCCCTTCAATCTGAAACACAGCGAACTGTTTCACGGCTGAAATAAGAAAGGCGTTGGTACTCAAACGACCCTACATACGGGCCTAGCACCTAGTAAATTACTTGAAGACACTAACAAGTCTCAAGGCGACAGGCCGATCGCGGTAACTCGGACCTACCTGACTTACGCAACTCTATGTACGTGATGCACTTGTGAACTAGTGTGTGGCTGTGCTTGGATCGTTATGGACGACAAACTATTCTAAGGGCCTGTTTCACAATTGATGTGGTGCCAGAAAGCGTAGCTAAAGCTTAACTAGCAGGTAAACAGTTTAATTGTCAGCTTTTGGTATAGTTCTTTTCATTTTTTTACTAGTGGCCGTCCGTGGGCTACGTCCACGTTGATGTCGGTTATCGTGCCAAAAAGTATTTTATGTCCTTTACAGGATCTCAAACTATCTCCATACAAAATGTCGTCTAAATCGTTAAAGCGATTATTGATTCCCCATACAAACTTCCACCCCTCTTTTCACTTCCTTAAAAGACTATCTTATAGCCTTTCTCGGGACTCAAACTAACTCTATTCCAAATTTCATCATAATCATTTTAGCGGTTTAAGTGTGAAGAGACAACAGACAGACAGAAAGACACGCTTTCACATTTATAATATTAGTAAGAATTCAACTACATTTTAATTTTTTTGATGCGTTTGATGCGATGCCTATTTTATTGTTACAATCCCGTTTGGACCATATTTTTTTTTCATCGTTTTCTTTCTTTATTTGTAATTGTTACAATATGGATTCAACTAGATGACAAGCAAGCTGACGGCCCATCTGGTGGTAAGTGTCCGTCGCCTATTACACCTGCAATAACAAGGAAAAATCACTTGGCATTGTGGGTGCGTTGCTGTTCTGAGGCCTATAGGCCGGCAAGCTGGAGGAGACTGTCTTCGCATATAGACTCTTGTTGCCGCTTGCTATCAGGTAGTGTTGAGTACATGCCATACTTTGTTAGACTAAGTATTAGTCTAAGGAGGGATGAAGGATGAATCCTGCCGGTGGCAAATTTTGTCAAATGATTCCCCAGAACACACCCGTTACAAACGGTATATCATGCACAAGGAGGCAAAATGTCTCCTCACATTTACAGGGTCAATTACGCTTGTGAGCATGGTATCGTCTCCAAATCTCATATTGCGTCTTTGAACCGCGTCAAAAGGTCCATGCTGATATCCTGTCGATCCCGCCTAAAGCCAGCACTCCATTAGCAGTAGTTTTAATGTAAGCTGTCAACATTTAGGTCATTTCATAATGCCACTCTGCGTTTTACTAACTCCTTATTGAGAATATGAGACATACGACCAACGACCGGCTGGCCGAGTGGTCTGTACCCCAGGCTACTCGGTCAAGAGGTCCCGGGTTCGAATCCCGGTAGGAATAAATGTTGTATGATGATTACGAGCATTTGTTTACGAGTCATGGATGTTTATATGTTTATTTAGCATATTTCTAATATTTATATACATATTATATTATTATCATTATTCTCCGTTATCTAGAATCTATAACACAAGCTCTTAATGATGCTTACTTTGAGCTAGATAATAGGTGTGAGTGTATGAATATTATTATTATTATTATTATAAGGGGATATGAGACATACTGTTGGTACTTAAAAGTATAATTAGTGTATCTTTAGAATAGAGCCCATTATAATAGGATCAGTGATTTACTAATAAAGTAGTATATTCTAAACGTACAGACAAGGAGTATGAAAGAGTCCTGCGCGGGCGCAACCGCACACATCGGGCGAACGCTCCGCTCCATGTGACATAACAGCGGCTAACAGTCGCGGACAGAACTGCGTCTAGTGAGCTAGGGTTGATACGAGAGTTTTTTTTAATTTTATGCAAACCAAAAGTAAAAATAAGTACTACTTTTAACATGTTTATGCATAATTATAATAAAACATGCATATTTCTAATAAAGCATGATTAATAAATACTACTGATATTAAAAGCGCTAGTCGCTACAGTATTTAGTAGCAGTAACTAATATTGTTTCCCATCCAAAATATATTCAGTTTGTTATACCGCTTAAGACTCCCGGAAGCATTTAGCATTTGACAGTTAAAAACCTAGAATATGTAGTTTGACATGGTTAAAGAGAAAAATGTAGTTGGGAATATATCTACGAAATTTCAAATATAAGGAAAATACGAGGTACCAGCCCTGCGCGCGTTAGCGCAGCGCACGCAGTGAAAACGAGGTCATGGCTGCGCGCGCGCCGTACTGACGCACGACGACCGCGTTGCTCCGATGCGACGGTTGACCGAACCCTTACTTCCTACCTAGTGTTGGTTACTGTTGAAATTCTGTGACTATGACTTTTTTTTTTATAGAAAGCACGGCAAATGACTCAACACAACCTGATGTGAAGCGGCAAGGAGAGTCCATATGCGGAGACAGCTAGTGCAGCTTGAAACACACTGTTCTAGCCGCCTCCACCTTGTCGGCCCATAAGGTGCCCATTCACTCTTTTGAAGTAACCTATGTTATAGGAAGGAGGGAACACATGTGCTGGCAAAGAATTCCAAGTTTGGGAAAAACGACTGAACTATGGCTAATTTGTAAGAAACAACTCGACGCGTCGAGTTCGATAAAGCTCGGCAAAGGGGCAACTCTGCGATCGACTCTACGACGCCGAAAGAACACCGCCCTCAACATTTTAGATTCTTTAAGGTCGAATTGATCTAATTTAATCAACAGACCAACAGGGTAACTGCCTAAACGCATTGGTTTAAATATTAGTATGTTTATTGTGACGACACCTTCATAATAAATCAATAATACGCATAGTTTTTTAAACTGGAAAAAATACATATCTGTAACGGCGGGAAGCGAACAAACGACTTATCAAAATTAGCGCTACTGCCCATATCACTGAGCTACCGGGGACTTGACGAACCTTATGGTATTTATATTGAATAATAATATTTTTGTTTATTTTATTTTTTTTATACAACTGGATGACAAACAAGCTTACGGCCCACCTGATGGTAAGCGGTTACCGCCGCCTATAGACACCTGCAATAACAAGGAAAAGTCACTTGATATTGCAGGTGCGTTGTCATCCTGGGGACGACTTGCTAAAAAATAAATTTGGAACCGCAAATAAGACAGCTTTTTCATACAAATTGTAATATCTACACAGCCTGTTTGTTTAAAACAGCTGTTTTTTTTCGTGATTTCAAATTTATTTTCAACAATTCGTGTTAAAGTTGACGAGCACAGCCACCTTCCTTCGTTTCCGAGAGCTGCCACTTTCCTTTGTTTCCGAGAGCGTTCCCTAACACCCTGTATATTCGTTTGGCGGGAAGGGGGTTCCCTTTCACAAGACGACTGCTGACTGGGACTACTCTGACGACTTGGGGATTACCCTATGAATTTCATCTACATCCGTTTATGCGTTATAAGCTACAATACCGGATTTACTTTCTAAGATTGACGTTTATCGAATACCTAAAACTTTTGCCCTTCACGTTTATAAAAATAACACATCGTTTTACAACCCTATTGTAAGAATGTGCCGTATGTACAACGCTTTGAGTCAGAAATGTCCTGAATTGGGAACTTACAGAAGGGTTGTATTCAAATGCATTACTGAATCTGGTGTCGATTGATTCGGCACTCGCTTGTTAAATTGAAATTAATTTTAAGTGCAATTTACATAGATTGGCTGTACACCTACACTTGTGTTGGACTTTGGCTAGTTTATGAATTAAATATGTAATATTTATTATGTTGCGTCAATGTCTGTTGAGTGTATATTAAGAAATAAATAAATAAATAAAAAACCTCATCCTAACGACTACCCTCACAATGCCGAAACAATGTAAAAATAAACAAATAAACAATAAAGAGCAACAACAATCAATAATTCATATTCTGACATGACCCTTTACTAGTTTAGATATTGTTAAAAAATTATAATTAAGAGCGTAAGTCCGAAATGGCATTCTACATTAACTGCCTTTTCTTTTATACAACTACCTAGATGAAAAACAAGCTGACGTCTCACCTGGTGTTAAGCAGTTACCGCCGCCTATAGACACCTGCAATAACAAGGAAAAGTCGCTTGATATTGCATGTACGTTGTCATCCTGAGGCCTAAGATGTAATGCCGTCCATGCCCAGTAATTACACTGGCTACCTTTCCCTTCAATCCGAAACACAGCGAACTGTTTCACGGCTGAAGTAAGAAAGGCGGTGGTACTTACCCAGACGACCCTACCGTACCACGTAGTTAAGTAGGTAAGTACCTTGACGTACACCGTCCGACAATGTGTATAAAATTCAATGTATTTTTATGATGATCAGAGTAAATATTGCAACGATCTTAGCAGAAAATAAAGAATGGTGTACCAAAATACATGTCGGATTTCGATTGCCTTTTCAAAGCTTTGATCGTAAATATTTGAACATCACGCGAAAGGTCAAGACTACCGTGTACCATAAGTATGTAAAATTGCTTTCAAAGTGACCATATAGGTGTCGACATACCAATACTAATGTTTAGAATGACTAACGTGCAAAATTCTGTCAAAATATTGCGCAAGTTACCTCTTTAATATAAAATACATGAGAAAAGTGGCTGGCGCCATCTTGGATGTCTTCGTTTCTTGGAGTGTAATCTCTCTACACGCATGTTGCATGCCAAATTTCATCTAAATTATTTATTATATCGTTTTACAGTGCGTGCTTGTTCTACCTATAACAATAGTTATTCAGACATTGATATTTTCCACACCACTTTTAATGGTTTTGTCTCAGTAGTCAAACGAAAACATATTACTTAGGTTTTTGATTGTTAAATGTTGTATTATTAAATTTTGTATTTTTAAACATTTGTATAATTTTTTGTATGTTTTTAATTTAGTATTTTTAAACTTTGTATAATATTATTTGTATGTATTTAGGTATGTGTTCGGGCTACGCCGAAACAATATTTAAATAACAAGACTTAAGTAAAAAGAAAGAAATATATTTTGGAAAGAATAATGACACTTTGACTAATTATCTATGTTAATGAATACGAGTACGCGCAGTTCTCTTGATAAATAAGAAGTATATAGCTCATAAAGAAATATTGCAAAAGAGATAGTAGTATGTCTGAGATCAATAGTTTCCCAGATATAGTGGTATGTTTGATGTGTTGCGGCGCATCGTCCAAAAACGCTCCATAGAAAATCTACAGGTCACGTCACATGTTCTAAGAAATGTTTGGGCATATTGACAAAATTAATAATAACTATAAAATATGTATATTTTTATTTATAGTTGTCATAATAGTGGTTTTAATTGATGTCAGCAATCCAATATCTTTAAAAATTTTGATAAATTTTGGAAAAAAAAACATTGCCACCACTACGCAAGCCTGATGGAAACTTGGCCCACAGCTCTAGAGAGAAAGCCGATTTACTGGGTGCTCTCTTTGCCTCAAACTCGACTTTGAATGACGAAGGTGCTGTACTACCCACCATCCCCTGGTGCGGCAACTCTATGCCGGAGATCTCCATTACGCAACGGGAGGTACGGAGTGAGTTGTTATCTCTGGATATTCACAAGTCGAGCGGGCCAGACGGCATACCGGCAGTGGTGCTGAAGCAGTGTGCTCTAGAGTTGTGTCCTGTTCTGACGCGTCTTTTCGCGCTTTCATACTCCACCAGGCAAGTTCCGTCTTCATGGAAAACTGCCCTGTGCACCCGGTGCCCAAAAAGGGCGATAGATCAGACCCATCGAATTACAGGCTAATCGCTATAACTTTCCTTCTCTCAAAGGTGATGGAGCGCGTTATAAATACGCAAATCCTCAGGTACTTAGAGGATCACGACCTTATCAGCGATCGTCAATACGGCTTTCGCCACAGTCGCTCGACGGTGATCTTCTAGTGTATCTCACGCACCGTTGGTCTCTTGCCATTGAGAGTCATGGTGAGGCATTGGCAGTTAGCCTAGATGTAGCGAAGGCGTTCGATCGGGTCTGGCACAGGGGTCTTCTTTCGAAGTTACCAACTTACGGGCTGCCTGAGGGGTTGTGCCAGTGTTTCGCTAGCTTTTTGTCCAGCAGATGCATAAGAGCGTCGTTGACGGCAGTTGCTCGGATAGCATGGACATTAACGCTGGCGTCCCGCAAGGCTCGGTGCTGTCGCCTCAGTCAGTCATTTGGAGGATAAAGTCAAGCTGGCATCCAAGAAGCTTGGTGTGCTCAATAGAGCGCGGCGGTATTTCACTACGGGGCAAAGACTGTTACTGTATAAGTTAGTCAAGTCAAGTTATCAAGTCAGGCCCCATATGGAGTACTGCTGCCATTTATGGGCGGGAGCGCTTTGATACCAGCTTGGACCATTTGACGTGCTCCAAAGACGAGCTATGAGAATTGTCGACGATCCTGAGCTCACAAGCGGTACTGAACTTGTGTGTGTTCTACCGTTTGTATAACGGGGTCTGTTCTGAGGAATTATTTGACATGATGCCCACGGCTTCTTTTCATCATCGCACCGCTCGCCACCGGCAGGGACAGCATCAGGACATTCATCCTCACAAATTGGAACCAAAGTGATCGCGTACTGTACGGTTTCAGAGAAACTTTCTCCCGCGTACGCTCAAGTTGTGGAATGAGCTCCCTGCAGAAGTTTTCTCGAATGAGTACAGCATGAGGTTCTTCAAAACAGGCGTGAAAAGGTGTTTACAGGGTCGGCAACGCGCAAGTGATACCCCTGGTGTTGCAAGCGTCCATAGGCTACGGTAACCACTTACCATCAGGTGGGCCGTATGCTTGATTGCCACCTTAGTGGTATAAAAAAAAACATTTTGAAAATTTTCTAACCAGTACAACTTCAACAATATTCCATATCTATTAAGTTTAAACATTTTTGATGGGTAACAGTAGCGCATATTTTCCGAATTTGTGAAAAATAACGCCTGATTCAAACTTAGGCAACATCCCAATTACATAAATATATAGTACTTAAATAATCCTAACGAACAAAACTCATTTGTTAACAATTATGACACCTAGATACTTTGTTCATATATCAATTTCATTAGGATTAATTTTTATTTAGCAAGTCATGTCTTGGTCGTACGTCCAAAACTTGGAGTGATTGTCTGCGCAATATGGACTCTTCTTACCGTTTATCATCAGGTGGTGTTCAGTCAATTGCAGAGCTTGGTATAAGTATATAAACTCAACTGATGCCTGAAATCCGGTGCTTTTTCATAAACTGGCGTACTAGTTAACGCACATACTAGATCGTATCGACTTCAAATTCATCCTTTGACCTTTGAACTGATTGCCAGCAAAAACTACCTCAAAGTCGAGGGTCTCCCAAGAGACACATCATAGAGCTCTTAAAAAAGGCGGGACATTTTTTTCATACAGTCGGCAAAGTCAGATAGACGTGCGTTCCATGATCTGACGGCATCAACAAAAAAGGAACACGTGAAGGTATATTTTTAATTTCATTTATTTTTACACGGCAAATGACTCTACATCACCTGAAGAGTAGCGCGTGGGAGGTATTAGGCTGAAGATGTCAGTAGTCACATGTTTTACAGTTCTGAGCAATAAGCCAGACTGCTTCCTTCTGCCACACTTGGAAGAAAAACAATTGCGTGTGCCGGGTGCCCCAGACCGAGGCAGGTACTTAAATTAATTACTCTTTATTTGTAATTTATTTATTTATTTGGGAAACTTATGACTACTTCAATCATTTGTGAATAAAATATTACATATTTAGGAATAGTCTTAGAATATAGTCTTAGAAAGTATCCACATTCAGAATTATATTGAGTTGTAATTTACAGTGTAAGGAACAAGACAAAGGTTTATAATTAATCAGAAAAAAACATCGTGTGCTCATCATTTACACTAGAATATGTAACAATGTAAACTTAAAGAAAAACGTTAACAAGCAAATAAAATACATATAATATGCGATAGGTCCCATTATACATAAAAAGAGTCACCCGCTTTCATTATTAAAGAATTTAGAGTTTTTTTTCCCAGGTATGATTCATAAGGTACGGGTCGAAGTAATTATTATTATTATTATATTCTGTTTATTTTAAAAAATTCAGTTTAATTGTATTTTTTTGGTATGATCGACGTAACTATTAAGATTTTATTTTAATTTAGTTTAATTAACTATATTTCAATCATGTAATTAAGAGTTTATGGGCACACGCTTTCTGAAATAAACTGATTTTATTGTTTATTTATTCATTTACCTTTATCTTACAACTTTTGTCGACTCCCGATCGAATCATGCGTTGCTAAGAAATGCCAGGTTCTCATAAAAAATGTATTCTTTATGGTTCTCATTAAGCCGTTATATTGTTGTTAATTTCTCGCACAACGACAAAATGGCCACCCACCCATATGCCAGAGACACACCCGCCTGTTATTAAACGTTATAGTGGTGTAACTTTCTGTTTTACTTGTCCGTTTCAGGATCCTGAAACTTTGACCTGTGTGTTTGTGTTGCTTCGTTGATCTCGAAAATTACAGGGTGTATGTACAGAGGAATGGAATATTAGTCTGGGACGAGGCCCGCTTTAATAATATCATATTTGCTTACTGAAGATTTTTATAGTAATAAGCAACTTTAGAGAACACTAGAGGAGCTCGGTGGCGTAATTGTTGGAGCGCTGTGGTTTCGATTACGGAAACAAAGCAACTTTCGCCTTGGTCGATCCCGGGATGGGTAAGCCGTTGGTCCCGGTTGTTACTACAACCACTTCAACCCACCAACCCGCATTGGACCAGCGTGGTGGTGCTATGGCCCACTCCTCATGTGTTTCTCCCATGTAGCCCAGTGCCCAGCAGTAGTGGGACGTATATAGGCTGGTGATGATGATGACGCACTTATGTGTTCACTATAACACGGGCTATGAAGCGTGAAAAGGCACCTCATGGGCGGCTAGGTGGGGGCGGCTGGACATTGCGTTCCTGCTCTGCTGCACTATCTGTCTTCGCAATGCACTTTCCCATACCGCTACTTATCAGGTGCTGAGTTTGCCGTACTTGGTTTATAAAATGCCTTTCGGTTTTGTCACCAAGCAAACGGTTTATATTAATGTACCTTTATTTAAGTTACAACAAATTGAGTCATATTAAATTAAAAAATTCTTAAGCTTATACGTAATAATATTACGACGACGGGGAAAACTAAAAAGAGGGATTGTAACACGAATGTCATTTAAGGTATTTGATAAATAATTAGTGGGAATAATGTTATTGTTTAATAATGTTATCCTTGGCCGCGTCTCCGTGACGTCATGACCTGGTGGCATTGACATATTGACCCATTTCCGCTTCTAGGAGAGAGTGACGATGCCGAGAACCATTTACCTGTTTGCAAGCACATCCAGCTTAGTTTACAGTACGATACGAAATTATGACAGGTAGTTTAATTTAATAATTTTAATTAAATATCTTCCTTCTCTGATCGGTGTTGCCAGCGCGGATCGATCGACATATCTCGATATGTCTTTGAAATAAAAAATTGGCATTACTTTTACAAAATTTTGACATTTTCGACAAAACCATATTTTTCAGGATAAAATGTTAAATCTCGTTTATCGAGAGATATTTTTTTTTATGCAAAGCACGGCAAATGACTCAACACCACCTGATGTGAAGCGGTAAGAAGAGTCCATATGCGAAGACAGCTAGTGCAGTTTAGACACTGCTCTAGCCGCCTCTACCTTACCGGCCAAAAAGGTGCGCTTTCACGCCTCTTTTGAAGGAACCCATGTTATAGGAAGGAGGGAACATGTGCTGGCAAAGGTTTCCAAGTTCTGGAAGTACGACAAAGAAACGAGGTACTAAATTTCTTTGTGCGTGATGTTGGATACACTAGATTAATGACTCTATGCTCGCGCAACACTTTATCCTTCTTCTGATGCTCGTGTTTGTTTTATGTTTTAGCGTGAAAAGATAAAGAAACAGACAGAGTTACTTAATATATATTTTTTCGGTGTCTACTTGGACTTTATTTAATGTTAATTTAAATCGACACATTACGGAATTTTCAGCCATCTTGCGAAAGGAGAGATTCTTCAAAAATAAGTTTCATATATTCAAAAACCACATTAAGTTGTATCTATTTACTTCTAGCAATGTCTACGATTTCAGATTTTTCAAAAATGTAGTTAAGTAACTAGCGTTTTATCATTCCATCATACTTAATAGTCGAACACTAAAATAAAGAGGACATTAAAAACATCTCAAAGGCTTCCGCCGTTTCCCCGCCAAGTCCTTAGGGACCCAACCTCAAGTGCTAAGACAAATGGCAAAAACTAATGTGTTCTCCGGTATCTTTTTAACATTTAAGATTGTGACACGATTTAATTAGGTATAAAACGTCTGCACGTGTGTCTGTAAGAGCAAGGGCTCCAATTCGTTTGATTAAAAAGTTCTGTAAACATTTTATGTATGTGTATTGTGTACATTTAAATTTCAAGGGATGGAGGAGAGCACTGTAAAATTATTTGGTAATGCCGCATAAGACTCCCCGGAGTAAGCCAATTATAAACCAAATATTGTGTCTGGAATGTTTGGCTGGTCAGGTAATCAGGTTAGATAATGTCAGGAGGGAATAATAGACCTTACTAAAATGTCCATTATCATTAATTTATTTAACAATGATGTAGTGTTGCATTTTCTTAATGCTTACACGGTTGTTTATGGTATTTATATCACCTGATAGTAAGTGAGGATATAGCTTAGAATGGAAGCAAGCTACGCCCGGATTCCTCAACCACATAGGATTATATTTCAAACATTTTTTAGAAAATACTTTTATGTGTATAAACAAATACTCATTAAAATAATGAAACGATCAGCAAAAATTCTATATCATTAATTTGGTGACCAGACCGCATATCATAAGAGCTGAGATTTAGTAAATTTTGGTGCTCAATCAGTTCAATTGGTTGGTAAAAGTTTTGTGATATCAATTGAATTGTCCTTAAATCTCGTAAAAAATATTCTTGCTTGCCCGTGAAGATATAACACCTACCATATACCATAATATCTGGAGACTGATTTGTCTATGTAAGATAATCAGATGTCGGGGAAAGTCACTAGAAATCCCTCCGAGAACGCTTTCGCTTCCGGTCGCGTGGGGGCGCCACTGGATAACCTGCTTGCAAAGTGACTGAATCTAGCGTTAAGTTTTTATTAGTTTACATTCACGAGCAGTAATATGAACCACTGTTGACATTTCAGTATCCCTATTACCTTTGCATACTGTTACATAAACTCAAACTCAAGCATTTTCTGCACCATTATGTTACAAATAAGACCTTAAGGCTTAAAGCTAGAAATGACATCATTATAGACCCTGTAGGGCACGGCTACCGGAACAAAAAGAGAGTGAGAGGATACACAATAACTTAATTTACTAGACAATAAATAAAATTTAAAAAAAAATTACACTGCAAAAAAAAACTTCCATTTTCGATTTCAAGTCATTTTGCTATAAATTTATAATGTCAATTATATAGGTAATTGATATTTCGTCAAATAATATTTACAATAAGATTATGTCATGTTTTAATAACTTATTATTAATATGAAAATTAAATTATTGTATATTATTACCTATTTTATTAATATATCCATCTATTTACTTTAAGACATTTTATAAGAAAATATCTAAAATATCTAAAACCATTAGATAATTTTAGCATGGAAGGCAGTGTTTTTTGTCAATATCCAAACTAAGTAGTTTCTATACGATTAAGAAATTAAATAAAGTGGACTTATACAATCTGTTTGGTAGATAGCATAACAAGCTAGCACCTACCCATGTTAACATTATCATATAAATACTATGGCATTATCAAAAATTCAAAATTGTAAAATAAATTTCAAATTTCTCCATACAAATAGTTTGGTCACTTAAACAAAATGTCTGGGAATTTTCTAAATCAATTTTACAATTTTGTATTTTTATGACTATGTTAACATGGGTAGGTTTGCTTGTTATATATACCTACCTAGTGGCACATACTTAGCTGTGCAATACTGTTACAGAATTCCAAAATAAAGCAATTCTATGGTTCCGGGAGTCGATATCATAATATGTACGCGGGTTTTCTTTGTTGTGTGTGTGGTCTAACTGTAGTGACTAACTGAACTAAAAGTGGTCTAAAAGGTGTCAAACTTTCAGAGGTCTCTCTTGATATGGAACAAAACCAGCCCCTATAATTTTAATTCGGACTATTGTAACTGTACAAGCAATGAATCATAAGTTATGATTCTTAGTCTCAAGCAAACCTGTTAGATAATTGTGCAAAAGATAGTAGGCAATCACAAAATACTAGTTGTCTTCTTTTATACGTAGTTAGCGTATTAAAATCCTTGTTCAATTAATATTCATCAGGGGGTCAGACACAATAGAGCGTCATAAAATATCTATCTAAAAGCCTACTTTCTCAATAGAAAATGTCGAGGTAAAAGTAGTAAATTGCGAGAGGAAAATTACCGGCACTTCCTCGAGCGGAAATCGAAAGTGGACGTTGATTGCAAGAGAAAACTGCATAGGCAACTCCTAGTGCATCAAAGCACAGTACTTGCTGCCCGACTATTAATTTTAGTTCTTAAGCTACACTAGCGACATCTATTGTGCTTTCAGCAAGCTATTTGTGACAGTAAGCGCCATCTAGTTCAATAATGTCGAACTATTGTTCAAATGTCAAGCATACTAATTGTGCGCGCTAACTTCTTGTTAGTTCTACTGCTGCACACTAGATGTCACTAAAACAAAAAATAAAGCTTACCTTTACCTCCACCAGTGTCATGGACTTGCGGCTTCCCACTAGGCACCCGCTGCATCGGCGAAGCACTCCCATAGTTCATTGTTCCACTGTAATCCGAACTCAAAGGTTCCTGCTTTATGCCACTAGATGTCGCCGCAAGCTTCTCAGCAAGCAGCGGATTCTGCGACGCTATGTTATACCGGCCATTATTGATATTATTAGCCACTGCATTGTTAATAGCGTTCGTGCCTGATCTGAGCAGTTGCTGTAGTCTCTGTTGGCCATTGTTAGGTAATGATAACTGGTTGTTCGGCGGGTAGTAGCCTTGTAACTGGCTACCGGACGCTGGCGATATGTTGTTATTCTCTTCTTGCTGAAAAGTTATAAAAAAGGAATGAGTACATCAAACTTAAATACCTATTATATAAATTTGCAATATTTAATTAAGGAATAGTTTCCTCTTATATTTCAACATTATAATCGATGACGTTATACATTTAACTTATCACTTTGTAAAAAGCTACGAGGTGTGTCCCAAAAGTAAGGTTTCCATGCTCATATTGTCCAAAATATACTTTTGAAACTTGACAACACTGTCCTATAAATTAGATGATAGATTCAGCTTGATTCTATTTTTAGTCTGCGTAAGTAGCACGTCTACGATGAATGCTTCTACAAGTTCTACAACAGTCACCATCAACTGTCCACTGTTTACGCTTATATTTGGACCTGCCTCATAATCCTTTCTAATGGATATTAATAGCCCCTTACAATTACCAGTGAAGGTAAACTAAACTAGGGTCAGTGGATGAAAGCGGTTGCGATAACGACCGGGGCCAACGGCGTGTATTCCGAATGAGGAGGTCAAAATTTGAGTCTCGTTCCGAGATCAGCTATAGCCACCATGCCAGTGAGCTACTCATAAAATATAATTCAATTCAATTCATTTAATCATTATCATAGGTATACAAGCTGTGATTGTTTAGAATTTATGAGATCTCCATGATAGACCTTTAAGGCATATGATATATTTGATATTTTCTCTTTTCATGCAAATTTAAAGTTTATTATATAAATTTAAATGTCAAAATTGGAATTACTTAAAAATGTCAGGCAAAACTTACACAATGTTAGTCAAGGTCAAATCAAATCAAAATTAAAACTAAATTCAAATCAGAATTTAAATTAAATCAGCAATAAATAAAAAATTAAAATAAAATTCAAATCAGATCAAAATTAAATAACACAAAATTTAAATTAAATTACAATAAAATATTCAAGATGAGCAAGCACCAGGTCTATGCATTAATATCCGTAAAATATTCGTTGATATGGTAATAACATTTATCTATTAACAATTTTGATAAATTAAGTTTTAAATGATATAAATCACAGTTCTTTAACTGGTCAGGTAACTTATTATAAATTCTAGGGCCCATTTCAATTACACTTTTGCTCATAAGAGCAGTTTTGCATATGTTATTGCTAAGTTCAAAGTTCCTTGGGCGAAGTCTGTTATGTCGTGGGAGCTTTACGTCAAATAAATCAGGATTGGACTTAATAAAAATACATGTTTCTAAGATATAAAGACACGGCAATGTTAAAAGTTTTAAAGATTGGAAGTATGGTCGGCAGCTGTCTGCGGGCTTTAATCCACAAATAGCTCTCACACATCGCTTTTGAGCTCTAAGCAATATATCTCTGTATGAGCAATTACCCCAAAAAATCACACCGTATCTCAGGGTGGAGGCGACAAAGCCATGGTAAGCAGTCAAAACTGTGCTCCGATCTGCCACCTTTGCCAATTTATAAAGAGCAAATGAAATTTTGTAAAGCTTTTTTGTGATTTCTATAGAATGTGATTCCCATGACATGCCACTATCAATATGAAGTCCTAAGAATTTAGTAACATTTGTTTCTTTTATTGTTTCGTTTTCATAGGCAATATTTAATTTAGGATATATTTTTCTTTGTGTGAACTGTATATAATTTGTTTTGTCTAAATTTACTTTTAAATTATTTGACTCGAGCCATTTGATTATATTTTTAACAGTAGTGTTAATATTACTTTCATATTCTGAGACTTCGTCACACTCTATAAAAACAGTGCTGTCATCGGCAAACAAAATCATTGGATACTTACTGGCATTTATTATATCATTGATATAAATGATAAATAGTAAAGGACCCAAAACACTGCCCTGCGGAACACCACATTTAACCATTCTGTGGCTGGATTCATATTTAGTTTCTTGTTTTGAGGACATGCATATTTGAGTCAGCTCGGTAACTTGTAACCTCTCTTTTAGATATGAATTGATAAGTTTCTGAGCATTGCCACGGATACCATAGCGATCTAATTTTCCTAGAAGTTCTCTATGATTTACGTGATCAAAAGCTTTCGTTATATCCATAAATATGGCACATGACGGCATTCTATTGTCGAGACTTCGAACAGCTCTATTTACCAACTCATATATAGCTGTATTAATTGAGAAATTTTTCCGAAAGCCCTTCTGCGCTTTATTTAGAATTTTATGTTTCTCTAAGAAATTGTAAATAATATCATGAAGTATTCTCTCAAAGACCTTTGAAAGCACTGATAACAAAGCTATTGGACGATAGTTTTTGACGCTTTCCTTATCGCCCTTTTTATATAGGGGCTTCACTATCGCTGGTTTTAAATTATCAGGGTAAGTTCCTGTGCTGAAACTTAAGTTTATGATGTGACTTAAGGGGAGTGCTATTGAGCCACCCACTAATTTAACGACCCTTGTACAAATATCGTCGAAACCAACACTATCTGTGTTTTTCAGACGTTTAATTACCTGGTGTACCGTATCAGGTGTTACGGGTCCTAGAAATATTGTTTTAAAATTATTTTTTATATTCTCAAAATGTATTTGTGAATTATGATTATTACTTTTATTATTATTAGTATTATTATGAATGTCATCTATGAAAAAATTATTAAAAATATTAGCAATCTCAACAGGATGTGTTATATATTCATTATCTACTTTTATTATTGAAATTGGTTCCTTAGGCATATTATTTTTTGATTGGTTGATAACAGACCAGGTTGCTTTAGTTTTATTTTTTGCTGATCTGATATATTTATCGTTTTGTGAACGCTGTGTCAGTCTTATTATTTTCCTAAGTCTTTTTGTGTATTCTTTTAGAGCTGATCTAGTTTCCTTGGTCTTGATAAATCTACAGTGCCATAACAATTTTCTCTTCTTTATAAAACATGCTTTTAATCCTATTGTAATCCATTTTTGTTTTGATTTTAATGTTTTTCTAATAAATATGTAGGGAAAGCACAGGTCATAAAAGCATTTAAAGATATTCATGAAAGTGTCGTAGGCTTGATTGGGGTCATCGCAAGCTAACGTGTCGTAAAAAGTTAAGCTTTCTATACAACTATTAAATTTCTGAAGATTTTCCCAACTGAAATCCCGACGCTTAACATACCATGAATTTATAGCACATGTCTTTTTCACAGGGCATTTTAAAAGTTGTGCTGTATGATCAGAAAGACCAGTTTCAATAACTTCGCCCTTGGATCCCCTCATGTTGTGAGCAAAGTTGTCAAGACATGTTCCACTTACAATTCGAGTTGGTTCTCTAATTGCTAGTTTTAAGTTACGACCTAGTAAATGAAATTTAAGCTCTCGACTTTTGAGATTGTCTTTCATTAAGTCAATATTCAAATCACCACATATGGCAGTCTTTTTATTATTACTATCAATCACGGTATTAAAGATTTTTTCAAGAATTGCATGAAACATGTCCAGACTTGATTTACTTGTATTAGGTACTCTGTATATACATACGACAACCAAATTATGATCAATAAGTTCTATCGCACAAGTTTCAGTTACACAGTCTATAGAAAAATTGCTAACGGCATCTATTGGTTTGAATTGTAGTCCTTTTCGTACTAAAATGCAAGATCCCCCTCGTTTTTTATTTCTAGAATAACTTGCTGCCAATACAAAGTTCGGTATACACAAAAATTCTTCAACTTCGGGTGTCATGTTATGCTCGGTCACGCATATGATATCTATTGCTTTGTTTTGTCCCTTGAGTTCATCTAAAAGTACCACGAGCTCATCACTTTTATTAAGAAGTCCCGATATGTTCTGGTGAAGGATGTTTACGTAATTATAAAAGAAAAAACTGGTTTTTCTGTGAATCGTCTTCTACATCTTCGTTGTTTTCATCATATTCACTACATCCATTAGAAATTTCAACCTTTAGAATCAATTTTGCAACATTTTCTAGTATATTCCGCACACCGCTGTTCTTAATTTTACCATGAGCTGCAGAAAACATATCGAAAGTCAGAGTTTTGTTTGCGTCAATTAGAAACCCGTACTTATGGGTCTGTATATCGGAATAGAGTATGTTATTAAACGTTTCCACTCTGTAATTGAACATTGGTTTCCCGCATATATAAGTAGGTGTTACTATTATCATGTTAGTGTTAGTTATTCCTTGTAATATTTGCTTAATTGACTCAGCCAGTGCTCTGTAGTCCTGGGTTATATAAAAATCTGATTCCCCTATCATTATGACGCAATAGTCTTGGTTTGTGTAATCTTTTAATTTAATAGAAATATCTTTTAAAAGAATTTCTATCCCAACATTGGCGGTGATGTAATGACATAACTGAAATTGTGAGCACATATTATTATGTATATTTTGTAGTATTCTATATCTCCTACTGCTTGAAATAATGCATAACTTTTTGTCTTTTAATTTATTTATTAATTCTGATTTTTCAGGTCTATTCCGATCTCTGGCTATTATAATTTCTGACTCCGAAGTGGTCTCGATCCCTTGTTCTAAATTCCTGATTGTTAGTTTAAGATTAGATATCTCACTTCGAGCAGTTTGCAAGTTATGCTGTAGCTCTGCTATTGAGTTTTCCAAAACTGTAATTTGCTGCGATAGTGGTTCTGGACTAGAGTGATAAGATCGTCTGGATATACTCTCTCGGCTCTTTTTTGACCGTTGTGGTGTTTTGCATATATTTTTCAGCAAACATATCTCTTGCGTTAATTTGTCAATATGACGATTTAGTTTATTATTTTCAATTATGGTATTTTCTAGTTCTTGTTCACAGCTTTCAAGATTTGTTTGTAATGTATTTATTTTCAGCTTTAAATCATTGACAATATCGAGATCATTGACAAGATCTAGGCTCTTTGAAAAATCGTCTAAAGACTGCAAACTGTTGTTTAACGTATTATCATGGAGTTCCATGGATAACGATTTAGTTTTAAATTCTAGCTGGGGTGACATGTTCTTTCGGCATTCCTTTTTTCCATTCGCATCTTTGGGTGCTGCATAATTTGATCGATGTGGACGTATTGTGATATTGTCATATCCCGGTGATTTTTCAGTGTTGCTTAAACATTTCTTCGATTTTATAAGACATATATTACACTTCCAGGATTTTTTAGTCTCGCTGGTCCATATTTTAAATCGAGCAAAGCTAACATTCGTACAGTCAATATGGTAATTACTATCACATATTGAACATGTAGTGAATTGACGGTTCTCTATATGAATCTTACATTTGAAGCATATATTTTTTGTTGGAGTTATTGTAGCTCGTAGCGCCATTTCAAATGAAATATTATTATATATTCAGTTTGTAGAAAGAAATATAATATTTCTCACAAAAAATTATCGTCACACTCGGGACGCGAACTCGGTTCCCCAGAGCGCTCTTGCGGTGACCAGTAGTCGAAACGTTCGGCTAGCGGTGTAGTTACAAATGGTGCCGAAATTTAGCATGCCATTCCACAAAAAAGTCTTTAAGTCGTATCTTCACAGTTTACCCGACATTATGTTTCACAATGCTTGCAAATATTTTTAGATAACCTTTTTTTAGTTTTTAGTATCAACGTTTATCTTAATTTAATTACTACTTGAGCACTTAACACATTTCGCTGATAGCGGACGTCAACTATAGGTAGTGTTTAGAGTATTTTTAGCACTATTACCACTTTACTTACAAGGTAAGCTTTTATTAAACTGTTGTTTTTAATAAGTAATTTTAGTCCAAGATAACACTGTCACTGGTAGTATATACATTGTACTGTATTTATTTGATTTGATTATAGAGAAACTAGTATATTATATATTTTTTTAGTAATATTTTCGCGGAGATCAATGTTGACGTTGCCGTTGACCGACATATATCATAATTGAGTTTGTAATGATTACAGAACCTTACCTTTATTTCTATAGGTGGTACAATGGACGCGGTGGCATTTGTTAGGTCTGTGAAGAACGTGTCGAAGTTGTCAAAGGCAGTCTCCCCTAACTGCTTGAGGATATCATCAGGGTCAGCTGCCTCAGAGCCATCGGCCTCCAACGTGAGCCCGCCCACGATGTTCGACAGCTCGGCCTGCGACAGCTCCCCAAGAGAAGTCGCCATCTGTTGCAGTTGCGCTGCCGCCTGCCCACCGGCGGCTACTACCGCGTCCTGAAATTTGACAGAAACATATTTAATATATTTAAGTCTATTAAGAAAATTACACTAAAATATATCAAAGTTAGTGGAAAGCGTTAGTGCAGCTACTTGACAACAGATGGCGCTTTTTCGTGTCAATCGCGCGTATGTTTTTTATATAAAAAATGTGTATTAATTTTCTTCCTCAAGCTTCATTCTTTGACTTCTTTATGTATGACTTTAATCTTTTCTTTCTTTTCTTTTCTTGGATTGATTTGAGCATAAAAGTAATATGACTTCAAAATTACCTGAAGGCAATTGGAGAGGTCGACCATCCTGCCCTCATTCTCCGCTGACCACCATTCGTCTTCAATAAATGGCATCGCCAGCGCCGGTCCCGACGGCGCATGCGTCCCCGCCACGTTGTTACGTCTATCACACGCCAGGTGGCGTTCACTGTTCACTTACGCGCACTAACACTCGCTAACTACACACAAAATATAAAGTATCTACACTATTAAATTCGTTAAATATGTTTGGCAGCGTCTTGGACGGACCGTGCATTATTCGATGTATAATTTTACGCGTAGCTTAGGTACTTGGTTGCGGAGGAACACATGGCGGTGTGATTGTCTTCGTTTGTTAGTCTTCACTTCTTCGGCCAGGTTACCTCACACCTCTCAACCCACTTCTTTTCAGCAGCGACCTGCGAAGATCGAGAGAGTAGACTTTCACGATTTTTAACAGAATTCTGCAGTCGAATGTTTCGCTACAACTAATGATACAAGCAATTCTCTTTGAAGCATTAAGTTGTATAAGGTTAATACAGGAGTTTAGTAGAAGAGTCATGTATGATAATGCCATTATTATTTTGTGAATAACAGCAATTTTGTTAATTTGACAAAGGCGTGTTGAGTAATAATGGAAAGTGTAAATAAAATGAATGTATTTTTACCTTGTGAAAGGTAATGATTGTCATAGTGGCGCCCTGGAAACTAGATCTCTTATGTCAAAACTAAATAATCAAAACTGAATTAATTTATTGCCCAAAATATAAAAAGAATTTTCAGATAAATCTACTTTAGCCTGTCGTCTGAAAAATGTGTTCCCATTGATCGTGTGGTAGTGAGGTCAGTTATTGCGTTGGTATCACCTGGCGACGTCCCGGTGTATGTCGAATCTGCGTCGACACAGCATAGATGCGGCGCGACGCTCGACCTCATGCGCACACGCCGCTCTGTGGATAAAGCAAAATATTTTCCTTTAATGATATGGTAAATAATAACTTAAGTACTTACAGTAAAGTTTCGCTACAGCTTACCAATTTCAACATGTACATTAAGCAATAAACTTAGAGCCGCCTATTAGTCTATCTTACAATAAATCACAACCAATCAAAAATCAAACATTAGTTAAAAAGTACCGTAATCATTATTAGAAAATATTAAAGTGCGATGATTTTTAAGCGCCCATTATTTTCATTGCAGTGTTTTGTGATAAAAAAACAAATGTCAACGACATAACAATCGTAATGTGCTCGTAATTTGAGTGACAAAGCGCGGAAAGCCTGCAAGCCCGATGATACGTCGTGGTCGCAAGAAGCGAACGCATTGTGCGCCACGCAAAAAATCATTACAATGCGCAACTCGCTCTTTCACTATAATTGCGCCGCGATGTAAAAAGACTTTTGTTTTCTAAACGCTTCCTAGAGCACTTTCTTCGCGTTGCGTGTGCGCACGGTAAATATATTCGTCAATTGTTATAATTGGCGAAAAACTTTCGATCAAATGAACAATGATAGATGTTTTTGATTACTTCAACAACACTACGTTTACTAAGTTATATTAAAATTATTTATAACGTTATCATTTCATTGTTATGAATATTACAGCGTTCTTATTCTAATATTATATTTTATTATTGATGATTTATACTTATTTAGGTGACAACCTAATACATATATTATATGTTCAGCTGAACATAAAATAATATCGCATATAATTTTATGTTCAGCGTATGGTGCCATCTGTTGTCGAGTAGAGGAATTAATTTTAAACAAATTAATTCCTCTACTCAATTCTCTTCTATTGTACTTAATACAAACTCATTTAGTATGAATTATTTTATTTTGTCATTTAATTATTTATTAGTAGTTATGTCAAATATTAAAATACCTTTTTACTATTATCTGCTAAGTAGCATATGCACTCCGACTTTCAATGTTACTAGTTATGTAGGTATATACGCAATGATTGTAATAGCACTTGTTTATTTACACTTAATAAATTTTCCTCATTAAACTGCCTATTGAAAGATTAATAGACCGGACCTTAACCTTGGTTGGTTACTTCCTATTGCATACTGCTCGGGACCTTGTGCTACGATTGCGGCTGAGAAGCTCCAGTACACTGTTGATAATGTAAATAAATAGATACTTCGTAAACAGAAATGAATTAATGAGTACTTAACACGGAATATAATAGTAAAGATGTTCTATCATAAAATAGTTTTAAACGAGTAGGTAGCTTTATAATTACTTAGGTACTATTATGATAATTGATTTATGCATTGGCAACATTGATCCTAGATAAAATATCCTAATCCTAATGAATCCGCAAAAGCAACAATTTTCTTTTTATATTTTAGTAATTCTTTTTTTTTATTGGAACAGTGAAACAATTTGACGACCGGCTGGTCGAGCGGTCTGTACCCCTTGCTATGCAGGGTACTCGTTCAAGAGGTCCCGGTTTCGAATCCACGTAGGAGCAACTATTTGTATGATGAGTACGAGCATTTGTTTACGAGTCATGGATGATTATAATATATTATGTTTATTTAGTATATTTCTAATATTTATATAAGTACATAATATTATTATCAATATTTATCCGTTATCTAGTATCCATAACACAAGCTCTTGATTATGCTATTAGGTAATTTGGGCTAGATTATAGGAGTATGTATAAAAAAAGAAAAAAAAAATGATATAAAATCAACTGTTTGTGTATCTTATACCATCACACCATTTTTAAAATTGTCTTTTTAAAACTCAAGTAAGTCCGTAAAGTACAAGTACTAAAGTTTTAAAAAACCGTGAACGGAATAGATATCATAATAAAAGTCATAAAATGGGATATAATGTCATCAGCTCCTGCATCAGAATGCGCCTTTACCAGTCAGCTATCAATGTAAACCAGACACCTAATTTTCTTAACTGCTGTCATTATTTAATCAAGCAAAGAGGAAGAGCCTTCGATTCTATCACGAGATCGTTAAGTCAGCAATGTCAATAAATTGCATTCTTTTTATTTATATTTTCTTGTAATTGTTTGCAACGATTTGTTGTCACATTTTGTACTAACTTATTAGCTATATAATTTGAGAAAATAATCGTAGCGTTATTCAAATGATTGTACCAAACTTAAACAGACATAATAGATCTGATATCGTATTGTGAGGCGCTCGATTTCGTAGTGTTTTGAGTGCTTTATGGTTTCTATTACGAAAACAAAGCAACTTTCATCATGTTCGATCCCGGGATGGGTCTACCAAAATTTATAAACTCTCCTCCGTTCTTCGGAAGGCACGTTAAGCCGTTGGTCCCGGTTGTTACTGCAACCGCTTTAACCCGACCCGCTTTGGGCCAACGCGGTGGTGTTATGGTCCAAGCTCCTTAAGTGTTTCTCCCGTGTAGGAACGCCTGTGCCCAGCAGTGGGACGTATATAGGCTGGTGATGATGATGATGTATATACCAGGAGATATAATCACGATTACTATTACTATTATTAAAATTACTTAAAAAAGAGAACACCGTGTAATAAAAAGTATCTATAATTTAAAGTGGATAATTTAGCCAAATGCGTTAAGCTGAGCGTTTACGTTGCATGGGTTTTCATAGAAACCTTCAAGTCAGGGATATTGGAAACAAACAAACTAATTCTAACAAAACAAAATAGTCTAGTCTAAAAAGATATCAAAGAATTTTTAAGAAATTCTAATATTATAGAAATTATTGTAAAAAATATAAAAATAAAATTTTTAAGTAAGTTAGTGTTAGATAGATTCTATCTTACACTTATCTCATTGAAACTATTCATTAGAGCCCAAACACGCTATATCTTCTGTACTTTTCTGAAGAATTAAGCATCCCGCAAACCTTTTGATGGTATAGGATCAGCTCAAGGTTAGTATGTCATGGGAATGTCACCAAAGTGATAGTACACCAAATTTCAAATCAATCGGATCCCTGAAAGTTAGTAAAACCCTTTTATCATGTAGAACACGAGCTGATAGTCATCAAACGCATGAAGTGATCTTCATAAATTATAACTATGAACCATCCTAGTCACATCACCTTTCAAACAAAAAAAAACACATCAAAATCGGTCCTTTCGTTTCGGAGCTACGACACCACAGACAGACACACAGATACACAGTGAGACACGTCAAACTTATAACACCCCTCTTTTTTCGTCGGGGGCTAAAAATTTGCTTACTGTTGAGTAAGCAATTAAGACTCTATTTTCAAACAATTTTAAACAAAAATTAAAACCGACTTCAAAAACCTGAAAAGGATAAAATAATTAAATTTATGTAGGTATTCATCCCCTAGAAACATATTTTTGGAGTCGGTGCTTCACTTTCTATTGTTTTTGGAAACCACTTAGCACCAACTCCAAAAATATGTTTCTATGGGATGAATAGCTACTTAAATTTAATTATTTTATCCTTTTCAGTTTTTTGAAGTCGGTTTTAATTTTTGTTTAAAATTTTTCTTTCACAATTTTTAGTGATAACTTTCTACGGTCAAAGCTAGATGGGTGACCGTCAAATTATATTGTTTCCTACTATCGTATCGTTTCACTAAAAAGTCATTGGAAAAGCAAAAATTCGCAATTACGCATATGTAGACGACTTCATAATTTTTGAAAAAAAATTTATGGGACCAAATGGCAGCTATTCCGCATCGAACAAAAAAAGAATCACGTAAATGGGATCAGTAATCTCGGCGTAATCGGTGTACATACATAGAAAAAAAAAAAAACATACTGGCCGAATTGAGAACCTCCTCGTTTTTGAAGTCGGTTAAAAAAAACGTCTGATACATGCTTATACGCATTTCAAGTCTTATTTGAATCAGTAAGTTCGTTTCCAACACTTTCGACTTAAAAGTTTATATGAAATGCCGCGCGGTGTAAACGCTCTTAATCTGTTAAGCAGCGTTCTCCCTCTGGAGTGCTATGACAATGGAAAAATAAATTGTGTCTCGAATCTGATGCTTGACTGAATAAACTATGTTTTTATGTCATTTTAGCGGAAAGGTTTCGGAGAAAATTTCTCCCCCGTACGCTCAAGTTGTGGAATGGGCTCCCTGTAGAGGTTTTCTCGAATGAGTACAGCATGGGGTTCTTCGAAAAAGGCGTGAAAAGACAGGGTCGGCAACGCGTTAGTGATACCCCTGTTGTTGCAAGCGTCCATATGCTACGGTAACCGCTTACCATCCGGTGGACGGTATGCTTGTGGCCGTAATATTGTGTTGTCAGAAATTATAAATATTTTATTAATACATACATTTTACTATCGGTCCATAAGAGGTAGGTAGGTACACGTAATTAGTTAAGTCTATTAATATTTAAAAAGAGCACCTACCTATGCAATTTAAGCTCTTAATATAGTATATGAAACATGTGACTTTTAATCATCACTATTGATAAGCCATGATAATGAAATAAAGTATCTACGCACTTAATAATAATATCCGCTAATTGACGTTAGATGTCGCTTTTGTGAATAGAGAGGGAAGCAGAAAAGCGTCTAATATACGACGCACCAACCTAATGAAATGCTGATATACCAAAGCCAAGACACAGTACAAAACCTGTTCCCAAAACAGCGTTCCTCAAGGACCTTAGTCACCGGAGTTGCACAACTAGACCATGAGCCCTTTGCACGCATTTGCGAGCGACACGAGACCGTCCGCTTCGTATTATAAATGGACATTAGTTCCATGAATTACAGACTATGATGAAACACCGTACCTATATTTTTTAATAATATTCGTCTACACTATACGCTGTATTATTGGATTTCATCATATCAGCCGAGAGACGCCCACTGCTGGGCATAGGCCTCCCCCAAGGATCTCCAAGGATTTATTATTAACTAATTGGTTACAAAATAATGCAAAACCAATTGGGCTAAAAGAGAAAATTGAAATCTTTGGAATACAACTTGTGTGAAACGGAACGGTCCAAGATTAGCGTTTTATTTTTGACATACGTAAAGTAGTAAGCAGATAATAATATTTACATGTATTGCAGTAACATCATGATATAAATAGTCTACTTACAACAACGAAAGTAACTCAAAAAAAATTATTTACTAAAAATATTTTATTATAGAGTGTAGTAACATAAAAATAATATAATAAAACTTGCAGTAACAAAACGCTTCGTTATTTTTTGACGTGCTTGACGTTGACAGCGACATAACCTCATTTTTTGTTTTTGTTTATGTTTTCACTATGTCTGATGACAATAACTCTGAGGATTCGTCTACTTCTGAATCAGAAGTTAGCGCCTGTAGTTCAAAGTTCGATCCTGTTAAAGCTTTGTATTCAAAGAAAGCTGAAATTCCAGTAAAGGGTGCCCCTCTTTACGAGAATGTACAACAGTACGAAGCCGCACAGAAAGCAAACACTAAAATCCTTCCTGTTGGTCATGGCGAAGAAGTGAGGAAACTTGAACAAGACAAAAAGAATAAAAAGGAGGAAGAGCAGCGATTATTAGAAGAAAAGAACAAGCAGCGCTTTGCTCGCTTTCAACGTAAGTTTTTTTAGGTTATGTTTACTTTAAGGTCCTGTTTTGTTTGGAAAATAAATGTAACTTTTGGAAATGTAAATACTAAATTATTATTTTTCACTAAAACTAATTAAGTAATGATGTTTACTAGAAAATTACTACTTAAATTACTTAGGTACTTCTAAAATTACTTAGTAGAATTTTAGACATAAAACGAATGTCTTGAAATAAATTTAATTCATATTATTGTTCGAAAAGTGTATTGTGAATACAATGTTGTGTGATGTGTCATGTAAAGTGCATTTATTGGAAATACAAAGTCAGGCTTACCAGCATTAATTATTGCTTATTTTTCAGTATGTGTTAGCGCAACTTATAACATAAATTGTGTAAAGAGAAATTGTTCTGTTTAACCTTATATAAATGGCAGTTCCAACCTTTAGAGGCATTCATTGATTTAATATGAGCTTCCATATCCACTGGGTATGGAATGATTCTTGGTCATACTACATGTTATCCGGCACGTCATCCGTACTAATATTATGAATGCGATAGTAACTTTGTCTGTCTGTTACCTTGAACTGATAAAGATAAAATTTACTATGGAAATAGTTTGAGACCCTGGGATGAACATAGGATATCTCGTAGTGACACTCACCGAACGGACCTCCTGTCAGTAACTTGTATACATATTGAAGAATTTAATCAATAGACAAGATACCACGGTATTTGGATTTTCTTATCAATAGATAACTGGATAATTTAAAAGACATTCTTCTCACTTCGATTACTAGGATAAACTAGCTGACTTATTTGAAATAAAACCACTTTACTGGACTTAACTTGTGTTTAAGTAGATGTGACAGTATTATTATGTACCCAATGTTTGACATTTGTACACCAGGGACAGATTAATCGGGTTAAACGGTCACATGGCTTAGATGAGACCCCATTTGTTTGGTTAACCCTTATATGGATTAATCAATATATCTGATTAATCTGTATGAAAGAGATAGGAAAAATAGTAAAACAACTGCGGGTACTTACTTAACATCCTGTACCCTTAAAAACACTTTCCTAGACACTGATACCTAGCTATATAGCAATTCGCATTGCATTCGGATTGGAACTTGGTTGTGTTGCGCTTGTATCTTTGAACATCCATATTTTAATATGACAAGTAAACAGAAACTTAAACAGATACAGGAATTTTCACTTCTGTTGAAAGGTGACTACAAAAACTCAGAAGAGAGTAAGTACCGATTACTGTAGCTAATGTCTTTTCAATTATTGATAAGAACTAATTTTCTTAAAAATTTTGTTTGCATCTTGTTGAGATATTTTTATCAGAGTTTACTCCTTGTTGATTTTCATATTAAGGGCCTCGGTATGGAAATTTTATAAGAGTGTGAAATTAGAACTAGCGTTTACATCTTTTTATTTGTATTATTTTACTTTTACATATATTATTTTCTGTTGTTACGTTTTCTGTTTGCCTACTCATAGTTATATTTATAGCATAATACTATATATGGATCGCAGAGCCATCATGTGGGTATTTAAACTTTTACATTTTTATGACATCTAAATGACCACATGATCAAATGTTTGAAAGCGTGTATTTGCGATACTGTAGATCGCAGACCCATAATGTGAGTACTGAAACTGCACATTTTCATGGCATCTATATGGCAATGTGATCAAATCTTTGTACTTTGCGCTTTTTGATAGCTCTGTGTATCATAGATCCCTTTGCCGTTTTAGAAAATCATTCCTAAGCTCCCTTTTAATGCTTTTCTCTTGTTTTGTAAACAGTTATAACTTAAGTATTGTCCATATAATTGTGAATTGTGGAAAGCTTAGATTCGATTAATGAGTAAGATTAGTACTACAAAATTTATTTGTATCTCAGTCGATTTTTATATAGTATATAGTATAAATCTGTGCAATGAAAAAGTTTAATATAGAACACAGCTTTTGCTATATCCCATCACTCCTATCGGTTAGGTCACGCACACGAGGTCAGTCTAGGCCGCGCGTTCAACGCACGCGGCTCTGTGTCACCGGCGGCCGACGACCCCGCTCCCCCCTCCCCACGCGGCCGGCAGCCCCCCGCCCTCGGGATAATCTACGGCCACCCAGGCTGCGAGCACTTGTATGAACTCACCAATTCAGAGGATTATTTGTACCTTTAATACTCGGCGTGGGCTGACAGGTGACTCGTGGTGATGATTTTGAGTCAGCTGTAATAGGTGAAAACAATTGGACAGCTCTTCCGATGGATCGCCTTGACCTAAGATCACACGTCACACCATGACTCATCTATCACTTAAGATTTTGAACGTCTCTTAGTTTTGTTGAATAACAATTTTATATTTGAAATGCAAAAGACAAGCAAAACATATTAGATTATGTGACGGTCTGCTGGTGATCAGGTACTCCTGCCTACTTTTTAACCCCAGACGAAAAAAGATGGGTGTTATAACTTATAAGTTTGACATGTCCGTCTGTGGCATCGTAGCTCCTAAACGAATGGACCGATTTTGATTGGGGTTTTTGAAAGCTGACGTGATCAGGATGTTTCTTAGCTATAATTTATTAAGATCAGTTCATGCATTTGATGACTATCAGCTAATTTACTACTCGACAAAAGGGTTTCACTAACTTTCACATATCCGATGGATTTGAAATTTGGTTTACTGCTACTTTGATGGTTATTTCAAGACATGGTAACCTTGAGCAGATCCTGGGCCATCAAATAGTCTGCTAGATGCTCAATTCTTCAGAAACTTACAGATATAGCGTGTTTAAGCACATGAGAGTAGTCTCAATGAGATGATGCTATATAGATGATTAATTACGGGGTACTTAAAATTTTCAATTTTATATTATTTTAAACAACAAGGGTGGCAATAGTGGCAAATAAGCATACGGCTCGCCTGATGGTAAGCCGTGATCGTAACCAACAGGCGTTATTAACACCATGGGTACTACGTACTCCCATCACGCATTGCCTACCTTGTCTCAAATCAAGAGAAACCGTTATGTTGCCATCATAGAAATGAAGTCCCATAACGCTTCCTGGAAGATCTCTGGGAATCTTCTTCTCTGCAAGAAGACAACACTAGAAAGTAACAAAGTTGTTTCGCCAGTCGGTCCCAAGTTATGACAAAATAATACCACTGTGTGCCCCACAAAAGTGAGCGGTCGTGAAAACTGATAGCAATATATGAATATGAATCCTTGGTCACACTTTAATATTGTTTAGTCGGCGTCATCAAAAATTAAAAGTTCTTTTGAAATCATTACTTTTAGGTATTGCCATGTTTCGTTGCGTATAAGTACTATGATGAATGACTCTAATACCATAGTACTATACTTACTCGAATAATCGAACCAGGCCATAACTCCCTCAAAAGCAAACTCATACAGGAGTCCTCCGAACAATGGCTAAGGACACCTGGTTTGATACATTTAAAGTCTCTGATACATGGCTACTATGCTAAACGAACTGAAGAGCTGATAAAGCTCAGCACGAGTAACGCGAGTGCCATGATTAGAGCTTTGACAGGCCACTGCAAATTGAACAGACACTTATTCAAGGAGACACACTATTGACCCATATGAAGTTAATACCCTTGAGGTTGGGGAAATCCTAAAATTTATGGAAAGTGCCCAAATCAAGGCTTTATTATAAACTATTGGTGGCAAGTCACAATCGATCTTTTAGGTCGCAGTGACAAATCAGTCTTAACAAGACCGAAAAGCCCCAAATACAAGATAATAATAATAAGATAATACTCGAATAATGTTATACCTAACTAACAGGTATATAAAAGGAATTCCTTTTAAGCATGAGTACCCTTTTACTCTCACAGATTTCTCTCCCACGCCAGCACAGTTCCTTATCATTTTGTCTCTCATAAACTTATTAGCTCGTATTTATAAGCAAAAGCAATTTTTGAGCAGCATAGCAGTTTTTTCAGAAAATTTGCAGAGAATAACATTGCCCACGCGATTCTTGAGATCTCGTAAAACATAAAAATATTAACTTTTGATTTGGTTAGCAGAGTATGCATATTTATATAAAACGATTAATTATTCATTATTGTTAGCATTTCACTAGTAAAAGTTTATAGAATGTCTTTTAAAGTAACATAAATAAAATAAAAATCGTTTATTTCGGACAACGAACGTTAGCATCATATTGGGTTAGTATAAATTATAAACAAACAAGAAAATAATTTAATAAAAGAGAAATGTTAGTAAGTAACAAAATAATTAATTGGAAATGCTAAAACAGAAATTTCAGTTTAATCCTCCGCACCATACACCTCCAGATGGGAGAGGTGTACCTGTCAGCCACCGTTTGCAGTATGCTGTTGTGACCACCACGCAATCTGTTAATCAGCGTTGCTGTTTTCTTACGTATTTTATCTTTAGCAGACTCTACGGTTGATATCATTTTTAGAATCAAATATAAGAACACAGTATAGTGTTGGAACGTTTTCTGAAGCTTCGGGCCAAATAAAACGCGTTCGTGCGTGACCTTCTAGATGTAATTTATTTTCTAAATTTTCTTTCTTTCATTTACCTCACGAATGGTTCCTATTAGAATCGAAGAAAACCTAATTTAAACATAGTATTTTGTATTTGACTATTTCGTTCGTCTCTGAAGTTTCAGGTTCAGGTAATATAAAATCCTGTCTTGCCTCGCGTCGTACCGCATGTCACCTCATATTCTCAACAGAACACATATTACCTGTTTCGGGCGTGTTGGGAGTTGATGTGTCGATCAATACGCAGTGGTAGGTAATTAATATTATGTCAACTACATACACCCTTTGTAGCAGTAGATTCCCTAAGATGATCTTTGGGGTGGGCCTTGATGAATCCATATTTTCAAGTATGAGCTTAAATTAACTTAAGTTTTATTTTGAAATTTCTTCAAGTACTGCCAAACTTCACTATAAAATCATGAAGGAAAGATAGGTAGTGGGATGATAGTAACGCCATACATCGCATTTCACTGTCTCACTTTTATCGGAAAGAGTGTTTAGGAAGATTACGCAGCGGTCAACGTTTCTTCACAGTTCTTAAAGAACACCATTATAATGAATCTACAAAAGCATTGTGTAAGCTCAATAGAAGATGCAAGAACTCCGATCAATCCAGGTCCGGCTAGTCAATGTCGCTATCAACAATGGCATCGGCTCATTTGCATGGCGACCGTGACCCGGTGCCCGTCCATCGGCCTTGAGGCTCACTTGAACCACTGGCTTTTCTATAATTTGTTTACACATGTTATATTTTAATGGAGCTATTATCATAATTTAGTTCTTCAAGAAATATAACAATGTCAGTCATGATTAGACGCCTATGTTTATTGTCTTAGTATCAATTTTTAACTATGCGAGCGGCATAGCTAACAAATTGTATTTGAATTTACATATCTGTAGCATTGATTGTATATGTTAAAATGTCAGAATAGTCAGTTATAAAAGGTTTACTTACACTTTTGTTATCATTATCATATTGATTTAATTTAGGTATCCAGATGTCGTCAAAACTAGCTGTGATTCATACTATTTAATTGCGTATTTGTCTAACGTGTAACAAATCGTTCGATCTCTCTTGCATTGATATTTTCGTCTTCATTATTGTCTATATCATGTATCTTTTGTACAAAATATTATTTTAAATTTGGCTTATGTTTATCATTCTTCATTATCTTAAACACAGGTGTCCAGTTTATTGGCTTACGTTTGAGCACGCGATAGCGTGTCAGAATCCTAAGTTATATTCCCGCCACTTTGACAAAAATGGCGATGGAAAGTGACCGGTTCAAACGCAGCTGGGCTCATAAACTCCATGTTTGCTGACCAATATTGAGTTGCATTCTTTTATGCAATAGCTTTGCCTAATTTAGCTTACAATGGTCATAAAACAATACCAGTCTCGTTACAAAACGCTCCGCTTGTTTTGGAACTGATTTCAGATTGCTTACGATCCCCCTGTTATTCTTATACCTACTGTACTAGTTCTTTATTTCTATCATATGATTCGGATATCCTGAAGAAAGTCTGTCTATGATTTTATACAACACATCTCTCACCGCTTAAAATGAACTTTATTAATTTGGAATCGTATTTGTTATGCTAACTCCTCATGCATTTATCTCATGTCGAAGGCCCGTGCCCAGCAGTGGGATGTATATAGGCTGATGATAATGATTAGTTATGAAAGTAATCTCTGTCTGTTGCTAATGTTGCTATAAGAATAAAAATGGTGACTCATATCACTAATAGTGCGCCAAGTAATCCTCATCTATTCTAAAGCATTCCATCGAAGGAAACGATCTTATGATCTAGACACAAAATCGCGACGAGGAATTGTTACGGCGCAGACTAGACTTTCGCGGCGCACGAGTGTTGCATAACCGCTTTCCACATGAGTGGGACGCATGCCATCTCTGTTGCACCCTGGAGCGTCGGTCGTTGACGCCGCGTCCAGAGATATGTACAACAATCGCCTCTTAAAAAGTTTTTCAGGTAGGTAGGTAACATTGCGCTTCATTATAAATTTATAGCAATTTGTCTTTTTGGCAAAGGCATTTAAATTATACAAGTTTTCATTAGGAAAATTTATCGATTGCTATTTGCCTTTTGCAATATCATTTGTAGGTAATTTCAGATTTTACTTTTAAATTACTCAACGATAAATTTTAATTATTACTATTGTGTAAATATATGAGTCGAGTCATCGAATCACGCCTCGTGCCAGTTGCAAACTGATTGTATGCAAATCACAATGCTAGAAAAATGATCGGTAAACGATCGCTGTTGTTTGTTTACATATTACTGCTTTTGAATTGTAAGTGATAACAATAGTTGCGTGCTCTGTTATCACGGCAGCCGCGAGCGCCCGTCTGCGCTGCGCGTGCGCTCCCGACCACGAATGTCTTCAATTTTATCACAGCAATTCATGGCATCCTATCTATGTATGCTACTTCATTTGAAACAAACGGTGCTATTATTAGCGTCCTGATCGTCATTTATGATCTCCAATGGAAGTTTAATTCAGAATTATTTTCTTTGATATTCATGGAGGCGGACAGGATGGAGATCATTATTCATCTATATTACAGTAACAGGCTTAGAAAATCAGCGAATAATATTACACGGATCAGGTACGATATAAGTTAAGCTATTTTCTTGATAGCCAATCTCATGTAAAAAATTTCTCAATATTCCTCATGGTATAATAAAAGCTACAATACGTGTGAAATCGACCCTCAATATTCGCAACGGCTACGCAACCGGACAGCGGGCGGCCCTAGCGGGTCCAGCTAGATGCATTAAACTAAATCGGCACGTGCGATTCAGAATGCATAATAATCACGAAACGGAACGTAAACGGAAGTGATGCAACGGAACGCGTTTCGGCGAGCATCTGTGTAAACATCGCGCGCTTTTCTGAATGGCATGATGGCGTTTCCCGCGCTCGGCGCTCGGGGGGCGACGACCCCGCGCGCGGTCAGCGCCCGCCCGGGGATAGTCGAGTGAAAGTAATTCGCGAGCGGCGACCGCATGCAACCCATGCCGCCCTGGTACCTCGAGCCGCATAGATTTATTGTTAGTTTACGTGTTTATTTTTAACCATCGACAACCGATGAGTTTACGATCGGCCGACGGTTTTGTTGCGTTAATTGACTAACGATCGAGTTACGTGGTACATAATCGGGATTTCCTTTCGCAACATTAGATGACATGGTTCATGGTTTTTTAATGCAACAAAACCTCTGTAGTTTACTTTCAACTTTATATCTAAGCACCGGTTTGTTATTTATGTATTTTCAATTAAAAGTAAGATGTATATCTTTGCATGATTTCGCATTTATCTCATATTCTGATCTGAGCAGCAGATGTATGATGATTGTATGACTACGTTTTATTGCCACGATTAATGGCTGCCTATAAGTCAAGCCCATACTGTGATATTGCATTGCAACTTCTAAACAGTGGTCGATATAACGCATTTGTTACGCTCACAACATTTTATGTTATCGTAATTATGTTTTAAATTATTAGAGATTTAATCACTCATTGTTACTATTTATGACGCTTTATCTTTTTACGGTTTAAGTTACGTTATTTATTGTTAATTTTTATGTCGAAATAAAAAACTTGCTTCAGACAAGTTAACTAATTGAACAAGCATAATGCGTTGCTTGTTTTCTGCACCAAAACAACGTTTATTTTGATGAGATCAAAGGGAACAAAGGAAGTCATTTAATCGAACCTCATTTATTTTATTAACCGTAATATGAAATAATTGAACTATCTTTATTGTTATTATATTTACATAGCTTACTTAAAAATATATTTTATATGTATTATATTGTTCGCGTTCGTCCACCTGCGTTGATGCGGAGGCTTCAATATTAATTAATTTAGAGTCAATAATGTATTTTATGTAAAACTGGTAAATCTTAACGAGAAAGTTTGAGAAACAAAATCTTTGAATTAATTTTAAATATTAAAACTATTATGCTATAAAATACAATATAAAAAGTGTATGTAATATAAATTTAAGGGGGTTTTTAAAGACTAAATGTCTTTTATATTTTAGAGACTGGTAATGCAAGTGGACCGTACCTATGTTTGTATCGATATTAATTGTAAAATTTAATGAAAGCTTTAGATTTGCTGAGGCTAAGATTAAATGTGACTAGCTAGACACAAAAATGCTGTACCTAGTTGCCTTTTATAGAGGTACCTAATTTACCACTACTTTTCATAGCCATTTTGAAGAACCCAATTCTGGTACTCGTTCGAGAAAATTCTCCGCAGGGCTATCAATTATCCCACGAATTTGTTTTACACAGAATTTGTATGAAATAAGGTTCGTGAGCTTTTGTATGAACTATACAGTTTTAATACCTATACTGATTTTGAATTTGTGTTGAGCTACATTTCACCAATAGTTGTCAAGCAAGATAGACACGAGCTATACCAAGTAAACATCGTCTTGAAATAACACTACGATTTTTAGCATCTAGCGAGTCAAACAGAAGTATGAATTATGAAATTACACTGAAAACCGATTACTTTTCGAAATTTTCTTGTCCGAAGTTCATTTGACCGAAAACGGTTAAATGACATCTTTTTTTGATATTTTACCCAACTACGTTTCACCGATTTTCAAAATAACTTTTTACTATAGGGGTGCAGGGGGCGCTTGCTTGAGGGGGTCTGGGCGGAAGCCCCCCCGTAAGGAAAAAACTTAAAGGATAAAAATGTTGCTTAGGTAAGATTTCGTGACCATACGCAGCATCAAAGTGCATGTTCAACGTTGCATGCTTGCTTACATGCTTGCACACTTGCTTGCATGCTGCAGGCTTACTTGCTTGCTTTCCTATTTAAAATACGGATTGGAAATAGTGTCCACCAATTTTTCAGAATATGACAAATAAAACAGTGGTGTAGTGAATGCTTGGAAACATAATATTTCAAACAAAGGTTATTTTGGCCAAGCATAACTTCGGTAGCTAAAGGTTTTTCGACCAAAAGAAACAGAGTGACGAAAAAATCGATTTGATAATAGGTCAACTGATGAAGTGGCAAACGTAATTTCGTCGTGGTAAAAAAAAGTGGAACGAAAATAGTCGAAAAGTTTTCGGTTAAATAAAATTTGGTCAAAATTTTTTCGAACTTATGATATGTTACCGTTTACACTACCGATACTGCCCCAACGTGTAATACGTCGCAAGCGCTTGCCGCAAGCTTCCTTTGATTTGTGTTTAAAAACCGACACTAGCTCGGATCGGCGACAGCCTCTGCAAAACTCACTTAAGCCAAGTAAGGATGCTTAAAAACCCTTGGAAAGCGTGTTAATGTAGCATGGTCCTGACAGGTACACAACCACTTTGATTTTAACGTGATAGGTTGAACTCCCTGCCGCCCGGTGGGAAGCGGTGCGATAGATGCTAGAAAGAGGCTGGGCATCATATCAAATTACTACTATTATAATTTTATAAAATCCTATTGGTATCAAAACAGATTCGTGTTTTTGAACGGACGTCTATACTGAACTTCTTTTTGGTGACTTTCAGGATCAAAACTGCCCAAAATGCAGTTATAGTGGGGAGGGACTCTTAACAGTCTATGCTGCTATATTAAATGAAATGTCGCAAATTTCATCCTTTAGATAGTGACGCAAGTGTAATTATGGCAATATTTTAACAGGTGCTGTAACTGTGTCACTGATAGCAAGAGAGCACTGTCCGAGGGCGTTCACCCCGGCACACTACGTCAAAAACCACTGAAATCATATCACACTGTGTCTCCAAGGAGTTATTTGTCCGTCTATACTTTTATCTAGTTTAAAATGTATGTTATCTTTATATTCTTTCGAGTATTGTCAGTTATTTTGGAATATTTTTACTAGTAGAGTAGCTAGGATCTGGGGAACTAGGACGTCATGAAGGAACCTACAATATAAGTAAGTGATGTGAGTTCACGTGACAGTTTCGGATGTCTCCGCTTTCATAACCAGCGAAGCGAGTTAACTTGTTTCCGATAGTTCCGATATATTATCAAGATCAAAGCCGAATTCGCAACAAAGCATCTATTCAACCTTCACAACAATAATTATTAGTTACGCGAATTACCAGTAATTTGGAGGAGTTTCAGAGCTCATTCTGAGAAGGAACAGCAAGACTTCTGTACACGGGGTTCTTGGAGACCAGCCCACCACCTGTGGGTGGGCTGGCTTAGATAGGCAGGATTAGGAATAAAACGATTAGAAATAGATACCAAACCGTTTATTCGGAGTACACTTCCGTGCTATTAGTATTAGAATGAAACCGCTATGTTTGAAATATTTAGAAAACGATTCCCATTGATTGGGTGCTCGTTAAAAAAGTCATTTGTTTTATGTGCGATGCCCGGAATCATCCCGTATCTGTACTATTCTCACTCCACCCGATCTACCAACAGTAATATTTCGATTTCTGTTATATTTTTACAATCAAATTAAATACCTATTGACCACGAACTTTTCGTGGTGATGGTATATGGTATAGCACAATTCTATATTTCGTTTTCCTTTCTAATACACGTTGGCAAAACTGTTAGTCTTATGATTGTTCGTAAGAGATTAAATCGTAGTTGGCTACCACAGTACAACACAGGTCAATCACGCATGATTCATACTTAAAATTAAATGTTGCTAAATGTCAGACAAGAACATCTAACTGACTATTACTCAGAATCACCCGGGTGCTTTGATCCTGTCTCAAAAGAGTATTGGATATCTAACAATTTATATTTCACATCTGTAGGTAGATAAAGGTATCTAATATGTAGTGAATAAGTTGCGGGTTAAGCCCGCCATCGACCAAACAGATGGCGAAGGTGGTAGTCACGCTCACAGTACTTTGTTTAAAGTGAGGAACCCTATCGAAGTAACCATAATCATTTATTGAAACGTTGGTGGTACACATGTAAAAAGGATGTTGCACAATGATTATATTAAGTAGGTACAATATGTGCCCTGCCTGATCAGGCGTACAAACTCTGAGTCTACTTTAACAATTGATCCAAATAGTAGGAAAGTATTTTGATTTTCAAATGCATAAAACAAAAGTAGGTAATCGTTTGAATCTCTAATGTCTCATATCTGACCAACAGTACTTGGTTATACTTGTAATTATCATTATAAAGTCTTTTTTCTAACAATATTATGTTTGTGTTACGAAGTATTGTGTCAGAACTGTTGATAAGCATGTATTATGCGTTCTGTTCAATTTCAGTTCACGTAACCCAGGCTAGAGTTACTGGAGCCATCAACGTAAGGTGCTTGTATGTTTTCCTTGTATCCAATAGTAATGGTTCTGTTTTGTTGTGTCGTATAAATTCTAAGATGCGATATCTTTTATGATTGTTCTTAGTTTTTCCGAGTAAAAAATGAGCATTTAGCATTCCGGGCTGGAATCGTCTTGAGAAATTTATTTCTTTTTATGAGAAATATAATTATCTCTATATGCATATAAGGGCATGCAACAAATTAATATACTTATACTTTAATGTTAAAAATCAATTTAAGCCATGCCTTTTTTATTAGTCAATAACTACTGGAACTACGCCAGATATCTAGCGTACAAAATATCTTTCGATCAATAAAATAGTGATCTTAAATGCCGCCGAATTCTATTGATTACACTCTTCTAACTCGTTGATAAATAAATAAATAGTAAAATCTTCATTGTCCACAGTCCCAGAGCCAGTAAAAAGGGAAAAGAAAGTGAAGAATGTCCTGACTCGTATGCAAGCAACGCAGGGACCTCTCAGTGTGCTCAAAGATTGCGTAGACCACAGGCTGAGGATAAAGGTATTTAGTATATGTATTTTCATTAATAAAATTGATGTTATAATCATAATCATTTATTGCAATTATGTGGTTACAGAAGGTCTTAAATTAAAACATCATCACATAAACGCTTAAGGGTACAGCAAAATGAATTATTCTACTGAGTATAAATATAAGACAATATATTATGTATATAAATCTAAGTTATCATCACCAATCACTACACTACCTACCGATCACTACAATCTAAGAATTCCTGGAAAGTATAAAAATATTTTTTTATAAGGATTCCTTGCAAAGTTTTATAGAATTTACAAGAGTTTTCTACATTTTTTGTATTGTAAATTTTTATTGACATGCAATATACCTCTGATTATAAATGCTGTATACCTATACAACTATGAAGTATTAGGAACGAATGAGAGTCGAAAGGTGAGGAACTCCCTAAAACACACAATACACTTAGCAGACCGATAATAGACTTGATTTAGGATATTGAAATATCTAAGGCTTCACTCGCGTGTAAGAAACCGATACCCTGTAAAGGTTTAGAGGACACACGCCAGCCAACACGACTCGCTGCTGTCGCCATATTGCAATAGACTAAGATGTTGTGTAGGTACTATGAGTGTATTGGACCTCACATAATACTTGTTTTCTCTAATAATAAGAAGTAAACTCTTGTAAGTTTGAAGGTAGGAGATAATCTCCAAAACTACTTATCAGATTCTAGGAATTCAATATTTGGAATGATCCTGTAAGATAGACATCTATGTGTGCTGGTACTATATAATATGTAGATGTTAATTAATTATTCCTTTTGGCCTATTGAAGACTTAAAAAGGATGCATTGACATAAATAAACCATTGTAGCAGTTATTAGTAAGTAGTAAAAATAATTAGCGAATTAATTATTGCGCTGCGATATTAATGTTCACTATCTCTCGCGGCTATAGATTTTTCCAGTTTACCATTAAAGGGGTGGAGCTAAAACACGTCGGATAGCTTGCTTTATAGGAAAGTGTCAAGAGACGACAGGTGTCAATGTTGGTGGCTATTACCACACCTGTCAATTTGCATTTAACTTATTTCTTGTCGGTATAAAAAGCTAATGCAAATCCGAATGCAAATTTGTGTAATTTTCTTGATTTCTCTCGGAAACTTTTGTGTTTTGTTGGATATTTCTAAACAAACATTCAGTTTGTTAATTTGAAACTAAATTGGATTTATAAAATGTGACTTCTTTTCTTTATTTTCTTTTTACCATTACAATAAATATTTGAAAGATATTTATAAAAATATCAAAACTAGGAAAAAATCATGTCCTGTGTTTTTTATATGTAAAAATCATGCTGGGAATACTGTGATGTACGTGATCCAATTCTCATAGTGTGAGGTTAACCGCACATCGGCTACTATCATTCTACCATCTTGAAAAGTTGCTCTTGCTCTGTTTTCTTAGCTGTTTAATTAGTTTCGCGCTCTTATTTTTAGATTAGTATCAGAAGGAAGACGTACAGAAGTATTTTTGTAACCTAAAATTTCTTACATGATAGAGCATATTTGAGAACCTTTGAAATTTGAATAAGCTTTCGAAAATAGATTACTATATAGTGATAACATTACTATAATAACCCCACCAAAAGCATGCCCATAATATTTTGATTAATGTCAAAGTTGCCTGAATTACGGTTGATCGTGCAATATCATGTAATCCTGATTGAGATGACCTACATGTTAACCTTTCCTGTTGAAAGGGTGTAAATGTAGATGCAATCTCACATATGTTTCAGTTGAGAATAATCAAAATTTTATATTCTTACACAGTTAGTTACCTTTTGACGCAAATTTTGATATTAGAAGAAGTCTTGATGTTGTTAGACACAAAGAATTCACGTAACTCTCTTTGTCGGATCATACTTGTCCAAATTGACTCAAAATGAGAATACATAACACGAATGTTTTACAGCACCTAATTGACTAAAGCCAATTTTATCATTCGTCCATGTTTAGTTTTTGGTGTCATAACTGCTCGTGCATCCTTTGCACATCCCTGGCGGCGCTCCAACCCGGAACACGGCTTTGATGGCCGCCAGGCCGAAATAGCAACAAAGCCCTGCTAGATTTTGGAGAATTTCCACCATTACGCCTTATGGCCGGTCTAGCCTGTTGATAGCTTCCTGGAGAATGTGGCGTTTTGAGTTTTATGATGAAAATGCCCAGAGTACATTCACGATTGCAGTGAGCTACCACAACTATTCTATTTATACTTCTTCCTCAAATTTGGTAATTTTAGAAAGTGAAGATAACTTTATCGCTCGGATTTTCTGGAAGTTAGGTATTGTATTAATACTAGGTATTATATTTCATAATTGTAAATATTTTACCATATTAAAAATATTAGTTTAGCTTCCTGCTTTTCTTTGTTCCGAGTTTATACAATTGGCGCGATATGGCATTCTATTCCAGCTAACCATTATGTTAATGTATGATTTATGCGTAAATTTACTGGTGCGCTCTTTATGTTTAGATCCATTAATTACGAATATGGAGTTGTAAATGAAAAAATACAAGTGAAACTATTTGTTATTGCAACAAACATCATATTCTTGCCAACGAACATTGTCTTATAATTAATCGACGGTCGACCTTTAACGAACACGCAAATACACTACCGATACAATTAGGCGCTAGTGTGTAAGTGCTACTTCTTTTCTGTGCTGATTTCATTAAGTTCGTTTTACTTTAATCATGTTCACATAACCTCAATCCTTTTCAATTTGTTATCATATATCTATTACTCTAGGTCACATTAACCTAAACAAAAGTACTTTACCAGACACTATAATTTTGCATTGATCTATTCTTACTTGATTTGTACATGTTTTTCTCAGTTTTATTTAATTTCTATTTAATTTGCTTATGTAAGGTTCTTACGCCGTTTATTTACTTATTTAAGTGTCCTGAAAGTAAAGAGAATATTTTACTGTTTAGAAGTACTCATCGTGATTCTAGTTAGGATATGAATGTCGATTCAACTGAAAGACGTCAAAAAAGAAGAGATAGATCAAATTATAAAGATATAGTGGAGAATAACAGGATAGGTCGAAGAAGATATGGCAAATCAGGATACCGGTTCCCATAACAAGACGGGACACTAAGTGTCGACTTTAATTGCTTGGTGTAAAAAACAGTTCATTACGAATTCTAATATATTAATAACTTACAGAAGGCGACTGCTAGGGGTTGCAGTAAGTACCGGTACTTTCTAATTTTCCGGTACTAGACTTGGAACCGAGATTTTCGGTGCTTACGGAACTCATACATGTTTTAATAAAAATCAATGTTTAGACTTTTGTATAAAAGAGCGAAATGGAACACCTGCTGCGCCTGGCAATGACGGCGAACTTGTGAGTTGATGAGAATTTTCTAATGTTGGGTAAATTCTGCCCAACTTACAAGTCCGCCTGATTGAATCCATAAATGAAACCATTCTGATGAAACCATTCACCACATGGGACATTGTAGGTACTCTAGGTAGTTTTGCTGTCCAGAATGAAAGCATATTCCTTTTCGTGTTTTTCTTTTACAAATTTATGAAGAAGGGCGTGTTACGGAAAATTCTGGACTAATATCGTATCTTTGATAAAACAGTGTAGGTAAGTAATTTTGTAGTGAATTTTCACTAGAGAACTAAACTTAAAAAATAACATTTTACATAGGGGAGCTAACAGCGTCGTAGATTTAAGATAAAATTTATAATATAAATCTCGAGTACCGAAAGAACCGGAATTTCTTTTCCAAAGTATCGGTGCCATACAGCTTCAAAAATCCCGGGGATTCCCGATACTTTCCAGATCGGAATTTTCCTGGAGATGCTCTACGACTGGCACATGTTATGACGTAACATCAATATTGGCACCGTTTATTTTACAAGATAAATGGTCATCTTGGGTTATGTAATAGGTGACTCATAAGTTTTCTTGTTAGATGATGAGGTGCAGATTATATTAAGCTGTCATTCGTTATGATGTGCATTAGGCTAAGCTGCCATCATACCAGCCTATGACGTCCACTGCTGAACAAAGGCCTCCCCTTAATGATTTCCAAATGGAACGGTTCTGCGCAGCCTGCATCCAACGGCTCCCCGCGACCCTGACCAGGTCGTCTGTCCATCTAGTGAGAGGCCGTCCTACTTTACGCTTTCCGGTAAGCTGCTATCCGATTTTCTAAAGTTAGCAGCCTTGAATTCTTGGTTGTGGCAGCACTGTGATTCCTTTTGACGTTTGTTTGATAACCATTTGACAACAGTTAGCGATACTAGCATTTCGACGACGAGCACGGCGTTAGCCGGAACAAAAAAGTTGTTTTTATTTTTATATCTTAGCACCTGGCTTACTTTGCAATAAAGAGCTGAAAAGTCTAGTTTGTTAAAAAAAGAATTTGTAATCCAGGAACCTTTGCGGGGCATCCCCAGAATACCCTGCTGAAGTTTCATCACAACTTGATCAATGGTTTTTGAGCACGTAGGGGACAGACATGCTAACATTGATTGTTATTTATATAGATGTAAAAGTCAATCAAATATTAAATAAAGTACACAAGAAAATCTAAATCAAAAATATCGATTGTACTTTATGATTAAACGAACTTACCTGTAAGTGAAGTTCTATCATAATTATGTGAGGTGTTTCGTTCGAAGAGATTAGATTTATTACACTTGTAGTTCCACATACAATGTCGCCATCTATGCACTCAGTTCAAAGAATATAAAATAAAAAACAAAAGTACCTGTGGGTAGTTACGTTACCATCCACCGGTTTTGTGTCGGTGTTATCATTTAGTTTAGAGTATAATATATGAGAAATATTTCACAATTCTGGGAACACCTCGGTAGGTAGTTAGGGAGGGTGGGACTCTAATCTCTTCGAACGAAACACCTCACATAATTATGATAGAACTTCACTTACAGGTAAGTTCGTTTAATCATAAATTATGCTTCTGTGTTTCGTTCTCGAGATTAGATTTATTACACTTGTAGATATTGAGAGTTCATTGTGAAATATTTTTGTGGAAACAAAACAACCCATAATCAGAAAAGAAACTGTAATATAATAACCTTTTTAACTATTCTTATAGAAAATAACAGTATTTTAAATATTATAATAATATAATAAATCATTTTACAATAACCATTTGCAACAGTTCATAAATTATTTGAAAAATTGTCAACAGCACCTAGTATACTTCTAGCAAAACTATGCCTATTACAATTATTGTCTGATATTGCCCTGTTATAAAACCTAGCAAATGTCGTGGATGAGCCAGACCAACCTGCAGTTTTTCTTATTAAATCTAAGTTGACGCCCAGCCTACGGGCTTGGGATGTACTGGCATGTCTTGTGCTATGGGCAGAGAACATTTTGACGTCGACTCCGCTAGTTTGTAAAGTACACTTTATCCATCTGCTTAATGTTTGGGGACCGACTTTATTATGAGGCTTTTTTATGCTAATAAAAAGAGAAGAATGATTATTACGTAATGATTCGGTTACTTGCAAATAATCAGCTAATAATTTAGCCGGGCATATTTCAGTTCTTTCTCTAAAGTAAGGAAGTACAAGAATAGGCTGTTTTGAATTAAAATTTGACGTTTTGATTAAATCGGGAATTTTAATTGTAATGTCATTATCTGAAAATTCAATATTATGAATATTGATCTTTGAAAGAGTCTGTACTCTGTGAGCTGTTACAAGTGCAATAAGAGTAACCAGCTTTTTTGTAATTTTTTCTAAGGACAAGGTGTTATTAGGTGTCCAATTAGCGAGGGTTTCTATTACTAAAGAAGTATCCCAAGTCTGGTTATATTTGGGCATAGGCGGACGAAGTCTGAATATACCTTTAAAAATCGTTTCATACGGTCGTCTTCACTAATTTGACCACCAAAAATTAAAGAAAGTGCTGATTTGCAGCAATTTAAAGTGCTATATTGAGCTCCAGATTTAAAAAGATCTGTTAAGAAATATATTATCATAGGTATTGATGCTTGGTATATATCTATGTTACGTTGATTACAAAAAAGATGCCATTTCTTCAAACAAGAATCATATTGCTTAAATGAATTATCTGAGAGAGACGCCAACATGATGTCTATAGATGCAGGAGGACAACCTCTTCTTAATAGAGATTCCCGCATAAGACGCCGGCAACCAGGGTAATCCGCTGGTGGATCTGTCGGTTGCTGGAATGAGAGACGATAAGTTCGTTACAAGGACGTAATATCAGTGGCTTAGATTCCAAAAGCTGGTGAAAAATTGGATACCATGGTTGAGAGGGCCACGCCGGAACAACTAATATTCCCCTAGCCTTATCTCTAATAATTTTCCTTAAAGTTTTGAGAATTATTGTGAAAGGAGGAAATCCGTAAAAATACCAATTTGACCAACTAATTGAAAATGCGTTAATAGTATATGCGTCAGGATCCTTATGCCAAGACACATATCTTTTACATTTATAATTTATTCGACTGGCAAACATGCCAATCTCTGGCTCACCAAAAGATAAGGCAATTTGATGAAATGCTGAGTCTGATAATTCCCATTCGATGTCAGGATGAACTCGTCTTGATTCAGCATCAGCTATATCATTTTGTGATGATGGAATGTATAAAGCAGATACAAAAATATTACGTGCCTCGCACCATTTCCATAATTCTTTAGTTAGCTTAGTTAAATGAGGGTATTGTATTCCTCCCATGCGGTTTATGTAAGAAATAGCTGTTGTATTATCAATTCGTAAAATTATTTGGCAACTATGAATATTTTTTGCGAAAACTTTAAGTCCAATGAATGCCGCCATTAATTCCAAATAATTAATATGTTTTGCGCGTTCATCCTGACTCCAAATGCCGCTTGCTTTTTCTTTCGCACAAGCTACACCCCATCCCGTAGTTGAGGCGTCAGAATAAATCTCAAGTTTATGTTCATCAAATTTTATCTTACATACGGAACTATTAATAGAACGTATCCACCAGTCAAAATCTGGATATAATGTATATGGTATAGTCATGAGTTTATCGTAATTTTCATCTCCAATTAAATTTAAAAATTTAATTCTTTCAAATTCTTTTGTGTATAACCAGCCGTATTCAATTGCTGGGCATGCCGATATCAATAGTCCCACTAAGCGAGCAAACTCTCGTATTTTACACCTTTTTAGTTTTTTAAATTTTAATAACTCTGTTTTAATTTTAATACGTTTTTCTAAGGGTAAACTTATTTGCATACTGCTAGAATTAATTATGAATCCCAAAAACCTACAAGAGGTACTAGGAGTCATGCAACTTTTAGAATAATTTATAATGAATCTTAAAGCACACAAAACATTTATGGTAATATTAACATTTTTTGTACAATCGTTATATTCCTGTGATATTAAACACAAATCGTCGAGATAAATTGTTGAAATATAACCTGCACATCGTAGTAACCTAACCACAGGTTTCATTAATTTTGTAAATACGAAAGGTGCAGTATTGAGACCAAAAGGTAAAAACAGTAAATTCATACAAAATGCCTTGCCAAATAAATCTTAGATACTTTTTAGAGTTATCATGAATTTTAATTAAAAAATATGCATCTTTAAGATCTATTGTTGACATAAAGCAACCATTTGAAATTAGCTTTACCATTGTTCTAAGATCTTCTAATTTAAAATGGTCAGTATCTATAAACTTATTTAAATTTTTTAAATTTAGAATAAGACGTGATGTTCCGTTCGGTTTGGGCACTAAAAATATACTTGATATAAATTGATCCTTGGTAGGCTTGCATTTTGAAATTGCACCAATAGACAATAAGCTATTTATAGTTTGATTATAACTAGTTATTTCTGAATCAGAGTAATTTTGTGATTGTGGTAAATTGTGCTGGTATGGAATTCGTGAAAAAGGAATTTCATAACCTGAAATCCATGATAATATAGTTTGATCCGATGTTATTTGTGACCACCGCTCATAAAAATAGCACAGCCTGCCTGCGTAATTTACCGTATCATTCAGCGACGGCCGCGACTCGAACTGTGATGTGATGCTCGCGATGACGGCGCGTGCTGTCTCGCTGGTGGTGCAGCCTCCTTCGCCCTCTGAGGCCCCGGCGGTCTGCGGCTCGGAGCAGGCGTCCTCCAGTTTAAATTCCTGTTGGTCTTAGGGGGCGGAATCTTTGGTCTATTAGTAAATTTAGGGGGCGGGGCAGACTTTAGATCGGCACCTGACTTGCTTATAGCTTTTGCTGCCTTCAATGTGTCTGCAAGCTCTTGACCGAAAAGAAAATTATCAATTTTTGTCAATTGTATTTGGTCTTTTAATTCCTTTTTAAGAACGGCCAGTATAAAATTTCGTCTAGTGACAGAGTCACTATGTTGGGAATCGCATAAAATGCGACCTGTGTCTATCAATAGCTTTAAGATAGTCGGGTCTTTTGTTTCTTTTGACAAAAGAAGTGTGATGGCTTCACTTAGGCATGAAACAGCACAAGAAACCTGTTTTTGTTTAGCTTTCATTGCATTATCCCGCTTTACTATGCTCTCATTGACTGCTGCCTTAATTTCAGGATTTAAAGAAGGTGCGTCAATTAATTTACAGTTGGCTGGCGGCAAATGAGCTTCAATGAGCTCCTTGCGGTGTTCTTTTGATAAACCAGAAGTGGCAATAAATTCAAAACGAATGGCCAAATCTTTTTGTATATCCTTGCCAAAAATTGAAACAGTGGAAGGGTCTGATCCCAGAATTTGTAATACTACCTCGTCTAACTCTTCTGTCTGCTGGTCTTCTTCGTCAGCCGGAGAAGTAGATTGGATCGCTGATTCTGGTGTCACTTCAATTGCATCAAACTGCAATGAATCCAAGCCAGTGGCACTGGTTGATGGACCAGGATCAATGAGTTCCTCAACATTCTCCGATTCCGTAATTGTGTCAACTGTAATCGGAATTATTGCTTAGCGTAAATACTTACTTTACATTACCATTATTATTTATTGTCCATATATATTACATATTTTTTATATAAAATCACTTTATATTAACAACAAATATAAATTTGAAGTTACATATTATATTATCTCCAAAATAATATTCATATTTTAATACATCAATACCTAAACAGGTATTACCAGAGTAATCTTAATGTAGGTACGCAAGGTACCGTACATGTGCAGCGAGTAAGGTGAACTCTGGCGTAACACCGTGAACTCGTGCTTAATGAGATAAATTACAATTCGTACACTGTAATGATAATCTTCATAATTATTAATTTCGGTGAGTAACAACTCGAGTCGTTGAAACGTTCACCGCGGATCTTTCGATAGATAACATTTTTTCTTCAATGTTTCTATGTTGCATATTCGACAAAAATTGTGATAAAGATTTAATAAAAAGGATATAGATTACCTTGAGGTTCGCTAAACAATTCCACAGAATCCGAGGATGACGAGGAACTATGTCGTCGTTGCGCTTTTAACAGTTTACGTTCTAATTTTTTAATCTTCTTTTTGATATGATTTAAAGAATCCATTTCGTCACGTTTTCTTTTGGGCATTTTGACTTTATAAAACACTTAATTATAGTTGTACTACACAAAACGGTAACTGATATGCTAAGTGGCGGAGCACTGAAATGTGAATGATAACACCGACACAAAACCGGTGGATGGTAACGTAACTACCCACAGGTACTTTTGTTTTTTATTTTATATTCTTTGAACTGAGTGCATAGATGGCGACATTGTATGTGGAACTACAAGTGTAATAAATCTAATCTCGAGAACGAAACACAGAAGCATAATTCATGTAGTATATCTAAAACCGCGACAAACATATTATATACAGCTAAGACATCGACGTAGAGATTAGTAAATATGTTATCGCGCAGCGCTATGCCAAAACGTCAAAATCAATGGCGGCTCCTTGTCCAGCTCGATATTGAATATTTCTGTTAGTGAGTCGTACTGCTGGAAAGTGGGGGTAACTTTAAGAAATCTGCCCGTTGAAATTTTTTAAGATTTGTTAGTTCAATGTATTGATTTCGTGGCATTGGAACAACTTAAAATTCTATCGAAAGGTGACTCTTCTGTTCTGATCTGTCTAGAAAAGAGTCTTCACATATTCTGTTCCCCGTACGGGTCTATCCTGTGCATTTATTTGGCGCGTATGATAAGTTACTCATTAAAACATTCCTTTTATGTATAGATTATGAAAACAAAGATAGTTAAAGTTATCTCGACCTTGGAAGTAAGAAAAATATTTCTTTTGTCTACTTCAAGTTGCAACAGTACTGTGTTACTATGGAAGTGAATTATAAAACTAATCGCCTAATAAGATGGCTGCATTTCTACCCGACCTCTGATCATATAAAATTGCCAGATTTGTCTACTATCGGCTAGATTCTTAGATTAATGGGATTAAATATGTCTTCTTAGTTTAGAAGTATTGCTAGCACCCGGTGTGCTGATACGAACTATTTTACAAATCAGTTTAAGCCTTAGGTCTCTCTCTATCTGTCTCTATTAACAAAAATGAGACAGACTGAGTTATAATCTACGTCTAATTGAACTACGTTTTTGAAAGGAATGACTTCACCGGTGAATAATCGCCACTTTGCACTAAAACGTTACATTTCTTCTGATAAATAAACCTTCCTCTGGTAGTAAGGATCTTGTACTCGAAGTTGTGGGAATTTTATAAAGCTCCGATCAAATGTCCCATTAGTACAGAGGTGTAAATCGGGGTTGAGTCATGATAATGTCTCGGAAGAGCCTTGCCTGTCGCGCCGCGCGCGCGCCGACCCGCACTGCTATTTCTATTAATGGCGTTGCAATTTGCACCCAGATTGTACCTACCGTTAGCATATACATCGAATTGATAATATTACTCTTATTGAGTTCATTGCATATTTATAGTTTAATTTCATTGACCATTTTTTTGCTTCGCTTTAAATGTATTTTTTTCTAATTTACGCATCCTATTTTCGCACAACAAAAATAAATTGTTTAAAAAATCTTTTGTATTTTATTGTCATAGTATTGTTAAAATACAATTTGTGTTAAATACCTCTATCCATGAATTAAATTTTATAAATATCAATGGAAAAGATAGTATTTTAAAAGTACATAATACGTGAAAGAGAATTTGTTGAAAATATTGGCAAACAACACGTGAACATAAACGGCGATGTTTCGATACGGCCATCTTGTTTTATAAAGATATTAAAAAATCGCTACCATTTACTTCAAAATCTTAACCTTACTAACTAAAAAATCCATTGGGTTTCATCATGGGACATCACAATAACTACAAAAATTTATTTGTCAGTGGACTCATAGGGAGCTGCGAAAATTTATGAAAATACTCGCAGGATATGTAGTTCGTGTAACAATAATTGGTACAACGTTGCTTATAATTTTTGATCAGTTGTCGGTTAATATGAATTATTCTATTATCAATTATCAGTTGCGTATCGTTACGAAGCTGTCCATATAGTGGGCGTTTGATAGCATCTTATCTTTCTCAGTATCGTTTATCGTAATGTTCCGTCGGTGTTGTACCATTTTTGGACCTCAGCGTAACGAATGTTCCTCGTGCCCCATAATTGGTGTTCCATCTTGAAAATTAAAGGTTGCTGTAACGTATACATGCTGGATAAAGATGGCGATTGGATGTTTTACATCAGCCCATCTCTACGTGCTCTTACGGAGTAATCCAAGAAATGTTCCAAAATTGAATTCCTTCAGAAATGCAGGAATCGTAATTTTAATTTGAATCGTATTTTTAAAGGCATAAAAATCTTCTTAGTATTGGTTGTAGATACGTCTTACTCTTACTAGTTTTGTGTGCGTAGAATAATAAAATAAATATAGAGACATAAACAATATCCAAAACAGAGAGATATGTTTTTGGTTCTGGATACCACAAACTAAATGTAAATTAAGGTGCAGTGCATATAGTTCTGTCTGTTCTGTGTATACCATTTTAGGACTTTAATAACGTAGAATGACTAGGTTATATGTCCTCTCAACTTTCCAAATTTCTACTGAAGCTGTCTGAATTTCAGTTACTCGACAGTTATAAATGGCACAGCCCCATGACGAGGATATTTTTCTATGTAAATATACTTGACAGTTCTAAATTTTGCTGTGTTTTTCCTGTCCATATTGGAGAAGAAAATCATATTTAGTTTTAGTGCATGTATTCAAAATCGGTCTGCAAGTGAAAATAAAATTAATGACTTGCTTTCATTTTGTTTATTGATATTTTATGGGTACAAAAACATTTAACTAGAAGGCAATTTTATAACATGTGAGCATTCAACTCGTATAATTAACGAGCTACGTACGCAAGCAGCCACTTCCTAGATTAGTCAGCCCTGTGGCGCCCTGAAGCTACCTTGAATTTTAATTTGTGACTTTTTACACTGTTTACTTCGTATTGTGTATTATCGGTTTCTTTTTGCACACATTACTGCATTTACTTGTACAATAAACACATAATTGAAGTCGAAAACACTGCTTTATTTGTAATTATTTTTATTGTTATCCTTGTAAACTGAGTTGTACAGTAGTACTTTGTTATATTATGTGTTACAATTGTTGTTACCGATAAATATACTATATTATTATCATGATAATTATTAATAAGTTAAACATTGAATAATTCATTCTGATTACATATGTAAAATTGGCGTGACTATAGAATAAGCTCTCCAAATCTAAATGTATGTAAATACTATGTGTCTTTTTCTCTGAATATGGATAGAAAGATAGTAAAAATTAAAGATGTCAAATAATTTGACATTTTGAGAGATGTGTTCAATAAAAAAAGTGCCTGATTTTTTCTTTTTCATTTATATTGATACAAATAAATTGATTTAATTACTGCACTGTTAGATACACTTACTGTAACATAAGTTACTTAGAGCAAGTGTACCTAACCATGACAGCACCCTTATTCATAACTGGCGGAAAACTGTTCAATATCGGAAACTCTAATGCTGTCACTTTTTCTCGCGGTACGTTAAAGCGAGATGGAATATGACTTTCCGAGGCGAAATAGTTGTGAATTTGGGAGCAGATCCCTATAAGTCTATAAAAGCTAGAATGATTTTCATTTTATACTGGCATCAATAAAATTAACTTTCTGTTACATTAGCTGTCAATTGCAAGTATAATATATGTAAAGAAATGATATTAGTAAAACTTGTTGAAAAAATGTTGGACGCTTTAAATGTTAATCGAAGTAGAGCAAGGTGCGTAGGCCCTGTATTAAATTGTGAGTTGGGCGAACGAAGGCCGATCGGGGCGGTACTGTGCGCTGTGTAGGGCGCGTGAGTGATGCGTGTGCGCATACGGTCAACAAAAGGCGGCATTCAGTGCCGTGGGCGGCTTGGAAATGCGCAGAACCGATGACATACGTATTGTAAACAGAGTTTTTAGTTGTGCGATAAAATACTGACAGCTAATTCAAGTTTAACTTTTTTAACACGTTTTTATTCGTTTTTATGAGTTTAAACTTTTTTACGTGCAAGCAAACAACAACGTTTATATTTAAAACCCAAACTAAGTTTTAATTGAAATAAACTATTGGAAATATTTTCAAGAGTTTTTTGTTGTTTAGTAATTAAAATAAAATAATGTGCGTGTGCGCTATTTTTGTCTTTTTCCTCGCGCTGAAAAATTGTATCTCTATCCCTCTCTGTCTCGGCCAAAAGGAAGTTCATGAGGTATCGCCTTTAAATGTAACTTACGTAATTAGTAACCTTAATCAAGCTTCACTTTGCTTTCATCATTTTTCAAAGCGACTTATTTTCATTGGAACATGGTATATTAGTGAAATTGCAAATAAAATTATATTTCAACTGTCTTTGCTGTCGCTACAGATCGGCGGGACCTTGTTGTGATGTCAGTTATCTCATGGCCATTTTGTTTAGTGTGCGGCGCCTGCGCGCGTGTGCGTGCGGCTGTCTGCGCAAGGGCCGCTAGGACGTATCGAGATACTTCCTCGTCAATTTAATCCATTTATCAGTCATTAGTAGTTTTTGGTGAGCTCGCTCGCCTTGACTAAACACGTACAAACTATTGACTTAAAGCCCTCCGCTTAGGCGTAATACTTATTGATGCATTTTTTAATCGATGTTCTGGGAACATTTTCATTTGGTGTCTTGTAACGATGCATACATAGATTTTTCTTGAAATTCGGGATTTATGGAATATTAATATTCAAAATGATATCAAACTTAATTAGAGAATACCATGCTAACGCTAACAGCTAATATCTCAGTTAAACTACATAATGATAGAGATGATGACTGAAATTCAATTTTAAATTGCATTGAAAATCATTACTGAGGTTGTTATCTGTGCAATTGAACTCGACTCTGGTCGTAATCTAGAACCCTTCGTGGAGAGCGGATCGAATAGAAACATGCTGATTATGGTTGTTGCTAATTGAAAACCGAGGTGGGATCCAAACGTGCAGTTCGTTTAAAAAATCTTGATACTGTATTATATATCTTGGTTTTGAAATTTCTCTATGTTCTATCGTGACTGTATATGTAACCACATACATACTTTTATTAGCCTCAAATAAATCATAATTCTATATGTTTTTGTAAATAAAACAATTGTATGTACCAACACTAAAGTTTTGCTGTCGGTACGAGCATTTTCCAGTACAAGTGGTTCACCCCGAATTGTAAGCAATGACAAGGTCGCCTACATTCGAAGTGCGTATAAAAAAGCCTCAGCGGTTGCAGCCTCCCCCCACCTTTTTTGTATCAGAACCTTCGCAATTAGAGTAGCTGATTTTCGTGCCATACAATATTCTTTGTTTAAAATATACGTAAAAAGCACAATAAATACTTACAGCTCCCCAACAGTTCCCTCGATATCATAAAGCGGGCACGATCACTTGTTCCGTGCCATATCTGAAACAGAAAGCATTAACATCATCATAAAAAAGTCCCAAAACATTTTCGACTTACACACCATACCTTATCGAGGCAATTATACATCCGACAGAAGCGTGTTACACGCCCGCTAATTTATGTTTTCAATAATCATTTTGTTTTCGAGTACACGGCAGGCAAAGGTATGATGCATTCGGCCTCGCGGGTAAACAGACGCTAGATAGTGCTAGACAAAGACGACGCGAGGTCATGAGCGTAGCCTTGCGCGGGTGCGCGTACGCTTCCGCCTGTCGACGGCGCTGCGCACGCGAGTAGCGAGCTCACTCGCCGCCCAACCGCCGGCGGCGATGAATGTCGAATCCCTCACGCATGACATGAGTTATATAATCATTATGATTGTATAGCGTACGCAATAATTTGGAAAAATTTAATAAAACAAGCCGAAACATTTATTTCCTTATTTTTACATTAAGTAAGGTCATTACTGTAAATATTTTTTTTGATTACCAATCATTGGTAGTCGTAAAATTTCGTTCAATTAGCCAAGTTATTATGTCAACAGATGGTTTCATACATAATTATTAACATTTAGCGCCTTCCAACGTGATTGGTTAGAGCGGAGTCAGCTACCACTTGTTTATGTAGATTAATGTTTACCGTTAAATAATGCAAGAAGCATATAACTGCGCAGAAAACAAGCGTATGTATCTAAATAATAATGTCCTTAAATATTTTGAAAATAATATTTCATGAATGATCGATCACAATGAAAATATACTTGTAAAACTACATGCTCAAATTTATATTGACAGTAAGTATAATATTAATCAAAACATCTTTAATTTAAATTGATTTATTTTAATCAGATTATGTTTATTAATGACCAATTATACAGGCTTTCGAATGAATTAATGACAACGCGGTGAAATGATAATATCTATTAGTATTTTTCCACATCAAATCTCTACCCTTCATGCACTGATGGAGCTTTCTCAAACAACTTGATCGGCTTTTTTCTTAACGTGGATGATTAGTATTTATTGTTATTTTTATCATAAGAATTATTAGTCTAAACTAGACAAATATATTTCTATTCACAACCCGGGCAGCAGCTTCAACCCCTAAAGCTGTTGAGGGCATTTATGAACCCTGAATATTTGTTATAGCCTTTATTTGTATGTTATATGTAGCATTAGCTTAGAGAAGCTAATGCTTGCCCCACCAATGTCAAAAACAATTATCAATGAATGTTTGTATTGTAATACTTCATCGGATTTATTTCTATATTCAACTAACCTATGGCATCAAGGGTGGTAATATTTGAAATATTATTGTACGGTATTTGATCATTAAACTCTTTTATTTAACTAAACGCTTTGTCTGTTTATGATTAATAGAACTTAATTCTATGTCGCTGCAAATCGAAGCTCGTCAATTGAGTTGAGCAAATCAACACCTTTGACAACTTATTGGGTAGTTCCAAGATTGCCCTTAAGCATTCAAGATTCTTAACCTTTGTTAATGAAATGTTTAATTAATACACCAGCTTTATCTTCTAGTTGGCCTTAGATAACGTCACAATTTTAACGTCACTTGCCTATTTGCGTTGGCAATCGGCTGCAACGGATGATATTATGCAGATTATGAGTATGCCTTTATAAATACTATTAGGTTTTTAATCATTTTTTGTAGGTACCTATATTAAAATTGTGATTTTAGGTGTCTTCCTTAAAACTACAATCGCCTTATTCCGACAACCCGTGGTTTAAAGTTATTCCTGGTTTAACAATCTTCATATTTAGGACGACAGGGATAGCAATAGGAACCAGCCCCCTAATTACGAAAGTCCATCACATATCTCTAAAAGCACGATTTGAATTCTTGCAAAAATATTTATGCGAATTCGTCGTAGCCAAATAAACGCAATCAATAAGAGTAAATATTTTTTGTTTTCTTTTTAAATATTTGAACAGCAGCTCACATAGCTTTAGAGCTCTCCTGGAAAACTGGTACTTCAATTACGCAGATGGCGTCACAAATTACGCGGCTGCTTCGGTAGCGTGCGCGCGCGCCAACCTCGCGCTGTCATGGTCTCACCTTGCTTCCTGCATTCGCGATACACTTGACATCTAATCGATGATAACGTTTTGATTCCGATAGCTAGATTAGAGCTTGAATCAGTGCTGAAATTTGCAAACTTTGGGCTAGATGTGGAATTGATGTCGAAAAACACATCATCAATGCTATTTGAATTTAATAGGATGACAATGAAGCATAGTTTAGAGGTCAGCAAAGTTAGACAGTTAGTTGTTTGACAAATATTTTATAGTAATAAAATAAACTGTGGCTTATCACAAATACTCTTGGTGAAGGTTACCCTTGTAAGTAGATAAGTGGGTAATATGATATTATCTTTTTATCTAAATGGCAGCCGAATGAATTTCAAATGTGTCTTAATAGGCAGTTTTGACTGATTAAAAGTATAGCCGTATACGTTATTCAAATGTGCTATTTATGTAGTATGACACTGAGCTTATATTAAAGCATATTCATACTTAGATATAATCTTGATATTAATCTTTACTTGTATTGAATTTCAGTCATCATCTCTATGTCCCTTGATAGTTAACAACATATAAAATTTTATGGTGTGTATCTATAAGTGCAGTATAATGCAAAGACATATAAGGTTCAACATCCTCAGGAGCCTACACTCGCTACGATCCACTGTTGGAGTTATTCAGTCTATACACGTCTCACTTTTGGATACTGACCTTCTGGGGAAACACTTGAGAGGCCGTAAGGCTAAGGCCAGGCGGAGTAGTATGCGGAGCGCAAAAAGCAAAATCAGACGCCAAGTTTAAGTTCAAATGTTATGTCGTCACAGGATGTGAAGAGAGTTGTGATGGGCTAAATACTCTTTGAATTTTAATCCGGACGGCATATTTTTCTTTCAATCTTAACCACGTGATCTTTTACCTACCAGCTTTAAGGAAATGTTTTTGATATACGGTTGCTTGGTATATTTCAATGTTTTTGTCACTTATCAGTTTGATGTTTTTACTCAATTTTCTAATGTGTGAACTGATTTTCTTTTTATGAAAGTTCTTGAAAAACTCATAAAAATAAAATTATTAAACCAGTCTACTGGTTGATAAAAACCATAATGTGGGAGAATAAAAATTCTTAAACTGGTACGACAAATACTCAATGTAGAAATATAAGATAGACGCTTGCATTATGTAGAATATTTTGGCATTGTATTGCCGGTTACCCTTCTGATAGCAAAAACTATGATTGAAATACTCAAGTGAAAGACTGCTCTCCCTTTCTTCTAGATAATGTAGAAAAGAAATTGCACTACTCGTAGTATTAATTTTACGAGGATATCAGTAAGGAAGACATAAATGATGGTTCCCAAATAACGACATTACGTTTAAGGTTAATGTTCCTTTGTATTTGTGTTTTTATCGTCTTATTTTATTACTTTTAAAGTTTGAGGTTAATAATGCTTGAATTCGTGAGGAAATTAATGCATTTATAATATTCGCTCGTGAGTTCGGCAAGGACATGCGGAACTGTTTGAATTTGATATCTACACCAGATTGTAACTACATATTGACATGTATTTTTCACAGTTTTGTTGACATGTCTTTTTTTTAATTTTAACGTTTCCATTCCACGTAATAATATCTTATCATACCTTAGACGAAGTAAACCAAGCTGTTCTCAGGTGAATCCTAAGACAGTTCATAGACGAAATGAGCTTTGGCTTGTGCCTTCACTGTAATATCATTGTTAGTTTTAGCAGTATCTATTTTGTGCCTGTGTATCATCTTAACTCTGAGCTCGTGCTGCCTAGCGTGATTACTTATGTATGACACATATTTATTACCAACTACTCTTCGGTTAGTTGGTACAGTACAGCCAAGTTCACAGAAAAATATTCCAGCGTTCGACGTCACCATTATTGTGTCTCCATTGACCTTTACCCACTGACTTAGGGCCGAGACCTTGCGACTAGATTGAGTTATCAGCTTATCATGTTTGTTCGCTTTTTTATCGACAGATAAAGGGACTGCCCTTGATGGCCACATCGGCTGAAGGCTATCACGAATTCCGGTAGGTTATATTTTTTCAATTTTTATGCACCGCTGAAAGTTCCGGCTTTGGATGTTTCCTTCCTTATTGGTTTGGACTGCACAATGCAGCTCGTTTTTTCGTCAAGGCTAATGATTGTTGGTTTTCAGATTGATTTTTAGGCAGCCTCGTGGCGTAAGGGTATTGAATTGTTGATTGACAATTCTCATTATTTTTATTTCTTTTATTTGAACATGGTACTTATTCTGTCTACCCAAAATAAAGTTTTTTTTAAACCATATCAATAACAGATCGAGACCAAACTTTACAAAGAAATATACCTATCTCTGCTGATATACCGTGAATTTGTACTCAGTTATTTGCTGAAGCCAATATCAAAAAAGGAGTAGTGTGGGACGGTAATAAATAACGTCGGTAATTCAAGTGTCATTGAGGGAGTACTCCAGAAAATAAAACTAATACAGTCGAATAATTAGAGGAGAGAGAGAGGAGATAAAGAGATACCATAATCATTAATAACGGTGTATAAATAGCGAAGGCCGTATACTTAAGGCGGAAAATCAAAAATAAGTAGGTTACTGGAGAATCGATGTAAGTGCATTTTATATTTTATTCCCTAAGCTGTAATAACTTTGTTATAATGACTTTGTCAAAAGTTTAACAAGATCATGAAACGTTAAGTTACTTTACAAAATGATGTGTTATATTGATAAGTTAGAGTATTTGAGAGTTTTCGTTTATTTTCTTCATAAATGGTTTTTATTTTCTACACAACTAGATAACAAACAAGCTGATGGCCCACCTGGTGGTAAGCGGTTACCGCCGCCTATAGACACGTGCAATAATAAGGAAACCATCACTTGATATTGCAGGTGCGTTATCATCCTGAGGCCTAAGATGAAATGCCTTCCATGCCCAGTAATCACACTGGCTACCTTTCCTTTCAATCCGAAACACAGCGAACTGTTTCACGGCTAAAATAAGAAAGGCGGTGGTACCTACCCAGATGACCCTACATACGGGCCTACCACCTAGTAAATTTATACTAAATCTACAGTAACGACATTTACTAAAGAAATAAAACTCTGTCAATCTTTACGCTCTTGGAATATATTTCGGCTCCGTATTTATTACTGCCCCTTCAACCGTGTTGCAAAAAATTGAATATTAACTGACTATACGTTTTACAAGGTCGATTTTCGTGGCTAAGGTAGGGAACGGAAGACACGCATGTGATATTAAATCGCTTCTATCTAGTTAAAAATTCAATTATACGCATTTGTTCCAAATTAATTGAATGACAAAATCATAAATAAAATTAATAATTATGTTGGTAGCATAGCATAGCATCATAGCATACATTTCACTATCATTAGGTGTTCCGCAAAAACAAAAAAGAATTCAGATGTAAATCATTCGACACTGAACGCGATAACTAGTTTTTTCTGTCGCTTTGCCGAAATAACCGTGAATCGGGCCAAAAAATTGCGATCGTAAAACAAAAATGACATAGAAACAAAACACCGGCATCAAGTGTCCGTGACCGTGGACCGCCGAAAACGAGAGTGGCGGATCTGGAGCGGGTTGCGCAAGCGCAGCGTGGCGCCGCCATCCGCAGCAATACTCACTTTGTGCGTCGCAGCTAAACCGTCATCGTTATGTCACTGCGACCTCGAAAAGGTTCCCGAATTTTCTTACTGTCGCAAATATTATTATACGTGAATCTTGCCACTATCCTCTGCACAGCTGATAAGGAGATCAATGATATAAAGAGAAAAGTCGTGATAAATCTTTACGCGTTGTATTTAAGTCTCCATTGGTAAATCGAAAATATGACCACGCATCATTGGCTTCTTTCTAAGAAGACAGTTCATTGCTTCGCGCCCATATACAACTAGTCACGCTAGCAGCACATTATCGTGCAACGGCATCTACAAAACAACTTTCATCAGCTGCAGCCGCGGCCGCAACCTAGTCTAACTCGAATAATGTCCACATGCCTATAAATAGACCAATTTAATATCTAGTATTACCAGTAGCGACGGACGCACGGGTACTAATCACATTATCATACCTTTAACTTGCTACCGCACTACGCTTCCGCGTACCACACGTCACCATTCACTTTCACTGCACGCGCGGTGGGGTACAGCCTGCCTTAACTACAATAGGTACAACTAAAAGACAAAATGTCCCAATGTGCACTATACTGACAATGTGGTAAGGCACAATTTTTAAGGTCGACAAACAGCACTTTTTTCGAACGGCAAGTTAGGTAACATTGAGAATTGACTCGTGTGTAATCCACATAACGTTGCGTTTCAATCGCAGCCAGGTGTGATGAAGGCCTCGTCAAGGCCGCACGTACGTCACAAATGCTCTGTTTACTTTCTCTAGCGGTCAATGATCATTATTTTTGCTTGGAATTTTGTTTTAGGAGCTCTCAAGGTCACATTCAAGGATAATTTACAACATGCAGCGGTTATTAAACATTTTTTGTACAATTTTAATTATATACAAGCTTGAAAAATATAGCAGCGAAACTTAGGACAGTGCGAGAGCGACACTGAATGTTTAAAGAAGTGGTTGCTTGTAAACAATACAATAAAAAAAATAGTTTAAATTTTGAGAATGGAACTGTTTATGTATTACCTTCATTTGTTTCACGATTTGGTGGCATATTGACAATTGTCTAAGTCACGTCAGCATGAATATAAGATGAGAAAAATTTCGTGCAAAGATTTTTATGACTTTCGATTTCATTTTAGTCAATAAGAAAGTTATGATAGACTAATTATCGATTAGCCTTTCATGATGAAGCCCCATCTCGTGCCACTGTTTACAACTGGTTTGATGATTCCAAACGTGGTCGCACTAATCTCACCAATGATCTGCGTGAGGGACGGCCTTCTACTGCGACGACTGAATATAACGTCAGTATTGTGCGATTTGTGCGGCATATGATAGAGAATGACAAAAAGTGACCAATCAGCAGATTCAGACAAGCTAAAGCCCGATGCTTTAGCTTGTGTCAAGTGCACAAAATCCTCCGTGAACAGTTAGCGATCAGAAAGTTTTGTCACCGGTGGATCTCGTAATTTGACCGAGGCCCAAAAACTACATCCGTTGATTGGTGCCGTGAAATGGTTTAATGGTTTAACTGAGGTGACTCAGATGTTGTGTTCGACATACTTACGACAGCTGAATTGACTGTTATGATCCCGAAGCCAAAATGCAGTTGCTTAGTGGGTGTTCCTTCCGAGGAGTTGCCAACAAAAGTAAAGAGAAGACGGAGCGTGGGAAATGAGATCGTTCTTCGGAACGACATGTTACGCACATTACGCGGCATTTGCTTTAGAGGATCGGAGATGATCGACTATTTGGCGACGTCAGACGTAGAATAACATGGGTCACCCGCCGTATAGCGCCGACCTGGCACCTTGCGATTTTTATTTATTCCCGAAAATAAAAGAAAAAATATAATTACATTGGATGCAGCGACATATTAATGTGCATAGACACTATTTTGAAAATATATGATAAAACTAATAACTTGCTAGTTTGCTCAATTTGATTTTCTTATAACTTGCAGTTTGACCCTCGTATTATGCAGCTACAATTTATTTTGTTTCGTATCAAATTTAGCAAAGTCTCCGAAAATAGGTTGGTTTGCAATGAAACTCTTCGGTATCCTTAAATATCAGACTCGATTAGTAGAAATTCCAGGAACTTGCACATGAGCTATACAAGATCTCTGATATGTAAAGTTAAGGGTCGACGTTTCATTTATAAATATATCCAAATCATACATAATTAAATGCCATATAAGTATACACAGTGGATTTTGAGCCTGAAGCAAGGCCGCTAATTTTAAACGTGCTTAGTAAAATGATTAAGATGTTATCGTGTTTATTTCTATTATTCCTCCTTGATAATGTTTAACTAGATTTTTTATACACTTATAATAATATAGCATTATCATTATTATGACCTTAATATTTAAATTTATGTCCAAGGTGATTTATCATTATGAACAGTATTTATTGACGTAATAAGATTAAGTTCGTAACTTTTTAATTCAATGTAAAGCACAAGTTAGTTGATATAAATTTCATTTTAGTGTACAATGTCAAAATGGTGTTTTACCAAGAGAAATTTCTCAAGTGGAACCTTGCATTTGTTTACTTTCACTTGGCACCGTCTCTGTGTACGTGATTGGTGCACGGAGACGCTGCAAATCTTTATTCATCGACCACTTTGCATTGATATCTTTATCAATTGATCATATGACTATTATGTTAATCTTAGTCACATTATCAGCTAATTGAATAAAGAGAGAATTCAGCCTCAAATAATTAAACGGTCTATCGCTATGAACTGGGACTAGGTCTTGAATTTATCCTCAGCAATATTGGAGATGACGCTATAAAGAACATTTGTGTTTTATACAGCTTCGTTAAATCTAATGGTGATAAATTGAAAGCTTTAGAATTTGATAAATAAACTATTCAAGTTTGTTTTCCGTTAAAGTATTATAAACATAAAATAAGGAGACTACTGCAATTATATAGTCACAGAACATCAACAAGCAATCAAGTAACCAACAGAGCTTGAAATAAAATAAACGGAAGCGAACTTGACAAAGAAGACAAACACACCTTGAACTTTTAGGCATTGAAGCAGAATGACCACTCAAAACTATTGCCCAATTGAGGGAACCTCTCGACGTTAACGCATTACGATCACGATCGGATCCTTTACCTTGCCGCTGTTCACGGCTGCGACCTTCAGCGCTCGTTGTGAAACCAACTGTTTTCCTTCCGTTTGAGTTACGGCAGTACCACCGTAATTGTTATTACCGATACTTCAGTGTAATGCAATGTAATTATTGAAGTGTTAGGTTAGAATAAATTGTGAAATGATGTGCTGTAATTTCAAACTTGATTGCATTGTGATTGATGAAAATTCTTTAACTAAAATAAGTAAAACGGGACACTTTTGGGACGCATTTTTAAGGACTGGTTTGTCAACAAACTTAAATGAATCTCAAACCTAACATGAAGCGTTTGGCAAAAATTCGGGAATTAAATTAGGCATATTTTTGACACTATACATGTCTAATAGAAAACCCTATTGTTTCATTTACCTCCAGGATGTTTTCTATTAGTCCAAAGGTTCAAAATCAATAAAACTTCACGGTATCTTCGTGTTTCGTACTTTACTATTTCGTTTGTCTCCGTGACGTTTCTTATATATTTTTTATGGTAGGAGTGCTGATCATGTGTAGTTTTTACTAGCATAATTTATTGCTGCGACGAAAAGAATTTGATGTTTCTGTTCTAGACTTAAAAGATCTCGGATATGAAAAGATAGCAACATACGTACTAGGATCAAGCCCTAAAGATAAAACTATATTATTTACAGAAAACATTATAGTGTAGAATGGCAGTTCACAATAATAGTATACTAGATATCAAATAGTACGTCACGTGCCCGCTCAGTAGCAAGGTTGTCTAGAGAAGAATAGGGAAACATTGCATTTGATATTCATAATGGCTCGTAAAAGCTATACTGGAATTAATCAACCTAGGACTTGGCTCTGGTTCTAGCGCCACTAAAGTTGACGTAACAACTTTAGTGGCGCTATTTAAAATATATAACATGCTACGACTTGAATTTAAACACTCGTTTAAGGTGAAGCTACTAGTAATACTATATAGCAAAGCATTTAAAATTAAAAGACAGTCTGATGTAGAGATCTACACGAAACTTAAATAAGTCTAATTGTAGGTTTCTATTCTGTCACCTATGTAAGTTTCAAAACCTGTCAATATTTATGCAATTGTATTAGTTATAAAAACTTAGCTAAAACGCTACTTACTGCAAAACTTATAAATCGCGAGTTTTCTATTCCGACGACATCTATGTGCCCTGTGCAGCGTTACTTCTCTGTCACGTGTGCATATTTAGTTCTGGCAAATTGAATTAGATCGTGGAGTGGAATCGTAACCACGTTGGTTTGTTATTTTTAACTCTAATATTCGATTATTTGTTGCAATAACCATTGTGTTAGCCTTGTATAGATATAGTGTTATGTTAATGTCACGTTTTTTCAAATGAAATTTTAAATTCGATCTACAATAATTAATACAATTAATATAATTAAAATCCTAAATGTAGTGATTACCTCAGATTGCTCTTAATGCCTGTATTGAAATCTAATTCAAAGTCAATTGTCGGCGTGTTTATTTTCTATCTAATCAGCACTGAGATTAGTAGCACTTAGAAGCACTACAGCGTAGATATTTTAACTGCTTTTCTCTTTCTAAATTGTTTAATCTATAAAATTAGCTAAGCGTCTGATAGTATCGAATACTTAATCGAAATAAAAGGTTAATAATGCGATTGCATTTAATAAATCAATATAGTTTGTCTAATATAGGGGAGAAAGGGGTAATTTTATGAATGCGGCAGATAGAGACTCTCACCTATCGTTTTATAGAAAACGATCCATAGCCTCGTTCATAATTATTCTTTTTTCGGGATGACTCCAGTCTTCCGTAACAGTTCTGCTCTTCCGATCTCGCTAATCTTTGATTCTTTATAAGTCTATTGAAATTAACGTGTAATATAGACCTATTAGATTATATCTTTTATGGCACAAGTATCAAGATTAAGAAATCGGCATGAGAAAGATAATAATTTGATTTGTTTATAGCATTAGTCTCAAAATAATTCCGCTTCCTAAACACGATGTGCCGTACATCGAGGGAAAGATAAACAGTCATGGTCGAAGACGGTTGGCTCGGTACCGCCAAGGCGAAGGGCGCTGGGCGCGGTCCAGTTACAATCTTACGTAATACCTATTAGACTTCTATTTATACAGTTTGTGATGGTAGCTAATTTCTTAATATTGTTTTCGCCAGCAAATTTCTGCGTCGTGCAATTAGTTCTCAAGGGATTGCGAAACCTCTTTAGGGACCTAAGTAAACAATACTTACAACATTTGGACGGGAAAATATATAAGGACAGTATGTACAGGAAAAAATGTAAAAGTTAGTGTAGAGGTCCATAAATTAGGATCAAGCCTGGACAACCAGTTTCACTAGTAATGGATTTATAGATACTTTTACCAATCTGATAAAAATATTTAGGAATGAGATAAAACAATTAACATATAACATGATTGAAACATCAACTTTAGTTAACACTGAAAAGAATAAATCACGTGTAACATAATTTTGGATAAAATAGGTTAAATGAGCATTTACAAGTAAGACCGCAATATTAAACATATACTTAAATCTAAAGGAAGTCCATAATGTAATAAAAAAATATAATTTCATATCATAACTCCTTTGGGTCTTTAATAAATCAAGATCAAACACTTAGCATTTCTTAATGACGTCTATTTATCAGATATTCAGCAGTATTTGGATTTGAATCCAAATACTGCGCAATAATCAAAATTGGCACACGATTTAGGATAAACATCCAACTAGATGCCTGGATTGTACGCAGCTTTTATCTCCAGAATTCAATGCCATGTGATCTTTAGTAATTTCTTTAGGAATTCCTTGTCCATATCTGTTCAGGGATTTATTATTAATGAGACATTAAGATAATCTATAAGTTTAAGATGTTGACTAGTATAGGCACGAGTAGATATGGCGCTGCTGGGCCATCTTGCTCTTTATCTTTAAATTCTTAGCAATTAAAGATATGCTATGTAGTGTAAAGTAGATGCGCTATTTTATGTATATCAACGTCTTTTATATTTAGAATCCTTCGAATGTAATATTTTAGTAGTTTACTCAGAATCTGAATATGAATGGTCAAAGGCTTATCACAATTTTAAATCAGTATTTGTAACATTATTTGCGCAATTTCTAATAAACATTCCAACAACAAGAAATTTCCAGTAAAAGTGACAAAGGATACTTACTAATCCTAACGGGACAAAGATGTCTAATGTGGGAACTGAACAAAGTAGGAAGAGCATTCAGGCAATTTAGCAATCATGAGCGGCGTACAGGATAAATTGCTGCAAGTGCAATAACAGGTATATGAGACGGCACACCCACGGGATAGCGGCGTTTGAGGACAGGGAGATGAGATTATGAAATATCGCGTTAATCTTATTACGTAGGTATAAAAATGGCTTATTGATAAAGATTCACAGCGGCTTATGGTATAAAAAAAATACAGAATATGGATTGGATGATCGTGGAGTCTATAACTGGTTTTGTGTTTATTATTGTATTTTAAAGTAACTTGACGTTCAACTCAGTGCAGATTAATTATGCCTCAGAAACAAATAATGTGTAATAAAATTACTTCCTTAAAATTTTGAGTGTTCTACAGAACAACATTTCGTGACTTAATCTGCTTTAATAACATAAATTGTATTAATTTATTACATTTATAAATAATTAATATTTTTTTATCAAATAGCGATCGATCCTTCACGATTGAGATCTTGATTCAACACGAACTTCTCGGTTGGAAGCCGGCGAGCAAAGTAGTGGAATAAAACCTTTTTGATGACTAAACTCTTCATCCATATCTGGTAATCTCAGTCAGCAACAAAAACTAAAAGGTCACGTTAGCCTTGGCGCTTGAGTCAATTGCAAACATTCATGACCTTTCAATTGCAATTCACAGTTCATACATTATTTAAGTGTGACCAAATGGAGTTTGTTTACAAAATGAATTTTAATTTAACACTTAAATTTGACTAGATTTGAATTGAAATTGTTGCATTTTTTTAGGCATTCGATAGTCTGAAAGTTGTGTTCTGATAAGTGATGTTAGTAACAGTGCTACTACCTTTTTTAACCTATTAAAAATGTTAGACCTATTTATCTGTCTAAATATAATAATTTTTTTTTTCGATATTCACTCTCTCTGGATTGCTGTTTTGTAATATTCCAAATTTACTCAGGGATCTAAAGTAATTACACTGCAAATAGAGTCAATCGACTAAACCAATTTCAAGCAAATAAGGTAATGAAGATTTAACAATATTACATCGAATATCTTTATTTTTATACGCAGCATCATTGACATGTCTAAAGATAGACCCATCAGGTGTCAGTTCTTAAACGACGAGTGGGCGATGAGTGTAAGTAAACTTTATAAATTGTATTGCAGAAACGGGCCCATTGTGTTATTTATACTCATGCCACTTTACGATCAAAAAAAGCGAGTGACGTAAGCGTCCCGGAGACTGGAGCAGTGTCCTCATGGCGGCCTTGCGCGCGCGCAGAGCAACTTTCCACCCGGAAACCGTTCCAGCGCCATTTTTGTCGCGTCAGTTTGACAGAGACAACAGAGCCTTTGCCCTTATTGGGGTGTCAGTGTGAAAGGTCGGGGTGGGCGAGTTAAGTGAACTTTACAAATTTGGTGAGGGAGAGATCATTAAAGATGTTGGACAAGAAAAAATTTTGCGCCAATTTGTTTTCGGTGATTTAATGGCTTATTATAAATTTCAGGCAAGGCCATCGTTGTGGGTTGGTCAAGTTCGACTGGATTCTGCGAAATGAGCCGACGGTTCTCAGAAGTAGTCCGTAATTAGATAATAAACATTCGGTCGAGTGTTTTGTTTTTGGTATTCGGGTGGATTGTAGCTGATGGCTTAATTTAATAATTATAACTGTTACGGTAGTGTTTACGGCTATATGTTATTATTAGTAAGCTCCTTTTGATTAAAAGTAAAAGATGTAGTGCTTAGATGCATTTTCTGCTCGACATTTGAGCGACTGGAGAAGGGTAGCCGCCTTACAGAAAATCAATGTTGAGTAAATTCACTCATCGGGATGCGTTAAGTAAATACGTCGTATATGAGGAAGCATCTATTACTAGAGGCTACGGTAAATGCTTACCATCAGGCGGCCCGTATATTAGTAAGTTAAACTTAATAACTTATTTTTTTTTATCGTAATTGGGTTTTCTCTTGCTCCAAGAGAAGTTGCGATGTTTATTCTTGAAGTTGTAGCGAGCTTACCGAGAAGGTGCCAATTAATCCAGCTTTGAAGGAATTTGGATACAAATTATTAATAGAATATTCGCTAAACCGACAAACAGTTGCGAAGATAAGGGTTTTCTGGAGTCGACTTTAAGAAATTTAGCACTTTTTACTATAAATATAGGAGGAGGAGCTCGGTGGCGTATTGGTTTGAGCGCTCCGGTTTCGATATGTAAAACAAAGCAACTTACGTCATGATCGATCATGGGATGGGTCAATCAAAGTTTGTTATCTCGAGCTCCTCCGTGCTTCGGAAGGCACGTAAAGCCGTTGGTCCCGGTTGTTCCTGCAACCGCTTTAACCCACCAACCCGCGTTACTGCCTAAACTCCTCATGTGTTTCTCCCATGTAGGAAGGCCTGTGCCCAGCAGTGGGACGTATATAGGCTGGTGATGATGATGATGACTATAAATAAACGTCTCAATGTAACACTGTTACTTATTAATGTGAAAGTCACTGATCGTCCTCGAATCATAAATTCGAATTTACCCAAAATGTCATTCAGACTTAAGTGTATTTTAAGTAAAAACATAGTAATAATAAGGAAAAAACCGAGATCACAGCACAGGCAGAGCTGAAAGACCTTGGTTAAGCACTTACGAATTAAGTGCCGAGGCCGTAGCGTCTTCCGTCTGTAAACATATTGTAGGTCGACCTACTGATTAAATTAGGGTCTAACGTATCGAGGGGCCGATAACGAAAGTATAGGCTGTTACGTTGTCTTTTTAGATTTTGAGATAGCTTCGGAGAATTGAGTAGCTCCGCTTAGCTGGATCCTGTTCCACGTTAGTTTATAAAATGGTGGTGATATATCGACATCACTTTACGTGACATACAGCCTATACTTACAGGCTAAGAAAATGACAGAAAGGCCATTAACCTTAAAGCAATTTTTAATACACACTATGTCTTTTTTGCTGACACCAAGCGTGATGCTACTTAAGGCATCACCAAAATATTGAACTTTCAACAGCACCGTATTCACAAATTACACAATCTAAAATATCAAAATCAAAACTGAGTGAGATTTTGTGTGTGTTGTTCCTTTGCATGTACACATAACAAATTATCCTCACACACCGCACAAACGCACTTTGCCTTAGTAGCAATTGAAATAATCCACTAACAAAATATAAGTTTCCATTGTTTTCGATTCCTTCCTGCGCCGAAGTTTTGTGAATAAAAAAAAGTTTATTCTTATTTTAATTGTATTTGATTCTATGATAAAGTGCATCTTAAGAAAAAGTAATATACAATTGGAAGATTATCTAGCTACATACATTCTATTTATATTTTTTCTTTGTTTTCGTATAGAAACCAGAGTGCTCAAGCCACTACGCCTCCGAGCTCCTCTAAAGTGTTAACGAAAATTCAAAATTGTAAAATTAATTTCAAATTTCTTCATACAAATAGTTCGGTCAGTTAAACATAATGTATGGGAAATCAATTTTTTTTTAATTTTGAAGAGTTAATAGCACCTTAGTATTTATATAACTATGTTAACATGGGCAGGCGAGTTATACCGAGCACCAAACACTTTGTTTAGACTATAATTATTCTTAATTTTATTTTAACATTGTCATACTTAAATGTTTGAAAAATATATTTGTTACATAGAAAAAAATATCTAAACTAGAAAAATTTCACGTTCTACGGCGGGGATAGAACTCGGGGAATTTTACAGGGTTATCCCGAGTCCTTGGTAGCTCAGATGGTTAGAGCAGTCACCCGGATTATGAAAGGTCGCGGGTTCGTCTCTTGCCTCTGGACGTAAAATTTTTCTAGTTTAGATATTTTTTCTATGTATGTGTAGTATGTTAATCATTAGTATATTAATAATGCAGAAATATTAGGGCCACCCTGTAGTTAATATTGCATACAGTTGGAACCAATTGCGGCGCACTTTCGATGAAAACGAAAGGAAAGCTTTCAATATCAATTGAGACTACTTTCGATTCGTAACGTTTTGCTTGAAACTAGAAATCAATCAGTGAATGAAAATGGTTTCGCTTATATAAGGGCTGAGGGTTTTCGGACAAACGAAACTCGTAAACCTCGAAACTCGTAAACTCGAAACCGATGCTTCGATCGGATTTTGGCAATTTTCAAAGCAATTTACGTCAAAGACTGCTAGTGCAGTACCTAGCAAGAACATTTTCAAATTTCGAATCGTAATCGTATCGTTCACGCACGCTTAAAATTTCAAACAAAAGTTAACGTAACTGCTCGATGGGATGGCGATTCGAAATTTAAGTTTTCGTGCTAGAAGCATACGTGTTGCAATCAAGGATAGATGCAGTAGCAAATACTCATAAACGCTTTTTGGTGTAACTTTGCTTGTAGTTTTAGGTGTAATTTCAATGAAATAAGCGTATGTTTTGCTTCTTAGGTCTAGCTAATGGCCTTCGTAGCAATCGTAGCTATAAGAATTATTTGAAAGGTAAACCTCAAGAAGTAGCTATAAAATAGTTTTACTATCCGTACGTCCGCGACGAATAAAATTGAGACTAATACACTTTACTTCCATGAGCTATGATCCGAATTACGTTAGGTGTTTACCGACGAGATAGTATCAGATATGAGGACATCCGTAGGAGAACTGACATAGCTCATAAGACAGCAAGTTAAAGTGGCAGTGCACAAGCCATGTAACAAGCAAAACGTACGGCCAAATGGGGCGTTGAAAATGAAAATGAAAATGAAAATGAAAATATTTTTATTCAATTAGGCCCCCAAGAAGCACTTTCGAATCGTCAACAAAAAAACCCTTAAGTCTATCACATAAAAATAATATTAACTAACTAACAATTTCATAATTCGTTAAAGTGCATAGTGATCATGTTTGGGAAAGCGCAAAGTAGGATAGCCTCCCACAATATGGACGACCTGGTCAAGTCGCGGAGAGCAGTTAAATGCATTTTTAGAAGTTGGTGGGCAGGGTTTTGTTCGGCAGTAGAATCCATAGGAAAAATATACTTTTCGTACCACTTGCTCAAAAAAGTGACATTCTATGCCACAAAAAGCGAATATAACAATAGTCATTTTTAATCTGTTAAAAACATGTAAAGAAAATTGTACTGAATTTCATTCATCCTCTAGGGGGAGAATGTGATTTAAATTTGGAATACTTACCGAAATTTATACTGAACTGCATCTGTGTTTACACCATTGAGTTTGTTTATAAAGCATTACACATCTTTTTGAAAAAGGAATTAGTAGATTATTAACCAAGGGGATAAATGTACCAAACAAAAATGTAACTCCAATGTCCAATTATTGATAGAGAGAGCTCTATCAATAATTGGACCAATGTTACGAATGTTAACTTTTACTTTTAATAGTCATTATTTTTAATAAATGCTTATCTCATATTATTATTGTGTTAATTTTTTCGCAAATGGTACGAAAAGTAGAGTATTTTCCTCGGTGATAAAGCTGTCTTAGTCTTGGGTGAACTTAAATCCCTCGCTACACTCAGGACTCGTCTTAAATCCCTCGCTTCGCTCGTGATTTAAGTTTTTAACACCCTCGCTACGCTCGGGAGTAAACCTCGAGTCCTTCGTTATTTAAATCGTCACCCGCGACAGAAGACACTGCTTTATCCCCTTGGTTAATAATATTCTATTTCTATTAGCCACCACAAAAAAAATGTAACTCACGATGTCTGCTTTTTATACCCATGTCATACCGTGACTACGCCATGTATACATATATTATTTGACCGTACTACGAATCTATCAGAGGAGCTGCTCTCTGACAAATCCCAAAATGGGGATTCGTGGTTTGTTAGTAGTTTCGGCCTCGGAACAAATGACATTGGCGTGAATTTTCTGTCTGCCATAAGCAATATATTTAAATAATAATTCGTTAGAGTTTATGAATGTCAGATGCTATAAGTAATTAGTGAAATAAATAAAACACTCACCAATGAAGCTTTATGGTCTAATAGTGCTCGTAGAGAAGGCAGGAATACTGCTGAACACATTTGTCGGTGAACGTCCAGACATGCACACCAGCACCTGAAACAACGTGAAACACTCATTAGCCACTTTGATGTTGATAAAGGTAAAGAATTACGCAACGCATTGTACGATACACGTTCAGAAATCTTAGATGAAAGGAAGAAAGCCGATCTTTTCATAGAACCAGCAAGAAATATTATAAATGTATCAAGAAGTTATGAATTATTTCAAACTAAAATTCTATCCTATTCTTTCTTACACTCCAATCTATTATATAGTTCAAATTGATCATCATTAAGAGCTTTTAGTATGAAGGAATATATGTATAATATTTTGTTTTTAAATATTTCGAAAAAATACTAAGTAATACAAACATTTATCTTTCGTGAACAAATGTGCGTACTGTAGTGCGACCTGACCACTCAAACAAACGGCCGTCAAAAACTGGCAAAATTACGTGGAATAAATAATTGCCTTTAACAGTTCTTGTAGGTGCCTTGTCTCGCTACTGATTATGGATTGTGTTATTAATACCAATATAATTAACAATTATATGGCGTTCGAAATCACTATACTTATGAGTCGCCTTCAAGAGAATGACATTAAAACTAACTAAAGGTGTATAAATAACGATGACAGAATCCACCGTCTCTGTCATTTCATCGGCCTCATCATTGCCATTACCTGACGCATTCCACTAATTAATGTAATTAACACTGTAACTACAAGCCCAAATAAAATTTAAATGGACAAGCGCCCTTTAAAAGATATGATATTAATTTCGCACGAACTAGCCACATCGCCGTAGCAAAGCATACCCTACTGAACTTCCTGATAGTTTCCATCTCATTATTCTGCGAGATATTCGTTATCTTTAATTGACATGTCAATCACATTCTTTATATTATTATCGGGTAAATCATTGTTAGTTTCTGAATGTGCTCAAGCGTATTTTATGAGTCATTTTCCATACAGAATGATTGTACCACTTGGTGTATTTATAAAAGTTGTTCATTGATTCGTCCAAAACACGTGATAAGTATAGTGATTGACATTAAAATAACTTTTAAGTGAGGGACTTAACCTTGCTGGGTTTCTTGTCTGATCCTTTCAGAATATTTTCTTCTCAGTTCATTCATAAGATATATGTTAAGACTTTTGTCATTAGGTGCTTTGTTTGGCACGTTGAGACACATTCTAATTTTATATCTTAGCCAATTGATATCAAGTAAATGTGTCTGTTTGGTATTTCATATTTTTTTTACTACAGGGATGGTTTATACCTTACGGCCTGCTTGATGATAAGTAGATGCTCGAAGCGCATAAGGCACAATACTCACGCGATGCCTGCCCTGTGAAAATCGAGAAATCGTTATGTCGACAGCATCCCGCTGCTCCCAACATAACGATTTCTTAACAAGCTTTGGCGACCTTACTAACATTAAAAAGTAGAATTATTAAGCTGCGATCTTCTGTAAGGCGGAAGTGGTACCCTGCTGTGTCGTGTGGTAAATACCTCTCTCATATCTCCATTTTGTGCTTAAGTCATTTTTCAATATCTTTCCTAGGTCATCACTCGCAACGCAACCGGTATCAGAGGCGTGCTACACGCGACCTTGGTAGCTTTTGACAAGCAGTGGAACCTGGCGCTCAGTGACGTCCTCGAGGTGTGGAAACGGAAGGGGCCGAAGAAGAGGAAAGTGCCGCCGGGACTAGGTTGGTGCCGATTGTTCTATTTAGTTATTGACGGTAACCTTGAAGATATCTCCAATCCCTTTTCTTATAATAACTAGATGATAAGCAAGCTGACGTCACCCCCGGTGATAAGTGGCTACCGTCGCAAATAGACACCTGCAATAACAAGGAAAAAATCGCTTGGTATTGCAGGAGCGTTGTCATCCTTAGGCCTAAGATGGAACGCCTTTCATGCCCAGTAATTACACTGGCTACCTTTCTCTTTAATCCGAAACACGGCGAACTGTTTTACGGCCGAAATTATCTGGCTTTATGGCAATCACTGCCTCTGCTCATTTGTTAAGGACCGTGAAGGACAATGCATGTTAATCAGCGATCTAAGAGGACCATTTTCTAACTCTGGCATCAATCGCAATCGGTCAAATTTAGCTTTCCATTGTAGGTATAGGTATATCGATGACTTAGGAAAGACCATCATCACAGTGTTATTTATTTTAGCAACAGTGGATGCTGTCATAGGCAATGAATTCTGACCGTAGGTAGAAAATAGTGGTCTGACGTGAACATAAAGACTTCGACGTGATTTCAAAGCAAATTGTTAGTATTCCACTAATTTGCTACGCTGGCATTTTTTATTAGGAAGCAAAAGATAACTAGTTAAGGTCTTGGGGAAATCTCGTAGCAAAGACGAAATAATTCAACATTTATATTAGGTCACATAATTACAGGTCGCAATTCTTAACCAAGGAAAAAAGCAAAATATACGAATAGTTTTTTTTCTAAAGGTTTCTAGTCTATTCCAAAGAACGTGTTGTACTCACGGACATGACTTTGAAAATAACCAGAATTGTTTTGATACTTGTAAGATCTATTCAACGCCTTATTCTTGTTGTAAGTTGTTCACTTTATTCTTTTCTAAGGTCTGTCGCATACTCCTGTCCTGTGGTATATCACCTTTAATAATATCATACACACAACTATAATACAAACATTATTTGTATGCACGCGTATCTTTAATTTTGCTTTCCAAGCTACGTTTAAAACTATGTAGGTAATGGCGAAATAATTATATTCACTTTGTATTTTCAATAGTTATTCATGTAATATTGAATATTTATGATCGGTCGTTTTAGAAAGATTTGTATTTACTAAATTTTAACATTTTGATATAATACAGTTATAAATGTATCTATTATGTAAAGAAAGTAAGTATGAGACAGCGTTAAAGCGTGTGTGGCTTTCACTCTCCGTGATTTTTCGCTTTTCATCAAATTTAACGGTCGGCTTGTGGATGTCGTAACGTTATTCGTATGAGTGATATGAGCCTGTCGTGACGACTGAGTTTCGTTTATTTAATATCCATGAGATATCGTTACATTTGCATCGATTCTATTTATAGATTGTTTCATCAGAAAAGGAAACCAAATTTAGCAACAGTTAGGTGGGCTATTTTTTTTGTATAAAGCGCGGCAAATGACTTTACACCACCTGCACGCGTAACACAAGGAACAAGAGAAGCTCGAGAAACGGTTTTGTTTAAACCGTAATGTCATTTTTGTAGAGCTAAGGTCGATAAAAATGACATTACAGTGTAAACAAAAGCATTTCTCGAGCTTCTCGTGTTCCGCGAGCTGATGTGAAGCGGGAAGAAGAGTCCATATGCTAAGACAGCGCAGTTTAGACACTGCTCTGTCGGCGCAAAAGGTGCTTTTTCACGCCTCTTTCCAAGGTTAACATTTTAAAATGTAATTTTCAAGGTAAACATCTTAAAATATGATTGTAATGGTCTTTCTCATCTTTACTGAAAGTTTAAAAATGCTTGTAAAAGTATTCTTTCGGATCACTAGAGGTGTTAAGTTCAATGAGTGGTGAGATAAACGTTGCTTTAAAAACGTTCAAAAAGGGTAGAAAGCGGTAAAGAAATTAGCAGGTTAGACCTAGTGCTCCTGTGGTGTACCGGTAATCACGTCAGGCGGGACATCAGGAGACGCGGGTTCGATTCCCGCCTGGAGCATATAATTTTTTCATCGTTTTCTTTCTTTGTTTGTGACCTATCTCATTTTAACGAATGTCAACAGGTACACCGGTCCCCAAAGGCACGGCAGCAAAGATATGCCCCATACCCGTCATAACAGAGGAACCTCTCGGCGGTGGTGTATGGGAGTGCACTAGGCACTTACCCCAGATCATGGTGCGAGGGGAACATGTGGTATTGGTGAATGTGGTGGAACGCTGAGGGTTGAGGGACTGCGACTGAATCGTAAGGATACTAAAATGGGGTGATTCTGAAGTATACATGGACATAATATTTCAGGAGTTGATCAGAAATCCCTAAATACTGTGCTGGTGTTATTTTTTTAAATGATATTTAATATACCATTGAACTGTGTTTATTTGTTATAGATATAGGTTTTATCCGCAATATTTGAGGCATTTATTGCAAATGTCTATGCAACACCTAGATATGTGTCCAGCGTACAGAATACACACATAAGGCGATACCTCACTTTTTTCCATTGAAAAAAGACCAAAAGACGATCATTATCGTTCCTTTTTTTTGTTTCATAAACAAACGGACGATTATTTAAAACCCAAAGTAGTTATATACTTATTCGAAGGGCAGTAAACTATTTGAAGTAATCTCAAAGTTCTTTTTTAAAATTAACAAATAACTTCCAATTGGTCGCTTATGTTACGCGCTCGTGCGCCGTTGTTCTGTTTTTTCTCGCGCTGAGGAGTCATATCTCTCCCTTTATCCCTCTGCCATGGCTGAAAGAACGTTCGCGAGGTTGCCTTAGGTTTTATTTGATAAAAAATGGATACAAATACTTATTCAACCACGGATTTGTTGTTCTAAACTGTATGACAGCTCTTTGTGATCTAATTACTATAGGATTTTTTAAAAGTCAGATGATCTGGATGTCTGGTTTGTTAGTGGAAACCGTCTTTTTGATATTTTAAATATACTTGTTATTGTAAAATTATAAACTTAAGTTTAGTGCTATAAGAAAAATAGTTTATTTTAAGTATCAACACTATTCACCGCAATAAAGGAGTTAAATAAATGTATAATGACTTTGAACGCGTTTTTTATTTACAAACTTCCAATTATTAGATTTTTTACTGACTTCGATTTATTGCTATAAATAAGTACTTCACGTTTTATATTTTAGAACATGAAAGGATGCATTGGATCTTCGTTTCAATTTGTGAATGAAAAACAGTGCATATTTTTTTAATAGTCGAAATATTTTTTTATGTATAATAAGCAATATAATGTTGAAATGAAATATAGAAAACCACCTCTTGAATATCACATTTTCGTGAACACATCTTACTTAATCAATTAAACATTTTAAGAATGCAGTTAAATGTTATATCTTCACAACGCCGCGCCGCAGCCATTTTCTCAGTATTGTCAGTTGAAAAAATAAAATATATCGACACAATGGCTGTTTGGGCCGCTTGCCTTTGCGGGCTTTTTAAATTTCATCCGGCCATGGGAACAGATTGACGAAAACAATTACGAGATCCTGTATCGGTTAATTAGTATTGTTTTGTCTTTTTAATTTGCCTTCAGCGTGGTTCCGAATCTTTACGACCTCCTTGATGTACTCACATTTTTTTGCATTTTATTTTTCGAAGTCTATAGTCTTTTTTTTAATTAAGGATGCATTTAATCTGTTTAGCTTTTCGCCGAAAAAGATATGAATCATTTCAAAAATAGTTTGTTCTTTCATTAGAAAACAAATAAAAAATAAATTGTGTTTGTAACCAATGTAGCAAAGAAATACTGCATTTTATTCTAAAACGAATTAAATTTTCCTTATCATGAAGACAAAACAAAATACACTCCAGTATTTTCTCAACCAAATTATAAAATCAAAACATTGTGTATTCATAGAATATTTAGCAGTAGTATTGTCTTACATTTTCGCGAGCACTACACATTTGAAATAAAACCAATGTGTTGAATGTTACGTGAGGCTATTGAAATCAAAAAACATCCTAATTTCAATAGAGAAGATGGTTGGAGTGTACCACCAGCTTGGGATCCCATCATTCGAATAATAAAGTCCCAAGCCCGTCCTCACACTGCCCAAAAAACTGACACCGTGAGCTCCGTATGCGTAATTCGGACCGCTCAAAATATAACACAAAGTGACGGTAGTTAACTTAAAACTTATCAAAGACAACTGTCATCTTCAGTCTTCCCGTGACCACGATCGCTGTAAAGTAATCTAAACGTCGGGTGAATAATAATAATGTAACATCTAATTAAACGCGAGTTAAATCCGGTAAATTGGTTTTATTTCAAATATTTAGCAGTATTTTAGTGTATTATTGTCAGGTTCTTTGAATGATTTTATATAAAGATTGAGTTTAAATACACTGTTCATTTGAAATAATTTTATAATATAAAATTATTGGGTATTTAAAGCGACGTTAAAAACGGTAAATAAACGCAAGTTCAATCTGTTAAGTGGTTTTATTTCATTTAAAATGAACCTAGATACTTTAAAACTAATGTAATATTTAAGTCCGTAAGTAATAACTTCAAATAGTTGTTTAAAAAATAATTAAAATAAAAAAAATATGTCCAGAGGTGGGGGACCGATATAAAGAGTCGCCCCGAGGATTCTTCTTCCCGGTTTGTCATACATAAATCGTGAACTTAAATACTTTTCCAATCTTAAAAAAGATTTTTTATACAACTAGATGACAAACAATCTGGCGGCTCACCTGGTGGTAAACGGTGGTGGTATAATGTTCAAATTAAAATTAAGAAGACTTGTTTATAATCAGCCAGTCGTAACAATTACATGCGTTATTTTCTTAATTGCAACAAAGTGTTGCGTCGGGTTGACAGCTGCACGTCCCATTTCCCGCGCTTTTCCTAATGTCAGAGTGCACTCGTGGAGGCACCCCGCTTGGAGCGTGGGCGCTGGCCGGCCGCCAGGGGGCGACGCACCCGGCCTCGTCACTCAGCTGAAATAGACGTGATGCACCAGCCATGAAGATGGTTAGGTATAAAAAAATATGAAAAAAGTTCGTTTGACATTTGAAGGCAGAAAAGACTGTTTGGTGGTGATACCGTTTAAAAATGATATAGCTAAGCTTACAAGGTGATGATTTTCAAAGTTGTAAGGCAATTTATTGTCAGAGTTCGCTACGGGTTTGGCTCCTGGTAACACAGGATAATGCTTGAAGTAATGTGTGAGCTTGGGGGAATTATAATAACTAAATAGGCACTAAGTTTTCGTATAAATTTATGGTCGTGCAAATTTATTTGCTTAATTTATTGGTCAAGGTACTTAAATATGGCTTTAATAAATAATAGCAGGTATTATTTGTGTGGAGAATTTGTCACCGTCAGCGCCCACGCACCACATCTGCTGAACACATAAACTTGCCATGGTCGTGACCGCGGCTCAGAGATGATGAACGACTAGCTAAAATTAAACTGAAACATTAATTACATAAACACCTTGCAATTGACAGAAACAGGCTTTGTCAATAAGATGCAAACGTTGCGAAATAGAGGGATTAGTTCATACAGAGATTTCGACCGTGATTTAGTATTTAGAAAGTTTGGGCTGAACGGAGATTATGCCTTCGCCACAATCTAGAAAAATTGTTTGATTCGAAACTCGAATGATGGTGGTGTGAAAGCACGCGAGAGACGAGCAGTAGCAGCCGAGCGGGCGGCAGGCGAGGTCGACGCACGGTCGGCGGCGGTCACCACGCGGCCGCGGGAGCGACGCCCGCGGGAACCCCGCGCGAAAATGGGAAAACAATTGTTGCGAACAATGTGCACACGCTTCCGTGTTAGGGCGCCGGGCAGAGGCTAATGCCACGAACCACCTAAGAAAATAAATTACTATTGCGATTTACCACTACCATTTATTTTCAAGTTCCAATACTGCACTCATATTTTACTCATTTAAAACAAATGACCTAACCAGATTACATTTAAATCCCATTTCATCATAATAAATATGAAGCGACAATCTATTGGAACGACATACAATTCAATTCCGTTTACAATACCTACGCGTTTGGACCCTGGAGCCTCCGTATTGTTATCGAAGCCATTTGGAATATTATACTCATGCCGTGACATGACAGGCTGTTGGTAAACAAACTGCGAAAGTCTATAAGCTTGTTACCAAGGACCTGAAGAGAATAAAATAAGTAATCATTAAGTACATAAATATATTATTCATTTTGATTAGGATTCATATTGCCAGTTTACCTACAATTAATCTGCCTGTTGTTTTAATATGTTTTCAACTTACACAGTTACAATTGTAATAACCTATCTTAGAATATAATTGTTAAGATGCTATTGAGTGGTCTTGGTGACGTTAGTGCAGTGATGGCGATTAATAGAAACTGCAGCTTTCTCGTTAATTAAGATATAATTAATTAAAACTCCCAAAGTCCCAATATACTTAATGCTAGCCGAACGTACACGGACAGAAGGGGAAGAGGGCAAAATGTTGCAATGAAAAATAATGGAAAAGTTATAGATGGTCAAAAAAGAGAATTTAACTGAAAAATCATATGTGAAGCATTATCTTGCGACAAACTCAGTTTTATTTTGAACGCTGACTGCGTGGATCAGTTCCGTTTGGAAATCGATGGGGGAGGCCTTTTTGCAGCAGTGGAAATCATAATTATTATAACTTAGTTAGGATTAAAAAGTTTGTAAATTATTTTTTTCTCAAACCTAGATAGAAAAAAAGGAAAGAAAGTTTTTTGTTGCTACACATCTGCCGTGCAAATCATGAACGTATTAACTACGAATTTGACAAAATAAAGTGCACCTGTCATGACGATTCACTATAACCGTTAGGTGATAGCCAACTCAATTCAAAAGCTCCATATCGGTCTAAAATCACATAGATTAGTATAACAATGCGCGTACTTTCTCTGCAAGTTCGTCTGTGTATTAATAGGCGGTTGCGTAACACCGGCCGATGCACTGGCGGCGCCTGCGGCAGCCCGGTGCACGCGACTCACATTAATTTGATGAGTGCTAATGGGGATATAAATCTGAAGAGCAGAGTCAAAGAAGACAAAAACAGAATATATTAGGTAACCACGACCTCATTAATCATCTATCTAACACCGTCTCATTGAGACTATTCATAAGTGCCCAAACTCGCTATATCTGCTGTAAGTTTCTGAAGAATTGAGGATCCCGCAGACTTTTTGATGATATAGGATCAACTCAAGGTTAGTATGTCATGGGAATGTCACCGAAGTGACAGTTCAAGTTTCAAATCAATCGGATCTGTGAAAGTTAGTAAAACCCTTTTATCATGTAGAAAATGTGCTGATAGTCTTTAAACACATGAACTGATATTCATTATAGCTAAGAACCATACCAGTCACGTCGGCTTAAAACCGAATCAAAATCGGTCCATTCGTTTAGGAGCAACGATGCCACAGACAGATACACTGGCAGACACGTCAAACTTATAACACCTCTCTTGTTTAGTCGGGGGTTAAAAAGGAAAGAAGCTCACCCACGGCCCGTCTGATGGTGAGCTGTTATCGTAGCCTATAGACATATAGGTACCTTCTCATCCTGTTAAAATCAAAAGGAAGCCTAATTTTGACAGCGTAAGAGGATCGATAAGATTCAGCGACGACTCACACGGCTGCGATTTTCTGTAAGGACTAGCTCTAAACTCAGATAGAATAGAATAGAAAAAATAATAATTCAGCACACACGATGCAGGAATACAATGTTACAAAAAGCGATACAAAGCAAAAAACCTTAACTGATAAAAATTGTATTGCGGTACTAAACAGGAGGCCAACTCATCATGTGTCGGGTGTCCTAGACACCAGATGGGACAATACTACGACTCCCCGAGTTTCTTGTAATTGGTACTCTCCTGTGGCAATATTTATTTAATAGGACTATTATTAAAGTTTCGTGTTTTTATCATATCTCCCAGTGCAGAAAAAGGATTCTAGTTTTCGGAGAGAAACCAAAAGTCAACGAAGTATCCATCTATATGTATCTATCTGTTGATTTAGTAAAATTAATAACACATAAACTTACAGCTAAAACATAATTGACGTATCTGGCGATGTAGAGGTCACGAACAGCCTTGAGCCTCTACAATTGCGTCGAGACATTGCCTCGCTTAGTGCCTTTTATCGGCTATATTATGGAGAGTGCTATGAAAAATGGTAAGCTGTTACCGTCCATAAGCTACGGTAACCGCTTATCATCAGGTGGGCCGTATGCTTGATTCCCACCTTAGTGGTACAAAAAAGGATTGACATTTATCTCACCTTCCCCCTTCCTACTCTGGAGCACGCGTGTCGGTCTTCGGAGTTATGAACTTACTGTCTCCACCTCAACATCACATAAAAATAAGTTTAGTAACTAGTTTCCTTGTCGTACTTCCAAAACTTGGGATTTTTTACCAGCACATGTGCTCCATACTTCCTTTAACCTGTCAAGCATCAGATTCCAGACACAATTAATTTTTCAATTGTCATAGCCGGTGGCATAACGCCTTTTGAGGGATGAAAATGGGTTCCTTCAAAAGAGACTTGGCAAAGCACCTTATGGGGCAAGGTGGAGGCGGCTAGAAGTGCATTCATGCTGCATTAGCTGTCTTTGCATATGGACTCTTCTTATCGCTTCGTATTTTGCCGTGTTTGTAATCTCAAATTTTTGGGGTGTTTCTGGCGTGTATGGGTATCATTTTTAAATATTGTGATATTGTGTGATTCAGAAGGACAAGAAGTGCCTGTCCCTCGTCTACGCGCTACGGTGTCCTATAAATTGACAAAACCTCTCTACATAAAGCAACCTTTGCAAAAAAGGCCCAGTTACGCTGAAGTATCTCAGATGAAAATTCCTCAACCTTTTGCCGATCGACGTGGATTTAATTCAGATAAGTATCTACTTTAGGTCAATCATATTCAGTGGGAATAGGAGCTTTTTTCAAAAGCTGTTTTATATGTTTTATCTTTTTTTTCAAAAAAATGTATTAATGATGTTTCAAGCTCGAGGATCGTGGTCTTAAGTAAATTATATTCGATTTCACTTGTTGAGCATCTTCTGGCACCAATTTTCCCGACCAACAATAAAGCGCGGGTGGAAAAATTTAGGTTTTGTCATTTTTTATATCCAATAGAGTTCGCCTTCCTACTACGGATGGAATCGAACGACCATTCACGCGATTTTATAGATACAAGCAAATGAGACGTATTGCTGACTCGTGTCAGTTTCGATACGAACGCAAACAACCTGCTGACGACGCGCATGAAAAAAAACTGTGTGCGTGCTAAATCGTCTTCTAAATAGGCCCGAAAATTCGTGTTTAATCTATACTAATATTATAAAGCTGAATAGTTTGTTTGGTTGAACGCGCTAATCTCAGGAACTACTGATTAAAATTGGAAAATTATTTTTGTGTTGGATAGTCCATTTATTGAGGTATTATATAGGCTATATGACATCACGCTACCACCAATAGGGGCTGAGCATTAATTAAAAGTTTTGCGAAAACGGGGAAAAAAAATTTTTTTAGAGCTTTCGTTGCGTGCGCTGCGTAACCGGTTAAAGTTACGTATAAATCATGTATGCAGGAATTGTTCTCGTTTAAAAGTTCTAAGAAAAGTCCGCGACATCTCGCTGACGTGTCTATTCTTAAAAATTGACTCTCTAGAACCATTTTTTGGTAATCAAATTTGGTCTAAAATAATGTACTATCTGCGAAGGTGTTTTTTGTAAACATGATATTATTCCTTATCGAAATAAATACATTATTCACCACAAGTATTTAATTTAGAGCAAAATTGTTCTTGACATCATTTGAGTTCAATGAATATCTTAAGAGAAATCATAGTTTTAAATATCATTCACGCATTTATGATTTACAAGGCGGGCGGGCGCGAGCGGGGCGATCAATGCATTCATTGCAAAGGTGTTTTATAAACATGATTTAAATTTTTACCCCGCCGTTGTTATTTTCCCACATCCACGCGAACGAACTCGCGGGCACAGCTAGTATAATATAAAGCTAGTTCAAACGAAAACCATGTCAACAATAAGGAAAAGTTTTTGTTATTTTCTCGTGTGAGTATATAAAATACATAATTGTAACATAGGTGCTATATTATATATTTCAGTTGTATGTTTTCTCTATTACGATGTTACGTACTGCTGTAACATTATTTTATACGTTAACTTAATTTATAGTAGAGGAAATATTAAATCGCCATTTATCTGCAAATATTGTACTTATATGTTCGCATAAATTCAAGCTCTTTTTCAAAACATTAATGAAGATCAAGAAAAAAAAGAAAGAAAATTAAGAATATTTGAAAGCACTGCCCCAACTTAACCGAATCGTAGGTATTTGTAAAAATACTCGTTTCGGATGTTGAAATAGAACATTTTGACATTGTAAGGTGGACGTTAGCTCATAAACGCAAATACAGATAGACTAGAAGAATTTCACAGGGGTATCCCAAGTCCTGGGTGGCTCAGTGGTTAGAGCAGTCGCCCGGAATGCGAAAGATCGCGGGTTCGATTCCCGCCTAAGGACTTGAAATTTTTCTAGTTTTATATTATTTTAATTACTAAGTAATTTTCAAACATTTATAATAATGGTAAAATCAAAAATTAAGAATTAATGAAGATCATTTAGATCGGTTAAAAGCTCTACGAGTATGGTTAGTTCGATGAAATTTATTTTGGGCAATTGTGACTTCGGTCAGTATTATAATGACCAATTATTTTCCGGACCTGATGGTTAGATATTAAAAGAACTTTGATCTCAGGTTATGAACTTATATCTAGGTACGGTCAACAACAAAAGTCGATTAACACTTTAGTACACCCTTTAATTCACACACTTTAATTCTAAATTTAAGTAAAGTATATCTCTTTCTCGCAATAAGTAATAGGAAAAAGGTAGCAAGAATCTGTTTAGAGCTGTCACTTAAATTTAGATAGATTTCAAAGAAACCATAGACAATTTTAGACGGCATGCACGGAGGTGCCTCCTAAACACTGCATTTTAGCACGTTCATTAAGGTCGAAAATTGAACGCACGTTTCTAAATGTCAATTTATATGACAGCTAGCTATGGCTAGGTGGTAGACCCGTATGTAGGGTCGTCTGGGTAGGTACCACCGCCTTTCTTATTTCAGCCGTGAAACAGTTCGCTGTGTTTCGGATTGAAGGGAAAGGTAGCCAGTGTAATTTCTGGGCATGGACGGCATTTCATCTTAGGCCCCAGGATGACAACGCACCTGCAATATCAAGTGATTTTTCCTTGTTATTGCAGGTGTCTATAGGCGGCGGTAACCGCTTACCATCAGGTGGGCCGTCAGCTTGTTTGTCATCTAGTATTATAAAAAAAAGCCATCCTTTTCATTTTCATTTTGAGAGAAAGAAAAAGACTCAACTTAAATTTAAACTTAGCATGTGTTCGCCAGAATTAGGGCCACCGTCTCACTATTTCATTCAAAGTGTTCATACAAATTGTCTATAGTTTGCGCTTTTTTCCGGTCTTAAAAACTGTAATCGGTTAACGTTACTACAATATGATAATGTGACAAGGTACTAAAGTATTAATTGACTTCTGTTGCTGACTGTACATCATACAGTTAGCTGCTAGAAGCATAACAACAATATTTGCCGAAAAAGATCAGGGGAGAGTGGGGTGATTTTAAATGTGTAAGTCATGCTTGACAGAAAAGCAGTTGGTGATCCCTTTCTGCCGGCTTAGAATGCCGGCCCTTTCTATTTCAGCTATGCGATTCTGAATTCGTGGCTGTCGGCAGCGCTGTCATAGCTTTTGGCATTTGTTTGACAACCATTTGACTTGTTTATTTTTATATGTTTATGGAAAAAATGAATCAAATATTGAATGAAGTCATTGTAATACATTTTAAACACAACAAAAACGAAATAAAAAAATATCGATTTTACTTCATGTCGTGTCTCCAAAACAGAGACAATCATACACAGCCATGAGATCAACGTTAATAAGTGAATACGCGCAGCGCAGTGTCAAAATCAATGGCAGCTCGTCGTCTTGTCAGACGTCAAGCTCGATGTCGAATATTTTTGTTTGTGAATCACACTACTGTACCACTAGTGTAAGTTTCAATCGAAACGAAACGAAAGCGATCATCGTCGTGTTCACCTCTCAAAACAATATGTAAAAAGTGGTTTCCAATAATTCACAACAGAGGAGCTACTGCCGTTTTCATACAATTTGACATTTATCACGACGACGTACGTTTTCTTTCAATGCACGCACTGCCGGCTACGGTGTTCCCTACTGATTATAACCTGAGTTCCTTCAAAGCTGGGTTAAATAGGCACTTTACGTTGCGCGTAATCGCATTCACTAATCTCTACGTCGATCTCATGGCTGTGTATTATTGTCTCTGTTTTGGAGACACGACATGAAGTACAATCGATATTTTTTGATTTCGTTTTTGTTGTGTTTAAAATGTATTGCAATGACTTCATTCAATGTTTGATTGATTTTTACATTAAGATATAAAAATAAACAACTTATTAGTTCCGGCTCACGCCGTGCTCGTCGTCGGAACGTTAGTGTCGCCAACGGTTGTCGGACAAACGCCAAAAGGTTTTTTTTCGTAAAGTTATAAAGTTAAAATAGTTTATTTCTTCTCACAAAAATTTTCTTAACTCTAGTGATCGTGATCGTAGTGGCTATCACGATATAGACGGCCTCGTTCCGATTTACCCCACTCACCCCTATTCTGAAAACTATTCCTGTTATACTAGAACCTACATATATCTGAAACCAAAGAATTTAAATTTTATGCTGAGCGTTTAAAGTTTAATTTTGAATATCAACAATTAATTTCAACGTTTCAGCAAGATCAAAACCATTCAGTGTGCTCATATAAAGTCTCGTAGATGTAGGTATGACATTGTAACATAAAAGGCTAACTAGTCGACAAGGCGACGCTTCCGCCATGTCACGTACAATATGTTGTTTAAATTACATATGTATATGCTCTAACCAATGTCGCCCACTATTATTTTACGCCGACTGCCTTGATCGGCTGAACTTAAAGTATTTGCATATAATTATGAAGAATGACTTAATTTCGGTAAGGTATGCGCAATTTATTGTTACAAAGTCAGAGAACCAAATTTATGTAATACTTACTAATGTTTTCTAAATTAAGAAGTACCATGGTCATTATCTTAATCGCAAAATAAAATATATCGCTTTTGCAAAACACTACGACAAATAAATGGAAGAACTTTTAAAACAAGAAAAAATCACTGGATATTGCAGGTGCGTTGTCATCCTGGAGCCTAAGATGAAATGCCGTCCATGCCCAGTAATTACACTGCCACCTTTCCCTTCAATCCGAAACACGCGAACTGTTTCACGGCTGAAATAAGAAAGGCGGAAAACTCCTCGGAAAATATAAACGAAAAAATCCCAATATTTTTTTATTTTTTAAATTATTTGTGAGAGATGTGACTAACTGATTATGCAGTATGTTCCAAAAGATCAAAATAAAATTTAAGGGGGTGGTGGTATTCCCTCTCAAAACTAATCTCTGAAAGTTTGTTACTTTTCAGACCACTTTTATTTTCCGATTTTATTAATAAAAACATTGTCCTGCTCGTGACAACCCTAAAAATGCGTACGATTGCGTATCGTACGTACCACACACACAACCAGCGCATATACTACGATATCGACCCCCCGCAACCCCAGAATTCCTATTTAGGGTAGTTGACATCTTTTTTTTGTTTCATAAATAATAAGTTTATTATAACTCATAATCTCATAAAGAAATATTACAAAAGAAATAGTAGATATGTCTAAGATCAATAGTTTCACAGATATAGTGGTATGTTTGATGTGTTGCGGCGCGTCGTCCAAAAAAGCTCCAAATCTACGGAACAGGTGACGTCACATGTTTCTATGTTATTAGGAAATGTATGGGAATATGACAAATTTTATCATAACTATGTACCTAATATGTATGTTTTTATTCATGACACAAGTATGACAACTGTCGTTATAAAAGTTGTTTTAATTGATGTCAGCAATCTAATATCATGAACATTTTTGATATATTTTCAAGAAAAATTCCACTTTTTATGTGTTTGTGTTTCCGAATTTATGAAAAATAGCGCCATAGGCATATAGGCAACATCCCAATTCTGAAACATCCGGTATATGTATGTAATGTATGTACACAGTCTGAGAATCACTACTGAATAGTCATTAAGGTGTGAGATGAGTTATTTATCATTATATATTAATTTTATAGGATTTTTGTTATCCAAAAATAAACACCAGAAATAGCACCATGAAATATCTTCAAAACACTCTCCTCGACGGCAATCATAAGCCTCCTCGTACACTTCCGTATTGCTATTAAAATCTATGGAATTGGATTATGTTCAAGAAGTGGACATAAATACACAGTAATTTTATCGCAGAATTATAAAACGCAGAACCTTGGAATTTAATTAATTTGGACAAAGAAATAGCACAAACAAACATCATTGGAGAATATTTATAAATTTTACATTAAGCCAGTAATAAGTAATATGTATTTTTTATAAGTTTAGCAATTTGAGTATTATATTATTATTAATTTAGTACCATAGTACGTAAATATAGTTCACCAAAACGATATTAAAGAAAAATCGGACTGCACGCAATTAGGTACGAGTGTAACTAATTAATAGTTGTAATAAAACTTCACAATTGACGTGTTTAAGCCGCAATTTTTCTTTCATTATTTTTCAAATTAATAAATACAGATTTTGCAGATTTTGTAGTACAGAATAGTAAAAGTAATTTGGATGCAATAAGAAAAGCTATTTAATTGTGTAAGGGGGTATGACTAAGTATGATCATTTTTTTTTTATTTTTTTATACAAAGCACGACAAATGACTCAACACCACCTGATGTGAAGCGGTAAGAAGAGTCCATATGCGAAGACAGCTAGTGCAGTTCACACACTGCTCTAGCTGCCTCCACCTTGCCGGCCCGAAAGGTGCTTTTTCACGCCTCTTTTGGAGGAACCCATGTTATAGGAAGGAGGGAACACATGTGCTGGCAAAGAATTCCAATCCTGCTGTATTTCATTAAAATCATCCAGATTAAACATAGAAGATAACTCCTCGTTAGAATTGGACCGCTCTGTACTAGACGCGCTGATCACCGGTTACGTCCCGACATAACCGGCGGCGGTGTGCGCGGGCGCACTTCGATTTACTCTTTTTGTATTTATTCTTGCAGCTAAGTTGGGCGCGGCTTGACCTATTTACTGCAAATAGATGCAGCGGCTGGGCACGTGCCCGCCCGGGTGGACTTATGGGATTCCTGTTTTATTCAGCGGACTATGGCATTCGGAATGTTTGGTTTGAATAGTTCGCTGGACTTTTATGTCTTAATTGACCGAGTTATTTTGGGAGGCGGTTGCGTATGTGAAAGCTGGACTCCGTTTAGATAGCGTCGTGTTAGCTGTGCTGTTGTGTATATTTTACAATCTGTGGTGCCGTAACATGTAACAAAGTTAGCTCCTTAAAATATTGTGTCATTGCCAAAATTTCTTGTTTACTTTACAAAAAATCTTGGGATACATCGCGTGGTTATTCAATAACCAGGGCGAGAATAAAACTAAAGTCCTCTTTTAAAATTGAAAAATTGAAAAAGTTCGATTTACTCAAAGAGACCAGTAAAACCTTTTACTACGAAATACGCAGCTGTAGTAATAAACTAACAATGACTATCAAAAGCAGAAATCGCTCGTAGAAATAAATTTCTATTGGTAGCGGCATCTTTTCTGTTGGTAGCGGGATATGAATTAAGGCATCTAGCATCGATAATTTCTGTTGGAGCGACATCTTTTCTGTTGGTAGCGGGATCCGAATTAAAGCATCTAGCTTCGATTAGAATCGCGGTCAACTGTCAAATTGTATGAAAGCGACAGTAACGCGTAAAACAGCCTTGGGAGCAGGTTGTCTCCTATGCTGTGTATAATGCTCATGTTCTTTGTATACAATAGGGTGTGTTATGTCAGCTACGTGTAATTATGTACCCTTAATGCTACAGGCGTGAAGGTTATGGTGTCCATTTTAAAATGTGCAGTCGACAGCAGATCAGTCGTAACAGTTTGACCTTGAGACGGCCCTAACTACGTTCGTAATAGAGGCAGCTTTCGTAGTACGACTGTTACACTTGATGCGCTGTCGTCTGTACCTACAGGTGAAATGAGTACATTTTAAATTAAAGTTGCTTTTAACTTATCAAGCCACACTTTCCAGTCACGGTTTGTTTTCATCGCCATAGGCTCCCTGGAGTCTAATGCAGTTCCACAAATTTAGTATGTTTGGCTATAATCACTCCTATTCATATGTATTCCTCTTGCTAATCTGAGCAGTACATATTTACTTTCTAAATAGACCTAAAAGTGTAAGTAATCTGATCATTCAAGGTCCGGGTCCGGAAGCCGGTCGTGTCCTAACATTGTGGCGGAGAGTTGAAAACGGGGTTGCCAAGACAATGGAATTTGGAGTCATTTTAGAATCACTGGCAACTAAGTACAGTTTCCTTCTAGGTTTTTGTGCTCTGTCGCTTTTGGTTTTAGATATCCATACTAATTGAAATAAAATCAATTTGCCGGATTAAACTCACGCTTAATTAGATGTTACATTATTATTATACAAACGACGTTTCGGAATTTTCGAATACTATACAGTGATCGTCGTCACGGGAAGATTGAAGATGTCAATTGACTTTGATAAGTTTTTAGTTAACTACCGTCACTTTGTGTTTTAATTTTGAGCGGTTCGGCTCACGCCTACGGAGTTCACGGTGTCAGTTTGTCGGAAAGTGTGAGGCCGGGCTTGGGACTTTATTATTGTAAATTTCATGCGAAACGCTGTCTGTCTGTCTGTTACGTTTTGTCGTATTACCGCTGAACCGACTTAGTTGAAATTTTGTATGGAGATAGATCACATCTTTAAAAAGGATATAAGCTTCCATTTAGCACAATAACCGAAATCCACATGGCACTAGTACATCTATGATATGAAAACTAGTATCTATCTGGTATGGGATATGATGTAGATAATCATCATCAGGAAAAAGGGGATTCTCCTGATTGAGATGTGCATGAGTAGATATAGTGGTCCGATTCAGTTCCACAGACTAAATACATATAATTCTAGAGTCTAATCAATAAGTTAGGAAGGTCTTAAGAAAATATCATATTTCAAGTTATAATATTGAGGTCTCTCCAACACAATTTTACCGACCGTGTCGTTGGGGCAAGGAATGACTAAACAGAAGGCTAGAAACAATGAGTCTTCTGGAAGTGGTACACCCAAAGCCAGACGACTAGAGGCTGTTGCTGGAAAAGGATGTAGTGAGGCTGGTATCTATTTTTTGGAGACAGGAGAAGTGAAAGCAAGGCAGGCACAAAAGATCCTAAAGTAAGCTGTGGCGCAGGACCGATCGGTTTGGAGATCCCTGGGGGAGGCTTATGCCCAGCAGTGGGCGTCTCTCGGCTGACATGATGATGATTCAGCTGTGGCGTTGTCATGGTTCTATGGTGAGACAAGAGAGACAACTAGGGAAGTCATATTGTTCTGGACATTTAGACCAAGCAACCCTACGTCGCAGTGTGCTCTATGGGCGGTGCGCGTGCGCTCGTGACAGACCCGCCCGCTTTCACCCGCGCTTCCTACCACGATTGATACTCGGCACGACACTGCATTATGCTGCACTCGCAATTTTTCACCACAAAAAATGCTTCGTACTATGCAATTACTACAGTATAAGCCCCATTCACTTTCGTATTACAAATTTTACTATCTCGAATAACATAAGTAGATATGATGTGATTTCTTTTAGTGTACAACTGCACATTAAGTATGCAATCGTATAATGACATATGCACGCAAAGCTCCCTGGGCGCAAGATGCATAGGCCAGTCACATTCCTAGATGAATTACGACTAGTTAACATCTAAACTGTTGCGGATTCGCTCGCCGGCCATCGGCTCGGGACCTAAAAGGCCATTTCTCCTACGCGCTCGCGTTATCACGCGTCCCGCAAACTAAAGTTCATGCGGTCCGAACGCAAACGCGCGCGTATTAGCGAGCGAGTTGTGCAGACTTGCATGGGCCTGCGCAGTGAAAGTACTTTCGCGCGCTCGTTGCCCCGGTCGTCGACCTTCGCGCGCGACAGAGACGGGGCGCTAGCCGCGAGCGGGACCGCTATAGTTTTCTGAGGAAAGCCGTGAAAAGCCCGGCGGGCGCAGGGTGCGCGAAAGTTAGCCCACCAGGAAATCAACGCTGGAAAGGCGAGTTAAATGATTTTTATGCGTTCACCTTTATGACGCCTATAAAAGGTTTTATTGTGCCCGAATGAGCGCCAGCGCTGAGCCCCGTACTTTCCGGGCATTTTCGTTGGGTTCCTGGTCAATACACACAGTCATAGTAGGTACTTTTTATGTGCAAGCATAAACTGAGGAATTAATTGTTCCTATTGCGTGTGTTTGTTTAACAACAAATTAGTTACAGATGCATAAAGAGATTAAAATTATGTTTCCATTGAGCAATTATGTTTTTTGTCTTCTATTAATATAATTTTAAATTCCATACACCGACACAAGCAGTTACGCTAAGTCATTTGAACAAGATGTCTGCCCAAGTTTTGCGGATCAAACACAAAAATGTCATTAATACTTTATTTCATAAACATACCTTTACATGTAACATAACGCTTGCAAGGGGTACACAAATAACACGCAAACAATAAAAAGATTCACTTTCTAATCAAGCATGCTAAGTATAAGCCGCTTGAATAGTTTAAATCTAAATGGTTGTTACTTCATAACTGTGAGACAACTTAATTAGCCATTTATATTTATGTGCAAAGAATTATTCAATTTGACGGCCGGCTGGTTAGGTGGTCAGTACCCGCCCGTCTACTAAACCAAGCCCAGGGTTCTAATTAGCAGATTTTTAAACACATCTTATTATTAATATGCACCTCAGTCCTTTGTGATAAGATAGATATTACAATGTTATACATAAGAGATTTTATCGACACTGAAATTATTTGCGCTCTCTAAAATAAGGCAAGTGTATTTACAGATGTCATCTTGCAGCATGTATAAAGAAAAATAATTGAAAAGGTTTGTTTCGATTTAGCCCTTGCCTCAATCGTGCCAATCTTCAACGTATTTACCAAAACAAAACTAAAAACGTTACGTTGCGCACAATTTGTGTTGCGCTAAACATTTGAACGTCTACCAATTAGCTTTTTCGGAACATATGTTGATGTGTTTGATTATAATTATGTTACATATTTATTTAATTTGAATTACATAAATTAGTAGAAAAAAAAACTTTCTAAATTGTGTAAATACATCAAGCTGTCTTTGACAGCATTCAGATACAAAGGCATTACTTTGGCAACCATCTATTTACCGCTGGAGGCCGAATTTTTCTAATTTAGTTGGTGCGTAAACATAGCAGACAAACAGTGCAACTTTAGCATATTAGTTTAGGGACGGATAGACACCATCCCTAAACTAATATTACAAATTCTGTTATTTTTGCGATTTAGCAAATCGGGAAAACAATGTTTTTTACTTTATGCAATTAATGAACTATTTGTGGTTGGAATAATGTGTCAGCTTACTGTCACTAGTCATAATTTCAGCTGAGAGACGCCCACTGCTGGGCATGGTGGGTTGGTGAAATTGCTTCGGCAGCGTCCAGGCTACCGCCGCGAAGGGCAATGGAATTACCGGGGAGTTTTAGTGGGTATTCCCAGTGCCAATACAATCAGGCACTGGGCGACCCCCACACACGCCCCTCGCTTAGCCAGCGGCGGGTAGGTCCGTAAGCGGATTCCTCCCCGAAAAAAATAAAAGAAAGGCCTCCCCCAAAGATCTCCAAACCGATCGGTTCTGCGCTGTCCGCATCCATTCTTTAGGCTATGTCGGTGACCTTAGTTCTCTTGAGGATCTCATCATTTCTGATTCGATCACGCAAAGAAACCCCGAACTGTTAACCGTATATTATTCTATTTACTTAATTCATTTGCAGAACATAGTTACACGATCTTATCTACATATCTCAATTTGTTTTTAACTTTAGTTTGTGGTGATTTAATTTGTTGTATTAATACAACAATATTTATAATTTGCCCACAAATATTTAATATTGCTCTTTTTCATTAATATCCAGTCTTGAAGGGAGTTCAACTACTATACTTCATTGTTGAAACAACTATGCGCGTAGAAAAACCAGCTGGAAAAATGAGATCAGTCGATTTATCGACAATAATTCCTTTTACTATATCAATTCGATCTGCAATACTTACTTTACTGCATCATTCGATGCTCGATCTATAACTAGTTGGCTCTCTCTAATAAGGCTCACACACTATTCCGCGTCGATCGGAGTAGTCACACCCATATTTACTCGTCAAATTCCAAACACAATCCCTCTATAACACGCGGAATAGTTAGCCCTGTCTTAAAATTGATGCTTTCGCTTTTTTTGGTTAAAAGAAAGACAGTGACAACATCAGCTTTAAGCCAGGTGTATCTTTAGTCGTTTTGTAATAAGTGGTAATGGGTTTTTAATTGTCATATGCTCCCAGGAGTCTAACGCGGCTTGAAAATTAAGTCGATAGTAGCGAAATTTCAGTAGTTCTAACAAGTTTTAATCCAATTGTACCTAATATTGTTTTTCTTGTTGTCAAATATGTAAGAGTTCACGAATCAATAAAGACTTTCAAAAAAGATACAGTTAAATCTAAAGATGATCCTTCTTATTCCTGATTATATTTCTGTATTGATTTCTTGCGCTGAGAAGTTCTATCTCTATTTCTCTCTGTCTCGGTCGGAAGAAAGCTCACGGGGTATCGCCTTAAGATTTTGTATTAATAAAAGGACTAATTCCTATTAAAATCCTTTCGCTGCAGGTGATCACTAGTTCTAAGTTATCGCAATTCAGAATCTGTCGGCGCCAAGTATAAAGTGGTTACGATTACAATGCATCGCTCAGCACCTAAATACAATGAGATTTCTTCCATTATGCGGATAGACCGATCTTATCTGGTTGACGGATACGCGATGAGAGACCAGCGGGGAAGTACCGAGTGTTTTAAGAGTGCTTATATTTTTTGTGTCCAAATCACGGCAACAGACTCCACAGGGAATGATGAGAAGCGATAAAAAGAGTTTCAAGACAGCTAATGCAGTCGCCTTTACGCCTCTTTTGAATGAACCCATGAAATAAACAGTAGTAAACAAATGTGCTGGTATAGAATTCCAAGCTTTGGAAAGACCTACTAAAATTTGTACGTGATGTTGAGTAAATTGATAACTGCGAAGGCGAAGAACGCGTGGTCCAGAGTAGGAAGGATAAGATCAAAACGCTTCACAGAGCCCTCAGTCACGATACGATAGAAAACGCCGAGCGTCCCAATATCTCGATGCCGTTGAGGGGTCAAGGCTGATCGTGACCTCTACATCGTTAGTTAATCAAAGGTTGGAGAATCGGTAAAAAAGTGTGGCAAGAAATATCAGTTAAGTAGTAAATCCAGTAGGTACATTTCTGTTTATATTTTATCTAGTTTGGCCATTATAGTACCACCCGCTACTGCTTATGAATCGCGGCCAGGCTTACCAAGACTCGTCGCGCATTCAGCTAATTATTGCGGCGAGAGTGAAAGTTTATAATACGCGCTCGAATTAGTTTTGTTACCGCGGATGCGCGTGCGCCGCCGTGTGCCATTGCTTCGCTATTCTTCCTCTTTAATAATGTATCTTGCTTATAGTGTTATCTTGTTAACCAAACACCAGCGCATATACGTCCCACCTTGGCACAGGACTTCCTACATGGGAGAAACACATGAGGAATTTGGGCCACAACACCAACACGCTGGTCGAAGGCGGATAGGGTTAAGGCGGTTGCAGTAACAACCGGGACCACAGGCTTAACGTGCTTTTCCAAACATGGAGGAGCTCGAAATTACTTGACCTATACGGAACAACAATAGCGAAAGTTGCTTTGTATTTTTAATCGAAACCGAAGCCCTCAAACCACTGCGTCAGGGTTGATTGTACTCAGTTCAGTGTCTCGAAAAAAATGACAATAGTACCGAAACTGCCGGACCAACGTGGAAAAACGTACGCATATAGTGATTAAGTGATCAAATAAAGTTCCTATCTATGATTGTGGTCGTGTAGAAGCAAATATTTTTTCCCTCCACGTTCAAGGTTCCGCGCTATGGCACCCATAACCCCCCTTCTATCGATCTTCTAGTCCGCGCCTGTGTTTAATGATGGCTGACAAAGTAGTTGTTTCAGCCAAGTTTGTGCGGCCACTAGTAGAGCGGATGCTGATTGGCCGTATGAATAAAAAAAATGAAAATGTTACAAAACTTATTTTGTTTAAGCTATGCCTCAGACATAATTGTTATTGTGTTATTGTTGTCGTATAAGTCCACTATTGTTAATTAGATGTATTTATTACTTTGTTAATTTATGTTACAGTGGTCCTCGTGTGGTTCTACTATGTAGGAAGACCTGCTGTGCCCTGTAGAGGGACATATATAGCCTGATAATGGTGATTATGATAGCCAAATGGCAGGCAACCATTGAAAAAACACGCATAGGTAATCACATGTTTTAGAATTACGTTGTAAAGCCATCGACACGATTTGTTAGTGTCTGATACACACTTATCTTTATATCTCAAAAACTACATAACTGATTTTTATTAAATTTACACAGTTAAGTTGGAGTATAACGCGTCCAAAAAAAAAGTCTTTTGCATTCCGTCGTATAAGCAGTTTTGAGATATACACTCATGAAAGGAGGGTGCCAATCTTACTATGAAGCCTTGCCCCACCTAAAAACTGACACGTCCTAAAGTGACTCAGGGCGCAATTAGATATTATTAAGACAAAGTATTTTTAGATACCAATACATTGTTGATTAAAGATAAGGTTTCTGAGATATACGTAAAACAAAACCGGATTGTAATAACAATTAACACTAGCAATGTTTGTCATCTGTCAAAGTGCGTTTTGTTATTTTCTTCCTAGATAATAAACATGTTCAATCTAACTAACTGTATTTAATTATGACTCATTATAATTGTAATAAAGTAATTATAATATAAAAAAGATCCATAGAAAAATAATTAAAATACCTTTTATGCTTGTCAAAACATAAAATAATTTTTGTTTCCTATGGAAAAAAACGCACAAAAACAAAATATTACAATTTCCGGAATGTAAGATTTTTGAAGATTTTATTTAAGGTGTAGACAAAACCTTAGCTTTATTTTAACTCAAACAATTTCCAAAAATAATATTTCTATTTATGAGGTATTATCGGAAATATTATTTTGTTGGACATTAAACTTGGGGTGGGGCAAGAATTGTCATCCTCCTTTGACACCCATGTTCAGAAGCTGGTATAGACTAACAATAATACAAAAACTGTGCAATTCTGACATATTACATACATGTCCAATTGATAACCTCGTTTTTGAAGTTGGTTAAATACGGGTCGAATTGATAACTTTTTTGAAGTTGCCTAATAAATACAAACAAATATTAAATATATTTTCCGACTATTTTCGCCGAGAAGTCAAATAGATTCAATAAAAAAGAAATACCGACTTCATTCCCTTGTCAGAGTTCCATAGATTAATCAAAAACCAACTATAAGGTACAACGTGAACCATTTTCCTTTTTAATTGTATTTCGAAGTATAAAAGCAATTAGTCCCGTATGAACCCCAAGTTTCAATAGCCTTTCCCGGTGCTCTCTTCTCAGAATTTCAGACACGTGTAAGCATGCGAAGCAGCTATCCTGAATATACTTACCTCATGAAAATATTAAATCAATACAGGTATTGAGCCGTTCATAAGATCAGCTTGGAAAAAAGACTAACAGCTTGGAAGCCTCTGTTTCTGAATGACTGATTTGCCAGCATCGCTTAGTCTTTTAAGGCCGCATTCCGTTTTGATCGAACACTGCTCAAGGTGATTACAGTGCTAACGCGTACTGTACCCTAGCACAAACATTTTCAAATTTCGAAAAGCCATCGTATCCAGTAGTGACGTTAGCTTTTGTCTGGCTTTTGTTTGAAATTTCAAGCGTATGTAAACTGTACGATAATGATTCGAAGTTCAAAAATTTTCGTGCTGGGGGCACTGATTCGATGTTGGCGTTAACAATGCTATTGGTATGATAACGTTTTGGAATGTTTTGTGAGTGCGCTCGAGGACGTAACTGACATCCAACAGCAAAACATAACCTAAAAATTGTTTGTGATAAGTGATAAACGATATCGCTGTTCTATGATCTTTATTTTCACTATATTACCTACCTACTTATTATTGCAGAATGTATGAATGAAACTAATTGCTTACTATTGAAAATATTGAAAAGAAAATTACAGAAAACAAATCGAAATTTTGACATTGACTTGTGCTTACAGTGCTGACGCTTTTTCCTGAGCTCTGTGCGAACTATTAGGACCTAGTTGACACTTGAAAGCAGCGGATTACTAAGCTAATGACGTCGCCGCATAAGTCATCACATTAACCTTGTGAAATTAAAAAAAAAACCATTTAAAGCAAGGCAAATTTTTTGTGAAAGTAAGTCAAGGAATTGAGTTCAAACCAATAGACCCTTTTTTAGCCCCAAATCGATGTAAACACAGAATAGCCTTAGTACTGTTGGTATGGCAATCGCAGTGTTTAGTCGATGTGTAAAAAATGGTTCATGCATGTTTCATGAGCGTGTCACCCCGTGACAGAACACGCCCTTATACTACTCACTATTTGTTTACGTTAGAATCTGAACAGGTAAAATACTGACTTTGTGAATTTTAATACCACTTACGAGGCGTATCCTCTTTTCTCCCCTTACTGGGGACAATGGCACTTGATTTGTGTCATCTGGCCTAGTAAATATATTACCGGGCCAGTTAAAACTTTTTTTTCCTATGTGGCCCAATATATATAGATAGGATTATTCACGTGTGGACGGCAGGATTAATTCTTTCAAAGCTTGGGGTTCCCTCCGTGTTATAACATGTGTACGTTCAAAAGAGGCGTGAAAAGGTATGGGCCGGCCAGGTGTAGGCGGCTAGAACTGTGACTGTCTTTGAATGTAGACTTTGGCCGCTTCACACCAGGTGGTGTTGTTTTTTTTTTAAAAAATTATTAAATAATACAAATTTTACATTATATCAAAAACATGGCTCTTGGCGGAAGCCAGTGCAATTTGCCGCGCTTTGTGTGAAAAAGCTCCGGCGGATGGCGTGTCAGTTCAAATATGGCGACTGAATGCAAACACTGTCCTAATACCTACCTTTAGAATCAGAATCAGAATTTAATTATATGAATGTCTAATACTATCATACTCATTTCATTTTCCACACATTAAAGAAGCGTCTCATTACCATAAATCATATAAAGTACGCTACTTTAGTTAGAAGCTATAGCCACAATTATTTTTTCCAGTTGTCGAAATGGTTCTATCAAAACACGCGGAAACGGACCACAACCTGTCAAGCATAAATTCCAGACACAATTGGTTTTTAATTGTCATATTACAACCGGGATTTTTAGGTGACTTGACAAATTAAAGTCATAGAAATGAGTCATTTAAAAAAAATTAAGACATGAGGGATTGGCGCTTTGTCTAGTTTATTTAGAAGAATACGGAAGATGCGATTGATTTTTTTCACCCTTTTTTGTAACGTTTCATATAAATAAATAATAATATAAAACTGCAGCAGACTGAAAATAAATTAGTGCCCGTTATTTAGTTTACTTCTACATACTTAAACGTCTAAGTGAATTGTAACTCAATTTTTGCGCACTTAGCAACAGCCTCGCGTAACGTGCCGAGCGAAAGTACTTTGGCCCGGGCAAGTTGAGAAACGGCGTAAGTTACAGAAGAAGAATATATCAAGCAAGCCTTGCAGTCTGTTACTCATAAAATTAATAATGTACACTATAAAAAAATCATGTTCATGTAGATAGATGAGAGGAAATTGACGGAGTCATTCCAGGTCCTCGGTGGCTCAGATGGTTAAAGCAGTCACCCTTTGCAGATTGTAAAAGGGTTAGGTTCGGTGCTCGCCCCAGGACAGTATTTTTCTAGTTTCGACTTTTCAATCTAGTAAACATTTCATTATCACCGACCTACATACGTCCCACTGTTGGGCACATGCCTTCCTTCATGCGAGAAACACTTGTGTTTGGGCCATAACACCACCACGCTGGCCCAATGCGGGGTGGTGGGTTTAAGCGGTTGCAATAACAACCGGGACCAACGGCTTAACATGCCTTTCGAAGCACGGGGGAGCTAGAGATTGCAAATTTTTTGGTTGTCCCATTCCGGGAGCGATCGACCTAGTCCTCAACACATAATACATGTTAAAAATAAAATGAAGAATAACAATAAAATATTTTTGTTCATTTTATGACATAATTGGTAAGTCCAAATAGTCATATCCGTTAAGATTAAGAACATTCTGAGTATAATTTCGTTTTCGTGTAAAAGGATTTGAGATCCCTTATAATCAAAAGTCTGCGGGATGCTCAATTCTTCAGAAACTTACAGCAGATATACTTAGCTAGTGCGGATAGATAATTAATGAGGCCTGGGGTTACTTAAAATTTTCAATTTTATATTATTTAAAAGCTATAAGAGTTCAATTTTCATTGTAGGCGTTGAACTTGACTGGAAGCTACGCTGGCTCCTTTGAAACAGCCCCCCGCGCCCTGCCACTCTACTACGAAGTTCATTCTTCAATGATACACGTGGCGCGGCCGCCCGCCCCCACTCGCGCCCCTCCCCGCCCCTCCCTGCCCCGCGTGGGAGTAACGACCAACCCCCGGGCTACTACGCAGTTGCGTGCTTACTATTATTATTAATAATAATAATCAATTGGTGAATATCTATTATTATACAATAAATCAATTGCTTATTCGTGGTTCTTTTTTTTTTGTTTTTATACATAGCGCGTCAAATGACACAAAACCACTTAGTGAAGCGGTAAGAAGAGTCACATGCGAAGACAGCTAGTGCCGCATGCCGGTCCAAAAGGTGCTTTTTCACGCCTCTTTTGGAGGAACCCATGTTATGGAAAGGAGGGAACACATATGTGTCGGCAAAGAATTCCAGATTCTGTAAGTAGGACAAAGAAAGGAGTCACTTAATGTTACTACATTTGATTCCTCCTCAAAGAAGGCTGTGCTGTTTCGAACGTTTGGGTGTTTGTAACTTGAAAGGGATCAGATTGTGGTGAGTAATGTTGCAAGAACTGCAACTGGTGACCGGTGGCGTAGTGGTGTGAGCGCTCTGGTTACGATCTAGTCGGTTACGATTTAGTCGATCAAATTTATAAGCACGTAAAGCTAAAAGCCTAGGCTGTCGCCTTTAGCTAAATATTTATTGTTTTTGACTTTAAGTATTTGTCTACTGTTTTTCTTCTAGTTTACACTAATTATATTGCGCTTACTCTTTTCATGAACTATTTATTTAGTCATTAAATTTCAAATAAATTAACTTTAAGCTTGATATCTGAATAATCAAAACACATGGTAATACAATTACCGAAAGAGCGCCGTAGCTTATCGGAAACTACCAAATTAATTACGCAACAAGAAAGTTATAACAACGTTCTTCTGAATTATAATATCTGTTATCGCCCTTCGTTTATTTTATCTAATTATAATAATAGCAGTACTATTTCGACTACGCTCGGATACTCAGAACGCATTTACACAATTTTTCCGCTGTTCCTTGAAATCCATTCTCCACACCTCCGTAATAAAATTATATTGAAGCCCGCTAAAACAGACACAATTGAATTTTAATTGTTATGGCAACTTAAGTTGCAGTCCGGGCATTGAAGGATTAACAACATTCATTCATTTAAATTTTGCTATAACTTTTACATTTGAATAAACATGTAGGGGAGGTAGGGGAGGGACGGGCAGTCGGGAGACATGGGCACCCCCCTTTTATTCTGATCCGGTCACAGATATATATTTTTTTCTAATTTAATAATTTACTTTACCGACTGACACCACTGTTCATCCATAGAATATCTGTGATTTCTGTCAGTTGTTAAACACAGACACGTTTGAAGGTTATGGGCTCGTAAAAGTGAATATTTTGTTGTGGTTTCGGATCGTAATATAGAGACAGCTAACGAAAGGTATGTCTATTCTTTACTATATATCTATTGTATATTAACTAACTTATAAATTAATCTGAAAGTCACGCTTAAATACCTACATAAAAAAAATACCAGTAACTTATGTTGAAAATGTATACAGAGGGAGCAATGGGCATTCTGATGTGAGGGAGGTTTGGGCATGCCTAATGCCTCCTATACTAAACATATGTATCGTATATGTTGAAAATAGGAGGATTTTTTAAAATTCTTATTACTTGCTTTAATAAAACTATTTGAATTATTTTTAATTACAGAAAGATGTCGTTCAAGTTCAAAAAGAAAGGTTTGCGACGGGAAATTCCTTAAGATTTGATATTACGAGCCATAGAAGAGGTATCAAAATGATCAAAAATAAAAACAACATATACGATACTGTTTTATTTGTTGTGAACTTTGATTTTTGGATACTATTATGGATATAAAGTGTTTTATAGGCCATGCCCAAGCCTCCCACAGGGTGTGTCCAAACCTCCCTACCATAGGGAGCATCGGGCACTTTTGACCAATATCTGAAATTATCTCTTAATGTTGAGACTGATTATAATTTTAAGAAAGTTATGTCTAAGATATCTAGCCAAATGTGTGTTGCAATAAGAATTGACAATAAATGGTAATTATCTATAAAATCTGATTTTTTATGCATTAAATTGTGAAAAAGTGCCCGTCCCTCCCCTACCTCCCCTACTAGACAGGAAATCTGTGGCTAAGCATCTTGGTGTGATATTTGACAGTAAATTGACATTTACAGTTAAATTGACATTTACAGTTAAATTGACATTTACAGTTAAATTGACATTTACAGTTAAATTGACATTTACAGTTAAATTGACATTTACAGTTAAATTGGCATTTACAGTTAAATTGACATTTACAGTTAAATTGACATTTACAGTTAAATTGACATTTACAGTTAAATTGACTTTTACAATTAAATTGACATTTACAGTTAAAGCACTTCAACTGCTGGGCTTTGTAACAAGGTGCACCAAGGGTTTTAAAAAACCTCAAAGTTTCTTAACGGTCTATTAGAGCCATATTCGGAGCATTTTATAGTACGCCTGTGTCATTTGGTCTCCCTGCTATAGTGTCCATGCAGACAATATTGAAAGTGTACAGAAGAGAGCCCTCAGGTTGCTCAGCTATAGATGTGGTCTTGGGCGTAGTCTTGTTAGTTATAGTGAGAGACTTGAAAAATTTAAAGTGACCTCATTGTTGACTCGCCGTAAGGAACAGGACCTTTTACATCTGCATAATGTTTTGCATGGTAAAACTGATTCTCCCTACCTTAATAGGTCCTTACCTTATATCAGTTTTAAATAAAAAGTTAAAGTCAAATAGATATCAATACGAAGCGCAGTCCACGAAAATTTAATAAGACTTTTTATTTGAAAACTTATAAAAATAACACATCATTTTATGATTCCCTAACAAGAATGTGTAATAACAACCGTATGGATATTTTCAATCAAAGTTATGGAACATTTAAGAAGGTTAAGCAACAATTTAGTGGATATATCTGCGACTCCCATTCCGCTTAGAATTGGCTTTCGTTTTTGTTGATGGTGATTATAATACTTTTTTTTAATATGTTATAAATTAATAAAATAATAAGCTGTAGGGTTTATACTGCAAAACCTTTAAAATTATGTGTCAACATAAGTAGGATTTGAATCTAGAACAGAACCTTATCCATGTATAATTATCATGTACTTAACTTGTTTGATTGTTATCTGTTTAGTTGTTTGAAATAAATAAATAAATAAAATAGGTAATAAAATAGTAATAAAGCATAAAGCATCATGAAGAGCTTTTGTTATGGATACTAGATAACAGATAAATATTGATAATAATATGTTTATAAATATACTAAATAAACATATAAACATCCATGACTCGTGAACAAATGCTCGTATTCATCATACAAACATTTGCCCCTACCGGGATTCGAACCCGGGCACCTGACCGGGCAGCCCGTATAGTAAGAGGAACAGGCCACTCGGCCAGCCGGTCGTCTGATCGATCCATTTGGGATCCCCCGCAGAGAAAATTAACAAAGCAACATAAACTTTTGATATTTTCCGGGATTTCGACCAAACTGCAACTTACACGCCCGGGCTCGACCAGACCGGCACGTGTACGGTTGCCTAGCGACGGAAACCCCCTCCCCCACACAACGCAACCTCCCAGAAATAGAAATAAATAGATTATTTTGCCCACTTAGGGAGCAAACTTCAAGATAAGTTTGTTTCGTTGAAGAAACTACTTCAATAGGTGCCTACTTATTAGTAGTTAAGAACTTAAAATAATAATATTAGTAGGAATCAAATGATAAGTCACTTTACAATAAGGATGTTGCCTTAGTTTGAATATGGCGCTATTTTTGACGGATCCGAAAAATATACGCTACTGTTACCCTTAAAAACAATTTAAACTTTAAAGTTATGGAATATTATTGAAAATGTACAGCTTAAAATATTAAAAATACTCATTTTTTTCCAAAATTTATTTTAAATTATAATGATATTCGATTGCTTACATCAATTAAAACAACTATTATTATGACAATTATGAGTAAAACCATACATATTACATAGTTAGTATTAATTTTATTAATACGCCCATACATTTTTTAGTAATATAAGTATAGCAACATGTGCCGTCATCTGTTCCGCAGATTTTATATGGAGCATTCTTCAAATATACCACTGTATCGGTAAAACTATTTAATGAATTTAAACATACTATTTCTTTTGCAATATTTCTTAATGTGTTATAAACTTCTTTTTTATGAAATAATTAAAAGTTATCAACTACCCTATGGCACCGATTATTTAACCCGAAACTTATACTATAGATACTAATAAAAATATTGCGTAGTAGAAATACACTAAATATAAATACTCATCTCATCATACAAATATGTTCCACCGGGAATCGAATCCAAGACTTCTGGTTTAGTAGATGGGGGTACTGGGGTACTGGCTTTACCTCCATTTTGATACATATATTAGGTATTTAGTTATCCAGCTGCTTTATCGGATATAAATAAATCTATTACATATCTAGAATAATTCAAATATATATAATTATATATGTAATATATACGTACCCACTCGTGAGTACTATAAAAATACTTGAGTAATTTATCTTTTTTCTAGCTTTATAATTAACTCTAATGTTAAATTAATTATTTTAATGACCGCATGCAATTATTGCCCTTGGTGTATGAGACGTCACCGTAGCGAGCCCGCCCAAGGCCTGCGCTCGTAGCACGTCCTCCGTAGCAGGCTACGATCGTTTCGACGTAGCACAGGATGCTACGAAAACAGGTTGAATTATGCCATGAATGGCCTAACCCGAATCTATGTGAATATTGAACAGTGATTCTTCAAGAAGTCTTGACATTGATTTTGATGAGAACTACAATTGCATTACCCGGGAATCGAAGCCCTTGATTTTAGACGAAAAACTCACCGTTATCAATGCACCCTCCCATTGCGTCTCTAATAAGAATCAAATTTTGGCAAATAGTAACATACGGAAAACTACTGAAAAGTGTTGATTTTTTATTAGATTACTCAAGTTTTTAAGTACAGTCGACAACACATCAAGCGTAACAGTTTGAACTTCAGACCGTCCTTACAGTGTCAGTAATAGACGCGGCTTTCGTAGTGCAACTGTTGCATTCTATGTGATGTTGTCTGTACCTAGTCATAGTTACCTGTACGTGGACTAATCAAATTCTTCGAAATTATGTAATTTTTTCTACCTTATGTTTTTGAATACATTTGAATCTGTGGTAAGTAAAAATAAGTATTAAAATATTTTTTTTATTACAAAAGTAAGCCCTTTCGATAAGTATGGTTTTTGGATATAAATTCACAGAATTTCATCCTATTCAGCAATACTATTGGCTGATGAAATAATATGGATTCTGTTTAGTTTACCAAAATCAACGGGTTCTATTTTCGGCAAAGAAAATATTTTTTAAATCGCTTTAATTTTTAAAAATCGATTTGTGACATACCTGATAAGCTTAATTTCTTTCAAAATATGAAATGAAAATTAAAAAGGCTGTTCGATTCCACACTTTACTATCTAATATGGAAGGAAGATTATTTAAATACCTCTATGACGTCATCGCGTTAATCATCACGGCTTTAAATGTTTAGTGTTACTTCATAATACTCTGAGAATAGGAGAAAATACTCTTCTCTTTATACTAATTGAGGCATTAAAAGATAACCATCGCATAATGTATTACGCGATAGCAATAGTATTTCATAATTTCTCCGACCTTCGACCGCGAGATAGAAAGCTGTTACCGTAATCGAGTCTCCGAATAAATTACCATTTCAATTAAATATTTATTTATAAAACACTTTCATATTTTTACTACTATGTCTCCAAATGTTTTATTCAGAAACACCATCCACATGAAAGCTCATAACTTCTAGGAGACAGACACGTCATCAATCATCATTGTCCCAAAACAAGGCCTCCTTAATTTATCAATTTTGACTTTAATCACCTCGGAGCGATTAAAGTCAAAATATTATTTCTCCAGCCGAAAGCTCTTAACCCGTCAACCATCAAATTCCAGACAAAATTGATTTTTAAAAAGTCATAGCTCTGGAGGGATAGCGCCGCTTGACAGATTAAACGAATGGAAAATACATACCCTAAAAACTGTCGTTTTCATTCAAACGACTGTTTTAAATAAGTAAACAGACAATGTACAGTCGACAGCACGTCAAGCGTAACAGTTTGACCTTGAGTCCGCCCTTATTCCGTTCGTCATAGAGGCGGCTTTCGTAGTACAACTGTTACACTTGATGTGCTGTCGTGTGTACGTATCTAAATAGCATATTATTATCTCAATCATTGATTAGAAAGAAAAATAAAGAAAGAAAACAGTTTATATAGCACTAATGATAATTATAATCACTTAATCTTCATAAACAGTTACAGATTAGTACTCAAACGGTCTCCGCTCAACAAAATGTCGCAGCAGCCTCCCAATTCTGCTACTGTATTTTGATCTGTAACGAATCAGAAACGCTTTAGTTACAATGTTTTTGTATTATGCTATCTCAACGCAATCAAAACGTAGTCGAAACGCATCAGTTTGGTAGAATAGTAACAAGCACATAACGCGAACCGTTCGGTTCAATCGTTGTTTTGTATTGTGCAAAATATTTGGCATTTGTGGCAGCCGAAACGCGTCGATACTTTTTTGGTTGAACTGTCAAAAATTATCAACTGATAGCTCACTAAGCTAAATTATATTTGATTCTTGCAACATTTCTAATGATTATTCAGCCGAAGTTGAACCAAGCGAGAGCGTTTTGATAGCGTCCCGGCTTTATATGCAATGTTAGTGGAATACCTTCTTGTATTATAACCGCATAGCAACGATACCGAACCGCAGCCGATCCGTTTATGAAAATAAATAGCAGATTTGACCCACACGTAACTACGACGCTAGTATTCGGCAAATGGCTTTTAATAATTAGACGCACACCACTAAGCTCACTTAAAACACAAACAAAATAATAGTCAAGACATTTAATGAAGATTGGTACTTTTAAATGAAAAAATATTTAGTTACATAATTATATTAGATTTCCATTTTATAAAAGTAAGTATACAAAGTACTTGTGTTAGGAGGCCCCGACAATATTGTTAGTGATATACAATGCTTACTGTAGTTGTAAGTCAACTTATAATAATACTCAAAAGTACCAAAATCGGTATTGCGTGATTTAGACGCTATCATTTTTAGCATTGTCTTAAATTTTCGCGAGCTCTACACATTTGACATAAAACCAATTTACCGTATTTAAATTATTATTATAAACCCGACGTTAAATTATTATTATAAACCCGACGTTTCGATTACTTTACAGCGATCGTGGTCACGGGAAGACTGCAGACGACAAATGTCTTTGATAAGTTATAAGTTAACTACCGTCACTTTGTGTTAAATTTTGAGCGGTCCGAATTACGCATACAAAACCGAAACGTAAAGTTATCGTTTTTGCTCGGATTATTGAATATTTACATTTCTTGTTGATGGAAGGTTTCATAGTAATTGTAGAATGCACAAAATGAAACCATGCAAATATAACCATAACCAAATTTAATTTCAGACATAATTTACAAGAGAAAAGTCTGAATCTGATATAAATAAAGCTCATTAAATGTAGAGGCGAGGTATAATGACGCGTCACTACGTCAGCTGCCGGTGGCCACGGCGAGTGCAACCTTCGTGCACCGAGACTGAAGATCAAGGCTCTATAGCATTTATTTCCTTGCTTATGCGCAGTGCAATGTAAATAGAATTATATGAAATAGATCAGTCTAGACCATTCTCGGCTGGTCTGTTTCACTTTTCCGTAGGTCAGACTAAAATAAAAAGTGTAAATTTATTTATTCGCTGTGTATATTTTATGGGTATGTTCATTTAAAAACAAATTCGTGTTCGTGGTTGATTATTTTCAATACAAAGTGGTTTACTTATAGAGGTTCGAATAAAGTGTAATAAGAAATACTTAACCAATCACTTACCTACTTATATTTTTTATACACCTAGGTAACAAACAAGCTAACAGTCCAACTGGTGGTAAGCGGTTACCGCTGCCTTTAGACACCTGCAAAAACATGGAAAAATCAGTTGATATTGCAGGTGTGTTGTCGTCCTGAGGTCTAAGATGAAATGCAGTCCATGCCCAGTAATTACACTGGTTTACTATTATTTAATCCTATCTTAAATAAAACACAGTTAAAACATTTTTCTCCCTAGCTAATTGAAATCGTTAGTGGAACATCATATCTTAAAACGCACAATAGTATATTTCAAATAAATATCAATGTTTGTATGTTTGTCACCTATGAGCTCTAAAACTGTTGATCAGATTGTGATAAAACTTTTGTAGAGTATTTTGAAGACGCTCACAAAAGATCTTGGATTAAATAATCTTTTTTTTATTATTAAACCTAATAGCTCTTTACGGGTTTTTCAAAGCATGCCGGCTACAGTTGATTTCAAATAAAACCGAAACTAAGATAAAGTGCCTTTAAAAAAACAAAAATGAACGTTTACCTCACTTTAATTACAGATACTTATGACGTAATATACTACAATACCAAATCATTAAATATTCGACTATAATATTAGACATCAGACACTTCCATTCCCTTTCCATCACGTAGGGCCAGTACTGCGACGGAATTTCTCAATTAGCTCGAACACCCCGCTATCTAAAGGTCACGCTATCGATAGCTTCTGACAGATGCATCGTATGACGTTTGACATTAGTATTTCATAGATAACGTGACCACTGAATGGGTAATGGCGGACCTTACTTGGGCGCCGCGAGCTGCATACATACTTAATGTCTATACTATATTTATAAATCGTAACACATCGCAACAACAAGATAATTTGAAACAGTCTTAGCGTAAAGCACTTTCATTTTACTTATTAAAAAAAAGTTGGCAATATTTGCAATTTTAATATTTAGGGCAAGGTTCACCAAAGAGTAAACATATTTATTAATACTGAATTCGTTCTTGTATGAATCTGACAGGAAATTGTGTTGTTACATATGTGTTTGAGGTTTAGTTACAAGTCTTTTATGGTTTTATGTTTGTTTTTAATATATCACATTTTCTAAAATTGAATTGTTCGTAATTCAAATTGTATACTGTTATCAGAACAAACAGCTCAAGCGAAGTTGGCGCGCTTATTTTTAAACGAGGAACGAGTGACCTCAGGTTATGAATGTAGTGCCAATGTCACAATAACTGGGTCTATGTCAGCCGCGCGGCCTCAGCTAGTGCGGGGATAGCTCGCTCGCTTTACGTCCTTATTTGGCGTTTTGGGGTCACTGGGCTTTTTGGTGTAGCCGTGGTATTATTAACGACTGTCACTTTAATTTACGATCTCTTTTATTTAAGAAAAGAAAAAGTTGTAGTAACTCGAACCTTTTTGGTAAGGTTTACGATTTAGGTTACCTACATCATTTTTATCGTTGAAACTCGCACGCATAGTGTTTCAAGGATGCTAATAAAATATTAAGGCAAAATCGAAAGACGTATGCTGCTAATTATGAAGCTTGTTTGACAATGATTAAAATGGGGCATGCAGTATGTCGTGCCAACAGAACGGATCGCATTTTGAGACATTATCGTGGCGTGATTCATAATCAGGCGAAGATAGTACGCGGCTACAACTGCGATGAGTGTTACATACTAAATTTTATTGGCGTTTTGTTCATAATGGCCTGTGTCGTAGAAGCTTCGGAAGCGTTATTATGTTGCGGTTGGAGTAATAAAATAAATTTGCTTTAAAGTACAGCGGTTATAATCATTAATCACGGATTCAATTAAATTAGTTGCTATTTTTAATTCTATTTAATATTCTGTGTCTCGTACTAGTTTGTTTTCATAATAGGTTAAGCAGAACAGTAATAGCGAAATCGAACCTCTACTTAGATGTTGAATTGTAATTATTTTATTGCGTACTTCATATTGTTGTGTTTTTTAAGTCCAAGTATATACATGAGGTCAATTTATTGGTTCAATTAATAAAATGCTTGATGCATTGTAAATTACTATTTGTAGGCACGCAGCACTACGGCCGGCCATGGATGTAACCTTGCTAGCTCTATCTCGCTCCCGCACCAGGAGCCGGCTCTCTCCGTCTCTCTCAGCCTTAGCAGTGCTACTACCGGATTCCGTACGCGTGCGTCGGAGCACGGACATGGATTTTTTTTATATTTTTGTAAAATTTAATTAATTATATGTAAGTAAATACTGTGTAATTATAAAAAAAATATAATTTAAATCTCTATTGCCTACAAAATTATTATAAAACTACATAAAAAAATCTTGCTCACTAACAAAATGAAATTGAATATACATAATCATTATGAGTCAATGTTAAATGTGTTATAAAAAACCTCTTCAGAGTCAAGTCCTTGTTATTAAAAGATTTTCTGTACATTTACGGATACTACGTATATTTAACGTAATACATACCATTGATGTTTGAATTCAGAAATAAATCTAAAGTATTCTTAAAAGTTAACATATTGAATGACGTGAAAAAACCACTGTAAGAAATTATAAACTTACTTAATTAAACCCGGATTTATAATTATGGTACTTAGAAAATCTGAGTGTAATATTTTTGAACCTTTTTTCTTCCTTATTTTTTGCTTTTATTACACAATTATGTAAGTAGGTGCTGAAGGAAAATGGATGCATTAATGATACAAATAATTAACACTAAGCCTTACCGGCACGATTGTCCTTTAATTCTATTTATATCTGCAACACGTGAGCGATGCTCACGTGACGCTAGGGGTGAGGTGTCGCCTAACACTATTGGCAAAAATCTAGACAAACGCAGGTGGTTGCCAAGCAATTCTATTTAAAAAAGTAAGCCTCAAAAACAACACGTCTACCGTTTTAGGTTTTAAAGCTTCATAGTGCTTTTTAGTTATGAAATTGAATATTAAGCGAATTAAAAAATGATTTTTAATTCGACGTTCCGGGCAGGTCGTAGTAGACAATGAAGAGGAGACTGTGTTTTGTTATTATCATCGTTAGTAATTTTTTACAGTTAAATATCATTAGATTTTTTTAACGGCCATCTGGTGGAGTGGTCAGTGACCCTGTCTTCTAAGATAGAGGTCCCAGTTCGAATCCCTGTAGAGGCAGATTTTTGTATGATAAGCTTACTTAAATTTATTCACGCACGAGTCACGGATGTTTTTATGTTTATTTAGTACATATATACATTTATTACCTATGTATATTTCTCCGCTAACTTATATCCATTAGCACAAGCGCTTAATTTTGGCTTTTGGTTTTGGGTGTACATTGTAAGATTTTTTTCTTTTTTATTCTTTACGGGGTCTTGACCTTCATCTCACCTGATGGTAAGCGATAATAAGGCCGAAGATGGAAGCGAGCTACACCCGGATTCCTCAACCACAGAGGAACTAGCTATCTTACCTCCACCTGCCGGAACACAACAATGCTGTTAACATTAATGTTATGGCGGCAGACTTAGGTAAGACGGTGGTAGCTAGCCAGATGGTCTTAGAAGAAGCCCTGCCACCAACCAAAAGATAGAAATTTCCGCTCCCACGTGGAAGACGTTGATAATTATATGTATTATTAATTCGTTAAATAAATAAACATTATTCTTAGACTTTATATTCTCACGCCGTTCCCAAACTTTTACTTTAAAAGCGGTTTTCCTTTCATGTCAAATAATTTTACTAGTAATATTTTGTTTACAACAAATAATTAGTAGTACACTATCACGAATATTCTTAATTATGTCCCGGCCCGGTTCTCAAGAAAAATTGTTTCATAATTAATCAGGTCGTTGTGAAATTTTATTTGTGATTGTTTGAGAATCGTCAAAATGCAACTCAGCATACACAGTGTTGCAATCGGCTTCGTGCGGCTGCCCTAAATTTTGATCCACATCATGCCTTCGTTAGCGGAATGCAGTGGACTTGAAACTCGAGTACAAGTTAAAAAGAAAGAGTCTCTAATAGAGGATTATACTCTAAGATGATGTCAACCTGTGTAAATTAGTAACAGGTAACAGTCAGTTAACAGTCCTTTATCTGGGGACTACATATTTGAGCCATTTGGGGTCGAGACTTTGGGACCTTGGGGGCCAGGAGCTCATCGACTTTTTCGGGACATTGCAGGTCGTCTTTGTGAAACTTTAGGTGACAATAAGGCTGGTATATATTTCGCACAAAGATTAAGCATCGCAATTCAGCGAGGTAATGCGACCAGCCTTGTTAGTACACTTCCTGTTTCGCAAGATTTAGGGGTAGTTTATTATTTGTAAGTTCTTTTTTTTTTCTAATGTCACGTTGTAATATATTTAATCTAAGTTTAATTGATGTACAAGAGAAAACATTTAATTATATGTAACAGGTTAAACTTTTTGATGTAAAGGATTCATAACCGGCCACATTTCAAAAAATCAGGAAAGATCTCCTGAATCCGAGAGAAAAATACAAATAATTCGTTTTCACGCATAGTTTATTTGTACAAAAGTTGAAATTTTTCGCCGATTTCACCGTTATTCAATATGGCAATATTGCGAGCGACGTAGAAGTCAACTAAACGTCACCAAAGTGACACAGGCGCCACGATAAATATTTGACTGTGTTACACTTTTTTCTATAAAAATTCTAGGTTTGTACCACGCAACAAAGCATAAAAAATTAAATGGACAATTGAACACTGTTTTGCATATTTTTACTTATTTTTCAGTATAGTGTACATAGACCTGGCGGATCTCGGTACATTTTTGGGACATTTTTTATTACATAAATGGCCAAAAATTTAGACAAACTCCTGAATATAAATAATCTTGTTGGGCTGGATATTGAGTATTCAAAAATTTCAATATTCCAATAATTTGATTAATTTTAATCAGATTAATAATAATAATAACTATATATGCAAATAAATTAATCATGTTCATAAAAGTAACGATATTAAATTAAATTTGTTTATATTAATGGATTGCAGAAAAGTTCGTAAGATATTAAAATTTTAAGAACAGATTAAATTTGAACATATACACTACAATTATAACTGCTGACATCACTTTATCAACGGCAAAGCTTTCAAATGCCAGGAGATATCTCAGATTGTGCGCTGGAGCATATTCTACAAACTATCCATTAAAATTATACTTTAATCGAGTATTAAGAACTTTCAACGGCAATCACTCTAAAAATGTTGACCTGGTTACAGTGAGACCACTTTACATACCTATAAATTAAAATTTATGTAGATTTCTTCGAATGTAGCTTTCCACTCGTATGATGTACAGATAATATGGCTTTAATTCATACTATTATTATAAATGCGAAAGTAACAGTCTGTTACGTGTTTACTCCTAAACTGCAGAATCGATTTGGATGAAATTTTGAATAGAGATAGATTTATATTCCGAGAAAAGGCACAGGCTACCTTTGGGTGTAATATCTAGCCTTAGCCGTAATGCCTTAATGCATGTAAAGTGATTAACTGAGAAATTAATATACTTAATAAAAGTGTCAACAATATAGTTGTATGTACAAAGTAGAATTGTGTATATTTGTAAAACGCTATCCTGAGTATTGTCGCACACAGCGAAAGAAATCCGAATGTGAGAGATTCAAGAAAAAATAAATTGTATTTTCCAAAATTTAATTTGGCTTTTTTCAGTAAAAATGTCTATTGTATGGCCATTAAATTATTTAACAAGCTACCCAGTAGATACTACAGTGAGGCTTCCAACTGACAAAATTATTTCTAAAAATTGTTTGAATCGCCGGCTTTCTGAACGCTGCTTTTACTGAATTAAGGAATATTTAAATGAGTAATGTGACGAAAAATAATAACATTAATGACTACAAAATAATGTAACAAACAATAACCATTTTTTTTTCTCTCACTCGACTCGTATATGGAAATAAATAGTATTTAAAAAAATTGTAATTGAGTTGTATAAATGGCAAAAACATTTCCATGCCTACAATATTTAAGGCGGAGGCGGCTAGGAGGAGGCGAACAGTGTGTTTCAAGCTGCGCTTCACATCAGGTGATGTAGAGTCGTTTGCCGTACACTTATCAGGAAAAAGCCTCTTCTTTATTGAACATCTTAAAAATGAATTTACTTAATCACGCACAGCCAAAACTGACGCGTCTAAAAGCGAAATATATGGCACAGGAGTTTCTCACATACGCAGGTGAACATTAAGAACGGTTTTAAAATATATTCTTTATGGGAGTTAAATAGATATATCCTATACTAATAAACAATTGTGACGGAATACGTATTATTGTTTTACGATATAAGCCATTGAAAATGAATCGAAAATGTTAGATAAACTTGTATGTAAGTGAGTACGTAATTATTACACGCCACAAGGCCAATTCGCGACCGGACAGCAAGCTTCGAAGCAGCAAAAAATATAAGTATTCTAAAATTGAACTGACAGCAGCTGTATGTAACAAGGACTTTTATATTTGGTTGATTTTCTGCACACAATAATACGATTAATAATGAATTTACATTCACGAAAGCGAAATGAGGTTACAGTTTTCACGCGTTAATCTTCTCAATTTCTGATTGGTCGCCGCCAACTCGTTAATGTTACCATGTGCGCTCGCAAATTATTCTGCCAATATTGCAGCGGCCTCGCCACGCTGCAAGGTCACGGAATAAGAATTTTTACACCCTGAAACGCCATAGCACAATAGCTTTAAAGGCCATATTATACATTTTAAGTACATCATACGTGCAGATGTATGAGACCTTCAGCCTACCTGCTCGCGCGGCCCTCGAGTCAATTTATTTAAACTTAACCTACTGATCATGACATACTTCGAGTGATTACGCGGCGCGGGCGTGTGTGCGGTGCGCCTGCGCAGTTTTCGTACACGAATTTTCGGCGTATCGCCCGCTTTTTGTTTGTAGATCGATCGTTATTGTATATAGGTCATTGCTTTTTTATATCTCACAGTGTTTTATTCAATACTACTCTACACATAGCTATTTTATACTTTAAAAAATGGTCTAAGACTATGCAAGCGCTCAAAGTTGTATTAAATTTTTTATTTAAAGTAAAAATAATAACTGACTATAATTATTTTAAATAATTTATTGGCATTGGATACAAGTCCGTAAGCCTATTACTTTTAATTTATTTTAAAATTGCCAACTCAACTGTAATTAAAAATAACATGCCAAAACTATTTTTTATGCGGCAACACAAAAATAAAGTTCGAAATTCGAATTGATTCGGCGAAGGCGGAAAGAGCGGGCGCCAGATAGAGACAAGGCCAACCGCCAAGGTCCACCGAAGGAATACCATTAACACGCTTTGAACTCTGTTGGTTTGATTTAGAGTTTGTAATTGTTTGGAGTGTTGTGGAAGACAATAAGTTAGGTGTTTAATGCAGCATTTTTCAGTAATAGGTAGAGATCAAGGCTGTTCTGTCGTATCTAGCCGCGGAGGTCACCGTACACGTAATATTTTGTAACGTGCTCGGTGTTTGTACGGCGGAGTGTTTTGTGTAGATGTTGCCCTAACAATGTAGTCGTGTTATAACAATATAGTAAACGAACGTACCGATGACACATAACGATTTAAATGACTCAATTTATGTAACTGAGTTGTGTACCAAATAACTATTGAGATTTATGGATTTTCAAGATTTTATTTCAAATATGTTAAACGTAATTGGATCTCAAATTCAGCAGTCTATGCCTTAATCTGCAATCACCCTAGGGCGTAGAGCTATCACATAAATAATAAATAAATCGGAAATGATTGTAAAATCTTTCGTTGTCTTAAAAAAGCCCTATATCAAAATAATAATATATTATTTTACATTTGAATATGTATTTTTAAAACTAAAGTATTATGCTTGTGAGTAATATAACTTATAAAAATCAGCAAACATACGTATGATATAATTTATAGTTCAAATCTGTAGCTAGTGAGTAAACCAAAGAATCTCGTAGCAAATTATTGACAAACTTTTAAACGCTGCTTTAGTATGTTGTTTGTCTTTTAATACATGTTAACCCTCAGACCTTATAGTGCACGAGCAAGACGAACAAATTATATATTGTTTGTAGTTTGACAAAACATAATTAACTATACCTATTATGTTTGTTTTGCTAGCTTACTTAATTTTGAAACAAAGATATTGTAGCAAATAAATCGATATTGTTTTCATTTAAGATGGCGTCGATGAAATTTTTTTTAAGGAATTTTGCTGTAATGCGATGGGATTTGCCGACCGACAGTTTTATATTTTCCTCAATGCGTTCTCAGAAATAATAAAGGTTACTATCTTCTTTCATATAGAACCGAAAGGAACTAAAGCCCAAATAAAAATATTTATCGTGTTATGGAAATTTAAAGTGCATCACGTAACTGAGGCACAAGGATAGGACTATCAAACTAGGCCAAGGTTGGCCAGGCTCGGATGTGCGCGATCTACCCTCACTAGACCTCCATCCACTCACAAAACGGGGCGAACGAAAGGCCCCTTTACAATGGTCTTCGTAAAGCCGAAATGTACCGAAGGTTACCGAATAGCCCGGCGCCTACAAGCGACAAATATTTGGCAGGTTTATCATCGGCAAACTTGTGCTATTTTCTTTTTATACGTTTCGGAAGAACAATGTCAAGGCAGAGAGTATTTATTTGATTAATTCGCTCTAATTGGGGTTCCTTTGTCATTAATTTTGAAGATTGGTAAAATTATTTCGGTATTCTTGCTTCAGATGGTTGATGGCGGTAAGATCAAAGACATATTATTGATAATCATATTTATACACTCACGCCAAGTCTAAAAAAATATTAAAAGATTGTGTTATTGATACAGTTTTAACGGAAAACGTATTTAATCCATACTTATTCGTATATTGTAAACGCTAAAGTAGTTCTGTCTGACTATATGTTATCCTTTTACGCTTAAACCGCCGGATCCGTACCGATTTAGATCAAATTTGGCGTGGAGATAGTTTGAGACCCTGGGAAGGACATAGTATAAACATCCATGACCAGAGAACAAATAAGCTAGCCACAGCTCAATGAGAAAGTGTGGAAGCAGAAGAGGGTCTCGACTCCTTTGTCATAATTTCAATTTCTCTCATATTATTGCAGGAAGGCAACACGTGAGTACTGATACGAACTGCTACGTGCTACGAGCCTCTATAGGCTATAGCCTTTTTTTTCACTGGGAAAAATTGCTTTACGCATGCCCTCCCGTCGGGGGACGGGAGGGGTATGTGGGACTCCCCGGGAGCTGTTCCCGGGTCTACCCACTAAAATAACCCAGTGGCACTCCCTCATCGTCTTATGTGGTGGGGGGACTGGGAAACCCGCCTTCGGTAACCGCTTACCACCAGGCGGGCCGTAGCTTATTTGTCACCTTTGTCGTATAAAAAAACGTGCTATTGTATAGTCAATAGTATAACTATTGCTTTTAAGGAGCGACTTTTATTGTACAAGCGCATTAATCACTGTAATAAAGTGTTGGCTACTTCTGTTTTCGACCGTGTGAGAGTCATCAAATGTCTGCAGTGATTAATTATTTTTGCCCTTGGCCGACAATTTTCGATGGAAATATGTTTTTCAGAATTAAAGATTTAGTACGACATAAATAATGTAAAAGTAGGTATACTATATCCTCGGCTTATCAGGTACCAGTATAAAGTAGGTAGTACGTACCTGCAAAAGAGGCGTGACTTACCCGTGTAATCGGAAGGCGGGAAGACGAGGTATTGTTATCCTAATTTACACTAATGATTAAATGTACAGAAAATAAAATTCAATATATTTTTTTACTTTTTATCTTACAGTGCGTTAAGTCATCTATTCTTAATGGCTAAAACAAAAAACGACGGCGTGAAAGGGTTCCTTTTTCAAACTTTCTTTTTTACAATGCGCAATTGGAGTCATTACTTTGTATCCCATGGCGGTCGTAACTTCACAATATTAACTGCCACTATTTTATGCCGATCGTAAAAAACGTTATAAAGGATTCAGTAATAGACGCCCGTACCTTTAATGTCAACCCTTTACACGTAAACAAAAACAATTCGACAATAAATAATGTAGATTTAAAAAAAATACATTTTTCTTGTAAAACGTATGTGATTTATAGCTATTTTGGTTTACGTTTTCCTTGTTTGGTTTAAAATAAAGCTTTTGAATTTGTTACAGAAGTCGTTTATTTTTAAGTATTTTGTTAGATATGTCTCGAATTCCTACGAGCTGAGGATATCTTAGAGAAGTAACGCCTTTAAAGATGTTTGTAGCTAATAAAATAAGTCTAAAATAAGTAAATTCACCGGACACATCTAATCAGGTATATAATAATAGAGAGAGATTTGGCGTTCCTATGCGTATTCCACTATTTATACGACGAGGTGAGTTCTGAGGAATTATTTGACATGATGCCCACCGCTCTCCACCGGCACAGAGAGAGGTCATCCTCACACGGAACTAAAATTGTCGCGTACTGTATGATTTTAGAAAAAAAATACAGGGTTGGTAACGTGCTAGTGGTGTACCCATTGACTACGGTGACCGGTTACCATCAGTTAGGCCGTACGCTTGATCGCCACCTTTAGCATAAAAATATAGTCGCTATTAAATAATTTAATATCCATTAAAAATTTTCCACTAAACACAAGGAGACTCTCCTTGATTTAGGGAAAATTTTATTTAAATGGCAACATTATTAACTTTGTGTACGCATAAATAAACACATGATCTGCCTGTCGATTCTGTAACAAAACTCGCACCTCACTTCGCAAGTCACTTCGAATGCAACTGTCAAATAGAGCAAATTTTCATACATTTTTTGCTCTATTTGACAGTTCAATTCGAAGTGACTTGCGAAGTGAGGTACGCTTAAATGAATCGGTATTTCTACTTTAAAATATTTTATTCAATGCGAATTCGTGTTATTTCCCCGCCAACTCCTATAGACAACTTGACCTTAATATTACTCCATTTTTACATCTGAAAGCATTATACAATAAATCGTCTGCACAGTCTCCCGGTCGCGAAATCAGTATAATTGGGCCGTCATCAAGGCCGAATGAACTCAGACTGACACTTGGTATCTCTCTTTAAAAGTTGACTTATGTGTCTGAAGAAGGGTTTTTTAGAACCTTTAATTTATTAATCTCCATACATAATAACATTTTGTCTTATATTTTTGTGAACATTTCACATTTGAAATAATACTTTACGGAGTTAACTTGAAATTTACTATTTTATACTATTTCGTAACGACGAGTTTCCAGCGATCGTGGTCACGGGAAGACTGAAGATTCACGAATTTAAGGTGAATCGGAAAATAAAGATTAGACATCAATCAATTTCCAGTGTCAGTAAATAGTTTCAAAATTGTAATATCTCAACATTATGTGTGTGTTACAGTAGGTATTTTAATTTTAACTTTGAGAATTAAAAGTACCTACCAATATAATATTACGCAATGTGCAATACACAACTGTCCTTATTTTAATATCAAATTATCTTACACAAATTAAAGTTTTATCGCGTTTCTAACAGACTATATTCGCCTTGAAATTCGGATCCAAAATTTTAAACGTACCTACACTTTTTATTATCAGCCAGTGATTCAACAATCGTTATCTGTGGCGCGCATTTTTCGCGGGCATCAACGCTCAATGTGTGTCAAGGAGCGTCTTGGAGAAAAATTCGCAGACCTTGGCAACGATATATTAGAATTAGGACTATTCCGACTTATTTGTTTAGTTACGTGGGTGAACACCTTGATATGTTTATGTTATTCAAACCATGTTTCTGATAAACTTCTTGTTTTTTAATATTTAATTAAAATTTTGAAAACAGAACAAAGGTATACCATATTCTGATAAACTTCTTCTTTAAAAATATTCAATTAGTATTTTGAAAATGGAACAAAGGAATTATTGGTTTGAGTGACGTTCTATGGATATTTTGTTTTTTTTATTTAGTGTTTATTTTACATTTAGATAGTGTAGTTATTGTCTTAATTAAACAAGTGATTTATTCTTATTAACTAGTAGAACTCCATTAAGTCCGCCAATCGATTTCATTAATATATCTAATGATTACATCTATTTCTGATAATATCGTTAATTTCTGATAAGGATAAGACAAGTTCCCGTACTGCCCCCTTATTCTCAACTGTCGGAAAGAATTCGAATTTCGGAAACTCTATACCTGTCACTTTTTATCGCGCGGCGTCAAAGCGAGACGGCATGTGACTTTTCGAATCGAATCCGTGATCCGACAGTTGAGAATAAGGGGGCTGAACAAGCGACATGTAATACGACAATACAATCGCGATTACAGCGATTGCTATACACAGAGAAAAAAATCATTATCGGTTTTACATAATTTACAAGTGATTAATATATTTTTAGCATAATGCCACCCGCATTATAATTATTAAGGTTCATCAAGCACATCATGGTACTTTTTTCTGTATCACATACACTTCAAAGTAAATTTAAGTTCGGGGCCTTTCTTCCACTCCAATTTCCCATCCAACAAAACACCTGTGACAGGTGACGTCATTAGACTTATCTAATATTGAAACTATAGAATAGAGGTTGTATTTTATGCACGCAATTATTTTTTTTTGCGAAAATCATTTTCTTAATTTTTGATTTTAACATTATTATAAATGTTTGAAAATTACTTAGTAATTAAAATATAAAAAAAAATCATAAAAAAAATCAAATCATCAATCAAAAAAAATAAAAAATAAAAAAATCAAATCAAAAATTAAATCATTTTGTGATATAAAGCACAAGTATTTTTCTTGTACTTATATAAGTAAAAATTTAATAGTTTTCTACTGTGTTGGATTCCAATAATTTTCAAACAATTATTATTGACGTAAATTCTAACACCTTAGCGAGTTTCTAGCTCTTATTTCTTAGAAGCCCTAAACGGATAGCTCAGACCTCAGAGTTAACGCATAGTAATAGATATGTACAGACGGCAGCACACTGGCACTACGAAAGCCGCCTCTATTACACACGCAATAAGGACGATCTCAAGGTCAAACTGTTACGCTTGATGTGCTGTCAACTGTATCAAAAACTTGCCTACAGTACCTTCATTGAATTATTGCACAACGTCATTGTCAAACCAAAATCGCACGCAATTCGCAAGTGCACGTTGATTCTGACCCTTATTTTTAGCTCATTTAAAAAAGTGCACCTAAAATTAAATATAATTTCCATTTTATTAGAATAAAAATCAAGGTAAGTACCTATACGTTATATTCAAATTCATTAACTTCCTATGTGTACATCTAATTTTAAGTAAATTTTAAAGATTTTCAAATTGCACATAGCAGTTTTTGATATGACGACGATATTTAGAAACATAGCCCTTAAATAATGATAAAAACACGCTAGCAAAATTATTTATAAATTTTAATAGACACCATTTTACTAAAATATATAACAACAACCTAATGTAAACAGAAATGCTTGTATATCACTTCCTTTCATGCAAGAAACATTCATGTTGTACTCAGAATTAAGTGTTATTTAAAATTGAGACCCATTTATCAGTATTTAATAGATAATAAATACAACGCGAAAGCCAAAAGTGAATGCCTTCGTTTCACAACAAACAACTTTTTAATATCGTCTTGTTTTTTTCTCATTCATAACCGTTTTTGATAGATCAGCGAGGTCCAAGTTCGATCGTCGCGATAAACGGTGAAATAGTTCGCCGGGCAGACGGCAGGGGTCATCGGCCGCAGTTCGCCACCTAAATAAATACCTAGGTTATATTTAGAAACGATTATAGTAACACGCTTGTATGGGATAGGTATGTCGAGTGATATAGTTTTATATCTTCACTACGCACTAGTGTTAAAGATGATTCTGATGCTATTTTTAAGATATCAAACGTTCTGATTCGAGCAATTTATCGTAAAGTCCTTTGCTTATATTATTTGAGATATTCTAAAACTTAAATTTTACCCTTGACACTTTTATTTTGCCGAGAAAGATGTTGAGACAAAATATAACCACAGTAATTGTATTTACAAAGCATTTGACGGGTTGCTTGAAGATTGTAGAGCCCGGTGTAGAGCGAGACAAACAGCTTATTGAATCTTTTTTTAAACTTAATCCAGATTAAATGCGTTTTTAAAAACAAAGTAGCTGACTTAGCTAAGTAAGTTTTCGGGAGTTAAAAACAATTATTACGCATTTTCATAAAAAAATATCCCAGCATCAACATTATAAACGTCGCATACACATTTCTCTAAATTACAATGATTTTGTTTTTTTTTTTATATACGCACTTTTTTCATATCACAAAAAATAAAACACGTAATTTGTAATAAAATTCACAACCAATGATTTTCCTTTTATTATGTGGTTAATGATAATATTAAATCTTCATTCCATCTTTTGAGTGAATAAATTATTTCTAAATCCATTTTTATGCCTTTGAAGTTGACTTTTTTGCTCTTCCAATGGACAATACACTATGCTGCCACCCAGCTCCCAAAATAAGAACAATATAAGTAGGTATGTACTGCGTGATTCTTTAAAGATAATACTGAGAATGTTTAGGTAGGTCAAAATTGTAAGGTCAAAAACAATTATTATTCAGCAACAACCTTCCACCCGCGACATCATCCTACGGGAATGCATTCCCGGGATAAAAAGTAGCCTATATGCTATTCCTGAATGTAATCTATGTCTGTACCAAGTTTCATGTAGATCTGTTCAGCCGTTTTGGGACAATAGAGTAACAAACATACATCCCACATCCAACTTACATTTTTAATAGTATGTAGTAATATTTCTTCGCACATAGGAATTGACAGTAACGAGCAATAATATAAAGTATCAAACGTAGGTACTTATTTCCATATTATCGCAGAAGTAAGTACAAAAAACATGTATAAGATTCGTTGCACAGAACAGATGAGTAGGTCTCGTGGATCACATATCTTATTCAAAATAACTACCAAAACAAGTTCCCAAACAGCTGACGAGGCGCGAGAAAAAAAGTGAATCTGACTAGACACTGGCCGCGTAATCAGTGACGTTCGTTTCATGTTTGAAATTATAGCTTTCACTTTCGGCGCAGGCGCCGGCTAACGCACGCCACGATACGAGGAAGCCGCCATGTTTATTTTTTTACTTTTTACAATTATTTAAAACTATACATTCTACCCAATATTAATAATGATTATAAGGTTTAAAAGGTTTTTGTTCAGTCAAAAATATTCTCCTGTCAGATTGTGATGATCATTTTCTCGTGATATTTCCATGTTACTGGATTTAATATTTAAAAATCTATCATAAGTCTACATTTCCAAACCAGATAGTATCATCTTTTTTCTCATAAATTTACTAGATTGCAAAAATATTTGAATTTAGTATTATTACAAACTCTCGTACGAATTTTAAAATGAGTCATTATATGGGAATAGTATTTAAAATGCTACATAGACGTAATATTTAAGCCATTATGCATTTTATTTGTTTGTTTACGCAACTAAATAGTAATTTCGTCATTCATTACCACATGCAAGGAGCCTTCATGACAATTATACAACCATTGTTATCGAGTGAAAGTAGATCTCAATAAATCATTAACATGTGATCTGGACATTTGCAGAAGAATAACCATCTAGAATGAAAGCGCTGAACTTGCATTTCAACGTAAAAGTAACATTTATAATAACAACTCTATGTCCCTTGAGTTAGGTGTCAATATATCTTGTGATTGTTTTGCAGAGATCGCGAGATACGATTTACAGTCTAAAATTGTATGACACGCAACGGTTGAAAGATAATCGTGTTACAAGATTTTTCTTTTGTATGCAATACTTGCGCAGTCACGCCCCAAGTTTGGTTTTTAAACAAAAACTTGCTATGTAATTGTAATCTTAGATTAATAATGCATTAAATCGTTTATTTCAATGCATCACTGCTTTAGAGCGTTTAGTGGGTAGGTTAAATGCTCTAAGATCACGGCAAACAGTCTATAATATTTCGTGGAATATTTGGTAGGTAATTCTAGTCATTAAAATTTTCCTTTCGGTAACGTGAACCAAGTAAGTACCTCCATAGACAGATAGATTCATTGGCAAATTGAATTATCGTGGTTTTATTGGTTTCACTTTTGATTTGGTAGCGTAAGGCTATATTGTTAATATTAAATTGTCATTGGTTTTGCTGTCTTGGCCAAATGTAATGTAATTTTGGAAGTATAATAATAATTGTCCAGTTGAGCATCATTTTGGCTTCATCCTATCGTAAATTGTTATAATGACGTAAACTGCCCTGATGATATTTTTATTTTAAAATAAACCTTGCAACGTTTATACAACCTATCGATTCAATCATGTGTATATTGCGCCTACCGCAAGCTATTAAATATGAAGAAAACACAGATGGTGCTCATGAGTTTAAGATTCGGAATTAAGTTTACATTCTTGGACTGGTGGCCCCCGATTACGCCTCATATTTGTTCGTTAAAAACAATAAATTTGACATTTTGACTATAAAATGATTTATTGTTTTTTTAAATGCCACTTATTAGAAATCAATTGAAAAATAAATAAAAAACCACAAAACAATCCCGTTTTCGGGACACTGCAGTAACACTGTGAGTACTAGGCGACAAATCTTTACAATTCACTAGGAAAATAAGTTTTATTTCGTTGATTTTAAAAATTTTGACAACTATTAAAACCGACTCCAAATAACTGAAAAGGATAAAATAATTAAATTTAAGTAGGTAGGTACTCATCCCCTAGAAACTAGATTCCCCTAGAAATATTTTTTGAAGTTGGTGCTAAGTTGTTTCCAGAAACAATAGATAGTGAAGCACCGATTCCAAAAAATATGTTTCTAGGGGATGAGTACCTACCTACTTAAATTTAATTATTTTATCCTTTTCAGTTTTTTGGAGTCGGTTTTAATTTTTGTTTAAAATTTTTGTTCACAAGTTTTAGTGATAACTTTTTAAGGTCAAAGCTAGATGGGTGACCGTCAACTTATATTGTTTTCTACTATCGTATGATTTCACTAAAAATTCATAGGAAAGCAAAAATCCGCAATTTCGCATACGTAGACGACTTACTCATTCCAGTTATTTTGATTTAAAAACCAAACTACCCAGTGGATAAAAAAATATGTAAATATGGGACTAAATGGACACTATTCCGCTTCGAACAAAAAAAGAATCATCAATATCGGTTCACCCAGTCTAAAGTTCTGAGGTAACAAACATATAAAAAACAGTCGAATTGATAACCTCCTCCCTTTTTTGAAGTGGGTTAAAAATATTAGCTTACCTAAACGTCAACGCTCCGGCACAGCAAAGAACGAACATTTAAATTTGAACTTAGATATATTTTACAAAGAGAAATCCGCTTGCCGCAAGCCGTTGGCTGTTTTGTCTTTGTAAAGTGTATCTACGGCACAGGACTTAAGGCCTATATTTTGATATTAGTTCGGATGCTCTGCCGGAGAAATAATGTCGTATAAATGCAACGACGTAATTGTATACTAATAAAAATGTATCTAAACTAGAATATTTTTTTGTTAATAACGCAAATACAGATAGACTAGAAGAATTTCACAGGGATGTCCCAAGTCTTGGGTAGCTCAGATGGTTAGATCTGTCGCCCGGATTGCGAAAGGCCGCCTCAGGACTTGAAATTTTTCTAGTTTAGATACATTTTTATTAGAAAATAATTTTTCAAACATTTATAAGTAATAATGTTAAAATCAAAATTAGGAATATTTGAAAGCAAAGCCCAAACTTAACCGAATCGTAGGTATTTGTCAAAATACTCGTTTCGGATGTTGAAGAAGAACATTTCGACATTGTAGGGTGGACGTTAGCTCATAACGCAAATACATATAGACTAGAAGAATTGCACAGTGATATCCCAAGTCTTGGGTAGCTCAAATGGTTAGAGCTGTCGCCCGGATTGCGAAAGGTCGCGGATTCGATCCCCGCCTCAGGACTTGAAATTTTTCTAGTTTAGATACATTTTTATTGGTAAATAATTTTTCAAACATTTATAATAATGTTAAAATCAAAATTAAGACGTAATTGTACTTCACTCATGAGTATATCGTATCTTGTGAATAAAACGTAAAACGTCTATTATTGCTATCCTGTGTGCTATAGCGATAAGGCCAAGGCCTGCAATATTATGTTTGCACTGATAAAGTGCACTATCTCTGTTTAAACGCCTTACTGGTCCGTGATTTAAGTGTTCACTATTGGTTCCTGTCGATAGGTTGGTGCAAATTAAAACGAGGTAGGGGAAAGCTGCATGAGCTCAGAAAAAGGAGTTGATCCAGAATATATGGAGTCTGGCCCATATATGTAGTTGTAGAGTCATTCAAAATGTAGGCAATAATTTATAAAACAGTTCTCAAGTGTTAAATTCCTATTTAAAAGCTCTGTTTTTTGGCTTATATTTTTTTTTTTTTTTTATACAACTAGATGACAAACAAGCTGACGGCCCAACTGATGGTAAGCGGTTACCGCCGCCTATAGACACCTGCAATAACAAGGAAAAGTCACTTGATATTGCAGGTGCGTTGTCATCCTGGGGCCTAAGATGAAATGCCGTCCATGCCCAGTAATTGCACTGGCTACCTTTCCCTTCAATCCGAAACACAGCGAACTGTTTCACGGCTGAAATAAGAAAGGCGGTGGTGGCGGCCTACCCAGACGACCCTACATACGGGTCTACCACCTAGTAATAAGAAAGGCGGTAAAATTATATTGCTTATATTGTTTATTTCATGCATTATTGCAACACAACTGACTACCATCATGGCGGAAGATGTCACTTTAAGACATTGACGTATTTGACATTAGGTACCTACCCTACCTTTACCTTCTATTGTGAGTTTTAAAGTGTAAGTAACGATTCATGTATGATATGATGTGAATGGTTTCAAGTTCCTGTTTAGTAAGTACAGTGGCGTTATCAGGTCGAAGAATTCGATTTATTTTTCTTGAATGGATCACATTACACTACACTAACAAGTGACCGCGGTGCTCTGGATGTTTTATTACTAACTGGGGATTATTTCATAATTTGCTCCACCTAATACTATGTTCAGGGGGTAATGTGTAGTGCTGACTTTGTATGCGCCAAAACAGCAATTCGGAACGCTTCGGCTTATTTTTTTATTGTGATACGCTATCTATAGTTCCCATATTCAAAGTGAACTATAAGAAGATCAATTGTTTTAAGCCAAAAAGCTATACGTTATTTATATTTAATTGTAAATTTCCCAGCATCGTTAATTTTTTCTCTATTTCTGGCCAGTCTTCACATCTCCTTTGATCTGGTGTTGCGGGGTGTCGATAGAGTATGTGTGCGGGTTGTATGTGTGCATGTGATTACTGTAGTATGTCGTACGGTACGATACGCGATAGTACGATCGCGAGCAGGGCCTCGATCGCGCTAATTTTCAATGTATTAGTAGGTGGTAGGCCTGTATGTAGGGTCGTTTGGGTAGGTACCACCGCCTTTCTTATTTCAGCCGTGAAACAGTTCGCTGTGTTTCGGATTGAAGGGAAAGGTAGCCAGTGTCATTACTGGGCATGGACGGCATTTTATCTTAGGCCTCAAGATTCCAACGCACCTGCAATATCAAGTGATTTTCCCTTGGTATTGCAGGTGTCTAGGCGGCGGTAACCGCTTACCATCAGGTGGGCCGTCAGCTTGTTTGTCATCTAGTAGTATTAAAAAAAGCAAAACCAAAAACGTTACGTTGCGCACAATTTGTGTTGCGCTAAACATTTTAACGGCCAATAGGGTAGTTGTCATTTTTTTATTGCATAGTAAGAAATATCTAACTCATAAAGAAATATTGCAAAACATATAGTATGTCTAAAATTAATAGTTTCACAGATATATAGTGGTATGTTTGATGTGTTGTCGCGCATCGTCCGAAAACGCTCCATAGAAATTCTACGGCGCAGGTGACGTCACACGTTCCTATTTTACTAACAAATGTAATATGTAAATTTTTATTTACAGTTTTCATAATAATAGTTGTTTTTATTAGTGTCATCAATCTAATACCATTAACAGTTTTGATAAATTTTGGGAAAAATTAACCATTTTTAAAATTTTCTAAACAATACAACTTCAACAATATTCCATATTTTATTAAGTTTGAGTTATTATTATGTGTAACAGGAGCGTATATTTATCGTATTTGTGAAAAATAGTGCCATATTCAAACTTAGGACACATCACAATTAGGTTGTTTTTTGGAGCATATGTTGATATCTTTGATTTTATTTATGTTACATTTTTATTAAGTGTAAGTATATTACATTAATAAATGAAATAAAAACTTTATAAATTTTGTACATGGAGTCACGTGGCAAAAGATTTCATCCTGAGAAAGCACGTAAAATAACTTTAGGCGTCATAACCGACATCCACTCGGGTGGAACCGGAGACTGCCACTTCTTCACCTATAAAGTAATCTTCACCATCACTCAAGATGTAGGAACTAACATAGTATGACACGTAGTACATGCTTTCATCCTATTTTTCGAATTGTTTAGATACATTAAAAAACAAGACATTTCACTACAGTAGTAAAATAGCTTTTATTATGATCACATCAAAAAAACAGTTTATTTTGTAAGATTACGTCAAACTTACTACTTACTGATCTTTGGACTCAACGTAACGTACAATTTTCCGCGGCTAAAGTATTATTACTTAAAATGTTGAGTCATAAATCTTACTTTTCATTACACAAAATATTAGCAGAACCGAATTAAATACAATATTTTAAATACGGTGACATTAAAAAGGATTCTGACTCGATTGGGGAAAGAACTTCACCTGGTGTGGTGTCCTGCCTCGAGATTCGCTATTGGAGCTCGCCAAAGCGTACTAAGCTTTATACAACAAGCATACGGCCAACAAGGTGGTCAGTGGTTACCGAAGCCCATGAAAGCTTGTAAGTTAGCCTTAGTGGTATGAAAAAGTTAAGAACGCTCGGACCAAAGTGAGAACCGTAGTGAAGAAACGGAAAACTCACGAAACTTTGATTCAAAATACAAATCTTTGCGTCCAGACTAGAACCATTGCTTCATTGTTGCCAATGAAAGGATCATGAGTCGCAATATGGGCTCTTTTAGCTAGCTTAGTTTACTAGGTAAATGATGGAGTTTGAGTTTGAATATCTGATAAACTCATGGTAATATCCCTGTCGCCAACAAAACCATGATCTCTAGCAATGGCTACGAAGATCAGTGACAGTCCTGGAGGTGATCGATTATAGGTAATCATTAAGGTTCGGAAATTCCTATCATTATTTTGGTATCCTGAATCATAATGATTTTGACGTGATGAAAGAAAAAATAGAGCCTGTAAACGTTTTATTAAGCTTACAAACTCTTGTTCTTCTTTCACATGAAGCCTGCCCGAGGTTTTTAATTTATTAATTAAAAGCCTCAGCCAAAATTTTTATAAGTATTTAATTAGCATTTTTATTATTTTATTTTTACATGACTTTTTATAGTTAGTTAAAATAGTTACTATACTTAGTTACTATAATTTTAAAAATTAAATCTAAAAACGAATAATTAAGTACCAAATTAATTGCACAAAAGTTTTACGGTACTTACGTTAAGTTAATATCAATGAATCTTTATTACAAATTTATATCAATTTATAAAAAAAGATAACTTTGTAATGGATTTGTATTTTTTAATTTATTATGTACTTAAGTATTTAGGTTTCAAAATTCTATGACCTTCACATAACTTATTTTAATTTAGTAGATTTATCGGTTTTGAAATTTAACTCCTAAGAAAACTAGACATAAATCAGTAAATATTAGGCAATCGAAGGTTGTTGTGATTTTCAGTTATTTTGGTAATCCTGATAACAAGACAAATGTGCAAAGATGGAAACTAAACGTTACTATTTTTGTAGTTTGAAATTTATAATAATTTTCTTAGAAAATTATTGGAAGAATTAAAACGTTTTCTTATTACTAAGTTTTACATATAAATAGTTAGTGACCGCCCGCGGCTCTGCGCGTGTGGATGTTGGTTATTGCGCCAAAACTTAGCACATGTCGTTCGTATCGTTTCATCGGTTAGTGAAAACGTAACAGGCAGTTTAACACGTGATGTCTAAATTTACCTCAACTGACTTAGATCTGAAAGTGTAATAATACAAAACGATTGGACATGAAAAATTAGTTAGATAGTCGACGTACGAGACCAAAGTTTTCCAATGTAGCTTCCCTGTTTAATAAATGATGCTGCAGCCTAAAAATACAACTCTATACATACTTACTGGCTATTTCAATGAAAACTATCTTGTTACTTCACTGCGCAGTTCTGATCTCTCACAAGGCCAATGTTTGAAATCCTGACACAGAAACACGTAGAGTTGTGCTGTGACTCACCCTAGCTAGACCATGTGGGACCTTGGATTATAGGGTACGTTGAAAATTGTACATTTAAAATATTTAATGACTTGTGACATTTAGAAATAATAATTAATAATAATCTGACATTGATTAAACAGTTTTGCATCCATATTTATATTAGTAATGTCAATAATAAACATTGAAAGATACGACTCTACGTAACGTTTTTCCACGAAGTTTCTAATTTACAAAAGCGAAGTTGAATAACATGAGAAGAAAACTAGTCTTTATCTAAACACGCGACAAATAACATACAAAAAGTTTTGGAGAGTAAAAATGACATATTTATTGCAATTATTATTAATATTCATAATTTAACTTGTAACGATAATAATAACATTAATCAATGCAAGTTACCACGTTTCCTTTATAAGAATAATGTTTTCAATAACCCAAACAACTTTTGATTGTTGTAAATTTTCATAACCTCTACCTTTATAAAGTAACTTTTAAAACTTTATACAAAAACATGTTCGATTGAACACTTGTAAAGATCCTTGTCACAAAATAAAACATTTTGGTCGACTCTATATTTAATTTTATAATACATTACAATGCCACTTCATTACGCAAACTTTCGAACGAAACAAAAACGCAATGAAAAGTGCGAACAAGTGAAATAAACATCAACTCACCAAGTCCAAAACGCAATCCAAAGAATCACTGATCCGTCAACATGCACCACAATTGCAATCAATAAAGTATTATAAACAAAAAGTGAACAATTATCATAATCCGAGGTTCCAAATCACTTGCACACTCCTGTCACTATTCCGTAGCACTTAACAAAGTTCTGTAAGAACTGACGTCACACGTCCGACCGGTCGCGCGGCCGACAAGTCACTGACTTGACGTCGGGTGCCGTTGCCGCCGCGCCCCCTACGCCGTGAGGAGCGTATATTTTTATTGTCATTCCCATCATTATCATTGTCAAATGATAGAATTGAGAATGTGGGTCAACCTGGCTGGAGATAACGAACCTTCTAAGAGATTTACTAGTGCTTTTAAAAAACAGCTGCTTTAGAATGCTCGCTGAAACTGTGACTTCAAAAATGTTAAATGTATGTAGTAGTGTACAGACGAGACGGCAGATCAATCATAACATTCTATCATTCTTACTTGAACCCTTTGTAATAGAGTCAATTTTTAATAAACTTGTTACACTAGATGTGTGGGCGCCTGTATTTAGGTTCCAAATGTAGAGACAGTTTTCATAGATAAACGTAAGTATTTTAATATAATCTTTTATGTTTAGGAATAACGATTTATTATTATTTTTTTCAGTAGAGTTTGATGAACTTTATAAAACAACTGAACGATTCACTAGCTAGCAAGCGTACACACAGGGCGTCAATCTTTATAAAAATGTGGTAGGTACTAGGTAGATATATACAACGTGGACCTGGAAGAAGTGCAATCCCGAACTAGATTGAAAATGAACGAACGGGGCCGAAACTAGATCAGAAATTATCTACAAAAAAATGAAGAAATTAAAATAGTAAAAAAAAATATTGATGACCCTTTGTATACTTACTATGAACTCTAGTCCAAAAATAGACTTCTTGTAAGGTAGTGGGCGAATTTTGATAAAATAAAATAATATAATAGCTAATAATTATCAGTAATAGAGTTTCCTCGCACTACGAAAAATAAGATTATTAAAAACCGCATCAAAAGCATTTTGATTACAAAAAAATGAGTTTAAGTCATTTTTACGATTTTTGTTATAATACCTAGGTAAGTAATATAACTGCCAAGTATTTGGCATAATTACAGTTTTTATTTTAAAGAAATAGATGGACTACTTTAGAAGTGGCTATATTTTAACGAACTCTTATTATGCACATAGAGTCCTAGCAATATTACGAAAAAAGAGGGGTGTCCTAAGTTTGACGTGTCTGTCTGTGTATCTGTATATCTGTGTGTCAGTCTGTGGCATTGTAGCGCCTAAACGAATGGACCGATTTTGGTTCGGTTTTTTTTGTTTGAAAGCTGATGTGCCTACGATGGTTCTTAGCTATAATTTATGAAGATCAGTTCAGGCGTTTGATGACTATCAGCTCATTTTGTACATGATAATAGGGTTTTACTAACTTTTACACATACGATTAATTTGAAATTTCGTGTACTGTCACTTCGGTGACATTTCCATGACATACTATCCTTGAGCTGATCCTATACCATCAAAAAGTCTGCGAAATGCTTAATTCTTCAGAAAATTACAGCAGATATAGCGTGGTTGGGCTCTTATGAATAGTCTCAATGAGATGGTGTTAGATAGATGATTAATGAGGCCGGGGGTTATTTAAAATTTTTAATTTTGTATTTTTTCTAATATTCTTTAATTTTATCTTAACATATAATACAATTGTTTGAAAAATACATTTAATTATCAAAATATCTAGGTAAACTGGAAAAATTTTACGTTCTGACGCGGAGATCGAACCCGTGACCTTTCACAATCTGATATTTTTATGAGTTTTTTTTTTCTATTTTTGTCGGCAGAGTAATAGTCCTAGGAATACCATCAGACGGGCCGCAACATTATTTGCCAGCATTGTTTCAGGAAAACAATTCTATAAAGTTGTTGAAATTCTCTATATTTTTTTCCTTTTTTAACCGACTTCAAAAAAAGCATCAAAGGGTGTATTTCGGCTGTATGTTCTTTTATGTTTCTCATCTCAGAACTCCGTATATGAATACATATAAACAGATTTGATAAATAGTTTTTTTTCCAATTGAAATGTATGTTTTAATTCTGTAAGTCCAACAAAATTTGCAGCAACTTCATAGTGAGTCTTCTATCCCAGCATGAAGCAAGCACCCTCGAAGCATTTTTAACGTGAGTCATCTATCCGCCATATAAGGCAACTATCCCTTTTCCGAGAGGCCAAATAAAACGAGATTTACTCGGTAACAATAGTAATTATGTTAAAAAGGATTGGGTACAATAATAAATTAAAGACCAATGTTTCATAGACGCAACATATTAGGTATCAGTAAATAATTTATTTTGAAGTACCTAAGTAGGAGAGATTTTTCATAAAGTGCTTTATTTTTACTTTTTAAGTTTTGTCTTTTTTTTGTTTTTTTTTACAAATTTGCGTGATAAATTATCCAAGCTCAAAGCTAGAATGATCGTTATCTAGCCGTTAGCACTATCGACTATTCAGTCTCTGGTTGAAATATATACTAGTGTTGTTTCCATAACTTTACTTTTGTTCATTGAGGAGTTCCCTTCTTCGAAGGTTTTCATCGGATCCAAATGAAATTTATATGGGGCTAACCTGGGAGTGTACTCATTACAGGTCTAATAATAATACCAACAAAAAAAACTCGTCAAATTGAGCGATTGTCCTTCTTTTTTAAAGTCGGTTAGGAAAATGGTTGCAACTAGCATCTGCAATATCAAGTGATTTCCTCTTGTTATTGCAGGTGTCTATAGGCGGCGGTAACCGCTTGCCATCAGGTGGGCCGTCAGCTTGTTTGTTATCTAGTAGTAAGTATAAAAAAAACAAAAAAAGTATAAGTAGGTCGTAAATACAGAACTCTAAAAAATGTAACCAATTTTCAAATGCCTCCAACAATAACATTATTGTTGTTCTCTGACAAACACAGTTATGACATAAAAAACATCACGATATCCACTAAAAACACAATTTGCAATCATTGTCACAAAATCCAAACATTTCGCCATTAACCCCGAAATCCTTGGTGAGTTTCTTACGAGCGAATACTCAGAAGTCAATCTTTTATGCTCAAATAAACGTTTGAAATACAAATTTTTGACTATATAAATAAACATACAAAAAGTGATACCATTCAAGCAGTGGCTTAAAGTAAGTATAAAGTGAGATTAAGGCGATCTATTGAAACATTGTTTCAGCCGAGACAGATAGGGATATATAATATCAATGACTCTGCGGGAGTTAACAAGACAAAAAAAAACAAACAAAAATTAAAACCGACTTCAAAAAACTGAAAAGGATAAAATAATTAAATTTAAGTAGGTTACAAAGCCTACCTAGCCAACCAAGCCTACCAAGCCTAGCTGGCTAGCGAGCCTAGGAAATATCGGCGTAATCGGTGTTCATAAATAGAAGAAAAAAAACATGCCAACCGAATTGAGAACCCCCTCGTTTTTGAAGTCGGTTAAAAATAGCGACCGCGCCTGTAAAGTAAGCGAAAATACACAAATTATTTTATTAAAAAATAACTAATAAGGACTACAAAAAAAGTCTGTGAATATTAATGACATCTTCTATTTAAAGTGATTTCCTATTAAATACAAATTTTCGTTTACCAATAATCTTAAATGTTCTTATTCTTAAGAGGTTTTTTCGGAAATAAAATGTGTCGAAAGAAAATCCTTTAATTGTGTTTTTGTTCCACACGTGTCTAGATAAACATATTATGAAGTAATTCAGATTTTTTTCAGTGTATCGCCTTAAATGTAAGTATAAAGGAAGTATAAAGTGAGTTTATGTGTACTCACACATTATACTTTATATACTCATAAAGCCGACAAAGCTCTGTGTTGGCACAGGGTGTAATTACTGAGGGAACCGACTGCCACCTGCCACCACTGCAACGGCTGTCCCGATGAGGGAGCGCAACACGCGCTGGAGGAGTGCCCTGCATGGGCAGAAGAGCGGCGGGTGCTGACCGCCGTGATCGGGGACGACCTCTCCCTCTCGACCGTCGTCTTGAAGATGGTCGAAAGCGAGAGGTCGTGGCAGGCGACTCTCGCATTCTGTGAGAGAGTGATGGATCGGAAAGAGAAAGCGGAACGTGAGCGGGAAGCTGCCGCCACATCCATCATCCGGCGCCGACGCACTGGGCGCAGGAGGGCGCATTTTGGGCGCCTCCAGCTGCCCGCGCCATAGCTTTACATCCTTTTTTGGTCTCTGGGCGCAGTTGGGGACCGTGTCTGGATTGCACAGCCCAGTCGGCGGGTCAATGCACCGGCTCGCCGACTATAAAAAAAAACGTAGTCGGATTGAGGGGGGCCTTTCCCAGAGGCCTCCCCACAAGACGGGACCGTTTTAGGTCACACTGCTCTGTCGGCAAGCGGACGTAGTGTCTGCGGTCTATACCCGCACGGTCGACAGTAAGCAGGAAAGGGGTGCATCGCTGAGGGGTTTAGTGGGTGAGAGCCCCACACACTCCCCCCTCTTCTCCCCAGGGAGAGGGTGGATAGGCTGGTAGAGCTTCCCCTCAGCGAGAAAAAAAAAAAATGGTGTAATTACTGGACTTGGAAGGCATTTCATCTTAGGCCTCAGGATGACAACGCACTTACAACACCCAGAGATTTTTTCGTTGTTATTCCATGTGCCTAAAGGCAATGAAGGCCACACAAGTAGCAGTTGTATAAAAAAGTATACTTATAAAAATATCTAAACTAGAAAAATTTCACGTCCTGATGCGGGGATCGAACTTTTCAGAATCCGGGCGACTGCTCAGAATCCGGGCGACTGCTCTAAACATCTGATATGTGTGTGTGATATGTTTCTATGTTGAAATAGAATATTTCGACATTGTAGTGTAGACGTTAGCTTAAAACGCAAATACAGATAGACTAGAAGAATTTCACAGGGTTATCCCAAGTCCTGGGTAGCTCAGATGGTTAGAGCAGTCGCCCGGATTGTGAAAGGTTGCGGGTTCGATCCCCGCCTCAGGACGTGAAATTTTTCTAGTTTAGATATTTTTATAAGCAAATAATTTTTAAACATTTATAATAATGTTAAAATGAAAATTAAGAATAATTTTAAAAAAGTATGGTTTTTGACACTATGTACAATTTCATCTCGTTTCTGCCTTTCAGGAGTTAATAATTATGATAGAATAAATAGAATACACGGCGACGAAAAAAAAAATTTTATTTTATTTTTTATCTTTGATAAAGTTAATAATCATTAATAGCCCCTGTAACTTAATATTCTTGTATGTCAATCCAATAGCGTAACATTAATTTCTTTTACACCATTCGTGCATCTGCCACGCTGTTAATTTTTATTTGCATAATTAAATATTTATTAGCTAACGATACAAAAGAAGTGAGAGTGACAGAACCAATTACGTTTCATCGCGTCGCGTGAAGACTGAATTTTAGTTAAATAGCAGCGAATCACGTAGCCACTAATGATAAGTTAGTTTTGAATTCAGAATCGCTTTATAAAAAACATATGTAAAAGCTAAGGGATTTTTCTGTCTCTCTTTGGGTTTCGAACGCGCCTAGCCTCTGCGCCCATAGAATCCCCCACGTACGCCATAGTTTCGACTGAATCTAAGATGATACTGGTAGCTCTTCTATGAAACGTGCTCGCTTTCTAATGAGAGCCTTCTCTTCAAGTTCACAGTCAGCCAACGAGCTATGGAGTAATGTTACGGCCTGGCCACGGGAAGGGCGGCAGCGGCGGCGACTCGGCAACCACTGCGCGGTCACGACGACGCGCTGCGAGGCAGACATCGAGACAGCGCGCAGTGGTTGCCGATTCGCGAGTCGCAGGACGCGCGTGCGGTGATTTCATGGCCAGGCCCTCAGGTGTTTCCCTACGAGAGAGAATCAGAAATGTCGACACCCGTAAGAGAACCAAAGTCACTGACATAGTTAATAGGATTAGCAGGTTTAAGTGGCAATAGGCTGGGCGCATGGCACGCAGAATGGACTGCCGATGGGGCGTTAAAGTTCTATGTCTAATCGACATGAACAAGAAAGAGTGTGGGGGATAGAACTGAACCATGTGTTACAGCGCACTAGCGTTCACTGACATAAACCTGCCAGGGGCACAGATCCAGGGGTATTTCTGTCACGTGACTTTTAAGTTTTAACAGCTCTATATTTTTTGTAAGTCAAACCTAGTCATGAAAAAGATAATAATATCAATTTGATAGTACTTCAAAAGCTGATAGTTCATCTATATTACCTTACCTTCACCCTTTCAATCTTCGACTTGCTGACTTTCAAACTAGCCCTAATTTTCATTTTTATTTTTCAGGTAACAGGCAATTGGGTATGTTACTTTATAACTATAAACTTTGTATGTTATATACCCAATTGAATTTAGTTCGATTACTTATAATACTGTTATGTAAGTTAAAAAAAAACGATTAAGCTAGGTTGGAACAGCGAGTTTGACAGTAGGCGCGAGTTGGGATAACTCGCTTCTACTGTCAAACTGTCCTCAATCCGTTTTTCTGAGTTATTTGCAGACCGCAAAGCAGTAAAACTTAAGTATATAATTATAATATATTTATATTATTTGTTAGTTTAATCGAATATATTAAGCCAAAAGTACCGAATATCACCGAGAAAATGGCCGAAGTTTTCCGAGAAAATAGCGAACACTGCCGAGCGTTGCCGACCGTTGGCGGCCGCGAGCGAGGCCACTGCGCAGGAAGCGCGTCACACAAGGTTGTCTTCTTTCCCGCCAAACTACGTAACGGTGACTGGTTAATCTGTGCCTTTGTGTTGTGTTGCCATATAACACTAAAAGGGTAATAAATGTAAGTATTAGTGGTTTGTTGCATCGAGCAGAAAGTGACTTATAATTGCATCGAGTGTTAGTTTGGAGCCCGAGCTTTAGCGAAGGCTCTATAACACGAGTGCAATTACAAATGTCACTTTTGCGAGGTTCATAATCTGCTTTTCTTCCAACTATCTATAATATAAAAATGAATCGCTGAATGTGTTGCTAAGTGCAAATCTGGAGAGCAGCTGGACCGATTTCGCTAATTCTTTTTTTATAATATTCCTTGAAGTACGAGGATGGTTCTTACGAAGATTATTTTTAAAAAATTGCCTTGAAAGTCTTAAAACAACACTTTTCTTTACTCTCATACAAAAGTTTTTTAATACATTGATTTTTTTTTTTGCGAGCTTTAAGTGTAAGATATTAATGCAGGAACTTAAAACGGAACTTGACATCGTCGTCAAAAGCTGTTATTTATGGTAAAGACCGTTCAAAAGCTAAAATTAAGTTTCGTGTTCATAATAACTATTTTTACAGAAAAATATATTCCTCTACAACTTTAAGTTCTCGCGGTATTATTTTTGTATTTTCCGTAATAACTAAAAGCAGCATATTTTTAATAATTATTTCATTTATGGCCTCAGACAGGTATGATTTGGCCATTGTTCTTTGAAATCGCGAAAAAATCAACTGTCCTTTTGTCATGATTTCAATTTCATTTCAACAATGTGTGATTAATGCATTTACTTCGAGAGCGTTCTCTAACACCTGGTATAATGCTATCCACCTACAGCGTATAGCCAAGTCTGCTGGTACCTGTACAAATACGTCATCAACAAAGTTTCACGGCCACTTAAGGTATTTAGGTATTTAAACTTAAGCATTTTAGACTGTGACATGGTGCGTTTAAGTATTGGTACACTGTGGAACATAGGGCTGTCAGTCAACATCAAGTCACGTGTTGTTCTATCGAAATAAATTACGCGTTTAACTTTTAAGAACGTTATTGCGCTATGACTGCTATGAGTCACTTAAAAGATCTTGAATTGATTTTTTTTTTATACTACTAGATGACAAACAAGCTGACGACCCACCTGATGGTAAGCGGTTACCGTCGCCTATAGACACCTGCAATAACAAGGGAAAATCACTTGATATTGCAGGTGCGTTGTCATCCTGGGGCCTAAGACGAAATGCCGTCCATGCCCAGTAATAGTTGCTAGCTTTTCATTGGTACAATCGACAGCACAACAAGCGAAACAGTTTAACCTTGAGCCCGCTCTTGCTACGTTCGTAATAGAGGCGGTTTTCGTAGTGCAACTGTTACTCTTCATGTGCTGTCGTCTGTACCTTATACCTTATGACAGAACAAGGTACCTTAAGCAACGTCCGAGGCTCGCGCAATAATCATCATCATCACCAGCCTATATACGTCCCACTGCTGGGCACAGGCCTTCCTACATGGGAGAAACACATGAGGAGTTTGGGCCATAACACCACCACGCTGGCCCAATGCGGGTTGGTGGGTTAAAGCGGTTGCAGTAACAACCGGGACCAACGGCCTAACGTGCCTTCCGAAGCACGGAGGAGCTCAAGATTATAAATTTGATTGACCCATCCAGGGACCAACCATGGCGAAAGTTGCTTTGTTTTCGTGATCGAAACCAGAGCGCTCAAACCACTACGCCACCGAGCTCCTCGCGCAATAATAAACGTCAATAAATACATTTTCCCACCAACTTTCGAATAAACTCTTTCGCTAGGATACGGCATAGGTTCCAAGTCAGCGGTATAGGGAATAATGACAGACGGCTTCAAAGCCTTACCACTAAAGAACTGACCTGGTCGCCGCTACGCGTGGCTTGCTTAGTATATTGCCATACATTTGTTACCATTCGGGCGAATAGAAGCGCGAATATTAGCCGCGGCGAATTTCCCGTACCGTAAATCGGCCTTTGTAAATTAAGTGATTATCGACCTTATGCAATCAAATAAAAAGAACATAATTCAGCAAGAACCTCTTATTAGAGCGATGAATAAGACGGCACGTCTAGTGCATCTAAAACCTTTTTACGCGACAAGGATAGCAAACCACCGTTCGGCCTGCCTGACAAGAAGTGGTTTACCGTAGCCTAATAGACGCTGGTAGCTCCTTGAGCGCTACTCGCGCGCTGCCTGATAAGAATTGATTCCTCAAATTATACCTAATCTTTAATTTTAAAAAATATTATCTGTGACAAGAGACATTTACTTGTTTTCGACTTTCTTTCAGGAATTCTTGGACACGATGTGACGTATTTTGAATTGCGATATTTTTCTAATAAAATAATAATCAATTTTGAAGAGACTTATGCTTTGAAAATAAAACACTGCCTACCATATATGGCGACCCTGCTCACCGTAATAACACTATATGTATATAAACATAATTTAGCTGTAATCCTAGCTCTGTCAGGTGGAGGACCCCAGTCGGACGCTCACTGTTCCGTGCCTCTCTTGGAAACATTTCTAATTGCTAACCCCAAAATACATTCTTACGGATTATGAGAAGCCAACCAGGTGCTCAGTGAAATGCGTTGCTATATACAAAGAATGCCGTCGTATCGGCAGTATAAACAAACTTGCGTGCTAGAGACAGATCGTAGAGCTCAACTCCGTAGAGGCCGTATATTTTGACAGCCGATGACTTGTCTGTTGTCTCGTGTTCAAAGTCATTAAGCGGCTCAAGGTCACGTGAATATTATTATTTGCGGCTTGTTTAACAAAGGTAGTCAAATATTCGGGTGTCATCGTGTCTACACCTTCGACATTAATTTTCCTATCTCCTTAGACATCTTTCTTTAATTTGTTTTTACGGTTCTATTTTGGATAAGTACTCGAATTCTAAATTAAACTTCAGTCTATCTCTTTCTCTTCATATTTGAAGGAAAAGAATAATACCTACATTATTCCTATAACCTACATTAGACATGAATCCCTCAAACGGCGCAAATATGCTGGTCTATATGGGAACTCTACAAACTCGAGCTGTATGGTGTCTAAACATTGTGGTTTGGAAAAAAGCAAGAAGGTGATAAAAGGCTGATATATTTTTCGCACAAAGAATAGACAAACAGATAACTCGCCTTCAAGTTATAGTTACGAATATTATTTTCATTTATTATGATATTATGTAAACTATCGATAGCAAATGTATAAACCTTAGTGGTTTTAAAATGTTATCGCAAACAACACATTGTATAACTTTGTTTAAATGTTAAATAAATGAAATAAAAATCACTTATAATTATGTTTTATTTCCGGTTAATTTATTAATCTTTTTGTCTGTATTACAATTGTCACCAGTTTTGTAAGTCAAAAAATGTATGTGCGTACCGCAAGATTCCCCGGTAGGCCCGTAAAACCTTTACGACGTAAGTCTGCAACCTATAAAATGTGTTTATGGTGCGTAAAAGAAAAATATAACTTATCAGCTAACCTAACTTTGTAGCTTAAACGTATCTTATAATCATAATTCATACTTTTTATTGAATAAAGTTATGAAAGTAATACCTATACAGGATTGTGTGTGACGCTAACACGCAGGTTACTTACGTGAATAAGGTATAGGTACGTTTCTTTGAAAACTTTTACTAGTTAAATAAACAAGTATAAGAAAAATATTTTGCCAATTATGTTTTAAACATTATTAGCTTAGCAGGAGTAACATAGGTGGTATTATTAGAACTTTGACAAGCACTGCAGACTGTTCATCATAAACTAAGTGATTCGCATTTTTGTAGATTCTGTGCACAGGAGCGTGAAACCCCAACGCACCTCGTATGTAACAGTGGAGTTGTTATCTACAAACGAAGCCTTCATCTGGGGAGACACATCGATCCAAGTGATATTACGACCCTTGAGGTCGAGAAAAACTTAAAAGTTACGGAAAGGCTAAAATTTTCCCAAATCAAGATAATACTTTAACTATTGGCGGTAAGTCATAATAGATCTTTCAGGTCACAGTGGATAAAAAATAAGCCTAAAGAAGACTGATAAAGCCCTAAATACAATTAAGTATCAGTGTTTGATTTTTTTTTAATCCAGACAAGAATACAGTTATGTCCAGAGACGGGAGCCCAAGCCCTACCATAAAGTACTTGGGAAAGCAATTTAGATTTTTACAAATACCTACCGATGATTCGGTTATGTCAGACATTGCGGCTAATATTTTCTTACTTTATTCTCTTAAATGTTTAAAAGATATTTAGAAAAGTATTTTACCATTTTTATCAGAAAATTAATATTTATTCTCTCGGTCTAATTAAATTTCTGAAATTTATTTTATCTCGTATTCGCCTATATGTTGTTTTATTTGTGTTTGGCACCTCCAAACTCTGTCAGTTAGAAACCGATTTGGAAAATTAATTTTTCAATTGAAAAAGTATGCTTTCAGATTGTTTGGATCAGCCACAGAAATTTTATTAAAATCGACCCAGTTGATGTTGAAATCAAAACAACTGGAATAAATGTAAGTAAAACTGACGATTTTTGCTTTTCTGTGACTTGAATTGAAATAATAAGGGTTAAAGTATGAAGTTGCCGTTTTATTGTAATAGGTACTTCGAATTGACATAGAACCTTCATGGTTTGAGATTTTTGAGTAAAACTTTTTCAAATGGTACCTATGAGGTTCTTCTTTTAAAAAATGTGCAACATTCGATTATCAACTTTTAAGTCTGTCTGTTCATTGCACCTTGATCAAAACGTCAATACAGTAAGTGTTTTGAAATATTATAACAAGCTTGTTTTTTCCCTTACATAATACCATGTAAATATCGAAGTCATAAGTCTGCCAGTATTTCGATCCCAGTCTTTGCTTGTTCAACTCATCGAGAGTCCGTTAGATCTGACTACAAAGTAACCTAAGCTGTAACCGCCGCCTCAAATGTTCTAGCGCATTTCTTCTGCGCGTGCGCAGCTTACATAACTTAGATTTCAATGTAATAGCTCTGAAATAATTATAATTATTACGCTTGAATCAGAATCCTTACATAATCGTGTACAAGTAGAATATAGCTGATTACTCTAGACTTCAAGCAACCCCTGTTTTATGACTGCTTACCTACCATGCAACGTTTTCCTATATATCAAACCAAAATTAACTGCATATCATGATATAATTCTGTAGTTATTTTGTAGTTTACCTCACAAATATTCTATATCGAATCCAATATATTATAATGTCGAAAGTCCAAAAAAATCGAAACAACACTTTATGGTGCCTCAGTCTCAGATAGTTTTATCCGTGGCAGGGGTGCTGGTTTTATTCAAATAACTATCGGCCTAGGCATATTCGATGTTGGCATTTAATCAACAGCCTAGGCATCTAATTTAGTGGCTAATTTAACTAGATGGCTGCAAAAAACACATGGGTATCATCATCATTATTATTCCAGCCGCCAGACGTCCACTGCTGGACAAAGGCCTATCCTAATGATTTCCACGACCATTGTCCAGCGGTGCACGCACCCACCGGCTACCTATCGAAACTATTAGGTTGGGGAAAAAGTCTTTTCGCATTAAAGTATGTATGAACTTGTAATAAAATCTCTTTGGCTGTACTATTTGTATCTGGCTGGTTTTGGTATCATTAAAAGTTTAGATTTTAAAAAAGATAATTACAAATTCAAATTAGGAAAATGTGTGTTTTTCATTTGTTTTTCGTACTGTCAAGATGAGTGAATCTAATAAAAAAATTTGATACATTTTAAAATTTTACTACAAAAAAGGTAAAAATGCAACGCAAGCCGCGAAAAAAAATTGCGATGTTTATGGACCTAGTGCAGTGTCTGTGAGAGTAGCACAAATTTGGTTTAAGCGTTTTCAATCCGGAAATTTTGATGTCAAAGATGCACGTCGCTCTGGTCGCCCTATTACGGATAAAATTGATGCCATTTTTTAAAAACTGAAGCAAAATAAGCATATCAGTAGTTACGACGTAGCTGAAGAACTGGGAATTGACCACAAAACAGTTTTGGCGCATTTAAAAAAAAATGGGCACACAAAAAAACTCGATATTTGGGTACCCCACGAGCTCTTGGAAAGAAAACCTAATGAACCGTGTACTCATTTGTGATTCTTTATTACGACGACGTAATGAAACCGAACCATTTTTGAAGAAGCTGATAACTGGTGATGAAAAGTGGATCACGTACGACAAGAACGTGCGAAAAAGGTCGTAGTCAAAGGCCGGTCAGGCTGCACAGACTGTGGCGAAGCCTGGGTTAACTCGCAACAAGGTGATGCTGTGTGTGAGGTGGGATTGGAAGGGCATTATTCATTATGAGCTAGGTAGGACCACCTGGTAGGACCATCGATTCTGAACTCTACTGCGAACAACTGATGAGATCAAAGCAAGAAGTTGAGAGAAAGCGGCCGGAATTAATCAACAGAAGGGGTGTGGTTTTTCATCATGATAACGCTAGACCTCACACATCTTTAGCCACTCAGCAAAAATTAAGTGAGTTTGGCTGGGAGGTGTTAATGCATCCGCCGTATAGTCCTGACCTTGCACCTTCAGATTTCCACCTGTTTCGCTCTCTTCAGAATTCTCTAGGCAGTGTAAGGTTAACATCACGAGAGGACTGCCAAAACCACTTGTCGCGAAAGAAACTTTTTCCCCAACCTATTATAATATATATTATAGTTACATATTATAACATATATTATATAGTTTTAAATTATAAAGATGATGTCGTCAATACGACAATAAATTAAAATATGGGCTTTCCACTTTCAAAAAACTCGTATTCATTTGATAATTTCATTGCATTTCTATGAAATAATGCAGCCAATGTTATACTACTTCATACAAATTTCAAGAAATAATCAAGTGACTAAGATGTGTTTGAAAGTGGCAAATCATTTCTATGAACTAATATAGCCCATGTTTTAATTTATTTTCGTATTGACAGCACCATCTATACTAATATTATAAAGCTGAAGAGTTTGTTTGTTTGTTTGGTTGAACGCGCTAATTTCAGGAACTATTGATTCAAATTGAAAAATTCTTTTTGTGTTAGATAGTACATTTATCGAGGTATTATATAGACTATATAACATCACGTTACTACCAATAGGAGCTGAGCATTAATTAAAAGTGTTGCAAAAACGGGGAAAAATTATTCCTTTTCAGAGCTTTCGTTGCGTGCGCTGCGTAAACGGTTAGAGTTACGTATAATCCACGTATGCAAGAATTGTTCTCCTTTAAAAGTTCTAAAAAAAAGTCCGCGACAGCGTATGTCTATTCTTTGAAATTGACTCTCTAGAACCATTTTTTGATAATCAAATTTATTTTAAAATAATGTACTATCTTCGAAGGTATTTTTGTAAACATGATATTATTCCTTATCGAAATAAATACATTATTCACTACAAGTATTTGATTTTGAGCAAAATTGATCATGACATCATTTGATTTCAATGAATATCCTAAGAGATATCATAGTTTTAAAATATCATGCACGCAGCAGGTGGGCGCGGGCGTGCAAAAGTGTTTTATAAACATGATTTAAATCCTTAGTCTACCTACCCCACCGTTGTTATTTTCCGAAATCCACGCGAACGAAGTCGCGGGCACAGCTAGTCCTGTATATTATACTATAGTATATAGTATCGATTCAAATACAGAATGATACGGATCCCTAAAAAGCGTGGGATTCGATTTAAGCCTTCGATGGACGTAAATCGCATAGATCTTCCGTTAAAAATTATCAGAAGAGATTGCGACGGGCTGGTATGCCCCTTGTTGAAACCCTTGTAACAAAAAAAAAATTGCAAAAATAAAACCAAACCTCAAAACACTAAATAGGCAAAAAAAATTTAAATTCTGATAGCCCCCGGTATCCCAGTGTCCATAAGCTACGGTAACAGCCGTTATAACTTGATTACCACCTTAGTACTATAAAAAAAGTAAATGTTAGCAAATAAAATACGAATAATCATAACCCGATTACTAGTTTTGGAGAAATGCATGGAAAAACTTACATACACACACCTATAATATTTGTATATTTATTTATTTGTATATTTCTTTGGAAGCCCTAATATATTATAGTCATATCCTTTAAGTAATAGGTTGGGGAAAAAGTTTCTTCGCATTTTTTAAGAAAATTCAAAACATTTTTTAATATAGTTTATTTACATTTAACTAAAGTATGTAGGTACCATTTTGTTCGATAACTTTTTGCCATCTTGTAGGTAGGGACATGGTCCCATTGCTATAGAAATTTTGGGGCTTCTGATCAAAATACCGCGACAAGTGGTTTTGGCAGTCCTCTCGTGATGTTAACCTGACATTGCCTAGAGAATACTGAAGAGAGCGAAACAGGTGGAAATCTGAAGGTGCAAGGTCAGGACTATACGGCGGATGCATTAACACCTCCCAGCCAAACTCTCTTAATTTTTGCTGAGTGGCTAAAGATGTGTGAGGTCTAGCGTTATCAAGATGAAAAACCACACCACGTCCGTTGATTAATTCCGGCCGCTTTCTCTCAACTTCTTGCTTTAATCTCATTAGTTGTTCGCAGTAGAGTTCAGAATCGATGGTCCTGCCTGGTGGTAACAGCTCATAATGAATAATGCCCTTCCAATCCTACCACACACACAGCATCACCTTGTTGCGAGTTAACCCGGGTTTTGCCACAGTCTGTGAAGCCTGACCGGCCTTTGACCACGACCTTTTTCGCACGGCAAGAGCCGTACGTGATCCACTTTTCATCACCAGTTATCAGCTTCTTCAAAAATGGTTCGGTTTCATTACGTCGTAATAAAGAATCACAAATGAGTACACGGTTCATTAGGTTTCTTTCAGTGAGCTCGTGGGGTACCCAAATATCGAGCTTTTTTGTGTACCCATTTTTTTGAAATGCGCCTAAACTGTTTTGTGGTCAATTCCCAGTTCTTCAGCTACGTCGTAACTACTGATATGCCGATCTTGCTCCAGTTTTTCAAAAATGGCATCAATTTTATCCGTAATAGGGCGACCAGAGCGACGTGCATCTTTGACATCAAAATTTCCGGATTTAAAACGCTTAAACCAAATTTGTGCTACTCCCACAGACACTGCACTAGGTCCATAAACATCGCAAATTTTTTTCGCGGCTTGCGTTGATTTTTTACCTTTTTTGAAGTAAAATTTTAAAATGTATCGAATTTCTTCATTAGATCCACTCATCTTGACAGTACGAAAAACAAATGAAAAACACACATTTTCCTAATTTGAATTTGGAATTATCTTTTTTAAAATCTAAACTTTTAATGATACCAAAACCAGCCAGATACAAATAGTACTGCCAAAGAGATTTTATTACAAGTTCATACATACTATAATGCGAAAAGACTTTTTCCCCACCCTAATATGTATCATTTAAGTGTGAAAATATTTTTCAGTTCCAATAATTTTACATACATGAGTGTTGAATAAAGAATATACTTTTTAAGTCAGTTCAAAAATTAGAAAATCAGTCGCATCGAAGTACGAAGAGTAAATTAGACGAAACCAGCTATCCTTACTCTAAATACCCGTTATAAATTGTAATATATATCGTATAAATGCATAATGCGATGTTGCAACCATTACATAAGCGAAGGACAACCGCAGCATGAGCGGGGAGACGGTGAAAGTCAGATACTGGCCTATGGAAATTATGCGCCGGCGCGTGATTAGCGGCGATCGTGGAATTTATGCGATTTTAGAGAAATATTATAGATTTGTCGTTGTACCGGTTACACTTGAAGCTTTCTTCGGCACTATGTTGTTTGTTTATTGATTAATACACTCAGGATCGTGTTCGGAGAGTATTATATTAAACAAGAGGCCGCCCGCGGCTCCGTCGTCGTGAATTCGGGTATAGAGCTAAAAGGTCTCAGGATTGTGGTGCGATCATTTGGATCTTTATGACAATTTTCATCTAAATCGATATATAGGCTCAGGGTTGAAAACGTAGCAGATAGACAGACAGGGTTACTTTTAGTATAGATTTTCTCCAAGTCATCTTACAAGAAGATGACTTAGATAAAATCTATTTTCATCCCTGAGCCTATATACCGATTTAGATAGCAAGGAGTCACCGTAGACTCGTAACGCCATATGGGTGCTTGATACTAATAAAAGTAAAATTTAGTTAGGTACTGCCAGTATTGAAATATTTAGAAGTTGTCCTTACGCATCCAATATTGGGGACAAGTCCTCCGTCACCAAGTTGATTAATTACCAATTTGTTCTTCTCACGTACTTTACCCTCTTCTTACACAAGATAGGAGTATGCGGCATCTTTGAAGTCGTCAATTCACTGTCTCCACTTCAACATGACGCGCAAATAAGTTATAAGTAACTCGTTCCTTTGTCGTTCTTTCACAACTTGAAATTCTTTCCCAGCACCTGTATTCCTTCTTTCCTAAAACAGGGTTTCTTTAAAAGAGGCGTGAAAAGCCACTTGTAGATCGACAAGAACTGCTGCTGCAGCTGCATTCCCATATGGAGTCTTATTACCGCTTAGGTAGTGTTGAGTTTAATTATTTAATAACCTTTAGAGATTATGCTAACTGTGTAGGTACTGAAATAATTGAAAAAGTGGGCATTATACTCATATGCATAGAACCGTGCCATTTTCCATAACTTTCAAGGAGGTCCGATTGTTCCTAATATGCGCAGGCGCAGGCACACTAAATATACACAGTTCGAGCGTAGCTTTCCTCGCCAAACAATAAGAGCAAAGCGTTACTTGACCATTGTATTCCACCACATTGTCCGCCATGCAAAATATCTTAAACTAAACTAAATAGTAATCGGAGGACTTTGAACCCAAAATCTTAAGGCATAAGTTCTATTTACAAGCTGTTACACAGCCAGATCGTGGCTCACGGCTCATTGTTTCAAAGTGCATTACATTAGAAGCTTTCTAATAATATCGAACCAGTAATTAAACTCCAAACTGGGTAAAAGCAGCTCTGGTCTCAACATTGTGTTATACTAGCTCCCGTCCACGATCTCACCCAGTGCAAATCAGTTTGTCACAAGAATCTTATTACTTCGCGTACTCGTACTCTACATTGAGTTCGCAGAAACTTCTCCAAACTTAATTTGAGCGAAGTAAGTTGAGGAGCTCGGTTCGTATTGGTTTGAGCGTTCTGGTTTTGATACGAAAAACAAAGCAACTTTTGTCATGGTTGATCCTGGGATGAGTCAATCAAAGTTTGGTATCTCGAGCTCCTCCGTGCTTCGGAAGGCACCTTAAGCCGTTAGTCCCGGTTGTTCCTGCAACCGCCTTAACCCGCATTGGGCCCGCGTGGTGGTACGAGTAAGGCCCAACTCCTCATGTGTTTCGCATTGTACCAATTGGACAGGTTTGTGCCGTCAATACTACAATAAATTAAAACATGGGCTATAGTAGTTCATAGTCATGGTTTGCCACTTTCAAAAACATCTTATTCACATTTTAATGTTTTTATGCGTTTAAACGCCTTTCTTTATTTGTAATTGTTAATCTAATTATTACAAATAAAGAAAGAAAACGATGAAAATATATATTTCTCCAGGCGGGAATCGAACCCGCGTCTCCTGATTTCCGACCAGACGCGATTACCACTACGCCACCGGAGCACTAGGTATAACCTGCTAACTTCTGTTTTCTTTCATTATTTGTAATTGTTACAACATCTTATTCATTTGATTATGTCATTGAAATAGTGCAGCCAATGTTGTATTATTTCATACAAATGTCATGAAATTATCAAATAAAGAAGATGTTTTTGAAAGTGGCAAACAATTTCAATGAACTAATACAGCCCATGGTTTAATTTATTGTCGTATTGACGTATGTCGCAATAGAATATTTCGAAATTGTGAGGGATAATATATTAGCATCAAATGCAAATACAGATGGACTAAAGGAAATTTACAGGGACACCCCAAGTTAGAGCAGTCACCCAGATTATGAAAGGTGTTGGCGGGTTCAGTCCCCGCCTGAGGATTTGAATTTTCGCTAGTTCAATTTTTTTTGAAGAACCAGTATATAGTGCTTGCTATAGGTCCTCCTCTCAGCCAGCAGGATGAAATAGCTAATTATCCTTTTCCATCATGATGATACAAAATTAACCCGCGTTCGGAGCAACCCCACTCTCCCCTAAATATATGAAACTGGCTAAGACACTTGTCTGGTCTGGCTTCATTATTGCTTTGAAGCATTTATGAAGGAGAAACTACGCGGTATTTAATTCGTAAATTGGAAAATAAGTTCCAATGTTATAACATTGGAACTTATTTTCCAATTTCACAAATTTCATAAATCAGGTAATAAATTACAAAGTATATTATGTTACATCTGTTACGATACATATACCCAAGTTAATAAACTTAGTGCCACTTGGCCAAAGAACTTAACATAATTATAATATAATTATATTACGTATTAATAATAATGTATCACTAATAATCTTGATCGTGTTCCTACATTTCTCTAGCACAAAAACGTCTCACACACAAACACTCGCTCGCACACAGCCGCCCGCATGCGCTCACCTCTGCGCAAGAGCAACTTACGTAACACAGCGAGAGTGCATTCACTCTATGTGGAGAAATGCAGCGATGCGCGCGCAATGATATAATACGTGATGGATTAAACTTTAATTATGCTAGAACAGCAGCTGATAGCTCTGCACTGCTCACTCTCGGCGTTTTTTCATTGTCATCTTTATATTGAAGGATGATACTATGACGTGTATGATTTCTATTCTGATTTCTAACAAACTGACACTAACATTGAGAAAATTGAAGTTTCAGTGAAAAGATTGAAATTGGAAAATATGTAGAAGCGAACTTTCAACGATTTACATACGGACTAACTATTTTTAAACGCAATTAAAGATAGTTTCGTGTATGTGATCTAGGTATACAATGAACGGAATGATAAACGTTAACTTTGATTTTGCATCCTGTGATTTGTCTTAAGATGTCAAGTCGGTGGAAAGTCCTAGAGTGACCACGTGTAGGGGTGGCATAATACGGGCGGCGCGGTCGCAATTTTCCATAAGAAAGCAGCGGCCGGCCACCGGCCGCGACAACAGACGTTTCCGCAATATACAGGCTGTGTGGAAAACGATAACACATGCTAATGTGCCTTTTGCATATATTTAAAAATAAAATTTGCGTACAAAAAAGCTGTATTCCTAGACAATGCATAGGTTCTATCAATAAAATTGCTCTACTTATAGGTAGTACGGACTAATAGAACTACAGTTTCAAGCAAATACTGCAATTGCTTACCAAGTAACAATGATTACATCAGTTAGCGAATCCTCATAATGGCCGACAATTTAAATAACATTTCCCCAGTTACTCCACGATTGTTATAACTCGTTTCAATGTCAAACTTTTCAAAAGAAGCATTTGAAGTGCCCACAGAATTGCCGGTACTTAGTTGAATAAGAAAAAACAAATCACAATGAAAATGGTAAGACTTTGAAAATTTTGGTTACTCACCAATGTAATTTCAATGGCTTTTGCGTCAGTTTCAAGTTCATTTTGGGAAGACGTAGAAATGAGAACATGACTTTTTGAATATAACTTGTTAAGAAATTTCACGGTTTTAGTACACTTATATATAAAAATATACTGATTTTGGTCGAATTTATAAAGCTTCAGACTCTAGACTCTTTTATTGTAAAGTTTATAGGTTGGGCTATGTTTTATATAAATAAGTCGTAAAATTACTCTTTAATTTAATTCAACCTATAACACATTGCATAACATATGTGAGTGCTACAATCTTAAACATGACTCTATATATTGTTTCGATTATATTAACTTCAAAGTAATTTGAGTTGATGATATTTAAAATTGACAGAGTTGACACTCGCGGTGACGGCGGCAGTGAGATAGAAGAAGAAAAAGAAAACAACAACAACATAAGTGAACATGAATAGGAATCATAGAGTACTTTTTTTATATACAACTAGATGACAAACAAGCTGAAGGCCCACCTGGTGGTAAGCGGTTACCGCCTCCTATAGACACCTGCAATAACAAGGAAAAGCATTTAATATTGCAGGTGCGTTGTCATCCTGAGGCCTAAGATGAAATGCCGTCCATGCCCAGTAATTACACTGGCTACTTTTCCCTTCAATCCGAAACACAGCGAACTATTTTACGGCTGAAATAAAAAAGGCGGTGGTACCTACCCAGGCGACCCTACATATGGGTCTACCACCTAGTAAATGATAACTGCATTCGTATCACCTGCATATGATACGAATGCAGTTTTTTAATAGCATGCACGATGTTAAATGTTCGCTAGCTACGTTTCTAATTATACAATGTAAGTAATAACTGCCAAAAGCTTACGATTTATCACATTCAGTATGAGTAGCAACGTCGAATTCATAAGACAATCTAAGGCTCGTATTGTGGAAAGTTCGTCTATTATACGATCTTGAGAATACTCAAACTACCGTGAATTCAAGCTGTCGATCAAATATCTACTCAAGAACAGATCACGGCTGAGCCCTGGTCGTCCGAAACTGCACTGGCATTCGCAGCTCTCCAAGTTGCTCGCTGATGCGTTCACTTTCTCCGCGCCTACACCGTGCAGCTGCGAATTTGTTGTGCATTATACAAACTGCACTACAATGTGTGCATTGTGCATACACCGATGCTATAATAATAATGTCTTAAGGCTTTTGTAACTTTCATGTATCAATTGTAAATTAGTACTACACTTACATTGTTTGCCTTTACACATAATGCGTTTGATATATTGTGCCATTTTAGCACATTCCGTAAGTGAATACTTTATTGACAAAATTTGATCTCGTGACTTCTTTTTTTTATGATGCACAAAGAAAGCACTTAACTTACATTGGAGTTTTAATTTAAAAAATATTAATTTCTCTTGATGTAGATAATAAAATAATTTTACTTTACTTACAATTTTTCCATATAAATCAATCAAGAAATATAATTTATTATACTCTATTTCGAAGTTCTGTTTTGTGCTCTACATAAACAACCTCTCAAAAGCACTACATTTTCACAGTGCAACATCTTTAAAATAGTTTAATAATAGATTTAAGTTTTAGAATGAAATCGAAAGCTCTAAATGCAGGGTAGACCTAGAAGAAAGCTCTTATCAGCACACCGAATCAAACCACTTTCACTGGACAATTTCCCACAAAATTTAACATCGTTGAATTATTAAAATCGTACGCTGGATCTAAATATTGGCTTTACTTCGCTTTGGAAGCTGAGTAAACTTTAACCAAATGTAGCGCCTTCTGTCAAATTAGACATTTAGTGGTTATCCATCAATGGCCTCTTAGACCGGTGTTGTCACGTGACATATACGGTTAGCAGCAATGAATATCAAATTTAAAACGATTACTGGCTTTCTACCTATCGCCTCCATACTCTAGTATACATATAGTGGAGCATAATATGTTATTGCCTTCAATTTAATTAAATATTTTAATAAATATATAAAAGATATTTCATAACATTTCACTGACTGAAAAACTGCTTAACTTTTGAGTACGTACTGCTTAAATATCTATCACATTTCCAAACTATAATTTCAATAGTAATTAAGTATTCTTAATTTTATTTACATTATTATAAATGTGTACAAAATATATTTACAAAAAAATATCTAAATTAGAAAGATAAAATTTTTGAATTAAATGTCTCGGTAGTTTATTCTAAGCTTGTGATGTTTACCAGTAATTGGATGTGCACTTAGTTCTAGTTTTCATAAGTTTAATAAATAAAATTGTATTAGTCTATAAGTTTTTGGAGAACTAATAAAGTAAAAATAAAATAAAATAATAATAATGTTTTTTTTTAATTACAATATATTATATAAATTTTAGATTTTTTGTCTATTTAAATAGTAAGAACTTTAAATTATTCGGGGCTCTGAAGCTGAGTAGCATTTCAGTCTTTGGCCGTAGATAAATAGATTCTCAATAAGTACTAAGAGTTATTTCATATAGATCTGCTAAATAATTTGAGTGATTATGACAGTTATAGATTAAAAATTACCAACCTTTTAACTAGAATCATTGTAGCATCTGTATTTTTACAGCTCGTGCTTCTATCCATAAGCTATTCCGCTAGCGACTAACGAAGATTAAAAAGTTGGGAAAGTGTAGATTTTTTAATAGCTCGTATACATGGTGTATGTATAATGGTGTTTTTCACAAAGGCTGCGCCGTGGCATCAGCCTGTGCATCGGGCGCAGACTGCAGCGCGCGCGCGTGTGTGTGAGCCCCACGTCACACCAACACACGCTCACTTTCACTCCGCCAACTATTCCTAGCGCGTGTCCACAGAATCTGCCAATTTTTCAAAAAAAAAATATTTATTTTTTCTTTTATGATGTACTACCTATTTCAAATAGTATAAGTAATAAAATATTACATTTTATTTTTAATATTATAAAAAAAAAATAGAAAAATCATGTGCTATGGCGGGGTTACAAAGCCGCGACCTTTCATAATTAAAGCGACTGCTCTTACGTTACGATTATTGACCTATCGCAGACTGAGAGAAACCTATATTTATTTTATTTATTTATCCTGATATCGTGTTTGTAACCTTACCTTAACAATGTCTAAATCTAGACTTCCTTTAAATATTTTAAAAAAGTTTCAAAAATATAATTGGATTTTTTATAACCCAAAAAAGATTTTCCTTTAAATTCAAACTGTTACTTAAGCTTCTAGTTTTAACCCGTGTGTTTTAAAAATATTAGGGCGTTTCTCTGTTTTAAATAAACCTCTGGCAAAGCACAAACATCTACAGTTCACCTGCAATATTACAAAAAAAAAAATACTAGGTAAAGGTTTAATAAAAGATCAACAGTATATTCTTCAATTTCATTTAAATGAAAGTGACTCTTCATTTTCCTAGACAAGCGGCTAGTGTGAACGCCGCGCACGCATTAGAGCGTGTGTACGCGAATGCGCCCGCGCATGTGTGCGTCTAATGCACCGCCATTAGATTATATCATATAGAGCGGCTAGTGAAACCGAACTGTAAATAATTGGGCAATATTTTACACTATTTCATTACAGCATGTATTTGTTTGAATTTTGAAACATTTTATTGCCAAGTGCATAAGATACATTACATCTCCTAATTAACTTAGTCTTCTTTGAAAATCAAAACAGTAGAATAAATAGTCAGTTATTTGTCAACTTAGAGGAGTTAGTCTGTTAGTGACAACAATCTATTAAATGGGAAAAACTTTTACTGAGGAAAATCTGTATAGATTTCATTTTTATTTAAATTACAATACGGCATATAAAAGAAGACGCTTCCACGTATTGACTTATTGATTGGAGATAGGCGATAACCAATCTCTGATTGGTTATTATTTTTGATTTATTTAGTAATATAAAGAGCCTATCAATTGACATAACTCTGTCTCAAGTACAATTTATTACGACCTCTTTTTTTAGAGTAATGATTAACCACTCGCCTCCTTAAAGTGGTTCTAACCTCATTCAATTTCCAAAATTTTTATTTTTTAAGTTGCAAAAATTTTGTGGGGGCACAGCAACTCCATATGCAAGTGGTGCGTGCAGCGGCGCGGGCGCAGGCGCCGCGGGAGGGGGCTGCGTTCGGCACAATGCGCCGCAAAGACGTTCGTTGCTCCCGCGCAGGTCAACGACTCTTTCACCGCGCACGCGACCCGCCACTTTCGCGGGCCGATAACAACGCTTAGACGCATGGACTTCGACTATTTGAAACGAGACGCACATACATAAGGCACGCACGAGGGACAAGGACGAAAGAATGGCCGTAGCCGTAGAAAAATGTGTTTAATTAATGTTACAATTGCGTGCGATGGTTGGCAGTAATGACTTTTTATCGCCTCGTTAGATGTCGGCCTGCCCAATAGCATAACCAGTAAAAAGTTAATCTCTGCAAATTATAGGTAGCGTTTAGATATAGTTGAATAACCCTAATTTTATTTTTTGTGTTGAAAGTGTTGGACCAATAAAAAACAAATTTGGTCGTTATAGCCACCATTTCTAAAATTTTTCTTATCAATAATACTGTATTTACATTAATATTTTTACACTATTGCGGGAACATACATTGCAAAATATTTAAGTAAAATCGATATTCATATTCATCTATTTCACAACAACAACTAATAATAACAATCTCTGTATGACTGAAATTATACTGCTGAGCAAATAAATCGACGCAAAGGGTAAAACAGTATTTCTTCCGCCTTTTAGTCAACTTTTTCCTACAGTCAATAAACTAAACTTAATAGATAGTCTTATCAATTTTATATTAAACATTATAATGCTATGTTGGTCGTGTTTGAAAACTATGTAAACTAGAACTCGCGAACCTTTAGCTCCTTTTTTCGTTCATACAAAATCATACATTTCAACGACAGTAAGTATATGTATTATTACAATTAATCTTAATATTATACAATTAATTAATTTTATGTTTACAATTAATGTCAATATTCTGTTAAATCACTAAGATTAGTCTTATAAGTAAAAGCGTGTAAGTACTAACTACTATGGATCCAATTGTGATCTGGAATAAAGATTTATTATTATTATTGTCATGGTTTTGTTATCTAGCAAGTGTTGAACTGATGACTCGATATTTTTGCTCGCCAGTGTATATAAATCTGTAACCATTTTCTATCCGAAAGGAAAACACGACGCCAGAAAATGTTTTCTCTTTTGCAAGAAAATATAAAATTAGAAAGAGAGGCGGGCAGTTGTACATTTTAAAAAGATACGTAGGTTTGTGATTTTATTATTAATTACGTAAATAAATTATGTGTATAGCCAATTGAGCTACTGGATGTAGAATCTAGGTGTGAGTAACCCAAATTCTTTGCACGAAGGAACTCATCGCCTGAACTGTAAAAAAACATCACGCTTTCTCCGGATATTCAGAGGGGAGGTAAAGCGTGAGTAGTGCCCAGGGTGCTACAAGCGTCTTGGCTACAGTTACCTCTTACCACAGAATACTTTTACTCCAAGGAGCTTCTTACCATCAGGCAGGCCGTAATTGTAAATCTGATTTTGTCCAAAGTAAACCCTTTATATTACTTTTAAGAATGTAGTAGGTGATAGGGTAATTGACAAACTTTTTAACCGATTTAAAAAACGAGGAGGTTCTCAATTCGGTCGGTATGTTTTTGTTTGTATGTATGTACACCGATTACGCCGAGATTTCTGATCCGATTTACGTGATTCTTTTTTTTTCGATGCGGAATATTTGCCATTTGGTTCCATAAAAATTTATTCACAATCTGTTTGGTTAGGGGTAGTTTTTTTATATGTATAAAAAATAGTATGCCAATAGTTGACAAATGTTGAAGAAGTAATTATTTAGTTTCTTAGATAGAGCGATTTATTTGAGGTGCGATTACAAGTTGTCAAAAAACGCTTTATAGAATATAGAATAGTGACGTCACTCTTCGTAGTGGCTGCCGAATAAGTATGGGTGCATGGACAAAATTAATGATATAATTGTAATTTATGCATTCACTCGCATAGTTGGCAAATAAAAAGTAGATTTTTTATATACAACTAGATGACGAACAAGCTGACGGCCCATCTGGTGGTAAGTGGTAGCGCTGCTTATAGACATCTGCAATAACAAGAAAAAATCACTTTGTACTGCAGGGTCGTTGTGATCCTGAGGCCCAAGATGAAATGCCTATGTGTGAGCAAACTAAAAGGACATATTTTTAATAATTTTTTAACCCCCAACGAAAAGAGGGGTGTTATAAGTTTGACGTGTCTGTCTGTGGCATAGTAGCACCTAAACGAATGTAGCTATTTTGATTTGGTTTTTTGTTTGAAAGCTGATGTGATTAGAATAGTTTATAGCTGGTTTACTGGTTTATGTGATTATAGCTATTTTAAAGAAATCAGTAATAAGTCATTTAAATAAATATATTTTAATGTCCATTTTTAATGTTTGATTACATAAATCTGTAAAAAAAATCTATTATGTGTGCGTACCTACACTACATTATGATGTTTCACTTATAAATTAATATCGTCCAACATCTGTTTCTAAAAGTGACAACCAATAATAAATCAATAATGGATCAATTAGATCTTGCCTGCTTAAATATGCAAATTACAGCTATATGGCATTCTGAATGCTGCAGGCTCAAGTTATCGCTTAAAATACTAACGCTCATTAAAAGTGAAAAAAGAAAAGTTATTACTATGACAAATAGCTTTAGATTATTGACTCTTCACAATAATACTCATTATCAGCCTATATACGTCCCACTGCTGGGCACAGGACTTCCTGCATGGCAGAAACACATGAGTTTTGGGTCTTAACCCTCGTTGGTCCAATGCGTGAGAGCGGTTGCAGGAACAAGACTAACGGCTCAACCACGGCTTGCTCCGATGTTCAATTGTCTTTAGGAGCCTACGGTAGCGTAAGAAATGCACAGGTATGAGATAACCTCCCCCCTATAAATAAGTGCCTTGCGAAGCACGGAGGAGCTCGAGATTGAGGTAGACATATTTTTTAAATTACCCTTTCAGGATCAGCCATAAGGAAACGTTCCTCATGGCTTTCTTTTCGTACAATAATACTACTAAATAAAAACATATAATATGCCGCCTTTTTTGCTTGTTTTTGAGTGTTAAGGTTATTTCTTTTTTATTGTATGGCTATTTGTGGTAGGTTATTATTGGCATTTAATATTTATGTTGTTGAATATTGGTGCTACCTATCCGAATAAAATAAAAATAACACAAACGAAATACACGAAGAACGAACAATAAGAATCTTTACAATGAAAAAGTAAAATATTGGTAAAAAACTTTAGCAGGGGTTTATATGGATTAAAGTAGGTATGAGCTCCAAATATTGAATAGATATATGTATGTTAGTACAAAATCAGGTTTCTAACTTTTTCCACAGTACTATCATTCATGAAGGTAGAGGAGAGTGGGGCTATTTCGTATGAAGCCGTTTGTATAATGTTAAATAAGGATAAAAAAACCCATGCTCATGGTGCCTGGCATTCAACACTCCAGCAATTTTCTAGTTTTGCAAAAAAAAAGCCAGTAAGAAAGGATTATCAACTATTTTTTCTCCGTTATGATGTTCCCGGAACTTCACTTTTCCCTATATTTCCAATAAAATTATACTTGTTAAGTTAAACAAGTATAATTTAACATTGATAGTTCAAAATACAGTCGTCAACAACTTCGAGTCTTAGAGTCTCCAATTCAAGGTTCGACATGATTTTCGTCTTTTCCGTGTTCATTTTAAGACCCACTTGGAGAAACACTGCTGAGGTCGTCGAGCCGAGTGATGACTACGATATCGTCAGCAAATCTAAGTTTTGTGATGTACTCGCTGTTGATGTTGTTGCCGAGTTGTCCCCAGTCCAGAAGCTTGAAAGCATTTTCCAATATTGCGGAACAATTAGAGAGATAATACATCTTCTTGTCTCACTCCTCGCTGCAATTGTTCGAGTTGTTTCGAATCTTTCTGCGTTCTCCTTCTTCCTAATATTTTATTACCTTGCGTTGATAGGGCCGCCAAATTGTACTGTTTTTTGGTTTTTATAAGTATGTAGGTTTAATTTAATTTGTTTCTTGTGTGCAATAAGGAATATTTATTTATTTATTTCCAGGCCTGGAGGCGGACCGACAAGGTGAGGTTTCTGTAGAGACACTGTAACACCTTGATGTATCGATAGTCAGCTTGGCACCGCTGGAGAAACTCTAGCTCATAATCATAGTGGCTTTATATACTCTTTGATCTTTGGTATAACTTGCCTCAGCGTGTGTACCTCGATGGTCTATGGTACTGGAAGCCTTTCCGCAACCCGACTTGTTCGGATTATCCGTTACCTACTCATAAAAGAAATGAAGTTATTATAAAAGTTGTAAGTTAAATGCATAGAACGACATTATAGGCGGGGAGGGTGTCATTCGCCGCAGTGACGTACCACGCGTTTTCCACAGCGCGTCACTGGGCGGCGCGGGCGCACGCGACTGTCACTTTCGGAGCGGTGAAAGGAGCCGCCACCGCGCAGCGCTCAGATTTTAAGAGAGAAACTGGATTATGCGCTCATATTGTTTTATAGTAAATATCAGACTGTAGCCCAATAGGTGCAGTTTAATTACAAACGTCACGTAAATTTTAAAGAGTGTTCTATTTGATGTTAAATAATACAAATTTTCGACTGACAAAAATACAATTTAATTTTTATGATGCTTGCCACCACAAAGGCGTACCGTTTGCTTGGCCTTGTTATAAGACTCAGGTATGGTATTAAAGATTTTGGATGTTGCTCCAAACTTACAAAAATAAAAAATTTAAAAATAATTTGTTTTCTTCTAAATGGCGACCTCTGAGATTGTTTTTCAGTAAATTAAAAAAAAAATGCCGCTTCTATCAGTCAAGATTTATGGAAATGATATGGTACGATGGATTCTTACAAAAATAACTGTACGAAGGGGTGTTAGGATGGGCAACGCGCAAGTGATACCCCTGGTGTTGCAAGCGTCCATAGGCTACGGTAACCGCTTACCATCAGGTGGGCCGTATGCTTGATTGCCACCTTAGTGGTATAAAAAACGAAACAATTGTGCTCATGAGCTAGCCGCAATCCCATACAAACGTACTATTTCCATTTAAATGTTACAATTAATATTCACAATTTGTAAAACTAGCTAAGGACGCAACTAAACCTTAGTTAGATTTTAAATTGTAAAATGTAGAGCAGAAGAACTCGTCTACGTGCCCGTTGGCTGACTGTATGAAATTTATATAGACTGTGGTACAAGCAGGGTGCTACTTGGCTGCGAATTTGTGTGAATCAAAAATCAAGATATTTATTTTGCGAGAATGTGGTAATGTAATAATAGGTAAGGTAATGTGGTGTTGTGGTGACACATTCACCAGAAACTGGCATGCAAAATTTAGAACAAAAAAAAATCAATTAATTATTCTATTCTATTGTTAAGTTAATGTTTACAGTATTGGTCAATTACTATTATTTAAATAAGAATTTCAAAATATATCAATAAATTATCAAATTTTATACAATCTATTATAATTAAAGTATTCTGTCAAACTATAAAAACAATTTTCCACTAGCCATGTCTTTAGTTTTAATTAAAATATATTTAATGGTAGATTCTTTATATTATCCGGTAACTTATTATATATGTCAATAGTAAAACAATTTCGTGCACGAAGTTCGGTTCTTAAGATTGGTAGTATAAGTTTATTTGGATACCTAGAGTCGAACCTGCGTATATCATCATCGATTTTCTTAAATAAGTTTGAATGACTTTTAACAAAGACACATAATTCATAAATGTATAAGCAAGGCACTGTTAATATTTTTAAGTTTTTAAATAAAGGTCTACAAGATACCATATTGTCCACGTCACATATTGCTCTGATACATGATTTTTGGAATATAAGAACCTTATTGATATTATATGAGTTTCCCCATAAAAGTGTGGCGGTTCTTCTCTAAATTCCTGAGGAAACCGCTGATCCCTACTTCAAAACCTTTGATTGTATATAAGTCTACGACCTTTCTATTAATAATAGAGCTAATGTTTATTTCATGGAAATGTCATGAAATTATCAAATGAATAAGATGTATTTGAAATTTGCAAAATATTTCTTTAAACTAATATATGTTTTTATTTATTGTCGTCAGTAATCCGTATAATCAAAGTTCAATACTCAATCGTTTATTGCATTCCATAGGTATTCACAATAGATGTTTGATTACACAGTAGGAATCACTATGGACCAGGGTCCATAGTGATTCATTCATTCATTCATTCATTCATTCCATCCCGACAGGTCGGGCACAACAATAATGGAGAGGAGGAATACTTGTCATTATTATTAGTAATATATATGTACCTTATATTGTCATTGTTAGTTTCATTATTTTGATTAGTATTTTATCTTAAAAATCTATAATTAATTATTATTCATTGTTATTATTATGTTATTGTTATAAGGCTTAAAGCTAAACATGGTTCATCATGGACCCTGTCGGGCACAGCAAATGCAGCAAAAAGAGAGGAGAGGATATACAATACTGTTCCTACTATACAATAATTTAAAAGGTGTAAATGTAATTTTAAAAAAAATAAGTATAAAAATAATTGCAAATAATAATAATAATGATAAAAAAAAATACAAGTACAAATTTCAAAATGTCAAATAATACAATAATAATGTCAGGTTTTATAAATATTAATATTATTATGTCAATAAGTTAAATAATAATTATAATGTCACAAACTAAATCTAGGCTTAAAGCTACGGATAACATCTGTATGTATTCATTTTGTAGTAAATAATAAATGTCTAATTAGTCAAATTTAATATGGTTTTAAAATGTCAAGTTGATTATTAGGACGTCAAAAGTAATGAAATAAAATAATTTCTGGTTTTACTTATTATTATGTCAAGTTTTAGTCTACTTTTATTTTAATGTCATAATTTTAATAAGTCAGTGAGTATTTTTGCGTTGATAAGTGTTAGTTGTGTGTCATAATTTTAGTTAAGTATTTAAGTAGTTTTTTTATTTTATTTTTTAAAAGTTGTCGTTCAAATATTCATCTAAATTATAATAAGCTTTCTCAGTCAAAACGGTTTTCAATTTTTTAGTGAATTTTAGAAAATTTGTGACATTTTTCAAACTATTTGGAAGTTCGTTGTAAATTTTGATAGCCATAACATATGAACCCGTGCTATGTAATTTTAATTTTGATTGCGGCAGCATTAATTTATTTTCAAAACACCTTTTGAACTTTGAAGTCAATAAAAAATATCAGGCATATCTGTCTAATTTCAATTAAATGATATTTCACATTGCCTAAGATTTTTTCAAATGTGTTGAAAGAGAATATTTGATATTCCATTAATTTTCAACATTTCTCTGAAAAGTGTTTGCGTATTTTTTCACTTTATGTTCTTCCTGAAAGGGAAAATTTTATTACGCCAAAAGTGAAAAATTTTGGTTTACAAGATGTAATGTAATCAAAATAGGTAAGTACAGTAAAGCTTTATAAAGTTTTTTAAAATACTTTTTTTCTAGTTTAAATACTTTTCTAATGTTTCATACATTCATTTTGTTATAAATAAAATTAAGAATAAAGTTTTAATTTTTTCTTAAAATAACATTATCAGGAATTAAAATATAAAAAAGTTTAAAGGCAAAAGTCGTGGAGATGTATTTTACGTATTTAATTAGTCAAATTAAAACATATCTTATACAACAGTACTCTAGGGGTAGAATACTGATTTCCAGCCAGTACGCGAAAACACGAGGACAAAAAATATTTAGTTTGATATTGTTTTTCTATAAGAGACTGTAACCTCTGAACCATAGCGTGAAATGGTAAAAAAATATCTGTTACCGAAATAAAGATAGGAAACGTAGCCAAACCGATCGTGACCATGACATTGAACATTATAGCAGAAATAATTCAGCAAACCAACATTCTTTTTTAATCGAGGTCTCAAACTCGTGAACAAAGGAGTCCGTAACTCGCCAATGCTACTCTTCCAAAAAAAAGAAATCGCTGAAAAGTTTCTTTCGAACAGATCTAACTTTTTTCTCAGAAAAATCTAGGTCACTCCGCTGGATCTAAGTTGTTTGATAGAGCAAATTCTCTTTTTAAGTTTTTATTGCTTGCCAAGACAATTAAGTTCCAAATCATCATCATCATCATCACCAGCCTATATACGTCCCACTGCTGGGCACAGGCCTTCCTGCATGGAAGAAACACATGAGGAGTTTGGGCCATAACACCACCACGCTGGCCCAATGCGGGTTGGTGGGTTAAAGCGGTTGTAGTAACAACCGGGACCAACGGCTTAACGTGCCTTCCGAAGCACGGAGGAACTCGAGATTATAAATTTTGGTTGACCCATCCCAGGGTCGACCATGGCGAAAGTTGCTTTGTTTTCGTATTCGAAACCAGAGCGCTCAAACCAATACGCCACCGAGCTCCTCCAAAGTTCCAAATAATTAATAATAAATATGATATAATTATAATTTCTTTATTATTCCTTCACAAGCATTACAAGTTTAATAAGAAGACCGCTTATAATAAATAATAAGTAACCTAAAATTGTGAGGGACTGGTGCCTGAACAGGATAACAACTAGTCTATTACAAATACCAAGTAATAAATTGAAAAATAAATACAATTAAGTAACCAACTAGAATGAACAAAGTAACTTGCCGAGTTATTTATTTTATTTTTATTTTATTTGTTATAGAGAACAAAAAACTGAAATACTAAAATAAATAATTGTTCGGGTGTATTGTGTAAGTATAGTGTGTAAGTATAGTGAGCAAGAAGTGTTGATGGATGTGAGTGAGTGTAAGTGAGTGTGTATGTTTGAGTATGATCTGAGGCGTATGTTTGAGAGAGTGTATGTGAGTGAGTGTGTATATAGGTGTAAGAACATTTAACATTTAACGTTGTAATGAGACTCGAGACTCGCACCTCGTAGTGTAGTAGCTCATGTCTAAATCGCTAGAGAAAGCGTTTTATTGATAACTTAACGTATCACGTGATACCCATAGATAGATAGATAGATCGAAATTCTTTATTTTGCACATTTACATAAACATCACAGAGATAAAACAAACACAATATGCCAAAATAGGCGGTCTTATCGCTAGAAGAGATCTCTACCAGACAACCTTGTGGTAGGGAGTTTACTTACTTAACAATAATGATAGGTACAAAAAAGTGGAAAAAAGTGAAAAATAATTTAAAATTATACATATACATGAATAAATATATATTAAATAGTAATAATAATAATACATAAATATATATTCACATTTGAAGGAAATTTAGGTAAACAAAGTGATTGGAGGAAATTAGAAAGGAAGAAGAAAGATCAGAGAGTGAGGGAATGTTTATACACCAGATGTTTAAAAGAAGATGTAGATTGAGCACGTTTTATATGGAGAGGGAGACTGTTCCAAAGCCTAATAGCACGTACAGTGAAAGATTCATTATAGACCTGAGAGGAATGAGAAGGGAACACAAGGAGAAGGGTGTCGACGGAGCGAGTGTTCCTGCCGTGGGATGACTGAAGGAAGCAAAAGCGTTCCTTCAGATATGGGGGAGTCTTAGGATTAAAAAGGATACAGTAAAGGAGGGAAAGGATATGTGCATCACGGCGCTGTCGAATACTGAGCCAAAGGAGTTGAGAGCGATATTCCGACTCCGACACATGGCCATACTTGCGCAGGCCATACATAAATCTTATGCACAGATTTTGAAGTCGCTCCAGCTTTTCAAGAAGATGTTCAGAGAGGTCACAGTAAGAGCAATCTGCATAATCTAGAATGGGAAAGAGGAGAGCTTGTGCAAGTGCAATCCTGGTGGGAATGGGCAAAAAATTACGCAATCTCCTAATTGAACCCAGCAAACATTATCCTGCTCACCTGATTTATATGAGACGTCCACGATAAAGTGCGATCAATATAAATGCCTAGGTTTTTAACCGTGGCACTGTACGGTACGTGAATATTATCAAACATGACTTGTGGCAATGACCGCCAGTCAATCCTTGTTACATGGTTAGGACAACCAATTATGATAGTCTGTGTTTTAGAGGGATTGACACATAATCCATAGGACTTACTCCAGGTTGAGATGCAGGCTAAGTTACGGTTCAATGTAGCTATGGTCAACGGCAATTCCTCAACGGTACCCTGGCAGTAGATCTGTAGGTCATCTGCATATAGGTGGTAGGAAGAAGTAAGATGATCAGTTATAGTATTAATGAAAATAGCAAAGAGGAGAGGAGACAAAACGCCACCCTGTGGGACGCCAGATGAAATTTCGCACCAGGATGACAGATATTCATCAATGCGAATCCGTTGCCTGCGACCACGAAGATAACTGTGAAACCAAGCAATCACCGTTGGAGATATGTTAAGAGAGCTTAGTAGGGCAAGGAGAACGTCGAAGTCCACTGTGTTAAAGGCATTGCTAAAGTCCAACAGTGCAAGCACTGTAAGTTGTTTACTATCCATACCCAACCGAATGTCGTCAGTAATTTTACCCATATCCCAAACCTTATTTTCATAGAGTCTGTGACACACGTTAAAATTTAAATATTTTAATGTCGTGATTGCATCATCATCACCAGCCCATATACGTCCCACTGCTGGGCACAGGCCTTCCTACAAGAGAGAAACACATGAGGAGTTTGGGCCATAACACCACCACGCTGGCCCAATGCCGTTGGGTTAAAGCGGTTGCAATAACAGCCAGCACCGAGGAGCTCGAGATAGCAAATTAACCTATATTAAATAATAATATTGTTGTACTTAATTTTAGATTTTACTAATTTTCATTTTTTTTCGCTGGGCGGCATTGCACTGCTAAAGGTTAAATTTTTGTAACTACAAACATTGTAATTTAATATTTGAAAAGAGTGACTACACGAGTTTGTTGCCGGAATCTACTCGGTAGTTCAAGTTTTGGAACCGGTGTAAATTCAGACATGACAGACGGAGAGACTTGACGTTGTTAGTTAATATATTTTTTGTAATAGTTATAAAGCTAGTTATAAAGGAGGAGCTCGGTGGCGTATTGGTTTGAGCGCTCTGGTTTCGAATACGAAAACAAAGCAACTTTCGCCATGGTCGACCCTGGGATGGGTCAACCAAAATTTATAATCTCGAGCTCCTCCGTGCTTCGGAAGGCACGTTAAGCCGTTGGTCCCGGTTGTTACTACAACCGCTTTAGCCCACCAACCCGCATTGGGCCAGCGTGGTGGTGTTATGGCCCAAACTCCTCATGTGTTTCTTCCATGTAGGAAGGCCTGTGCCCAGCAGTGGGACGTATATAGGCTGGTGATGATGATGATGATGAAGATGAATAGTTATAAGAATGTGTTTTTTTGACGATTTATAAGTGCTTTTTTGTGGCCTATTTAAATAAAATATTTTTTCTTTCTTTCTTTCTTTCTTAGAGTAATTGACGTAAACAGTACCCCTAGCACGAATATTTTTAAATTTCGAATCGTTCAATCGTAATTTTGAAAAAAAAAATTAAACCAATCACGCTTATAAACAAAAGCCAGACAAAATCTAACTTAACTAATCGATACGACAGTTATTCGAAATTTAAAAGTGTTCTAAAAAATGTACTCTTTGTTCGTGCTAGGGGTTCTATTACTTGGCCGGGGATAGGCTGGTGAAAATGCTTCGGCAGAGTCCAGGCAGTGGAGTTACCGGGGAGTTTTAGTGGGTATTCCCAGTGCCGTTACCATCAAGCACTGGGCGACCCCCACACACGCCCGTCCCTGCGCCAGCGGCGGGTAGGTCTGTAAACGGATTCCTTCCCGAAAAAAAATAGGGGTTCTATTACAGCCTTGGTCGAAATGAACTCCTATTACGGAGATATTTCTATTTTGTTGCCAAACAAAAATAAGGCGTTGATTTTAAACGACCAGCTGGCCGAGTGGTCCGTCCCCCTTGCTATACAGGCTATTCGGTAAAAGGTCTCGGTTTCGAATCCCGGTAGGAGGTTGCCAGCTTAGCATAGTCAACACTCTTAATGATGCTTACTTTGGGCTAGATATGTGATTGTATGAATAATATTATATTATATTTTGACTACCACCGTAAAGGGACTTTACGTTACAAGCTGAAAAGTACAAAATCAGTATACTTACCTACTTGAACAGTTGTAGACTAAACTGTCACATTATATTGATAAAAAGTAATGATCATACTTTTTCTTTTTTTATAATCAGGCGCACTAGATAAGCAGCTTTATTAAGACAAAAATATAACTGCAATATTACGAAGTAGAACCGAAAATCGAAGTGCATCCGAAAATCGGCATTTTAGTCTATACATATATGTTCATTGCTGAATTTGGGGTGCTAATAATAAGATTGGTTTTTAAATGAAATAAAAACAGCGCAAAGGCATCTTTTTAACCGACTTCAAAAAAGAGGAGGTTCTCTATTCAGCCGGTATGTTTGTTTTCTATGTATGTACACCGATTACGCCGAGACTACTGATCCGATTTACGTGATTATTTTTTTGATCGATGCGGAATAGTTGCTATTTGGTCCCATAAAATTTTTTTCAAAATCAGTTGGGTAGTTTAGTTTTTATATAAAAAAAAACTGAAATCATTAAGTCTACGTATGCAAAATTGGCGGATTTTTGCTTTCCTGTGACTTTTTAGTGAAACGATACGATAGTAGGAAACGATATACGTTGACGGTCACCCATCTAGCTTCGACCTTAGAAAGGTCTCACTAAAAATTTTGAAAAAAAAAATAACCAAATATTGAAACCGACTTCAAAAAACTGAAAAAGTTTTAATTTTTTAACTCCAAAAGTAAAGTACCTACTAACTGGCGGAAAATAATGTCAACTTTAATTCATAACTAACTTATTGTTCTGATATAACTAAATATTTCAACCGTCTAAATAAAAGACAGGACATAATATGTACTTACTAATATTTTTTTATTAGTAATAAGAACAAATACTTTTCTTCGGGTTTCTTTAAAATTTTGAGTTGTAAAAAACTTTTTTATAAAATTGACAGTTTCCCCTAGACTTTTATGGAAGCAGTATTGTAGTAATCTGGTCCAAAAATAACTATATTTAACCAATTAAAAAAACAATGATCTAACATTAAACATATTAACATGCAAATCAGCTCTTAAACAATGCAAGTTGGTAACGCGTGAGACGACCAATTGAAATACTTTATCTTTCCCTATCATAAAAAGGCCGGCCTCGCGTGTCCTCCGCGACGAATACTAACAACACACGTAAGGTTGGAGTGATGTCTTTACAATGAGATTCCTCATCACTCGGTTCGTGCACAATTAAAAAATATCAAAGATAAACATTAAGTAATAATAAAACGCTTCTTCCAAACAGAGCAAGGAAATTTTACACTAAAAATTACATTTAAACAACCTATAAACGTTTATTTTACATATCTCGATAGGTACCTACATAGATAATACCTACATAGATAATAAAGACAGAAATTTAATGGCAAATATAACGAATTCGAACACACATTAATAAATAATCATAGTGCATTTAGTTATACTTTACAATGCAGATAAAAAAACGGAAAAATTAATATCCTAATTTTGTCCTGCGTGTCTTTTGCCTAATTTTCTAGGCCCTTAGTAATAGCTAGAAAAAAAAGTCGCAGAGGCACTTGTCTCAGATGCTGGCAACATGTTGCAAAGCGTGGTCGTGCCCAAGGTGCTACGAGCGCCTTTAGGATACAGTAACTGTTGCAAACCGGCCTCATTGCTGTTTTATATCTTTTTATTAACTACTGTCAATTGTCTTGTCTTCTTGTCTCTTTGTTATACGTCACTTGTATTTACGGAACGTCTTTTGTATTATTTACGGAATTAAACACTAATTTTATCGTTTTATATCCTGGTTTTCATGATAACCCTCGCCGTCGCTTACAATTTGGTCCTTCTCCACGTTTTGAACCGGTTTTTCTATTAATTTTTAAATTTCTCTTTTTCAATTTTCTTTTTGTGCCGTGTCGTTTTTTTTCATGCCCATCACGCGTAGCCAAACAAAAAAGTCTACGATGGAAACACGCGCACCTCATGCGGGGGCACCTTGCCCTACGGCTGAGAACGAGGGGGATCATGATGATCATATTAGTGAACATGATAAAAGTGTTTACGCGAGTTCCACGAAATCAACGGCCACAGTTCAGGCCCTCAAACTGGCCGCGGAGGCACGCCTACGGCGCCGTCAGCTTGAGCGTCAACAGAAGCTTGCTGCGTTAGAACAAGAAGTCGAAGAGGAAGAGCTACGTGCTGAGCTAGCTGTCATCGAAGCTGAGTTCGGCGCTACGCGTGACTCACTCAGAAGCTACTCCTCAGCACAACGGCTTTCGGATTGGGTAAATGACGCGAATAAAAAGGTAAGCAATTTTGTTTCGCCTAATAGTGCAATGATTCCCGACCACTCACTTATTGATCAACCTAGACAGTCACAGCCGACTGTCACCGAGGGCATTACACTTTCCGCCCACAACTTGCATTTACATGACCACACCAACGCTTATGAGGGTTTTGCTGAGCGCCCATCATGGGTAGTCGTCCCTACAGCAGCCCCAGTAAACAATAACAATGCGTCCAACATTATTTTGTCAAATGCAGAGGCTACACGTCTTCTTACGCCTACGCTAGATAACGGCGATAATAGTTTGACGCCTGCCAAAATAACTGGCATGATAAAGGCTATCGAAAATACAGCCGCCGCTACAAGGGCACTCGTCGTCAGTCAGACACAGTCGAGACAACCCCAGCGTATTGAGCTACCGTTATTTACAGGCGACCCATTGTAATGGCTGCAATTTAAGCGAGCTTTTGACATTTCTAAATCCCTTTATTCTCCGTTAGAAAACGTCGCTCGACTCCAACATGTGCTGCGCGGCGCGGCACGCGAAGCTGTCGCATCTCTGCTACTGTCGGCTGAGGCACCTGACGAAGTCCTGCAGCTTCTCGAGCACAGCTTCGCGCGCCCCGAGGTTATCGTATTCCACGAGGTAGCGTCGCTCAAAAGTCTACCCAACATTACGCTAGACATGAAGACTTTACCCACCTTCGCCACCAGAGTTCGCAATAGCGTAGCGACTATTCGGCTACTCAAACAAAATGAGTACCTCTACTCACCGGAACTGTTTTACTCTATATTAGGTAAATTAAATCACACGCTTAGAATGAGATGGACTGATTACGCGTCAGCCAATAGTGACATCAGAACTAAGCTAGAGTTACTTAGCGATTTTCTAATTCTAGAGTTAGAACGCCACGTAGCTTTTGGTTTGTCACCCGACTCTATACAGTATGTTTCTTCGTCTCATTCTAGTCTCCACTCTTATAAACCTAACATCCGTTCTTCAAACGTATCTGTTCACACTTTAGATAGCACAAAAATCAAAATTCTATGTTCTTACTGCGACAAGAGTCACAACATTAAAAACTGTACCGATTTTAAGCTTCTACCTACTGAAGATAGATGGAGTTGGCTGCGCAGTAAGAGAATTTGTTACCGATGCCTAAAAGGTAGTACTCATACTTGGAATACATGTAAGGTGAAAGCCTGTGGCGTCGACGGCTGTTCCCGGCGGCACCACGCACTCCTGCATGGCAGCCTGGCTGCTCCATCGTCACCGCGACCCCAGGTTGAAGAAGTCGTGGGTACCACAGCTAGTTCCCAAGCTCACTCTCGCTCATCAACGTTACTAAAAGTTTTACCCGTTACTGTTAATGGGCCAGCAGGTTCATACGACACCTTTGCCTTGCTGGACGACGGCAGCACAGTTACTTTGATCGATGCGAAAGTTGCTAATACTATTGGAGCTACGGGCCCAACCGATTCTATTAAAATTAACGCAATATGCGGCATGAACCAAAGCTTGGACGCTTCTTGTGTTAGTTTTAATATTAAGGGCAAGTACACACCTGAGATATTTCAGGTTTCAAACGCGCGAACAATTAGTTCCTTATCTTTGCACACACAAACAGTTGAGATTTCCGATATCGCCAAATTTGACCACTTAATAGATCTAGTCGATAATTTTACGTATAATAACGCCACACCGACGATACTTATAGGCGCTAAAGACTGGCGTCTATCTATACCTCTCGAGGTTCGTCAGGGACATCACTCCGATCCAGTTGCTTGTCTTACCGCTCTAGGTTGGACTATTTATGGTTCTCTAGGTAAGAGAACTAGGCATACTAATTGTACTGAATACACCATGTACACTAGCCTTAACAACAGAACTGACACTTACCTACCCGAACACTTAACGTCAAATTCAAGTATCATAACCAAGCGTAACATATACAAATCCGACGATCAGCGCTCTGAAAATACACGTTCCGTTTCTGAACGCTTATCTTCGAACTGCTTTATTATAGGAGTACCATTACTTAGATTGATATTTATATTGATATTTAGACGACTGGCTGGCCGAGTGGTCTGTACCCCAGGCTACTCGGTCAAGAGGTCCCGGGTTCGAATCCCGGTAGGAACAAATGTTTGTATGATGAGTACGAGCATTTGTTTACGAGTCATGGATGTTTATATGTTTATTTAGTATATTTCTAATATTTATATACATATTATTATCATTATTTCTCCGTTATCTAGTATCCATAACACAAGCTCTTAATGATGCTTACTTTGGGCTAGGTAATAGGTGTGAGTGTATAAATATTAATATTAATTAATATATTAATATATAAAAATAAAAATAAAAATTACGTCATTTTAATGCTACCGTCCATGACACATATGGTCAAACTTTATCTCATCTCAAAGATGTAAAAAGACGAATAGCTAAATGCAATATTTTTGACAAACCTACAGACACCCGAGTCACTTCACTAATAGCGGTTTCTATTTCGCGTTCGAAGCTGCCAGCGGGACTCATCCCTGCCAGTTTGGCCGTCACGTTTAAAGAAGTTTATGGTTTACGAATGTTTTACTGGAATGACTCGGGTACTGTTCTCATTTGGCTGCGAGACGATACTCGACATCGGGCACGAACGTTTCGTTCTTTTGTGGCTCCCCACGCCGCCGTTTCGGTAAGACCGCCATCATCGTCTAGTGGTGAGCTACAACGGAGCTTCAGGTCGCTGATGCTGCGACGAGGGTTCGCCCTCTCAAATCATAGCTTTGATGGATTGTTGAGTTTTCCTTTCCACTGGAACCTGATGTGGTCAACTAACGTAATTTGTTTTCAAGGTAATCGCACCACTCTTTCTTACTTTAATCAGCCATATGAGCGAAGTGGTGGGATTCAGTTTCAAATGGTAACTTTCTCGTCCACTCTTATAACGGCAGAAATAGCTTATTAAAGTTTCTGGATACGTTTATTCAAAATATATAATCACGCAGCCGCGTCACGTTTTGAGAGTTTATTTTTGGCTTAATTCAAAATCTCGTTCTGTCGCTCTGTCATACTTTTATATGTCACATCATCCATCATCACCTTCACATCACCCACACTGTGGAACCATATTATACTGTAGGGTCGCAATAGCAACGTTCGAGACCAGCTAGAAATATTTGCACGTTGTAACAGCTGCACATGTTTGAAGACAGCCCAGAAGCACACATTGAGACGGTGCCAACTAGAATGCTGCACGGATTACACTGCACTTTGGCATCTCAGCCTTCCCAGGAGCAGTTCTTTTTAAAGGCTGTCGCTTACGCTTGGAGAAGACGAATTGCTGAGGGTCGCCGTCCAATTTCAATCAGCATCGCAGATCAACGAGGTCACGAGACCCACAATACTGCTTGATGGAAGCTACCCAGTTGCACGTTTGCCCAAATAACTACCTACTGCCATAAGGCAACACCAATGAAGTAAAGCGCCGTCCTTTCAAAGGTATTGGGAGCGGCTGGCAAGTCCAACAGGGCTGCATTTTTGAGAACCTAACCACCTAAGTGACACTTTTGGAGAGATTATTACGGCCACTTGCTTCACATCAGCATCGCCGATGAAGGCCAGGAGATAAAAATGCCGTTCCATTTTAACTGGCCACTCGTCATCTTTATTATTTTGTTCACCTATGCTCACCAAAACAGTTGGGTACTTTGGTTTTAAATTTAACAAAACTGAAATTATGAAATCGTCTACATAAACGAAATTGCGAATTTTCGCTTTTCCAATGACTTTTTAGTGAAACGATACGATAGTAGGAAACAATATAAGTTGACGGTCACCCATCTAGCAACGGTTACCCTTCGACCGTAGAAAGTTATCACTAAAAATTGTGAAAAAAAAATTTTAAACAAAAATTAAAACCGACTTCAAAAAACTGAAAAGGATGAAATAATTAAATTTAAGTAGGTATTCATCCCCTAGAAACATATTTTTGGAGTTGGTGCTAAGTGGTTTCCAAAAACAATAGAAAGTAAAGCACCGACTCCAAAAATATGTTTCTAGGGGATGAATACCTACTTAAATTTAATTATTTCATCCTTTTCAGTTTTTTGAAGTCGGTTTTAATTTTTGTTTAAAATTTTTTATTAACTACTGTCAATTGTCTTGTCTTCTTGTCTCTTTGTTATACGTCACTTGTATTTTATTATTTACGGAATTAAACACTAATTTTATCGTTTTATATCCTGGTTTTCATGATAACCCTCGCCGTCGCTTACAGTAACCGTTTGCCATCATGCAGGCCGTACGCGTCTATTTACGTCCCAATGCTGGGCACAGGCCTTCCTACATGGGAGAAACACTTGAGCAGTTTGGGCCATAACGCCACCACGCTGGCCCAATGCAGGTCGAGTGATGACGGTGATCTATGCGGTGGAAGTGGAAGTGGTGGTGAAAAATGTACACACGACAGCACATCAAGTGTAACAATTGCTCTACGAAAGCCGCCTCTATTACGAACGGAGTGAGGTCGGTCTCAACGTCAAACTGTTACGCTTGATGTGCTGTCGACTGTACCTAAAACACCAAAACAAATGGCTTTTTACATCTGTACAGACGAAACGTATCCACGAAGGTTGCTCTCAGTTACGTCACAAAACTTGCCCGTTTTACATCGTCGGCTAAATTAACTCAGCATTAAATAGATAGTATAAAGAAAAGATGAACTAATAGTCTAATGATAGAAAGAAATCACTTTATATTTTAGAAATAACTTTAATGTATAGAAATACAGACAGGTTCATAGCTAGCGACTTGAATCAACTTAAATTCGAGAGAGAGAGTTAAACACCGAACAAAAGTCTCTAGTCTATGGACTGAAGTGTTTCGCTTTTGACAGCTAGAGAGGTGACACATTTATTGGAGAAATAGGGTTGTTCTTATTTGCTTGATTTTCTTTTCGCTAAAAATAGGTAGATAAGACTAGGTGATAGACCCGTATGTAGGGTCGCCTAGGTAGGTACCACCGCCTTTCTTATTTCAGCCGTGAAACAGTTCGCTGTGTTTCGGATTGTAGGGAAACGTAGCCAGTGTAATTACTGGGCATGGACGACAACGCACCTGCAATATAAGGGATTTTTCCTTGTTATTGCAGGTGTCTATAGGCGGCAGTAACCGCTTACCATCAGGTGGGCCGTCAGCTTGTTTGTCATCTGATTGTATAAAAAAAGACATTTTGATATAATTGACAGATATATGCACGATCGTTACCCGGCAGATGATTCTCTCAGATGTAGATGAATCAGAAAGAGGTCAATCGACGGATCCAACTCAGCTGGGCAGCGTTTGGGAAGCTTCGCAGTATATTCTCCAACTACCGCAGTATCTCAAGACGAAAGTCATAAATTCGTGTGTGTTGCTAGTGATGACTTACGGAACTGAGACGTGGCCGCTTACAATAGACCTCATAAGAAGGCTCAATGTCACTCAAAGGGCAATGGCTATGCTGTGGATTTCTCTACGTGATCGAACCAGAAATGATGAGATCCGTAGGAGAACTAACCGACATAGCCCAAAGATTTGCGAGCCTCAAGTGGCAGTGGGCAGGCCGCATTGCAAGGAGGACTGACGGCCGTTGGCACGAAAAGGTCCTCGAGTGGCCGCCGCGTACCGGGAGACGCAGCATTAGCAGGCCTCCAACAAGGTGGACCGACGATCTGGTGAGGGTCGCGGGAATCCGATGTATGTGAGCAGCCCCAGCAGTGGGCGTCTTTTGGCTGAAATAATAATAATGAGATGACTCTCCAAAAAATCATCATCGTCATCCTCAGCCCACAACAGTCCACTGCTGGACATAGGCCATCAAATCCCACTTGGCTCTATCCTTGGCTAGCATATGTCAGTTACTGCCAGCCACTGCACGAAGATTGTCACTTCACCGCGCCTAAAGACGTCCCGCGGTGTCCAATCAAGTAAAAAAATAGATAACTTTTAATTATGTTGCCTTTGTAGGTTACAGTAAATAAAAGACAAATTAAATTGAATATAATTTTTAGTCACTTCTCGTGACATCAACAAACTGCAATGATGACGTCAGACACGTCACATATTATACTAATAAAGTCAAGGGTGTGCTCAGATCTGTCCTTCGTTTAAAATTCCGAGGTTGTCTAAGTAAACAAAATAATAATCGAAACGGATTTACATTTGATATGGGCATACCCACAAACATAATATATACCTACACAAGAAACATACAGTCGAATAAAACCTCTTCCTTCATATTACTAATGTTTTTGATGCGTTTAGACGCGTAGTGACAGTGTGTTTTTGGTGTTTAAACTTGTACTTATTAATTTTATTGCTAAGCAAATTAATGGAACTGACGACCTCTGTAGTATCTCCCAAAGTGTAAAACAATAAGAGATAGGTACGCCATTTTTTTATATATACCTACAACTAGATGACAAACAAGCTGACGGCCGACGACGATATGCTCCAGGCGGAAATCGAACCCACGTCTCCGATATCCGGCTTTAACTAGAAGGATCACTCGAGGTGTTAACTTCAATGAGAGATAAACGTTAGAAAAGGGTAGAAAGCGATGAAGATTAGTAGGTTAGACCTAGTGCTCCGGTGGCGTAGTGGTAATCGGGTCTGACCGGACATCAGGAGACACGGGTTCGATTCCCGCCTGGAACATATAACTTTTCATCGTTTTCTTTCTTTATTTGTAATTGTTACCTCCTCCTTTTTTAAAGTTGGTTATAATATTGTTATAAATTCGTTTTTAATTAAGTATATTAAAAATGGGCCGTCAGCTTGTTTGTCATCTAGTTGTATATAAAACAAATATGGCGTACTTATCTGTTATTGTTTTACACTTTGGGAAATACTACAAAGGTCGTCAGTTCCATTAATTTGCTTAGCAATAAAATTAATAAGTACAAGTTTAAACACCAAAAACACACTGTCACTACATTTAGGTATAAGTATTTAATTTTAATAGCATTTGAATTACTGATATTGTAGCCTCGTAACCATTACCATAATCGTGAACAGACAGACACTATCATTGAATTATTTTACGTGCCTAATTAACAAAAATATTGCTATTTATGTGTGAATGTAATTGAATACTCAAAATGGCTAATTATATGGCGTTAAGGTCATGAATCGCTCCATTGTTTCAAGCATAGCTCCGAACGGACAGAGCTCTGTGGCCGCACAAGAGGCGGCCCCGGGCGAGGCTGCGCACAAGGTCGTTATATCCCTATAGCGACTAGCAGGGCCGAATATATGGCCTGCCAATGCCAACTAAAAGAGAATAAAACTTAAAATATCACTACTGCAACGTTTGCCGACAATAAACTTTAATAATAAATACACTCGCCGATTTTGTGTATTATAAAAACGACGAAGGTCAATTACGCATCAATATTTATTAGGTAACGAGGTGGGCGGCCGCGTGAGTTACTTTACGTGACCTAAAAAAAGAAAACGTCAAACTAGTGGTGGCGCGAAAAACTGAAACTAACGCACTGGCGATGACGTCGCGATGAGCAGACATTGCGCAAATGCGAGTGTAAAGAGTTTTGCTCGGTGTATTATTTATTGATTGTTGAAAAACAATGGCGGGCGCTCGCTGGCAGTGAGTCAGTGGGTCAAGGGTGCGCTGGCCTAGTTACGCAGTGCCGCGCGCCGAAATTCGCGGACTCATAGTTGCTAACCTCATCAAGTAGGGAGGGGTAACTGTATTATCGTAACTCGATGTACTTACAGTCATGAGCAATAATATATAGGGGAGAGTGGGCTGATGACTAGAGGTTTCGGACTTGGGGTAACTGCGGTCAACATCATGATAAATAATAGTACTTGATAAGGTATTTCTGCCTTGATATTTAGAAGAGGGTCCACCCCAAAGTACCTTCATGTGCAAATATTATGCTTATTATGAGGTAAACGGTCTTGTCTAGAGTTACCCCACGTCGATAATTACCCCACTCTCCCTTACCCCAATAGTGGATTACATTGTGACTGTTCTGATGTCACGTTTATCTGACATATCAGCCTATCACAGTCCATTGCTGGACGTTGGCCTCCCTAAATCATCGCCACAGTACATGATCCCCCTTTCCTCATCCAGCCACGACGCTATGCGCTACGTTTGACAAGACGTGGTCTCCTTTCGAGAACTCATCGGTTCTGCAACACACGTGGCTGGTACACTGTCACTTGAGCTTCCTACGCTTCTGGATGTCCACCGCTTTGGTCTTCCGCCTAATGACTTCTTTCTGGATTAGATCCTTTATCGAAACTCCCAGCTTTAACTTATCTGGCTTTCTGAGCATGCGGCGCTTATCTTACTATCGGCTGAAACTATAAAACGCTTTTTAAATCTGGGACATTTTGAAAATATTTTATATTTATTAAAAATCTGTCGAACCTTGTTGTAGGTGCCAATTTAATATGTGTGTAACATTATGAGGTCACGTCTATTTATTATCTTTGTATTATTACAGCTGTGATGACTGCTATATTTAAAATTGTGTTAGTCGTGTCATTTATTTGCAATGATAATAAATTAAATTACACATTTAGGTCAATTGCTTCTGTAAAATATAAATTCAGATTACAGAGCACTTTCACGATCGAGAATTGAAAGCGAAGTAAGAGTGAAGTTGAATGGTTTGATGTAATGAAGAAAGGGCTTATAACGAAGCTGAATAACAAAATTCCTCAATTTACCTGTCCATCTCCCTAATAACTGATATTAAGATACTAATAATTTAAATTCAGTTATGCTTTCAGGCATTTGGAGTATCTACCCTGAGTGATGACAGAACATAAATTGTTGCTGGATCATTTAAGATTCATAAATGACCAGCACGCGTAGCATAAGGTTACGGTAGATCGATAAACTGAAATCTTATCTATGAGCCATGTTTGTTACTTTTGCTCTTAATTATGCTCTAAAAATCTAGTGTAACATTTGTCACATTATTGTAAAGTTTACTGCATCTAGAAATTGTAAGAATTGGAAGAGCACTTTTGCTGAAATACAGGTTTAAACCTAGTTTAGCATCGGTGGTCACATTAATTGGACACTAAATCTAGACCTAAGCTGCAATGTAGAATTTGTAATATGCTTTCATTGAATAAATAAATCTTAAATCTTAAATATAAGCATACCAAGAAGTACCTAATGAAAAAATAAATGAAAAAAAAATAGAGTGTGTTCCGTTCTTTTCAAAGAGATTAGACTCCCGAAGCACCTGAAGCACTACTCCAAAGAGTAATGTAAGTATAGGGGAACACTGCTCACTCGTTACCTTCCCAGTTGAAGTCAAGAGAAAGCATTATGTTCACTGCATATAAGACCACCTTCTCCCAACATTAGAACAATGCCTTGAATGTCTGTCTTTTCTTTTACGAAACTAGTACTTCATACTTCTTACGTCAGGTTAAAACACGAGAAAGTGCGTCTACAAGACAATATCAAAACACTTTTGGCTGCTCTCCTCCTCGTTCGCAAAATAGACGTTTCAGTGAAACTTAAAAATTACTCCTGTCGCCAAAACAAAACTCTATATATTTATTTTATCTTAACGGGGTAACTCTTATGGCCTTCATTTGACCTGATAGTAAGTGAAGATAAGGCCGGCGATGGAAGCGAGCTACACCCGAATTCCTCAACCACAGAGGAACTGGCTACCTTACCTCTAACTGCCAGAACACAACAATGCTGTTAACATTATTGCTATGGCGGCAGACTTAGGTAAGATGGTGGTAGCTAGCCAGGCGGACTCAGAAAAGCCCTACCACCAACCAAACCGAGCTGAAAATTTCCGGCCCCACGGGAATGGAACCCCGGATTTCTATAGATTTGAGGTAGGTGGTCACAGCAACTAGGCCACAAAGGCGATGGATAAAAGCAGATTGTCATTTTGCCAATGAAAGAATCTATATTTCAAAATACTATTTTTCGAAATTTAGTTATCAGGAGACTCGCCCGCACATCACTAAAGCGTCCGTATTGAGCACACGCTCGCGTCGCTTACGTAAGCCAAGTTTAAGGCCACGGCTGGGGTCCGAGCGACCCGCTCACTTCGGACGCCTACGGTGGGACAAAATGACCCTATTCGTAACGCCTTGATAGCCTATTTAGGTTGCAAGGTGGCAGGCGGAAGATTGCCTTCAAAATTTTGCTGTAGATCACTTGTATACATTGGTTTTGCAATGTTGTATTTAATAAATATTGATATATCATTAGTTTTTTGTTGAATTCTAAAAGGAAAGGAAAACTTAAGCCCACACAGCGAGATTTGGCGTCTTATGTATGTAATCATCGCATTAAAAAGCAGGTGTGACACATTTCAATGCGTCGAAGAAGAATTTGAAGTTTGGAGCCAAATAAGTATGATGACAGGAGCCCGATGGCGTAGTGGTTTGAGCGCTCTGGTTTAGATTACGAAAACAAAGCAACTTTCGCCATGGTCGGTCCCGGGATAGGTCAATCAAAAAATTTTAAACTTGAGTTTCTCCGTGCTTTGGAAGGCACGTTTAACCCTCATTAGACACGCGTAGTGGTGTTGTGGCCCAAGCTCCTTATGGTTTTGTCCTTTGTAGGAAGGCCTGTGCCCAGTAGAGGGACGTATATAGGCTGGTGATAATGATGATAGACTTCATGAGAAGAGTTGGATAACAACGACTAAATTCTCAAGTACACCAAGTTAGCGTTTATTACAATGATTCTTTAAATTTATTCGTCAACAAATAGACTTATTTTACAAAACTACACAATTTCCACATTCCACCGATTACTCTACCCATGGACAGGACTCCCATACATAAATAACGTATAGCTCTAATAAACTAAGTAATATCAAGTGAAGCCTTACAAAGACAGTAAAACCCAATACAATGTAAACCAGCAGGAATATGATAATTTAATTTCACTTTAACACGAACGCTTGTAAAACTTTAATAAATAATCGTATTCATATAGGTGACCAATGGCACTTTAAATTGGTTAAAAGTGACCTCGCTCTTACTCGGAAAGGTCGCGGTTCGAATCTGAGCGTGTACAGTCAAGAAAATATTTAATTTGACACTGTTTTTACAAAATTACCCTTAAAACCAGCGAATAAGGTGCTACAGTGCTATATTAGCTGCAATGGCTGTACCAATCAGTTTTGGTAACCACGCAAGTCATGACGAATTGTCTTTGAACACGTATGCAGTTTAATTAACGTTAAATTTTATATCATTGGATAAAAAGGTTAAAATGCTTGCTTACTAAGTAGGTAGTAGTAATTTCGTCAAGTAAAATAATAATAATACTAACTTCATGCAAATAGACGTAAATGAAATAGCTCCTCACAATACACCGTCTTCAACATAAACACATCACACACTACACTTACTTGGTATAAGCCCGTAAGTGTAGCTTAACCCAGCTTACAGCTGAGAATTGAAAATACCCTTAGAAAAACAATAATATTCATACACTCACATTTATTATCTAGCCCAAAGTAAGCATCTGTTATGGATACTAGATAACGGAGAAATAATGATAGTAATATGTATATAAATACTAGAAATATAATAAAAAAAATATATGAACATCCATGACTCATAAACAAATGCTCGTACTCATCATACAAACATTTGCTCCTACCGGGATTCGAACCCGGGACCTCTGGACCGAGTAGCCTGTATAGCAAGGGGTACAGACCGCTCAACCAGCCAGCCGGTCGTCGAAAATATAATTTAAAAGTAGAGACATTCGGAATACAGTTAGGGCACAGAATTTAGGGAGCGTTCTGGCCCAACCAAACGCAAAGCATAACCAAAATGTTCCGTTAAGTAAAATTTGTATCGCACTTTTTGACAGCATTGAGATCCAAAGACATTACTATGGTAACCATTATTTAATAGAGCGTATTTTCCGCTGACAAACATTATTGACGTTTTTTTTCAAACGTTTTTAACGCTAACAGAAGTTGCTAGGCACCAACTTAATCAAAAACGTTCCTCCGACGGCGGTAAATACATTCCAGTAGATGGTTGCCATAGTAACGTCTTTGTATCTAAAAGCTGTCAAAAATCTCTCGATATATTATACAACTTAGAAAGTTTATATTCTATTAATTTATATAATTTAAACTTAATAAATATTATTAATTAAAGACATCAACGTATGCTCCGAAAAAAAAGCTAATTGTTTCGCTCAACACAAATTGACTCAAATACTTAATTTCGACAAGCTTTTGTACGATAGATTAAACTCAAACAATATAGAACCTCGACGTTGCTCAATTATGTAAACGGTTCGCTCAATGACTTGGCTGTTGTCCTTCAGTCGTTTCGTTGGATGCTGGCGTTCTACAACGGGCTAGGCGTTCAGTTAAGCGGCTATTAAACCAGAGGGCTGCGACAGAAATATTGGGATATAGTTAATTAGGAAAAAACACTTGTCGGACATTTTCACTTTTATTTTTCCATGGAAATACAAAAGTTAATTCTTTTCCGTTCTATTCTTGGGATTACACTCAATTCAGCTACCTGTTAATTAAATTACAGTTCCTACTAAAGATACCTTACCTATATTGGTTATACGAAAATTAGATATACGTAATCCAGGCAGACATTAAGGCGTCCTGTTAAGCTGACTGCTTAGCATCGGAATGTGCACACGCCTCCACGCTTGAGATTTAAATAAAAAAACCGTTTGATTTAATTATAATTAGGTACAGTCATGTCTAAAAAGATATCTTCATATAAGACGTAAAAAATATTTATACTTACAACACCTTGTCAACGATATAAAGTCCATTTAGACATATCGTCGGTGGGCGTGCAAAACCGCGTAAGAGCAGTTTGCAATACCGCGTGTGTGCTTTTTGTTTATTTCACAGGATGGCAGAAAAAAGATAATATCTTGGATATTTCAACACATTTCTTTTACTGAGCTTGTTTGGGATTTCTCTGGGTGTTGCTTAATGAGAATCTAGTACACGCGAATCAGCGCTAAGAGCCCGCTGGTGCGATATTTAAAAATTTGCAACTTTTGTAAATACGCGGTATTGCAAACTGCTCATACGCGGTCTTGCACGCCCACCGACGATATGTATTTTAAAGCTTTGAATATCTACCGTATTAGAGGCGAGGAGCGAATGGAGACCAGACTCCGTATCGGCAAACGTAGAGAAGCGTGTCTTACTGCCAGGTGGACCGACGACCTAAAGATTGTCAGGTAGTGGCTGAATGAGGAAAGGTCCTGTATTGTAGCGCAGACATGGGGAGGCCTACGTCCAGCAGTGACTGCAACAGGCTGATACATGACCAACCTGCGGCCCTGTCTATAGTACAGACAGCACAGTAAGTATAACAGTACGAAAGTACGAACGAATTACGAACGGAGTGAGCGGCGAAATGTAGGAACGTAGTTTCCAATAATTCACAACAGAGGCGCTGCTGTCGTTACTTATCATACGATTTGACAGCTGAACGTTGCAGCATTCGAAACGATTCTTTATCGAATATCTTTATTTTTATTATAATAATAATAAAAAGTGTTTAGATTTTGTAGGTACTATAGTTTCGTATGCTATACTCGTTTGAATGGCATATCATGGAGAAACTTTTAAATAATTCTGTGACCTTTGTAACCTATGATACCTAATAAATACTCTGACTTTGACTTTTGACTTTGAACGTCTAAGGTTACTGGCGTATCACACACGTGGCGTGTTAATGGGTAAATGTCTTGAAGATTTCTCCCCTTTTGTCTTAATTTGAAGCAGCTTGTCAGCGCTCACGAAGGGCATTGCAAATGTATTTAAATTGCCATGAATTATGTATTGTATTGCTATCAAAACGGGCTAGTCGTTCGAGCAGACGCCCACCATAATCGTGACAGATTCAACAATACCAACTGTCATTCATTAAGCTTAGGTAATTTAGCTAGTCTCACCTGTTTCATTATGTGGGAAAGTAGACGACGCCTTATAAATACGCAAGTGCAAATTCTGTTACCACAACTAAAATAAGGTGAAAAATAATCGAGGAAAATTTCTCTGTTGCTAGGAACGTGTGGACGCTTTGAAGTGGTCTTTAATTATTGTTTAAATTAGTATTTTCACAATTTTTATGATAAGTGGTTAAAGGTCAAAAGCTAGATGGCTGACCGCTACCGGCAGGACATTAGCGGGACTTAAGTACTAACTTGTATGTTATGGTTGCAAAATTTTACAGATAGGTATTTAACAATACTATATTTCGTAGGACTACCTAACTGTCAACTTTTGTTTTTGTTGCAGCGGGATTCAAGATTTTTTCATTCATCATACGCTACAAAATTATTATGAAGTCAGCAGTGTGAGCATGGATCTCTCAATAATTTGAAGTTATACCTAACTCGACAAAAACCGTTTGCCGAGTTGCAATGTCAAATTTATTATGATAAAAAACGTCAGGAAAATGTTTTTTGTTTTTTTTTTGTGATTCACTTACACATTTCAACTAGGTACTTTAGGTGTAAAGAGGCATTAAAATAAGAACCCACAGTTATGTCAAGTTATTTAGATCTCCAAGACAGTTTTAGTTAGGATTATTTTAGTGCATGCATGCATCTTGATTTTTATCGATGAATGCATTAGATAATCTAAGTTTTTATCGATGAAAAATATTATTTGCTACTTTTTTACTGTCTCCACCTCAACATCACGCACAAAGAAGTTCACTAGGACGCTAGAGGTCGTTGAGAAAGCGGTATTTTGGAACGGGAAGACTAGTCATGTTATGCTGTCAAAATAACGCTTTAATTTGGATATTTTCAAGGAAGGTATCATATTACAAGTACCCAAGTAGCCCCTTGGCGCGCCCATTAATCGGACCTTACGCTCCTTGTCATATAAAAAAGCGCATCGATTTGGGAAAAACACCATCAGAATAACACTTAGATTTTTAAAAAGGTGTGATAAATTTATGACTGAACATATTAAATTGGTAATATATTATTTATAAATAAAAGACACATTCTTTTATTATAATATTTAAAATAACTATTTACTCCCCTCTATTTTATGCTTCTCTTCGACATAATATTATTTATCAAGTTACGCCATCTAGCGTTGAGTAGCTAAACTAAACTTCTTGCCTCAGCCGTAGCGAAGCTCACAGTACTTATTAAATGTTACTAAAGAAACGCGAGTATCGATAAAACAACTTAGTTTGAAGGTTGAATTCAAATCAACATAATTACTAGACTATTTTATAACAGTTGGGTGCAATATGGACGACCCAGAGAAAAAAATTTGTGTACTTTGTCTGGGTCCGAAAGGCTCTGGGAAGACGACGTTATTAAAAAAGCTCCAGGATGCTGAAGGTATCGACAATACTTACAGTCCAGTTCCAACGATAGGCACAAATATCTACGACATAAATTACTTAAATAAACACGGCAAAAAACAAACAGTCTCCGTGAGGGAGGTCGGAGGAGAGATGGCGCCACTGTGGAGCTGCTACTTAGATGGGATTGAAAAGGTAAAGTGGAATAATCCCAATGTCGTGCTTTGGTGGCCATTGTTTTTGAAAGTCATTTATTTACTGTGTTTTAATACTTTCGTCCGTGCGGTGACGGATTAAGAATACAATTCACCGCCCCATTTCTTCCCGTGGGTGTCGTAAGAGGCGACTAAGGGATTACCGAGCTACCAACTGCTCGACTGGTGGTAGGGTCTGAACACCCGTCTGGTTAGTGACCACCGTACGCATGGCGTAAAACCCGCCAAGTGACCACTTGTGGTCGCGTTCCGGGATCAGTCAGCGTACAACCAGAGCTTGGGGGGACGTTGCGGCGATGGATGCGGTCAGTGACGGCTTCCGTCTAACCAGAGCCAGGTGGACTGCATTGACCCGCCGACCAGGGAGACCCGAAGAAACGGCTGTTCCGCTGGCCGCCCGTGGTACAGTACAGGGGCCCAAGCGAACCTAACCAGTTCGTGAGGCTGCCCTATCATGCCACGCATAATCTTGGGGTGGTCCGTCGTGCCGGTTGGTGACCGGGTGGTGGGGTCCCGGCGGCCATTCCCGGGGGGGTTCGGGGGCCCTTCCGTTCGGCGGGTCAGCGTTTCTCTACTGTCGGCTATTACCTGGGGAAACAGGCCTCACGCTTTGACCGTATATATCGCGGCAACGTCCCCCCAATTCACGCCTCTCCTCCTTCTATCGTTAACTATGGCAGCGCTCACAAACAGTTTCGGTCGTTCAGCGGTGCACACCTCCACCACAACCACGCTGTTTGAGGTCGGGCTCACTAACATCCGTGGGCTCCATGCTAACCTCAATGCCGTCCACCAACATCTTGAGACGGCTCGACCCGAAATGCTGTTTTTGACGGAGACTCAAATACTTCGCCCGGCAGACACTAGCTACTTGGATTACCCCGGCTACGCTCTTGAAGAGTCCTTCAAAGCGAAGGCCGGGGTATGCTTGTTTGTCCGGGCGGATGTTTGCTGTCGCCGTCTGCGCTGTTTGGAGGACCCTTCCCACTCTATTCTTGGGGTGCATGTGGACCTGGGCACACATAGCCGAATCTACGTGTGCCTCTATAGATCCCACAGCGGTGACATGGAGACAACTCGACTTTTCGAACATCTTAGTCGGGTGGCAGATGTTGCGCAGGAGCAGTTTCCAACCGCGGAATTGGTGTTTTTAGGGGACTTCAATGCTCACCACGAGTCGTGGTTAAGTTCCTCTAACACTGACCATGCTGGTAGAACTGCCCACGCTTTCGCTCTCACGCACGACCTGACTCAACTGGTAAACCAGCCCACCAGGATTCCAGACATTGTCGGTCACGCGCCCTCATTGTTGGACCTTCTGCTGACGACTCGCCCGGATGGATATCGGCTAGAGGTTCGTGCTCCTTTGGGAACATCGGATCACTGCCTGGTATCCGCTGGGGTGCCACGGGCGTCGCCACCGGTACCTATGGTTGCCAAACGCCGCATCTGGCACTATGCGTCGGCAGATTGGGACGGTATGCGGGATTACTTCGCATCTGTCCCTTGGAGGCAGCGCTGTTTCAGTGAGCTGGACCCGAACGCTAGCGCTACTGCTGTTGCTGATGAGATCATGTTAGGGATGGAGTACTATATCCCTCACTCCGATCTCATCAGTAGGGGTAGGCGTAACCTCTGGTTCAACCGCGATTGTGCCTTAGCTGTTGAAAACAGACAGTCGGCATACCGCGCTTGGATCAGGGGCCGAGCTTGCGGGGATCCCAACATTGACTCACTGAAAGCAGCCTATAACAACGCCACCAAGTCCTGCAAAAGGGCCTTCATCAGAGCGGATGCACAGCGCGTTGCACGAGTTGGCCAAGAACTTCTTACGCATCCTACGGGAAGCCGTAGCTACTGGCGTCTGGCCAAAGCCGTGCAATCCAACTTCTGTCAACCCTCGCTGCCCCCGTTGAGATGTTCTGACGGCTCGCTAGCTCACAAGCCGCAAGAGAAAGCCGATCTCTTGGTAAAACTCTTTGCTGCTCACTCCCGAATCGATGACTGCACCTTACAGCCACCAACACTCTCCCACTGTGGCCACACAATGCCCGATATTCGTATTAGGCAATGTGATGTACGTGCGGAGCTTCAGTCAATCGACGTCCGGAAAGCTAGTGGACCTGATGGCATTCCAGCGATAGTACTGAAAAACTGCGCAGCGGAGTTGTCTCCTGTCTTAACGCGGCTATACCGTCTTTCTCTCTCTTCTGGGTGTGTGCCGGAATCTTGGAGAGAGGCCAATGTGCAACCGGTCCCCAAAAAAGGAGACCGATCAGACCCAGCTAACTACCGCCCGATAGCTGTCACCTCAGTTCTTTGCAAGGTCATGGAACGGATCTTAAACCACCAGCTGATCCGATACCTAGAAGATCACTCATTAATTCATGATCGACAGTACGGGTTTCGGCCGAACCGGTCAACGGGTGATCTTCTAGCGTACTTAATGCATGTCTGGGGTGAAGCTATTGACAAACGTGGTGAGTCACTGGCAGTTAGCCTTGACATTGCCAAAGCGTTCGATCGGGTCTGGCACAGGGCTCTTCTCTCCAAGCTCCCGGCATACGGTCTGCCCGCTCAGCTCTGTAACTGGATCGCCGGCTTCCTGCATGAGCGAAGAATCCGTGTCCTCGCAGATGGATGCGCTTCGCGGTTCATGTCAGTGAATGCTGGTGTACCACAAGGCTCTGTTCTATCCCCCACACTCTTTCTTCTTCATATCAATGACATGATTCCGTTAGGAAACATTCATTGCTATGCAGATGACAGTACAGTGCATGGGGGATATTACGGTCGCCCAGGGGCTGGGCGCGCTGAAACCGAGAGGGAGAGAGAGAATCTTGCCATTGAGCTCGACAGGATGTTGAACCTCGTATCTGAATGGGGATCTAACAATCTTGTTGAGTTCAATGCTAAGAAAACACAGGTGTGCGCGTTTACTGCCAAAATGTCGCCGTTCCTTCCCCTTCCGTCTCTTCAGGGCACGACTCTTTCGGCACAGGGCTCCCTAAACTTGCTAGGCATGGAGATATGTTGCGATCTGAATTCCAGGAACTACATCGAAACCGTGATAAAAACAGCCTCTCGGAAGCTCGGTGTCCTGAACAAGGTGCGTCGATTTTTCACGCCTGACCAATTATGCCTGCTGTATAAAACTCAGGTCCGGTCTTGCGTGGAATATTGCTCGCACTTGTGGGATGGCTCCGCCAAGTTCCTACTCGATGCCCTGGACAGATTGCAGCGTCGTGCTGTCCGTATCGTTGGCGATGTAGAGGTAACCAACAACCTTGAGCCTCTGCAATTGGGATGTTGCCTAAGTTTGAATATGACGCTATTTTTCACATATTCGGAAAATATACCCTACTGTTACCCATAAAAACAAATCAAACTTAAAATACATGAAATATTGTTGAAGTAGTGCTGTTTTGAAAATTAAAAAATGGTCATATATTTTTTTTCAAAATTTATCGAAAATGTTAATGATATTAGATTGCTGACATCAATTAAAACAACTATTATTACAACAACTATTAATAAAAACATACTTTATACATAGTTATTATCAATTTTGTCAGCATGCCCATACATTTCTTAGTAATATGGGAACATGTGACGTCACCTGTTCCGTAGATTTTCTATGGAGCGATTTTGGACGTTGCGCCGCAACATATCAAACATACCACTATATCTATGAAACTATTGATCTTAGATATACTATTTCTTTTGCAATATTCCTTTATGAGGTATAAACTTCTTATTTATGAAATAAAAAAAAAGTAGTCAACTAGCCTATTGCGTCGAGACATTGCGTCGCTTAGCGCCTTCTATCGGCTATATCACGGAGAGTGCTCTGAAGAGCTATTTGACCTTATCCCACCTTCCCCATTCCTGCTCAGGAGCACGCGTGCCGGTCTTCGGAGTCATCAATTCACTGTCTCCACCTCAACATCACGTACAAAGAAATTTAGTAGCTCTTTTCTTTGTCGAACTTCCAGAACTTGGAATTCTTTGCCAGCACATGTGTTCCCTCCTTCCTATAACATGGGTTCCTTCAAAAGAGGCGTGAAAAAGCACCTTTCGGGCCGGCAAGGTGGAGGCAGCTAGAGCAGTGTCTGAACTGCACTAGCTGTCTTCGCATATGGACTCTTCTTACCGCTTCACATCAGGTGGTGTTGAGTCATTTGTCGTGCTTTGTATAAAAAAAAAAAAAAAAAAAAAAAAAATACTGCAAACAAAAAATTAATGTTAATATGGCTCTATGTATTTATTCAGGAGGGTTTATAGTGTGGCATTTGTTCTGTTGTAGTGGACTAAAATTGTCCACCCACACTTTCAAGACACAATCAAAAAAGTGGAATAAAATTAGTCAAGAATGCTGTCACTGTCTTTCTTTTGAACAAATAAAAGTGACAATTAACATCAGTTTTAAGCCAGGTCTAACTTTAGTGTCCGTTTATACTATGGAGGAATGGCTTTTTAACTGTCAAGCTTAGGGAGTCTTACATAGCTTGACAAATATTTTTTATTGATATTAGAAACAACTTGACAGATTCTATTAAGACTTTCCACGCATAAGCAAGTCAGGCTAGTGTAAAAAGTTGCAAGAGGATTTTTTCAAAAACAGTAATGTAATTGTGTTAGAACAAATAGTTTTTAAATTTTCATGCAAACCAAAAATTGCTTATAATTATTTTTTATTCGACTTTTTGTAAAATCTTATGACAATATTTTAGACTAGCCTGACTTGTTTAAGAATGGAATTGGAAGGTCTTGTTAGAATATTTTGAGAGTTAAGACGATTAGAAATAAGTCAAAGTGAACTTAAATGGCCTTAGGCTAGCGATTGGTACAGCATATCGCCCTCCGTGGCTTAATGTCGATGTCTTTGTTGATGCTATCAGTGATTCCATAACATCATTTGGCAATTTTGATAAAATTGTTCTACTCGGAGATTTCAACATCAATTTTCTGTGCGGCCATGAGACTACCACACGCAAATTTGTTGACTTTCTTGAGTGTATGAATCTAACGCAATATGTTGAAGAACCGACCAATTTCACTGAACATAGTGAAACACTTATTGATTTGGTATGTTCAAATATACTTGTTACCGATTTGTCTGTAAATCATATACCAGATCTTAGCAGTCATGCTTTCATCACTTGCAACTTGAACATTAAGAAAGATAAACCCTGTGCTAGATGGGTGACTTATAGGCCATTAAAGTACATAGACCTGGATTCGTTTGATGCAGACGTCAAATCTATTTGTTGGGATAGTACAAAACCTAATATTGATGTAAATATCATGCTAGGAATATTTACCACTAACATACTGTATCTTTATGACAAACACGCTCCGCGGAAATCAGTGCGTATTAAAGATCGATCCTATCCATGGATAACATTTACCGTTAAAAAAATGATGGAACTGCGCGACAAAGCATATGCTAGAAGTAAGATGACCAAGTTAGATGCACACATGCAATATTATAAAGAGTTGAAAAGTATAGTGGTTTCGGCAATTCGAGCTGAGAGGTCAGCTTATTTTAACCAAAATATAAATATGCACATAAATAACGCACGTGTTTTGTGGAAAAATATTAAAAATAGTGTTGGTACTTTTAAAAATAAAAGTCATTATATTCCTCCACATTTAAATAATCCTAATCAAATAAATAATCATTTTTTGGACATTCCTGGAAGCAGTCATACTAATAATAATTTACTCCTAAAAAGCTTCCAGTCGCAGAGATTTAGTTCTGCTGTATTCTCCCTTAGACCTATTTCTGAAAGGACTGTACATAATATTATAAAATCTTTTACAACAAATGCACAGGGTGTCGATGGTATATCTCTGAGTATGATTCAAATGACTTTGCCGCACACATTAGCATATATTACCTCTATAGTAAACAAGTCCATTGAATCCGGTGAATTTCCTGATTTATGGAAAACGGCAATTGTAAAGCCAATTCCAAAATCACAAAATCCTAGTAATTACAAGGATCTGCGACCCATAAGTATTTTACCCTTCATGTCAAAAATCATTGAAAGAGCTGTTTCCATTCAAATGACCGAATATCTTGAGTCGAACGGTGTTTTGCCTATGAAACAATCTGGTTTCAGAAAGGCCCATAGTACGGCTACAGCCTTGATAGATGTTGTAGATGACATACTGGCGGCCCAGGATATTGGCGAGGGCACAATTTTGGTTTTGCTAGATTTTTCTCGGGCTTTTGATACAATTAACACCACGCTTCTTTTGTCTAAGCTCACATATTATGGTTTTGATAAAAACACTCTCAAGTGGTTTGCAGATTATCTTAGTAGTCGCAAACAATTTGTACAAACTCGAGATGAGCATGGTAATTCTTTGATTTCCAGTACTACACCTGTTGCTAGAGGAGTTCCTCAGGGATCGATTTTGGGGCCCATTCTTTTTATTTTATATACTAGCGATTTGGTGAAAAACATTACAAGCTGTAAATATCATTTATACGCAGATGATCTGCAATTGTACATTTCATTTAAACCTATTGACACTGAAACAGCTGTTGAAAAACTTAATAATGATTTAAAACATATATTCAATTGGTGCAACCATAACAACTTAGTTTTAAATTCTGAGAAGTCCAAATACATGCTGTTAGGTTCGAAAACAGTAGTCAAGGATATTTCTGCTAGGGACCCACAAGTTTCTGTAATGGGTAGTCGTCTAAAACAGGTCTCGCAAGTGCGAAACTTGGGTCTTCTGATGGATGAAAAGTTACAGTTCGAGAGTCACATTTTGGAAATAATGCGAAACTGTTTCTACAGGCTAAAGGTCCTTTACGGTGTCCGCGACTGCTTGAGTGTAGACATGCGTGTAAAGTTGTGTGAAACACTAGTCCTATCAAAGCTCAATTACGCTGATACCGTGTTTGGGGGATGTCTGTTGGAACGTACCAAGAAAATGATACAGCGCATACAAAATGCTTGTGCACGTTTCTGTTTCCCAGTTCCTCGTCGATCTCATATCACTCCCTTTTTGAATCGCAACAAATTATTGAATATGTCTGCTCGACGTAAATTACATCTTGCATCACTACTCTTCGGTATCATAAACAGGAAGACGCCAGTATATTTGTATGATAAACTGAAGTTCCCGGAGCGTCAACTGAGAATAGCTCCACGCCTTTTATTCCCAAAATGTAGAACAGCTGCTTTTCGTGGCAGTTTTCGTTATGCTGCCACGAAGTGTTGGAATAACCTCCCGCCACCAGTAAGGTGCGCGAAATCTTTGTACTCTTTCAAAAATATGCTTTCAAAGTTTCTGTATCAAGAACAAGTATCAAAATTTTAAGCGGCTGTTCTATTTTCTTATTCTATTTTATCATTCTTGTCTAGTTTATTTCCTTTATGTTTTATTTATTTACATACACTGTTTTACCACACTACACCAGTTTACACTACACACCAATGCTTTTGTAAAGTTTTACATGTCATGTTTTGATTGTAACTGTTTTCATGTTTTGTTATTTTTGTCAACTCTATGTTTAAAAGTAGATATAGCAGATATATATTATTATTAGCCAACTGTATAATTTTATGGGATGGTAGTGCTATTTGTCCACTACCACTATGGTGCCACTGAAAACCAGCGTCATGGCTCCTCATTGGTGGCGTGACATTAAGCTGAGTGGTAACCATTTTAGTTGCAGATGTGTAATTAATTTATTATGTCTTATCTCATTCCTGTTTTATTTTATTTTTGTATTTTGTCATATTTGCACTAAATAAAAATTTTTTCTTCTTCTTCTTTCTTCTTAAAGTGATCGGCTCACTGTCAAGTTAAGTTAACAAACTACGCGCATTGTTATCCCTTTCTTTATGAATAGCATGAAAGAGAGACAGATACCTTAATTTTAGTTTTAATAGAATAAAACAAAAACGATCGTGTTTGTGTTTTCATCCCTCAAATCTGTCTATAAAAAGTGGTTTCCTATAGTGCACGACAGGATGCGCTGCTGCGATTTTACGACGACAAACTCAACGGGGGTCATTCCCAGTTGCCACCGCCTGCAGCGCCACCACCGGTGGCAACTGAAAAGATTTTTTAAAAAACTTCCCAATTGCCACCGGTGGCAGCTTACCGGTGGCAAGTGGCTAATTTTTTTAAAAGTTGTCGCCGATGGAGTAGGTACCTTTAAACATTTTTATCAAGGTGTTTGCATGACATCATGCAAAATAACTTAAACACTCCGATAGGTGCCTAAACTATTTACCATTTCGATCGTCTTTTAACAGATGTGTCGTTCTCCTTTTGTTATCCAAAACAATGCGCATTCCAGGAAATAGATCAAACTTACAGTAAACAACACCGACCGTGCTGGCTCAAACATTTTCTTTTTGTGTTGTACTGGTGTCCTGCGCGAAGAAAAATAGTTCCGTGCCGCCTTTTTGCTGCACTGCTGCTGCTAAAACTGCACTAGAACTACAGGATGCACTTGACCCTGACATTGTTGAGAATACACTGATAAGAAAGGAAACCTCGTTCATGTTACACCGTACTCCCCGCCGAGCCATATCCCGACTATGGTACACATACATAGAACTAAGTTAGGTGTATAAAGTTTAATTTTCTATGAACTGGTCCACGCAAAAACATGCCCCTCCCGATTGGCAGATTGCAACGGTGGACGGCCAAGCAAAAATGTCACTTACAGCCCAAACATTAAGGTTACTTAATATTAGTTTAGCATAATAGTTTAGGCACCTATCGGAGTGCTTAAATTATTTTGCATTATTACCTACATGCAAATACCTTGATAAAAATGTTTAAAGGTACCTACTCCATCGGCGACAACATTTTAAAAAATCAGCCACTTGCCACCGGTAATCTGACACCGGTGGCCATTGGTAAGTGTTTAAAATTAGCTTCCCAGTTGCCACCGGTATGCCACCAGCGGTGGCAATCGGGAAGTTTTTTAATAAATCTTCCTAGTTGCCACCGGCGGTGGCGTAGCAGGCGGTGACAACTGGGAATGACCCCTCAACGGGTCTATGAATTTTTATTATATTGTGATATAACGTAAACATTTTATCCTTGTTAAGTTAATTATTTACTGTATTACAAAATATCTACGAATGATGAATTAATCCTTACTTAAAGAAATAATTAATTAAGTATAATAATCTTGTATTATTTCTCAGATAATCTTCGTGGTAGACACGTCCAATTTATGCCAGATATCCGCTGCCGCTGTTCTTCTCTACACTTTGCTTGCTGAACCACGACTGAAAAAGTCCAAGGTACTTGTAAAACTGGGCTAATTTTAAGGTATTCTCATTATTTGATTCTCGTCCTAGTAATATGTAAGTCAATGCTCTCGTCGTTCTCTTTCGTTCTTAAATATTTTGACCAGTAAAATAATTATTACAGTAACTTCCTACAAGAAGATTAAGTTTACCACTAAATATCCTGTTTTCTTTTTGACAGTTTATTTTAGTACTGAGCAAAATGGATGCAGCGTACAGACAGATGCGGAACGAAGCACTGTTGATGCTGCAGTTTGCTAGGCTCTGTACTGAGCTGCCTACTGCGCCTGCGTTGCTCGAAGTATCTCCACTCGCTGCAGAGGGCATCGACGATCTGCGAGCAATGATAGCTTTACAAGGGACGACCACAAAGAATACGGTTTAACTAAATAAAAAAATTCAAATATCAACGTGCATTAATTTCTGAAACCCAAAAGGAACTAAGTTGAATAGTTCAAAGTACTGAATGAGTGTTTTATTATGAAAAAAGTTAAGAATTATACTATAGACTTTAATTTATCATATAACTTCCAAATATTTGTTCATGGCTGTATGAGTTACCTTCGTACTGCAAAATGTCGTTAAAAAATTAGAGGATTTTGACATCGACATTTGTTGACTTACTGACAGTGACAGTAATTATTTGTCAAATTGTCATAAATGTTTAGGTTTTTTATTGTACGTACCTACCTACTTTAGGAATAAGTTACTTACTACAAGTTGGTTAATTTATATAAATACCTATAATCTATAGTTTGTGCTAAAAGAAAATTAGAGAAATATGAAATATACCAGGTAATGTATTTCAAACTTTATAAAAAAAATCTAACTTGTAAGTACGTCAACCTTGTCAACAAAAAGGATGGATTTAACGCAATTATGTAGAAGTTGTATGAAAGAGTTATCAGCGTGGGAAAATGAAAACACAAACGCAAACATTACAGAAATGTTTTATATTTGCACAAATATTAAAGTAAGTAATTTTCTTTATAATAAATATAATTATTATTATTATTATTATAATTTTCTTCAGTAAGTTCCTTGTCTGATTCCTTAAATAAACCTGTGAACAGTTGTCTGTAGTTCAAAAAGTTTAACTACTATTTTACTGATGCCTTCGAAGCCTTATAACAACTATATGCACCAGGTTTCAGATGAAGATGAACTTCCAAAACAATTCTGCCATGATTGTATCATAAAAATAGAAATAACATACACATACATAATTGAAGCACTGAAAGTGGATGCAACACTTAGGAACATAATATCACGAACAAACACAAGTGTTATAGTTGAACCAGAAAACTACAATAAAAATCTTATTGATCAACAATACTCACAAAGCATCATTATATCACAAGATATAATACCTAATTTAAGTGATCAAATGATACTTGAGACAGTTCACACTGAAGTTGGTCAACATTATGAATTTACAGACCTTGAACATTGCAAAACTGTAGAAGAACCAACTCCTATACTTGTACAGTATACTGAGACCAATATTCCAGAAACAAAACAGGTGGTAACAGATAATGTACCAGCTGCGAAAGAAAATATTAATGAAACAAAAAAGTCTGTATGTCCAGTGTGTAGAAAAAGCTTTACTACTAAGACATGGTTTTCGAAACATATGGAGAAGGAACACTCAGTGGCGAAACATGTTTGTAATTATTGTCAGAAAAGTTAGTATTTTATTCATTTTCTTCCTGATAAATTCCTTTTCTAAGTAGGCAAAAAAGTTGTTGTTACCTATAGGAATTTATAGCATGCAATCGCATCTCCTGGGCCTGGGCCAGAAACTTTAAGTAGTGGTGAGATGAACGTTGCTATAAAAACGTTAAAAAGTTGAAACCGGTGAAGAAATTGGACCTAGTCCTCAGGTGGCTTAGCGGTAATTGTGTTTGGCCGGACCTCAGGAGATGTGTGTTCGTATCATGCCTGAAACATAAAATTTTTTCATTGTTTTCTTTATTTGTATTTCTTAGAATAAAGTAGGTGTTCTAAACATAGAAAATAAAACATGTAAATGTGAGCAATAGTTATTATGAACAGGCATCAAGAAGGAGAGGTGTAAAAGATTTCCTTAGCCTTATGTTACAATAAAATCAAAAATTTGTAAAACCAGTAAAGAAAATATTTTTATTAAAATTTCAGGTTTTTCCAAAAAATCACAACTGGACTACCACCTGCCTTCACACTCTGATGAACGCAAGTTTGCCTGTAGCACATGTGGCAAAAGATTTAAGAGAAACAAGCAGCTGCTCTTGCATGCGCGGGCGCACTCAGATATAAAACCATATGCATGTGACAAGTGTACAATGAGGTAAAACATATAACTACATATAGTCCTCCTAGGGCGAGGAGCTACCAAAAAGTTTGTGTATATCTCTTTCTCGTAATTTTTCATAGGAAAAAGATCTTAGCAAGAACTTGTTTAAAGCTATCACTTAATTTTTAACCCCCGACGAAAAAAGAGGGGTGTTATAAGTTTGACGTGTCTGTCTTGAGTATCTGTATGTCTGTCTGTGGCATAATAGCGCCTAAACAAATGGACCAATTTTGATTCGCTTTTTTTTGTTTTAAAGCTGATGTGCCTACAATGGTTCTTAGCTATAATTTATGAAGATCAGTTCAGGCGTTTGATGACTATCAGCTCATTTTCTACATGATAATAGGATTTTACTAACTTTTACACACCCGATTGATTTGAAATTTGGTGTACTGTCACTTCGGTGATAATCCCATGACATACTATCCTTGAGTTGATCCTATACTATCAACAAGTCTGTGAAATGCTTAATTCTTCAGCAACTTACAGCAGATATAACGTGTTTGGGCTCTTATGAATAGTCTCAATGAGATGGTGTTAGATCGATGGTTAATGACGCCGGGGGTTACTTAAAATTTTTAATTTTGTATTTTATAGATAGATTTCAAAGAAACCATAGACAATAATTTTAGACGGCATGTAAGGAGGTGCTTCCTAAACACTGCATTTTACCACATTCAATAAGGTCGAAAATTGAACCGTATTCGTTTTGAGAGAAAGAGATGCTCTGAGCTTAAATTTAGACAGCAAGTCGCACACCCGCTAAAAAACTGTCATAACACAAAAAAGAGCAAATTCTGTTTTTTGAGGTAAGTCATGTATTTTTCTAATTACTTTCTACTGTAAAAACGCCATAAAGTAAGTTCTTATATAAAACTTCTTTTAGTTTATATCTATTATCATTGTTATTATTGTCTTACATTTTCGCGAGCACTACACATTTGAAATAAAACCAATTTACCGGATTTAACTCGCGTTTAATTAGATGTTACATTATTATTATTCACCCGACGTTTCGATTACTATACAGCAATCGTGGTCACGGGAAGACTGAAGATGTCAGTTGTCTTTGATAAGTTTTAACTACCGTCACTTTGTGTTATATTTTGAGCGGTCCGAATTACGCATACGGAGCTCACGGTGTCAGTTTTTAGGGCAGTGTGAGGACGGGCTTGGGACTTTATTATTCGCATGATGGGATCCCAAGCTGGTGGTACACTCCAACCATCTTCTCTATTGAAATTAGGATGTTTTTTGATTTCAATAGCCTCACGTAACATTCTAGGAATGAAACGGTGTTCTTTGGCGAGGATCTGGGGCTTATCTAATCTGATATAGTGATTGGGTCCGTCAAGAGCGTGTTCACACACTGCCGACTTCGTTTCGCGCCTGTGTTTTACGTCAGCTATATGTTCTTTTACCCGGGTGCCTATGCTTCTCTTTGTTTGACCTATGTATGAGAGGCCGCAGTCACAATCTAACTTGTATATGCCTGCATCTTGTAAGGGGATATTGCACTTGACAGGTGGTAGGAATTGGTTAATCTTCTTCGGCGGCTTGAAATAAGTTTTAATTGAAGCACGCTTCAAGATGTTGCCAATCTTGTCAGTGACACCTTTCATATATGGTAATACAGCAGGTTGACGTTCGACTGTGATAAGTTTCGCTCGGCTTCTATGACTTTGGCTTAATGACGCATTACCGGTGCTGTGCTAACACCAAGGTTTTATAAACGGTATGTAGACGACACTTTCACAATTTTACCAACTGATAAAGTCACTGCATTTCTTCACACCTTAACTCCATCAATCCTAAAATTCAATTCACCATGGAGTTAGAGGCAAACAATAGACTAGCTTTTTTAGATATTTTAATTATCCGAAATCCAGATCACAGCTTGAGCCACACTGTGTATCGTAAAGCAACCCATACTGATAGGTACCTCAATGGTGACTCTCATCACCACCCCAGTCAGTTGTCTACCGTAGGGAAATCTTTGTTTCAGAGAGCGCTCGGCATCTGACAACCAACACCTGACAGCTGAGCTAGCTACAGCATGTCAAGCATGTATTGCGGGACAACAAACTGCAAATACCACGCCAAAGTTATAGAAGACGAGAGAAACTTATCACAGTCGAACGTCAACCTGCTGTATTACCATATATGAAAGTTGTCACTGACAAGATTGGAAACATCTTGAAGCGTGCTTCAATTAAAACTTATTTCAAGCCGCCGAAGAAGATTAACCAATTCCTACCACCTGTCAAGTGCAATATCCCCTTACAAGATGCAGGCATATACAAGTTAGATTGTGACTGCGGCCTCTCATACATAGGTCAAACAAAGAGAAGCATAGGCACCCGGGTAAAAGAACATATAGCTGACGTAAAACACAGGCGCGAAACGAAGTCGGCAGTGTGTGAACACGCTCTTGACGGACCCAATCACTATATCAGATTTGATAAGCCCCAGATCCTCGCCAAAGAACACCGTTTCATTCCTAGAATGTTACGTGAGGCTATTGAAATCAAAAAACATCCTAATTTCAATAGAGAAGATGGTTGGAGTGTACCACCAGCTTGGGATCCCATCATTCGAATAATAAAGTCCCAAGCCCGTCCTCACACTGCCCAAAAAACTGACACCGTGAGCTCCGTATGCGTAATTCGGACCACTCAAAATATAACACAAAGTGACGGTAGTTAACTTAAGACATCTTCAGTCTTCCCGTGACCACGATCGCTGTAAAGTAATCGAAACGTCGGGTGAATAATAATAATGTAACATCTAATTAAACGCGAGTTAAATCCGGTAAATTGGTTTTATTTCAAATTATTATTATTGTAAAATACAATTATCTACATATTCACAAAAACTTCAAAGTTCATTTACTCAATTCTTGATTTTGAGTCTTGTGACAGTTTATTAGTGGGTGTACGATGTGTTCTCCAGAATTAGGGCCATTGTAGAAATAGGAGAACAAGAAAAAGGTCATATAAGAAATTTCTTAATTTTTGTATTTATTTGTTATGTGCATTTAGTCTGTTTTTGTTTACAAACCCTCCTCTCGCAAGTACTAGAAGAATTTTCTCTAGAAATAAGTAGTGTATTTTTCATATAAGTAGGTATTGTAAATAAATTAAAATTGGCAGGTTCAAAAAACGATGCATACTGCTGTGCCATATGAAGATTCACAATGCAGAGAAACCACATTTGTGTTCTTTTTGCGGATGGGGGTTTGCACAAGGTAATTGGAATATCTTAGGGTAAGGCGAGGCGACTAATTCAGACAAATATGTCAACTAGAGAAAACTCATGTCCTGAGACGGAACCATACTTAACAGCAGGCCACGACCATCCACAATCCGTATAACTTTTGGCCAATGAGCTACCGAGAATCTGAGATAAGTCCGCCTCAAGACATGTTTTTTTTATCTACAGATTATTTTAATTACTTCTGTAATTTACCGTTGTCTAGTTGGAACTCCTGCTCTTAATAATGTTTAATTTGTACTATAAAATATTATCAACCATTTTCAGTGACAGGCTAACTACTATCTCTCGTATTATTTCGAAGGTGAAAATGCCAAATTAGGATCGGAATGCACCTACACTGAATATGGCGCAGCTCTGCGCGCTTTCTTTATATACTTTCAGTAAAGGCCCACCCTCAGTAATTTGTGAATGTTGTAATCATAATCATTTATTTATTTGTGATACCTACACAGGTAAAATTAAGATGTCAAGTGGAATACCTACAGTACAAGCTGTGATCAGCCTTATCGGCATACAAATGTTACAATAATTTAATATAGTTAGTAGCTAGGTCAACATTTAAATTCATAATCACTAAAATTTATATTAAACAAAAGCTTATAATATAATAGCGTAGAATCAGTCAACATTAATAATAAAGTAGTAGGCTGATCAAAATATAGAGGCAATCAGGCTAACGTCGAAATTTCAGAATGTCAAAATTTTCTTGTATTTTAATTAATATTTTAATTGTATTTCCTGGTATGTCCAGCGGGCAACCTAGTAGTCCATATGCGCAGCCACACCGGCGAGAAGCCGTACTCGTGCAGCCAGTGTCTGTTCCGCGCCGCCGCCGCGTCCAACCTGCGCCGCCACGAGCGAGCGCACGCGCACGCCGCCGCCCACGTGTGCCACACCTGCGCGAAGGGCTTCTACGACGCTAGCTCCTTGGTAAGTTGTTACCATGTCGGCTAACATACGTCCAAGCTGCGCCGCCACGAGCGAGCCCACGCCCACGTGTGCCACACCTGCGCGAAGGGCTTCTACGACGCTAGCTCCTTGGTAAGTTGTTACCATGTCGGCTAACATACGTCCAAGCTGCGCCGCCACGAGCGAGCCCACGCCCACGTGTGCCACACCTGCGCGAAGGGCTTCTACGACGCTAGCTCCTTGGTAAGTTGTTACCATGTCGGCTAACATACGTCCAAGCTGCGCCGCCACGAGCGAGCCCACGCCCACGTGTGCCACACCTGCGCGAAGGGCTTCTACGACGCTAGCTCCTTGGTAAGTTGTTACCATGTCGGCTAACATACGTCCAAGCTGCGCCGCCACGAGCGAGCCCACGCCCACGTGTGCCACACCTGCGCGAAGGGCTTCTACGACGCTAGCTCCTTGGTAAGTTGTTACCATGTCGGCTAACATACGTCTAAGCTGCGCCACCATGCGATCAACTTATCAAGAAGCTAGCCTTGTTTAGTTGTTACCTACCATCTGCATGTGGGATAATATACGTACAACCTGCGCCGTCACGAGCGAGTCCACGCCCACGTCTGGCACACGTGCGCGATGGGCTTCTACTATGCTAGCATACTTGTTAAGTTGTTACTTGTTACTATGTCGGCTAATATACCTACCTCACACAAGTCCCGACATAGGTAAAAAATAGCCTGATAACTTAATAAAATAAGAGTTTAGTAGTATTTGAGAGGGGAATGTAGGTATTACGGTAGACCCAAGTATCCCTACTAGCAGTAGCACCTTCATTACAGAGACTCTGAGTAAAGTTGGCTAAGCTCATCTGTTTACGATTTTAAAAATAACTGTGTGTGATCAGTACTGTTTGATATCAGGAATATAAATCTACTTATAATAATAATATTTAATGCCAAAGTAACCAACTCTTAATATAGGTATCATTTTTGATATTAGATTGCATTTTTATTGCTGTTTATGAACCTCATTAAACGTGTGTTAGGCTCGCCACTCGCGCACGCACTCCGGCGAGCGGCCGTACGCGTGCCCGCGATGCGCGCGCACCTTCACTGACAGCTGGAAGCGGAAGGTACGGGAATTGAAGTTAAGATTATTGTATGTATTGATTGAAATAACGACAGCATAGCTTTGTTTATAATATACCTTATCATCATCAGCTTATCAGGCCTTCCTACATGGGAGAAACACATGAGTAGCTTGGGCCGTAACATCACCACGTGGGCCCGATGCGGCTTACCGTTCTTTTAGAATGAAGCACAGCACAGAGTCATAAAAAAAACATTGCACCAAAATTTTCTCGCGTTAAATTCATGCCGACGGACGTGACTCAGACAATTTTCAATTTGCCGCCAAATCGTAAAAAAAGACTAATTAATGTAATAAATATCTACTTAATAATATTAGCAAAGAGTGCCGTTTTCAAAATTGCAAGCATTTTTTTACTGTATTCTTTACAAGTAACCAGTATAAAAACTTTCAGTGTCGACCTCGTAATATTTGACTTCAAGAAAAACATTTAGATGAGTCTACATTTAATAAATTATTTGAAATCAAGCATTACATGAGCTGTTATAAGAATACTAACTAACAGTTATTTTTCATGCTGTTGTTTTTCATGTTATTTGGCAGCTATCCTGTTTCCTTATTATTTTAACCTGTCAAGCCACAGATTCCTGACCCAATTAGTTTTTATTGTAACAAGACCTCCGGAGGTCTTACATGGGTTGACAAATTACTGAACGAAGTCCCAGTATGAGTCATATAAATATTTTTTTTATTTGATTTCCGAAGGTTCACCTTATGCGTGCGCACGCGCTGACGCTCGCTGATATCCCGCGCATGGATCGCCGCGGACACGTGTTGCAGTGAGACTTCATCACATTGCGAAAACTATACCTGTCTCTGTTTGTTGTAGAGCATCAGAGTAAGATAAACGAGTTGCCTGAGATTTCTGTGGAATATATACCTAGTCAATACACCAAAGAATTGTATTTATAGCCTAAAGATAGAAATATAATACAGGTAAAATAAAAATCGTGTATTCAGAAACATAATTTATTTTCATTCTATACAAGCCAACCATTAATATTTACATAGTAAGGTACGTTTTAACATAGTGATCAGAACGATATACAGTCTCGTGCATTATTTTTATCTTTAAAAGATACCATTATAATTATACTATTATGGAGTCTATATCAATAGTGACTGTATTTAATTTAATCTTACGAAGAATCAAAATATAATAACTTTGCAAAGGGTACGGAGGATTCAAAGTCCATAAATAGAATACCCTCATTTTTAAAGCACCAAATAGTAGACAAGATTTTTATATTATTTTTAGTAAATTATATTTTTCATAAATACACTATGTTACAAAGATTGTACAGTTAAATTCTATTCTTTTGGTAAATGTCAGAATCTAGTGATAGACTAAAGAATCTGCCCTTTCTAGAATACGACGTTTACCAAAAAAAGGTTTACTATAAAATATTATTTATATTACTGTTTTTTTGACTTAAAAGTCATTCGATATAATCCATTTATTACATGCAGTGAACTAATGTGTTGACATTTAGATTAGAGATAACTACACAAATTCATTGCTAACTTTCATAACAAACTATCAGACCCCAGAAAGAGACAGGTTATTGGTGACGTTATTTACTGTCATTCTCTCCCTTTCTTTTAGAATTTAGTTCTACTTACTTTTAGTTTTGGAGAATGGTAACATAATCTACATCTATGTTTAATTTATGTATAATGGGGTTGGTTATTATTTGAAGATTAAAGAAAACCTTCTAGTATTTCTTCTACTGTGAACATTTATATAATACTTATTACTGAATCTATCTGTAACAGATTATTGGAAATGTACTTTGTATTTATGTTAATTCGGACTTGGAATATATAATTTAATAAAAACACAATATTCACTAATTAACTTTCTAATATTGTGGCGCCACCAGCACCGCACTTTCAAAAAATTGATGTTTATCTTAAAATTCACGGTAAATTAAAAATATTTTCCATTTTGTAATATGTCTTGATGTTTTTAAATTGTTATGCATGTCTTTATAAATCTCGTCGTAAATACTCATAAAAAAAATACACAAATGTGAACTTTCACTTAACATTATAATCTACACCGGATGAATCATGCTGTTATGGAATCAGAGGGCCTAGTCAAGATGCCATTCGATAATCGCTATCGCTATCGCCATCGCTTAGCGGAAAATGTTTGGAATTTGACATAAGACATCGAACGCCTTTGATAATTAATGTCAAATCCCATACATTTTTCAATGAGCGATAGCGATTGTCAAATGGCATCTTGTCTAGGGCATCAGGGCTGTTTTATTACAACTAAACTTGCACACCCAATGGTTTTATCATCATCACCAGCCTATATACGTCCCACTGCTGGGCACAGGCCTTCCTACATGGGAGAAACACATGAGGAGTTTGGGCCATAACACCACCACGCTGGCCCAATGCGGGTTGGTGGGTTTAAGCAGTTGCAGTTACAACCGGGACCAACGGCTTAACGTGCCTTCCGAAGCACGGAGGAGCTCAAGATTATAAATTTGATTGACCCATCCAGGGACCGACCATGGCGAAAGTTGCTTTGTTTTCGTGATCGAAACCAGAGCGCTCAATCCACTACGCCACCGAGCTCCTCATGGTTTTATGACGAATGCATAATCCTGAACAAGACCTTATCTCCTTCAGAAGCGTTGTAGTACTAATAACACAGGAAGAGCTTTTAATACTTTGGTGGACTGCTCTAATGGAGCCATAAACTTCTATTAATACTGCAATGCAAAAGTGTTCACTTCAAAAGTGGCACCGAATCTGAACTGACACTTAAACTAAATTTGAGTGTGTACAGTGATTCATACTTTTTTATTGTTTATTTAGAAAGGATTAAAAAAGTTTGGAATTCCAGAATCATGTCTCCTATCATTTCCACAAATAATTAAAAAAATAATTAATTATATCTACTCTACAGATTCGGAATAATATTTCTACAGAGAAAAATAATATTTTTTTGGTATAAATAAAACATTAATTAGATAAAGAAATGTAAGGAACAAAATAATAGCTAACTAGAAATCCACAGGAGATTTCAGCTCTGGGAGCCATAACAGCAGCACTGATGATGGCCCAATATTATCTCTTCACCAAGGGTCATTATACTTCCAATATTTACCATAGTCCAACTATTCATCCAGTGAAGAAAAGTCCTGATATATTCGATGATATAGCATACTCCAATTTCCTAATTAATTCTAACTAAAACTTCATTCTTACCCAACTTTGTCTAACTAAGCCGGTGTCACTCCGCGTTATAACTGTAAAGCTATAGATACATGGCGGCCTCGATGTGTTGGTATAATCCGGTACCGCTGCCGTAGCAGGAAAGTGACGAGATTCGCGAAAGAGAGAGAGGCAACATAGAGGTGAATTTATCGGTAGGTACAATAGTGCTGTGCGACCTGAATTGATCTATATTGTCTCATTTATTTAAATGATTGTGCGGAGAGCATCTTCTGCCTCTATTTATGTATTCTGTGGTCTGACATAAGTTAGTAAATGTACGTACCAAACCTTTAGAAAGTGTCAAAAGAAGAGATAAGAAGCATCATAATATGCCTACTATCAAACGTTTTCCGAGGTGTCAAACCAAAGTCAAGCGAGTTTTTTTGACATTATAGATGTTTATTTGGGTACCCTATGTACGGAACCCTATTACTAATGACTCTGCTGTCCGTCCGTCTGTAACCAGGCTGTATCTCATGAACCGTGATAGTTAGACAGTTGAAATTTTAAAAGATGATGTATGGCAGTTGCCGCTGTAACAACAGCCTGATGGTATCTTCGTAAATTTTCCATGGTAGCCTCTGTTGTGTGCGTTGTCTCGATGGCCATACGAGGGTATTCTCACAGAGTGACTTGTACATTTTGCACAATGTTGGACCACTCCACCTTGGAAGGCACCAGGTAGAAGGCGGGCGCCACTTTCTGACCACACGGACATTTGCAACCTGAAATACAAAAGAATGATAGTACATTCTAACTGGTCTATAGCATTATTGGCAAGTCAGTTGGCATCTAATAAAATAGGATGACTGCTACAAGAATGGCTTGAGACATGACTTAATATTTTGAAACACTTAAAACCTTTTATCGGAAGTTTTAAAATACTTGTAAAAGTATTCTTTCGGATCACTAGAGGTGTTAACTTCAATGACTGGTGAGATAAATGTTGCTATAAAAACGTTAGAAAAGAAAGCGATGAAGCTGGTTATACCTAGTGCTCCGGTGGCGTAGTGGTAATCGCGTCTGGCCGGAAATCAGGAGACGCGGGTTCGATTCCCGCCTAGAGCATATATTTCTTCATCGTTTTCTTTCTTTATTTGTAATTAATTCATTTAAATTAGGTGGCAAAAAATTAAGCTATATGCCAGGTGTAAGGGTACGCACTCGAACACAAAGGCACGACTTGTTGAAAAAAAATTGAAATGGCAAAAAATTATCAGCTGTTTCCTACTGACACGATCTTGTATGTCTTGTATGGGATGGCTGATATTATTTATGCCATTTAATTTTTTTTTCGAAGTCGTGTGCAAGATCAACTGTACTGCCAGCTGCCTTCGTATTCGATACCGTCTCCATTAACGGCCTGGTCACGGGAACGGGCGACGGCGACGCGACTCGCGATAGCGTGAAATTCGCGGCGGGAGAATATTTGTTCCAGCTCACGTCGCCGTCCGTTCCCGTGGCCAAGCCGTAAGACTGTGGTCGACGGACGAGTCAAAGATTACGGCGGTTTTACTCGTGGCTCGTCTTTCGTGATACGCGGGCGAACTAAACAGTTGCTCTTTATAGATTGCATAAGCCATTATTATTATTATATAATAATGAAGCTACGTGACAGACCCATGACCCAGCTGAAGCTGCCGAGCTTGGTGCGGCACTTGGGGCAGTGCAGGCGGCCGTGCGGCTCGTGCGTCACGCCCGCCATCCACGCCATCGATGAAGCTATAGAGTGACAGACCCATGACCCAGCTGAAGCTGCCGAGCTTGGTGCGGCACTTGGGGCAGTGCAGGCGGCCGTGCGGCTCGTGCGTCACGCCCGCCATCCACGCCATCGATGAAGCTATAGAGTGACAGACCCATGACCCAGCTGAAGCTGCCGAGCTTGGTGCGGCACTTGGGGCAGTGCAGGCGGCCGTGCGGCTCGTGCGTCACGCCCGCCATCCACGCCATCGATGAAGCTATAGAGTGACAGACCCATGACCCAGCTGAAGCTGCCGAGCTTGGTGCGGCACTTGGGGCAGTGCAGGCGGCCGTGCGGCTCGTGCGTCACGCCCGCCATCCACGCCATCGATGAAGCTATAGAGTGACAGACCCATGACCCAGCTGAAGCTGCCGAGCTTGGTGCGGCACTTGGGGCAGTGCAGGCGGCCGTGCGGCTCGTGCGTCACGCCCGCCATCCACGCCATCGATGAAGCTATAGAGTGACAGACCCATGACCCAGCTGAAGCTGCCGAGCTTGGTGCGGCACTTGGGGCAGTGCAGGCGGCCGTGCGGCTCGTGCGTCACGCCCGCCATCCACGCCATCGATGAAGCTATAGAGTGACAGACCCATGACCCAGCTGAAGCTGCCGAGCTTGGTGCGGCACTTGGGGCAGTGCAGGCGGCCGTGCGGCTCGTGCGTCACGCCCGCCATCCACGCCATCGATGAAGCTATAGAGTGACAGACCCATGACCCAGCTGAAGCTGCCGAGCTTGGTGCGGCACTTGGGGCAGTGCAGGCGGCCGTGCGGCTCGTGCGTCACGCCCGCCATCCACGCCATCGATGAAGCTATAGAGTGACAGACCCATGACCCAGCTGAAGCTGCCGAGCTTGGTGCGGCACTTGGGGCAGTGCAGGCGGCCGTGCGGCTCGTGCGTCACGCCCGCCATCCACGCCATCGATGAAGCTATAGAGTGACAGACCCATGACCCAGCTGAAGCTGCCGAGCTTGGTGCGGCACTTGGGGCAGTGCAGGCGGCCGTGCGGCTCGTGCGTCACGCCCGCCATCCACGCCATCGATGAAGCTATAGAGTGACAGACCCATGACCCAGCTGAAGCTGCCGAGCTTGGTGCGGCACTTGGGGCAGTGCAGGCGGCCGTGCGGCTCGTGCGTCACGCCCGCCATCCACGCCATCGGCTCCACGAACCACATGAGCCGGCACGCCCGCGCCGCCTCCCCCCGACCCACCACGCTGCTGTCCACGAGGCTCTGCTCGCTGTACCCGTCCACGTGCTGACCAGTAACACGCTTTTGTAACGGCTTGTATTTAACTGACCACCAGAGGTTGGAATTAGGTAGTTACAAGTACGAATAAAGAAAGAAAATGATGAAAAAATATAGGTATGCTCCAGGCGGGATTTTCTCTCTTTATTTGTAAAAGTAGGCGTTTAAACGCATCAAAAACATTAAAATGTGATTAAGTAGTTATTTGTGTACTTGTATCGAAATGTTGATATGAATATGGATCTTCCCGGGATTTTTAATAGACATCCGATGTCTTTGATGTAAATTTGGCAATGTTGCGCGTGCAGTGATTTAGATTTGTATATTTAAAAAAATTTTAAACAAAAATTAAAACCGACTTCAAAAAACTGAAAAGGATAAAATAATTAAATTTAAGTAGGTATTCATCCCCTAGAAACATATTTTTGGAGTCGGTGCTTTACTTTCTATTGTTTTTGGAAACCACTTAGCACCAACCGCACAAAAAAAACATACCGGCCGAATTGAGAACCTCCTCGTTTTTGAAGTCGGTTAATCACTTGATTTTATCACTCTTTAAAATTAATATCCGGATTTGAGGCATATCCACTTTATTCTTGCGCTGTATGAAATCAGTGTAAGTACATAAATAACTGTACCTAATTCCGACCTCTGCTGATCACTCATCATCATCATCACCAGCCTATACAAGGTGTATCAGAGTTACCCAAAAAAAATTCTTATCGAAAACTCAAAATGAAAATGTCACCACTCTAGTAATTGGTTGTGAAAGTAGTTAAGCCTAAAATTACTAGAGTACAACCTTACCTAGTACAACCTGAAATTACCAGAAGCCGATTACTAGAGTAGTGACATTTTCATTTTGAAATTTCAATAAAGTTTGTTTTGGGGGTATTCTGATACACCTTGTATACATCCCACTGCTGGGCACAGGGCTTCCTACGTTGGAGAAACACACGAGGAGTTTGAGCCATAACACCACCATGCTGGCCCAATGCGGGTTGGTGGGTTTAAGCGGTCGCAGGAACAACCGGGACCAACGGCTTAACGTGCCTTCCGAAGCACGGACGAATTCGAGATAACAAACTTTGACCCATCCCAGGATCCACAATGTCGAAAGTTGCTTTGTTTTTCGTATCGGAACCAAAGCGCTCAATCCAATATGACACCAAGCTCCTCAAAACTGATCACCGTACAAACCTAACCTAACCAATCTTAAAAATATAATTGATCATCAAAAATTATGATAAATACCGAAAAAAATAAACATTTTGTAGACCAATTATTATTTTCGATGACCACGCTAATATTTTTTGTAGACCCTTTAAATATTTCCTTTTTATAACTTCTGGGCTCGACCACAGAATACACTGAACACAGAATTTACGGTTGTAGGCTCGTATATAGGTTCGTCTGGGTAGGTACCACCGCCTTTCTTATTTTTTTTTATACTACTAAGGTGGCAATCAAGCATACGGCCACCTGATGGTAAGCGGTTACCGTGGCCTATAGAACCGTAGTTTCGGAACTGGTTCTGATCGCGGCTTTTAATTTACTCGTATGGAACTGGATTCAATCTAGGCTTCTATTTTACTTGTACGTAACTGCTGGATTCTGATATCTGATATCTCGCCTAGGCAAGGGAGATATCAGAACTTTCTTTTAAAATAATCAGAAAATCCAGTAGCAAGACGAAGAATGCGACGACGCGTTCTCCGTCTACGACTGGAATTTCTGGATCCCTTTAGTACTGCCAACAGGACTAATCCACAGAACAGGTAAGAAAAAAGGGGATCATTCGCTTCGTTTGGGGAAAAATATAGTTCACTAAGAAAATTTTCAAACTTCGGTTCCCTTGACGGCTGGTGTATTATAAACAATTACTTTTTCAGAGCCAGTTCCAGAAAGCTAATATAACAATAAATTAAAACATGGGCTATATTAGTTTATAGAAATTGTTTGCCACTTTCAATATCGTATTCCTTTGATAATTTTATGGCATTTCTATGAAATAATGCAGCTAACGTTGTATTATATCATGTCATAAAATTATAAAATTAATAAAATGTTTTCGGAAGTGGCAAACCATTTCTATGAACTAATATAGCCCATGTTTTAGTTTATTGTTGTATTGACGGCATCGTCCTGTATATAACACCCTTTGTATAAGGAAAGTCTGCCACAAACCTGGCTCGTCCCCTCATCGCTGTCATGATTTTCATCACTGCGTCCCGGGCTGTCATCCAAGATCTGACAGGCGAGGCTCTTCAGCTTCTCTATAAGCAGTTCTCCGTTCTCCGCACATGTCAGTCCGGTAAGTTTGCTGGGTGGAGGCCGGATGCCCTTCTTCGCGAGTTCCACTTTTACCTGTAAATTTGTTTTAATCATGAAAAATTTATTGTAACTATTAAATTTATCATATCGATTGAACTGACATTGGTGACAATGGGCCTATTTATAAAGACACATTCTACATAGGGCCGATCGGTTTGGAGATCCTTGGAGGCCTAGGCCCAGCAGTGGGCGTCTCGCGGCTGAAAGGAGCTGGTGCTTCGTAAAACATACATTTAATGCGTATTGAAAGCATTAAATGCATGTTTTACATACATTTTAGGTACACACGACAGCACATCAAGTGTAACAGTTGTACTACGAAAGTCGCCTTTATTATGAACGGAATAAGGACGGTCTCAAGGTCAAACTGTTACTCTTGATGTGCTGCTGACTGTACAAAATAGCACACAACTTTCTAAATAAATAAATGTCAAATCATTTGGCATTCATCTTTTGTAAATTTATATTTAACGACCGGCTAGCCAGGTGTCAGCACCCTTATTTATACAGACTACTCGGTGGTGTGGGGTCCCGGTTTCGAATCCCGCTAGAAGCACATGTTTGTATGATGAATATGAATATTTGTTCACAAGTCTGCCAATGTTTGTCTGTTTGTATATACTAAATATTTATATACATAATATTTTTATCAATATTTGTCCGTTAGCTAGTATCCATAACACAAGCTCTTTATGATGCCTCTCACACGCGTTTGTTAGTTCATCTGAGGCCGTACCCCTCCTATCCCCGTCTCCCGCCCAACCGAGAGCGACTGGCTAGCATTCTGTCACGTCCACAACCAGCCACAGACGAATATTACCTACTGATACACATATAATTTCGTTCTTCGGTTAATAATTGTAATTGTTCATAATAATTTATTTATTAATTTAGCCTCTTATGCCAAGTTACAGGAAATTTATATTAACTTTACACTTGTACACATTTGTTATATTATGTCCCTTCGCTCGGCGTGCCTTTTGGCAAAGGCCTCCTCCAGATTTTTCCAGTGTGCTCTATCGAGAGCTGCCCTCCTCCAAAAAGGACCTGCGGTAAGTTTCAAATCATCCTCCCATCTCTGATGCTGCCGCCCTCTGCTCCGCTTACCATCGCGTGGGTACCAGTTCGTTACAATTTTGCTCCATTTTTCCTGGTGGCCGCGCAATAGATGCCCTGTCCACCTCCACTTAAGTTGATCAATCCTCTCTAGTACATCAAGTACTTTTGTTTTAGCCTGTATATCTATGCTTTGGATTTTATCTGCTCTGCGCAATGTTAGCATATTTCGCTCCATTCCTCTTTGGCATACTCTAAGTTTGTTTCTTTGAGCTTTATTTTATTCATAATAATTGCAATCCATTAAATAATACAAGAGGTAGGAAGTAGGACTGGAAATGAATATCAATAAAACAAAAATTATGACAAACAACAAAAGATCCAAGATATATACACAAGATACAGAGATAGAATATGTCGAAAAATATATATATCTTGGCAAACAAGTCTCATTTAAAGATAAGAATAATGAAGAAGAAGTAGAAAGAAGGATTAACACAAGTTGGAATCGCTTCTGGTCACAAAAGGAAATACTAAAAGGCTCATATAAAATGGAAGAAAAGAAAATCATTCTGGACACATGCATTCTACCTTGCCTTACATATGGGTGCCAAACATGGACATACAGCAAAAAAATTAAAAACAAAATTAACTCTTGCCAAAGAGCAATGGAGAGGAGCATTCTGAAAATAAGGAAAATTGACAAAATAAACAGCAAAGTTATAAGAAAGAAAACAAAAATAACAGATGCTCTGAACCAAGCTTTGAAACTGAAGTGGAGATGGGCGGGTCACCTAGCAAGGCAGAAAGACAACAGGTGGACAACAAAAGCTACGATTTGGTCAGGGCCTAAATCAGGGAAAAGAAAAGTGGGAAGACCCCGATTGCGCTGGAAAGACGACTTGGAGGCAGTAGCAGGGAGGAACTGGGTCTATACCGCAGGAAATAGAGAGAAATGGAAAAGGATGGAGGAGGCTTTCACCCATCAAGGGGCCCCAATATAAAAATTTATATAAATTAAAAAATACAATGTATAAAAACTGTAAGAGGGAAAAATAAAGCTTTATTATTATTATTATTATCCGGCTCGAAAGACCTACACCTGCAAACACTTATTTTTAATCTATAATTGCGGTACGTAAATACCTGTCGCGGTAGGTGCGGTATAATGTTGGCCTGCGACGCGACGATGCGGCGACATCGCTTGCAGCGGTAGACGACCGGCTCCGGCCTCTCGCGCACTAGGCCAGGGTCCGGCTTCACCAAGTCAGCGAATAGCTGTGGTAAGATCTTCACTGAAAACCAACAAATAAAAAATTGAAATATGTATAACTGATCTGTTTTTAAAATAGGGTATGTATATCATATCAGTATAAAGTTAAAATTAAAATATATAAGTTACATTTTAATTATAAAAAAATTCGAGGTTTTTTTTATTAGACAACAGAAAGAGTTTCTTTTTGGTAATTTTTGCTTTCTGTTGTCTAATAAAACTAATAACCTCGAAATTCAAAACAATCTTTAATTGTCTTAAATTTCTAACCTATCACGTGATCTACAGGAGTGGGGCAGCTAGTAATATACATTGTAAACTTATACATTTTAATTGTACGTATTTGGACGCTTATGGATTTTGGTTATTAGATGTTCTAACCATTATATTTTTTGATTTTACGTATTTTGAACTTATGCATTGAAAACTTATATATTTTAATTTTATACATTATGATACATGCCCATTAAAATAACATAACTGGGTGTGTAAGGATTATAATCATAAAAGAATTAAGTACCTTGTTTCAGTTTCTGGCCCGCCATTTTTAGCCTAAACTGCTTGAACCTGGGATCATCCCTGTTGAGTTTGTAGCCCATGTGTCCAAACAGCTTCAATTGAGCCACAAATCCAATGTTCGGGCCAATAAATCTGCGTTTACTCTTTACTAATGTTAATGCTTCTTCATAGCACAGACCATACTTTTCCATTATAAATGCTATCACTACAGCCGCTGAGCGAGACACCCCATAGTAACTGAAAAGATAATTTTTTCAGGTGTTGATTCTGTTATAAGTAAACCTATGTCAGTACCACTGGATTCTTTCTGTTAACTAAAAAAGTTGCACAAAATTTGAATGGTAGAGCTTTAATTTAAGAAAAATACTTAGAAAGATTACAAACCATTTTAGGAAAGTCATCTTAGAATTTTACATAATCCTATTGAAAAAAGGATCACACACAAGAATACAACATACAAGAGATGTTTTTGACAGCCAAATACTCGAATGCTTTCCAAATATTATATATCCATCAATATTTTAAGTATTGTCAAAGTAAAACTATTGGCAAACATCAAATTGAGCATTCTTAAACTAAAGCAGGATGTAAAGGGACATTAGTTTGGTTAATACAAAACAACAGTGTCACTGACAGCCAATTATATTTATTTTGAATTTTCTATGTAAAACTGTGATGAAAATTCTGTATTAAAATATGAAGTGTTGATAGACAGTTTTGCTTACCAGTGCACCAAAACTGTGCCGCCATTGCTGATGGCTTGCTTGATGAAGTCAATTGATTCAGGCAGGTGGGTTATAAGATCCTCTTTGGGCACATCAGCCACTGGAAAATCAAAAGCACCAATTTCTAGATTTAAAGCCTGTAATTGGCTTTAAGCCGAGCTCTCCTTCTTCTAAAAATTAAGTCTTAAAATTGTATCCCTACAATAGGTGGACAAACTGAATTTTACTACTGACTCCTGTTTGTGTAGGGTAGCCCACTATATGTGATAGACAAGGGGTTTTTGACGATTCAAAAGTGCTTCTTGGGGGACTAATTGAAATAAGATATTTTCATGTCCTTTTTCGATTTAAATCATATCAATCAATCATAGCTAGCGTGGTTAGCTTAGTATTATGGATGATATGATTTAAGTCATGTGATTTTTTAAAAAAAATCAATGATTTGAATCAGCACTTTTTTACTGCAACTAAAACGGACAAAAAGTGTCACAGGACTTCCCCCGACATAAACACCCTAGTTATTATTTTTAATTTTTGTTAGATGTTAGAAAATGGAAGTGTTTTTTAATAATTACCTTAGAAGAATACCTATATGTTTGTTGATTTTCGTTAGTGTCATTTTTTATAAATTTTATTCTATATTTTTTGTTAAATAGGCAAATAAATATGCTACTTAGTTTTTTAATAAAAGAATGACTTAATAAAAGAACTAATATGTTTTGTTTTTTTAATAAATAACTGACTTCATTCATACTGATAACGATCAAATAATTAAAAAATCAAATAAATCTGATTAAAATAAAATAAATCCGATTTAAATCAAATTAATCTGTTTTTTTTTTGTTAAAAACATGATTTTTATCAACCCTGCTTAGTATGATCATCAATTTGCATCAATATTACTGGCCATTTTATCCGACTTCAAAAAGGAGGAGGTTTTCAATTTGGTTGGTATGTTTTCATTTATGTATGTACACAAATTGCACCATGATTTCGGATCTAATTTACGCGATTCTTATTTGTTTGGTGCGGAATAGTCGCCATTTGCCAAAAAATAATTTTAAATCGGTTGAGTAGTTTGATTTTAAATCAAAATAACTGGAATAATTAGGATGTCTATGTATGCGAAATTAGGGATTTGTGCTTTCTTACAACTTTTTTTTAATGATTAAATATAAAAATAAAAAAATCTTCATTCAAAATTAATTATTAATAGTGACATTCAAGGACTTAATAGATTTAGTCCTCTAAATACGTACATTTTATATATTTAAAGGTGAGATTGGTGCGATCCAAAATAGTTCTGGGTAAGGGAACTAGGTCTATAGTCAATATATGAGTTATCTGGAGTTTCTCCAATGTCTTGCAGTCCCGTGCACATGCCAAGTTACCTAAAACAAACAAAACACTCTAACCCAGGACTGTCTTTTAATCCACACTCAAATTGTTTTTTTTTTAATTTACACATCTTATTTTAAATGTTTTGTATTTATGTAAGCATTAATAAAATTTTGATTGAATTTAATAAGAATGTAGATATGCAAAATATTTTAAATCCTGTTTATTTTAAAATTCTGTTAGTTATTATCTTTATTTTTAAATCATTGATGGCAAGAAATAAATAAGGTCTAGGTTTACTCGCCATAGTTGTCAAAAATCATATAGTTTGTTAAATGAACTAACCCAAATACACTCCATCATCAATCAAGTCCACACTGACGTCGACGTCTTCCAAGTCATTGTCAGAAGTATCAGGAGCATGAATTTCCACTTCGGCCACTTGTTTCGCCATTGAAGTAGCAAATGAAAAAACTTATACTAAAAAAGTTATTTTACTCGGAAACAAACTTAGTCAAAAATAAACTATAGCTTTAATTAGATTCACGATGAGTAATGCAAAAGTTGCGTATATTTATAATGATTTTATTGACCATATCAAAAGTAAACACGCATATCTGCAGAAAAATCAATAGGTGAACATCTAACAGCAATATTAGTAAGATTAACATTTTATTTGTACTTGCACTTTTGTATCTATAATACCTTTATTCACCTAATTTTATTTATGCATGGTTATCTATCATTATTCATAAATTATTTAATATTTTTGTTTTTATTCTTTATCTTTTTTACGATTACGCGCGTAATTCGCACGCGCATACAAAATGACAGTGACGTGACTTGACACTTTTTTTTTGTTTTTTTTTGGTTCATTCTCCCTACAATGGGAAGGCAAAGGAAACTAAAGTCCATACAGCCATGTCTTCAGTATTTCTTATTTCTTCATTTTTTGCATTGAAATGCTAGTGTTACACATTTCAATGCATCTTGGGAGTATTTGAAGCGAAATATATGATGACAGTCTCCTAATGTGCTACTTGACGAGGTGGATAACCACAAAAAAGTTTTCATCGTATTTCACACCATAATCACTTTTATTCTTATAACTTTTAAGTTGTACGTCAACACAACACTTTGTACATAAAACAACACCAATTTTACGACACAAAGTTCGCTCCGACACAATTTTTAATTATTAAAATAAAAATCTTGACCGACGCCATTATAACCCGCCAAACAATCCTTTTTGTTTTTTTTTGAGTTAATTTTCCCTATAAAGGAAAGGCAAAGAGTTGGGAGTATTTGACACGACATATATGATGACGGCTCAGGATGACAGTCACTTTATGTGCTACTTGGTGAGGTGGATAACCACAAAAAAGTTCTCATCGTATTTCACACGTCACGTAAAAAGGATAAAATAATTAAATTTAAGTAGGTAGGCACTTATACCCTAGAAACATATTTTTTTGAGTCGGTGCTTCATTTTCTATTGTTTCTGGAAACAACTTAGCACCAAGCAACTTTTCACAATTTTTAGTGATAACTTTGTAAGGGGGAGGAGCTCGGTGGCTACTTGGTTTCAGGGCTTTGGATTCGATTACGAAAAGAAAGTAACTTTCGCCATGGTCAGTCCCGGAATGGGTCAATCAAATATATAATCTCAAGCTCCTCCGTGCAAGCCCTTGGTCTCGGTTGTTAGATATAACAACCGTTTTAACCCACCAACCCGCATTGGGCCAGCGTGGTGGTTTTATGGCACAAGCTCCTCATGTGTTTCTCTCGTGTAGGAAGACCTGTGCCTAGCAGTGGGACGTATATAGGCTGATGATGATGTTCTTTTCGTTTCACCACAACGTCATAGGAAAGCAAAAATCCGCAATTTCGCAGATATAGACGTCTCAATTATTTCAGTTATTATGATTTAAAAACTTAACTACCCAATCGATTTTAAATAAATTTTTAGGGGACCAAATGGCAACTATATTCCACGTCGAACAAAAAAAATAACGTTAATCGGTGTACATACAAAAAAAAAATACCTACCTAATTGAGAACCTCCTCCTTTTTGAAGTCGGTTAATTAGGTCATCCATTCTTAGACTGTGCCAATATGTTGCCGAATAAGTTTGCAACTGATTGTTTTTTTATACAGGTGGTGCCGTCAATACGACAATAAATTAAAACATGGGCTATGTTAGATATTAGTTCATAGAAATGGTTTGCCACTTTCAAAAACATCTTATTCGTTTGAGAATTTCATGACATTTCTATGAAATAATGCAGCCAATATTCTATTATTATTATTTATTTATTTTTATATACAACTAGATGACCAACAAGCTGACGCGGCCCACCTGATGGTAAGCGGTTACCGCCGCCTATAGACACCTGCAATAACAAGGTAAAATCACTTGATATTGCAGGTGCGTTGTCATCCTGGGGCCTAAGATGAAATGCCGTCCATGCCCGGTAATTACACTGGCTACCTTTCCCTTCAATCCACCATTTTGTATTTCATACAAATGTTAATCTAATAATAACTATATAGCCCCTTCTTAATTTTTGATTTTAACATTATTATAAATGTTTGAAAAATTACTTTGTAATTAAAATAATATAAAACTAGAAAAATTTCCATTCCTGAGGCGGGAATCGAACCCACGACCTTTCGCAATCCGGGCGACTGCTCTGACCACTGAGCCACCCAGGACTAGGGATATCCCTGTGAAATTCTTCTAGTCTATCTGTATTTGCGTTTATGAGCTAACGTCCACCCTACAATGTCGAAATATTCTATTTCAACATCCGAAACGAGTATTTTTACAAATACCTACGATTCGGTTAAATTGGGGTAGTGCTTTCAAATATTCTTAATTTTTGAGTTTAACATTATTATAAATGTTTGAAAAATTACTTTGTAATTAAAATAATATAAAACTAGAAAAATTTCACGTCCTGAGGCGGGACGCGCGATTCCCGCCTCAGGACGTGAAAAATTTCTAGTTTTATATTATATAGCCCATGTTATTGACGTATTGACAGCACCACTCTGTATACGACAAGGGTGGCAAAGAGGCGTAAGGCCCGTCCAGGATTATAAGCTGTTACCGCAGCCACGTGCATCGTAATCTATAAAAAAACGTTATATTGAGAGCATAGGGGACTAGTCCCCGCGTGCTCCTAACCCCTAATCACCCACCATAATGGCCTGGCCACGGGAACGGGCGGCGGCGACGGCCGCGTCTCGGCAACCACTGCGCGGTCACGACGACGCGCTGCGAGGCCGACATCGAGACAGCGCGCAGTGGTTGCCGAGACGCCGCCGCCTCCTGTTCCCGTGGCCAAGCCGTAAGGGCGTTCGTGCACTACAAGGAATTTTACTGCCCGGCAGTCCGATTTTTTACGGTCCGATATGACATGAAAAAAAACGGATGATTGGCTTGTGCACTTGTCCGTCTTTACTTGGATCGCAGTTTTGGTTTAGGGTAGCTGTCTTTGAAAATACACGCTCGAAATGATGAGTTTTTTGGAACGTCAGCAGTTGCTTGCTTTATTACTCTACGTGCGAAGACGTAGAAGACAAAAAGAGTTTTGGGTTCATCCCCTTATAATAATAATATTCATACACTCATACCTATTATCTAGCTCAAAGTAAGCATCATTAAGAGCTTGTGTTATGGATTCTAGATAACGGAGAATAATGAAAATAATATATGTATATAAATATCAGAAATATGCTAAATAAACATATGAACATCCATGACTCGTAAACAAATGCTCGTACTCATCATACAAACATTTATTCCTACCGGGATTCGAACCCGGGACCTCTTGACCGAGTAGCCTGGGGTACAGACCACTCGGCCAGCCGGTCGTCAGTCCTTATAAGTGAAAGACTACCCGGAATAGTCAAAAGTAAAATTACGGACGGTAAAATTACGGATAGTGCACAAGCTAGTATATACATTTTATGGTGAGCCATATTGGACCGTAAAAAATCGGAGTGCCGGACAGTAACATTCCTTGTAGTGCACAAACGCCCTAACGCTTTCCCAAGACCGCTGGTGACCTTACCTTACTCACTGCAAGTACTACACTTGATGTGGACTAATTTACTGTTTAAAAGATGTGATGTTTTCACTGATTCCCTGACGTGCCTGAAGCTTGTTAAGTGCAATTCAGAATTACACTTATTGGTCAACTATAACAGGTATGTTGCGTATAGGTCGGAATTCGAAAACACCGTGGCGAAAGAACATGACTTGGACTTTTTTATTAGTACACACGCAATGCAATATAAACAAAGACGTCATTGGCCTTAATGTAACTGCCTAACACTTTTCAAAAGTTGTGATCGAAAGAAAATTGCCAACCTTGCACTTTGGACTGGTTGTATCAAAGTCCAAAGTCCGTTTTGAAAGTAATGTTACGTGATTGTAGATCATCGCAAGGCCGTCGCGTTCTTAGAAATAAAAAATATCACTTGCATCGTGACTCAGCGTAAAATAAGCTAAAATAGGCGTGGGGGGGGGGGGGGGACTGGCAGTTGAGCTAGAGATTTTTTTTGTAGATGTGTTAATGATTGCAAACGATATACGGCCTGCCTGGTGGATAGCCACCAGCCATCGTTTGGTTATCGCACCTTTGTCTACTCACTTGTAGCCTATCCTGGAAAATCAAGAGAACTCGTCATGTTTACAGCAAAGGAAACAATTTATCCCCGATAAAATTCTTCCTAAATGATAGTATTGTCATGTTAGTATGGGTCAGTCTTGGTTGATATATGCTTCATCTTCTATAATGTGCCAGAGAGCGGAACGCACTGCCGGCTTCGGTGTTCCCTGCAACTTTTAAGCTAGGGTTCCTTTAAAGGAGTGGGACTTATTTACGGATCCACATAATTAGCCATGTTGAGATTTTAAGTAAGCACTATTAGGAGGTATTTGAGAACTTTACCCACATATTTTATTTAAAAAATAATTCTATGATTAATAAAATTATTCATCGATTTACTAGCGTGAAAGTACCCCTTCCAAACTATATTTATAGTAATTAAGTTCTCCGAGGCCGCGGAACAAGCGCTTTCTTAACTGCCATAACGAAATTGAGAACAAGTGTGTGTTACGTCAGCGAGCCTGCGCCCGCGCAGCCTGCAATCCTATCGCAACACTAGGAAAATGCTATCAGTTCTATATCAAGGAAGAATTTGCTGCCCTATATGCTATGCATTGTAAGATTTCGAAAGGTTAAAAATCTTAGTTATTCGGTAATGGTGTTTACCAATACCAGTTCCCGTAGTCTAAGTTTCAATCGAAACTAAACGAAAACTATCATCATTCATAGGACGTTTTTTAAACGAGCCGATGGACGACGACGCGACGTGCGACTTTTGACACGCCCATTATTATATTAATCTGTGATTAGCACAGTGCTAATCATTATCACCAGAATATATACTTCCCACAGCTGGGCACAGGCCCACAGCTGGGCACAGGCCCACAGCTGGGCACAGGCCCACAGGCCCTTTTAATGCCATAACGCCACCATGCGGCCGTCGCTGCGCTGACCCAATGCGGGTTAGTGGGTTAAAGTGGTTGCAGTAACAACCAACTTAACGTGCCTTTCGAAGCACGGAGGAGCTCGAGACTGTAAATGATTGACCCATCCCTAAACCGACCATGGCGAAAGTGGCTTGGTTTTCGTAATCGAAACCAGAGCGCTCAAACCACTACGCCACCGAGCTTCTCCTTTAAATATACTTAAATTTAAAAATTTTCGTTACTATTTTTTATGTTTCTTAAGTTTTCCCTCGTGGAGCGCCCTAGAGACTAAGCGACATCGGGACACTTCTCCCGAAGGTGATGCCTGTCAATAAGAAATCCTCCAGGCGTGAATTCCCCCTCTAAGGGACTTGGAGGACTCAGCAAGGTTCTCGCCTCCTTAAACCCCTGGCTACCCTGGGTACGCCATCTGCGGCCAACAGCAACAGTCAGTAAAAAAAACAATAATTAGACCGGTTTTAAATTAAAAAAAATATATATATTTATCTCATGTCATAGAAAATTTAGTAAAAGACTGTCATTCATAACTTATCCTTATTCTGTGGTAGTTTAGGTGCGTCGAGATGGGTGATGGCAACTCGCACTAATTTCTAGAGCATTTCTCACTCTTTTTGTGGTAGGTACTTGAATCTACTCTTTTTTGTTGCCTATGACATAACCCATTGTTGTTCTCATAGAAATCACAACGATTTCTCGTAAACTCTCATAACTATGGGAACCATTAAATTGCGCGTCTTCATATCTAATAGTGCATTATGGTTAGGTTACTTACATGCCCTCCGGTATCTTACGCCAAAGTCTTAAAATGTCCAAATGCTCAGGTCGTAGAATGATCAGGAAGTAGAATGTCAGGTGCTAAATATTGATACTACGAATACATAGTAAAACTGATGTCCGTTTTCACTAACCATCCCCTAGGCTTAGGTGACTCTTAACGACATTTGTCTCTTTCTATCTCCTTTAGATAGACTGAGATAAAATTCGGTAAGAGACTCCTAACGCTAAGCAAATGTAAGTGAAAACGAGCATTAGTAGTTTTTTTTTTTTTTTACTACTAGATGACAAACAAGCTGACGGCCCACCTGATGGTAAGCGGTTACCGCCGCCTATAGACACCTGCAATAACAAGGAAAAATCACTTGATATTGCAGGTGCGTTGTCATCCTGGGGCCTAAGATGAAATGCCGTCCATGCCCAGTAATTACAGTAGAACAGTAGTAGTAGTAGAACAGTGCCCAGTAGTAAAACAAAACAGACTAGGTACTTCATTTTTATAATAATTTGATGATGATTTAGGCTGCAGTATCCTATTCCATTGTTGAATATTGTAATAAAGTGTGGTAACTATTATACGACAATAAATTAAAACATGACCTATGTTAGTTCATCGAAATGTTTTGCAACTTTTAAATACATCTTATATCATTTGATAATTTTATCATATTTCTATGAAATAATGCAGCCACTTTTGTATTATTTCATAGAAATGCCAAGAAATCATCAAACGAATAAAATGTATTTAAAAGTTTCAAAACAGTTTTAATTTACTGTCGTCACCACCCTGTATAATAGTTAGAGCACAAGAACCGGTGATTTGCAAGTGACAGTCACTGATTTTTTACAAATATAAACATATATTTAAATAGCAGCCGAAGTCAAAAGACAAGCACTAAAAATAAAGCACAGTTAATAATATATTTGTGCTTTATTTTTAGAGTAGGAGGAGCTTGGTGGAATTTAAATTTTGTGTTTTATTCTAGTTTGGTTATGTAAACAAGAATAAAAATAAGTATAAGGTCATAACGACCCGCTGGCTAAGTGGTCTGTACCCTTGCTATTACAGGATACTCGGTGTGGGGTTCCGGGTTCGAATCCTTGTAGGAGCAAATGTTTGTATGATGGGTACGAGCATTTGTTCATGAGTCATGGTCTCATGGATGTTTATATGTTTATTTAGCATATTTCTAATGTATTTATATACATATATCTATTATCACTTTAGCAGGTGGCTGGACGAGTAAGTTTGAATTGAATATTGGCACGTGGAGGCACACACAGGCATCCTTACACATTCATGCACACCTAACACACTCAAATGACACACACATATACACACAACATCAAGCGACATAAAATCTTATAAAATTATTAATATTCATTTTCTTTTTGATATTTAAATTTATTCATTTCATTTATGATAAAATTGAAATAGCTAATAATAATAATTGTATATACTGTAATGATAAATTTAATTAATATTGTAATTCAATTTTTCCCATTGTTATAATCTATTTAGGCAACTACCCACTTAATAATGCTATTATTATGTCAAGTAACGTAATGAGTTTCTGTAATTGGCTTATGTACTGTTTAATCATATGTTATATAATATTTGTATGCTGTAGAAACATTGTTGAATAAATAAATAAATAAATAAATATTTTTATCGATATTTCTCGATGCTTACATTAGGCTTGAGAATAGGTGTGTGTATGATTATTATTATTTTCTTTAAGGCTATTTTATAATTACCTCCGTAATAGGCGATGATGTTAACTACCACCGTAATAGAACTGTTTCCGTTACTTTATACACACTTCTATGTTTGTAGAAAAATAAATAAATAAACTTAATTATTTCAAGAATTTCTAGACTTTGTGGTTTGGCCACCGGCTAGTTTTATAACTTAACGTTTACGATTATAATAATGTTATGTGGTCACATCACACTGAATAGAAAGAGGTTTTAGTTCTATTCCACCACACGACGGAGGTTGAATAGCATTTTCTGTACATAATATTTATTATTATATTGCTGTAAATTGAATGACCACAAACGCCTTCTCTTATGTAACAATAACATAATGATTGTCAACTTTATGATTTATGAAAGTGAAGTTAGAGTTGCTATTTCTTGAGCAAATAAAGTAGAGCCTATATGATATTACTTTATATATTTTATAGAGCTTTATACCGTGTAGGTAGATGTCCATAACCTGTCAAGCCACACATGCCAGACAAAAAGTCTCGGGAGTCTGACGTAACGTGGCCAGCAGCATCAGATATAGTCATTATCATCATCATCATCATATCAGCTGAGAAACGCCCACTGCTGTGCATAGACCGCAGAGAGCCACCTTTTTTGCGTTAAGTTGGAGGCGGCTAGGCAATGTCTATTCTGCACTAGCTGTCTTCCCTTAAGGACTCTCCTTACTGCTTCACATCAGACGGTGTTGGGTCAATTACGGGTTGTTATATAAATACATATAATACACCAAATATTTAACAATGGGCAACACACAATAATATTATGTATGCATATAATTATTAGAAATATACTAAATAAACATATAAACATCCATGACTCATGAACAAATGCTCGTAGTCACACAATCTTTTGCTAGTCCCACCGGGATTCGTACCCGGGACCCCCGACCGAGTAGCCGAGTAGCAAGGCGCACAGACCACTCGGCCAGCCGGTCGTCAAATCCTAATGACACGGAAGAAAGCTGCCCCCGAAACCTTATTAATAACAAGCCTGGGCAACCAGACAGCTGAACAATGGCACAATGGCCATTGCGCCACGAGGAGATGCCTCGTCAACTTGTTCTGATACAATGCTCAACTGTGTATCTTATTGTTGTGGCATATAGGGCCTAGTTGTGCCTGCGGCTTGCCCCGCCGATATATATTATGGGTTGTTCATCATCTCGCCCGAAACCAACTTGCCCGATCAGGCAACTTGGCACCTTCCTATTTTAATTTGTGTCACCTATTTTAATTTGTACGCCTAATGAGGCAGAACATGTTGAAACAAAACATTTTACTGTAATATACCTTCTACTACACATGTTTCACAAATAAATATATCTTTATCTTTTATCTTTATCTTCCGAATTTACCTAATATTTCTGTCGTCAACTCTCACGCTCCTTACAAAGTACAGCCAAGTAAAAAATTTGAAACTAAATTTCAGAAACGACTTCGAATAAAACGACATTGTATTAAATCTTAAAATAAAGCTACTGAGTAGTTGACTGTACATTTTTATTGTCGTTACCTCACATTTTTATGGTCGGGCGAGTTGACGACAGAAATATTAGATAAATTTGAAAGGTGCCAAGTCGCCCCATCGGGCAAGTTTTTGTCAGGCGAGACGACGAATAACTCGCCGATATCCTAAGATTCATTCAAAACACAGGTGAAATAATTTTTATAACACATTTGCTCGTAAAGGGTCTCTTATTTCACCAATTTCAATATCGTATTGTATCTCATTCATTACGTACTTTTTTTATATACAATTAGATGACAAACAAGCTGACGGCTCACCTGGTGGTAAGTTGTTACCGCCGCCTATAGACACCTACAATAACAAGGAAAAATCACTTGGTAAGTATTGCAGGTGCGTTGCCATCCTGAGGCCTAAGATGAATTACTGGGCATGCCGTCCATGCCCAGTAATTACCAATTACTTGTGCGTTATTATAGTTTAAATCGAACGGCTTATCAAGATGCTCCGTCTTAAAACGAACGGTACTTTTTTAAATCTTAGCAAAGTGTTTTTATGTCAGAAAAGTGGTATGAATAAAATTAACCTTGGAAGATAATAGTACATTATGGTACAAGTGTGTAATGTTGGTGTGCGGGTACAAACGTGTATCATACAACGTTTTTCAACACACTTCTGAATAAAATAATACTTAAATATAAATCATTTTACATAGTAGATAAAAAGTTTATTTAGAGAAACAATTAGTAAATGTGCAGTTAGTAAAATTATAATTAACTATTTTTGATGATATAGCGGTCTCATCAGATAGATTATTTACTGAAATACTTTCATGTTCTATTGTTATTTGTGATGGTTCATTATTCGTGTAGGTAGGTGAAATCCAATCATTGGATGTACTTGGTATTTCGCTAGTAGGATGCGTCTCAGAATCAAGTTTAATTCTTTTTGTGATTTTCGCACAAATTTCCTTCTTGTTTTGTATGGAATCTTCTACGTATGCAAAAGCATCTGGCCATGGTTTTCTATATCTTTTACAGTTATATTTGTTAATTCTTGTATCCTACAGGCACCAGTTACACCAAATATTAAAGCAACCTGAAACAAAAGAAACAATAATTAAAGTCAACAAGCTGCTATTAAATATTTAATTAAAATTAATTTAACTAACCTTTGTAGCCAAATATTGGTTATCTGGAGCACCTTTAATAAATTTTTCAATATCGTCAGATGATAAAACCTTTGATTTTTTGCTTCTAAATCCATCAGATAGTCTCTTTAGATAAGCTGACAAATTCGAGTATGTTTTTAAGTCCACTCCATTCTTTGTTCGGACTGTACTTTTTAACATTGAGTAAATACACCACAAAGAGCTAGGTTTGTACTTAGAAGATAATTCTTTAAAGTACGCCATGAACACATTTTCTGAAAAAGACTGCGTATTCTTGTTGTTCTGCCATTGTATGAAATTTTGGTACGCTAATAGATATTTTTCCTTTGAGTTTTCTGGTAGTAAACTTTCCATAACGTTCTGGGCTTCACATCTTATATCGGGCGGTGTACAACATAAATCATTTTCTTCATAAATTGTATTTGCAGACATCTTAATTAATAACTAACTTCAAAAGAGAAAACGAGACGAGTTGTGAAAAATGTTTCGTAATGGCGGGAAAAATTAATCAGTTTTCCTATGCGCGCGCATCGGCCATAGACTAAAAAATGAGGTTTCTTTTTTTTGGGCTTTTCGCGGATAGCTTTTTAGCGCAAATGTAAGCGTAACTCAACCAATAATATTAAAGAAAGAAAGAAAGAAAGAAAAATATTTTTATTTGACATGCACATAACAAACAACAACAAGAAGCTTAAACAATAAAAAAAAATAAAAAAAATAGACAAATACAAACAGTTTATACTTAACAATAAGTGCAATCAACAAGGCCCTATCTCAGCATAAAACTTTTGCGACATTATAAAAAACGTCGCAGAAGCGCTGTTATTATGATAGGGCCTTGGGCGTGACTTTGGATTTTAAACTACATATACTTACACATATACATAAATACAAAAAAATACATATACTTACACATATACATATAGATAAGTGACATAAACTCAATCACATCAGACATGGCTGTATGGGCATTAGTTCCTTTTGCCTTCCCATTACAGGGAGATTTAACAACAAAAAAAGAAAAAAAATATATATTGGCAATTTTAATTATTAAAAAAAAAACTATTACTCACTAGTGAATAATAGTAATGAAAAAGTCACAGTTTGATTATAGGTGTCATTATGTGCCTAATTGCCATGGGATTAGAGCCACTTTATGAGGAAGTGTGTTGAAAAATATTTTTTCTTTCTTTCTTCAATGAGGCTGGGTTCTTATAAACATGGGCTGGGCCTGGGCTGCAGTTTAAAAATCCCTTATACAAATTCGCCCCTGTCCCAAAAACCTTACGGATCATTGATAAAATACTAAACCGGAACCCATGCGCAACAGCTCATATGCCTTGTCAACATGGCTTGTGCCTAGGCACAGAGGAGCGAGAAATTACTAAACTTCGACTGACCTATCCGGGCTCAGCCATAGCCAAAGCTGCTTGGTATTCAAAATGTACACTGAAAAACACATACAACTGAACTTTGGACTACTTGTAGCTTCAAAGCAGTGACTACTTAACTTATGGTAATGATCTGAGGGTAATACTTTGCCAAACATAAAGTTTTTTTTTTAACCATAACTTGTTGACTCTTGGCCTTTATCTCACCTGATGATAAGTAAGTGAAGATAAGGCCGACGATGGAAGCGAGTTACACCCGAATTTCTCAACCGCAGAGGAACTGGCTATCTTACCTCCAACTGCCGGAACACAATAATGCTGCTAACATTATTGCTATGGCGGCAAAATAAGGTAAGATGGTGTTAGCTGGCCAGGCGGACTTCGAAAAGCCACCAACCTAACCAAGAAAAAAATGACTGCCCCCAAGGGAATCAAACCCCGGACCTCTAGATCTGAGGCATGTGGTCTCAACCACTAGGTCACAGAGTTGTTTTTTTTTATATACAACTAGATGACAAACAAGCTGACGGCCCACCTGATGGTAAGCGGTTACCGCCGCCTATAGACACCTGCAATAACAAAGACAAATCACTTGATATTGCAGGTGCGTTGTCATCCTGGGGCCTAAGATGAAATACCGTCCATGCCCAGTAATTACACTGGCCACCTTTCCCTTCAATCCGAAACACAGCGAACTGTTTCACGGCTGAAATAAGAAAGGCGGTGGTACCTACCCAGACGACCCTACATACGGGTCTACCACCTAGTGATTAGAGATAAACAGTTTTGCCAAATAAACCAAAATAAGTAAATCAAATAAACTCTAATTACCTACACCTCGCCAAATTTTGGTTACTGCTAATGTAGCCAAAGTAGTTTGGTACATTTTTTTTCAGTGTAGAGCAGCTTTTGAAATAAAACAATAAAAACCATATTATACTGACTAGGAAGAAAATGACATAAAGTATAACGTGAGATGTGATAAACAGCCGACATCACACGCCGATTCTAGAACTGTCGTCAGCACATGAAGCATAACATTTCGACCTTGAGACCGTCCTTACTCCGTTCGTAATAGAGGCAGTTTTCGTAGTGCAACTGCTACACTTGATGTGCTGTCATCTGTACATCGATGTTATCTAACACTGCAAAGCAAGAAACATCAACAGCTGGCAATTAACGTGTATTTCATCGAATATAATACTTAGTTAATTAGTACGTCCAAATGTACATTACAATAATAGTACGAAAGCGTGATTTATTTTATATCTGTCTGGTTAAATTGGACGCCTAGGCCTTTGACATGAAATGAAAATATTTTTATTCAATTAGGCCCCCCAAGAAGCACTTTCGAATCGTCAAAACCCTTATGTCTATCACATAAAATGATATTAACTAACAATGTCATAATGTTTTTACTAGGTGGTAGACCCGTATGTAGGGTCGTCTGGGTAGGTACCACCGCCTTTCTTATTTCAGCCGTGAAACAGTTCGCTGTGTTTCGGATTGAAGGGAAAGGTAGCCAGTGCAATTACTGGGCATGGACGGCATTTCATCTTAGGCCCCAGGATGACAACGCACCTGCAATATCAAGTGACTTTTCCTTGTTATTGCAGGTGTCTATAGGCGGCGGTAACCGCTTACCATCAGGTGGGCCGTCAGCTTGTTTGTCATCTAGTTGTATAAAAAAAAAAAAAAAAATGTTGGTCTCTCTGTCATGTCTGGGTCTACGTAAGTTAACAATGTTATAATAATAATAAACAATGATCCACATTTTGTTAGTAACAATGAATTAAATTAAAACAAATCAAATCAAATTAAATTAAAACATATATAATGTCAGTCAGTCTTTCGATCTGTCTGTTGATCTGTCGGTCGATCTGTCAGTCGATCTGTCTATCGGTCCGTCCGTCATTCAGACAGTCTGTGTCTGTCAGTCTGTCTGAATTTACACCGGTTCCAAAAGTTGAACTACCGAGAAATTTCCGGCAACAAACTCGTGTAATCACTCTTTGATGAAACGCCAGCAACCAATGAAATGTCTGACGGACTAGCAAAGTCATAGAGCGCAACGTTTTACCAGATGGCTGAACGCTTTCAAGGTTATTTTTATGTCCCTGTGTTACATAACACGATAACACATCGTGTCATAAAAATAACCTTGAAAGAATCATTACTAAAACTCTTCAGTACAAGACGATCCGCCTAGGCGTCGAATTGAGCCGACTATCAATACGCCAAGTTGTTAAACGTTTAGTGAGTCTAGTTCAATTAACTATCAGCCTAGGCTATAGAATGCCGGCGTTTAATGAACGGCCTAGGCATCCATTTACTGGCTAATTTAACCAGACGGCTGCGAGATATCCAGCACAATTATCAATTGGCGATCACGGACAAGATGGACAGATCTATAGCTCCTGAAGCACCTCCAACCTACAGAAGAACATTACTGTTGCAGTCTTTCTATGATCCGAGGTTTCTACTGTGGTTAAGGTCGCCAGGGCTCGATGAAACGTTTTATTATGAGCAAGAGCTCGTCTCCAAAGCGACCAAGACAACACTTCCTAATTTGATTGTCTACTAAACCAGATATCCCTGGTTTGAAACCCGGTAGGGGCACATGTCTAAATTTTCATACAAACTTATGTCGAAAATATTCAAAACAAACAGACCGGTTCCAATAAGATTTTACATGTATAAGTAAGTCAAGCTAGCCTAAATAGTTATCAGAGGATTTTCGAAAAACTCAGAGTTTTTGAATCAGATCAACTTTTTAGCTATTCATACAAACCAAATAAAAAAAATTAAAAAACTTTATATTAAAAGACTTTTTTAAAAATACCTCTGACAACTTTTTAGAATAGCCTGACTTGCTTTGCCATAGAAAATTTTGTAAGTAGGTATCGTTTTGTTCGTTTTCAATAATTTCGACTTGAAAGGCTTTTAATTTAGGCCAGATAATAGGTGCGAGCGAAAGACTTTTACTATTATTGTCCAGTTCATTTAGAATACTATCTCGCAATGACTCCTGTATGAAGTTATGGCCATGAATCTATAGGAGATAGGTGATATGACATTTTGATATATATGTGCGTACCATCTTATGCCATTGGGAAAAGATTGCGTTTTCAATTTGCCATCCCCAGGATAATACGCATGATCTATGTCCCAATCACGTAATACTAGTAACAGATACGTGGGACAGTTCCGGAGTAACAGAGCGTAGCGCAGTAGCGATATGTGACCGAAGGGAAAGCCGCACGTTCACCCGAGTACGGGGTAATCACAGTTCTTACATGAGTTACGTGCTCTTATGTGAATCACTCGGTAGGTGGTCTATCGTTGTGTTGCTAAAACAATAGAAAAACAAGAAACTATCTAAGTTTTCCCACGACACGGCGGAGATTGCAGACATCACATCAGCATCATAACTGGCCTACTGGGCACAGGCCATCCTGAATGGGAGCACACGAGAAGTTTGGGTTATGATGCGTATGATATTATTGTCGTTATTCCTCGATGAGAAGTCAGATTTATCTCTCTCTGCCTCAGCCGAAGCAAGTTCGCAAAGTTAAAAACTTTAAAACGCGAAATGCAGAGGTTACAACTTTTAAGACACAAAATTTAGTAGGTAAATATGGCGACTGCTAGCGCCTCCACCTTACTGAAGATCGGAGCTAAATGATACCAACTTTGTAGCGTTGTGTTCCTGCAGCGACTAACGGCCTGGCCACGGGAACGGGCGACGGCGACGGCGGCGACTCGACAACCACTGCGCGGTCACGACGACGCGCTGCGAGGCCGACATCGAGACAGCGCGCAGTGAGTAGGTGTTTTCGTGGCCAGGACGTTATGGTGAAAATTTAATAGCACAACTGGGCATTTTTACCGCATTTTGACTCTTTAAATAATATTTTACGTCACTGTGTGATACCCGCGGCAGCTAGAAGCACACTGAAGCCGAAATCGGCACATAAACTCGTTTTAGCATATGCTTCGTGAGAAGATTGCCCCCGCAAGCGCAGTCAATTGGTTATATAGTCTTCGTGGTGAAAGCAGGGGACTCGTTTTCTGTTCCCCTGCTTTACCATAACATTTTCTACAGCGCCTTCTGTAGAATTCTTAGGGTAGGTAGCACGCGCTGTACCCTAAGTGCTACGAGCGTCCATATGGCTACAGTGCTACGGAGACCGATTACATCAGGAGGACACCCTTGTTTTAGAAAGCTGAAATAACTTTCTTCTAACTTCAATTTGGGTGCCCTAATTGAAAATGAGTCCCATTTAATTCCAAACTTTAGTTTTTAATAGATACGAGTGGGTGCAAGATCGAAGGCTGCCGATGCTTGAAAACAGCCAACAAAGACCACAAATTCCAAAACGCTACCAAAATGTCTGACTGATTTTATTAGCAATTAAGTAAGAAATCTTGTTTAACAACAGTAATAAATAACACTTATTGATTGCTAAAAATGGTTCTATTTATCTTGATTTGGTCAAAATGCTATCAAACCATTAATATAACACAGATACATTATGGTAGATATTGTGTACATATTTAGCAATTCAAATCGAAAGTTCTATGTCAAGGACCTATACGCAACGTAAGAAAGACGTTACATAATTGTAATAAACTTTAGCATTTAGCTCTTAATCCGCTGAATAGGCACCAAAATAATATGTCACAAACAATTTTAATAAGAATGCAAAATGGTCTGAGTTCGCAAACAAATCAATTTCGGCTGAATCTCTCCCACTCATCTGCCAATTACAGGCAAAACGTGATTATACGACGAGCGAGTTATTATTTTAACAAAGTGGCAAAACACTTGGATATAGATTTATTTAACACTTGCGAGGCGCTTACTAGTCGATTAGATTTTAAATTAAATGATTGAGTTGCCACATAACTATCTTTTCGGCACCCATATTAAGCTGCAATTAGGATTATAGCCACACATTTTACGCATTATGCTGTGTTTATTAGCGGAGAGCTTTAATTGGCTGTCTGTTTTTATCAACTTTGTCCTGTTATGTATTTTAAACTGTTGGTCTTCCAATAAGATAAATAAATAAATAAACAAAAACTCTAGTAGCATAGTAAATAGCTTAGCTCATTAACCCAGAATTGGCTGTGGAAATCGGTAATAGGCCCCATTGCTATGTAAATTGGAATACGCCAATGAATTCAGCAGTAGTTATAATTATGACAGCATGCCCGGTATGATAGTAGTCGCCAGTCATTGTCATTCTATCCGAACTTATAAGGTTACACTACCATTTGTATGATCTAAGACTACCATCATCAATGCAGGGACGAGTCTTATTTGTCACCGTTATTACATTTTTCTACTCTACTGCGTCTTTATTTATTTATGGAAAAGGTACACCAACAGTATACATATGTTACATTACTTATAAATATTGCCAAACATATTCTTATATATATAGGTACCTAGATAACAGGCGTACACATAATTTATAACAGTTATCGTACAAAGTTAATACTGCAGACAATAACAATATCAACTAACAAGAAATAACAAGAATAAAATGAAAACTATATCCACATATTACTTTAAACTCACTAGCTATATAATTCCGTCTTCAAGAGCTGGTGAATGTTGTTCCTAAATCTAGATATTGAGTCGTGGAAAATAGCATCGTTATTACCACTGTTCAGATAGTTATTGGTCCATGGTTATACTGAATCTGCGTCTTTAAATAAGATGCACCAAATTTTCTATAATTAAAGGCATTTTTTTTTTATTAAATAGTGGTCCTTAAGACCGAACTTGATGACAAATGAATGCTTCCCGACCATCATTAATCATTAAAAAAATAAGTTTTTACCCTTCAAATCACTATAAAATGCCTATACACAGCCAGATCTGACTGGATACATGTATAGACAAACAGAAATTGTGCTACATGGTGGTAACAATAACAAAGTACACACGACAGGACATCAAGTATAACAGTAGCACTACGAAAGCCGTCTCTGTTACGAGTGAAGTAAGCCCGGTCTCAAGATTAAACTGTTACGCTTGATGTGATGTCGACTGTACTACAGATTAACAAAAACTATCTTTATAATTGAGTCTGAAATACGATAGTTTAATGCCGGCATCATCGTTCAGATGATGTTCTTAATAGTTATTACAGTTATTGCAACCTAGTTATCGTGAATACCGCTAGATCCTGAAAATGATAGTGTCGTTGCTAAATATTGTAAAGACGTGATTTACTATAATATTGTAATAACGCAATCGGGTAACTGAGAGAAGTGGAGCATGGCACGCATCGCCCAGGTACCACATGCATAGGAACGAACAGAAGGACTGGTTTCTTGTTAAATTATTAGCAATCGTAAATAGCATCAAAACTATTTCAATGTTCTGGAAAAAAATATCATGGGACTCCAAACACCGTAAAGCCTTTTTTTCTTTTTCATAGAAGAGAAGGACAACAGAAGTAGGGTAGAGCAGAGTGATTAGTAATTCAAAACGAGACGGCTTATACCATGAAAGAAAAGAATAAAGAACCATGCTCAGTGCCTTGCATTAAACACGTGAATCTCCCTCTCTCTCTTATGAGCTCGGTGGCGTAGTGGTTTGAGCGCTCTGGTTTCGATTACGAAAACAAAGCAACTTTCGCCATGGTTGGTCCCTGGATGGGTCAATTAAATTTTATAATCTTGAGCTCCTCCGTGCTTCGGAAGGCACGTTAAGCCGTTGGTCCCGGTTGTTACTGCAACCGCTTTAACCCACCAACCCGCACTGGGCCAGCGTGGTGGTGTTATGGCCCAAACTCCTCATGTGTTTCTGCCATGTAGGAAGGCCTGTGCCCAGCAGTGGGACGTATATAGGCTGGTGATGATGATCTCCCTCTCAGCCCGCTGGAAAATGAACTATCCTATTTCCATCGTGATGTATGCGGCCTCGTTCAAAATTCCGCGTCCGGAATGAGATATATTATAATCTCTGATATTTTTGGAAATGATACAGATATATTTCAATTCAAGTTCTTCTTAGCAAGTGAACCTGCTATATTAGTCGAAGATGCAGAGAACAGAGCTTTGAGCTAAAATATAAACTTGATTTCAAAATGTATTTGGACACATAGGTGACATGCTTGCTTGAAGCGAAGTTTCTGTTGGTGTAAATGCAGTATGCGTGAGCCCTACAAGGATGCGGACAGGTGGCGGTGGTGGCAGCGCCTGCGCAGCGACGCGGCGGCCGACAGTGAAAGTGCCGCTGTAACGTCGTAACGGAGTTATGTCACAGCCTCCGCCCTCGGCTCAGTCGCACCACGACTATGACGCCGCGCGCGCACCTCTGACACGAGCCGCGCGCACACAACCACGATATCGTCAGTAAAGAATGTGCCAAACTTTGATTTGAATTTATCAATTATTTAAACATCAACATGTCTCGATTTGTGTTTTTAGTTTTGTGTGCTGCGATCGTAATTAATTGTGATGAACTTAACAGCAGTGTTAGTCAGAACGCGCGCGAGGAGAAGCTCAGGAGCGCCTTGATCGACGCTTTCCAGAACATCAAGAAAGCTTCGGCCAAGGGCGGCATCGATAGCGAAGGACCGCTCACGGCCGACCTTATCGGCTCCGTGTCCCTGCCCAACTCGAGCAGCAACGATAAGTCTACCACCGAAGACGCGTTCGCCTTGTTCGCCGACGATGGCCTGTCTTTCGCAGAAGACGAAGTCTTCGGACAAACAGAGAAGACAACTTCAACGACGGAAAAGTCGCACAACGTTCAACATATAGTGAAAATGCATAAGCACGCGGAAAAAACAACATCGAGCCCGAACAAAGATATTTTGAGCAAATTGAGCGATTCTATTCGTGTAACTTTGAACGACTCGAAAAATGTGTTGAGAAAAGAAAGTGTGAATATGTCAAGCCCGCTGGGCATAGAGAACATGCTGCGGGTGTTCGACGCCGAAATTTTAGTGAATCAGTGGGTAGAGCTGCAGAAGCGGGTGGAGGGCGAGTGCCGGCGGGACCTGCAGGAGTACGTCGACGGACTCACGGCAAAGCAGCTCTGGGCCCTCAAGAGTAAGTACTAATCAACTATAAAAAAGGTTGACAATATTATCATATCACCATAATCAAAATTCCGCGAGAATGAAATAAAAGCTTACAATTCAAGAAACTAGAGAATCCTATCTAATTTCCTTTCATACAAATATGAATAAATCCGCTACAACCTAACGTTACATATAATTGTTAATTTTTTCCGATTCACTCATTTCCCGCGGAACTATATGACAAATATTTTCATAAAACTTGCCACTATTAAATTCAATTGCAATAAAAGTGAAACATTACGTATAATTTAAAAACTTATTAATATCAGCAACACCTCATAACGTAAGCCCAAAATAAATGACAATGCAACGCACCATCATTTCCTGGAACCATCTGCAAGTGAATGTTGCCTAAAGCAAAATCCGCATTACACAATAACTCTTGAAAACCGCGTCATGATCAAATCAAACAGTTCTAAGTAAATACTGTTCGACCTACATAACTAAAGAGGTTTGTAGTGTGTCCGATTGTAGAGAAAAAAGAAAAGTTTTCTTTCCGGTGTGCGACGTTTTTTGCCATCTGTTACAAACCGAGGTAAGTTGCATAATGTAATAACCAAAAAAATCAATCTAGGTCAACGGCGACACTTAATAAGAACAAAACTTTATTTACTTGCACAACTGATTGTATTACCACATTTCGTAGGAATTTTATGGGCCTAAGCCGTCCTTTTAGCTAACTACGAGTGTAATAATGTCTATATTAGTTATAGATCTATTTAATAACAAAGAGGAAAAGCAAGACGGTACTTTGACGAATGGCTAAACATCTGCATACCGGCTGGTAGAGCGGTCTGTACCCCTTGCTATGTAGGCTACTCGGTCAAGAGGTCCCGGGTTCGAATCCCGGTAGGAGCAAATGTTTGTATTAATACGAGCATTTATTTACTAGTCATGGATGTTTATTTAGTATATCTCTAATATTTGCATACATATTATTATCAATATTTACTTCATACATTTTCTCACTTTGACACACACACACACACACACACACACACACGTCTATGTTTTGTTAAGCATTATTATGTCTGAAACATGTGTTATGTTTGAGGTGGGCGCTAATAACTGCGACACAGTCCCTGACTACTGCAGTTATTAACGCTACTATTGTTTTTGTTAAAAATGTTATTGTTTCTAATAAATAAATAAATGAAAAATAAAATAAAAATAAAATATATTTATCCGTTATCTAGTATCCATAACACATGCTCGTAATGTTGCCTACTTTGGGCTAGATAATAGGTGTGAGTGTATGAATATTATTATTATATACTTATTATTATTATATCATTTTACTCATATTAAATACTACTTTAACAAATAATGCAGCCCCTGCGAATTTACACGGAGAACATGTTATCAGATCTCTTTTTCATCTTGCATCACCAGCCTATTATATGTCCCAACGCTGGGCACAGGCATCCTACATCGGGGAAACACGTAAGAGTGTGGAGCTTGGCCCAAAACTCACGCGCCAGCCCAATGCGGATTGGAGGGTTAAACAGCTGCAGTAACCGGGACCAACGGCTTAACGTGCCTTCCGAATAGGGAATGCAAACCGGTTTAACCGAAAACCGAAAAACCGGTTTTTTCTCGATTTAATTTCTCATATAAAAACCGGTTTTTTTATTAACACCGGTTTTTTCGGTTTTATTGACGGAGAAGAATTTTGCTTATAAAAGTTAAAAAGAGATGTTTCATATTCCGCCAGGTATATGTACAGGTGTACGAACTAACAAACAAGTCTTCATTAAACATAACTAATAGACTTGATATCTAAAATTTATTGTTATAATTAAATGTTATAACAACAAATTAAATCGGTTTTTTTACTTAATGTAACTCCCAACTTAACCGAACACCATCCTTATGCTTTATGGTTATAAATACTTTACAATAATTATAGTTTACATAAGCGTTATTTTTAATATTTTTTATGCTATGGCAACACTGTTGAAGAAAAAGACGCCATCTTGACGGACGGACGCTGTAGCCATTTCGTTAGCGTCGGTCGTAGTCGTACTTACGTCGTTCTTCTGTGGTGTAGGTGTATGTACTGTCGCGGTCAAAAGTCCAGTGACAGTCTCACAAAACTATAGCGAAACGCTTGTCTTACGACGTTCTACAATTGAAAACATTTGACTTACACAGTTAAACCTCGTTTAGAGACGAGCGCAAAGAATATGAATCTTAAATTCGACCCTCTAATAATGACTCTTGTAGCTCATCGCTTAATGACTCAGTCTTCATGCTGTGTGTCCACGGTTCGATTCTTATTACTAATATATATAAATGAAAATATATTATGAATATATTTTTCTTTTTATTGTATATTTTTTAACCACTGACGTAAATCCCGTACTTAAATAATTGTTATTTCGTCAACTTAATATTTTAAAATCATCTTTTCTATATAAAAGTATCGTCAAGATTTATTGATTAATCTATTTGATACTCTTTGCTGTTATTGAAAATTTCAAGTTTATACATAGTTAAAGACTGCAAAATATTTCTGTTCAACTGTTAGTTAATGTAGCAAATTATTTATTTACTTATAATTATGTATTGTTGCTTCTTTATATTTTTACTGTATTGATAAATTATCTATATTTTCTTGTGATTGGATTATAAGACTTAAATTTAAAATAAATGATGCCAAGAGCCCTTAAAATTTGTTTTTTTTTTGTTTTTATTAAAATTAAAAAAATATGCAAAAAAAACCGGATTTTCCGGTTAACCGGGTTTTTTGAAAAAATCCGAAAGTAAAAACCGGTTTTTAAAACAGTCCGGTTTTGCATTCGCTACTTCCGAAGCACGGAGGCCCCTCCGTGAATCAAGATTATAAATTTTCATTGACCCAACCCGGGATCATCTACGGCTTTGTTTGCTATGTTAAAGTTGTTTTCGTATCGAAACCAGAGCACCCAAACATTTACGCCACCGAGCTCCTCACTTTTTCATCTACCTGATAAATAGGTATACATGTGGCGCGTATCAGCGGCACCTCTCATATTGAGGTTATTTAATTTGTTAACTCACTTGACCCCGGAGAGCATAATTAATGTTACCTATGGCAAATTAAAGATCCAATCCTCTTTATAACAAAACATGGACTAGAGTTAAATTTGGTCTAAAACTGATGTTGTCCCTATTTTTGTTAAAAGAAAAACGGAGTCAATATCAGGGATTGTGTCAGGAATGTGGGCATGACAGGTGCATCACGCGTACCAACAGACGCTGCCGTGCCGCTAAAAAAGCTTTGTAAACATGATCCATATTTTATTTATTCAGTTCTGCCACATATAAAGCTTCATTTAAAAATTAGTCATCCTGATGCATGTCACAATAAAAATGATCAAAGTAATTAGGGACTCCTAAACAAATAAATATACAGGATACTCGGTCAGGGGTCGCGGTTTCGAATTCCGGTAGGGGCAGATATATGTTTGTGTGATGAGTGACGGATGTTTGTATATTTATTTAGAATGATTCTGATATTTATATACTTACTTTTTTATACTAATAGATGACAAACAAGCTGACGGCCTACCTGATGGTAAGGGTTACCGCCGCCTATAGACACCTGCAATAACACGGGAAAATTACTTGATATTGCAGGTGCGTTGTTATCCTGAGGCCTAAGATGAAATGCCGTCCATGCCCAGTAATAACACTGGCTACCTTTCCCTTCAATCCGAAACACAGCGAACGGTTTCAAGGCTGAAATAAGAAAGGCGGGGATACCTACCCAGACGACCCTACATACGGGCCTACTACCGCCTACATACTTACTATCATCAATACTATCTCAATTTTATCAGTTATCTATTATCCATAACACAATCTCAATGATGCTGACTTCAAGCTAGATAATAGGTGAGAAAGTTTATTTCTCATTAGAATGAGGAACATTATTATTATACTATTTTTAACAATTAGTTATAGAGCAACATATTACATAATGTAATATAATTACTTAATCATGTGTTCGTAGGGCCTACCTATTCGTGAGCATAATCATAATTTCCTTTCCTAGACACATGATCGCGTGTGGATATCATGTCCTTCTATTCAGTGCAACAAATGAAAATCATGCGATTATCGAAACTTGCTAATGACCTCACTCAACACTCATAATTACTTCATCAGATTTCAAAGGTAAAAAAAAGATAAGAGATACATACAATATTAAAAGTTTAAACAAATTAAAAAGCGACTTCTAAAAAACTAAGAAAGCAAAAAATAGTAATATCTAGTTTTAGGGTATTTTTGAAAGCCTCACTTACTATTGTCTCTAAAAAAGTGGAAATAACTTGGTAAAACTATGACAACTAAAACCCGACGAAACAACTTAGGACATTTTGAGAAATACTTATACCCAATAGTTTGTATGTCAATAACGATTCGGGCTACCCACAGATTGGGCATGCCGTTATTGTAAACTTGTATATATATTGTTGTATACAGTTACAGTTTACTATCAGGCGGGCTTACCACTTGCTTACCGTAAAAAAACTTATTCCACTGTCAGGGAATTGGGCCCAATAAACAGTTTTAAACGGGTGTTATCTGTAGAGAAATTCCTTAGATAGATTTTATCTTTTTTTATTTATTTAGGACAATCAGGAGGACAAACAATACGCAATATTGTAGCTTAGGATTACACCACACAGTGTTGATTTAATTATAGATGCATAAATGAAGCTTTTATATTCATAAATGAAGCCTTATTATAAGAACCCGTTTTGATGTGCGATTGTTACATTTTCAAAATTTTGTACCGTAAAGTCAGTTTTTGGTGGTTGTGGTTCCGTACCCAAAGGGTAAAACGGGACCCTATCACTAAGATTTCACTGTCCGTCCGTCCGTCCGTCCGTCCGTCTGTCACTCTCATGTCCCGTGATATGATGATAGTTAAACAGTTGGAATTTTCACAGATGATGTATTTCTTTTGCCGCTTTAACAACAAATAGTAATAAACAGAATAAAAAAATATATTTAAGTGGGCTTCCATACTACAAACGTGATTTTTTTGCTTGATATTGATAACTGCAACAGGTAGACGCTTGTTTATAGATAATGGTACGGAACCCTTTGTGCGCGAGTCTGAGTTGCACTCGGCCGGTTTTTTTTTAAATACACTATTTTTTTACTATTTTATACTATTTTAAATTAAATATATTATCTACACAAACGGTACAACACAGGCTTCTTAAGTGGAGCGCTCATAGAGCATTTTGCCACTAATCACACTCTCCCTAACCCGATTTTGCCAAGCATGTGATGAGGGCCATAATTCAGTGGAATATATTTAAATGTGATGTCCTGGCTAAAATCAGAATAAGTGCCTGGAAGTGGTATGTCCAGCGTCAAGTTCTAAGATGTTAGGATAAGAAGGGATGAACTGTCACGAAAGCTTTTGCTTTATGCTGTCCTATAGCGTTAGTCTGGGCAGGTACCACCGCCTTTCTTATTTCAGCCGTAAAACAGTTCGCTGTGTTTCGGATTGAAGGGAAAGGTAGCCAGTGTAATTACTGGACATGGACGGCATTTCATCTCAAGCTTCAGGATGCCAGCGCACCTGCAATTCCGAGTGATTTTTTCCTTGTTATTGCAGGTGTCTGTAGGCGGCGGTTACCACTTACCGTGGGCCTTCAGCTTGTGTGTCATCTAGTTGCATATAAAAGATATAGTATAAGTGACTATTTTAATGATTCCTGTTACGATGAATAAGAAATCATAAAGGCACAGACGATAGCACATCAAGCGTAACAGTTTGACCTTGAGACTTGAGTAAGGGCTTACTGCGTTCGTAATAGAGGCGGCTTTCGGAGTGCACCTGTTACACTTGATGTGATGTCGTGTGTACTTACAATACATAACAAATATAATAAGCAAGGAGGTGTAAATACGGAATAGAATTCTGTTTACCAACGTAAACGATAGACTCGTCCCATTCCAACGTACCTTGTCCATGTTCTCTTCACCGTAGGCCATAATGCGTGTTGAATTAGCGGGGCAAATATTGGTTGTCGCATCAACGGCATACGGTGGACTCGCGCGTGTGTTTGTCCAGGTATTAAATAAGGATGCGCGTTGATTTTAAAATATTGATATCGACGACTTGTGTATTGGAATAAAACTACAGTCAAGCTTTTACAGTGTTGTAACGAGAATACGATAGTAAATTAAAACATGGGCTACATTAGTTTATAGAAATGTTTTGCAACTTTCAAATAGATCTTATTCGTTTGATAATTTCATAACATTTCTATGAAATAATGCAGGCAATGTTTATTATTTCATAGGAATGTCATGAAATTACCAAATGAATAAGATGTATTTTGAAATTTGTAAAACATTTCTATGAACTAATGTATCCGATGTTTTAATTTATTGTCGTATTGTCGACACCAGCCTTCATAGCTTTCAAATGTTTACTACTTATAATATTTTAATAAATGTTTGATAGATATTTAGAAAATATACTAATCTCTATAAAAACTCTAATTTCACATAGAAAAAATAGGTGTCATAAGGGGGCTGTCGAGGTTTTTTCTAGTCTACGCCACCTGAATTTAAAATATGAAAATATAAATAAAATATCCAATTATTAAGTCATTTCGTACAGTAAAATAAAGATTTAGGCATTCCAAAAATAATCTCAGTATTGGAATGCCTATATCACTACTTTACTGAAAGAATTTTAATAATTTAATAATTGGATATTTTAATTTATATTTTCTGAAAAGAAACTTTTAAGTCCTTTGACTTAAAAGTTTCTTTAAAGAAACTTTAAAGAAACTTTAAAGAAACTTTAAAAGAAACTTTTAAGTCAAAGGACTTAAAAGTTTCTTTTCAGAAAATATAAATTACAAAATAGACATAAAATTTTATTACGCACATAAAATGCCTAATTCATTCATCATCATCAGCCTATATACGTCCCACTGCTGGGCACAGGCCTTCCTACATGGGAGAAACACATGAGGAGCTTGGGCCATAACACCACTACGCTGGCCCAATGCGGGTTGGTGGGTTAAAGCGGTTGCAGTAACAACCGGGACCAACGGCTTAACGTGCACGACGAAGCACTGAGGAGCGCGAAATTATAATTTGATTGACCCATCCGGGACCGACCATGGCGAAATTTGCTTTGTTTTCGTTAACGAAACCAGAGCGCTCATCCACTACGCCACCGAGCTCCTCAAATGCCTAATTAAACGGAACAATATATCTAGAACATTATTGCTTCAGCTTTTTGTTTTATGTAAGCATTACCAGGATTAAAGAAAAAGTTGACTCTTATTTTATAAAGTGCTAAAATTCTTCTGATCTTCCTTGGTGTGTTTTGTTTAGAATGGATTATTATTCTGTTAAACACAATCGAAGGTCTCGCATGATAAATATATTAGTATTTCCACTTATATTTATATTAGAGTTTTACATGTTAATTTATTGGTTAATGACTGACTGATGATTTCATTCAGCAAGAATCTCGAAATACCAGTGCAAATGAGATGAACTAAGATAAAAGCTCCTATTACGGTGGTTGTTAAAATTTAGTTCAATTACGGCGGTACTTTCTGTTACATTACACAGATTGCTAAGTAAGGTATCTTTTAATAATCGTGTACGACTTCCTTTGCGTTCCTCACGTAATCCTTATATGTTTGTGTACAAATAAGGAACACGTAAAAGATATACTCGTAATTCTTTCATCTCACGCTCCACCAACACATACAACAAGGATTTTAACGATCTCGATATTTGCCACTTGTCTATAAACAATTTAAAATAGACATTACTACGTCAATTATGTTAACCAGTTTTATTTTATACAGTTATTTTGTTACTATCATGTCTTAATTATTACTCTTGTTCATCGTCTTCCCATAGTAACTCAACAATACTACGTATTTTGTTATGTAAGTTATTTGGCACTTTATGTCTTTTTTATAATATTGTTAGAGCAAAAACTGCTATTTATGTAAACATATGACTGTTTGTTGTCAGAATAAATGAAAAAAAAATTACTATACAGATTTAGGTCGCTAGAGCTCCTTGAGAAAGCATTTTTTTTTTTAATTATGACACCAGTATTATCAACGTTGGAGTAGGAATCCTTGTACTACGTCAATCTATAGGTTGAATTTGATTTTAGGGGTCCGGTCCCTACCTCTAAAAGAAAAAGGGAACCGTAGGTATAGGATTACTTAGTTGTCCGCTCTCGGTCTGTCCAGATCCTTTATGCTCAGGAACGTAGTAGAAGCATCTGTCAAGTTCAAGGTTTACATGCCCTAATTGAAGTTGTAAAAGTCTGTAAAACAGTTAAGATTCTAAGCCAATGCAACCAAAAACTACCTAAAATCGTGTTGAGGAAAAAGCAGTCTCGCAAGAAGAAATCCGAAATTCGTTAATTTGTAGTTAAATTTCGATAAAATAAAATACATATTTTTGTGAACTGACAGTCACATCAATCGATGTTTGTGAGTGCATTTTTTCTATTACAATGTTTGCCTTCAATCCGACTCACATACGTCATTATCCTGTCTATGAGTATACCCACAAAGGTAAGAAATGGTGTAACAAAATGGTAACTCTAACCGCTAAAAACCTTCACATTATAGTTCATATGTTCTTGTCCATATTTTTATATCAAAGAATGACAAACAAATAAAATGTTCCACCTGATGGTAAGAGGTAAACATGGCTTGTGAAGACCAGCAATATCGAGGAAATCATGTGTCCACTCATACTCATGCGTCATAAATCATGTTTCAGTACTAAGTAGTCATAACAAATTCCATACCAACCACACGACCTTCGAAGCGCTCCCTACGTTTGTTTCCCAACTTCTTTCTCAACCGTGGACTGTTCTGCGCCTGCGCCGCTTATGTAGCGCACCGGATTTTAGTTAAGTGAAATATTTTATAACCATAGTTTGGTAAAATGAGTGTTAACTACTACTAATTATAATATGCAATTCAATGCAGAATATTAATGATAGTTTGCTAACGTATTGTAAAATGTATTTTGAAATATTACAAACTTGCTTTTCTTTGCTATTGTTGCTTTGTTGCGTAAATTAAAAGAGACCTATGCTGGTGCTTTATATTAACGTATAGTATGTGGGAAAATGTAGAATAAATAATATTCATACACTTACACCTATTATCTAGCTAGCCCAAAGTAAGCATCATTAAGAGCTTGTGCTATGGATACTAGATAACGGAGAAATGATGATAATAATATGTATATAAATATTAGAAATATAGTAAATAAACATATAAACATCCATGACTCGTAAACAAATGCTCGTACTCATCATACAAACATTTGCTCCTATCGGGATTTGAACCCGGGACCTCTTGAACAAGTAGCCTGTATAGTAAGGGGTAATGACCTCTCGACCAGCCGGCCGTCAAAATATTATAGAATATTGATAAAAAAAAACATTTAATATTATTTTCAAAGGCAACAACCTCGAAATGGACAAATCACTATTAAGTAGCGCGGCCTAGAAATTTCCGGAGTGCATAAGAAAAAACAAACATAATTGACTGGTCAATAATGAATACCTATATTGTTTCTCAAAATATTCAATCAACTTTTTCGTACGAACATACCAATTTTAAAGACATTTATACCACTCTTCCTCTCGGCGTCTTCTGGTAATGAAATGAAAATCGTTGACCGAGCAAATAATTCTAGATTTCTGAAAACAGGAAGAAAGAAGTCGCATGGTGACCCTTTTGGAAATTCAAACATTATTATAATGTTAAAGATATAATTTTAATAATAGTAGTTGTTGTAGGCACCTAATACCTTACATATAAAAATGGGTAACAACTAAGAACGTAATTTCACGAAATATCACCTCAAACTTAACAGAATTATCACAAACTTGTAATAGATCATAGTTAAATATGACAAATGTCAATAATTTATTCACTGTTCGTTTGTCAATCCCAGTTACACATTCTGCGCACGCGATCTTCGTGTCTATGTATTTCGTCTGCTTGCCTATGATTGGTAACATTATGCGGCCTCGCCAATTGCAACATTTCCCGCCCATTATTTCTGTACCAAATATTATTTTTAACACGTTAATTAATATTGACTAACGCAAAGCACGGTCCGTCAATATTTTCCAAAAGTATTTTTACAAAAAATCAAGAGTTCTTGGAATTCTCGAAACTAAATATCCCAACCAAATATATATAAGCTTACAATTTTACTTGAATATGTGGAATTGTTTTTTATTTCACTTTTATTATTCTTTCAAATGCACAAGACAAACCATTTTAATTAGTAGGTAGTCGAACCAAAATAGACTTAATAACCGTTTATAGTATGATCGCTTGTTTCAAATATGTAGGTAACTATCAAAATCAACCTCATACAGAGCAATAACGATGTATTATAATTTTTAATTTTATTCATAAATAAGTAAACTGACGGCCGAATGCGTTTGCCAATATGTATTTTTTTATTTGGTATTAAAATATTTTCGGATAGAAATCTTCAGTTACAAATTGCACAAAGTATGTACGGTATCATTTCATTAGCAACTATTAGAAATAGCCTATGTTGATTGTTAGTAAATGACAGTTTACAATACAAATAGACATTATTGCAGATAAGTTATTACATTTACTGCCGAATGACAGACAGATAGACAATATGACATTGTGAAACCATTTTTTTAATTAGATATACATATTTTGTGATTTTTGACGAATCGAAAGAGCTTCTTAGGAGCCTACTTGAATATATATATTTTAGATTTTTTTTTATTTAATTGGGCCCGAGACTCCTTTCAGTAGTTTTCGCTATTCCTCATAGTTTCGGATCTGACCATCGACGACCATTTAAAAACCTAAGCCTGTTTAAGCTGATGATGCTGATTTTATTTAGAAATAAAAAATACGGAGATCAAACAACGTCTCCACTTAATTGTAGATGAAAGAAGTGTTACGACAGGGGATGCTTCCTATTTTATAGTTTTTATGTAGAGTATTGCCATCACTTGTCATTCGTCTAACTAAACTTTGTCATGAAATTAATCAAATCATTATTGTTAAACATAATTATTTGAATTAGGCCCTATTACATATTTGACAGAGTAAAGGTCTCGAACATGACTCTATATTTCCTCGTGTTTGTTAGCTGGAGATGAAAGCGGCCGATAACTGCGCGCGCGCAGCGTAATAATGTCTCTGGGAGCCATTGTTACATTTCCCTGATAGTTACGTGATATAACCGCAAATAAAGCGTGTGGGTTTTGGAAGTATTGTCGTTCAATAATTTACATGTCTGTCTACTTGACATAACGATAGTTATTCGGTTTTAAATGCAAATGTAGAAAAAGTTCTGTGCCTATAAATTCACACAAAATAAACTTTATTATTTAACAAAAAAAAATTTCTCGTCAGTTTCGTCTCGGTTATTGAGTCTTCGGATTATTGAATTTTATTCCTTTCTCTCTTTCAAGATTCTCAGCCTGTAGTCTACTGTAGATTAATGGTATCGAAACTAAATACCACAATAATTAAAAAGTAAACACTTCAAAGTATTTATTCAGCTCCAATCACAAGTATCAATAAACCGTTATTTGTGATATAGTTTGATGTGATAAATTTAAAGCTGTCTAGCGTACCCCGAAGTACAATTAGAAGCATAGAAACGATCCGACCAAACACTACCTACATGTACTACTCTATAACCAGTTTTGTCCATTTCTAATCAACTAAGGTAAAGCAGTTTATTACTTTATTGAAATTACAAAAATATCATTTTTTAAATCCAAGTCTATAATTGAAATACTTAAACGTAAAATTAGCAGTATTTAGGAAAGATAGGATATAAAGGCACAGTTTTCAGCCTAAACATGGAGTAATTCACTGTCAAAGCTCAATGGGTAAAGTGGAGTAACTCAGTATATTTTTTTAGATTCCTTTGTTTTTTAATATTCGCTTTCCGCTGGATGGCTGGATTTTTTGATGGAGACCCTATGTTCTATTCCAGGGCACCTTTCTTAGAACCGAGCAAGGGCTCTTTATTCTCTTTTATTATTACACATATACCACTCTCTTATACTTTAGTAATAGAAATCTTTTCGCTATTCCTCATAGTTTCGGATTTCAAAAAATACAACAATAGGTACATTTCACTGCTAACGTGACCTCTCAAATTTCACAAGTAGGCAAGTGTGACATGTAACACACCACGTTTAGGAATACCTTTCTACAATTCCACGTGTTTTCTATATTTAAAAGTGGAACTTGTAACGGTTCAAAAATCAACGAGTTAAAGTCTGACATTAGAATCCGACTGTGTCAGAACACAAAGCACTTATCCCTTCGGCTACCTGCGAAACCCACATTGTTATTAATTTATGGCGTTTCATATATTGGCAATAATGGAAAGAGACTGAGTATGGAGTGAAAAAAACCATCTAATAAAGATTAGGTACTTACTCTAGAAATCTAATTTACGAAACTGCAATCAATAGAAATGCATGCGTCATTAGTGCGAGTTACACAAAAGCGTGTTATTAACAGAATTTCGTAAATCGATCTGTCCGCCATGATTCATTTGCTGTAGAATGAATATTGCACCACTTCAATTATATGTCTGACTGCAATACGCAGGACATGCGTCTACGCATTACAGTAGCTAAGATTAACTTTGCATGCTTGTAAAGAAAAATAATTGGATATATAAGAAATGTCTCTATTGTGCATAAAAAGCTTTCAATAAGAAAGCTTTTTATGCATCTTTAAAAACATATTTTCTTAAAATCTTTTAAATTGTCATAATTTTACACACCCAGTAGCTTATTTACAATTTACACAACTAAAAAAATGAAACCAGTTTATACCCGATGTCCTTTACTGACTATAAGGACATGTTATAAGGCCGAGCCCAAAGGAGCTGCGGCTAAGGCGAAGGATTGACCTAGGCTAGGGCAAGGCACACCCAAACTCCTGCGCAACCGATCGCTGCGCCCGTGGACCGGTCGCTAGATAGGTTTGTGTAATGTAAGTACGCCATGTAGAGACAACTCTACTAATCTCAATACGAAAGTGTCTGTCTATTACTAATGTTGTTATTTTGAAAGATTCATCATCATATCGGCCGAGAGACGCCCTCTGCTGGGCATAGGCCTCCCCCAAGGATCTCCAAACTGATCGGTGTTGTTACGTTTTATTTTGAAAGGCTAAACAAAGACAACGATAAGACACACAGAATGAGATAAAAAAGAGGTTTCATCGCTGAAAAAAATCTTTACCGGATGACCCTCACCTGTTTGATGTCATTATAATAAATTTATTCAAAATGGCGCATGCCACAGAGTTGCCGAATTATTTATTTTTTACATGGGACCTTAAAATGACAAATTTGTCTCTTTTTAAAATTTAATAAATATCGATTTATGATTCCCCTTCGGACCTACGAAGTCCAAATGTTTTAAAAAGAGTTAACTAATTACTTTTGATACATCACTTAATAATTATGATAAGTTATGCCAGCAAAATTATGCACTATGCCGTGTGTATATAAGCTTGTTAAGGCCGCACGGCTTCTCATACAAACTTTCAAGTCGAAAAAATTGGAAACGAACAAACCGATTGTAACAAAACTTTCTGTACTTATGCAAGTCAGTCTAGTCTTAAAAGTTATCATAGTTAGGATTTATAGAAAAGTCTAATTTTTGTATGAAAAGTCGTGCGTCGTAAACCCCCTCATCACACGTGACTTATGTAATTTTACGCTCCCAATTGTAAAAATCTGTTTTATTTATTTTTATTTAAGTCTCAGGACAGGACATAGGTAGGAAAGTTTTTATCCCAGATATCTTCCTTTGAGGGGGTGAATGGACGGTGGAAGTTTGTATAGGGAATCAAAAACGGCTGAATCGATTTCGATTAAATTTTATATGGAGGTAGTTTGAGACCCTGGAAAAGCCTCTACTTTTTGGCGCGACAACCGACGCCCACACGGTCCAGCCGCAGGCGGCCACTAGTATCACAGAAAAAAACACGATTAGTTTGTGAAGTAGGTACCAACAAATCATACACAATAGGCTTTCTATTGTTGCAGAGGCGACTGTTAAACAGAGGAAAGGTTAAAGGAAAATGTTAACTCATTTTAAATTTCCATAACGACTGCTTTATTAATTTATACGAACCATAGAAATCAATCGATTGCGTCACAAGTCCTCAGCCGCTTCCAGAACGTGTGGTACGTGGAGGTTTCACTCTCCATACTAATGTTAATTGCTGACTTGCCAATCAACTATACTTAACATACAGTCCACGGGTAAATTTTACTAGTACTTCCGCATAAAACAACTATATATGTGTAGTATTTTACTCATAATGAAAATAAACTGATATCGTTATAACAACGTGAACAGATTTCGTATTTCAGCCGTGTAACAGTGTGTTTCGGATTGAAAGGAAAGGTAGCCAGTGTAATTACTGGGCTTGGACGGCATTTCAACTTAGGCCTCAGGATGACAACGCATCTGCAATATCAAGTGATTTTTCCTTGTTATGGCAGGTGTCTATAGGGGCGGTAACCATTTACCATCAGGTGGGCCGTCAGCTTGTTTGTCATCTAGTTGTATAAAAAAAGAGATTTGAATGCGAATTATTTAAAACTCAAAAGGCTATTGGAAATTATTATTCTTCAATCTCTTCCAATATTTATCTTATGTATCTTAACAATATTTCGTTGTGAATAGTAACGTTAATCATCTATTACAACCTCTTCCAAATTAAAGTGTTTAGGCAAAGTAGGTACTCTAAATGTAACATAGAGTCATAAATAAATCGTTATATCTTTCAGAAAGATGCCTCTTTAAGTAAATATACGATACAAAACAAGAAGCTCATTAAGTCCAGTGTACGCTAGCTATTTAGCTATTAAATAATCAAACAATTAGTTGTGCAGGCCAACCGTGCAGCGCAACCTTAACCCAGCCCTCGCGCTATTGTCATAACACCTAAAGAAGTATTATGACACTCTGCGAATATCTAGTATACTAGTAGAGAGAGTAGAAGCCATTAACCTTTCAAGATTTTAATCAATTTTAATAAATTTACTTATCAAAATGTCTATACTAGACAAATTTCTTATCCTGGGGTGGGGAATTTCCGTGAAATTTCTCTTGCATCGATATTTTTTGCTAAGTTAATATATTTTTCAAATATTGATATAAATGTTAAGAAAATAATTTTTAAAAAAATATATAGGCAGAACACCCTGGTATAAATATATCACTTGAAAGCACGTGACTGGTAGCAACCTGGGGTAGCACTACCAAAAGATCGCAGCTAATTAACACAAGAAAAAAGACTGGCAGAAAATAATTATTCTACTGCCGACAAACTGTTATGCAGTTTGGCAGATTGTGAAAATTTTACCAGTTTTTTTTTTGCTCAAATAAATAAATAATAGTCGCAGGTCGTGAAAGGTCGGGGGTGCAATTTCCGCCCCGGGACAAAATTTTTTAAGTTGAGATATTTTTCTTTTACTTATTTAATAAACATTTCAATCGGTTATTATAATCATGCAGAAAAGAAATATTTTACTATGGGTAGCAATTTTACTTATAGTGATATAGAAAACTACGTGTCAACTGCTGTCAACTTACTTACGTTACAAGAACAAAAACTATTACAAAAATCCTTTAAATTTCAGTAAAACAGTTTGTATACTATAGTATCCAATCCAATCCTATGTAGTAGTGTAGTTTGTATACAGTAGTATGCAATCTATCGATGCAAGTGTAAGACACATGCGCTGGCGCATCGTTTCAATCGTTACGAATGCGATAGCATTACCATGCATTACCCTAACACGATATAATATGAGTTTACGCACGTGGGAACAGATAACATAACAGCATTGTGTACAGATAACAGGCGAGCAATATACTATCACAGCGCACAATCACTATACATAGAGACATAATGTGGAAGAACTATTGTAGAATCCGCCACTAAAAATTCAATGAAGTAGTTTAAATATAACATATTTAATATAGCTATTCTGTGCTAATAGCTAGGAAACAGCGCTGTTGAGAGTATGAGTTTTTTTTATACAACTAGATGACAAACAAGCTGACGGCCCACCTAATGGTAAGCGGTTACCGCCGCCTATAGACACCTGCAATAATAAGGAAAAATCACTTGATATTGCAGGTGCGTTGTCATCCTGGGGCCTAAGATGAAATGCCATCCATGCCCAGTAATTACACTGGCTACCTTTCCCTTTAATCCCAAACACAGCGAACTGTTTCACGGCTGAAATAAGAACGGCGGCACCTAGTAAAATGAATATTAGGAAAAACAACACAGGCAGGCCCCAAGACTCGAGCGCACAACGTTCCAAGTCTGATAAGCTTAAGCTTATTACGGTGCGTTAATTTGAATATTTGAATAAATACTATGTCTTATAATATATGCTCTGTGCTCTCTCCAAATATTCACAAACCCAATAGTAGTTAGTAGTAGTATCAATTATAATTCAGGTACCAAAAGTTGTCATGTATCAGCAAAGTCGGATAAAATATGTACATATTATTTTTAGTTTTTATCGTTTATATTATGATAATAGATAGTAATTAAAATATAATAAAACTAGAAAAATTTCACGTCCTGAGGCAGGAATCGAACCCGCGACCTTTCGCAATCCGGGCGACTGCTCTGACCACTGAGCCACCCAGGACTTGGGATATCCCTGTGAAATTCTTCTGTCTGCCTGTCAATTTGTTGATTTATCTTTGTGACTATTTAATATTTATTATTAGGTCATAGACTTGTCGCATTTTGTTTTGGGGCACGTCATCAAATATTAATTGTATCCACCTAATAATACCGATATTCATATTAATTTTGAAAATAAAATAAAAGAAAGCGCTCACGAACTCGACAAGTTTATAAAAATATACTCGTAAGTACATGCTCCAACCGCCCTTAGGAACCGGCATGTTTAGGATAATAATAAATTTACAAGATTTTTGCTTTGCAAATTTTAATTTTTATAGTCAAACTAGCTGACCTGGTAAACGTTATTTTGCCATAAAATAAATAATAAAAAATGACCAAAAAATAAAAAATAAATAGATAGTAGCCGATTCTCAGACCTACTGAATATACATATAAAATTTCATAAAAATCGGTCAAGCCGTTTCGGAGGAGAATAGTAACTGAATTTGTGAGTATATATTAAATAAATTAATTAAATGAATTAAATAATTAAATAATTTTATATATTAGATAAAAGATGTCAAGTGTTTAGATTGTTATTTTTACTTGGTTTATGAGGGAGAAATCGTTAATGTTATTTAATATGGATGCTTCTCGCAAAATGCAAGAGAAAATAAATTATACTACATAATAATATTCTATGAAGTTACTGTAATAAATATGCATTGTTTAAACTTTTTGAAATCTAGCGTGACCTGTAAGTTTCTATTTCATGACTCAGCATTTTTTCCTACGTCGTGTTGTTTGCGAATTATAATATTATCACATAATCACATAGACTTCATTTTGTGAAACGTAAGAGAAATCTTTCATTATCATTACTCATTAAAAGTGCAAAAAAAACATTAAAATATTACGAGATTAGCCATGTTTTATAATATAATTATAGCTAAAGACGGCCCGCACAACAAGTGTGAATTCACTTATAAAAAGGCTCTTATTCCTACTTGCACGTATCCTCAAATTTTTTTTACTTAATTAAATAGGTACCTAAAGTATTTAAGAAAAAAAAACAAAAAGTATTTAAGTAAAATTTGCCACTAAACAAATTTGTTTCTTTACTCAACGAATCTCGTTAGCGATTAAATCACATCGTATATGATATGACGCATGTGTTACACAATGTAAGATCCCCTCACTTCGCGGCATGCGCGTGAGTGGACATCGCGCAGTCTCGCCCGGAACATTCATTTACGTCAACTTCACTGCACAAGTTGAATAACAGCGAATCTGCCTGCATAGGTCAGGTGCGGACTTCCGACTTAAGACATGCATTTTATCTTGAACAGTTTGGATATTTTTAAGATGCTCACAGTTCGCTGTGTTTCGGATTGAAGGGAAAGGTAGCCAGTGTAATTACTGGGCATGGACGGCATTTCATCTTAGGCCTCAGGATGACAACGCACCTGCAATATCAAGTGATTTTTCCTTGTTATTGCAGGTGTCTATAGGCGGCGGTAACCGCTTACCATCAGGTGGCCGTCAGCTTGTTTGTCATCTAGTTGTATGAAAAATAACCATGAAATTCATCTGCAGTGTGATTCACTAACAGAAATATTCGACATCGAACTTGACGTCGAGCCGCCATTTAAGTTTAGCACAGCGCTGCGCGTTAGCGTATTCACTACAACTGTGCTATATTTGTCGCTGATATAGAGATACCACATGATGTACAATCGATATTTTTCGATTTAGTTTTTTAGTACTTCATTCAATATTTGATTGACGTTTACATATAGATATAAAAATACACAATTCGTCGTTGAAACGCTTGTGTCGCTAACGGTTGCCAAACAAACGCCAAAAGGAATGACAGCGCTGCCACAACCACGAGTTCAAGGCTGCTGTCTTTAGAAAATCGCGTAGCTGAGCTTTAAGCACATGAATAAATATAGAGTGATTAAAATATCTGCACTGTAACTGTATCGGAAAAGTCATCAATGATAGAATCTGTTTTGTTTGCCGCAACATTTAAATCTTTTAAACAAGTGAAAGGCGAAGCTAATACTGCTTAGCTTATCTAAAATATCGTAATCATCATCACCAGCCTGTATACGTCCCACTGCTGGGCACAGGCCTTCCTACATGTCAGAAACACATGAGGAGCTTGGGCCATAACACCACCACGCTGGCCCAATGCGGATTGGTGGATTAAAGCGGTTGCAGTAACAACCGGGACCAACGGCTTAAAGTGGCTTCCGAAGCACGAAGGAGCTTGAGATTATAAATTCGATTGACCCATCCCGTGATCGACTATGGCGAAAGTTGCTTTGTTTTTGTAACTGAAACCAGAGCGCTGAAACCACTACGCCAAAATATCGTAATAATGCTTAGTTATTTTTGAGCACTCAGATAATACATAGAGTATTAGTACGAGTAATAGGTTCTTGATATTCTGCGATCGCTAAATATAGGACCAAACCACTGAACCTATTTAGAATATAACATCCAAAGTATTTGTAATCTAGCCTCGGTCATGGTAAACAAAAGGGCGCTTGCGATAGCGTGCAGCACATACAACGCCGACCTTGACAAGTTAAGGCCTGGCAGGGAGTGATGCAACCAAATCTACGAGTGTCTGCTGCCTGTGATAAGCTCTCCGTTGCCCTTTAACGCCAAAACCTTTCCAACAAACACACACACATTGTGCAATTTCAACCCAATTCACTGAAACCCTTTCCCAACTCACCACGAAAGTCATCCAGTATAACCGGTCAGAGGCACTGGGTCACATCTCAAAGTATGAATAGATAAACACTCAAGTGAAAGAGACGGATGACTCGACATAACAGAAACTATGTTGTGTAATAGGCCGGCGCCCGGCGTCGATTCTCGCGAAATTAAGTATTTCATATAATCAAAGGAGCTTGCAAAACATATTATGACCGACTCTGAATGTTGACATTATTGATATCTGTAATACAAGTGTAAATAAGGTATAATCAAACCTTGCTTAACGCTTTAGTACCATGTCGCTACCAGCGTTGCCAATCTGTGGGGAATTCCCCAAACTGCGGGGATTTTCAGTTCGATTGGGTAATTTGAGGGGAGAGCATTTATGTGGGGAAAATGCGGGGAATTAAGACATTTACGCTAGAACTGAACTTAGAAGTAATAAAAGTAGTATAAGAAGTAAGTACAATTTATAAATTATGTAAGAATATTTAATTACCTTGATTATTTAAGCACCTTTTGGGCCGGCAAGGTGGAGGCGGATAGTGCAATGGGTAAATTGCCGTGCTTTGTATAAAAAAAATCAAGTTTAAAGCAATTCCACCGGCAGGAAGGTTTTACAGTTTATTTTATGGCAACATTTATGTCCATCAAACTTAGAGTATCGCAGAGAATTTTCTCAAACGCATCTGTCGTAAGAAAATTTTGCGTTTTCAAATTCAAAAAATTCAAATTTTTTTATTTGTCATAAAACACAATCGCCTGCACAATGAAGAATGGATTAAAATTTGATCCTTCGAATGATATGTTGACAAAACAAAGGCATAATAAAGAGCTGCAATAAATACCTTGATGAAAATCATTAAATACTTAATAAGTATATGTAATAAATATATTTGATTTATAGAAACAGTACTTTTATTTCTTTCCTGAAAATTTGTGGGGAAAATGTGGGGAATATTGATTTTTTTTCCCCCAAATTTGGGGATTTTCAGTTAGGTTTTTGGGTAATCGAGACCGTGGAAGTTGGCAACGCTGGTCGCTACGCACCTCCAAATGTTCCTAGTTATTTCATTAACAACTCTTCTTCTTGAATTAATTTGTTTAAATATTTCTATTAGTAGATACATGTCGCTAAGTAATTTAAAACTTTCTCAATATAAATATGTAACAGAATAAACTAAAACTAAAAATGGACTTCAATACACTAAAAAGGCAGAAATATCTAAATTTAAGTACACAATACAGGAGAAATTATTCCTGTTGGACAAATTAGTTTGACTACCCAGTTTGACCAAGTGGACGAACAGTACACATAACTGGTGTAAAGGTATTTCTTGGAGTTGGTTTTCTATTATTTCTGGAAACAGCCTAGCACCAACTCCAAATAATGTGTTTACGTCAGTTAAGTAGTGCATAAATGTTGTTATTTCTGCTTTTATTACATTATACATCAATTTATCTCGCACAGTTTCTTTGACAGATGATAAAACGTAAACCTCGCGAGGCACATCAAAAACGTGACAAACTTAATAGTGGCATGGGTACATTATGCTTCTCTTAAACCTATCATCTTATAGGTTAAAACAGTAGTGATTGCCCAATTTTCTACAGAGTACAAATACTTCATATCTCGTGCGGAATCTTAATAACCATAATTTGGCGAGTACTTATACTTACTTCATCTGTGGGACCAAAACAGTAGGTCAAACGGGAATACCACGCAAATTGTGTTGGAATGCAACTTGAAATTTAGTCCAAACATAACGAGAGTTCCTCCAACAAATGGATACTCTACAAAGATCATAGAGACCGCGAGTTTTTATGCTTACAAAAGTATCTAAAAAATATCAAATTTTAATTTAATATTATATTTTCAAAAAAAGAATGGACATCCAGTTCTTGTTGTGAATAAGCCAGAAGTTTATAATAATAAGTATGTAGAGCTATCCAAAGAGTATCAACGGGTAATGACCAGAGGTCGGAATTAGGTAGAGATATTTATGTACTTGCATCGAAATGTTGATATTAACATGGCTCTTCCTGGGATTTCAAATTTCGCAACTTCGGACATCCGATGTTGTTGATATAAATTTGGCAACGTCGCGCGTGCAGTGGTTAAAATTGTGTAAAAGTAAATAAGTTTTTTATTTAATAAATCACGGCATTATATCCACATCCAGGAGGTATATATCCACTTTGGCTGTATGAAATCAGTGTAAGTACATAAATAACTCTACCTAATTCCGATCTCTGGTAATAACGACTTTATACGTCCCTATGCATATAGGGAGTCTTTTATCGGGCAATATCCTTTATTGTTGCTTGAAGAAGGGCGCCTGTTGATAGCAGATTACCAGTTGCACCTGAATACTTCCTACAAGGCGATGCTGTAGTATTCATAAGATTCAAGCTCGCATTTAGGGCTGGCCTGAGCTTTGTGCCGACGCCAGCGAGACCGATGATGGTAACATAGTTGCATTTTTTATATTTTTGTTACTAAATTCGAATAGTTCTAGGATAAAATGCTCGCTATTTTCCGACAAAACTTAAAAAATGAGTTCTCCGTGCTTTCTACAAGGTAGAATAACTCAATGCTACAACACTATTTGTCTATTATCTTTCGTGTTACTCGTACTATGAAATCATCTAAGTCACAATAATAGAAAGAATAAATATGTCATTTTGAGGCTAAAAAGACTTATCTTGAAATTACAATTCATTGTCCGTTTTCCTGGACACGCATTTTGACTTTTAATACCTGTCTTTTCGATTGTCGACTCATAATATTGTTTATTGAAAACTTTTATGAAAGAGCTGACCACCAAACATCAGAGTGTAGCAATGCAAATGAAGCGTTACCCAGTTCTCAACGTTTCCATGTCGTCGACGCCCGTCATAAGTCATCAATTATAAATCAGAAAAAAACGGACAGTTATTTTTTACTTGTATACGATACCAAGTATCTGATAAGTTACCAAATAAATATTAGAAATATACTTACTGGACAAATATACAAGCATCCTTTACTCGAGAAAAATTATTGGTAGGTACTCATACTCATACCAACGTCTGCCTATATCGGGATTCAAACCCGAGACCTTTAGTTTAGTGCACAGGGCTACTGACCAGTCGACCCTCAGAAACAAGACTAGACCAGATGGCCTTCGAAATCTTCGAATATATAAAGTGTCACTGTGTTTATATAGTAAACTTCCCTATAGAGATTCATTTTAATGTAGTTTTCAAGTTGTCACAAGCTCGATGTGAAAGTTTATGTTTTTCCTCAAATATTCCTATGGTTGTATGATTTTCTTCTTTGTTGATAAATACTTCTATTAGTCACGAAGAAATCCGCGGTATCAGCATAGCATCGTGTTATCTGCCTCATTACCGATCAAAGCGTATTGTCTACATTTATCCCATCAAGTTCCTGCTCAGGTGAAAGCTGGGATGAGGTCTTTGGCCTGTACCTGACTCTTATCCTCGTAACAATAAAGAGCTTAATGTCACGGCTTCTTGTGGTGTTGCGGCGGGTGAGCTAGCGTCACCCGCAAATTGAACATGTGCCGCTTTCTAAATTTTGCTTATGAAAATGCTTCATTATGGTGAAAAATGTGTTCGCTATTTTTGTGTCCGTATAGGTGTTTTTATACAATTAGATGACAAGCAAGCTGGTGGCCCCCTTGGCGGTCTATAGAATTTTAATAACAAGGAAAAAAGTCACTTGGTATTGCAGGTGCATTGTCACTCTGAGGCTGAAGATGGAACGCTTTCCATGCTTAGTAGTTACACTGGCTACCTTTCCCTTCAATCCGAAACACAGCGAATTGCTTTACGACCGCCATAGGAAAAGCATACGCCCCCACCCACTTAGTAACTAACAATAAACCGTAAAAATACGCTGTAATTTTTAATTGAACTATTCCCTCTCTTAATGAAATAGGAAATAGTTTTCTTGAATCACATGAGTTTACTAGGTAGTTAATTAGAAAATATTTATTTGAATTACGTACATTAAAAACCCTACATTAATTCCTTAAAACATAGAAAAAAGTATAGCGATAAAACCAAAACAGAAATATCGATGGTTATTCATAGCTTCCGTATCCACTCCATGCCTGTACCTGCCTGGCCCTGGGGCAAGGAATGTGTGTGTCTGTCCTTTTATTGACTCAGCAGCCCTTTAGGGTCGGTCACTGACCCCGCTTGATGGACTTGACTTTAAGCATCGAGATATATTTGGATGATTATCCAAATTTTAATTTACCAAGTAATTTATGTACATTTACCTTTATATTAATTCAATAACACTTATGTAATAAAACATACATTGATGTTTAATATTAAAAAGTTTTCGTTCCTCTGATTAAATATAGCTACATAAACACATATTTATAAGTACTCCTGAATTTGCAACTATACTGATTTTTATAATAAATGAATGCTGTGTCCCTACCTAGTCAAGGGATATATAATTTTAGCATAAACATATAAGTTACATGCCAAATTCGGGATCAGAATCAGAATCCTAATCAGATAAATCTGTGCATTGGTATGTGGTCGGTAAGGATTGAGGAACCGACCACAGCTTTAAATTTCCCTTGCCAGCCCGCCGGTATATCCAATACAATAGAATATTCTATTATATCTGGATTTTCGGTTTTTCGTTAGCTTAAATAAATATATCATTCATTTAGGTCTGCTGCCGGAAATGTCTTTAGAAATAAGCAGTGTCTATATTACTTGAATTACCAGGAAAATTATTACAGGCTATTTATTTCTATTAGTAGTATCTGTACTAAAGGGTTTGTTTCCAGATTGATCTATACTTTAAGGTGAGTAACTTAAAGCAACTATAAACATCACTGCTTAACTATAAATATTTCCATAACCATTGAAGTACTTTTAGTATAGATCCCTACAAAAATATCCATTGGTGTACAAACATCTGTAAACTTTAAATAAGAAGGTTTTTATCGAAAAAAGGTAGATAGATTAAATACACCGAATATAAATCCCGGTCTCAAATCTCAAAGTTATTAAATTTTTAAACTATGATACCTTTTAACGGATGTGACCTCTGTCCTTCATTTCTAGCAATCACTGTCGAGAGTGAAGAAGTAAGTACCTATCTAAAACTCAAACTCATTGTTTTTAATAAGCAACATTATAAAATAAAAAGCATAATGTATCGATCAAAGGCACCAATTAACTATCCTCTGGAATCAAAGGCCGGCTGCGTCCGGACAGAGAAAGCGCCAACTCCCAACACGCGCTTACGTAACTGTTATGACGTTTAGCTGTGGCGCAAAACATAAGCGACAAGCCTGTAGGTCAAGTTCGAATACGTAGCTGTGAAATTGATGTAATGTTTACGCATTCCAGTGACTGACCGACTATGTTTGTTGGGTAATTAAATGTCACTATGATATTGTAATAAATGTGTACTTAATTACCATTCTTATTTTAAAACACAACTACTGGTGCGTAGGTTTTTGAATGTATGATACCATAAATCTATCATTGGAAAATTTTGTCATTACAGTAATTTTGTAATTTCAGTTGAACAGATACAGTGAATATTAAAAAACCGACTTCAAAACACTAAAAAGGAAAAAATAATTCAATTTCGGTACCTAGGTACTTACCTCCTAAAATGTATTTTTTGGAGTTGGTGCTTCACTTTCTATAGTCTCTGGAAACAGCTTAGCACCAACTCCAAAAAAACTCTGTTTTAGTGTTTTGAAGTCGGTTTAATCAGCTCATTAACATGAGATGATGACTAACAGAAGCAAATACTTGAATAGCTTTGAAAAAAGTAAAACATGACATACGTGCCAATAAAATTTGAGGTTTGCCCTCGATTTTCCTGAGATCCCATCATCAGATCCTGACTTGGTGACAATGAGACCACCATTGGAATATACTTTATCGAATAAAAAAAGAATTTTAAAAATCGGTTCACAATTGACAGAGAAATCGGTGAACATACATACAAAAAAAAACAGTGGAACATATGACCCCGTTCTTTTTAGAAGTCGGTTAAAAATAAATAGCGCCTACGTACTGATTGGTTCTATTCCTAGGAGAAAATCATTCAAACAACAACTTCTAATGACAATTCAAAACCCATTGTGCCTGAAATTTGTGGATTGACCTGGATGATGTAGTAAGATATCAATATATTTACGTACATTATTATAGCAATATATTATTTGTAACCACAGTGGTTAATATGTTCATCGATTAGAGGTCTTACCAAAGGCTTTAATTCTAATAGCATAAAGGTTTTTAAGAAGTCGATAAATTTACAAATGCTATATGAGAGATTGTGGTTACTTTATCTAAAATTATTGTTGTAAGCAGAGAAAAACATTATAAAACTATCTATAATTAAATTACTCTGTAGTAACAGATATCAACTAATACTATAAATTATTTTACTTAAAGTTGCCTACTAATTACTCTTACTTAAAATGTTGATAGCTTATGAGTCTCCCTCTACTGTGTGTGCAATGTGTGTTATATTGCTGCTGTTGTCTATATGATTATTATTTAACACAATTACTTGACAAACATGCTAACGGTCTACCTAGTGGTAAGTGGCTTCATTTACCTATCTGCAATAACAAGGACACAATCACTTGGAAAGAGGAGGAGCAAATTGCCTATGCCTGTCAGGCACCCAAAGTTTAAGTAGAAAATTATCAATATTTTGTCATATCTTTGCACTAAAGATTTTTTAGCTGCGTGGTTGTTGTCTGTAAATTGTAATTTATTTTGGCAACAAAAACCATAGTGTATTTTTACATTTACCTTCTGTACTCAATCATACGCTTGTTGCTTTGTTGCAATTACTACGGTATTTATAGATCGCGTGTCTATAAAAGTCAATGATATTTGTAAGCGAATTTATCACGCTACCGCTCATCAGTTGCGTCACACGCTTGAGTCAACATTAGCCGTCGAGCACACGTGAGCGTCCGCGCGATATGGCAGTGAAACTTATTAGTATTAAACATTTATCATAGAGCACTGGCTTTTTATTATCATCAGCGATGTAGAGCTGAGGTTACAAACAGTAGAGCCTTTACAATTGCGTCGTGACATTGCGTCGCTTAGCGCCTTCTATCGGCTTTATCATGGAGAGTGTTCTGAGGAGCTTTACGACCTTATCCCAACGTCCCCTTCCTACTCAGGAGTCAGGAGCACGCGTGTCGGTCTTTAGAGTCATCAATACACTGTCTCCACCTCAACATCACGCACAAAGAAGTTTAGTTACTCGTTTCTTTCTTCCAAAACTTGGAATTCTTAGCCAGCAAAAGAGGCGTGAAGTAAGGCACCTTATGGGCCGGCAAGGTGGAGGTGGCTATAACAGTGTTTCAATTTTCTGTCACTGCTGTCTTCGCATATGGATTGTTCTTACCGCTTCACATCGTGTTGAGTCATTTGCCGTGCTTTGTATAAAAAAAATCAACCTGTTAGCAATGTAGGGGTTTCCGTTTAACGTTGGAGCTTCTGGCGCTATATGTTATATGAAATAAAAGCAATTTCACACGAGAATACTTTCTCAATTTTGAAGAATTTTCGTTTTCTAAACGCACGCACCAGTCATTCCAGTTTCACAGCATTTGCATATGTATTTAACAATTTGCCACGGTTTAAATTAGGTATATATTTGCAAACTATTTTGAAAGTATTTACGACCATGTTTTGTGAAGTGGAAATTTCTCTCAACAATTTTGCTAGAGTGGTGATTTATTTCTAAAAATCTAAACACTCCATATCAAAGATGGAAGAAAATAAAAAATTTTTAATGCTAGAATAAAGTCAAGTATAGGTATACAATCGAGTCAATCGCTGTAAAGGGCATCACCATATTAGCCTATGAAGGCCTTCCCCATCGATTTCCAAATGGAACGGTTCTGCGGAGCCTGCATCCAGCGGCTCCCCGCGACCCTGACCAGGTCGTCTGTCCATCTAGTGGGAGGCCGTCCCATCGTAAAGGACATACAGCTAGCTAAAAATTGAAATAATCATTTAAAGCTGGCAAACATTCGATATGTCAGCAGAACGATGCGTTGCGTCTGCAGCACAACGACGTCTTAGCCGCACACAGACACCATCGTTTCCGCCAACAAGAAATCCCGTGTACCCAGAGTACTTTTATTTCTGTTTTTACTAGTGCAATTTTTTACTGGACATGGACCGCATTTCATCTTAGGCCTCAGGATGACATGGATGGAGGATGACCTACAATTCCAAATGGTTTTCCCCGTTATTGGAGGCGAATTAGGCGACTGTAACCGCTTACCACTAGCGGGCCGTCAGCTTTATTATTATCTAGTTGTATAAAAAAGTGTAATACAATTAATTACAATTAAATTCATATTACTACAAACAAACCTACAAACCACCTACCGTACCTATTATTACTTACAAATCGTGAGGCACGTAGATGCAATGCGATAGATTTGTGTTGAAATTTTTCTAGCTTAGATATTTTTCTATGTAAATATATTTATCACAATTTTTATTCATGTTAAAACTAAATTAAGGATTTTTGATTTCCCTTATGGGTTATTATTTTTGTTTAAAAAATCTTTTATATTTTAATTTTGTAACATCAGGCGGCCTTTGTGCTAATTATGTACCCTTAACTAAACGTATAAATAAAGTGTGACTGGTAAAGTCCCATTAGGAGCTGTGATTGTTTGCTTGCGACACCTAAAGGTGACATTACTGCCCGCTTGAGCAACCCTCCGGCCACTGAGCCGCTGCGGTTGCGACAGCTGCGACCTAGTGCCGAGATTGGTGACAATGTTTCTTTCTTTTTTGTTTCTAGCTTAAGTAGATTTTACAACTGCTTTGATGATAAATACGATAGAAGACTGCTTCCCGTATCGTTGGCGATGTAGAGGTCACGAACAATCTTGAGTCATTGCGTCGCTTAACGCCTTCTATCGGCTATATCACGGATAATGCTCTGAAGAGTTTTTTGACCTTATCGCACCTTTCCCCTTCCTGCTCAGGAGCACGCGTGCCGGTCTTCGGAGTCATTAATTCAGTGTCAACTCAACATCACGCACAAAGAAATTTAGTGCCTTGGAAACCTTTGCCTGCACATGTGTTCCCTCCTTCCTATAATATGGGTTCCTTCAATAGAGGCGTGAAAAAGCACCTTTTCGGCCGGCAAGGTGGAGGCGGTTTAACACTGTAAACTGCACTAGCTGTCTTCGCATATGGCCTCTTCTTACCACTTCACATCGTGGTGTTGAGTAATTTGTCGTGCGTTGTATAAAAAAGACGCTTCTGATGAGGTTTTTAATGACGTTGAACAGGTTCCCATTACGGCGATAGTAAAAATCAACGCCTATCACGTAGGTATTTTTATTTCCGATTCTTGTTTGGATAACCAAACAAGGAAAGAAGGAAATGACTTGCATAGTCTAATTTGTTGTTTGGACTATGCAAGTACTTTCTTGCTTCAGTTTGACTTTATGCTACAGGCAAGAAACTTGCATCGTGTAAATGGGTCCCTTATTTCCACATTTCGTTGTTGTTTTGTTTTGATACGACATAAGATCATGGCACACTATACCGGCACCGCAACGGCAGGCACCGCCCCAACCCAGCAATTATGTTGCCATTTAAATTAGAGCATTAAGTCGTGAGTCGTACAATATATTTGCAATATTAATATGAAAAATTCAACGGCGAGCAGTCAGCGCGCTCGCTGCTACTGTATAACTCAACTCGCAGCTCGCGTCCTTACAGCGCGCTGACCGCGTCCTTACAAAGGTCGCGGCCAAGTCGCCAGCAAAACAACAACTTGAAATTCCTAGGCGTGTTCAATCACAAATGTCATATAACAGCAAGCTTGGAGCTTGCGGCCGACGCGCAGACTGCGGGCTTGCACCTCTTGGCCGGCGCGACTGCGGGCTGTGAGCTTATACCTTCCGGACGACACGTACTTAGCTAGCGCGCTGGCGGCGACGCCGTAGCTTAAATTCGAAGTGACGCCGTGCTGCGGCCGTGCTGTTGCGGAGCCGGTATAGTTTGCCATGACCTGATGGCAAACAAGCGTATACATCTGTACAGACCTCCTGGTGGTAAGGTGTTACCATAACCAAACGCTAGTAGCTTTTTGGGCACAGTCACGGTTTGCATTTTAAATTACAGAGTTATTTGAATAAAAGCTCTACTGGTAATAAAACTCGGCGATCCCGTACATTCCAATGAACCACAATATAACTTTGACTATCGCAGACACGCCTCAGTTTGCTATCAAGCTCAGATAATAGTTAAGACTATGTCGTCACTAACACCTGACAGCTCGTCAATAGGCAAGCCGCGTGCATTTGAATGCACTCTTGCAAAATTTCTATGAGTCCAGGGACCCGCTTGCGCAGATTTGATACGCTGCGCGTGCGCCCACGCGTTGGAACTACCGACAATGATGTGTTTAGTAGTTTCGCTGCAATTCACAAGGTCGATAGTTAAACTATTTAATTTCTCAAATACATTCGCAATTATTTAAACCAAATCTGTGACGAAAGAGGTTTCTGGGCCTATGGCCATAACACAGAAACGCTTAATTTCTCATTAACTACATTTATTGCAACGTTTTTAAATGACTTTATCGGAATGGATGCTAGTTTGCCACCCTAATAATCCGATATATGAATGTCTTTAAAAGTTCATATCATAATTACTATTATAAAATATATTGTTTAACTCGCAGAAATTCTATTTCTTGTATCTGTGTTGTATGCATTAAAATCTCTGCTAAGTAAATCTCTGGTAATTTGTAAGATAAAACACGTAAATGATAATAATATGTGTGTGTTAATGTGTCGTATTCCTAAGGGAAGTAATTTTAGGATAAGAGGAATTTTCACCTATATACGGTCAACGTAACGCTTTCTTGATTTTATAGGGTATTAGTGCCCGCCCACGTCAATGTCGGCTATAGCGCCAAAAGTATCCTATGTCCTTCCCAGGGCCTAAAACTATCTCCATACCAAATATCACCTGAATCGGTTCAGCGGTTATTGATTCCCCATACAAACTTCCACCCCCCGTTCTCACCCCTTTAAAGGAAGATATCTTGGATAAATACTATCCTATGTCCTTTTTCGGGACTTAAACTATATTTATATCATGTGTCATCTATATCGGTTTAGCGGTTTAAGCGTAAAGAGGTAACACATATACAGACAGACCCACTTTCGCATTTATAATTTTAAGTATGGATTTAGTATGGATAGGCAGCGCGTAAGTAGTCCCCAAGGCGCTACAAGCGTCTATAGGCAGGCTATGGTAACCGCATACCATCAGGCGGAACGTACGCTTCTTTACTACCCTTGTGTAAAAATATACTGAAATATGACTATTTGCTGAGATATCAAAAAGAAAATACGATGAAGGTTGTGCACGTGAACCTTGAAAGTGGGCCTGCCTTGGCCCACATCTCGGCGGTTTCTCGATCAGCTCCATACCGACACGATCCACTGCCCTTCCACTACTTATTATAAGGTTTTATTTAAATAATATACGCACCAATGTAATTTAAAATTCTATTTTCGTCGTGCACGGCAAAAAAACTTAATTTCATTGTAAAAATGTTAAGTTTTTTTTTAAAGTTTTAGCGTCTTTTTAATAAAATATAGATAATTATTAACTCAAAGAAAACGTCAAAACTTCAATCTTATTCTCTGATTAAATATGTGTAGTATCTGAAAATTGGCCCTTATTTAAATACAGTAGAATCGCAATGTAAATCCTTCCAAAATATTTTTATTTATTTATTTATCATGAATATCAATCATCATCATCATCAGCCTATATACGTCCCACTGCTAGGCACAGACCTTCCTACATGGGAGAAACACATGAGGAACTTGGGCCATAACACCACCACGCTGGCCCAATGCGGGTTGGTGGGTTAAAGCGGTAACAACCGGGACCAACGGCTTAACGTGCCGCCCGGAGCACGGAGAAGCTCGATATGATAAATTTGATTGACCCATCCCGGGACCAACCATGGCGAAAGTTGCTTTGTTTTCGTAATCAAAACCAGAGCGCTAAAACTACTACGCCACCGAACTCCTCAATAATGAATATCAATCATGACATGGTAATTTTTAAACAATACTTCTCCCAAATTGCAAGTCGGAAAAATAAGGTAATAAACTAACTTCCCGGTGGCACTGGCACAAATCCGGGTCGTCGCGCGTAAATCAACGAGCCTTGTCTCATGGCAACCAAAATACAAGGCTGCCTATAATTAACAAGTGTAAAAATTTAAAATGGTCAACCTTAATTGAGTATTATTAACTGCTGTATAAAAATACTCTGCGTGACTCTTTTTAATTTTTTAGGGGTTTTTATTGCAAGCGTACTTTTATGCATTATTGGATTATTATAATATTATTTATACACTCACACCTATTATCTGTGTCGAACTAACATTTCTTTAAATAATTTCAATTTTATTGCTTTTCCTTAATGTGATTCTTTAAGGTATAAAAATTTATTTTCTCAAAACTAATCTCTTTTTTTTCAAAATTACAATTAATAATAATAATTTCACTAACCCACACGACTTTTAAAACCATATCCAATATATGGAAATCCGGAAAATAATCATATTTTAAATTCACTCCTACAACAAACATTAAAACTTGAAACAGCTATTATTACCATTTTTTTTTCAAGACAGAAGTTTTTTTTTTAAGTTTAACTTCATTTACAAGCTGAAAAAAAATATGATTGTTGACTCATCTTCACACGGTCCGATTCTTCACTCGACTACGACCTACTTTTCAGCAACATCCTGTGAATTAGGTAACTATTGCTAGTCCTCCGTACTTATAAGAATTTATGACTTAGTTTCGAAATGACGATGTATCTAATTAAATCGAACGGTTCATGTGCTGACACCTCGAATGTGCTAACTTCCTCCGTTATTGGAAAATGACAACAAACACGCGATATGTGTAGTTTAATTGTGATTATACACCGAGGGGATAAAGCACTGTTCTATGTCACGGGCGCGATATTGAGAGAAAGAAAGAAAGAAAGCATTTATTGGCCAATAAATAAATTATGGGTACAAACAAAATCAATAAATAAATAGGGGTCAACTAGGTCACTGCCTCAGCATAATGTCACAGCGACAAATGTCACTGTGGCGCTGGTCTTCTGGCAGGGCCTACGGTTAATAATGCACTATATAAAATTATTTGACCTTAATAACAAAAAAAAAATAAGAAACAAAAACAGTATAGTACAAACAAAAACAAACCAAAAAAAAATATATCCATATTGAATCCTGAACGTAACGAAGGACTCCAGATTTAATTCCCGAGCGCAGCGAGGGTGTTATGAGCTCTGAATTAAGACGAGTCCTGAGCGCAGTGAGGGGTTCAAGCGCGCCCAAGACAAAAACAGCTTTATCCCCGAGGAGTGTACTCTACTTTTCTCACCTTTTGCGAGACAATAAAAAATCAAGGCTACTAAAAGCAACGTTTTACTGTAGTAAATTAAAATTAAAAGTGAAAATTGATGTTCAGAAGCACTGATTCAGTCACAGACTTTGCACCTTTTGCAGTTTTCCATTTGTCGAAATCGTTGTAGGCTTTCAGGTTTTCCTTTGACTTCTCTGGGAGTAGATTGTGAACAATGCCTGAGGCATCCAATTTAATGGACTCCGGAGTTGAATCACTTTCGTCACTCGACATTTTAACAGAACTTTTATTCTATTTTGATATATTTTTATAAAATCTTTGCAGTGATTAGGTACCTACGTATATTATTGCAGCGTCTTACAATACTCGCGGCTTTTGTTTAATTTCAAATGTGTTCCATTCAGCTTGCTGTAGCCAGCTCGATTTTAGAAAAAGATTGATTTTCAAATTACGTTTGATTTTCAAATAAGTTCGACGCGGCGCCAGCCCCGGCCTTCGAGTATTAGTTGATCTATTATTACGAAATTAGACTTTAAGGCCATTGCAATAAGAACTATGAAAAATGAAAATATTACAACCCAGCGGGTTATAATGAGATTCAGTCCAACATTACACCCCGGCTAAAGCCAAGGGCTTTAATGACTTGCTTTACGTAAGGTAGGTATGCATGATATGTAATTTGGCATTGTCGAGCAGGTGGTGTGAAAAATAAGTTTAATAAACCAATTAATAACTTATATTTGACATCAATTTAAAGTCCTCATTACATCATGAATTTAGAACTCATTTGCACATTTCAATGAGAAACAAAAGGTAGGAAACATATCGCACAGCCATGACACGAATCGATACGGTTTGAGAAAAATGCAATTACTTTAAATTAAAAGAGAACCACTTTTCAATAATAAATATATTCAAGAACAAGTACGTGTACTGTAGAAGAATCCATTTGACGTAATATCTTAAAATATAAGTAAGTAAGTACCAGAATAAAAAAAACATTAATAACATTAATAATGACGTAGTAACATTAATAATGACGTAGTAACATTAATAATGACGTGTAACTGGGCATGGACGGCATTTCATCTTAGGCCCCAGGATGACAACGCACCTGCAATATCAAGTGATTTTTCCTTGTTATTGCAGGTGTCTATAGGCGGCGGTAACCACTTACAATCAGGTGGGCCGTCAGCTTGTTTGTCATCTAGTTGTATAAAAAAAAGTTAAATTACGTAGATGGAATAAATATGACTGCTAATAAAAAAGTCCTAAATAATACTTGTATTGTAAATGCGAATTTAAGCTTGATTTTTTGTTACCTTTTTACGCTTAAACCGTTTAACCGATTTAGATTAAATTAGGTATGAAAACAGTTTGTGACGCTGGGAAGGACATAGGATACTTTTTGGTGTGGAGCCGCCGGCGGCCACTAGTAAAGAATATTTTTAATCACGCGCACCACAATGCGGAACTCGCATCAGCCATTTTTACATTCAATTGTTTTCTTACCAATTTCCCGCACATCCAGGAAATACGTGTTTTCCGAAAAAGATAACCGTGGTTCCCGACACAGAGATGCATCAATAAATACTCGTAATTATATAGGAAATGTTTTATCGTAGCGACAATGCAGTGCCATCTTTTTGAAACAATCCACTAGATATTACTTATGCTGGGACATTGTCCGCCTTGACTTGAGGTACTTCCGGTATTCCGGAGGTCTTTACATTAAGATTATCATTTTTCGGACATTGCACTCTTCCTCGAAAAGTTTAAGTCAAGAGTTGATTTATCAACCAATTATTATGAGTATATCATTATTATTAACGAGGAGCGCGGTGGCGTGGTGGTTTGAGCGCTCTGGTTTCGATTAAGAAAACAAAGCAACTTTCGCCATGGTTGGTCCCGGGATGGGTCAATCAAATTTATAATCTCGAGCTCCTCCGTGCTTCGGAAGGCACGTTAAGCCGTTGGTCCCGGTTGTTACTGCAACCGCTTTAACCCACCAACCCGCATTGGGCCAGCGTGGTGGTGTTGTGGCCCAATCTCCTCATGTGTTCTCCCATGTAAGAAGGCCTGTGCCCAGCAGTGGGACATATATAGGCTGATGATGATGATTATTATTAAGCCATAGTTTCGCTTTAATTTTTTAGCTTTAGTTTTTATTATGAGTATAACATTATTATTAAGCAATAGTTAGTTATACACTCGCATTAATTATACTCAAACAATATCTAGTTAGTTAGTATAATTAATGCGAGTGTGTTTATTAACTTAGGTTAATAAATTTACTTAATCAACTTACGTATGAAGCTTTTTATTGGTATGGTACTCCTTTGGAGGTGGACCTGCAAATACTCTCAATGACCTAAAATAAAAATGACGACGAGGAACTCAGCAATTCTTAATATTCAAAGCTATGTTAGATGTCAATTTTAGACACATAAAAAGGTTAATTGCCTGCTTGATATTAACATTTCGCCAGCAATAAAATATTTACCTCCAAATATATAATTCCGGTCTGTATCTGGTATTCGCTTTTTACTGTCACGCAATATAGGAAAATATATATAATTATGTTGAATGTTTACGGAATATTTGTTATATTAGCTGTTGGTCTTCCGAATAAATAAATAATGGGAGAAATTAAAAAGATTTTTAACCGACTTCAAAAACAGGAGGAGGTTATCAATTCGTCTGTATGTTTTTTTTATGTTTGTTACCTCAGAACTTTTGACTGGGTGAACCGATATTGATGATTCTTTTTTGTTCGATGCCGAATAGTTCCTATTTGGTCCCATAAAATTTTTTTGAAAATTCATTGGGTAGTTTGGTTTTCAAATCAAAAAAAATGGAAAAATTAAGTCGTCTACGTATGCGAAGTTGCGGATATCTGCTTTCCTATGAATTTTTAGTGAAATGATACAATAGTAGAAAACAATATAAGTTGACGGTCACCCATCTCGCTTTGACCTTCAAAAGTTATCACTAAACATCGTGAAAAAAAAAATTAAACAAAAAATAAAACCGACTCCAAAAAACTGAAAAGGATAAAATAATTAAATTTTAGTAGGTACTCATCCCCTAGGAAGTTAGGAACATGTTTTTGGAGTTGGTGCTAAGTTATTTCCAGAAACCATTGACAGTGAAGCACCGACTCCAAAAATATGTTCTTAGGGGATGAGTACCTACTAAAATTTAATTATTTTATCCTTTTCAGTTTTTTGCAGTCTATTTTTATTTTTTGTTTAAATTTTTTTACGAAAATAAACTTCCAGTCAGTCAGGCAGTCAGTCTGCAAGAAAATAATTAAACTTCAAATCAGTCAGCATCGAAAGACGTACTTAAATGATATGGATCCCTGTCGCAATGAAATAAGAGACAGGCGTTTATTTTGCCGCAGATACTGTAAACAAACATCTATTAAAGAGGTGTACACGAAGTTTACTATTTGTAATGCAAATTAAACTACACAAAAGATAGTAACACGATTCCGTAAATTCTAAACGGAGTTAAAAGATTGAGGTCAGAGTAGCGAGTTGAATATTAAGAAGCTTTTACACGAAAATGGCCAGAAATAAGCAGCGTGACTTAATTTTGTCTTATCAATTTGAAAGTTGTTTAAGGTCGTCTTCTATTTGGCCCACGACATGATTACAAAGTACAAGATTTTAAGTAAAATTACCCAAAAAAGTAAGCGGTTTCATGGGCAATTCAATACTTGGAGTTCAGTTCTTGAAGTTTTTTATACTAATTAAATTAAAATTGATACTAGTAACTACTAGTAAGTTTATGTAGAACCATTTTTAACTATAATAGATAATTAGATAATTATTTTCTAATTTACGTACACTGTCTTCTGTTTCATCGCTTATTATTCTTAACATTTACTTACTACTGCAACAAATTACAACTAGATGACATGCAAGCTAACGGCCCCCATGGTGGTAAGTGGCTACCGTTGCCTATAGACTATAGACACCTGCAAAAACGAGGAAAAGATTACCTGTTGTTTAAAATTTACTAACGTTGTCATCCTGAGGCTTATGAAAGATAACCAGTGTGGTTACTGGGCATGGCGGACCTTCCATGCCCAGTAACCACACTGGTTATCTTTCCCTTTAATCCAAATATACAGCGTACTGCTTTAGGGCCGAAATAGGACAGGAGGTTCTTAAATAGTTCATTAATTGTAATCTCCCGCTGCTGCGTACTGCATTAGCGCTAAAGCAGGAGATGGGAAACCCTCCTAGACACTTAAGTAGCATTAGTAACAAAATAGACAAACCAAACCAAACCATATTATACTTAAAGCGAATAAACTGATAACAAAAAATGATAGCTTTATTAATCAAGTTATTTTGTTTTCCAGTGGAGGACGCGAGCGGACGGTATACGTCTATGTTCTACTGGGGCAACAACTACTGGACCGGCTCCGCTGAGCTCTGCCAGATCCTCAACGAGCAGCAGACTCCGGCGCCGCGGCACAACAGTCAGTACACTCTTAGAATATTACCTATTTCATATTTAAAATCTGCTTTCCCGTCGGTTGATTTGATCCAGTTCCTTCCATTTTCCTCCATCTAATTTACTGTCAATTTTGAATTTAATATTTATTTACCTTTCGTTTCCTCTCTTCTCCTTTTCTCTTGTTGTTTTAAGATGATCGTTATCAAAGTGTTATACCTATTCAATCACATCTTAAACTTAAAACCTACTTGTGTGCGTACTGCGTATAGTCTAATAGTATGATTTTAACTCTGTGTCGGCTGCTGTTTTTGATTGTGGTTTCCTGACTATATGGAATTGAAATAGCCATAGCTAATTCTTTACTTACAACTGTCACAGACGAAGTGATCTTATGACTCGGACGCCCAGGAGACTGAATGCCTGTCAATTAAATTCCTAAAAAACCATGAGCTGTTCGCCCTTAAGACTTGAGAACTCACCAAGTTTCTCGCCTTCTTTACGGTGTAAATGAATGCCAACAGCAAAAGTCTGCCCCCAAAAAAAGCGGAATGATAAGCCCAGCACTTTTGGTATGACAGATAGATTGGGATTGGGATCATTTTAAAAATTATGAGTACCGAGCCGGACAAAACAGAACGGTGAATTTCATAAACCAAAAAATAAGTTACTTAAGTCGATTAAGTGAACAAATTATGATAATTGAACAATTATCATATAATTAAAATATAATAAAACTAATACTACTACTACTACTATTTTTCAAACATTTATTATAATGTTAAAATCAAAAATTAAGGATTATCATATAAGTCAGTCTGTCCATAGAAAATTACTTAGAGTTAAATAAGTTCATTCTCAGAGACACTTCAAGTTTCTCAACATACAGCACATTGTCAGTAATGATCTAATGATGTTATTTAGGACTAATTCCTTCAAAACAACTTGACAGCTACAGATCATACATCATCATTCTAATAGGCCGCATGGTTTTGTATCAGTAGAGAATCATCTCCTGTCACTTTTGAAGGCCTACCGCTGAGTAGACTAATTAGAATAATTGTAACCAATACTAGTGTGTTGCGAAGTGTTCCGTATTTTAAGTTACAGGTACTTGTAACTTGTATCTGGGTATACAATCACGATTTGTGAAGACATTTAAATACCTAATTACTATACCAAATTTAAATAGCATCTTGAAATACGTTTTGTAATATTTCTGCGTCATTCTATGTTTCGTGTTTGATCTTTGTATTCTTTGTCTCATCTTGTCTTATATTATCTTGTAACAATATGACGACGTTACGGTGTTCTTCGACCCTTCAAGATCTTTTGTGCCTCTTCGCTTTTACTCTTACTGTATCCAGATCAAGCTGCCGTAAGCCTTACTGGCTTTTCTTACAATAAAGTATACGTTTTAATGCACAAAATCAAAACATTTAAATATGAACCTTACTGGCCTTTGGATATTGAATATTGGCCTATTCTGGTTTTAGCCTATAAATGTGAGTCTGATATAAATTATGTTCCATCGATTACCGTCTGTCCACCACACGCAAGTGATAAGTGACAAAATGCCCGATAAGGGCTCCATCTAAGAAGAGAGCTTGACTCTACATTTTGCATAGATATGTTTTACTCCATCCTCCTTCCCCTACGAAGGATTTGGTTTTTTAACTCCGATATAAATTATGTTCCATTGATTCCCGTCTCTCACCACAAGCATGTGATAAGTGGCAAAATGCCCAGTGAGCGCTCCATCTAAGAAAAGAGCTTGACCCCTACATTTTGCATAGATATGTTGTACTCCATCCTCTTTCCCCTAGGAAGGATTTCGTTTTTTAACTCCGATATAAATTATGTTCCATTGATTCCCGTCTCTCACCACACGTATCTGATAAGTGGCAAAATGACCGGTGAGGGCAACATATAAGAATGGAGCTTGAAAGAGCTCTACATTTTGCATAGATATGTTTTACTCCATCCTTCTTCGTGGGGAACGATTTGATTTTTTAATCCTGGTAGTTTTTGTGATTCAGCCTTGCGTTTGGTTTTGTCATGTTCTCTATATAATAGCTGTATTTATGAGACTTTGTGAAACTACTTGAAAGGGCCTAAGGCCTAATTAAGTACATTATATTTTAAGTAACATGCTATTTACAAGCTACAGATTACAGTTAGGTACAAATGGTGTTACTTATTCTTAATATTATTTCTAAACATTGGATGAATGTTTGAAAATATTGAAAAGTATTAAGGCTAGAAAAAAATCATGTCCTCAGACTGAACCCACGACCTTTTATAATCCGGATGATTGCTCTAACCATCTGAGCTAACGAGGAGTTGGGATGGCCCTGTTAATTTCCTCTAGTTCATCTGTATTTACATTAGAAGCTAAATACTTTCACAATGTCGAAATATTCTAAATTAACACTTTGGTTTTTAATTGTCTAAGGAATTCCGGTGACCTGACGCAACTTGACAATTCCGATAGGCTTGAAAAGTAGAATATAGTATGTTCTGAGTAGTCATATTATTTTAATTCTTAAGTAAGATTGAAATTATACAACGTTTACCTACTTGACCCCAAACACACAGCTTAACATAACACGGTATAACACTGATACCGTATTATTTCTGAACGTGTAATTTTTATTACAAGACACTTATGAAATGTCGACACAACCAAATGACAGTGTATGCTCAATACTTTCCATTTAACTACTCTGTGACGTGGCACAAGCACCTGTTACATAACAGCGGTTCAACCGTGAAATTATAGGAAGTATTGTGATTCAATGCTTTGAAGGAATAGTATAAGATGGTATGTTGACGAGTAACTTGACGGGCATTACTGGGCATGACGGCATTTCATCTTAGGCCCCAGGATGACAACGCACCTGCAATATCAAGTGATTTTTCCTTGTTATTGCAGGTGTCTATAGGCGGCGGTAGCCACTTACCATCAGGTGGGCCGTCAGCTTGTTTGTCATCTAGTTGTATAAAAAAAACTTCTTGATTTAGGTTAGTCAGCGAGTTAAAACTGACTAGCGTTTTTTTCATTTTATTCACATAGATTCTATTTACTGTGTGATGGAGGAGAGGGCCCTTGGCATCAATGTCTATATTGTTAGTTTTAAGTTTGAATTACAAACAAAATTCCTTTCTTTGGCAAGCGTGCAATCTACTTAATAGTAAGGCACAAGAGTGCGACTTGGATCCGTTCTCTAGCACTAATACGGTTAAAATATTATTATCATCTAAGTTCTTCAAAGGCGAGTGACTTTACACCAATGAATATTATATATGACAAGCAATGTGTATCTTTTTAGTTATATTTGGCTTAATAATGTACCAGTTTTACTTTATTGGCAATCTTGTTTCTTTAACTGTTTCCATCTTTTGCTATTATAATTCTTCTATATGCGGACTCTTTCACAGACTTCACGTATTTGATAGCATTTATACCTTGTTTATGTAGTCATTAGTGTTACAAAATAAAAATAAAAAATAAGACTCTTTCCAAAGAGTACTCTTTGGAAAGAGTTGTAGGGGTACGATGGGTAAGTGACTTGTGTTATCATAGTATGTTTGAATCGAAATTGAAGCAATGTCTCTGACAGGAAAAGTTGTAATCTAAGAGGACGATAGATGAGTAGGCTATGGTTTTCAATTTCATCATTCGCAAACGTGAAATCAATGACGTCATCTGTTTGCCTCATTAGTGCGAAACAGAAATGCATGAAATGCCTACAACTTTTTTTTAAAAAAAGACCATACTTTTAAGTTTTTATTTGTACAGAATACAAAATAAAGTATGACATAAAATATGGTATTATGTTTCACAAGACTACGACTGCTTATTAGCTATTGTTAATTAATAAGTAGTTGTAGACATAAAGTAATAAAAAAATACCATGTAAATATGGGCTCCATTTCATCTATAGCCACAAAGCACACATAGCACAATATACGAATTCCAATTAGTAACATGATAAGTAATATTAATACTATCATTGCATTACGACCACAATTGGTTAAGCTCGCTTTATAACGAAAGCGGGTAAAAGCAAATACTAAAAGCGACTGATGTAACAAATCTCGAGCATGATTTATACGTTCAATACCCGGCCAACCTATCTTATTAAATTAGTGAAACGTTTCATGATATTGCCCATATTTCAATCTTGTGCTTGCAAACAATGAAGAAACTGAGCTCGCTATGATGGAGAGAAAACGTGTTTTTTATCAATAGTGGTATAGCTTGGCTTGACTGATGGTAATAAGGATGTTACCTAAGTTTGAATATGGCGCTATTTTTCACAAATTCAGAAAATATACGCTGCTGTTATCCATAAAAACAATGAAAACTTAAAAGTTTTGGTTTATTGTTGAAATTGTACAGTTTAGAAAATTTATAAAAATGGTAATCTTTGCAAAAATTTATCTAAATTATAATAATAATAGTAGTTAACAAGAACAGTTGTTTTATTGATTGTTTACATCAATAAAACAACTATTATTATTAAACTAGAAAAATTTCACGTCCTGAGGCAGGAATCGAACCCGCAACCTTTCGCAATCCGGGCGACTGCTCTGACCACTGAGCCACCCAGGACTTGGGATATCCCTTTGAAATTCTTCTAGTCTATCTGTATTTGCGTTTATGAGCTAACGTCCACCCTACAATGTCGAAATATTCTATTTCTTTTTCCATTTCAACATCCGAAACGAGTATTTTTACAAATACCTACGATTCGGTTAAGTTGGGGCATTCAAATATTCTTAATTTTTGGATTTTAACATTATTATAAATGTTTGAAAAATTACTTTGTAAAATACCTTACTTAGTAACTATTATTATGACAACTATGAACAAAAATATACATAATGCATAGTTGTTGTTAATTTTATCAATATGCCATAGATTTTTTGTAAAATAGCAACATGTGACGACATCTGTTCTGCGGATTTTATATGAAGCGTTTTTACACGATGCGCTGCAACACATCAAACGTAGCATTGTATCTGTGAAACAACATACACAAACAAACACAAATTGTTGTCCACTCCCCAGGGAGTCATGCTACGGGGTCTGAAATCTTACTCTCCGCAGGGACATTATAAAGTGTAGCTGCGATCTTCTACACGGTGGTGCCGTCAATACGACAATAAATTAAACATGGGCTTTGTTAGTTCATAGAAATGGTTTGCCACTTTCAAAAACATTTTATTTGTTTGATAATTGTATGACACTTGTATAAAATAATACAACTTAGGCTGGTAAACATCTCTTTTGAATTATTTAGACTGCCATTCAAACGGTCCGTAAAGAGCCGATCGGAGAATACGTACGTCACTGAACGCACGGAGTTGCCGCACATGTCACGATCCTCAGTTCCAACAGTGGGGTAACCAGGAAGAGAATACCGACTAAAGCAGAGCCTGCAAACTTTTATGAGTAATTATGAGTAATGAAATCGAAAGCTGCAAGACAAAAACCCAGCTCAAAGAAATAGGTAATATGAACAAATCTCTCATCTATACAAACAGGCTGCAATCGCGTGTGCTGTGTGCATGCCGCATTACGTAAGCCTTAATTGGCTAAGGCTCGTGAAAGAGGGACCTACTTCCGCGAGACACTGGGTCAAGGAGAGCCGACGACCGGACGGATCGGTGAAGATAGAACTATATCAGTAAATATAGAATAACGGTAAGGTACGGTAGCATCATCGACCCAAAAGCTCAACTATTAATTTCAGTCCTTTTCGATAAGTAAACCTTTGATACTTATGATTCTGTCATTTAAGTTTTGTGTTTTACATTATTGGAAAATAAGTGTTACTATACAATGGACGACTACCTACTGTAATGATAATATGATCTCGTGGGTTAATACGGCTTGTTGACTTTTATTTTCATCATCACCAGCCTATATACGTCCCACTGCTGGGCACAGGCCTTCCTGCATGGGAGAAACTCATGAGGAGTTTGGGCCATAACACCACCATGCTGGCCCAATGCGGGTTGGTGACTTTTATTTTAGAAGTATAAAATTGAATATAGTTGTAGACTGACATGACCATGAAATCATATTTCTATAGATTTATATTTGACCAAAATTATTATTATTATTAGTATTATTATTGGACATAATTTTTTTGTAATATGACTTTAAAATTCTAATTATGTTTCTAGTATTGTTGTAATAATTATTTCTATAATTATATTCTCAATTGAGATTTATATAGATAATTATAACTAATTGTATAAAATTTGCACGCCATTGGCAGAATATGGAAATAGCCACTTAAATATATATATATATTTTTATACCACCAAATGATGTAATACCCATATTTGCAAATGAAAGAAATTGAATTGAATTGAATTGTTATCTTTATTGGAGAATGTACGGCATATTATAATAACACGTAAAATAGTTTTGTAACACAATGGCCCTAATTCTGGAGAACACATGCTAAGTCTTAATTTAAGTTCAGCGCATCTCTTTTCTCTCAATATGAATACGTTATATTTGACATTTAGAAACGCGCATTCAATTTTCGACCCTATTGAACGTGATAAAATGCAGTGTTTAGTAAGGACCTCCGTACATGCCGTCTAAAATTGTCTATGGTTTCTTTGAAATCTATCCAAATTTAGAAGACAGCTCTAAACAGATTCTTGCTATCTTTTTCCTATTACATATTGCTAGAAAGAGATATACTGTACTTAAATTTAATCTTAGCGTGTGTCTTCAGAATCAGGCCCAGTAGCCTAAATAGTTGTCACTTTAAATTGTAACGACATTTAAGTTGAGTAGGTGCACAATGCGGGTAAAAAAAGTAAAAATCCAATATGAAGTCCTAAACAAACCAAAGATCCATACTAATGACAAAATCGAGCCAATAAACTAAGTATTTAAGATAACTTCTGTCGGGTTCTTTGTTTGATATTATCGTCTTGTTGTTTCTACGCTCGCTTACAAAAGACATCAACGCGCGCTTATTTCCACATCTTACACATTGATTTTACAATAGACTTTTGTATATTTGTACGATTATGTTTCGTTATAGAAACCTTTAAATCTCCAAATAATAATTGTCATAAAGATCTAAACAAAAGGTCATTCACGTGTAGGCTGTTCCATATATGTATGAACGGAAAACAACATTCATATTTGTTATTTAACACTGATACATTGAAACTAATACCTTGGGTGTCCATATTGTTAGCTCAGTGCGGTTTCCATTATCCAGTATCTCTTAATTTTTATTCAAATACTATTACAATATACAATAGCTAATAAAAAATCAAAAAATGAATGAAACGCAGAAAGATTTTAAATAACGTAAAATTAATTTAAAATAACGGAAATTAACTTTTATGCGAAACGAAAATTCTGCTAGTACAGCCTTTAAAAAGCAATGACAAATTAACATTGCACGTGTCGCTTTCCATTACCTCGGGGCGGCCTTGGCAGCCTTGCGGCACCCGGTGGATCTCATTTTCATTATAATTACTACACAGCTTATGCGTAAGAGTTGATTACGCGTTTATATAATGAAAATTCTGGTTCTAAAACACTTGAAACATTCATTATAGTTAAGTAAGAGCGGCTTATTAATATGAAATATGTTAATAGTAATAAAATTACTAATTCTGTTTTTACTAATAATAGAAATAGATTATAATTAGGCTTAAGGAAGGAAAATAATAAATTATGTGTGTCATAATAATTGATATAAATGACTCTGAGAGTAAGAAATCTTTAGCCAATCCATTCTTTATAAATGCGAAAATCTGTCTGTTACGTTCTCATTCACCAACCGCTAAACAGATTTAGATGAAACTTGGCATGAACATATATTAGGCTATCTTTTGGTGCGATATTATTATACATTATTATTATTATACTTTTTATTACACTTTAAAATTACAAAATATAATGCATGTAACATAGTTAGCAACGACATCGACGGGGCGGAGCCGCGAGTGGCCACTAGCAATTCTATCATCCATACTGATATTCTAAGGAACTCTGTCTGTCTGTCTGTTACGCTTTCACTCCTAAACCGCTGTAAGGATTAAGATGTAACCAGGCATGGTCACAGCTAGATCACACCCTGAAAAAGGCTACATATGGCTAAAAATTGTTCAATAAAACATCATCATCATACCAACCGAGAGACGCCCACTGCTAGGCAAAGGCCTCCCTCAAGGATCTCCAGACTGATCGGTCATCCAACGGCTTCCCGAGACCCTCACCAGATCGTCTGTCCACCTTGTGGGGGGCCTACCAACGCTGCGTCTGCCGGTACGCGTCAGCTTCCATCGTGCTGTTGATGATGTGCGTGAGGAGCTCAGTGGCGTAGTGGTTTCAGCGCTCTGGTTCCGATTACGAAAACAGAGCAACTTTCGCCATGGTCGTTCCGAGATGGGTCAATGAAAATTAATAATCTCGAGCTCCTCCGTGCTTCGGAAGGCGCGTTAAGCCGTTAGTCCCGGTTGTCACTGCAACCGCTTCAACCCACCAACCCGCACTGGGCCAGCGTGGTTGTGTTATAGCCCAAACTCCTGTGTTTCTCCCATGTATGAAGGCCTGAGTCCAGCATTGGGATGTGTATAGGCTAGTAATGACTGAAAAATATTGTGCGTTCACAGAGAGCAGCGGCTCGCAGATCTTCAGCGAGTGGCGTCAGGACGTGTCGATGTCGGGCTTCGGGCCACCGTTCGAGACCGCGTTCTACACCGTGCGTGTGTCCGTCACCAGCCCCGTGCAGGACATCGTCAAGACGGTATGGACTGCAGTGACATATGCCCACACGCATCATCATACTTATCGAATTGATTACCTCCACCTTGTTTGAAATCGGCTAAAAAGTGCTTGATATCAACCAACCTTATAACGTGATTACTTTTAAAGCATTGGAACAAATTCCGTACCTATGCGTAAAACGGATTTATGTAAAAGAAACTTTGGCATCAATATATAAACATAATGAACATACTCAAATAATATTTGTTAATTAATTATATTATAAGCACATATATTGCTAATTAATTAACATTTTTAGTGTCAAAATGACTAAAAGAAAAGATCGAAGATATATTAAACATATCAATCTATGATTCGAAATATTATAAAATGTAATTTAAAAATTATGAGACCTATGACCTATAATAAAATATAATTATGACATTGAACTTTATGGATATCATAAAAATTAATGGCTATAACGAAGTCTATGATCATAAAAACTTTAAAACAATATAAAAAAAAACTGGAATATAATATCTTTCTTGCTCTCTAAAATCCTATGCCTTTTTTCCTTTGTGTTTTTTTTTCTATAAGAACTATTAATTTTGTAGTTAAGTGTAACAGAATGTTCATTCATACCATCATTAATGATATACCTAACAGAGACGCACCCTCCACCTGGGCTTGTGCCTGCCCCGTTCATGCTCGCGCGACAGCGTAGGCGCACTGGTGGGCGCCGCGGAGGCCCCTCTGCTGCGCCAAGCTGTGGTGGCGGTGCGCTCTCCCCAGCACGGAGGCTACTACTACCTTCAGGATCCTACGTTTATAGTGCTGCTGTGAGTTCCTATCTAATTATACTTTTATTCTTTGACTTGACGGATTTCAAAAATCTGAACTTTTTTTGAATATTATTCCTCCTTTACTCCGAAGGTGAACCGGCCACCATAACCCATGGTTGCGAAGTTTCAAAAACGCGTTAGAGAGTAGACTGTTTGGTCGATCTTTACAAAAATAATTAAAAATACACAACATTACTATTTCAACACCAAATCAAATCAAATCAAATTGTTTAATGCTCCATAATGTACATACAGATGGTAAAATATTATAGTAGGTTTAAGGTAACAATTATGGGCCTTGTAAGGCACCATTACACAATATTTGTTGAAATTGATACTGTGATGCTTTCTCTTCTAGGCCATAATGATTATTTACTGTATTTTTATAAGCTGTCTGTATAAAATTATACTTTATGAATTAAAAATAAAAATCGAACATTATTTACTCCTCTTCCTGTCTGTTAGTTAAGCCGTATCTTGAAACTAAGGACGACCAATTTGTCTACGTGCCATTTTCCTTTTTTAACAGGAATGCATCTTTCTTATAAATACAACTTTTTACATCATCATACAAAAATTAGCATGTTTTAACTGTCAGGATTATTGCTACATTACAGGCAATTTCAAAAGTAGTTGGCATATTTTAAATATCTCTAGGTAATGTATTTTTTCACATTTATAAACCCTTAACCCTTGTGTGTTATAGACCCCAATTTTGTCTCAAATTTTGACAACCTAATCTCATGTCAGAAATACTGCAATAGTTTGTATTTGCCTCCCCAGCGGCGTGTGTTCAGTGGTAGCAGTTCTACTAATAACGGCGACGGCGTACGACCTGAAGTTGGCCCGAGACGTGCGCCGGCGCCGAAACCGCGCCGCCAACATGGCCTCCGCCGACAGCTCCCCGCGCGCCGACTTGAAGCTCGATCTCAACGGCTTGGACAATATCACTAGCGCCAATAGTAAGGACTTGTCGTTGATGAAAGGTTAGCAAGCATTTCTTCTGTATGTTAAGAACTGTAAAGAAGACCTCGATGGCTCGAAAGTAAACCAAAAATAAACGTAAATGATCTCATACTTCTCCGTGCTTAATGGTAAGTTAAGCTGTTGGTACTGGCCTGAACTGATGGAACTGATGAAGTAAAATAACACCACAAAACAAAAAAAAAGAATTAACACTCCCGAATAATTCTAACTTTGAACTAGTAATCGTATTAACAAGATAATAGACAGACACTAAATGACTAAATCACCCTTAACAGTTCTAACTTACAAAGAACTGAGCTCGTAACCTATTACCTTAATATAAGAAGAATTGGTAAGCGTGTAGTTACTCGTAAAGAGTAGGGTGCATGTCAGGTGCTGGAACTTTTGTAAAAGCAAGAAGGCAATAAACAATCATAATTTTAATTTAGGATTCCAAACGACTAATTTACGCTTAGACGTTAACAAACTGGGGAGCTACCTACTCACCATTCTACGGTTTGTTAGTAATTAACAATAGTAATAAAATTCGGTTGATAAATGAATTTGATTGAGAATCGTAATAATCTAAATTAATTTCATAAATTTACCTACTCGATCACAACAAAGAATTGAATGACGTTACTTCAATTCTAAGCCAGTGATAACACGCACGTTTAGAGAAGAACGCCGGTAAATAAAATCGAGTCATTTTAACAAATTAAACAATATGTAGTAATGAAAAATCTAAATATTGCAGGTAAAAAGATGTACAACGTGAACAACAATATTGCTATCAACAGTAACACTTCAGAGGAAAGACTCACTGCCGAAACTGCGTCCACTGATGAAGAACTCAAACTTAGTGAGTACACACTTTCTATCATGCTTATTTATTTTTTACTTTAAAAGATATAACGTAAACCCTCCTATTTCGGTGGTAGTGAAAATATATTTTTAAACAAATTTTCTCAAAAACCGCGGAAATAATAATACCTCCGTAATAGGCGTTGATTTTGACTAGCGCCGTAATAGGACTGTTTACGTTACCTATTTATCATAAAAGTATTAATAAAAGTTCTTCTCATCATGTCATGATAATTTTATTTTCAGGCTTGTGGTCGGAGCTGCTTCTCTCGTTCTCAATGAAGGCCAACGTCCTACAGATTCTCGACCAGTCTGTGGGCGCGGACACTGTACCTGTAGTTCACGGTCTGCGATCACTCTCCATGGTGTGGGTCATCTTTGGTCACACCTGCATCGTCGTCTTCAAGGTACGCGAACACTATGATATACAAATACCATACAGATTTCGATTCATAATCTGCAGGCTCTGCCTTGATCACACGGTGCCTCCTGAACATGGTCTGAAGTCACGACATGCTGAACCGGCGAAACTTCAAGGTATCATTTTGGTCACATACAGAACCATAAAGTTCATAATCATACTCTTGAAATCAATCTCTTTCTCCATAGAATAGCTGTTTACCTACCTACATGTCGTTTTCAAGATTGAAAATAAAATGTATTGACATGTATAGACAGTCATTGATTCTGTCCTATCTTGTCTGTCTGTATAATAAACTGTAGTATTGTTTGTAAATTAGTGAGTTATCTAATGATATTATATTAATCTTAGAATCTTCTATCAGCTTACTCTAAAAATATTTTATTGTTTACTTGCTCCACACCAGTACGCTGATAACACTGCCCTGCGTGCTATTTTGGAGAAGAGTTTCTGGTTCCAGCTTATCCTCAGCGCCGTTTACAGCGTCGACACTTTCTTCTGTCTGGGGTATGATCGCCATTTTATTTAAATTACTCAACGGAATATATAAAATACTTTTTAAATTCCTGTTTTGAGTTCGCTTACTACATTGTTTCTTTTGTTTAGTTACTTTGGTTCGACATTTTAATATTAAAACTAGTTTCATCATCATCATCATCACCAGCCTATATACGTCCCACTGCTGGGCACAGGCCTTCCTACATGGGAGAAACACATGAGGAGTTTGGGCCATAACACCACCACGCTGGCCCAATGCGGGTTGGTGGGCTAAAGCGGTTGCAGTAACAACCGGGACCAACGGCTTAACGTGCCTTCCGAAGCACGGAGGAGCTCAAGATTATAATTTTGATCGACCCATCCAGGGACCAACCATGGCGATAGTTGCTTTGTTTTCGTGATCGAAACCAGAGCGCTTGAACCACTACGCCACCGAGCTCCTCCTACGCCACCGAGCTCCTCCCTAGTTTACTTAAGTTTAATATACTGTAATCAGTTCATATTCTAATATTTTTATTATTATTTCAGCGGCATGTTGGTGACATTTTTATACTTCCGCACAAACGCTAAGGGCAAACTGGACCCATTGACTAAGGGCCACCGTAAGCTCACCTCTGGCGTGCTGCAGTTCCTCGGCCTCATGGGATACAGATTCGCCAGGTCTGTACTCGTTTTAATAATGTATGATTGAAATGATGAGTGTCTTGGCGGTAACTAATGAATGTTGTAATCAAAAGGTTTTGAGTTTGGATATCAAAATATCAGAAACCAAAATCAGTAAATATTAACGTTGGTAAATCATTAAAAAACCATGTATAGTATAACTACTTACTGTAAATTATCACTCACAGTCATCATTGTGTCGAAAAAGGTCTACCTACTGCTGAACATACCTCTCCGATTTCCACAAATCGGATTCTGATGCGTCTGTAGGTATACAACGAGATCTGGACAGTCCCACTCTACAATTATCGTTGAGCATTCTACTCGAGGACCATTCTCTTCATTGTCCATAAATTCTACGATTTTGTGCTCCACTGCTTTATTTTACAATATTTAATTATTTGTCGGGACGATTCCGCATTGGTGCCAATGTAACCGCTATCTTCTTAATTTTAGTTGGATATCTTCTCCACTATGCCGCCCATGTAGCTTGTTTGAAAAAGACATTTAATTTGATTTTCCATTTGTACAGGTTAACAGCGCCGTACCTGTTCATGCTAGGCGTGGTGGAGGTGACGATGAAGTGGTTCGCGCACAATGCGGTGTTCGAGCCGCCCGCGCTCGACCACGAGACCTGCCCGCGATACTGGTGGCGTAACTTGCTCTACATCAACACACTCTTCCCGGTTGAACAGATGGTACATGCTGCTAATAGATTTTCGCCTACTCTCCTACTACTTTAACTTCAGAATAAAGAATATTTGACTTAGAAAATACCCCCATAAATAAATCTGAAAGTCTCCAGTAATACAATCTTTGCTCTTCCTTTTCATCTTGGTTCCTTTATTTTGCGGTTTCGATTCCAAAAACACAATATTTGATTACAGTGCATGTTATGGAGTTGGTACTTGTCAGATGACACACAGTTCTATGCAGTCAGCGCAATCCTACTCATATTGGCTACCAGGTAAATGTTGCGCCCATTTTGAACATAATCGCTCTTTTTAATACTTAACATTCTTGTTTTTCATTTACTATTCCTAATATTTCAGCCACTTCAAACTATCCGTCTCCCTTACGGGTGTGTTCTTCGTTTCGTCTCTCTTCACCACTGGTTATGTATCATGGAGCAATGAGCACATCCCCAACAGCGAGGATCCATTCACACAGTTCGACAAGATCTACGACAAGCCCTGGACGAGACTTGGTCCGTACCTGGTCGGTATGGTCACCGGCTGGATACTGTTCAAGACCAACCTGAAGATCAGGATGAGCAGGGTGAGTTCACAGATGACTTCCAGACAAGATAGAATTCCATCAACATAGCAAATGTGTCACTAAAAACAACCAACCAACGACCAATTTTTATTTTTGAACCTGGTTTCCACCAACTTCATCGTAAATGGTCAGGAAAAGGCAAATTACAAGCTACAAGATTATGTACATATGATGGTTTGTTTCATCTATCCAGCTCCCTCCCTGTGGATGCTTTTAAAGAGAATGATGCATGTTGTTGACAAGAGAACGGTACTGGGAAGCTGCAGGCTCTGTATAAATTTATCACAAATAATGGAAGTTTATAGCGCACATTGCCGTTATAAAAGCCAGAACATGCAATAAACTGCATTTCTGTGTAGGCACCCATAGATGTCTAGTGATCAGATATGGTCCAATCTACGTATGCCAATGGAAGAATAGCACATCTCTACATGTCCGCATATTCAGTCATTTCAGCTTCTCGTCAATATAACTAAATAGAACATTGTGTTATATCAGGTGTGGGCTAGCGTAGGCTGGGTGGTGTGTACGGCGACGCTGCTGTTCCTGATCTTCGGGCTGTACCAGACGGAGCTGGGCGTGGCGGCCGCCGCCATCTACAGCGCGCTCTCGCATTCGCTCTGGGCCGCCTGCATCGGATGGATCATCGTCGCCTGCTCCACAGGATATGGAGGTTTGGACACCACTCCTAATGTACTCGTCATCACAATTCCAGCCGAAAGTTGTACACTGCTGAAGAATGGCTTCCCCTAAAGATTTCCGCGACGATCGGTGAGCTGCACGCAGGCAGCAGCTAATCTGCGACCTTCATCAGATCGTCGGTCCACCTTGTTGGAGCAGCTTGTCCACGCTTCGTCTTCCAGTCTGTGGACACCCCTGTTTAACCTTCCCACCTCAACGCCCATCGGCTCTGCAAGCGATGCGTCCATCTTTATCACAAAATATATTTATTTCAAATAATAAACATATCACGATGACTCGAAGACAGCTCACCATACATCTGCCCCCACCCAGGGCATGAACCGCGGGACCTCTGGCTAATAGATAAAGTTCACTAACCACTCGACCAGCTGAGCTTTAAGATTCATTTATTATTTATTCGTCGAGGAGCTCGGTGGCGTAGTGGTTTGAGCGCTCTGGTTTTAAAACGAAGCAACTTTCGCCATGGTCGGTCCCGGGATGGGTCGATCAAATTTGTATTCTCGAGCTCCTCCGTGCTTCGTCTTGCACGTTAAGCCGTTAGTCCCGGTCCTGGTTGTTACTGTAACCGCTTTAACCCACTAACGCTAACGCACATTAGGCCAGCGTGGTGTTATGGCCCAATCTTACTAAGTGGTAGGCCCGTATGTAGGGTCGTCTGGGTAGGTACCACCGCCTTTCTTATTTCAGCCGTGAAACAGTTTGCTGTATTTCAGATTGAAGGGAAAGGTAGCCTGTGTAATTACTGGGCATGGACGGCATTTCATCTTAGGCCTCAAGATGACAACGCACCTGCAATATCAAGTGATTTTGCCTTGTTATTGCAGGTGTCTATAGGCGGCGGTAACCGCTTTCCATCAGGTGGGCCGTCAGCTTGTTTGTCATAAATTAGTCTTAATCTCCTCATGTTTTTTCCATGTAGGAAGGCCAGTGCCCGGCAGTGGGACGTATACAGGTTGGAGATGATGCTGATGATGATGATTTAATTGTACAATATTATACTTAAGAATATACGTTACATGGTTACCTAATTGTACCTAAATGGTTTCTTTTTTTTAATACAACTATGTAGATGACAAACAAGCTGACGGCCCACCTGATGATAAGCGGTTACCGCCGCCTATAGACACCTGCAATAACAAGGAAAAATCACTTGATATTGCAGGTGCATTGTCATCTTGAGGCCTAAAATGAAATGCCGTCCATGCCCAGTAATTACACTGGCTACCTTTCCCTTCAATCCGAAACACAGCGAACTGTTTCACGGCTGAAATAAGAAAGGCGGTGGTGCATACCCAGACCACCCTACATACGGGCCTACCACCACCATTATTGTGTATTAGGCCTTATTGAGGTGTGGTTGTCGCAGGCTGGGTGCGGTCGCTGCTGGCGGCGCCGGTGCTGTACCCGTTCTCGCGCGTGACGTACTGCGCGTACCTGGTGCACCCCGTGGTGCTGCGCTACGTGGCCATGCACCTCACGCACCCCATCCACCTGGGCGAGCTGCTTGTGGTGAGTCGCTGCGCTTACTTTCTTATTTAGCTCTTTAAATATGGAATTGGGATGTTGCCTAGGTTTGAATTTGGAGATATTTTTCACAAATTCGGAAAATATACGCTACTGTTACGCATAAAAACAATTCAAACTAAAAAGATATGGAATATTATTGAAGTTGCACTGTTTTGAAAATTAAAAAAAAGGTTATATTTTTTTTTCAAAATTTATCAAAAATTGTAATGATATTAGATTGCTGACATCAATTAAAACAACTATTATTATGACAACTATCAATAAAAACCTACTTAATAAATAGTTATTATTATTTTTGTCAGTATGCCCATACATTTCTTAGTAATATGGGAACATGTGACGTCACCTGTTCCGTAGATTTTCTATGGAGCGTTTTTGGACGACGCGCCGCAACAAATTAAACATACCACTATATCTGTGAAACTATTGATCCTAGACACACTATTTCTTTTGCAATATTTCTTTACGAGTTATAAACTTCTTATTTATGAAATAAAAAAAAAGTTGTCAACTACCCTATTGTCGATGTTTTTTCTAATCTTTTAAATGAATGTCTTGTCTACCTAATATACCTAACTAATATACGACAATAAATTAAAACATGGGCTATATTAGTTCATAGAAATGGTTTGCCACTTTCAAAAACATCTTATTCATTCGATAATTTCATGACGTTTGTATGAAGTTGCATTATTTCATAGAAATGTCCTGAAACTATCAAAAGAATAGGATGTTTTTAAAAGTGGGAAGCCATTCCTATGAACTAATATATCAGTACTTTACAAACTGAGTCATTAATTTTAGTTAAAATTTATTAGTTAAAAATGAGGGTCAATTAGAGCTTTTGTAGAATATGTAGCCAATTTCAATGTTTGGATTTGTTATGAGTAGATTTGTTGTGTGGTTTGTTTGTTGTATTTTCTATTATTTCATTATTATTTTTTTCACTGCATTTAATAAAAAATGAACGTGTTAAACTATCCACAAAATCCAAAAAAACATAGTTCGAGTATTGTAATTCCAGTTTGCACAAAATACTGCATACAGAACGGCAATTTCATACTTAAGTCCTAATACTTCAAGTTACTGCACTCCGGAAATGGTAAAACTCGCGCCAAGCATCTAGTACCTACGCACCTATTTGATACGATGGCGATTCGAAATTTAAAATTGTTCGTGCTGAGGTACTGTACCTCTAGCACGGACACTTTTAAATTTCGAATGGTTGTTTTCGAAGGAAATTGTAAGCGTGCGTGAACGATACCCATTACGATTCGAAATTTAAAAATGTACGTGTTAGGGGTACAATACAGAAAACGATCATCGTCGTGTTCATCTCTCAAATCTATATGAAAAGTGGTTTCCAACAAATCACAACAGAGGCGCTGTTGCCGTTTTCATACAATTTGACAGTTAACACAGCGACGAACTTACACTAGGGACACATAGCGGACTAGAAGTTTTGGGTCGGCTATAACATGTTTTTTATTGCCATTAACTGTTTCTCTGTGTTCTTTCTTACCGCTTAGTGTACAGTAAGAAAGTTTCAAATATTAATAAAACTATGGTATCAACTCCACTTTACAAAAAATTGCAGTTAAATTGCATTTGTAGTGTTCTGTTAAGGCATGCTATCAAGATTACGCGTTCTCTTGATTTTACAAGATACTTGACGTACGTTAGAAGATGTAACCGCTTACCACCGGGCGGGCCAAACGTTTGCTTGTCGTCCTTGTCGTATTAAAAAAGAAGTTATTTAATTTTACATTAATTCTGCTTTCTATTCTAGTTCGTGTTGTTCCTGGGCTTAACTGTAGTGTCGTATGCCCTCGCATTCATCATCTCCGTGGCGTTCGAAGCGCCCATCGTCACCATGTTGAAGATCGTATCCCCTCAGCGGAAGCCCCACCGGGTCTGACCCTGGCGCCAGAGCAGACGTACAAAGATTCCTTTAGTTTGAGGTTAAGTCGACGGGGATAAACGAACATTTCTGTTTAGATTAGACCGATCAACTGTTTACAAAGAGATACAGTGGACCCGCGGTACTCCGACAAACGTTTTGCAGGGCAGTGTCGGACTATCGAATTTGTCGGATTATAGAGTACTGCCTATAGTACTGCCTATTTTTTTACAAACGAGTAGGTACTTTGTAATTCGACAAATTACAGATCCAAACATAAGATTTTATATGTTACACTCTGAAGTAGGTTAAAATCATACTTCATTATGTATGTCAAATTTAGTAAATTAACAAAATCAATACAAAAACAAACCTCAACACTGGCGCGTACAAATTGTATGCTGCTCAATGATGCAATAACTACATTAGCGAAGACTGTCAAAAAATATTTACTAATATGTACATAATAGTCATGTCGGATTACAGGGAGTGCCGGATTAGCCAGGGGCCGGATTACCGGGAGGGTCCACTGTATTGTCGTTGTTTTGAAGCAAAAACCATTCCGTTAACTCTAGTCTACAGACCGCTTCGTCTTCATACTAAAGTAACGAAAGTAAAACTGTCGCCTATCTAATGCAGCAAAAAGTTCCGTTGGATTAGATACATAATTTATTATTAGTTTATCTCCATTTTGTTATGTAAATTAGGAACCAAACGCTTTATAATTATTTCTGCCTTGTGCAGAGAACACGCAAATTGCATCAATGGCAGTATTCATCATTGATATAAACAAAAAGGGAAGATACAGCGTCCATATTCAGAGCCTGTACCGGTAAAACTGCGTCTAGCTGACGTACTAACGTGTTAGGAGTTTAGGACGCACTTATAAAGGTCTATTCACACATATCAGTGAAGCCACAGTTCCGGCACAGTTCCGGCACAGTTCCGTATCAATGCGAAATATTATTTCATACATTATCTATAAACGTATCTCCACTTGTCCGTGGCAGTGACGGCTCAGTGCTCTCAGTGTCCGTTCCGGCGTGGTTCCGGCACCGGCAAGCACGGAAGGTATCTACGACAACGATATTTTTTGCCGGACGGACCGATCACAGACAGATCACTGACGGATCACGGACGCCGACATCAACAAAAACAAAATAGAGGACGAGCGATTAATAGAATTGGTTCGTGAAAATAGAGTTTTATATGATTTATCTCATGCAAAATATATGGATACGAAATACAATCACGATTGACGACGGACACGTTTTCACTGAAGCGTCGTGAACTGAGCAGGCACTGACATGTGTGAGTTGAATCACTGACGCAACACTGAAGCACTGATACGGAACTGTGCCGGAACTGTGGCTTCACTGATATGTGTGAATAGACCTTAATAGTGCGTCGTAGTTGCGCTCAATAATTTGGTACGTGGGTATATTTAAATTTAATTCCTTTAATGCCATCTCGGTCATAAAACAAGTGTATGTACATAGAAGCTGTCCAGAAAAAGAAAATGGAAATTGGGATCTCTCTTCACGAAATTACATTAATTTCAAAGACATCTTCAAATAAATACACCATCAATTTTACTGTGTACACCTTGGAGGGTTACACGCTTGTGACAGATAAAAGTACGAACGCTCGGTTTACCGAATCGCCTATTTTATTATTATCAAGATTATCAACATTATAATCGAGGTCGCCCCAACGCTTACACTAAGTGTCAAGCGCGAATATGTCTCTGTTACCGTTTTTGTTACCGCTTTTAGATGAAAATTTTGTTTTGTGCAGCATCATTTGTAGTGGCACGTTGTATGACGATGAAATACTTAGGCAAAGGAACTGTATATTCCATTTTTGGTCTAACAATGGTTTTCATTGCACAAGAGTAAAAGTAAATGGATTTCACTGTTATCTAAAATATGGTATCCCATCATGGTTAATGACAGCATAGGAACATAATCAAGCGGCGTTATACCTCTGGAGGTCTATGACAATTGAAATCTGGTGCTTGATGGGTTAATATCGAATTTTATGTACAATTATCATCCCTGTCACAAAATAATTAGCATTGTGCGTCGACGTGTTCCCTCCACCGCATGCAAACTATGTCTGTAACGTGAATTATGTCAAAATGAGGCAATTTTTTATATCAGCTCGAATCTAGCTAAAACTAAAACGCAGTAGAGCCACCTAGTGTTTTCATGTGACCTTATTAATAATGATTGTTTGCTTGAAGGAATTTTGGACTGTTTAGAATTTGAATGTTATTCTAAAATATTGGTTGAGAATGCGTGAATGTTTTTATATCGTGCTATGTTGTTAGATCTCAGACGCTAACAATCTGATTTTTTTTTCTCAAGAATAAATGTTAGGGAAACCTGTGGAGCGAGTGAAGTATTCTAGTGTATTTATAAGTAGGTCCAATACAGACCAAAGTATTTTGTTTGGAAGTATATTGAATGAGGCGTAATGAGCTTTATTAGTGCCGCTCAATAGCTCTGAATTTCTTTGAAACAAAAGAAAAGTAATCATTATATCCAATATCATCAAGAGTTATTTTGCGATGGCATGACAAATTATTATTAGGAATAAAATGTGATTCTTCATGTTATTATAATATTATTTCAAATTGTAAATACCCAAGTCTGTCTTAATTATGTAAATAGGCTGTAAATATTACATAAGTTTTATACTGATTATAAATTAGTCTTTATTTGTAAAATTTTATAATAAAATAAAATATTAAATAAAACATGTTTTTTTTACGATATAAACAACTATGTCTTACATCTAAAATGTAAAATATATGTTACAAAGTTCAGGTAACTCAGTCTTATAGGATTACAAATATACAAACAACTTATTATAGTTCATTGCACACTCGGCGCATCAATTTGGAACCTTATCCGATTGTATAATACTAGCGCTTTTTGCAGTACTTTAACACTTAAGTTCCGTCGCAGTCTTTCTATTCTTAGTCAATATTCTTTGCGAGATAGAATCAGAAATGATAACATCCGTAAGAGAACCAAAGTCACTGACACAGCTCATAGGATTAGCAAGTTGAATTGGCAGTGGATAGGGCACATAGCACGCAGAACAGAAGGCCGGTGGGGCGTCAAAGTTCTAGAATGGCGACCACGTACTGGAAAGCGCAAAGTAGGACGGCCTCCCACTAGATGGACAGACGACCTGGTCAGGGTCGCGGGGAGCCGCTGGATGCAGGCTGCGCGGAACCGTTCCATTTGCAAATCGATGGGGGAGGCCTTTGGTCAGTAGTGGACATCTCATAGTGGCTCTTATGAAATCTTTAACAATTTGAGCATATAATTGAAGAGAACAACCAATTATTTTTGTTATAACAATTTTCATGCATCGTCCGTAATCTCCCTCCTTACTTTCCTGTATCTAATCAGTTACAAATGCATCAGCTACATGGTAGCACTGTCAGACAGCCTCCGCAACAGGCTGCAACACGGCATCTCCACCAATAGCGATAGCACGAGAGCTCCCAGTAGAGTCAGAAGTGTGGTGCCGGCGAAGTATGACCACTAGAACAAAATACCAACTCGCAATCATTACTTTAAAACAACAAGGCCTAGCCTTTTAGTAGGAGATCCACCCTATATTGTATGGTCTTCTGGGTAGGTACCACCGCCTTTCTTATTTCAGCCGTGAAACAGTTCGCTGTGTTTCGAATTCAAGGGAAAGGTAGCTAGTGTAATTACTGGGCATGGGAGGCATTTCATCGTAAGCCTCAGGACGGCAACTAACTAACTTGCAGGTGTCTAAAGGCGACGGTGACCACTTACTGCAGGTGGGCCGTCAGCTTGTTTTCCTGTTTAATAGTTAAGCATATTTAATAGTTAAGGCCGAGACAGACAAGGATAAAGATATGGCTTCTCAGCGTGAGTAAAAAGGACAATTGGAAATTATTTATTTAAAACTGACTGATTTTTGTAAAAACTCTTTTGGGAATTGTTCCAATAGTTTATTGCCTTTCTCAAAAACTTAGTTGGGGTTTTTTATATTCGTCCTTATGCTTATATAACGGAAAAAGCGTGAGTAGAATCATCAGCATTTTTAATAAGAATTCAATGCTTTTTCACAACAGTAATAAGAAAAAAGGTGTAAATCCTCATATTCTAGAGGTATTGTCCTTTGCGATATCGTAGCATTGTAATTTCTGTAGCACTACACCCTCATGGAGCTGTAGCAGCACCAGATTTCTACGCCGTAGCACAGCTACGGGCCATAGCACAACCGGCTGACCACCAACTCACCAGACACACAGTGTGAGCACAGAGCGCCGCATCTCCGGACAGCAGCAGCGAGCGAGCCACCGCGCCGTGCAGCAACAACGCGCCGTAGCACAGCCGACTCAGTGCTGCCACTAAACCGCTGTCTAGCAGCTTCCGAGCCACGGCTGATGATAAGAAAAACTCATAAATTAAACGGCTGGTTTCTTATTAATGATTGGGATTTACATGTAGATACTCCCTTATGAACTATCAATACATAAAATAATTGAAATACTGAAAACCATCATAAGGCAGAATCCATATAAAGATTTTGATGTAGGTATGTTAACAATAATAGCAAGAAAAAATCTAAATTATAACAAAGTGCTTAGGGCTTAAGTAAAACAGAAGTGTTGAATGCCTGAACCTTAGTAAGACATAAAAAATCATGAATACATTATAGTATATGTAAAAGCTAACACATTATAATAGTCTTCAATGTTAAACTGTTAAGTTGAATATCTACTAGTCTAGTCTAGTGTAGTGAAAATCATGGTACATGTCACGTGTGATGCAATTAAATAAAATAAAATAAAATAGAAATGCTACTAGAAGTAACAAATAATATCTTACGGGCGAAATTAGTAGCGCAAATCAATGCTGGCCATAACAGCGCAATGGGCCAGGTGAGATGCAACCACGCTGAGAGCCAGTCAGTAGCCAGCCATGGCACTATTGATGACGTCACTATGGTTGCCAGCGACGCAAACCACAAGCAGGATGCTGCCGTCTAAAGAACCGAATTCAAATTTTCCGTTAGTAATTATATTTCTTTAATAAGCTTTCTATAAAGTCAAAAACACCATTTCATGAGTATAAAAAGCACTTCAGACATTTTTTTTCCACTATACACTCAAACGGTTTGAGTGTTTAATGGTTTGACGAGCAGACCACATACGAGTCATTCATTATCATTCTTTGCATAAACTTAAAACGTTCAAAGTGAACAAGGGTACCTCAGGGATCCTTACTTGTACCTCTGTAACTCGTAACCTACCAGCTGGCGATTCTTCAACAATAGAAAATTATAGTTCGCCTTATCATAAAACAGGATCAAAAGTTAAACCTGGCTTAGTTAGATGCAGTCACTATCTGTCTCCATTAACAAAAATGAGAAAGCCTCCCTTTTTTGATAATGCAATTTTTTCTTGAGTTAATAAAAACCATAAATCTACTTACATTGGAAACATCAACTCTTCCATTCGTCTTGTGCACCACCCAACCAGTGAAGACTCCGACGAAATAGGGCACAGCTCTGGCACAAGTTCTCTCGATGTACAGCGAGTACGCTTCGTAAGCACCAGATAGGCTAAAACAATATTTTTTTTTAAAATATATTGAATGGTTCGGTTCGTTGTTATTTTGTGAAATATTTGCGAACCAGACACAGTAGATATTTTATTAATAATGAAGAAAATGTAAGTGAGTTGCATGTTTTCTACTTTACAGGCGTGGATTCTGTCCGCAGTTAATCCGAAATCTTTTGTGTTGAGAAAGATCAAAAAATTGATTTGAGTTGTGTTGCAACTGTTACACTCGATGTGCTATCGTCTGTAAGTTAGAGTTTAGTCTATATCCTGCACCAGGCTGGTGTGACTCGCTGCTATCCGGAGTCGGCATAGATGCTGCTGAGGTCGATAGCGGTGTAGTTCGAGTCCTACATGAGTGTGACTTGCCGCTGTCCGTAGTCAGCATAGGCGCTGCTGACGTCGGTGGCGGCGTAGTCAATGTCCTGCATCAGTGTGTCTCACCTCTGTCCGTAGCCGGCGTAGGCGCTGCTGACGTCGGTGGCGGCGTAGTCAGTGTCCTGCATCAGTGTGTCTCACCTCTGTCCGTAGTCGGTGTAGGCGCTGCTTTCGTCGGTGGCGGCGTAGTCTGTGTCCTGCATCAGTGTGTCTCACCACTGTCCGTAGTCGGCGTAGGCGCTGCTGTCGTCGGTGGCGGCGTAGTCAGTGTCCTGCATCAGTGCCTCTCACCTCTGACCGTAGTCGGCGTAGGCGCTGCTGACGTCAGTGGCGGTGGCGGCCAGTAGCGCAGCCAGCAGCAGCGCGGCCAGCAGCCGGCCGCGCGCCCCGGACCGCGCCGCGCACGCCAGCGCTCCCACAACGTGAAGCTGGCTCTCCGCAGACAGGTACCACGACACTTGCATGCACTGCCAACAATGAAAGGGACTGTTTTATATACAAGAAGGGTGGCAAACTAGCGTATACGGTTAGCTTAGTATACAGGGTGAATTTTTCAAGTGGGCGTTCATTGCCAAATCCAACACTATGAGGGATAGCGAAAACTAGGCCCGATTTTGATGAAATTAAAACTACATCAATTTAAAGCAATTGGATGTTCAGTAAATCAATATTTCAAGCCAGCAATCGAACCCATTGATTGTGGAAAAAAAGCATACTGTTTTATTACAGTATTCGATCGTGTCGCTAAACAGGAACGAATCCTGGCAAGTAATGACATACAAAACTTAAGGAAACTCAAAGACTTTTTTTTAACAAAATACTTTTTATTTTTCTTACCTAATTAAGTAATTGTTAAAAATGATGGACATTGTTATCAATACATAGCTGGATTCGACGTCTCAAGTGTTTTACTGTATTCAGCATTACATTATTATTGATTTCGTTTAGAATATTGTTATGTATAGTAGTTAAGTATAGTAGCGCGGGCTGCGTCCCCGCTCCTCATATCATATATTAGTAAAATCAGTATGCAACCGGCTAGCGTGTTTGATTGACGTACGACCCCCCTCTCTAAGTATCTAACAGTGGCGACGAGCGGACTCAACGAATACATATCAAGATGGCGGCGAGCATGTCTTTTGGCGTTCTTTCCATCTTCGACCATCTAAATCAAGAGTGGAACAGCTACAAGTCACGGTTAAACCAATGGTTTATCGCAAATGACATAGCTTCAGAGACTGACAAAGCGAGCATCAAAAGGAGGGCAATATTGTTAACATCTTTAAGTGAGTCAACCTTCAAGCTAGCGAGTGACCTGGCACTGCCCGAACAGGTGGAAAATTTAGGATTTGAGGCGATTGTGAAACTCCTCGATGATCATTTCACACCGAAAAGGTTCGGGTTCGCGGAAAAATCAACATTTTATTCCGCATCACAGCTACCAGGTGAGAGTCATATTCAATGGGCGGCCAGGATCAGAGGATTGGCAGCACACTGTGCTTTTAAGAACTTGGAGGAGGCCTTGCTAGATAAATTTATAATGGGCATGGCACCGGGACACGAGCGGGACAAATTGTTCGCGCAGGATCAGCGGGAGCTGACCCTCGCGAAAGCCATCGACCTTGCTGAGAGCGTACGCTGTGCGCGTCAGGCTTCGTCAGTGGCGGCGGCAGGCGGCAGCGGCAGCAGCCTGGCCGCAGCGGGCCCACATGGTGTGTTCAACATAAACAAGAAAGAAAAGTGTAGTGTGTGCGGGTTTACTAATCATAAGTCAAATCAGTGTCGCTTTAAAAATTACAAATGTCGGAAGTGTAACAACAAGGGTCATTTAAGTAAAATGTGCCGTAACGGTAGTAAAGTGAAATATGTTAACGAAACGTCCACAAACGAAGGGTCCGTGGACGACGGTGACGACGGTGAGTCCTATTTTTATAACATTCGTTGCCAAAAGGGACAACCTATGACGGAACGTGTGAATATCAGTGGTCAGATTTTAGAGTTCGAAATAGATAGTGGGTCACCAGTAAGCGTAATTTCTAAAGAAACGTATATTTCAAAATTCAAACGGATACCGTTAGCAGTCACTAATAAAAAGTTATTTAGCTACACCGGCGAACATATCAAAACAATCGGGGTCGTCCCATTGCCTATATCGTATAGCGGGCGCACACACACATTGAACGTATTCGTGGTCTGCGCAGACGGACCGCCGCTGCTGGGTCGCGACTTTATTCGCCATTTCGAACTGGAGCTCGCGCCGGCAACTGCGCGCGCGCCTGTATGCAAAATACGGACGCTAACGTTACCTTCGGGTGGTTCAACGATAGATAAACAATTACTGAACTTGTTTCCTAAAGTTTTTTCAGGGGACCTCGGGGCTTTTAACAAATATACAATTAGTTTACGTCTGAAACCGGATGCTAAACCAATTTTTTTCAAGGCAAGGTCCGTGCCGTATGCATTAAAAGAAAAAATCGATAAAGAGATCGATCGGTTACTGACTTTAGGTATTCTAAAACCCGTTGACCATTCGGAGTATGCATCGCCGATAGTGCCGGTGTTGAAAAAGGACGGCAGTATTAGGCTTTGTGCCGATTACTCTGTGACGATAAATAAACAGTTAGTTGTAGACTATTACCCATTGCCCACGGTTAATGAATTGCTAAGTAAATTACACGGAGGCGTACAATTTAGCAAAATTGACTTGTCAATGGCGTACAACCAATTTATCTTAAAGGATGAATCACAAACATTGACATGTATCAATACGCACCGCGGGCTTTTTAAGTATACGCGTTTAGTGTTTGGCCTCTCATGCGCGCCAGCTATTTTCCAAAGGGCGATGGAATGTTTACTGGCCGGAATAGATGGTATTATTTTCCTGTTGGATGACATACTAATAACAGGGGCCAACAAGGAACAGCATAGGCAAAGACTAATTGCGGTATTAGAACGTTTACAAGACGCCGATTTGACTGTACAAATAAGTAAATGCGATTTCTTTAGAGATGAAATTTCGTACCTTGGTCATGTCATTAGTAAACACGGTGTAAGGAAGTCACCTGACAAGGTAGAAGCCATTTTGAAAGCCCCCAAACCAGTGAATGTATCACAATTGCAATCATTCCTAGGCCTAACGAATTATTACAGGAATTTTGTGCCAAACGCATCATCAGTGTTAAGTTCATTATATAATTTGCTAAATAAAAAAACAAAATGGGAATGGACAAGCGTGCATGAGGACGCTTTTAATTTAATTAAGAATTTGTTAGTATCAGATAATACCTTGGCGCATTACAATCCAAAAGCAAAGCTTATTTTAACGGTGGATGCTTCGCCGACAGGTCTAGGGGCAGTCCTTTCCCAAGTTGATGATGACGGGCTAGAAAGGCCGCTTTCTTACGCCTCCAGGACGCTCACGTCAGCCGAAAAGAATTATGCGCAAATTCAAAAAGAGGCAACGGCCATTATTTTCGGCGTAAGGCGTTTTCACCAGTACCTATACGGGCGGTCGAACCCATTCGTATTGCGAACAGACCATAGACCGCTGTTGACTATATTCGGCCCTCACAAAGGCATTCCTGAGGTGTCGGCCAACCGACTGCAACGATACGCTATATTTCTTGCGGCATACAATTATAATATAGAGTACATTAGCAGTAAACAAAACTGTGCGGACTATTTATCACGAGCGAGTACGGACATCGGGGAGATAGGGCCGGGTCTGTCTAATGAATCATCAGCGCATACGGATCGAGCAGCTTACGTGAATTTCGTAACAGACGGTAACTTGCCGGTGACACTCGACGAACTGCGCTGACAAACAAACCGTGATGCCGTCCTGGAGACAGTAAAGCGTTATGTGTTAAACGGCTGGCCTAAAAAAATAGTCGACACAAAGGTGAAACCATATTTTAACTGTCGTACACAGTTGTCACATGAACAAGGCATCCTTATGCGAGGGCACAAGGTCGTAATCCCATCGTCCCTACAGGAAACCATTTGTAAGGAGTTGCACAGCTCTCATTTCGGCGTAGTAAAAATGAAAGCAGACGCACGTAGGAGGTTATGGTTCCCGGGTGTGGACGCGGCGCTGGAGCGGCTGGCGGCGGCGTGCGGCGTGTGCTGTGCGCTGCGCCCCGCGCCGCCGCGCGCGCCGCTCGCCGCCTGGCCACCGCCGCCGCAACCGTTCTACCGTATACATGTGGACTTTTTGGGGCCGATTAATAATTACATGTTTTTTATTATTGTAGATGCGTACAGTAAATGGGTGGAGTGTTACGATGTGTCTATGACGTACAGTACAAGGGCAGTAATCAGTAAACTTTGCGATTTCGTTTCACGATTCGGTATTCCACACACATTGGTGAGTGATAACGGTACCTCGTTTACTTCACAGGAATTTAGCCATTTTTGTAGTCTTAACGGTATTAATCATTTATTATCTCCGGCATACCATCCATCAAGCAACGGGCAAGCCGAGAGCTTCGTAAAGATTATTAAAAAGGGACTAAAAACTATTTTACTAGGTGGATGTCACAAAAAGTTAATTCACGAAAAAATAGCAAAATTATTATTTGACTATAGGAACTCGAAAAATAGTACCACTGGTAAGTCACCCGCCGAAATAGTTTTCGGACGGCCCTTGCGCTCACGGCTGGATCTCGTAGAACCTTATAGACCGGCACCGTCGTCCATGGGTATAACTCGTAACATAGAAGCGAACCAGTCCTTACAGGCTAAACACTACAAAGGGATACCAAGAGCACCGTTCGTAGAGAATGATACAGTCTGGACTACTAAAAATACGAACGTAAAAAAATTCAACTGGATTCCAGGAATAATAAAGAAACAATTAGGACACGTAACATATATTATTACATACCACTATTGAAATGTGAGGTCAAAAGACACATCGACCAAATTAGACCACGGAGGAGCTCATCGCTAAGCGACGACCACAGCTGGGACCCGGACAGCGTGGCCGACGTGCATGCGGATCATACAGGCACAGCTGCCCCGCAAGCGGAAGGGGGACGGGAGTCTAGAGCTGGCCACAGCGCGTCGGCGGCCGCAGACGACTCGTCGTCGCCGCCTGCGCCGTCCGCCACGCCGCCACCGCGCGCCGGTGACGTAACGAGGCGACGAGCTATAACACCGATATTCTCGACACCGACTACAGACCACAGTTTTTATGAAGATGAACTCGAATAGAACAGTTAGTAGGTTTATAGGACGGAGGTGTTTCAAACTTAAGGGTGAGGGATGTTATGTATAGTAGTTAAGTATAGTAGCGCGGGCTGCGTCCCCGCTCCTCATATCATATATTAGTAAAATCAGTATGCAACCGGCTAGCGTGTTTGATTGACGTACGACCCCCCTCTCTAAGTATCTAACAAATATTTTCCAAAGATCGCTTCAATTCATCAATTGCATTATACCAACGTGTTTTTGTAGATTTATTTTTTTGGATAGGTACTTCCAGAGAAAAGAATCCAAGGGGGCTAGTATCAGGTGATCTCGCTGGCCACGGCATAGCACAGGACCATGCATTGCAAAAAAAATAGTTTTTTTAATGTATACGAATTCAATTCTAGGCTAGGAATATTTATCTATCAAAAATCCAATGATGCAGTTTTAGTTTTCATCAAAATTAGACACGAGGCCGAGACTACTTTGAGTGCTTTTGATATTCCTCATAGTTTCACTGGCAGCTGTATTAGCTTGGATAAAGGTGTAAAAATTATAGAAAGCATAAAAAAGAGTTATATAAGAATAGATAAAGAAACAGCAGGGCTTAAAATCTGGAGCACCGAAAAAGGACGTTACAGAATACAGATTCCAAAGGAAAACCTTACGGTACTAAATAACTTACCCGTTCCTCGGCTGGGTATATGTTTGTGACATAGAGGAAATTGCGCCACCAGTAGCGGTCACAGTTCTCGCCGTCCCCGTCAGGTAGTGACAACGCCGCTGTCTCGCGCGACATACGTGCCAACACTCCGCAACATAATATGGCGACAGCGTATGACGGCAATAGCCTGGATAAAACAATCAGATCCTCAGCTCCTTTATACGCCATAGAAAACAGTAGTTATCACGGCCGTATATAGGCTATTATATACGTCCCTCTGCTGGACACAGCAGAGGGACGTATATACCCTGACCGACCCGACCGACCGTCCTGGGCCGACCTTTCTACATGGGAGAACCACATGAGGAGTTTATACCACGCCCAATGCGGTTGGTGGTTTAAAGTATTTGCAATAACATTCGGGATCAACGGCTTAACGTGCCTTCCGAAGCCCGGAGAATTACAAATATTGATTGAACCATCTCATAAATTGTAGAGAGTCAAGAAGGTGCGCTCTAAAAGAGCCTTGAGCAAGTAGCAGTGCACTCTTCCATGCTTCGGCTGCATAACCGACAGGTTGCGACAGGCCATTGGAAGGTTGATGGTATTGACCAATCTCAGGATACCAGAACGCTCAAACCACTACGACACCGAGCTCCTCAGTAGAGTAACAAAACTAAATTATTGCGTACCTACTGAATGATACTCATAATAATGGTACAAATAAACAGAAGCATCGTTCGGCAATGAGTTATGACCAAAAAAAGATATCTTAAATAAACCCACCTTACAGAAGATCGCAGCCCATCAGCTCAACAAGAAAGTAGGGGGGGGGGGACTTGTCTCATATGCAGGCAACGTAACACTTCCTCTTGATTTTTATAAGATAGGTCGACATTAGGCACCGTATGAGTATTTTTGGTGGTACGAGCGGTAACCGTTATTCATCAGGCGGTACGTATGCTTGTTTGGCACCATTGTATAAAAAAATTACCTTACAATCCTATTGGTAACGAAACAGACAAACTGCAAGATCTGGCCACAGGTTCCTCCAAAACTGACTAGCTCCTCCACAGTATAATGACTCTTCAAGTAGAAGAAATGATGTGAACTGAAAAGACCACTGAAGAAAAAATGGATTTTAAAAAACTGCTCTTCAATATTTAAAATAAAATCATTTTTGTATAGAAAATGTTTAAAAGATATTTTATTTTGTATTTGAATGTGTTTTACCTTACAAAAAGTAACGTGTCGAAAGCTAATGTTCCTGTAGTTATTATATAATAAATGTTATTGTGATCATTGATGTCCCCTGCATCTTCTGCAAATAGAATAACAACCGGTATAAAACAATTCATCATAATATGGAATTACTTGATTCCTGTAGTAATTTTCAAATATCTAACCTGCAATATAGCTGACCATAAGCGCTACATGCACATATATCACCCAAAGCGTCGCTACGATTCTTATCAGATGCATCACCGACAAGTCTTTGTTGGCCATGTTAGTATTGAATATCCTTCTCCAGCTGTAAGTTAGCGAGTAGCACAGCAGCAGCCTCTTGACGAAGCTTCTCCTGGAGCCCACAGTGCTGATGCTTGCGGCGGAGCTATACTTGACTCGGGGACACGCTGCTAGGTTTTCGTTCTGTGTCGGGTTGCTGCATTGCCTCTTGTATTTTCCGCACCTGTTGCAGCTACCCGTCGCTCTCTCCATGCACATTACGTCGAGCGTAATGGTTGGAGGGCCAACGTTAGGTTTCAAACCATTTTTTACTGGAGGCACATCTTTACAATCGTTAGTTTCAACATGCAGCTTCCCTAAACTTGGCTCTTTCCAAGACATATCGTTCTGCTTTTTTGTAGAATGCTCATAGTATCTACTCATGGTGGTATCTCGGTGAGTTTCTGTGTTATTATATTTTTGCAAATCAAAACTAACAGACCTCGAGGTGTGTGGTTTGAGTCTGCACTTCATCAGATTAAATTCTACGACTGTAGCTACGATTGATAGTAGCAACAGGAATATAGTTAAGCATATCAATATTATAGCTCCAGTGTCCGTCTCTATGTGGTAACGCTCTTCTATTTGTCTCAGAGATGTGACCTTTGCTATTCTTGGGATGGTCTTGTTTGATTTCAAGTTTTCATTGATCATTATGGAAAAGGTTATGATAGATTCGATGTCCTCCATAGAGCAGGAACGGGGCATGCATAACGCTATTGCTACGTCATAGGACTGTAAAAAAATAATTGTTAGTCAATTCATTAAACTACAATACTATTTAGAAATAATACACAGAATATTCTGTTAAGAAGACTTGTATTTCTTTAACAACAATATAAAACGATACACCTTTGGTTCCATAGTACAGGCTATCATCATGACTTTCATATTTTAATCTATCGGTAAAGTAGGAATATCACCCGTTGTGGCTGGTCGTCAATCATAGAAAGTGACACCAACATTTGTAACGGACACAAGAATGTAAGTACTGTTGTTACTTTCCAAAAAAATAATTCAGCGAACAATACAAATTTTAATCTGTCAAATTTAGCCACGTGATGTATCTTGGCCTTTGATCTCTCTGCTAAGACTTGGCAAACTTTAAGTGACTGAACTAAATTAATTTACAAGAAACCTCATTGATTGAATGCCTAACGAATAAATAATCAGACAATCATTTTTATATTTATACCTATATCAGTACAAACAGTAAGGGCTAAAAGTATTTTAGAGTTTCCAGATGAAATAAAATGAGACAACTTATGCAAACGAACAGGTTACCTATCGTGCTTTTAAATTTGAAAAAGTATAATACTTCATTGTTGTTTCTCCCTACATTTTCCTGTTCAGTCTGCAATCTTACATTGTCAATTAGCGTAAGACCGCCGGGGGACTAACGACAATTATAAACCAAACGTGTCTGGAATCTGCGCCTTGACAGCTTTCACAAGCGGTATTGAACCCTTAATGTGTCTTCTACCGTTTATATAATGGAGTGGGTTCTGCCCCCTTATTCTCAACTGTCGGAAAGAATTCGAATTTCGGAAACTCTATACCTGTCACTTTTTATCGCGCTGCGTCAAAGCGAGACGGCATGTGACTTTTCGAATCGAATCCGTGATCCGACAGTTGAGAATAAGATGATGCCCATGGCCTCTTTCTACCATCGCACCGCTCGCCATCGGCAGGGAAATCATCCTGACACGTTGGATCTAAAATGGTCTCGTACTGTGCGGTTTCAGAGAAACTTTCTCCCGCGTACGCTCAGGCTGTGGAATGACCTCCCTGCAGAGGTTTTCTCGAATGAGTACAGCATGGGGTTTTTCAAAAAGGGCTTGAAAAGGTTCGGCAACGCGCAAGTGATACCCCTGGTGTTGCAAGCGTCCATAGGCTACGGTAACCACTTACTATCAGGTGGACCGTATGCTTGATTGCCACCTTAGTGATATAAAAAAAAAGATTTGCTATCTGAGGATATATTTCCAATCTGAAGTACCAGGCTACCATAAGTATATCAGAGGTTATTTATTGTACCCCTACGATAATTATACAAAAAAAATTAACAGTATGCTAAACATCTCCTTCATAGATATGGTAGCCTGGTACTTCAGGGGATGATCCAGCTACATACATACGATATTTCGATTGAGTTATCCACATCTAAATATAATGACAATATTGACAATTTCTAGTATCTATTTTTTTTTCTATTTTTCCATTAAATCCCAGCACCCAGCACTACTAACGGTGGTATGGTCAAGTCCCACCCTACCCCCAGGGGTAGGGCTAGGGGTATAGTGGGTCTGCAGCGATATTAGTGAGCATCCAGACCTTCGCCATGGTGAGCTTGGTGACATTGAGCCACAGACGCGCGACGCTGTAGGCCAGGCGGCACGGAGGCCGGTTGTCTGCCGCCACCGCGCGCTGGATCACCTCGTCCCGCTGCGCCAGCTGCTGCCACTCATGCCCACCTGCATTTTCATTATTTTGTGACTGTATTCGCAACATAACGAGAGTGCTGTTTTATATTGGACTGCCTCGAAAATCTAACTGAATTTCTTTCAAAGTGAACATCTCTGTGTCTATAATCGTATTTCCTGATCCTTTAATTTGCTCCTTTTCAGTAAGCCACGTCATCCATCATTTGTAATACTTTGAAGGTATTTTTTATACTCGCACGGCGTTTTATCAAGTTGTATTTTTTTTTGTTGATAAATCTTTATTATACGATAATAGATAATAGAATATATAGAAGTAAATTGTACTAAGGGCAACCTTATCGCTTAAAGCGATTCCTTCCCGGCAACCTTAGGATAGACAGGAACAAAACTGTCTTTGAAAGTGAGTGTTAATGTAAAAAAATATACACAAAATTAGTTAAAATTATACGCGCATAAATAATAAGAAAAGTGCTTATCAATTTGATACCTATTGGAAATGGCGCAATATGGCCGCTTTATTGATTTTATCTTTTAAAAAAATTGTTGCCAGTGTCACCCGAGATGTTATAACCATACCTACCCTATATTTCAATCAGAATTTATAGCGGAATAAGAACATTCACGAACATCTGTGACATACATAATACTGTTGGGCAGCATGTGATTAGTATTGTCTGCGTATAAATGGAAAAACTTGGTGTGAAAAACACGTTAAAAGTTTTCTGTGATTTGACCCACAAATATTTTTTATTTATTTTATTTTTTCTTTACTTGAGGTAACTACAACTCACGTGTGCCATAATAGCTCTCTCTCTGCAATACTTCCCTAAGGTATTCACTGTCGTAATAATCATCCAGGCTGCTGTTGTGACCACGCGTCAGGAAATTATTGTCCTGTAAGTAATTATAATATCATATTGAGAACATTCTTGGTTTCAGAACAAAGATAATTCATTCTCCATAAGTCTCGAAGGAGACTCACCAATTCGAAGCATTCTTGCTTGGATCCGAGCCAAAAGCGGTTTCCGGCAAACAGGCTGCCCTGGTACCGGCCTGATGCATCCACCACTATAAAAAAACATCCACAAGTTAAACCAAAAACGATAGAATATCATCCCATTACAAAATTTCCTTCCCAAAATTATTACATACCAACTAAGGTAAGTGATATTTTGTATAGTTGTATATTCCACTCGCATTTAGAGTGCCTGCCGTGCAAGTAGGCTAAACCCTACAGAACCGTAGCAATATACATAACATTACACCTGCCCGCCTAGCATGACCACCGAAACGCGATATGATAAAGCTATTTATCGCTTCGAACTGTCAAAAATCATTGGATATAACCGCTATCTTGAAATTTTATCGAAACTGCGAACATGTATATATACAATACAAGTTCGCAGTTTCGATAAAATTTCAAGATGGCGGTTATATCCAATGATTTTTGACAGTTCGAAGCGATAAATAGCTTTATCATATCGTATCTTATCGCGTTTCGGTGGTCATGCTAGGCGGGCTGCTGTTCCTGCGATGACAGGTCTCAGAGCTTACTGTTAGCGATCTAGTAAATTCTGATTGTAATTAATATATTTATTTAACAAATTATTATAACTAATGAAAATGGTTGCTTGATTTATAATTAAAATAACAGATATTAATGGATCGTCAAGTGATTGGCGTTATCCAGCGGCCATGTTGTTGGTGATCGTCAAAAAGGAATAGACGTGTACACTTTAAAATTAATTGCATTAACGTTTTTAAATAGTTAAACTAATTATTGGAGATGTCATTGAAAGGTAGTGAACGCCAAAATGTAAGTTAATTAATAATTCTTGTTATCGTGAAGGCTAGCATCAAAGATTTGGTGAGTCCTTTTATGATTTATCAAGAGATAATGATTGACCAACCGGTGGACAGGGAATGGCTATAGGGGTGGTTTGGAGGCCATTTAGGGACCGTAAGGTCCTGCCATAATTATCATCTCATAAAGAGATGGTAATATGAACAAAATAGTAAAATGTATGGTGAATTGGGTAGTACGAAAGTACCTACCCAGATTCAATAGCAAGATTATTTTCAACTTGGGCCGAGGGTTCTAACATTATGATGCCAAAGGGTAAAAATGCCAGCGACTATTTTTTACTAAATAAAAAAAATAATTTAAAAAATTACCACCACGGCTAGGTGGGCTGTCAGTTTGTTTGTCATTTAGTTGTTTAGAACAAATTAACCCGACTTGAAAACACTAAAAAGAAACAAATGATATTTTTGGAGTTAATGCTTCCTATTGTTTCTGGAAAAAGTTTAGCACCAACTTCAAAAAATACCTTTGAAATAAATACCTACCTATTTACTTTAGAAGTCGCTTTAAATTTTTTTTTTATTATTATTTCTGATTTCTTTAATTTCGTTGCTTATTGCATTCCTACCTGGAGGTACTCCTCGTGTGTTTCTCCCATATAGGAAGGCCTGTGCCCAGCAGTGGGACGTTTAAATGCTGGTGATGATGATGATAGCAATAAAAAAACATAATCACCTTTTTATAATAATTACGCAGACTGTTAAGCTAACGACACGTTTTGGTAATGACTGATACACACTTACTTTCTATCTCAGAAACTACTCAACCGATTTAGATGAAACTTGCATAGTTCTCTAAGTTGGACTATATTGAGTCCAACAAAAAAAGAATGTTTGTAATCCATTTCTTAATTTTTGAAATATGCGCAAACAAACATACCTACAAATATAAAAACATACACACTACACTCATTAAATTGATTTAAATTGATTGAAGCATCGGCGTTTGAAAAAAAAGTGGCGTATGCATTTAAAATGCTTATTTATCATCAGCGAAAGCTTCTTAAAATAATTATTACCTACGTAGAACACAATGAACTAATTTAATGCCGTCTAATTTACATGATTAGTTTTAAAATTGCGTGTGTTAATGAAATTCATTAAAAAATCCTAGAGATGCTTCCTAGTAAACGGCGTTAATGTCACCGCGCCCACGCGAGACCGGCGCACGCACAGCGATCTTTTATGCATGGCGAGTCGATTTGATCGATTGAAGAGGTTTTCATTTCACTTGAAGTGCAATTTTTTTATCTAAACATCTCCGTGTCGTGCCTCGACCGACGGTCAATCAGACCAAAAGATTGTGATAATTATTGCACGCTTTTCAGTGCATCGACTAGTATAAATGCACGTGGTCACGACATGACAGCGGCCTTATCAAGTTGCATTTCGATATGTTGAATAGATGAATTAAGTAAGTATCAACAATAACATCTAGCTGTGTCAGATATAGGTACTCAAATAATTAAGAGAAACAAATTGAGAGTTTGGGGATCTTAGATTCGACATAGCGTGAATGCTAATCTAACTAAATTACAAATGCGAAAGTGAGTTTGTTTGTTTGTTTGTTACGCTTCCACGCTTAAAGCGATACCTGGTCGATACTAGCGACACCACTTGATTTATATTAATTGTGGTGAATATAGAACATAATAAACAAAAACGCTTTAGTGAATCACTAAAGAATGGTATTTGTAATTTTTTGAGACGTGCTCGGTATAAGATAGTCCTCTACATGTAACCTATTTTTTCATTATTGCCGAAAGAGGCCACTTTTAATTTAATAATAATAAAAAATTTGGTTACTTATAAGTAGACACTTTATACAAGATACATCTTTAAAAATTACAAATACCGTTCTTTAGCAATTCTCTAAAGCGTTTTTGATTATTACGTTATAAATTCACCATAATTAATAACAATCAATTGGTGTCGCTAGTGTGCACGAGGTAGCCCCTTAAACCGCTAAGCCGATTCAGATACGTGCTTGTGTTATAGGTACTAGGTTTGGTTATATAGTCTTTGTAGATAACGGATAAATAATGATATATTATTATCATTATTTATCCGTATATAAATATTAGAAATATACCTACATAATAAACATATAAACATCCATGACTCGTAAAAAAATGCTCGTCCTCATCATACAAACATTTGCTCCTACCGGGATTCGAACCCGAGACCTCTTAACCGAATAACCTATATAGCAAGGTAATCTAAGTATATTCGTGGCAAATATAATTAGTTCTTCGGTTAAGGAATGAACACGTTGCTGACCTTCAGTCCGAGCTTGGCGTAGTCTACCACCAGACAAGCGCATTTTTTCAATCCGTGGCCGTTTAGATGACATAAAGCCGTTACATGACAGGAAATTATTCCACGCGAGGAGAGGATGAGGATGTGACAGCTGGTGGACAAAAACCGCGGAAATCGTTCACGCAGTTGAAAGCGAATGTTATCTGTCACATGTGCGTTGACAGTGGGTGAATTGGTGAATTATAGCTTGATGAGATGAATAATACGGGGTAGTGACGTCAATACGACAATAAATTAAAACGTGGGCTATATTAGTTCATAGAAATGATTTACCACTTTCAAAACCATATAATATAATAATAATAATATAATATTGGCTGCATTATTTCATACTAATGTCATGAAATTATCAAACGAATAAGATGTTTTTGAAAGTGGCAAACCAGTTCTTTGAACTAATATAGCCCATGTTTTAATTTATTGTCGTATTGAGGTCACCACCCCGTATAATATAACTTCGAAGACACTGGCGGAATATACAAAGACACTTAAGTATTACTTCGACATTGTGAAGGTGTCTACGGATAGAGTAGAAGATCCCAAGTCCTTGTTACATCAGCGCTCAGAGCAGCCTGTCGATTCTGTAACAAAACTCGCACCTCACTTCGCAAGTCACTTCGAATTCAACTGTCAAATAGAGCAAATTTTCATACATTTTTTGCTCTATTTGACAGTTGAATTCGAAGTGAGGTGCGAGATTCGTTACAGAATCGCACCCCTGATAACTGAATTATGGTAGGTCGCTGGTTCGGCTCCCACAGGACATGACTTTATTCTAGTGTAAATAATTTTTGTAGAAGAATTTCGCTTAGAGCTAGTATATTACGCACATCCGATTTGAAGCCAGCAAAACTAAGAAATTTTAATATGGCTCATTTTACCCGATACATTTAAGGTGTGTAGGTGTAATTACCTACATATCGAGAAAATTCAAGTTCTCCATCTTGAAGTCTTTTACATTCAGATAATGAATTACTTATTTTAAATAAATTTTATATTTATTAAAACTTATTTTTTCTTTCGTATTATAATAGATAATATATCTTCTGATTTCATCATCATCTCAAGCAAGACTTGATAAAAAATAAATTTGAAATCGCGAAAAAAAAACAGCTGTTTCATACTAATTTTAATATCTACACGACCTATTTGTATGGAACAGCTAATTTTTCTTTCAGCGATTTCAAATTTATTTTTTATCAAGTCTTGCTTATTAGGGTGACCAGCACTGCCATCTGCCTTCGTTATAAAGAGCGCTCCTTTTACACCCTGTATATGTATGTCCCACTGCTGGGCACAGTCCTAACTACACGGAAGAAACACATGAGGAGCCTGGGCCATAACATCACCACACTGGCCCAATGTGGGTCTGTGTGTTTGTTCTGTTTTGTATCGGTTGCAGTTACAAAAATTACCACCAATAAAACGGCTTAACGTGCCAATTTGAATTTTAGTTGAAAATATTTTTATATACTAGAAACAAGGAAGCCCTATCGAATAAAAACATATCTCCGTTGCTCATTAATCTATATGTGGTGTAGAAAGATCTCAAATAAAGACAGACCTAAATGTGTAGCAAGTTTTGTGAATCATTTACCTACATACCGCATACGCACAAGCGCACAACAATTCACACACATACCACTGGTATCTCGCAAGTCGCAAGTGCAGTTGCGTGCGCGACCATTTCTGCGCGCGCGCAACTGTAACAGTCCAATGAACTTGAACGGGCGACGGCTCCGAACGAAAGTTGCCTTATAAGCTGTACACATCTCAATTAATTATGCATTGGCAAGATTTAATAAGTTGCACATTTTGTAATTTTTTCCCGTAATATTTCGTAATTTAGCAATGATCAATGTTAGTGGTTAATTAATTAGGTACCTAGTTACATGAAATCTGATCTGTGAAAGTTAGTACAACCCTTTTTTTACTAAGTGGTAACTGAACTGATAATCATCAAACGCCTGAACAATTCTTCTTAATTATTATAGCCTAATAACCATCTCAATCTCGTCAGCTTTCAAACAAAATTATTTTACGAGTAAATATGCCACAGACAGACATACAAATATACAGACAAGTGACACCACAAACTTTTAACACCCCTCTTTTTTCGTCGAGGTTAAAATTAGTTGCTAGAGAATACTACTACTAGGGATACTGGGGATGCAGACCTCGCTAACAGGTATTCTAGGCAAATCTGTACAGTGCCATAAGACAGTTGCATATTATGTGCAAAACAAATAATTTAAAGTTATTTTTTTATACGTTAATGGTAGCAAACATTTAAGCGTACGGGCCCGCCTGATGGCAAGCGATTACCGTAGCCTCGTAGCCTATAATAGGCGTTCGTAGCACCTTTAGCACTACTCACGCATTGTTAGTGCTAAAGGTGCTACGAGCGGCTACTATAGGCTACGAGAAACGATTCCATAAAAATAAAGAATATTAACGCTATCTCGACGATCTCTGGCGAGCTTACTCGCCGCAACACAACACTAGAAAGTAGCATCATTTAGCTACGATCTTCTGTAAGATGGAGGATGAAGGTAGTAGGTACACTCAGCACCAAAAGTAGATTAACACTTTAGTACCTTTTCATAATAACATATTAGCTCACTCTTGCGGTTTATTTGAATACTATGAATGCCGTAGTGCGACATATGGTAATGGTACTAAAGTACTCATCAACTTCTGTCGCTGACCAATTGACCATACCAAGACAAGCGATCAAAGGAGTAGTTTCAATCCGGCCAGGTATAATGTACACTATCTCAAAAAATCTGGAAAAATCCCCTGAATCTGAGAGAAATACTAATAATTCGTTTTCATGCATAGTTTATTTGTACAAAAGTTGAAATTTGTCGTCGATTTCACCATTAATCAATATGGCAATATGGAGGGCGACATAGAAGCCAACTTAACGTCACCAAAGTGACATATTTTGCCTGTGTTGCAGTTTTTTCTATGAAATTCTTGTTTTGTACAACCACGCAACAAAGCAAATAAAAAACCGACTTCAAAAAACTGAAAAGGATAAAATAATTAAATTTAAGTAGGTATTCATCCCCTAGAAACATATTTTTGGAGTCGGTGCTTTATTTTCTATTGTTTTTGGAAACCACTTAGCACCAACTCCAAAAATATGTTTCTAGGGGATGAATACCTACTTAAATTTAATTATTTTATCTTTTTCAGTTTTTTGAAGTCGGTTTTAATTTTTGTTTAAAATTTTTTTTTCACAATTTTTAGTGATAACTTTCTAAGTTCAAAGCTAGATGGGTGACCGTCAACTTATATTGTTTCCTACTATCGTATCGTTTCACTAAAAAGTCATTGGAAAAGCAAAAATTCGCAATTACGCATATGTAGACGACTACATAATTACAGTTTTTTTATATTTAGAACTAAAGTACCCTACTGTTTTTGAAAAAATTTTTATGGGACCAAATGGCAGCTATTCCGCATCGAACAAAAAAGAATCACGTAAATCGGATCAGTAATCTCGGCGTAATCGGTGTATATACATAGAAAAAAAAAAAAACATACCGGCCGAATTGAGAACCTCCTCGTTTTTGAAGTCGGTTAAAAAGAATGTTTTGCATATTTTAACCGATTCTGTAGAATAGTGCACATAGAGCTGGCCGGGTCTACATACATTTTTGGAACAACTCTTTTCAAGTGGTGATCAAATTTTATTCAAACTTTCAAACTTATTTGGGTACTATTTATTTCCCCTTATTGTATTGTAAAAACAAACCATTCAACCATCGATTAATACACACAAATTACAAAGTAGGTAAAATAAGCACTGCTTACAGTGCACAAGATCCCTACTTCAACCGATGCAATGTTCTAGTTACTTAACATAAAGAAAACAGTAATGAAAATACCGTTACATAGTACCGGATTACTCGTTGGTTTCAATAAGATGGGCAGCTTCATCTCTGGTGCGAGCCGCCTTTGACTTTGACCCTTCGCCGGCGTTCACTCAACAATAGAATACGAATTGTATGGAATTTCACTATTCACCATAATAAACTAAGTTAACCAGAAAAGAAACCGATTGAGCACCATGAATGATTTACCTACATATTTTTGGTGGCCGTTTAATAATTTTGGTGAGTATTAAATAAGCCTTTTTTGGTCCTTTTTATTTTACGTATAGCCACCGATAATATGCCTAGGTACAAATAGGTAATTGTTACTAAATCACCATACAGTCCATACAATGCCGCAGCCAAATAGCTCATCGAGGAATCGTTAAGCTGGTTAAACGGGGACTTGTCTCATAAGGTATAAAATTTACGCAATTTTCACACGGTAGGTACCTAGTAGGTAGACCAAGTGTGAGTAAGGTTAGGTAGGCCGCGAGTGAGTAACCTTTGGTGTTCTATAGGGTAGTTAGGCCACGTGTGAGTAACCCTTGGTGTTTTAAAGGGTAGGTAGGCCACGTGTGAGTAAGCCTTGGTGTTATTGTCGTACTTCTACAATTTGGAATTATTAGCCAGCAGATATGCTCCTTGTTCTTCCTTCACACGGGTTCCTTAAAAAGAGGCATGATAAAGGCACCTAATAGGCCGGCAAGGTGGTAGCTGTTCGCATACGGACTCTACTTACCGCTTCACATCAGGTTCATTCAAAAAGTGCTGTATGTAACTACGGTCACCCCCACCATCAGGTGAACCGTATCTTTGTTCGCCTCCAGAGTCGTTGTAATTAAAAAAATACGTTCTTCTCTTTATTGGACACCCGGAGTCTTTATCTTATCTTATCTCATAACGGGGCCGTGATGCACTTCGACCTTCTTCGAAACTTTGTGTAAGGGGTATGAAGTACTCAGGGGCCTTACCACCATCTTTATAAAAGCGATTTATATTCCGCTCGGTTCAGTATTGGTTCCTAAACTGCATCGCTGTCATAGTCGTAGATAGCGTCGTAGTACGAATATAACGATTCTACTCAGTTTAGGTCCTAAACTGGATCGCGATAAAAGATGGTGGTACGGGTGCAGGGCCTACCTATTCGTTTTCAGAGCCCTTCCTTGCCAGTTCGTCAGCTATATCATTGCATCACTCCCACCGGGTGGGTACCCGGCCATGTCTTACTCTGTTATACCTTCGGAGCTTATTTAAGGCCCGTATAAGACCCGGAGACTAATTGATTAAACGCCAGCAACCATTAAATGCCTAGCCCGATAGGTAATTAAAAAAATGTTAGCAGACTACTGAGAGCGACAAATCGTCGAAAAGGCCGGATAAGAGTGTTTAATCTTATGCGTGGCGCGCGTGCCCCGCGCTATATCCATACCAAACTTCATCGGTTCAGCGGTTTAACCGTGAAAAGCACAGCTAACAGACAGACAGAGTTACAAACTAATAATACTTTCGCATGAAATAGCATATTATGCTCAGATGGAGTCCGATTCGGTAATAATTTGTTATTTTCTGTGTAGGCATATTTTTTAATCTTGAATTTTTTATGCATAATAAATTATCTTTCTTATTTCTATGTTTCTAAGTATTCTAAAAGGGTGTTTGGTACGCTTCTCGCTATTCATGACTCTTATTGTGAATGGAATAAGAGTCATAAACAGCGGGAAGTGGGTATATGTTATTGCTCGTGACTGTACTCGGTAAAACAAGCGGGACCTGCCCATGTTAACATAGTTATATAAATACTTAGATGTTATCAAAAGTTTAAAAGTCTAAAATTAATTACTTAATTATAACTGACCGAACTATTTGTATGAAGACATCTGAAATTTATGTTATGATTTTTAAATTTTCTGAACACTATGGAATTTAAATGACATGTGACTAGTCAAGCATCAGATCCCAGACACAATTGATTTTTCAATTGGTATAGACCCCCAGAGGTATAACGCCGCTTGTCAGAATAACATGGATAGGTGCCCGGTTGTTATAATGGGTAACAAACACTCTGTATATGGATTATTGGGCTATCAGTAATACCCAGGTTTTTTATACAACTAGATGACAAGTAATCTGACGGTCCACCTGGTGGTAAGTGGCTACTCATGCCTATGGACGTCTGTAATAACAAGGAAATGCCTTCCATGCCCAGCAACTACACTGGCTATATACCTTTCCCTTCAATCCGAGACACAGCGAACTGGTTACAGCCGCAGTAGGAAAGGCGGTGGTCAGATATAGGTACCATATAAAAATACAACATACCATTGTAAGCCCAAGCTCTCCCTTCCGCCAGATCCTTGAAAAACAAGCTGACATCCTCCCAGCAGAAGTGGCCCAGTCTCAGGTGAACGCCATTAGCGATCTTCGGCCACACCAGCGCCAGGAACGAGGGGTCGTAAACATTGAACAGGTGCTCCATCACATCCCCACGCGGCTTAGGGTTCTTACCCTTTTGGTTATCTTTTTTAAAACCTCCATTCTGTCGAGCTACGAAACGCGAGCATTCAACCGTGACAATAAACAAAAACAATAAATAAATTTTTGTATTCATGTTACATGACGTTTACGCGGTTGTTTTGGAATGCTTGCGTACGCGCGTCTTATCTGAACACTGCCAAAGACTTGCGCAGACTGGAATTGTAACTGCGGGCAGCGATGCGCGTGAGTGGCGGTAACGACCAACAGCTAGTGTTTCGGAGTCACGCTGGGGCGCCCCGAAGCAATTATCGTAGCATCACTTACCCGCTGTATATGTAATTGCAAACTTAATAACAAGCATATCTAAACTCAGCTCTGTCACAAATTAAAATGATTTTTAGAATAACTTCTTCTTATGAGTGAATAATAATATGTCAAGATGAAAGTCTTCAACTCATGTGTGTTGCCAGTGATACAATGGGCCTCATAAGAAGGATCAAAGTCGCCCAAAGACCAATGGAGAGGGCTATGCTTGGCGTTAAGATCCGCAGGAGAACTAAGGTCGCTAACATAGCCCAAAGAATTGCAAGTCTCAAGTGGCAGTGGGCAGGCCACATTGCAAGGAGGACGACGGCCGTTGGGGCGGAAAGGTTCTCGAGTGTCGGCCGCGTGCCGGGAGACGCAGCGTTGGTAGGGCCCACAAGGTGGACCGATGATCTGCTGACGGTCGCGGGAAGCCGATGAATGAGGGCAACGCAGGACCGATCGCTTTGGAGATCCTTGCGGGAAGCCTATGCCCAGCAGTGGGCGTCTCTCGGCTGATATAATGATGATGATGAATAATATCAACTGCCTACAATCATACGATTTCTATTTGCGAACTATTTTTTTTTTAAGATGGTCATTGAAATCAAATAATTTCAAGAACAATTTTTTGCACAATTAAATACTTGTAGTGTATAGTATTTATTTTGATAAGGAATAATATCATGTTTACAAGAACACCTTCGCAGATAGTGCATTATTTAAGAAAAAAAAAATACCGAAAAATAGTTATAATAAGTCAATTTCAAAAGATATTATATCGCTATCGCGGACTTTTTTATATAACTTTTAAAGGGGAACAATTCCTGCATACATGGTTTTTGCGTAAGTTTTACCGTTTACGCGGCGCACGAGTTAAGTTATTTACTCCGATTTAATATAAAAATATTTATTTGAACAGAGTTACAGCTTGGTATTAAACTAAACAATAGACAACTATTCATTAATTACATCTATACTTATACTTAATTATCTATTATGTCAGCATAATGATCGGTGACGTATGACCTCAATAAACAGTTGACGTTACTGACCAGAAGTGCTGACGAAGCGGAGATTGAGTGGTTCACAACCCTTAACTCCTCCCTCCCCAAGAGAGAAATTTTCCGAAGAAAACGCAGAAGGCTTCGGAGATATTCTTTTACATAAATTACCCTGGAATTTCTTAATTAGAATCGTAACAATCGCTATAATGAGAAGGACATAAAGTAGAATTGTCCACAGACTGGTTTTGTTTATCATCACTGACATCTCACTATTTTCCACTAATTCACTTCCGCTGTATTTTGCACTATCTAAGATTTCCTTGATATTTGTGAAGTCCACGTTTCTCAGGTCTAGCTGCTTGGCTCCCCTCTCGATGTCTCGCTGAAGTGCTGGAACTTGTACTACGGAAAGTTGCAGACTAATAGTTGAAGTGTTGGTAGGCTTGTTTATATAGACGTCGCCTAGTTGTGTTTCGCAATTTTGACTCGGCGTAAGTATGAAGGTTCCCTTAATGTTGAACTTCTGAACTTCTTCATTGCAATGTTCAGTGACAATCAGATTGTCTTTCGAGAACACCAACCATTTTGTGTTGTATATCTTCTGTATCTTGGTATCTTCAATTTTGATGTCGTGTTGTTGACATTCGCTGTAGTTGTTCTTTATTAACATTATTTGTTCTATGCATGTTTCGTTCTGATATTGTGCCAGGTTATCGTCAGAACACAGGAACAGATTATCTTCGATTTCTTCACATGGATTCGTTACGGCCCTGTATTTCGATCTATTCACCAATAGATAGGGATATTTAGGAATTATGGTGGTGGTTGAATGGGATTTCATAATAGGAATAGGGATAACCTTGTAATAAGTATACGTTTCTGAATTAATTAAGGGTATTTCTAAAACAAATACTAATTGCTTTTCATATATATAAGATTTAAGTGCTATATTACGTTCTATTTTAACTAAGTTTTCTAATTTAACTGGGTATACCGTGTTTGCATGCTTTTCAATAACTTTTAATATTCCCAATAATTCTGTAGTATTAACTATAGATTGATGTAATATGTGTAACTTACTGAATGCAATGGCAGTTTCTAACTCCTGTGGGACTCTGACAAGGTCTTCCATTTTTTTATTTATTTATTACTTAAAAATTTTACCCCAAATTTATTATTTAACAAGGAAAATCAACTCAATGTTGCAAGAGTAAACAGTTCTAAGATCAACTAAGGCTACGTGAATGATTCTAAGATAAATACTTATTACAAGATTAGCACATAAGGGAAAGTTTAAAGGAAGATGAAAAAGATCTACTCACAGTTCCGCAACTACTCCCATGTTGTTTCTGGAATACTGCTAGTCTCCTTGCTGCTTCTGTTCTGTTCGGCTTCACTCTTAACGTATTTGTTTGTTGGTAATCCCAATTTAACCGTGGAAACGGACGTAAAGTGATTCGCGACGATCGAGATTCTATCGACTTGCACAAATCCCACACGATTGGGATCCTACCGGCTGCGCCAGTTAAGTTATTTACTCCGATTTAATATAAAAATATTTATTTGAACAGAGTTACAGCTTGGTATTAAACTAAACAATAGACAACTATTCATTAATTACATCTATACTTATACTTAATTATCTATTATGTCAGCATTATGATCGGTGACGTATGACCTCAATAAACAGTTGACGTTACTGACCAGAAGTGCTGACGAAGCGGATATTGAGGGGTTCACAACCCTTAACACACGCAACGAAAGCTCGGAAAAGGAATATTTTTTCCCCGTTTTTGCAACATTTTTCATTGATGCTCATCTGTTATTAGTGGTAGCGTGATGTTATAAAGCCTATATGTATAGATAGATAGATAGATTACTTTATTTCAAACATACATACACACACAAAAAATAAGAAACAAGAAATAAAAACCAATATTATTTAACAAAAATCTTAAACATAAGGTATAGCACCTCGATAAATGGATTATCCAACACAAAAATATTTTTTTAATTTGAACTAGTAGTTCCCGAGATCAGCGCGTTCAACCAAACAAACAAACTCTTCAGCTTTATAATATTAGTATAGATAGATTTTAATGTTCCTCTTTTGCGTTTTATAACGCCTAGGTACTTTATTGTAACAATTTACAAATAAAGAAAGAAAATGATGAAAAAATTATACTTTTATTAATTATATTTTTATTTTTATTAAATATATTCTTTCGGTATACTAGAGTTGTTAACTTCAATGAGTGGTAAGATAAAAGTTGCTGTAAAAAGGTTAAAAAAGGGTAGAAAGCCGTGAAGAAATTGGAAGGTTACAAGCTAGTGCTCCGGAGGCGTAGTAATAATCGCGTATAGAGTGCCAATAGAGTGGTAATCGCGTCTGGCCGGACCCCAGAAGACGCGGGTTCGATTCCCGCCTGGAGCATATAATTTTTTTATCGTTTTCTTTCTTTATTTGTAATTGTTACAATATTTATATAAACACAAAACTTTTCGTAATGAGAAATAAAGAAACGATAGCGTCAAGTCAAGACAGTGCCGACAGAAAACAGCGGCCTATAGGTATCGCTCCTTGATTGTGTTATGTTCCTGCGGTGAGTAAAGTCGCCTGATCTCGCCTAGGAAACGAGTTGGGAGCTGAGAACTTGTCTCGGATACTAGTCGAGTACCAATTGGAATAATATATAAAATTTTGAGTAACTATCCCGGCCCCATTAATCATCTATCTCAATGAGACTATTCATAAGAGCCCAAACCCGCTATATCTGCTGTAAGTTTCTGAAGAATCAAGGATCCCGCATTCTTTTTGATGGTGTAGGATCAGCTCAAGGTGAGTATGTCATGGGAATGTCACCGAAGTGCCAGTACACCAAATTTCAAATCAATCGGATCTGTGAAAATTAGTAAAACCCTTTTATCGTGTAGAAAATGAGCTGATAGTCATCAAACGCCTGAACTGATCTTCATAAATTATAGCCACAGAACATAGAGAGTAGTACCTCTCTCTTATGTTCTGTGATTATAGCTAAGAACTATCCGTCACATCAGCTTCCACACAAAAATAAAACCGAATCAAAATCGGTTCATTAGTTTAGGAGCTACGATGCCACAGACAGACACACAGATACACAGACCGACACGTCAAATTTATAGCACCCGTCTTTTTTCGTCGGGAGCTCAATATAATTTAGAATAATACAAAAAATTAAGTGATTTGATTGTGTGCTATGTCTGTGATGCAATCTACGCCAAACAGACACGTACAGTCTCTGTACCCCAAGCACGAAACACTATCGTTCTCGTTATGGTAATGGTAATCGTATTATTTTGTATGAAAACCAGAGCAGCGCCACTACGGTCGTTTACGGAACTAACATTCACTAGCACGAATAAACTAGTCTCGTAATTGTAATCGTAATGGTATAGTAACCGAAGGTCAAAGTATGGGAATCAGCAGCACGAACTCATTTTTGACGGATCGTATCGTTTTTGTCGACAGCTAGCTATCGTATTACCTCTCACCGAGTATTTTGCAGTGAGAGAGCTATCGTTACGATTGTTGTGCAATAAAAAATTGATGTTTTATTGATAAAAAGCAATTTTAGTGACTGAAAATTATGTGTGAGAAGCCATTCTTTACGTAGTTACTACTTACACTGGCGTTTATTAAATACTCTTAGAGTAGAAGACGACGAAATCAGAAGATAGGGTAATTGTGTTAAATTATTGAATTTATGCATACTCTTGCAAAATAATTAGGTATCTTTTTATAAACAGCAATGTATACAAGTTATCGTTTTATTTTTGTTGTATAAACAGAGAAATTCAACAAAGAATTTTACTGATGAAATGTTGAATAATTGATGTTGCTATTCAAATGAAAGAGAGTTTATAAATAGATACCGCCTCAGTAAATGCTAATTAAATCAACAGCACTAAAATAAATAACAAATATTGAGCTACAATGAAAAATAAGTATATGATAATATGTATATAATATATATTTTTTTTGTAGGCGATTCTGGATATTCACAGACCATAATTGATGTCGCCTACTTCCCATGCAGTCGATAAGTAATAGTTCTATGGCAGGCATAAATACAACTCCTATTGAAGGAACATGGAAGGACAAGGATGGTGATTGAACGATTGAAAAACTGCTGGAGGTGTCTTAGCAAGGATCGAACATAACATAAATTGCATTGCATCATAAGATTATAATAAGAATAATGCTAGTTATAATTCGAATAAAAAATAGTAGATAATAATTTAGAAAACTTTATTATAGGTTAACAAAATAATTGATTGCCATATATGTATAACCTATTTTTAAAATATTAAATATTAAATATTAATATAGTTTAACACATTTAATTTTAATTTTCACCTATTTACCTTAAATCAATAATAAATGTAAAAATATATTTTTCTTTTTCATCACTTCTAATCATTTATCTCTACTTTTATTATACATAAATTTCTTGAATAGCTACACTTAAAGTTTCACTAATGAATGCAAACCATTTGAGTTGCAGTTCTAGTTCAAAATATATTTGCGATATTCTCTCTTTCTTTAGTTTAACATTCATTTCATCCTCATCTCATTCAGCTTTTAAAAATCCATCTTTCATATATTCACTCCTTGCGTCGCGAGTCTTTTTAGCTATACATAGTATAGTGGGATCCATTTCCTAGCTGGTGCTGGACTTAGTTCTTGAGGTAGTTGATATTGTCTGGTGCCAGGAAGGTTTAATTCTTCTTGCCCATCAAGTTTAGGAGTGGGTTCCATCCCCAAATCTGTCTCTTCTCCAGGGAATTCATTTGGCTAGAGTCAACATCTAGATAAACCAACTCCACTTCTTTTTCACCTGTGGATATGAAAAAAAAATTAATATCACATCTACCTATGTATTCAGTATTTATTGATCTACAAGAATCTATCTATATCCATAGATTTTACACCTAAACTTTTATTCATATCACAAGTGAAATTATTTATTCATCAACTAGCAACCGCACACGGCTTCATCCACGTGGATGTCGGTTATCGCTCCAAAAAGTAAAGTTTTTCCATACCAAGTTTCATCTAAATCAGTTTAGTGGTTTAGGCGTGAAACTGTAACAATTAAACAAAGAAATTCACTTTCCCATTTATATTAATAGTTAGGATTAAAGTCAAATACGGCTAGCTAGCAGCTCCGCTCGCGTGGATGTAGGTTATTGTTCCAAAAATATCCTACCGATGTCCTGTCACTCCATCCATTTCATTTTTTTTTCACTTTAATTAGTTCAGCGGTTCAAGCGTGAAAAGGTAACAGACAGACAGAGTTACTCTCGCATTTATTAATGATATTAGTATGGATTTCAATATGTAACCCAACATTATTGAAGCAAATTTAGGCTTATATTACGGCAAAATATTTGGCTTACAGAAATTTGATCTAAAATAAACTTATCTACAGAATAAATAAGTGATCATTCAAATCTAACCTTTCGTCACTTTTCTTGCGTTTACATAATACTAGAATAAGTTTTGATAGTCACACACAAAATTGGAAGTATTTAGAGAGTAATATACAAATGAAACGAACTCACCTCTTCATGAAATCCATCATATTACCTACAAACTGTTGGACTATTCCATAACGTAACAAGTTTTACAAACAATAAATATTGTGTCTTAAAACTTATTTCTTCATGAAATATTTATATACGCTTCTTTAACTTCGACCATAATTGAATTGCTTGCACATGTATGCACATTAAAACCAATAAATTACACTTCTTTTTCAACTAATAAGGTCGAAAGATTCCACTTGACTCGACGAGTTTTTGTTTTGAGAGGTTTTGTTTACATAAAGTTGGCATTGAAGAATTGCGTACGTTCAGAAACTGTTTCTAAGTCGCTACCAAATAAAACAAGAAACCTTATTATTATGCCCTAATTATAAATTTAACTGGCAGATTTGTTTCGCATTAGTAAAAAAGTGAATAAGTTGTCTTTTTTCAATAAATATCAAAAAGATTGAGTAGGTTTTTCATTGATTTGTAACACACAATGTTGCTGCAGTGATTTTTGAACGCACTTCATGTCTACTTTGTACGGTTGTGGACGGCCTAAGTTTACCTATTGTATCGTATTACTATCGTGTTGACGATAGTTACGGAGCATTGTTTCATGCTGTCAGCTTAGTATCGTGATCGTTATCGAATAGTAAGAAAATACGATTACTATACGATTACGACAATGTTTCGTGCTTGGGGTAAGAAATAAGAAAACAGCGTAAAAAACCTATAACGAGGTACTATTGTAATATTATGCATACTGAGTTTACAACTTTAGACCTGAAGTTTCCTTTCTATCAAAGGATAGTAACGAGGGCATATCTTTTCTTATTAAGGTCACAAGGCGACTTCGTGAATATTAATCTGTCAAGCGGCGTAGGTCTGTATGTACGGAGAAAAAACGTGAAATTACGGCACTTTTTTTTTTGTATATTCAAGTACTAATAATACGTTATAGAATATAATGGAGGTTGAATGTTTATATTTTACATATTTTATTTTGTATGATGTGGGTTTAGTCTATTGCCCCATCTTGCTATACTGTACCCCTATGGCTGTTAAACTGTACCTACCCCGCCCCTGGGGCACACTATAACAAATTTATGATCTCACAAAACCAAAAAAAAAATGATTTCTAAGCATAATTTTGATATTATTTCAAGTCGAATATGAAAGTTAATAACTGCTGGTTTTATAATAAATAGGAAGAGGATATACCTACTAAACGGTTTTTTTTTCTAAAAATAAAAATGACTTTTTTGTTACACTGTCCCCCACTTGACCCTACTCTTTTGCTACTGATGTTCTGATTTTTTAATAAGTCAGAGGATCAAAGCCAAAACATGAATGAAAGCAATTTTTTCGATAAAACAAAATCCAAAGATGCCTTATGTACATTCACCTATGCCTACTCAACCATACCATTTGTCGCCCACAGCTCCATCCCTGTGGAGGACGGTTATCGCACCAAAACGTAGCCTATATCCTTTCTCAGGATGTAACCTGCCTCCATGCTAAATTTCATCAAAATCGGGCTTTATGTTGATAGAAATGTTTTTCCACTTTCATTTCATGACATTTGTATACAAGTAGTAGTAGTAAGTTTGTTATTTATGTCTCAGCATATTCAATCTACTCTATGTTTATGGCAAAGGTTTTCTTTTTAAAAAAACATTCTGCCAGCGTCACGTCAGCGTAAGGATACAAAAAAAAACGAAGAAACTTAGAAAATCAGATGTTCGTCTGGCCCGCCCAACCCCGCGGCTTTGGAAAACGAGATTTACATCAATCCTATGTACTCTTTTACCCAACCATATGTACAACTTTCATTTTCAATGTAACGCTAATATAAATAAGTTAGAAGCATCACTGGTGGCCGGGGCAGTCTGACGTTTTCAGCCCGGCCCCTTCTACATCACCACTACTACAACAACTAGTGACAATTAATTGTTAGAGAACTAATGTACTACATAAAATACATACATTCAAGCCTTTATTTCATACTAAAATGCAATATCTTAGGAGATATCAAAGTAAGGTGGGGCCGGGCTGAAATTATTGAAATAGCTAATAACAATAAAAATACAAAACCTAAGAACCCATATTCTATGTGTGTGTGATCTCCCAGAGGTGCAGTATATATGTACAACTTTATTTTTAAGTTACATTATTTAAATATAAAAATATGAGCACTACAAATTATTTCAGCCCGGCCCCCTACAATCGTTTATATCTTTTTAGCTATTGCATCAATCTGCACAAAACGATAATGTGTGGACTCGTATACGGTAGTACTTTGATAAATTTTGGCTCATGAATTTACTAAGATTATATTCGACGAGATAATTAAAATCTAAGATAGTACTAGTGGAGTGACCATCAGGCTCGTGCTAATTTCAGGACATTTTTTTAATGATCTAAGTAGATGATATACAAGTTAATGTCCCAGTTGGTGGTAAACAGTTTCCGCCACCTATAAACAGCTGCTTTAATAAGAAAAAATTACTTGATATTGCAGTTCGGTTGTTATCCTGAGGCCTAAGTTGAAATGCCGTACATGCCCTCTAATTACTTTATTGGCTATCTTTCCCTTCAATCCAAAACACAGCGAACTGTCTTAAGGCTGAAATAAGAAAAGCCTACCCAGACAACCCTACATATGGGCCTACCATCTAGGAAACATGTTTTTATTGAATGATACAATTTATAATTAGAGGATTTGTAACCGACTTGAAAAACGAAGAGGTTGCCAATTCGGTGGGTATGTTTTTTTTAATTATAAAGACTAGATTATAAAAGTAATTGCTACCTACTACTTATATGTATACCAAATATTAACCAATACTTTTATATGTTATAATTTTTGAAGTACCTAATGAAAGACTGTGATTAATAGATTATATGGAAGTTAATTAATAGGGTATTTGACAACATTTTATTGAATGTTTAATAGCATCTTAGTACTTTATATATGACCATGTTACCATAATTAGTTTTGTTTTATTTAAATCGTCATTTTTTAAAAATTGCAAATAATAAGACCAATATGACATAAAAATATGTGCTCTTCAAGTATTTTTGTAAATAAAATAACTCATATTTTTGAATTTAAGTGAAAATCCTACTTTTTTACTTGTTGTCAATATCCCTATTACGTATTAATAATTTTAAATACGAAGGTTTTTGATTTTTATAAATCTAAAAATGTTGTATTAATAAAAAAAAACTCTAATTATTACTTGTTTCATTCGATAAAACACATGTCCTGAAATTGACACGTGACTGATGGTCACTCCACTAGTACTATCTTAGATTTTAATTATCTCGTCGAATATAATCTTAGTAAATTCATGAGCCAAAATTTATCAAAGTACTACTGTATACGAGTCCACACATTGTCGTTTTGTGCAGATTGATGCAATAGCTAAAAAGATATAAACGATTGTAGGGGGCCGGGCTGAAATAATTTGTAATGCTCATATTTTTATATTTAAATAATGTAACTTAAAAATAAAGTTGTACATATATACTGCACCTCTGGGAGATCACACACACATAGAATATGGGTTCTTAGGTTTTGTATTTTTATTGTTATTAGCTATTTCAATAATTTCAGCCCGGCCCCACCTTACTTTGATATCTCCTAAGATATTGCATTTTAGTATGAAATAAAGGCTTGAATGTATGTATTTTATGCAGTACATTAGTTCTCTAACAATTAATTGTCACTAGTTGTTGTAGTAGTGGTGATGTAGAAGGGGCCGGGCTGAAAACGTCAGGCTGGCCCGGCCACCAGTGATGCTTCTAACTTATTTATATTAGCGTTACATTGAAAATGAAAGTTGTACATATGGTTGGGTAAAAGAGTACATAGGATTGATGTAAATCTCGTTTTCCAAAGCCGCGGGGTTAGGCGGGCCAGACGAACATAAAATCAGGACTGGACACGCCATATTAAAACATTGGCTGCATTATTTCATAGAAATGTCATGAAATTGTCAAATGAATAAGATGTTATTGAAAGTGGTAAACCATTTCTATGAATTAATATAGACCTTGTTTTAATTTATTGATGGCGCCACCCTGTTAATATTAGAAATACTAATAAACAGACAAACATCCACGACACGGTAATATAACATTACCGTGTCATTTACTGGTGAACAAAATCTCGTACTCATCATACAAACATCTGCCCCTACTGGGATTAAAAACCCGGGACCCCCGACCGAGTAGCCTGTATAACAAGGGGTACAGTACTGTCTACAGAACACATTAACTAATACCACGCAAATAAGGAAATGTTGGAAAAAATCCTAAGATGTATTTATCTGGGTCATTTTTCACTTGAGGTTAGAGCGCCCTACTGGGGAAACATCAAACAACTCCATCTTACAAAAGTTCGCAGCCAAATATTAGTACCACACACTACTTTGTAGTTTTGTGTTTAACGGCAAAACTTGTAAGTTTTGGGTGTCGTCGTCAATGAGCAATACTTCTGTATATTACAGAGAAGGCAAGGGGAACTAATGGCCATACAGCCATTTCTTAAATATTTTCTATATTTGTGCAACTATTCTATTGAACATTTTAATGCATCTTGGGAGAGTTTGGCGCAAGTTATACAGGGTAATTTGATAATTTCATGATATTTCTATAAAATTATTTTAACATTGGCAGCGCTATTTCATAGAAATGTCATAAAATTTGATAATTTTTATGACATTTCTATGAAATAGCATTAGTAATAAATAAGATTTTTTTGATAGTGGCAAACTATTTCTATGAACAATTATATAGCCCATGTTTTAATTAATTGTCGCCGTGTTGACGGCACCACATTATATTCCTCTATGGGCACCACCCGGTCTGATGACAGCCTCCATGAACCTACTTTGATGACGTGGATAACCAAGATAAAATTCCATCGTTTTTCACATTTAAGTATGATGATCTTCAAATGGTACTACGTCAATACAAAACAAACACTTGCTTCACAAAACTACACACATTTTATAACACAACTTTCGCTCAGACACAATTTTGTAATTATTGTAATAAAAATCTTGACTGACACTATCAAATTCCGCCAAAAGCTAATTTTTTTTTGTTAAATTCTATTTTCTATATAAAAATAAGGCAAATAAGCCCATACAGCCATGTCTGGTGCAAGTTATGCAAAATAATTTATTATTTCTGAATTGCCGACCATCGAGCATTCTTATTATTTCGATGTCTAAAACAATGTTCCTAAAATGTGTTTTGCCAAGTGCTTGCAGGGTTCCGCTCAAAAAAGTAGTGTGGTTCAGCTATTATGCGGGCTCAGAACTTTAAATGAGGGATATTTGATGATTGTTATTTGATACCTATTTTGAATATATTAATGTAGTTCATAATAGCAATGTAGTTAATAATAAATTAGCAATTGAAAGCTAAATCGCAAAACTGTTTCCACACACACACAATTTTTTTGATGATGGTTGATTATCCCAGTGGGATACTTAGATGAGAAAAATCATCCCCGGTACCAACTACCTAAAAAGATTTCTCTCTTAATTTATTATTTTTTGTCGGCGTGATTCATGTTAGCCATGCCAATTTACAGCTTTCTCAGAGTTAAGCCGCGGAAATACGGTCAAGTGGACGGGCATGTCCTTGTTGACTACGGAACCCTAAAAATGACCAATTGTGAAACGTCAAATGACCACTTGGTATCCTTTTCTCTCAGATTGAATAAATAAAACATTTTGGACCATGTTTAACTGTATTTATAACTGAAAATTGTACAAATTATGTCGTTACTCACAAGAGCACTGATCAGCGCTTCGGCACTCAAGGCCCATGCGCCGATCAGTGCTCAGGCTTCTGAGGGGTTGATGTGAGTCACTCAAGTTTAGACAATGCAGGTAAGTAGAGGTCGGGCCAAACATGTAGTTCGCTGTGAAGTTGCAACGCGGCGCAGATCTGCCCGCAGCTACCGTCCATACTGAGGGCCTAGACAAGATGCCATTTGACAATCGCTACCGCTATCGCTAAATGGAAAATGTATGGCATTTGACATTTACAATCAGTCCATCGAGAGCTTATGTCAAATCCCTAACATTTTCCGCTTAGCGATAGGGATTATAGAAAGGCATCTTGTCTAGGCCCTCTACTTAGTTCCGCCGTTACGTATTTTTAATGTGTGCAGCGAATCGACTCATGTTCAGAGCGAACTAGAAGTTTGGCGCGAACTCTACTACAGAATTAATCTAGTAAATTCTTCGCTATTGAAAAATATGGCAATGAATAATACATATTATGTATTGTGAATGAATCTCTTTCTTAATAATGTATTTACCGGGTACGAAATAAAACAATAGTAGGTTAGTAATTACATTTATTACCTGTCAAAAGACACATTTTATTACAATTATTTTATTTCATGTACTTAGTAAATAGAATTAGCTAGATTTATTCTGATACTGAACTGTCACTGTAGTCTCTGGGACGCTCGGCACACGCACACACACGAACATAGGACGACGACGCACGATATTTGATCTTATTACAACGTGATTACGGTTACATTTGCCTGAGCCGCTTGTTCGGCCGCTGTCCGTCATTCATGAACCCACCTTGCTGTAAACAAAAGAAAGTTATGATCCTAAGTTTTTGTGTTGTAAGAAAAAAAATATTTTATTAAAAAAAAAGAATATAAAATTACAATAATCGAAATAATAAAATACAATTTCAAACACCACTAAGATTTTCTTTCTTTGGGTAAATAATATAAATCAATTGCTTGGTTGTCTTGGAAACATGCTTCTCCAATAAAAAAAAAGTTTTCAAATTTCAAAAAAAGTCAATATTAGTTATTTTCGTACGATATTAGAAAATTATTAAAGGAGTTATTCAATAGAATACAAGCCGTACTGACAGACTGAATATAATTCTCCATAAAGACAAAAACGTTTTTATGGAGAATTATAACAATAAAATTATAAGAAAGCATGTTATTGAGCAAAGTATTCAGTATTTCAATATTAATACACTAGCATGATTTACTTTCTTACTTTTAACAGTATAAGATAATAAGCTATAAGCTAAAAGTAAATTGCGTCAAAGCCATGTTTTATCCATTAATTAGTAAAACATTTAAAAATCGGATAGATAATTTTCCCCATATGTTGCCCATGTTACCTGTGTTATGGTTGTCTACTTATTCTAGTGATGTTCTACAACAGGTAGCTCTGAAAAGAATGCACAGAATAAATTAATGGCAAAGAGATGTGCAGCCCTGCCCTAATACAACATGTATGTAATGTAACATTACAGAACTGCATTTCTTTGCACACCCTTCTATGCACTCGTTTCTTGTGAAATTTATGGGCAAAAATATGATAATTCATGCACAAAATAATTTTAAAAAAGGCATGGTTATTATAGCAAAAAAATACAGTCAAAGTACTACTTATTCGCAAACAGAAAAGGATGGCTCTATGAGTAATTCATCATAATTCAAAAATTTGAAATTAGTATGAAGTTAAGTAGTGGTTTTAGAAATAATTTTCTGCAATTGCAACTTTACTTGATTCCAAAATTAAAATTTAATGTATTTTGACAGAGATCCATCCCCTCCTAATTGCGGACGAGTAATGCAAACAAAATTGTGGATGGTTGAATGCGAGAGCACAAGACAAGTTCAAGAGCTAGAATGATCAAATATGACAAAAACTGTAGATGAAATTTATACTGTCCAACACATATAACTATACATGAGAAAAATCAGAATTTGCGCGAAATTGTGCAAACCGCATTTAGGAATTTAAATTATTTTCTTTCATCAAAAACAGTTGTAAATAAAATATTTAAAAAAAAAACAGTAAACCATTCAAGCTCCAGACAATAGGAAAACGAAAAATATACAATGAATTATTACATGTGTATTAGTGAGATCCCTTTGCCTGCGTGATAATATGACAGAACTGAGACGACACAACCACACAACACAAACCACACAAGAAATAATAAAATAATTTTAATAATATCAAGAGCCTCTGGTTCGAGGCCTTCTACTCTCGCCATATATTGACATGAAATTGTCAAAAGCGGTTATAACATGTATGTAGCCAGACTTTCAACATATTTTTTTGTAAATTAAAATAATAATCATGAAACTTTATTTCAATAAGGAAAATGAACATTTCAAAATATATTTTAAATAAAATTTTATTGCGTTATTGCTTCTATTATTTCCCGAGTTTTGAACAACTTTTATTTTGCGGTAGCCGCCGGCACCAATGACTCAACGTGCCTCCCGAACTGAGAGTTCAAGAACACATTTTTCGGTCATCCATCAAGGTCATGTTTATAGAGTTTTTATTAGCCAACGTGACGTCAATGCACAGGTATCACTCTATCACTCTGGCACTTTGTGACTGCTATTTATACCATATAGATTTATTACATGTGACTTGACTTGCCCGTTACTTTTTTAATAGCAGTTTTTAGTGGTTAAATAATGAAAGCATGAAATTTAACTGTGATTTCTGTTTGTGACAAGAACAAGAGCCTGATATATTAATGTATGATGTTTAGTGTGACTAATCATTTGTTGGGCCTTTATTTCACATTGTGGAAAAGCAATAAAAAATAATTGAAATTGGCAAATGCCAATTTTATGTCTGTCATTTATTATACGAGACATTTTTTGTTGAATAAAATTACAAAGATCAAAGAAAGACAGAATTATGCACAATTTGTGCTAATTATGAAATAATAATATAAGGTTAATTAGCAACTAACTTTCAGCACAAAATACAAAGGAACTTAAGACTGGCTCAACTGGACATGCGATAATGGTCGCACGCGTACAGTCCCCTTACGTCCGCGTCTTATCTATTTCGTGTTCTTTTCTACTAAGGCAAATTACTTTACAGGTGATAAGGGATGAGAAAGTCCGAAGATGCGAAGACAGCTAGGCAGTAATGAAGTGCTGATATTTTTTGCATTTAACTTCAAGTTTAGAAGTCACTTGACATTTTTTATGAACAAAAAATACAAAATATCCAAAAATGAGTGCCCACGGAGATACAGTCTAGACTCAAGAATATGATATTTTTTTTGATGCGTCAGATTGTATTTCGCGATATTGAAAGTTCTTTCTTATGAGCTCTAAATAGTGTAGGTCACAATGGGCCTGATTCTGAAGACACACTCTAAGTTTGAATTTAAAAACAGTATTTCTCTTTCTCGCAATATGTAAAAGAAAAAAGATATCAAGAATCTGTTTAGAGCTGTCACTTAAATTTAGATAGATTTCAAAGAAACCATAGACAATTTTAGACGGCATGTACCTCCTAAACACTGCATTTTAGAACGTTCAATAAGGTCGAAAATTGAACGCACCTTTTTAAATGTCACTTTATATGACAGCCATCCTTTTCTTTTTCAGTTTGAGAGAAAGAAATAGCCTGAACTGAAATTTAAACTTAGCATGCGTTCGCCAGAATTAGGGCCAGTATGTTTGTGTGTGGTGTAGTGTGTAGTGTAGTGTATACTGACCGGCCTGCCCATGAACCCCTGCGGCGGCATGTACGTGTTGACTGGCGCGAACCCGCCGCGGGGGAAGGCGCCGCCGCGCGCGCCGAACCCGCCGCGCCCGCCGCGACCGCCTGCTTCACACACATACACATCGTTACCAGCCTATACATATACGTCCCACTGCTGGGCACAGGCCTTGCTACATGGGAGAAACACACGAGGAGCTTGGGCCATAACACCACCACGCTGGCCCAATGCCGGTTGGTGGGTTAAAGCGGTTAACATGCCTTCCGAAATACGGACGAGGTCAAAATATCAAACTTTCTATTGACCCATCCCAGGATCAACCATGGCGAAAGTTATTTTGTTTTCGCTATCGAAACCAGAGCGCTCAAACCAATACGCCACCGAGCTCCTCACATACAAATATCGTTTAAGTATTACATTCCTAATAACCTTCATTTACATATTATGTATTAGGTACATACACAGAAACGGCATAACAGAATTAGAAGGTATGAAAATATTGCCATGTTCTGACAGGCTTTTATCGGCCGAATAATTCAAAATCACTAAAATTAATAGTAAGTAGTTATCTCGGTGGTTCAACCTTTGGAACCGGTGTAAATTCAGACATGACAGACAGACAGAGACTATGTGTTGTTAGACTTGTTAGTTAATACATAGATAACAAACAAGCTGACGGCCCACCTGGTGGTAAGCGGTTACCGCCGCCTATACACACCTGCATTAACAAGGAAAAATCATTTGATATTGCAGGTCCGTCGTCATCCTGAGGCCTAAGATGTTATGGCGTCCATGCCCAGTAATTACAATGGCTACCTTTCCCTTCAATCCGAAAATCCGAAACACAGCGAACTGTTTCACGGCTGAAATAAGAATAGGGGTGGTACCTACCCAGGCAGCCCTACATAAGGGCCTACTACCTAGTGGATTACCTATGTATTACATTCCTAATAACCTTCATCTATTTCGCTTGAAAGTTGAAACTGGCTACTTTAGCAAACCCCATTGGCCCTTATTTTTTTGTAAAAGGTTTTCAATAAACATTGCAGACTTTTTGGGACCAGATGTCTTTTTGTACAAAATTAAGTGGATTAGCTTTTGTTCCATTGCTGCCACACTGCTGGTTAAAAATATTTACAAACATTTGTTAAGAAACATACGATCACAATGTTAGAAAATATTAAGTTAACAAATTGTAACAAAATAAAACATTTGTTATCATTTTTTTGTAAACATATAATCCAGGCCAAATGTTATGTTGTTAAATAATTTCAAATGTTATAAATGTCTGTAAACATTTTCCATCAGTGTAGGAGCACTTAAGACATTTAACAATTCCTAACAGAATGTAACAATTCCTAACAGAATGTAACAATTCCTAACAGAATGTAACAGTTCCTAACAGAATGTAACAATTCCTAACAGAATGTAACAATTCCTAACAAAATGTAACAATTCCTAACAGAATGTAACAATTCCTAACAGAATGTAACAATTCCTAACATTTGTTAGTAAATGTATTAGTGTTAGAAAATGTTTGTAAACATTTTCAAACAGCAGTGTGGCAGCACCTGTTGGGATGGCATATTCCTTGATGGTACATACCGCGGAAGTTGCCGCGCGCGTTGAAGGAGCCTCCGCGCGGGCGGAAGTTAGCGCCGCCGCCGCCGCCGCCGCCGCTGCCGCCGCCGCGGCCGCCGGGGCTGTTGTTGGCGTTCGCGTTCGCGTTGCTGTTGCGGTTCTGCTGCTGCGGCCGTTTGTTCTGAACAAGCGTTCCAATCTGATTAGTTTATTTGCGAATGGTAGTGTTCATACATAGTACTACATGGTACTTACAAATTAAACAAGATAGTCAAGACAGAGTTCGTGTCGCACAAAATAATTTTGGTTTTACCATACACTGCCATTCATAATACGGCACTTATTTCATAATACAAATATAATTACTGACAATACTTGTATATATTAGGCAATGAGGGACAAAAATCAATGCAATCAAATCAATTTATTTGTAAACATGGGTCGTCATACATACTTGATATGGAAATAATATTATAATAACAAAGTATAAAAAGTTAGGAAATTCTCAGAAATTAGAAGTTAATGGAATTTTTTAGGGACACGATCAATAGTTCATCATCATATCAGCCTATGATGTCCACTGCTGAACAAAGATCTCCTCCCCCATCGATTACCAACTGGAACGTTGCCGTATCCAACGGCTCCCCGCGACCCTGACCAGCTCGTCTGTCCATCTAGTGAGAGGCCGTCCTATTTTACGCTTTCCGGTACGTGGTCGCCGTTCTAGAACTTTAACGCCCCACCGCCGTCTTTTCTGCATGCTATTTGCCCTGCCCATTAGCATTCAATTTGAATTCAATTTGCTAATCCTATGAGCTGTGTAAGTGACTTTAGTTCTCTTAAAGATGTCCTTATTTCTGATTCTATCTAGCAGAGAAACACCTAACATAGCTCGTTCCATATCTCGTTATGTGACTGCGAACTTGCACAGAATGCCCTTAGTAAGCGACCACGTTTCACATACGTACGTCATCACTGGCAACACATACTGCACAAACTATATTTCGACTTCAAGCAGCGAGGAATTTTAGATGAGAATTTCTCACTCAATTTCCGGAACGCTGCCCATCTGAGTTGGATCCGTCGATTTAGCTCTTACTCTTTCTCTTTGTGAACGTTACAGCTAACATTCATTTCATTTAATTTCCCGTACTTATACTAAGTCCAGCTTTTATATAATATTATTTGATACAAACTTCATGAATCGTATTTACTGAACTTTTAAAGACGGCTGTATAATAAAAACCATTAACATGATACCTTATTGGCGTTGGCGGAGTGCGCCTTCTGCTCGTCCTCGTCGCGGTACTTGGAGACGGTCACCAGGAACCCGTTGATGCGCAACTCGCGGTCCAGCTTCAGCGCCTTCTCCACTGCCTCCTTAGCGTGGAATGTCACTCGCACTGGGGGAACAATATGACATTTTGAGGGTCAGATATTAAAACCTAATCATGTAGAGGTTCCTATAAAGAAGAAAACATTTTCGGTGATGCCTAAGTGAAAAAAAACTTTCAACAAAAATAAGAACAGACTTCAAAACACTTTGCAGATTTTTATACAAAATTTCTTGTTTTGTACCACGCAACAAAGCCAATAAAAAGAAAACGGACAATTGAGCACTGTTCTGGATATTTTTCAGTATACTGTACAAACAGCAACACTCTTAACTGCCCATTCGAGATGCAACAGACAGAAAGGTAGAAAGAGATGAAATTATTTTCCTCTATGAAAAATTATATTTCATCTCTTTCTACCTTTATGTGGAACATCTCTTTTAGTAAAGTTATCAGAGCTGCCTTGAGACAATCGGGGATTTTTTATGTGTGTCTATGGGACAAGTACATCAATAGGTACATTAAAGAAGTGACAATAATACGCACATATCTTGTACTTGGTCTTGCTGAACTCGTGTATGTGGGCGACCTCGCCGCACTGCGCGAACAGAAGCCGCACATAGTCGGTGCTGGCTTCGTAGGGCACGCCCACTAGGACGGCGGTCTCAGCGCGGGACTCCACCGCCACGGAGATGGCCGTGCCGTCGAGCACCGTGCCCTCCTCGCTCAGGGCCTGTACGGACACCACGTTACACGGGGCACTGGCTACTGGCGATCCGTATTGAACGGACTGACGCGACACATAGCTTTGCAGTCATTCATTGAAGTTTTACAATTTTTTTTATTTCCATACTTAATGGGAACCTTCTGGTAGTTTTTGAAAGTAAGCCAAAAATGTTCTATTGGTTTTGTTTACTTTGCTAATTTTACAAACTCATTTAAGGGCATGAAATATACCAAAGAGCAGCACTAACACTTAGTAATTTAGTGAATTGAACAGATAACAAATTGATATTGTTATCAGAGATATAATTAGAAAGAAACTGATTCACATCTAAACATAGAATTTTCAGTGTTAAGTGGCCCATGAGATCTACAATTCACAACTGCAAAGTTATGTAATGCGTAGTGTAAAGTTCCCGCCAAACTTAGTTGCTTTGTTTGAAACTATGTTAGTATTACTTGAGAACCAACACTTGCATAAGTGTTAAATGGGTTTAAGCATCATGTTTGACAAGATCTTTACATTGACAACAGGAGCAAAACAGCATCTCCATCAGAGTTCCACCAAAATCATGTAATGTTATCTTTCTCAGAAACTTCTATGGTGTGCAGTTTACTTGGAAGAGACTGTTTGGTGGATACTTACTCGTCTGAATACACAATGATGTGTTACATCCCGTTGTACTGAAATTTTTAACCCACTGTGTGAAAAATTTTAAATTAATTTTGTTCTAATATTTATTTTCTGTCAATACTAATTATATTCACTTGAACTTTATTGAAAAGAAGACTTCATTTTAAAATAGACATACATTAAGATAAATTTTGACTAATTTTATAATTATATAATTCAAGCTTTGTATAATAGTGTAGAAGTTAATTAATAACCAATAATTAAAATTTTCATAAGTCAAGTAGTCTTTAAGTTGTTTAGTGGGCATAATTGATACTTCGTGTAATGGTCCAGTTCAATTTAAATCGCCACTTAGTTGTATTAGAAATTAATTTTGAATAAGTTTTGATGATAACTATTTTTATTCATCCAAAAACTTTATAACTTTATTTTAACTTTTATGCTTTTTTAAATTTTATAACAAGTCTTCAAATATTATAAAGAAGACTATAGACCAATTAAATTAAAGACTCACCTTGTTCATAAAATACCATTGGAATTATTTGAAAGAAATCCACATATAATTAACATTATACATAACCAATTGAGTGAACTTATATAAAGAAATATTTCAAGTGTTAAAGTACCACCATATATTTTTCCTGTTGTTATATGGTCATTCTTTACAGAATTAATTATGTGATTAATTGTAATATTACAGTGTAAAATATATAGTGGAATCAAAGCTGGAAAAGGATGCAGCAGAAAATAACAAGCTTCAATTATTAATTTTAAACAATGCTATTCAATATTTGGTATTGAGAAGTGTTAGATAGTTGTGTGTTATTTACTGCTAACATTATATTACATAAAAGATGTCACAAATGGACATGGAAGTATACAACGGCTGATCTACTACCCACCAGGTATCACAGTAAATTTTGAGCAATTAATCAAGCAAGACAAGAAAGCCATAAATGTTGTCTCAGTAGAAGACCAGCCTTTTCAAACATTCAAATAGTCACTCATTCTGCACATGACTTTAGGGCACAGAGCTTCTTACTCTCACAATGGAAATTGGAAAATTGTATTAGCCTTATAATAAGTATATCATAATTGTGTGCCAATTTGGTACTCCAAATTAAAGCACAGCAAAATCTAAAATTAGCTACTAATTATTTACTTTTGATAGAAGTAAAAATGTTAATAAACTTTTGATTACCTGGTCCAGAGACTCTTTGTTTTTGAATTCGACTATTGCCGATAATGTCGGAGTTGTGGTCAGTTCAGTAACAATGATTGGACCACGTCTAAAAAGAAAGAAAAATTTCTCTCATTAATACTCCGCTCCACACGGTGTTGCAATCAGAGTGCTATTTGCAACTCACAACACCTGCCACATGTATCACATATTTAACCATAAGTTCACAATTAAGTAAGTAATATTTAGGATAACCACGACATTTTGGGGACTGATATTTGAATGTTAGGAAGCACAATGTTTCAGAAACAAAGTTATAGTCACATATTTATTAGCATATACTCACTTGACACTGATGACTTCTCCATGTTTTGAGAACAACTCTTTGAGTTTCTCTTGATAATCGAACAGATAACTCGATGGGAGGTTCTCCACAAGGAGTTTACCAGTTTCCACCTTCTCTTCTTTTTTTTCTTCTGGTTTGGGTTCGCCCTCAGCGTTTTCCTGACTCTGGTCAAGGTCCTGGTCTCCGGCGGCGTTACCACCCGCTGCTTCTTCACCGTGTTGCTCCGAATCACCGTTGTTCTCTTCAGCTGCTTCCATTGGCTCTTGCACTTCGGCCTCTGCTACTGGTTCGTCCACCGTTTGTGCGGCCGGCTTAGCTTTTGTCGGCTGATTCTTAGCACCGCGTCCCTTTTTTTGAGCGACCATTTTTGACACTCACTAAAAACAAATTACCTTATTAATCAATAATAAGTGATCGGCCACGCTTTCGAGAGCGAGTCGTTTCCCGCCATGCTATTTTTTATCAGTTACTAGTTGACGCTATACAGATCTCAAGGACAAAGCTTGGGACGCGCTATGCAGCGCAATTTACAAATTACATGATTATAGTTTAGATTTATATACAAATTAAAACCTAAAAAGACGAAAATGATAGAACGACTCCCAACGGTAAATACATCGTAGGGTCTGTAAGCGCCATGACCCATGGCGTTACAAGGGGAAAATACCGAAATCGCCAACCACTGACTCAACGCTCTGAACTGATTTCAAGTAAGAAACTTACAAATTACAAAATTTATGTCATGATTTACTTACCGGCTCAGTAATTACAGCGAAATTCAGTGGTATCACAAATTCACAAGAAAAGACGCCAAACTAAATGCAATACACGAAACCGGCATCACGCAAGCGCGTCCGCCATTAAAATATTTAAAAAGCGAGGTTGAGGTGTTGCCATTCTGAAACAGAATTCAAGTTAATTAAATTCAGCATTTTATTGTGTATCCGAATATTATTTGTTTTTTTTTTTCATTTACTAATGGTAGAAATTGCACAATTTCTACCATGAAAAAATGAAAAAAAATAACAAAAATTAATTACGCATACATAGGCGACTTTTGTCCAGTTATTTTGATTAAAAAATGTTTATTTTATAAGATCTACTTAATTGTATACAAAACTACATATCTTGCAAATAATTATATAAACTGAATTGAATTGAAAAAACCAAACGATTTTTTTTTTAAATATGAGACCAAATGGCAAATATTTCGTATCGAAAAAGAACCGGCCAAGTGCGAATTGGACTCGCGCACAAAGGGTTCCATACCATTATCTATAAACAAAAACAGGCAAAAAACACGTTTGTTGTATGGGAACCCTCTTAAATATTTATTTCATTCAGTTTATTAGTATATGTTGTTATAGCGGCCACAGAAGTACATCATCTATGAAAAATTCAACTGTCTTACTATCACGGTTCATGAGATACAGACTGACGGACAGCGGAGTCTCAGTAATAGGGTCCCGTTTTACCCTTTAGGTACGGAACTCTAAAAAAGAATGACGTAAATTGAATCAGGAATCTCGGAGTAATCGGTTTACGTCGACAACACATCAAGCGTAACAGTTTGACCTTGAGACCGCCCTTACTTAGCTTGTAATAGAGGCAGCTTTCATAGTAAAACTGTAACAATCGATGTGCTGTCGTCTATACCATACGTAGAAAAAAACATACCATCCTTATACATAGTGTCAAAGAGTTCACCGAAGATAGCCATCCATGGAATTAAAAGTTATGTCTAGTTTTTAGTTATACTGATGAGGGTAGGTATGTATGCTACTCGATGTGTAATAAATACATTACAAGCTGGTAATAATTTATATTTTCAATTAGTTAGGTATTATTAAATTTCATGTTTTTATTTTGACGTCAATAAGTGCTTTGTTGAAAGCCACCATTAAACAAATTATGAATATGACTATCTGAATTGAAAACTTCCTCCTTTTTGAAGTCGCTTAAAAATTATGTATGATTTTGGAAATATTCTATAGAAATTCACTCCATTTCTCCCTTTAAGGAGTTGAATTCTGTAAAAACCGGAAAGGAAGGATTCTTGGTCGGGATTTGATGAAGTCAATCAAAATTTTTATTTTTTTTATTTTTATTTTATAACCAAATTGAGCGTATGCTTTTTTTATACAATTTTGTGAAGCATATGCTTTGTGTTGACGTGCAATTAGAAACCTAGTAAAAAAATTCACCGATGAAAAGTGGTGTGATACCACTTTTCAATTCACAAGAAATGACGTCAAACTAAGTGAAAGACACTTGAGATTTTAGGGTGGTTATCCGCCTTATAATCATTATATATTTTGCGCCCAGTTTTCCCAAGATGCATTGAAATGTGTTACACTAGCGTTTCAATGCTGCAATTATATGCAGAAATAAATAATTGGTTGCATGGTTATACCTTTGCCTGTCATACGCAATGGACAAATTAATATAATTTTTATCGAGTGCTTGGCGGGATTTGGAGGTGTCAGTCCAGAGGGCCTAGACAAGATGCCACTCGATAATCGCTGTCGCTATCGCTTAGCGGAAAATGTATGGGATTTGACATAAGACATCGAACGACTTTCGATACTTAATGTCAAATCCCATACATTTTTCATTTACCGATAGCGATAGCGATTGTCAAATGGCATCTTGTCTAGGCCCTCAGGATTTTTATTACAATAATTAAAAATTATGTCAAAGAGAACTTTGTGTTACAAAATTGGTGTATTTTTATGAACCAAATGGTTGTGTTGACATACAACTAAAAGATTATTAGAATAAAAGTCGTGATGGTGTGAAAGACGATGATAACTTTTTCGTGGTTATCCAGCTCATTAAATTGCATCATAGGGAGACCACAGCTTAATGATATATGTATATAAAGACTGTCGTCATATATTTCGCGTCGAAATGTGTAACACCTGCATTTCAATGCAATAAAAGAAGAAGTACTGAAGACATGGCTGTATGGACATTAGTTCCCTTTGCTTTATAGGGAAAATCGAAAAAAAAGGATGGTGTTTGGCAGGTTTTTGTGGCGTCAGTCAAGATTTTTATTACAATAATTAAAAATTGTGTCGGAGCGAACATTGAGTTTTAAAAGTGGCGTAGTTTTATTATTCAAGTGTTTGTGTTGACGTGCGACGATTATTAGAGTAATTATGGTGTGAAATACGATGAGAACTTTTTGTGGCTATCCACCTCATCAAGTGACTGCCATCATATATTTCATGTCAAATACTAACAAGAAGCATTGAAATGTGTTACGCCAGCATTTTAATGCAATAAAAGAAGAAATAAAGAAATACTAAAGACATGGCTGCATGGGCATTAGTACCCTTTGCCTTCCCTTTAAGGGAGAATTTAACAAAAAAAACTTATCTCATTTAACTGACATTGACACATTGACATCTAAACATAACCTAAACAAACCACGCTTAAAAATTCTATATCCCTTTCTGCTTTAATTTTAAATAATCATGTGTTTATAAAGTACGAACTGTTAATAAACATTGATTGTTGTTTACAGACAAAATACAAAATGAAGTCCAAGTCATTCAATGTCAAGCAAAAGACCCTCGAAAAAGGGAAACAAAATAAAACTTTTGATTTTACTGGTTACTATAAAACTTCAGAGGAAACTAACATAGCTGTAGAAAGCACTAATGGTTCAGATAGTATCAACAAAGAAAACAAATTTACGGCTAAAAGTAAAAATGATACACCAAAACTTGAACGCTCGCAAAAAAGAAAAAGTAAACTTGAACCACTAGATATTTCCCGGATAGACATCGATGGACCTAGTTTGAATACAAGCGTTGCTAAGAACACCCCTATGAATGAATCCAAGGTAACTTCGACACCACAAACATCTAGTAAAGTTAAACTATCACCTAAGGTAAAGTCTATTATGAAAAATTCTTCCTCTCAAAGTGAGGATCATGTGGATGAAACTCAGTTTTATGCTTCACCCGGAAAACCAAAGAAAAGAAATAAGTCTGTTAGTTTCATGCTTGATGACAATGAAGAACTTGTGGTGAAAAAAACAAAATCAAATGAATCAATTACGCAAAAAGAAGAAATTAAGAAAAAGTCAAATTTTTCAAAAGATAAGTTTAAGAAACTCAAAAGGAATAAGAAGGATTTATCTGGTAAAGAAAATGATGTTAATATTGTGGAAACAGATAACACAAGTAAAGTTAACACTAATATTAAATTAAAAGTAAATAAAAATTCATCTGCTGTTAAAATAGAAGAATCTAATGAGACAACCAACAATGTTGAAAAGAAAGATAACCTGAATAAAAAAAGAAAATTTAAAAAATTCAAGAAACAGAACTCTGATGATAATTCAGAAACAACAGCTGAAAACAGTAATAAAGAAGAACCTGCACAAGAAAACAAGAAGAAATTAAATAAAAAGAAATTTTTAAAATCATCTCTTAATGTTGAAACAGAGGCAGATGGTGAACCTGCTTCTAAATCTAGAAAGAAGGAAGTCAAACCAGAAGCTATCGTTGAGAATCTTGAGAACCTGTCAATAGGTGACAATGCTCATTCTTTAACCAACCTATTAGATGAAATGTCTGTAGCTGAAAAAGATAAGAGAAAGAAACACAAACGTAAATTGAAAAAAGAAAAAAAACCTGTCTTGAGTACATCTAGCAGTGATAATGCTGATGTGCAGAAGGCAGAGGAAGGTAAAGAGAAGATCAAATGGCAGAAGAGGAAGTGGAATAAAGATAAGAAAGGAGAGGTATATGACGATGGTACTGCAACAACTGTGATCATAGAGAACCTGCCATTAACAATCATGTGTTCTTATAAGAAGCTATTGGCTGAACACTTTGTTAAATACGGATTAATAAAGAAAATAGGGTAAACCAATAATGTTTATTTTTGTTTTTTATTATATACCACTAGGGTTGCAAACAAGTGTGCACCCACCTGATGATAAGTGGTAAGCCATTCATAAATTCCAATTATTTAATTGAAAAAGGATACAGCTTATTGATTATCATTAGTTTTCATTTTCATGTTCCAGAATTGCTGAGATGTACCCAACAAAAAAGTCAACACCTGTATTCGCTACAACAATCAATTTCTACTCTGATGGAGCAGCCGCAAAGGTAAATGGACATGTACAAACTTTAATTTGTGACATACCCACAAACAAGACTCAATAGACATTCTATTGTTGAGGATGCACCAGCAGGTTGAAAGGTACAAACAGTTAATGATGTTGGTTTTTTTAAACTTTATTTTATTGTAATCAACAGTTCATATAGACAGATGGGTAGATTGTTAGCAACTTGCTGGCCCACAAACCTTTTGAAATTTTTTATACTTTTCTACATTGATTTCTGTCATCTGGGTCCTTTGAGCCGGATCTAAAGACCGAAATAGTGGCTTTTAGTTAGTGTGACTATATTATGGGAAACATGTGTTAAATGGTAAAACCAAATTTGATAAAATATAAAAACATATAATCAAGCAACTCAATGTAGAAAAGTATAAAACATGTTATAGGTTTGTAGGTGCCAGCCAGTTGCTAATATAGATACTTGACACATGTAGCTAACTGAACAAATGTACAGTGAGCAGTACAAAATAATAAACAATACAGACACAAAATATTAAGCCATTGCAGCTATGCATACTATTAAAATAATATTATTATCGTACCATTAATTAATAACATTGCTTAAAAATCCTGATAAATTAGTTTCTCATGTTATTTATGTTATGTTCAATGTACTCATTTAAGGTTAATTGCATACCATAAACAAATTTAAAATATATGAAATTATTGTTATTATTAACATTACTCTAGTCTAGGCTATGAGATCAATCATTGATCTATGAATCAATGTAAATTAGACTTATAGGTGCTTTGGTTTGGTTTGGTTCCACAGAGGAAATAATAATACAGAGGTTGGACTAAGCCATCTAGACAGGGCAATAATGCAGGGAGATGGTATCTTCCCAACTACCCTTAGTGTTTTGCAATTTTGGGCTATCGTATCGCGCTTTAAATAATTGAATGTGGTAGATAACTAGATACACAGCACTTGCCCAGTAATAAATCGCATTTCGTCATCTATAAAATACACATAGTTCACTTTAAAATGTTTTTTTTACACATAGTTTTGATTTATAATCAATCATATGATGAAGCAAGCATTCAACTACACAGTTATTACATACAGTTTATCACTAATGCAAAATTCTCGACTCGCAAATTTAGTTACCATACACCTCCGAAACGGATTGACTGATTTTCATGAAATTTTATATGTTTATTCGGTAGGTCTGAGAGTCGGCTACTATCTATTTCTTTTTTCTTTTTTGGACATTTTTTTTTATTTCTATGGCAAAACAATGTTTGCGGGGTCAGCAATTTTTTTATTTTATTTATTTATTTCAGAAACAAACAGTCAATATACAATAACTATTACATACATACAAATATCATATCTAGACCTATAGTTTCCTAAATCAAACATATATTTACAAAATAAATAATCATCATTTGAGACTCCTCTTGCAATGAGTTACAAAAAACATCCAAATCCATGAGTTTGCTGTTGTAAGCCTTACACGAACGCCTAATGAAGCTATTGGCAACATAACTTTTCAGCTAGTTTTAATATAATATTTTGGTATTGGTTCTCTCTTCTTAACCATATTTCAAATTATTGTTGAATAATAATAATAACATTGCAAGAATCTAAATATTATCGAACTATTTTATATAAGCCAATGAATAGAACATACCAACTGACATTAGCATTGCGCATATATTGTACCCAAATATAAGGTGTTGTATGAAAATTCATCTGTTCAGGCGTTAGAAGAAGACAAAACCACTTTTGTGGGTAACGTTATCAGAATAAGGAGGTTGCTGCCGCCGACGCAGACCACGCTCGTGGTTCACTCGTACGCCGAGCTCACTGACCAAGTCCTCAGCTCCCTATTCATGGCCGCCGGCAAGATCAGGAGCATACGGCATCTTGTTAAGGGGAAAAAATCTATAGGTAAGTGGTTTTATTAGAAAATTATTAAAAATAATGTTATGTTTTTAGTAATTAAAATATAAAACTAGAAGAATTTTGCGTCCTGAGGCGGAAATCGAACCAGCGACCTTTCGCAATCCGGGCGACTGCTCTGACCACTGAGCTCATAAACGCAAATACAGATAGACTAGAAGAATTTCACAGGGATATCCCAAGTCCTAGGTGGCTCAGTGGTCAGAGCAGTCGCCCGGATTGCGTAAGGTCGCGGTTTTCATTCCCGCCTCAGGACGTGAAATTTTTTCAGTTTTATATTTTAATTACTAAGTTATTTTTCAAACATTTATAATATTGTTAAAATAAAAAATTGAAGTTTACTTTTTTTATTATTTCTGCATTCAGACCTTGAAACTATACAGGGTGGTGCTGTCATTATGACAATAAATTGAAACGTGGGCTATATTAGTTTATAGAAGTGGTTTCTCACTTTCAAAAACATCTTATTCATTTGATAATTTATGACATTTGTATGAAATAATATAACATTGGCTGCATTATTTCATAGAAATGTCCTGAATTTATCAAGTGAATAAAATGTTTTTGAAAGTGAGAAACCATTTCTATGAACTAATATAGCCCACGTTTCAATTTATTGTCGTATTGACGGCACTAACCCGTATATTTTTTAAGAACTTCTATTGATCAATTCGTGGATGCGACTAGCGATTTTCAAGCTTTGAGGGCCTTTTCACAGGACGTTTTGAAACGACTAGATGACACGCATTCTCTGTGCATCGTATAAAAATCGTTGTGTGAGTAGTCTTTAAGTTGCTTTGCCGTTTCAATCTCTTGGTCTAATAACGTAACCTTAATAGACTGAACTTATAAACTATGCCCACTCAACTTTTTCCAGGCACAGCCTTCATAGAATTCGACGGGCCAGAAGCGTTGGAGAAGGCACTGGAGCTGGGTAAGGAATCCAAGATCGGGAGCAAGAGGATGCACGCCGTCAGGTTCGAGGTCCGCGCCAGGAAGCCGAAAAAGGCTACCATCAGCACCAGTGACAACGAGGGTGACAGTGAGGACTCCAATTAATAAACATTCACAGTGAACACTCTAAGATAGGATGGTTTGTTCTAGACTGGGGTCAGTTCTAACAGGCCAAATGTTAAACAAAGATTTTAGTATTAATTTTTTGTGCACCTACAATACTAAACTTCAGTGCCGTTCTACGTTACTATTCAATAAGAAAAGAGCAGTTGACAGCTCGCTTATGAGCTTGAATGGCCATTGCCATCACTGAAAGAATTTTACAGGAACATAAAGGAATAAAAAACACAAAAATAAGATCTGCTAATAAAAAATACAAAATTAAAAATTTTAAGTAACCCCCGGCGTCATTAATCATCTATCTAACACCATCTAATTGAGACTATTCATACGAGCCCAAGCGCGCTATATCTGCTATAAGTTTCTGTAGAATTAGGCATTTCACAGACTTTTTGATGGTTTAAGATCAGCTCAAGGATAGTATGTCATGGGAATGTCACCGAAGTGATAGTACACCAAATTTCAAATCAATCGGATCTGTAAAAGTTAGTAAAACCCTATTATCATGTAGAAAATGAGCTGATAGTCATCAAACGCCTGAACTGATCTTCATAAATTATACCTAAGAACCATCGTAGTCACATCAGCTTTCAAGCAAAAAAAACGAATCAAAATCGGTCCATTCGTTTAGGCGCTACGATGCCACAGACAGACACACAGCTACACAGACAGACACGTCAAACTTATAACACCCCTCTTTTTTCGTCGGGGGCTAAAAACTAGTTTCTGGGGAAATCTATGACACCGGAAACTAACTAAAAAAGGTTTTCTGAAGTTCTGTATTGAAGCAAAGATAAATTTATGAAACCTATAGTGACCATGGGGATGATTTAATATACCTTGTGGTTGCTTAGATCATTTTCATTGTATAATATACAGGATGGTGCCGTCAATGCGACAGTAAAATGAAACATGGACTATATTAGTTCATAGAAATGGTTTGCCACTTTCAAAAACATCTTATTCATTTGAAAATTTCATGACATTTCTAGGAAATAATGCAGCCAATATTATATTATAGCCCGTGTAGCTCAATTTATTGTCGTATTGAGGGCACCACCTGTATATGAGAGGCATTTTAGGCATGATTTCTAAAATGACAATATTAATCAATTTTAGCCTTATTTCATATATTCGTTCAATTGCATATATTCGGGACGCATCGAATATATACAATTGTAAGACTGTTTTTTATGTTAAATCTGCATTTAAATGGGCATCTAAAGTCAGAAGATGTTTAGTCATGTCTAAGTTGACATTACTAAATGTCTTTCTATCCTTTGCTTATTGAAGTGGAAAGAAAGAAAGGTAAATAACTGAAATTTCGTTTTGTGGAATGGCAGCAGAAAATGATGGCTAATATTTTCTTCAGTCTGGGAGTCTAGCACAAATCATCCAACTTTAATGCCTCTATGAATTGAACACAGTTTGTGACAAACTAGTTTAGCAAAAAGTTTTGAATTGAAACTATTTTATTACTGGAAACACTATATTTACTCTAGTGCAAAAATGTCAGATAATAGATCAAAACGAATTTTTGTAGTTAAAAATCTTGAAAATATTTTATAATAATAAAATGAGGTGAATCATTAAAATATAAGCATGATCAGCAGAATGGTTGGTTACTTTGTCAGCAAATCATTAATATTTCGACGTTTTGCAGATCTTTTGGTTCAGGTTTTTTAAATACAAGCCTTCGGATATCACGCGGAACAGTAATAAGACCTGAGGGTTGCCATCCTATCCTATTTTATTTACTTTCTATTATTCTTTTGCTAAGCTGCTTATACGCCGACAGTTTGCTATAACGCAAGCGATCCAATAGACGCATCACAAAACAAATAAAAATTTTGATTGTCAGTGCCTAAAACTACTCAAATAATTAGTAGTTCCATATAAAATACCAGAAAATATATGGTGTTTGATAATTTTGTATATTTTCTATGAATAATAGTGTGCAGCTGTGGTGGCTCAAAGCGCTTGCATAATATTCCGTTGTTCATGATAAGTTATAATAAAATAAGAAAAATATTTTTTGTAAGTATACACATTATATAAAGAGCCTTAAGTGGAATAAAAAACTGCGGCGAACGGTGTAATTTTAGGGTTTTGGTTGCGCCTATTGTTCATATTAAATTGTAAACTGTATTTAGCATAATACCTTTGCTTTTCAATTTCATTTGGCGTTACTTTGCAATTTAGGTGCAGAATGCCTAATTCTCAAAATGACAAGTGAGTCTGTAATGGACCTTCTTTCTAAATGGACATAGAGTATTATTTTCGGGTCGACCGAGGCAGGATTTTCGTACTCGGCCGAAACCGAGAATATAATAATAAATTCCATAGTATCATAGTGTAATACCGTCTCGGTTATGACCGAGAATTTCGGCTATTTTTAGCTGCGAACCGAGATCTCGGTCGAGCCTTAAATTATTTCTTTAAATCACAAATTCTTTTTGAGAGTTTACCGTTCATAGTATAGCCATTTTATGAACGGGGTGTGAATAGAATTGTACAGAAAGAGAATTTATCGTTTATAAATTGGCCATTAAAGGCTGATACATGTTGAGCAATACTAGACCGATTAATTAATGACCAAATTTATTACCAACTAGTATATTCTGTGTGGTATTTAATAAAACCAGTGTCAAAGGTCATGGTCGTACAGATAGATGTTGAAATATGGTTTATGTTGTTTTTTGCATTTATTTTATTTTCGATATCCACACAGGTTATTGTAAAGAACCCATGAAGACGAAGCGTAAATCGTGAGTGTTTTTATAAATAAGCATTATAACTAAGTACTTATATATAATTATGGATGAAGTTTCTTTTTTAAATTTAGATCGTTAAAGGCGCATTATGTTTTTATTAAGTTCATTATGATTGTGACTGTTGTGTGAGGAAACGACTATGAAAATAAAGACTTGTTAAATTTTACCTTTCGTTTTTTTTCCTAAGAACCACTTGCTTCTCTCTTCTTTTAAAATGACACTTCGAAAAATATTAAATTTCTACTAAAACCTTGGCAAAACTCCATCGAAAATTAAATAGGTAGTTAAAAAAAGCTTGAAAAAAAACTTGGTATTAAAAAGAAATGTTTCCGCCCGGGATCGAACCGGGGGCCTTCTGCGTGTTAGGCAGATGTGATAACCGCTACACCACGGAAACTTATTTCTTAGTGAGGAAATTGAAAGTCAGTTTGATAAGGTGCTTAGCTACAAAAATTACAGCAAACTAAATAGGGAAAAGGGTGCTTGTCTTTGTAGTCTTGGGCCATTTCGATCAAATGGTAGGTAACTTTATTTTTAATTCCAAATCGATGACCAACAAGCCGACGGCCCACTGTGGTAAGCGGTTATCGACGCCTATGGGCAATAACAAGAAAAAATCACTTGTTATTGCAGGTGTGTCATCATGCACTTATGAAAAATGAAAAAGTATTTTGTTTATAATGCGCTCTTAAGTTTTTCGCATGTCATTAGGTACCTCCCAGAATTTGAGCTTTACTGCTGTTTTTTTTTCAATGATGCAGTTTTAAATATATCAAAATCGGGCCTGAGACCCCTTTGAATACTTTTCGCTATCCATATAGTTTCGGATTTGGCCACCCACGTTCACTTGAAAAATTCCACCTTTAAAGGCTGTATAACATGTTAACATGGGTAGGTCCCCGCTTGTTAAACCGAGTACCTACTAAACCTTGTATATTCTGTCATTATGCTATTTCTTTGACAAATGTTGCATCTTTCACTTTGCAAGTTACTTCTATAAAATATTTGTGTTTCGGGTTTCACTATCGTTACAAATATAGCGTCGAGATAAATATATGAAAATACATTTATGGCTTCAAAAACTCTATTTCAGTAGCAATAAATGTTGTAGGTACCAACATTTATTGCTACTGAAATAGAGTCTATAATACATATAATAAAGCTTTAGGATGTGTCGCTCGCGAGGCGCGAACATTTGGTGCGCAAGTCACGCAAGATTTGCAAATTCCCGCATGTCTTACTTTAGGCTTTAGTTGTTTTGCTTTCGAAGATGTCCGAAATATATTGTGAACGATTCGATTAATCGTAAATCTGTCCACTCCACGACAACACATACCTATATAGGTCACAGGCAATCAGGAACGTACTGAGCAGGTTCGAGGCTCGAGGCACCACCGGAGGAAGTAGATGCGCGCCGGTCGCGCATAGCGTTTTAATTATTTATTCATTTATTTTGTGTGCGAAAGGAGCGTGGGCGGCGCCTTCGCCAGATCTAAATGCATCCTTAATATGATAATAATATCCATCTTCAACACTAATGTAGGTATTTGCAAAAAGTAAAATATTGGGGTAAGTTTTAAAACTTTACCCTTTTCGTTATGAGCCCAGGGCTGGGGCACATTCTTATGCATGTCGCAGCCATATCGTGCAACGGCGTATTACAAAACACACAGAGTACTTTATAATACAAAACTGTGAGGCGGATTGAAAAATAGGCTTTTAATTCAGCTCAAATGAAACCCACATACAAACAAGCGCATCATTGATACGCCGCTTTGAGAATTAAGTGAAAATGATATTGAATTTAGAAGTGCAAACGTTGATAACATTCGTAAAAATAGTAAATTAAAAAGGTTTTTTTTATGACCAAAATGATTTCGATTTTAAGTTGTTATAAAAAATAAACTTGAACGTACCAATCACCCAAACAATCCGCAGTACTACACGATCTAGGCAGATAATGAACTGCCAAATTCCCCAATCGGCCTTCGACATACAATAAAGTTAAACGTTGGACGCCGCTTTTAGTGAACTCGAGTTAGATGACAGCAACGTTTTTTAATCCGGCGCGCCTTTTTAATGCGCCGTGTTTATTGATATGGCTGCGATATGCAAACTACCATTTCAATGCATGAGAAAAACAACAATTCACTTAAGCAGTCCCGAAGCGAACACCTAACTAGCCAGAAGATTTTTCTTTTCCACTGCGGGTGTGTTGAATCCAGCTACATATTACATAGATGTATACCTAATCTTATGAAAAATAAAAACAATCATAAATTGAAACAATAATTTATTGTGTTTCTTAGAATCAATAGTTATGCATTAAAATTAATTATACTGTATACACAAGATCCTTACAATCAAGACATTAAGCTACTAGTTTAATTACAAATAATTATTTACAATAATTATTATGAATACAATCCATCCTATTGGTGCCCCAGTGTGAATCCCCCCCAATCTTAGCAACAAACAAATAAATAATACTTGTAAACATGCAGACATACAAATTGTATGATGTATGATTGCATCATACAATTTGTATTTGTGAATTATTTACGTACATAAAGCTATTATAGCAATCCTTCAATTCATGTTACTTGAAATGAAATGAAAATTGTTTATAAAAAATGTGTTTGTATGTAGGGTTGTGTGTCTGTGTGTGTTAGTAACCAGATTATGCAGAATGAGTGATTAGATGTCTGCAATTTGAAAAGGATCTTGCAAATGTTATTTAAAAGTAATAGATTATGAACAAACTAGTTAATAACTTCAAAATTTGATAGATCTAAAAACCTTTTTTATAAATATAGAAATTAGGTTGGTTTTTCAATGAGCTGAATCTAATGTATGATAAATTTAAGATTGCCATAAGAGCTCCCAGTAATTTATCACTCTGTATTCAGTTTATTGTAATGTTTACAAAAAAATATAAAGAGATTAATGATAAATATATAAAATAACTAATTGAAATTGATTCATTCACATTAGGTATAACAATCCACATTTAGTGAACAGTAATTTAATTCTATAGGTACAAATTACGTCAAATAATTGGACACCACAAGATGTGAAGGGGCAAGAAGAGTTCATAATACGAAGACAGCTAGTTGGTTGAACACAGTATTCTAGCCGCCTCTACCTAGCCGGACAATTAGGTGCTTTTTTACGCCACTTTTGCCCATGTTATAGAAAAAGGGCAACACATCTGCTTGCAAAGTGTGAATACCCAATGTGCAGCATTGAGTCCCGGGACAATGCGTTCACAAGGAGCCTCCTTGTAGCCCATCCAGGAACATGATAATAGTTTTGTGTACATCAAATTGGCTTTCTTAAGCTAAAGCCTCAATCCCTGATAAATTGCATTGCGATGTAGTCTAAATCTTTCTAGAGTTCTTCATGTGATGGGCAGAATTGATGGAGTAGCAGCGAGGCAGCTCAAGCAGCACCGTTAACTTGTTTTGGTACTTTACTGATTTGGTAGGATTTCAATAATCTGATCTTGACTTGCTCACACTATGTGTGGCCCAAAATCTATATATTTTACAAACATACGAAAGAGGCTTTTGAGACAGAATACAGAGCAATACTATACAGTACATGTTTTTTTAATAAAAAAATTCATCATTCCGACTTGTCAATTAAATAAACTAGTTTTCAAAACAAGAAAGCAGTAGGATCACTTCTAGTTCAGTCATCTTCATATGAAGAAACAACATATATTAAGCAGTTTATTAAAATGTTAATGTGTTTCACACTTATGTGAATTACAACATGATAATTTTGTACAAGGCAACCACACTTGCAATTCAGGCTTCAATGAAATAAGTATTTTTTTAATATATATTTTTAAATTTCATTTAAGAGCGCACTTAGTGCAATATTGCTCGAAACTTTAGATTTATTTTTGTGATTCGAATCAATTAAAAAAATAATACTAATTCTTCATGATTTCTTTCGTCAGTCCGTATAATGCTTGTACGTTACGTAAGGTTAATTCATAACTTGAGTTCACTTACACTTGCACTTAAGCACTTCCAACTTGAAGGATATCCAATTTTTTTGTTAACCGTGATCGACATTCGACACCATAGCACACTTTTAGCTTTCACTGTCCGAAATCACTGATACCACAACACCATATGAGACCATCTTTATTCATAAGAATAAATAACAATGTATAGTAGCCAGTCCATGTTGTGAGTAGTTTCACAGGGGCGGTTGTCGCGCGTGGCAGAGCCGTGGGGCTAGTCGTAGCCCTTCAGCAGACCCTACGGATGTCGCTGGTTCGGCACCGGAATACTGAGAACAATATTGACAAATAGTTTTTATACCACAAGCCATGACTATGAATTAGAACGAAATAAAATTAAATCTTTTTTTTTTTTGTGCTTTTATCATGTAATCAGTCTTGGACTATGAGCAGATGTGTGGAGAGAATTAAATCTAAGTACAATTTATCTCTTAACACATTGCACATTTACTGTGCTATAATGACAGACATGGTTTTGAGCCCCTTAGGTCTTTATTTGTCCGTCAAACTAGTTGTAATTACATGTCCCACTGCTGGTCACATGCCTTCTTACAAAGGAGAAACACATGATTTTTAATTTTATTAATCTATAAACAGTATAACTACAACAATCTTTTAAGTTTGATTTGTTTTTATGGGTACCAGGAGCGTATATTTTCCGAATTTGTGAAAAATAGCGCAATATTCAAACTTGGGCAACATCCCAATTGGTCATCAAAATACCGACAAAATAACAATTTGTAGACCCATTATTATTTTTTATGACCACGCTATTATTTTTGTGGACCCATTACATTTTTCCCTTTGTTCCTGTTGAGTTTCACCATTTTGTGTTACACTGTTATACATTAGGAAAAATATTCCCGATGAGTAACACTGTAACTCAATGCCAATTTTTTTCCCGTTGAGTGACAGTGTAACTCAACAGAACGCTGTATTCCCATTAAGTAACACCTTCATGGGTAAAATCATTGTTCAAATTCGTATTTATGTAGCTGGATCATACCCTGAAGTACCAGGCTACCATGTCTATGTAGGAGATGTTTAGCATACTCTTATTTTATTTATATAATAATCGTAGGGGTACAATAAATAACCTATGATATACTTTTTGTAGCCTGGTACTTCAGGGGATGATCCAGCTACATACATACGAATTTCAACAATGATTTTACCCAAGAAGGTGTTACTTAACGGGAATACAGCGTTCTGTTGAGTTACACTGTCACTCAACGAGAAAAAAATGTGGCACTGAGTACAGTGTTACAAAGGAATTTTTCCCACTATCGAGTATATCTCACCCGTAAAACGCTGGAAAGCTGGTATCCGTGTTGAACTGGAAGTTGACCGGCGTCTTGGGGGACGCACAGCTGTAGCTCAAGTAGTCGTCGGAGGCGTGGAGCTGCCGGCTCACGTTGGGCTCGGACGCGGACCTCGTGATCTTGGGCATGGCGCGCAGCATCGACTCGAGCGACGCGAGGATCTGACGGAACAGCGGCCGCTGCTCCCGGTCGAACTTGGTGCAGTCGTCGAACAGACGCTTCAGGGCTTGCGGGGCGTCCTGCCGCAGCCGCCGGGCGTCCGGCCGCAGTAGGCCGCGGCCAACCATCCAGAGGATCTAGAATAATATATCATTAGCTGCATTATTTCATAGAAATGTCCAGAAATTATCAAATGAATAAGATGCTTTTGAAAGTGGCCAACTGGCAGCGAGGTAAATAATTAATAGCTATGCAACAGACACTTTCCTGCCCGTTGTGACGTCACCGGTTCCAATTGCTATAGTAATTTCGGAAATGACAGATGATTTCACCAAAACTGATATTGGTGCGTTAATATGGAGAAATTCTCAACACCGCCAATTTGAAAATCAAACGAAAAGTACAACGACATCTAGTACTCAACTAACTTAACATAGGTAATGGGTCTAATTCTGGAAAACACATGCTAAGTTTAAATTTAAGTTCAGTCTTTCTCTCAAAATGAATACAAAAAGAATGGCTGCCATAAAATTTGACGTTTAGAAACATGCGTTCAATTTTCGACCTTATTTAACGTGATAAACTGCAGTGTTTAGGAGGCACCTCCATACATGCCGTCTATTATTTATGGTTTCTTAGAAATCTATCTAAATTTAATTGACAGCTGTAGACAAATTCTTGCTATCTTTTTCCTATTACATATTGCGAGAAAGAGATATACTGTACTCAAATTTAGAATCAGAGTGTGTCTTCAAAATTAGGCCCAGCAGTGGTCGCCACACAAAAACTTCAGTACAAGACGATCCGCCTACGCGTCCCTGAGCTTTCACTACGCCAAGTTGTTGAAAACGCTGAGTGATTCTAGTTCTATTAACTATCAGCCTAGGCATTTTGTTGCGTGCCGTCATTTAATAAACGGCCTAGTCGTCCAATTAAGTGGCTAGTTTTACCAGACGGCTGAGACATATACATATCGTCGCCCTTCATTAGATGTCGTTATTTAATGCCTAGGCGTCCAATTAAATGGCTAATTTGACCAGACGGCTGCGACATATACATTTCGTCGCACTTCATTGGATGGCGTCCCTAGCGGCCTAGGCGTTCAATTAAGTGGCTAACTGAACCAGACCGCTTTTACCTGGTCCTTGTTGTTGAGGTGCACGTAGGGCAGCTCGCCGGCCATCAGCTCGTAGAGCACGATCCCGTACGCGTACACGTCCGAGCGGAACGTGTAGGGCGCGGGCTCCTCCATGCGGATCACCTCGGGCGCCATCCACAGGATCGAGCCGGTCGGCTGCTGCCACTGCACGCCGCCCGCCATCGACGTGTCTGAGCAATACGCAATACGCAATACGGTACGTGACAACTTATCTTTTTATTTCATAAATAAGAGAAGTGTATAAAGAAATATTGCAAAAGAAATAGTTTTTTTTTATACAACTAGATGACAAACAAGCTGACGGCCCACCTGGTGGTAAGCGGTTACCGCCGCCTATAGACACCTGCAATAACAAGGAAAAGCGCTTGATATTGCAGGTCAAGTCAAGTCGTGGTCAGGTCGTTGTCATCCTGAGGCCTAAGATGAAATGCCGTCCATGCCCAGTAATTACACTGGCTACCTTTCCCTTCAATCCGAAACACAGCGAACTGTTTCACGGCTGAAATAAGAAAGGCGGTGGTACCTACCCAGGCGACCCTACATATGGGTCTACCACCTAGTCAATATGTCTCAGATCAATAGTTTCACAGATATAGTGGTATGTTTGATGTGAATGGAAAATCTACGGAATCGCGCGTTGGCATAGTGAGAAGTGTTCGATCAAAACGGAATGCAGCCTTACAAAATAACGTACAGTCGTGCAAAGAAATTTAGGAACTCGTCTCTTTGTCGCACTTCCAGAACTTGGAATCGTTTGCCGGCACATGTGTTCTCTAGTCTATGGTCCTTTTGTCGTACTGAGGGAGGGTAAAGGGTTAAGCCCATACAGCCATGAACAAGAAATATACAATTATTTTGTTTCGTTTTGTGTTTGTGTTTATATATCTTTATGTGCAGGTATTTTTGTATTTGTATGCGTATATATATTTATTTTATGGTTATCTCTATTAATAATACGTCTTCGCCTAGGCCCTGTCAGAATATCAGCGCTTCTGCGGCATTCTGCGAATGTCGCTGAAGCATTTGTGCTGGGACAGTGACCTGTTGGCTTTGCACTTTGTTCAATATGTTTATATTTATAATTATCTTAATTATCGTATTTTGTGACTGTAATTTGTTTGTTATACCTAAATATTGTAGTGTTAAGTCAATAAAAAGTTTCTTTCTTTCTTCTTTTCTTTACTTCCTATAGCATGGGTTCCTTCAAAAGAGAAGTGATAAAGACTTTTTGGGCCCAGCAAAGTGTGAGTAGTGCCCAAAGTGCTACGAGCGTCTAAACTACGATAACCGGCTACCATCAGCCGGGTTGTACAATTGTTTGTTATTTCAGCCGTGAAATAGTTCGCTATGTTTCGGATTGAAGGGAAAGGTGAGTAATTACTGGGTATGGACGGCATTTTATCTAAGATGATGCCTCAGGATAACAACAAACCTGAATACCAAGTGATTTTTCTTATTATTGCAGGTGTGCATAGGCGACGGTAACCACTTAGCACCAGATGGTCCGTCAACTTGTTTGGCATCTAGTTATACTTATATAACAAATTAACTCACCTGACCACCGCACTTTGGCAGTCGCTAGTCCGAAATCTCCTATTTTGACAGACCAGTCGTCTCTCAGAAAAATGTTGTTTGATTTTAAATCCCTGCAAAAAAAATGAATATTACTTAAAAACCATGGTTAATAAAGTGCACGGCTACTACTTTGGCAAGCCCGACGCTATCAGAAGTTAGCAAGCAAATAAAGTCAAAGGTTATGTAACTTAAGAATACTTAAAAGTAAAGTATTCTTAAGCTCGTTTTCACTTACATTCGCCTAGCGTTAAGACTCTCAGCTATTTTTATCTCTGTCTATCTAAAGGAGAGAGAAAGAGACAAATGTCGTTAAGATTCACCTAAGGCTAGGGAATGGTTAGTGAAAACGGACATGAAACGCACAAAATCACTGCATTGAAATGCGCAGGCGCCGGTAGTCGGCCACTCTGGCTCGGTTCGGTTTGCCTTTTGTTCATAAAGTCTTCTACTTCTTAACCGACTGTGTGGTCGAGTGGTGAGACCACCCACCTAAGATTTCGAGGTTTGGTCTGCTCGGTTTGGTTCTTACCTAAGTCTGCCGCCATAACAATGTTAACAGCAATGTTGTGTTCCGGCAGGTGGAGGTGAGATAGCCAGTTCCTCTGTGGTTGAGGAATTGAGGAAGCTCGCTTCCATCTTCAGCCGTATCATGATAAGGGTCATGTGTTACCACCCCGATAGAATACTTAGCCTAGGTTAAAGAGGGTCCTGTGTCTGACCTGTGGATGATGTTCTTGGCGTGCAGGTAGTCCATGCCCTGCGCGGCCTGGCGGGCCACGTCGATGAGGTAGAGCGTGGGGAACGGCGTCTCGAGCACGTGCAGGTGTTGGTAGAGCGAGGAGCCCTCGCACCACTGCGTCACGATGGCCAGCGACGGCTTCGACACGCACCCCATGAACAGCAGGATGTTGCAGTGCCGCGTCTTGCGGAGCACTGCCACCTGACACAAACCAAACATCATTTATAATAATTATTATATATTAAATTGCCGTTTTTTTATCCAACGGCGTTTTCCTCCAAGTCATTATAAATGAATGTCTACCATACCAACAGGATTTTTTGTTAAAATCGGTTTGGTTGGTGGAAGGGCATTTGTAAGTCCGCCTGGCTAGCTACCACCATCTTACCTAAGTCTACCGCCATAACAATAATGTTAACAGTTGTGTTCCGGCAGTTGGAGGTAAGATAGCCAGTTCCTCTGTGGTTGGGGAATCCGGGTATAACCCGCTTCCATCTTCGGCCTTATCTTCACTTACCATCAGGTGAGATAAAGGCCAAGAGTTACCCCGTTAAGGTTGAAAAAAAGTACTTAAGGAATGATTTTTTTTCAATGGCCTGCCAGCAACCTTAGGCGAAATAATTTTCAATTATAGCTTCGCTTAGTTACTAAAAGGTACGGGATTACCCTTCCACTGCGTTGTTGAAATAAAAATTTGGTACCTAGTCATCATCAGTATTTCTGAGCTTTTAAAGTGCACCAAAATAACTAATATGCATTTTATTCTTAATGCGGTAGCTTTTGGCCTCTATGTCACCTGAGTTAGGTGATGATAAGGTCGAAGATAGAAGCAAGCTACACCGGATTTCTCGACCAGAGAGGAACTTAGGAGAAGTTTTAGAAAACCAACCATAACACTACAGTGTTAGACTCGCCTTTCGCTTGCTTAAGAATTAAGTGATGATAAAACAACATACGATTCAATGTTACTAGCGTTAGTTATTTTTAATCATTTTGAAAGGTCAGATGTTTCTTAAAGTAGCGTCAATAATACAATACCTCAACAAAAACGTACCTCATTTTTGAAGGCCTGTAACTGCGCAGGAGTGGGCGTCTTGACGTTTAAGGTTTTGACTGCTACTGGACCGTGCCAATGCGCCTTGTACACTGTTCCGAAACTTCCTGACCCTGTGGACGAAGGACAGTCACAGAACTGTAATTTAAAAAAAAGAGATATAGAGCCTTTGAAGAAAATGTGGGGGTTTGAACTAGGCCAATAAATATCATTGTTATTCATAATATTATGGCTGTATCTTGCTTAGTAAATAAAATAAAATAAAAAATAAATATTGAAAAGAAAAGACCTGCTTACAATACCGATCAAAATATGGTTTTTTCATTAAAATGATACAAAATCCAGATGATATTTCAAGATGTTGTCTATGTTTTGTACATTTATTCAAAAAGGTATTTACTCGTCGCGTAAAGTCCTTTTAAATTCATTAAAATGCAACGCTGAAGTTTATCTTTAGAAGAAGATACAGATAGTTGATATTGTAATTAAGTGTTGAAACAATTAAAAATTTACTTAACAAATTCCGACCTTTATAGCAAATTTCAGTAATTTAAATTATCTACACCTCTGTTACTATCTGTTGTGCTCGCCAGGGTCTATAATACAGTTTTGGCTTTAAGCCATTTAACACCGCTATTGACAGATGGACAGACGACCTGGTCAGGGTCGCGTAGAGCCGTTAGATGCAGGCTGCGCAGAACCGTTCCATTTGGAAATCGATGGGGGAGGCCTTTGTTCAGCAGTGGACATCATAGGCTGATATGATGATGATAACATAGTGGAGTGAAAATAAATAATTTCAAATTGAATATGATGCGGCCATTCGTTTAGCAGGTGATTATTTCAAATGATTTTAAGTCGACTGTATAATTTTAATTAACTTCGCCAAAGGGAAAACTGAATTAGGAGAAAGGTAATGGGTATGCACTGACTGACCTGATTGGCGATCTTCTCCAGCTTCAAGTCTCCACGTTTGACGCCGTTCTCTTGTAAATGTATGTACAAACTAACACATGAATTTCGCGGTGGATTTACTCGATTATGGCACAGGCAAGGGCTTTTGTTCTTAGTAACGCGGATTGTGAGTACATTTCACCACCTCGATCGCGGACGTACTGCTATGCCGGCCGGTGCCGATGCGACTACTACTCTTGCACACGTGACGTGTCTTCTTATGTGTTTCCTCATTAGTCGACAACTAACACACGAGCACACTATACATATATTATTTCACATGAATTTCACGGTGGATTAACTTGATTATGGCACAGGCAAGGGGCTAACAAAACTACTAAGAACAAAATTCTTAGTAACGCAGATTGTTAGTACATTTCACCACCTCGATCGTATTACTATGCCGGCCAGTGCCGTTGCGACTACTACTCTTGCACACGAGACGTGTCTTCTTATGTGTTTCCTCATTAGTCGTTAGCCACACGAATACCTCGAAGTCAGTGCACAGGATGTAGGAAAGGATTTGGCGCGAATATTTTAATATTATTAAATATTATTATTTTTTATTTTAATAATACGCTGGACATTACTATATAATACCAGTTGAGTGTCGGCGAAGCGTCTTATGAGCGGAAACTTTTTTGAACCTAATTAGGGATTATTAATACGCTGATTGAGTGTGTGTGCATGTACGTAGTTTGTTGCAGTGTGTATATTATGTGTATATTGCCACTTGTGGGGACCTATATTTGGCTTTTTTGTTATTTATTTTAAGTCACTTAATTAGTTGTAATAGCTGTTGGTCTTCCGAATAAATAAATAAATAAAGATTGTTATAATTTTAAGTGGTAATTGGAGTGGATGAACGGCGCCACCAGAATAGCTACAACAATAGTATGGCGTATAGTTACCTATCCTGGCGCCGATGAGGATCTCGTCGGCGTGGATGACCCAGTCGTCGTAGCTCTCGCGCGGCGACAGCGCGTGCTTCCACGACTCGTCGGCCGAGCGGGCGCGCGCGCGACGCGGCCGCAGCGTGCCCGTCGGCGACGCCTACACAACCGTTACAACACTCATTTAGACGACTTCAAAAACATAAAGTTATCAATTCAACTAATATATGTATACAGGATGTTAGGGGGACGCTCTCGGAAACGAAGGCAGGTGGCAGTCTGGCAGTGCTCGTGATCTTAAACACGATTTGTTAAAAAATCAATATGAAATCACGAAAAAAAAACAGCTGATTTTTTTTTCGCGATTTCTATTTTATTTTTTAGCAAGTCGTGTTTAGGGTGACCAGCACTGCCACCTGCCTTCGTATTCGAGAGCGTCCCCCTAACATTCTATATGATTGTAATATAAAACTCGCGCCAACATCTGGCTCGCTCTGAAGTTCGACTCGTGTACTGAGCAAACTAGATTTTGGTTCAAGCTATCAGCTTTTAAACATGGGTGGCGAATTTCATAATGCTATAAGTAATAAAAAATAATACCATTTATTTTCTCTTCACAATAGTAATCTTACATCTATATAGGAGTTAAATTACTGTTACATTGTGAAGAGTCTAGTACCTGAAATAAGTACCAGAGGAACCTGTACCACAAGTTACTAGGGTCCATAAATGAAAAGCGAGGAACTCGTGGCGTAGTGATTTGAGAGCTCCTGCCCCCTTATTCGCCAATTCGCATAAGTGACGATGGATAAAATCTTCATTGTTTTTACGTACAGTGCGACAGCACATCAAGCGTAACAGTTTGACCTTGAGACCGCTCTTATTGTGTTCATAATAGAGGCGGCTTTCGTAGTGCAACAGTTACACTTGATGTGCTGTCGTGTGTACATTGATGTTTCACAACGAAACGTTTCGTATCATTTAAGCGTGAAACAGCAATGTATAAAGAAGGTGGTTCTGCAAATTTGAATTCTGGATTAGATTTGTTTTATGCTCCCGGTATGGATCAATGAAAATTTTTAATCATAATCTTCGGAAGCCACGCTAAGCCGTTGGTCCCGGTTGTTATTGCAACCACTTTAACCCACCAACGTATTGGCCCAACGTGATGGTGCCAAGTCCCAAACTCCTCGAGTGTTTCTCCCATATAGGTAGGTATTTGACGTCAAATTAATTACTGTAACGACTACACATTAGCATCGTGGATCTTTAGCGTATTTGCACACGAATTTTTAACGAGCTGATCGCTATTAGGACGCTCAGCAAATGTAAGGCAGTCGTCAAGTTATGACCTTTGCACACGATCCCGTAAGCGAGCGCTTGTAGCGATACAAAAGCATAGAAAAACCTTGCTCCTAACCCCTTTGCCTGCAGCTTCGGCTGTTCAAAGCGCATTCCACTGGCGTTTTTATCGACACAATCTGTCAATAGACGCTGATGACATGCAGGGGATACGCTCATCAAAAACGAGCGTTGTCCGGTCGTTTAACGTCGTATGTGAAGACCGTAATAGTTATTTATGATACTAGTACGGTAAGAAGGTTTTTAGAAACGAGTTCGTCCCGGGCTTACCATAGACACAAGTTTGTAAAAACCAATATACGTATGTCATACAAGGTTTTTAGCTGATTTGCGAGAAAACGGTACAACCGTAATATTATTTTGTTTTTAAATAACAGTCGGAAAGTCGCAGCAATCTTTGACGTTCCCAATGTGAAAATTGCGCACATTTGGAAATAGCGCCAACTGCGTGTTGAAAATTAGAACTACATTTTTTGAGAATATGTGCTGAAAAAGCTGTTTTTGCTGTGAGGAACCGAGTCTTAGTAGTGAAATAAAATTTATTAAAAAGCAATTCAGTTCAACTATAGTTCAGATATGACATCCATGTTCATAATTTACTGTTGAAACAGGAAACAAAAACAAGTTAAATGTCGCAGTAAGATAGTAAAGCAAAGAATGATAGAAGTCCAACTCCTGCCCCTAGTATGTTTGGAAAAGGTGCTGTGAAAGACTGTGAATTTCCCGAATTGGCTAACATCCATCTATGATACTTCACCAGATCAACTTTCAAAGGAGTTCTTTCTTCATAATGCTCTCAAAACATGAGTTCTCCATCTCGCTTCTACAGGCGGTTAGTACTCATGCATGACAACCCATGCCTAGTGCAATATATTGATTTCTCATCGTTTCTGCGCCAGTGCAGTTCGAAGGAAGCCATGCATGACGGTCTGGATTCGGCCACCACCAGGCCAAGGCCCAAAATATGCGTCTTACCGTTAGAGACGTCCCCAATAGCTCTTCAAAGGGTGCGTCTATCACTCGTATTTTGGCCTCAACAATCGCCAGTTTCAGGGCCTTCGCCGCCCCCCTATAAGCGTCATACAGCTGGGACTCTCTGGCCTCGTCTCTACAATGTTTCCTTCGAGACCTCGTGTACCTCCGCCTGGCCGCGGTGCTGACTTCGCGCAGTCGAGCGATCTCCGCGGACCACCAAAGCGGCTGACGCCTGGAAAACCTTGACCTAACCTAGAAATATTTTTAATTACTATATCGTTTACCATCTTACTGCGACGGGGATATCACGTATTGCTTTGCGCAAGAGCAGGCTTACCGGAACCAAACTGTATTTACATGGTATCATTTCATTTAAGTATTTGATGTATAAGTTATCATTAGTATTTAATAAAATTGCAGCAACGCCACAGCAGTATATTTTATAATCATTTTTGTAATAAGGTATTTTATCAAATTAAAAATAAACAGAAAACAATATACGTGTGAACTGTTTCCCCTTTCTAATGTAGTATCCTCATCTTAATAATGCATAGACCTAAATAAGTCATACCTGTGTACTGTGACTCTGCGGTTCGCCACCACCACTTCTGTTACCGCGGTTGCCGCGCATGCCCAAGTGGTTAGACGATTGTGGTGAATTATTAGTCTGGAATGTTCCAACGTTTATAATGTAGATCAGTGTTTTAATGACATGTATTTGTTAGTGTTATCATTAAATAGATTCAAATGATTTGGATCCCAAATATCACAAAATGCAATGTACTCGATCGAACCGTCGCAAAAAGGGCCTTTTTTTGAATACTAAAATATTTTGAACTTTAATGCAACGTTTTTTTTTTATATACAACTAGACGACAAACAAGCTGACGGCCCACCTGATGGTAATCGGTTACCGCCGCCTACAGACACCTGCAATAACAAGGAAAAATCACATGATATTGCAGGTGCGTTGTCATCCTGGGGCCTAAGATGAAATGCCGTCCATGCCCAGTAATTACACTGGCTACCTTTCCCTTAAATCCGAAACACAGTGAACTGTTTCACGGCTGAAATAAGAAAGGCGGTGGTACCCACCCAGACGACTACATACATACGGGCCTACCACCTAGTAAAAATTACAATACTTAAAAAATGAATCTATACCAGATCTTAAATTTGGTTTATTTTGAAATACAATAATAATAATATAATCTTTTTTAATAAGTGTTTAGGATCGCTGGCAATGCTATCTGCTTTCTTTTACGGCTAAACCTATCAAACAATAGACATTAATAAATTTATGAACACATACCTGGTTACATTTTCTCTGATGTTCCGCTAGGGTCATGGGCCGTTGGACCATGTTGATGCACACATTCGGCGCAGAGTTGGACCGGTCTTGCTGGTTCAGCGACCGTGGGTGCTGTTGCCTATAACACACGCAACAATAATGTCCAATATGTTTGAATGGTTTACCGACACGCATTTCATCATACACGAAGCTCGACACACACTTTGCCACTTCATTTCTTCACAATGACAATGACCATTATTTTGAAAGAGTTAGGGTTGGAATTGGTATTCAAAACAAATATACCTCTATTACCTTTCGTCCATTCTGAATAGGTCTTTAGTATAATCACGTACGGTGGATTTATGAATGTCCATAAACTTTTAGTGGTTCACTGGTGGCCTCAACATCCTACAGCGTAACTCAGGTCGACAATGACAAATCGGTATGTGACGAACTGCGTGTATGACGAAATGAGTGTATGTTTTACAGAAAAGTACTAATTTCATAGTTTTAATTCAAATTTTTTTTTGTACGACTTTTTCGATGTTCGCAGGATCGGTTCCCGAACTAATGAATGTTTTTTCTAGGTTAGATATTTCTTTAAATGTCTTTTAAATAATTATAACGACATTAAAAATAAAATTAAAAAAAATTGAGTCAGGCAATGCCTTTTCTTCTAGTTTAGATATTTTAATAAATAATTGCTTTTGATTTTTTATTTTAAATTTACGTCATCATCTGAGGTGATCCCTATATAGGTCCCACTGCTGGGCACAGACCTTCCTACATGGAAGAATCACATGAGGAAAAATTTACGTACATAAAGATAACGTTTAGAAAAACAAAGCGAAGATAGTAGCGGAAATGAAAAAACGTTTCAAGTTACAGGTCTTGACCATTTCGAAGAATGTGAAAACAAGTGGTGCATCTAGCTTTGGATTGCGAGTGGATTTTTGCGATAGGTATTTATAGTGTCATCAAACTACATTTGCTGTTTGTGATTGCATTTATTCCAAAGCAAACACAACTTTGTCAATATTCACCAGTGGACATCAAAATCCTTGATCTTCTTAGCTGGTGAGACAGACCTGTAGATTTCATTAGTTTCAATATCCCAACACATTAAAATACTGGACATATTTGTGCAAAAACAATACCAATTACAATACCAGTATAAATAAGCATATAGTTTTAATTGAACAAAATAAAATATCCCCGATGTTAGTATTAAAAACTGCTATTAAAATGGAATTGCCATGCCTTGAATTGCTAATCGTTCGATTTTTTGACATGATGCCCACGCAGGGAAGTTCATCTTCACACGATGCAGCCAAAGTGGTTACTTACTATACGGTTTCAGCGATAATTTCTCCCGCATACGCTCAGGTTGTGAAATAAGCTGTCTAAGAACGTTTTCTCGAACGAGTACAGAATGGGATTCTTCAAAAAGGGAGTGTAAAGGTTTTTAAAGGGTCAGCAACGCGCGAGTGACACTCCTGATTTTACAAGCCTCCATAGGCTACGGTAACCAGGAACCACCTGTTGGGCCGTATGCTTGATTGCCAGCTTAGGAGTTTAAGAAAATAGAGATTGAGCTCACTTGTTCTGGTCGTTCCTGTGCATCATGTGGTGGTAGCCGAAGTGGGGAGGGAAGTGCAGGATGCCCGCCTGTGTCTCCGGGTTTTGCGCTAATAACGCCGCGTAGTACGTATCCGTCATTCGTACCTGGAAATTAAACAGGACATCTAAGAGGTGGAAGAAAGGTTTCCCTTTGGTCGACGCTTACATTTCAAGTAAATTGTATTACGCTACTGTTACGAAATTTTAGTAAACAGACATAAAAAAGTTGGTTAGATTGCATTCGCGACATGCATGTTAGCAAAATAATCAATAGGTTAGTAAAGGAAGACAGAAGGATAAAAGAACAATTATTACGAAAGGAGAATTATAGGAGCCATTGCTGTCACTGTCAAGGTTTGTCTTTTGAAAATCGGGATGTATTTAACTGTAAGTACCTCTAGTGTAAGTTTCCATCGAATTGATATTGATATATACTGGTAGATAGTGATAACTGTCAAATTGTATGAAAACAGCAGAATTATTGGAAACCACTTTTATATGAGGAGCTCGGTGGCGTATTGGTTTGAGCGCTCTGGTTTCGATATGAAAAACGAAGCAACTTTCGCCTTGGTCGATGCTGGGATGGGTCAATCAAAGTTTGCTATCTCAAGCTCCTCCATGCAGGAACGTTAAGCCGTTGGTCCCGGTTGTTGCTGCAACCGCTTTAACCCACCAACCCGCATTGGGCCGGCGTGGTGGTGTTATAGCCCAAACTCCTCATGTGTTTCTCCTATGTAGGAAGGCCTGTGCCCAGCAGTGGGACGTATATAGGCTGGTGATGATGACGATGATGACTATTTATATATGGATTTGAAAGGTGAACACGACGATGATCGTTTTCGTTTCGTTTCGATCACAACACAACACTGATACAGAGCATAATGCTAACCTAGCATAACCAACAAAAATATTTAGACATCTATTATCACATTTTTTGCAATTGTTACTATTAGTTCCTTGACATGTGTTATAATGTGTGATCTAGGTGTTATAATTTTGACATACTGGCGTTTTGGGTTAACTGGCATGTACACACTTGAATCAATAAATAAATAAATAAATCTATTCAACGATTAGATGGTATTTTATTATTACCGTCGCCAATTTTAGATGTTCCTATTTTTTAAGTTAAGTATTTAAAATAATCTGTAAGTAACCTGATGACAGATGCTGGGGACCTTGTCAGCGCAGCGCTGATGGAACTTGAAATTGCACTGTGAGCAGTAGAACCCGTTGAACAGCAGCCGTCGGCAGCACTCGCAGAACGCGAGCGTGAAGAATGTCTTGCGCGTGAACTGGTGCGAGATGTGAGACATTATGGGCAGCTTGTCCAGGGTGCGTACTGTCACCTGCCGTCGAAACACACTTTAGCACATGCGCAAACCAGCCCCAGTAGCATATACCTAAATGGGGAGTGGATAAAAGTTTGTGTCTCTCATCGTACAATGATTATAAAATCTTTAAAATGAAATGATTGTGAGAATAAGAATACCTATTTTAATTAGTGAAACTGTTTTGCATGACTGATATGACAGAATATGTCGAGCCGATAAAGTAATTTTAGCAACATTGTTAAACCATGTTCTTTGTGAATAAAGATTCTGATTCTGAATAGTCGTTGTCTTTGAAAGAAAGGGATAAAACACATTTTGTCTCCTGTGGACGTAAGGGGTGGAGAGATTTTGTCCACAGCACTTGCTAAGGGTGCAGCACCTTTAACGTTACCGCTCGTTGTTTGGCGGGATTATGTGGTGTCAGTGCAGATTTTTATTACAATAATCAAAAGTTGTGTCTGAGTGAACTTTGTGTTATAAACTTGGTGTAGTTTTAAGTTGTGTCTGAGCGAACTTTGTGTTATAAACTTGGTGTAGTTTTAAGTTGTCTGAGCGAACTTTGTGTTATAAACTTGGTGTAGTTTTAAGTTGTGTCTGAGCGAACTTTGTGTTATAAACTTGGTGTAGTTTTAAGTTGTCTGAGCGAACTTTGTGTTATAAACTTGGTGTAGTTTTAAGTTGTGTCTGAACTTTGTGTTATAAACTTGGTGTAGTTTTAAGTTGTGTCTGAGCGAACTTTGTGTTATAAACTTGGTGTAGTTTTAAGTTGTGTCTGAGCGAACTTTGTGTTATAAACTTGGTGTAGTTTTAAGTTGTGTCTGAGCGAACTTTGTGTTATAAACTTGGTGTAGTTTTAAGTTGTCTGAGCGAACTTTGTGTTATAAACTTGGTGTAGTTTTAAGTTGTGTCTGAACTTTGTGTTATAAACTTGGTGTAGTTTTAAGTTGTGTCTGAGCGAACTTTGTGTTATAAACTTGGTGTAGTTTTAAGTTGTGTCTGAGCGAACTTTGTGTTATAAACTTGGTGTAGTTTTAAGTTGTGTCTGAGCGAACTTTGTGTTATAAAATTGGTGTAGTTTTAATCCTTATGGTGTGAAAGACGATGAGAACTTTTTGGTGGTCATTCAGGTCAGCCTTATCAAATAGCATAATATCTAACCGCCATCATATCTTTCAAGGTGCATTGAAATGTGTAACACCAACATTTTATTGCAATAAATAAAGAAATAAAGAAATACTTAAGACATGGCTGTATGGGCTTAGTACCCTTTGCCTTCCTATTACAGGGAGAATGGAAAAAAGTACTGCTCACTTAGAGCCACCGCACATATAAAATTTCAAATCGTACAACTAAATTGCGTGCTTCCATAGGCCGCACACTTCGGCGACTTAGTTGGAGGACAGTGTTGCTAGCGCGGTGACGTCTGCGAGAAAATGCGGAAAAAGAACGCACTACTTCTTTTATTTCTTTTATTAATAAGTTTTTTAAGGGTTGGCCTTTTTTGGACTTCGTCGATCAGCAGTTCTATTTATTCATTTGTTACAAGTAAGTAGAGAATGCAGAGATCGACTGGGCGGCTGCGCGCCCGTCAGCAAAAATCCAAGCGTGGGGAAATCACACGCACGGGTCTGGTCATACTGCATCTTGCCGTGCGACTGACCAACTAAGTTGTTATAGTGTGCGGGCTATCGGCCGAAAGTTGAACGACTTAGTTGATATAATGTGCGGGCTATCATAAGATTCCATGCCTATTAGACATTCTATTATTTATTGGTACGATTTGAAATTGTATATGTGCGGTGGCTCTTAAACAACACCGCTCCGGCACAGCACGCAAACACACATAAATATAGGGCTAAAGTCCTGTGTTCTGAAGACAAACTATACAATAACAGTCAACGGCAAAGGCGCGCAGCAAGCAGACTTGTTTTTGTAAAGTATATCTACATTTGAATGTTTATTTGGTTGCTGTGCTGTGTAAGTGAGCTATGAGTACAAAAATCGTGAATCCAAAAGTTTATTTTACTAAGATACTGTGTTAAGTTGTTAACTTGGTAATCAAAACTTATGGATTTATGAACTTTTTGATACAAAAACATACTGTACAATATAAAAATATAAGTACTAAAATAACAATTAGGTACAATAATAAACATTCACAAACCAAAGAAATAAAGGCATTTAAGAGTGTGGACTTGCTTAAATCTACTATATATTTTGTTGTAATCATATTATTTCAAGACTGTTCATTTGAAAATTCAATATGTATTATGATATAAAATTACTTATAGACTACAGTAAGCACCTACCGAATTTTCGCATGGCACGATGGCGAAACATTGTATGCTCATTGTATCTAATGTAAGCCCTATATTTACCATGTTTGAAGCAAAATAAAGTATTATGATTAGGACCTGCACAGCTAACATTTCGCAGTTAAATTCACCTGTGAAATTCGCCAAGTAACTTACAAAAGTCATAATAATTTAAACTAAAAGATAAAAAGAGATATGTCAAAAATGTATGGAGACCTGGCCAGGTGTATGTACTGAAAAATTGGTAAAAATGTCCAGAATTGTAAAAATATGTAGATTGTACATATTCTTTTTATTTGTGTTGTTTTGGGTATAAAACAAGATTTTTTATAAAAAAAACTACTATGCAGCCAAATAATCATCATGGCGCGAATATCACATTGGTGACATTTAAAAATAAAATAAAATTAGCCTGTATTTCTAGGTTAAGAGTACAATTTTTAATAACTTAGCGACTTCCAACTTCTTCCATTGTTGGTGACGTTTAGTTAAATTCTATTTCTCCCGCCAGGCCCGCCATATTGCCATAGTGAATAACAGTGAAATTGAAGAAAAATTTCAATTTTGTACAAACAAACTATGCTTGAAAACAATTTATTAGTATTCCTGATATTTTGAGATAGTGTACATATACCTGGCCGGTTCTCCTTGACATACATTAGGGCAGTAAACATTTTTTAAATAATTTTGTATTTCACAATCATCTTATAAAAAGTTTTCGTCTGCCATTTTTACATCTGGAAAGAGCAAGCCAGTTCCTGCAAGTTGTAAACCTGTTTTAGCAACATGGTATGTACAATGACTACGGACGATAGCACATCAAGTGTAACAGTTTGACCTTGAGACCACCCTTATCGCGTTTAGATAGATTTTTTTTTGTACAAAGCACTGCATTTGATCCAACACCACCTGATGTGAAGTGGTAAGATGAGTCCATATGCGAAGACAGCTAGTGCAGTTTAGACACTGCTCTAGTTGCTTTCACCTTGCCGGCCTAACAGGTGCTTTTTAACACCTCTCTTGAAGGAACCCATGTTAAAGGAAGGATACTCATGTGCTGGCAAAGAATCCTAAGTTCTGGAAGTAGGACAAAGAAACAAGGCACTAAATTTCTTTCTGCGCAATGTTGAGGTGGAGACAGTGAATTAATAAATCCAAAAACTGCTCCTTAGCAGAAAGGGGCAAAGTGGGATAAGGTCGAAAAGCTCTTCAGATAACTCTCCATGATATAGCCAACAGAAGGCGGTTAAGGACACAATTGCAGAGGCAAAAAGTTTGTCTGTGACCTCTACATCGCCAATGATATGAACAGCACAACGCTGCAATATGTCTAGTGCATTGAGGAGGTACTTGGCGGAGCCATGCCACAATGTAGAAGCAGTTGCATCATCAACAGTTCTAGATTTTTTAATTATTAATATCTATAATATTTCCACCTACCAGCATAATTATTGAAATAAGTTTTTATAGAAAGTTGAAGATGTATTGTAAGTTGCTTTTAAACCAATTCAATATGATTAATGTACATAGTATGGTCGGTATGATAGCGTAACCATTTATTACTTGCATACTCAAGTATAACAAGTAAAAATAAAGAAAGAAAATGATGAAAAAATTATATGCTCCAGACGGGAATCGAACCCGCATCTCCTGGGGTCCGGCCAGACGCGATTACTACTACAACACCGTAGCTGGGTGTAACCTACTAATTTCTACACCACTTTCTACCCTTTTTTTAACGTTTTTACAGCAACGTTTACAACGGGTTTGATTCCCGCCTAGAGCATGTAATTTTTTCATTGTTTTCTTTCTTTATTAGTACTAACCAGAGCAATGTGACATCACAAGTGATGTCATAGAGTCGTGCCGACGCTGATCACGAAAAAGAGGTAGTAGTTTGTGGGCAAATGTCAAATTTGACATTATGAGGTTGGATACTTTCTAAAGTTCTTAGAACGTTTTTGTCATAGATGTTGACACAAGTAGACATGAATGTGCGAAAGTGATACATTGATTGCACACAAACAGTGCATATGGACCATAAGGATTGTAGCAGGTGAAGTATGTCAGCTTAAAGCTTAGAACAATCTCCAATATTACCAATACCACACACTTTCTTATTCATGTATCTTACAAAAACACTTTCTTATCATCAGCATAAAGCGAGGAATTCGTGTTTACAACTATAAGTGTCTTAAAGATGAGCACAGTAAAATAGTGGTCCTAGGTGGGGACCTTGTGAGACACAGACACCTAACGGAATAAAGACAATGTATGACCAAAAACCACATATTTAATTATTTAAAAATCATGAGTACAGTAAGCTTAAAAAAATATCCTGGTGCAGGTAGCTTAGGATGCTACCTAGACCAGGATATTTTTCTAAGGTACCCAAAAGGACTAAAAAAATCTTCTCTGAAGACAAGGATATTATCTATTAAGATAATGTGTGTGTACAATATACAGAATAGGGAACACAATATTATTAAAATAAACAATTACTTAATTCTCTATTTATGGTAAGTTTCTACTGATACCATTACCAAGTTTATTTTCCTGTTTGTGGTATCATCACTATTCTGGCAGTAATATTGTTTCATTAATTTGTAATGGTAATGTATACTGGTAGCTCTCTAGCACAATATTAACAAAAAGTGAAAACAGATACTTAAAATTCCTGTTTAGTCAAGTGTTTCAAAACACATAGGTACATACATTGTTGAATATGTAATGCAAAATTGTAAGCTCATTATTGCATTACACCTCACATCATCTGATAAAATTTTAGCAACTTATTACAACATAAATATATTACAGCTAAAGACTTAAAAATAATCTTGACTAATCACTAAACTGTATGATACATAGCACTGATGAATACACACAATGAATAGATATCACCAGAAAGGTTTTAGAAAATGAAATATAATTAAATATATATTTATATAGCAAACACTGACCTCTTCGGCGTCAATCATAGTTATATCCACATCCCAAGGTATCACTTGATCATTGCCTGTCCTGACCACTTCACACATTTCACAAGTCAAATTACGTAGTTTAAGGGCTTTCGACAGAGCGTCCCTTAACGTCACTCCTTCTTTAACTTGGACGCTGGTGCGCTGTTGGTTCGGTAGGTGCGCCCTGAGGAACACCTTAGGCTGTCGCGTGAGAGTATCATACTTCTTAGAGTCATCCTGTAAAGAACACTCTTCACTCCTATCCGGCGATTCAGTTTGTAATAACTCGCGCAAAGTCCGTTCCCTAAGTTCTAAGTCGTGTAACTTCGAAGTCAACTCTTGATATTCCGATAAATACAGTGACGGTGGATGCTGGAAACCAGCAAATTTTGCATTTAGAGCGTCAATGTTTTCACGAGTCACGTTTATAATACTTTGAATGTTCCTAATTTCATACGTAGGGTCTGCTAGGTCGTCACTATCGGTAGATGTCGACATATTATCGCTATTGAGAGATAAGGCAGGAATATTTCCATTAATTTTTCTTGAACAATTTTCTTTCTCACTAGTAACTGCCATTTCTTTTCCTAATATTTTTTTATTTTCTTTGCACACCTCAAGCAAGACAGTTGAATTATTGCCATATGATAATTGTATTTTCTACTAGGTACACATTTGTAATTTGTGTTACATCCACATTTCAATTCATTTTTAAGAAAAGAAGGAAGATAGGTGTATCTGAACGCTGGGTCATGTGGAACGATCTCTAATATAAGGCTGATATTATAATTCAATTCATGATAGTTTTGGAAGTTTCTCGTTTCACAGAACATTATAGGCTAGTTTTCTAACATTTGGGGCTCGTTCCAAGCCTACAACTTTTTACTTTAAGGCCGTTCCGTACCTTTGGGCTTGACGTTTGGCTGTCACAACTAACCCGTTCCGAGCCTCGGGAGTTGCAACTTTTTGGCGATAAAGTTAAAAAACACTCTGACGTTTAAAACGTCTTATCATCCGTAAATGAGATGGGGTATTTAAAATCTCAAAAAAGGCACTTCTTATTTTTAGTTTACTTTCAATAAAAGTGAATAAAAGTTTAAATACAGACTTAATACAGAAAATTTAATGCGGAATGGAAGCCTTTAGATAATGATGGAAGCCCTTGTCAAAATTTGAGGTTATAAAAACAACTTGAGTCGTTCCACACCTTAGAGCAAGACAAAAAACAATTCGAAGTGTTTGGAGTGTAGGCTCGGAACGCGCCCTTGCTTAGCGCGATATGAGGTTCATTTCAATCTCAGTCAATCTATATGAGATAGAAGAGACAAAAATAAATCTGTGATTACGTGTCCAAAAAAATCCGTGAACGCAGCTAGGCCCTAATTCTGGTAAACATTTAAGTTCAGTACATGCCGTCTACAATTGTCTATGGATTCTTAGAAATCTATCTAAATCTAAGTGACAGCTCTAAACAGATTCTTGCTATCTTTTTCCTATTACTTATTGCGAGAGAGATATATACTGTACTTAAATTTAGAATTAAAGTGTGTTCCCAGAATTAGGCCCAGTGTACTATATTTTTTACTGAAATAATATAATTTTTTAATCTGTGTACCCTTGGAGTAATATTATTCTATGCTGTGTATGTCTTATCTAGCCCATGGAATCAACGATACAATGGCCTCTGTGTTAGTCAGTGACAGCTAAAAGCAAGACCAAGTGATAGTCTATCTGTAGTTTTTTTAAAAATATCCGCCATTTTCGTTTGTAAGTCAGATGCAAATGTCAGACTGACATGACACTCGTCATGACGGTTATTTTTACAATTTTTCTCTGTTGTATTTTGAATTTTTACAATTTTCTTAGTATTTTGTTGCTGTTTTTCTGGACTGTGTCGAGCAATTGCAAACAACACCTATCTAAGTATAGTTTGGGCAGACAACAAGTGCGACGGACGATAAGTTTAATACGAAATCCACCTTGTTGTTACAACTGGTTTGTGCAGATTTATATTTAATAAAATAATTCGTTATTACCATTAATATGTCAATCTAGGACATAGTCGCTTACTTGGTCTATTTATTGCTCACAGGTCATGGTCAATCCGAAACGCTGTTGCATCCCTCTAGACAAATCGACTATAACAATGATGTTCCCTAATCAGAAAGGCGATGAAAATAAATTACGCAAAATGTACCGCAACATAAAATTGACACGCGTCATTCATTTATCGGTCTCTGCCAGTAATGGTGTTGCATCCTTCATTTTGAGGTTAAATATGTGTGTTTGTCGCACATGTTCATGTAAAGTAATGCTCTTCATGTAAAGTAAGTTGTAAAAGCTCTTCATGTAAAGTAAGTTGTTATAATATAATATAAAGTACTTGTGCTAACAATCACACCATTAATTTTAAGTCTTTACTTTGCAGCCAGCGAAAACATAGAAGACAATAATTCTCAAGGTCTACATGAATGTAACTGCACTGCAAGCGGGCTTTTGTGTCAAGTAAGTATCAAAAACATATAATGTCAATAATAATATTTTATTGTTTGCATAGTCTCAATAATAATGTTGTATATCTGTAGGTTTGCATAGTCTGCATCCAACGGTTTGCTATTGGATGCAGACTATGCAAAATCCATGAGAAAATCAATAGGGGAGGCCTTTGTTCAGCAGTGAACTTCATAGCCTGATATATATGATGATGATGATGACATATCTTGTAGTGAAATAATGTGGTTAATTTATCAACACTAAATTAAATTAACACAATGCAGAGATTCCTAATTTTAAAGATTCACATTTATACTAGGCTTTTTGTAGTAATCTATATTTATGCAACTAATATATTATGTGTTTCATTACACAACCTTAGGAGATATCTCCTAAATAGATCCTAGATCTACCTAGGCTACCCTTTCGGAGATCTTTATCTTCTTATAATATTAGTGTAAATGATAACTAGGTTTAGCACTTTTATATTTTACAGAATAATTAAGTTGTTGTCGGTTTATCATTCAATGCATGCCATCGAAAGTAACATCCTGTTAAGTTTATTCATCAAACATAGCAAGTTTTGCAAAATGACTTTTATACCTGCCAACCTCTTCCACAATAGTGTTTTGTTGAAGACAACACATAGTAATACAGTCTTCAAATACAAAACAATACAAAACAGCCTTCAGTAAAAAATTTGATGGTACACATTGACTCAAACTGAATGTCGGTTATTGTTCCAATAGCTTTTATTTTCCTCAGAATGTAATCTATCTGTATGCCGAATTTTATCTAAATCGCTTTAGTGGATTAGAACTGAAAACATAACTGACAAAGAGAGTTACTTCAACATTTATCATATTAGAATGGATATTAGGATGTAAAATTCCATTGACGTACCTGTTCCAGTGGCCTAGATTTAGGTATACTCGTATATTATACCTATCTAAGTTTTGAAGTGTAATAGAAAATAAAATATTCCAAAAGACCCAATCTAATTTTATGTATTCACAAAATTTCAGGTGAAACTACTGATGCTTTAGAGTCGTCAGACGTACAAACTAGTGTGATCTCTCCAACAACCTTGAAGGTGATAAAAATATTTTTGCAATTTTAATTATTATCGTGACTAGAAGGTTAATTCTGTTAACTGATTTATCGTAATTAAATAAGAAACATTCAAGTCTAAGTTTCTGTATCGAAATGTCCTAAACCGTAAGTTAGGGCATGTCCTGTCTGTATGTCCCGAAAGTGATGTACAGTCAACAGCACATCAAACGTAACAGTTTGTTCTGTAAACCGCCCTTACTTCGTTAGTCATAGAGGCGGCTTTCGTAGTGCAACTGCTACGGCCTGGCCATGAACTCACTGCACGCGCGACCTGCGTCTCGCGAATCGGCAACCACTCCGCGCGCTGTCTCGATGTCGGCCTCGCAGCGCGTCGGCGTGACCGCGCAGTGGTTGACGAGTCGTCACCGCCGCCGCCGCCCGTTCCCGTGGCCAGGCCGTTAAACTTGATGTGCTGTCGTCTGTACTAAATAAATACTTTCAATTAAAATTGGTTTGAAAAATATATTTTCAGTACTTATGATATGACAATAAATAAAAGATAACGTAAAGAAATCATAAAAATATAAACATTTTGATTTATTATTGATAAGATAAAATTGTTGTAAATTTCCAGAAATAGTAGGAGCAACTGCACCTACCAGATTCTCTTCGCCCACATTCTGCAAATAGAAGCTTCTACTCCGTTGTCACACCTAGTTTGTCAAGGTATAAATTTATTTTGTATAATGGTTTAAGTTAATTGAACTAAAATCACTCAACTTTTACCAACTTAACTTGTTAATTAAATGTCAGCTAAATTGAACGCGTAGGCAGATCGTCTTGTACTGAAGAGAGAGTTGGTGTGATTGGTAGGTTCAAGGTAATTTTTTATGATGACATATAACCATAACGATTTCGGTTACAAGTAGTCATAAAATAAGTAACCTTAAACATACCAATTTTACAAAAAGTCACATAAAAGCTCCTTGTACTAAAAGATCTGTCTAAGCGTCCAATAGGTCCAATTAACTGGCTAATTTAATCAGATGGATGGCACGACATTCAGCCATCCACTTACACATAGTCATATAATTGAATGCCGGTGTTTAATGTGATATTATTTCAATAATCACCAGTGCCTCGTTTCAATAAAACCAATTTTAACTTAGAGATAAACACAGTTTATTGTTACTAAGAAGTACTTAGTCTTAGTAGTAGAGAGAAATCATAGATTGCTCAACCACAGACTACAAAAATATTATTATTTATTATTTTCCGCTTAGCGATAGCGATTATCGAAAAGCATCTTGTCTAAGCCCTCATATCAGAAAGGCAGATGTTTGCAACATCTGCCCTACCGGGATTCGAACCCGTGACCCCTGACTAAGTAGTCTGTATTAAATGTATTTCTTTCTTTCTAATAAGGACCACTCGGCCAGTCAAATCGACAAATTCTTGTTATTGTACTGTATAATTTAAAAACATTATTATTTTGGAATTCGATTATTACCGTGAAAAATTTTATGAATTTTGAGAATTATTTAAATCACCAGTCTAACCAGGAGGATATGCACTAATTACAATGTTCATTCGAATAAAATCTAAGGAGGATATGAGTGCCTTACTTTTACTCCGCAAAAAGGTAGTAACCTAATCCCTCCGTATTTCTGTTGCAGGTTGTTCACGAGGTGCGATTGCCGCAGCAAGCAATGCGGTGGCGGGCGGAGGCGCAAACTGGACCATCCGCTTTCTCATCCAGACTTGGCGGAACAGATCTTTTCCAGAAAGTTCAGATAGAGAAGACCAGCATACAAGCGTCTACATTTACGGCTGGTTATGTCACCAGAAATCTTTTTGCTAAAATTAACTGCCAAGCTTGCCGGCGGTCTTTCTTAACTGACGAGATTTCTAAATTTCATACTTTGGATTACTCTTAGAGAACGTGTAAATTTGCTAAGACGTAATCTCAAATACCCCACTGCCTCATATTAATACATTACAGGCCAAGCAACTCTTGGCACTTAAAAGCGGAAAAGTTTTGTCGAATATGTAACAATAAATTCACAAAGTGTACACTTGTGATAAATACTGACCAATATTAATATTTGGACTCTTTTTTATGCATGTGGCTATAAAAAGAAGAATTCTTGTGTAAAAATTATATTAATAATGAAGGAAAACGGATTAATAGCAATACTTTACTACAAATCCGTTTTCTATAAAAAAAATGAAGATATTTAATATCAGTAAAATACAAATATTTAAATTTTTTAAAATCGTCTTAATGTTTGTACTGATTGAATTCCTCCTTTTGTAACCCCATACATAAAAATGTCCAAATAGTCATATTTGTGAAAGATATGAATTGCATTATGCTACATATACTGACAAGCCACAGATTTCAGACACAATTGGTTTTTAATTGTCATGAGCGTCCTGAAGGTATTCTGCGACTTGACTGAATTTATAGGTTTTTAATTATGAAATTGCCAATTTATGTGAGTGTTCACTGAGAAATATATTTTTTAATGTTAATGAAAAATGTTTGAACTGATTTTAAAATATATACCCAGTTGATTAATTCATTAACATTTTCTCACTTGTCAATACGATTGAAATATCTTTTAGCACAGTAAAGATCCTGGGGAAATTCTTAAAAAAAAAGTTATTGGTTTATAATCAATTTGTCACGATTGAATACGATTGAAATATATTAAAAATGTCTCAAATCAAAACCAACAGTATTAGTTCATCATCGCCACAGTATGGAAACTGCACATTTTTATGTCAGAAAAAGTATGAACTAAACTAAAATTTACTAAATACATAATCATTCCTTTTTGGTTTTATAGATAATGGTACAGGTTGATAAGAACATCGTTGTAATTGAGATTTAAAATGAATAATGAATCTAAATATTAGGTTAGTGTTATAAAGATAAGTTTTTTTTTATACTTAATGTTGCCTAAGTTAATTTATTGCAACAACATCTAAACATTTAAACTAATATATTTAAACTTACTAAAAAGTTATGCATTGTATAAGGTTTATTGTTGCTATGTATTAGGTTATTGTTATGTATAAGGGTTTAATAACTAATTTCATATTTTCAATTACGATTAGGTATAATTACGTATAAACTGGTAGTATTGCTTGTATTTTACACTGTTTGTTTTTCGTTAGCTAGTTTGTTAATTTAAAGTTCCTTGAATTAAAATAAACCACTTCGAAATATCTCCAGTGTTTTTTTTTTTACTTTTTCATTAGCCAATTCAGCCATAGTAATTTAAATAATATTAATGCTGTACTATTAATATCGACAATTCCATATTTATCGATGTCGATACTTACAAGTCGATAGTTTACGTACATTACTACGAATGTTCCCCTGTCATTTCACTAACGCTTGCTCTCTCCAAGGCGTGTTTCCCATCTGTCTTTAGACATACTCTTTCTAATCTGTGCTTATTGGTCTGTGTCCGTATGAAGGAGACGAAAGCAAAGATTACGAAAGAGACCCAGACTGACCCAGTCAAACACTGGTTGGGACTTCTAAAAATTTTTACTTTTTAGTATGAAAAATGAGAAGTCTATTTGGATAGACTTCTCATTTTTCATATTTTTTTTTGTATTCTCACGCTGACGTGACGCTGGCAGAATGTTTTTTTAAAAAGAAAACCTTTGCCATGAATAACAAACTTACTTACTTACTTACTATTTGGATATTTTGCCTTTGCTAAGTCACTTAAATTAAAATAACAGAACTTTTGTTAATTAAAGCTTAGACATTTTTTTTAATTATATACTATTTTATTATTTAGTCTACATCATAGTTTATTTACTTTTCAGAAACATGGGTAGTGATAAAAAAGTATCATGCCATGTTGCCTATGAACAAGTGAAAGCAATGATAGATTTTATGGGTCAAAATGGTGAATTTGCTACAGGCAACCTTCGTACATTAGAGGCCAGGTACACATCTAAAAGATTATGGGCAGAGCTCACAAAAATACTTAATGAATGTAAAGGTACAAAAAAGTCTGCTGATGGGTGGAGTAAGGTACTGTGAAAATTAATGATCATGTTAATTATGACAAACCTTAGAGTAAAGGTTTTAATAAACAAAATAAACAATACATTCAGCAATAATAGCAATGAATTATTTGTTTCTATAGTAACTAAGTTAATGGTGAAGTAGAATGTCAAAGACCTGTAACTCCAAACCGTCAGATATACCACATTCTTCCCTCGTGCTAAGATGTGACTTACTCACTCAGATGCTTCGGAGGACGGCGCTCTCGTGAGGACCTTCTCAAAGGTTCTGTGATCTCATGGTCTCGAGTTGTACGAGATTGAGTCACGGGAGGAGCTAAGTTTCCTGAATGCGGCGAACAGCGATCCTCCGCTGCAATATTTGGCTCAGTTGCGGAGTTTCTGGAACCCGGTCTATTATTGTCCTGCAGTATCTCTAACTCCACCATTAACCATGGACTCTATGTCGGCTCCATTACTCCCACTACTTTTTGTTAATTGTATTTGTTGTGTGATGTTAATAAAAGGCTAATTTTATAATTTCGGAGATCGTGTTTCAGTTCTCTGACAGTCTCGCAGCTAAGAGTATATTAAAGACCTGCGAGACAATAAAACACAACAACTAGTGAAACTCTAATGTAAATTAATACTTAGTGGCAACTGTTATTTTTGTGGTACAGTTGTAATGTAACTATTATTGTACTATATCAATATGTTGATGTGTTATGGCAACAAAGTGTTTATTTACTTCCTATTTTGACTTAAATAAAACATGTCAAAACTCTAAAAGATATAAAATCATATTAAAAAAGCCACTTCTGTTACAGTATTGGAGTGATTTTAAAAATAAATTGAAAAACAAAGTCAGAACATTAAAAAGGCCAAAACGAGGGTCAACTGTGAAGCAATCTATTCGCCCACTCACTAAGCTTGAAAAAAGGGTGCTAGTTATTCTTGGACCCCATTTTGATAAAAAATTATCAAAACTAGAGTCAGCTGAGAATCCACTATCAGTAAGTTTAGTATTATTGTTAATTATCCACTCACAATCCCCCTTATTATAAAACACGGACTAAAGTTAGCTCTGGTCCAAAACTGATTGTCACTTATATTTGTTAAAAGAAAGACTGACAGCATCAGTTTTAGACCAGTACCAACTTTAGTCTGTGTTTGATAATAAGGGAGGGTAATGGTTTTCACTGTGTTTGAGATTAAAGGGAAAGGTAGCCAGTGTAATTATTGGTCATGGAAGGCATTTCACCTTAGGCCTCAGGATGACAAAGCAACAATACCAAGTGATGTCTTCCTTGTTATTGCAGGTGACGGTAACCACTTACCACCAGGTGTGCCGTCAGCTTGTTTGTTATCTAGTTTTATAAAAAAAAACTATGGTAGTTTCCAACATATTTTTTTATTAAATATGTTAATACTACTTACATGAGGGTTTAGATTACAGAAAAAAATGCAATTATCGCCGTGGTGGATCTCAGAATGGGTCAATTAAAAATTTGTTATCTCAATCTCCTCCTTGCTTCGGGAGGCATGTTAAGGCGTTGGTCCCGGTTGCTACTTCAATCAACAGCACATTGGGCCAGCATGGTGGTGTTATGGGCCACATGTGTCTCTCCCATTTAGGAAGCCTGTGTTTAGCAGTGGGACGTAATATATATAGGCTGGTAATGGTGATAATTTACGTCAATAGTTGATTAATTATTGCAGATGCAATAGTATTATCTGCAATGAATATTTTTTTAGATATAGCATTTTATTTGTAAGTAGGTAAATACAAGTTGGTAAAAAACACCAAAGAAAATGATTCGGAATAGTGACGTCACATCTTACTAATTGCTACTGAATATGTATGGGCGCATGGGCAAAATAAATTATATCATGATCACATCACAATACTAATAATACGATTTATTTCAGAGTATAATAAATACCTAATTATATTCTGGTCTTATTGTGTTCTTTTGTAACTCTTAGAACAATATACTACCAGAAGTGAAATTGGAGGCCTACCAAGACAGTGGAGATATCAGTAAATCACAAGATGATATACAAGATAGAATATCAGGTGATTTTTGGCAGTATTCCTATAAAAATAATAATATTAAAATAACATTTCTGTTACAATGCATTATTTTCATAAAATTGAGATCTTCATTAATTCGAGACATGGTACTAATTTTACAGGCAGTGAAGATGAATTTGATGAAAGCGGAGAGTCTAGCATGGATGACTGTGAAGATGGGGGTGACATCCATTTGCCAGATCCCCTAATTCAAAGTGAGTTACATGTCAAAGTGAAAATGTGTATAAGCAAATGTCAAATTCTTCACTTTGAAGTGTTGTTTCAGTATTTGGCCGTTAGCTACCCGAAGGTTACCTTTTTGCTTTACTTGCACTCTTTGTTTGACAGATTTATATCCAAAATGGTTAGTAGAGGTGGAAAAGAAACGTGCTGAAGCTGAATTACTTCGAGCAAAGGCCGATGTGAAGCGCGCCAGTGCCGCGGCTAAAAGTGCGAAGGCTGCTCTAATGCAGGCTGAGGCTATGAAGAAACTGGCGGAGGCTGCGGCTACCCAAGCTGTCGCCATCACGAGAATAGCAGCTGCAATGGAAAGCCATAGCCAGGTTGAATACTCTACATCCTCTGTATCATCTACAGGTCAATGCCCGGGTTGACAGTTTGACCAGTGCCCCTAATAAATTTTGTGATAAGGATATATTGATGATACTAAAAGTGTCCAACTAAGTGAAAATAGAACAAAAACACTATTTCTTTTGATATATCAGTTATTGGTGTTAGACTAATATAAAATTTTATTGAATGATTTAGAAACTTATCTGGATATGTTAAACTGTACATATATAGGTGTTCAAGCCTTCGCTTGAACCACCATTGAGTGAGATAACACCCTCATAATTCAGTACAATCCAGATCCTATCTTACCTACTTCGTTCTTTCCTACCCTCGTTTAGCTGTCATATTGGAGTCTTTCGTCTCTGTCTAGGCTACCGGGCAGCAGCGCGCGGCTACTCTTTCCACAGTACGCTTGCATAATTCGGACAGTTATTCATTATAACGGCCTGGCCACGGGAACGGGCGGCGGCGGCGTCTCGGCAGCCACTGCGCGGTCACGACGACGCGCTGCGAGGCCGACATCAAGCAACTATGTACGGTGATTGGGCAAGACGAATTCTTTTTCCGAATAAAACGTCGTCGCCGGCCCGATAAAACAAACAAAATGGATGCTGGCAATTGGCTGTAGAAGCGTACAACCCGTCTATTTCACAGTCAGCCGACAACAACCCTCGTGAGTAGTTCCATTTAAACCTATACGTTGGAGTACGCAGCTCGTCGCTGACTTCGTGAGCGCGGCCTTAAAGAGAGGAAACTGGCGAAGTAGGAACATTTTTCTAAATCATTATTTTAAAGAAGTTACAAGAAAACCAAGCACCAAAGTAACACCCTGGTTATCTCCTTTTCGCCAATACAATAAGTAAGATATAATACAAACTACCTTGGATAAGTTGGTGTCGATTTGTAGGGCAAGAAATTATTTTATATAGGTATTTTGTAAATTTTTAGTTGATTATACCTATTACTGTTAAGTTAGTTTGATCTCAAATAAAGGCAATTTTCAAGTTTTCATTTATAACTAGCCTACTATTTATGTATTACCCTTTTATCTTACAGTTATTTAGTTTACACTACGCTTAGGTTAGCGGCAGAGAATAATCGAGTCTCAATCTCAACGGTGCTTCAAGCTAGACTAGAATACCTAAACAGCACCATTGTTCCTCCCAAAGGGTAAAAAATGGATATTTAGGTGTCAGCCGAAGCTTGAACCACCAATACCATACCTTGTCGGCTTAAGGTACTGAGGAAAGAGCAGCCGCGCGCTGCTCCGTAGGCTAGACATAGACAAAAGACGCTGATATGACAGCTAAATGAAGGTAGGAAGGAGCGAAGTAGGTGAGATAGAATCTGGATTGTACTGAATTATTAGGGTGTTATCTCAGTAACTAAAACCTAAAAATCCATCTTTTACCCTTTGGAAGAAAACCGGATTTTTAATTATTACTAATTGTATTAAGAAATAATTTACAAAGAATTTTTACTTGTTTTGCTTTTAATTATATACAAACCATATAAATAAATAAAAAAAATATACAGTAATTAATTATATTTTAGCAGCAAAAAGGAATCGATCCTTTAGTTCTTAAAAGAAAGGGAAAGTAATAGCATACATATGTCTCCTAACAGTCGTTTAGCGTCGAGTATCAGGTGCTGGCGTCCGAGTCACCGACCCGACCCGATTGCATCAGTTGTGTTTACGTACCATCTTAACTTACAAATCACTCATCTAGATCATGTCAAAGTCATCTCTCTGAAACAAGTAAAGTTTATTCAGTAAACATTTGGTAGTGAAACATATAAAATTATGAATATATAGAATTCTCTCTATTATCAAGTATCCATAGCACAAGCTCATAATGATGCTTACATTGGGCTAGATAAATGCTTAGGCGTCAGTATGAGAAATAATTAGTATCATCATGGTTTTTTTATGTACAAAGCACTGCATAGGGTTGCAGGTGGTGTTGAGTCAAAGCAAATGACTCAACACCACCTGATGTAAAGCGGTAAGAACAGTCCATATGCGAAGACAGCTAGTGCAGTTTGTACACTGTTCTAGCCGTCTACACTTTGCCGGCCCAAAAGGTACTTTTTCACGCCTCTTTGTTATAGGAATTAGGGGACACATGTGCCTGCAGAGAATTCCAAGTTTTGGAACTACAACAAAGCAACGAGGTACTAAATTTCTTTGTGCGTGATGTTGAGGTGGAGACAGTGACATGATGACTCCGAAAACCGACACGCGTGCTCCTGAGTAGGAACGGGGAAGGTGTCATTACGTCAAATAGCTCTTCATATCACTCTCCGTGATATAGCCTATAGAAGCGTTTAGGCTCTCTGTGACAACTTCTTGAAATGTCGCCTAAGGCGATAAGCCACACAGCCTCTCGACGCAATTGCAGAGGCTCAAGGTTGTTCGTGACCTCTACACCGCCAATGATACGGATAGCATCCGCGTATGGCGTAGCCATCCCACAAGTACGACCAATATTCCACGCAAGACCGGAGCTGAGATTTATAAAGCAGGCATAATTGGTCAGTGGTAAAAAATCGACGCACCTTGTTCAAGACACCAAGCTCCTGATTAAGATCGCAGAATATATATATCCATACTGAGCAAGTTGATGAAGCCCTGTGCCGAAGTTGCGAAGGAACGGCGACATTTTAAGTATAAACGCGCACACCTGGGTTTTCTTAGCATTGAACTCAACAAGATTAATAGACCTCCATTCAAATATAAGGTTCAACACCCTGTTGAATTAAATGGTAAGATTCTCTCTCTCTTTCTCGGTTTCAGCGCGCCCAACCCCTATGCGACCGTAATATCCCCCATACACTGTACTGTCATCCGCATAGCAATAATTCTTTACTTATACAGGAGCCGGCGATCCAGTTGCAGAGTTGAGCGGGCAGACCTTGTGCCGGGAGTTTGGGAGAGAAGAGCCCTGTGCCAGACCCGATCAAAAGCTTTGGCAATATCAAGGCTAATAGCCACTGACTCACTACGTTTGTCAATAGCTTCACGCTAGAAGATCACATTTGACCGTTTCTGCCAAAAACCGTACTGTCGATCAATAATTAATGAGTATTCTTCTAGGTATCTGATCAGCTGGTTATTTAAGATCCGTTCATGACCTTGCAAAGAGAAGGGAGAGAAATACTGCATAGCCTTGTTAAGACGGGAGACAACTCCGCTGCGAATTTTTTCACTACTATCGCTGAGATGCCATCAGGTCTAGCTTTCCGGACATCTTTTGACTGAAGCTCCGCACGTACAATCGGTGTCCAAAAATGTTTACCACCTTAAGTTTATAATATAAATTGATTAGACTTAGATTGATTAGACGATGATTTTTCACACACGAAAATCGATCACGAAACTAGGATATAGAAAACCGTTTTTGTCAAAAAAAAGTTAAAATAATATCTGATAGAAAGGAGTCGAGAATCTACACACAATTAAAAATCAACCTTTTATTTGGTAGTTCAACCTTATTATTTTTGTCTTATCATTTAAAACCCATTCAATGCGGCGACAAAAATTGCTAGTATTAGATGGTGCGGACCGCTAAAGACGGATCGCGATCGCAACTCGTAAGGATGAAGTAAACACCGATACAAGTTTTCCGCACCGAGTAATGGACTTGTAAATTATAATAGGATATTTTAGGTAATAAAATATTATTTCAGTTGGATTTCTGGAGGTTTGCATAAAATGTAACTTTTGTTGATTCCTAACCTCAAATTTTGATCATTTATATCTCTGAAAATCTGCGATTACTTTGGTGGGGATGTGTTCAGGGGATAGAGTGAGAACCAACTTCTCCCTCTCAACCGTCCAAACTTTAGAGGGTTTGAAGTCCAAACCCCCAAAATCGTGGGTCCGTAATGTACATTTTTACCGAATCATCATTTCCTAAAAAGACGATCATAGGGCTGTTGTACTATCAAATGACTTAGTGGACGGCATTGAGGTTAGCATGGAGCCCACGGATGTTACTGCGTCCGACCACAAACAGCGTGGTTGTGGTGGGGATGTGCACCGTTGATAGACCGTACCTGAGCGCTGCCATAATGATGGAAGGAGGAGAGGCGTGAATCGCAATACAGGCGGTTAAATCGTGAGGCCAGATTCCGCAGGTAACAGCCGACAACAGAGAAGTGCCACCGGAATCCCACCACCCGGTCATCAACCGGCACGACGGACCCCGAGATTATGCATGGCATAATGGGGCAGCCTCTTGGACCGGTTAGGTTAGCCAGCGGAACTGCCGTGTCTACGGGTCTCCCTGGTCGGCGGGTCAACGCGGTCTACCTGTCACCGGTTAGACGGAAGCCGTCACTGACTGCATCCATCGCCGCAACATCTCCCCAAGCTCTGGTTGTTCGCCGACTAATCCCGAAACGCGACCACAAGAGGTCACTTGCCGGGTTTTACACCATGCGTAGTGGTCACTAACCAGACGGGTATTCAGACCCTACCACCAGTGGACCAGTTGGTAGCTCAGAAATCCCATAGTCGCCTCTTACGATACCCATGGGAAGAAATGTGGTGGTGAATTGTATTCTTAATCCGTCACCATACAGAATAAATGTGCGTTTCATTTCTATACTTTAAATACATATGTAAAATATATGCAAAATTACCATATCATTATATTCCATGACGTGTCTCCTGATAGCAGACCCGTCAACCCAAGTAACAAAGTCTTCCAAAGATCTTGTGACAAGGAATGCAGGATCTTTCACAACTTCAGGACCTACTCTCACGTGGCCTTGTTCAATGAATTTTGTTGCTTCTTTTAAATTCTCTGACATTTTATCTGAAATGAGTTTAAACAATTACTTTTATTATGTTCAGTCGTCATTAAAACCAACATTTTTAACATAAGCGATTCAAGTGACCCACTTAATTGTAGGTAAATAGATTTGATATCTGCATAGATGACTACATGTAAAATAGCACTTTAGACGACGCCTAACTATCCGCCCTTTGGAAAATTGCGATATAACTGTGATAAGTCAAAAAGTAGGCATAGTGCGATCTTATGTATGAAGGTTCCATTAACTTGGCATGGTGCTACCAATTGCTTGAAACAATCGAAAAGGCAACTAAGGGCGATAGTAGGCATCGTGCTACAAAATCAATGAAATTGCCAAATTGACTCATAAAGCCACTTCTTCCATTATCTAGATTGATAGAGTTTAAAAAATTGACATATTAAATCAGCAGCAAAGTTGCGAACTAGTGAAAACCTAAAAAAAAAAAGAATAAACTGATATACTATATTATGTATATCTCTCTCTAACTCATTAGATTGCCGTAAATAATCTACTAATTATAATAATTAAGACCCTATTATTGTAACAGTAATCAAATTTTGTACTGTGTTGCTATTGGACTGAATAAATAATTTTCCATTCAGTTCAATCAGGGATAGGTGTAAATGTCGCCGCTTACTATTCTGAGTAAGACGACTGACATCTTCAGTCTTCCCACCATTGTGACCATTCAGTCGTGACCACGATTGGCGTAAAGTAATCGAAATGTCGGGTTTATAATAATAATCTCTAAAGAAGTCAACAATAGAAGAAACTGCACCTAGACAAACAGATATTCAATGATATTATTGATTCGGAAATGATACCAATGTAATGGACAAAGTTAACAATCAACCAAAACAAGAGATCAACATATGGCTATTTGTACCAGCTATTTTTGCATGTTTCTAAATGTCAAATTATATGAAAGCCATCCTTTTCATATTCATTTTGAGAGAAAGAAATGCACTGAACTTAAATTTAGACTTTGCATGTGTTCTCCAGAATTAGGGCCATTATGACTTTTAGCAGCACTGCATTGACACACTGCCAAATATTTTTTCTTTCGGAGGAAGAATCATAGCTGTAATAAAGGAGGATGACAATTTTTGCCCCAACCCAAGTTTAATGTCCAACAAAACAATATTTCCAATAATGCCTCATAAATTAAAAGATTATTTTTGGAAATAGTTTAAGTTAATATAAAGCTAAGGTTTTGTTGACAGCATAAATAAAATCTTCAAAAATCTTTCATTCCGGAATCATAATATTTTGTCAATAAAAACCATTCACCGGAGCGTTTTGTTTCATAGAAAACAAACACTTTTTTATGTTTTGAAAACAATAAAAGGTATTTTCATGTATTTATCATTATTTTTTCATATTATTATTATTATTTTATCACAATTAAGATGAGTAATAATTAAATACAGTTAATTGGATTGAACAAGTTTATTACCTAGGAAGAAAATAACAAAATGCACTTTGACAGATGACAAACATTGCTAGTGTTGATTGTTATTACAATTCAGTCTTCTTTTACATATATCTCAGAAATCTCATCTTTAAACAAAAATGTATTCGTATGTAAAGATACTTTGTCTTAATAATATCTAATTGCGCCCTAAATTACTTTTGGACATGTCAGTTTTTAGGTGGGGGCAAGGCTTCATACTAAGATTAGCATCCTCCTTAGTAATATGTATGGGGTCTTACAAGAGGTACTGCAATAAAAAATTTTTGGGTGACTAGTACAGTAACTGAATTGGTAAGTATGTTTGTAGAAGCGGCATCTTTCAATTAAGGCACTGTTCATAATAAAATAATTATGTAAGATCCTAAGACTTACTTCTAACCATTACAACAGGCAATCGTCTTCTGCAGAATGCACTAGCAGAAACCGAGGCTGCCAATGCTAAGTCCCATCTCGTCGGAATCACACCCATTTGATATAATTTTTCTAATAACTGAGCACTAGATTCTGTTCTAAATTCATTAGATGCATCTAAGTCTTTTATTTTATTTGCCAGATCTCTAATTTCTCTTGACAACTTGTTATACCTAATAATCAGAAATAAAAAGTTTGATTAGTTTGCCAAAATGTATGAGAATTGTTAATGTTTCTATCACCGCCATCTGGTCAGATTCACCACCTTAATTGGATGCCTGTTGATTAAACTGTGGCATGCAATTAAATGCTTAGGCCAATATTTCATTGAACTAGATTAAGTCAATGTTTAACAAAATGGCATAAGTCCGCTGAATTAGATGCCTAGGCAGATCAAGACGACACTGAGCAGCCAGATCATTATGCACTAAAGAGTTTTGGTGTAAGTAGGTTCTTTTATGACCACTAACGATGAAAACAATTTCAGTTTTAAGTGATCTTAAAAGAACTAACCTTGAACCTGTCAATCACTCCAACAGTCTGTAAAAGCTCTTCGATTTAAACAATCTGCTTATATTTTACTGTATTTCGCGTTATGGGACAATATATAAAGTATATTTTTTTAATATAGATCTTTAAACCAACGTACAGTCAACAATACAAAATAAATAATACCCAGGCGTTTAATCAACGGCCTAGGCGTCCAGTTATGTAGCTAATTTAACCAGACGGCTACATTTCTGTGGATATGTAATCTTTATACATACTTTGTATAATCTTCTCTTTTTTGAATGTAATACTTTTTCAACACTTTTACTTCGTGTAAATTATTATCCACCTTCCATGATATAAAATCTACTTTTTTAAGCAGCTTCTGTTCATGAAATTTCAGCTTACGAACCATTTTTAATTCAAAACAATTACAAAATTCCACATGGGAAGTCAAAAATTACAGTAACACATTAGCCACAGATCAAAGAGAATATAAAACCACAGATCACTAGAGATTACTTTTTTTAAAATCTGCCTTTTAAGGGAAGGCAAAGGGAACTAATGCCCATACAGCCACATATTCAGTATTTCTTTATTTCTTCTTTTATTGTATTAAAATACGTAACACATTTTAATGCTTTTTGGGAGTATTTGACACGAAATATATGATGACAGTCACTTTATGTGCTACTTGATGAGGTGGATAACCACAAAAAAGTTCTCATCATATTTCACACCTTAATCACTTTTATTCTAATAATATTTTAGTTGCACGTCAACACAAACACTTGAATAACAAAACTACGCCACTTTTATAACTCAATGTTCGCTCCGACACAATTTTTTAATTATTGTAATAAAAATCTTGAGCGACGCCACAAATAACAACCGCCAAACCAAAGAGTAATGTAAGTATGCCAAACACCCCTTATAGTCCGTTCACAGTTATTTTACCTCTAGCCGTTATATTGGCTAACATGAGAGCAGTGTTGCCATAATTAGGTTCAAAATTCACCACTTACATAAGTAATATTAAAGACTAGAAAACCACAAAAGACTTTAGTAATTAAATAACTCCTAAATACAATAAACATTTGACATAACTAGAAAACATTAAAGAATTACTGTTTCGTATTGTTACACGTATGTATTCAAAATGTCAGTTTCCACTTTATTGATATAATTACGACTGTAATCGTAACTAGTTAATACAAGTGATTACATTGAGTCATTAAATACGAGTTTAAATTGGGTATAATCAAGTGCACCGGTCGCAGATGAATCATGTATTCCAATCAAGCATTCCACGGACAAACAACCCATTTACTATTAAAATAAAATTAGGATTAAGAGCTTTCCTTCCTTCTAATTTAAAGATCTCAAAGTATATATAGTAGCCTTGTATCGTGAAACCTGTTTATTATAAAAAAAAATTAATACAAAAAAAATGCAATGTATATGTAATATTATTTATTTGGAATAGGAATGATCCAAAGGTATAGCCGACAGCGCACAATCACTATCTAGTGAAATAGATTCTTCGGAACTGCTGTCAAATTCATTATTTAATTCGATAATGAACTTGTACATTTCTGCGTCCATACATCCATCTCTTTCAAACAGCCTGTCTTCAATATGGCGGACATGAACACATTGTTTTTGCCACTCTTCTGTTGTGACTGATTGGAAAGCTTCTGATTTTCTTCGTTTGATCACGTTTTTTCCTTGACGTATTTTTGAAACGTGGAAGCAGCAGCTTCGCCTTCCTTGGTAATTACGGTTGCTGGTTGGTTGTTTACTGGTTGTTGCTGACGGTTTTTTTTAGATATGCCTAAAATATTAGAAATAAAAATATTCAAACGATAATTTTTTGGGTAAGAAGAAAACGTATTATCGCTTTTAAATAATACCGATAGTGCTATTGGTACTGCCGCCCCTGGTTAAGTTAGCGAAAGATAGTGTATACCTTGTGTACAGAAACCGTATTTTTCAGTATTGATAGTAGGTATCGACAAAATCCAATAGCAACAAATACATTTTTAATTATGACAGCGAACAAAATTATTTATACATGCAATAATTTAAAATGAATGTAAATATGCACTAATATCAGTACTGATTACTACAGTATTGATTACCATTGTTTGGGTAAAATGTTGCACACTGGAAACCCTATCAACATACCAGTTATGGCGGCCACTCGTTGAAAAACATATTCAATTGGGATTAAAGGACCTTAATTGGCCTTTCCTTCTTACAAAAGGCACGCACTGATAACACAATCTTTCTAGCACTACTTTGAATCCTCTTTGGCATGATGCAAGATGTATTAATCACTGTTATAATAATAAAAATAAGAGGAGCTTCGCTTGTAGAGATTTGCAGTAATGGCAACCGAGAGCAACGACACGCTGACAGATGTCAGAGGTAAAATAACTGTGAACGGTCTGTACAGATTACCACGACCACAGATCATTTATAAATTAAGATTACAGAGAGTAAAGAACAGTGTTGCCAGAAGCCCATAATCAAAAGTAACGAGATAGACTCTGGCCAGTGAATCGTGTCACTGAGAAAGAGTGGCAAAGGAGATGTTCGATATTGGTAATCGAAAGCCCCCCACGATAAATTATATATTATGCGAAAGCTTATGCTCAGAGGATCTTGAATAGACCATTATTTCATTTTGATACCCCGGCATTTATGAGTAATTTTGTAAAGTGTATGCAAGAATTCTAAGCTTCTTATCAAAGTTTCTCTGATAAAATATAGTAAAAAATAAATGAAAATCATTATTAATAGTCAGAAACAAGTGCAGAAACCAATTTGCCATGTTCTTCTAGCATTTACAATAAACTAAAATTGCAAAATAGTCGTAGGCTGAACCAAATCGACCCTATGCCTAGTTATTAAAAAATATTTTACAAGACAATAGACGACATTGACGTTTTCTATTATGTCTGTGATGTGTCACATTTTTTAAAATTGAATTTTACATCTCTGGATAACAGTTTTTTGACCAGAATAAAATGTTATTTTTTATTTATATGCAGGCATTAAAAATTATATTTTTTGTCCCATAATATTCTTAAAAATATACTCTTTCTTCTTATATAACATTTGTCTTGGGGGGTAGCTGAGTACCAGCCCCCATACATTTTCAGAACATGTCCTTTAAAAAATCTTTAGCTGTAAACACTTATTTCGCAAGGAATAAATAGTCTTGATACTTCGTTTTTTAAGTATGTAATAATTTATTTAAATGGATGCCTACCTTATTAAATACATAATATTCTAATTACTATAGTTTTGTTTTGATTGACCCATCCTGGGATAGGCCATGGCGACAGTTGCATTGTTTCCGTAATCAAAACCCGAGTGTTCAACTTAAAACCACTAGGCCACCGAGCTCCCTCATGAGTATAATTTAAAGTTATTAGGGTTTTAAAAACCGTCGGGTATTAGATACTCTGCCACAATGACGCCGAGTAAAACCTATTTTAGCTTTAAACATTTTATACTTACATGGTGAAACGCGCGTTCATTAGGAATGTTCTATTTTTTTTAAATAATTCAATAATAAAAACAACCAAACATTTATAATTTTAATACTCTTTTATATGTTCTAATGGTTCTTAAAACACAAGGTGATATATGCTTACGCAATAATCTGTTTCATAAACTTGAGTAGACTTAATATATCATGGGTATAATTCATGGATATATCATCCTTGGTATAGATAAAATAGATTTGATGAGCATTAATGTGTTAGGCCATATTATAGACGAAGTATGACTGTAGGTAGGCAAGCTATCACTACATTAAACAGTTTTTATACCAGCTTATTAATTAGCTTTCCTTGCCTAAATATTCGAATTGTTGTATGATTTAGTGCTAAATAGAACTTAAAATACTATTCCACTTGCCTATTCTCTATGTAAAAAGAAAAGTGTGATATTAAACTTCACGTAAATTTTATCATCATCATATTAGCTAACAGACGCCCACTACTGGGCATAGGCCGACGATACTTTAAAAATAAATAAATTAGAAAAATAGTATATTTCACTTAATTTGTTAAAATCAATAATAGACTGGAAAAATTTAAATAAAATCAATACTACATAACAGAAATCTTAATTTTGAATCTCAATTTTTTTAATCATAATGTTTACTTACTTCACTTTCTTAAAGGCTCTACTTATAACATACCTAATTGTAATGAATTACCAGCTATTCACTTACTACTAGTCATTATAGACGCTTACAGGCTGACTATCAAAACAGGGATAAAAGAGGATAAAAAGTAATGGGCGGGTATAAAATAAAATTTGAAAAAAGGCATATTTAATAAGTTGTTACGGATGATTCACAATCAAAGTCAGATTCTAAATACATCTGTTGTCATGAACAAAACACAATAACATTTGTATGGGTACTCTTGAAATGTTACATTATTTTCTATTAACCATTTCTGAATATCACCTTTGCCATTAGACATTGTGGGAGGTTTGTTTGTTAGTTTCACATGGTAACTTGCATTGCAGTATACTTAAAAATTACACATGGCTTTGTTAGAATAGGTATATATTCCCTTATCCATTTCAATAAGTTTTATGCATTCATGTCACCATGGTAATCAGCTGATTTGGATTTTGCACTGAAAACTATTAAAGCACCAGGCAGAAAACTTTCTTCAGATCTTGCATGCAACATTTCGGGCTTCTCTAAGTTTTAAGTGAATTAATATTTTGAGTTTTAATTCTTCATATACACTTTCTGAAAATAACCGATAAACATGAATATTATGAAATATTGGATTTTATTAGGTAGGTGATGTGGGCAGAAAACAGAAAAGTATCAAGCAATAACGCCCTGAAAACAATAAACTAACCTGTAGCGAACGTATTTCCTCCAAATGTCGAATTTTCTCTACAGATTTCCCATTAAATTCACTATGTACATCTTTGTATTTATGTATCATATTGTATACAAGCTTTCGAGTAGTTCTTTTTTATTGATTTCGACATTATTTTAAAGTAAAACTACAAATTAACTCAATAAAAGAATGAGAAATGAAACTAGGGATGTGAAAAAATAATCGATTATGAAAAAAATCGATTAATAATCGATTTTTTTAAAGTAAAAATCGATTTATATACATGATTTTATTTTGATAAATAATCGATTAATAATCGATTTTTTTATAATCATTCAATCAATATTATTACTGATTTTTCATCTGTAGCCCCCCGACAAAGTTTGGTCTTTTGGCCCGAAGCCCGGAACGCGAACTGACTGTCAAAGAATACTATCTCCTTTGTTTAATATTTTGTATTCCTTTATATGTCTAAATAATATTAAAATTTAATATTTTATGTAACATATCTTAACATTATATTATTAGTATCTATTAATTATATTCCGTTATAAACATTATATGTAGTCCTTAGCAAATATCTATTATTCCAAACCTGGAACTCTTCTGTACTGTTATAGTCATTCCGTCATCCATTCCATATAAATATAGTTTCCCTACCTTCAACACTAACATTGGCAGAAAGTAAAAAGCTGTTGCCATACAATATATATAAAAAAAAAACATTATACCGAACTTATCTGAACCTTTTATAATTTGATTGTTCTAAAACTTTAATTTGTGTTGATTATTTTGTATAAAACTTACTATTTCTCCTGTTTATTTTTAATTAAAATATCTATTGATATACATTTTAATTAATAAATATATTTACGGTGTATATTTTGAAATTAATGGACAAATTAGAAAAAAATCGATTATTATAAAAAAATCGATTATTTTCTTCAGAAAAATCGATTTTTTATTAATCGATTTTACATCCTGCAATAAAAGTCGATTAATTAAAAATCGATTTTTTATGTACAATGTCACATCCCTAAATGAAACGTCAATATGGCATTTCGAGTGTTGCCATAAAAAAACTTCATTGAAAATACGAGTGACACGATACACTGGCCAGACTCTAGCTTAAATGGTAAGTTTTATGTGAAAATTGACTTAGTTTAGTTTATGTTGAAATAACTCTAAACCTGTAACGGCCTGGCCACGCGAACGGGCTTCGGCGGCGGCTACGCGACTGGCGATTGAATTATTCGCCCGCCGCGAATTACAGGCCCGCGCAGTGGCGGTAGTCGCCGCGTTCATTATAGAACGAGAGCTAGCAAGCATTTATTAACTTGTCTCGATCGACACTGGGCCTAATTCTGGGAACACACTTTAATTCTAAATTTAAGTACAGTATATCTCTTTCTCGCAATAAGTAATAGGAAAAAGATAACAAGAATCTGTTTAGAGCTGTCACTTAAATTTAGATAGATTTCAAAGAAACCATAGACAATTTTAGACGGCATGTACGGAGTTGCCTCCTAAACACAGCATTTTAGCACGTTCAATAAGGTCGAAAATTGAACGCACCTTTCTAAATGTCAATTTATATGACAGCCATCCTTTTCTTTTTCATTTTGAGAGAAAGAAATAGACTGAACTTAAATTTAAACTTAGCACGTGTTTGCCAGAATTAGGGCCACTGGGCCTAATTCTAAAGTGTGTCTTCAGAATTCGGAACATCAGAGAAAATGTAACCAGGTATGTGTTCATAAATTTATTAAAGGGCCTAATTCTGGGACCACACTTTAATACTAAATTTAAGTACAGTATATCTCTATCTCGAAATAAGTCACAGGAAAAAGATAGCAAGAATCTGTTTAGAGCTGTCACTTAATTTTAGATAGATTTCAAAGAAACCATAGACAATTTTAGACGGCACGTACGGAGGTGCCTTATAAACACTGCATTTTAGCATGTTCAATAAGGTCAAAAATTGAACGCACCTTTCTAAATGTCAATTTATATGACAGCCATCCTTTTCGTATTCGTTTTGAAAGAAAGAAATAAACTGAACTTAAATTTAAACTTAACATGTGTTCTTCAGAATTAGGGCCACTTTAATTCTAAATTTAAGTACAGTATATCTTTTTCTCGCAATATGTCATAGGAAAAAAGATAGCAAGAATCTGTTTAGAGCTGTCACTTAATTTTAGATAGATTTCAAAGAAACCATAGACAATTTTAGACGGCACGTACGGAGGTGCCTTATAAACACTGCATTTTAGCATGTTCAATAAGTTCAAAAATTGAACGCACCTTTCTAAATGTCAATTTATATGACAGCCATCCTTTTCGTATTCGTTTTGAAAGAAAGAAATAAACTGAACTTATTCTTCGAAAAAATCGTAGCAGATCGTGAGATGAGACTTATTGCTTGCTTTCACTAAGATTTGCTTAACGTTAAGAGTCTCTTAGCGATTTTTATCGCAGTCTATCTAAAGGAGATAGAAAGAGACTATATATATTCTTATTGAGAGAAAGAAATAAACTGAACTTAAATTTATACTTAGCATGTGTTCTCCACATAGTTTGACTTCCCGCCAAAAAGTCATTTCTCTAATCTGTATGCAATGCTGATTGCCAGAATGTATCTTATGTAACATTTTATTTTACTTTGGACCCTCTCATGTAACTTTCAGGTTAAACGTCTGAAAATGTTACTTTTGCGTAACTATTATGATTTACTAAGAAAAGGTAACCAAAAAATTGACTCTAGTAGCCATAAAACTATACTATCGAGTAGCTCTAAGTTGCCTTTATTTTTTATTTAATAGTGATGTCCTTTTTCACTAACCAGTCCCTACTTGCGTTCACTTTTTGACCTCATTGAACGTGATATAATGCAGTGTTTATGAGGCGCCTCCGTACAACATTCCGTCTAAAATTATCCAAAGTTTCTTTGAAATCTATCTAAATTTAATTGAAAGCTCCAAACAAATTCTTGCAGTCTTTTTCCTATTATATCTTGCGAGAAAGAGATATGCTGTACTTAAATTAAGAATTAGAGTGTATCTTCAGAATCAGGCCCACGTTAGAATAGCACCGCTCTCTATCTATAGTCTATGCTCATCGTAGTTACATATATATAATCTGTGCTATGCTTTCTGCAATCTGTGCGTGAGGCTACAGTCCAGCGTTGCCAGAAGCTTACTTTTGTAACCATTTAGGTAATTTTTAACTTTATAAAGTTACTTCTGGGTTACACTACTCAAAAAGTTACTTTAAAGTGATTTGTGATTTCGTTTAAAGCATTCATTCAAAATTTCTTACTTGAAACCTAAGTCAAACAGAATGCTCTTTCGTTTATTTATTTCATATTAGCTAACGCTAAACTTTATTTGTAGTATAGTGTATAATAAATACTAGAATACATCTGTCTTTTTCATCCTTCTGTACTAACATCAAATTTTCCGAGTTGTTTCTCGTCAGTTTGTTAAGAAATAAAGAAGTTAAGTACTGTCAATTTGTTTGTGTTTTGATTGTGAGTTGTGATAGTGTTTTGTTTAAAAAAGAAGTGGGAACTTGATAAGCGTACAAATTTGTAAGTAGGTACTGAAGGATAACTTTTAAACTCTACGCTACGTTACGCCGCACGGTTTATCACACAATCTTTCCAGGCGGAAATATTGGAAACGAACGAACTGATTCTAACAAAACTTGCCATGCATAAGCAAGCAAGTGAGTCCCCTTATTCACAACTGTCGGAAAATAATCGAATTTCGGAATCTCTATACTTGACACTTTTTATCACGGTGCGTCAAAGCGAGATGGCATGTGAATTTTTGAATCAAATCCGTGATTCGACAGTTTCTGAATAAGTGTGCTAGCTACTAGCTAGTCTAAAAATATATCAAAGGATTTTTTTAGAAGTCTTACAATTAAGAAATTACTGGCAAATTTTGGCTTTCATGAAAAGCCAAGAATTGTCTTATTCAACAATAAATGTAGTACTGTTTTGCGAAAAAGCCTCTGATAACTATTTAGACTAGCCTACCCACTTTGACAAGATGCCTTTTGACAATCGCTATCGCTAACGCTAAATGGGAAATGCATGTGATAGAAATAATGAAATTCTTTAGAAATTCAGATATCAAACGATATTTATTGTGGCACATAAGAACAGACAAAAAATAATCAAATAATATAAAAATTGACATAGAATAATGTTTCTAATTAAAAACTTAAACACAAACTAAAAGGAATATGTCTAGCGGCCTAAACAACCTCTAACACTGCCCCTTTGTAGGCACTAGCAACACCAGTGACACCAGTCTTATATATGACAAACTCAAACATTAAATCTACTACAATCAACATCAAAATAGATTTAAACTTTTAACAACACATTAAAAGACACACACAAATTGATGCTTCTCTTTAGTAAGTGCTTTAGTTAACACATCAGCTGCTAACTCACCTGAGGGTCTGTATAGACGAGCACATCAAGTGTAACAGTTGCATTACGAAAGCCGCCTCTATTACGAACGCAGTAAAGGTGGTCTCAAGGTCAGCGCTTGATGTGCTGTCGACTGTACTATGCCTCACTACAGGAGCAAATGTTTCCTCATAGTCGACACCATAACGTTGCGTGAAACCCTTAGCAACTAATCTCGCCTTATATTTGGAAAGGTTTCCATCAGCATCTGTTTTCTCCTTGAATACCCATTTGCATTTAATCACATTTGTATTCTTGGGTCTATCGACTAATGGCCAAACATTGTGAGACATAAGAGAATTATATTCATCTTTCATGGCTGTAAGCCATTCTGTGACATTTTCAGAATTGACTGCTTGACAAAAAGTTTTTGGTTCATTACGACACATAAGTGCTTGATGTGTAAAGTAGTTCATTACATAATGACTTTACTTAGGGACGGTCTAGTGACAGGTGTAAACTTTAAGAACAGACAAAAAATAATCAAAATATATAAAAATTGACATAGAATAATGTTTCTAATTAAAAACTTAAACACAAACTAAAAGGAGTATGTCTAGTGGCCTATACAACCTCTAACAGCATGCGATTTGACATTTACAAATATTTACAATCGAAAGGTGTTCGAGTGGTTATGTTAAATCCCATATATTTTCCTCTTAGCGATACCAATAATCAAAAGGCCTCTTATCTAATTTGCCCTCTGATTTGCTTATACACTTTAAGTCATATTATAATCGGTTTTTAAATATTTTTAACTTGAAAGTTTATATGAAAAGCCGTGCGGCGTAACCGTTCTTTATTGGTTTATCTTTGACTCGCTCGCCTGCTTGGTAGGTATGGTATAAGGACTCCTTTCTGTAAATTAAAACAATGAATCGACATGTTTTTTTAACTTTTAATACCTTCGCACTAGTAAAAATTAGAAAGGTTACTTTTCACACTAAAATTTTACTTTTTTATGTATTTTAGGTTACTTTTGACTAAACCCGACTGGCAGCACTGCTCCAGTCACTGCACCATAGACTAGTGCACTGCCTGCACTGTTTCATTGGCTTTCTTTCTCTTTCTCTCTTGTTTATACACTTGGAGCCACCGCACATATACAATTTCAAATCGTACAACTAAATCGCAGAATGTCTAATAGGCATAGAATCTTATGATAGACCGCACATTATATCAACTAAGTCGTTCAACTAAATAGTTGGTCAACTATCGGCCGATAGCCCGCACACTATAACAACTTAGTTGGTCAGTCAGTCGCACGGTAAGATGCAGTGTGACCAGACCCGTGCGCGTGATTTCCCCACGCTTGGATTTTTGCCGATGGGCACGCAGCCGCCGCAGCCAGTCGATCTCTGCATTCTCTTCTTGTAACAAATGAAAAAATAGAACTGCTGATCGACGAAGTCCAAAAAAGGCAAGCCCTTAAAAAACTTATCTGGGTAACATCTCAGTTAAGAATGTAAGGTATGATGTTTCCCACCCTCTAATCTGTCACATCGTCATGTCTGTTAATATCGGATGCACCCTAAATGTTTTGTTCTGTTTTCGTCTTCTTTTTTTTAAGTTAAGAAGTGCGTTGGTTTTCCGCATTTTATAGCAGACTTCACCGCGCTAGAAACACTGTCCACCAACTAAGTCTCCGACCGAAGTGTGCGGCCTATGCAAGCACGCAATTTAGTTGTACGATTTGAAATTGTATATGTGCGTTGGCTCTTGTTTTACTCTCAGTCACAGATCAGATAATAGTAGCAAGCTACTCTCAGTCAGAGAGTCAGAGCAGTTTTACTCAATGAGGAAAAATTTACTGGATCTGTGACTTGTTTGAAAACAAATAAAGTTATTTACTACTATTGCTTGGTATCCAACAACTATGGATAATAATCTTAAACCTGACCTCGGTGACTTTGCTGGTTATCTGCAATCTATTGTTCAGTTAAATGCAATTGAAAGAATAACGCACAGTTTGGACAGTGAACTCACTGATTCGCAAAGAATGATGATGGATATTAAAGCTATATTCGATTCAGTTTCTTCAGTGCAAAATACCAACCCAGAGCCAGCTAATAACTATCTAAGGTACGAGGACATGTCAAAGTTTTTAGATGCAGAGCCACCAAAGTTGTTGTTGCCAGACATGGCAGAGAGCAACATAGATATCGACATGGACAACGTTATAGCGACCATGAAAGGGTATGCCGAAGATCTTAAGAAGCAATATGTACAAACTTCACCACAGTCAGTAAATACATCCAATAAATTGGATAATCTTGATTTAAAACAGTATGCATTCAGTTTGGATCAGTTATCCAAGTGCCTGGCTAGTATCAAGTTGAATAAAAAAGAAGTATTTATCAACAAAAACTCTGAATTGGAAACTAAACTGACACAGCTTTGTGAGGATGTCAGTATGTTCACTCAGGTAAAATATTGTGGTCACATGATTTCAATTTAGTTATTTATTGCTTTATATGATAATCAAATATTTTTTTAGATGGTCCAAGCAAAGACAACATTGGGTGAACGAAACAAGAGCTGGACTGAAACAATGAATGTTAGCAGCAATGCCTTGTACTATGACAGTATTATAGATAAATTGCTCTCAGGAATAAACGAAGTGTCATATTTAATGCAAAATAAAAATTTGTAAAGTAATTTTAGTGGTTGGTGCCAAATTCATCAATTTATTATCTATTTATTACCCCTATTAAATCAATGTCTTTTAACTACATTAAGTCTGATATTCCTGAAAATAGCCTCCGATTTACCTACCTACTTTATGTTTAGATTATATATAAATTTTAGTATAGTTGCCAAAATCTATGTAATGGTAGATATTAGTTTTAGTGATATCATTGACCTGTAGACACATACAGGAGACTTCATAATTTATTATTATTATTACTTTCCATTTGATTAGTTTATAACTTCACAATATTAAGGGTTACATTTTAAAGTTACTCATATTTGATTAGTAGTTATAGGAATAAATATTTCCAATTTAGTAAAGAATAATTCATTTTACTGAGGGCCAGTTCAAAGAGAATGCAATCACTACATGGGCAGGTATTCAATATCATAGATACATATATCATTAATCTGTGGTATTCAATACTTCCTATTAATATTCTAACAGTAAATAATTAAAACATGTCAAGGATTGATTTTTCACTGTCAAAGACCTATGGAGGTTTAATGCCGTTTGAAAGATTAATGTTCTGCCTGACTAATGAATTTATTCTATAGAATAACATCAACTTCTCAAAGTTAATATCTAGCTATAATTACGAAATTAAAAATTTTAAGTAACCCCGGCGTTATTGATTATTTATCTAACACCATCTAATTAAGACTATTCATAAGAGCCCAAGATACACCTGACTGAGGATGACGACCCCCAGGTCACTCACGGGTCACTCATCATTTTCACGGATGGCTCCAAAACGCACTCGGGTACTGGTACTGGTGTCTTCTCAGAAGACCTGAACATCAAACTGCATCTACCACTGGGAGCCCACAATACTGTGTTTCAAGCGGAGTGCATGGGCGTCCTGCTAGCAGCCCGCGCAATCTCAGCAAGAAAAGTACAAAACCACAACATTAGAATCCTTTCTGATAGTAGAAGCGTCCTACAGGCTTTGTGCAGCCCAAAGCTGTCCTCCAGCCTAATACACGAATGTCACCTGGCACTGAAGGTAGGTAATCAGAACTTGATCACCCTACAGTGGATCAAAGGGCACAGCGGATCATGCGGCAACGACGCCGCCGATGAACTCGCAAGAAGAGGATCTGATAGGAAACCGGTTGGCCCGGAACCAATCATACCTCTTCCCTCTAGCTGGTTTAAAGGTATAGTATGCAAACATACACACAGCCTTCACATGAACCAATGGAACAGTCTGGAGGATTGCAGACAGGCAAAACTTGCACTAGCCCAAGTTGACCCTCGGCTCTTAAAGACTCATTCAGCTTAGCAGATCACGCCTTCGCCTCATTACGGGCGCGTTGACTGGTCATAGCAATTTTAACAGACACCTCTTTAACTTAGGTATCACGGACAGTCCTCTATGCAGAGCATGCATGGAGACAGAAGAAACAGCCGCTCACGTTCTGCTGGAATGCAGGGGTGTGGCTAACTACCGGGCGAACTACCTGGGCAACCCGGGTAGCCTTCGGGAGGCGCTCGGCAACGTGAAGGCGCTGGGTGACTTCCTGGAGGAGCTGGGATGGCTCGAGTAACCCAGCTCACCATCCTCCGACGCAAAACAGGCTTAACTGACGTCGATTTGCGGAAACCGCCCGTACGACGAAGAAGAAGAAGAAGAGCCCAAACACGCTATATCTGCTGTAAGTTTCTAAAGAATTAAGCATTTCGCAGACTTTTTGATGGTATAGGATCAGCTCAAGGTTAGTATGTTATGGGAATGTCGCCAAAGTGACAGTACACCAAATTTGAAATCAATCGGATCTGTAAAAGTTAGTAAAATCCTATTATCAAGTAGAAAATGAGCTGATAGTCATCAAACGCCTGAACTGATCTTCATAAATTATAGCTAAGAAGTTAAGAACCATCGTAGTCACATCAGCTTTCAAACAAAAAAAACCGAATCAAAATCGGCCCATTTATTTAGGCGCTACGATGCCACAGACAGACACACAGGACAGACACGTCAAACTTATAACACTCCTCTTTCTTCGTCGGGGGTTAAAAAGAGTTATCTGCTTAATTGATAACTGACCCCCAAATATCTTGTGAATTGTTCTGGATCGGCCACCAACACAGATTTTAATTTTGACTACACCAAAAAAAAATCTCTATTTTGTCGAAAGTCGCCCAAATAGCTGATATTGTCGGACCATACTTTAAGAGTTACAGGGGTATATTGGTGGCCCAGCCAGGATGCATTCGCCCTGCTTCAGCCACCTCGATATCCCGAAAACTATACCTAGCCGCGATCTGCTTAATCTCAAAATATGTCGCAACAATTTGCCAAATATCAGATTATTTCGAGACGTAGATTAAAAGTTATAACGGTATTTTGGTGGCCCAGCCACGTCGCATTCGCCCTACATCGGCCACCTCAATGTCTCGAAAACTATTGCATCTAGCGACGATTTTTTTTCATCTCAAAATATGTCGCGAGAATTCCCCAACGGGCCGTGGTATAGGAATTATATCGTATTAGAAATTACAATGGATAGTTCAAAAGCTAGAAGCAAACTCTCCTAAAAAAAGGTAACATTTGATATTTATTCACGATTGTTGATAACCGCACAGTTTAATAAATTTAATAGCCCAAAATAATGCAAAGAAGGTTTAATAGGTATTGTAAAATTTGTGTTTACTGTATCATGTTCTGTTAATGAAAATGATAATATATTTCACTGTTAAAATTCAGTCTCGTTCTTAGTCACAGACCAATAAAAGATACTACGTATAGTCTATTCTATATCAGTCCACCCAGGTGAACTTGTCAGCTTCCTCATTGGGTGGACTCCGTTATGGAAGTTTCAAGACGTACAGTCGCGTTCAACTACGTATTATAACAACAAAGTAACTTGTACAATTTTATTATGATTATCATCGGTTTAAATTAATATTTTAAATCATAAAGGATCTTTTACGGCGGGTGCTGGGAAGAGGTTCAGTAAATTACTATGAAATGCAAACCATATTGACCATACTATGTGATTGCGAATGTAACCTTTCTTTTAGCAGTTTGCTTCATATCTCTTGTAATTACTAATACGTTATAATACTAAGCCACGGCCCGATATTATCTGATATTTGGCGAATTATCGCGACATATTTTGAGATGAAACAGTTCGTCATGAAATAGATATAGGGGTGGGCGATCTAGTACGAATGTGTACTGGATGGGCCACCAACATACCCCTATAACTTTTAAACTACGGCTCGACATGATCTGATATTTAGCGAATAATCGCGATATATTTTGAGACGAAACAGATATTTGCTAGGTGGTATAGTTTTCGAGATATCGAGGTGGCCGATCTAAGGCGAATGCGTCCTGGCTGGGCCATCACATACCCCTATAACTTTTAAGCCATGGTCCGACAAAATCGCGACATTTTTTTGGTGTAGCCAGAACGCTGAATAAGGAGAGCGGTGGTGGTGGCCGAACCAGAACGATTCACACTCACACTACTTTTCTAGATCTGCATGCACAGCACAGTACTCAAAAAATAGTTATTGTTACTCCAACCCTTGTAAAAATAATAAAAGTGATTAAATACCTTTTTTTGTGTTTGTGTATTACCTAATGTGTATGACCTCCTTTATTATCTTTTGATGGTTTGTTGTTTGGAATATTTTTTATATGTTTTTTTTTATACAACTAGACGACAAACAAGATGACGGCTAAGCGGTTACCGCCGCCTATAGACACCTGCAATAACTAGGAAAAATCACTTGATATTGCAGGTGCATTGTCATCCTGGGCCAAGATGAAATGCCGTCCATGCCCAGTAATTACACTGGCTACCTTTCCCTTCAATCCGAAACACAGCGAACTGTTACACGGCTGAAATAAGAAAGGCGGTGGTACCTACCCAGACGACCCTACCACCTAGTGATTTACAATTTGCTTCCAATGGTTAGGGGCCTCACAAATTTCTTCTATAGGACCCATTTAATAAGACTTTGGGGGAGTCTTGCTATAAAGCATATTAAGACTAATAAATAGCACATTTGTAAGTTGTGATTGTTTTACTTATAGTCTAACTATAGTAATTTAGAACAAATATAAGACCAAGTATGTATATTTTCAAATGTGTTTTGCCCTATGTAATGTGTTTATGTATATTTCAATATTTTTAAAAGAACAGATGAAGTCTTGCAATAGAGTCATGTATAGTTGGCAAGAGTTTGTTGCATGATAACATCATTTATTTTTGCCAGCGAGGTCGTTAATAAAAGTCAGTCCTTATTTGAATCAGTTATTAATAGGATAAAAAATATCAATATTCCAAGTCATTCTCACAAAATTAATGTCATACACCAATATCATTCATGCATCATTTGAAAGTGTCCTGTAAAACGAAACTGTACTGATGTAATTCAATTTTCAATAGTTACTTTGTCAAGTCAAATCCAGTGTACCATGTACTTATTTATTGTTTGATGAGTCATGTTGAGTCTTCATCATAAAATCGCATTCTTTTTGATTCCTTTCCATGACCAAAATCTGTCAAATCCGAGTTCATTTTGTTCTCACCATCCTTCGAAGATTTCTCATCAGCTTCTAAAACTTTTAAGTGGATTCCACACAAATTCGCACCATTAAGTGTTCTGATTGCCTCTTGGGCTGCTCTAACAGAAGCATATTTAACAAATCCAAATGTTTTATTGGGAAATGTGCATACATCAATGAGATCTCCAAAACGGCAGAAAGTGTCCCGCAAAACTGTTGCACCTGGAGGATAAGGTTTACAAACTATGAAGCACCTTTGTGCCACCCTACTATTGGGATTAGCCATTGGCTGAGGAGGTGGTAAGGTGACACTGCACTCAGTGTCCTGCATACCTTTAAGGTCTATTTTACCAGATGTAGCAGCTTTTATCAAAGTAGATGCCTGAGCTATTGCATCAGCTAGTTGAAGTAAGTCTGGACTTCCTGATTCAATTGAGCTTTTGAAATTATTAACAATATTTGTTAAATTATTTGCAGCTTTGTTTAATGGGTTATCATCAGGTTTTACAGTTACTATTTCACCTGAAGGAAATTCAAAGTTGTTTATTTTTTCTATTGCAAAATTGGCAAACTTTTCATTTTCATATGTTATTATAGACTTACAGTAACCATTGTAATTATCAACAGTATACTGACACTTAACCATTCCTGGAATAATACTAAATAATTTTTCAATATACTTTTGAGGGACTTGTGGACTGCAAGTAACTGAGACAGTATTGACTTCTCTCCGTTGGTGGTTTTCTCTCATTGTATTGCTATGTTCAACAAAGTTATCTCTTACATTTTGGGTGTTGCCAAAGAAGTGATCTCCATAATTTCCTAAAGAAAAAGATCCCTCTAAACTATTTCTATGTCTCTTCAATTCGTCCTTAGGTGTAGCAAATACTGGTTTATATTTTTTGTCACATTCTTCAAAAGCCTTGGCAGCATCGTAAAAGTTACTGTAATTAACATATGCAAAGCCTTTACATTTATCTGTGATTTTATCTTTTTGCAAATGTACTGAGTCAACTTGACCAAATTCACAAAAATGATCATAAATTTCAGCTTCAGTAACACCTGTATGAACTTTGATGAAAAGTCTTTTGTATCTTTCTTCATTGGTTGAATTTGAATCATGTTTATTTGTCGCCACCATAACTTTAACAGCTTTATTGTTTATTTTTAATGACTGCTTTTGGATTCCAATGATTGCTGCAGCAGCATACGATGTTTTAGTGTATTTTATATATGCTATACCCTTAGAATCTCCTGAATGACGATCTTTAGGCATATACAAATGTTCTATCTCACCATACTGTTCAAAAGGTACTCTTAAATCCTCTTCTTCAGTTTGTTTACTACAAACAACAAAAAGTCGTGAATAGGGCGGCTTATCTTCTTTGCGGTCATCATGTCGAGTATTTTGACAATTGTTAAACATTTTTGTGTTTAAATTCAGATATTATTCAAATAGTCAGTTTGATCAGTCGGGCTTGAGGGACAGTTAAACTACTAATAAGAATCACAGTTATACAGTTATTGATAGTAAAAATAAGATATTCTTATATGGATCTGGTTAGAAAAAACAATAAACATGCTGTCGTATTTACTGCGTAAAAAATTAAAAATAATACGATTTAAAGAAAAGTGATTGAGAATTTAAATTCGGTACCGTAACAATCTAGTCTAATTAATAAGTAATCACAGAGTAAGTCTACCGAAAACTTTAGTAATTCTTTAAAAAATTAAATTAAACAAATGTAAAATCAAATCAGTACTTAATTATTATTAATGACAACAACAGATCATGACAACCATAGAGTAAATTTTTATACAGATTATAGCACAGACAGATTATAGCGATTGGACCTGATCTGAAGACACACTTTAATTCTAAATTAAATGTGTAGAATGTTCTATCATGTCATGTAGCATTAGGGCCTAATTCTGGGAACACACTTTAATTTTAAATTTAAGTACAGTATATCTCTTTCTCGCAATAAGTGATAGGAAAAAGATAGCAAGAATCTGCTTAGAAATGTCACTTAACAGATAGATTTCAAAGAAACCATAGACAATTTTAGACGGCATGTACGGAGGTGCCTCCTAAACACTGCATTTTAGCACGTTCAATAAGGCCGAAAATTGAATACACGTTTCTAAATGTCAAATTATATGACAGCCATCCTTTTCGTATTCCTATTGATAGAAAGAAATGCACTGAACTTAAATTTAGACTTAGCATGTGTTTACCAGAATTAAGGCCAATATGGGGACCGTCGTCATATATTTCGCGTCATATACTCGTAAGATGCATTGAAATGTGTAACACCAGCATATCAATGCAATAAAAAAAGAAATACTGAAGACATGGCTGTATGGGCATTAGTTCCCTTTGGCTTCCCATTTCAGGGAGAAAAGAACCAAAAAAATAAATATTATAAAAATATTGGTTATCTGTGCTTGTCAGAGTTGTCAGTTTTAGTTTTTAACAACATTTTGAAATAAATAATGAAAATGATGAAAATGTTTTTTTATTCAATTCAGTCTTTGTGCAGGTTGCAATTTGCAATCAAATTTTTAACTGCGTTTTAATTTCCAAATAGTACATTACGTACTATTCGTACGTACGTTTCAAAATGTATCATATTGCGGATAACTATTCGTTCCAACCAAAACCAAGATACTTTAGAAATGGAGAGTATGAAGATGAGATAAATGATTTGTTCAATAAGAAATTTATGTTTAGATTCGACAGCTTATGGAATTTGCCAGATCATACTCTTTGGCTGTCAACTCCTCCTTGGAAAGTAAAGGCTCTAGACATATTAAAAAGCCGCTTGAATTTCCATAAGAGTCAGTTAAATGATTTCAATATTGAAGAGTGGAGCAGTCACACTAGGCGTAGAAATCCGGCAGGAGAAGTGGGCTGGAAAATTAAATGTATCATCAATCCAGAGTTCCTCACACAAGCATGGACAAAGTTTTATGAATGTGCTTCCACATACAGCATAGTGCCGAAACAGGCGATTAGTGAACAAAGAATGGTGTCGCTGCACTTGTGTGAGGCACCTGGAGCATTTATTACCTCTTTAAATCATTTCTTAAAATTAAACCATCCAAATATTGAGGTAAACATATTATTATTTTAAAGGAACAATGGGTCAGAATATGTTCTTGAGTGTGCTTTCCTAAGCTTGGAAGTAATAGTATGCTACTTGTCAGTATTAAATGACATATTTATAAATTAAAGCATTTATTTTTATTATATTTCAGTGGCAATGGGTAGCAAATACTTTAAACCCTTATTATGAAGGCAACTCCCCATCAAACATGATTAGTGATGATCGCTTTATGTTCCATACACTGAACAACTGGGATTTTGGTTCAGACAACACTGGGAACCTTATGGATTGGAACAATTCTCAAGCTTTAGTTAATAAAGCAAAAATGTTGGGGAAGGTACAATATTTTTTGTAAAAAAAAACTTAAGGCATACATTAACCTTGTTTCCAATTGTCTGGATTTTGTTTTAGATGCTTTGAGAATAAGACGCTGCTGGCAATTTTTTTGACATTCTATCTCCAACACAATCTTCTATATCGAAAGGATATACTACCAGCTTGGCCCCAATTTTATTATTATCTATTTGTTTTGACTTTCTGAGATAGAGCTAACTCCTCAACAAATAACAAATACAGTCAATGTTTTTAGATGGCCACTTTTTACTTTTCTTGTATATGAGTGTTTAGTATAAAATGCACCATTAATACATGTCAAAAATAAGTAACAGTTAAGGCAAAAATAATGTGTTGCACATTTTGGTACATGGGAAGCAGCTCAAATAGAAACCCAAACTAACCTTGACAGTGACACACTGAAAGGCTTCTCCAGCATTTAACAGGCTGAAGGTCATATACAAGAACTCTTACAGGCAGAATGGTGAAAGCGGTCTTGCATATATGGTCCAAGTGCACCAGAATTTGTCGATTGGCCTTGATCAAATAGATTGTGCTGAAAATAGTAGATCCAGTCAAGTTATGGCTGAAGTCTGCTATATGCCCAACTGGGTAACTTAAGTAAATTCAGAAAGGAGTTTGGCTTAACTGTCAGCAACATAAGCCAGGTTGAATGTCTTCTGGTTACATATATTTATGAGACACTTATGAGTGCAAATCTAATACAACAAAATTTTGATATACCTAGTTAAGAAATGGTACAGAAGGAGATATGGAATAAAAAAGCTTTATTTATTTATTATGAGTGCAAAACAGTAACAAATTGTGATGCGCTAGAAGATGTGACACAATAATTGCAACTTATTTCGAATCATTGCATCGGTATACATTAAGAGAAATAGTCCTATAGATTTTAATAGGAATACTGTTGCCAGTGCTAGGCTACGAAGTACTAAGCATGTTAAAATACATATTTTTTTTATATAATTCACTAAGTACACTTTAAGTACATTTAGGTTCTGACTACTCTGCCAGACGGTTATTATAAGTAGATTCTTGTCTTCGTTTTGCCATAAAAGCTTGGGAAAGCAGCACAAATGGGTTACTATTTCACGAATAGTCGGTTGGTGGCGAACTCAGAATGGAATGCCAAAAAAAGCCTTAGATCATAAGAACAAGCAAAACAGACAGAACGTTTTGAGACAGCAAGTGAAGCCGCGCAAACTCATCTGAAACAAAAGTCTTCTGATTCGAGTCGCAGTGTGACGCTATTTCCAACGGTCGTCGCGAGTCATATTTTTTCCTTTTAACATGTCGTCATGTGTGTCGTAGAAACATGTGAAAACTGTTTAGAAAAATAGCAGAAAGTTAGAGATATCTCATTTGGGTTGTGCTGCGATGACAACCAGCTTCAGACAGATGCAAGGATGGTTCAGGAACCTTGTGCAGGCCAGATTTACCAAGGGACATCATATACCTGGCTGTCTGAAACGGCAAACCTTTAGAATGCGCCCTCCTTCACCTATACCCTTGAGCTTAAAATTTTAATATAGCTAGAAAATATTTTGAGTTCGTTGTCTTTTATTCCATAATGTCTAAGTTTGGACAACAACATTTCATGCTTTACGCATTCAAAGGCCAAATACGAAATACGACGTCCAAATACGATTTATTGTGAATACAGGTAAAGAACGAGTTTACAATAGCGTAAAGTCAGTCACAATACTTAAACTAATTACTTAGTTATAATATACTTGTGTAGACGTAGAATGAATGCGAATTGGTGGTAAAGCAGTTGCAGGTTGCAGTGAAAGTTCTTATTATTATAATATTTCGGGTATTTTTTCTTCTTTTTTTTGTATTGCAGGTATTGTTAGTGACAGCTGATGGTTCAATTGACTGCATGCAAAAGCCTGACGCACAAGAGGAAGTCACTTCTGCTTTGCACTACTGTGAAATCGTCACTGCACTTCAGGTTTTGAGTCCAGGTAGCTATTGGTTGTGTATTTTACAGAAGCTAAACTTTTGAAATTTAATTCGCGTTTAATTAGATGTTACATTATTAATAAAAACCCGACGTTTCGATTACTTTACATCGATTGTGGTCACGGGAAGACTGAAGATGCAAATGTCTTTGATAAGTTTTAAGCTAACTACCGTCACTTAGTGTTTCATTTTGAGACGGAGCTCACGGTGTCAGTTTTGCACATAGCTGACGTAAAACACAGGCGCGAAACGAAGTCGGCAGTGTGTAAACACGCTCTTGACCCAATCACTACATCAGATTTGATGAGCCAGGCCAAAGAACACCGTTTCATTCCAAGAAAGTTACGTGTGGCTATTGAAATTAAAACAACATCCTAATTTCAATAGAGAAGATGGTTAGAGTGTACTACTTGGGATCCCATCATGTGAATAATAAAGTCCCAAGCCCGTCCTCACACTATCCAAAAAATTGACACCGCGAGCTCCGTAATAATAATAATAATAATAATAATTCATTTATTTCAGATTTCAATTCATATGCGTTTACATTAACATTATTTTATTAGTTATGTTAGTAACAATATTAACTTAAAGTATGTTAGATGGTTAGTAACAGGAATAAAATTTTGATATGTAATTATAATAAATGTCATAAATATTAGGAGTCATAGACGGTCTACTAGTAATTTATAAGTAAATGTAATAATAATGTCACTAAATATACAAAAAATTGAATTTTGAAATTGAATTTAAAATTTTTTATCGTCAATAACAATTTAAAATTAATAAAATAAATAAATAGTAATAATTAAAACTCGATTTTTTTTATTTTTATATACAAACTTCAGTCACTACCACCTTTATCCTGCACTGCAGCAGACATGCCTGCTGCTGCAGTGCCGTATGTAGGGACAGTCGAGTCTTTGGGAGATCATTGCCAGTACTGCATTGGAGCTAGCCCGCACCCTGCGCACCAGGGAAGCACACTTCTTGCGCATCATCGTATGAAAGCAATTTGTCCTCGCCACCGCGAACATGCCCGATGCGCTGCAGAAGCGGGGCAGCCCCAATACTGTCCTAAATGCATTATTGTATTGCGTAATTCATGCGTTCTTAATGCGTAATTCGGACCGCTCAAAATGTAACACAAAGTGACGGTAGTTAGTTAACTTGAAACATAACATACCAAAGACATTTGACATCTTCAGTCTTCCCGTGACCACGATCGCTGTAAAGTTATCGAAACCTCGGGTTTCCAATAATAATGTAACATCTAACTAAACGCGAGTTGAATCCGGTAAATTAATTTTATTTCAAATGTGTAGTGCTCGCGAAAATTTAAGACAATACTTTATTTGGTGTTGCACTATGAAGCTAAACTACACAAATAATATGCATAAAATAAATTATAAATATTTTATTTTACAGGTGGGACCTTTATTTTCAAATTGTTTACAATATTTGAACATTCTACAGTAAGTCTCATATATTTGATAAATCACTGGTTTGGTGAGGTTCATATTTATAAACCGGTAACTTCCCGCCAAGGTAACTCCGAGGTCTACGCCATTTGTCTTGATTTTAAAGGAATCCCAAATATAGAGATTTACATTCCCATCTTCAAATCAGCATATGGCACAGACTTTTATGAGAGTCATTCATTGTTTCCCTTAGAAGTAATACCTAAAAAATTTCTGAAACAAGTAGAGGAGTGTGCGAGCTACTTTTGTTCAATACAGTGTCAAGTTATAAACAACAACTTACAAGCTTATTTGATGCAAAACAACATTGCACTCCATAGACACATCAAACAGATAAGAACAATTGTAGCAACTGAATTCATTGGGCAATACGGCTTAAAGCCCCTCACCTATGACATGGAGATCATGAAGGGCGCTCTTCATGAAGAGAACAAGGCAAACATGAACCCCAGATATCACAGAGGCTCCTACACAGAGAGACAACTTTATGCTAAGTTGTCTTTGAAAGAAAAATCAAAAAACTTGAACTCATTCTTACAAGCAGAAATTTTAAGCAACCCGTCCATATTAATCGAGGATCCAGTGAAATGGTTGACAGCATATCATCCGAATTTTATACAACGGTTGACTTTTACATATGGGCTTCCATTACAAAAGGTCAACAGCTCCAAATTTATATTTGTGCCAGTATTCAGGCTGTATCAGCAAATCATGGCAGAACAAGATTTTGTTGAAATTATCTTAAAAAAAGGAGTGAAACAGAAAGAATTAAATTTGACGAATTTGGATATTACAAATTATAAAGTACTCAGTTTGCCAGAATTTGATCATACAGAGAGTTACAGTGTGTATGAGAAAAGATGCTTTCACAATATGTTAAACATGTTGAAGATGTTGTCTAAAGAAGAAATACTGGTGTTACAAAATATGAACTTGTTGACACACTTCAGTGTGAGTGTGTTGTATATTTTGGTGAAGAATTGTTTTGAAAAGGTTGGATTCACTTCTTGTGGCAATATCATTTTATATAAACTTATGAACAAGTGTTCTTTGTCACATTTAAACTCAATTCAATCTCAGTGTGATAAACTGAAAAATGATGACACTACAGATATCTTGAACTCTCTACCAGTGCAGACAACTAATGTTGGAGATTTTTTTCACCATATTGTTTTATACAACAATACTTTTTACAGAAACAAATGCACTGAATATTTGTTGACTATTGATCAAACTGTTTAAAATTTTATAGTAAGGCAATTACTTTACAAAGGACATCACTGCTAAACAATAAGGATAACTTGGTTTAAGCATTTATTTATAAATAATAAATAGAGAAATATTTTACTAATCTTACTGTATTATTTGTTAGAACATTCTTCTTTCATTCTGATTTTAGTAGTTATCCACTTCGCGCGGCTGTCGGTAAATTGCCGCACATCAAAGGGCTTGCTATTTCATATGCGTGGCAATAATGTGTTTTATTTTGATGAAAACAAAATTGCAGTACACAAAGACTTATTATTAACAAAAGTTTCACAGTTACTATTTTTAACTGTGGAGAAATACATTACCTAGTTATATCTAAAACGTAAAAAATAAATATTGGTGTAGTTTTTTGTTGTTTGTGTTGACGTGCATTTAATTTACACCTGAGATTTACACTGATAGAGACTTTTATCATAATTATGTATCTTGCCCTCATAAGATGCATTGAAATGTGTTACATCAGCATTTCAATGCAATATTTGCAGAGTTAAAGACCTTGCTGTAGGGTCATTAGTTCCTCTTGCTTTCTCTGTAGGTAATAGACAGAACTTAAAAACAAACAAACAAAAACGAGTGTTTGGCGGGATTTTGTGGTGTCGTGTCAGTCAAGATTTTTATTACATTAACTAGCTGACCCGGCGAACTTGTACCGCCTAACAGTCGATTCTTTATTTTTTTTGACATATATTGACATTAATATTTATACGATACTAACGTCACTGAATTGTTTTGCCTTCCCGGAACCCCCTCCACTAACACTTAAACTTTATAGTATGGTATGTTGCTAATTGACGAGGTGGATAACTACAAAAAAGTTCTCATCGTCTTTCGCACCATAATCACTTTTATTTTAATAATCTTTTAGTTGTAAACTCAAACACTTGGTATATAAAACTACACCACTTTTATAACACAAAGTTCGCTCCGACACAATTTTTAATCTAATATATAAAATTCTCGTGTAACCATTTAGTTACCATACTCATCCGAAACAGCTTGACCGATTTTCATGAAATTTTATATATATATATATATTCAGTAGGCCTGAGAACTGGCTATTTTTTGTTTTGGACATTTTTTTAAGGCAAAACAACGTTTGCTGGGTCAGATAGTATTTTTAATATAAAAATGAATCGCTGTATGTGTTGGAGTAATGTTATTATATGGTTTCTAAGCGTAAATCTCTAGAGCAGCTGAACCCATTTCGCTAATTATTTTTTTATAATATTCCTTGAAGTACGAGAATGGTTCTTAAAAAATTCAAAAATTGCCTGAAATAAACTAAAAACAACACTTTTCTATACTCCCATACAAAAGATTCGTAATAATACTTAAAAGTCAATTTGAACTTTAATACTACTCAATACTTTATTGCAACCATAATGTTTACAAAAGTTGTTTATTACATATAAAAAGTATGTACAATTATGGACCCTGTCGGGTATCGCCAGAGCCGGTATCGCAAATTGAAAGAGGAGAGAGCGAGGGAGATTGACATATGGAGACTGTCATCCATCATACAGAATGGTGCCATCAATACGACAATATCAAGGATGATAGAAGTAAAGGATTGCCAATGTCTAATGTCGCGTAAATTAGTACCTAAATAACGACGAGATGTCGCTAGCAGACGCACGCATATTATTTGGTCCATGACAATATTATTAAAAAAAAATTTTAAACAAAAATTGAAACCGACTTCAAAAAACTGAAAAGGATGAAATAATTAAATTTAAGTAGGTATTCATCCCCTAGAAACATATTTTTGGAGTCGGTGCTTTACTTTCTATTGTTTTTGGAAACCACTTAGCACCAACTCCAAAAATATGTTACTAGGGGATGAATACCTACTTAAATTTAATTATTTCATCCTTTCAGTTTTTTGAAGTCGGTTTTAATTTTTGTTTAAAATTTTTTTTTCACAATTTTTAGTGATAACTTTCTACGGTCGAAGGTAGATGGGTGACCGTCAACTTATATTGTTTCCTACTATCGTATCGTTTCACTAAAAAGTCATTGGAAAAGCAAAAATTCACAATTTCGCTTATGTATACGATTTCATAATTTCAGTTTTTTTTAATTTAGAACCAAAGTACCCAACTGTTTTTGAAAAAATTTTTATGGGACCAAATGGCAGCTATTTCGCATCGAACAAAAAAAGAATCACGTAAATCGGATCTGTAATCTCGGCGTAATCGGTGTACATATATAGAAAAAAAAAAAACATACCGGCCGAATTGAGAACCTCCTCGTTTTTGAAGTCGGTTAAAAATGGGCTATAATATTTCCTCAGAACAATAACTTCATAGAAATGGTTTGTCACTGTCAAAAACATCTTATTCATTTGATAATTTCATGACATTTCTATGAAATAATCTAGCCAATGTGATATATCGGATCAACTAAATGGTTGATTCATTGGGAACAAAAAATAGTTGATCCGTTTCAGTTAATCGGAGTGGAAAGCCTGATTATTTCATACAAATGTCATGAAATTACCAAATGAATAAGATATTTCTGAAAGTGGCAAACCATTTCTATTAACTAATTTAGCCCAAGTTACAATTTATTGTCGTATTGACGGCACCACCCTGTATATTTTGTGTCAAATACTCATAAAATGCAATAAAAGAATAAATAATTATGTACCGAAGACATGGCCATATGGGCATTAGTTCCCTTTGCCTTCCCATTACAGGGAGAACGAATTAAAAAAAAACAAAAACAAAAGTATTTTCTTGACCTCTATGCTACCACATTTGATGAGGTGGATAATCACGAAAAAATTTTTATCATCTTTCACACCATAATCATTTTTATTTTATTAATCTTTTAGCTAAACGTCAACATAAACACTTGGTTTATAAAATTACACCAATTTATAATTTAAAGTTCACTCCTACACATTTTTTTGTTAATTCTCCCTATAGAGGGAAGGCAAACTAGGCAAAGGGAACTAATGCCCATACAGCCATATCTTTAGTTTTTCTTTTATTGCATTAAATTGCTGGCGTAACACATTTCAATGCTTCTTGGGAGTATTTGACACGAATTATATGATGAAAGTCACTTTATGTGCTGCTTGATGAGGTGGATAACCACAAAAAAAATCTCGTCTTTCACACCATAATCACTGTTATTCTAATAATCTTTTAGTTGCACGTCAACACAAACACTTGTTTTATAAAACTACACCACTTTTATACACAAAGTTCACTCTGACACAATTTTTAATTATATTAATTAAAACATTTACTGACACGGTGACACCACAAAATCCCGCCAAACACTCCCGTCTTTTTTTTAATTCATTCTACCTGTAATGGGAAGGCAAGGGGTTTTTACGCTCATACAGCCATGTCTTCAGTTATTCTTTATTTCTTCTTATATTGCATTGAAATGCTGATGCTACACATTTCAATGCATCTTAGGAGTATTTGACGCGAAATATATGATGCAGTCTCCATATGATACTACTTGACGAGGTGGATAACCACAAAAAGTTCTCAATTCAATTCAATTTTTGTTTTATGGCCTCTGTCAGATTTGACAATTTCGCCAAGATCCAGTTTTGGAAAAGACACGAGACTGTAGGGAATTATTAACCGGTTGGGTAACCTGTGGACAAGCACAAACAATAAGTTGGTTAGTTGTTGTTAGTATGTTTATAAATACAAAAATGTATATATAATATTGTACTGTATTTAAAAGGTTATTATATTACAAGAATAAACATTATAACACAAAGTTCATTCTGACACAATTTTTAATGATGGTAATAAGAGAGAGAGAGAGAGAATCTTACCATTAAGCTCAACAGGGCGTTGAACCTCGTATCTGAATGGGGATCTAACAATCTTGTTGACTTCAATGCTAAGAAAACACAGGTGTGCGCGTTTACAGCTAAAATGTCGCCGTTCCTTCCCCTTCCGTCTCTTCAGGGCGGCTACGGACGACTCTTTCGGCACAGGGCTCCCTTAACTTGGCAGAGAGATATAGGCATGGAGATATGTTGCGATCTGAATTCCAGGAACTACATCGAAACCGTGATCAAAACAGCCTCACGGAAGCTCGGTGTTCTGAACAAGGTGCGTCGATTTTTCACGCCTGATCAATTATGCCAGCTCTACAAAACTCAGGTCCGGTCTTGCGTGGAATATTGCTCGCACTTGTGGGACGGCTCCGCCAAGTACCTATTCGATTCCCTGGACAGATTGCAGCGTCGTGCTGTCCGTATCATTGGCGATGTAGAGGTCACAAACAACCTTGAGCCTCTACAATTGCGTCGCTTAGCGCCTTCTATCGGCTATATCACGGAGAGTGTTCTGAGGAGCTATTTGACCTTATCCCACCTTCCCCCTTCCTACTCAGAAGCACGCGTGCCGGTCTTCGGAGTCATCAATTCACTGTCTACACCTCAACATCACGTACAAACAAAGAAATTTAGAAGCCCTTTTCTTTGTCGTACTTCCAGAACTTGGAATTCTTTGCCAGCACATGTGTTCCCTCCTTCCTATAACGTGGGTTCCTTCAAAAGAGGCGTGAAAAAGCACCTTTCGGGCGGGCAAGGTGGAGGCAGCTAGAGCAGTGTCTGAACTGCACTAGCTGTCTTCGCATATGGACTCTTCTTTCCGCTTTACATCAGGTGGTGTTGAGTCATTTGTGCGCAAATAGTTCATTGCAGACCGGTAAGATTGTTCTGAGCTCAGAACAATAACTATACCAGTAACAACTAAACCGGTAACTTAGTAGTAATAACTAAGAGCCACCGCACATATACATTTTCTAGTTGGCCAACTAAATCGCAGAATGTCTAATAGGCATAGAATCTTATGATAGCCCGCACATTATATCAACTAAGTCGTTCAACTAAATAGTTGGCGAACTATCGGTCGATAGCCCGCACACTATAACAACTTAGTTGGTCAGTCGCACGGTAAGATGCAGCGTGACCAGACCCGTGCGCGTGATTTCCCCACGCTTGGATTTTTGCCGACGGACACGCAGCCGCCGCAGCCAGACGATCTCTGCGTTCTCTTCTTGTAACAAATGAAAAAATAGAACTGCTGATCGACAAAGTCCAAAAAAGGCAAACCCTTAAAGAACTTATCTGGGTAACATCTCAATTTAGAATGTAAGGTATGATGTTTCCCACGCTCTAATCTGTCACTTAATATCACCCTAAATGTTTTGTTCTGTTTTCGTCTTCTTTTTATTAAGTTATGAAGTGCGTTGTTTTTCCGCATTTTATCGCAGACTTCACCGCGCTAGCAACACTGTCCACCAACTAAGTCGACGAAGTGTGCGGCCTATGAAAGCACGCAATTTAGTTGTTCGATAGTTGGCCAACTTGAAATTGTATACGTGCGGTGTCTCTAAAGCAGTTCTGAGGTTCTGAGCACAGATTAGAAAGAGTATGTCGTTCATAATGGTCCTTAAGGTCCATTTTTATGCACCTCGCTTAAGGAGACTGTCCCTAATTCTGGCAAACACATGCTAAGTTTAAATTTAAGTTCAGTCTATTTCTTTCTCTCAAAATGAAAATAAAAAGGATGGCTGTCATATAAATTGACATTTAGAAACTTGCGTTCAATTTTCGACCTTATTGAACGTGCTAAAATGCAGTGTATGAGGCACCTCCATACATGCCGTCTAAAATTGTCTATGGTTTCTTTGAACTCTATCTAAATTTAAGTGAGAGCTCTAAACAGATTCTTGCTATCTTTTTCCTATTACATATTGCGAGAAAGAGATATACTGTACTTAAATTTAGATTTAAAGTGCGTTCCCAGAATTAGGCCCACTGACAATTTCTGAACGGGCTATGTTCGCAATATGTGCGTTGCGGACCGTACGTAGGGTAAGTGTCAAAATTGCTGTCATGTCAAATGCAACAATTCAAAATATCCGGTGTGCTACCTACTTCAGTGAACACAGTTGTTTGTTTGTTTGTTATTTAATCTAATACAAAAATACTTCTACATATTGGTGATACTTTGAAGGATAAACAATCGCCAAACCTCTTAGTGGCGTCATAAATGTACACTATGGACATCAACGAAGGTAATAAATTCACTTTCATAGGTTAACCATACAAGTGTTTTCAGACGCTGAAATACTGATTTGCTGCTAATTTATTTAACAGACATATAATTTATTCAATAGTGACTTTTGTTGAGTCTGTTTCTATCTTGGGTAGATAAACTTGTTATGTATCTGATTGAGGTTATGATTTAGATATGTTTGTTTCAGTCTCACAGCTTTGTGTTACAGAATCTGTATTTATAACTTACCTAATACTATATATTATGTTTTTATATATTAGAGCATGAAAAAATAAATAAATAGAGTACTCTCTTCAGGCTGTAGTAGCCTCTTTGCGTCATGCGAGTCTACACAGTTGCCCATGGTCATCATTCCGCCGGCTTTGCCTCAACAGCGGCGAGCCGCCGTGCATGTATCATATTTTTTATTTCATTGCATTATAAATTTAATCATACTTTATTTCATACTTCATGTAAACATAAATAAAACAAAATGATTAAACATTAATAAAATTAATAGGTAATATAATTCACCCCATTATTCACACCATTTTATACTGATCAAATAATCACTAGTTGTAGTTTTTCAAATAATGTTTTGATTGGAACTACTTACTCTGTGATTATAATATTAATTTAAAAATCTACTAGAACATGCTTGTATAAATATCCTTTATATGTAGGGCACTAAAACTAAGGCACCTTTTGCAAGCTAACATTTAATTTTGAGAAATTGTGTAAGTCCACTTTTTCTCAAGCTCAATATCATAGCCAATGATACTTACCTGTAAAAAATTCAAATTTATGTTACAATTTTTTAAGACTTGTATTTAACTGAGCATTGTAGTAAACTAACCTAACCAACAAAAATACTAAGTGAGCGACTAAAAAATCTGATTTCGGCTACAAAAACAGATTTTTAGTCAGTGACTTAGTATGTTTTAGTTGCTCAGTTTATTATATTCCATTTTTAATAGGCAAAATGAAAATAAAATCACTTTGTCTGAGTGCAAACTGCTTTGTGAGAGTGTAGCATGAACTTACTGCTTTAAGAGTCAGGTATCAGTAAAATACCATTATTGTGAGCAGTATCACTACATCTGTGGGAGTAGTCAAATTGTTATTACAGTACCTAATGTATCTCTGCACTTGTCACATGTATAGTAATAACAGCACACACACACATGGCACCAGTGTAACCAGATGCACTGTAATTACAGTAGGTAGTTTTACTGTAATTTTGTGTCATCTACTGTACACTGTAATTTTTGGTGACCCAACAATTGATGAGGTTTCAAATGAATGAATTGAGAATGAAAAATGAATGCCTAAGAAATGACATCGTTAGTTTATATATTTTTGTGATACTTATAAAAATGTGTTTTTTGATGGTTTAAAAGTGCTTCTTTGTGGCCTATATAAATAAAAAAATTTTTCTTTCTTTTTTTTTCTTTGAATTTGATCAACTGATGCTTACCTGGGGATCCCTTCTGCATTGCATGTTGGTAACTAAGTGTTATACGGCCAAATATAGATTTAATCTCAATGATTAGGGTATTCTTAGTTTTTCTAGTGTCATTCATGAAGTATATTTTAAATTGGTTGGTTTATTAACACTAATTGTCAAATTATATTTAGTTAGTTGGCTGGAAATGTTCTTAATTGTTTTATTCTTCCTCCTGTAGTTAGTGAATTACCGATAGTGACAGTGATAAGCTGATATGATCATATTTTTTTTTATACATTAAAGTGATCTGTAGTGCCAAATATGACATTAAGTGTAACTAACTGGTACATAAAAGTTTTTGTAATTATGGGTGTGATCATATATTATAAGCATCTGAATAATTAAAGTAACAATAAACATGTCCTTGAATAGCACTTTCACTATAATTTTGATGCGTAAAACAATTTAACTGAATTCAGCTATAAATATGTTGTTTAATGGCACTGTAAAAAACACTGTATTTTTCTGTAAATATCCCTGTAATTTTGATAGCAACACTCTATTTTTCTGTAGAATTCCCTGTAATTTTGATAGCAACACTGTATTCTTATTTTCTTAATCTGGCAACACTGCATGGCACACATGTACTAACATGCACTAACAAACTATGGACTGTATTGTTACTAACATGCACTAACAAACTATGGACTGTATTCATGTCAATTGTCTGAAATAAATAAACAATTATAATAAAATTATATAAAATCTCAATGTTTCATTTTTGATTGTTAATAAGTATCTCAATAACTCAGGAACAACAACAGATGACCTATGGACACCATACAAAGAGCTGGTGGCGGTGGTGGAAAGCTACTTGGCACATGAAAGTGGAGGAGCACCATATGCTGTGCACACATTTGAGTCTGTTTTGAGAAGACATAAACAGACCTTTTTATCTTTACTTAAGAATCCTGTGAGTATTCAAATCTTTAATCTTTATTGCAAGCTATAGTAGGCCGGCTTCACATTTTAGGTGTGAAACAAATACAATTTATACACAACACATAGAAACTACCATGTACTTCTAGTACATGGTAGTTTCTATAATTTGTGCTGCTACTGGCCAGTCGCATGTTGGTCCAATACCCACTCAGTTTATTGCATGCAACATTTGGCTGTTTTAATACTAATATGTATAGATCTAAACCTCATGTTTTTCACACTCCTACAGGACATCGAAAGGTAACTAAAGGAGATGTTCGATATTGGTACTCGAAAGCCCCCCACGATAAATTATATATTATGTGAAAGCCTATGCTCAGAGGATCTTGAATATACCATTTTTTCATTTTGATACCCCGGCATTTTTGAGTAATTTTGAAAAGTGTATGCAAGAATTCTAAGCTTCTTATCAAAGTTTCTCTGACAAAATATAGTAAAAAATAAATTAAAATCATTATTATTAGTCAGAAACAAGTGCAGAAACCAATTTGCCATCTTCTTCTAGCATTTACAATAAAATTTAATTGCAAAATAGTCGTAGGCTGTACCAAATCAACCCCATGCCTAGTAATTGAAAAATATTTGACAAGACAAAAGACGACATTGACGTTTTATACTGTGTCTGTGACGTGTCACATTTTTTAAAATGGAATTTTACATCTCTGGATAACAGTTTTTTGACCAGAATGAAATGCTATTTTTTATTTATATGCAGGCATTAAAAATTATAGTTTTTGTCTCATAATATTCTTGAAAATATACTCTTTCTTCTCATATAACTTTCGTCTTGGGGGGTAGCTGAGTACCAGCCCCCATACATTTTCAGAACATGTCCTTTACTTGTACCATATTATTCACATAGAATTTTTGTGACGGGATAATAAGGGCAGGTACCTTCCTTTACTATTATAGTTACAGGAAAACGGTCGTAGGATTTAACATTTTTTCAAAAAAAAGGTATGAGAAAAGTGTTTGGTGATTTATGTCATTTCTAGTACTTATTTCTTAAATGGTTCTATAGTGTATTTTGATCCTCACATTAAATAGGATCGATAAGCATAATAGTATTTTAGCATTTTTTTTGCTGACTAGGTATATATTTTTTACAACATCTGTGGATGCAAATCAGAATATTTAGTTAAGAATGTAACTATAATGGTTAAGGTACCTGCACTTACAGTCCCCTTACAGGACAGTAAGGGTATACATGTTGTGAGCCACTCTGTATGTGATCAGTAGTAATTACCTATCTAACAAATGTTTACATTCGTTATTTTACTTTAGTTTTTTTTTCATATAACCTAATGGCATACTCTTGACAATTTGTATAAATTTTTTTAGGACAGGGTAATAAAGTGTTAATTGACTTCTGTTGCTGACCATACCTGTGGTTGTAGTATATTAATCTTTCTAAGAACTTTTTCATTTCCATATACAGAGTATAGTTTATATTCCATTTTTCCCTAGGCAAAGAACGCAACTAGCCGAGATGAGATACGAAGGGGCATCACCGAGGGGGTCAACCTCCCAAGTGTTGGGAGGACCCTCCTTTCAAAAGAGCTCGTTGACGAGGCCATTATTATATCAGGTATGAGAAGTAACATTATTTTTTTGAAATTTGTACATATGTTTTGATATATTTTTTCATCGTTTTCTTTCTTTATATTGTTACAATAAAGTAGGCGTTTGGACATGCGTTTACTACATAGGTACAGATGACAGCACATCAAACAAACAGTCGACTCGTCCTTTCAACATTAACAAAGAGTTAGAATCGTCCTTTCGATGTTAACAAAAAGTATTCTTTAGATATGTACAACGTGAACGAGTACTTGGCGCTAGAGCTGCTGCATACAGCTCAGCGGCAGTTGCCGCGGCACCCGGGGCTGCCCCGCGGGCTGGTGGCCGTGCTGCTCTACTACGACGGGCGGCGCGCCCTCGCGCAGGCGCTCAAGGACCTCGTCATGTCCAGGGAGGGCGTGTGCTGGTCAGTGCTGGTCGGGGTCTATTACAATAGTCTCGAGTGGTCGTTTAATACCGGAATTACAGCTCTAACATGGTTTATGTTCTGCTGGAATGTAATGGAGTAGCCAACTATATAGGAGGAATAGAAACCCTTCTTTTTTATTCCACTAAGGTGGCAATCAAGCATACGGCCCACCTGATGGTGAGCTAGTTACCGTAGCTTATGGGTGCTTGCAACACCACGAATATCACTTGCGTGTTGCCGACCCGATAAAAACCTTTTCAAGCTGTATTTGAAGAAAAAATAAATAAAATGTGCCTTTCCACGCCTTTTTTTTAAGGTTTTCGTTAATGAGGTAACACGTATGCTGGCAAAGAATTCCAAGTTTTGATTTGAGTTGTGATGTCAAATTATTGAACTTTCCTGTTTGTTGATATTTTCTTCACGCGTTTAAAGAGAATTACTAATGATTATACATATCGATGTGGCTGTCAGGACAATAAGCGCTCGCGAGGAGATAATCAACTACGTGTCGCGGTACGTGCAACAGCTGATATCGGACGGTCTGCTGGAGAGCGTGCTGGACGCGCTGCGGCAGCTGACGCTGGAGGGACAGCTCGAGCTGCTGCAGGCCAACCGCGCCCTGCCGCCCGCGCCCTACCACGCGCGCCTCGTCGCCGCCATCGAGCAAACCAGGCACGTAGCGCGACCAATGCTTTATGAAATGACTAGCTGTGCCCGCGACTTCGTTCGCGTAGATGTCGAAAAATAACAACGGTGGAGTAGGTAGGCTAAGGATTTAAATCATGTTTATAAAACGCCTTTGCAATTAATGCATTGATCGCCCCGCCCGCGCCCACCCGCCTTAAAAATCATAAATGCATGCATGATATTTTAAAACTATGATATCTCTTAAGATATTCATTGAAATTAAATTATGTCCAGAACAATTTTGCTCAAAATTAAATACTTGTGGTGGATAATGTATTTATTTCGATAAGGAAAAATATCTTTTTTACAAAAACACCTTCGCAGATAGTACATTATTTTAGAACAAATTTGATTACCAAAAACAAGTTCTAGAGAGTCAATTTCGAAGAATAGACAGATGCTGTCGCGGACTTTTTTTATCTGCGAATGTGTGGGTAAGCTCAGGAGCTCTCAGTGCAATCCGAGACACGAGCGAAGTAAGACGTGTTTATTGGGTCTGTATTCTAGCGTCGTTTCAAGTAGTGTCAGAATGGAAAGATTGAAAAGTAAATGTTGATCATCCATTGTCATAGTAAGGTTGATTCAGAGAGAGACCTAAGATAAAGTAAATTAATATTGTGACAAAAGACTTATAATTAAGTGTATTATTTGTTTATCATTTCTTTTATTTTATTAATAAAATAAGGCATAGAAAATATCCAAGGCGAAACTTTGTTGAGCAAAACTTTTTAAAGAACCAAACGAAAAGAACTAGATTATGATTTCAAAATTCAGATGAAACTGATAATTATTATTCGAGTGATTCTGATTCATTTAATTAAATATAACACAAGTAACACTGTCAAAGTTTATTCTGTACTTGAATGTTTAAGAACCTTCAAAATATCATGATTTATTTTTTATGTACTTATCTATTTATTTACCTCTTATTAAGTTACTAAACTTAATTGAAATAGACTATATAGATTCACATTCACATTTTATAGTAATAAAATTTTAATACCTATTTCCATCTGCTAAAATGTATATGCTAACGCCACTCGTATTCACGCACACATTCGCAGCATGTTTGACACTTAGTTACCACAAATAAAGCGCTTGTCATTGCACGTAGCTTCGTGAGATAAAAGTACTATATTATATGTACCTGCTTCTGTAATATATATCGCAGCCCCAGAGTACTGGTTGCTTCGACATTCCACCTTGTTCGGACAGTGCAAAGTGATATTATTATGTGGTCAACTGTTTTTGTGTTGTGACTTGCTTTAGATTACAGTTTTAGTGATAAGAGGGATGGAGTGTACCTGACTCTGACACTCCATCCCTCCAATCGGTAAGTACCTATGTTCCTAGTTACCTAAGTACACAATTCTCTCACACCTCGTATGTGCTCGCGCTGGCTTCGAAAATGTTCTTTAAAATTCCAAAACCTCAAAATTCAAAATATTTATATTCAAATAGGCCACAATGAAGCACTTTTAAATCATAAAAGAACACATTTTTACAACTATTACAAAAATATATTAGCTAACAATGGGCCTGATTCTGAAGACACACTCTAATTCTAAATTTAAGTACAGTACATCTCTTTCTCGCAATATGTAATAGGAAAAAGATAGCAAGAATTTGTTTAGAGCTGTTAATTAAATTTAGATACATTTCAAAGAAACCATAGACAGTTTTAGATGGCAACGACAACGTTTAACACGTTTCTAAATGTCAAATTATATGACAGCCATCCGTTTCGTATTCATTTTGAGAGAAAGAAATGCACTGAAGTTAAATTTAGACTTAGCATGTGTTCTCCAGAATTAGGGCCAATGCCATAGTGTCTGTCTGTCATGTCTGAATTTACACCCGTTCTAAAAGTTTATGCGCGGGTGCATGGCGGAACAAACGAGTGGGATACAAGTGGCGCAGCGGATCCTTAGGCGGCGGAGGGTTGATGTGCGCGGGTTGTGTGTGTGTGATAATATATAACTGTTGTGTGTCGTGCGATACGCGATAGTACGCATTTTTAGGGTTGTCACAAGCAGGTGTGAAACAATGGTTTTAATAATTTAATTGAATAATAAAAATTGCCTGAATAGTGTCAAACTTTCAGAGGTACTCTTTACAAGAGACACATCCACCCCCTTAAATTTTATTTCGCACTTTTGTAATACACTGTCTATGCACACTGAATAGAAGTTTCATTCAATCATCATCAATAAGTATTTCACTCCGAATCGCTAATTATCATACTCATAAATATTGTCATACACCAATCCTACAGAACAAACATACATATAAACTTAAACAGTATCAACATTTCGTCTATTATTTTTGCACAGAAAACTGCTAGCGGGTGTGATATTCGCTGCGTCGGCGCAGCGTGGACTTCACAGAGGCTTGATCAGACTCATTACAGAGGTAATTGAAATATCAAAGTATTCTAATTTACATTAAATGGAAATAGTTTTTATACATAGTTTCGTTTTTAACCCCCGACTAAAAAAGAGGAATGTTATAAGTTTGACGTGTCTGTTTGTGTATCTGTATGTCTGTCTGTGTCATCGTAGCTCCTAAACGAATGAACCGATTTTGATTCGTTTTTTTTGTTTGAAAGCAAAAAGAAAAAAAAATTGATAGAATAGTCTCAATGAGATGGTGTTAGATAGATGATTAATGAGGTTGGGGTTTACATAAAATTTTCAATTTTATCTTTTGCTGTTAGCAAACAACGTTACCTTCGCTCGGGCCAACCGGAGCATTGGACGAGGTATCTCTGGCACTGCAAATGGCGCTGTTGTATGCGTTGGATTTATCAGTATTACACAGGTTAGTTTAATTTCACTTTTTCTCTCTTTTTCGCTCATCATAAATATGCGAACTGATTATTGCATACACAATTCTAAACACATCACATTACATCACATCACGAGCCTTAATACGTCCCACTGCTGGGCACAGGCCTTACTACATGGAAGAAACACGTGTGGAGTGTGGGCCATAACACCATAACAATGGCCCAATGCGAGTTGGTGGGTTAAAAAGGTTACAGTAACAACATGGAAAACGGCTTAACATATACTGAACAACTGTTACAATAATATAGTTTTTAAATAATTATTTATCCATTCTAATAATATGAGTGCAAAAGTAACTGTCTGTCTGGTTTTCGCTCCTAAACCGCCGAAGCGATTTAAATGAAATTTGCCATAGATTACATACTGAGAAAGGACAGGGGCTACCATTCGGCGCGATACCCAAAGTAAGCATCGTTAAGCTTATATTATAATTTATTAATATAAGTATATAATAAATTACATAGAAACGAACTGAAATTAAAATACAAACAACCGTGAGCCATGAATACTCGTTTCAATTAATGTTCGTGATCATCATTCTCCCATATACAACTGCCTCTACTTAGCCTGGAACCGGGGAGAAGGGATCTCTGACTACTCCGCCAGTGAGTTAGTATGTCTATTTTGCTATAACATGAACAATATATTTCATAGGAGGGAAGACGGCGAGGAGTTGGCTAAGATGTTGCCTCTGATCGAAGACCCGGAGTTGATTCCTATTCTATTGGAGAAGCTCTCGCCGCCCTCGCAGGGATCCACCGACGACACGGGCGGTGCCGGTATGTATGAACGATCAAATAAATTTATTGCATAAAAATATTTTTTAGTGATTCAGGACTTAACACATTCAGTCTTAATTTAAATGCAATACGTCTCTTTATTTTAATAGGATGTCCCTAACTTCGTAGGTCTTTATTCATACAGACAGAATAATTTCATTTCTGGACTACATTTTTACTAGGTGGTAGGCTACGGGCCTAGGGTCGTCTGGGTAGATACCCCCGCCTTTTTTAAGAGTTTGTGGTATGGTTACTAGACAGCAAAGAAATGTATCTAGATTCTAAAAATTCATTCGAGTATTTAAAATGCGAAATAAAATGTCTATCCGTTATTAAGTTTTGACTCCCAAACAGCGGTTTGGTCTAAGTTACATCCTAATAAAGGATGTAGGTTATGTTTTAGCGCGATAAAAAACATTCACGCGAGCTGCGCCGCTAGCGGTCACTATTATATTTTATGTATATAAAAATCATAAATATACATTTTCATACAAACTTTGAATTCGAAAATATTGGAAACGGTTCTAACAAAACTTGCCAAGCATAAGCAAGTCAGGCTAGTCTAAAAAGTTATCAGGAGATTTTTTAAAAAGACTAGTAATAAAGAAATAATTGGCGATTTTAGTTTGTGTGAAAAGCTAAAAATTGCTCTCACTCAAAAATAGGGTGAATTGGACAGTTTTTTAAAAATTTAGGCTAGATATTTAGACTAGTTCAGGCTAGCCAAGTTATATCAAAAGCAAGTCAGATTGCATTAAAGTCTTATTAGAATGGGTTTGTTCGCTTCCAATATTTCCGACTGGAAAGTTTTTATGAAAACGGCGTAAACGCTCGTAACTCATCAACAAATGTTCGTGCTCATCGTAAAACACGTGCCCCTACCGGGACTGGAATCAGGATCTGGTATAATAGTTAGGTGTGAGTGAACGGTGGTTGTGCGTTGTCAGGTGCGGGCGCGAAGGCCCTGTGCCAGCTGTCGCTGGGGCTGGCGCTGGCGGCGCTCAAGCGCGGCCCGCAGTCGCTGGCGCGCCACCAGCTCAAGGCCGAGCTGCTCGACCACGACGAGCTGCTCGTCGACGCCGCCATCGACGGCAAGGTAATGCGGTGTGATTCACTGTACTCCATTTCAAACATGAGTCCGGTGACAGTTCGTCAATTTGATAATTGTAGTGGTGACCCAAAATGAAACCGAAACGATTATTTAGTGTAATAGAGGTATCTTGAAATATTCAGCTCTACTATGGTAATCAAGCAGAGTACGTGAAGGACCTGTCCGCCAACCAAGAACTCTAAGATACCTTCTTTGTATGCTTTCAATCCTATCCACATGTACACCATAGTATGGTGCCCAAATTACAAAGGCATATTCCAATATGCTTCTGACCAGGCTAAAATAAAGTGTAACAGTACTAGCCTGCCTGCGAAAAACTTTGGTAATTCTGATCACGAAACCAAACATCTGGCTTGCCTTAGTGATAATATGATCGTAATGTGGTCTAAATGTTAATTTAAAAAAAAAATCACAGCAAGATCTCGAATTATTGATTTCCTATCAAGGAAATGCATTTGTAATCATAAATAATATTGTGCTTTTTTTCGAAGTGAATGTTATTACGCTACATTTTTAACATTAAGTTTCATACAGTTGTTTGTCGCACCAGGTTGATATGGTATTAAGGTCGTTTTGGAGCGCCACACAATCCTCAATCCCTGATACAGAGCCAAAGATCTCGCGTCATCAAAAATCATCCGCGCATACGTATATTTTATAACGAGGTCGTTAATAAATATGACAAAACAGTTAACCCAAATGGGAGCCCTGTGGTACTCCGGATGGGACCTCTATGGCTGCAGAAAGGTATCCCTTTAATGTAACTAACTGACTTCTTCTCGTTAGATTACTTTCAATCCACCTTAAGAAACTTCCATGGATGCCGAAGGAAGCTAATTTCAGACATTAACAGCTTGTGGTTTACGCGATCAAACGCCTTAGAGAAGTCCGTGTAAATTACGTCTACCTAAAGGTTTCTAGCAAAAGCGTTACAAATTAAATATTTAAAAGACAACAAGTTACTAACTGTAGACCGCTGTTGTTTTTTATTAGAGCATGTTATAAAGTTGGCGACGTAGTTTTTTTTAACGATTGGTGTGTTTTTATCAGGTGTTCGAGTACTTGGACGAGGCGATCCTGTCGACGGACTACGTGTGGAAGGAGGAGTACTACCAGAGGCGTATCCACACTCTGATCACAGACTTCATAGTGCTCATGCACTCCAAGCTCATGGAGATGAGAGTCAAGTCAGTATGGTGACCATTACAATAATAATTGATCGATTTTTCAGTGTAGAATGTGTACAAGTATGTTTATTTGTTTTAGTATATTATTATTTTCATTGCACTATGATTTTTTTAAAATAATTTTATGAAATGCATATACATTTGCTTTAATTTTGTACATAAACCCTTGAGGATTAAATTCGTACAGTCGACATCACATCAAGCAAAATTGACCTTAAGACCTTATTGCGTTTATATTAGAGGCGGTTTTCGTAGTGCATATTTTACATGATGTGCTGTCGTCTGTACAATATTTTTCTGTAGGAGCAACTCAATGGATACTAAAGACACATAATTTAGGTCTGGTTATCCCTTTCTTTTATGAAAAGGGTAATACAAATTAATTTTAATTCGAAAGGTTTTTCAAAAACCCTGTACAGTTTTAGAAGGTAGTAAGATCACAAATTGAACTAAATGTCAAATGATTTTTGTTGTTATTTTTGCCTTCATTAAATTAAAATTGTGTGTTATATAAACAACGTGTAATTGTTGATATCCCATAACTTTAACGTAATGTAAGGTAGGTTTCTATGAATAATAATAATGTAAAAAGTATAAGCATAGTTTCGAAGATAACAGCATTTGTAATTAGAATACTTCAAAAATTGTCACTAGTGTTACGAGTCTTTATCAAACGTACAGCGGCGCAATATTACGCGCGGGAAATCCCCGTATTATCCTGTTAAGGAAGCCACGGAATTTCAATCCTTTCATTCATGGTTTATGATTAATTTGGTGGTTGTGTGAATGTGGTCGCTAACGCGGCTGCCTTTGTCAAACTGTAGAATACAATGACTTCTATATATGTACGTTAAGTTACTCGAAACACATCAGGGTTATGTATACAATTTTTTTATTGAATAAAAAAAAATGTATTTTCTTTTTCCATAAATTAATATAAAGGTAATAATTCATAATCTGCTATTGTTTTCTCTTATATGGTTTCCTTGATATCCTAGAGTAATCTAGCCAAGTTTAACTAATAAGAAAGAGTCTATCAGAGCGAGGTAAAAAAGAAAAATAGGCGAAAGCAGCCTCGCTGTGTCATCGCGTCGGTTGCGAGTTTCGAGCGGAGCGAGGTGTCCGCCCGCACTCCTCGCTCGCCTGATTGTGGGGACGTGTTAGTTTTAACACCGCTGCTGCTGGCAGTTATTTTTTGGTCGAGCTTACACATTATTGTCATTTCAACTATTTCTCACTTCTAAAAACTCAGTCAGGTCCTCCTTCTTCCTTCATTTCGCGGTCGCGCCCTAGCTTACACCACACGGATTTTCATACAAACTTTCAAGTCGAAAATATTGGACTAATAGGACTACATGCTTAAACAAGCCAGGTTAGTGTGCAATTTTTGTTCTTTTCCAATCGACTTGATAGTTTGTATGAAATTTGTGTGACGTATACGCTCTTAGTAGAAGCACAGAAGGGTACTGGTAAGCGGTAGTGTAAGAGGTTGTTGTGCGCGCAGGGCGGACGAGGCGGCGCGCGCGGTGCACATGTACGCGGCCGAGGGCGTGGCGCCGCCGGCCGCCGCCGCCGCGCCGCGCACGCGCCTGCACGCGCTGCTGCGGTGCGTGGAGCGGCTGTACGCGCGCGACCCGCGCCGCCTGCGACACCAGTACTGGCAGGCCTGCGCGCCGCAGCCGCACCACCCCGAGCACAGGTACCGCCGGTGCTAGTGTAGTGTAGTGCCATAGCCTGGCTATACACTGTAGTCTGTAACCCGCAGAATAAAATTTTGCTATAAATCTTCTCAAGTTTCTCGGTGGTTCGGAAAGATGCCCCCAGTTATTACTGCAAAACCCACTAACCCGCATTATGCCAGCGTGATGGTGCTATGACTGCATACGTTTCGTTCATGTAGAAAGGCTTAATTGTGCCCAGCGCAGTGAGTCTTATTGGCTGGTGATGATAAAGTCACAAAATATGTGCGTAAACAATGATCACGGAATTATATGACAGAAATTGATTGATTTGTAAGAATGCACGTGTTTTGATACGGATGGACGGTGGTTGCGCAGGTCCGGCGGGCGCGCGGCGACGCTGTACAAGTTCGTGCGGCTGTCGGGCGAGCTGGTGTGCGCGGCGCTGCTGCCCGCGTACCTGCGCGCGCTGGCCGGCCTCGCCGTGCCGCGCCACACGTGGGCGCTGCTGGCCCGCCGCGACGCGCTCTCCGCGCACCACCTGCTGGCCGCGCTGCAGCGGTACCACGCGTGAGTGACAACCCTAGCTGCTGGCCGGCCTGGCCGTGCCGCGCCACACGTGGGCGCTGCTGGCCCGCCGCGACGCGCTCTCCGCGCACCACCTGCTGGCCGCGCTGCAGCGGTACCACGCGTGAGTGACAACCCTAGCTGCTGGCCGGCCTGGCCGTGCCGCGCCACACGTGGGCGCTGCTGGCCCGCCGCGACGCGCTCTCCGCGCACCACCTGCTGGCCGCGCTGCAGCGGTACCACGCGTGAGTGACAACCCTAGCTGCTGGCCGGCCTGGCCGTGCTGTCAATCCCACCAACCTTCCCGTGGCCGGTCGTAACCGTTCGGTTATGCAGGCCGAATCATGGGATAGTCCACTGCTACTTGATCGGGGCTCTTTTCATAGTGCACCTTTCTTTACTCTACAAATTATAATCTACCGCGATGGGTTATCTCACGCTATCCCATAAACTTTATCTCTCAGTCGTTAAGCCACCAACCCGCATTAGGCCAGCGCGGTGGTATAATGGCCCAAACTCATGTGATTCTCCCTTGTAAGAAGGCTTGTGCCCAATATTAAGACGTATATGGGCGTATAATTCAAAAACGTTCAAGTTACGCGATGGTATGTCCAGGAACCTGCGGTCGGAGCCGTCGCCGTTCTCGGAGCACCAGCACTCGTCGCTGGGCGCCACGGCCATCGTGACGCCCGCCGCCCGGCCCGGCAAGCTGCTCGTACGACAGGAGGAGGTGACCCATGCCTTATGTTACAACTGAATAGTAGCGTAGAGTACGGTGAACGAGGACGTTTATATAATCTGTTTATATGGATTAGTCGATTGATGTCAAATTCTGAAAATGTCAGTACTTTAAATGTGAGTCTACAAACGCCAATTTCTATGAAAATCAAATTCTACAAACTTATTTCTTTATTTACTAATATGAGATTCGTAAAGCGATACATTCTAAACATGTCAGATTCTATAAATGCCAGATTCTAACAATGTCAGATGCCAGTATAATTGCAATTACCACAATTTCTTGTGAGCATGCTTTCTAAATGTTAAAAGCCCATGTGCTTGGCATTGAACATGGGTCTCTCTCTTAGATTTTTTTTTATCTTAACGGGGTAACTCTTGACCTTCATCTCACCTGATGGTAAGTGAAGATAAGGCCGACGATGGAAGCAAGCTACACCCGGATTCCTTAACCACAGAGGAACTGGCTATCTTACCTCTAACAGCCGGAACACAACAACAGTTAATATTATTGCTATGGCGGCAGACTTAGGTAAGATGGTGGTAGCTAGCCAGGCGGAGTTAGAAAAACCCTACCACCAACCAAACCGAGAAGAAATTTCTGCCCCCACGGGAAATATATTATCAACTAATCAATTCAAATTAAGCGATGTTCCGTGGCTTTATAGATGATGATTTTGATTAATAGTCGTTTATGCACCCCACGAATGTTAGCCATTATTTCAAACGATAGGTTCAAAATAGAAATAAACCTACGAAGTTTCGGATATTTTCATGATAGCCCTATAGAAATTTAGTGCCTCGTTTCTTTGTCGTACTTCCAGAACTTGGCATTCTTTGCCAGCACAAGTGTTCCCACCAACCCGCATTGGGCCAGCGTGGTGGTGTTATGGCCCAAACTCCTCATGTGTTTCTCCCATGTAGGAAGGCCTGTGCCCAGCAGTGGGACGTATATAGGCTGGTGATGATGATGACATGTGATACCTCCTTCATATAACATGGGTTCCTTCAAAAGTAATTTCATGCTTTCACGCTTTTTCGTTTTACTGTGAGTTCGTCACAGCAACAGTAGCTTCAGAAACGGGAAGCTTCGTCAAAAAGTGCTTACTTGTCACGGAATTAGAATTCTTTGGCTTTTTATCTTTCGCCTGGAGGGGTTTTCTTTTTAACAGGCGGTCAAAGTATAGACAGGCATGCTTAGCAAACTTTACATTCCACAGGTAGAAGCAATGATAGCCGCTTTGAAACTGATCGCGGCCGTGGCCAAGCAGGACGAAGCGGCCTGCGCCAACATCTGCGAGAACTTGCAGTGGGACGCCGTCAATGTTATGTTTGGTGAGTGCGCCGTACGACAGACAGGCTAAACATCATCATCATGATCATTTAAGGTTCCGCGAAGACGATTCCATTTACTGAATGTTGCTGACGAGTAAAATTACAACACTGAATTAAATAGAACTTATCTACCCTTTCATTTCAATTCAACGAGAGAAGAATAGATTAAAGTTTTAGGAAAAATCTAGTTAATGAGATCATTAAAATTACATAATTTTGGAGAAATGCATAAACAGTTATCATCTTAAAAGTGTTTAAAAGCTATTGATGTTTTATAAATGTCAGATGATCTGTCGTTCTCTATCAAATTAGAATTCAGTTTAGTGTTAGTGAAATGAGTATAACTATTTTGCTATCCGAAGCAAGCTATTTTCCATAGCCATACATACTTGTGTGTACAGGGTTGGTGTGCTGCCACGTGCCGATCCAACTGAAGGCGGAGCTTCTGAAGACGCTGGCGGCGCTGGGCGGTCGCGCGGGCACGGCCGGCCGCGTGTGGGCCGCGCTAGAGGCCGCGCGGCTCGTGGCGCCCGCCGACGACAAGCGCGCGCTCGCCGCCGACCTGCTCGAGGTAAGGCCGCGCGCTCGTGGCGCCCCCCGCCGACCTGCTCGAGGTGAGGCCGCGCGCTCGTGGCGCCCGCCGCCGACCTGCTCGAGGTGAGGCCGCGCGCTCGTGGCGCCCGCCGCCGACCTGCTCGAGGTGAGGCCGCGCGCTCGTGGCGCCCGCCGCCGACCTGCTCGAGGTGAGGCCGCGCGCTCGTGGCGCCCGCCGCCGACCTGCTCGAGGTGAGGCCGCGCGCTCGTGGCGCCCGCCGCCGACCTGCTCGAGGTGAGGCCGCGCGCTCGTGGCGCCCGCCGCCGACCTGCTCGAGGTGAGGCCGCGCGCTCGTGGCGCCCGCCGCCGACCTGCTCGAGGTGAGGCCGCGCGCTCGTGGCGCCCGCCGCCGACCTGCTCGAGGTGAGGCCGCGCGCTCGTGGCGCCCGCCGCCGACCTGCTCGAGGTGAGGCCGCGCGCTCGTGGCGCCCGCCGCCGACCTGCTCGAGGTGAGGCCGCGCGCTCGTGGCGCCCGCCGCCGACCTGCTCGAGGTGAGGCCGCGCGCTCGTGGCGCCCGCCGCCGACCTGCTCGAGGTGAGGCCGCGCGCTCGTGGCGCCCGCCGCCGACAAGCGCCGACCACTTGATTTATAGAGCGTTTTAGAACGATGGCCGCAATACATCAAACATTCCAGTAACGTCTTTACTTGAAAGGAAACACTAGCGCGATGTAGAAACCTACGGCGCCAGCTAGTTACGCTCTTAGAAATTTAATAAAGGTGGCGCCCCTTTCCTTACGAATTATAAACATACTATTTCTTTTCCAATATTTCTTTATGAGGTCTAAACTTATTTATGAAATAAAAAATAAAGCTTGTCAATAACTCTATTGGGGAGTAAAACGACGAGCATGTTAAGCATCAGGTGCTTATTGTCTGTGTGTGATGTCGCAGGTGGAGTGTCGCATGGAGGAGTACCCGCTGTCGCGCGCGTTCGTGTCGCTGCTGGTGTCGCTGAGCGCGGCGGGCGGCGCGCCGCGGGCGCTGGGCGCCGGCAGCCGGGCGCCGGGGCTGGGCCCCTACCTGCACCACGTGCTGCAGCGGCTGGCCCTGCCCGCGCCGCACCGCCCGCACCGACAGCCGCACCGACGCTGGCAGGTCACGTATACCTCAGTAGGCCGGGCGCGGCAGCCGGGCGCCGGGGCTGGGCCCCTACCTGCACCACGTGCTGCAGCGGCTGGCCCTGCCCGCGCCGCACCGCCCGCACCGACAGCCGCACCGACGCTGGCAGGTCACGTATACCTCAGTAGGCCGGGCGCGGCAGCCGGGCGCCGGGGCTGGGCCCCTACCTGCACCACGTGCTGCAGCGGCTGGCCCTGCCCGCGCCGCACCGCCCGCACCGACAGCCGCACCGACGCTGGCAGGTCACGTATACCTCAGTAGGCTGGGCGCGGCAGCCGGGCGCCGGGGACTACATGTTTCGTCTCATTTACTCTTTATTATTAACATGAGACGATCGTATTGAGCTTAAAGCGCTTCCAAAGAGGTTTGATTGTTCAGTCTATTTATTCTCTTAATGTGAAACTTCTTAGCGAAATTCTTATATTATACTTTTTAAGATATTAAAAAAAAAGTAAAGAATACATACGGCGCCATATAACGGAGCGTGCGATAAAACATGTCCGTGGATGGAAATGACTATTTCAAGTAATGCCATTTGGGAACTCGTTTTTTTTAATCGTACTTCCAAAATTAAGAATTCTTCACTGCCATATCTGTTTATACTTCCTATAACATTATGAGTTCGAAACTATGAAATTTATGTGACGATTCCGACTTTTTGTTTGCAATACAGTTGCGTTATTGTAAAGTTTTTCGTGCTTGGTGTGTACAGATGCTGTCGCTGTGCTTCCGGCTGTTCGCGCTGTGGCTGGAGCAGTACGAGCCGTCGGCGGGGGAGTTCCCGGCGGGCGGGCGCGAGGCGGACGTGGGCCCGGCGCCGGGCGCGCGGCTGCTGCTCATGCTGCACGCGCGCTCCGAGCTGCTGCGGCTCATGCTGCACGCGCTGGACGACGGCGGCCGCCGGCTGCGGCGGGGGCCCGCGCCGCACCAGGTGGGTTGTGGTGGGGCAGGGGTGGCGAACCTTCATGTATCGACGTGACATTTTTCCATAGAAATGTTTAATGAGATTTAATGAAATTTGGCTTGTGGTTATTGGGAAAATAGTACATTGTAATAAATATTATCAACTCAAAATTACTTTATTTACTACAAAAAAATAGGAACATTGTGCCATGTTTCAATTGTACGGGTAATTTAAGTAAAATAAGTGCGACTTCTGTTGTTATATATATCCTTTATTGCACACTTAAAACACATAAAATTAAGAGATATATATACACATATTATTAAGTTGTTGCAGATTAGATAGCAAATAATAAATGTTAGGGTTGTAAGATGTTACTTTTAGCAAAATGCACGCTGAACTGGGGTCATCTGTCAAACGGTTTTTAACCGAGTCTTTAATATTATTCTTCTCTGAAAATGACTCGCAGGCATAGGTTGACGAAAATTGTGTTAAAATAGCATGAGCCAGCTTCTTCAAACATTTAAATGTGTCTCGCGCCCAAAATATTGTGTCGCATGCCATTGGTTCGCCATCCCTGTGGTAGGGAATCGCGTCCGGCATCAAAGGTGCAACCGCTGTCCGTGTGCAAGTAATTAGGATGTTGCCTAAGGTTGAAGATGGCGCTATATTTCACAAATTCGGAAAAAATACGCTACTGTTACCCATAAAAACAATTCAAACTTAAAATATATGGAATATTGTTGAATGTGTACTGTTTTCAAAATTAAAAAAATGGTCATATATATATTTTTATAATTTATCATAAATGTTGAATGTTGTTGTTAGATTGCTAACATCAATTAAAACAACTATTATTATTACAACTGTTAATATAAACATACTTAATACATAGTTATTATCAATTTTGTCAGGATGCCTATACACTTCTTAGTAAAATGGGAACATGTGACGACACCTGTTCCGTAGATTTTCTATGGAGCGTTTTTGGACGATGCGCCGCAACACATCAAACATACCACTATATCTGTGAAAATATTGATCTTAGACAAACTATTTCTGTTGCAATATTTCTTTATGAGTTATACTGTTATAAACTTCTTATTTATGAAATGAAAAAAAACTTGTCAACTACCCTATTACACTGTCATACAGTGCGCGCCACGAGTCATGAAATAAAATGGCGTCAACTGCGCATGTATAATCGAAGAGAAAAGAGTAAATGATATTAAAAATAAATTCACTGTGTGCAGGATAGAAATGATTATAACAATAAATAAAATAGGTCTTCCATATAAAACCTTTATTTTTATTTATTATCAATTGAATAAGATGTTTTTGAAGGTGGCAAACCATTTCTATAAACTAATATAGCCCATGTTTTTATTTATTGTCGTAGTGACAACACCACCCTGTTTACAACCTATACACAACACTTTATTCAAAAACACTAAGTTCTAATATGCCTACTAAATAACACTATGTACTTGTACTCTTACAATACTATTTACATATAAACACAAAATTGTCGTTGTAAACAAATAATTATTAAATTGGTATTGTCCGATTATTGAAATTACGTGACACTTGTGTTATCGCTGGTACCTAAGGCGAGCTCCTTGCGCGGGTGGAGGGCGGCAAGGACTCACTGCGCGTCGCTCGTTGTCAAGGTTACTCATCCCGCCCCTCACACCCTACCTCAGCTGACACCTATTTATCGCTTTCTGCGCAATTTCGTGCCTCGTGGCGCAAGAAATAAATGTTCGTATTAATAGCTATAAAATAGTTGACATTGTATGATCAACATTCTGTCTCCAGTCTCCACATCCACGTAAATACTTCTCGGGACGCAGTACGAAGTTGCAATAGAATGTCTTGCTAATTTATCCTCTTTTTTCTCCTCGAAGAGTTTATTAGATTCCCAACTCATCTTATTATATCATTCGAAACTTACCAGATTTTGTACTATCCAACAGGAAATACTTATCACTAGGACAAGTGTTCCCTCTAAACTACGAGAGATTAATAATAAAATGATAATAATAGCATCTCCTAGATAGTTTTGCATGGTACTGATTGGAAATATAGATTATAGCAAATCGATTAGTTTTAAGCCGCGATGTCGCTCCGACACCTCGCCGCTCTCCCGCGGGATTCCCCTCGCGGTAGTGGTTTTTTGTCTACCGCGTTTCCGCGGTGCCCGCACACTCCGCTGACATAGTACACTCTAATCCGCGCGCGCGTTGCCCCGAATTTTCTGTCCCACGCCGTGTTAGGCGTGTGTTTTGATTGTTTAGTTTATCTAGCCGTGTGGTGAATTTTGTATCTACTTGTTTGTTAGTCAGTAAACGTGTTTTAAACGATCGGTTTGACTCTTTCTTTTATTCCCTGAGAGAGTGGTTGGCCGACAACCAGTACAACCACCCACGCATATTTCTTAAGAAGCTTTAACTGTTTAAAAACGAAAATTTCTTCAGAATTCGCAACTCAGCATGAGTTGCGAATTCGGCGAATTAAGAATCTTTTAAACTTCTCGGGAGGGTTTATGGGATACAAAAAACAAATAAGAAATATCATAACAACGTTGAACGCATTTTAATTAATATAGGTATTTGTGAGTAGTGAGTATACGTACTAGTGAACCCTCAGCGCACCATTGCAGAATCTAGCCGCATTTTTTACTGTTACTTTACTGTTTACTGTACTGTCGGGCGTCATAGGAGGCGAGTGTAACAACTGAATTGAAGATGAATACTTATTTATTAGGAATAATAATGTTATTATATAATGCGTAGCATACACGTTAAGATATCATAATAATAATAAGGTTACTACACTACAGCAGCTACCCCGCCGTAGAGTAGGTACTAGTGTTTAATTGTGTTCCTGTTGCAAGTAAAAGTGAGTAATGTGACGCAAGCAGAGTTTTCTTGCAGGGTAACCACAGATTACCATTTAAAACTATTTATGTTATGATAAAGCAGCTTAACATTCGATGCGTGACTGTAGGGAGATATTCATAATACTATGGATTAACAGTGTTAAAGATAGGCTTGGGTGTTGTTTGTACAAACACAGCATCTGAGAATGTATTATATGAGGGTGAGTTGAATGTATCATTGGTTGAATGTTGCAGGAGTTCGTGGAGCAAACTGTGGAGAGCGTGCTTCAGATCCTGGAGCGGGCGCTGTCTGTTGAGCGAGCGCTGCTGGCGGCCGCCGCGCCGGTCATATCGCTGGTGGGGCTCTCCAAGCTTCTGCTAGGTACGTGCTTACAAATAATATAGTTGATACTATGCATCAGGCCGTATGCGCTGAAGTTGTATTGAAGTTTGAACCGTGATTCTGTACCCATAAAGTTGGTTTTTGCTAAATTGTTTCTGATTTACTTAAATTATAGATATCAGGTATGAAATAAAGTTTTTTTAAGCTATTGCATAGCTTCTATCGCGGGCCTTGAGCGCGGGGACCGAATCCAGAATTTCGTAACGAAAAAACCTTACGCTCCCCACTCCGATGCGCAAGGAGGTGTGGCTTGAAGGCCGTGCATCGTCTAACGTCGTTTCAGTTCGGCAGTCTTCGACACGGCGTTGTGTGCGTGCGATTAGACGTACTGTACGACTCTACGAAACTCGCACGAATCGAGACGAGCTGCTCCGAAATCGGACGAATACATAAGCAGCTGTTTATGAGAAAGTATATAGGTGTATAGGTATTTGTACATTATTATCACAAATGCAGTATTAATTTTGAATTGAAAATATAATACTGCTATAAAGATAACCTAAACTTTTGATATTAAAATGAGCGATATTAAAAGTAGCCCTCTTTTATACACACAAACACACACACGCGTATAGTTTAAATTCTAAATTTAGATTCTCAATATAAATAAATAAAAAAATTCAAATAAATAAATAAATTTAAAAAAAAAATCGTTCTTAATTATGTATATAACAGAAACCATTAAACCAAGCACGTGTACTATTCAGTACCTTTGTTTTTGGTGTATAGATAATGCACATGAATGCCGCGCAGAGAAAGTATATATGATATTATATCTATATAAATGTACATCGCGCGAAATTCGATAATCATTTTTATTTATTTAATAAAAGAAATACTGCATGAATAAAATAAATAAATAAAATTATAATTGCATAAGTTGATACAAAATGCTATGCAATAGCTTTACCGCGGCAGTCCCCGAGTGCCACACGTCTTTTTTTTTATATTTATATATAAATAAGCCACAAAGAGGCACTTTCAAATCGCCAAAAAACACATTTTTATTAAAAAATATATTAACTAACAACGTCATAGTATCAAATCAAATCCATTTATTGTCTTAGTCATAGGTTACAAGATAGGTCTTACTAATATACATTTTTGTGCAGCTACAACCTGCCGTTTCGGCGTACAATATCTAGTCAAATAATAATTCATAGGCAATTATTAATAAATCTAAATAACTCTATTTAATTAATCTAAAACTATAAAAATCTGAATCATTAATACATTATATTTATTGTAACATGTCAAATTAAGTATTATACTATTATCATTAATAAATCAACTAACTAATTCTATTCTATCATTAAAAAATTCATCTAATGTATAATAACATTTGTCAATTAATATTGCCAGCAGTCTATTTTTAAAATATTTAAAATCCAGTTCCTTCAGACTGTCAGGCAGGTGATTAAATATTTTGGGGCTCAATACATAAACGCTATTAGAAAATATTTTTTTCCGAGAAACGTGGTGCGGAAGTATGTCAACTTTGTTTCTCGTCTCGCGTGGATGTCTGATTACTTTAAATTTAAAAAACTGATGATTATTTTTGACAAATAGACAAGATTGAAAAATATACATTGATGGGAGATTTAGAATTCTTAATTTTTTAAATAGTGGTCTACAACTTTCGTCCTGTTTTGCACCAAACATTGCTCGGACACATTTCTTTTGTGCACGAAAAACAGGCAACAAATCGACACCAGCCGCATTTCCCCAATGAATTATACCGTAGAGTAAGTTTGAAGCCACATATCCATGGTAGGCTGTAAGTGCTGCTCTCTGTGATACTGTTTGTGTCAATTTTTTTAGTGGAAATACAAATTTTGATATTTTTTTACACAAATAATTTGTGTGAGACTTCCAACTCACGCCACTATCCAGCATTACACCCAGAAAGCCTATCTCTTCCACCTCTTCTATTGTATAGTCATTATATTTAACAGCGATTTTTAGTTTATGTCTCTGTGGTAAAGAAAATTGCATACACTTTGTTTTATCAAGATTAACAACCAAGTTATTAGCTTTCATCCAAGTGATAATGTTATGTGTAGCATCATTTATTGACTTTTCGTAATTATTTTTATCAGTACCTTTGATTACAACAGTTGTGTCATCTGCAAACAGAAGCATCTGATGGTTAACACTTTGTGGAAGGTCATTGATATAAATGAGGAAGAGCAAAGGACCCAATATACTTCCTTGGGGAACACCATGTGCGACTAACCTTGACTTAGACTTGGCAAAGACTTTATTTTTTGTTTCATTTATGTAAGATATTTCAGTGTATTGTGTTCGACTTTTTAAATAAGAAGCAACCAGATTATATGCAGGACCTCTTATACCATACATAAATAATTTCTGTAGTAATTTCTTATGATTAACGAAATCAAAAGCTTTAGACATATCCATGAAAACAGCGGTTACTGGAATACCGTCATTTAAGCACTCACATACTGTTTTCATAAGATGGTAGATAGTTAGACTGGTGGATCTATGTTTCCTAAAACCATATTGCTCATCTCTTAATATACCAAATTTTTGGAAAAAATTATATATCTGATTGTAGATGACTCTTTCAAACACTTTTGATATAACGGGTATCAGTGCTATTGGACGATAATTTTCACAGTGTTCTTTACTTCCTTTTTTAAACAAAGGAGTTACTACTGTGATTTTTAATCGATCAGGGAAGATGCCCTTACTAATACACAGGTTAATAATATAACTTAGCGGACTAGCAAATTCATTTGAGCAATATTTAAGCACTTTTGTCGAAATTTCATCATAGCCAACACTGGTTTTATTTTTTAAATTATTTATAATATATTTTTTGGAGTCACTGGATTAAAAAATATTGAATTAATTTCCTGATTAATCTTACGTATATTGTTGTTATAATCAATATTAAAGTTAAGGTCATTATTATCATCTTTGTCATCATTATAATGTTTGTCATAGGAATCTACCAAGTCAATAAATGTGTCATTAAAGCATTCAGCTATGTCTGCTGGATTAGTAACAGTTTTGCCACTATGAATCAATTTATTAATCGATGTTCTCGGTTGCCTATATTTATTTGAGTTTATTATGTTCCACGTGGCCTTAGTACTATTTTCAGCATTACTTATATATTTATAATTTTCAGACTGCTGTGATTTAATAATTATTTTCTTCAATAACATTGAATAATAATTGTATTTTAATTTATCTTCCTTTGTTTTTGATTTCATATAGAGGTTTCTTTTAGTCTTACAAGACCTTTTTATTCCTCGTGTTATCCAACGAGGCCTTATTTTTGAAGAAATTTTAATTAGTTTGAATGGAAAGCATAAATTATAATATAACCTGATTGTATCAAAAAACAAATTGTATGCATCGTTTACCTCATTATTTTGATATACATCATGAAACGTTAGGCTCTTTAAACAACATCTATATTTTTCTAAATTTTCCTTACTATAGTCGCGTTTTTCAATAAACCAATATGTCAAATTGTATTTTTTTCTAATAGGATACTGTATTAGCTGTGCAGAATGATCAGATAATCCCAGGTGCAAAATAATACCTTTCCAGCCTCGTCCATTATATGCAATATTATCAATGCAAGTACCACTCTCCAATCGAGTTGCTTCATTGATTTTAAGTTCAAAATTATAGCTTAACAACAAACTTACAAATACATTACAGAGAGAATTAGTTTTCAAGACATCGATATTAAAGTCGCCAAGAATTACAGTCTTTTTTTCTTAAAATTACTAACTAAACATAATGTTTTTTCCAGTTTTTCCAAAAAACATTGTATGCTTCTGGGATTGGGTGGTCTGTATACACATACAACAATTAGATTGTAGGGTATAACTTCAATACCACAACATTCAAATATGTTTTTAACAGACATATGTTTTAATTCTAGCAAGTTCTTAGTTGCAAGTTCCTTTCGAGCTAAAATGCAGGTGCCTCCTCTTTTTTCTGGTCTTGTAAAAGCAGCAGCTAGGTTATAGTTGTGCAGATGTAAATTTTCCTCATGACTGCTCCGTACAAAATGCTCGCTAAGGCAAAGTATGTGAACAGGCCCATAGCTTACAGATAAATTTTCCAATGTAACGGTAATGTCATCGGCTTTATTAAGAAAACTGCGTATATTTTGGTGCATTATGTTAATAGTCGTTTTTAATTTAGTTTCGAAAAAAACAGTTGTTAGTGGATGTTTTTTCAGATTTAGATGTTTTTTCAGATTCAGGTGTTTTTTCAGATACAGACGATTTTTCGCCTGTCGATTTGCAATAGGCATGCCAGCATATTATATCAGTGATTTTCTCATGAAGTTGCTTAAAAATTGTGTAAATAGCATAATTATTCACGGAACCAGTCTGAGGTCGAAACATATATTTGTCGTATTCAAAATATAGGTTAGTGTCTAAGAGGTATGCATACTCGTGAGATATATTATCCAAATATAAGATATTGTTGAAATACTCAACTCCCCCAAAGATCTCCATACCGATCGGTTCTGCGCTGTCCGCATCCATCGGCTTCCCGCGACCCTCACCAGATCGTCGGTCCACCTTGTGGGAGGCCTACCAACGCTGCGTCTCCCGGTACGCGGCCGCCACTCGCTATTGACAATATTTTATTATATTTGTTTGTGCTAAGTACAGTCATTTTGTTTCTTTCTCGTTTGGTATTGTTTGATTCCAAAGTATGTAGATCATTATTGGCAGAATATTGAATATTTTTAAATGTTAGTGCATTGATTTTATCTGTCAATAATTGTATTTCCTGTCGCGCATGCTCAAGTTCAGTTTGTAGTTCGATAATTCTTCGTTGTAAGATGATATTCTTCATGGTAAAATCATCATTTTCATTTCTATCGTCTAGAATATTTATGTTTCCTTGCGTTTCAAAACTTGTTTCATGTAGGTTACGTTTGATTTTGTCTAACGTATTATTTTGAGCAATTTTCTGCTTTTTAAACATTGCTTTTCTGCTTTTTATTTTTTTGTGATGAAGTGGGGGTCGTGCCACATATTTGCGTCAGTTGTTTTATTCTCAATTCAAGTTTAGTTATTTGCTTTCGTAAATTAAAATTTCCGCTAACTGATTTTCAATTTCATTGTCCGCTATACGTATTTTTTTCTACATTTCAGATAGTAATTTTTTCATATCTTCCATGTCCTCACTAAGAATTGCATTTCGTCTTAAATCTGGGCAGCTTCTATAATGCAAATTCCTGGGCGATTCCTCATCATCAGTTGACAATTAAGCGAATGAGTTTGTAATTGATAAATCAGTTCGATGTTTGTTTCTAACTGTGATTTGCGGAGTTTTTAGAGAACTATTGAAGTCAGGCGATAAAGTACTTGGGTTATACTCAGTCAATTGACCAGCGCGGCATTTCATACATTCCCATTTGTCTTTACGCGACGGCGACATTAAATAAAAACGTTTTTCTGTAATTTTAGTGCATAGTAAGTGATATTTTCTTCCACATGTTGAGCATACTAAGTATTGTTTATTTTTTATATCTTCTAAGCATTTTTATATTTATAAAAAAAGTGACACAGACAGGATTTGATAACCGGACTTCTTGAGGTTGGGAACTTATAGTGCCGTTGTAATGAGCGCTCGACCACACATCTGTTTACTTAGTTGACGAAATAATCGTATTGCTTTAATGTCTGTTTACTATAGATCAAAGCGTAGGTCAGTTTGAAAATTCTTCACAAAATTTATGCAACAACCGTCAATAAATTTCCACCTTTAAAATAAATATTTTCACATAAATTTTTAACATTTCATATTGTGATATAAGATTTTAAAAATGTTTTCATGAACGACACACACATCCATTTTATAGTTCGTGAAACAACTTTGTCACATAGTGTTTATTTTTGTCAATGTTATTGTTTTTCATAAATTAGCACACTTTTGGGTCTACAAACAATGTCCGTCAATAATTACGAAATTAATGTTAAATTAAGCACATTTTTACACTTCTTGAATCTGTTTTACTATTTTTAGATTTATATTGGCTTGACGCGCTATCACTTTCGTCCGGTCCGGTCCGTCGAGTTCTATATCTGTCTGTCTGGCATGTCTGAATTTACACCGGTTCCAAAAGTTGAACTACTGAGAAGATTCCGTCAACAAAATCGTGTAGTGGTCACTTTTCAAATATTAAATTACAATGTTTGTAGTTAAAAATTATAACTTTTAGCAGTGCAGTGCCGCTCAGCGAAAATAAAATAAAATTAGAAGATAAGGTGATAACACTCGTAAACGTGGCTCAAAAGCGTGATGCGTCTGTAGTTCTTTAGTAAGGTTCTAGTAGTAGGGAACCCACTATATTCCACGTCATCGCCACATTTAGATCCTTATTCTGTATGTTGTGCGCGGTGTAGCGGATGAGGGTGACACTGGCAGCGAGCCTCTGCTGAGCGTGTGCCGCGTGATTGAGGTCGGCGCGCCGCTGGCCGCGCGGGCGGTGTCGCTGCTCGGGCGCGCGCTCGCCGCGCCGCTCGCCGCGCGACACCTGATGGCCGCGCTCGCCGCGCGCCACGACCGGGCCGCGCACATCAGGTACACACATGGTGTCGTGCTCGGGCGCCCGCTCGCCGCGCCGCTCGCCGCGCGACACCTGATAGCCGCGCTCGCCGCGCGCCACGACCGGGCCGCGCACATCAGGTACACACATGGTGTCGTGCTCGGGCGCCCGCTCGCCGCGCCGCTCGCCGCGCGACACCTGATGGCCGCGCTCGCCGCGCGCCACGACCGGGCCGCGCACATCAGGTACACACATGGTGTCGTGCTCGGGCGCCCGCTCGCCGCGCCGCTCGCCGCGCGACACCTGATGGCCGCGCTCGCCGCGCGCCACGACCGGGCCGCGCACATCAGGTACACACATGGTGTCGTGCTCGGGCGCCCGCTCGCCGCGCCGCTCGCCGCGCGACACCTGATAGCCGCGCTCGCCGCGCGCCACGACCGGGCCGCGCACATCAGGTACACACATGGTGTCGTGCTCGGGCGCCCGCTCGCCGCGCCGCTCGCCGCGCGACACCTGATGGCCGCGCTCGCCGCGCGCCACGACCGGGCCGCGCACATCAGGTACACACATGGTGTCGTGCTCGGGCGCCCGCTCGCCGCGCCGCTCGCCGCGCGACACCTGATGGCCGCGCTCGCCGCGCGCCACGACCGGGCCGCGCACATCAGGTACACACATGGTGTCGTGCTCGGGCGCCCGCTCGCCGCGCCGCTCGCCGCGCGACACCTGATGGCCGCGCTCGCCGCGCGCCACGACCGGGCCGCGCACATCAGGTGTGTCACAGTGTCACAATTGTACGAGGCTCTGTCTATTCGTGACCTCCAAGATGCCAACGATACGGTCAGCACCACACTGCAATTTGTCCATCGAGGAGGTCCTTGGTGGAGCAGTCTCACAGGAGCGAGCAATATTCCACGCAAGACTGGACGGAACATAAAATTCCCAGTATTATTATTTGCTATTAAAAATTTGCCTTTGTGAACATTTGGCAAGAAGGTGATATCCTTCTGTCTATCCTAACATTTAGATTGGAAAAACAGAAATAATATTCGAAAGGTGTAATAATGATGAATACTTAGTCATTAAAAATGAACAAAATACATGTGCGTCATCACTCCCGTTTCGGCGCAGGCACGGTTTCGTAGAGTGCGTGGAGGCGGAGGAGGTGAACGGGCAGACGCCGGGCGAGGCGGAGGCGGGGGCGGACGGGGAGGCGGAGGCGGGGGCGGAGGCGGGAGCGGAGGCGGTGCGGCGCGCCAAGGAGGGAGTACTGCAGCTGCTGCACCAGACGCTGCCCGCCGCGCCGCCCAACCTAGCGCACTTCTTGCTCGGCTACCAGCTCACGGAGGACGTGAGTACCCCCTTTTGTTAATTTGACCATAACCTTTACAACCCCACCCCTATTGATTTCGAAACGGAACTATATTATAGGACAGGAAAAGCGTGAGTAGTGCCCAAGGTGCTACGAGCGTCAAAAGGCTGTAACCGCTAACCATAGAGCGAGTCGTACGCTTGTTAGCCACCCCTATAATTTTTTGTAGTCTAAATGAAAATTACCAGTCAATTTTTTTTTATAAGTATTGTGCCAAAAAAATAAAAAATAATTGCTACATCGACCTAGCACGTTGAATGTCTATGGATGATGAAATTATGGTTGAAGAATTTCGATTCGCATTCCTATTTCAAACACAAGGAAGTAAACGATAGCGCGATCTAGAAACGTGCAGTGACATCTAGTGGCGACCGGCGAAACTATATATATGGCACAAAACTTGAGTTACAAATATATTAATTTGAACAATTATTGTAACAGTATACATTACGAAACAACGTTTACTTTAAGCTTAAGTGTGATTTGTTTTATAGGTTTATTTTTATTACAACTGCATGACACGCAGGCTGACGGCCTATCTAGTTGTTTAGCCGCGCATCCGTCGCCTGTATACAACTGTAATAACAAAGAAAACTTGCTTGGTAACGCAGATGCATTGTCATCCGAATACCTAAGATGAAATGCTATTCAAATTGTACAATGTTTCTATCATTAAGCGGTTTTTCAATAAAACATCGAAAAAAATAGTAAAATGCTTATTCATTTTAAGTGGCAAATGCTATTATTACTTCCAATAAACCCATATGGGTCGTGATAAATGGCCCTTGTCAATTTGTACTGGCCCATCCCCGTATCAGACGGTATATTCTGGGTATGGTACGGTCGACCACAAAAGTAGTTGAACACTTTAGTTCCATGTCACAATAACATGGCGTCAATATAGTAAGGCGGGGACTATTAAGTACGTGCGCAATAGTCGGTGTGACAAGGTACTAACGGTACAAGTGCGTGGTGTCGTCAGGTGAGCCGCAGCACGCTGAACGAGCCGGGCGCGGCGGGCTTCCCGCGCACGTGCCTGCACTCCGTGCTCGACATACTCGACCAACACATCGCCGGGCAACACGGCCAGGACAAGTCAGTATACACGTTACACTACCCACACTTGCTTCTTTTCATCGTTATATTTTTTCATTTGTGTGGTCTGAAAGTGAGAATTGGGATGTTGCCTAAGTTTGAATATGGCGCTATTTTTCACAAATTCGAAAAATTTACGCTACTGTTACCCATAAAAACAATTCAAACTTAAAATATATGAAATATTGTTCATGTTGTACTGTTTTGAAAATTTAGAACAGGAACATATATTTTTTTTTAAATATATTAAAAATGTTATTGATATTAGATTGCTGACATCAATTAAAACAACTATTATTATGACAATACGTAGGTATTATTATACATGTGACGTCACCTGTTCCGTAGATTTTATATGGAGCGTTTTTGGACGATACACCGCAACATATCAAACATACCACTGTATCTGTGAAACTATTGATCTTAAACATACTATTTCTTTTGCAATATTTCTTTATTAGGTACGAGCTTCTTATTTATGAAATAAAAAAAAGGTGTCAACTACCCTATTTCTTCATCTAAAGAGCGGGCTGAAAGTGATTCAAGTCTTTTTGTCATTAGACCCGTGGCAGGAACCTACACACTAACCAGTATACACCTACACTCCGATGAACATTATTTTTTTTATTAATATAATTTACAATTTTACAGACTTGTTCCATGCCTTTTTTATGTTTATACAATTTCGTAGTTTTTTTTATTGTATTTGTCGCGCTCCGCGTATTGCTCAATTATTGAGATTCTTGACTTTTTTAAAATTATGCTCAGTAATTATATTTGTTTAAATTATAAAACTTAATATACTTTTTTTTTTTTTTTTTTTTTTCTCTTTATTAAGGAAACTACAGCTTTTACAGTACTTTTAAATTTAAAAACAATTTGTGATACATTAGCAAATAACAGTTTCCCCTGCTAGTTAATACACAAAGATTATAGAGAAGACAGCGTAAGCAAGCTGAATAAACATAAATTACATTTGACAATCTCAACTACATTTTCACAAAAGACTTAGATATAAAACAATTACAACCGGACTGTTCATATTACTCTTGGACCATAAAAACAAGAGATATCACTACAAAACATTTTTTTTTAAATATGCTTATAATCTATGATATGCAGCCATCTATACCTAACCTTTGCATACATTAAAAATACTTTTAAAACTAAGAGTAATTCATTAAAAGACTGCGAAACCGCTCAACGTTCACGTGAAATATGTCTATGCCATTAAAGTTAGTATTAAATTCATTAACCGATCTTACCATAAAACTATTACTACTATAATTATTACTACAAAGTGGTGGAAAAAATGTTTTTTTATATCGCGCACCTGGCCTGGAGCATTCAAATTTAATTCTACTAAGCAAGTAAGGAGAGTCTACCAAATTATTAACAATTTTGTACAATAATATTTGATCCCTATGAACTCGTCGGGTTGCCAAAGACTTGATTACTTCCGTGTCAAAATCCCTGAAAGCGTATTTTAATCGTTTTTTAAATTTATTTTGAATACCCTCAAGAATGTTGATATACTTTGAATACATCGGGTTCCATACAGTTGAAGCATACTCCAATTGGGATCTTACATACGCATTGTAAAGCAAAACTAGTGTTTTCACATCCTTGAAATCTGTACTTTGTCGAAAAATAAATCCCAACAATTTGTATGCCTTACCAGTTATTATACTTATGTGTGACTCAAAGTACAACCCACTATCAAGTTGGACTCCAAGATCCCTGACCTCGTTAACTCTGCTTAAAATTTTTCCATTAAGTTTATAGTTAAAAGTTATTTTTTGCTTCTTTCTTGTAAATGTAATAATATGACACTTTTCAACATTTAAATGTAATTGATTGACGGAGCAATAATCAGATAGATAATTTAAGTCACACTGTAATTTCAAGCAGTCATTCAATGATTTTACTATCGAAAATATTTTAGTGTCATCTGCATATAATAATAATTTTGAGTTTGAAAAGCATTTATTGACATCATTAATAAAAATATTAAACAGAAGTGGGCCAAGGTGTGAGCCCTGAGGCACGCCGGAAGTAATGGGAATAAAACTTGAAGTGTAACCCTTTATTGTGACCGCCTGTGATCTATGTCTGAGGTACGATGTAAGCCATCGAAGGAGATCGCCATGCACACCGATTGATTTTAGCTTAGAAATTAATATTGAATGGGAAATTTTGTCAAATGCTTTGGAGTAATCAGTGTACACAGCATCTACCTGATACCCCTCACCCATAGTTTCAAGAACATAGTCAAGAAATTCACAGAGATTAGTTTCAGTGGAGCGTCTGGTAACAAAGCCGTGTTGATGAGCAGTTAACAAGGGGCTTATTGCAGGATACATGGAATCATATATAATTTTCTCGAAAACTTTAGGAAGCACTGACAATTTTGAGATACCACGATAGTTACGAATATTATGTTTATCGCCACTCTTATGTATTGGCACTATATAGGATCGTTTCCAGGATGCTGGCATGATTCCGCTAGACAAAGACAAATTAAAAATAAATGTGACTGGAAAAGACAGCTGATGACTACAATTCTTTAAAAATACAGGATGTAGACCGTCCGGACCACTTCCTTTAGACACGTTAATTCTAGATAGATACTTCTTAGTTATTTCCGTAGTGATTGGGACACTACTGATCAAAACGGAGTTACCTTCGTCGACGCCATGACCCAGACCCACATTTGATTCAATTTCGAAAACTGACTGAAAGAACTTACTAAACATATCAGCGATAGTCTGACCGTCATGAGCAGCCTCCCGGTCCAGGTTCATCGTGTCGGGGATACTGTTGACACTTTTCTTGGACTTAATAAAAGACCAAAAGTGTTTTGAACACTGCTTGATATTATTTTCCGCTCTCGTAATGAATAAATTGTAGCATGCTGTTTCCTTTTCTTTAACATTGCGCCTCATATCGGAAAATGCTTGATAATCAGCCAACCTACCATACACTTTCCATTTTCTATGTAATCTATCTTTTTTCTTAATCATTTTAATTAAAGGAAAAGAAAACCAAGTTGGATACTTATTATTTCTCATAACTTTAAATGGTACATGTTTGTCAATTATGTCATTAACTATAGAATAAAACTTTTCTAAGGCAGTCTCAATTTCACTGTTGGAAAGGAGATGTATCCAATCTACTTTATTAAGTTCCCTGTTAATAATCTCATAGTCAGCTGCATGAAAACGGCGTACCATTCTAGGAGCCTGTTGAAGGCACACGTCCTTTAATGACATGTCAGTGACTATTGACAACGACGGATGATGTTTATCCTCCGGCTCGGATAATGGCTCAGTGCGACTTACGTTACAGTAAACGCTAGAAAAAATAAGATCCAGAGACCTACTATTGTGGTTTAAGACCCCATTGTGCTGACCCCATCCCGTAAAAGACATAAAAGTAAAAATCTGAGACGTTAATAAATCTGCCGATGGGTTAATCAAAACAAAACCATCCCTTATAGTGTGGCTGTGAGTCCATCCCGCACTTCTTACATTAAAATCACCCACAATCAAAAACTCATCACCGGGTCTATCAACCGCTAACTCTGTAACTAACTCAAAAAATAATTGTTGAGATGATATCTGGTCTCCAGATTCCGGAAAATAGCAGCAGTACAAATGAAGCTGCCTAGAATTAGGACCGCGAGATAGTAAAATATCAACTTGAGTCACTTCAGCATCAGGAAATTCCGGGAGTACATTCAAGCATTGCATGTCCACCATGATTTCCCGTTTAACGGCTATCAAAGTACCGCCCCCTTTTGTCAAGCCCCGCCGTTCATAATTACGGTCAGTACGATAGACATTGTAACGGGTGTCAAAGAGCTCCGCATCAAAAATACCCGGCAATAGCCAAGTCTCACTCAAGCAAATAAGGTCATAATTACAATTAACAGCATTATTATAAAATATTTTAGTTTTAGTCCTTAGTCCCCGAACATTCTGATAGAAACAATTTATACTTTGACTAAACAGCGCATAAAATTAATTCCAAATAGTAATTGTGTATAATTCTTGTTGTCATAATAATTATATTTAAAAATAACTTATGAAAAATAACCCTCCTTTCTATAATTTGCTCCACATAAACATAAACAATAATGAAACCTATAGACATCACCACCACACAGTATTTTCGACTTACATTACCATTCAAGTAATAATATACAATAACTTCGTGAATGCTCCACATTAAACATACAAAATAACTTAAACTAGTATACGAGTAACAATATTTAGACCAACCTTCCAAAAACCTTAATAGATCTACATAAAATTTTACAAACACCGCACATTCCATAATACAAATACAAACAATACAATTCGTCAATATCTCGTGAAATGACACAAAACTAAACTTGCCGAATATACTACATACTGCAAGTGTAACACAATCCATTGGCTTAAGCACGTTACGCGACCCGTCGACGAACGGGCCGCTAGGCGCAATGTAAGTCACGGCTTGCCGCATATTACGCATTGTAAACAAATATTGGTACATCCGCGTGCGCTCACAGCTAATTAACGAAGCAGGTGCTACCAACCTAGTGGACGTAACCATCATGTAATAGAAAAATAGACATCGACATATCTCACTACAAACATACACTGTATTTATATCAAATATTTTAAAATGAGTCAGAATAATACTCATACAATTTTGTTTAAAGATTCTACGCTAGTTATATGTATTACCGGTGATTGGTCAGACTTGCGAACCATAACAGTGCAATTGCGGACCCAACAGTATGCGTATTTTTTATTATTCGCTTTAACTTTTGCTTGTTGTAACAAATACTTATTACGAGCAGAAAGGTGATCATTAAAATAAACACGAAAATCCATACCCGTAAAACCAATGTCACTCGCCTTGAAGTTTTTTAATTTTCTGAGAGCTGCTAAAAAATCATCCTTTTTATATCTAGACTGCATCTTCAAAATGATTGGTTTTAATTTCTTGCCTTCGGAATCATTTTTAACTGCGACTCGCGTAACAAAATCAATATCGCTATCTGGATTTAGCAAAAAACCACTACGATCCGCTAATGTCTTTACAATTTTTACTAGGTTCTCTCCGGTTTTCTGGGGAATACCATTTATTTGTATATTAGAACGCCGCACCCATTGTTCATTTCTATGATTCGCGTCCAATACATCCTTCAACTGCAGTTTTAGATCATCGACTTCAATTTTTAGATCCTCAATGATCGCCACCCTTCCACCTCAACAAAACTGATACTTATTTTTCATCTAGTTCTTGTCTACTTTCCATAAATTCAAATGAAAACAGTTTTATATTTTCGGGTAAAAAGCACCTATTTCAACCTTTAACTATTGGCGCGCGAAAAATGGATGGCAACCCTCGGTTAACACTAATATTTACTTATCGGTTACTCGATACAAACTGGCAACGTACCGTCATATGACGTGTCTGCTACATTGAAGGTATGAACGTGTTGCAGAGAGGCGACCCCCCTGGTGGAGAGCTGCTACCGGCTGGTGTACTGGCTGGTGGCGCGGCCCGCCACGTCGGCGCCCGCGCTGCGCTACCTGCGCGCCCGAGACTACTTCCTGGCGCGACACGTGCGCGCCACCATCAACCTAGAGGTGACCAACGCTATGCGCTCAATTGACATGTTGCTATGTAGGTGGGCGTCGCCTGCAGTTGACCTTTATTGGACCCTACTTTCGATTATTTTCGACCTTCGATTTATCTCTAGACTAGTCTAGATTGAAGAACCTTAATCATATATCAATCAATATTGAAGAATTCGTCCGCATCCGTCTCAAACATTGTATGCGCGGGCGCGGAGGGCGCCGTCTTCAATGTTGGACGCGGTTGCTGTGGAGATACGCGCTCTTTTTTTTATATGTCGTGAAAGCTAGCTTAACTCATAAAATTGTCTTTATTTCATGCAAGCTAAAACATTACCGCCAGTTTTAATGTTTGTTTTATTTTTCTAAATCATGAATTTGACATTAAACGTATTTCCCCGAAGTGTATAGACTATTTTTCCCGTGGAGTGAGATAAGGGTTGATTGTGTTTGTCAGACGGCGTCGCCGGTGTCTCTGTCGGCGCGGTCGTGGGTGCTCCGCGCGTGCGCGTGCGAGGCCGGCGCCGCCGCCGCCAGCAAGCAGCACGCCGCCCTCGCCGCGCTCCTGGCCGCCCTCACCGCGCCCGCCCACGACCACAGCCAGGCACAGGTACACACACACACACACACACACACACACACACAGCCAGGCACAGGTACACACACACGTGCGAGGCCGGCGCCGCCGCCGCCAGCAAGCAGCACGCCGCCCTCGCCGCGCTCCTGGCCGCCCTCACCGCGCCCGCCCACGACCACAGCCAGGCACAGGTACACACACACACACACACACACACACACACACACACACACAGCCAGGCACAGGTACACACACACGTGCGAGGCCGGCGCCGCCGCCGCCAGCAAGCAGCACGCCGCCCTCGCCGCGCTCCTGGCCGCCCTCACCGCGCCCGCCCACGACCACAGCCAGGCACAGGTACACACACACACACACACACACACACACACACACACACACACACACACACACACACACAGCCGGGCACAGGTACACACACACACAGCCAGGCACAGGTACACACACAGCCGACAACGTTTTAGACTAGCCTGACTTGCCTAACCATGGAAAGTCTTAATAGAATCGGTTTGCTTGTTCCAATATTTTCGACTTCACAGTTTTTATGACAAGCCGTGGGACGTTAACATTGTTAACTATTTCCCGCGTCCGAAAACTATGAGGTGATGTTTGTACTGGCAGGAGTGGCAGTGGTGCCTGATCCGGCGCTCGCTGGAGGGGCTGGGCGTGAGCGTGCGGCCGGCCGAGCAGCCGCGCTGGGAGCTGTTCCACGCACATCAGTTACAGCAGGCGCTCGCAGCCGCCGACCTGCCCACCGGTGAGAGCCACAGAAACTTACCATGCAACTTACTAATTACTATTCAAATACATTGAGGCATAGCTATATAGATTAAGATTACATTGCACATTCAATTCACTGTGTTAGCGTTGCGCCACAGAATACCACGTTACGTGCGCATTAAGGTTTAGGTTCTATAGTAGGAGGGATATTATAGAATAGGGAATAGAATGTAAATGATACATTTTCGATAAATCAGACTGAAGGTTGTTCAATGGTAATGTTAAGTCTTTTGATAATAAACTTGATATCACACTGAGTTCATTAAACAGCTGTTCAGGCGAGAGGAGATGGATGTTAAATTTTCCATGAAATATATCTGTTATCGAGTCTATCAATGTTTCTTGAATTCTTTGCAGGTTTATTATGATGCTGTGAGCTATAATCGACGATAATGTAAAGTCATTTGAATTTGATAAAATTTGAAGTTCGTCCTTATGCATGTTCAGTGCGTTTTCTAAATTATTCAAATGTAAGTTAAAACCTTTATGTTGCTTTTCTATTGTATTTTCAATTCTTTTAATTAAATTAAACTCTGCTTCCACGACGGAAGTTTGGTTTTTCCATAATTGGGCTAAGTGTTTTTGGTTACTTCTGAGAGAGTCTATATCCTTCACATATTGTTGAGCGAAGTGATCGTCAAGGACTCCAAATAGCGTATTGGCGATGTAACCGAAATCCATAGGTCGCTGGTTCAGATCCGGCTCGAAGGACCAAAAAGAGATGTACGGTTTGCACAACCCTTTAATGATATAGTGTATGGTCTGGACCGTACACCTTTAGATTGCTGATTGATTGGTAGCAGAAATAAAAGAAATTATTTCTTGAATGATTGTTATATTGCTTACAAACACTGATTGTTTGTTTACGTGCTAAATGATATGATAAAATGCTGATGCTGATGAGTACACAACTACACGTGCAACGCGACGCGAGCCTTTACGTGAACTGGCTTAAAATTATAATGAATGAAAAATGCTGAAATGCAGTTTGTACGGTGGAACCGTACATATAGATATGATAAATCGAGAGAGAGAAATTAAAGTCTTGCTATGATAAACTGATATTGTAATCTTGATACGAAAATTATAAGTAAAATGATATTAATGATTATGTGAGAACGCGCGGCGTTATTGATGACCGAAAACGAACTGAATGTGAAACAATATAATAATGACCGCGTGGCGTAAAGTGCTTATATGACAAAACTGTACGAGCTGGCTCGTACAGGGGGTGTCGTCGGTTGGGTTTTTAAGTATCATCGCCTGTCTGAAACACTTATGCCATAGATTTGTTAGTTTTTAAGAAAAATGCTTGTAATATAGGGAGCTACAGTAATCATTATGTTGCAAGTCGTTATTTATATTTTAAAATTTAACCACGGGTGTAGATAAATGTTTTAATAATATTTCTCTGCGTCAGAAACAATTTAATAGTAGATTGCTTTATAAGGGTGGAAAGGAATCAATCCCTACGAGGTTGTTAGACGCCCGAGCGCAGTGAGGGCGGCTGTAGTCCCAGTAGGGGTTGATTCCTTTTACCCGTGTGTAGCACTCTACTTTTCATTTCAAATGCAAGGAAAATAAAAAATAGTTTTTCTAATAAAATTTATTGATAAAAATACTCCTAAAATGAGTATGTATAAAGAATATTTTCAAATTTGAAACACATCGCGTTACCGCCTACTGGCCATTCAGCCGAATACTCTTTTTCTTCATTGTACCGCAGATTGTACGTACCCAAATCTAGTTCTATTTTTAAATTTTTTGTTCCCGCCCTAGGAAAGGAAGCAATTAGTATGAGTTTTTCCCGCCCGGTGGTGGGAACTAGCGTTTTCCTCCCAATACTCAGATCGAGAAAAAGCTACTTTCCGAGCATGAGGAATGAAAAAAAATATGTAACGTCAATTGTGTGTAGGCCTGGGCGGCAAGAGGATCAGCGTGTCGCGCGTGCACGCGCTGCTGTCGCGCGAGCTGGCCGCGCTGCACGCGTCGGCGCCGCAGCGCGCGCTCGTCGCGCTCGAGATACAGAAGGTACGCCACCTCTGGCCAACCGTCGCGATCATTTACTATGGATTTACCAAAGCTAATGTGAGACGTCCCCTTGCGCACAATTCGTATCGCGCGAAACATTTAAACGGTCACCAATAAGCTGTTTTTTCGGAGCACTCGTTGATTTCCTTGACTATAATTACCCATATGACTTTACTTTACTTTACTTTACTTTATTGGTTCACCAACAGCTTATACACTAATACAATTTTGTTAATTATACTAACGAAAACTAGAACTAAGTGCACAGCCAATTACTGGTAAACACCACATGCTTAGAGTTAAGAATCGAGATATTTAATTTAAAATTTAAAGTGAAATGTGACATTAACAATAACAGGTACTGACATATTACGGATTAGAAAAAGTTAAATTAAAAAAAAATATAATATTACATGTAGTATAATGGTTAAAATTGAGTAGGAACTGTTAGTCAATACACGTGTGGCCTTTCAATGTGTAAGTCAGAGTGTCTCAAAAATGACCTTGCGGAATTTAGTTATGGGAGAATGGTTGACGTCGATGAGGTCACTAACCTTATTCATCAGCTTTGTCATTCTGCATATAGGCGAATTGGATCCCATTATAGTGCGACGCAGAGGAGGACAGAGCGGTGTGATAGACTTTCTGGGTGGCTTAGTGGGAACCCTGAACCTAATTTTCTCCAGCAAGTCTGAACAATCAACTTGATTATGTAGTAATTTGAATAGAAATACTAAGTCCAACATGTCTCTCCGTTTAGATAGCCTTGTCATGTTAAGGCGTTGGAGTCTAGTCTCATAGTCCATATGCCTGTCACGGATACCCACAGAGTATGCCAAGTGTCGAAGAAATCGTTTTTGTATCCGTTCTATTCTTAATGTATGGGTGGCATAATGCGGCCGCCAGATAATACTACCGTACTCTAGCACACTTCTCACTAGACTGTTATAAAGCAACTTCTTTGTTTTTATTTCCCGGAATTCCCTACCATTACGAATAACAAAACCAACCATTCTAGATGCCCTACCAATAATCTGTTCCATATGTGGTATGAATGTGAGCTTTCTATCAAAAACTATCCCTAGGTCTCTTACCAACTCAGTTTCCTTTAAAATGGTGCCTGCTATAGAGTAGGAGGTAGGGTTAACATGCAATTTCCTAGTGAATTTAATATGTGAACACTTTTTTGCGTTCACATTCAGTCCATTGCGTGTACACCAGTCATTTAAACTATCTAAATCTCTTTGGAGTAGCTCTACATCATTGCTGTTATTAATTATCCTGGACAGCTTTAAATCGTCTGCATACATATAAGAAGATGAGTGTGAAAAGGAGTCTGGGAGGTCGTTAATAAATATATTAAATAACAAAGGGCCCAAATGGGATCCCTGTGGGACGCCAGACGATATGGGAAAATATTTAGACTGGTAACCGTTAATCACTACATAGAAAGATCTACCACTCAGATATGACTCTACCCAGTAAAGAATAGATCCAGCGAAACCGTACGACTGTAATTTCTGGAGGAGAACTGAATGGGGAACCTTGTCGAATGCCTTGCTGAAGTCAGTATAAATGACATCTACTTGCTTATTGGCGTCTACAGCTTCCATAAGATCCTCAGCAAAGCATATGAGATTCGTTGAAGTAGATCTTGAAACTACAAACCCGTGTTGTTTAACGGTCATATATTTTTTGAAATAATTCTGAATGTGAGTACAGAGTAATGCTTCCAGTAACTTAGCTAGAGTAGGTAGAATAGAAATTGGTCTATAGTTCCTAACGTCTTGGTCGTCATCTGCCTTGTGAATTGGTATGACCTTAGCCAGTTTCCACCTCCCAGGAAATATACCCATTTTCAAAGATTCGTTATAAATCATCCAGAGGGGGGTCAACAGGCCAGTGGCGCAGTTAACAATAAAGAATGAAGGGATATTATCGGAACCAGCACCCTTCGTTGTATCCAAGCCCTTAAGTCCTTTCAAAATATCATCACGACTTAGCGACACCTGAGTAAAACTATCTAAGTTGGTCTTATTCCTATTCATTTTGTTTACAGATAGGTTAGAAAGATTAGAAGATTGATCGAAATTACTACAAGTGTTTGAGAAAAAGCTCGCGAACATGTCACAGATATCACCGCCTTCATGTGCAATAGCAGACCCATCATGCACACATGCAGGATATGAACTACGACCTCTTTTATTTTTTACGTAGGTCCAAAAGAATTTTGGATTGTCGGCTATTTTTTCTTCCGTGATTTTGAGATAGTTTTTATAGCATTCTGAAATTAGTATTTTACACCGCTTAGATAACAAACGATAAGATAATTCATCCAAGGGATTCTTATACTTTTTGTATCTTGTTCTATATTTATTTTTTTCTCGTAGTCTATTTATCAGGTTCTTACTGTACCATAAGGGATATTTTTGATTTTTTGGCTTATATTCTGGAACGTATTGTTTAATGGTGTAGTTAATTTTATCATAGAGAATATCAAGCATTTCCTCAACACTTTTGGTATTAGAAAATATGCCTAACCAATCGATTTCTGTCAAATAGAAATTTATTGCTTCATAGTCAGCCTTACGATAGTTTATCCTAATATTATTAAGGTTTACATCAAGCGTTGGTGGAGCGCATCCTAGTTGAATTTCGAGCGGAGGGTGATACAAATCTACTATGCTCAACGGGTCCAAAGACTCCGACAGCCGAAACTCTGTTAATTCTACAAATACTAAGTCCAAAATCTTGCCCGTTTTATTAACTACCTTGTTGAGTTGATAAAAATTATTAATATTACAAAAATCTATTAAGTATTGACAAACCGTAGAATTATGGTTCCCACCCGAGGCACCCAACTCAGTCCAATTAATGTGTCCCAAATTAAAGTCGCCCACAATACACGTATGGGAATCTTGCTTTTCCATGATAGAGTTGCAATTATCTATAAAGTGAGAGAGCAACGGCAATGAGACTGGCGGCGGCAAATATATGGCACAAAACAAAAACCTTTTATATTTATTAGAAAAACAGATGTCTACAGCCACCCAGAGATCTTCACAATCGCTCTCCCATGAAAACATTCGTATCGAATTAAGAGTTTTGGAAACCGCTATCAACACCCCGCCCCCTTCCTTATCCTTGTTAAAGCCAGATGTTTCTCTGTCTCGTCTATATACTTTATAACGTTCATCGAACAATTCAGAACTCATTACACTATTGTTTAACCATGTTTCACTTAATATTATAACATCGTAATCGGCCATAGTTACATTTTGATAAAACGAATGAGTCTTAGTCCGGAGACCTCTTACATTTTGATAAAAAATAGTTAGATTATCGTGTTTTAATTTTGTAACATTAAAAACCTTGCAAAAACAGTATGACGGAGATGTTTTATTTTATTTTAACTATAGAGTCCATATCTTTTATCAAAATAAAGTCAGAGTGATCAGTCTTTCGGACATAGATTCGCCCATGACGCACCCACACATATTTGTAGTCGTTCTTCTTCGCTGCCAGCCTAGCAGCAGCGTGTAAGACTTTGTTGCTAGGGGATAGGTGCTCTGCTACGTATACTGGTTTTTTATCACCACTGTAACCCAAATGGGTTGTGTTAAGTTTATCAGATATTGGTTTTGACCTATTATATTTTACAGCCGCTGCCAGGAAAGTGTCACGGTCTCTAGGAGTAGCAAGCTGGACGATGATGGAGCGAGGTCGATCCTTGTTGTCACGGTTGACCTTGGCAATTCTAGTGCAATGCAGGATCTTCTCTCCAGGAAGAGGGCAATTTATGACGTTGCTTAGCTTAGTTACGATATTGATGAGATTTTCATCCTTTTTTTCAGGTACCCATTGGATTTCAATGTTGTTCGACCTTGCGTTTTGTTCGAAATTGTTCAATCTAGAAGATAATTCTTTAATGGTGGATTTCATCCATTCGTTTTCCTTTCTCAGTTCGTTTGCTAACTCCTTCGTTTCCTTATTTTCTTTAATCACTTCCTCGTACTGGTCACTTACAAATGTGATAGACTCTCTCAAATCCTTTATTTCATTTTTCATTGAACTCAGTTCAGAGTTTATTATTGTTCGAAAAGAAGTTGTTATTTTCGCTATCAAGGCCTCTGAAGTCTTGTCCGTAATGTCTTCCACAATTGCCCTCAAGTCACCTTTTGTGATGGGTGATTCCGAATCGGCGCCCTCCGCTGGTGAATTTGGTGCCTGTCTTTTTGTTGGGCGTGTGGTCACATTTGGATTAAAACGCACGGGCGTATTATCATTGTTAATATTCCTTAAAGTAGAATTGGCGCACGTCGGACAGAGCCACCCACTAGTATCATTCGAACTAAGTATACTCGTAGAACCTAAACATTCTTGGTGAAATGCTTTCTTACATGTTGAACATTGCTTGAAGTCATCATTATCGCCGGTCAGTGAGCAGCATCCCCATTCCAGGTTAGAATTGGACATTATAAAAAAAATATAAAAAAATAGGTAGATAAATTATGTTACCAAATGTTTAATACAAATTTAAAATAATTAAAAATATGAAAAAAAAAACCGAATAAAGTTAAATCAAACTAATAATACGAGTGTAAATATTGAAATACGGCAAAAATATTAATACTTATGAAGTGGATAGTTGTAGTAAATATAAGTAAGTTAAGCTTATTAAAATATGGCGGGGGTTTTGGCTCCTAAACAAGAAATATGTATATATAGGTAAATATAAAAAATAATAAAAATAAAAAATATTAAATATATGTATATATATAAAAATGACAAAAAAAAAAAAAACATAAAAACTACAAGGTAAATTCGGGATTTGATCCGCCCTCTTCACTAGCGTCTTCAAATAGTCCAACCACTAACCGTTTCGGCTATCGAAACTTAAGTAACAATGTTGAAATTATGGTAGCCTTTATTATAATATACTCGATGCGCATTTGGTATACAGGTTGAAAGTCCAATTCTATTGTTTACAGCAAGTTGGGTGACATAAAATTTTTCGAAGTTAGAGGGTAGAAAAAACTTGTTTATCAAATCAATTCACAGTTCTTTGATGAAAACACATTTAAATCGTTCACAATTGCATGTTTCACTATCACCATTCAATGACCAGACATTTAAAGTTTGACTTGAGGTGCAGTACTCTAGTAAACAACTACAATTTCACTTTTTTAAAAATAAAAACAGCAGAGCGTTTGTACAAGCGACTTGTCTCGATTATGTTCGATTAAGTAACGTCTTTGTATCTAGGTGCTGTCAAATACCGATCGATATATTTACTCAATTTAGAAAGCTTTTATTTTATTAATTTATGTAATTTGAACTTGATAAATATGTAATATAATTATAATCAAAAAAATCAACGTATGCTTCGAAAAAAAACCTAATTGGTGGCCGTTTCAATGTTTCGCGCAACAGAAATTGTGCGAAACGGAACGTTTTTGTTTAGTTTTGGTAAATACATTGTAAATCAGAGCGATCAGGGTCTACGCACCGGCAGCCCGGTCGATCACGCTCGCTGATATACACCATTTTTGTTATAAGGTGCTCGACTACGTCACCGAGGTGAACCGGCAGCGCAACCTGGCGGCCACCCTCACGCACTACTACGACTCCTGGCGGCAGCTCACCGAGATACTGTTCTGTGTCGCGCCGCCCGACATCCTCAGCCTAGAGTCCAGGAAGAACCTCCTCCTCAACATTCTCCAGGACCTGCTCAACAAGATACCGCCGGCCGAAGTTCTCCCGCAACTCGGCAATCTGGCCTCCGGCACGGTCCTCTTGCTGCTCGTAAACTTGCGTCACTGCTACATGATGCAGAGGAGGGAAACTAGCTTGGACTCCGCGGAATTCGAGACGACCTTCTTCGGGCCCTCGAACCAGATAGTGCAGACTAAATCGCTAACGTTGAAGTTCATCCTGCACAAGATTCTGAGCTGGATCCTAGTGTCCGGGGCGACGACGCAGAAGACGCGCGTGAACCTGTACGGCGCGCTGCTGAACTTCCTTAGCATCGTGAACCTGAAGCCGGGCGCGGCGGACGCGGACGCGGACGCGGACGAGGAGGCGGACGCGGACGTGGACGCCACGTACGTGAGCCGGCTGGACAGCTCGCTGGCGCGCGGCGGCCGCGAGCAGTCGGCGCTGCGGAGCATGGTCGTGGACGTGGTCGGCAGCTTCGGCGACAAGGTGCGACACCTACGGACTTTACTACTATATTGACATAGACACCGCGCGATCGGGCGTTTGTTGATGACGCGCTAGTCGAATGTCCTGTTGGGTTGTGGCTCTAATCATCGATCCCTTCGCACCAGCAAACATACACATTTTCTCAATACGGCGTGAAGCTAATGCCGTAATTTGCCAGTGGGGAAAAAAACGAAGATCTTTTCTACGCCGGCCGGCGGAACGCGCGCTTTCTCAATAATCTCAAAAATAAGTATACGAAAATTGTGTGTAAATCGAGTGCCTGGATCAGCTGAGTTATCAGTAAGTGTTTTCTTTCAATTAGAGCCCGTTATTTTTAATTTGCGTAATATTCAATTGATGCTTAGGTACGAACATCCATGTCCTTATTGTAATTCCGTCGGCCGCAGCCCTAGTTTCTCGTGATATCGCGCCCGAGCGGTGCGTACGCGTCGTCATTTCACGGTTACGCGCATATCTTTACTTGTACTGGAAGCAACAACGTCACGGCGCTTTGCTGCTCAACTGCTGCTGCTGCATTGTATAAAGGTATATAAATTTAAAATCCGTGTTCTATATTAGGAGCATTTTTCAACAACATTTCTTTGGTTGTGTAGAACAGTGTTTGTCAAATTGTCGACCCGTACATATCGTGATGGAGCTATAAAGGAGAACTGCCGTTGGACTCGATCGCAACGCACCAGAACACGTTCGACACGTAACGATTTTTTTTTTATCTTTATATTATCCCTTCAGGCGTTAAGTCCGTCATTTGTACATTTTGTTTTATTGTGCAATAAAGTTTAAAAAATAATAAATAAAGGTTAAAATCATTAATTAAAATTAATGCTTTGAAAATATTTGAAAATATCATGGAATCCGTTTCAAATTTCTCTCCCAAACGCCGATACATGTCACATGACCGTTCTGACATTCGTATTGTGGTGTACCGACACCTAATAAATAATAGTGATCAATGACGTGGTCAGGTGTCTGGCGTGGTGTGCGGCGACTGCGCGGGCGCCGGGCACGAGGTGTGCCGCCTGGCCGCGCTGGCCGCCGCGCACGCGCTGCTCGACCTAGCGCCGCGCGCCGCCGGGCCCGCCGCCCTCGCCGCCCGCGGACACCTGCGCGCGCTGCTCGACGGACTGGCCGCCGCCGACCGCCCGCTACACGAGGTACTGCCCGCCCCCCGCCCCCCGCCCGCCGCCCTCGCCGCCCGCGGACACCTGCGCGCGCTGCTCGACGGACTGGCCGCCGCCGACCGCCCGCTACACGAGGTACTGCCCGCCCCCCGCCCCCCGCCCGCCGCCCTCGCCGCCCGCGGACACCTGCGCGCGCTGCTCGACGGACTGGCCGCCGCCGACCGCCCGCTACACGAGGTACTGCCCGCCCCCCGCCCGCCGCCCGCCGCCCTCGCCGCCCGCGGACACCTGCGCGCGCTGCTCGACGGACTGGCCGCCGCCGACCGCCCGCTACACGAGGTACTGCCCGCCCCCCGCCCGCCGCCCGCCGCCCTCGCCGCCCGCGGACACCTGCGCGCGCTGCTCGACGGACTGGCCGCCGCCGACCGCCCGCTACACGAGGTACTGCCCGCCCCCCGCCCGCCGCCCTCGCCGCCCGCGGACACCTGCGCGCGCTGCTCGACGGACTGGCCGCCGCCGACCGCCCGCTACACGAGGTACTGCCCGCCCCCCGCCCGCCGCCCGCCGCCCGCCGCCCTCGCCGCCCGCGGACACCTGCGCGCGCTGCTCGACGGACTGGCCGCCGCCGACCGCCCGCTACACGAGGTACTGCCCGCCCCCCGCCCCCCGCCCGCCGCCCGCCGCCCGCCGCCCTCGCCGCCCGCGGACACCTGCGCGCGCTGCTCGACGGACTGGCCGCCGCCGACCGCCCGCTACACGAGGTACTGCCCGCCCCCCGCCCCCCGCCCGCCGCCCGCCGCCCGCCGCCCTCGCCGCCCGCGGACACCTGCGCGCGCTGCTCGACGGACTGGCCGCCGCCGACCGCCCGCTACACGAGGTACTGCCCGCCCCCGCCCCCCGCCCGCCGCCCTCGCCGCCCGCGGACACCTGCGCGCGCTGCTCGACGGACTGGCCGCCGCCGACCGCCCGCTACACGAGGTACTGCCCGCCCCCCGCCCGCCGCCCTCGCCGCCCGCGGAAACCTGCGCGCGCTGCTCGACGGACTGGCCGCCGCCGACCGCCCGCTACACGAGGTACTCCCCGCCGCCTAGAATCAATCCTGAACGTTTATTCTATCACTGCTCGGTTGACTATACAGGTTATATACAGGGTGTACCAAAAATACAAATAAAGTGAAAAGGGTGTAAATGGGTCCCTTGTGTAGAGTTTATTACCAATGTATGACAACTGTAGTATGACATTATTACATGCTGAAAAATTAATTATTTTTGATAAAATAATAAAATAATCGACATTGAAGCGCAGCTCTATTGAAAATGAAAAATGAAAATGAAAATGAAAATATCTTTATTCAATTAGGCCCCCAAGAAGCACTTTTGAATCGTCAACAAAAAAACCCTTAAGTCTATCACATAAAAATAATATTAACTAACTAACAATTTCATAATGTTTGTCTCTCTGTCTTATCTGCATCTACGTAAGCTAAGAATGTTATGTCAGTCTGTCTATCGGTCTGTCTGTCAGTCCGTCTGTCCGTCAGTCAGTCTGTCTGTCTGTCAGTCAGTCAGTCTGTCTGTCAGTCTGTCTGAATTTACACCGGTTCCAAAAGTTGAACTACCGAGAAGATTCCGGCAACAAACTCGTGTAGTCACTCTTTTCAATCATTAAGTTACAATGTTTAATTACACAGTAATAGTATTTAGCAGCGCAGTGTCGCACAGAGTATAAAAAAGGTATATTAAAGTACCAATAAGTACCTAATGATAAGAATATTTACTGTATTTAAAGGCTGTCCGACAATGCACCTTCACAATATAGGTATTACAATACACAAAGGTCAACAATTAATATACAAAGACCTAATAAAGCTAAACATCTTTCATTAATTTTAAACACTTGTCTGAGCACGTCATTACAATAATAATTGTATTGTTTTATATATAATATCATATAATGCCATATACCTCAAAAATCCCTCAAAAATTATACTATTGATGAATATGTAGGTAAATTATTACAAAATCAAGGAAGCTTAGAGATGACCATTTCCACAAGTGGCACCTGTTCACAAGTATGACGCATGTGCCAGCCATCGCTCCGCTCAACCATATCATAGGGAACGGAGCGACCCGGCACACGACGCCACCACCGCAGAAACTTATAGAGAGCATGACATCTTCCATTCTATTCTAAGTTCATTCCCCCTAACAGGCGTAATTACCTCCTACTCTTAGAAACTTTTCTACTCCTGGTAGCTAATATTTATTTGATCAAATAGGTATTAACCTAAAATAAATAACCTATAATTCCTCAATTCTAGTATTTATTTTACTAGGCTAAGTACAAAAAAGATAAATAGATATTAGATAACTTTATTGAATACTTTACAAGAATATTAAGAGAGTGAGAATCGAGATAGGTATGAGTCAACATAAAAACCACAAATAAATTTTAAAGCTGTATTGAAGTATCAATCTGAGTAGGTAGGTTCTATCTACCTAACAGCTCAGATGAATGATGATGATGAATTAAGCCGTAAACCAAAAATAAAAATAATTTTAATTGAGTAGGTATGTATTTATCACACACAAGAACCCGTAAGATCGATGAATATGGTTAAAAATTTATCACGGATCAATCAATTAGGTACTATGTAATTGTACTAGCACTATCCTACCATTTAGAAATGAAAAACAACTTACCTCGAAATAGAAACACTTTTTTCAAACAACAACGCAAGATGACAAGCAAGCTGACGGCTCATCTAACAAGCGCGGCCACTTAACTCAATCAACACAGCTTTACAGTTCACAACTTCACATAAATATCTTACACAACAACATAACACTTACAACATAGCCCTTAGAGGAGCAGTTCTAAGTGTACCTACTCCTCCTTGCTGCCTCAACAACGACGGCCGTCGTCGCGAGTCGGGACGGACACGGCCTGTGTCGCATTTTGCACCATATTATCGTCATCGTCCGTGTAATCGATGCCAACATACCTACTCATGGCATACACATAGCATTATCCCGCAATATTTAATAAGAATAACGACGATCAGAGATAAAATTATACGCGACTACACTTTATGAACTTATGATCAACTGAGCTCGGAAACAGATCAGGTGACACTGACGACTGACGAGCCGACAAAGCGGGAAACGGCTTGAAATAGGTAGTCCGCGCGCGCCGCTCTGCGCCGCTGTTTTTTCCTTCTGCGCATGCGTACGGGGAATGACAGGGATTGTCAACATTTAACTAGTTTTTTAGTTTAGTAAAATTATTTTAGGTATGGATCGCAATAAGTAATTTAAGTATTATTGTATTATTGTGCCCAATAAACTTTTTTCTATTCTATTCTATTCTATTCAATAAACAACTTTGACTTTAGTATCCTTATAACTATTGGGTTACTATTGGGGCTGGTACCAAAAAATAATAGTTATGACGAGAACAATACAAGGTTTTCGTTTTCGTTAAGAGGGTTATTAGAGCGCTGTTCGACTTAAATTGCATTTAATTATCGTGGCAAGCAAGAGCTATTTAATTAAATGTTTAGATGATTTTCCGGAGTGAATCTTCTGTATTTGTACTATTATGTATCTGTGGTATAAGAGTGTAACATAATTACGCCAACGACGCAAACAAACCGTTAAATGCTTGTCTTGCATTCGAAGCCCAGTAAGATCCATTTTTTCAACGTTAAAAAAGTAGGTTACAAAAGAAGTAAAAACATATCCAAGCGAGCACGGTCGCAAACACTACCTAATCAACAGTTTATAGGCACTTAGTCATAATCCGGCAGTACTCTGCTCTGTTTTTTTATATCGAGTATTAAAAAAAAACTTTTGAATAAAATGTTGTGAACCAATGACACATTTGGGGGCGTTTAGGGTTTCATCGGAAAAAATGTAAACCAAATTTTTGAATCTCCTCTGAACTCCTAGTACTTACATTATCTTACAATTTAATTTTGACCGACAAATAACCTTGCTAGATCATGCTCATTTAAAGGAAAAGCTTGTAAAATAAAGGGAAGGCCGGTACATTTTAAATCCAAGTGAAGACTTCGGCCCGCTTTAATGCGTAGGCAATTCCGTCGACAGCACGTTAATAGTACATGCGCGTTCATTGTGACCACTTACTACTACCATATCATCATTAACATCATCATACCAACCTCTGATGTCCACTACTGAACAAAGGCCTCCCCCAGCGATTTCCAAATGAAATGGTTCTTGGCAGCTGCATCCAACGTCTCCCCGCGACTCTGACCAGGTCTTATGTCCATCTAGCTAGTGGGAGGCCGTCCTTCTTTGCACTTCCCGGTATGTGGTCGCCATTTTAAAACTTGAACGCCCAACCAGCCGTCTGTTCAGCGTGCTATGTGCCCTGCCCACGCCACTTCAACTTGCTAATCCTATGAGCTATGTCAGTGACTTACCATACCATAAAATTTTTTATAACAGCACTCATCAGGTAGGCCATTTTACACGTAATGGTATAAAAACCTGTTTTATTGACCCAGAGCGATGCGTCACGTAGTTAATTTCCATTTAATAGTAATTTTGAACCCTGTTCTCGTTTGACCCGTCGCTTCGATTGTGCAATATCGCGCTGTGACATAAACAAAACAGCTTGAAAATAACATCACACCTTTTCACATCGCGCATTTTTTTATAAAGATATGTACCTCCCACCCTGGCAGTGTATTTGAATACTCCGGTATGTACGAAAACTCACGTATTATTTAAATTTAAAAAATAAATGCGGAACCCGAGGTGTATTTTTTCAAATGGCAAATAGTTAGATTAGTGCAATTTGATTTTACATACTCTATTTATTTAAAGGTGTTTACGTAATATGCGAAATCGATACTAATAGCAATTTATTGCTTAAAAATAATAAACAACACCTAAACAAAAAGATAAATAATTGTTATAAAAATAACAAAATAAATGATTATTTCAATAAAATTATTATTACTTGTCATCGTATTAGAAATTAAGGCATCGTACTATAAGTTTTATCGGCAAATAAAGTTTTTTGCATCTCAGAAGGAATCGACGGTACTAATAGTTTGCATATTCTAGTCTTTGAAAATATAGTCTATTGATTTGATGTAAATTTTAGGTTGAATGACATTCACAGCCGATCACTAGAGTAGTGACATTTTCATTTTGAGGTTTCGATGAAGAATTTCTTTTTTTTGGGTACTTCTGATACACCGTGTATACATAAAAAGCAACAAAGGACGTGGAACCGCCACAACCAAGGGGTACATCGCAGTTTTTGTTTGCTTAGCCTCTAAAGCGGTGCACTTGGAATTAGTTTCCGACATGACCAGCTCAGCATTTTTGGCGGCTCTTCGACGAATGGCGGCGCGAAGAGGTACGAGGCGCCACGTCATATGTATTCAGACCAAGGAACAGCGTTTGTAGGAGGAAATAGAGTTTTACAAGAAAACTTTGAAGAGCTGCAACAAATCTTTAATGACAGTTTTCTATCAGAGATCACTGAGATGCAAATTGTTGGTGATGATATGAGATCGATTACCTCCATTGGGTGCGGGAATACAATTAAATCAATTATAGGTATGCCGGTTCTTATAAATTAGTGGACTGTATTTGTTTTTAAAAAATGCACTGAGAAAAACGGGATTACAACTGCTCGGATGAAATAGAAGGTTTAGCAGCTGCTAGTTGAAATCGGAGGAAAACATGCACACTTACCGAAAAAGTCCCTTCGATGATCTTGAAATCAGTAGGTAGGTACCTACCGCACAGTTCACTTGGAGGGCCCTCCGTAGATAGCTAGATTTTCACAATTTATTTGGTCTTTCACTCTTGCACAATTACATTAGTTAATCTATAACTTTTAATAGCGGATTATATATGGTTTTCTATTAATAAATGAGAAATTCGTTAACACAGACGAGCGCGTGCGGCGTTAGGGAGCCATGATGATTTTTCTTGATGGTACGAGACGGCAATAATACTAGTATGCATGTTGGAAAAGGACAGAGGGTGGGATGTAACTCAGTGCATTTAATTTGTTCGTTTAATATTATAATTCGACTTTAAAGAAAACCAAACACAAATCGAGTGGCATTTTAATGCACCATCATGGCCGAGTGCAGGAAGCCTGTGGGAGAGAGCCGTGCGTAGCTTAAAATTCCATTTGAAACGCGTGGTGGGCGAGCAAAGGCTCACTTTTGAGGAATACGCTACTCTTCTCACTCAGGTAGAAGCTTGCCTGAATACAAGACCCTTATGTGCACTGTCAGAAGATCCAGAAGACCTTAGCATTTTAACCCCAGCACATTTTCTAACGGGCTGCTCACAATTAACTGTCATCGAAACCGAGCACGATGCCAGGACCCGTTGGAATCTAATATCAAAAATGCAGCAAGACTTATGGAAGCGGTGGAAAGTAGAATATCTATCACAATTATCAGTAAGATCAAAATGGACCCAATTAAAAGACAACATTAAACTAGGAACCGTCGTTACCATTCAAGATGAAAATCTTCCCCCAGGAAAATGGGCACTAGGGAGAGTACTAGAATTACATCCTGGCAAAGATAACCTTGTCAGGGTAGTAACATTGAAAACAAAAAATGGCATTATCAAGAGACCGATTACTAAATTATCAATTTTACCTGTAACTAACAAAAACAATGAAGATTTAAGTCAGCAAAAACAAAACTCAAAAGGCAAACCAAAATATTCATTTTCTGCCACTGTCGCTGCCCTACTATTTTTCATGACAATCATATCAACAACATCAGCTCAGCACAGCATTTCTCAGCTCTCAAATAACCAATCAATATACTTTGACCCCGTATCAAAAATCTAAATTGTTAGAGACAAATGGAACCTTGTCATATACTACGATATGAATCCTTACTGGACGGGAATAGAAGCTTATGATAAACTAAGTACCTATTTAGATAATACATGTAACACCATTCAGAAACAAATAAATTGCAACATGATATTATTACAATTAAAACATACCTCTCAAGAGATAAAGTATTACGACGACGTTTTGTTAAGCCAGCATTTTTACGAGCACGCTAGACGGCGGCGGCGCCGAGGCCTTATCGACGGTGTCGGCAACATAGCAAATAGTTTGTTCGGAGTATTGGATAGCAAATTCGCAGAACAGTACACTAAAGACATTAATTTGATAAGAAGCAATGAAAAACATTTAAACAAACTCTTACAAAATCGAACATCAATCGTAGAAGCAGAATTTAATTTAATAAAACGAATGAAAGACACTATGGAAAAGCAACATAAAATAATTCACAAACAACTCAACAATTTGGAAACTGTCTCCAATACAATGCAAACTGAAATTAAAAATCTCAATATAATACAAGAATTCACATTAACGGCGTTAACTTGTAACAATCTGCTTCAAACTCTAAAACAACTTCAAGAAACCCTGCTAAATACAATCACCGACATCTATCATGGACAAATCAGCTTGCATCTACTCACCCCTACACAACTTAGAACTGAATTACAAATTATTAGCAGTCAGATGACCAAAGAACTAACATTACCAATTAACAACTTGATATTTAATATTCAAGAATTGTATAAACTACTTTATGTCAAGACGAGAGTGACTAAGGAATACATGATTTTTGAAATATCCATCCCACTCGTGAGTCGAGAAAATTATCAAATGTATAGGTTGATTCCTGTCCCTCGCCAACAGAATAATGACATGTTTATCACTACACCTATATCAGAATACGTAGCATTTAATAATCAACGGGATTCCTATTTAACTGTCGATATCAATGAAATACGAGCATGTTCTATTCTTGAAGATTATCATATTTGCCAGCTTAAGCAGCCAATTCACCATCTAGAAAATGATGAAAATTTGTGCGTAAGAATAAATGAAAGTTCATCATCTAAATGTGTCGCCGATAAGAAAATCTGCAGTAATCAATGGTTGCCATTGAACTCGCCATCACAATATTTTTATTTTTGTTGCGACACTTACTCAGTAAAGGTCGTATGCGAAGATGAAGTTACGATTGAACAACTGAGCGGAGCGGGTATCATCAATTTTAAAAAGAACTGTATTGTAAAAGGAAAACGTTTTACTCTACACCCTCTTCAACAACATATGAATAAACTTTTTGTATCACCTCAGATCGACACTCCAAAAATAGATCAAATTAACAATATCATTCACTTAAGTGTATCAACCACAGAAGAAGAAAATGATACTGATGTTTCGTTAAACCAAAAGTTCACTCAAATTGGAGAGCAAATAAAGAACTTAAAATCAAACATGAAGGATATAGATTTTGATGCTGTATCATATCTAGACGTTCATCAATACGTCATCGGCTACGTAGCAGTAGCCATAGCAGTTGGTATCATCCTGGCCTTGCTGTATCGTCGTTGGGCAAGGCGATATTGGCCGCAGAGAGAGCGGCCGCAGGACGTGAGCAGCGTGAGGGACGTGGGCCCTACCCGCACGAATGGGGTCCGCCCGCCTCCCAGCACCAACGTCGTATCTAGTGGTAGTGTTAGTGTTTGTGAAGTGCCAAACGTGGCCTATAAGGCTAATGTGTTAAATCAACGCGAAAACGAAATAAATGATGGTTACGCGAGTGTAAGTGCGCGAGTGTTCAATCCTAACATCCGATTAAGTGGAAGAATAAAGGACAGAGCAACTTCACCCTATATTAAAAAACGGGGCAACCCTTAACAATCAATTATCAGATATTGTAAACTATGTCAAATTTAAAATAACTTGTATTAATGTATCTTATTTGTTAATATCTTTATCTTACGCCATCTTGTGCCGGCCCGGAATATGTTCGGTGCATTGCATGTTACCGAACACCGTTTCGACGTCACACCCGTGCCGCCCGCCCCGTCGCGACGGCAAGAGTATTTTAGCTAGTTAGTGCACAATCAATTACCGTCGCGACCGGGTGCATTCACTTATCATTTTATAATCATTATAATCATAGTTAAGTTTTGGGATAAATATAGTTATATCAATCAATTATCATTTATCATTTATTTTATGTTCCTAACCCGAACAATAGATATGCATTCAATATTTATCAACCCTTTGCACGTGTTTTTTTTCTGTCCTACACCGAAAATAGTCCCATTGCATTTTTGTCTTTTGACCACTAATAATTGTGCTGCTTTTTCGGTAATTAGGGATATTTGGGTTCCTTGGTCAATTAATGCGCGCATCTTATGATAACTCCCATCGCTTGATTTAATTTGGAGAATTGCAGTTGCCAATAAAATTTCAGAATAATTATTAAGTGACACGTGCGAGTTAATTGACCCGATTTCATTTTGTTTGCGCGTTGTTGACGAGCTTGGCGCGGACATTTGAGCCACGATTGCATCATGCAATATTGTACTGTGTTGACCCGAACATTTCCTACACGTTCTTGTTGAAATGCATGGCTGTCCATTATGGCTGAACAAGCAGTTTACGCATACATTTAATTTATTAATTGTTTTCAATTTTTGATCATTTGGCATCTGTAAAAATCCTTTACAATTATAGATACCATGGCCATAACTACATAGAGGACATTTGATATTAAATGAGGCATGGTATGTTTTCGGAACGGGATGCTTATAGTTTCTATTTGGAAATTGATAGTTATTTTTTGAGTTTTGTTGATAAGGGGAAGGACCTTTTGAAAACGAAGCTTGATTATATCTCGGTTGCATAATTGATTTGTACTGTTCATCTCTATAATGGTGATTTGTTCTATGCTGGGTGTTCTCCTGTTTTCTACGAGATGACTCTAAGGCCGTAAATTTGCCTTCTAAAAAGTCCAACAACTCTTGCAAAATCGGCAGTTCTCGTGGGTTTTTTAGAGATTCAATATAATCAGCATGAGTTTCGGTGTCCAATTTATTCGAGATTAAATGAACTAATATCGGATCCCAAGAACCGATATCAATTTCTAAATTTTTTATACCATTTAAAGTTTCCAGGGTTACATCATGTATTCTTTTTATATGCCCCACTGATTGGTGCTGCATGTTAGGTAAGGCCAAGAGAGTATTCATGTAAGATGTAAAAATATGTTTTTTATTATTGTAACGATTATTTAATATTTCCCAACAGGCTAAATAATTTTCAGAAGTTATAGCTAAATGCTGCACTAATCTTTCTGCCTCCCCGCGCATTTTACTCTTTAAAAACTGCATCTTTTGAACATTGGACATAGAAGAATTTTTATGTATAGTCTCCTTATACAAATCTTTAAAAGAGACCCACAGATTGTAGTTTCCGTTAAAAACGGGTATATCTATCTGTGGCGTCGACTTTTCTTGATGAGACATGTTCCAAATTTTTGTATTTATTACCTTTTTCATTCCACCAAACTGTTTTTCATAATAATCAAATTTTGCTTCATAAGTAATGTTCTCTTCTTTAGTTTCTGATATTATCTCCCACTGCAAATTGTCAATAACTGACCAATGCGCTTGCAATGATTTCAGAGCGTCTTCAAATTCCCATCTCTCTGTTATAACGCTGACGTCTATAGAACTAATAGTCCTTTTAAAAGCTTTGAAGTTTACTTCCTGTTTTCTCAACAAATGATCTATTTCAAGGTTACTTGTAGAAAAAATAGGGTGACTTTGTTCTTTGGACATTTTTTCCAATGGAGTTTTGATATCGTCCATAGGCTCCAAATCTCGACTTGTACCTGCTTTCCTTAATTTCTCCGTATCGCTATGTTTCGCCAAAAACTTTTCTACGTAATTTCGAGTGTCATTATAAAACTTAATGGTTTGTTGACAGTAATTTTCAGTAAAATATTGATATTCTAATTTATTAGTTATCTCTTGTAACTTTACGTGGTTATCTTGGAACTCTTGCCAGTACGATTCAAGAGTCTCCAATCGCCTTTTAATATACGAAGGAGTCTTCCTCTCAGAAGAATCTTTCTTAAAGTTTGTGAGCAGCTTATCCATAGCTCCCATGATATCTTTTTGTGTTTCAATAATGCTGTCGAAGTCTTCCATGTTTGTAAAAAAAGAAACGATCTTGTTATGCTGCTGTTGAAGGATGTAAGACAACTCGGCCAATTCGCCAAGTACGCCGCTGCTGGTGACTGCGGTTACTCCGTGTAACCACCGCTGCTGTTGATAGGCCACAGTCCGATGTGACTGCCGATGATGTTTGATGGTTGTCCACCAAGTTCACGCACACACTGTTTTCCACTATACACTGTTCTTTTCACCTCAAATCGCGAATTACACTTGACGCGCGCGAGGAATAGCTCGAAGGACCATATGTTGGGGCCTGAACTATGGTGGATGTTAAATGATAAGAATGTTCACTGATAAGTACTAGTTTATTGAATGTATTACGCTGTTAAATGTTAATGTTAATGATAAATGTTAATGAGTACGTCCGCCGGTGACCACGGTCTACGATGCACTGTTGGCCTATATATTAAGGTGTCGCAAGCGCGGCGACGACGTCAACACGACGTCAATAAAGGCATTCAAAATAGGTGTTCGGTAATGCACCGAACAGCTTCCTCTTTCATTATGCGAACAGCTAAGGAGGGGAACTCGTTGCCAAGGTCTGTTTTGCCGGATCAATATAATCTGGATATCTTTAAGGCCAGAGTGAACAAGCATCTGCTAGGCTAGCGTGTACCATCTTAGGCCTCATCTTCGCTTCACATCAGGTGAGATTGTGGCCAAACGCTCTGCCTATCATACATAAAAAAAACAGCTCCTACGACTTCTACTGGCGGCCGCCGGGCCCACTAAGCTCGCCAAAATTACCAATTGACCTTCGGTCCTTTACTAGTTTTCAAGTATCACTTCAGCAATGGAATATCTATTGTGTCCGGTTTCTATGCAGTTCACCCACCAACCCGCTATCGTGGTAGTGTTATGGTCCAAACTACTCAGCAGTGGGACGTATATAGGAGAGTGATGAATTAGATGAAAATTAACAAAGATTTCATTTCCGAATAGGCACTGGAACCGAATCCCAAGTCGTTATGCGTGTTATACGTGTACGAGTCCAAGATGGCGCTGCTGATGAAGCTAGCAGGTACTCGATTGGGCGCAGAGACGGTGTTGGCTCAGGGCGCTCTGACCTGCCTCGCTAACCTCCAAGTCTTGTCCTGCCATCCCGATGTGCACACTGCAACTGACACCGGCAGGGATACCGAGTTCCTGCCTTCCGTTACCAGCAGGTAAGGGCTGTCAAGCGGCCGATTTATGATACTCGAACCTTAAACTTACAACTTAATTAAGTTACCACCGCCTATAGACACCTGCAAAAATCACTTGCTATTGCAGGTGCGTTGTCATCCCGAGGGCTAAGATCAAAGTTAAATTGCCGGTAGGCAAAATATGAGTGCATAGTTTGAAGTATTCGCATACACACCGTTCGCTATCGAGAAGAGATAAAAAAACATCAAAATATCACGTTTTTCTTCACCTATTCCTCACCAGCGATCCCATCAGCAACACCTAGTAATTACACTGGCTACCTTTCCATTCAATCTGAAACACAGCGAACTGTTTCACGGCTTAAATAAGAAAGGCGGTGATACCTACCCAGACGACCCTACATAGTAAAAAGCGTGTATTTCCAATTTTTTTTACTGTCCTCTCATCTGAAGTGCCAAAAATGTATACTCTTTTAGTTTAAGGTCAAAAAGTGATCAAACACTCCGCAAAGGAAGGCAGATTGGTGCTGGTCATCTAGCTGATTTTTTCGCGATTTGATTTTTTTTCTACCATCCAGCACTGCCATGTGCCTTCGTTTATGAGAGCGTTCCCCTTACACCGTGTATTGTATACTTGGCAGGTTCCGTCAGATCCTGGTCCCAGCGTTGGCGCTGTGCGACGCGCTGCTGACGACGCTGGGCACCTGCAACCACAGCTGTGTGCTGCACGTGACGCACCTGCTGCTGAGCCACGCCGAGAGCGCGGACGTGGTGCTACGGTCAGTGAGCCCGCGTGCACGCTCTGTGCTTGTATACTCAACAACCACAACTGACTACCTTATTATTATATTGGGACAAACTCGATGAAGATGGACGCATTATGCCTGTTACACCATTCTCTGGGCGAAGACAATTTAATTTCTTTATACAGAACATATCTAGTTTAATAAAATTGAAATGAAAAACGATAGCGTGATGTGAAATAACTCAGACTCATCGGCCGGATTTTAGAGCTAAACTACTAACATATGTTGTGAAAGATGAAATTGGACAATGCCAAATGTCGCAGTTGATTTTCAATGTTCTTCGCTGTACATCGTTGTCTTGGATCATTTTATCCGTCATCATCCTCCTCATGTGTTTCTCCCATGTAGGAAGGCCTGTTCCCAGCAGTGAGACGTATATAGGCTTAATTATTATCCGTATACAAACGCGTTGCCGTGCCAGTAAATTCCATTCCTTATTCACGGCGGCGATAGTGTCATTGATCGACCGATTAGATGCCAGTCTACAATATAGTCTCTGTCTGTCACTAGAGCGGTGCACCCGAATTCCCCGCAAGACCTCCTCATAGAGACCGAGGCGCTGACGTCAGTGATCGCGCGCTCGTCCAACCGCGAGGTGTTCGAGGCGGTGAGCAGCGACACCGCGCTGCAGCACAGCTCCGCGGCGCTGCAGCGGCTGCACACGCTGATGCTGGCGCTGCTGCCGAGGTTCGCGGTGCCGCCGCCGCACCAACCAGACCAAGACGACACGCTCTACTACAAGGTCAGTGTACAACGCACGAGCCATTTTGTCATTGTTTTATCAGGTTTTTAGAATTTATAAAAGATATTACGTCGAATTGTACAGTCAACAGCACATCAAGCGTAATAGTTTGACCTTGAGACCGCTTACTGCGTTCGTAATACAAGTAGCCTGACCGGCCTTTGACCACGACTTTTTTCGCACGTTCTTGTCGTACGTTATCCACTTTTCATCACCAGTTATCAGCTTCTTTAAAAATGGTTCGGTTTCATTACGTCTCTTATAAAGAATCACAAATGAGTACACGGTTCATTAGGTTTCTTTCAGTGAGCTCGTGGGGTACCCAATTTAAGAGCTTTTTTTTGTACTATTTTTTTTAAAATGCGCCAAAACTGTTTTGGTTAATTCCCAGTTCTTCAACTACGTCGTAACTACTGATATGCCGATCTTGCTCCAGTTTTTCAAAAATGGCATCAATTTTATCCGTAATAGGGCGACCAGAGCGACGTGCACCTTTGACATCAAAATTTCCGGATTGAAAACGCTTAAACCAAATTTGTGCTACTCTCACAGACACTGCACTAGGTCCATAAACATATTAACGTGTCTGTTTTGTTTGTGTTGTTTAGATCGTGTGCAACCTGCTGACGTTCGCGCGCAACATGGTGGACCACGAGGGCTCGCGGGCGCTGCTCCGGGCGTCCATGCACAGCAGCCGCGCCGACGCCGCGCCGCACCTGGGCGCGCTGCTGCAGCTGCTGCAGGCGCTGCTGCGGCGCGTGCAGCGGCTGGACGGTACCGGCCTTGTACTATACCCGCCCTTGTACTATACCCGCCCTTGTACTATACCCGCGCCGCACCTGGGCGCGCTGCTGCAGCTGCTGCAGGCGCTGCTGCGGCGCGTGCAGCGGCTGGACGGTACCGGCCTTGTACTATACCCGCCCTTGTACTATACCCGCCCTTGTACTATACCCGCCCTTGTACTATACCCGCCCTTGTACTATACCCGCGCCGCACCTGGGCGCGCTGCTGCAGCTGCTGCAGGCGCTGCTGCGGCGCGTGCAGCGGCTGGACGGTACCGGCCTTGTACTATACCCGCCCTTGTACTATACCCGCCCTTGTACTATACCCGCCCTTGTACTATACCCGGCCTTGTACTATACCCGGCCTTGTACTATACCCGCCCTTGTACTATACCCGGCCTTGTACTATACCCGCCCTTGTACTATACCCGCCCTTGTACTATACCCGCGCCGCACCTGGGCGCGCTGCTGCAGCTGCTGCAGGCGCTGCTGCGGCGCGTGCAGCGGCTGGACGGTACCGGCCTTGTACTATACCCGCCCTTGTACTATACCCGCCCTTGTACTATACCCGCGCCGCACCTGGGCGCGCTGCTGCAGCTGCTGCAGGCGCTGCTGCGGCGCGTGCAGCGGCTGGACGGTACCGGCCTTGTACTATACCCGCCCTTGTACTATACCCGCCCTTGTACTATACCCGCGCCGCACCTGGGCGCGCTGCTGCAGCTGCTGCAGGCGCTGCTGCGGCGCGTGCAGCGGCTGGACGGTACCGGCCTTGTACTATACCCGCCCTTGTACTATACCCGCCCTTGTACTATACCCGCCCTTGTACTATACCCGCGCCGCACCTGGGCGCGCTGCTGCAGCTGCTGCAGGCGCTGCTGCGGCGCGTGCAGCGGCTGGACGGTACCGGCCTTGTACTATACCCGCCCTTGTACTATACCCGCCCTTGTACTATACCCGCGCCGCACCTGGGCGCGCTGCTGCAGCTGCTGCAGGCGCTGCTGCGGCGCGTGCAGCGGCTGGACGGTACCGGCCTTGTACTATACCCGCCCTTGTACTATACCCGCCCTTGTACTATACCCGCGCCGCACCTGGGCGCGCTGCTGCAGCTGCTGCAGGCGCTGCTGCGGCGCGTGCAGCGGCTGGACGGTACCGGCCTTGTACTATACCCGCCCTTGTACTATACCCGCCCTTGTACTATACCCGCGCCGCACCTGGGCGCGCTGCTGCAGCTGCTGCAGGCGCTGCTGCGGCGCGTGCAGCGGCTGGACGGTACCGGCCTTGTACTATACCCGCCCTTGTACTATACCCTGCCTTGTACTATACCCGGCCTTGTACTATACCCTGCCTTGTACTATACCCGGCCTTGTAGTATACCCGGCCTTGTACTATACCCGGTCTTGTACTATACCCGGCCTTGTACTATACCCGGTCGTGTACTATACCCGGCCTTGTACTATACCCGGCCTTGTACTATACCCGGCCTTTTATATACCCGGCCTTTTACTATACCCGGCCTTTTACTATACCCGGCTTTGTACTATACCCGGCCTTGTACTATACCCTGCCTTGTACTATACCCGGCCTTGTACTATACCCTGCCTTGTACTATACCCGGCCTTGTACTATACCCGGTCTTGTACTATACCCGGCCTTGTACTATACCCGGTCGTGTACTATACCCGGCCTTGTACTATACCCGGCCTTGTACTATACCCGGTCGTGTACTATACCCGGCCTTGTACTATACCCGGTCGTGTACTATACCCGGCCTTGTACTATACCCGGCCTTGTACTATACCCTGCCTTGTACTATACCCGGCCTTGTACTATACCCTGCCTTGTACTATACCCGGCCTTGTACTATACCCGGTCTTGTACTATACCCGGCCTTGTACTATACCCGGTCGTGTACTATACCCGGCCTTGTACTATACCCGGCCTTGTACTATACCCGGTCGTGTATTATACCCGGCCTTGTACTATACCCGGTCGTGTACTATACCCGGCCTTGTACTATACCCGGCCTTGTACTATACCCGGTCGTGTACTATACCCGGCCTTGTACTATACCCGGCCTTGTACTATACCCGCCCTTGTACTATACCCGGTCGTGTACTATACCCGGCCTTGTACTATACCCGGCCTTGTACTATACCCGGTCGTGTACTATACCCGGCCTTGTACTATACCCGGCCTTGTACTATACCCGGCCTTGTACTATACCCGGTCGTGTACTATACCCGCACGCCAGGACGCTGGATGGTAGCTAGCTTGGAAGACCATAATATGCTGACTAACAATTTTATGAAACTGAATTTTATTGTAATAATTGGTCCTTACTAGTTCACTAGTTCAGCGGCGTTCACACATGAAAGATAACATAATTGTGTATTTGTGTTTGATATGTGGGTATATCACAGATTTCTGTTATGTTCTGCGCAGTATGATATGTAGTTGTAGACAAATGCGCGTAGCAACGGAACTAGCTGCTATCAAATAGTTAATTGTTGTAGTATGAAAGAAAGAAAGAATATTTTATTTAAAATACGCCATAAAGAAGCACTTTTAAATCGTCAAAAAAACACATTCTTACAACTATCACAGGAAATATATTAAGTAACAACGTCATAGTCTCTGTCTGTCCTCTCTGAATTTACACCGGTTTTAAAAGTTGAACTACCTATGAATGTGTTTAGATTAGGTAGTACAATGTATTGTGGCGTTGTGTTGCAGACATAAGGAAGGCGGTGGGCGCGGACGAGGCGGGTGGCGCGGGTGGCGCGTGGGGCTCGTGGGCGGGTGTGAGGCGGGCGGGGGCGGGGGCGGGGGCGGGCGGGCGGCGCGCGCGGGCGGCGGCGCGGCTGGCGCTGGACGCCGCGCTGCACCTGCTGTGGGCGCACCTGCGCGTCTACCTGCGCCTCGCCGCCGCGCCGGCGCCACTCGGACGCGCGCGTGAGTGTTGTTTTGTTGTTCAATTCTCTCTATTACAGAGAAGGCAAGCAGTTGTTGTCGGCTGACTGTGAAATCGACGGGTTGTGCGCATCTACAGCCATCTGAAAGCATCAATTTTGTTTGTTTTATCGGGCCGTCGAGCACGGTTTCTTCGGAAAAAGAATTCGTCTCGCCCAATCACCGTACGTCGTTGCCGCAAGTTATTTGCAGATTAATTTTACTTGACATTGGCAAAATTCGTAATAACGAGAGGCCATTAAATAAAGAAGAAGAAGAGAAGGCAAGGGGACCTAATGGCCATACAGCCATGTCTTCTCTAATTCTTCAATTATTGGATTGGAATGCCACTGCAACACATTTCAATGCACCTTGAGAGATATAGTGATGGAAATCCCCATAATGCTACTTTGATGAGGTGAAAAAACACGATGAAATTCTCAACGACTTTCACATCATGATCACATCTTTCTATTGCACGCCAACACTAACACTTTCATCACAGAACTACACAAATTTTTAGTAATTGTTATAGAAAATCTTAACTGACACCACCAAAGCCCGCCAAAAACACCGCCCGTAAATGCACAGTGACGGCGGATGCGGGCGCGGACACATGTACTTGTCACTTTCACTGTACTCACGCGCATGCGCGTCTCCATCGAAGCGAACGCAGGTGACGCCACTCCGACGTGTGCTTAAGTAATACCCGCGATGTTCTTATGTTATACAACGTGTGAGACAGCTTACTTTTTACAACAAATCGAACATCATACCACTGCGCCTGCGCATAACAGAGTTAGTGGGCACATGTAACTACATTAATACAATAAGTACCACAGATGAACTGCGAACTAATTATCAGTGAAGACATACGTAACTTGCAGACAAAATGTCATTGTAAGAAAAAACATTTTCATAAATTAAACCTTAAAAATTAAAAATTCTAAAAAAATGTACTAATTTGTTTTTCACAATATAGGTATTGAAATTTTGTATAATTATCTTCATTTGGATATGCATTACTATTAGACTAAAATGCTTTCGAAGCATCACTCTGCGAACGTCAAATGACGTCATCTGCCGACTATCATTTACTATTAATAGTCACTTGAGCCGCGATAAACTCCCGGGAGTCCATGACAATAAAAAATCAATTGCCTGCCTGGAATTCAGAAATAAAATAAATTTCCGAAATATGGGGTTGCGGGGGCTTGATAGCGTAGTATGTGCTCGAGTTGTGGTATAACTGTAGTGTGTCGTAGGATATGCGATAGTACGCATTATTTAGGGTTGACATTGACACGAGCAGGTGTCAATGTTTTAATTAATTCAAGCGGACTTATAACACACTGTAAATTGAGATGTGGCCTAAGTTTGAATCTGGTGCTATTTTTTACAAAGTCGGAAAATATACGCTACTGTTACCCATAAAAACAGTTCAAACTCGAAAGTTATGGAATATTGTTGAAGTTGTACTGATTAGAAAATTAAAAATGTGACCATTTTTTTTCCAAAATTTATCAATAATGTTATTGATAATAGATTGCTGACATCAATTAAACCACTGTTATTGTGACAACTATGAATAAAAACATACATATTTCATAGTTGTTATTACTTTTGTCAGTATGCCCAAACATTTCTTAGTAACTTAGGAACATGTGACGTCACCTGTTCCGTTGATTTTCTATGGAGCGTTTTTGGACGATGCGCCGCAACACATCACACATACCACTATATCTGTGAAACTATTGATCTTAGGCATACTATTTCTTTAGTAATATTTCTTTATGAGTGACATACTTCTTATTTATGAAATAAAAAAAAGTTGTCAACTACCCTATTATAATAATGTACGTGTGGTGACGTGATCAGCGTTGACGGCGGGCAGCGCGTGGCGCGGCGCGGGCGGCGACGAGCTGGCGGGGCTCAAGAACGAGCTCGTCGCCGTGTTCAACGACCGGTTCACCGACGAGCTGCTCGACACTGCCAAGGTAATACAGACAATTTAAATTTTTGTTGTTTTGCCACTTTGTGATATAAAGGTCTAAAAATTTACTGATTTGTACATCATGCACCCTGTTGGGCATAGCAAATTGGAAGGGAGGAAGATATTTCAAATATATGTATTATGTACTTATTTTTATTATTGTGTAAGTAATTCATAACTCCAATGTAAATAAGTTGTAGCGTAGCATGTAGGCTATATTATACACTGAGATGATAACCATGGCATCATAAGAAACAACCGTAGTAATAAATGCTGCCCTTATTGAAAGAAAGAAAGAAAGAAATACATTTATTATAATAGGTGTTAGTGTATGAATATTATTATCTAGTTTATGTATTAAACGTATTATATTTATGAATAATTTGCAATATTATATTAATACATAATTTAGCTGATGTAAGTAGGTATATTAATGTCTGAAATTGCCTGTAATTATTGATATTATAAAAAGCATATATAGGTAATCATTCCATTTGACAAAAAGTTATTTAGGTGGTCCAAATATTTCATGTTGAAATAGTTAAGAAGTTATGATTTATTAAATGCGTTTTTGCGAATTTTCTTCCGTACTTATTGAGAAAATAATAACTTATTTCATATTAATATTTTTTTTTGCATAATCCTTTTGAATGGCTCTTTATGTAAAATGATCTACAACTGTTTGATTTTGTACGGATAAAAGCGTTGTTTTGTTTAGCATAGTTAGATCATTGACATGTATGGTGATTTCAATAAACAACATTGTTCCAGAACCAACCAGCGCCGCAGCGCGGCTTCCTCGAGGTCCTGCTGAAAGACATCAAGGCTATGATACAGTACTCGCCGCTGTGACCTCCGGACAGCGAGCGTTATTATTATTGTTAGTCATTAACTTTACTATTATTGATAATTAATTGTTCCACTTTGTAAGTAATAATAAAGATTAGTATTTTTGTAAACAAATTGTTGCTGTTTTTGTTTCCCTATTGTCATATTGACAATTTCATACTTTTTATTTATTTTACCCAATATTTATTTCTTTATACTGATAGAGGTATCCAATTAATGTTTAGGTTATTATAGATAAAATACAATTAACACTACTTAAATCAAATAAAAAAAGTAATTTAAAAAATAGGTTAATTCTAGTTAAATTATCTTAATTTTGTCAATATATTATAAATCAAACATAAAAAACTAGCATTTAAAAAATTAAACCGACTTCAAAACGCTAAAAAGAAAAAAACAAGTAAATTGAAGTTAGGTACTTATCTTATAAAAAGGTATTTTTTGGAGACTGTGCTTAATTTTATATTCTTTCTGGAAACAGTTTAGCACCAACTTATACTTTTTTTTGAGATAAGTATCGAACTTCAATTTAATTATTTTTAACACTATGAGCTAGAGTTTATCTGTCAATCAATCGATCAATCATTTATCTAGTATCCATAACACAAGCTCTTAATGATGCTTACTTTGGGCTAGGTAATAGGTGTGAGTGTATGATTATTATTATTATTATTAAAGTCCAAAAAAAAACACGTCCTGTGGCGAGAATCGAACCCGCGACCTGTTGCGCGATTGTGCAGTCCTGTGGGTGAATTCTGCTATTTATTTTCCTAAACAGATCGGCTCCGGTTCGTTATCGTTACCAATGCGGTTGTTAAACAAAAGGTATTCCACTAACATTGCTTATAAAGCCGGAACGCCAACGAAACGCTCTCGGTTGGTTCACCTTCGGCCGATAATTGTTAGCAATATTGCAAGAAACAAATATATTTTGGCTTAGTGACTAGACAGTTGTTAATTTTGGACAGTTCGAACATTGAACTATCGATGCGTTTCGGCTGCCACAAATGTTAAATATTTAGCAGAATACGAAACAATAATTGAACCGAACGGTTCGCGTTACGTGTTTGTTAGTAGAATACCAAACTGATGCGTTTCGGTTACGTTTCGATTGCGTTGAGTTAGTAGAATACAAAAACGTTGTAACTTCAGCGTTTCCGATTCGTTTCAGATCAAAATACAATAGTAGAACTGGGGGTCAGAGTTTGGTTCCCGCCCCAGAATGTGTTTTTTTCTATCTAATAAGTATCATTGTAATTAATTCCTAATCTTCATTTTATTTTTTGAAACTTTATCTTACATAAACTTCATAAAGAATTTAAACCAAACTGCGAGTAGGTATACTTAATAACATAAGTAGGTTTTTGATACGTTTAAACGCCTTTTTTTATTGTAACAATTACAAAAAATGAAGGAAACCATGAATAAATATATTATCCAGGCGGGAATCGAACCCGCGGGTCCTGATGTCTGGCCAGACGCGATTACCACTACGCCAAAGGACCACTAGGTATAACCAGCTAATATCTTAACCGGTTTCTATCCTTCCTTTTTTAATGTTTCTATAGCAACGTTTATCTCACCACTCATTAAAGTCGACACCTCTAGTGATCCGAAAGAATAGCATTTAGTATTTCCAAGCGGGCGGAGCCGCGAGTTGGGAACCGGTTGGTACTAATTTACATCAAACCAATTATCATTATTAAAGAAACCCCCATCATTTCAAGTTTATTAAAGTAAACATTTAAAACCAACTTCGAAATTTACGAATTCCTAGCAGGTAGTTTTTTTAACAAGGGTAGCAAACACCTATACGGCCCACCTGATGGTAAGTGGCTACCGTAGCATATAGCGGTTGTAACACCAAAGGTAATAATCCTGTAGAAAAATCCAGAGGACGGGATAGCATATGAGACAAGTCCCGCTGCTGTAAAACTTCATTCTAGCTAACTACCTACATATGAAGCTACGTCAATAATGTAGAATAGAATAGAAGCGTCACAAATAGAATTGATATATATTTCTGACTTAAAAACACATTAACATTAGTGGCACTAAACAGGCGTCCACTCGGGATATTGTCAGGACACCCTTAGGTAATCTGACTCTAGTCTTCCGTGACCACCTTGAACGGGGAGAGCAGCTGTACACAAAGTAAACTTATTAACTTTTCTATAAAATTTAAAAGTATATAAATAATATATGGCCGCAAAATAATAATAAACATATCTCGTCTCAATGTCGCTAACACAAAAAAAAACACCCAAAATATCTGTCTGTCTTGTCTGAATTTACAGTTTCTAAAATTTGAACTACCGAGCGATATCAATATACATCGAAGACAGTTTAGGACGCGGAAGAGCTCTACACCAAAGAGTACGTTTTTATATGCTCTTCTACACCATTCTGATACCCCAGGGACGGTGCGTCTGGAGAAGGTGAGTTGCTGTTCTTTTTTTAGGGGTGGGCTGGTAAAATGGGAAGGGTAGTGGAGTCACCAGGGACTTTTAGTGGGTATTTCCAGTGCTACTAGCGCTGGACGACCCCACACACGCCCATCATTTAGCCAGCGGCGGGTAGGTCTGTAATCGGATTTCTCCCCGTAAAAAAAGGAATAGAATGCACAGATTCTCAAGGCTTTCCTGTCTCTTCAACAAACACTGAAACTCTTGACCTTGGCACAGACTTTGGCGACTGCAACAATATTTTAGTTGGTTTGATACTATTTATTAACCTCAAAGTTCAAAGTTTAAGATCTCGAGATAGTAATAGTACCTACGTAACTGCGGATACGTAACTTTTATAATTAATTGTTGATAACAGATATACAGGATGGTGCTGAGTGTCAAAACGACAGACAATAAATTTAAACATGAGCTATATTAATATTAGTCATAGAAATGCATTTCATAATTTCTATGAAATAATGCAACCAATGTTATATTATTTCATACAAATATTATGTCATGAAATTATCAAACGAATAAGATATTTTTGAAAGTTGCATACCATTTCTATGAGCTAATATAGCTCATGTTTAAATTTATTATCATATTGTCGGCACCACTCTGTATGAGCTGATAATAATGATGATGAATTTTTCACATAATGATCCTATTACAATTATTGTCGGCGCATTAGCCGCATCATCGACGCTCGACCTTCAGCGGTGACCGCGGCGGTGCGGCGGAGGGGACACATCGCGCGGGTCCGGGTTCCCATTCTACACGCACTTAGCTTCGCGGCATTATAAGCATTGGGTGTCCCTTGATATATATATCATATTGTATTGTGACAGTAGTAAAGCCTGCCTATATTATACAGTCCACTCCTTTTATTTACATAACCCAGTAGGGCCTAATCATTGGTCCTTTTAAATTAATTTCTCGCCGAGAACGACTTGTCGCATACACCGTATATTCGTCGGCGCACTCCATCGCAAGTGTGGACTTTGACCGTGCCGACGTGGGATCATCACCAAGCTACTACAGAAGTCGAAGAAGCTGAAGTCACTTGATTTTGGGATTTGTATACATACATAGATAAACAGTGAGTTCGTTCCAATTTTTCCCAATTTACACCTTTTAGCCGATTATAAAATCAGTGTCTTAAATAATTACCCATTATTTTATTACTCCTAATTGTTTCTTAAATTGCACTGGCCAGTAATAATAGCATTTATCGCTTACATTTTTTTTGCAAATAGTTAATAAATTTCGTGCACAACTTTATAGCTAAGCGGGTATTTTGCATACGATTCGCGCGATCGTGAGTTACACAATTACGTAATACGATTCTGCTACCTGCCGACTTGTGCCAGCGCACCTTATTTTTTGTGCGCATTCCTGACCTAATTACCTACATACAATTATTCTTCGCGCTTTATTAGGTCCGCTTGTTTTATAATTTTCTTAATTTATTTTATTTTCACATTGAATAATAATTTAATAACGAAATAATGGCCGATAAAATTAAAACTTTAAATAAAAAACGCAGTTCTATGAAATCTAAGCTTACAATTTTTAACAACTATTTAAATTTATTAAAAGGTAATTCAAGCCTTTCTCAGTTGCAACGCTTGGACTTAGGCGAGCGCTTTAATAAATTTGAATGCTTATATGCGGATTTTGATACATTACAGACGGAGATCGAGGTATTGACGGAAGACTCCGATACTATGTTGGTTGAGCGCGAGGAGTTCGAGACCATGTACTTCGAGCTTCTGGCGCTCGCGCGCAGCTTACTCGGGACCACTTCCAAGAACGAAGGTTCCGTATCGAGTTCCGGAAACTATTACTCAGGTGCACAAAATAAAAATAATTTTGTTCGTTTACCGAAAATTAATTTACCTAGTTTCGATGGAAGTTATCAGTACTGGCTCGAGTTTCGAGACACTTTCATATCATTAATTCATAATAACGGTTCCATCGATGATATGAATAAATTTCATTATTTAAGGGCTTCACTCCAGGGATCAGCAGCCATCATTATTAAGAACATTGATTTCAAGGAAGATAATTATAAAATTGCATGGGACTTATTGTGTGAAAGATACAACAACAATCGTCTCTTAATTAACAATCATGTCCAGGCACTTTTTGACATTGAGCCCATAGCAAAAGAGTCAAGTTGTTCCCTTCGTAACTTAGTAGACATAACGAATAAAAATGTACGGGCGCTCACTACTTTAAAACAGCCTACTAATTATTGGGATACTCTTCTAATATTTATATTGGTTAAAAAATTGGATTTAGTTACAAGTCGTCACTGGGAGGAGTATCGCAATAATTTAACTGAAGATCCCACTTTATTGCAATTTTGCACTTTTGTTAGCAGGAAAGCGGACTTATTAGAATCAGTAGAATCAAATCAGCAGTCTTTTAATAATTCAATAGTTGCTTTAAATAATAGTCATTACACAAAAAATTACAAAAATAAACAACAAAATAATAAATTTACTAAGTCATTAAATAGCAATAAAAATTCATACATTTGCCCGCTTTGCTCACAAGCACATTCCTTATTCACATGCGAATCCTTTAGAAAATTAGCAATTGAAAATAGAATACAAAAGGCAAAGGATCTTAAAGTTTGCTTAAATTGTTTACGCTTAGGTCACAGTGTAAAAAACTGCAGACTTACGCACTGTAAGTACTGTCATCATAAGCACAACACCTTATTGCATTTAGAACAGAATCCCGCTCCACTTGTAAATGTTTTGCCTTCTACATCAGAAGATGTTACTTTATCTGCCAATGCCATGCAGCTTGCTACTTCTGCGCATATATTACTGTCCACAGCGATGGTGAACGTCGTCAGCGCGTCGGGTAAGAAGTACACAGCTCGACTACTACTGGACAACGGTAGTACAGCCAATTTCGTAACTCAGAGCTTGTGTGAGAAGCTGGGTTTATCACGACACGGTACGAGCACCAGGGTCACAGGTATCAACAGTCATGTATCTACTAGTACACAGTCTTGCAATCTCACAATCGAGTCTTTATGCTGTGCGTACGCAATGGATATAGAATGCCACATTATGCCTGAGATAACAAAGCTTTTACCCACATCTTTTGTAAGCATCTCACACGTTCCTATCCCACCAGGTCTTAAGCTAGCCGATCCAACGTTCAATATTCCGTCGTTAATAGACATTCTGGTAGGGGCCGAGGTATTTTGGAGCGTGTTAGGTACTAATTCCATTAAATTAGGTAAAAAGCTTCCTAGTTTGTGTGAGACGAAACTTGGCTGGTTAGTGTCAGGTTGCGTTTCACGTAATCGTAACAACACGTCTTCACCTATATGTAACTTTTCGAGTACAATTCCCGATCTAACTCAGTTTTGGGAGCTCGACCATGTCCCAGTACATCATTCTTTGTCACTTGAGGAGAAGACATGCGAAAAACACTTTTTTCAAAACACTATCCGAAAAGAGGATGGTAGGTTTGTAGTCACAATGCCTCTTAAGAAAGACCCAAGTGTCTTAGGGCAATCTTACAGTACTGCAAAAAATCGTTTTTTATCTCTCGAACGTCGTTTTCAGAGAGATCCTCTATTTAAATCTAGGTATTTAGACTTTATGCAGGAATATGAAAAATTAGGTCATATGTCAAAAAACACTGAGCCGATATGTTCACCCGATGACTCAAAAGTCAATTATTTTATTCCTCATCATGGAGTCATCAGGGAGTCTAGTTCAACCACTAAATTAAGGGTAGTATTTGATGCATCTGCTCTAACTACTTCTGGCTTGTCTCTAAACGACCTTCAAATGATTGGCCCAGTAGTTCAAGACGATTTACTGTCAATTTTAATTCGATTTCGTCAGTATAAGTATGTTATCTCTAGCGACGTCGAAAAGATGTATAGAGCCATTGAAATAAATACTACTCAACGTCATTTACAACAAATAATCTTTCGTTACAATCCTAAAGACCCTCTTAGTACATATACATTAAACACCGTTACATACGGCACTGCCTCAGCTCCTTACTTAGCAACCAAATGTTTGAGTATATTGGCCAACGAAGCTCAAGACGATCGTGTTAAATTTGCTATTTCACATAACTTCTACGTCGACGACTATTTGGGCGGTGGAAGCACGATCGAGGAGACCATAGAGGTAGCCAAAAAGGTACAATCTATACTCGTTTCGGCCAATTTCAATCTACGAAAGTGGCGGTCTAACAACTCGCAAATTTTATCTCAAATGAATAGCACAAATATAACAAATAATTTAAATTTTTCAGAACAAGCTCAAGGCAACCCTCAACCAAAAACACTAGGGTTGAACTGGGTATGTCACACAGATACATTGAATTATATGATAAATATTAAATTTACTACTAATATCACAAAACGCCATATCTTGTCAGTCTTAAGTCAAATTTTTGATCCTCTTGGTCTTGTCGGTCCGTGCGTTGTAGAAGCCAAAATAATTATGCAACAGTTATGGATAGAAAAATATGACTGGGATCAAAAAGTATCTATTCAAATAAAACAATTTTGGTTATCATTCGAAAACACTTTAAAGTGTCTTAACAAATTATCAATACCTCGTTGGATATCATGTGAACATTCTATTAATCATGAAATTCATGTGTTTACAGACGCATCCGAAAGAGCGTACGGGGCGTGTTTATACGTTCGTTCTTGTGACTCATCAGGGTCAGTTCACGTGCAGCTACTTACATCTAAGAACCGTGTGGCACCTATCAAACCAACTACCATGCCACGGCTCGAGCTTTGCGGAGCTTTATTGGGTGCAAGACTGTGTACCAAGGTTCTAGACTCGCTTACTTTACATATAGATACTTGTAGATTCTGGTGTGACTCCACAATCGTTTTGGGTTGGCTTTCGACTCCGACAGCTCAATTAAAGCCTTTTGTACGAAATAGAGTACATGAAATTCAAGAAAGTACTTGTGGTCATACCTGGAGCTACGTACCGTCGAAGGAAAACCCAGCCGATCTGGTTTCACGGGGTCTTGGGGCCGATGTCATAGGCACTACTCGCCTATGGTGGTCAGGACCTTCATTTTTATTGTCTAGTAAAAATGAATGGCCCAAAATGCCTAACACCGTGAAGCAGGATCTCACTGAAGTAGTTACTCACTTTAATAACAGTCATAGTAGCGATACTAGTAGCTATCTTTCGCTTACTAACCATTTAGTAGTGCAAAATTTGATAGAAAAATATTCTAGTTTCACAAAATTACAAAGAGTAGTTGCTTACTTAAAAAGATATTTATATAACTTAAATAACAAAAATAATAAATTGTGTGGCTATCTCTCTACTACAGAGCTAAAAAATTCATTAAACTACATTTTACATTGTGCTCAAATTCAGATGTTCTCAGAAGAGTACAGCATACTTAAAACTAACAAAAAATTGCCTCGCAAAAGTAGATTGCTTTCTTTAACACCCTTTATAGACGATCAAAATCTTATTCGCGTGGGCGGGAGGCTTTCTAATTCCCCCTATGATTTTAACATAAAACACCCAATCGTTATTTGTAGTAAACACGCTTTGACTAAACTTATATTTCAAATGCAACATAAAAAATTATTACACGCCGGCCCCCAATTATTACTGTCAAGCTTACGACAAATTTATTGGCCTCTTAAAGGTAGAAACTTATCAAAAGTAGTAGTTAATAAATGTACTACATGTGTCAGGCATCGAGCTCAGAATGTGCAACCTATTATGGGACAGCTACCTAATTCAAGGACGTGTCTTGAATTCCCATTTTATAATTGTTATGTCGATTACGCAGGGCCAGTACTTATAGCTGATCGAAGAGGTCGTGGATGTAAGCTTTCAAAATCGTATTTGTGCATTTTTGTATGTTCCGCAGTTAAAGCTGTACATTTGGAGCTCGTTACGGACCTCACTACCGAAGCTTACATAGCTGCATTAAATCGGTTCGTGGCGCGTCGAGGTAAGCCTCGAAGCATCACGTCCGATAACGGGACAAACTTTGTCGGTGCATCAAACGAAATGCAAAGGTTCCTCTTAGAGTCTAGTGTTGCATCTGAGATGGCGCAGGAGGGCATTGAGTTTATTTTTACACCTGCCTATTCTCCCCATTTTAATTCCCTAGCAGAAGCAGCTGTTAAATCATGTAAGCATCACTTAAAAAGGATATTACATCTTGTCCACTTTAATTATGAGGAAATGTCTACATGTCTAAGTCAAATTGAGGCGGTTCTAAATTCCCGTCCTCTCACTCCTATCAGTTCAGACCCTAATGATTTTTCGGCTCTTACTCCCGCACACTTCTTAATTGGACGACCACTCTTATCTGTGCCACATCCCCAGGTGACCGACATCAACATCTCCCGCTTGGACCGTTGGAGAAGGACTCAGCATATCAAGCAGCATTTCTGGAGCCGATTTCATAATGAATACATTTCTCTGCTTCAGACAAAGACCAAGTGGTTATCATCTACAGGTGAAGTGGCAATTGGGTCACTCGTTCTCATCAAAGACCGAACTACGCCACCGTTGATGTGGTGTATGGGGCGAGTTATACAGACCTATCCTGGTGTGGACGGTGTCACGCGGGTCGCCGAAATCAAGACCAAGAAGGGCACAGTTCGACGCGCCTTCAACTGCATCTGTCCTCTACCAATTGATTGAAGAGACTTCAACCCGGGGAGCATGTCGGCGCATTAGCCGCATCATCGACGCTCGACCTTCAGCGGTGACCGCGGCGGTGCGGCGGAGGGGACACATCGCGCGGGTCCGGGTTCCCATTCTACACGCACTTAGCTTCGCGGCATTATAAGCATTGGGTGTCCCTTGATATATATATCATATTGTATTGTGACAGTAGTAAAGCCTGCCTATATTATACAGTCCACTCCTTTTATTTACATAACCCAGTAGGGCCTAATCAATTATTATTTTCTTAATTTAAGCGGAAAATAATAGGTAACTCTTGACAGGGAACACAACCACCCCGTAAAAATTAGAGATCTAATTGATCAATTCGATTCATGCTAATTCAAATTTAATTCAAAATTATTTTATTTAAATAGGCCACAAATAAGTACATACTTTCAAATCGTCAAACACATTTTTATAACTATCACAAAAAATATATTAACTAACCATGTCATTGTGTCTGTCTGTCAGGTCTGAACTTACACCGGTTCCAAAAGTTGAACTACCGAGAAGATTCCGGCAACAAACTCGTGTAGTCACTCTTTTCAAATATCTATTGAATTACAATGTTTGCAGTTCAAATTGTAATTTTTAGCAGTGCAGTACCGCCCAGCAACGAAAAAAAAAATGAAACCAGAAGAGACGGTCTATCAACGTTCCGACAAAAGTATTATTGTTATTTTCAAGCTGTATGACAATGCACAATCACAATATACATAGGTGTCTTCCAGCCAACCCAACATTTGTGTGTGAGTTATATCGATGTGTTACAAACAACTTATGTAACGAGAAGGTTAAACTTATCTTCGCTTATCAAACGCATCTGGAATCTGATGCTTGATTGGTTAAGCTTAGGTCCGCTGCCGTGTTTGCCGTCGGATGCTGGACAATTCTCATGCATTCGAAGTACCTAAATAAGTAGCCCATGTAAGTAAGTAGGTAAGTAAGTAATCATTTATTTGTGATAACACGAGTGTAGGTACATAGTTTTACAATGTAAGTCTTAAAATAATCATTGCCCTACGTACGTGTTTCAGCCACTGTGGCGTAGGTAGGTATTAATATTTCAAAAGACAAGAAGTTTTGTGATATGCATGCAGAAATAAAAGAAACATGTTTTAATTTATTGTTGTATTGACGACACCACCCTCTCTACGTCCCACTGCTGGGCACAGGCCTTCCTACATGGGAGAAACACATGAGGAGTTTGGGCCATAACACCAGCACGCTGGCCCATGCGGGTTGGTGGGTTAGAGCAGTTGCAGTAATAGCCGGGACCAACGGCTTAACGTGCCTTCCGAAACACGGAGGGGCTTTAAGATAATAAATTTTGATTGACCCATCCCGGGATGGACCATGGCGAAAGTTGCTTTGTTTCTGTAATAAAAACCAGAGCGCTCAAACCATTACGTCACCGAGCTTTTGAAATTATTACCGTCAAATTACTTTTAGCACATAGGTATTGTATTATTTTATGACCGATAACGAGTTATTTCTCTGCTGAGCGAGCGTCTCTGAAAAGAAGCAATTTTTTCACAAAATGAAAATGAAAATATCTTTATTCAATTAGGCCCCCCAAGAAGGACTTTCGAATCGTCAAAAAACCCTTATGTCTAACACATAAAATAATATTAACTAACAATGTCTAAAGTTTGTCTTTCTGTCTTGTCTGGATCTACGTAAGCTAACAATGTTGTAATGCCAGTCTGTCTATCGGTCTGTCTGTCGGTCCGTCTGTCAGCCTGACAGTCTGTGTCAGTCAGCCTGTCTGTCTGTATGTCAGTCTGTCTGAATTTACAGCGGTTCCAAAAGTTGAACTACCGAGAAGATTCCGGCAACAAACTCGTGTAGTCACTCTTTTCAATTATTAAGTTACAATGTTTTCGGTACAATCTACATATTAGATTATTTAATACCTCATCAATTATGATAAGTAGCTTACTGGAACGATTTCATTTTAATTTTGAAACATTCAGATTGATTTTAAATCCCAATCTACTTTATTCTTAAGTATCTAATGTTGTTAAAAGCATTATAATAAATATTCCTCGTGGATGACGTGAATAATTAATTATAATAATAATAATATTCATACATTAACACCTATTATCTAGCCCAAAGTAAGCATCATTAAGAGCTTGTGGTGTGGATACTAGATAACGGATAAATATTGATAATAATATGTATATAAATATTAGAAATATACTAAATAAACATATAAATATCCATGACTCGTAAACAAATGATCCTACTCATCTTACAAACATTTGCTCCGACCGGGATTCGAACCCGGGACCTCTTGACCGAGTAGCCTGCATAGCAAGGGGTACAGACCGCTCGACCAAACGGTCGTCAAATTATTATTGCGATATTGGCATTAAAAAACATAAATAAATACCTACATACCAAAGTCTCGTTCTCAGGCTTAAAATAAGTTCCCATCTCGGCCCGGCTCCGGCCACTCGACAAGCAACTATCAATTTAATTGGAGATCCGCGGGCAGCCTCTTTACTTCGCTTAACTTTTCGATTTACATTCAAAACGGTCTTTTAAAAACCAACTCAATAACTACGAGTCTAAACCCCTGTTTCAATACGTACTTTACAAATCATTCGACTGTAAAAGTTTGTGGCTTCACCACCATTGGTGCAAATGCCGGAGGTGGAGTCTCGGGACTCCGCCTCGCTCCTCTCTGCGCATGCTAAACGTGATTTAAAGCCCGTTTAAGCGGTATTTTGGCCTAAAACCGCAAGAAAATGTATGTAACATCGGTTAGGGGTAGGGCGTAGCTAAATGAAAAGATTTTCTCGAATGAACGACGATTTTTCGAATATGGCCGACAGTCATCTCGGAAGCGCGGGAAAGTGCAGCCACCGCACGATTTATTGTACCTACTTGATGTTTGAGTAATCGCTGATAGAATAATAGGTGCATGGTTCCCTTTGTATTTATAATCCCAAAACAGTGCCGTAACTGCGTAAATTCAATGTGAATGAAACTATTAAGTTCTCATTACACCAGTGTTCGTTTTTATCTTAAATAAAGTCTATTCTACTCATTATTCTGTAAAGAAAGCTTTTTATTTATAAAAGCTATAAAAGTGGTATGGATTCTAGGATGCAGGATAGCCACAAATCATTTCTAATCAAAGATTTGCTCGGCGACGTGTTGAGGCCGGGCGCGACACACCTGATTGGTACGTGACATACGATTGTTTAGTTAATTTATTTTGATTAATTATATATTTACTTAATTTTCAAACCTACGACGCATTGATATCCGAAATTCAACTGAAGTTAGCAATTATGTTTTCTTCATCTTGATAATCACGTTCCGAATTGAAGACGTTGATGTTTTTTACAAGGAAAAGCGCTGCGGGAATTTTTTTAGAAATAAATTTCGAAGACGTAAAGTAAAATATACAAGAAGATAAACTTGGGTTACGTTTCAAATATTAATAATGTCTTGTATCTTGTTTAATGACAGGCTTGTTGTTGTTGTGTCATAAAGCAGTGCAATGCATAAAATTACTACATATATAAAAATGCATATATTACGAGTTCCATTTTAATATTATTTAATTTTTATTTTTCTGCCAAGGTAGGTATTACATTTTTACAAAAGACTAAAACTTCATATTACAATGACTACATAATTACGGTGTAGATATAATATACATACAAAAAAGAATACTAATCTTTCAGTTTTAAGGGTGGCTAACAAGCTTACGGCCTGTCTAATTATAACCGGCACAGTATAAAAAAATAATCGAGAGAATGCGTGCCTCCTGGCTTACTTTATACTTAAGTACCTAGAAACACAAAAGAACCGAAGAAAATTTATTTGGCAGCGATTCTCTTTATGTTGGCTAATTCCTTCCCCAGTCGGGTGCAGTAATTTAGAAAATACCATTGATGAGCTGTAAATTAAAAAATATATGTTTATTGTTTATTATAATATTAATAATAATATATTTATACATTCACACCTATTATCTTGCCCTAAGTAAGGATCATTAAGAGCTTGTGTTATGGATACTAGATAACGGAGAAATAATGATAATAATATGTATATAAATATTAGAAATATACAAAATAGACATCCTTTCATCCATTAAATTAATAGTATTTGATACACTTGTCGCGTTTCTTTATACTCAATAAAGAATCGCGACAAGTGTGTCCCTATTGGTGCTAATTTTATTGCTGAAAATATATAGGATTTGACATTGGCGCTCGAAAATTGATTGAGGGCATAAGTCCATACCATAAGTCAAATCCCATACATTTTCCATTTCACGGTCGTGAAAGCGATTATCGAAAGGTATCTTGTCTAGGGGCTGTTAACAGACTCTAAAACTTAAATTAAATTATCTGCCTCCATTTTATTCTAACTAAATAAGATAAGGGTAGAGCGGTGATTAAAAACTTCCTGTTTAACCGACCCATACATAAATAAGTTTTATTGGTCGGCATATTATTGAAAGGTGGTCGGCATCTTTTTGAACGGGCACTAAATTATGTCGTAAATGTAATTAAATGTATTAGATAATTGATAGCATTTGTTAAATGTGGTTGCAGCGCTTGGTATTCCGGTGCAAAAAATTGAGGCCAATATTGGTCGGAAAGTATGTTTATCGATGATCGATCACCTTATCGAATTGTATCAAAAAATCCAATCTTAATTTCAAATAAATCTAGCGACACCTACGATGTTCCACTACAGTTCAAGGCAGAAACAGAATTCACACAGATCACAAGCATTATCCTTCCTTTTGGTCTCCGCTACAGTCAAGTAAAAATCGGAGCGAACAAATCGTGCACAGGACGTATTACCACAGATTTGGTATTATAACTACCTGGTGACATGACCGTAAGGGATTATATCCAAAGCTTCTATAAATGACATAACTCTTATTTTCTAAATGTGAAACCCCACTTTTTTACTTGCTGGCAACATTACCATTATCAACATAACTTACACTACTGAATTAATTTATATATATAGTAAGTAAGTATATAGTTAACATTCATTCATCGTGAAGGTTCTACAAATGGCCGGTTTCAATACTCTATCTATAGTTGGAAGCAGGCCTACCAAAGCTTTGCTGCTGAGCATTCATTATTCTATACTAAAAATAACAAAGGCAACACATTTAGATCGGTCAGTATGGGAAAGCCTGAAACTATGAGACATACGAAAATCTCTTCTTAGGAACCATGTCATCGATTTTAGTAATAATAAAAACTAAATTCATACATTTTAAAGAAAACGTGTAGTCCGATCAGGAATCGAACCCGGACGTTTTGAAAAATAAAACTAACACTATTTTTATTTAGATATCGATTGTGTAGGTCTTACCAGTAAACGTTACTATGAAACACAACGTATAAAATGAATAAAATGCACTGTTTTCATATTACCACTGTTTTTTCAACACAATATTCAACTCGCACCTAAACGAGTCTAACTTGTTACATATTAAAATTAAAATAAATAAAATAAAATATCTTTTATTTCAGGCACAGTTAAAGTGATTCAACACAACTAGACCCATAGAATACATTTAATAATAAATTATGTCAAATAATTTTCATGCAATATACAATCGTCAGTGAATAAAGCCTTAACAGTACACATTCAGCATAGTCACGAGCCATAGCTCATGATACAATTCTTACTTTTGAGGTAGACGTCATTATACACAGTTTTAATTAATGCATATTGCATATTGTTATCTGCGATAATAATATATATCTACGATTGTAATTGCTTACTTCTAATAATCATAATTACACTAATAATCAATTAAAAAGCCCAATTAGAATAACTAAGTAGATACAAAGACGTGATAAACCTCCTATGGTGGTAATTTCGAACACTTACTAAAATAAATTAAAGGATATGAAAACAATGCATTTTATTCATTTTAGACATCATGTTTCATAGTAACGTTTACTTCTTAAGACCTACACAATCGATATCTATCAGAAATAGTGTTAGTATTTTTTTTCAAAAAGTCCGGGTTCGATTCCCGTGCTGAGTACACGTTTTCTTTAAAATGTATCAATTTAGTTTTTATTATTACTAAAATCGATGACATGGTTCCTAAGAAGAGATTTTCGTATGTCTTATAGTTTCAGACTTTCCCATACTAACCGATCTAAATGTGCCAGTGCCACCCTGTATAATATTAAAATCAGCCGTCGACTAAACATCGAGCACCGTCAGCCGGCTAAGCGTTCGACGCTGATGCTCTAAAATTTAATTTGTATCGCTTTTTTGTTACTCATCCTAATGGCAAAGCAGCATACATCTGCATCTCACCGCAATGATATCGTGAAGGGTAGTGCGACAGTCTCAAGGGTGGCAAACAGTCTTGGACCACCCGCCCCTGTAACACTGGTACGTCGTGTATCCTGTGAAAATAAAGAGATGGCCTATTCCTCTTCATGTTTTACATTGAAGGGAGGGATCCTTTGATACTGATGGGAAGGTAACACGTGTGCTGGCAGATAGTGCATGGTTTGGCAGTACGATACTACGATTGTAGGTTAGATGCAGACAGTAAAGAAATGATTACTGGATCTGTAAAAAATGGTGTTTTTTTTTCATGAAATTCACCGTTTCAAAAATCTCTTCGGAATGTTTTACATGGTACGGCCGGTAATACACGTTGAAGAATTTATAACCTAGAGCAGTCGGGCATAATGGTATTCAACTATTAACTAGTCTTATGTGAGGGCCTTAAGACGAAAATATATGTAAATGCATGACTCGTAAACCAATGCTCGTACTCATCATACAAACATTTGCTCCTACCGGGATTCGATCCCGGGACCTCTTGACCGAGTAGCCTGTATAGCAAGGGGTACAGACCACTCGGCCAGCCGGTCATCTGTAAAGGTCGTCCACGAAGGAGGTATTACTACAAATTCCATCTTCGAGGATCGCATTACTTTATTCTAAAGTACTCTGTGATCGCAGCCTTTGTAGTGTTGTGACAAGTAAGGTCGGCAGAGCTTATGAGCAGGGAGACATGTCTTGTGCTTGGTTGCTTTCCATTGTTTTTTACAGGGCGTGCAACGCGTGAGTATTACCCAAGGCATTAGATAATAGTTAAGCCCTGTAGGTATAGATAGACCTACTAGCGTCTATAGGCTACGGTCGATCGCTTACCATCAGGCACACCTGTTCGTAACACTTTTTGATCATCATCATCATCAGCCTATATACGTCCCACTGCTGGGCACAGGCCTTCCTACATGGGAGAAAAACATGAGGAGTTTGGGCCATAACACCACCACGCTGGCCAAATGCGAGTTGGTGGGTTAAAGCGGTTTCAGTAACAACCGGGACCTGCTTAAGCACGTTAACGTGCCTTCCGAAGCACGGTGGAGCTCGAGATAACAAACTTTGATTGACCCATCCCAGCATCGACCATGGCGAAAGTTGCTTTGTTTTTCGTATCTTAACCAGAGCGCTCAAACCAATACGTCACCGAGCTCCTCGAGCTTTTTTACTTGTCGGCAGATTTTGTCATTTTGGCCACGGCACCGTAAAAAAAACATGAATTATAAAATTTCAAACATGAATCATCTTAAAACTGACAAATGTCAGGCGGAATCTAAAGACGTGTAATGTTGGGGTGGGTCGGGCACTCTTAAACTTTCTCTAACTCCTAACCTCCTCTATTTGAATTGCTTTTTAGCCGACTTAAAAACGAGGAGGTTCTCAATTCGGCCGGTATGTTTTTTTTTTTTTTGTCTATGTATGTACACCGATTACGCCGAGATTACTGATCCGATTTACGTGATTCTTTTTTTGTTCGATGCGGAATAGCTGCCATTTGGTCCCATAAAATTTTTTTCAAAAACAGTTGGGTAGGTACTTTGGTTTTAAATTTAAAAAAACTTAAATTATTAAGTCGTCTACATATACGAAATTGCGAATTTTTGCTTTTCAAATGACTTTTTAGTGAAACGATACGAAAGTAGGAAACAATATAAGTTTACGGTCACCCATCTAGCTTCGACCGTAGAAAGTTACCACTAAAAATTGTGAAAAAAAAATTTAAACAAAAATTAAAACCGACTTCAAAAAACTGAAAAGGATAAAATAAATAAATATGTTTCTAGGGGATGAATACCTACTTAAATTTAATTATTTTATCCTTTTCAGTTTTTTGAAGTCGGTTTTTAGCAATAAGGCCGTCCAAATGTGCTGTAAATTGTGTTGTTAATAATACCATTTGTTCATTTGTTTGTTTGATACAAACGGCCACAATACCTCCATATTAAGACATGCTCATAAAGTCCAAATAAATGTCTTTAAACATTATGTAATAAATTGTCTTTTATTTTATCTAAAAAAAGTGTTAAATTAATGTTCATCATTATCATCATCATATTAGCCTATTGCATTTCAAAAAGCGTTTCAAAAAGCCTAGCATTATGGCAGATTTTTTAACAACAGCATCAATGTGAAAATTAAATTTCAATTTCTTATCAAATGTTTGAAAAATTACTTTGTAATTAATTAAAATATAAAACTAGAAAAAAAAAATCAGCTAGAGCAGTCGCCCGGATTGCGAAAGGTCGCGGGTTCGATTCCCACCTCAGGACGTGAAATTTTTTTTTTAGTTTTATATTTTAATTACATGGTAAATTTGGTTTTATTTCAAAATATAATACTGTTTTTCGAAAAATATTACACCATAATATGGTATAAGGTTTCAAATTAGTTTCCCTTTGTTTATCCCCCTGATCATATGTCGTCTCACCTCCGCAAGTAGGCCCAACCAACAAGCCAATCTTCATGAATATTAAAGTTACATGCCAGTAGTGGCATGTGGCGGGCATACGTGTCTAAGGGCCCAGCGCTGGGCTTAATAAGCCGCTAATTTGCGTCTCCGCGCGGCTCTCCACCGCGGTGCATGCATTAGGACCTAATTTTGACACTCAACTGGCATGATTGCCTGGATGTAATGAATTTTTCATGGGATAGTGCACTTGTTAGTTTTCGAAGTACGTGCTCATGGATTTTTACCATATCTACATATTAATGTTGTTTTGTAGTGTGCTAATGAAAATATATTAAAATAATTTCCGCTTCTTTACGAATAACTAACTTCTTTAATAATATACGAGTATCCTCAAGCAAATTTATCAAAGGGAGTTCCATCCTTATTAGATGACTTCTTTCTTTCGAAGTTATAGACAAAATGTCCTGAGCAAGAATGATAAATTATAAATGTTTGCATGTCACTATAGCGAAACATGTACCTATTCTTTTGTTCCTAATGTAAGCATCTGTGTTTACCATTTATCTAGCTGACTTAAGAGATTGATTTATTGATTGATTAACTAACATGTAATAATAGCCATAGATTAACTTTTTGATAGAACCTTTTTTATTTACTTAGTTTTTGTCTATACATTTATATAATTTACGATTCCCTAAGTACGATTAATTATTCAGCCGTGAAACAGTTCGCTGTGTTTCGGATTGAAGGGAAAGGTCGCCAGTGTAATTACTGGGCATGGACGGCATTTCATCTTAGGCCTCAGGATGACAACACACCTGCAATATCAAGTGCTTTTCCTTGTTATTGCAGGTGTCCATAAGCGGCGGTAACCACTTACCACCAGGTGGGCCGTCAGCTTGTTTGTCATCTAAAAAATGCTCTTTCTAATCTCAATTTAAGAGCATGAATTTTATGTTCATTTTATGTTATTAGATGTATCTATTGAATTGTTTTTCAAGAAGGAATCCGGTGGTTTTAGGTTATAAGTATAGCGTAGATGTAGCTCGTTTTTGAAGGATATTTCTCAATATCAGCTGCAGAGCCCAACGACAAAATTCTATACGATAATAAGCTATGAAAGTAAGAAAAATAAACAAGTCTAGGGGAAGGGAGGGCAGGATGGTTCACTTAACTTAGAATAATAATAAAAAATACATTGCGGTAGAATACAAAGTATCGTTTATTTTCTCAAAATCAACTATAATTAAACTTTCATAATAATCAAACAGATAACTTTAATTTTTATCACAATCGTAACAAGAGATCAATATTAAAAATTTTTGTTTTGATTCATCTTACCCTATACTATCGGGCAAGATGAATCTAGCGATCGATATAACAGATATATAACAGATAAAACCTAAAAATTTTATGATAATATTGTTGGAAAAATGTTTCAATACACTTTTATTTACATTAGTTAAGGAAATTAAAACAATTTCCTCCTAGGAATCCTGAAATAGGAACCTAAAAACGTACCGTAGAAAAATATAATAGTGGCGAGTACTCGTTTCGTTTATTGTCACTGACGCGCGTAAACCTTCCCTTGCAGTTCGAGTTGTTCTGATTTGCGAACCCCCGCCTCACTGCGCGTACGCACACCTTAAGTTGGTGTATGTACCAAGCCGATAGAACAAAATATTAGAATAATTCATGTTGCCCGCTATATTCATCTTGCCCTCCCTTCCCCTACAGTAGACTCTTTGGTCAATTTTGTAATTTGTTTTACTGCGCAGCTGAACTTAGCTAGTATTTTTATGAGGAGATTATTTATTTTGAGGAGAGTTGTTTTAGGTATGTATTTATATTGATTCAAAATAACAATGAGGGTCATTGTAATTTCATAATTACAATGAGGGTTCTTTGTAATTTTGAATCGATATCAATACCTAAAAATGTATGGTCTCTTGATTACTTATTTAAATTATTATCATCCGGCAAACGACCTGAATGGATATCCAGTTCAAAAACTTTGCATCAGGCATGAAGAACCCTTCATATTTTTTTAAAATGCGAAGTTATAAACTGTGAACCGAGTAGACAATTTTTGTTAATTTTCATTTTTATTGCAATATCAAAATCAAAAAAATAATACTAGTACCATATCTCACGGATCCTTATCTACGAATCAGCATACCATACTGGTATCTATATTTCTCAGTAATCTGGTATCCCAAACACAAACTATTAATGATGTTTAGGCTAGTTATTAGGTGTGAGTGCATGAAGATTATCATTATTAATTAAACCATAATACTTAAAATCGAGTAGCTCGGATGAGGAGCTCGGTGACGCAGTGTTTTCAGCGTTCTGGTTTCCCCATAGTCGGTCATCGGGATGGGTCAATCAAATTTATAGTATCTAGCTCCGCCGTGCTTTGCAAGGCATGTTAAGCCGTTGGTCCTGGTTGTTACTACAACCGCTTTAACCCACCAACTCGTTCTCAAAAGTTTCTCCCATATAGTTCTCAAAGTAAGAAATATAAAGATGACTTAAAATCTGAATATTATAGGCTTGAGTAGGTAAACAGCCGTTTCTTCAAAAAATATGTATTTAATTAACTGTCGGCCCCAACTGACTATTTAATACAAAAGGATAATACAGTAGGTAACAAAATAATCATACGTACGATCTACGGCCCAGCGGGCAAAGTAAACTTAATAAAATTTCATTTGTAAGGTGTACAGCACTTGTAACTTGTCTAGACGTAGGACGTGCCTTTTTATCGTTTTAGCTGAGTTAGCGCCGAAAAAGTTTACGACAACTAATGACCACTTGTTGGCCGGTCCTTGCAGTGCGCGACATCTTTTTGGTCGCTCACAAACAAAGTTACAAGACGAACTGGTCGCGTGAAGAGAGATCTTGTAACACATATATATTTACCAAAGACTAACGTACAGTAGTACTACGAAAGACGCCTCTATTACGAACGGAGTAAGGGCGGTCTCTAGGTCAAACTGTTACGGTTGATGTGCTGTCGACTGTCCTGTACAAAGATTATAAAATAAGATCCCGTTTTGACCACAAATCGTAGCTTTCATTATTCGAGTGCTACGAGCGTCTACAGCAGAGATGGCGAACCAATGGCACGCAACACAATATTTTGGGCACGTCACTGATCATAAAATTCATTATTCACTACGAAAAACAGTGTGAAGTAGGTATAATATGACGGGCGATCGCGAGTGATCCCTCCCTACATTAATTTATAGTATTTATAGTATTATTTTATCAATAATCACAAAGTAAAAGTTGATTTGATGGCACGTCTATGACCTCATTAAAAATTTCCTTACAAAAATGGCACGCTGATACATAAAGGTTCGCCATCCCTGTGGGTCAATTCTGCTATTTATTTTCCTAAATGGATCGGCCGCGGTTCGGTATCGTTACCAATGCGGTTGTAATACAAAAAGGTATTCCACTAACATTGATTATAAAGCCGGAACGCTAACGAAACGTTCTCGGTTGGTTCAACTTCGACTCGATAATTGTTTGCAATATTGCAAGAAACAAATATATTTTGGCTTAACTATCCTATTTTAGGTATTCCCTGTATATTTCGGCAGTGACTAGACAGTTATTAATTTTGGACAGTTCGAACAAAGAACTATCGGCTGCCACAAATATAAAATATTTAGCAGAATACGAAACAATGATTGAACCTAACGGTTCGCGTTACGTGTTTGTTAGTAGAATACCAAACTGATGGGTTTCGGTTACGTTTCGATTGCGTTGAGTTAGCAGAATACAAAAACGTTGTAACTTAAGCGTTTCTGATTCGTTTCAGATCAAAATACAATAGCAGAATTGGGGGGCTGGTCTTTAGTCTACGGTAGCCGCTTGTGGATCGTAGCCTCCAATATGCTACAGGCGCTCGTAGTACCTTCAAACTAACAGATACTACGTTACGGGGTGCTACGAGAGTCTGTAAGCTACGAAGCGCAGGCCATACTGCCAGCGGGCGGGCGGGCGAGCGTTTCACCTCTTTTCATATTTTAGTCCCCGATTCGACAATGTTTTTCGGACTATATTCGTCGCTCGAGTTTTGAAAAGCAGTGTAGAGTTTATGGTTTGTTAGGATGAATATCGACGAAAGTTCATATGATGATTATTTAATGACGACCAGTTGGCCGAGCTGTCTGTACCTCTTCCTATACAGGCTACGCGGTCAAGAGGTCCCGGTTTCGATTCCTGGTAGGAGCAAATGTTTGTATGATGAGTACGAGCATTTGTTTACGAGTCATGGATGTTTATATGTTTATTTAGTACATTTCTAATATTTATTTACATATTATTATTATTATTTCTCCGTTATCTAGCATCCATAACACAAGCTCTTAATGATGCTTACTTTGGGCTAGATAATAGGTGTACACCTATTATCTAGCGTAGCGTAGAATTTGGTTGCGTAGGCATATGTAACAAAAGAACAATTTCGAGTTATAAATTATTATATCTGAATAATATACCAAAACTCATACTAATTTCCGGAGTGCTATTATCCGAGCTAAAAAATGTAGCTCGCCCGCTCGCTCGCTCGCCCGCCCGCTGGCGGTGTGAACTACTGAACAAAAATTCGCTTAGTTTGTATAGTTTCCATCGCTTCCCTTCGCTAGCCGCTCGAGCTCGCCCGCCCGCCCGTTCGCCCGCCCGTTCGCCCGCTGGCAATGTGGCCTGCGTTTGATGGTAGCCTCACGCCATCAGGCGGGCTGTATGGTTGTTTGTGTTATTTAAAAACAACTTTCTGCCAGCGTCACGTCAGCTTATTTATAAAAGATAAGAAAACTAAAAACAAAAAAGCGGGCAACCAGGCGCCCCAGCCAGAAACAATGGCAAATATTGTTACGATCTAAACTATCTCTTTTATACAACCAAATGACAATCACTGACGTCCCACCTGGTGGTAAGTGGTTACTGCCGCCTATAGACACCTGCAATAACAAGGAAAAAATCACTTGGTATTGCAGGTGCGTTGTCATCCTTAGACCCAAGATGAAAAATAAAGTGATGTTTTTGGTTGTTGCTCTTATTTCACTAAGTGTAGGGTAATCTGGGCAGGTAACACCGCATTTCCTATTGTGGCCGTAAAAGAGTTCGCATTATTTCGGATTAAAGGGAAAGGTAGCCAATGTAATTATTGGGAATGGAAGGCGTTTCATTTTAGGCCTCAGGACGACTACGCCTACAATACCAGGTTTTACTTGTAATGGTAGGTGTCTATAGGATGCCGAAGACTACTACGAGTGAATGGTGACCAAATCTACTGAAAACAAACTCTAGAATCTCTTCAATATATTTATGCTCACCAACTACTTATTTGACAAACCTAGATAAATAAAAATAATCTATAAACGTATCCAATAAAAAGTAAGTATGAAAAAATATCACAAAAAGATGTTATTAAAAAGTACTGTCAGTAGATGTGTAGATAATAATAATAAATAATATTCATACACTCACACCTATTATCTAGCTCAATGCAATTTTGCTAGGCATGGAGATATTTCGCGATCTGAATTCCAGGAACTACATCGAAACCGTGATCGAAACAGCCTCACGGAAGCTCGGTGTCCTGAACAAGGTGCGTCGATTTTTCACGCCTGACTAATTATGCCTGCTCTATAAAACTCAGGTCCGGTCTTGCGTGGAATATTGCTCGCACTTGTGGGATGGCTCCGCCGAGTACCTTCTCGATGCCCTGGACAGATTGCAGCGTCGTGCTGTCCGTATCGTTGGCGATGTAGAGGTCATCAACAACCTTGAGACTCTGCAATTGCGTCGAAACATTGCGTCGCTTAGCGCCTTCTATCGGCTGTATCACGGAAAGTGTTCTGAAGAGCTATTTGACCTTATCCCACCTTCCCCCTTCCTACTCAGGAGCACGCGTGCCGTTCTTCGGAGTCATCAATTCACTGTCTCCACCTCAACATCACGTACAAAGAAATTTAGTAGCTCTTCTCTTTGTCGAACTTCCAGAACATGGAATTCTTTGCCAGCACATGTGTTCCCTCCTTCCTATAACATGGGTTCCTTCAAAAGAGGCGTGATAAAGCACCTTTCGGGCCGGCAAGGTGGAGGCGGCTAGAGCAGTGTCTGAACTGCACTAGCTGTCTTCGCATATGGACTCTTCTTACCGCTTCACATCAGGTGGTGTTGAGTCATTTGTCGTGCTTTGTATAAAAAGTAAAATTAAAAAAAATGTATCAATTTTTAAACAAAGAAATGAGTTTGATAATCAAAAAAGACATTAACACTCTTTTAGTGGATATAATGAATGTATCACAAATATTAAAAGGGATAATGCAATGCAATGCAATTTGAAAACTGATAAACATTTTTAGACCCCGATGGTACACAACAATAACAAAGACATTTGAGAAAAATTGCAAAGGCAACTACTGCTTATTTCAAAATAAAAGCTCTCCAGCAGTCCTGCCACCCCAACCACAGAAATAGGAATGATAAGGTAGAATAGGCGTGTGCGAATCGACCTAGTTGTATAGAAAAAATATAAAATTATCCTGGTTACTTCGTTGAAACTATTTGAATTATTTCTTACCATATCTATTGTATTACCTTAAAAGTCAAGTTGATCGTTAGTAGTGGCCGGCACCGCGCATATGCTCTCGAGCGCAGCGTGCGGCCACTTGTGTGCGCACGCGGCGGACACGCGCCCGCGCCATTATGTTGTTGTTCTATTAATTCTCGACCTTTTGTGTTGATTGAGAATATTTGATTGTGGATAATCAAGTGCTGCTTTGGTTTTATGTTAAAGATTTATAATTTAAAATAGTTTAAATGGCAGCAATCATCAAATATTTTAAGGGCGGTATTTTGCACAAAAAATTGATCTGCAAATACAATGTGCAACCTAATTAAGATCCCAGTCAAATAACACTACTTTGCAGTCCTATAATTTGTTTATGCAACTAATTGATGGCATATCTGGTGGTAAGTGGTAAACGCCGCATAAAGACAGACACCTGGAATAATAAGGAAATAATCAAATATTATATTGGTATAACAGGTGGGCTGTCATCCTGAGGCCTAAGATGAAATGCCTTTATTGCCCAAATATTTCAATCTGAAACAGCGAATTATTGTTTCACGGTTGAAATAAGAAAGGCGGTGTTACCCAGACGACCCTACATACGGGCCTAATAGCTAGTAAACTTGTCTTTTATTCTTTCAACATATCGCATCCTCTTGATTTTACAGGATGTCAAACTTTTTGTTCTAATGTACAGAGTCTAAAGGGTACGCTGACCGTTTACCTCTTCCTATATTCTGTGGCATTCACAATTAGGCGGGGCTTGTTTGCCGCTCACCCTTGTTCGATCAAAATAATCTGTCTGTAATTGCCTACCCTTTCAGGTTATTGCGAGGTCTTTCTGATTTATCATCAGCACCCATCACTGAAAAGATTCTGCCGAACATAACTAGGATCACTACAAAAACCGACCAAAACAATAAATTAAAAATAAAACAAAATAAAACAGCTGAACATTAACAAATAATAAATTTTGAAATCGGTTCAACAGCTTGAACTTTATGAAACAAACAAATACACAGCTTATTGTAGTAAGTATTGTTTTACAAATGCACATTATTAAGTATGTTTCAATCTGTCCATCTGATCAATATTTATAAATGTTTCATGATTAAAAACAATGGAGCGTACCCCTATCTCCATAGGGTCCACAGTCACGGTCGGAGGCATCGGAGTTCATTTTAAGTTTCTTTGCAAACACTTAGTCACCCCTCTCATAATATCGTCGCAGTTTGTGGCTTTGAATAATGTCCGTGTAATTACAATAAAACAGCCCTGATTGGGGAGGGCTGGCGTCTAATCGGACAGCACTTAACAATGTACTCTAACGATGATACGGCGAGGCTGTTTATTTTACTGATCAGATAAAATAACATCTCAGGTCAAAAGGGTTTTTTATTCAAGTGAAGCGGGGTCAGCGGAAACTGTGCTTAGAAAAATATCTGGGCTAGAAAAAATCCATATCCTGAAGCGGACCAAATACCTCAACATTCTCAATGAATGTCTTCTCTTTTGAGAACTTGGGAAGACCATTATATAAAGTTCTTTTAGTCCCCCTATTTTTGTATTTTAAGCTAACGACCACCTTCACAATGTCGAAATTATTATTTCAATCTTAAACTTAAACATTTGGATATCAAACATAATTCTAAATCGTCACAAGAATCGGGGTATTTGGGACAGATAGCATTCTTTTGCATTCTTAACGGAGTAGCTCTCAGCCTTCATCTTACCACCTGATGGTGAATAATGAGCTACTCCTGGATTCCTCAACCACACAGGAACTGGCTATCTTACCTCATTTACATTATTATTCGGCAGGGAATTCACCCTCACACGTTGGTACCACAATGGTCCCGCACTGGGCGGTTTCAGAGAAACTTTCTCTCGCGTGCGCTCATGTTGTGGAAGCAGAGGTTTTCTCGAACGATTACAGCATGGGGTTCTTCAATAAGGGCTTGAAAAGGTTTTTACAGGGTCAGCAAGTGATAACCCTGGTCTTGCAAGGGTCCATAGGTTACGGTAACCAGGGCCGTATGCTTGATTGGCACCTTAGCGGTATAAAATATATTATACTTAGCAGTAGACTTAGATAAGACCACCAATTAAACTTGCATTGGTAACTTGTTTAACACAGCAGCGCGGCGGCTAGGCATCGCCGCCGGCGCAAACAAGCTTTTGTCTCTTGATCTTAATTTCGGGTATCGAAAACTAATCTTCTACAAAGAGCACATTTCTACATGAATATCTGCCTCCGACACAATCTAGGGTTTTCAAGGGATTTAATAGCGACATTTTCTTCTGTCCAGAATTTGTATTGATATTAAATAAATTTATAGATAAGGGTATATACCTGGGTGTTACAGAATTACGAAATAAATTTGGTCGATATCGTAGTATATGCGCGGGTTGTGTGTGTGTGAGTGTGTAAGAGTGTGTGTGTGGTAAAACTGTAATCTGTAGAACGATGCGCGATAGCACGCATTTTTTGTGGGTTGCCATGATCATATGTGACCATTCCGACTTTTCCTTGAAAATTATAAAAAAAATATATTAAACGAAATCATACATATGTAAACATACTCTATATGTAGAGAAAAAGCAGTGCAAAAGCTATTAAAAGGTTATAATAGCATTTATAAATTACTAGCACCCGGCATCCTTTGCCGTACAGTGAAAACTATTAGGTTTTATAATAAAAGAAATAAAAAAGGTTTTATAAATCCAGGAACCTTCGCGGGTGACTCCAGAACATCTTACCAAAGTTTCATCACAATCTGATCATTGGTTTGGGAGCGCATGGGGTACAAACATGCAAACATTCATTTTTATTTATATTGATTAATTCTATTATGTATCAATTAAATAAAGGTTTTACATTTATTATGTATTTTTTTTGAGCAATCAAAATTTTTGAGATCAGTTATTTTGTAAGTAGCAAGCTTTCTTACAGAAAGAGCCCAGTGGCGTAGTGGGTTGAGCGCTTTAGTTTCGATTACAAACACAAAGCAACTTTTGCCATGGTCAATCCCGGATGGGTCAATCAAACTGTGTTGTGCTCAATACTTAATACTCAATACTTTATTGCAACCATAATGTTTACAAAAGGTGTGTTTATACATATAAAAAGTACAATTATGGACCCTGTCGGGTATCGCAAATTGAAAGAGAAGATAATTTCTATAAAATAAATAAAACTATTATTAATCATTATAATATGCACGCAAGATATTGAATAACAAGGTAATTTATATATAATTATTGTGTTTTGTCTTTAATATATTCTTGAAGACTATAGTAACATTTATTAATTAACATATCTTTTAACAGTTTTATAATTTTTTTATTTTTATTATTATCACGAGCTTCTCCGTGCTTAGGAAGGCACGCTAAGCCGTTGGTCTCGTTTGTTACTGCAGCCGTTTTAACTCTTCAACCCGCATTATGGCCCAAACTCCTCATGTATTTCTACCATGTAGGAAGGTCTGTGCCCAGCAGTGGGACGTATGTAGGCTTGTGATGCTGTCCTTCACAGTCAAGCAAGATCAACTATCCGTACCTTCAATTCTCCACCGATCCCGGCTGATAAGTACCTACTCGCTACTAGACGCAGCGGGACATCGCTAATTTGTCACGCGCCATCGACGACTCTTGCGTGTGAGCCCCTGATCTGATACCCCGGAAGGGTTCCTAATTGTCACGGTACTAGAGAAATCTTAGAGTATTATGATCAATATACACATGAACGAATGTTATGCGGACAGGGAAATGTTAAAAGCCGGCCAAGTGCGAGTCAGACTCGCGCACGAAGGGTTCCGTACCATTATCTATAAACAAGCGTCTACCTGTTGCCGTTATCAATCAATGGGCCTAATTCTGGGAACACACTTTAATTCTAAATTTAAGTACAGTATATCTCTTTCTCGCAATAAGTAATAGGAAAAAGATAGCAAGAATCTGTTTAGAGCTGTTAATTAAATTTAGATAGATTTCATAGAAACCATAGACAATTTTAGACGGCATGTACGGAGGTGCCTCCTAAACACTGCATTTTAGCACGTTCAATAAGGTCGCAAATTGAACGCACCTTTCTAAATGTCAATTTATATGACAGCCATCCTTTTCGTATTCGTTTTGAAAAAAAGAAATAGACTGAACTTAAATTTAAACTTAGCATGTGTTCTCCAGAATTAGGACCAATATCGAGTAAAAACAAGCAAAAAAATCACGTTTGTTGTATAAGAGCCCCTTAAAGATTTATTTTATTCTGTTTATTAGTATTTGATGTTGCAGCGGCAACAAAATACATCATCTGTAAAAATTTCAATGGTCTAACTATCACGGTTCACGATCACGGTTCATACAGCCTGGTGACAGACGGACGGACGGAAGGACAGCGGAGTCTTTAGTAATAGGGTCCTGTTTTACCCTTTGGGCAAAGAACCCCAAAAATATCATTATGTCTCTCGAACTATTTATTTTCGTCACATAATTTTTTCGAATTATTTATAGGTAAATAAATGTATTGGATACATTATATTTTATGAGTCGGTTATCGAGTAAATTATTCAAAAGTTTTTAATTTTAATAAATATGTTTAAGTACTTAGAATAATATCTAAAATAGAAAAATTTCACGTCCTGAGGCGGGGATCGTAACCGCGACCGTTCACATTCCGGGTGACTGCTCTAACCATTCGAGATTCTGAGCTGACTGTGAAATTCTGCTAGTCTATCTGTATTTACGTTATAAGCTAACGTCTACCCTACAATGTCGAAATATTCTATTTCAACATCCGAACGATACTCGTTCGGATTTTGAAATAGCGATTTTACAAATAACGATTCGATTAAGTTGGGCAGTGCTTTTAATTTTTTTAAATTGTTTCAACATCATAAATGTTTGAAAAATATCTAAACTAAAAAAAGGTAAGAAATAAAACCAATTTACCGGATTTAACTCTCTTAATGTGTAGTGCTCGCGAAAATATAACACAATGCTTCATATGTTAGAAATAATAATAATGAAATATTAAAATGCAATCCCCGTATTGTCACTATTAACATAAAAATTCGTTCGGACGTTTAATTGAAATATACTGGTTTGGACATGAGAGGATCGACGTTCGCTTATTATAACGTGAAAACAGATAAACTAGAGGCGGCTAGAACAGTGTGTTTCAAGCTGCACTAGCTGTCTTCGCATATGGACTCTTCTTACCGCTTCAGATCAGGTGGTGTTGAGTCATTTGCCGTGCTTTGTATGAAAAAATCAGGTCGCGACTTTGTTCCCACCCCCAGACATAAGTTATTCGAGTTTTCTCAACTTAGGATACCTTTTTAATTATTTAACATCCGGAAGACCATCATAATAAATCTGGAAACTTAGCGTAGCAATGTAGCTAAGAGCCTTATCTTGTGTAATTAACTAATTTCAAAGTTTCTTTCCAAAAAAATTTCAAACTCTTAAAATGATTTCAAGTTGTACTCATTAACGTTGATATTTCGTAAAAATATTCGAGCGTAAATTTCGAGACCTTCTGGTATAGGTTAAACCATGTTTATGCGATATTATAACGAGAAACACTCGAGACCCCGCCCTTCTCTTGTGAATAACAAGTAATAGCGGCAGTCGCCATTACCGGCGTTCACATAAAACCTTCAGGAGCGCCTGAATAACGGATGCCCACTCCTCACCATTTTCACGCAAATTAAAAGACACAAATGTAACCATAAACAAGATTCTCCTGGGCGCGCTAAAACACCATTCATAGACGCTGTATTCAATTGCTCGAGAGCGAAACGGAACGCCCTGAGGCATTAATTAGAGCAGAAACTCGTGTCTATAGCCGTTCCTTTTTTAAAACTGAGTCTTTATGCGAGATCCCGCCTTTGTGCGGCTTCTGTTCCAGCCTTAGTGAAGTGTCAGGTCTTAGTGTGAAACGAAGTTTTATCTTTGTTGTCTTTGGTCAAGAAAAAATTCTCGCGTTTGACGCTAACGATCGACATTATGCTTACATAACATTATTTCTTTATAGGAGCTGTACACACTGAAGACGAAATTACTAGATGTAACTCGGCGGCTACCAGTCAAAATTTAGAAGCATCGGATATAGAAGATGACATTTCCGTAGGAGATAATCGCAGTGACACTTCCACTCCAAAAAGGGTCGATATTAGCACAGAAAACTTTCAAAAGAAATTAGACACAGAAGATAGAGAATGTCTGTCTCCAGCAGAATTCAATTCGAATAATCGAATATCGAATTCAAATTATAATTCTCCGTTCAAGGAAGACGATAACGAATTTGAAAATAGAACAGAAGATCGAATGAGGTTTTATGACGCTGGTCTTTTTCATTTGTACAGACCTGAGAGAGACGGCAACAAAGATGAGAATAACGAAAGTGGCTCGGCGTTTGGCCGCATGGGGAGTTCTTTGTCAGACAGTATCTATGGACGCTCTATGGATTTAACGAAGAGTTCGTTTCAGTCGCAGCTTTTGGCTGGATTTGCTGCTTCAGTGATTGCTGGGAATACGCAGAGGGATTCTCAGGAATCAACCGGTAATTGATGCTATATCTATCTATCTATGTATCCTTTTATTACTTGATATACCTAAGGATATAGCCCTGAAAAATATTCATTTCTTTATGTAGTCGGCGACTGCATTATACATGTATTAAGACGTATATGAAAGTTACTCCAAATTCTTTAGTTTTTTTACAACAAAGACTTTGGACACTTATTATTTCTCTACTACCAGAATTGCGACACTTCGAGTAGTTATCAAAATTTGCTTCAAAAACACAAATTTATCCATATAGGAGGAATATTTAGTTGTGGTCATCTTTAACACGCATGATTTGGTTTAAGCTGGGGTGCAAAGAGACCAGTCCCTATTTTCCCAACATACCGCTTCCTCTATAAGCTCTAGTAGTCTTACTCACTGCATGAACACATCACTGGTAATCAGACATTATATTCGGGATATTCACCAAGCAATTTGTTTGTAACGAGTTCTTGATATTTTAGAACGTCCCGCATGAGTATCGCGAGTTGATACTTTAAGTGTCGTGTGTCGTGACGTGAACCAGTTCGAATAAGCATGGAGAATTGGAGACTGAGTCTAATGGTAGGGGTATCGATCGTATAAAGCAATCGACAGCGAAAGAGGGTAGATCGATATATCTGCCCGCAATGATTTCTACCCGCAGGTTTAGCAGTCTACCCGTGATCATGGCGCATGCAACTGCGCCGAAATATCGGGAATCCGTTACAAACAAGTTTGACATGTTAAACATCCCAAATATAATTCTAATTCAAATATGTTAAATGTGCTTTTTATTTAGTTTGGATTTATTCATTTAGAATTCATAATAATATGTTGCATTAGCTAAATAATATTGAAGGTATTAGGATGCGGCCGCGACATCACCACACGTGAGTCCTGCGTCTCGCTCGCGTCTCAGCAACCAATGCGCGCTGTCTCGATGTCGACCTCTAAGGTAGTCAAGTTGGCCACGCAGTGGTTGCAGAGACGCAAGAGGTGATGTCGTGGCTTTACTCTTAAAAGAATACGTGTTCTGCCCCAGACCGTCAGTCTGCCACTCGTCCAAACGCGCCCAGCTCTGGTCGTAAGCCCCGGCGCCGACGCACTGCGTTCACTCATGCGCAGCTGGCCTACCTGGAGCGCAAGTTCCGCTGCCAGAAGTACCTGAGCGTGGCCGATCGCGGGGACGTCGCCGACGCGCTCAGCCTTAGTGAGACGCAGGTCAAGACCTGGTACCAAAATAGACGGTAAGATATTACGAATATTTTGTTCCTGATCAGTATAGAGATCATTGTATAGTTTGCGAGTGATTCACAAATTAAGTTACGTGAATAGTATAATGATTTTACTACTTGATCACAATAATTAAGCAATAGATAAAATTATGATATGATTATGATTATAACTACTTACTCTTCCATGTTGGTATATATTGGAAATATGCAAATTTGTAAAAAAATACAAGGAGTTTTATAAAACGCAAAACAACTATTGCTTGGCAAGCATTACTATAGCTTAAATGAATATTTAAATGATAAATCAACTACATTATAATTTTTAAATTTCTTCTATATTTACTCAAATATACTAGTACCTACATATTAATAAAATTTAATAAATAACACGATTATTCTAACAATTATAATTAACAATTTAATAATAATATTTTGAAATAATAATAATAATAAAAAATGTGTAATATCATATTCTAAATAAGTGTTCCTCTCGCCTAAGTTGCCGTGCCCGACAGGGTCCATGATGATCTAATTATAATAATGTAACACCTACTATACATTGTGGAGTGCAATAAATATATTGAGTATTATGAAAGTTGAAAATTATGTTTCAAAAATAATTTGATATATATATATTTAACTTGTTTTAAAGTAGGTACTTATTATCCCTAAGGATATAAGAATTACTTTATTTTTATACAAAGCCCGGCAACTGACTCTACACCAGCTGATGTAATGCGGTACGAATGGTCCATAATATTGTTCTAGTCGCCTTCACCTTACTGGCTTATAAAGTGACTTTTCACGCCTCTTTTGAAGGAATTCATGTCATGCGAATGAGGAAATACAGTGGCAAAGAAATCCACTAAGCTTTTTTTCTGAAGTCCTGTATTAAAATAGTTCTTTGGATAATATTTAATTTAAGGTCGAAGTATTAAATGGGCTGTGGGTATTCATATTTTTGTGTATACGAGTATAAGTAAGAATAACTTACAGGACGAAATGGAAGCGTCAGAATCAGTTCAGGCTCGAGCAACTTCGTGCGCAAGCGGCGACCGGTGACCGCGAGATGTCTGCGCACGCGCTGCCACTCGCGTGCGCGCTGCTGCCGCCGTATCCAGCCTACATGCATTGCCATCTGTGAATTTAGGACGGCTTTCAAAGAATTTAATTTGATATGCTTAAATCTGTAAAGCGGCGATATACCACTGGTGGGCGATGACAATAGAAAAATCAACTATGTCTGGAAGCTCATGCTTGACGGGTTAACAGAAAGAAATGATCGTGGATAACTATCATTTAAGTTAGTGAACCTAATGGACAGTCGTGTAGAATGCAAAATTTTATATGAATTCAAATTGCTAAGCAAATTCAACTAGCGTGTGTTGAAAGATTCTCAACATGTAGTAATCTCTATTTGCTCAAAACGCAGCACTATAATTAACACTAGCTGAACCTCTATAAATGTTACCTTATATCCCTTACCAGCTCGCCGGCGTCTCTTCATCATTAAAATATCTGTGGTGTCTGTTTTGTGAATATTCAATTTAATGTTTCAGTTTCAGTCTTCCCGTGAACACAAACGCTATAACGAAAATTTTAACTCATCTAAGTTTAATATGCAAGGTGATTTCTTTTTAAATTTGTAGTGACGTTTACGAAAATATTGTAATTGTAGTTAAAATGTATAAAATTTGTAGAGCGATTTCAAAAATTATTTGGTTTCTCGCAATAAACTAATGAGTAAGGAACTTACGTAAAATTCAAATTAATTTTTTAGTCTATTTATTATAACCATCTAATGACTATGAAAATAATAAGAAAGTTAATATTGTAAATCACAATTTACGATCTCTGCCCGCAGTAAATTATGTATAATAATGTAGGCTGGAGTTCAATGTTAATCATGTTGTATGATTAGATTAATGATATTATTAGAGTAAGTACCATTTAGACGCTTTAAGCAAAGTGTACATAATCATCATTAAAATTTTTATTTTTAACATCTTAAATTTGTTTGAAAGATTTTTCAAGAAAATATTTCGATTAAAAAAATACGTCTAATTATTTTGGTTTTACTTTTTGGTTTCCAATCATTCTGTGTTATTAGCTAACGTCTACCTTGTCAATGTCAAAATCATTACATTTCAACATCCGAACGAGTATTCTAAAAAGCAAATGTAAAAAATTTTAGTCATAAACATTTTTTATCGTTTCAAAATAGGAGAGTTTAGACTATTGTGCAATAAATATATTTAGCATTTAGACTATAGTTAAATAAATTATTTCTGTAAAATGTAAATAAATGTTATTAAAATAGAGAAATAAAACGTAGCATAGCAAGACTAGTCCTAAATGGTGTAATTTTATAGTAAAACGAGTAGTGATTGTAAATATTATTATCATATCACATGTTCTTAGCATAGGTACGTACGAGTATAATGTATCTGTCGCAGCCATCTGGTTAAATTAGCCGCTTAACTGAACGCTTAGCCCTTTGATTGAACGCCGGCATCCAATGACACGGCTGAAGGACAACTAGCCAATTGAGCGCAACATTTAACCAGATGGCTGAACGTCATATCATCCGTTTGGTTAAATTAGCCATTTCATTGGACGCCTGGGCAGGTCGCTTAAATCGCTTTTGTGGGACTGTTTGAGTGATTGGTAGGTTTAAGGTATTTTTTTTATGAACAATCTAACTAAAACTCTTCGGTACAAGACGGATCGTCTTGTACCGAAGAGTTTTAGTTAGATTGTTCAATACGCCAAGTCGTTAAACGTTAAATGATTCTAGTTAAATTAACTATAGGCCTAAGCATTTGATTGGATGCCGGCGTCTAGTCAACTGGCTAGGCATCCAAGTAAGCGGCGAATTTAACCAGATGGCGGTGACATCTCTACTACATCGAGCGATCTACATGTCCAGTCTGATCGAAAGTAAAATTAATAGTCACATCTTAAATAAAATGATCTCAAATTATTCTCAGCCTTTCAATACGAGTATTCCACTTTGACGACCGTTTGTAAACGAGCAATCGTTCCATTTCAGACAAATTATGCAAATGTTTGGCGCCATTTCGAATCACTGCTGCCAACCGTTGTCAATTTGCATCTGTTAGCAACTTGTTAACATTGCGGATGAGCAAGCAGCGGCTGCAGCGCTTTATGAGAGGTACGGAATAAGATACGGCATTGAAGGCGCATTCCATAAAGCGGCGCAGCGATTAAAAGTCACCAGCGAAACAAACTGGCAACTTTGACGGGGTCTCAAAAGTCGTATTATCTGTCAATTTATTCAAACAACATGCTAATTTCGGGCTTTTCATTTCGAAATTGTGATTATTTATTTGCGTCTTTATTTCAAATTTGAGCAAACGAGGGTTTATTAAAGGGTGGGGTCGTGCTGCGAGGTAATTGGGCTGTTGTGATCTTTCGGCGGGGCGCCGAAGGGGGGAGGGGGGAATCGGGTAATTGAAGTATTTTCCCAGCGTTTGAAGGGTAGTTATGTCGTTCGGAGTTGAATGGATTAGTTAGCGCGGCAGATAACGATCTGTGAGCGGTGCCCGCTAATAGGTGGTTTCACTTGTTTACCTCGATGCCGTAGGTTGATATAATAAATGACGCCAATTTTCTTATTTGCTCTTTAGTACATTTCTTTCTGTTCACTAATTACGGTCTTTCCAGATAAATCACTGTTCTCTAAGAGTGATGGTTAGCTTTTTGTGTTGAAATTGGATGACCCTGAATAAAGTTGATTTTTTTTTTTAATTTGGTTGAATTTTTTTTATCTCTCATACTTACCATACTATTACACAGAAAGGGCGCCATAGACATTATAGACAATAATATGTCATCATTAATTTATTTCCTAAAATTATCACAGACAGAATAAAAACATAAAGCTAGACAAGTTAGAACAAGTTGGGCTTAGGAATAACTTCTCTACTTTAGAGCATATTATTATAATAAACTTTATAGCTTATTTTGACTGTCTGTACATTGGCTTACACAATTGTGTTCGAGGTTTTACAATCTCGAACACAATTGTGTAAGGTAAAGTTTGAAAAGTCAAGACATAAGTGATCATTACATCAGTTTAATGGTATATATAATATATTAATAACATTCACACACTGCCACCTATTATCTAGCCCAAAATAAACATCATTAAGAGCTTGTGTTATGGATACTAGACAACGGAGAAATAATGATATTAATATGTATATGAATATTAGAAATACACTTAATAAACATACAGAATGGTGCCATCAATACGACAATAAATAAAAAAAATGGGATGTATTAGTTCATAGAAATGGTTTGCCACTTTCAAAAATATCGTAATCATTTGATAATATCATGACTTTTCTATGAAATATAGCCGCCAATGTTATATTATTTCATACCAACCTGTATAAACATCCATGACTCGTGAACAAATGTTCGTACTCATCATAATGTTCCTACCGTGATTCGAGACCGGGACCCCTGACCCAGTTGCCAGTATAGCAAGGGGCACAAACCACTCAGCCAGCCGGTCGTCAATGCGTTATATACTACACCAATAAGGCAAGCATTACATTACAGATCCAGGGCGACAGTTTTCAATAGAAAGAAGTATGACAAGGGGACCATATCTCCAAAAATTAATTTTTTTCCAAAAAAATATTTGTAGGAAAATGTTCTTCATCTTCACGGCCAACTTTTAAGCCATTTTAGATTTGCAGATGATCTGGTGTTCTATAGAGAGTCATCGGAATAGGTTGAGACGTTGTTGCCGTTTTGAAAACAGTCTTACAATTATTTAGAGGGTTCAGTTCATCTTGTTCTTTTAAGACAGAAAGATATATTAAAAGAAGGATATGAACTGTACATAAATTAAGATTTAGTGTGTATCTTCAAAAAAGGGCCCGTTATTGAAAATAATTTACATTAGTAATTAAAATATAATAAAACTAGAAAAATTTCACGTCCTGAGGCCGGAATCGAACCCGCGACCTTTCGCAATCCGGGCGACTGCTCTGACCACTGAACCACCCAGGACTTGGGATATCCCTGTGAAATTCTTCTAGTCTATCTGTATTTGCGTTAATTACTAAGTAATTTTTCAAACATTTATAAAAATGTTAAAATCAAAAATTAAGAATAATTTACATTAATAAAAATAATACTTTGGACAAATATTATTATGTTCCTTACTTTGTTGATTATTTAGAATGGAATTCCCAGATTGTCAACCAGTTTATTAAATTTATAGCCTCGAAGACGTCACTTTAATGCAAAGACTATCTCCGTACTTTAATGCCTGTGTTATTTATGCTCCATCGACCGTAAAAATTCAAGCTGTTTTTGATTAATTAAAATTTCTTTCATTGTTAGCCCGATAACGGCGACCGATGTGAACGATTTAATTTTAGAATGAATCCTTCCAAACATAAAATAGTAATTAGTTTCATAATCATAGTTATAGGAATAGACGCCGATGATATTGTTAGTGAGGAAAATCGACATAACCCAACAGATAGAAAAGATAAAAACACATATAATATTCACGATACACAGAGGAGATTCTTTGAGAATTTAGACGACGATGAATGGCATGTGGCTCACTTGAGGGACACTGACTTTGGAACAAGGAGAACTGGCTGTAAAGAAGAAACTGTTGACGAAAAAATGAAGCGATATAGGAAATCGTTAGAAAATGATGGGGCTTTAGTAGAATACGTATCTGCTGATACTCTACCGGTCGACTTAAAAGATTTGGGCCCCGACGTCTGTAGGATCCCAGAAGGCATTGAAAGGATATTCAAACCAGTTGAAAAAGTAGACGGAGAAGGAAGGAAGATACAAATTTCAGATGAAAAAGAAAAAAGGCCAGATGATGAAATGAAGAATCCAGAAACAGTGGACAAAAAAGAAGCCAAAGCAAGGAATAAAGAAAAACTAGACACTGCAACAACACATAGCGATGATATTAAAGTAAAGGAGCCTAAACCAGGTGGCAAGAGACGTACCAGTGAATATATGTTTAGTTCTGATGAATATTACGATGAGACGGTAGACTTTGATGTGAATGTCTGTCCCAACGATGTGATAGAGGTACTCTTGGAAATAGATCATATTAGAAATTACGACGTGCAGTGTCAGTTGATACTGACGTGGAGGCAACTGGAATAAATTATTTTTGTAAAAGAGTATTTAAATGTTTTTCAATAACAATTAAATGAACAGATATAACGTTAAGAGTCACATTACGACGATAGTCAAAATAGACGGCTATTACTAAGGTTTTTTTTTAAAATAGAACTAGATGACAAACAAGCTGACGGTCCATCTGGTGGTAAGTGGTTACCGCCGCCTATAGACACCTGCAATAACAAGGAAAAATCACTTTATATTGAAGGTGCGTTGTCCTCCTGAGGCCTAAGATGAAATGCCGTCCATGCCCAGTAATTAAACTGGCTACCTTTCCCTTCAATCCGATACGCAGCCACCTGTTTCCCGGCTGAAATAAGAAAGGCGGTGGTACCTACCCAAGCGACCCTACATACAGGCCTACAACTTAGTAAATGGATTTTTTCTTTTAGTATTTTATTCTTGATCGGTTATCCAAACAAAAATTAAACACGAAAATATACATTGGTTTATGGTATAAGGTATTTTCATTGTCGAGTTTTATTCTTGTTTTGTTACCCAAACAAGAATGAAAAACGAAGGTAGTCAGAATCAACGCCTATTGCGGGGATATTTTTACCCCGCAATAGGCGTCGATTTTGACTACCGTTGTAATACGACTGTTTACGTTAATGTCCAGTTTAATGGGAATCCTTATTAATTAATCAACAAAATACATGTATTTAATTACCTGATAAAACCTCTTATAGGTACATGGTAGTTTCCATACAATCTAAAATAATTATAATTGACTAATAATATTAATAGAATCCGTAATGAGAATTCATAACACATTAGGTATACAGTATGCGTCAAACCAATGCCTCCGGAGGGAAAGTATCATATATATTAAAGTTCGTAAATTATACTCCAAGGAAACATTTCTTTAATTTTAGAAATAACAATAACTAGGTACATTTAAAGATTTATTTTAAGTCATTTACCTGAGCCGGGAATCGTACCCATCAAATGTAGATATAATAAACATTTTGTATTATTATGATACTAATCGATAGGATCCATCATAAGAAACAAATCTCTCTAGCAGACATTGCCTAATATTCATACACTCACACCTATTACCTAGCCCAAAGTAAGCATCATTAAGAGCTTGTGTTATGGATACTGGATAACGGATAAATATTGATAATAATATGTATATAAATATTAAAAATATAAACATCCATGACTCGTGAACAAATGCTCGTACTCATCATACAAACATTTGCTCCTACCGGGATTTGAACCCGGGACCTCCCGACCAAGTAGTCCGTATAGAAAGGGGCACAGACCACTCGGCCAGCCGGTCGTTATTATTATTATTTAATATTTAGAATACTTTCCCTCCAGGGGTGCCCCCTGGTTTGACTCATCCTATATATTCTTAATTTTTGATTTTAACATTATTATAAATGTTTGAAAAATTACTTAGTAATTAAAATAGAATAAAACTAGAAAAATTTCACGTCCTGAGGCAGGAATCGAACCCGCGACCTTTCGCAATCCGGGCGACTGCTCTGACCACTGAGCCACCCAGGACTTGGGATATCCCTGTGAAATTCTTCTAGTCTATCTGTATTTGCGTGAGGTCAGAGCAGTCGCCGGGATTGCGAAAGGTCGCGGGTTCGATTCCTGCCTCAGGACGTGAAATTTTTATAGTTTTATTCTATTTCATCCTATAAATTTGCTGACCCCATTTTTTGTAGCCCTAGTCGACATTCATTGTTAAACTTTATAATTATTAAGAAAAGGTATAAATTAACAATTTTAGGGTCAATAAAGTTTGGCCAAATAAAGATCTATTTAACAATTATCATGAGATTATGAATTGAGTATTTCGTACGGAAAAGGAAATGTTATTTTTATTAAAATTTATTGGAAACTTAAATAGGTATGATAATTAATAAAACTTGACTATGTTTATGGAAAGAAGTAATTGAAACAAAAGTATTTGTAGAAACAGAGTACATCTGCCGCCATCTTTTTTCACTTACTTGTCATTTTTAATCAGCTTCGCAAACCTACCGAAACTAACCAAGTGCACTTAGTACTCCTACTGCGATTTCGATATTACACACATTTACAGCAAGATGGCGCTGGTTTCAATATTGGAGTGGTTCTAATGCGAAGGGATCAATAATCTGAAGCCAAACGCGAGGTACCTCCACGTAGCGCCCAGCACTGCTACGACTGAATGTTTGCTACGAATGCTACGAAAACTGTTACGAAATAATGACGAGAGGTGGCGCTAGTATGTATTTACACTCTAATGTCCACCTAAACAATTTATAAATTCAAATATTTTGTGATTTATAACTACTCTAAACTGTTTTTTTCACTTCTTTAGTTATATGGAATTTAAATAAAAATAAAAATCAATTTTTCGTGTAAGTAAAGTGTTTGATGAATTTTATTCAGCTTAATTTTATTAACGTGTACCTACATAATGTTTCTATAACAATTATCTTAATCTCTAAGCTAATGTAAACGAATGTGATTATACCACTGTTGGTATACATAAATACCTTCAACAGAGTTACTATACTAAGCTTTGACGTATTAAAAGAACTACAAACGTAAGAATGTGTAAAGAGGTGTGAGCAAATCTTGTAAGTGAAATAATGCGGCGCCGTAGTAGGAGGTATTAGGAAGCCACACTTAGTTTATAGGTTACCGGACGATTTGAGTCGGTCGGAACTAGAACGTGCTGCGGTAGACAGATGTATATAAATCTTTTGATAGCGATAAGTTATTATATGATCGAAAATATTACAGAATCTACAATTATAAGACTGATAAGTAAAAATATATGAAGAATTCTAGACTTCTTCTATGTAACTAAATTTAAGGCAGTACACAAACTTAATATGGCTTACTCACTTGCACTCGCGCAATAGCAATGTCATAGACAGAGATAAATACTGTTTGCTGTAAACCAATGCACTTTTGAGGCAGGTCGTTTATTAGTGCGCATCTCTATGCCCTAAATCACCTTCAATATGGTCATGTTCTCCTGGTACTTCATCGGCATAAACGTTAGTGCTGAGTCCGTTTTCTCGCCAGAACCGTTGTCCGGCTCTGTTGTTGTGGAACCATAACGAAAAACGATTAATTGTTTAATTCGTTTTGAATCACCCTTGTAGGTAATGTTTGTATCAGACGCAAAAATATATAGGAGAGACGCCAGCGGTATGGATGTGTACAAAATAATTTATGAATAGGTACTACTTCAAAACAATAATTACTCATTATTTAGGTTTTACGGCTAGACACATATAAAATTGCATAATGCGCAAAATGTTCACTTAATTAACAGCAACATGTATTGTCAATTGAGCCCGCGGGATGAGTCGTGTGTGGGCTCAGTTGCCCACGAAGGGTATTGTGCTGGTGCCGTTGAAATGTTCACCTCTTTGAAATTTCCTCCAAGTGAGTCCCTAGGACCAAGTTGGCATATTTTTTTTATTATTTTTTATACAACTGGATGACAATCAAGCTGGCGGCCCACCTGATGAAAAGCGGTAACCGCCGCCTATAGACACCTGCAATAACAAGCAAAAATCACTTGATATTGCAGGTGCGTTGTCATCCTGGGGCCTGAGATGAAATGCCGTCCATGCCCAGTAATTACACTGGCTACCTTTCCCTTCAATCCGAAACACAGCGAACTGTTTCACGGCTGAAATAAGAAAGGCGGTGGTACCTACCCAGACGACCCTGCATACGGGCCTACCACCTAGTAATATTGCATTTACAGCTTTTTAGGCAAATTAAAATTTGAATTAATTTTTCTGCAGCGTAACCCTTATAAGAATTACAGATAGAATTCCAATTATAGAAATAACTGAACTACAGTCGACGCACACCAAGCGTAACAGTTTGTCCTTGAGACCGCCCTTACTGCGTTCGAAACAGAGGCGGCTTTCGTAGTGCGACTGTTACACTTGAAGTGCTGTCGTCTTTACCTAAACAATTCTAGCCGCATTGACATCAGTAAGCCGACTTCTTAAGCTGGAGAACTAATTTTAGGCCCCATGAACTAATGTAGGCCCCATTACAATTTATTAGGTTTAGGATTCAATCGAAGGTAGTTCAACTAAGAACATCTATCCAGGCCAGGAACAATAAAATAAATCATTAGGTTTGTTCCTAATCACTCATGGCCGATTTGTATTCAGTTTTCACGCATCAACCTTGTATAATATTTTTCAACACACTTCCTCATAAAGTGGCTCTAATCCCATGGCAATTAGGCACATAATGACACCTATAATCAAACTGTGACTTTTTCATTACTATTATTCACTAGTGAGTAATAGTTTTTTTTTTTTTTTTCCTTTTTGGCTTAGTTTTTTTTTTTTTTAATAATTAAAATTGCCAATATATATTTTTTTTTTCTTTTTTTGTTGTTAAATCTCCCTGTAATGGGAAGGCAAAAGGAACTAATGCCCATACAGCCATGTCTGATGTGATTGAGTTTATGTCACTTATCTATATGTATATGTGTAAGTATATGTATTTTTTTGTATTTATGTATATGTGTAAGTATATGTAGTTTAAAATCCAAAGTCACGCCCAAGGCCCTATCATAATAACAGCGCTTCTGCGACGTTTTTTATAATGTCGCAAAAGTTTTATGCTGAGATAGGGCCTTGTTGACTGCACTTATTGTTAAGTATAAACTGTTTGTATTTGTCTATTTTTTTTTATTTTTTATTTTTCTTGTTTAAGCTTCTTGTTGTTGTTTGTTATGTGCATGTCAAATAAAAATATTTTTCTTTCTTTCTTTCTTTCTTTAATATTATTGGTTGAGTTACGCTTACATTTGCGCTAAAAAGCTATCCGCGAAAAGCCCAAAAAAAAGAAACCTCATTTTTTAGTCTATGGCCGATGCGCGCGCATAGGAAAACTGATTAATTTTTCCCGCCATTACGAAACATTTTTCACAACTCGTCTCGTTTTCTCTTTTGAAGTTATTTAGTAAGTTATTAATTAAGATGTCTGCAAATACAATTTATGAAGAAAATGATTTATGTTGTACACCGCCCGATATAAGATGTGAAGCCCAGAACGTTATGGAAAGTTTACTACCAGAAAACTCAAAGGAAAAATATCTATTAGCGTACCAAAATTTCATACAATGGCAGAACAACAAGAATACGCAGTCTTTTTCAGAAAATGTGTTCATGGCGTACTTTAAAGAATTATCTTCTAAGTACAAACCTAGCTCTTTGTGGTGTATTTACTCAATGTTAAAAAGTACAGTCCGAACAAAGAATGGAGTGGACTTAAAAACATACTCGAATTTGTCAGCTTATCTAAAGAGACTATCTGATGGATTTAGAAGCAAAAAATCAAAGGTTTTATCATCTGACGATATTGAAAAATTTATTAAAGATGCTCCAGATAACCAATATTTGGCTACAAAGGTTAGTTAAATTAATTTTAATTAAATATTTAATAGCAGCTTGTTGACTTTAATTATTGTTTCTTTTGTTTCAGGTTGCTTTAATATTTGGTGTAACTGGTGCCTGTAGGATACAAGAATTAACAAATATAACTGTAAAAGATATAGAAAACCATGGCCAGATGCTTTTGCATACGTAGAAGATTCCATACAAAACAAGAAGCAAATTTGTGCGAAAATCACAAAAAGAATTAAACTTGATTCTGAGACGCATCCTACTAGCGAAATACCAAGTACATCCAATGATTGGATTTCACCTACCTACACGAATAATGAACCATCACAAATAACAATAGAACATGAAAGTATTTCAGTAAATAATCTATCTGATGAGACCGCTATATCATCAAAAATAGTTAATTATAATTTTACTAACTGCACATTTACTAATTGTTTCTCTAAATAAACTTTTTATCTACTATGTAAAATGGTTTTTTATTTAAGTATTATTTTATTCAGAAGTGTGTTGAAAAACGTTGTATGATACACGTGTGTATTGATGATTACCGTCCTCGGCTCCTTAAGACCCTCGCCTGACGGCTCGGGCCTCAATGCGCCTCAGCGGTAATCACCAACATTACACACTTGTACCATAATGTACTATTATTTATTAAAAAAATCAATCCAATGACTCGAATATTGGTAAGCGGTTACGATAGCACGTAGACGATTGTCAGGCTAGGGCTGATTTCACATGTCCATTTGCTACCAATACTTGTACAACGATTCCTCAATTTTTATGGCAACTATGAGTATGTAACCCAGGTACACGAGCACTATAGAAATTGTGTCGATTTTGTATGGTGAGGGAGTATGGTAAATTTAAGTAGGTATAACCCTTGCAACTTGCATTATGTAGTGAGGCTATTTTGCAGGAAATATAATCTAATATAATAATCTCAAATTCTTTTCAAAATTATTAGGTACCTACTTAGTATTTTTTATTTTACTGTGATTTATTTAACTTTGCGTTACTATCCTAAGGCGAACTGGTAAAGGACGAAAGGTTCATGTAAACTTTTGTAGTAGTCATTTGAATATACCAATCAAATGAACAGTTGAAAAGTAGAAGTTTAATTCATATTGTAGGTACTTGACGTTTTCCTTTGGCCAGCTTATTTATCATTTATTGATTTTGTTACACTTTCACTTTATTACACGCCAGGCTGCTCGGATGCAACCTGTTGTTATCCGTGCACTCGTTGTAAATGAAGGAGAAGTGAATATAGGTAAGACAGAGATAGGTGCATCTCTAATACTAAAGTTGAAGTGCATCAGTTTTATAATGTCCTGGTAGTTTTGGGCTGAAACACGTGACGCGTGACACAAGTGACGTGATTCACTAATTTTATTTTATAGTGTATTTTTTTTAAAGAAACATGTCTGAGGAAATCCGATTATAAAGGAACTGTTTTAGGTAGTATTAGGTTTATTTCTTGAAAATGTTGACAATCAATTTTAATTTTGTCTTGGTTTGTCTTATAGTATCTTTTTGTTGTAATTTTTTGTAGTCTATATTTTAGTAAACCGTGAGTTATCCAGAAAAAAAATACGATATTTAAGTGCGGGTCAAGCTGTATACAGAGTGTAAGGAGGACGCTCTCGAAAACGAAGGCAGAAGGCAGTACTGGTGGTGACCCTAAGCACGACTTACTGAAAAATAAATTTGAAATCTGTAAAACAGGTTTCAACAAATCCATTTCAGCTTGGTGCCTGAAGGACTGCTGTTCTTCACAATTTTAGATTACTTTATACTACAAGGTCTTCTCTCATTAAATTGTAATGTCTGTGAAGCAATGATAAAGAAATTATTACTTATTTTTTGTGGGTGTTTCACAGATCAACAAAATCCACGACCTTAATAATATTCAACATTTCTTTATATTAGAAATAAGACCTTATGACTCCTAAGATACGTGTTTCTCATGGATAATGGATATAAAATAATATTTAATAATAATAAAATAATATTCATACACTCACGCCTATTAGCCCAAAAGTAAGCTTCATTAGAGCTTGTATTATGGATAGTAGATAATGGAGAAACATTTATAATAATATTATTATGTATATAAATATTAGAAATAAGAAATGTACTACGTGTACGCTATAATTGACAGTGACATTTAGTGACACTAAAACATGTCACAGTGCCACCAACTTATCTGTAGAACGGCAAAAAGCGGAACATTGTTCTGAGAGCGGAACCACAGACGACATTTTGAAAACGTCATTTTATTGTTGTCAGGTTAGTCGATGTACTCTTTTCTGTTTGCGCCATTGCTATATTCTACAGATAAGTTGGTGACACTGCAGTGTAAAATCTATCAAAATGCCCGGTACCAAGATACGACCATTATGCGACAATATCGCAATCTGAAAATTCATTGATGGGAAATCTTAATTTAAATGACTATTTCTCCTAATTTAAGAACTTTGGAACATTTGGACCACTTTGTAATAACCGTAGATACTCTTAGTCTAAGGATTCTCTATTTCCATTTTTAGCTCCCGACGAAAAAAGAGGGGTGTCATAAGTCTGTCTGTGTATCTGTGTGTCTGTTTGTGGCATCGTAGCTCCTTAACGAATGGTCCATTCGAAAAAAAACAGAAGAAATCGGTCCAATTTCGTTTTTTTTTGTTTGAAAGCTGACGTGATTAGGATGGTTTTAGCTAAAGTTTAATGACTATCAACTCATTTCTTACATGATAAAAGGGTTTAATTATTTTTCTCAGATCCGATTGATTTGAAATTTGGTGTACTGTCGCTTTGGCGACATTCCCATGACATACTAACTTTGAGCTGATCCTATACCATCAAAAAGTCTGCGGAATGCTTATTTCTTCAGAAACTCGCAGCAGATATAGCGTGTTTGGGCTCATAAGTCTCAATTAGATGGTGTTAGATAGATGATTAATGCGGCCGGGGGTTACTTAAAAAAAATAATTTTAAATTTTATGTGCAATCTAAAAGCTCATTTTGGTTTGTTATTATCAGGACATCAAAGACGCAATGATAGATGATAAAAATGGCAAGCAAACACACGGCCCGGTTACAGTAACCTATAGACTCGAGTAGCACCTAAACTGTAAAAATCAAGATAAACTATTATTTTGACACCGTAGGCGTCGATTCCCCGTGTTTTAAATATAGCACTTCCTCTATAGGCTCTGGCGACCTTACTCACTGCAACACAACACTACAAAGTATCCCATATTTGCCTTTATTTGGATGATAGTAACTTAAGGAAGAAGGAACAGCTGAATTTAAGATAAGACTTATTTATTATTACTTATTTATTACTTGGTTTAATTAATGTAGGTAATAGATATTCAATATAATATAATAGACAGTATAAAATAATAGACAGTATAATATCTATGGGTTGAGACAAATACCCATTTTATGAAAAGTCTGTTTAGAATATTTATTCTTAATTGTTTTTTGTGGGCAGAGAAGTCAGTTACTTGAATTCATACAATTTATTAGTTATTCTGTTATTATGACCTTAGTAAGTGGTTACGCCATAAAGGACATCTCCGGCTAACAGAAATAGTCAGTGCAATTAAATAAAAACATACTATTTACTGTCGGGAGCTTGTAAACTTTTCTTCATCGCCACGAATGAAGAGAACTCGTAAGCTCGTAACTATATGAAAAGTATTACTCACCACTTAGCATTTATGTTTGCCTGCTTGAAAAACGTGCCTTTCTGCTGCCCTGGTCACAGATTATCATAATCATAATCGTTTATTTGCTTAACACTGTGTACATTAGATGTTTACATAAATAGAGAGCGACAGTATTTACCTTAAATATTGTAGGCATGCAAATATTTAATAGATTAATAATGCACTGGTGAACATTTTCGTATTTTTATACGAAAAGAAGCGTATATAAAAGCGCATATATGAAAAGAAGCGTATTTTTATACTCTTTGTTAAAAATAAAAAGAACAAGATAACAAATAATCTGTTGTATGCGCATTGATCGAAACTATGATTGAAACAAATGTTTCAAAATATCCATTTTTACAAAAACCAATATGATGATTAATTTGACCTTTATTATCTGTAACTTGGTCACCCAGTGTTGTATACATCGTAATAGTTTACTTAAACTACACGAAGACTGAACTAGGTTTCAAATTCTACGTTATAGTTATGTTTTTACCATAATGGTAGTAATTTATATCAGTGATTTCTTTATTGTATCTTCTGTACCCACCTATTTATCTATTTTAACTATCTTCACGACGTCACTGTGGTTAGCTCCTTCTCAGCCATGTAGTCCTGGTATATTGCTGAAATGCAGCTGAGCTAATGCGCTGAAAACAAGTGAGAGGGAGGACAAATTGTTAAAAAAACTTGAGTCAAAAACACAAATTAAAACCGACTTCAAAATACTGAAAAGGATAAAATAATTAAATTAAGTAGGTACACTCATCCCCTAGAAACATATTTTCGGTTCGAGTCGGTACTTCACTTTCTATTGTTTCTGGAAACAACTTATCACAAACTCCAAAAAATATGTTTCTAGGATAAAATAATTAGAAACTTTTTCCCCAACCTATTATTTTAATTACTAAGTAATTTTTCAAACATGTAATGTTAAAATCAAAAATTAAGAAAACTGAAAAGGATAAATTAATTAAATTTAAATCGGTACTCATCAGTATTCATCATATTTTTTGGAGTTGGTGATAAGTTTTTTAAGAAAATTCAAAACATTTTTTAATATAGTTTATTTACATTTAACTAAACTATGAAGGTACCATTTTGTTCGATAACTTTTTGCCATCTTGTAGGTAGGGACATGATCCCATTGCTATAGAAATTTTAGGGCTTCTCATCAAAATACCGCGACAAGTGGTTTTGGCAGTCCTCTCGTGATGTTAACCTGACACTGCCTAGAGAATTCTGAAGAGAGCGAAACAGGTGGAAATCTGAAGGTGCAAGGTCAGGACTATACGGCGGATGCATTAACACCTCCCAGCCAAACTCTCTTAATTTTTGCTGAGTGGCTAAAGATGTGTGAGGTCAAGCGTTATCATGATGAAAAACCACACCCCTTCTGTTGATTAATTCCGGCCTCTTTCTCTCAACTTCTTGCTTTAATCTCATCAGTTGTTCGCAGTAGAGTTCAGAATCGATGGTCCTGCCTGGTGGTAACAGCTCATAATGAATAATGCCATTCCAATCCCACCACACACACAACATCACCTTGTTGCGAGTTAACCCGGGTTTCGCCACAGTCTGTGAAGCCTGACCGGCCTTTGACCACGACCTTTTTCGCACGTTCTTGTCGTACGTGATCCAGTTTTCATCACCAGTCAGCTTCTTCAAAATATGGTTCGGTTTCATTACGTCGTAATAAACAATCACAAATGAGTACACGGTTCATTAGGTTTCTTTCAGTGAGCTCGTGGGGTACCCAAATATCGAGCTTTTTTGTGTACCCATTTTTTTCAAATGCGCCAAAACTGTTTTGTGGTCAATTCCCAGTTCTTCACGGTCGCTCCGTTCCCTATAATATGGTTGAGCGGAGCGATGGCTGGCACATGCGTCATACTTGTGATCAGGTGCCACTAGTGGAAATGGTCATCTCTAAGCTTCCTTGATTTTGTAATAATTTACCTACATATTCATCAATAGTATCATTTTTGAGGGAATTTTGAGGTATATGGCATTATAGGATATTATATATAAAACAATACAATTATTATTGTAATGACGTGGTCAGACAAGTGTTTAAAATTAATGAAAGATGTTTAGCTTTATTAGGTCTTTGTATATTAATTGTTGACCTTTGTGTATTGTAATACCTTTATTGTGATGGTGCATTGTCGGACAGCCTTTAAATACAGTAAATATTCTTATCATTAGGTACTTATTGGTACGTTAATATACCTTTTTTTATACTCTGTGCGACACTGCGCTGCTAAATACTATTACTGTGTAATTAAACATTGTAACTTAACGATTGAAAAGAGTGACTACACGAGTTTGTTGCCGGAATCTTCTCGGTAGTTCAACTTTTGGAACCGGTGTAAATTCAGACAGACTGACTGACGGACAGACAGACAGACTGACTGACGGACAGACGGACCGACAGACAGACCGATAGACAGACTGACATAACATTCTTAGCTTACGTAGATCCAGATAAGACAGAGAGACAAACATTATGAAATTGTTAGTTAGTTAATATTATTTTTATGTGATAGACATAAGGGTTTTTTTGTTGACGATTCGAAAGTGCTTCTTGGAGGTAGGCCCCCCAAGAAACACTAAAATATCTTTATTCAAGAAGCATTGAATAAAGATATTTTTATTTTCATTTTCATTTTCAGCTACGCCGTAACTACTGATATGCCGATCTTGCTCCAGTTTTTCAAAAATGGACTCAATTTTATCCGTAATAGCGCGACCATAGCTACGTGCATCTTTGATATCAAAATTTCCGGATTGAAAACGCTTAAACCAAATTTGTGGTACTCTCACAGACACTGCACTAGGTCCATAAACATCACAATTTTTTTTCGCGGCTTGCGTTACGTTTTTACCTTTTTTTTAGTAGAATTTTAAAATGTATCGAATTTCTTCATTATCAAAAAAAAAAATGAAAAACACACATTTTCCTAATTTGAATTTGGAATTATCTTTTTTAAAATCTAAACTTTTAATGATACCAAAACCAGCCAGATACAAATAGTACAGCCAAAGAGATTTTATTACAAGTTCATGTAAAGGTGGTTTTCCACCAGAGAGGTGAGACGAGAATAGGTGAGCCGAGGCGAGACGAGATTTAAAATTTGTATGGCAAATCAATCCTCGCTTCGCGCATCTTTGGTGGAAATAGTGAGGATTGACGAGGATGTGCGAGGCGTGAATTGAAATATTTGTTTGTGTAAAATGTACCGTATTTCTCTTGATATAGAGTTTAAATTAACTCTGCAACAGAATCACGCTTATCGCGATAGGTTTATTGTTGTGCTCAATCATCTCGCGCGAGCTCGCGCGGGCAGTTTTTAGTGGAAAAGGGTCAGTGCGATTACTGTTCTCGTCTCGCCTCGCTTCGTCTCGCCCCTCTGGTGGAAAACCACCTTAACACCAGCATTTCAATGTTATAAATGAAGAAATAAAAAATACTGAAGACATGGCTGTATGGACATTAGTTTCCGTTGCCTTCCCATTGTAGGGAGAATAAACAAAAAAAAAAGAAAACAAACACGAGATTGCTTCGTCAGTGCCACCCTATTCGAGAGCCAGACAAGTTTTCCAAAACATCATGTACCAGGATTACAGAATTTCACTACAGGTCTGTTTGGATATAGGGGTGGGAAATATATCAATCAGATATTACAAAACGTTGTTCCTACGTAGGGTCGCCCCAGCCAGACGTTAAATAATTATAATTTGAGGTGAAAATTCACACTCAACAGCCGGCGACTTGCCAAGACGGAGGAGTTTTCGTTTTGGGAGTCAAAGCTATCGAAATCTATACTAATATTATAAATGCGAAACACGCTGAACCAATTTAGGTGAACTTTGGAATGGACTTGTTAGTTTGAGCTTCGGAGATCTTTTCGCGTCATATTTTTGACCCCATAAATGACAGTCACGTGGGCGGAGCCGCGGGCGGTAACTAGTTGATTACAAAGCCAGCCAGCCAGTAATGTATTCTAAAATTATAAAAAGCCTATAAGTAATTACAGGCTTTTTATAATTTTAATCTGAAATAAATGGGATCATTATATAATAACTTATTGTCCTTCCTAAACAACAGAATATTTTGTGTCTTCAGTCAGTTTGTAGGTATTACTCAAATAAGTTTTAATTTTTTGATACAATTCCAACTAAGGCAAACAAGTTAAAAATAATGTCTGGACAATAACAAATTCTGATTGGACCATCAAAAATTTGTAATCTCGAGCTCCTCCGTGCTTCGAAAGGCACGTTATGCCATTGGTCCCGGTTGTTACTGCAACCAATGCGGTTGCAGTAACAACCGTAACAACCCACCAACCCGCATTTGGACCAGCGTGGTGGTGTTATGGCCCAAACTCCTCACGTGTTTCTCCTATGTAGGAAGGCCTGTGCCCAGCTGTGGGACGTATATAGGCTGGTAATGATGATGATGATGCTTGAATGTTCGTCTAGTATCTGAGAAGTTTTCAAATATAATGCGTAAAAGGCCGACAAATGCAACTGCAAAACTATTTTAATTGGGACTTAAAGCGCACAAGTGTATAATTAAAAGAATTTCTTCATTAGATTCACTCATCTTGACAGTACGAAAAACAAATGAAAAACACACATTTTCCTAATTTGAATTCGGAATTATCTTTTTTAAAATCTAAACTTTTAATGATACCAAAACCAGCCAGATACAAATAGTACAGCCAAAGAGATTTTATTACAAGTTCATACATACTATAATGCGAAAAGACTTTTTCTCCAACCATATGTAATTACCTTTTTTAAAGAACGAAGTGTAAACAAGTATGCTGTGCTTAAATTACGGTCCACACCTCGAGTGCATATATATCATCGTTCGGACGTTCGAATATACTCCCTCGTTGGTGCGCCACCTAAGAATGACGTAGTGAGAACGGTTTTCAAAACATCGTGTACCAGGACTACAGAATGAAACTGGAGGTCTGTTCGAATAAAGGGGTGGAGGCACATATTATGTAAAAAATAGGTGTGGTGCATGCACTTGAAGCCGCTGACCGTATCTTAATTTTCAATAGTGTAAACAAAAACCTTTTTATAAATTGCCTACCCTTTAAAGGTACCTACTCCTTTAAAGCGCAGAAAGGTGACGAAGTAATAAACTCGTGATAATAATCACCTGAATAGTAGCTAAGGTGCGTCTATGGGTGCTACGGGAACCGCTTTGTATGCTTTGCCATTGTGTTTTGGCGCTCTTGCTTGTGTAGTACTTTAAACTTATTTCAAGTTTCTATCATTGTTCTAATATACCTATTAATACATAATCTAATATATATTTCCTTTATTGTGCTTCTGTATTTTAACATCTAGCACTTTTTTCACTTACTAATGAGTGCAATTGCTCTGGGGTGATACTAAGCGGGTGCATCTATGTTTTCTGCCCCTTTATTTGCTGTATAGTATAATCCCCCTCATCTTAGAGCTTATTCTTGAAAAGAGTAGGCCCATAGTGTGGAGGTGCTATGGTCCAAAAGCTACAGAAAAACACACGGCTTACAAATTTTGAGACATCTAATATATTTTTAATTATTCATATTTTTTTGTAGCAACCGATTGGCAGGCTCCACGACCTTGCGATCCATTTTTTGATTTGACGTAAGCATGTGCTGTGAACTATCTTACCAACAGGTTAACCAAAACATCTAGTAACAGGACTGCATGAGAAGAGACTAGTTATAACACAAAGACCGTTCGATTCTAGGAGGCGGAGGAGTGAGGTTATATGTTCCACTGTATGTATTTTTTTTGTATGTATGTTCACCGATTTCTCTGTCAATTGTGAACCGATTTTCAAAATTCTTTTTTTATTCAATAGAGTATATTTCTGAGGTGGTCCTATTGTCACGAAGTCAGGATCTGATGATGGGGTCCCAGGGAAATCGAGGGCAAACCTCAAATTTTATAGGCACTTATGACATGTTTTACTCTTTTTTAAAGCAATTAAAGTATTTGCTTCTGTTAGTCATCATCTCTTTAACGGTTAGGAGTTAAAAGATAATTATTTCACTATGTGTTTCAACCAAAGACTGGGAGACTGACAAGGCGATAGTGCTGACGATCACCCATCTTGCTTTGACCTTAGTAAATCACTTAAAAATGTAAAAAAAAAATTTATATTGCTCACTTTTTATTGTCTCTGGAAACAGCTTAGCACGAACTCCAAAAAATACATTTTAGAAGGTAAGTATCTAGGTACTGAAATTTAATAATTTTTGCTTTTTAGTGTTTTGAAATCGGTTTTATGTTTGTTAAAAAAAAATTCTTTGGTAAATACGTTGTAAATTAGCGCGATCGAGGCCCTGATCCTGTACTATCTTCAGAAACTTACAGCAGATATAGCGTAATTGGGCTCATAAGAATAGTCTCAATGAGATGGTGTTAGGTAAATGATTAATAAGGCCCGGGGCTACTTAAAATTTGTTTTTTTTTCAGGGGAATAAAAAAAAAGCCCAATGCCGCGCTGCTGCCATAGAAATGTTTAGACCACGTTGCCACCGGCCGTCGAATTGGTTATCGGCGCAGCTGCACGCTGCGCAGCGCGAAGCCACTGGCTCCTTCGAGCATCGTTGCGTCGCGTTGCGTCTCGGTGTGATTTGACCCTTACGGTATTTACACCGTAATGTCATTTTTGTCGGGTAAGGTAAGGTGAGGCCCGACAAAAATGACATTACGGTGTAGACAAAATCGTTTCTCAATCTTCTCGTGCTCCTTGTGCTACGCCTGCTGGCCACGACATTACTGGACGCGCGTCCTGCGTCTCGCGTCTAGGCAATCACTGCGCGCTGTCTCGATGTCGGCCTCGCAGCGCGTCGTCGTGACCGCGCAGTGGTTGCCGAGACGCCGCCGCTGCCGCTGTCGCCCGTTCCCGTGGCCAGGCCGTTAGTAGGTATTAGTTGGTAAGAAATTTTAGAAAGCTGCATTTACCCCGTGGTCGCATTTCCTTCAGATGACGTTACACATTCATATAATATTATAACATTGTAAAGTAAAACGATTTCTATTCAACTTAAAAACAATAAAACAATTTACATACTTCATTTAAAAAAACAACCTGTAAATAAAAAACACCACCGAAATCGTTCTTTAAACATTAGTACGATAACGTGGTTCGAGTGTCAGTGTGAGTACTTGTAGTAGATGTTGTTTACTCAATACCTGTATTTCCCAGTCTAGATACGATTGGCGTCCTTAGCAACGGCACTACACCTACATACTATAATGCATTGCTACTGAATATAGGGGAATCAGTAGATCTCCAGTTGCATTCTGTATTCCTGGTACATGATGTTTTGGAAAACTTGTCCGGTACCTCACTACGTCAAACAGGTGGAGGAAGTAAAGAGCAAGGTACACTTATCCCATTCCTTGTATCTCGATCAAATCAGCCTATCTACGAGTATCCAAGTGGCCCTCAAGCAAAGTGGCAAGACGCCCTCGATTTCCCTGGGATCCCATCATCAGATCCTGACTTTGTGACAATAGGACCACCTGAGAAGTATACTCTATCGAATAAAAAGCGAATTTTGAAAATCGGTTCACAATTGACAGAGAAATCGGTGAACATACATACAAAAAAAATACATACAGTGGAACATATAACCTTCTTCTTTTTTGAAGTCGGTTAAAAACTAAAACGTTCCGTTGCGCACAATTTGTGTTGCGCGAAATATTTAAACGGCCACCAATTAGCTTTTTTCTCGGAACATACGTAAGTATAATTATATTAAATATTTATAAGGTTAAATTACATCAATTAATAAAATAAAAACTTTCTAAAATGAGTAAATATATCGATCGGTTTTTGACAGCATCTAGATACAAAGACGTTACTCATCAAAAATCATCTATGGGAACATTTTTACCGCTGTCGGACGAATGTCAAAAATGTTTGTTGGACAGCGGAAAATACGTTCCCATAGATGGTTACTCAATACTCAATACAAGTATATTTAGATGGTAATTGAATTTCATAGGAGAGATGAAGAGTGCTATAAAATTTATGTAAGTCAGTGCTTACTGCCACTTGAGGCTCGCAATTCTTTGGGCTATGTCGGCGACCTCGGTTCTCCTGCGGAACTCATAATTTCTGATTCGATCACGTAGAGAAATCTCGAGCTTAGCCATCTCCATTGCCTTTTGGCTGACTTGGCGCCTTAACTCTTACGAGGCCCATTGTAAAAGGCTACGTCTCAGTTCTGTATATCCTAAAATTAACGACTTTCGACTTAAGACACTAGAACACGAGAAGGTTATCGCGATTATGACCGTAAGCTGCTCGCGCAAAACCACGGACAGACCTAGTCAAATATACGGTTATCACCCGTGAAACTTTCACAACTATGGTAAAATCTTTCTGCGTACTGATGGCTGGTATATGCAAAATTGAGCGTACCTATAAGTGAATGATGATAAAGAAGCTCTCCTATCTTACAATACTGTAGAACGTCTCCACCGTAAGGCTTCACATCTTCTGGACCTGCCGTACTTAATATTTCTAGCATTCATTTTCTATTACTCTTTTGGAATTACGCTGAGTGGTGCTGTGTATTCTCACCAAATCCAGAAGAAGTTTTGAAATGCTAATAGAAAAATTTGACCCTATGAGTATACAATGGACGGTGCGGCACTGGCAGCACGCCGTCTATGCAGCGGTTAGGCAAAGTTTGCACGATCCATCGTTTGTCGACAAGCATCAAAGGCGTGCTTATGATCTTTGGCGCGGTTTGCGCTAACGCGCACCTTTTAAACAGACAGTGCAGATCGTAGAGCACCCGGGGAAGTCAGTCACCCCTTTTAATTCTTTATTCTATTTGTTTAGAGTCTACACGGGAGGCGCGAGACGGTTGTTGCGATCCACGCGCGTTTGCACGGCGCGTAGACTTGCATTCGGGCTTGCGAGCTGAGTCCACACGAACGAGATAGCTATTAATGTGTCATTGCGTAGGTAGTTCTTTTTCTTACGCAGTGTACTGCAAAAAGCGGTGTTCGAATTTTAAATATTTGCTCACTTAATGATTGATTGATCAATCAATTGATTGATTGAGTGATTGATTGACCCTTTTCGAGCATGTGAAGAGTTATGGAATCACTTCGTAGCAGGCCGTCCCTCACGCAGATCATCGGTAAGATTACTGCAACCACGTTAAAATGCATTAAACTGGTTCTAAACAGTGGCACGAGATGGGGCTTCATCATGAATGGTCAACCGAAGTGACTCGGATAATTTTCAATTTGCCACTAAATCGTAAAACAAATGAATTTGATACATACTGAATAATATCGGTCAAAAGTTCCATTTTTAAAATTTAAACTTATTGTATTAATACAATAGCAATAAGCAATCAGTGGCGCCCTCGTATCCAATATGATTTATTAGGGCTTCATGACTCTTCGGGAAGTGTATTTCGTTCATAAAACCTGTTTGATTCAAGAAGGCGGAGCATAGCAGCGGACCCATTTTCCACAGTAATCTCGTATCATTGTTGGTCGGGCTGAGGATACTTTTCTGGAAAAATATTCTAAATAACTCTGTGAATAAGGAAAACATACACGTTTATTAATATTAATTATTATTTCCAGATGTTCTGTAGATTTTATATCGTTTGAATTTTGTAAAACAGTGCGCAATTTTCGCAAGCAACAGGTAGATCTGGTACTGCTGTGCAAGCAACAAGTATCAAATACTGAAAAGTATCAGGATTCAATGGTACTGGTAGAGGTATGATTACAATTTTAATATTTTACTAAATACTTTAAAGATTGAAAGTAATTTGCAGATTAGTACGTATTAACTATGCACTATCATATACTATTATGTCCTATCAATACTCGACTCGAAACTCTGCCCATATTCTTAGTAGCTCAGTGGTCAGGCAGTCATCTTAATTATTTAAGGTTTAGGTATACTGGCCTAGGATATGTATTTTTAGTCGAAATATTTTTCTAAATATTCATCGCCTTAAATACAATAGAGGCCTTAAATGCTTGCCCAAAAAAGATCGTGATATTCAACGTTTATGATTTTTTAATAATTCCACTATATTTCTGAATCCATCTTTGATGTGTGAAATTTATTTAGTAAGTGTTGAGTGGTAGTAGATGTTTCATAATTAAAATAAAAAAATGTTAAAATTAAAATAGTGCTGATTGGATAAAGATAACCCTTTGCTTAACCTCAATAAGTTGCAAGGCACCTGTTAGAATTTCGAAGTGTGTGTGATCCAAACAGGTGCAGCTCTGACAGGTTTGCAAAACATAACGTACTAAGACTTCATAGGTCTGTGGAAAGTATTCTCTACTGAAATTTAAAGGTCTGTGGAAAGTATTCTTAACTAAAATTTAACTGTGTCTGGTATGCCGGGATTAGAGATGTTAAAGATCTCAAAAATGTGGATAGTGGGCAGCAGTAGGTAAAAGATCATAGATTTTTCGATAAATTGACAATTTTGTGGATCAATAGATTCGTGCAGATGTGGCTGGACTTATATTTGCTGCATATTCTACCTATCTATTATTTTAACTATTTAACGTGTTAACAATGTTAAGAGATAAAATATTTCTAAGCTTATTTCGTTATAGCGCCATTTCTGTTCATGTGTATTACAATAGTGCAACAGACAGGGTGCCAATATAAATTTTAAGAAACTGCAACCTCATGTTATCTCATGTAGTCCTGGTACTGAATGTTTTGGATTATCGGAGGTGGAAACAGGTGGGTGGGACGAGACGGGACGTGCTTGTTGTGAACGCTATAACAACAACGAACCGGTAAATTATTGAATAATCTTATCATCGTTTTAATACTACGCTTTAATTTTTTACAGGAGTATAACCACGAAGCTTAACTTTAAATTCCCTGGAAATTCTTTTTCAACAAACGAATGTAAAAACTTAAACTGAACAAAAAAAATTAAATTGATTGACTGTATTGGACTAGCAAAAGGAGAGGACCAAAAAATTACTGAAGCGTTGAACATGTTGTACAATTTGAAAAACGAGGAAGAAAAGGAGTTAGCGTTTATTTCTGCTGGAAAGTTTAAATGTTTGGAAAAAAGCCTGGCTCGAAATATGTGACTGACATTAAATCGAGTAGCTTATTTATTTAATTTTCTTTGTAAAGATGTATATCACATTAATGTTCAAAATTATTCGGAATAAAAGCTCAAAAAGACCATCTCCTTTAAGGATTTGAACTATTTTTTTTTTTACTAAAAATGCATTAAAAGTGTCGTAAGAGGCTTCTTTTATAATGGTAGGTGGTAATTTTTCTTCCTTTCAAAAAATCCCGCCTTTTCTAGCCCCCTCTTTGTGTTCTAGAGTTTGAGACCACCTACCTCAGATCTAGAGGTCAGAGGTTATTAAAATTAAAATTGTTCCCACTGGTATTGGACCCGTGGGGACAGTTTTCTGCTCGGTTTAGTTTCTAGTAGTGTTTTCTAAGTCCGCCTGGCTAGCTACAACTATTTAGTCTGCCGCCATAACAATGTTAACAGCATTATTGTGTTCTGGCAGTTCCTCTGTGGTTGAGGAATCCGGGTGTAGCTTGCCTCCATCTTCGGTCTTATCATGACTTACCACCAGGTGGGATGAAGGCCATGAGCTACCTCATTTTCTAAAATAAGTAAACTGAAATTACTTATTTTAGAAAATGTTTACTGAAGTTTTTGTAAATGACAATCTATATACCAATCACAACATGCCAGTAACAGGTCTTCATCAAACATGATTAAACAAGACTTCATGACTCTATAAGAAATGTATTTCCAAATTGAAACCTGTTTGATTCAAGATGGCGAAAACCTATTGCAGGTATCAGTTTACTACAGCAATCTTGAGTATCATGGGTAACTAAGATTATTTTTATGACAGGAATTACAACATGGAGTAATATTTCTTACTATGTGATATTATTATCTGTAGTAGACTTACATTTGCATCCTATATTGAATCTTGCAAACAGTGGACCACTTTTGTGTCAGCAGCAACAGGTAGATTTAGTAATTGGCTGCGCAAGCAACAAGTATCTGGCACTGCAAAAGTATTAGGATTCAATGGTTTTAGGAGAGGTATGATTTCAATAGACTAGCTAGGTGGTAGTATGACTAGTATGTAGGGTCGTCTGGTTAGGTACCACCGCCTTTCTTATTTCAGCCGTGAAACTGATCGTTGTGTTTCGGATTGAAGGGAAAGGTAGCCAGTGTAATTACTGGGCATGGACGGCATTTCATCTTAGGCCTCAGGATGACAACGCACCTGCAATATCAAGTGATTTTGCCTTGTTATTGCAGGTGTCTATAGGCGGCGGTAACCGATTACCATCAGATGGCCGTCAGCTTGTTTGTCATCTAGTTGTATAAAAAAAAACTTATGCCAATACAGTATTATTTTGGTAAGTAATAGATCAGGAGCAAATATTTCTTGTTTTTAACCTACTTCAAAATCGAGGAGGTTCTCAATTCGGCCGGTATGTTTTTTGTTTTTTTTTTCTATGTATGTACACCGATTACGCCGAGATTAATGATCCGATTTACGTGATTCTTTTTATGTTCGATGCAGAATAGCTGCCATTTGGTCCCATAAAAATTTTTCAAAATCAGTTAGGTAGTTTGGTTTTTATAAATAAAAAAAAACTGAAATTAGTAAGTCGTCTACATATTATTTTTCTTTGTAGGTATGTACACCGATTACGCCGAGACTACTGATCCGATTTACGTGATTGTTTTTTTGTTCGATGCGGAATAGCTGCCATTTGGTCCCATAAATTTTTTTCAAAATCAGTTGGGAAGTTTGGTTTTAAATAAAAAAAAAACAGAAATTATTAAGTCGTCTACGTATGCGACATTGCGAATTTTTGCTTTCCTATGACTTTTTAGTGAAACGATACGATAGTACGAAACAATATAAGTTAACGGTCACCCATCTAGCTTTGACCTTAGAAAGTTATCACTAAAAAATGTGAAACAAAAAATTAAACAAAAATTGAAACCGACTATAAAAAAACTGAAAAATTTTTTTGTATCACGGTTTGACTGTTTTACCTTCGATTCTGCCAATAGCTGATGATACTACAGCAAAAATTAGTACCAAACGGCAGGAACTTCGTCATGATAATGTCAGACCACCATATTTATTTCCTGTACAAACCATTACAGCTTAGCTGGGAAGTTGTAGTGAGTACCAACCGATGCGTACATTTTTCATGCCTGGCCGCCAATTGGCCAAATAAACTTCTTGACATGAGTACCTACATCAAGCATAATTATGCTTTTATTACTTTGCTTACGTCTGAGGCGCTATTTTAAAACTTGCTGAAGGAGTACCTCTTGTCTCATGTAGTGAGCATAAACATTCACATACTTTTGTTCTTTACAATTGATTGAAAATCAGAAAACACGAGATCAATCTAACTTAAAAAAAAATACAATACAAAGTTTGAGAATGTAGCCATAGTTTGCCAACAAGCCATAATCTGTATTAATTCATGTGTATTATTAAACTATTTTTGTTTAACTTTTTTGCACCTATCACTATTATTCATTCCCTTATCGTTTTCTGTAAAAGATCTCTTTTAGCGATAAGTCGATTTTGATATACTGTGTTTATGTTATTTCCGTACCGTTTATATAAATGTGCATAATAAAAAAAATCTATCTATCTACGAGTAGCTACCACGTGCACACCGGTACTCTGTGCATATACAACCAAAATAGTCTGTATGCAACTTTACTTATGTTTCTCAATTTTCTCAGGTTTAGTAGTGTTTGTAGGAAGTAGCTTTTGTTACATCATGCAGTCCTAGTACCTCACCGTTACTAACAACGTGACGTAACAAGATCGACATCACAATTTTTTTAAAGATAAAATAAATTTGACTTCCATTATTAAAAAAAATATCCCAAAAAATAAATAAATACGTAGGTGGAAATTTTTGATTTTAGCTTTATTATAAATGTTTGAAAAATTACTTAGTAATTAAAATATAACCCTAGAAAAATTTCACGTCCTGTGGCGGGAAACGAACCCGCGACCTGTCGCAATCCGGGCGACTGCTCTAACCAACTGAGCCACCCAGGACTTGGGATATCCCTGTGAAATTCTTCTAGTCTTTCTGTATTTACGTTTATGAGCTAACGTCCACCCTACAATGTCGAATGTTCTTTCAACATCCGAAACGAGTATTTTTACAAATACCTACCATTCGGTTAAGTTGGGGCAGTGCTTTCAAATATTCTTAATTTATGATTTTAGCATTATTATAAATGTTTGAAAAGGTAAAATTTTTCTAGTTTTATATTTTAATTACTAAGTAATTTTTCACTCATTTTTTTTAAATCACTTAATATTGCAGGTGCGTTGTTATCCTGAGGCCTAAGATGAAATGCCGTCCATGCCCAGTAATTATACTGGCTACCTTTCCCTTCAATCCGAAACATAGCGAACTGTTTCACGGCTGAAATAAGAAAGGCGGTGGTACCTACCCAGACGGCCCTACATACGGGCCTACCGCCTCGGAATAAATAGGATAGGACTAAATAGGAAATGATGAATAAGGAATGGACTGTCTAGGAAGTAGTGGAATTAGGATTTGAGGAATGACAATTCGGAAAAAGAACAGTGTAGGAGTGGACAAATTAAGAAGTGGACAACTTTGGAAGGAACTGGACAAGGTCGCCAGGAGGGCAAAATACTACCTAGTAAATTACAATAAATAATATAATCATTCTCCAAGCGGCGTTATACCCACCGGATGGCTATGACAATTGAAAAATCAATTGCGTCTGGAATCTAATGCTTGACGGGTTAAAATGAATAAATTTTTTTTTTCGAAGTGTTACGTTGGGTTCCCCTTTAGTTGACAGTTATCATACAAATTTACAGATAACAAGCAACGAAATTCAAAGTTATCATTTCGCAAATCAACGTTCCATTATTTATGTTTCACAAACTTTACATCTCATAAAGTAATTTCTTCATAAAATTGTCATTTTGCAAAAGAACATTAGTTAATTTTTCCTAACACAAATACGTTAAACGACGAAGATCTATTGACCAGTTTTTCTTTAATAATATGGTTACTTAGTCTAAAGACATTAGACAATTTATGGTATGGCACCATATCATTTCTTAAATTTTCATGCTAAAAACATAAGAAGCGCCTGAAACGACTCATCTTTGTTAAGAGGCTAATAAACGCCAGCGACCTTGAGAAAATGAATTTCGAGGCCCCGCCCACTAATATTTCCGATAACGTGGCTCCACAATACTACACCGACCAGCCGCGTAACTACTACAACCTTAAAAGCGCCAAGCTAAAAAAATGCCACTAGATGGCGTGCTCCACGTGCTTTATTCCATAGACCATTATAACAATAGAAATGAACAATAAAAAACTATACACTTTTATAAAAATATGTGGTATTTTTAAATTAATGGTAAATATTATACACGGTCAATATACTTATTTAAACTAACAAATTTTTGTAAGGGACCTATTATGAAATCGAAACATGACAATCAGGGATGCAATTATAAAAGACAAATCATAATAGTTTTGACATACGTATTTTCATGTCAGCTGTTCTATAAATTAGAGCTCGACTTGAATAAATTTTGGTTTTGAAACGCCTTGTAAATTTTTAAGTGCATGGATAGTCCCAATCCGACACTATGAGAAATAGCGAAAAGTACTCAAAGGACTCTCGAAAACTTAAAAGAAAAACTAAACTGCATCATTGGATTTTTACAAAATATTCCTAGCCAGGAATCAAAACTATTGTTTAAAAAAAACTCACATGGTGTATTACACCATTCGATTAGATTCCAAATTACAAAATTCAAGTTTCAAGTAGGTTTTGCTTTTATAATATATGCTACAAAGTACGAAGTAGTATGCAAAAAGTTACTAGTAATCAACGAAACGTCGAACGAAATGTAAATTATTGGCACGATGTTATTAAAACGTAAAGTGGATTACTCGCACTTGTTTACATTTTATTTCTTTTTCACTGTGGCCTTTAACATTACTTTAAAACATGTAGCAGTTTATTAAAATCCAACATTTCCCTTCCGTTTTTCATATGTAATATCTTCCTGGAATGTATTGTTCCTTGTATACCGCGATACTATCGAATCGTGTAATGATAGTGTTTTTTTTTCAAAATCAACGGGTTGTATTTCTACCTTAATTTTTGATTTCTCAAAAATCTAATGCTGCACTTTTAGTTTTTATCGAAATCGGACCCGATACTCTTTTAAGTACTTTTCGTTTTTTCTATTTGGAATTCGGAATCCATAATAGATTATTTTTTTATCTAAATCGTTTAAGCAGCTTAAGTGTTAAAATGTAACACCCAGAAAGACACAGTTACATTCGCAATTATAAGAGTATGGATGTATCTTCTTATCACAGTAAAAATAATGTCCGTTCGAAGTAATAGAAAGATTAATCAAGTAAGTATTTATTTTTTTAAGTTAAGAGCGTTTACGCCGCAAGGCTTTCAATACAAACCTAATTTTTTAACAAAAAGTGAATGCCGTAACATTTCAATTATTACTTAAATGTCGGAAAGGTATTATTGATATAGAACTGACTACAACAGCTTTTTAGTCACCACAGGAATGCGGTGATTGGTGATATATTAAAATGTGTGCTGTTTAATATTTATTCATGTTTCGATACAGAGTTTTGTCGATAAAATAATAATAATAATATGAAATATACTTTCTATGAAACGTATGAAACTTTATTCGATTGTATCAAACAGTAATGATTGGTTATTAGGTTAATCAAGAAAATTAGTTATTAAAATTCTGGAACAGTAATCTTTGAAATGATATACGAAATTGAAAAATTATGTGTTTTAATAAATACTCATCTGAAACAGTCTAGAGTATATTGAAATTTGGAACATGTTAGATTTTTTTATAGATTTCTTTCTGTAGGTTAGGTATGTGATTATCTTTATTTATGTGCCAGCGTTCATGTTATATTTACCTCAAGATCCGAAGGTCTGATACGGATTTTTTTCATTTATTGAAGACTATATGTTTCGGTGGCGTAGTAGATTGAACTCTCTGGTTTCAACTACGAAAACAAAGCATCTTTCGCCATGGTCGATGCCGGGATGGGTCACTGTTGGTCCCGGTTGTTGTTACAACCTCTTTATCCCACCAACTCGCACTGGGCTAGCGTGGTAGTGTTATTGCCCAAATTCATCATGTGTATCATGTGTTTCTTCCATGTAGGAAGGCTTATATAACGTATACAGGCTAGTGATGATGATGATGATGATAAACAGTGTTACAGTATGTTTAAGCTAAACAATATAAATAATAAATAGTACATTTAAATGTAATCCTAACAACATTGCCCACAGATTAGGTACATTAACATAAATTATAATAAACATGAATTGGGATGTTGCCTAAGTTTAAAATTGGCGCTATTTTTCACAAAATCGGAAAATATGTGCTACCACTACCCATAAAAACAATTCAAACCTTAAAGATATGAAATATTGTTAAAATTGTACCCTTTTCGAAATAAAAAAGACATTTATTTTCAAAATTTAACAAAAATGATAATGTAATTAGATAGCTGACATCAATTAAAGCAACTATTATAATGACAACTATTAATAAAAACATACTTGATACATAGTTATTATTAATTTTGTCAGTATGCCCATACATTTCTTAGTAATATGGGAACATGTGACGTCACCTGTCTCGTAGATTTTCTATGGAGCCTTTTTGGATGTTGCGCCGCACGCAACATATCAACATGCCACTATATCTGTGAAAGTATTGATCTTAGACATACTATTTCTTTTGCAATATTTCTTTATGAGTTATTAACTTCTTATTTATGAAATAAAAAACAAGTTGTCAAGTGGAAAGAGGACATATTTGAATCATGCATAGTTTGCCGGTACAAAAGTTGAAATATAGAATACTCAACACCGTGGACTGGAATGGACAATTGAACACCGTTCTACAATTTTTTACCTATTTTTCAGTAAACTGTGTATAGACCTGGCCGGGTCTACATACATTTTTGAAACATCTCTTTTATAGCACATGTTAAAAGTTCTGGTTTTAAAATTTACATATAAAAGAACCTTTAAGCCTAGGCTAGGCTTAAGCTAATTTAGTGTTGTATGCATTTAATAATCTAAAATTAACTGTGCCTGTTGATTCTTCATGAATCACATTTTGTAACCGGAAAAATTGATATTAAAAAGAACAGAAACGAACCATTCGATACCTTGATTATTTTTAAGACTGCCGGGTCTGACAATTACGTAGGTCTATGAAATAAACCAAACTTATTTTATGGTTCTATATAAAAACTTTGTTGAAATTTATCTTTGTATTAAGTATTACATATAAATACATAAGTTTTCTTTTACTTTCTTTATTCATTATTAGATAAACAAAGAGATACAAAGATTAAGAATAATAAAAAAATAAAAAATATTAAAAAAGAATTAGTAAAGAATGAAAAAATAAGAAACATAAACAAAAAAGGACTAGAAATAAACATACATAAAAATAATAAAAAAAAAACAAAAGTAAAAAAAAAATGATACAAAAAATATTTTTTGTATTTATAGTTTAATCGTTTTTTATATTTATATTTTTTTTACTTTCATATTTCATATTCAAAAAACAAATAAGAATTAAAAAATACAAATAATAAAAAAAAAGTTGTGAACCATTGAAGGATTGAACCCCTAACTCTCGGATAGTAAGTCGTGCATCTCAACCCCTACACAATCGCGACAGAGTCATTTATTTCGAAATTAACTATCTGAATTATACGATATACTTATACATTTCCCTTCAAGTAAACATAAACTTACTTTACAACTTCCATCTGTGACTGTGAATCTGAATAAGTACAACTTTCGTGATGATTATGGAGTCTTTGATAGTTCCTAAAATTAGATAAAATTAGCTATCTAAAGAAAAAATAATCAGGTTATTATTGTGTTATTTACCCCTATACGAGTGGTTTTTGACTCTTTTTAGACCTTTTTCTTGGTTTTCCATAGTCCAAAATAATATTTATACAATAAAATTTTTATTTCATAAATAATATTATTAATGAAATAAAATTTTCACAATAAAAATTTACGAAATTATTTACTCATTTTTGTCTATCTACTATAATACACTCACATAGTAATCACTAAAACCTTAAATATAATTGTCTATTTGATATTTGCAAATTAAAACAGACGCACACTGATATTATTAAGAACCGCGAGCAAAGAAGCGACACAGGTCTACCTAGCAGCACGCCTCGGCGATCACTGTCGTTTCCTCTACAAATGAAAGAGAAGAATGGATAATGGCGCGAGTCGCTATTGAAATCGGCTGAAGAATTCAGAATAAATTTATTTACTAAAGAACTAGTTACTTATTTGAAATTGTAAAACATCAATATTATAAAATTTAATATAACAAGTTTGTTCCCTAAAAATAAGAAAAAAACCTTTGACATATAACGCAGAATTTGTTCTGAAAGCTGATTTTGATGGGTGAATTTGGCATTTTTTTTATACAAACATTTTGATTATAATGTGTTTTGGGGACATGCATATTATCAGAAATATGTCCAAGAGTAACATATATTTTTTTCACTGCGTTTATTTCAACAGATTGTGCTAAAAAAAGTTTTAAGTAAGGCTCAATTAGCAATTATCAGCCTCTTAATCGAGTTCAGCGCATTCCGACTTGTGTTGGTTAGGTTGGGTTATAACTGTGACCGCAACGCGCGGGTAGTCCCTTTCTTCTCCGAATATCGATCGTCTGAAAATCATAATCCCTAACACGTTTGCTATAATCATCACTTTTCATAATATTCGCGTATACGAAATAGTATATTACCTAATCGTCTTTAGTTCTAATGCTTTTGTGTCAAAAGATCGGGTGCTATAATAATTAGATATCCTAATTTTTCTTGCTGTAGAGTCGCATGTCCTAAGTGTTATATTGTATAATGTATGGTAGACCAAATGGTGGTTTATAATAATATTGTTAGTCCGAATGATGGTTTATAAATTTTATAATAATATTCATCATCACCAGCCTATATACGTCCCACTGCTGGGCACAGGCCTTCCTACATGGAAGAAACACATGAGGAGTTATAATATTGTTAGTCCTAAAACATATGTTTAAAAGTAGGTTTATCTTGGTAATGTTATCAATATCATAAAGCTTAGTTATTATAAGACTTATTTTCAAGAAAATCATTTGACTTATTGTCAAGAAAATCCTCTGAAATTGCTGCATGCTTGCTTGCATGCTCCATGCATGTTTATCTAGTATCCATCACACAAGAAAACAACAACAAGACAAACAAAAAACAGAAAAATTTTAGTAAGCAAAAAGTTGTAATAGAAATTTAGTTAAACAAATTATTTGCGAAATATTATTTTTGATTTTTGGAACTTGTTGACATGTCAGTGTGTCTTTTAAAAATTAAATTGATAATGCATTTTTGAAATGCCTGCTTGTCATATGCATGTTTGCGTTTTGATGTCCTTGTTAAAGCATTAGTTTGCGTAATGAAACATTGACAAATGTTGCTTGTGAAATGGTAATTTGCTATTTACGACCGGCTGGCCGCGTGGACTGTACTCCAGGCTACTCGGGCAAGAGGTCCCGGGTTCGAATCCCGGTAGGAGCAAGTGTTTGTATGATGAGTACGAGCATTTGTTTACGAGTCATGGATGTTTATATGTTTATTTAGTATATTTCTAATATTTATACACATATTATTATCATTATTTCTCCGTTATCTAGTATCCATAACACAAGCTCTTAATGATGCTTATTTTGGGCTAGATAATAGGTGTGAGTGTATAAATATTATTATTATTATTAATTGTGTGTGAGACATTAGAGAACCGTTACGTTGTGCTACGAAATGCTACTAACTGCTACAAATTGCTACGACGTGCTACGGCGTGCTACGAAGTAGTAAGTTAAGTACATATCAATTACGGTTGAAAAAATCATAACTTCTCATTGTCTCAATGCATCAAAAAAAAATTTCGTGATTTCATTACCTACTTTAGGTACCATAGTAGAAAAACTAATCAACTCACGAACACACATTAGAGTTCACAGCCTGGCCATACATCTGAGGTTTCTGAATAATGAGGCCATTTGTGTTCCGGGAACAGATTAAAAAATCACATGGATAGGAATTGAATCAACATTATAACACTTTTTTAATCTATGACTGTATTACTCGTAGCACTATCCACATAGATTTTCGAAGTTGTACACCGACCTAGTTTTTTGTGTAGGAAGTTTCAATAAATGGATAAAACTAACATGGTGTTACTTCAGTCTGTCTATATAATATTATAAATAATCTATTACCACATAATACGTACCGCGCTATGAATACATCCAAAAAATGAGCAAATTCAGTATTTTTCTATAATTATTCTAACAATTACTTAATTAGACGATCTGTAAAGGTCACAGGTAGGCACAAAATATACCTACTTCCAATCGTGCAAGAAATAACTAAGTTTTTAATTTTTTGTTTATGCTATCCCAGTATTCAGTCTGGTCTGGATACGTATCTGACTGCGTCCTTAGCAACGACACTACATAGCTAAATCAACTACAACCTACATTGTTCCCGCCCTTATATTCAAACCGATCTGCAGGTGCATTTTAAAGTCCTGGTATACGATGTTTTGGGAAACTTGTCCAGTGCACTTTAATCAATATTGCCGTAGTTATTTCCCATAGCGGGGTACAGTTATGTTTTGATTGGCTTGGTAATAATTATGGACCAATTGATACCACCACTCGACACCACTCGAGAACAGGTGATTTGTAGGTAGGTAGGAGATTTGAGAGAGATTCGGACTCTTAAGCCCCCTTTGAGCGGAAGGTGAGGTTTGCGATCCCTTTAACAGGGACTCAACAGAAATCATAGAAACGGTGAAGATGCTTCACAGAAAAATCTAGATGAGAGTCATTTAAATAAAATAGTCTGCACTTAGGAGTTATGTTATGGGGAATAGGGTGGTTTCAACTTTGTTTTATTTGATATATAAAAAGCATGTCACTAGTTGAAAAATATTGCAAAACCAATAGTATATCTGCAATCCACGTGTTGACCATGACAAGTTGTTAAAAACGCTAGTTTATTTGATAATTACGTTATAACTATCTAAATAGAACTTTAGTCCATAAGACATAAAAACACAATTCATTGAGAAATGTTATAATTTAAATAAAAGTGTAAGTAATTAAAAAAATATTTGCATTATGCAATGACATGTGTTTTACATGAAACTGCAATATTTCAGAACTCCCGATAGTATCGATATACTACTTGACCCACCCACCAACCAGTCTGTAAATTTATTTAACACGAAAGTCTACCGACAGGTTATCCAAAACATTCAGTACCAGGACCGCATGAAATTGTAGAATCTAAAGTTTACCAATACCTATCTGTATTCTGTATGAGCTTAGTAAGTGGGTGCCTCTCTATCACAGGATTCTAGGAGATGTAGACACATATTCTAGATTCTAGGAGATGTAGAACAGGTACCGACACTGGACTCTATAAGGAATTTATAAGGTTGAAAGAGTAAACCTCCTGTAACGAGACCTTTATAATATCATATAATTTTAAAAAAATATCAGTTTTACAATATATTGCAACCATACAAATCAAATTGCCACATAAATTCAGAATTGAAGCAAATTATTGTTCTATCCCGCCATCGACTGGTGAAATAAAAAAAATGTTTTAAGGTAGAATACAAACTCGCGACTGTGCTATGCTAGCCTCTGAATACTCCACAAAATTAAGAAATAAAGGAATCGTAACATTTTACGTTTGCTTACATCTATAAATAACTATTTAACCCGTCAAGCACGAGATTCCAGACACAATTGATTTTTCAATTGTCATTTGTCCAGAGAACGCAGCTTGAAAGATTAATTTGTCTTTAGTAGGTTGTACTAATACTTTTTATAAAATTTTGGTCCGAATAGCAGCAATTACTTACTATGCTAAAATATCCCTATAGAGAAAAGCGATAAAGCCTGTACCACTTCTAATGTAAACTTATTAATTCTGCAGTTTTGCATTGAAATACGAGTGTAACACATTTCAGTGCATTTCGGGGGAGTTGGGGTCTATGGTAGATTGTTAACCAAGTGTTCAAAGAGGACAGAATCACTCCGTTATACTAGGATTGAAAGCCACCCATTACTGCCGAGGTGGCGAGATACTGTTATGTTTTATTACCCAGGAATCTTTGCGTGCGTTCCTTAAACACCCCACCAAAGTTTGATCATAGACGATTTTTTTATAAATATTTAAAATAAATTTCGATTCCAAAACTACAGCGACATCCGAAGTTTCATTGCAAAGAACAACAAATGACACTATGGCGCCCAACGTGCAGCACCTGATAATTAGTAGGAATGTTCAATTATTTAATAAGTTGCTGATGTCTTTATATTCAATGTGAAAAATTAGAAATTGTAGCTTTTTAAAGATATTTTATGTTGTTTTACGAGTTGTTTTATTACTACGCATACATTTAATTTGCCCTTTACATCAACCTCTTTTAAAATTTAATCTAGGGTAGTTGACAACTTTTTTTTTATTTCACAAATAAGAAGTGTATAACTCATAAAGAAATATTGCAAAAGAAATAGTATGTCTAAGATCAATACTTTCACAGATATAGTGGTATGTTTGATGCGTTGCGGCGCATTGTCCAAAAACGCTCCATAGAAAATCTACGGAACTGGTGACGTCACATGTTCCCATATTACTAAGAAATGTATGGGCATACTGACAAAATTGATAATAACTATGTATTAAGTAGGTTTTTATTGATAGTTGTCATAATAATAGTTGTTTTAATTGATGTCAGCAATCTAATATCATTAACATTTTTGACAAATTTTGAAAAAAAAAAATCTCTTTTTTTTAATTTTCAAAACAGTACAACTTCAACAATATTCCATATCTTTTAAGTTTGAATTGTTTTTATGGGTAAAAATAGCGTATATTTTCCGAATTTGTGAAAAGTATCTCCAAATTCAAACTTAGGCAACATCCCAATTACCTGAATTGATTGTCATTGTAAGATACAAACAGGATCATGAATGCAGCAGGAGCTACTTCCTATCATGCTATATAATCCTGGTCTGCAATGTTTTCAATAAACCTGTCGGTAGATGCCACTCGCCACCCTCTCACATTCCAACAGGTGCAAAATTCGTGTTGTGGTAGGTAGATCGCTGACTGTTTTTTTTTTGTAACAAATGTTACCAAATTTTGGTTTACCTGGATAATAATCTAAGTAGAACGGTAATAAGTTTTCAAACTACTTAACCGCCTCTGTGTCTAGTGGTTGAGACCACCTACCTCAGATCTAGAGGTCTGGGGTTCGATTCCGTGGGGGCATAAATTTTCTGCTCGGTTTGGTTGGTGGTAGGGCTTTTCTAAGTCCGCCTGGCTAGCTACCACCATCATACCTAAGTCTGCCGCCATAACAACAATGTTTGCATTGTTGTGTTCCGGCAGCTGGAGGTAAGATAGCCAGTTCGCTTCCATCGTCACGTCGGCCTTATCTTCACTTAACATCAGGTGAGATGAAGGCCAAGAGTTGAGGTTAAAATAAAATACTTTGATAAAAAATATTCAGGGAAATTCTTAGTAACGGAGCTTGTTTTGGAGCTAGAGTAAAAAAGGATTTTTTTGAAGTATGTTTGGCTATTTTTTATTTGTCTGTGTCTAACGTCCGTGAATGCCAATGGAATGACCCGACAAAGTAAAATTAACTACAAATGATTAGTAGGATTTAACCTTCACACTATTAAGAAAATCAAATTGCGTATTTTTTAAATAGTGAATAGCAGAGTCTCCAATTCTAAATTATTAACACAATTTTTTTGTAGGCATGTAGAACTACCGGACCATTCGAGGTAATCTGCCGTAAGTACAACATATTGCACACATAAGTGAAGAAGAGCGTCTAGAAAAAGGTAATAAAACTTTCCGATTCACAAACAGCGATATTTATTTTATTTTATTTTTTAACAATAACTAGAGTTATAGTGTACTACCATGGATCTATGAAGTCCTGGTACGCTGTGTTTTGGAAACTTGTCGGAGTGATAACCTGTTGGCTCGCTCACACACATATTGATATCGTTCTGTGAGGTTGTGGGTGGGTGTTTCCTGCAACATTGATCAGAAGCGCGTGTTTTTTATTTTTTTTATTTTATACAACTGGATGACAAACAAGCTGACGGCCCACCTAAAGGAAAGCGGTAACCACCGCCTATAGACACCTGCAATAACAAGCAAAAATCACTTGATATTGCAGGTGCGTTGTCATCCTGGTGCCTAAGATGAAATGCCGTCCATGCCCAGTAATTACACTCGTTACCTTTCCCTTCAGTCCGAAACACAGTTAACTGTTTCACGGCTGAAATAAGAAAGGCGGTACGTGGTGATATTTATTCTGCCATTTACCAACTCGCCGGCGACGTCTCCTCACCAATATAATATTTATTGTAATACAATGCGTTAAGTTTCAAACACTATACTCACTTCAATTATAAATTAAATTTAGAAATAATCAACAGTAAAAATGTTAGCCATTGCTATGCTTTATCTGTATTGGTGGACGTGTTTTCTACCAAGCCGCTTTTGAAACGCTTTTTGAAGGTTAGAATAATGTAAATGTAGTGATGAAACTTTAAGACCTATTAGTATTTAAATAAAAATGAATATACACTATGTTGTAACAACGCGCCACTAGATGTCGCTAGCCTGCCAGCCAGCCATAGTCAAGCCGTCACTTCCCTTCCCGCCAAAACGCCGCCGGAAGAACCACAGGTGTCATAAGCCTTGCCGGTGGAAGGGGAAACGTAGCCAGCCTATATAAGCCAGCCGACAATATGATTGTTTGCTTTTTCACTCTGTAATTTTGTATGGGTCGAATCGCTGCCCGAAATATAACCGATTGTCAGTTATACTCCGGTTTTATTTCCACACCTGATTTACAATGTGGTTATACAACTTAGAAATTTGTAAGGGGTAGTTAAATCAACAATTCCAAAGCAACCAGATTTTGGAGTAAGAAAACCGACTTCATAAAACTGAAAAGGATAAAATAATTAAAATTTGAGCAGGTACTTCTAGAAACATATTTTTTGGAGTCGGTGCATCACTTTCTATTGTTTTTGGAAACAACTTAGCACCATCTCCAAAAATATGTTTCTAAGAACCTACTCAAATTTAAATTATTTTATCCTTTTCAGTTTTTTAAAGTCGGTTTTAATTTTTGTTTAATTTTTTTTTCACAATTTTTTGTGTTAACTTTCTAAGGTCGAAGCTAGATGGGTGACCGTCAACTTATATTGTTTCCCACTATCGTATCGTTTCATTAAAAAGTCATAGGAAAGCAAAAATCCGCAATTTCGCATACGTAGACGACATACTGATTTCAGTTTTTTTATTTAAAAACCAAACTACCCAACTGATTTTGAAATACATTTTACGGTACCAAATGGCAACTATTCCGCATCGAACAAAAAAAGAATCACGTAAATCGGATCAGTAATCTCGCCGTAATCGGTGTACATACAAAGAAAAAAAAAACCTACCGCCCGAATAGAGAACCTCCTCGTTTTTGAAGTCGGTTAAAAAGTTCCAATGCGACGATAAAATATAATTATTTACCATTAACACGGTTTAATTCAAAATTTTTCGAAAATAGTACCTATGTGTCTGCGTGGCGTAGATTCGTATGATGTACAATAATGATTGTATCATACTCTTAGAAAAGGTAACTTATAAGTAATGCGTTTTATGACTATAATATGTATACAGGAATATAATTTATTGTGACATTAAAATTATAATAATATCAAAATGAAAGGAAACTTCACTGATCAATGCACTACTTTAATTGTTTTTATTCATGTTTTTTATCATAGCTGTTTGTTTGTTGAAAAAATACTAGGTGGTAGGCCCGTATGCAGGGTCGTCTGGGTAGGTACCACCGCCTTTCTTATTTCAGCCGTGAAACAGTTCGCTGTGTTTCGGATTGAAGGGAAAGGTAGCCAGTGTAATTACTGGGCATGGACGGCATTTCATCTTAGGCCCCAGGATGACAACGCACCTGCAATATCAAGTGATTTTTGCTTGTTATTGCAGGTGTCTATAGGCGGCGGTTACCGCTTTCCATCAGGTGGGCCGTCAGCTTGTTTGTCATCCAGTTGTATAAAAAAAAAAAATGTCAATATTATAAGATTTTATTATTCTATGCCCGTTATGGTACCTGTTAGTTACTCGTCGTTTTGCAATAACGTCTAGCACTTTGTACAGACTTTACGACACACCTTTGTCCAGGCTTTGTATTGTCCGACTGTACAAAGAATATAATAATATTTTTTGACAATGAGTCTTAGTATGAAGGTATGACGACTTGAGCGTATAGATCATATAGCGTTTAGATCAAAAACTAGTTTAAATAACGATTGTCCTCGTGATTCTCTTGAATTCTCTTGAATCACGAGGACAATCGTTATTTAAACTAGTACTTAGTACTTTTAGTGCAAGAGCACTAAAAGTACTGTTAAAAAAGGTTTCATTTAATCGAGTTTGAAATGCAGCTTCATTCACTCTTACGAATTTCCTGATAAGCCACGTCACGTTGATCGTAACGATGAACTACCAGGAATGCATGTTCCTGTAGACTTATTTAGAGATCCCTGAAACCAATAAATAGCATTATTATTTCAGTATTTATACGTGCTTGTTCTGTCTGATCAAAACTGAACAAAACGAACATAACTTCCTTCTTAGATGTTTAATTGGGATGTTGCCTAAGTTTGAACTTGGCGCTATTTTTCACAAATTCGGATAATATACCCTACTGTTACCCATAAAAGCAATTCAAACCTTAAATATATTGAATATTGTTGAAGTTGTACTGTTTTGAAAATTAAAAAAACGGTCATATTTTTTTTCAAAATTTATCAAAAATGTTAATGATATTAGATTGCAGACATCAATTAAAACAACTATTTTTATGACAACTATTAATAAAAACATACTTAATACATAGTTATTATCAATTTTGTCAATGCCCATACATTTCTTTGTAATATGGGAACGTGTGACGTCAACTGTCCCGTAGATTTTCTATGGAGCGTTTTTGGACGATGCGCCGCAACACATCAAACATACCACTATATCTGTGAAACTATTGAACTTAGACATACTATTTCTTTTGCAATATTTCTTTACGAGTTATAAACTTCTTATATATGAAATAAAAAAAAAGTTGTCAACTACCCTATTGTATTTACCTGAATACACTTAATCATTTTGACACAAAGTTATAAGCACTGAGTGAATAGCTTATCCATTGCTACGTTACAAGGCAAGATGTATCAGTAACATTATAGTTAAGCAGAAGTGGATCTGCAAATCACTCGGTGTTTTTCAATTTAACTGTAAAATAAGTAAACGAAGCAGCCCGCAGGTGTCTCACTTTTTATCTCTTAAATACAATACGGTATGCCTTGTTGTAATTTAAAATTATTAATTCAATTAGAATTAATCGGGGTTCGATTCCTGCCTCAGGACGTGAAATTTTTCTAGTTTTATTCTATTTTAATTACTAAGTAATTTTTCAAACAATTATAATAATGTTAAAATCAAAAATTAAGAATATTCCTAACATTTATTACGAAAAATTCTAAGAATTTTTTTTCCGTTTCAAAATTTTGATGTGACAAGGAATTACATAATTCCCCTCAGCCACCATTGCTCCTAGACGCACGCTAGCGTGCACGCTCGGTCATTAAAACGATTATATCTCGAATATTGTCTTGTAGGCCTATTTACATAGTTATATATTTAGAATCGTCATAAAATTTGCAAAATATAATATAAAAGCATTAGTATACTTTTGTTTTCACTAAATGTGGTTAATTGTAAGTTATATTTTTATTTTTATTAATTTTTTTTTTTTAGTACATGTTACGTAATAGTTATAAAATTAAAACCATTAATTATAACAAATTGTATCTAATTTCTTTCCTTACATTATTCCCTTCAATAATAATCAAAAAAGTACACACCTCTCTATTCAATATTCCATATTACAAGCATTACAAAAGGCAAAGCCCCCCCCCCCCCCCCCCCAAGTTAAAAAAATAATCGCCAACATCTCTCTAATAGTGTACTAAAATCATGTCACTTGTATAAGCTTTCGATTTATTTAGAATCTGTATGCTTTCCTTAATCTGTGTACAAAATTTCAACGATAAAGATTAAATAGAACCAGAGATATAACAAAATAAAAGTTAGCTGACGTCATCAAACTTATTCAGTTTGCTTGACCGAGAGGCCGAGGACCGAGAGGCCCAAATGGGTTCTCAGTATGTGACAAAACTATTCATTTAAAACATATGAAATCCATTTCAAAAACTCTAGTAATAATATAATTATGCGTATTTAACAAGTTTCCAGTCATTTAAAAGCATTTAATTACTAATAATCAGAATTTGAACCGTTCGAGGCGCGCCGCACGGCGCGCCGCCCGGTTAAGAAAATAATGGCCGCCAAGAACTCTATAAAAGGGTACTAAAATCATGTTACTTGTTTAAACTATCGATTTAATTAAAATTTGTATACTTTCCTTATTCTGTGTACAAAATTTCAACGATATAGATTGAATAGAACCAGTGATATAACAAAATACAAGTTATATTACGTAATCACGCTGAATCAGAGTGCTCGGTGTATGCGCCAAAATGGCCGGCACTCTGATTCAGAGTGCGTGGTGGTTGAGGGGCAGGATCCTATTTATTGCGGCAGCGTGGACCTTTCCGCCGATAAGTTGTTCAAAACATTCAATACTAGGATCGCATAAATTGAAGACACTAAACCTGAAGATTTGAGTCTAAGGGGAGCAGAGGGTACTCTTTCTACTTTTTTTCCGTCCACGGCCACGTCACGGAAATTTAAAAGCGTCTTCATATATTTCCATACAATTTACTTCGCTGTGTTATCGTTGTCCCGTGGCCGTCCACGATAATATCGTCGCGTTAGAAATTATAAAAGCGCCCTTTAGGTATGTACACAGAGTAGTTTTTACAGAGTTGCGCAAGGTAAAACTAGTTATGCCAAAATGAACCAACCCATAAAATCATCAATTTGAGATATCAATGCCAAATTATATGAAATGGACCTTATTTTTAACCGACTTCAAAAACGAGGAGGTTCTCAATTCGGCCGGTATGTTTTTTTTTCTTTTCTATGTATGTACACCGATTACGTCGAGATTACTGATCCGATTTACGTGATTCTTTTTTTGTTCGATGCGGAATAGCTGCCATTTGGTCCCATAAAAATTTGTTCAAAAACAGTTGGGTACTTTGGATTTTAATTTAAAAAAGTGCAATTATATAGTCGTCTACATAAGCGAAATTGCGAATTTTTGCTTTTCCAATGACTTTTTAGTGAAACGATACGATAGTAGGAAACAATATAAGTTGACGGTCACTCATTTAGCTTCGACCGTAGAAAGCTATCACTAAAATTTGTGAAAAAAAAATTTTTACACAAAAATTAAAACCGACTTCAAAAAACTGAAAAGGATAAAATAATTGAATTTAAGTAGGTATTCATCCCCTAGATACATATTTTTGAAGTTGGTGCTAAGTGGTTTCCAAAAACAATAGAAAGTGAAGCACCGACTCCAAAATTATGTTTCTAGGGGATGGATACCTACTTAAATTTAATTATTTTATCCTTTTCAGTTTTTTGAAGTCAGTTTTAATTTTTGTTTAAAATTTTTTATGTGATAAAGATTCGTTTTCTCTTTGTTTCCTAAGATGAGTTATACTAACAGTATACCAACCCACAAACAAGGTATTTAAAAAGAACATTGTGAAAAAAGAATACAAGCTACTTGAAACATTAATGAGTATCCCGCCTGTGGCTTGGAACATTTGGGCATAACTAGGTCCGATTGGAGTTAAGTTTAATCTTCACTGGCGTAAAAACAATTTCCTTTCCAGATCGAGAATTAAGAATATTCTAGGATGTAAGCAATTTCCCTTATACTATAAGAGTAATACTTCCACAGACCTATGAAGTCCTAGTACGCTATGTTTTGGAAACTTGTCGGAGTGAAACCTGTTGTTGCCTGTTGGATCAATCCCCCCAACACACACTTGCGCGAGACGTTTGTAAAACCACGTGGTCATATTTATATTTTTTTAAGATGCGATGATTTTACCCGTCAAATTGTTCATATTATTCGGGTTCCTTCCGAGACATGAAAAGGCACCGTTAAGCCTAGTAAGGTGGAGACAGCTAGAGCAGTGTGCCCCAATGATGTTTGCTAATGCTAAGTGCACCAGTAAGATGTGGCCATATCTTCTGGTGGTAAGATGACTCCATATGCAATGACAGCTTGTGAACTGTCATTGCATATGGAGTCATCTTACCGCTTATCATTAAGAGTGTGTTTATTGGCAGTGCTTCATATAAAAAAAATCGGTTCAGGGACGATGCTACCTTGTCTGTAGTATTATCAACAACGCGTACATACATCCTGTCATAAAGTTAGAAGATATGGCCACAGCGTAATAACTGAACATAGAATGGCTTATAGATAATTTATTCATTAATATTTTTAAAACTAGCTTCGCTAACAACAGCTTCCATGCTAAATTCCTGTGTTCCTGGTAATACTTCTGACTCAAGGTCTGGTTCAGAATGAAAGTTTTTTTGCGCATGCGTATGTTATTGAAAGCAAGTGACTATTGAAAATTTATTTACCCATTTTCGTAGTAATTGGATGATTAGAACTTGTTATTCGCAACCTATCACTCTATAACTACATATCTCGCCCCCTGTATGTTTCATTAATTTAAATACACTTTTTAGTAAAAAAAATAAGTGTTCTGATGAATAAGGTACGACATAATTTCAAGCCAGACAAGAATGTAAAATCATTAATTGGGATGTTGCCTAAGTTTAAATATGGCTCTATTTTTCTTAAATTCGGAAAATATACGCAACTGTTAGGGTCTATTCACACATATCAGTGAAGCCACAGTTCCAGCACTGTACCGGCAGAGTTCCATATCAGTGCTTCAGTGTTGCGTCAGTGATTCAATTCAAACATGTCAGTGCCTGCTCAGTTCACGGAGCTTCAGTGAAAACGTGTCCGTCGTCAATCGTGATTGTATTTCGTATCCATATACTTTGCATGAGATAAATCATATAAAACTCTATTTTTAACCGACTTCAAAAACGAGGAGGTTCTCAATTCGGCCGGTATGTTTTTTTTTTTCTATGTATGTACACCGATTACGCCGAGATTACTGATCCGATTTACGTGATTCTGTTTTTGTTCGATGCATAATAGCTGCCATTTGGTCCCATAAAAATTTTTTCAAAAACAGTTGGGTACTTTGGTTTTAAATTTAAAAAAAACTGAAATTATGAAATCGTCTACATAAGCGAAATTGCGAATTTTTGCTTTTCCAATGACTTTTTAGTGAAACGATACGATAGTAGGAAACAATATAAGTTGACGGTCACCCATCTAGCTTTGACCGTAGAAAGTTATCACTAAAAATTGTGAAAAAAAAATCAAACAATTAAAACCGACTTTAAAAAACTGAAAAGAATAAAATAATTTAAATTTGAGTAGGTATCCATCCCCAGATCCCCATCATCCAGAAGTTGGTGCTAAGTGGTGGACTCCAAAAATATGTTTCTAGGGGATGAATACCTACTTAAATTTAATTATTTCATCCTTTTCAGTTTTTTGAAGTCGGTTTTAATTTTTGTTTAAAATTTTCACGAACCAATTCTATTAATCGCTCGTCCTCTATTTTGTTTTTGTTGATGCCGGCGTCAGTGATCTGTCCGTGATCTGTCCGTCCGGCAAAAAATATCGTTGTCGACGATCCCTTCCGTGCTTGCCGGTGCCGTCACTGATACGGACACAAAGAGTAATGTAAGTTTATGGGAAAAGAGCGCCCACTCGCGGCAATTTTTTGTAACATAAATTTGAAACGCCATCAGCGCCTCTGGAAAATAGTGCGGGAACTACTACTATATATACGTAGCTATAGGTAGGTTTGTATCTAAAGATTTAAAATCTAAATGGCGCGTATTTCCTAGATGTGAGTTATTTTATTTCATTGAGACTTTACTTTAATGTAAGGATAGCTTTTCAACATTAAAACAAACATTATCTCAATGAAATAAAATAACTCGTATCTGGGAAATACGCTTCATTAAATTAATGAATTATATTTATTTCAAAATAAATAAATAAAACAGCACATAATCTGTGACTTATTTTTATAATTTTTATATTGCAAACAATATTTTTCGGCCGCAATTTTCACTTTATCGTCTCTAACGTATACAATTTTCCTTTTTAATAATCTGTTCACTGCTCTGGATTTTTACATCCAAAAATACAAAAGAAAGGCATTGTAGCAATTTTCTAATCCATAGTCCACAGTCCACAACACATTCAGAGTCCAAAATACACAAAGCGTCTTTATCGCAACATAGCGTCTTCTAACACAAGTAAATACACCAAGGCTTCAAGTTTATAGAGTCGGTTGACTTGACACAACTTTCACAGAAAATAATGGCTTCGATGTAGTGATATGGAAATCTGGACGAAGAAGTACTCTCAACTCAACGTTTGTTAGCACAGAAATATATCAAAACCCAAGAAATATAACAAAGAACACAAACGTAATTAGATAACTGAAAACAACATAAACGCAAATGTAAGTTTCGGCAGCCATTACGCGAGTGAAAGACGCAGTTATAATACGGGTACTACCAGGGTTGCCAAGGGTAAAAATATTATTCCTTGCTGCTAAAACTCATAAATAAAAAAAAAAATATACTTATCAACCTTTTACTAAAGGAAATATCAATTTATTGCTATTATTTTGTTTTTGATTCAATAATATTGTTTGTTTTCAACCTAGTAGCGGCAGCAGCGACATCTTACGAGACACTTTGAAGACTTCATTCAAAAAGGTTACCGCTAAGCTTCATAGATGGCGCTACTTTCTTTGCCAATAGCATTGTTCTAAGAGTGCCCCCCCTGTACGGACAAGTGGAGATACGTTCATAGATAATGTATAAAATAATATTTCGCACTGATACGGAACTGTGCCGGTACTGTGCCGGAACTGTGGCTTCACTGATATGTGTGAATAGACATTTACTCATAAAACAGTTCAAACTTAAAAGATGAGGAATATTGTTGAAGGTGTACTGTTTTGAAAATTAAAAAAATGGTCAATCTCGTAACAAACCTTTAGCACGGTGATACCTCACTTCTACGATATTCTAATAGATGGCGTTGTCACTTTTGTATGTATTTTTATATCGCGCTGTTGACAGTTTTTCATGGGTAATGACCACCCTATCATATGAATTGTTTATTGTACCATTCTTTGCATGTATTTGTCATAGACCTGTGTCGATCGATCATTTCCTGCGACCAGGGTCGACCACGACCTATTAGGTTGGTGATCGACTCACAATGATCCGATCAAATGATCGATCGCGAGTCTCAAGTGTTTTCGAGCCGCACAAACACATGATTCGGTTCTCTATGCTTACGGGTCGTGGATCACGCACGTCACGGGCCGCAACGTGGGTCTCGGGTCTTTTGGGTACTGTGTACGATTCGTGTCGCGCGCGCGTTGTTATAGCGTTATATAATAAACACGTAATTATGTTTCGAGGTTATAAATAATAGTATATTTAAGTATTTTAAAAATAATATCAATAATATAATATCAATATTAATATATAATATTAATATAATATCAGTATTTTATAAAAAATAAAATTTGTTTGTTTTGTGTTATTAATTCAAATTCTTAATCACGATGATTAGATTTTATCACTGTGTAAATAGAAAATTTAGTCTTTCGAAACAAAGTGAGTGATCGAGTTAAGCGCGTAAATATCGATCTCAGTGATCGAATCTGTTTGTGGCTCGCGACCAGATCACTCCTGAATAAATAGTGATCGAATCAAAGTGATCCGATCAATCACGATCGACTCAGGTCTAATTTGTCACATATACATTATACGTGTGCTAGTGTTAGTGTTGTATCATTTTTGGGGCCCGTTTTTCCAAATGCTCATATTTTTTGATCTAAATTTATCAAAAATGTAATGATATTTAGATTCCTGACATTAATTAAAACAACTATTAGTACGACAGACAACTATTAATAAAAACATACTCAATTAATTTAATACATACATAGTTATTTATTATCAATATTGTCAGTATGCCCATACATTTCTTAGTAATATGGGAACATGTGACGTCAACTTTTCCGTAAATTTTCTATGGAGCGTTTTTGGACGATGCGGCGCAACACATCAAACATACCACTATATCTGTGAAACTATTGATCTTAGACAAACTATTTCTTTTGCATTATTTCTTTATGAGTTATAAGCTTCTTATTTATGAAATAAAAAAAAAGTAGTCAACTACCCTATTGTCCTGGTGGTTATGTTCCTTGTCAGAAGTTTTCTCTGAAACTTTGACACCCTTCGGTCCACTTTTATTTTCCGATTAAATTAATAAAACATTGTCCTGCTCGGAACCACCTAAAAAATATGTACTTTTGCATACTACAGTTAAACTACACACACACAAATAAACTTGCGCACATACTATGATAGCCACCCCCTTAACATCCGGTATCCGTATAGTATTGACAACGCTGGTAAGAGCAATACCTAAGACACGTGGTGGTATTTGTCAATCGTATTGATTGCTCTTGATTGAGGAAGCAACTCCACCTAACAGAATATCCAACCTAATTACTTGTGCCAAATTCGACAAAGAATAAATACTATACCAAGACCAAGAATGGTACCGAGTGAAAATAACACACCTATACAAAATGACATTTGGTTTGTTTCCATTATTTTTATATCGAATTTGGCTCACGTATCGAAGAAGCGTTAGTTTTCAGTAGTGGGAATTGACTGATTAGCCTTTAATTTAACGATTTTATAGTGGGCATTGCGTGAGTATCTATATTGTCTACAGGTTATGGTAAACGTTTCACCATCCCCTACCTTATTCGCTAACTGAAATGGCAAGTACCGATAGATAAAATATTCAGCGCGTACTTTGATTTTTCACAACGAAACGTTTCGTTTCATTGGCAATGTAAATAAAATACAAAATAAAAATTTTTAAGTAACCCCCGGCGTCATTAATCATCTATCTAACACCATCTCATTGAGAATATTCATAAGAGCCCAAACACGCTATATCTGCTGTAAGTTTCTGAAGAATTAAGCATTTCGCAGACTTTTTGATGGTAAAGGATCAGCTGAAGGATAGTATGTCATGGAAATGTCACCGAAGTGACAGTACACCAAATTTCAAATCAATCGGATGTGTAAAAGTTGGTAAAACCCTATTATCATGTAGAAAATGAGCTGATAGTCATCAAACGCCTGAACTGATCTTCATAAATTATACCTAAGAACCATCGTAGGCACATCAGCTTTTAAACAAAAAAACCGAATCAAATTCGGTCCATTCGTTTAGGCGCTACGATGCCACAGACAGACACACAGATACACAGCCAGACACGTCAAACTTATAACACCCCTCTTTTTTCGTCGGGGGTTAAAAAGGTAGGCACCGACACTTGTAAGTTTTAGCGTGGCGTGGGTCGTATTCTAGATTGCTTGGTGGCAAATTAATTGTCTTGCGATTCACTAACAGAAATATAAGACATTGAGATAGACGATGAGCCACCATTGATTTTGACGTTTGAGCACAGCGCTGCGCATACTTATTCACTAATCTCTACGTCGCCGTCGATCTCTCGGCTGTCTATGTTTGTCGCCGTTTTATAGATACAATACAACAAGAAGAACAATTGATATTTTTTTTTGTTTTTATTGTGTTTAAAATGTATCTCAACATTGGATTGACTTTTACACAAAGCTACAAAAATATTTTATAAATATTTGTTATTTTAACTTTTTAGTTCCGGCTCGCGCCGTGCTCGTCATTGAAACGCTACAGTTGTCAGATGGTTTTTAATGCCAAAAAGTATGACAGCGCTGTCACAATCACGAATTCAAGGCAGGGGCGCGTTCCAAGCCTACAACTTTTTACTCTAAGGCCGTTCCGTGCCTTTCGGCATGACGTTTGGCTGTCACAGCTACCCCGTTCCGAGCCTCTGACTGGTTGCAACTTGGAACGTTGCAACTTTTTGGCGATCAATTTTGACGGTTAAAAACACTCTGACGTTTAAAACGTCATATGTATTAGTGACCATACGTCAAATGAGATGGGAGATGTCTAATCTCAAAAAAGGGAATACTTATTTTTAGTTTACAATAAATAAAAGTGAATAAAAGTTGAAATACAGTCTTAATACAGAAAATTTAATGCATAATGGAAGACTTCGTATTAGTTTTAGATAATGATCGAGGAGCTCCGTGGCGTAGTGGTTTGAGCGCTCTGATTTCGATTACGAAAACAAAGCAACTTTCGCCATGGTTGGTCCCGGGATGGGTCAATCAAATTTATAATCTCGAGCTCCTCCGTGCTTCGGAAGGCACGTTAAGCCGTTGGTCCCGGTTGTTCCTGCAACCGCTTTAACCCACCAACCCGCATTGGGCCAGCGTGGTGGTGTTATGGCCCAAACTCCTCATGCGTTTCTTCCATGTAGGAAGGCCTGTGCCCAGCAGTGGGACGTATATAGGCTGGTGATGATGAATGATGGAACTCTTTGTCAAAATTTGAGGTTTTAAAAACAACTTGTGTCGTTCCACACCTTAGAGCAAGACAAAAAACAACTCGGAGTGTTTGGAGTGTAGGCTCGGAACGGACCCCTGCTAAGTCTGGACCCCTGGTAAGTAGTCATTAAGCGTCTCTGAATGTTTCTCACCTAAAGAAGAGCTCTTCTCCAAAGTGTTAGCCGAAGGAATATTCTTATAGTTAATATTTTATAAGCACATATACTTCTTATTGCAAACAGGTGGTAGTTGCAACTTTACTCTTAAAGTGTCATGAAGTCCTGTTTCATGACGTGTTGCATAACCTGTTAGCACGTTGACGTAAGGTGCGTGATCAGTGATTGGAGGAGCAACTTGACAAGGCACGCTCACTTGACAACTTTGGAGCGGGAAAATTTGGAGCTTTTTTTCTATTTTTGTAATAATAGTAAATACTTCGCGTAAGTGTATACTAACGCGAAGTATTACTGTTATTTGTAAAGTACCATAACACATATTTATCAGATGAAATAGAGTTTCTCTTCAACTCAGGGGATACCAATTTTTTTCTTCTTCCTTTTTTTTTGTTTTATTCTCCCTATAAAGGAAAGGCAAAGGGTACTAATGTCCATACAGCATTGTCTTCAGTATTTCTTTTTTCTTCATTTATTGCATTACAATGCTGGCGTTACACATTTTAATGCAGCTTGGGAGTATTTAAAGCGAAATACGAGTATATGATGACAGTCTCCATATGATGCTATTTGATGAGGTGGATAACCACAAAAAAATCTCATCGTATTTCATACCATAATCACTTTTATTGTAATAATCTGTTAGTTGCACGTCAACACAAACACATGATTTCTAAAACTACACCAATTTTATAACACATAGTTCGCTCCGTTCAGACGACCGGCTGGCCGAGTGGTCTGTACCCCAGGCTACTCGGTCAAGAGGTTCCGGGTTCGAATCCCGGTAGGAACAAATGTTTGTATGAAGAGTAGGAGCATTTGTTTACGAGTCATCGATGTTTATATGTTTATTTAGTATATTTCTAATATTTATATACATATTATTCGTATAAAATCATTTTTTTTTATTTTAAAAACATTTTTTTATACACTCACACCTATTATCTAGCCCAAAGTAAGCATCATTAAGAGCTTGTGCTATGGATACTAGATAACGGAGAAATAATGATAATAATATGTATATAAATATTAGAAAAATACTAAATAAACATATAAACATCCATGACTCGTAAACAAATGTTCGTACTCATCATACAAACATTTGTTCCTACCGGGATTCGAACCCGGGACCTCTTGACCGAGTAGCCTGGGGTACAGACCACTCGGCCAGGCGACGTCGATTTGTTATGTGTACCTGTAATTTATGAAAGCTAAATAAATAAAAAATAAATTTATAAGTTTTTATGGTCGTTCGATGAGAGTTTTATTATTACTCGCAAATTTAATATACTATAATTATGAATTCGTTTCTAGTACACATTGTGCCGGTGATCGGCATGCCAACACAGGTGGATGAACCGCGATTGACATTCTTCAGTGAAGGATTATGCCAAAAATTAAACGACACTACACTTATTATAAGAGATTTATTAGCGCAAGGAAAATACAAGTTAAACAGCAAAATGGCACCAACCGGACAACAAGGCAGGAACCATAGAGTGACAGGCATAGAGCAAAGAAAAAAAAATAAACGTTTAGTTACACCTCATCTGTTTCGTTTTTAACCCCCGACGAAAAAAGAGGGGTGTTATAAGTTTGACTTGTCTGTCTGTGTATCTGTGCGCCTGTCTGTGGCATCGTAGCGCCTAAACGAATGAACCGATTTTGTATCGTTTTTTTTTGTTTGAAAGTTGATGTGCCTACGATGGTTCTTAGCTATAATTTATGAAGATCAGTTCAGGCGTTTGATGACTATCAGCTTATTTTGTACATGATAATAGGGTTTTACTAACTTTTACACATCCGATTGATTTGAAATTTCGTGTACTGTCACTTCGGTGACATTCCCATGACATACTATCATTGAGCTGATCCTTTACCATCAAAAAGATATAATTATTCTTCAGTCGTATAGTAGCGACCGTCGCGACCCAACGTGCGACTCAGTCACATTGCTGATCGGTATATGCCACTAGGAGTGCATATTACCGAAAAGTTTTTGTTACTAGGGACGCTAATTCTGGACCTATATGTATATCAAGTTTTAAAAGTTTGCGGACATGCGCATAGTCTGTTTCAACCTTGATCTAGTCTAGACCTGACGCTTCGGAGCGGTAGGTTTGTGCCCTTTAAATCTACTTTCGCACATTCGCTAAACTTGCCGCCGTTATCCGTTTTAACTTTTTCCGCCTCTGTGGTCTAGTGCTTTAGACCATCTCAGATCTCCGGGAGCAAAAACTTGAATTTTGATTTTTTGTAAGTTCTAAGCCAAAATTCAATACCTACTTTTTCACTTATAGGAAACACCCCTATTATATATAGCTAATAACCATCTCAATCACGTCAGCTTAAAGAAAAAGAACGTATTAAAATCGGTTTATTCGCTTGGTCCATTGGTCACGATGCCACAGACAGATTCACAGACAGACACGTCAAACTAATAACATAATAACACCCCTCTTTTAGCGTCGGGGTTTTAAAAAAGTCCGAGGGTGCTTTGAACCCTACAGGGGTGAGTACCTCACACTCAGCTACCAGGCTTACATAATATTTCAAGAGTTAACCTATAAAATAAAACTAATTGGATACTGCAATTGCTTTATCCCGTTTCATCCCGATAAGCTGCCTCCAATCTTCCGGCATGAAATATAGGAAAACATTCTATCTCTTTCTGTTATGGCATAAAAGCCTTACTATCTCTATTACTATATAGTTCTAGGCATTGAATTACAGTATTTTTTTGAGAAATATTATAACTACTGTTATTAAAATCTCGTGTTCAATTAAAAACCGCAGCTACCCGCCCCGGCTTTGAACGGCTGTTGTACCTTGTATCTAATAAAAAAAATGAGACTTGAACTTTTATTTGCGATCTCCATTATCTATAATTTTATAGTTATGAAATAAATGTTATGCTTACTATCTTCGATTGTGTAAATAAATAACAAAATAGATATCTTGGTCTATGATAATAATTATTATAACGAGTATCTGTCTTAAACTCGGCACTGGCAGAATTCGTATAAACGAGAAGCGATTAAATTAAAAGAAGAAAAAGGAGTGTTTGGCGGGATTTTGTGTTGTCAGTCAAGATTTTTATTACAATAATTAAAAATTGTGTCGGAGAATTAATTTAATCAGTCATATAAAAAAATCCGTAAATTAATTGATTATATTAGGTATATTAGAAATCTAAAATAAAGTGTAACGCTGCTAATAAAGAGTTGCCAGGGGTTCCCAAACTGGACAGAGCCTGTATCTTGAGAAACCAATTAAATACATTCTTATTTATTTTATACGAGTTACACCAGGTTAAGGACAAAAAATGAGAAAGTACAAAATATGAGTGAAGTCTTTTTTCCAAAGTGAGAGTTAGCCGTAGGAATAGTCCTAACTCTATTCTATAGTTTTAATTTTTAGTAAATGGTATATTACTCCTTACTTCAAACAGTTGCTTCAATAGTTGCAACTTTTACTCTTAGAGTGTCATGAAGCCCTGTTTCACGACGTGTTGGATAACCTGTTGGCTTGTTGACGTAACAGGTGCGTGATCTGTGATTAGAGGAGCAACTTGACAAGAGACGCTTCCTTGACAACTTTAAAGAGGGCAGAATTTGCAGCTATCATTTGAAGTTTTGACCCCCGCCGAAAAAAGAGGGGTGTTATAAGTTTGACGTGTCTGCCTGTGCATCTGTGTGCCTGTCTGTAGCATCGTAGTGCCTAAACGAATGGACCGATTTTGATTCAGTTTCTTATGTTTAAAAGCTGACGTGACTATGGTTCTTAGGTATAATAGGCGTTTGATGACTATCAGCTCATTTTCTACATGATAAAAGGGCTTTATTAACTTTCACAAATCCGATGGATTTGAAATTTGGGGTACTGTCACTTCGGTGATTCTTCTTTCCCATGACATACTAACCTTGAGCTGATCCTATACCATTAAAAAGTCTACGAAATGCTTAATTCTTGAGAAACTTACTGCAGATAAAGCGTGATTGGGCTCATAAGAATAATGAGACGGTGATAGATGGTTAATGAGGCCGGTGGTTACTTAATTTTTTTAATTTAAATATTTTTGTATCTGAAGTACTGGATCACTAAGGCGAATAAAGTTAAAACGGATAACGGCACAAAGTTAAGCGAAAAGCACAAACCTACGGCTCCGAAGCGTCTGGTCTAGATTGGATCAAACTTGAAACAACTATGCGCATGCCCGCAAACTTCTGAAAATTGATATATAGGTCCAGAAGTAGCGTCCTTAGCAACAATAACTTTTCGGTAATATGCACTCCTAGTGGCATATTCCGATCAGCAATGTGACTGCGTCGCACGTTGGGTCGCGACGGTCGCTACTATACGACTGAAGAATAAATATATCAATCGCGGCTTATCCACCTGTTGTTGCCATGCCAACCACCGACACAATGAGTACTAGAAACGAATTCAAACAGTGTATCTAAATTTGCGAGTTATGTTATTCGAATGAAAAGAACAAAGCTATACAAAGTGGCATTTGGTTTGTTTACATTTATTTTTTATCGAATTTGGCTCACGCATCTAGGAAGCTTTAGTGTGCAGTAGTGGTAATTGGCCTTTTTAGCTATCACTTTAACGATTTTTATAGCGGGCAAAGCGTGAGTATTTATTGCCTACAAACAGGCTATGGTAAACATTTGTCAGTTTTTTGGGCAGTGTGCGGATGGGCTTGGGACTTTATTATTCGCATGATGGGATCCCAAGCTGGTGGTACACTCCAACCATCTTCTCTATTGAAATTAAAATTAAAATTAATTTTAGCCAAGCTGGTGGTACACTCCAACCATCTTCTCTACCGACACCGTGAGCTCCGTATGCACAATTCGGACCGCTCAGAATATAACTTAAAGTGACGGTAGTTAACTTAAAACTTATCAAAGACAACTAACATCTTCAGTCTTCCCGTGACCACGATCGCTGTAAAGTAATCGAAACGTCGGGTGAATAATAATAATGTAACATCTAATTAAACGCGAGTTAAATGCGGTAAATTGGTTTTATTTCAAATGTGTAGTGCTCGCGAAAATGTAAGACAATACTAATGATTGACTTTTACATATATAGCCTCAAATATTATTTATTTTAACTTTTTGGTTCCGGCACACGCCGTGCTCGTCGTCGAAACGCTACTGTCACCCATGGTTGTCGATGCCAAAAAGTATGATAGCGCTCATAATCACGAATTCAAGGCTGCTAGGTTGTTGTCTATTGACTGTGGAATCGACGGGTTGTGCGCTTCTACAGCCATCTGACAGCATCCATTTTGTTTTATCGGGCCGGCGACCACGTTTTCTTCGGAAAAAGAATTCGTCTTGCCCAATCACCGTACATCGTTGCCGCAAGTTATTTGCGTATTAATTTTATTTGACATTGGCAAAATTCGTAATAACGAGAGGCCATTAAATAAAGAAGAAAAAGAAGAAAGGCTGCTGACTTTAGAGAATCGCGAATTCAAGGCTGCTGACTACTTAGCGTCTCTGAGTGTCTCTCACCTGACAAAAAATGCAGGCACATTTTAATAACCGAGCTCCTCTCCAAAGTGAAAGCTTGCCGAAGGAATTTTCCAAACTCTATTTTTTAAGCACATGTTATACTTCTTACTTCAATCAAACAGGTGCTAGTTGCCACTTTACTCTTAGAGTTTCATGAAGCCCTGTTTCACGACGTGTTGGATAACCTGTTAGCTTGTTGACGTAACAGGTGTGTGATTGGAGGAGCTTATTTGACAACTTAAAAGCGGAAGAACTTGCAGCTTTATTTTGAATTTTGTATTACCAAAGAATATTTTATTTATTTCCAAAATTTGTAAACAATGGTGATGGTATTATTTTGCTGACATCAATTTAAAAAAATATTGTTATGATAACTATGAATAAAGCATACCTATTACATAGTTATTATTAATTTTGTCAGTAGAAAACACCACCACCTTCCCTAATACTACTCAGGAGCACGCGTGCGGGTCTTCGGAGTCATCAATTCACTGTCTTCATATAAAAATCACGTTCAAAGAAATTTAGTATCTCGTTTCTATTTCGAACTTCCAGAACTTCGAATTCTTTTCCACCACATGTGTTCCTTCCTTCCTATAACATGGATTCCCTGAAAAGAGGCGTGAAATAGCACTTTTTTGGCCGGCAAAGTGAAGGCGGCTAGAGCAGTGTCTAACTCTAAACTGCACTAAGTAGCTGTTTTCGCATATGGACTCTCCTTACCGCTTCACATCAGGTGGTGTTGAGTCATTTGTTGTGCTTTCTTAAAAAAACATTTCTTTTTTAATGGCTTAGAAGGGTTTGATTCTCAAAACATTCCGCAAAAAGTATTTCAATTCTTGCAAACATAATATGGGGCCAATACAATATTGATGATCAATATTCAACAAATGCTTTCTTACTGAAAATATTATAAAAGTTGATATTTTTTTTCTTAACGGGGCAGTTCTAGGCTTTTATCTCACCTGATAGTAAGTGATCATGCCGAAGATCAACCAAACCTGGCATACATTTCCTGCTCCCACGGGAATCCAATCCCGGACCTCTGGAGTTGGAGATCTGAGCTGGTCTCAAGACCACAGAGGCGGATAAAGTTAAAACGGATAACGGCGGTAAATTAAGGAAATGTGCATAAATAGATATATAAAGGGCACAAACCTACCGCTCCGAAGCGTCTGGTCTAGACTGGATCAAAGATGAAACAAGCTATGCGCATGTCCGCAAACTTTTGAAACTTTATGATATAGGTCCAGAAATAGCGTCCCTAGCAACAATAACTTTTCGGTAATATGCACTCCTAGTGGAATATTCCGATCAGCAATGTGACTGCGTCGCACGTTGGGTCGCGATGGTATTATACGACTGAAGAATAAATATATCAATCGCGGTTCAACCACCTGCTGTTGGTACTAGAAACTAATTCAAATAGTGTACTTAGAAGAGATGTTTATAAAAAATGTATGGAGACCCGGCAAGGTCTATGTACAGACGACAGCACATCAAGTGTAACAGTTGCACCACGAAAGCCGCCTCTATTACCAACGGAATAAGGGCGGTCTCAAGGTCAAACTGTTACGCTTGATGTGCTGTTGACTGTACACTATACCGAAAATAGGTAAAAAAATGAACAGTGTTCATTTGTCCATTTTCTTTTTACTTGCTTTGTTGCGTAGTATAAAAACAAAAATTAAAACCGACTTCAAAAAACTGAAAAGGATAAAATAATTAAATTTAAGTAGGTATTCATCCCCTAGAAACATATTTTTGGAGTCGGTGCTTCACTTTCTATTGTTTTTGGAAACCACTTAGCACCAACTCCAAAAATATGTTTCTAGGGGATGAATACCTACTTAAATTTAATTATTTTATCCTTTTCAGTTTTTTGAAGTCGGTTTTAATTTTTGTTTAAATTTTTTTTTTCACAATTTTTAGTGGTAACTTTCTACGGTCGATGCTAGATGGGCGATCGTAAACTTATATTGTTTACTACTATCGTATCGTTTCACTAAAAAGTCATTTGAAATGCAAAACTTCGCAATTTCGCATATGTAGACGACTTCATAATTTAAGTTTTTTTTAATTTAAAACCAAAGTACCCAACTGTTTTTGAAAAAATTTTTATGGGACCAAATGGCAGCTATTCCGCATCGAACAAAAAAAGAATCACGTAAATCGGATCAGTAATCGCGGCGTAATCGGTGTACATACATAGAAAAAAAAAAAAAAAAAAAAAAACATACCGGCCGAATTGAGAACCTCCTCGTTTTTGAAGTCGGTTAAAAACAGGAAATTTTATAGAAAAAACGGCGACACATCCAAATATTCATCATGGCGTTTACCTATGTCACTTTGGTGACGTTTAGTTGACTTCTATGTGGTCATATTGCCATAGTGAATAACGGTGAAATGGACCTAAAATTTCAACCTCTGAACAAACAAACTATGCATGAAAACGAATCATTAGTCATTTTCGCGGATTCAGGAAATTTTCTCTGATTTTTTGAGAACAGTATCTCCTGGTACATATACCTGGCCGGATATGAAACATCTGCTTTGCGAGTAATCTCGTACAGATCAACAGATATAATAAAAGTATTTCTGGTATTGTAAATTAAATTAATTATCAAACTTTTAATACCGTTATAACCATTTTTTAAGCTCTACGTTTTAGGTTGATCCTTGCTGGAGTGCACTTCGTACCAGCTACATCAATAATAAAGTCTGGGCTAGCTTTCAGTGTATTCTGCGCATGTCTAGCGTATCTGCCGCCATTGCAATATAAATTCGTTTGATTTTCTATAGGAAGTTTCGGCGTCCCTAGCAACTGCAACTACTGCAGTAATATGCTGTCCTGGTAATTTATCGACAAAGACAACGTGAGCGTATTAAGGTTGCTTTACGGTTTTACTAACCATTTTTAATTCATAATTTTCATTTTAACATTATATTTTTAAATGTTTGAAAATTATTTACTTAAAAAAATATCTAAACTAGAAAATTTTTACGTCCTGAGACGGGGTCGAACCCGCGACCTTTCACAATCCGGACGACTGCTCTAACCATCTGAGCCACCCAGGACTTGGGATAACCCTGTGAAATTCTTCTAGTCTCGTGCATCTGTGTGTGTGTGCGTCTGTTGTCTGTTGTAGCTGAGTCTGTATGTGTGTATCTCCGTCTCGCTCTCTCTTTCTCTCTCTGTGTCTGTGTGTGAGTGTATTTTTATTATATTTTTTCTCCATACCTATTTGTTGGGGGAGGAGGCGACCTTACTAATAGTCCGGTACCGCTAGGTTTTGAGGTTCCAAAAATATTAAAGTTTATGATTTTTTGCATACAGTTAGTATACTATTTGACGAACCCAAATCATGATTTTGTGTCATTTTTGATGGTTGCTAAGGTCACAATTTAGGTATTTGTCTTTTTATGCATCATTTCGTTGAAAAGAAAATTAAAGTTGAAAATTTTACTTCCATGATGATAACAAAGTCATTACTGTAATGCATAAGCTTTTTGTGCCATCTCACTCCATGGGAATACTGGATTTACCCAAATACCTTACCTATCGCTGTAATAGCTATAGAAAAATATTAAAGTTGTTGAAATAAGTGTTAAGAGTCCTCTAACACTAGTATCTATTGTTTAAATCATTTTGTGTCATATTCATCCATGGTATTCGGAACTATATTTTTTTTCTATTTAACCCCCTGTAATAGCCATAAAAGAAAATTCAAGTTATTAGAGTTTATGTCTTTATTAATGTTATGGTAAAAGGAAGCCCTATGCTTAATTTGTGTCGTTTTTATCCATGGGATTTTGATTTATATTATTTTTAACGTTTTTGTGCGAAGAACACTAGCGCGGCAAAGGAGCGCGTCTGTAGGCATCATTCACTGGCCCCGGCGACCGGCTGCCGGCCGGGAGCGAGGCGCTATAATTTGTTTGTTGTTGTACGAGTAGTGACTTGTGATAATTGCATAGAAAATGGAAACTAATATAACATGTCTTATTTGTGAGCTAATGTTGGGTGGTAAAGCTGTAAAATTAAAAGAAAGGATTTTATTAACGCATTCATTGCCTCCCGTAAATACACGGTGTTTGGTACATGGTATAACAAGCGGAAACCTACCCATCTTAACATAGTCAAATAAATTAGTATTTTTAAATTAGACAATAAAATTCAAATTTGTTCATACAAAAAGTTCTGTCAGTAGAACAAAATGTATGGGCAATTTCAAAATTAATTTTACAATTTTGAATTTTTGATAACGCTATATTATATGACTATGTTAACATGGGTAGGTGCCCGCTTGTTATACCATGTACTTACCAAACACCTTGTATGTATACACACATTACCATTACCCCCATGCCGTCATGAATTGGAAGCGCGCCGCCCATCGGCGGCGGCGATATCTCGATAAAGTACCCAGCCGCCCATGGGTGACCTCGGCATTTCGACATTCACTATTTTTTTCTATGTTTTAAGAGCAGAGTGATTTGTTCGATTAAAGAGCGCATACTAATGTGAGTTAATTATTACAAAAAATACATTTTCATTGGTGTATTACCGTTATAGCGATGGAGTGTGACTTCCGAATTAATTTATAATAGTGCAAAATCGTGTCAATGTATTAAATAAATATTTTCCAAATAACATTTATATGCATGGGAAAATTTCCCCGTAAATAACAAATTATTTATATTAATTTTTCCAAAAAATCAAAATCATAATGTATTTATTTTAATTTAATTAAATTATACCGTGATTTGAGTATCTCGGTGGCGATAGCTTAGTGATTTGAACGCTATAGTTTCGATTCCGAAAACAAAGCAACTTTCGCCATGCCCGAGATGGGTCAATCAAGCTCCTCCGTACTTTGGAAGGCACGCTATGCCGTTGGTCTCAGTCGTTACCACAACTGCTTTAACTCACCAAACCGTTTTTTATATACAAAGCTCAGCAAATGAGTCATCACCATCTGATGTGAAGCGGTAAGCAAAGTCCATGTGCGGAGACAGCTAGTGCAGTTTGATAACAAACTGTTCTAGCTGCCCCCACCTTGCCGGTTTTTTTAACACCTCTTTTGAAGGAACCCATGTTATAGAAAGGAGGGAACACATGTGCGGGCAAACAATTCCAAGTTTTTAAAGTCCGACAAAGAAACGAGTTACTATATTTCTTTGTGCGTGATGTTTAGGTGGAGACAGTAAATTGATGACTCCGAAGACCGGCACGCGTGCTCCTGAGTAGGAAAGGGGAAGGCGGGGTAAGGTCGAAAAGCTCCTCAGAACACTCTCCATGATAAAGCCGATAGAAGGCGCTTAATGATGCAATGTCACGACACGACGGTGTTGTAGAGGTTCTAGGCTGTTCGTGACCTCTACGTGGTCAATAATACGAACGGCACGACGCTGCAATCTGTCCAGCGCATAGAGGAGGTATTTGGCGGAGCCATCCCACAGATGCGAGCAATATTCAACGCAAGACCGGACCAGAGTTTTGTATAGCAGGCATAATTGGTCAGGTGTGAAAAATCGACGCACATTGTTCAGGACACCTAGCTTCTGTGAGGCTGTTTTGACCACGGTTTCGATATATTTCCTCTGATTTATGATCGCAGCATATCTCCATACCGAGCAAGTTGATATAGCTCTGTGCCGAAAGAGTAGTTAGTGCCCTGAAGAGACGGAAGGGGAAGGAACGGCGATCTTTTGGCTGTAAACGCGCAAACCTGTGTTTTCTTAGCATTGAACTCAACAATATTGTTAAATCCCCATTCAGATATGAGGTTTAACACCCTGTTGAGCTCAATGGTAAGATTGATTCTCACCCTCTCGGTTTCAATGCGCCCAGCCCCTGGGCGACTTTAATATCCACCATGCACTGTACTATCATCCGCATAGCAATGAATGCATATCATTGATATGAAGAAGAAAGAGAGTGGAACAGAGCCTTGTGGTACACCAGTATTCACTAACATGAATCACAAAGCGCACCCATCAACGAGGACACGGATCTCCGCTCATGCAGGAAGCTCGCGATCCAGTTGCAAAGCTGAGTGGGCAGACCATATGCCGGGAGCTTGGAGAGAAGAGCCCTGTGCCAGAACCGATCAAAAGCTTTGACAATGTCAAGGCTAACAGCCACTGACTTACCACGATTGTCAATAGCTTCACCCCAGACATGCATTAAATATGCTAGAAGATCACCCGTTGACCGTGTCGACCGAAACCCACACTGACGATCATTAATTAATGAGTGATCTTCTAGGTATCGGACCAGCTTGTTAATTAAGATCCGTTCCATAACCTTGCAAAGAACAGAGGTGACAGCTAATGGGCGGTAGTTAGCTGGGTCTGATCGGTCTCCCTTTTTGGGGACCGGTTGCACATTGGCCTCTCTCCAAGATTCCGGCACACACCCAGAAGAGAGAGAAAGGTGGTATAGCCGCGTTAAGACGGGAGACAACTCCACTACGCAGTTTTTCAGTACTATTGCTGGGATGCCATCAGGTCTCGTGCAACGCGCTGAGCATCCGCTCTGATGAAGGCCCTTTTGCAGGACATGGTGGCATTGTTATAGGCTGCTTTCAGTGTGTCCATATTGGGATCCCCATTGACTGGACCTGATCCAAGCGCGGTATGCCGACTGTTTGTTCTGAACAGCTAAGGCACACTCGCGATTGAACTAGTGGTTACGCCTGCCCTTACTGACCAGATCGGAGTGAGAGATATAGTACTCCATCCCTAACATTATCTCACCAGCTCACTCAGCAGTAGCGCTAGCATTCGGCTTCGACTCACTGAAACAGCGCTGCCTCCAAGGAACAAATGCAAAGTTATCCCGCATACCGCCCTAATCTGCCGACGCAAAGTGCCAGATGCGGCGCTTGGCCACCGCAGATAACGGTGGCGACGCCCGTGGCACCCCAGCAGAAATCAGGCAGTGACACGATGATCCCAAGGGAGCTCGAACCTCTAACCGATATCCCTCCGGGCGAGTCATCATCAGAAGGTCCAACAAAGAGGGTGCGTGACCGACAATATCTGGAATCCTGGTGGGCTGGTTAACCAGTTAAGTCAGGTCGTTCGTGAGAGCGAACGCATGGGCAGTTCCACCAGCATGGTCAGTTTTGGGGAAACATAGCCACGTCTCGTGGTGAGCACTGAAGTCTCCCAAAAACACCAATTCTGCGGTTGGAAACTGGTCCTGCGCAACATCTGCCACCCGACTAAGGTGTTCAAAAAGTCGAGTTGTCTCCATGTCAACGCTGTGGGATCTGTAAAGGCAAACGTAGACACGGCAATGAATGCCCAGGTCCACGTGCACCTCGAGAATGGAAAAGAATGTGTCCTCCAAGTGGCGTAGATAGCGACAGCAAACATCCGCCCGGACAAACAAGCATACCCCGGACTTCGCTTTGAAGGACTCTTCAAGAGCATAGCCGGGATAGTCCAGATACCTTGTGTCAGCCGGGCGGAGTACTTGCGTCTCCGTCAAAAAAAGCAGCGCTGGCCGAGCCGTCTCAAGATGTTGGTAGACGACATTGAGATTAGCATGGAGCCCACGGAAGTTAGTGAGCCCGACCTTAAACAGCGTGGCTGTAATGGGGTCGTGCACCGCTGTACGACCATACACATTACTTGTCGCTGCCATGGATGGATAAAGGCAGTCAAATCGTGAGGCCTGTTTTGCCAGGTAACAGCCGACAGCAGAGAAGCGCTGACCCACCAGACGGAAGGGCCCCTGAACCCTCCTGGTTATGGCCGCTGGAACCCCACCATCCGGTCACTAACCGGCACGACGGACTACCCCGAGATTATGCGGGGCATGATGGGTCAGCGTCACGATCTGGTTAGGATAGCTTGGGCCCCTGTACCGTGCCACGGGCGGCCAGCGGAACAGCCGTTTCTTCAGGTCTCCCTGGCCGACGGGTCAACTCAGTCCACCTGGCACTAATCAGACGGAAGCCATCATTGACCGCATCCATCGCGGCATCGTCTCCTAAGCTCTGGTTGTACGCCCACTGATCCCGGAACGCGGCCACATGTGGTTACTTGGTGGGTTTTGCGCCTTGCGTACGGTGGTCACTAACCAGGGTTTTCACACCCTACCACCAGTGGAGCAGTTGATAGCTCAGAGATCCCTTAGTCGCCTCTTACGACACCCACGGGAAGAAATAGGGCGCCGCACGGTATTTTTTTTTAAATAAGATTTTAGAGATATAATTGTTTTATTACTACTATGTCTATTAATAAGTCTACTATCTCTAGAATTGTTCAATCAGCTTCAGAGAAATGGGATGCCCATATTTCTAAGCACTAGTCTTTGCCTCCCGTAAAAAAAAGAAAAAAAGGTTACCTATATATATTATTATATAATTTCTCTCACAACATGCGGTACCTGCACTTGTTTTATTTATCAAATAAAGTATGCTTTTAAATTTTTAATTATGTACGGCTTTAAAACGGATATGAAATTATTTCGGATTATCCGATCTTATCATTAATAATGTTACATTTTATGTGCTGTCGTGTGTACATATAAGTATAAATTTATCAATCCTTATGATAGTAATAAGTGTACAGAACATAACAATTTCGTATTATAAGTAGGTATATTTTTTATGTATTATTACTTTATACATTATACACACGACACTTACTTATATGTACACACGACAGCACATCAAGTGTAACAGTTGCAATACGAAAGCCACCTCTATTACGAACGCAGTAAGGGCAAGCTCAAGGTCATACTGTTACGCTTGATGTGCTGTCCATTGTACAAAACAACAGCAGGTCAGCTAACCGTAATATGAGAAAAAAATCCAATCAATTTTCAACCTAAACGTAATCGGATTAAAGTACAAAAACGTTTAGCTTAATTCGGGCGTTTGTGTTAACGTGACCTTCGGTTGACTGTTCCTACTTGCTACTCTTTGCAAATGTGTGTAAATGCTCCGCGCAGTACACAACGCGCGAGCGAACTAATATTTATGTAGGATATTAAATATCTTTTTTAAGTATATCATGAATTAAAGTGACACAAAATTTAATAGCAGATATTTTATGCTTTTATGATATTAAATGTGTAAACTCTAATAACTTTAATATTTTTTTACAGCCGCTATGGCTTGGAAAAGCTAAATGATTAAATATCTTTATAACCCATGGGTTAGTTTGGCACAAAATCATGTCAGGGTCTTAATTAGGTGCCCTGAGTTAGGTTGTATTTGTTTTATCAACTATAATATTTTTTTGACACTTTTAACATATATTGGGCCCCCTGTCAATTTGCACTGGACTAAAACGACACACACTTAGTTTGCACACAGCCTAGGCTATTTTACACACAATATTAGTATCATTTGACACATTAAATTATTTTTGGCAGTTTTATTTATATTTTAACATTTAGGTCACAAAATATTGAATTACTGAAAATGCAACAGCAAGATTTGACACAAAAATTAAATATAAGCTTTTTAGGTAGAAGTGTATCCCCTTGCAAAAATTCAGAAACTTTAGAATTTTTGGAACTTAGCACCTCAAAATCGCCTAGCCGTACCGGACTATAAAAAAATAATGAATTGCCATACTTAAATCTTACTGACACGGTGTTCTATCTTTTTTGTTCATTCGTAGTAAATAATAAAACATTGTGTAACTATTACTTACTGCCTACATACAACGGCTGTCTGTTTCGAATTCTCAAATTGTCGTACGAACGAACAGACAGATTTTGTTTTAGCAGTTATAGTCCGGTACCGCTAGGTTTTTAGGTTCCAAAAATATTAAAGTTTATGATTTTTTGCATACAGTTAGTATACTATTTGAATAACCTAAATCATGATTTTGTGTCTTTTTTGATGGTTGCTAAGGTCACAATTTTGGTATTTGTCTTTTTATGCATTATTTCGTTAAAAAGAAAATTAGAGTTGAAAATTTAGCTTCCATGATGATAACAAAGTCATTACTGATATACATAAGCTTTTTGTGCCATCTCACTCCATGGGAATACTGGATTTAACCAAATACTTACCTATCGCTGTAATAGCTATAGAAAAATATTAAAGTTGGTGAAATAAGTGTTAACAGTTCTCTAACTCTAGTATCTATTGTTTAAGTCATTTTGTGTCATATTCATCCATGGTATTCGGAACTATATTTTTTTTCCTATTTCACCCCCTGTAATAGCCATAAAAGAAAATTCAAGTTATTAGAGTTTATGTCTTTATTAATGTTATGGTAAAAGGAAGCTCTATGCTTAATTTGTGTCGTTTTAATCCATGGGATTTTGATTTATATTGTTTTCAACATTTTTGTGCGAAGAACACTAGCGCGGCCACAGCGCGGCAAAGGAGCGCGTAGGTATTCACTGGCTGCGGCGACCGGCTGCCGGCCGGCCGGGAGCGAGGCGCTATAATTTGTTTGTTGTTGTACGAGTAGTGACTTGTGATAATTGCATAGAAAATGGAAACTAATATCACATGTCTTATTTGTGGGCTTATGTTGGGTGGTAAAGCTGTAAAATTAAAAGAAAGGATTTTATTAACGCCTTAATTGCCTCCCGTAAATATACACACATTACCATTACCCCCATGCCTTCATGAATTGGAAGCGCGCCGCCTATCGGCGGCGGCGATACCTCGGGGAAGTACACAGCCGCCCGCCCTTGGGTGACCTCGGCATTTCGACATTCGCTATTTTTTCGATTGATTAGAGCAGAGTGATTTGTTCGATTAAAGAGCGCATACGATGTGAGTTAATTATTACAAAAAATACATTTTCATTGGTGTTATAGCGATGGAGTGTGAAAGTGACTTCCGAATTAATTTATAATAGTGCAAAATCGTGTCAATGTATTAAATAAATATTTTCCAAATAACATTTATATGCTGAAAAAAAAAAAAAAAAATGAATTCATTTTAATTTAATTAAATTATACAGTGATTTGAGTATCTCGGTGGCGATGGCGTAGTGATTTGAACGCTATAGTTTCGATAGCAAAAACAAAGCAACTTTCGCCATGCCCGAGATGGGTCAGTCATAATTTATAATCTCGAGCTCCCCCGTGCTTTGGAAGGCACGCTAAGCCGTTGGTCTCAGTCGTTACCACAACTACTTTAACTCACCAAACCGCTTTTTATATACAAAGCTCAGCAAATGAGTCATCACATCTGATGTGAAGCGGTAAGAAAAGTCCATGTGCGGAGACAGCTAGTGCAGTTTGAAAACACACTGTTCTAGCCTTTCCCTTTTTGGGGACTGGTTGCACATTGGCCTCGCTCCAAGATTCCGGCACACACCCAGAAGAGAAAGAAAGGCGGTATAGCCACGTTAAGACGGGAGACAACTCCACTACGCAGTTTTTCAGTACTATCGCTGAGATGCCATCAGGTCTCGTGCAACGCGCTGAGCATCCGCTCTGATGAAGGCCCTTTTGCAGGACTTGGTGGCATTGTTATAGGCTGCTTTCAGTGTGTCCATATTGGGATCCCCACTGACTGGACCTGATCCAAGTGCGGTCTGCCGACTGTTTGTTCTCAACAGCTAAGGCACACTCGCGATTGAACTAGTGGTTAGGCCTGCCCTTACTGACCAGATCGGAGTGAGAGATATAGTACTCCAACCCTAACTTTATCTCACCAGCTCACTTAGCAGTAGCGCTAGCATTCGGCTTCGACTCACTGAAACAGCGCTGCCTCCAAGGAACAGATGCAAAGTTATCCCGCATACCGCCCTAGTCTGCCGACGCATAGTGCCAGATGCGGCGCTTGGCCACCGCAGATAACGGTGGCGACGCCCGTGGCACCCCAGCAGAAATCAGGCAGTGACTCGATGATCCCAAGGGAGCTCGAACCTCTAACCGATATCCCTCCGGGCGAGTCGTTATCAGAATGTCCAACAAAGAGGGTGCGTGACCGACAATATCTGGAATCCTGGTGGGCTGGTTAACCAGTTAAGTCAGGTCGTGCGTGAGAGCGAACGCATGGGCAGTTCTACCAGCATGGTCAGTTTTGGGGAAACATAACCACGTCTCGTGGTGAGCATTGAAGTCTCCCAAAAACACCAATTCTGCGGTTGGAAACTGGTCCTGCGCAACATCTGCCACCCGACTAAGGTGTTCAAAAAGTCGAGTTGTCTCCATGCCACCGCTGTGGGATCTGTAGAGGCAAACGTAGACACGTCAATGAATGCCCAGGTCCACGTGCACCCCGAGAATGGAAAAGAAAGGGTCCTCCAAGTGGCGTAGATGGCGACAGCAAACATCCGTCCGGACAAATAAGCAAACCCCGGACTTCGCTTTGAAGGACTCTTCAAGAGCATAGCCGGGATAGTCCAGATACCTTGTGTCAGCCGGGCGGAGTATTTGCGTCTCCGTCAAAAAAAGCAGCGCTGGCCGAGCCGTCTCAAGATGTTGGTAGACGACATTGAGATTAGCATGGAGCCCACGGAAGTTAGTGAGCCCGACCTCAAACAGCGTGGCTGTAGTGGAGTCGTGCACCGCTGTACGACCATACACATTACTTGTCGCTGCCATGGATGGATATTGGCAGTCAAATCGTGAGGCCTGTTTTGCCAGGTAACAGCCGACAGCAGAGAAGCGCTGACCCGCAAGACGGAAGGGCCTCCGAACCCTCCCGGGTATGGCCGCTGGAACCCCACCATCCGGTAACTAGCCGGCACGACGGACTACCCCGAGATTATGCGAGGCATGATGGGGCAGCCTCACGACCTGGTTAGGATAGCTTGGGCCCCTGTACCGTGCCACGGGCGGCCAGCGGAACAGCCGTATCTTCAGGTCTCCCTGGCCGACGGGTCAACGCAGTCCACCTGGCACTAGTCAGACGGAAGCCATCATTGTCCGCATCCATCGCGGCATCGTCTCCCCAAGCTGTACGCCCACTGTTCCCGGAACGCGGCCACATGTGGTCACTTGGTGGGTTTTGTGCCTTGCGTACGGTGGTCACTAACCAGGGTTTTCACACCCTACCACCAGTGGAGCAGTTGATAGCTCAGAGATCCCTTAGTCGCCTCTTACGAAACCCACGGGAGGAAATAGGGCGCCGCACGGTAATTTTTTTTAAATAAGATTTTAGAGATATAATTGTTTTATTACTACTAAGTATGTCTATTAATAAGTCTACTATCTCTAGAATTGTACAATCAGCTTCAGAGAAATGGGATGTCCATATTTCTAAGCACTAGTCTTTGCCTCCGGTAAAAAAAAAAGAAAAAAAGGTTACCTATATATATTATTATATAATTTCTCTGACAACATGCGGTACCCGCACTTGTTTTATTTATCAAATAAAGTATGCTCTTAAATTTTTAATTGTGTACGGCTTTAAAACGGATATGAAATTATTTCGGATTATCCGATCTTACCATTAATAATGTTACATTTGATGTGCTGTCGTGTGTACATATAAGTATAAATTTATCAATCCTTGTGGTGACAGTAATAAGTGTACAGAACATAACAATTTCGTATTATAAGTAGGTATATTTTTTAAGTAGGTATATTTTTTAAGTAGGTATATAATTACTTTATACATTATACACCCGACACTTACTTATATGTACACACGACACTTACTTATATGTACACACGACAGCACATCAAGTGTAACAGTTGCAATACGAAAGCCACCTCTATTACGAACGCAGTAAGGGCAAGCTCAAGGTCATACTGTTACGCTTGATGTGCTGTCCATTGTACAAAACAACAGCAGGTCAGCTAACCGTAATATGAGAAAAAAAATCCAATCAATTTTCAACCTAAACGTAATCGGATTAAAGTACAAAAACGTTTAGCTTAATTCGGGCGTTTGTGTTAACGTGACCTTCGGTTGACTGTTCCTACTTGCTACTCTTTGCAAATGTGTGTAAATGCTCCGTGCAATACACAACGCGCGAGCGAACTAATATTTATGTAGGGAATTAAATATGTTTTTTAAGTATATCATGAATTAAAGTGACACAAAATTTAATAGCAGATATTTTATGCTTTTATGATATTAAATGTGTAAACTCTAATAACTTTAATATTTTTTTACAGCCGCTATGGCTTGGAAAAGCTAAATAATTAAATATCTTTATAACCCATGGCTTAGTTTGGCACAAAATCATGTCAGGGTCATAATTAGGTGCCCTGAGTTAGGTTGTATTTGTTTTATAAACTATAATATTTTTTTGACACTTTTAACATATATTGGGCCCCCTGTCAATTTGCACTGGACTAAAACGACACACACTTAGTTTGCACACAGCCTAGGCTATTTTACACACAATATTACTATCATTTGACACATTAAATTATTTTTGGCAGTTTTATTTATATTTTAACATTTAGGTCACAAAATATTGAATTACTGAAAATGCAATAGCAAGATTTGACACAAAAATTAAATATAAGCTTTTTAGGTAGAAGTGTATCCCCTTGCAAAAATTCAGAAACTTTAGAATTTTTGGAACTTAGCACCTCAAAATCGCCTAGCCGTACCGGACTATTATGTCCTCTTCAAGAAATAAAACGCTTCCGTTTAATAAGCCTATCTTTGCTAAATAGCGGAGTAGTCATTTATGAGTACGGACGGACGCCGGCCGGCCCTGTAAATTATGTACCTACTATGCATTCCTAGTAGTTCATTGGGTTGGGCCACGTGACCAGTCACGTGACCAGCCAGGGCGTCTAGTTGGTTTTGATCGTTAGAAACCCCTCTTATTAAAACAACCCCCAGTTTAAAAACAGCCGCTGAAGGGTTCAAGGTTGTACATTTTGTTGTAAAACGTCCGTCTGACAGTCGCAACAATCTTTGACATTCCTAATTTGAAAAAAAAGCGTATTGTGTAAATTATATCTAATATATATATTTCGTCTCATTTTTCTTTTCTACATATAATGAGATAATCGTATTCAGCAAACGCTTTTCCAAGGAGGTTTCATCATTCAGATCATTCGATCATTCCTTGGTGGAATTCATATACAGGGTGGTGCTGTCAATACGACAATAAATTAAAACATGGGCTACATTAGTTCATAGAAATGGTTTGCCACTTTCAAAAACATCTTATTCATTTGATAATCTCATGACATTTCTATGAAATAATACAGCCAATTTCATATTATTTCATACAAATGTCATAAAATCATCAAATAAATACGATGTTTATACCTATAGCAGGTTATACCTAGTGTTCCGGTGGCGTAGTGGTAATCGCGTCCGGCCGGAATTCAGAAGACGCGGGTTCGAGCCCCGCCTGGAGCATATATGTTTTCATCGTCATCTTTCTTTATTTGTAATTTTTACAATTTAATAGTTCATCACCACCAGCCTATATACGTCCCACAGCTGGGTACAGGCCTTCCTATATTGGAGAAGCACATGAGTGGCTTGGGCCATAACACCACCACGCTGGCCCAATGCGGGTTGGTGGGTTAAGCGGTTGCAATAACAACCGGGACCAACGACTTAACGTGCCTTCCAAAGCACGGAGGAGCTCGAGATTAGAAATTGTGGTTGACCCATCCCGGGATCGACCAAGGCGAAAGTTTCTTTGTTTTTGTAAACGAAACCAGAGCGCTCAAACCACCACGCCACCGCAAAACGCCAACGCAAACCACAAAAGCCGCCTCTATGACAAACTGAATAAGGGTGGTCTCAAGGTCAAACTGTTACGCTTGATGAGCTGTCGACTGTACAACTTTAAAAGGACTATCGCACAAGCTAAAGGTGGTCCTTTACTGGACTGCGATCAGCTCTGAATATCACTTAGTACTTAGGTGTGAGTACCTACTTTACCGCACGCTCCGTTGTGTCAGGCTTCGTAAATGCATTTTTTGAGCAAATGTGTTGAAAATAACTATTATTTTAGTAATTTATAAGAATTACGTACTTACACAATTTGTTTAGGATTCATATACATTAATTTAATTTTAAACATAGAGTGAGACAATTGCTACAACTGCACGGCGTTTTATCTTAGGCCTGAGGATGACCACTTATCTGCAATATCAACTGTTGACGACCGGCTGGCCCAGTGGGCTGTGCCCCTTGCTATACAGGCTACTTGGTCGGGAGGTCCCGGTTTAAAATCCCGGTGGGAGCAAATGTTTGTATGTTGAGTACGAGCATTTGTTCACGAGTCATGGATGTTTATATGTTTATTTAGTATATTTCTAATATAGTATCCATATCTAGTATCCAAAACACAAGCTCTTAATGATGCTTACTTTGGGCTAGATAATAGGTGTGAGATAGTGTAGAGATAGTGAGTGTATGAATATTATTATTATATTATTATTATTATTCATATTTTAATGTTTATTCTCTCTTATATGGAAGAGGTATTTTTGTCACAAACATGCAGGCTTTTGGCCAAGCTTGTTTTTGATTTGTGTGTGTGTGTGTGTGTGTGTTTGTGTGTGTGTACGCGTGTGCGTGTGTCTGTGTGTGCTATACGTATGTCTATGTTTGTAATTATTGTGTACTCCACTCCACTCCTAGATGATTAAGTCAAATATCATTCGCCTTCTATAGATAGAAATTTGCGGACAATTCTGCAAGTATTTAAAATTACAGCTTTTTGTAATTGTTGAAATGACAGGGGATGCATATTGAGCAGCTTTAAACTCTTGTGCAGGGTCTTGGGTATAATACCTGTAGAGGATATTATTATAGGTATTGTCTTAACTGAGGTGACTTGCCATTGTGTCTTGATTTCTATTGAGAGGTCTGTTTATTTCGCTATTTTTTCTGAATGTGTTTGTGAGACGTTGTGTGTGTTCGGGATTGCAATATCTATGAGGTATACCTGTTTATTTGTTTTGTCGTATAAAGTAATATCTGGTCTGTTAAAATGCAGAGTCTTGCCCGTAATTATTGTTCTGTCCCAGGATAGCGTATACAGAGGTGTTTCCAGTACAGTTTGAGGTGTGTATTTGTAATAGGCAATCTTTTCGCTAATGAGGTTATATTTGAGTGCAAGGTATTGGTGTATTATTTTTGCGACTTGATCGTGACGGTGTTTGTAGTCGGCTTGTGCTATAGATGGGCAGGCGCCAGTGATATGTTGTATCGTCTCGGAACTTCTGTGGCATCGGCGGCATAAATCAGAATTTATAGTTCTATCTTTTATGATGTGCTTCCTATAGTTCTTAGTTTCTACTACTTGGTCTTGAATTGCCAACATGAATCCTTCAGTTTCTGGGAACAATTCTCCTTTCTTTATTATTAACTGTCTAATTTCTAATAACATTTTATCGTAAAACATCAAATGCTTATTCCTTGTTATTGTAGGTGTCTATAGGCGACACTATCCGCTTACCACCAGGTGGGCCGTCAGCAACTAGTTGTAAAAAAATGACAATGATTGATCTCATGTGAATGCTCTCGACATAGTTCGGTAACGGATGCTGCAATACTATTTGTGTTACGTGTTTGGATGTAATTTTTATTGTATGTATTAAATTGAAGATGTAAAAAGCATAATCATACACTCACACCTATTATATATATATGTGAGGTTAATTATAAAAATAATAATATATATAAAATTACCTAACCTAATTTTACCTAACCTATTGCTTCTAATGTATAAAATTAATAATGGAAATAAAGAATTATTTAGTATTATTATTTATTATTTATGATAATAATAATTATTATACACTCACACCTATTATCTAGCCCAAAGTAAGCATCATTATGATCTTGTGTTATGGATACCAGATAACGGAGAAATTATGATAATAATATGTATATAAATATTAGAAATATACTAAATAAACATATAAACATCCATGACTCGTAAAAAAATGCTCGTACTTATCAAACAAACATTTGCTCCCACCGGGATTCGAACCCGGGACCTCTTGGTTGAGTAGCCGCTCGACCAAAATGTGACGGTCGTCAAAAATCGTAATAAAAAATCAATTCGTCAAGGTCGTAATTAAAAATATATAAAAAAAATAACAAGTTGAACGTCAGCGGCCGTACGAGTACCTATACGAGGTATTTTAACTAGGTATTATAATCGTTCGCCACTATTTTTAAATGGAAATTAAAGTGTCTACATAAAATATTAGCGTGGTCATCAAAAATAATAACTGGTCTACTAATTGTTAATTTGTCGATATTTTGATGACCGATCATAATTTTTGATAAACAATTATATTTTTTAGGTTAGTTATGCTAGGTTTGTGTGGTGATCAATTAAATACAAGCCTTTTTAAATTGTCATTAAAATGTCAAACAAAATTAGATCCCTCTGACGGACGGACGGTTGCATCTCTGCTTTAAAGTAGTCGACAAGTAACGGCATAGTAACGGAACGGCGTCCATAGCTACAGTATCTCTTCCTGTTCATGTGAACTTGGTACTAGAACGTGCTGAGAACGTGACTTGACGGGGTTCTAAAGTGAAAAAAAACTGTGTTTAAAAGACTAGCTGTCCCGTCGAACTTCGTACTGCTTCAGAATTATTAATATTAAATGTTGTCTCAACTTACAAGCTAATTAAATTTAGTTTTTTTGTTATGTAGGTAAATGAATATTATATTTTTTTATACCACTAAGTTGGCAATCAAGGATACGGCCCACCTGATGGTAAGCGGTTACCGTAGCCTATGGATGCTTGCAACACCAGGGGTATCACTTGCGCGTTGCCGACCCTGTAAGAACCTTTTCACGCCTATTTAGAAGAATCCCATGCTGCACTCGTTCGAGAAAACATCTGCAGTGAGCTTATTCCACAACTTGAGCGTACGGGGGAGAACGTTTCTCTGAAACTGTACAGTACGCGACCACTTTGGTTCCACTTAGTGAGGATGAACTCCCTGCCAGTGGCGAGCAGTGCAATGATAGAAAGAGGCCGCCGTGGGCATCATGTCAAATAATTATTATTGAAGTTTAATAAACGAACAAAATTTAATTATATTGAAATTAGGTGGTTTAAGTCACGTGGCAGCAAGGCATTGCTTTATTGAGGTTGCGGCGAATCGAAATGTTCTTCCTCGCCTTTGAACTTTCCTTTGATAAAATCATCGCGTGAATCATACTGTCCTTGAGTTTTCTCACCACCAAGCGCGTTTCATTACATACTTTTGTCTGGTTCCAATTTCTAAGCATGATGACCACCGAACCAACCTTCAGTTGTAAATTGTGCTGTGACATGCCAGCCTGGCAGATCTGATGATTTATAAAATGTTGTTGGATCATTTGTTGCTTCGTCTTCGTTTGTTGACTAATATTGCGGAAATTCGGCGGGAACGGAATCAACCTGTCCGATTTGGCGACAGAAACACGGCTATTACCAATTATAGTCAACAATTATTACCAATTATAGACAAATCTTCGGCAGATGCATCGATTAGCAACTCGTATATTTGTCGCCAGATAAAGATTCGTCAAACAGCGTCACAGAGTCGATGAATTTGCCAGGCAGTAGAATAATATCTGATTCGATTTTTCATAGTTCGATTGAGTACCTCTAATGCGCACTTGCAACGAAATCTTTGGCTTTTTCTGAGAGTGTCTTTAATTCATAACCGGGTAGCCCTCATCTCACCTAATGGGAAGTGCCGATAAAACTGATGATGGAAGCGAGCTACACCCGGATTCCTCAACCACAGAGGAACGGGCTATCTTACCTCCAACTGCTGGATCACAACAAATTTGAAAAATGACAGTGGTTTGTTTTATTTTTTTGCGTTTTGTATCTAATTAGTTTTTTAGAAATCTTTCAGTACTATGCTTGCATTTATATAGGTAAAACATATAGTACATATTACACAAGAATTTGAAATCACTAAGCTTAGCTGAGTGGTAATAAATAGTTCCTATTTTGTGGGTGAGAAGAAGTGTTTCAGTTCTTGATAAATTATAATTAAAAAATAGCTCTTGTCCTTGTCTGACTGTCCAAGTCCTCTCTTGAACTTAAAAAATACTGGAAATTTTGCGTCCCACAAATGGTTTTGACACGGCTTCCTTTCTGAATTAACACATAAATTAGATTTCAAACATTGTAATGGAGATTCAAAAGATTGACTTTTTAGTATTCCCTGTAGTCAAACATGACAATTAAACATACAACCACTTATTTGAGATTTCTATTTTTTACCTTATTCGTTTTTTATTTCGTTTGATTCGAAGTTTCATGCTGTTTCTTCTTATTTACTTTATTTTACTACAACAAACACGTGTAAAAAAGTGTACTTTTAGTAAATGAATTTTGTATTGTTTAGTCTTTATAAATTCTATAGTGGAACAAACAGTAAGATTAATCTGTGGTATAAGGTTTTAAATCTCCTAACCAATTTACAGGCATTCATAATAGGATCATCAAAACCATACACTAGAGATAAGCTGGTGTCAAAACCATTGTATAAATAAGATCAGGGCAAGACTTATTTATTTATCAGTATTATTTGTCAGTCTAATACTTCTAAAAATACTATTTTGACATCCTAAAAGCCTTTCTCGTTGCTGTGATGCAAAACCGTCGTCAAGTGTTACATTATTCACGTGTAACCAGGAACAAAGACGCCATTTTCGTCACCCCGTCACGCTTAATGCGACGAGGTATTAGGGCTACATAACGAATTAGAATCCAGTAACAGTGAAAATTAATAGAACGATGATAGTCCGGTGTTATACATGTTTTTCAATGAAAATTTAACTTTCATAAAGAACTATTAACATTTCAGCTTACTTGCTTTCACTAAAACCCACAATAGAAAATCGATCGTCTGAAATTTGGGTACTTCACAGAATAATAGAGATATACCAGTTGCCGTATCTCACTTGGTCCTGCTTAGGTTTTTAATTTCTTTTAAAACTGTTTTAACTTAAATAGCAACCTGACGCAAAAATAGGGCTGTTATAAGTTTGACGTATCTGTTTGTGTATCTGTGCACAGAATGTATGTGCATTGTATGTAGCTCCTAAGCGAATGGACCGAGTTTGATTTAGTTTTTTTTTAAAGTTTAAGCCTTAATTTATAAAGATATAATCAGGCGTTTGATGACTATCAGCTGATTTGCTACTTGGCAAAAGGGTCTTACTGACTTTCACAGATCCGATTGATTCGAAATTTGGTTTACTGTTACTTCAGTGGGCTTCGGTGGTATCTCCATAAAGGAAAAATAAAGGTAAAAGAGGTAAATTACCCGTCTCAATACGTAAAAGTGTTTTTACTTTTCTTAATTTATTTCAATTTTTGCTACAAAAACATGTTTTTATATATTTTTTCATCTCGTTCAAAATGGATACAGCCAATCTACACGTTGGTAACCGATTCGAAGAACCAGGAGTTAATATTACTGAAGTAGTAAATGCTGTCTAGAGTGCTCTCTGCATGTGGTTAGTCAGGAATATAAAAACTAAGGAAACTCCTAGGAACACTGTCTCGCTCATGTTCATTCATTTGTTTTTGAATTTCTTCCAAGCATTCCATCAGTTTATGCACGTCAGTAGATTACTGACCAACCATGACTTGGCCGACAGATCTCGCCTCAATGGTGGTCCCAAATCGCCTTTGACAATCTAACTTTATATCGCTAACAAAGTAGCCTTTTTTATAATTATGTTACGGTCGCTTTATTTAAGAAATTTGTTTCTAACAGAACCCGTATTAAATTATATTTAAAAATAAATTCAATGCCCTTAACTTCTTAGGACATGTGTATACTTAATGTCCAAGACTTGATCCTACCTTCAAAAAGTTAAACATATAACTATATTCACAAAACTGTGTTTAGTTTCCTTCCTAAAGATAAAGTATATTTAACTTTTATCCATATCAGTTTTTAGAAACCCCTTTTTTTAAATAAAAATATTAGTCCAATACCAGATATATGTATTTTAAAAAAGCGTCACATTTGTAATGTTTATGGTAATGTGAACAAATGCCTAGATAATGAAAAAGAATCGAATAATTCATATTTCTTTATTAAATCTTTAGGATAAGTTGCGTAAATACAACTATACAACACAATGAAAATTCACACTATCACAGCAAGAGATAAACGCGTGGTTACATTATCAGTCCCATTCCTTTTTACTCAAGTCACAGCCATACTCGTAGCTTTGTGAGTTATCACACACACACGTGAGCTTTCAAGGTAATATTTCCCTCCTGCTACATTATGTTGTCCTGGTATCACGCCGCAACGCGTAAACGTGACGTTGGGAATACACGTTTTGTTTTGTGACTGTGTGAACTACTGACAAAAACTATTTACCTGCGTGTGAGTTTAGTAACAATAACATAGAACACGCCACAGTCTAAACAACTGACTCATTAATGTGGAAAACTTCTACGCTATACAGTTTCACACAAACATAATAGAATGCATGGACAAGTACTACATGTTGCAGTAGTTGGAAGCACACAGCAGTTGGAAGTTAGATGAAGTTGTAGAAAACTTAAATTTAAGTTTCATTGCATATAACTAGAAAGTTTAATGTCTTGCGAATATAGCGCTAAAGTTACATCGAGCCAGAAAGCTCATTTTTTTATTACGACAATATGGTTAGCTAATAAATACCTACTAGGTGTTATTTCATCCACATAAACATTTTTTTATAACTGGATGACAAGTAGGCTGACAGTCCACTTGGTATTAAGTGGCTACTGTGGCCTATAGAACTGCATTAAAACGGAAAAAAATCACTTTGTATTGCAGGGGCGTTGTCATCCCGAGACCAAAATGTCTCCAACGCTCAGTAATTACACTGGCTACCTTTCCCTTCAATCCGAAACCCAGCGCACTACTTTGCGGCCGAAATAAGGAAAAGCGGTGGTAAGTACCTACCCAGACGACTCTACCATTTAGCAAACGTTTTGAAAACATAACACCTAGAAGTGAAAACATTTCTAAATCTCTGAAATGTTTCTAATGTTAATAATGATGGCCTCTCCTATTTAATTAAAATTGATCCTGCGGTTTGGGAAAACGTAACAAATAGAGTTACCTACTACCGCATTTACAATATTGGCATTTACCTCGCATTTACAATATTGTATTTTGCCCGCGACATCGTCCCCGTGAATGTCGATTCTGTCCCCACGGGAACCGTAAATTGTTCCAGGAAACTTTCTGTGCCAAATTTTATCCATATATGTTTAGCCGTTCTGTTGTGATTGAGTAAGAAACATCCATCTTATTTTTCGCATTTACTAGCTTTTGACCGCGGCTCCGTCCGCGTTGGAAAGTATCCTATATTCTTCTTAAAGTCTCAAACTATCTCCATACTAAATTTCATCTAAATCGGTTGGTTTAGGCGTGAAAGAATAACAAACTCATTTTTGCCTTATTATATTAGTTAGGATTAACGTTTGCCCCACTGATAGGCACAGGCATCCCTACATGTGAGAAACACATTAGGAGTTTGGGTCATTACGCCATTAAAGCGGTTGCAGAACAACCGGGACCAATAGCTTAAAGTGCCGTCCACTGAGGAGCTCGAGATTAAAAATTTTGGTTGACCCATCCCGGGATCGATCATGGCGGAAGTTGCTTTGTTTTCGTAATCGAAACCAGATCGCTATACCACCGAGTTCTTCTATTTAAAATATATTTACGATTTTATGACATATGAACGAGTATGTTGCAAACGACAATGTAAGCTTTTTTTGTTGTTTGTTTTTGAATGCGAAACCAGTAGAGCGCTCATACCATATACCACCGTGCTCCTCAAGCGTAAGAATACTATTAGGTATAGTATTATTAATGATGTTATGTAGGCATAAATCTGCTGCCTTACGTTTTTCTAGAAAGTAATAATTAGGCATACTGATTACTTTCATTATGCTGGTGTTGGCTATGAAAATAACGCGTCATTGTATTAACTTCACTCCGCAAGGAAGGTCAGCAAAAAAATTATTAGCCGTGTTACACAAAATAACTAGGTGGTAGGTCTTACTTCAGCCGTGAAACAGTCCGCTGTGTTTCGGATTGGAGGAAAAGGTAGCCAGTGTAATTACTGGGCATAAACGGCAGTTCATCTTAGGCCCCAGGAAGGCAACGCACCTGCAATATCAAGTGATTTTTCCTTGTTATTGCAGGTGTCTATAGGTGGCGGTAACCACTTACCATCAGGTGGGCCGTCAGCTTGTTTGTCATCTAGTTGTGTAAAAAATACGTCCCATTGCTGGGTACAGGCCTTCCTACATGGGTGAAACACATGAGGAGCTTGAGCCATAACACCACCACGCTGGCCAATGCGGGTTGGTGAGTTAAAGCGGTTGCAGTAACAACCAGGACCAACGGCTTAACGTGCACGACGAAGAACGGAGGAGCTCGAGATTGTAAATTTTGATTGACCCATCCCGAGATTGAATAAACGTAAAACAGTAAAAATGACATCGAAAAATAATCACCTTACTCCATTCGCAATAGAGGTGGAATTCGTAGTGTGCATCTGTTACTCTTCAAGCGCCGAATGTAGAATCATATCATCATCATCATCACCAGCCTATATACGTCCCACTGCTGGGCACAGGCCTTCCTACATGGCAGAAACACATGAGGAGTTTTGGGCCATAACACCACCACGCTGGCCCAATGCGGGTTGGTGGGTTAAAGCGGTTGCAGTAACAACCGGGACCAACGGCTTAACGTGCCTTCCGAAGCACGGAGGAGCTCAAGATTATAATTTTGATTGACCCATCCAGGGACCAACCATGGCGAAAGTTGCTTTGTTTTCGTGATCGAAACCAGAGCGCTTGAACCACTACGCCACCGAGCTCCTCATATGAAAATAAAAAAATAAATAGGCTTTAAGTATGTGCAGAAATGCAGCGACAAACGTCACTGTGGCGCTGGTCTTCTGGCAGGGCCTACGTTTAGTATACTTCATCATCATCATCATCACATCAGCCGAAAGACGCCCACTGCAGGGCATAGGTCTTTCTCAAGGATCTCCAAACCGATTGGTCCTGCGCTGTCCACATCCATCGCCTTCCTGCGACCTTTACCAAGTATGCTAACTAAGAATAAAATTACTGATTTAAAAAGTCCCAGTTTTTTATAAATGTCCCTTACACGTAACATCCTGTATACCCACATTGTGTCGCTCACCGTTCGTGAGCCGATTATGCCCGGCACCGATGAAATATGGGCCAAATGACTGGTGCTTCAGCTCAGCTTACCCTAACGCCTGGTAGGCGTATTAAGCTTACGCCCATATGTAAAGCGGGAGTATTTTAAGTTAGGTTTAAGTTAAGAAGAAGGAAATTGCTGGTGCATTAGAACACCGTGCCATTTGTTGTGTACAAAGCACGAAAAACAACTCAACACCACCTGATCTGAAGCGGTAAGAAGATTCCATATGCGAAGACAGTTAACGCAGCTTGAAACACATTGTTCTAGCCGCCTCTATCTTGCCGGCCCATAAGGTGCCTTTCACGCCTCTTTTGAAGGAATCCATGTTATAGGACCATTCACCTACCCATCTGGTAGGTTGCTATCTAAATATGGTTATGTTTACGCTAGGAATCAACGAAACATTTTTAATGTCAATGAGATGCCCTGGGTAGGATCACATCAAGTCTTCTGGAAGACATATCCAAAGCCAGAAGACTTTAGGCTCTTTCAGCCCTAAGATATATTGAATCTTTTGTGAGTTCTACACAGGAAGAGTAAAAGAAGGGAGGCACAAAAGATCCCGAAGGACGAAGAGTGTGATAACAAACCATCTTTATTATACAACAAGGCTATCAAAAAATCACTAGGTCCTGTGGAAAGGGTCACGTCACGACACCCCCGCGCGCGTTTCCTGTGTCTCGCCAACCGGTCAACGGTCACGAGAGGCCGACATCAGACAGCGTGCAGTGGTTGCCAAGGCTATTTTATTTAGAAATCTAACACTTCTTTTTATTGCTCTGCGCTCTGTCTCGATTTCGGTATTTTTGGACAGACTATTGCTGTTAGCCGCAGATGACCTTTACAGCGTAGCCGGGGTTTTAAGGAGGCGAGAACCTTGATGAGTCCTCAAGCCTTGAGGGGCGAATTCGCCTCTGGAGGATGTCTGATCGTCTAATCGCCACTTCCGGGGGAGGTGCCCCGTTGACTCTTAGAGCCCCAGGGCGCTCTAGCTATGAGGGACCGACAAACCTGACGGTGGACGCAAGCGCGGTGATGTCGTGGCTTTACCCTTATGGTATTGGTAAGCGGTTGCCATCAAGGATTTAAATCTTAAGGTACCGTAATCTTACTTATCCTGTCTGCTTCCAACACACTCTTCCATGATTACCGCCCGTTGGTCGTGTGGACAGTACCTACTAACCCATGATTGTTATAACATTTTAAGCTTAATCTAAATACCATTGGGCTTTTAAATTTCAATCGTATGTCACTCGATTCACTACATTCACGCTGAATTATGTTTTCCAATGCAAATCGCGCCAGCAACTCTGGAGTAGCGACGTAATTTATGTTATGATTTTTAGCGTGAATATTTACCGGGTCCTATCTTAGGACAAAATTTATCTCCATGCTAAATTTTATCTTAATCGATTTAGCAGATTAGGAGTGAAAACATAACTGACAGGCAGATGACGTTACTTTCGCCTTATTGTGAGGTTTTCTTATAAAAATACATGTTTATAACTAATTTATTGAAGCAGTGTAAAATTTAATGGAACTCTTTATTCAGTAAAGACCGCCAGGGTGCGTGAAACTTATTAGTCATACGGCAAAATACTATCTGTCTTTTTCCCACTTAGAACTACCACACAAACCCTTCTCTTTTGCGCAAAATCATCCCTGGTGGATGCAATTACACTTTACAAGTTAGGGTGTAATTTTGTATGACTTAGAATACACGTGAAAACACTAGAGCAACTAGAGATAGCACGATACAAAGGAACCGAACACTACAATAAAATTACTGCCATATTGCAAACAGCATTGAGTTGTATTTCACTGGTGTCTCGGTAACTCCCTGCGTGTTTCGGGGTTGATTTCTGACGTTGCATCGATGTGTCCTATGCTGTTGTGTTAAGGATGCATTTTGTTCGCGTCTACAACAAGTGTATCTCCTAGTGGGATATGCGAGCCTGGTAGGTGATGCCCTTTTACACGTGACGTCACCCCGTTGTCCCCATCCTCTGTCCTGTTTTTACTGACGGAAGGGGGAGGAAGGCAGTTCGGCATTTTTTTATCATAGGCTTTTAAAATGTATTTATGATCTTGAGTTTTTGATTATTCTAGTGAATGTTTTTTAAAAAATAGCATGGGGACAAGTTTGTGAAAAATAAGGATTAGTTTGTGTTCTAATTCGCGTCACATTTTCTACGAGTTTAGGCTTACTATAGTTATAAACTAAGCTAATTAGTTTCTTTTTAAAGCCAGTTAAAGAGCGTTAGGAAATAAAAGCTATTAATTTTCACCCGACTCGCCAGAAGGTTTTTCGATGTATGTATTTATCTGGCTGGCTACAGAACAGAAGGTCAAAATAGAAGATACAATATGTCTGTGCCATTTATTTTGACCTTCCGTAGCTTATGCGGCTTGCTTGACCAAAGAGTGAGGTGTCATTAGTTTCGTATATTCAGTTCATAGGCTATATGGCGAATATTATTTTATTTTATTTTTTTATAATTTAAAGGCAAACATTTGACCACAATCACACCTGATGTTAAGTAGTGTCATGGCCTACGATGATACATGTTTACCTAGAAGGTGCCTATTCACTCTAGCCTTAAAGACGTCCAAATTGCAGGTTTCGGGAAACAGATTGGAAGGCAGAGAGTTCCACTCCTTGGCAGTTCGTATTAGAAAGGACTTGGCGAAATGCTTTGTGCGGATGGTTGGAATATCCACAACATTCTGGTCCCTCGATGGTAAAAGGGAGCTGGTGGAATTAATTCGTGCAATTCCCTCGCACACTCTCCGAAGTGTATACGATAGAAAACCGACAAACGCGCAACTCTATGGCGATGCTCGAGATCTTGGAGTTTAGCCTCTGCTAATACTGGGTTGTTATTATTTCTTTTTTTAATTAGTATAGACTAACGTTCCATTTGGAAATCGTTGGGGAAGGCCTTTGTTCAGCAGTGGACATCATAGGCTAATATGATGATGAGGATTTTTTTCTAATTTTTCATCTTTCATAGAATAAAAATGTATTGATTACTTATATACGACAGTAAATCATGTTATCATAATATTTTCAAGTAGCCCTTACTTTGGAAATAGTATATATGCATGTCGTGACAGTCGTCGTGACAATAGCAAGGGCTCTTGATGTAAGGGTTATTGAATGAATGAACCAATAACATAGAAAGAAAAGTTTTGTTTGTTGTTCACGAGTGAGCTCACGCAGTGGACGCACAACTTTTACTTTCTTATACTATACCTACATATACTTGATTTAATTACGAGTATATCCAGAGTAATTTAATAGTTAGAGTCATTGCAATAGGACATGTTAAAAAAAAGAAAACAAAATAGGAATGAGATAATTTTCACAAATACATATTTAATGTTAAGCTATATTATTCAAATTGTTGACTAAAGCTATGTGCACAAGAGGGTGCTAAAATGGTACGAGCTTATTAAAAATTGATAGTTAATTCAAGCGAATAATATATTCCTTTTATATAGTGACCAATTTGTTCACCCTAAATAAATATTAAATTACAGTTTATTGTAGTGCCATTTTTAAAAATTTTATTTCTATTACTGCTGACATTTTCGACCCTTCTCATGGTTTGTGGTCACAAGAATACTGGTTGTTAGGTATATGTCAACACGATAGTGAGAAGGGTTCACAAGAGTCTTATAACTCACGTATCAACAGATATGTTCTTGTCAACTAAAGTATCACGCTTTGGATTAGTTTCAGAGTGTTCTGTGCCCCTTACTATACAGGCTACTCGGTTATAGGTCCCGGGTTCAAATCCCGGTAAAAGCAAATGTTAGTATGACGAGTACGAGCATTTGTTCACGAGTCATGGATGTTTATATGTTTATTTGGTATATTTCTAATATTTATATGCATATTATTATCATTATTTCTCCGTTATCTAGAATCCATATCACAAGCTTATAAAGATGCTTAGTTTGAGCTAGATAATAGGTGTGAGTGTATGATTATTACGCGTAATAATAGAAAATATTATAAAAAAGACATCAAATACAAATGGCGGCCATTTACAAACAATTATCGATTTTCAGTCGTCCACGATTTGAGTTGGTAAATATATATAAGAGAATCAAATGTCTTCATCCGTGAAGTTCCCAAGTCAGACACAATTGATATTCTATTGTTCAGGGTTCTAAAAGTTGCATAGGAATGCATCATCTACCATATATTGCAAACTTTAGACGAGGCGAATTCATAAATTCAGTAAGCTTTGGGTCAAAGTTTACTGAAGCTTACCTGGTATTTTACGATAAAAATTACAAGTACCTAACAGTTATAAGTAATGTATAGGAGGTAATGAATAAGGATACTAGATAACGGTGAAATGAAGCACATAATATTTATATAAACATAAGCAATGAAACCTTTGTCTAAGTATCTAAGACTCAAAATCTGCCCCTGCCGGGGTTAGAACCCGGGACCTCTGGTTCAGTAGACAGGGAAAAATATATTATCTAGTTACATTTAAGCGCTCTGGTTTCGATTACGGAAACAAAGCAACTTTCGCCATGGTCGATCCAGGGATGGGTCAATAAAAAAATAAAATCATGAGCTCCTCCATGCTTCATAAGGCAAGTTAAGCCGTTATTTACTTCAACCGCTATAACCCGCCCGCTTTGGGCCAGCGTCATGTGTTGCTTCCATTTAGGAAGGCCTGTGCCCAGCAGTGGGATTTAAATAGGCTGGTGATAATGACGTTTAAGCTAAAGGTTGTTTTTCATAGTTTCCTTGCGTATACAACAGAATAATTAATAGTCTAACATAATATACTCTAAATTGAACCAGTACCAAAACCTTAGTAAAACCGCTTTTAACCTTATCTCCAAGACTTTAAATATAAGGAGGTAAGTATACTACTCTAAATTGAATCTAAACCTTGATAAAATCGCTTTTAATCTTGCCTCCAAGACTTTCATTATAAGTAGTATATTTTTTATTGTTATAAGGCAACATTTAAAATATTTTGTTTTAAAAATACAGCTGGCGGCTTGCCAAGCTTGGCAAATGCTATATTTGGGCTGGTCGGCTAATTGTTGGGTACTTCTGTATGCAGCGACGGAAATTTCTCCAGCCTCCGACAACACTGTGAATAATTTTTCGACTGTATTGTGTGTCTTTTTTGAAAAGACAAACGAAAACACAGCAATTTTTTGAACAGTATGAGCTACCCGCCCTACATTTTGACTTGGCCACGAAATTTTTTACATTCGGCCCTAATTCTGTTTTACACTGACTTAAATTACAAATGACAGATGACAGATGACAGACATAGTTTGTCATTTCCAAAGTCCGCCGACGTTCTAAAATAATTCTTCTAATTTATTTTAATATTATTTCACCCAAAATGAAAAGTTGCGGGTTCGGATCCCGCCCAAAGACGTATTTTTTTTCTAGTTTACTTGTTTTTCTAAAAAAATTCAATTCTGTATTGTTTGTAGATACTGTACTACACAAATGAACATATATCCAAAACAACAGTATTAATTTTAGGAAAATTCAGCTAAGAATGCATATTTATCCCCCGAAAATAATGTTCGTTCGTTGCCTTATTCGCGCCATTTTCTTTATAGCTTGAGGAATCCCCGCAATTTTAGGACTCTGGCCTTAGGTTAATGAACTCATAAAAGATATATCTTATGTTTTTTAAGAAGACCACGTATAATGCCAATGCGAAAGTCTGGCCATGCGTAAAGAAATATGTATTTTACGGACGATCAGGCTTGCTAGTAACGATTGCGACTACAAAAACACAAGCTACTTTGTTAATACCATAAATACACTTTATTGCTCACAAGAAAACATACCTACCTCTAGGCAACCTATAGAGAAAGGAAATCAGTCGAGGTTACAGCAAAATTTATAAGTGTAAAAATTAGGAGAATATATTATTTATATTGTGTTTAGCTGCCACCATTTTACCTAAGTAATAATAATAATAATATAATAATAATATTTATACACTCACACCTATTATCTAGCCCAAAGTAAGCATCATTAAGAGCTTGTGTTATGGATACTAGATAACGGAGAAATAATGATAATAATATGTATATAAATATTAGAAATATACTAAATAAACATATTACCATCCATGACTCGTAAACAAATGTTCGTACTCATCATACAAACATTTGTTCCTACCGGGATTCGAACCCGGGACCTTTTGACCGAGTAGCCTGGGGTACAGACCACTCGGCCAAGCGGTCGTCAAAGTAACGTACACGTAAGTGTACCGTCATAGCAATAATGTTAATAACATTGTTGTGTTCCAGCAGTTACAGGTAAAATCTTACCTCTAACTGCTGCAGAGGAACTGGCTATCTAGCCGAGTTCCTCCAGTTAGTGCTTCACGTTCTCTTGCTTCTGGAAACAGCTTAGCACCGACACCAAAAAATATCTTTTTATGGGATAACAACCTAGGTACTGAAATTCTTTTTTTTTCCCTTTTTAGTGTAGTCACTTTTGAGCTACAGCCTACAGGTAGTCGAAAGTTCAGTCGTCATTTTTTTCAGTGTACCTACCCTATCCTGATGCTACCTATACATAATGTACTTGTTCCTTATGCGACGTAAGTAGATAAAATCGATTCAGTTGTGAAATCGCCAAACTTACGATCAATCAGATTGTTTGAAAATCGACGTGGCAATATTATTTTGAATGTGTTCGAGAAGCTTATCAATTAATCTAAGTACAAGATTTTCACTCGATATTCAACCTTATTTCAAAGTACTTAAAATCGTTAGGTGTAAAAAGTACAGCTAATAGCGCGTTGCGTAACAAGTTTTGTGTGCGTAATTTTGGTAACTGTAATCCAATTACTATGAAAACTTATAGCTGCTATCTTGTTTCGACGGCTGGGTATATGGACACTGAATTAAACAATTCAAAAAAGTCGGTAGAAACACTTTATATACCTATTTTTACATTAATATATAGTGGCGTACTGGTTTGAGCTCTCTGATTTCAACTATAAAAACAAAGTGCTTAGGAAACCATAGGAACCCGCATAGGGCCAACATTTTGGTGTTATGACCCATGTGTTTCTCCCATATAGGAAGGTCTGTGCCCAACGGTATTTTCCCGTTCACCACTAGCCTAAATACATCCCGTATTTAGGCTAGTGATGATCGGGAAAGACTTAGACAAACCACATAAAGCCACACCGATACTAAATGGAAAAACATAAATCTACACATCAATGAACATTTATAACTGGAGGTTGTAAATCACCGCTAAGCTTTGCCGGGATTCGAACCTGAAACATCTGATGCTATAGGAATAATTAGACTAAGTAAGCAGGTAAGTGATGGTGGTAAATTTTATTTTACTTTTATAATTTACGTATGAATTTAGTTATTAAAATATTTTTATTCCGTGTCGATAATTTTTTCTAACCATTTTCCATATGTAAGTTAGTAACTATATTATGTATAATTAAATACGATTTTTCTAAACAAAACCCTTACTCATGTTACATTCCCCACAAATAAAGTATTTAAAAATCTTGAGTTCGAATCACTACTACTATCAATTATTATATTACAAGATGTTACCGTCACATTTTTGTTTGTGTCAACGATATTTGTGACGCCCAAAATAGCCGACCTACGGCCGTGACAATATGACACAATTCACTGAAGAATAACCGGTAGAATAGAAAAATGGTCGGCTCCGCGACACATCGCCTACCAGTCCGCCCTACAACTTTTCGCGCGTTGGTCGACACCTACGCGGAGTCTGCTACCGAGAATATTAAAAAGTAAACAAAACCGCTACAGACGTGCAATTAAAAAAACAAAACAAAAAAAGTGCGTTGAAATTTTTTAATCTGTGTCGCAACAATGAGAGTGAGTGAACGATTTCTGATGAATGATATTGGATTTTGGCGGGAAACAGTGTCAGCGTGTTTGACGGATGATCTTCCCGCGCTTTTCCTTCAGGTGCGTTCAAGTAGCCCAGTGATAATGTATAATGTATGAATGACGATGGGTCGATCGCTAATAGCTTTTCTCTTATTTACTAGTTAACTGCTGTTTCGTTAAAAACTACGAGACAGCCATATTTTTTCCGCTGAAAGCTGAAATTGTGTAATATTTAAATACTACAACCCATTGACCTATATTAAATGACATAGCAAATTAAGTGTTCCAACCAACATAAAACATCAAAGATCTGTTCTGCGTGTTCTTCGATTCTGTGTTATTTTAGTACAAATGACGTTATAAATTTTGTTTGATTGTCCAATGTGTTTCTGGTATAACTAATTTTTATTGCGCTCGATATGTTTAGCTACAATCCTTGACTAATGATCAATTGGTTAAAAATCTCTTTTTATATGTAAAATAAAAGGCTATAAATTAACTATTATCTAAATTTGATAATAATAATTAGTATCACTTTCAACACTAGTAAAATAATGACAGATAAACTTTGTAATTAATAATGGTCTGAATCTGAAAGAAGAGATTTGTAAATATTTTTACATCTCCAGTGTTATGAAATATATGTGCATTAGGTTTAATGCCTACTTATATTATTTACGGAATTTTTATATACCAAAAAATTTCACAATCTTTAGTGATTTGCTAAGGAGTCATAGATTGCTTGCATCACTTGCATGATATACAATTTTTTGCGTAGTTAAAAGGTTTTTACTAGAAATCCAACCGCTGGACGGTCTTTTGGATACTATAGCGCATGAACGTATGCAAAAAAAAATATGGGGGTCAAGTCCCCCTTCTGTTCGGGATGGGTTAATCATAGTGTAATCTCAAACTTTCTCTGTGCTTCGGAAGGTTGTTTTGCAACCACTTTAACCCACCAACTCTCTTTGGGCCAGCGTGGTGGTGTTATGGCCCAAGCTCCTTATGTGTTTCTCCCGGGTAGGAAGGTCTGTGCCCAGCAGTGGGACGTATGTAGAGGCTGATGATAAATGACACCATAAGTGTCTTACGCTTCTACTATAGTAATAATTATTATTACAATCTATAGTAGAAGCTTACTATTTTTTAGTAAACTTCATTGCACTTTCATGTACTGTCGACACATTCATCGTAACACTTTTACTCTGAACCCGCCTTTATTCCGTTCGTTATACAGGCGAATCCCGTTGTGCAACTGTTACGCTTGATGTGGTGTCATCTGTACTAAATAAGCTAAACGAAATAAGTAGATAAGCATATCCAGGCAAAGATCTCTAAAATTAACTACAATAAGAAACATCAGATCTGAAAAGTTGCTGAACATCAGAGAATTCAATTACAATTATGACAGTAAATTATGTAATAAAAAATAAATAAATACATACACTTGATTTTCAGATCGTCGGTACAAAGTGTTTCAATTAAAATTATGTATTATTTTATCACATTATGGGTTAAGCACACACCCACAAAAAAAGAAAAATACATTCTGAAAAAAAAAGGTTAAAATTTTTGTTTCCTTTTTTTGGATGTGTGATTAAACCATAATGATTATGGCTGCCTCTTAAGTCAAAAATCTCTAAAGCCCTTACCTAACCGTAATTCTAAAATAATAATGCTATAATCTTTTTTACTGTCCGTGTTTATTTTCTATTAGTTTAGCAAAATTTGTTTTAGTTTTACCGAGTGGCGCCGTCAATACGACAATAAATTGAGACATAGGCTATATTAGTTCATAGAAATGGTTTGCCACTTTCAAAAACATCTTATTCATTTGATAATTTCATGACATTCGTATGAAATAATATAACATTGGCAGCATTATTTCATAGAAATGTCACATTATCAAATGAATAAGATGCTTTAGAAAGTTGTGAACCATTTCTGTGAACTAATATAAACCATGTTTTAATTTATTGTATTGATCGGCACCATCCTGTATGGATAATATAACAGTTACTAAATAATGTTGACGACCGGCTGGTCGAGCTGTCTGTACCCCTTGCTATGCAGGCTACTAGGTCAAGAGGTCCCGGGTTCGAATCCCGACAGGAGCAAATGTTTGTATGATGAGTACGAGCATTTGTTTACGAGTCATAGATGTTTATATGTTTATTTAGTATTTTTTTTTATACAACTAGATGACAAACAAGCTGACGGCCCACCTGATGGTAAGTGGTTACCGCCGCCTATAGACACCTGCAATAACAAGGAAAAATCACTTAATATTGCAGGTGCGTTGTTATCCTGGGGCCTAAGATGAAATGCCGTCCATGCCCAGTAATTACACTGGCTACCTTTCCCTTCAATCCGAAACACAGCGAACTGTTTCACGGCTGAAATAAGAAAGGCGGTGGTACCTACCCAGACGACCCTACATACGGGCCTACCACCTAGTAAATTTAAGTATATTTCTAGTGTTGATATACATATTATTATCATTATTTCTTCGTTATCTAGTATCTTGTCACAAGTTCTTCATGATGCTTACTTTGGGCTAGATAATAGGTGTGAGTGTATAAATATTATTATTATTTGTAAAGCGATACTACCATGGGACGGTGTCGATACAAAATGAGGTTGAATTACATATTAATTAAAGCTAAAATCGATTACCGCTAACGTAATACCCACCACAGCAGATTTTACTCTGCTCTTCTAAGTGTGTGTGTGTGTGTGTGTGTGTGGTGCCAGGCACTTAGGGCAAATGGCTACCTCATTACGCACTGTAAGCAAGCGTCCTTTGCCCTGTTTTTGTATTAATTATGTAGATGTCGCCCTGTGGTTGACCATGCAGATTGGTTCGTTTGATAGCATTTGTCACGGAGTACACTCTTCATTAAATGAATGTAGAACAATAATAATAATAATATTCATACACTCACACTTTGTCTTGCCAAAAATAAGCATCATTATGAGCTTGCGTTATGGATTACTAGATAGCGGATAAATATTGATAGTAGTTATAAATATGTAAATAAATTATAAATAGGGCTCATTCATGGGACATAGAAATACATTTTTATTGATTTCATAATTTCATGACATTTCAAAATTGACTCCATTATTACATAGAAATGTCATGAAATTATACCTGTATAAATATTAGCAATATACTAAATAAACATAAACATCCAGGACTAGTGAGCTCGTACTAATTATACAAACATTTGCCGGGATCGAACCTGGGACGCCTGACCGAGTCCCTGTAGGTCCTTTACCTTCGGTCAGACCAATCAGCCAGCTAGTCGTCAATGTAAGTGTATACTATGTTTTAGTAAAAACGTTGATATCATTATTAACCTCATTTCGTTCTTACGTCATTTTTTTATATACAGCACAGCAAACGAGTCAACAGCACCTTAATCCTTACTGCCCAGATATCATCAATGTATGACATAACAATTAAAATTTAATTGAGTCTGGTTTATCGAGGTTTGATGGGTGCGAAGACATCTAATGCACGAATACACTGCTCTAGCCGCCTCCAGCTTGTCGGCCTTTCACGCCTTGTTTGAGGAAACCCATGTAAGAGCAAGGACACACACTTCAGACACTTATGCGGGCACAGAATTCCAAGATTTTTTAAAATTATATATCTTGGTCTTCATCTCATCTAATGTAAAGTGATGAGAAGGCCGAAAATGAAACGGGCTACACCCGGATTCCTCAACCACATTTTACCTCCAACTGCCGGTACACAACAAGCTATTAGCATTATTTTAGGCGGCAGACTAAGGTAAGTTGGTGGTAGGCGGACTGAGAAAGAACCCCACCATTAACCAAAAAGATTTGAACGTACGCCTAAGAAACAAATCAGTAGAATGTTAACTCATCTGCATTCCCAAAATAAACTGTAATTTCCTTGACATTATAGGTGTCTTTAGATTTAGACAATGATCAACACTCAAGTGAGCCATCTGCATGTCTGAAATCTCTGACATAATAAAGCAAGATGGAAATAGCCTTTTTTATTTAGACTAGGTGTATTAAACATAGGGATATTCCGTGCTTCGGAAGGCTCGTTGAGCTGTTGATTCCGGTGGTTACTGCAACCGCATTCACCCACCAAACATTGGGCCACCGTGGTGGTGTTAAGACCCAAACTTCTCATACGTTTCTCCCATGTAGGAAGTCCTACTGTGCCCAGCAGTGGGACATATATGGGCTGGTGATGATTATACAGAGGCAATGTTAAGATATTTATTTATTTATTTATTTTTATACAACTGGATGACAAACAAGCTGACGGCCCACCTGATGGTAAGCGGTTACCGTCGCCCATAGACACCTGCAATAACAAGGAAAAGTCACTTGATATTACAGGTGCGTTGTCGTCCGTTGTCGTTCAGATAGTCAAGATTTGTTTAGTAATCTGTGATGTCTTTAGATTACTTATTAAATTATTTATCATCATTAGCACCAGCCTATATACATCCCACTGCTGGGCACAGGCCTTCCTACAAGGGAGAAAAACATGAGTAATCCGGCCCATAACACAACCACGCTGGCCCAATGCGGGTTGGAGGGTATTAATTTTATTACACCGATTAAATTATAACGAATTATAAAGTCTATAACAATAAACAATCAAAGGTGTCTGGAAATTTTGGCTAGAAAGGTAAGAAAGTGATCGTGTTTTGTAAATCGACGCCAATAAGTGCTTGTGAAAGTCGCTTAAAGCGCTTTTGACTTTGACACTGTTACTTAACCATGACAATTTAATTACCAGGAGAAGCTTGAAGCAACGTCGAATGGAAAATAGCCCTTACACTAATTAAATAAGCACCCGTCAAAGTTTCCCGAGTATTCTGAGACGCAATACTTGAGTAAACGGTAGGCTCGTTAGCGGTACGAATGCTAACTGCTCTCCATCGATGTTAGAAACTCTTTAACTTTTTATAGCACCAAATATAAAATAAAAATAAATATTTAATACAGTAGTATGCAAAGGAGGATGTCGCTTTATTATAGACCTCTTCCAGTCAACTCGTTATGGGTGCGTGAGTTTTAATGTCCACTCATAACACCACCAGTGATGATCAAAATACATACTTTGCTTTAATTTAAATACATATCTATTTAATCAAAAAGAATCACATCTATCATTACAATTTTTCCCCAATGCAATAAGTCTACATTTAAAGATTATGTATGATAATAACGATATATGTAGATACAAACTTAAATTCCTAAATTGTACAAGAGAATAATTATGTCTATCTTGTCGGCTACTAGATTTAATATTTTTATCACCCGCGTCAATGGCATCTCTTACAAAATACTGTTTTGTTTGTATTTTAAATACAAATACTTTGAAATTGTGTATTTGAATTATAAAATACAAAAAACAGTCAGGTGTTCGGTTATGTAAATAGAACATAGAACTAATCCAGCCTAGCCTATTAAACAGTAAAAGAAAAATTCCCTTATAGGTAAGCTAGATTTTTAGTCCTTAATGAAAAAAGAGGATGATGGTTAGACAGTTCAAAATTTTCACAGATGCTAATAAAGAGAATAAATTAAATATTTAAGGGGCTCCTATGCAACAAATGTGATTTTTTTAATTGTTTTTGCTTGAGATTGATGACGGCAACAAAGCTTCTTTATAGAAAATTCTACGGAACTCTTCGTGCGCAAGTCCGGCTTTTAACCGGCCGGTTTTTATTCAATTAATACAAAGATAATCTTAACATTTGTTTAATCGGTCAAGCTACCTCCAGAGGTATAACGCCGCTTGAAAGATTATAAACGTAACTTACTTATGCTTTCGTGCAAGTCTTTGATATAATTCTATGCCAATCATGCGAAAAGCCTCGAGAGACCAACATATTCAACATTTCATATACAACGTGTATACGGCGGAAGCACTGCTTAAGTTTTCATATGATTTGACAGTTTAACGCAGAACTGTCGCGATTGCTTTAAGCTGTCAATTCGTATGAATACTTAAACCGTATGGCTTATTCCATGAAACTATTTCCGCATAGATAAGTTTTTATATTATAGCAAAAATAAAACTGCTTCAAATTGCTTTTGGGTGTTAAGACTTTCGCAAATGTTAGAGGAAAATCATGAAATGAGCTCCATCTGTGGAAAAATGTGAAGAAAAAATACGCGACCATGCGCAAAAGAGCCGCAAAACCGCGTTTGTGGCTTGGAGGATTTTACTGGAGATATATTTCCCGAATGCTCCGTGCGGTGAGGCAACGGTTGGTGCAGTCGAGAACGCCCCAATGTACTTTTAAAATTACTTTTACATAAAGAAGTGCATACGATACGATATTAAAAAGTATCGTTGCAATAAAGAGTTCTTTGGTATACGACAATAGAGGCAAAGAAGCATACGGTCGCCTAATGGTAAGCGGTTACCGTAGCATAGACGCTTGTAGCACATTGGGAACTACTCACGCATTTTCACCGTAGCCTATAGACGCTCCTAGCACCGTGGGTACTACTCACGCGTTGTCACCGTAGCCTATAAACACTCGTAGCACCATGAGCATTACTCACGCATTGTCAGCGTAGCCAATAGACGCTCGTAGCACCTTGGGAACTACTCACGCATTGTCACCGTAGCCTATAGACGCTCCTAGCACCGTGGGCACTACTCACGCGTTGTCACCGTAGCCTATAAACACTCGTAGCACCATGAGCATAACTCACGCATTGTCAGCGTAGCCAATAGACGCTCGTAGCACCTTGGGGACTACTCACGCATTGTCACCGTAGCCTATAGACTCTCGTAGCAACATGAGCATTACTCACGCGTTGTCACCGTAGCCTATAGACGCTCGTAGCACCATGGGCACTACTCACGCGTTGTCGCCGTAACCTATAGACGCTCGTAGTCCCTTGGGAACTACTCACGCGTTGTCACTGTTCCATATAGAGGCTCGTAGCACATTGGACACTACTCACGAGCTGTCACCGTAGCCTATAGACGCTCGTAGCAAAATGGGTACTACTCACGCGTTGTCACCGTAACCTATAGACGCTCGTAGCACCTTGACAACTATTCACGCGTTGTCACTGTAGTCTATAGACGCTCGTAGCACCTCAGATACTACTCGCGCATTGTCACCGTAGCCTATGATGCTCGTAGCACCTTGGGCACTACTCACGCATTGTCACCGTAGCCTATACACGCTCGTAGCACCTTGGGCACTACTCACGCATTGTCACCGTAGCCTATGACACTCGTAGCACCTTAGGAACTACTCACGCGTTGTCACCGTAGCCTATAGACGCTCGTAGCACCTTGGGCACTACTAACGCGTTGTCACCGTAGCCTATAGATGCTCGTAGCACCTAGGGCACTACTCACGCGTTGTCACTGTAGCCTATAGACGCTCGTAGCACCTGATTTTCGCAGTATTTATTTCGTTATTTGATAATGTAAATTACCGCTGTAAACCTGAAATTAATGTCCTATCCTTATTTGCTAATTTTATTATCTTTTTATTGTATTGTGCAAATCAATAAATGTTTATTTATTTCTTCTTGATTTTATGTTGTGAACCGTTAAAGATATCAATAGCTTATGAACGAGCAAGGAAACAATCACCCATGAAACACATTTCCATATCACCCGTAAACTGATAACGTGTTGGGTCATCTAGATGGCGCTTATGGTGAGATCAGGCCCGCTGTCAAACACCCTGTATCCTCATAAATATCCTGCCCCCCTCTACCAGGGACTTAGAGGGTTTCATGTTAAGATAATCGTTTATGACTTTGCCTTTAATAGCAGAGGCTTTTATTTTTAAGCGTTCGACGATGGTGATTGAAAAATTGAGAAATTTAAAGTGACAAAGTCTTAGTTAAACAATTGGACTTGTACTTATTTATAAATATGCATTTTCTTAGTAATTAAAATAGAATAAAACATTTTCTAATAAATAACAGGCATTATTATAAATAAATAAATAAAATAAATAAAATAAATTATTAATAGCCACATTGATGTAATTGGACTAAAGATGTTTAACACCCAACTTTGTGTTTATTACAGCTATAGAATACAAATGTGACCTATACGCGTTCGCATTATAATTCCGTAATTAAATGATATTTGTATATCAGGAGCAATTGAAATAGCAATAATTGATAATAAGAGCGGTTTCATCAGTGGCTAATAAAGATCTATCCAAGGTGTAATTCAAAACATCTCTTATTTGGTAATATCATATATGTTCAATAACACGCACGTGAACATTTGAGAACAAAATTTACTGACAATAAGGAAATGAACCTAGATTCCTTCAAGAAGGAGGCGGCTAGAGAAGTGTCTGAACTGCACTAGCTGTCTTCGCATATGGATTCTTCTTACCGCTTCACATCAGGTGGTGTTGAGTCATTTGTCGTGCTTTGTACAAAAAAATGAGGATGATTAATGTCAAGAATTCAATGAATTATAAGTTCAATAATAAAGAGACTATCCTGGAAGCTTCATACAAAATATTTGGTTTTAATTCATAGAAAAAATAAAAAATAACTTAGTAATTAAAATATAATAAAACTAGAAAAATTTCACGTCCTGAGGCAGGAATCGAACCCGCGACCTTTCGCAATCCGGGCGACTGCTCTGACCACTGAGCCACCCAGGACTTGGGATATCCCTGTGAAATTCTTCTAGTCTATCTGTATTTGCGTTTATGAGCTAACGTCCACCCTACAATGTCGAAATATTCTATTTCAACATCCGAAACGAGTATTTTTACAAATACCGACGATTCGGTTAAGTTGGGGCAGTGCTTTCAAATATTCTTAATTTTTGATTTTTTATAATAATGTTAAAATCAAAAATTAAGAATAAATAAAAAATAATTCAAAGTCACCATTTCACTACCCACTGATTTGGAATGAGCCTGATATGAAAAATAAAACACAGTGGTAGGAAACAGCACGAAATAGCAGAACGCCAAATCTTTTGGCGTGAAAATTATAGACAATATTTGAAAGTAATATAATATATAATTATGGAAGATTAAAGTGACAGTTAAAAAACTAAAGAATAATACTAAGCCTAATATTTACAAAGCGTGATATTAAAAAAAAACTTACAAATAATAAACAGCAACTAAATCTTATGAAACAGGAAGTGTACCAATAAGGGTATAGAATAGAATAGAATTCATTTATTTCAACATCATGGTCATAGACATTATATACAGGCATTATATTATTAGAGACATTAAATAAAATAAAATAAAAATAAATAAAATATAAAATATATTTGAAATGATCAGGAAAAAACAATATGTAGATATTGCGAAGGCTTAGTTTTAGTTTAGAATCGTATTTTTTTATAGTTTTTCTGGGCAAATTCTATTTAGATTTGCCATGAAATTGGTGCATGTGTAAGCAAGGAAAATTGTGGTATAAGTTCATACCTATCCCTGCTTAGGAAACATATAACTTTGTAGGTATGAATCGTTGAAATAGATGATTTCGACATTGTAGGGTAGACGTTAGCTTATAACGCAAATACAGATAGAGTAGAAGAATTTCACAGGGTTATCCCAAGTCCTGAATAGCTCAGATGGCTAGAGCAATCGCCCGGATTGGGAAAGGTCGCGGGTTCGATCTCCGCCTCAGGACGTGAAATTTTTCTAGTTGAGATATTTATATAAGGAAACAATTTTTCAAACATTTATAATAATGTTAAAATGAAAATTAAGAATATAACTACAAACTAACTGTTTTAATTGTATTTTCTCATTAAAACAAATTAATAAAAATAAAAATATTATTAATAACGTACTAAGAATTAGCTCTAAGAAAAAAATATCAAAATTGCATTGGCTGTAAAAGATAAGTTGTTATTTTTAAAATCGCGTGAGCAAAAAATAGAAGAACTTAAAATAACATTCGAAATTTGAAATTTGCCAACAACGCATTAAAAAGGTTCAAATGAAAGCCTTAATAATTGCTTGTTAACACCGTAATTATCGTAAAGACGCGGCTAAACGGCCTATTAAGGACTCGTGCATAAAACAAAATGGTTGTGTTTAAAAAGATTTCTTAAATTTCTATTTTTTTGCTTACGCCTGAAATACGCTTCTACAGTATGAAGATATTATCATCTTTTGCTAGCTGTAATTGCTGTTAAAAACTAAGCACCGTTAAAAAATAGCTTTATTAAAATCTATTTACACTCACGCTTGGCCAAATATTTTGTGCAATAACAAACCCACTCCTACATTCTACATTCCTAGTACCCCGTTTTCTCTTATAAAAACATTTTCCCGATCGCGGAGGGTTGGCGCTGGCAACTTCCAGCCGCCTCTGCTAGCCTGGTAACTTGTAGCCGTTTGTATTGACGTATTTTTGTGCAATATCCAACCTTATGAAGCTTAATTTGTTTTGTGAACAAATAGTGAACGCGGCGAACATATTTTTAACCGACTTCAAAAAAAGGAGGAGGCTATCAATTCGTCTGTATGTTTTTTTTTATGTTTGTGACCTCGGAACTTTTGACTGGGTGAACCGATATTGATGATTCTTTTTTTGCTCGATGCGGAATAGTTCCCATTTAGTTGTATAAAATTTTTTTGAAAATCCATTGGGTAGTTTGGTTTTTAAATAAAAAAAACTGGAAAAATTAAGTCGTCTAAATATATGCGAAATTGCGGATTTTTGCTTTCCTATGAATTTTTAGTTAAATGATACGATAGTAGAAATCAATATAAGCTCACGGTCACCAATCTAGCTTTGACCTTCAAAAGTTATCACTAAAAATTGTAAAATAAAAAAAATTAAACAAGAATTAAAACCGACTCCAAAAAACTGAAAAGGATAAAATAATTAAATTTTAGTAAGTAGGCACTCATCCCCTAGGAACATATTTTTGGAGTCGGTGCTTCACTATGGTTTCTGGAAACAACTTAGCTAAAATTTAATTATTTTATCCTTTTCAGTTTTTTGGAGTCGGTTTTTTATCTGGACTTTGTGCGGTTCGACATGATAGCGTTGTGTTTAAAAAAGCTTACCTAATCTACAATAATTTTTCTTTTTACTAAAAGTTTATTTATTCTAAATTTTATTTTAACTTTATTCTATGTTTTTCTTTATTTCATTATAAAATTGTGTACCACGTTCGTATTATTTATGCATAGATAACAATTAGATTACAATAGAAAAAAATAATAGTGAAAAGACATTATGCAAACCCGCTACCTATCCTAATCTGGGTGACTGCACTAAGTCAGCTGATTTTATAATACCTTATTTAAGGATATCATTTTGACTATCAACACCCGAGCGAACATTTTGGCCAATATAGCTATATTTTTGCATTTTTATAAATACTTTTCAGAAAAGTCAGGTCATCGATAATTTTTATTTCAATAAGCTGTAGTACTGTGAATGAGCTAGCACATCTCTTTTACGAAATGGTCAATAGTCAATCTTACATTTCAGGCATGCTGCTTCATAGGCATTTCTCATTTAGGGCAAACATTTTTAGGCAAATCCCATATTTAGGTATAACGCCTTCATTGGCATCTTGCGTTTAAGGTAACTCGATCAAAAGGGATATCCTCTTTGATAATTGCTTGTTACCCATCACCATGAACAAAGGCGCCGTGCGTATTCTTTACGATTTTTTTTATTTCTTTTCACTATGAGAGTTCCATACATTTTGGTCGAGTAAGTATCGAACTATTTCATTTAACAGCTGACTTTTTTATTCGTCATTTCACAGTTGATCTTATTCTCTCAGTGAAAGTTGAACACATTGTGAAAATTTCGCTCATGCTTAAAAGTAACCCAGTATAATACTATTCTCTAGCGTAGTATTCCTTGCGGTAAGGTCGCCAAAGCTCATTGAGAAAGCGCTATCTCCAGCGTAGGGGTATTTGTCTCCAATTCAGTCAACGTGTATTTAATGGAAATAAGAAAATGTCAGGTTTTTCTAGGCGCAGGTGTGAGAAATCACCTTAATTCAATAGATTACGCGAGGGTCGCAGCGACTATTGGGACCTATCCAATTAGGTCGACGCAACTTGGACATAACGAAGGGAAAATAGTATAAATTGGGACGCTTAACATTGCACTCAGGGTTATGCATGGAAATTGAGTGTTGGTTGAGTGGTTTGTAAAATAGGGTGTATTCGCCACATCAATGGTATCGCACATAAGGAAGATTTACTTTAGGGTGTGGCTAAACTAAGGCGCGATTTGCGATGCGACTAAAAGAGTGAAATCATCACCATCATCATCACCAGCCTATATACGTCCCACTGCTGGGCACAGGCCTTCCTACATGGCAGAAACACATGAGGAGTTTGGGCCATAACACCACCATGCTGGCCCAGTGCGGGTTGGTGGGTTAAAGCGGTTGCAGTAACAACCGGGACCAACGGCTTAACGTGCCTTCCGAAGCACGGAGGAGCTCAAGATTATAAATTTGATTGACCCATCCAGGGACCAACCATGGCGAAAGTTGCTTTGTTTTCGTGATCGAAACCAGAGCGCTCAAACCACTACGCCACCGAGCTCCTCAAAAAGAGTGAAATATGCTGACTTAATTTAATAAACCTTAATTCAGCAACTACTCGGCTACACTACACAGACTCCTCACGATTGTCATATAAAGGATTATTATTACTTAATGATTAGTTTGACTTTTAGCTTGAGTAGACGCGATTTCGTTGGGGATTCGTCCGGCTGTCACATAAATTATGTTGTATTTTGCATGGACTGTATGGACTCAATTGAGCAAATGGTTCAGACAATCGCTTGCACAGGCGGCACTAGCGGCCAGCGTCAAGAGGAATAGATCTGTTTTCCTATCCACGTTTAAGAAAATGGCACACTCGATTCGTTCGTCTCATCACTATATCAGGATAGAGACTCCTACTGCTTGGTAAAGGCGGAGGGCCCAAGACGCTCACTAAGCTGCACGCTGTACGCTGCACTCATCCATCGGCCTCCCGGTAATTTCATCGTGATTCGTTCGTTAGTCGTCCTAATTCTGCAGGTCTACCATGTAAAGTTTTTAGAAGTTTCGGACCAAAATTATGCGTGTTTCATGACATTAACGACGTATTTATTGACGTGTTTACATCACGAATGTTCTCTATTAGTTCGACCATAAGCTTCAAAATCGAAACATACTTCATGGTAGCTTCGTATTTCAATATTTCGTGCGTCTTCAAATTTCGGAATACATTTTTTCATAATAATACACAATAACGCCTTGGCTTATACTTAGATGAACGTTTTTCAATAAGTCTGGCAATATTGCTTTTAATCAATACCAGTACCTATTGTGTGTTGTTCTACATTAGGCTACCTATCTAGAATTCTAGCTTCTCACACAGGTAGATACGTGTACAATTTACTGGTGAATTTCCTTCATTTCTTCTGATATAGCCGTAGTTTACGACATTGGCTACAAGAAATACCAATACTTGTAGCCAAATCAGAAAAGTGAAATGAGGAATATTCAGAATTTTACATAACTTGACGACTAGGTACGTAACCTATGTGTGGGGTGATAGCTTCGACGTTTACTGATGATATTTAATATGGGAACTAAATTGAACTTTTTAATATTTTCTGAATCTAATATTAATATTATAATGAATGCTTTTTAAACATTAAACTTGACTAGAAAAAATCATATATTATTTTCAATACTTACCTATGTTTCGGTTTTAAGGTAAGCATTTACTGTTAGTATTTTTTTTACAGTGTTACTTACAAATAAAGAATGAAAACGATGAAAAATTGTATACTCCAGGTGGGATCGAGCCCGCGTCTTCTGGGGTCCCCAGAAAAAAAGGGAAGAAAGCGGTTAGAAAATTAGTAGGTTACACCTAGTGCTCCGGTGGCGTAGTGGTAATAGCTTCTGGCCGCCACAGCCCGTCCTAAGCCTGATGGAAGAGCCTGATAAAATTACTTGTGGAAAAAGAATAAAACTGAATTTGAACCTATGATACATAAGTCCGAGTAATATAAAATGTTATAAACTAAAGATTGTTAGTCAACTCTCGCCGTTTTTGTTCTTAGCCCGACAATTTCTTTTGTCACACACGCAAACAAGTGTTCTCTCGTCATTCTTTTGTGACACATTGTCCGCAGCCCTAATGGCCACCTCCGCGGTTGTCTAAATCGCAACAACATTCGCGACACAATGCGCGAACTCCCGGCGACATATCTTATCTATGGCTGACAGTTTTCTAGTGGGACCATTGTCGAGTTACGAACGAGTGAGACACTCGTGTTGCCTACTGTACTTGTGTTACAATGAAAATATTAAATGGAGGTAACGTGTTTAAAGTTTGTGAACGACAGATATAATTGTGGAAACTGATTTAGGTGGTAGGTACCATCGCCTATCTTCAATCGCCAGCGACAATCGACAATTGACAATCGTTAATTGCAAAGTTGTCTTGTTTTTATTCTGAACACCATGGTTTGGTTCCGCCTCAGGTTAAAATAGTTTTCTGGATTACGTATTATGCTGTACTGTGTTGTTCATTGTTATTTAAAATAATATGTAGTGTATTTCAGTTATTTCGTTAATTAGTGGCTATATAGTCTTTGGTTATGCACGTCGGGGCCCACAATTTAATGATCTGTTTAGCTTTAAGCCTTTTTAACACCTGTATAAACATTGTGGAATGCAAATATATAAATAAATGTTATTTCAGCTGTTAAACAGTTCGCTGTGTTTCGGATTCAAGGGAAAGGTAGCCAGTTTAATTACTGGCCATGGACAGCATTTCATCTTAGGGCTCAGGATGACAACGCACCTGCAATATTAAGTGATTTTTACTTGTCATTGCAGGTTCATAGGCGGCGGTAACCGCTTATCACCAGGTGGGCCGTCAGCTTGTTTGTCATCTAGTTGTATAAAAAATAAAAAAGGGAAAATTTTATGTCAAAAATTTCATACTGCTTAATCTGACGATAAGTGGTAACCTATAGACTCGGCAATATCAAGGAGACTCTTGCCGCTCCCCTCATATCTTAAGCGCCCTGAAGACACTATTAAAGGCGGGACAGTTCTATTCGTGCTTCTGTGTGTCCCTATTAGATCAGAAAGTTGCGACTCACCCTTGAAACTTGAGGAGACCGGTATGGAAATATTATTATGTTGTTAGATGAATCCCAGGAACTATATGGACATTATGGTACTTATAATCTATTTTCTAGCATGCCTGTGTAAATAAACTTTCCAAGATAACTCCGAATAAGGTAATCTCTTCACGAAGGCTCTCTCAGGGGAGCGCGATATGTTTAATGGTGTAGTGGGTTCTAGTGTAAAGATAGTAGCGGCTATTAACTTTTATAGATTTTTGTTTTTTTTTTAAATCGGCTATAAAACTTTTCTCTTCGAGCGTAATATGACGGGTTCTTTATTTTACAATGTAAAAATTTACTTGAATGGTGGGTGCGTACAGTAGCAGAATGGATATAAGAAGAAGGATCGCAAACCACGAACATGAGAGATCAGGCGAACGGTCTGGTTTTACTGGTTGTTGAATTCCTATGAGTTTGTACCATGTTTTTGTCTATCGTGTGGGACGGTGGTTCTATTGGTGAAAAGTAGAAGGATCGTTAGGGGTGGTGGCGTAGGGATGAGGATGGAGGGGTTGGAGGTTGAATCCTCCCGGGGCCTCAAGGGCTCCGGTCGCGTTTATATCGGCTTGTATCGTGGAACTCATTGACTAGGTGTTATTTGATTGATGTGAAAGTTGATAAGAGAAGGTATTCTGTATGCCTCGGCAAAGCTACCTTTATTTTATTCTCGAAAGATATCAGAAGTGGTGGAGAACTACCTGTTTTCCGACGTATTAGATTCTTTTTCGGACTCGCTGTTTACAAAAAAAAAATTATGCTATGCTTTTAATAAAAACAAGAATTTCAACCGCCATTTAAAAGTAACATGGTCATCAAAAACGCCATAAGCAAAAATTAAAATCCTACCCAAAAAATTCACTTATCCACGTGGCTCCATCGTATATCTCAATTCTCCGTAGATCCGCACATTTCTCCACAAATAAGCTGGCAGGATTTATGCGTGCCGAGTGCTGCGTAGGTCCCCGCCGACCGATTAACGAGGTCAGAACGACCGCAGATAAAAATTCCCAGCCCCTATATCAAGGCATTATCAAGGTACCTTGAACGCGCTTTATAGAGAGAAATAGACAATTAATGGTGGAACGCAACTGAGGAGTTTGGTCGCGTTCCCGAAATAGCGGTTTTAACAACCGTTTTGGAAAGCTTCCACACCTACAATCAAGGAATATTTTGGGAAGTTATCTGGTAGTAGCTAAATCAGCTCGTTCTGTAACTTAAAAATATTCTTTTACACTCCTGACAAAAAGGAGTGTTATAAGTTTGACGGTGTCTCTATGAGTCTCTCTGTGCCGTCGTAGCTCCGAAACAAATGGACCGATTTTGGTTTGTTTCTTTGTTGTTTTATAGCTGACGTGATTACGATGGTTCTTAGCTATAATTTATGAAGATCTGTTCAGACGTTTGATAACTATCAGCTCATTTCCAACATGAAAAAAGCGTCTTAGTAACTTTCACAGATCCGCTTAATTTGAAAGGTTTACTGTTGATTCGGTGGTATTTCACAGACATATTAGCCTTGAGCTTATCATGTACCATCAATACTCAATTCTTCAGAAACTTACAGTAGATGTATACACTAAAATCAATGTACCTACTTACACTATATTGAAAAATTGTAACTTTTGTGAGACAAAATAAATAAATATTCTATTCTATTCTATAGCAGGTTTGGGCTCATAAGAATAGTCTCAATCTCAAAATAATTAATGAGGCCGAGGCTACTTAAAATGTTAAAGACATAAAATACGTCAAACGAATTTTGAGCGCTCAACTAGGAAACTACCCACATTTATCGAAGTGGAATCGGCTTATGCCGAGTATCACCACACTACTCGGTTTAAATCCGTTTAGCTGTTGTGACGGCTGAACTTCAGTCGACTGATGCGATCATTTATTAGGCAAACTGCTATTAGATGATCGCAGCGTGACATTTGTTTTTCTGACCGGCTTAAGCTGATTAGACTAAAGTAGTGTTGTGGTCCTGCAGAGAGATTAGAGCTAATATAAGAATCGTTGTGCTGGGACTGGCTGGGAGTACCATAGCATCAGTATATTATGAACAGTAAGTAAGTAAGTTTTTTATTTCAACAGTTTGGTATCAACAATGTATTGAACTGCTCCCAAATTAGGTTGCCCTGGGTTATGGGAGACAGGCTCTTTAAAGGACTGTTTTACGTATTTATCATCATCATATGTCATCATATACGTCCTGCTAAGAGGCTTCCCTACATAGTGAAACACACGAGACGCCCAAGGCCATAACACCACCACGCTGGCCCCATGCAGGTTGGTGGGTTAAAGCGGTTTTAGATACAACCGGGACCAAGGGCTTAATGTGCCTTCTGAAGTATTTATCGCAGTATTTATCATCATCATCGCCAGCATATATACGTCCTGCTGATAGGCACAGGCTTTCCTACATAGTTAAACACGCAAAAAGCTTGGGATATAACACCACCATGCTGGCCCAATGAGGACCAAGGGATTCACGTGCCTTCCGAAGCACGAAGGAACTCGGTGGTGTAGTGGTTTAAGCGCTCTAGTTTCTATTACGAAAACAAAGCAACTTTCGCCATGGTCGATCCCGGGATGGTTCAATCTTTTAAAATCTCGATCTCCTCTGTACTTCGGAAGGCACGTCACGTTGGTCCCAGTAGTTACTGCAACCGCTTTAACCCCACATCGCCCACTGGGTCTGCGTGGTGGAGCTATGGATCAGGCTCCTCATGTGTTTCTCTCATGAAGAAAGGCCTGTGCCCAGCAGTGGGACGTATAATTGGGTGGTGAAGATAATTGTGTATGGGCACTGGCGGGCTGGAAATGGATGAAAGGTTAAAGTATGCGCACTATGTACAGTAACGGTGTCTAACTCATCTGAACATATTTTGCAAACATGAGAATTGAATCATTAAAAATGTTAAACCTTCTTGGTTTTTATATAATAAGAACACCCTGACGCTATACTAATTTAAATATGACGTGAGTCATCTGTGTGTCACATCCCTTTTTGTTGTTTATCATTATACACCGTTTACTTCAGAACTCTATATATTTTATTTATTACCACGTCAATACTGTGTTTCCAACTGAAATTCTGCAAGAGGTTATGGGCCCAGAGTTTCTAGCAGTGGACAGCGTGAGTAAGATAAAATTAAAGTAACTAAAGTGCTATGGATCAACCATCGGCAACGCCGGCACTATCTTCAGGTCACCAAGATGTCTCAACATCAAGTTTAAGCTTCAACAAACTCAAAGGCAATAATTTTAACACATGGGCGTTTAGTGTTCAATGTCTTTTGACGGACTTCGACCTATGGGACGTCGTCTGTTCTCCAGTCAACCTCAACGATCCCATCGCCAAACGCAAAGACGAAAAGGCGCGTGCTAAAATCTGCCTCCTGTGTGACGAGTCCGTATATCCGGTTATAAGGTCAGCAAAAACCGCTTTTGAAACATTCAATGCGTTAAAGAAGGCCTACGCGGATAGTGGATTAGTTAGAAGACTTGGCCTAATGAAGACTTTACTTTCTTTAAAGTTCAGCGGTGATATTCAAAAATATGTCAACAACATGCTAACTGTACAGCAAGAGCTACAGGGAATTGGGGCTGAAGTGGATGATGAATTCCTAGGCATTATAATGCTTACTGGATTACCAGAAAAATTCCACCCACTCGTTATGGCTCTCGAACACTCCAACACAAAAATTACATCGGAGAGCGTGGTTGCAGCGCTTCTCAAAGAAGATTCTCGTTTTCGATTGACTGCAACTACATCCAGTACCATACCTAACACTGCTTTACATACAAAGTGTGAATCTAAAAAGAAATTCTGTAGATATTGCAAGAAAAATGGACATTTAATTTCAGAGTGTAAAAATCTTAAAAATAAAAAACATAATATTTCGGACAAGCATATTTCGGCTACCATGTCAAATTATACAACACAATTTACACTTTCATCTTGTTTTAATACTATTTTTCCTACAGATTCTTCCCATTGGTTCATTGATTCTGGTGCAACTTCCCATATGAGTAACAGGAAAGATTGGTTTGAATCTCTTTCTACGCACATTATACCTGTTACTGTTGCCAACAAGGCTCAAAGGTACTGTAAATTTAAATATATCCGATAGTGTTAATAAAATAAGTGATGTTCTTTATATTCCTGGCCTTGCCACTAATCTTTTATCTGTTAATAGTATAGTTAATAAGGGTTTCGAAGTTTTATTTACATCGAATGGTGCAAGCATTTTTCAGAGCGGACAATGTCAAGTGACAGGTTCGGTCATTGCTACAGCCACTAACCATAAAGGCATGTACAAACTTGACACAAAAGAGTCAAATGCTATGCATACTACAACTAAAGAGTCTGCCATGTTGTGGCACAGACGTTTAGGGCATCTTAATACAAAGAGTATGCATTTACTTAAAAATAATTCTATCGGCATAGATTATACAGGTTATTCAATTGACCAATGTATACCATGTTTACAAGGGAAATTAGCTAAACAACCTTTCCCTAATTCCAAAAGTAAGTCTAGCGCCGTCCTACAATTAATCCATTCGGATTTATGTGGACCTATGAGTACACAATCATGGGGCGGAGCTTTGTATTTATTGACTTATACAGACGACTTTAGTCGCAAAACTTTTGGATATCTTTTGAAATCAAAGGCCGAAGTTTTTAGTAAATTTTTAGAATTTAAATATTTAGTTGAAAATCAAACGGGTAAGAAAATTAAAGTTCTGCGCTCAGATAACGGCCGTGAATATGTTAATAACGACTCAATTAGTATCTACCAGAACTAAAATTGTTTCTTTAATCTGAGGATTTCTCAAGGCCAGGCATCTGTACACTATCCAAAAAAAATAGACAAATCTCCTGAATCCGCGAAAAATACTAATAATTTGTTGTCATGCATATTTTGTTTGTACAAAAGTTGAAAGCTTTCGTCCATTTCACCGTTATTCAATGGCAGCAACTAAACGTTACCGAAGTGACATATGCACCATGATGAATATTTGGCTGTGTTGCAGTTTTGTCTATTAAAATTCTTGTTTTGTACCACGCAACAAAGAAATAAAAAGAAAACGGACAATTGTACACTGTTCTCCATATTTTTACCTGTTTTTCAGTATAGTCTACATAGACGAGGAACATCTCTTTTTGATTGTGTTTATATTTTCAACGTAAAATATTGTTTGTCTTTATGGTGAGTTGTGAGAAGCTTACATATATTTATAAAGATACTAATGTGTGTTTTCACTTACCATTCCCTAGGCTAAGTGACTCTTAACGTCCTTGGTCTCTTTCTACCTCCTTTAGTTAGACTGAGATGAAAATCGCTGGGAGACTTTTAACGCTAAGCAAATGTTAGTAAAAACGGTCATAACAGCTAAGACGTAAACAAAAAAATTTGTAGTAAAATTTTCGTTAATTTTTTTATAGCTATGTTCACTGTTTCAATTTGTAAAGCATTCAAAATGATCGTCACCATATTACGAGCATTCACTTATCTGTACACTTGTCACCTGCTAATCACGTGCTAGAGAATTTACGAGACACGCTGCCTTCTCTCCATCATCGATCCTGTGCTCCTGAGAGGGTGCGTATTATTATTTAAGGGCGATTTGCGATGTACTCTGGGCTAAATAGCTCTGATAAGGTTGGCCGCCACTGTATACACACATGCACACAGTGTAAGTGAACTGGGATGGATGCTTGATTACAGTACAAACATTTTTACGTTGATCCGTCGTTATTCCATTTATAAATGGAGAACTGGGTGATCATACTGAATCTTTTAGCATTTTACTTCTTCAGTTTAAGCAAAGGTATTGTTTCCGTATCATTCAATATCAGAATAGAATAGAAAGTTATATGTTTGATTGTTATTACATTTTAACAACATTTGTCTCGAAAACAAAGGCAGTTAACAGTACAGGACCTTGATTGAGCTACTTTCCAACGTAAAGCAAAACCAAAAACATTACTTTGCGCACAATTTGTGTTGCGATAAACATTTCAACGATCACTTATTAGCTTTTTTCGGAACATACGTTGAAATCTTTGATTATATTTATATTACTTATTTATTAAGTATATATTACATAAATTAATAAAATATTTTTTTATAAATTGTGTAAATTTAGATAAAAAGAGGTTACTATGGAAACCATAATGGGAACGTATCTAGCCCTGTGGGATGAACGTAATTGATTTAGTTGGTGCCTAGTAACTTATGTCAGCATTTAGAAAAAAACGTCAAAAATGTTTGTTGGACAGCGAAAAATACGTTCCCTTAAATAATGATTCCCATAGTAACATCTTTGGATCTAAACCTATCTACTATTGGATTTTACTTTGATAAACACACTATAAATTAGCGCGATCGGGGCCCTGGACAAGTTTCCCAAAACATCGTATACCAGGACTTCCTAATGCACCTGCAGATCGGTTTGAATAACAGGCAGCAACTGAACATCATATAGTTGATTTAGCAATGTAGTGGCGTTGCTAAGGACGCAACCAGATTCGTATTCAGACTGAATACTGGTATAGATCCCACAAATAATGATTCCTATTTTTTCCATCCAACTGCTGTCAAAATCGCCATACAAATTGTGCTCGACGTAATTAGTGCGATCGGGGCCCTGGTGAAATGTGAAATCGTGAAAAAAAATCAGCTGTATGTTTGACCTGTTTGTATGGAACAGGCTGTTTTTTATTGGGAATTCAAATTTATTATTTCACAAGTCGTGTTTAGTCTCACCCGCAGTGCACACCGACAACCTGTACCTACGTTTGTTATGCGTTTATTTGACAATATTTTTGGCGACCGGCTGGTTGAGTGGTCTGTACCCCTTACTATACAAACTACACGGTCTGAGGCCCCGGGTTCCAATCCCGGTAGGGGCAAATGTTTGTATATTGTATATTGTTCAAAAAATATTTATAATACTTATATTACTATCAATATTTCTCCGTTATCAGTATCCCTATCTCAAGTTCTTAATGAAGCTTACTTCGGACAGATGTGAGTTGAAGAATAGTAGGTATCATTATAATTAATACCCTTAAAGCAATTTCAGTCATAGTCATAAAAGCAAAACGTCCATAGCACATCATACCTATCTTTACCTACCTAACCCATGTAGAATTTTCAAGACCAAAATTATAAAATTCTATATTTTATGTCGTTGGAAGATAGTTAAAAACGTACAGTAAAACCTTTTTGGAAGCCATACTAGATTAAGTAATCAATTTTCCTCCAACATGCTTGGAAATTCGACATTACTGTGACAACCTTCTTCGAGATACATCGAAATAGCTGTATTGGCCAAATACATGCGAGCAGCGGCCGGCAAAAGTTGTATGAAAATCCATATCTGTCGTGTTTTGCCGTCAAACAAATTACTATGTAAACTCATATCTGCCGTGTAATTTAAAAATGGAACGATCTTTTAATCCGAAACATGGCTACCAAGGAGGTAATTAATCAAAGGTTTTATTTAAACGAACTGGCTTGCAAAAAGAAAACTGTTCACCAAAAAAAAAGTCTAATTTAAATTTCAAAAATTGTGCATTCTTTATCTGTATTTTCAAATAGATTGTCCTGCCTAGGTACCTACTACTTAGTTTTCATTTCCGCGCATTATTTGAGAAAAGTACTATACAAGCCTTAGCCACAACTTTTCATATTTTCATATTCACAGATTTACTTTACATATTCGTCCATCGATGCCTCTTTTGCTGGCCGCTGCACTAATGTAGTCATTCACATTTTAATGTTTTTGATGCGTTAAAACGCCGACTTTATTGTAACAATTATAAATAAAGACAGAAAATGACTCACGAATTTCTTCACCGCCTTCTTTCCTTTTCCAACGTTTTTATAGCAACGTTTTTCTCACCACTCATTGGAGTTATAACTCTAATGATCCGAAAGAATATTTTTACAAATATCTTTGCTGTGGGTAATTATATATATATATATATATATATATTTAATAATTTTCTTTCTTTATTTGTAAGTGGTTTAGGTGGTAGGTACCACCGCCTTACTTATTTCAGCCGTGAAGCATGACGGCATTTCATCTTAGGCCTCAGGATGACAACGCACCTGCAATATCAAGTGTGTTTTGACGACCGCCTGGCCGAGTGGTCTGTACCCCAGGCTACTCGGACCAGAGGTCCCGGGTTCAAATCCCGGTAGGAACAAATGTTTGTATGATGAGTACGAACATTTGTTTACGAGTCATGGATGTTTATATGTTTATTTAGTATATTTCTAATATTTATATACATATTATTATCATTATTTCTCCGTTATCTAGTATCCAAAACACAAGCTCCTAATGATGCTTACTTTGGGCTAGATAATAGGTGTGAGTGTATAAATATTATTATTATTATTATTCTTCCTTGTTATTTCTTTTTGCAAAACGTACCTATTAAATATGAATTATGCCCAATATTGAATTACGTAGGTACTATTTTTTACAAATTCGTAAAATATACGCTACCGAATACCAAACCCAATACCAAATGATGTTTTCCTTGTTATTGCAGATGGCTGTGGGCAAAGGTCACCACTTACCACCAGGTGGTCCGTCAGCTTGTTCGTCATCTAGCTGTAAAAGGATAGCGAGTGTGTCTTTCAGCAGTCAAGGGCTAAAAAAAGAGATATACCTAACCTACCTTTGTCGAGGTGCGAAAGAACAAAATGTTTCCTCAATGTACCACGTGGTATGTCGCTTAGGCAGTGACCGGAACGTAAATCGTACTAACTTCCGATGCTATTACGTAATTGAGTTAGCTGTCTGTGGTACTTAAGTAATTTATTATATGATACCTACATATAACATTATATATTATGTTTTCGTCCCGTGCTGCAGTTTCCTTATCCTGACTTGTGAGTGTAAGATATATATGTGTATATTAAGATGGCGGAAACGTAAGCATAGCAGTCGTTTATCAAGTATATTTATTATTAATTTATTAGGTAGCGCAAACGTACCACATTTTATGAGAAAAACAAAAACAGGTAGGTAGTAATGTAATATTTCTTTGGACATTGGCTATACCGCATACAGCTCTTTAATTACTAGAGTGATTTAAATGAAATAGGTATCAATTTAAAGTTGAAAGTGTAACCTTTAAAACGATGCCATTTTTTTAATGCTTAACTAGTTATTTAGTACTCAAGATCGCGGGGAATCAATTCCAAGTAATTCCATACTTTTGCTCGCGAGCGTATCCACCTTTTAATTATGATAATGGTTTGAGAGAACGAAATAAATTGCAATTGCTAATAAGCACAGCATAGCAAAAGCCAAAGCAAATCACAATGACGCTAAGTTTTTACAACATGCTTCTCTGCTTCAATACTTCTCTTCGCGCTCTTTCTCTCTTTTCTCGATTCTAGACATCTATATGTCGTAGCCATCTGGTTAATGGCCAGTTAATTGGATGCCTAGGCCGCTGATATTGATATAAGTGGTCTTAAAAATAACCTTGAATCTACCAATTACATCATAACTCTTCAGTACAAGACGATTCGCCCACGCAACCAAGAATCCGCGGGTAGTAGGTCCCACTTACTACGAACGCTTACCGCCATACTTGAAGAATGAGCTTGATGACAAAACGTTTGCGCACCAAAATGAAAAACCCTTTGATGGATAAAGAATTATATACAATAAAAGAATATTTGACGTTGTAATATTAAAATTGAATTAATATTAAGATTTTTATAGACTGACATTTATTTTAATTAATTTTTATTCTGTTATTTCTTTGATTCTATTGACATTTATGATCTATGATTACATTGTGTAATTTATTGTTAAATAATTAATTTATTCTTTTAATTATAATACAATGACGATCATTTTACAAATTAGTTTTATGCCATAACTTATTGTATAATTATGTAAAATGAAATAAATTAATCTAATCTAATCTAATCTATCGGCCAAGGCATTTCATTGAATGCCAGCGTTTATTCAACGGCGTGTATAGGCGTCTAATTAATTGGCTTGTTTAACAGATGGCTGCGAAATATATAAGGACTATAGAAGCATCTCCATTATTAAAATCATTAATGCTTACACATGATTTTTCAGGCTGCGCAACGCGTGAATCGTAATCACTTGGACATGACCCTGGATTACGGATTCAATGTTACAAACCAAAAATTTTAGGGCTTGTAACTATGGGACTAGAGAAAATAATATAAAACTATCAACTTCCTAATTTTCTACATTTATCTGAATAGTACTTCAAACCTAGCAAATTCTGTCTACTCTTATACACAATAAACATCTGTCTAAAAGACGCGGTTTCCTTAGTACGCCTATTCCATTGGCTGTGAGCCACGCATCAGGCCTGAACGACCGGAAAGTCCGACCCTTGTGGGGAAGACGCTCGCATTGACTAAGAGAAAAAATTCCAACGGAGGAAGCAGTCCAAAAAAAGAACTTAATGTATTCCATTTCGATTGTATTTTAGGAACTATTTGTTATGTTTTCTGTTTTCTGAGTATTTTTATTTCCTTAGAGTTGAAATTTTGCATCATTATGACTAGTAAATAACAGGCGAACTGAGAACTGAGGCTGCAACTCGATTGAGAACGTTGCTTGTAAGCATTTAAATACAAAAGTTTGTATGAGAAAATGACATACTGAAATCGCAGACCCTGTACAGAAGTCCCGCTCGTATAGCAAGAAGTAAGCAAACGTTTAACTTATTCTAAAATAATTAATAGTATAATAATGTTGATTACAAAATAATTACAAATTAATTACTAGGTGGTAGGCCCGTATGTAGGGTCGTCTGGGTAGGTACCATCGCCTTTCTTACTCAGCCGTGAAACAGTTCGCTGTGGTTTAGATTGAAGGAAAGGTGACCAGTGTAATTGCTGGGCTGGATGACAACGCACCTGCAATATCAAGTTATTTTGCCTTGTTATGATGTCTATAGGCGACGGTAACCACTTATTTATTTACCATCAGGTGAGCAGTCTGCTTGTTTGTTGTTTATAAAAAAAGTTGTAATATTCTAAACTTCAAAGAGTAGCAAGCATAATACACTTGATGTGGTAGTCAGAGGGACTATGTTTGTTCTGTTTACTACTGATGGACAACGAGAAATAAATTTAGATATAGCATCTATGACCACCTCCCGTGGCAAGAGAACTGTTATATAAAAAGTCGTGGCACTGTCTACCACTGGTGGACATCGGCACAACTTTTTAAAAGAATTGTCACTCGAACCGAACCGAACGGAACCAAACGAAATCGAACCGAACAGAACCGAACTAGCACTGGACGATATAGTCACAATAGATTTTCTATTGTGTGTGAGCACCAGCGAGCTGGCAATAGTCGTAAGGAATTATATTTTCGACCCTTGCCAGCCCACCGGTGCTCAATTTGCGAAGTACCCAAAAACCATATGTACATAGTGCTGGGAATCTGATTTTGTTGGAATCAATTCGTTTCACGTGCCAACAAAGTAACGAATACATAAAAAATAATAATAAAAATAAACATAGGCCATAAGTCGACGTCGTAAATTTCATATAATGGACTGCGCCCGCGCACTATTTGTAGTGGTGTCGAGTGTGGCCATAAAACAGTCCAGATCAACGGAGTATTAATATTTTGATTCCTTTTGACGAATTTAATCGACGTGTAAGCTTCTGTAGCAATAATATGTATTTTTATGAGATTAATTGGCAAATTTTTGACTACAATCTCATCTGATGTTAAGTAATGACATGTCTTACGATGACATATGTTTACCTAGGAGGTGTCTATTCACTCTAGCCTTAAAAAAGAATCACACTATCATGAGACGGAAGAGAATCTATGGAATCAGTAATCGCGCTCAATAATATGTCAACATTTAGCCATGGAGGCCGGTATGCAGTGCCCATAATGTTTTTGCTACCATTTTTTTTAAAGACTGAAGAGCTTCACTGGTGGCCCTTTCATTGCTGGCGCTGAGGTATCTGTCTGCAACGGTGCTATCATCCGCAAATTAGTTTTAATTTTTATATTTTTGTATCAAAGAGTTATTATTATTAAGTAAACAGGATACCGACGACAGTGAATTAAAACATACGCTATAACCTATGTTTCTCTGTCGTGTGTACAGACAGAAATGTTTTACAGAAGTGTTTTACAACTTTCAAATAGATCTTATTAATTCGATAATTTTATAACATTTATATGAAATAATATAACATTGGCTGCATTATTTGTTGTTATCTTAAAGAAAGTTAACTTTTATATAAATCTAAGAGTCACCATTACTTGTTAAAATTAAAAATAGTTTCAGTACGAAAACCTTTCATATTCTTATATTCCATGTAAGGCAATTCAATCGCACACTTTACGGCCTCATACATGGAGCAATACATGCGCGTGCACTATAAAGGCGATAAATCCACGTCGCCCAATAAATCGGGCTCACAGGAAGCCAAGGGCTTGCTATTACAGTCGGAACTTCAAGCACTATCCCTGTAGTACTACGTTATGAACTTTCCTTGCGAAACAAGGTGTAAAAATCTACCTATTTTGGTGCAAATAAGATTTTATTTGTGAATCTTAGAAGACTTAAATAATAATTGAATTTTTAGGTAAAATAACAGCGTGCTATTTATTTGTATTTATAGAGGAGCTCGGTGGCGTATTGGTTTGAGCGATCTGGTTTCTATACGAAAAACAAAGCAACTTTCGCCATGGTCGATCCTGGGATGGGTCAATCAAAGTTTGTTAGATCGAGCTCCTCCGTGCTACGGAAGGCACGTTAAGCCGGTCCCGGTTGTTCCTGCAGTCGCTTTAACCCACAAACCCGCATTGGGCCGGCGTGGTGGTGTTATGGCCCAAACTCCTCATGTGTTTCTCCCATGTATGTAGGCTGTATATAGGCTGACGTATATAGGCTGGTAATGATGATGAAAGTTACTGAAATTACTCAAAACAAAAACCAATTACTCCATTAATTTCTACGCCATAATTGGGATTGTAATCGGTTCGACGAGTGTCTCTGAAAGTGAACAAATGTCGTGATACTCAAGGCCGTATAAAATGTTCGGTAGTTAGTAATGGTTTCCACATCTGGTGAATTGAGATAAGGCTCCTTTTACTCTAACTCCTGTCGCCTACGTGCTCTGTGGTGGTATTTCTGGGTCTTAGGAAAAGTGTACGGGATTTGTGCGGGTAGGAAAGTATTGTAGGCTGAACCGCGCTGTAACCTTATCTCATTAAAGAGGATACGGCCCTCGTCCTAGGATAAAAACCCACCCACATCCATAATGATAGCGGTGGAATATATGCGCGGATATCTTATCTTATCTTACTGTGGGGCCATGACTAAGTCACAGTACACTTCGACCCATTGGGATCTTTTGTGCCTCCCCTGCATTTACTTTTCCTGTGTCTAGAATATAGATGCCATTAGCCTTACTATATCTTAAGGCAGAATGAGCCTGTAGTTCTGGCTTTGGATATGTCACTTCCAGAAGGCTCATTCTGGTTCTAGCCAGGGCATCATAATGACACAAGAGATGCATCATTGATTCCTGGCATTCGCCACATGCTCGACAAAGTTGCGTTGGGGAGAGTTGAATTTTATGTAGCATGTGGTTAGTAGCAAAATGCCCTGCGAGCGCCCCAATCAAGAAAAAGAAGAGCTTTTGTTCTACCGTTTGCATAGATCTATTTACTCCATCCTCCTACCTCCTCCCCTAGGAAGGATTTGGAGTGTTTTAATCCCGGTATTTTATTCCACTCAGATTTATGTTTGTTTTTGACATGCTCTTTAATGGCTGTTTTTATGAAGCTTTGTGAAGGTGCTAGAAAGGGCTCGGGACCCACGTAAGTGTTTTCTGAGCCCTTCTTTGCCAATTCATCAGCCTTCTCAGTGCCCACCACCCATTATGCGTGGGTAACCCATAGAGGTAGGTAATCATAATTTATAAAAAAAAGTGAAATTTTACTTTAAGTCACTAATAGATATGTATCACTCTTATATTTTCCCTCAAGCCCTTGTAAACGTAGGACCAGTTTATTAAAGGAGTAAAAATAAATACTTACTATCACAACATTTAATACATATTGTTTAATTTTGTAAAAACGAAAATTCAATTGATACTAAGCAATGCTACGCTTCGAAGATATATCCTTCATATTTAGCTGATTTATACAATGTAATACTATAAGTTAAGGGTTCCTTATGTAGAATATATTGCCAATATACGACAACCGTAGTAGAATATTATAACTTGCCGAAAAAATAATTATTTTTAATAACAAAATAAAATAATCGACATTGAAGCGCAACTCTTAAATGTCCATTACTCGCGAAATTACCTCCTGAAATAGAAATCACTAATAAAATTTGAATGACAAGAGTTGTGACATATTGAATGATATTCTGATAAAGATTTTTTATTATTATTTTGTAAAACTTTGTATATATCAGTGATACGGAAATAGTCTAGTTACGGCTGCTTATTATTAACAATGCCCAACCACGTAGACGGGCAGGTGTCCTTGAAGGCAGGACTCGAGTGAGCGAGATGCACGTCCAGCAGTTCCGCTACAGGCAGAAGCCGAGCTGCCAGGGCCTTCAGCATGTCAATCACTTGGGGGCCCACCTCCTGCGGCTTGGTGGATAGGACTTCGACGGTCCTGGACTTGATCGCGAAGTTAACTGTGTTGCGAAGGTAGTACTAAAGGGGGAAAAATCATTGAATAGGGATTTTATCACATTTAATGTTTTTTAATGCACTTAAACACCTACTTCATTGTAACAATTACAAATAAAGAAAGAAAACGATGAAAAAATATATACTCCAGGCGGGAATCGAACACGCGTCTCCTGATTTCCAGCCAGACGGGATAACCACTACGCCACCGAAGCACTAGGTATAACCTGCTATTTTCTTAACCACTTACTTTCCTTTTTTAACGTTTTGTGAAAAAAAAAAACAGTTTGTGAAATTAGGAGACGCGGGTCTCTGTAATATTTTATATCTTTGTAGCTTTCAAGATTGATTAGTTTAATCTAGTTATATCCCTATGACTTTATTATTACTTTATCGCTGATTTTGATTCTTTATAAATAAGGAAACTCCTTGGAATATCTTCCCTTTTTAACCGACTTCAAAACCAAGGAACCCTCATTGGTTGGTATGTTTTTTTTATGTATGTACACCGCCGAGATTTCTGATCCAATTCACGTGTTTCTTTTTTTGTTTTATGCGGAATAGTTGCCATTTGGTGCCATAAAAATATATTGAAAATCGATTAGGTGGTTTGGTTTTTAAATCAAAATAACTGGAATGAGTAAATTGTACGTGAAATTGCGGATTTTTGCTTTCCTGTGACTTTTTGGTAAAATGGTATGATAGTAGGAAACAATAGCAAAGCCCGGCAAATGACTCCATACAACCCAAAGAAGACTCTGTATATATGAACAGTGCACGCTGTTTATCCTCCTCCACCTTGCTAGCCCATAAAGTGCCTTTCTACGCGAAGAAGGAACACGTGTGCTAGTAAAGAATTCCACTAAGAATTCATCAAGTGCTGCAATTGTATTCTCACCTGAATTAGAAGCGCTACTCCAAGATGTACAGGTTTGATTTCCATCACCTTCAACTTCCTCACCAGCAACCTCGGTGTCAGGTCATCTAATTTGCCCAGTTGTGCTAGGATTCTTGGAGCCTGAATAACATGGAAAATCTTTGGAAATGAAACCAATTTTCCGGATTAAACTCGCGTTTAAATAATTAATCCTCAGTCTTCCCGTGACCACGATCGTTGTAAAGTAATAGAAACGTCGGGTGGATAATAATCATGTAATATCTAATTAAACGCGAGTTAAATCCGCTAAATTGGTTTTATTTCATATGTGTAGTGCTCGCGAAAATGTAAGACAATACTATGGAAAATCTTTTAACTATTTATTGAGTTTGCTTAATATGACACCTTGACCGTGGCTTAAATAAAGCTGACCTTCGGTTAACACGTAATTAATTTAACGACTTATGTGTCGTGGTTCTTTATTTAGTAAAATATTTTCGGAGTGAGGCACCAAATAGCGTCTGTCCAGTAATCATCTGTATTGTTATTAATATTGAGCTTTTCATGACTTGATGTAAAAAGTTCTACAAAATGTTTTGAGTGTGGTTTTTGATTATGTTTTGAGAGTAAAGAGGATAATAATAATAATAATAATATTCATACACTCACATCTAGCCCAAAGTAAGCATTATTAAGAGCTTGTATTATGGATACTAAATAACGGCGAAATAATAATAATTATATGTATTTAAATATAAGAAACATACTAAATAAACATATAAACATCCATGACTCGTGAAAAAATGCTCGTACTCATCATACAAACACATGCTCCCACCGGGACTCGAACCCATGACCCCCGACCGACTAGACTGTAGCAAGGGGCACAGACCACTCGGCCAGCCGGTCGTCAAACCGGAGGACGGCAACGTCTCGTAAAATGAACGACTAACAGCAACTATTGGGTGACAGGAGTATGGCAAGAAAAAATTGAAGCAGGAGGGAATCCCATTAAGTAATGTGAGGTACATTGCAGAATCTTTTCATTCTCTTGGCGAATGACTCAACACCACCTGATGAGAAGCTGTAAGTCCGAGAAGTCAGTTAGTAATAGCTGCCTTCATCTAGTTCACCTTGCCAACACATAACCTTCCTTCTTACAACTCTTTTGAATAATGCTTTATGAAGGATACTTACACGTGTGCCGGTAAAGAATTCCAAGTTTTGAAAGTATGACCATTTTCTTTTCAGGGAGAATTCTAATTACAGACCCACCCATCGCTGGCTAGGTGACGGGCGTGTGTGGGGGTTGCCCAGTGTTAATGACACTGGGAATACCCAATAAAACTCCCCGGTAACTCCACTGCCGTTTGCGGTGGTAGCCAGTTCACCAGCCACAGTTGGGTATGATCAGGAACTAAATTATTTGAGCGTGGTTTTTAAGTAGATATAGTAAATTGATGATTTCAAAGACCGGCACACGGGCTCTTGGTATTACAGCCAAATGAAACAATACACATGACATACAGTAAACATGACGTCGTACAATCGTGCGCAAGCATGGAACACTTGCATGTCGGCCATCTGGTCATGCATGTCTCTGCTCTCCACCGACGTATAGTAGCGGTGGGCGGTGTCCACGCGACTGCTGGCGCTTGCGTTGTGGGGTAGGTCCTGACAGAATAACAATTCATCTAAAAATAAAATTATTAGGTTTCTTAATCTTCATCGTTTTTTTTTGACGTACCGATATATTTTAGTACTAATAAGTAAATAACGTTTATCAAACCTTCCTACGCCATTTATTCTCAAACTCTTTTTGAAGGAGATACTATTTTATATTGTCCGATTAGAATGTACTTATTATCATGGTCTCATATAATTACCACAAAACTTTATTATTTTATTGCAAAAAAAGAACAAAACTACTGCTTAAAAACGGCAACAAAGGAGGTAAAAAAGAGTACACTGTTAAAAAGTTGAATACAATATAATATCTCGTGAATCTTTTAGATAGGCTTGCATATATTTTTAACCGACTTCAAAAAAAGGAGGAGGTTATCAATTCGTCTGTATGTTTTTTTTATTATTATTATTATTTTTTATGCTTGTTACCTCAGAACTTTTGACTGGGTGAACCGATATTGATGTTTCTTTTTTTGTTCGATGCAGAATAGTTTCCATTTGGTCCCATTAAAAATTTTTGGAAATCCATTGGGTAGTTTGGTTTTTAAATCAAAAAAACTGGAAAAATTAAGTCGTCTACATATGCGAAGTTGCGGATATTTGCTTTTCTATAAATTTTTAGTGAAATGATACGATAGTAGAAAACAATATAAGCTCACGGTCACCCATCTAGCTTTGACCTTCAAAAGTTATCACTAAAAATTGTGAAAAAAAAATTAAACAAAAAATTAAACCAACTCCAAAAAAACTAAAAATGATAAAATAATTAAATTTTAGTAAGTAGGCACTCATCCCCTAGGAACATATTTTTGGAGTTGGTGCTAAGTTGTTTCCAGAAACCATAGATAGTGAAGCACCGACTCCAAAAATATGTTCCTAGGGGATGAGTGCCTACTTACTAAAATTTTATCCTTTTCAGTTTTTTGGAGTCGGTTTTTTTTTGTTTTTTTTTTTGGATATTTGACCCTGGGGATACGAAATAAAACGACACTAATCAACATAGATAGAGTTGTATAGAACAAAATTGTATTTTGACATTGACATTTTATTTTCTCCAAACTGGCTTCCTCTGTGATGTTTTCAGCAAATTGAAATATTTTTTACCGCTTCTGTCAGTCAAGTTTTATGTAAATGATAAGTTATGATGGATTCTTACAAAATAACTGTACATATGAAAAAATAGTGCTCTTGAGCATGCCCAGTCCCATACAAACTTTTACTATCTCCATTGAATCCATCCTCTCCATCCTCTTAAATACTTTATTTAATGTCAAAGTAAAAATTAGGTAAACGTCAAATTGAAAACGTTTGAGTATTCAGACGATAATAACTTTGCATTTTGGGCTCATTTGTAACCCCCGACGAAAAAAGAGGGGTGCTATAAGTTTGACGTGTCTGTCTGTGTATCTGTGTGTCTGTCTGTGGCATCGTAGCGCCTAAACGAATGGACCGATTTTGATTCGGTTTTTTTGTTTGAAAGCTGATGCCACTGCGATGGTTCTTAGCTATAATTTATGAAGATCAGTTCAGGCGTTTGCTGACTATCAGCTCATTTCCTACATGACATTAGGATTTTACTAACTTTTACAGATCCGATTGATTTCAAATTTCGTGTACTGTCACTTCGATGACATTCCCATGACATACTAACTTTGAGCTGATCCTATACCATCAAAAAGTCTGCGAAATGCTTAATTCTTCAGAAACTTACAGCAGATATAGCGTGTTTGGGCTCTTATGAATAGTCTTAATGAGATAGTGTTAGATAGATGATTAATGACGCCGGGGGTTACTTAAAATTTTTAATTTTGCAATTATTTTTTAGTTAAGTAGACAAATATTTATATTGATCCGAGACCATCAAAATAAGCAGTAGCTTATTGCAAATACTGATTATCCTGTATATCTCTTGCTTGACTAGTCTTAGCAACTCCATTTGTGGTAATGTGAAGTTTATTTGCTAGGATATTCTGTAGCGTCTCTTCTACATTAACAATATAAAAAGGTAAAGTTTGTAAGTTGGGATGTAGGAGCTAATCTCCAAAACCTGTCATCAGATTTCGAAAATTCTTCCACCGATATTTAGAATTGCCCTTTATAGTGGATATTCAGTTTAAACGTACGACCTTGACTTTTTTTGTTTATTATTTTACTAGCGACCCGCCCCGGCTTTGCACGGGTATTATACATATAAACATGTATTATACATATAAACCTTCCTTAAGAATCACTGTATCTATTTAAAAAAACCGCATCAAAATCCGTTGTGTAGTTTTAAAGATCTAAGCATACATAGGGACAGACAGACGGCGGATAGTGACTTTGTTTTATACTATGTAGTGAAGTGATGTTAATCATGTAATTCAAGCATTTAAGTACCATTAGATTTTCCGTTCTTTCGAAATTCTGAGCTGATTTGTAGCCTGTGGTAAATGACAAATAACTTTTAGATAAAGCATTACGTATACGTCTGAGTTATTAGTTTAGGTGTTCGTAAACACGGATGATAACTATCTAAGAAAATGAATTGTTTTCTAATTATTTTCACAAGGTAGTAGTTACCTACATTTAATAAAATATAATGTATCTTTTAACCCGTCAAGCACGAGATTCCAGACACAATTGATTTTTCCATTGTCATCGCCCCCCGGTGGTATAACACCGCTTGAATGATGATACATTATATTTTTCTACATTCCACAACTGTATTATTCTGAACCGCGGTAATGTAAGCATAGATAGACATAGTTTACTTATATCGTATTTCACTCATAAGCCCTCATTGACCCAGAAGTACTGTTGGTTAATGGATAATGGCTCAATCTCTCCCCGTAATGGCTTGTGCCATGTAATATACCTTCGTTAAAGCAGCTAAGGTTCAATATCGTTCTTCGTTGCCACACAACATACACATACATTTACGTAATATGCGTAAATACAGTATAAAGGAACGGTTATTATTAGTTGGTTCTTTATTTTCTAAGCGAAGAGATTTTTTTATAGGACAAGCCACGGTCCGCCTGATGGTATCCGGTAGTCTACAGACGCTTGTAGCACCTTGGGCACTACTCACGCATTGTCACCGTAGCCTATAGACGCTCGTTGAACCTTGGGCACTGCTCACGCGTTTTAACCGTAGCCTATAAACGCTCTTAGCACCATGGACACTACTCACGCGTAGTCACCGTAGCCTATAGACGCTCGTAGCACCATGGACACTACTCACGCGTAGTCACCGTAGCCTATAGACGCTCGTAGCACCATGGACACTACTCACGCGTTGTCACAGAAGCCTATAGACGCTCGTAGCATCTTGGGCACTACTCACGCGTTGTCACCGTAGCCTATAGACGTTAGTAGCACCTTGGACACTACACAAGCGTTGTCACCGTAGTCTATAGACGTTCGTAGCACCTTGGGCACTACTCACGCGTAGTCACCGTAGCCTATAGACGCTCGTAGCACCATGGACACTACTCACGCGTTGTCACAGAAGCCTATAGACGCTCGTAGCATCTTGGGCACTACTCACGCGTTGTCATCGTAGCCTATAGACGTTAGTAGCACCTTGGACACTACACAAACGTTGTCACCGTAGCCTATAGACGTTCGTAGCACCTTGGGTACTACTCACCCGTTATCACCTTAGCCTATAGACGCTCGTAGCACCATGGACACTACTCACGCATATTCACCGTAGCCTATAGACGCTCGTAGCACCATGGACACTACTCACGCGTTGTCACAGAAGCCTATAGACGCTCGTAGCATCTTGGGCACTACTCACGCGTTGTCACCGTAGCCTATAGACGCTCGTAGCACTTTGGGCACTACTGACGCGTTGTTACCGTAGCCTATCTTACGCTATCATTATCATGGGGCCGTGACTACGCCACAATGCACTTCGACCCTTCGGAATCTTTTGTGACGGGACGTGGGAGGAGTTCATTCCTGAATATAGCTGCCATAAGCTTTACTATATCTTTGGGGTGATAGATCTTCTAGAGTCTATCTGTCTTCTGGCCTTGGATACGCCACTTTCACAAGACTCATTCTGATCCTCGACAGGGCATCGCATTGACACAAAAGACGCTCCATTGATTCCTGGCCCTCACCACATGCCCAACAAAGTTGTGTAGAGGAAAGTTACACTTTGTGAAGGATGTGGTTGGTGGCCAAATGTCCTGTAAGTGCTCCAGTCAGGAAGCAAGCCTGTGTTCTACCATTTTTACAGATATATTTACTCCATTCCTCTGCCACCGCCCATAAAGGATTTGAAGTGTCTCTATCCCGATACCTTTTGCCATTCAGTCTGTGACTATTTTTGACACTTATATATTTGACTGACGCAGTACTTGTGTTTGTGTTGTGTTCAACGTACCTTTGCGATATCGACGAGCTTCATTATGAGGGACGAGTATATCCGTCTGCTGATAGCGTCTGTGCGTCGGGAACGATAGTTGTCCACCTCTCTACCAATCGAAAAATAGTAAATTGTTGTAACAATTACAAATAAAGAAAGGGAAAAAATATTTTTTCTCACCTTAACTAGAAGTGTCACATCTCGTCTAGTTTTGGTGCATGGCTATGAAAAGTGAAAGTATAGAGTTTCCGCATTTCGTATATTTTCCGACATTTGTAAAGCTTCGAAAAAAGTGTGTCAACTCTCTGACACGGCATGTATGAGCGACTGCTGCCATCTAGCGTCAGTAGCTGGTAATAACAGCTTAGCTTAGCCACTGGCTTAGCGTGCCTTCCCAAATATGGTGGAGGTAACCTTAGTACTACTTTAATGCCCCAGTAAACTATTGCCCCGTAGTTATAATACGTTTTGTACTGAAAGTTCTTAGAAAGTCAAAACTGAGCAAAATAATGAGTCATTATTTTTATTAGGTATATCTTTTTCCTGACGGCTAACTATCCACGGAGGATTATGTGCAGTTGACTTATCCTGATGCCTAAGCTTGTCCGAATCTGCTGATAGGTCACTCTTTTGTCAGTCTCTGTCATACGCCGCACAATACTGATGTTATCTTCAGTCGTCGCAGTAGAAGGCCGTCCCTCACGCAGATCATGGGTAAGATTTGTGCGACCACGTTTAAACTCATTAGACCAGTTGTACACGAGGTGGGACTTCATAATGAAAGAGCAATTGAAGTCTCTCATAACTTTCTTGTTGACTTAAATGTTATCAAAAGTTATAAAAAATCTTTTCCCGAAAAATTTTTCGCGTTAAATTCATGTTGAAGTAGCTCAATTTTTAATTTGCCGCCAAATCGTAAAACAAATGACAAATGAATGTAATACATACTCATTAATATTGAAAAAGAGTTCCATTTTCAAAAAAAAATCTTTATTGTATAATAGATATAAAAATTTTCAGTGTCGCTCTCGCAACTTATATTATTTAAGTACCTACTGCTAAGCCGCACTTAATATTAGTTATTATAATATAACTAACACTCGTTATAATAAATAACACTATGTTTAAAAGCATTTAGTAACCTAGCTTTAGCTAGCCAAATGTTTTATACAGTGTTATCTTGGTGTTATTAAACCATTCATTTTTGTTAAAAATTTCATTTTGATTTAATTCAAGGTAGGTAAGTCCGATGAACTTGCCAACCCATGGAGATTGTTAACTAAAACTTTACCAATTTTTTACACAGCATACATTGAGCTTTTTTACTGTCTGTGTTAATTAATAAAATATGAAACATGTAATACTTAATGGACTTAATACATTTTTTGAAGACTTTATTTACTTGTGATTCATACTCGTATTAATAGGTTTACTTACCTTTTCCAAATTACGCTTTTCTAATACTAAGAAACTAAACAGGTTCCTTATAGACCACGGCACCCTATAAAGTAGGTAAGTACCTAATCCTAGACACAATTGAAGATGAAGGAAACAGGGCGTGAATATACTCATGGACAATTTAGCTTCAGCTACGGAAGGTACCTTTTGACAATATATTTGATTACGAGCGACATGGTCCGGTTGAGGTAGACCTGGTTCTCCTTCTTCAGGTCGAAGAGCAGCTCATCCTCAAACTTGTTGTCCTGGAGCGCTTCTACTATTGCCTTAGCCAGCTTTCTGTTATCTTGGAAGAATTTCTGTTGAAAAATTTCTAGAATGATATACAGGCAAAGTTGACCCTTATTGTACCTATCCGTGCTAAGAGTCATAAACTATGTATCGTTTAAAGTCTACTTTAAAATAAATTTATATTATAACAGATTTTTTAAAATCCAAAATAATTCCGATGTTTTCAAGTCAAAATTATTCTTCCAGTATCAGAGTGTCGACGTCTAGTCTCAAGCTGTGAAGAAGCATTTATGTTTTAACAATTTACAAATCATAATCGAGAGAGATTTTTTATTTCAGATAAAGAGTGAATCAAAATATTAGTGATGGCTTCTGCTATATTGCGCCCCCGATAATTATGGTATCTCGTAAGTACTATTCGAATAATAAGGACTCTTTTATTCCCAGTGCAAAATTTCCACCTGTGCTGCACCATTATTTTCAACTTTAGGAACACGTTTGGTTTTGGAAATCACATCCCCTCTCGCATTGACGCACTAATACGTATAGTTAGTCAAATGTTTTTCGACCGAGTATGGATTAGAGATGGATCTACCGTGGCCTCATTTAATTTTATCATTTTAATCCACTTTGCATTATTTTCTTCAAAAGATAATTTTGTAAAATGTTCGGTCAAAGCTTCTGCATTAACAAAGCGACACACACGTCATTTCTTATGACCATCCGTATGAATGGGTGGAAATAAAAACTGTCCAAATAAAAAACCACACCATAAAACTGACTCGTACGTTTCACCAGCGGGACTACGGGGATAATAGACCGGCTGTCGTAAAAACTGTGAATTCCGCGCCATTCCAAAAGGAACGACCAGATACATTCACATTTCCAATGCTAAAACTGTTGCAACCCTCCCATTCCGCTTTAAACCCGCATTAAGGCTTTGAACAAAACAATTATATTTAGTTACCTCTTGAACATTTCCCGACGTTGCCAGCTTGCAAACAATCAGGAGCAGCAGAGCGTGTCGCATTCTCAGTCCAATATTCACTTCAACTGCCTATTTCCATTTTATTTTTACACACACAGAATATGTAATGGGCACGTTTGAAATGCAAAAGCAGCTGCCCAAATGTGCCCGGGCACTCCTTAAAATGTATTTTAAAGTGTCACTTTGGTAAAAAATTCCAAAATGTACTTGGAGTCAGGGGAACATAAAGAATTGAGACAGCATATTGGGTTATGCAAGGAAATGTACATTTTATTTGTTGCTGTGGGACGTAGTTTAACGATGCAATTTTATATAGTGTTTTCTGATATCGATATTGCAGGGGTAATCGGTTTGAATCGCACGTAGAATTTTACACAAACAAGTTGACACTTTTATAATTTGGCATATAATTATGCATTTCTCATCCGGAACGGAAGAATAAGACTTGGAACCGCAGCGTGGGTAGGCTTCCAAGATCGTTGGAACGACGATTTGGTGTCAGTCGCAGGTAGCCGCTGGACGCGTGCAGCGCAAAACAGATCGTCATGGAAATAGATATATGCAGGGTGGTGCCGTCAATGCGACAATAAATTTAAACATGGGCTATAGCCCATAGAAATAGAAATAGAGTCATTAGTCCATATAAATGGTTTGCGAATTTCAAAAATATCGTAATCATGTGATAATTTCATGACATTTGTATGAAATAATGCTGCCAACGTTACGCTATTCCATACAAATGTAATGAAACTATCAAATGAATGCGATGTTTTTGAAAGTGGCAAACTATTTCTATGGACTAATATAGTCCATGTTTAAATTCATTGTCGCATTGACGGCACCATCCTATAGATAATTTTATATCAAACACACATACACACACACACACAAAATAGAAACAATCTTTATAGGAAAGGCCTTTGTCTAGAAGTCTGATACTCTATGTCATTTTATCCTCACTTGTCTCTGTTGCTAATGCCGTAAAATGAACATATTATTATGCCATATTTATGGAAAACGCCATAAAGGCGTGAAAAGGGTCGGCAACGCGCAAGTGATATCCCTAGTGTTGCAAGCTCAGATCATAGAAATAAGGTTGCAAGCGTCCATAGGCTGCGGTAGCCGGAATGCATGATTGCCACCTTAGTGGTATAAAGACTGGTGCCGTCCCTACTACAATAAAACATGGGCTATATTAGTCTTTAGAAATGGTTTCACGCTTTCAAAATCATCCTATTCATTTAATATTTGAGGTCATGCTATAAAATATTGCAGCCAATGTTATTTCATACAAATGTCATGAAATTATCAAATGAATAAGATGTTTTTGAAAGTGGCAGCTATTGACAGCGCCACACTTTATAAAAAAAAACACAAAATATTTTGCACCACAAAACCAAAATCTCAAAAACTGCAGCGTCATGCTGTCCGTATCGTTTGCGATGTAGAGGTCACGAACAACCTTGAACCTCTGCAATTGCTTCGAGACAGTGGAGACATTGCTTCGCTTAGCGCATTCTAACGGCTATATCACGGAGAGTGCTCTGAAGAGCTTTTCGACCTTATCCCACCTCCCCCTTCCTACTCAGGAGCACGCGTAGCGGTCTTCGTAGTCATTAATCCACTGTCTGCACCTCAACATCACGCACAAAGTTTACTATACCTCGTTTCTTTGTAGCACTTCCAGAACTTGGAATTCTTTGCCAGCACATGTGTTCCCTCCTTCCTATAACATGGGTTCCTTCATAAACGGCGTGAAAAAGCACATATTGGCCCGGCAAGGTGGAGGCGGGTGGAGCGGTGTCTGAACTGCACTAGCTGTCTTCGCATAAGTATGGACTCTTCTTACCGCTTCACATCAGGTGGTGTTGAGTCATTTATCGTGCTTTGTATAAAAAAATGCATAAAATGGACATATGTGCTCTTGAGCTTGCCTTCATTTAAGATTTTATGTATTGATAAAACATTAGGACAATTAATAAATATTCTAGTCTTTCTTAAAGTACCTATTTATGTAGGTGCTGAGAGAACTAGGAGTTCATAAATTGTAAAGAGGTAAATTAAAATAATAATACGACTGAGCGAAACTGTAAATCAGTGATATTATCTTAATTGTGTCCAGTAAGGAATGAGTCCAGTCGGAAAAAGTGTCCGATCAGCGTACGAGAACAAAATTGATAAAAGAAATTGTTTAAACTCCTATTCTAGGTTTGGAAATCGAACTAGGGAAGATAACCAAAAGTTATCTATCTACACTAGAAACTCTTAAACTTTGAAATTCTAATTGAAACCGAATATTTAGAAATTCAAGCGGTCAAATCTATAATTTTCAAATGGAATCACAATGAATGAGTAGAGTAGGTACTTGGGTACAAATGAATCAAAATGATAAATAATTCCCGCTGGCTCCAATGACCGCCATCGTAAATCAGCTGATTACCAGGGGAATTACCTGTGCTATTCGGCAACTGCCTCATAAAACAAACAATTATTCATGTCATACAGTTAGTGTGCCATGATTTAGCATCATGTAGGCTAGTCTAGGGGTGGGGTATGGTAATACACCATAAATAAGTATTAATGGGTAGTTTAGGTAACTTTACCAGTGCTTAGTTATGGCCGAAGAGTTTCTCTCATCCGGTGGAATTGAAAGGAGCATTGTGGAGCAAAAAGTAGCGTAATGATCTTTCTTCCAAGGTGTTATAAATTGTGGCTGTTTTACTGCCAGCGCCCGAATACGAATAGTTACTTAGGGAAAAGGATTTACTTGTTATTCTTTATAGAATTGCCGCTATTAAATTAACAAATAGCTGATTTCTGTGTTCATGTATTAAGGTGTTTATAATGTCTAGGTTTAAAGACATATTACGCCACTTACATGAGAACTAAATATGAAACAAAATTTGTAACACGTTCGTTATCATATAATTTTGAAAAGGAACAAAAAAGTAAGAAAATAACAATAATAGTAAACAATAAGACAACACTTATACACCAAAATCAATCAGAAATAGCAAGGCAACACTAAGTAACATAATGGTAATTACATTTAATCAGGTGTTTAAACTGTCATAATATGTTTTTAATTATTATAAATTTATTTATTTGTAGATTAACTTACATTAGCAGTTTTAACTACACATGCAAGTTACTCAAATTACTCAAAACAAAGATAAAGTGTTCTACTTATACTTATATTCTACTTATATACTATATTATATGTTTACAGTGTGGTGACGAAAATATAATATTAAATTAAAACATGGGCTAAATTCGTTTATAGAAATGTTTAACGACGTTTTAATACATCTTCGTTAGAAAATTTCATGACATTCCTATAAAATAATTAGCCCATGTCGTGTTGACGTCTCCACTCTGTATAATATCTTTATATTTCCTAAGCATCAACAACAATTTGCATCTTCTTAGACAAAGTTGTGTATCAGAAAACTTTTAATTCAAAATTCGCTCGCGAATCTCGTGATCACTTCAGTAACGTCAGCCCCACCTGCACACAGATCCGTACAAATCGCAGCCCCCAAGTCTGGTAAAGCAATCAAACAGTCCCAGCAGTTGGCGGAAAGTTGCGGATAGTTGCCGGAGCTGCAACAAATCACTTGCCGCCGCGACACTGCTCCGACGACCGTATTTCGACGTCTGCCAATAGTATGTCAACTTGGTACTTTTATAAATGGGTTTTGGTAAAAACGCTTCAATCTTCAGTAGCTTACCAGTCAGCATGCACAATAGAAAATCAATTGTATCTGATTTGCGGATGCTTTACAGATTAAGGAAAACAAACAAACCCAAAGTCTATTCTACAAGTATCCATAAACATTGCAAGTTATAGATATAAAAGCTTGTAAAATCCACGAACCCACTAGCTAGTAATGCGATTATTTCTATTTGCCATTTAAAAATCCCGACGAAGCGTTCGTTTCACACCGTTAATATTGTGCTGTAATAGATATTTAGTGGGGCTAATTATGTTTACCTGATCAAAACTTAGATAAAGGTCGCCCCCCTTTCATTCACATTCAATAACTAATGGCTCTAACAGGTACCCGAATAAATCTTGACTGAATTTGCTTAATCTCTGTAGACGAGTAGCATGTAACACCAGATTTTGTCTATAAAACAAGAAGTTTGCTTGAATATTACAGAAAGTATCAAAGATTGTTGTCGTTGTAAATCTTTCTGACCTTTTGTCTACGATGTTTCATTAAGTAGGTAGTGCATTGTTTCCATGATCATTTAGGTTGGAATAATTACTTTTTATGAAAGATTTATCGATTCACGGTGGTTTCGACAAAACTTTCACTAGATAACACTGATAAATAGTTTTTTTGTAATTAATATCGCGTTATTTTTTTAAAAAATATACCACTAGATGACAAACAAGCTCACTGCACTCATGGTAAGCAGTTACCGCCGCCTATAGACACCTGCAATAGCAAGGGAAAATCACTGAGGCCTAAGATGAAATGCCGGCCATGCCCAGTAATTACACTGGCTACCTTTCCCTTCAATCCGAAACACAGCGAACTGTTTCACCGCTGAAATAAGAAAGACAAAAGACACAATATTTAATATCAAGTTATTTATAAATCAAAATTATTTCTTTTCGAACATGCATGTTTGTAAGCGCTACCTTCATATAAAGTCGTGGGTCGACTTCTTACCACAGCTTGCTTAGTTCGCGTGTCATCAGTCGACTGTCAAACTACCAATTTTTCGATACGTGAAAATGTTGCACATTATATAGGGTGACCGATGCGATACTGCCGACCGCCAGTTATCCAACATCTCGCCGGGAATGGAACTCGGTTCAATTTCCGCGGAACGGCACAACAAACTACTTTCCTCCGCCGCCGTCGTAAAAGGCCGGTTCTGTTATGTATGACGGACATATTTTTTTATCAATCAACCGTTGATGTTGCGGAACGCTATGCTGATGGACATAAAATATCTGGGAGATGTCTAAGAGTAAATAGACGGTCGATGACTTGAAATAATTGAGTATTTTCAATATCAAAACTTAGGAGGTCGGTGGCGTAGTCGTTTGACCACTCTAGTTTCGATTACGAAAACAAAGCAACTTTCGCCATGGTCGGTCTCTGGATGGGTCAATAAAATTTATATATAATCTTGAGCTCCTCCGTGCTTCAGAAGACACGTTAAGCCGTTGGTCCCGGTTGTTACTGCAACCGCTTTAACCCACCAACCCGCATGCAGCGTGGTGGTGTTATGGCTCAAACTCCTCATGTGTTAATCCCATATCCCATGTAGGGAGGCCTGTGCCCAGCAGTGGGATGTATATAAGCTGGTGATGATGATGAATATCAAAACTGAAAGATTTAATAATTATTTAGAGGAAGGCCAGGTCGAAGTTCTGGTTATGTAACTAACGAATGTAATTTATATCAGATGATGAGTACAAACATTAGGTATTTTGTTCACGAGTCTTAAAATGTTTGTACGTTACTAACCGACTTTAAAAAAGGAGGGGGTTCTCAATTTGGTGGGTATGTTTTTTTTCATGTATGTACACCGATTACGCCGAGATTCTGTTCCGATTTACGTGATTCTTTTTTGTTCAATGTGAAAAAGTTTCCATTTGATCTCATAAATGACGATAGTAGGAAAACAATATATGCTGACAGTAACTCATCTATCTTTGACCCTAAAAAGTTATCACTAAATAAATACTGTGAACATAAAATTTCAAACAAAAATAAAAACTGTCTTCAAAACACTAAAAAGGTTAAAATAATTCGTATTGCTACCAGTTTGCGTTTAGGAACCATCTGCAATGTCCCTCACCGTTGCCGCTGTGGTCGATGATCTTGTCACCATGGCCTCTCTTGTGCAAGAAGGTCGGTTTTCGAGGCATGCCGATATAAATATATCATCTCCGGGGCTCCTGCTGCTCTGGAGCCTAACGGCTTAGCGCGCGGTGATGGGAAGGGGCCTGACGCAATGACTTTTGTTCCTTGGAAGATGGGTAAGTCTTTGGTGTGGGACGCTACTTGTGTCGACACCTTAGCCATGTCCCATCTTTCAAACACTTCATCGACACCAGGATCAGCTGCTGCTTCTGCGGAATCCCTCAAACGGCGCAATTATGCTGGTTTATCTGGGGACTACATATTTGAGCCATTTGGGGTTGAGACTTTAGGTCCTTGGGGCCCAGGAGCTCACCGACTTTTTAGGGACATTGCAGGTCGTCTTTATGAAACTTTAGGTGACAATAAGGCTGGTATATATTTCGCACAAAGATTAAGCCTCGCAATTCAGCGAGGTAATGCGACCAGCCTTATTGGTACACTTCCTGTTTCACAAGATTTAGGTGCTGTTTATTTGTAAGTTATTTTTAATGTCACGCTTTGTTTATGTATTTTTATATTAAATTAATTATTTTTTTTTATTTTTAACTATTTAAAATTAATAAGGTATTTTAGCCTTTTTAGTGTTAAGAAGTTACAAAAAATACTTTTTAATGTTTTGAAGTTATAAAAAGTTATGTTAGAAACATATTTTTTGTAGTTGGTGCTAATGCTAAGTTGTTTCCAGAAACAATAGAAAGTGAAGCACCGACTCCATAATTTTTTTATACTTATATTTAATTATTATATCCTTTTCAGTGTTTTGAAGTCGGTTTTAATTTTGGTTTAAAAAATTTTTTACTTACTATATTTTTCCGTTGTCTCACACACACAAGCTCATAACGATGTGAGTGTGGGATTATTATTATTATTATTATAACATCTATATTTATTATTACTTACATAGGTTCTATTACCAGAGGTATGCTCAGTTAGTAGGGCTGTCTGTTTTTTATTAACATTTCTCAAGTCAACTCAGTTGAATAGAAATATACCTAATCAAGTATTATAGTTATACCTATAACATTTACTGTCATAATAAGAACAAGAATATTTTACCTCAGAAAGCAGGATTCGGATAGTAATCATACCAAATGTATTTTTAAGAGAGAGGAGCTCGGTGGTGTGGGGGCTTCAGCGCTCTGGTTTCGATTACGAAAACAAAGCAATTTCGCCACGGTCGATTCGGGATGGGTCAGATTGGCCGCATATGGTCTGGTGCAGTTTCAGAGAGAACACATTAAGGTTGATGTTGCGTCGATTTTAAAATCTTTCTGATATCTTTTTCTTCAGATAATTAGTATATTTTTAGTATCAACGAAAAGTTTACAAGTCCCGGAGTAGTCAACCCTCACTTAATACCCTTTTAAGATGTCTCTGGAACTGTGATCTGTAGCTTTAAAAGTTTATCAAAACTCAATTTAAATATAAGCTCGTCTGGCACTGCCAGTGACAATTGATTGCTATTATATGTCACAGGAAAGACTAGAACTTTTATTGTTAGAATATATTATTAAAGTTTATAACTTGTGTGTGTGTTAGTGTTTTTTTTAGACGACAAACAAGGTGACGGCCCACCTGATGGTAAGCGGTTACCGCCACCAATAACAAGGAAATATCACTTGATATTGCAGGTTCGTTATCATCCTGAGGCCTAAGATGAAATGCCGTCCATGCCCAGTAATTACACTGGCTATCTTTCCCGTCATCCGAAACACAGCGAACTGTTTCACGGCTGAAATAAGAAAGGCGGTGGTACCTACCCAGACGACCCTACATACGAGCCTACCGTCTAGTTTTTAATAATTTTGTTATTTGTGTGTTTGGTTTTAACATAACCACGACGCCCGCGAAGCTCCCCCCTACATCGGAGGTAATCCTACCGCACGTCTTAGTGCTCGTTCACGTAGACTCGCGGGCGCGGTGGCGGGCGCGGTGGCGGGCGCGGTGGCGGGCGCGGTGCCGGGCGCGGTGGCGGGCGCGGTGGCGGGCGCGGTGGCGGGCGCGGTGCCGGGCGCGGTGCCGGGCGCGGTGCCGGGCGCGGTGGCGGGCGCGGTCACGAAATATCAAACACTAGCTGTGCCCGCGACTTCGTTAGCGTGGATGTCGGAAAATAACAACGGTGGGGTAGAAAGGCTAAGGATTTAAATCATGTTTTTAAAAAACCTTTGCAATCAAAGAATTAATCGTCCCGCCCGCGCCCGCCCGCCTTGAAAATCTTATATGCGAGCATGATAGTTTAAAACTATGATATTTCTTAAGATATTCATTGAAATCAAATGATGTCAAGAACAATTTTGCTCAAAATTAAATATTTGTGGTGAATAATGTATTTATTTCGATAAGGAATAATATCAGGTTTACAAAAACACCTTCGCAGATAGTACATTATTTTAGGACAAATTTGATTACCAAAAATGGTTCTAGAGAGTCAATTTCAAAGAATAGACATATGCTGTCGCGGACTTTTTTTTAGAACTTTTAAAGGAGAACAATTACAGCATACATAATTTATACGTAACTTTAACCGTTTACGCAGCGCACGCAGCGAAAACTCTGTAAAGGAATATTTTTTCCCCGTTTTTGCAACACTTTTAATTAATGCTCAGCTCCTATTAGTGGTAGCGTGATGTTATATAGCCTATATAATACCTCGATAAATGGACTATCCAACACAAAAAGAATTTTTCAATTAGAATCAGTACTTTCTGAGGTTAGCGCGTTCAACCAAACAAACAAACAAACTCTTCAGCTTTATAATATTAGTATAGATATGCCGTAATATTGGGTCATTCTAATATTCAAGTGTTCACGTACAAAACGCACGTGCGGCTAAGTAGCGGGCAAGCCAGAGGCTGGCGCTCGCGACATTATCAAACGCGTGAGACGTTTGTGTGTGTTCACGTCGAACTAGCGGCGGAGCGCGCGATTCACCCGCGACGTTAGGTAAGTTCAGCCCCCTTATTCTCAACTGTCGGAAAGTATTCGAATTTCGGAAACTCTATACCTGTCACTTTTTATCGCGGTGCGTCAAAACGAGACGGCATGTGACTTTTCGAATCGAATCCGTGATCCCACAATTGAGAATAAGGGGGCAGTTTGAACTTATCGCTAGCGCAAACGCCTGGCGGCTAATGTGAACACGAGCTCGCCAAATCGCGCCCGCACCCGCCACCGCGCCCGCGCGTTCCTACGTGAACAAGCACTTAAGCTACTACTTATTAGTCGACCGCCGCCACAACAACATAATATTATTATATTTTTTTTTCTTACACTTGTAACGTTAGTAAATAGTTATTTTGAAGACAAGTTTTGCCTCATTAAATCCTGAACATGGGTAATTTTTAATGTTCAAAATTAGGAGTCCGTGTAGTTCGATCACATGTCTGTCCATCGGTTTGTAGCGGTCATTACATGGAATTACGTGCAGGTATGCAAAGTATTAATATTAACAAAGATGTTCGGCCTTACTTATAAGCGCTCATAATGAAATTTTATTAAAAAAAAACAATCCATTGTTGACAGTGTTTTTAATGTCCACCCTGAAGCTCCGTTCTAAATATTGATAAAAAAAAATTGAATTAGATGAGTACGTAGTTAGTTGCACAGATTACCTCCTACTTAAAAAAATTACTGCGTTAGCTAAAATCAACCCCTATTACGGAGCTATTTTTATAGTCTTTTACTGTTCTATGTTACACCTCCACAGAATACTTTTACTGGAGACCTCACGTGTTAACCCGAATATAACCTCATGGGAGACAAGCCAACCTCACCTGCACGTGGTGCATCCTGTCGTTTAACGGACGAGGCTTTGGCGCTCCCCACCAACCCGCACTGGGCCAGCGTGGTGGGAAACGGCCCGAAAGCCCCCCCAACCAATGAACCCTTGGGAGAGGCCTATGCCCAGCAGTGGGCGTCTTTCGGCTGATATAATGATGATGGTGAAACACGAAAATAAAATTGTGGTGATAGATTTGTGTGGATCAGAGTTTCTTAGTAAGAAAGAAAAACTTCAGCGTATTAGCTTCCCTTTTCATAAAAAATAGGGATCATTTTGTTTTTGTACAAATAGATCCTTGCTCGCATTCTTCATCATCAGGCTATACACGTCCCACTGCTGAAAGACCAATGTCTTTCTACATGGAACTAACACATGAGGAATTTAAGGCATTTTTGAAAATCATTTTTATAATTAAAAAGAGTGACTACACGAGTTTGTTGCTGGAGTCTTCTCGGTAGTTCAACTTTTGGAACCGGTGTAAATTCAGACATGCCAGACAGATAGACTAACCGACAGACAGACAGTCTGGCCATCAGACAGACAGACATACACACAGACGGACTGACAGTCAGGCGGACATTTTGACATTGTTATTTAGCATTATTTTTGGGATAGACATAAGGAGTTTTTGACGATTCTAAATAGCTAGAGAGAGAGAGAGAGAGAGATACTTTATTTTTATTTTTATTAGATTCTAAAGAGCTTCTTTGGGGCCTAATTGAATAAAAATATTTTCATTTATGCTTACTTCTTCATAAAAAGTAGGTATATTTAGTCTTTAGATAGATCTTTGCTCGAATCGCAGTTAAGGAACTCCTCATAATACCAAGCATGCTCTTGTCCGTATTTTCAAATGTTTTCTACATAAACAATAGACACTTTAGTTTCTTGCTGTTTTTTTTAAATACAAACGTTAATATTTTAGCCCCCTTATTTTAAAGAAATTCTACTTCTACTGAAAATATCAAAGCATTCACGCTCGAAGTGACTAAAATATAATAATAAAATTAATAATAGTATTCAGACACTCACAACTAATACCTAGCCCAAAGTAAGCATCGTTAAGAGCTTGTGTTATGGGTACTAGATAACTGAGAAATAACTAATTAAAATAAAATACAATAATAAGTCGTTAATGTATGGCGCAGGCGTAGGCGCAGGGCGATGTGGTCGCCGTCGCCGCGCTGAGCATCCCCGATGGGCAAGACCTCCGGCGGCCGGCCAGAGGCAGGCGTGCGCTCCCAGCGGTGCAGTAACCGAAGGTGAGTCACGAACACTACAGATTCGTCCCAGCTACAGAAGATGGGAAGCTTACCATATGGACAGCCTTAGATAAAATAAAAAAATAAATAAAAAATATTTCGGGTACTGGCCCACACAGTGTTAGTAACAATGGTCTTAAAACTATGTTAGCAAGAAAATTTTCACGTCCTGAGGCGGAAATCGAACCCGCGACCTTTCGCAATCCGGGCGACTGCTGTAACCAACTGAGCCACCCAGGACTATGGATATCCCTGTGAAATTCTTCTAGTCTATCTGTATTTGCGTTATGAGCTAACGTCCACCCTACAATGTCGAAATGTTGTATTTCAACATCCGAAACGAGTATTTTTACAAGGATAGGAATTTCAAAGGGGTCCCAAGTGTGGCTCAGTTGCTTAGAGCAGTCGCCCGGATTGCGAAAGGTCTCGGGTTCGATTCCTGCCTCAGGACGTGAATTTTTTCTAGCTTAGATAGATTTTAATTACTAAGTAATTTTTCAAACATTTATAATAATGTTAAAATCAAAAATTAAGAATATTTGAAAGCACTGCCACAACTTAACCGAATCGTAGGTACTTGTAGGTGTTTGTGGGGTTTGTTTGTTTGGTTTGTTCGTAGGTGTTTGTAGAGTTTGTTTGATTGGTAATTACTAAGTAATTTTGCAAACATTTATAATAATGTTAAAATCAAAAATTAAGAATATTTTAGTAAGCTTAGCTAAGATTTATTTATTTATAATGGTTATAGTATATGGCCGTATCTTTGGCCAAATGGAAGCTGGTCCAGTGTCGCATAATAGCGCTGTCCACATCCAGCCTCGCCTCCACACTCAGTAGGAGGCTGTTAGAGCTGCCGCGCACACCTGGGTACAGGGATGCTATGCGTTTTGTTATTATAGTGGCAAAGTTATCAACTCGAGCTTCCGCCAGCATCCCCGAAGCACTGAAGTGACGCCGCAGCCCCAACAGCATCCTGAACGCGTCATTATATTGAGTGCGCAGGGCTCTGTTGAAGAAAGAAAGAAGAAAGAAAATATTTATTTAGTGACACACTATCACACACTATTCTTTACTTTACAATAAAAATCTTAAGACTAAAGTAACAGCTGTGACACTAAAAGGACAGCCACTCAGCATATGTCGGTTGTCACAGACATCCGACGCTGGTCTTCCGTGGTCGCCTAAATTTTTGTTTTGAGAGCACTACTACGCTGTGGTAAAACTACTAAGTTCCGACTCGTTTGGCAAATTAAGTCTAAAATTGTACGTTTTCAACAATAATATTCATATAATTATAGGAAGCATTACACACACACAGACAGTACATACATGGCACAATACCTACGCATGACAGTTGAGCAAGCCAATCAAGCACAAGCACTATTATAATCTTTACCTACCTAATACCTATCCACCTACTATCCAAGTCCCTGTTGTACACCTAATAGATAATTTCTAAACCTGTTTCTAAAAATGTTGGGCTGCTTGTGTACAGAGAATTATAATAGGTTTTAAAAAAGTGTAATTTTAACCTGCTTAGTACTGCGTGCAAACCTGCACGCTGTACTTGAAAATGGCAAATTCCCTGGGATAAAAGTTTGTCTCTCTTCGTCTGACAGGAAGGGATAAATACAACTTTGTCTCCTGTTAAAGCGATACGTTGAAAAAATCGAACCTTTATATGTAATGTCATAGGTCGCTAAAAGACCTTACGGATCTGAAAATCAGATATACATTACTTCATATCATTATCTTGCTTGACACGTATAGAACAAAAAGACGATTGAAGAATTTGGCCTCAATACATTTTATGTCCGAAAAGACTCTTAAGAATATTTAAGATTATTTTTTTTAGAAAATTACTTTACATAGTAGATATCATTAACCCGTCAAGTATGAGATTCCAGACACAATTGATTCTTCCAGTGTCATTGCCCCCCGGTGGTATATCGCCGCTTGATAGATTAATATTTAGAATCGTCTAGAAGGGTTTTTCAACAAAAAAACAAACACCTGCACACGATTCTAAATCTTTGTAGTTATCTAACATATGAAATTCTCGACTTACAAATTAGTTACCATACTCCTCCGAAACGGCTTGACCGATTTTCATTAAATTTTGTATGTATATTCAGTTGGTCAGCTAGTTTTTTAATGAAATAATTTGTGTTTTTGCTTAACTTACACGCGCGATCGCTATTTTGTCTTTTTCCTCCCGCTTAGTCTGTCACATCTCTGTCTCTGTCTATCTCGGCCGAAACAACGTTTCAATAGATCGCCATGAGCAGACAAAATGGTGGAGTGAGATTTGTCCACAGCCCGTGCTAAGTGCAGTTTTCCTAGGCGAGAAGTAATACAGGCAAATGTGAGTCAAAGAGGTGTTTATAAAAATATCTAAATTAGAAAAAAAAACATGTCCTTAGCAGCAGTCACCCGGATTGTGAATTGTGAAATGCCGCGGGTCCGGTTCCCGCCTAGGACAAAGATTTTTTCAGTTGAAATATTTTTCTAAGTAACCAAACTCTTACTATAATGTTAAAATAAAATTGATAACACTCAGAACGGGCCTCCTTGGTGCCTTTACATTACTCATCTTTTTTAGATTTTGGTGTGAAGAATTATGTATATCGGAGAGATATGTATGGCGGAGAAACAGTTACGTGCACTTTATAAATTTTACGGCATTTTGCATCTAAATGGTGAACCTACTCAAATAAAGGATCCTACTCTGAAAAAAAGCCGTAACTCAATGTTATATGTATACGCTACTTAATTGACAAACACGGGTGTATTTATTGAGAAGACTAGAGTTTTTAATCAAAAATAAACATAACAAATTAAAACTTCCCAAATGGAATTCTAAGAGGCAAAGTAGTTACGAACAAATTGCATGAATATGCATGAGAAGGCGGACACAAGCTACATTGGCAGATATATCGAACACAATGCATCGGCGACAAACGAACCGGACCGAATAGCGGCGCCGTTAAAACTGATTTATACTTTTAAAAGCCGAAAGCAACAAAATCAATTTGGTTTATCCTTTTTGCAGATACCAGCGACAAGCTTTGCACAACTTACTATATTCGTTCCCTTCGTCGCATTCCGTGATCATCTCCCATAAACAGTCCGCAATACTTGGTGCAGTATCAATAAGTTGTTCCAAGCCGTTCGATTTGCAGAAACTTTGTTTAGTTTAAACTTTTTATCCGCATTAATTTTTTATAGATACAATCTTTCGTAGTTGCCTTCGGAGGGAACCGATGGGAAACCATATTTCTGAGGCGTACAACAGTTTTCAGTTGATCGCGTAAGTAGTGCCATAGTGGAGTGCTAAGTAAGTTCTATTTTAGTGTTTCCTTCATGTTTATTTATCTTGTAATAAAGAAATGATTAAATTTAGTGAATATTTGATTTGAAACGCCATAGTAAAGTTACAAATTTATTTATTAAGTTCGTGTCGTGTAAAAAACAAATTTTCCAAACCGTAATGACCTAAAAATAAGTGTCGAAACTAAAAATTTTATTTGTGAAAAGAAAAATCGATTAATTAATAAAATATATTTATTGAAAATAATTAAACAAAAATCTTAAAATTTTACAGAGAAATTATCAAATTATTAATTTAAGAAAGTATTAATTTACATGGGTGGTCGAAGAGAAATGTTTGCATATTCAAATGTATTTTGACATTAGCATAATGGACGTATATTTAAAATATTTTGATCAAATTGTACCCACACATTGTGCAATTTGTTAATAAAATAAACGCATTATAGTCCAAGGTTTAGATAAAATCGTAGATTTGTTTACGTTCGCTTGTAATTGAGAGCCGCGATAGACTGAAGCTGCCTATTTATAAGACAAGATACTACAATGAGATTCAACCCAATATACAGAGTTTATAATTGGCATTTAAAAATAAATATTTCCAGCATTTGTTGATATAAACCTTCCGATAATAAACTTGTGGAAGATAAAAATTATTTCATTTATGCCTCTTTGAAGGTGCTCGGTGGTGTAATCGCTTTTAGATCTCGGAAACAAAAGCGGCTTACTTTCAAACTTACACTCAAAGCTGATATATGAGTGATGGTGACCAAAATGTGTGATGAAAGTAAAATTAAGACACACAATCTTCCGAAAATGAAATACCAATGCCTGGCAGTGGGGGTTTTTTGCTGTCTAATTATTTGGCTATGCATTTTTTTTATAATTTGAAAGAAAACTGTGCAGCATAAATTGTGAATCAAATCTCTATGCTACATAATAGGGCGATATCAGCTGATTTCAAAAACTGAACTAAGTATTTTGTATAGATAAATTGAAAAAATAGCTCACAATATTATATTTAGAAGGGTAAGTTGTTAATTAGACATAAACAGTTCTCGAGCACTCGTAATATTGTTTAAAAGTATCGAAATGATGGGTACGTATCCGCTTGACCGAGTTCCCAAAATATCCCTGATTCACTGGCTATCACACGGACAAAGAGTTTCTTTGTACAAATATCCACAGTTGTTTGACCGTCAATCTTGCTTCTTTGGCGTGAGGTAAGCGTTTGACATTGTTAATCATCTGTGTCTGATGCATTTTTTATGTTCGTTTTGCTAATTTGTACAATTTGTTAGACACAGAAAGTTTAAAGGAGTCTTTAATAATGCTTTAAATATTTACTTTCGTATTTGATTTTGATTGTGAATAAAAATTATGTAAGCATTAGTTTTGGGATAGCCCAAGGAGTTTTACTGAGACCATTATTATCACCTATGTATAAAAACTCTAGTGATTCTACTTTAACGCATTTATTTTTATTTTGGGTTATTTTAAATCAAATGCTGTGATTTATATTTAATTAGGCGTCTAATGATCAACTTGGATATAATATAGGGCGTGTTAAACTGTACATTTATCACCATCACCCGTGAGATTTGGAGATATTCCAAAAAGCTTAATTTCATGTAGGTATTTGTAAAACTGCGTTTAGATGACACATATAAATTGTAATATATTTCGTTTATTGATGCTGTAATATCATGTTGTTTTATATTTATATTAATGTGCGAACATTAATTTTAAACTATTTCACACTATACAAAGTCGCCAGGGACTATGAAATTGTTAGTTTGTGGAATTATACTATTTCATCTGTATACATAAAAAAATGGCATAAATTAAAATAAGAATATCTAAAAAGATCAACTTATTATACTATAAATATTGCAATTTGGACCTCAATGTCTTGGTCTGCAATTACAAGATGCCTATGACAGCTATCTTGCAATTGCAGACCTAAAAACTTAACATAATCTGGTTTGGTTATCCAAACAAGAATAAATAATAGGCGTTGATTTTATATTATCGTCGTAAATAGGACTGTTTACGTTATGTGTCTTTATTTCAAATAACCTCTTGATATATCTATTTCTGTGTTTTGTACGGTTTCACCGTATAACTCCATTTCAGCAGTTTTGATTTATATCATTCTTAGTTTGTTCATAAAATTCGTTTTTATTCTTAAGTCATGTTAAGTCTTGCGTCAGCATTAGCATTATACCAAATAATTTAGTAAATAGTACGGTGCTATACACGGCCGAAGGGGTAAATAATCGATCAGTATTTTTAAACACTACAGTAATTATTCAAGAAATATTTTATTTTATTTCTAGATTGAATGAATATACTTAAATCAATTAGCAATCTAAAGGTGTATGGTTTGTCTTACGTGCTTTCTTTGTAACTGATCGGAATGTAATATCAATATAGAAGAGCAGAAAATTGAATTCTTACAAACGTCTAACAATCGTTTCTCTTTATGAGCGATCTTCCATAAATACGAAACAAAGAATTTATCACTTGCTCTATTAAATGACTGGAGACCCAAAATAATTTAATTTGTGCCAAAATAACGATCAGTGTGATCTAATCTTTACAATCAACGTTAAAGAGTAGGTTTTCCCTAAAAATCTATGCGTGTTAGTCCTCACTCCCAGCACGTGTGCTGCCGACGCGCGGAAACTGGTCAGAACTGTTTATTTCTTTTAAATAATCAGCTCGCTTCTAGTCTTGTAGTTCTGTTTCATTGACGTTTACATCATAAAGATCGGTAAGTTCATTGACCTAATTATTGTTATTGTCTTTTTCATGTTTGCTGGTAATGCTTTTGTTAAAAAATTTAACAAATTGCTTGTTTTTCATTTCCTATGACAAACACTAGTTCTCTATTTAGCTAAAATTTCATTTAATTTTCTTTCGCACATAGCAAACTTCGTACCTCACTTACTCAGCAAAATTGTAAAATGACTTTTGAAGCTACATAACGTTGATTTCAACTCACTTTATATTTTTAATAAGAATCATGAAGTATCTAAAGTAATCCCTAACTTTCCTTGATTATACCACGCAACGGATATAAATACACAATTACATCAAGGTATTAAAAATAATGCTGTATGAATCATTTGCCAAATCTTTTGTGAAATATACTTAGTTAGGTAATTTAATGGCGAAAGGTAAATAATGAAGATTAATATCTTCGCAATAAACGTCGACTAAAAAAGTTCAACGTCTAAATCAATGTGATTGTCATTAACAGAGCAACATACATATAGTCAGTGGCCGAATATCAAGATTATTCATGCCTTTACGATAATTTCCGATCATCTACGTCTGTTGGAGCAGTCAGTGTCTCTATCTATAAAGCCAGAGGTCCCGCAAAACCAGAAGTCCAGCGTTCGAGACGTAGATGGTTAAATTTGACGTGCGTTTGTTTACGATTAACAACATAGAGATAGCGTTGTTTGTATTCATTATCATGACACAAGCTCTCAATGATACTCAAGTTGATTTACATTATTATTACTTAGAATATTATAATTAATCATTGAAGATTCATCTTTTATTTTTCAATAAGGTTGGCAATTTGCGGTGTTACTAATAGAGAACTTAGGTCAGTTATTTTGGAGCCGGCATGTGCAGGATAGCACACCTTTTTTAATATACTTATGTTTTTATACTTTTTTACTACTGTCACTGTACCTTTGATTGTCACATTATTGTAATCAGGATTAGGAGCAAAGCATTCTGTATTCAGGATACACGCGGCGTTAGTCGTTCCCTCAGGAATGGCAATGCTTTTCCGTTTGAGCTATGTTGGTAGAACGTATTTTTGTAGTCACAGTATACCTACCACTATATTGTATTCTGCCAACATAGCTAGATTAGACGGATATAAGTTTTAGTTAATAAAGGAGTTACATACTGAATTGCCAATATTTACTACCGAGTAAACGGCATCGTTATTTTGACAGTACATATAAGAGGTGTGTCCCTCTGGTCCCACCACAAGGAACGCTCTTCTTCGATGATTTCTGGTAACCTTCTAGTAAGTCAAAAGCAAAGTCAAAAACATATTTTTTCATTTCATTTCAACTGTACAACATATCCCTCTATCTCTTTTGTTTTAAAACTCAAAATTTAACCCAGGCTTCATACATTTTTTGGTCCTCTCTTATAACTATGGAACGTACTTACGTATATGGAACTCAGCGACGTAGGGGCTTAAGCGCTCTGGGTTCGATTTCGAAAACAAAGCAACTTTCGCTATGGTCTATCCCGGGATGGGTACAAGGAATTCCAAGCTCTGGAACTACGACAAAGAAAAGAGCTACTAATTTTTTTTGTACGTGATGTTGAGGTGGAGACAGTGAATTGATGACTCCGAAGACCGGCACGCGTGCTCCTGAGTAGGAAGGTAGTCTCACCCTCTTCCGATTAAACGTACTGAATGGGCTTGTTTTATTGTGCTCCTCTTAGAGTTCTAGACTATGTAGGATCTTTCAATGATGATGATGAACTATATGTGCAGAGAGTCCGGTGTCGCGTGGGGTCGCCGCTGGCGGTCGGGCGCGGGCGGGGGCGGGGGCGGCACCGCGCGGGCGGCGGGCGTGGCCGCTGGCGCCGGCGCGGGCGCAAGCGCGTGGCGGCGGCGCGAGCGCGCTGCGCAGCCACGGAGGCCCATGGAGATCCTCACCAGCATCTACGCGCTGCTTTCTGGCGGGGTGAGTACAAATAGTTATATTGAAAGTAATTATGAGCACTTGATCAGTGTATGGTCTGTTAAATCAGCCGCTTAACTGGATGGCTAGCCCGTTGATTAAACGCCGGCATCCAATTGAATGCCTTGCCCGATAGTTCATTGAACTAGACTCACTTAACGTTTAACGACTTAGCGTATTGAATGGATCGTCTTGTACTGAAAAGGTTTGGTTAAATTGGTGGGTCAAGGTATTTTTTTTATGATAATTTATATCCGACATCGTTTTAGTTCTAAGTGGTCGTAAAAAATAACCTTGAACCTACCAATCACTCAAACAGTCACACAAAAGTTCTTCAATTTAGATGACCTGCCTAGGCGTCCAAATGAATGGCTAATTTAAACTAGACGGCTGACATGACGTTCAGCCAGCTGGTTAAAGGTCTATTCCCACATATCAGTGAAGCCACAGTTCCGGCACAGTTCCGTATCAGTGCTTCAGTGTTGCGTCAGTGATTCAATTCACACATGTCAGTGCCTGCTCAGTTCACAGAGCTTCAGTGAAAACGTGTCCGTCGTCAATCGTGATTGTATTTCGTATCCATATACTTTGCATAAGATAAATCATATAAAACTCTATTTTCACGAACCAATTCTATTAATCGCTCGTCCTCTATTTTGTTTTTGTTGATGCCGGCGTCCGTGATCCGTCCGTGATCTGTCCGTGATCGGTCCGTCCGGCAAAAAATATCGTTGTCGACGATACCTTCCGTGCTTGCCGGTGCCGGCACGGACACTGAGAGCACTGTGCCGTCACTGACACGGACAAGTGGAGATACGTTCATAGATAATGTATGAAATAATATTTCGCACTGATACGGAACTGTGCCGGAACTGTGCCGGAACTGTGGCTTCACTGATATGTGTGAATAGACCTTAAATGTTGCGCTCAATGACTTGGCTAGTTGTACTTCAGCCATTTGATTGAATTCCGGCTTTCAAATAGCCGTCCAGTTAAGTGGCTGATTTAACCAGACGCGACATAAATTTAACGTGTATAGTAGAGAGATCTTACAAGATTTTTAAAAGAGCAGAGTCGACTCGAAGCTATTTACTGTTGATTAATAATAAAACAATCTTCAGCACTATATCAAATTCAAGTCAAGTATAATTTTTTATATACTAGATGACAAACAAGCCGACGGCCCACCTGATGGTAAGCGGTTACCGCCGCCTATAGACACCTGCAATAACAAGGAAGACTCACTTGATATTGCAGGTGCGTTGTCATTTTGAGGCCTAAGATGAAATGCCGTCCATGCCCAGTAATTACACTGGCTACCTTTTCCTTCAATCCGAAACACAGTGAACTGTTTCACGGCTGAAATAAGAAAGGCGGTGGTACCTACCCAGACGACCCTACATACGGGCCTACCACCGCGTACAAAAACTGAAAACAAAACCCTAACTTGAATTCGACTATGTTCTTCTTCCTTTCTAAGTGGCAATGTGTTATCTTCTATAATGATAACAAGTGCTTTCATCGAACATGTGACAACGTGGAAGTACTAGAGGTGTACCGTCGGGGAGAAATCCGACTACAGACCTACCCGCCACTGGCTAAGCGACCGGCGTGTATGGGGGTCGCACAGCGGTTCTAAAGCACTGGGAATACCCATTAACTCCCCTGTATCCCTGGTAACTCCACTACCCTTCGCGGGGGTAGCCTGGGCTCTGTCGAAGCAATTTCACCAAACCACCCCCAGAAAGTAGAGATGTACATAATTTGTAGACCCGATGTGACCGGTTCTTCATAAGTTTAAAGAGTTCTTCATATAATAGGTTTAAACTATGTTATTTTTAATATCATAACAGATTTGACCGAGGTGAGCCTGCAAGATCTTAATTAAATGCAATTTGCATCAGCAATAAAGTAGTCGAGGCGGCGAATGGCGCCTATCTCCGTAATTAAAATCTCATTAAAGTTACAACATTCAGAGATAAACTTAAGTATGGCGCGCGATGGTTGCTACTAAGCTCCAACATGTGTAACTTAAATAATTGTAAATTGAATTTAAGGTGGATGCTTATTGTGATTCAAACAAAATGAAATAATAACGAACGAAACGAATTTAACATTGTATTTTAAATTATTATTTTATATAGTTCCCCGACAAAGGAAGATCTCTTAAATTCCAAACTATCGGAGTTTGAACACATATCATCATCATCATCACCATTATTTCAGCCCACAGCTGGACAAAGGCCTTTTTTCTTTATTCCTATGAGAATAATTATTAAAGTAATTTAAATTTTGAAAGCGACGACTTTTAAATATTTGTACGCCGCAAAGGGTCATAGTCATGGTCCATCATTTTCAACCCTAACGGAAAAAGGGGTTATGGGATTTTATAAGTTCTATCTGTGTATTTGTGTATCTGCGAGTCTATCGGATCTCCTAAACGTATGAAAAGTTTTATTTGTTTTGTTTTCGTTAATTTAATAATTTATGAAGATCTGTTGACATATTTGATAACTATAAGTATAAGCTCATTTCCTACTTGACAAGAGCATCTTCTAACTTTCACAGATCCGATTGATTTGAAATTTAGTTTACTGCTACTTCGATGGTATTTTCAAGACATGCCAACCTTGAGCTGATCCTGTATTATCAAATAGTCTGCGAGATGCTCAGTTCTTCAGAAACTTACAGCAGACATAGCGTGTTTGGACTCGTAAGAATAGCCTTAATGAGATGATGTTAGATAGATAATTAATGAGGCTGGCCTCATTAATTATCTAATCTATCTATCTATCTATCTAACAAAATAAATATAAAACTAAAAATGTTAAGTAACACCTGGGTGTTACTTAAGATTTTTAATTTTATATTTATTTTGTATAGTAACTGATTGGAACATCTATTTTGTACCCATTTGTCAGAAGTCACAAATAAACTTATATTATATATTCTACAATAACGTTTACTTTTCAATACCAATGGAGGTTTGACGAGACTTCCACTTCATCTAAGTGTGACTTATTTGAAACATCGGCCTTAAATTGATAAGTCGTTAACGACTACGACATATTTTTTATACGACTAGAAAGTACTAGAACTATTTAAAGTGTAATTAAAAGTTCTACGTTATTTTTTATCCATAATAAAAATCAAAAAACACTTTATATATATGCACCCAAACTAAGATATTTAATCTCGTCAATACTTTAACTGTAGAGAAGAGCGGCACACGAAACTCCTCCACAGTTTTTAAATGTCAGTAATCACATTTAAAAATTATCATTTAAGTATACCTATACGAGGACCTTGATGGCTTAGTGGTTTGTGCGCTCTAGTTACGATGCTATGGTCGATTCGGATAGGTCAATCAAAATTTGTGATTTCGAGCTCCTCCAGGCTTCGAAAGGTACGTTTAGCTGTTGGTCTCGGTTATTACTGCAACCTATAATTACCTATAACTAAATTATTATTTATGATAAAAAGGAAATTTATACCATTTATTTGTTATTTTTTCTCTCTTTTGTTCATTGTGTATATAAGGCATTAAAAGTTCATTTATCATTTATAACCGCTTTAACCCACCGTGATGGTGTTATGGCCCAAACTCGTCATGTGTCCTTGTAAGAAGGCCTGTGTCCAGCAGTGAGACGTATATAGGGTGGCGATGATGATGCCATTAGCCTGTTAATGTATAATAGGAATTAAAATTCATATTATTAATGAAAGTATCTTTTTAATTAGTTCATCAATCAACTTTTTCGTTTGACAATATATTAATGTTAAGCATCAAGAAAAATAAAAATCAAAAATTATTTTATTGTTATGTTATAGTAATTATTCATAACCTGGTTTTAGGACCCTCTATTTAAGTTTTTTAACCTGTGTTACGAGAGGCCCGCTCCTTCTAGTACACAGTTACAATAATTAGGAGAAACAGGAACAGAGAAAGTCAATGTTTTTTTGTTTTTTTTCTATACAACTATGTAGATAACAAACAAGCTAGATAGCCCACCTGATGGAAAGCGGTTACCGCCGCCTATAGACACAATAACAAGAAAAAATCAGTTGATATTGCAGGTGCGTTGTCATCCTGAGGCCTAAGGTGGAATGCCGTCCATGCCCAGTAATTACACTGGCTACCTATATTATAGATATTACTTATATAATAAATACTTGAGATATAATTACTGAGTGAATCCTAATACAAGGAACTGTTGGTGATAATGTGGGGTAATCATTAAACTACTTATTTTAGGAAGTCTTCTGTTTTATCATAAGAAAGAGTTAAGCATCGTCGCATTGCATTTGTTTCTTACAAAGTCTAAATGCTGGAAAAGCAGGAAAAACTAATTTAAGTTTATAGCACACTTTACGTTTTGTAGCACTAATTTTTCTTCTAATCTAAAAAGTAAGCGGAATTTAAAAGAAAAGGATGTAATCCCTAAATTAAATTTAGTAATAAATACCTATAAAACAACGCTAACTAACAGGCCAGCGTCTCGCTGTCTTTCTAATTAGATTATTTTGACGTAACGCTAATAGTTAATAAATTTTAACTTCGAGACTTATACTTTTTTCTTCTTTTTCAAAAAACATTACTAATGAAAAGCTAAGTTTTTCAGCTTTTAATTACCGATCTTAATTTTCAGTGCATTTTTGTGTTTATGTTCTTTGTGCAGGCATTATTAAAACCTCGGGTACAGTGTATACCATATGTTATCTCTAGTCTATGGTGTATGGTATACATAAGATACTTGATAGTTAATGCTGATGTAGGTGTCTTGATATTTCGATGGAAACACTTGATAATACTTGAATTATTTATTGATTCTAAATGTGCACATAGAGGGTTTGGTTTGGAACAAAATTGGGTTATTAAAATATAAATTAAAAATTTTATTAATCATCTATCTAACACCATCTCATTGAGACTATACATATTCATAAGACCCCAAACACGCTATAATCTGCTTTAACTTTCGGAAACATTATGGATCCGACAGACTTTTTGATGGTAGGTATAGGATCCGCTTAAGGTTATTATGTCATGGGAATGTCACCGAAGTGACAGTACACTAAATTTCAAATAAATCGGATCTGTGAAAGTTAGTAAAACCTTGTTATGACGTAGAAAATGAGCTGATAGTCATCAAACGCCTGATCTGATATTCATAATTTATACCTAAAAACCATCCTAGTTACGTCAGCTTTCTAACAAAAAAAAAACAAATCAAAATCTGTCCATTCCTTAAGGAGCTACGATGTCACAGACAGACACAGATACACAGACAGACACGTCAAACTTATAACACCCCGTTTTTTCATCGGGGGTAAGAATATAACGAATGACTCAATGCTCGCCCGAAATGCTGACTTAAGATTTACACAAAACATTGTTCTTTGTACACCTCGATTCCCAACAAAATAGTTTTTTTAAGAAACTCCGGCGATGTTCTCGCCGAAGGATGAGGAAAATGAATTTTGTCTTACTAGAGGTAGCTATTTGGATGTGTGTGATGTCTAATAGCACCTCATTTCAAATGGTAAACACCACCCTGAACAAAAATATCTTTGATACATAAGTATCTAACATAAATTTGCTTGAAAACGAGTGAATCTTTTATATAAATCTAATTTTATATCTATAGGGTTTATAATTACATGTACGATTGTATTTCGTTTGGTCGCTAAAAGCTGGACAGCAAAAGAGTATCCGGGCAATAAACAAAACCAGAATTGCCTGCCTGGTAAAGGCGGAATTTATTATTAAATAGTCGAGATACGTTTTACTGTGCGAAAATTTCAATTTCAACGGTAAAGCTAGCGGCCTGTGTTAATTATTAAGTTTGTTAACCACATATTGTAAACGCAGTTGGTTTTTATAAGAAATAGTGTTTTTCATTGCTTTGACCTTGTGTTGTGATATCGCAAGGTGATCCGTATCAGTATGTAGGTAAATCTATCAAATGTGTGAATGACATTAGTTTTCATTATCGACAAGTGTTATATAACCTTTATGCTTTGAAAGTTGATTTACATAATTTTATGTAGATAGCAGGTAAACTTTTTCACTCATTGTGTGTAAGTTATTCTAAGTAGCTTTGTAAGTACAGGATCAATTTGACTTTTTAATAAATTGATATATCATATCTACTCAAAGATGACGCCCTAAGTTTTCTATCTTAACTTCAATGTAACTTGTTTTTATATAGCAAGGTGTGAATCCCAAGATCGACTCGGTAGCGTTTCGACTGCATTGCGGCGCTACGACTGCGGCGCTCCTCGCAGCTAGCGCGGCGCTCACCACGCGACATCTAGTGGGCAACCCAATAGACTGTATACACACAAGGTTCGTATCTAAGTGAGCTTTATGCTCTTTACAATAGCATGTAGTTATATTAACCGTTAATAGAGGGCGTGGATTGTGAGCATTGTCGTGCTGTTTTAATTGGCTCATAAAAGCAAACGATAGAAAGGTTCCCCGTTGCAGTTCTATGCTTTTTTATTCGTTTTATATGCAAACGTTGTTGTAATGTTGCTTGTACAATGTAATAATGGGACGGAGAAATTTAATCTTTATTTGGTTTTAAATTTATGTGTTATTACCTACTTGTTTATTGTGGTAGTGTTAAAAAATAATTCGTGAACTACTTTTGTCCGGCTTTTGTCATCTTCACCTACATGAAGACTTTGATTGAAGTCGTGATTAACTTTTCGCTATAGCGGCCAGTTATACCGATCTTTTCCCATATTTTATATGTCAAAGGTGAAGGCTGGCAGGTGTAGTAAAACGGCCCACCTGATGGTATGTGGTTATCGCGTAGCTCGTAGACGCTTGTAGCTCCATAAGACTGAAGCATTGACTACCCTTTAAAAATCAAGAAGAATCGTGTTGAGACGAATAACACTATCTCAGTGAGTTGTGACGACCTTACTCACTTAGGAACACAACATTATAAAGCGGTGTTATTCTTTAGCTGCGATATTCTATTATATTCTTCCGGCAGGTTTTATGAGTCATTTTTCGTGGTCGTCTGTACGACCTAAGTTTTCATTTAAAATCGATGTTTTAATGATTAAGTGCGCAGTTTGTGTTTCTTGTTGAAAAGATATTTAATTATGAACCCCCACTTACTCTTTTTTAAAAAGACAAACAACGACACAATAATGAAAATTACTTTGCCACTATTGGTATTAAAAATAATAACGAAACTATTTCAACACCACTGTGAGCTGTGTTTATAATAAATAAATATAGATAATATTTATAGCAAGAATATTATTATAATGGTGTCAATCGAACATGGTTTCTTTTTATATAACAATGTTTGGATCAATTTTTATCGATGCTTACTTTGGGCTATATAATAGATGCGAGTGTATGAATATTATTATTATTTAAATGTTAATAAAATAAAACAAATACAAGTGTTATAATTTTGCAAATACGCCTATTTTATAGTCGATGTAGAATTTGGTCCCATAAAATTTGATTGAAAATCCATTGGGTAGATTGGTTTTTAAATCAAAATAACTGGAATAAGTAAGTCATCTACGTATGCGAAATTGCGTATTTTTGCTTTCCTATGAATTTTTATTAGTGAAATGATACGATAGTAGAAAACAATATAAGCTCACGGTCACCCATCTAGCTTTGACTTTAAAAAGTTATCACGAAAAATTGTAAAAAAAAAATCTAACATAAATTAAAACCGACTCCAAAAAACTGAAAAGGATAAAATAATTAAATTTTAGTAGGTACACATCCCCTAGAAACATATTTTTGGAGTTGGTGCCAAGTTGTTTCCAGAAACAATAAAAAGTCAAGCACCGACTCCAAAAATATATTTCTATTTTATTCTTTTCAGTTCTTTGGAGTCCGTTTTATTTTTTTAACAATTTGACTGTCACATCAGGGACATACCAGAGGACGTACTGAACACATACTGCTGGATCCACTCCACGTTCACAATGGCGGGCGAGGCGGGCGCGTACCCCGGGGTGCGCGGCGCGGGCGCAGGCGAGACCCGCCGCTACGGCAAGTACTACCAATGGGTCGCCTTCACGCTCTTCTTTCAGGTAAGTTTATGCTTAATTAAACAATTGACATTAAACAATACCAATATAATTAATAACGGTATTGATGCTACTGTTTAATTTCTTTTTTTAAATATTCTGGTGTATGAAACGAAACTTTTTGGATGTTAAATTTACTTGCGACCTAAGGATAGATTTTACTGCTCTAATAGTTCCGCCAACCAATAAAGTGAAAGAACTATAAACCTTCCTTTTGTGTTTGGGATAAGTGTCACACAGTTACCAATAGTTTACAAATTTTGTTTTGAAATGATATTCAATATTCATTTCTCACATCACGTGTTCTTACAAAGAAAAAACAGAAGATAATATTAAAATTAACTCTTTATTTTTTATTACCGCTTACGATTTTTTATAAAGACAGGATGACTAATGAAATAAAAACTGTAATTCAAGATTTTAGAGCAATTTTTTAATAAAATTAAGATTGAAAATTATAAAATACTAAACAAAATTGCGTAGGTAGGTACTTTGTTTGTACAGAATTTAAAATATTCTCTTTGTGTTTAGCTTATTCGATAAGTTGTAATATCTACTTATTTATGGCTTCCAGACGTCTTATCAAATAATAAAAACAACGCAATCACTCTTCAGGCTGGCACTTAACAAATTATCGCTAATACTAAACCAATGTTGATGAAACACCAATATAACAAATTGACGCCGATCCAGCGAATCATGACCCTTAATGTGCTGAGGGTCTCGTGAACTGGCACTCTGTTCTGACTTGATTGGCCTCCTATTATCTATCACGCTACGACTTAATACTACCGCTGCGGTGAATTGATCTGTTGACTTGAGAAAATATAAAAAAAATACGAACAGCCGAACACTCGAACGTTTCTTAAAGTTAAAGCCTTTTAAATAATTAAGCCTAATTTTGTACTGTCGAAGCTAAAAATTTGTATTGTCAAATATTCTTAATTTTATTTTAACATTAATATAATATACTTGCTGACCCGCAAAAGTTGTTTTGCCATTAAAAAATGACCAAAAAAAAACATAGAAAGTAGCCGATTCTCAGACCAATATGTCTGAGAATCGGCTACTATCTATTTTTTTTATTCAGTAGAATATACATATAAAATTTCATGAAAATCGGTCAAGCCGTTTCAGAGGAGTATGGTTACTAAATTTGTGACACGTGTATTTTGGTAATATATATTATAAGATGTGTGAAAAATATAATTACCTACATAAAAAATATCTCAACTAGAAAAAAATCCCGTCCTCGGGCGGGGATAAAACCCACGACCACTCACAATCTGGGTGACTGTTCTAGCCTCCTTGGTTGGTGGAAGTCCTTGGTAGCTCAGATGGTTTGTTAAGTTAGCAGCCATACGGATTAACACCTTAGTTAGAGCAGTCACCTGGATTAACACCCTAACACCCTGGTAGCTCAGGTGGTAAGAGCACTCACATGGATTGCGAAAGATCTATTAAAGATATTTTTCTATTGTTTTGTCAAAGTGAAACATTTTTATTGACGAAGACAAAAATGATTATTGGCAAACTTCAAATTGAGAACTGCATAGGAGGAATCGCTGCCGACTAAGATACAGGATTGTCCTAGTTTAGAAAGCAGAAGTTTCTGATATTGTAAACGCATTTATTAAAAAACAAAATAGCTATACATAACTGTTGCTGTAAACTGTACTGGTAAATAAACTATTTTATTTCTTTATTTATTATTATCCTTAAAATTTAGAAGGGCTTAAAAGTGACGTTTATATATTCGACAGTATGTGATTATAGCCCATTCTCCGTTCCATATGTGAATCATATTATTATATGATACATAGCAATTGTTTTTCTTTTGTGTCTAATTCGTAAGCAGAGAGTCTGTTTACTAAGAGATAAAAGCTAAATACAAAAATAAATCTACATTTTTGACCTGAAAATATTGTTTTGTGAGAAAAGATAGATAATACTGAAACAATGACTAAAAATTTTTACTATTATAGGTAAACATTGTATAGTTTAATTACACATTAATTAAAAGGCAAAGGAAAAATAGTCTTATTCAAGAATCGTCAATCTGTGAATTGTTTTCTACAATAGTATGAAATCCTTATCAATAAAATGGCTTAAATCAAAATATCTCCGAAAATATTGCTCTAAGCCATTTCGTAACTATTAAAATGTATCAAGAAAATCGATAAATCGCAATCGATATCGACACCACAAATTCTAGCTTATTCGTAGCGAAGATTTCTCGTAGTAGAGTCCGTTCGTAGTCACATTTGCTACGCCGTAGTCCTTACGTAGCAAGACGTACAGTAACGCAAGACGTGACGCTTTATTTATTTTAAGATCTTTATGTCGCCATAAAACTATGTATGAGGGGCAATTGTAATACCTATTTATGTAAATATTAGGTTGGGGAAAAAGTATTTTCGCATTATAGTATGTTTGAACTTGTAATAAAATCTCTTTGGCTGTACTATTTGTATCTGGCTGGTTTTGGTATCATTAAAAGTTTAGATTTTAAAAAAGATAATTCCAAATTTAAATTAGGAAAATGTGTGTTTTTCATTTGTTTTTCGTACTGTCAAGATGGGTTAATTTAATGAAGAAAATCAATATATTTTAAAAATTTTACTACAAAAAAGGTAAAAATGCAACGCAAGCCGCGAAAAAAATTTGTGATGTTTATGGACCTAGTGCAGCGTCTGTGAGAGTACCACAAATTTGGTTTAAGCGTTTTCAATCCGGAAATTTTGATATCAAAGATGCACGTAGCTATGGTCGCGCTATTACGGATAAAATTGAGTCCATTTTTGAAAAACTGGAGCAAGTTCGGCATATCAGTAGTTACAACGTAGCTGAAGAACTGGGAATTGACCACAAAACAGTTTTGGCGCATTTAAAAAAAATGGGTACACAAAAAAGCTCGATATTTGGGTACCCCACGAGCTCACTGAAAGAAACCTCATAAACCGTGTACCCATTTGTGATTCTTAATTACGACGTAATGAAACCGAACCATTTTTGAAGAAGCTGATAACTGGTGATGAAAAGTGGATCACGTACGACAAGAACGTGCGAAAAAGGTCGTGGTCAAAGGCCGGTCAGGCTTCACAGACTGAAGCGAAACCCGGGTTAACTCGCAACAAGGTGATGCTGTGTGTGTGGTGGGATTTGAAGGCCATTATTCATTATGAGCTGTTACCACCAGGCAGGACCATCGATTCTGAACTCTACTACGAACAACTGATGAGAGTAAAGCAAGAAGTTGAGAGAAAGCGGCCGGAATTAATCAACAGCAGGGGTGTGGTTTTTCATCATGATAACACTAGACCTCACACATCTTTAGCCACTCAGCAAAAAATAAGAGAGTTTGGCTGGGAGTTGTTAATGCAACCGCCGTATAGTCCTGACCTTGCACCTTCAGATTTCCACCTGTTTCGCTCTCTTCAGAATTCTCTAGGCAGTGTCAGGTTAACATTACGAGAGGACTGCCAAAACCACTTGTCGCGGTATTTTGATGAGAAGCCCTAAAATTTCTATAGCAATGGAATCATGTCCCTACCTACAAGATGGCAAAAAGTTATCGAACAAAATGGTACCTACATACTTTAGTTAAATGTAAATAAAGTATATTAAAAAATGTTTTGTATTTTCTTAAAAAATGCGAAGAAACTTTTTCCCCAACCTATTATACTTAATACTTTATCACGTGTTACCTGGAGAGGAGCTCGGTGGCTTATTGGTTGAGCGTTCTAGTTACGAATTTAAAAAACACAACAACTTTCGCCATGGTCGACCCCGGGATGGGTCAGCCAAAATTTATAACTTAGAGCCCCTCCGTGCTTCAGAAGGCACGTTAAGCCGTTGGTCTCGGTTGTTACTGCAACCGCTTAAACCCTACAACACGCTTTGGGCCAGCGTCGTGGTGTTATGGCCCAAACTCCTCATGTGTTTCTTCCATGTAGGAGCACTTGTGCCCAGCAGTGGGACGTATATAGGCTGGTGAAGATGATGATGACTAAATTACTTTTTTTAAAGACGTGACAAGGGCTTTTCTAGTATAAAATACATCAACAAAGTTTATTTTTGATATAATATAGAAGTTACAAATAAAGAAATAAAACGATGAAAAAATTATATGCTCCAGGCGGGTTTCGAGCCCACGTTTTTTTATCGTTTTCTTTCTTTATTTATAATTATTACAATAAATTAGGCGTTTAAATGCTTTAAAAACATTAAAATGTGATTATAGAAGTTTATCTTGTTCAAAGCGAGTTGTACCTACCAGAGAGTTTAAATAAAAAACCGACTTCCAAAAAACTGAAAAGGATGAAATAATTAAATTTAAGTAGGTATTCAACCCCTAGAAACATATTTTAGGAGTCGGTGCTTTACTTTCTATTGTTTTTGGAAACCACTTAGCACCAACTCCAAAAATATGTTTCTAGGGGTTGAATACCTACTTAAATTTAATTATTTCATCCTTTTCAGTTTTTTGGAAGTCGGTTTTAATTTTTGTTTAAAATTTTTTTTTCACAATTTTTAGTGATAACTTTCTGCGGTCGAAGCTAGATGGGTGACCGTCAACTTATATTGTTTCCTACTGTCGTATCGTTTCACTAAAAAGTCATTGGAAAAGCAAAAATTCGCAATTTCGCTTATGTAGACGATTTCATAATTTCAGTTTTTTTTAATTTAAAACCAAAGTACCCAACTGTTTTTGAAAAAATTTTTATGGGACCAAATGGCAGCTATTCTGCATCGAACAAAAAAAGAATCACGTAAATCGGATCAGTAATCTCGGCGTAATCGGTGTACATACATAGAAAAAAAAAAAAAAAAAAAACATACCGGCCGAATTGAGAACCTCCTCGTTTTTGAAGTCGGTTAAAAAGAGATGTCATAATGCCGAAGCAGCTATCTTCGACCACATTCGTGACTTATCAAATCTAATTAATGTATTTTTGATATCACAATTAAAATTATATTGGTTATTGAGTAAATCTTTGGATTCTATTATGTAGGCAATGCGTGCCGGCAACACTATAGAACCTCAATAAATAAGCCATAAACGGTTAAAGGATTGCAGAGAGGCTTCCGCTCGATTGCTGCGATACTAGAGCTGTTACCTGGCTTCTCTTTCGTGTTTCCATACTATTGCTGTTGATCGAAAGCGGACTCTATAATAAATAATAATAATAAATAATTCTTTATTTCCATTATAAATTTTATACATTAGAAGCAATGAATTGGAGCTTCTCTTTAAGCTTTAAGGCCTGTGTTGAGAAGCCCCGCTCCTCCTTTATGATTCTTCATGTTTACAAATATAAAAGCAAAAACGGAAGTAAAAACATTTTAAGGTAAATTTAGGGAGAGAAAATAACTGGTAATTAAATAACCAAGATTCATAAGTTACAAATGTATATGTGTGTGTGTGTGTGTGTGTGTGTGTGTGTGTGTGCGTGTGCGTGTATGTATGTGTGTGTGTGTGTGTGTGTGTCTGTGCGTGCGTGCGCCTATGTGTGTTTGAGTGTTATCAACTAACTCTATGTGTAACAGAATGAAAAAAAAGATCTTTAGCGTTCATAATTTTAATTGATTTCAATCATACATTACAATGCTTCAAAATCATAACTGAGACTTTGATCTCTATTACTGTTAAGCATTAAGTATAATTATTATAACATATTTTTGCTATTCACTAAGTTAGCTATATTGTTCAGGCAGCTATGCGATTCTCTTTAGCCGGCAGCCTTGAATTAGTGGTTGTGACAGCGCTTTCAGGCCTTTTGACGTTTGTTTGACACCCATTTGACAACCGTTGGCGACACTAGCGTTTCGACGACGAGCACGGCGTGAGCTGGAACTCAAAAGGTGTTTTTATATCTTTATGTAAAAGTCGATCAAATATCGAAATACTTACCTATGATACATTTGAAACACAAAAAAAAACAAATCTAAAAATATCGATTGTACTTCAATTCGGTTTCTTCAAAAAAGGCGTGAAAAGGTTTTTACAGGGTCGGCAACGCGCAAGTGATACCCCTGGTGTTGCAAGCGTAACCGCTTACCATCAGGTGGGCCGTATGCTTAATTACCACCTTAGTGGTAATAAAAAATCGTACCTCTAAAACAGCGACAAACACACACAGCCAAGAGATCGACGGAGAGATTGGTGAAAACGCTTACGCGCAGCGCTGTGCTTAAACGTCAAAACCAATGGCGGCTCGTCGACTTGTCAGTCGTCAAGCTCGATATCAAATATTTTGCTAGTGAAACGCACTGTAGTTGTCAACAATCATAAGTTACATTTTATTGAAAACTGGCTGTGCCCGCGGCCTTGCTCGACTGTGTACACGTACAAATTTATTTCTAAATATTGGTTAAAGAATTCTCTAATCGACTTTTACAAAAGTTGGACCTTTGTAATCGAGTTCCTAAAGCGAGAAATGGTTTTCACACACCGCCAATATTTTTAATCAACCCAAATTTAGACACGACAGATAGAGACACATTATGACATTATTAGTTAACGGAAATTCAGATATGACAGACAGACAGACACTAGGCCTAATTCTGGGAACACACTTTAATTCTAAATTTAAGTACAGTATATCCCTTTCCCGCAATAAGTAATAGGAAAAAGATAGCAAGAATCTGTTTAGAGCTGTCACTTAAATTTAGATAGATTTCAAAGAAACCATAGACAATTTTAGGTACGGAGGTGTCTCCTAAACACTGCATTTTATCACGTTCAATAAGGTCGAAAATTGAACGCACGTTTCTAAATCTCAAATTATATGACAGTCATCCTTTTCGTATTCCTTTTGATAGAAATGCACTGAAATTAAATTTAGACTTAGCATGTGTTCACCAGAATTAGGGCTACTATGGCGTTGTTAGTTAATATGTTTTTTGTGATAGTGTAACAAATGCGGTTTGTGACGATTCGAAAGTGCTTCTTGGTGGAGTATTTGAATAAAGATATTTTTATTTCATTTAATTCATCGACACCCAACACTATGGCGACAAAAAGTTTTATCAGGTCATTATTTAACTAAATTCTTCGTTTGAGTGACTAATATGTATGTATATCCTTAGAATTACATCTTTCTTGTATGACGAGTCTCAAATAAGGATAGAGGGACGGACATGGAGGAATTATGAGCATTCCTTGTTTTTTTATACTGCTAGATGACAAACAAGCTGACGGCCCATCTGATAGTAAGCGGTTACCGCCGCCTATAGACACCTGCCATAACAAGGGAAAATCACTTGATATTGCAGGTGCATTGTCATCTTGAGGCCTAAGAAGAAATGCCGTCCATGCCCGTAATTACACTGGCTTCCCTTCCCTTCACACGCCACACAACTATATATTTATATTATAAAGTTTAAATGTAAGAGGTAATCTCCGAAACCATCACTCATCTGATTGACAAAATTTTCACCATAAGATATTTATAATGGACATTATTTTAAATACTCACCCACGCGTGAAGAAACTAGTCACAAGTGTAAAAAATATCATAGTAACAAATCGATGACCTATCGCTGAACAGAGTCCGAGGAAGCAGCTCCACTTAGTAAGTGCGGTGACCACTGAGCTCAAGTTTTCTATCTATAGCCGACGTCTTAAAATACTTGTTAGTTCTAACCGACTTCAAATAAGAAGGAAATTCTAAATTCGAAGACTTTTATGTATGTTAGCTCATATTTTATGTAAACATTTGAGTACTCTGGTTTCGATTTCGAAAACAAAGCAACTTTCGCCATGGTCGGTCCCGGGATGGGTCATCAATAATTTCTGATCTCGAGCTCCTCCGTGCTTTGGAAGCACGTTGGGCAAGCTGCTAGTCCCGGTTGTTAGTGCAACCGCTTTTATCCACCAACTCGCATTGGGCCAGCGTGGTGGTGTTGTGGCCCAAGCTCCTCATGTGTTTCTCGGTTCTCCCATGTATGAAAGCCTGCATATAAATGGTTTACCACTTTCAAAAACATCTTATTCATTTGATAATTTCATGACATATGTATGAAATAATTTATCTTTGGCTGCATTATTTCTGTTTTTGAAAGTGGCAAACCATTTCTATGAACTAATGTAGCCCATGTTTTAATTTATTGTCCTATTGACGGCACCACCCTGTATATGCTGGTTATGATACTAGATGAACTAGATAACGGAGAAATGTAGACAATAATACGTTTATAAATATTAGAATTCAGTTTTTATCCTGTGTTACATATAATATTACCTATATGTTATATTATTTCATAGTAATGTGATGAAATTATCAAATCAATAATATGTTTTAGAAAGTGCCTAACCATTTTTGTGAACTAATATAGTCCATGTATTGATGGTACCACTCTGTATACCATAAATGTAAAAGTAACTAAGCCGCTAAATCGATTTTGATGAAAGGCATAGAGATAGGTTACATTCGTCTCGTTGCTTTTTCGGACTTCCAAAACTTGGAATTATTAGCCAGCACATGTGTTCTCTCCTTTCTATAACATGGGTTCCTTCAAAAGAGGCGTGAAAAGGCACCTTATGGACCGGCAAGGTGGAGGTGGCTAGAACAGTGTGTTTCAAGCTGTGCTAGCTGTCTCCGCATATGGACTCTTCTTACCGCTTAACATCAGGTGGTGTTGAGTCATTTGCCGAGCTTTGTATGAAAAAAATCTGAATTGTTTGTAGACAAAAGAGTTAATTCTTTAGTAGATACACTTAACTAGCCATAGTAATCAATATTATTATATAATTATATTATTTTTGCGAGTACAGATTTCAAACCTCATTTTTATTACCATGTACAGTAGACAGCACATCAACTGTAACAGTTTGACCTTGAGACCGCCCTTACTGCGTTCGTAATAGAGGCGGCTTTCGTAGTGCAAGTGTTGCACTCGATGTGCTGTCGTCTGTACCATGAATATGCCTAACAAGCTGTGCCCGCGACTTCGTGCGCGTGGATATCGAAAAATAACAACGGTGGGGTAGGTTACATGATTTTACTTGATCATTTATTTTATATTGATCGCCCCGCCAGCACCCGCCTCAAAATTAAATACTTGTGGTGAATATATATTCATTTCGCTAAGGAATAATATCATGTATAGAAACACCTTCGCAGATAGTACATTACTTTAGAACAAATTTGATTACCGAAAAATGGTTCCAGAGAGTCAAATTCAAAGAATAGACAGATGCTGTCGCGAACTTTTTTTTAGAACTTTTAAAGGAGAACAATTCCTGCATACATGATTAATACGTAACTTTAACCGTTTACGCAGCGCACGCAACGAAAGCTCTGAAAAGGAAAATTTATACCCCGTTTTTGCAACACTTTTAATTAATGCTTAGTTAGCTCCTGTTGGTGATCTTATATAGCCTATATAATACCTCGATAAATGGGCTATCCAACACAGAAAGAATTATTCAATTTGAATCAGTAGTTCCTGAGATTAGCGCGTTCAACCAAACAAACAAACAAACAAACTCTTCAGCTTTATAATATTAGTATAGATTACGCAGTGTTTGTCACATTCTTTCAATGCCTCTTTGAATCGGAACAAAAGAGATGAAACACGTAGAAACTAGAAACTATATAGAATAGAATAGAATAGAATTCATTTATTTCAAGATCATGGTGATAGATTTAACATTATGTGAGATGTTATATTAAATAAAAATCAAATTAAATAACGAAAGAAATAACACAAAACTAAATTTAAATTAAATTAAATTAGGGCAAATAATTTCCGATTACATTAAATTAAATCAAATTAAATTAAAAAATATAATATAATCCTTATTCAATGATTATTCTCTCGAGGCATATCGATTCTATTGAAATTTACACTGGGGTAGAGGTGTCGTTACATTGTCAGGATTTTTTTTTACACTACTAGATGACAAACAAACTGACGGCCCACCGATGGTAAGAGGTTACCGCCGCCTATAGACACCTGCAATAACAAGGGAAAATCACTTGACATTGCAGGTGCGTTGTCATCCTGAGGCCTAAGACGAAATGCCGTCCATGCCCAGTAATGACACTGGCTACCTTTCCCTTCAATCCGAAACACAGCGAACTGTTTCACAGCTGAAATAAGAAAGGCGGTGGTAGCTGCCCAGACGACCCTTTTTTTTCGGAGTAGAATCCGCTTACGGACGATACCCTAAGCCGCTGGTTAGGTGGACCAGCTGACCGTCGGCTAGACGTGAGCCTGTGCAGGGGTCGCCCAGCGCCTGATCATAGCGGCACTGGGAATACCTGCTAAACCACTCCGGTTTCCCCATGCCCATAATGGAGACGACCCGGGATTTGCCGAAGCATTTCACCGAGCCGCGTCCGGGCAGCCCGACCCTAGAACCGACCAGAGCCAGTCCTAGGGCGGGGCCATAGCCGCGTCCGGTCCTGGTTTGAGGCCCTGCCCATAGACCCTACATACGGGCCTACCACTTTTTTTTTTTTTTTTTTAGGGGAGAAATCCGATTACAGACCTACCCGCCGCTAGCTAAGCGACGGGCGTGTGTGGGGGTCGCCCAGCGCTTACAAGGCACTGGGAATACCCACTAAAACTCCCCGGTAACTCTACTGCCCTTCGCGGGGGTAGCATGGGCTCTGCCAAAGCAATTTCACCAACCCACCCCCAGGCAACCCAGCCTTACGGCCAGGTTTTGCGCCAATGGAGATTACCCATGACGTGCATGCGTGGGGGCCACCCACGCACGCGGCCGCGCCTAGGGCGCAGGAAGACGAGCGATCACCGCCCGCCTCCTCACGCCCACCCGCCTACGCCGGATAGGGGCGGCCAGAGGATCCTCTTCCCGCTCCCTCCTCCGCTGCCTCCTTCTGCGTGAGCACAGTCTCGCAGAAAGAGGCCACAGCCTCACATACCCTCTCGCTACCAACCATGGCTCTTACCATGGTTGACAGGGAGAGGTGACCGCCACCGAGCGCCGCTCGAAGTTCGCGGCGTCCATGTCGCCAGGCCGGGCACTTATGGAGTGGGTATGCTCGGCTCTATCGTCGGGGGAGTCGCAGTGGTGACACCGCGGCGTCTCCTCCCGACGGGCAATACGGTGCAGGTAGTGACCGAAGCAACCATGTCCGGTCAGTACCTGCACCATGCGGAAGGTGAGGCTGCCTTGCCGGCGCCCAACCCACTCCTCCAACACCGGACGGATCGCTTCGATCGTCCGGTGGCCGGCTGCCGGGGTGGTGAGTGCCTCGCCCCATTGGCGTAGAGCCGACTTTCGTAGTGCGACTGTTAAACTAGATATGCTGTCTTATGTACAATATTACTCATAGTTTGACCTTATTGTTTTGTTTATGCCATTTGTCATCAAAAAATTGAGTATATATTCTGTTATTGGCGTAAGTGGTGCTAATTATATTTAGTCATAGCACCGTGTATAGAAATAAATTGTTGGGTTTCCAAATAAATTGTAAAATCACTGACCCACCCACTTTGAAGGATAACTGATATTTAATTTTGTCAAGCCGCGTAAGACCCTGGGCGTTTATGACAAAATAATAACCAATTCTGTAATCCGTTGCTTGACAGATTCCTAGCAATCATCATCATCATCATCAGCCTATATACGTCCCACTGCTGGGCACAGGCCTTCCTACATTGGAGAAACACATGAGGAGCTTGGGCCATAATAACACCACAATGCGGGTTGGTGGGTTAAAGCAGTTGCAGTAACAACCGGGACCAACGGCTTAACGTGCCTTCCGAAGCACGGAGGAGCACAAGATTAGAAATTTTGGTTGACCCATCCCGGAATCGACGACGGCGAAAGTTGCTTTGTTTTCGTAATCGAAACCAGAGCGCTCAAACCACTTCGCCACCGAAGTCCTCAATTATAAATTTCCTAGTATATAGATACAATGATACCATATGAAAATTCTTCACCATATTTTCATCCTTTAATCTCTATAGAAAGGTAGGCACCTGATTATAAACATTCCCGGTACCTGGCTCCCGGCTGCCGGTACCGCCACCTCCAGACCACCTGGTCGTTACGGTAACTATGTTAACGTGCTTTTCGTCGCTGGGATTTTAAATTATTGTCTGAAAACAAATGTCGCCGTGACCAGTCCAAGGTTAAAGAGATAGCGGGACATTTTTTTTAAAAAAATAATTAAATTATAATGCAAGAACAATTCAAACTAGAATGAAGGATGTCTGTGGTAGACATTCCAAGCAAAAGGCTGTATTGAGCAGTGTACTACCACAGATATGTAGAGAAGGTTAGTTCTGAATAGCAACGGACGAATTTCCAAAAGTTAGAGGTAAGAAGGAAATGGCTAATTCCTCTGTGGTTGAGGTATCCAGGTGTAGCTCACTTCCAACTTCGGCCTCATCATCGCTTATACAATAAGGTACCAGAAAAAATAAAACGGAAAGATAATATTAATAAATTTAAAAGGGCACTAAACTACACTAAACATTCTATTAATGTACAAGTGTTATTATACAATACAGGAATTTTTCAATGATAGCTTTGACATGAACTAGAATTATAATATCATTGCCTAACATTATGACAAATACTTATATTAATAAATCGCAATTATACATTTTACATATTGTCAAATATGTAAAATGTATATTGTATGTAACTGATATAACATTTGTGAAAATAATAATCTACCATAAACTGTAAATTTATCTGTGCTTTGTTTTGCTGTGCCCGACAGGGTTCATAATAATGTCTGAATATAATAGCTCTTAAGATCTCGTTTATAAATATTATGGTATGCAATAAATGATTTATTATCCAGGTGAGATGAAGGCCTAGACCTGTCCTGTGTAGAATAAAAAAAAATTGGAGCTCGCGAGTTGTACCACAGTGATGCAGGAGTTTTACAATGTTCCGGCGCGTGTCTGTTTATGAGCGCGCGCGCAAGTGGGTCGCACGGTGGGTGTCAAAATGACGTATTGTGGGAAATTGACGGCTTTCGTGACATTTTACGGCACATTTTACCGTCGGCCGGAACGAAAACAAATGAAATTGACATATTACCTGTAACAGATTAAAGACAAATGGGTGGGTGATTGGGAATCCGAATTTATGAGTGCGGAAAACCTTACATTGTCATACAAAATATGCTCTGCTTCTACGTAATATTTGACAGGGAATTATTATTACCTAAGGCGAGTTTTCACTATTCATCAGCCATAATACGTCACAGACCTTCCTACGTGGGAGAAACACATGAAGAGTTTGGGCCATAACACCACCACGCTGGCCTAATGCGGGTTGGTGGGTTAAATCGGTTGCAGGAACAGCCGGGACCAACGGCTTAACGTGCCTTTCGAAGCACGGAGGAGCTCGAGATAACAAACTTTGACTGACCCATCCCAGGATCGACCATAGCGAAAGTTGCTTTGTTTTTCGTATCGAAACCAGAGCGCTCAAACAAGTTTGTAAACAAGTAGTTGTATAAAAAAGTCCGGTTAAGTGGTTTTTAATCAAAAGAAAAAAAATATAGTCAATCAATCAGTCAAGATGGATGACGAGTGGTCATACGTACCGATCTTCTCGTTGGTAAGAAACCTACCAATTATAAATCCTTTTTCATTGGCGGCACCACCATTGCCTGCATTTCGTAAGAATAAAAATGCGTAGACTAATCTTCATAAATTATAGCTAAGAACCATCCTGATGACGTCAGCTTTCAAACAAGAAATCCTACTTAAAATCCGTCTATTTGTCTAGGAGCTACAATGCCACAAACAGACACACAGATGGAGAGATACACAGACACACAGATACAGAGACAGACCTCTTTTGTCGTCGGGGATTAAAATCAGACTATAGAAGCGATTCGTTTTTTCCTCAGAAGTTTTTCACATATTTATCATGTCATCCTTTGAAACTCTATACACTAGTAACACGGTCTTTGCGTCTGTCAAAACTGACGTCCGTCAGTTGCCGCGTGAAGCTTAGTTTGAAAATTACCGTGACCAACGCAGAAATAGATTTGGTGACTATGATTTTAACCGACTTCAAATATGATGAGGATGTTGTTTCGTCAAGTTCTTTAATATAATTAACTACAACGGAAATGAGATATAGAACGTTATCAATCAAATCAAATCAAATCAAATACTCTTCATGGCTCAACAAGACACAGACATATTAAACAATGAAAACAAGAAAATTGTGTAATGCGTAATGTTTTATTTGCACGCGACATAAAGGGTGGTGCCATCAACGTCAATACGACTATAAATTAGTTTACCGAAATGGTTTGCCACTTTCAAAAACATTTTATTCATTTGAAAATTGCATTACATTTGTAAGAAGTAATGCAGCCAATGTTATATTATTTCATACAAATGTCATGAAATTATGAAATAAATAAGATGTTTTTGAAAGTGTCAAACCATTTCTATGAACTAATACAGCCCATGTTTTAATATATAGTCGTATTGACGGCACCATCCTTCATCTGCTGGGTGTCGCTATTTACCAAATCGCTATTCAGCCTTTTGTTTGTACAGAGGACAGTACATTAAGTGTAACAGGTGTTCTACGAAAGCGGTCTTTATTACAAACGCAGTAAGGGCGGCCTCAAGGTAAAACTGTTACGCTTGATATGCTGTCGACTGGAACAATAGAAGCTCTGGTTTTCTCGTTTTGCTCTTGGATTTTTGTTTTTCTATAGTTAAGGATGTGTCAGTGGTACCATTACATAATTATACTATAATCATCATCAGCCTATATACGTCACAGGCCTTCCTACATGAGAGAAACACATGAGGAGCTTGGGCCATAACACCACCACGCTGTCTCAATGCGGGTTGGTGGCTTAAAGCGGTTGCACTAACAATCGGGACTAACAGCTTAACCTTGCTTCGGAAAGGAAGCTTTAATAAACTTTCATAAGTAACTTTATTATTCTAACAATTATAATTTATAAATAAAAATAATTTTGAAATAAAAGTCATAAAAATAATATTCTTTATTGTTTTTTATATGAGTGTTCCTCTCGCCTAAGTTGCCTTGCCCGACAGGGTCCATGATGATCTAATTATAATAATATATATACATACACTATACATAACACATACTAATATACACTACACATACATACTAATATATATATACTATACATTATGGAGTGCAATAAATATATTGAGTACTGACCCATTTGTCAAGTGGGAAATGAGCTAATAGTCATCAAACGCCTGAACAGATCTTCATAGCTAGGAACTATCTCGATTACGTCGGCTTTCAAACATTTCTTTTTTATTAAAATCGGTATATTCCTTTATTTACTTCACCACAGGCAGACACACACATACACATGGCTGACACGTCAAACTTATGAAACTGTTCTTTTTTCGTCGGGAGTTATAAACCAAAATGTTGAATAAGTTTGTCTTTATTTTTTGCCCCTCATTTACCATTTACGAGATGTCGTTCCAATTTGCCAAGCAGTTGTCCGTTGACAGGCATCGCTCCAACGTCATTTTTTGCTATATTTCAGCAGCCGCTGCGCCGCCCCATCAGGTCATGTTGACAAGCTGTGACAAGCGCCGCCGCTATACGTCAAAAAAAAGATAATACTCCAAAGACTGTAAAGACATCATCTCCCATATTTCTCAAACGATTGTTACGATAAATTTACTCAACGTCGAAGCCGATATTTAACGTCCGCTTTATACTTGTCTCGAAAAGTTATATGTTATTTTAGAAAATAAAATAAAATTCATAGCAGATTGATGGCGAGGCGTCGAACCCGCTCTCGCGGCTTTCATAAACGTGCCACGATCATATTATTCTTGGAGTCAATCCAATGTTGTAATTCGTATCTCGGCAAGTCCAATATTTAAAACTTACAAGGTGTAAATTATTGCTTACTTAAGGGCTGGGCGTGGCGACGACAGACTTATGATAATTCTAATTACTCCCGCGTTTCATCGGCTGACCTAATAACGTCAAATATTATGATGTTCAGTAGGCAGCGGGCGCGTGGTGCACGCTGAACGCCCAACTTAACTTTATAAATAGAATGCACATCGCCCCTGTATGAATTTCACGTAAGGAGCTTTTTCAGCGAATGGGCCAGTCGACGCGACCGTGCCGCCGCGCCGCCCGCGCCCATCCGCGCGCGATTCCCGCTCGACCGCAACTTTTTTAGCGTGCGTGACTTTATTTTTTTTCGAATTAACTTTTTAAATCGCGTCATATGTTCAGCCAGTGCCATTGATGAGTTCGGCCCGCAGCGGCCACGTGACGTCCAGTGAGTGCGTCCGGCAAAAGTTGGTTTCTAAACGTGTTGAGCGTTTCTGCCGCTAATCACCGCGGCTCGTAACCGTGTTTCAAAAATAAAACGTTGCCGATTCGAAACCGGAGCACCTCGAAGGTTAATGACAAAATAAAAAGCGTGCATTAATTTATGTGTCTAAACGGTCAGAATCTGGATTCTTTCGGTTTGTTCTGACGACACACGTGAGTTGACTGTCGCGTAATGTTTTCAACACACACACACAGCTACCGAAACCACCCTCACAAAAACACAACATTTTAAAGATGGATTTTAATATTACATAATCTACAATACACAAATATGTTAATAATCTGCACACTTCGTTATGTATTTCGATGTCTTAGATATTTTAAGCGAAATTCTCTTACTACTTGTTGTTAAGCTCTAGCGCTAACTATCTATACTGCTTTGTTGAATTTTCAGCTATACAACCGATATGTAAAACCGATTTGAAAAAAAATGTATTATTTACTTAATAAATTAACATAAGTTAAATTGAGACGTAACACAACAAATACCCAACATAGAAAAAAATGTACCTATGACCACACAAACATTTTCATAAAATCGCTACTATAGTGTTGTTAATTTAAAAAAATATATATTCATACACTCACACATATAATCTAGCCCAAATTAAGCATCATTAAGTGCTTGTGTTATCGATACTAGATAACGGAGAAATATTTATAATACTAGGTATATGTATAAATATTAGAAATATACTTAAATAACGTATTAAAATCCATGACTCGTGAACAAATGCTCGTACTCATCATACAAACAATTGCTCCTACCGGGATTCGAACCCGGGACCCCTGACCCAGCAGCCTGTATAGCAAGGAGTATAGTCCACTTAGCCAGTTTGTCGTCATGTCACATTAAAATCACGTCGAAGTTACTATTTTGAAAAAGTAAGATATTAAATTTAGATCTGGATATTAATAATTAAGATATTTAGTATATTTCAATATAAAAAAGGATATTAGAAACAAATACATAATGGAAATAAAAATTAAAATAAACTTAGGCCTATAAATAAACTAAAATTAACCGAACTTATAAATAAAAAACACCACCTAAATCTACTGAAAATGGAAGTGTACCAATAAGTCGCATTACCTCGCTGAATTGCGAGGCTTATTCTTTGTGCGAAGTACATACCAGCCTTATTGTCACTTAAGTTCCCCACAAACGATCTGCAATGTCCCTAAACAGTCGGTGAGCACCTGGACCCCAAGGTCCCAATGTCTCAACTCCAAACGGTTCAAATATGTAATCTCTAGATAAGCCAGCATATTTATTAAGATATTAAATTAAAAAATGGACTACATGCACGTAAATATCTTCTCAAAAACGATTTGAAAAGTATTCATATATTTGAAAAGGCAATTGAGCAAAGCGATTTTAGGGGATTTTTTAGGAAGTTGTACGCTAATCTTATGTTTCAGATATTTTTCAGCCAAAAATATAATTGCAAATTATCAGTTGATTCGTTTTAATAATTTATAGGTTGTATTTGTTTATTTCCGACAACCTACAAGAGGCTACTCGGTCGGGAGGTCCCAGGTTCGAATCCCGGTGGGACTAAATGTTTGTATGATGAGTACGAGTATTTGTTCACAAGTCATGGATGTTTATATGTTTATTTAATAATTTTCTAATATTTATATACATATTATTTACAATATTTATCCGTTATCTAGTCTTCATAGCACAAGCTCTTAATGATGCTTACTTTGGGCAAGATAATAGGTGTGAGTGTAGTAATATTATTACTATTATTATTATTTCATTTATTACTCACTCATTAAAAAAGTTTTATCTTATCTTTATCGAACTATTTACTCCTTTTAGCTTTCCCATATTAGAATATCAACCTAAGTAAAACCCAAATTACGTTTTTATTAGCTCAAATACCCACACTTATTTAGGTTGGATTACATGACAATTATGGCAAAGATTACTTGCGTCCATAAACAAAACAACTTAAGCCTTTCAGTAAAAAGGTATTTACATTGTCGGGAAACAAATTAAAAAGTTTATCTTCATATTCCTTTTTCGCAAGTTTTGACAGATCTGCTGCCATCAGGGGCTTTTGCTTGGACAATACAAATCGTTTCCCTACTTGACTGTCATTTTTATACAGAGTATCTGTACCTTTTTATGAAATCTTTTGATAAAGTAATACATTTCACGATTTTCATAAGCTAAAACAAAATAAATTAACATTACACAAGTAAAAAGAAAACAAAATTATCTCTTAATAAAAAAAACACCAGGAATTTCACCAATGAGGCTGGTAGCTATTTTTTTTTATTTTTTATTAGAATTTATGTACTAGCTCCATTGTCACTTAAGGGTTTTACTTATACGATCTGCTACATTTTATGTTGCTTCAGTTGGTGTGCCCCTGGACTTCAAGTTCTCAATATCCCGACCCCAAGCGGTTCAAATACTTAACCCCCAGATCAGGTAGCATATTTGTAGCAGGTAGCAAACTGTGCAGTTTGAGAGATGTTTAAGATATTCATCAGAAGCAGCGTCTGCGGCTCTACAGGCCCAATACATTGGTTTCAAAATTATAACTAGCTATGGCAACAATTGTCTTTCATACCACCAACGAAAGGAAGATCATCTTCGTTCATGGGATTCAGAATTGCCTTAGTCCTTATACGTGCCAAATCAATATTGCTTTCGTACGCGGTACAATCAAAGTAGAAATTAAGGGATGCTATGTTGGCTATTTACAATGTAATAAAAATTATAATGTGAAATAAAATCTACACTAGGACTTTAACACCAAACATCATATTTATTAAGTTATTTAAATAATTAATTTTTAATAATAGTTTGATTCTGTATTCGGTTTTGGGATCTCGTGAGCCTAATTCTCCATAAAATAACAGTCAACTTTCTGTCAAAAGTATAAGCATATTGCACCTGATTTTTATATTGGAAATACTAGGACGTAAGATAGGTATTTAACCATATACTATAGGTATTCCAAAACAGTCCTTTTATGCTGGCGTTTGTTTGCAGAACAATCGTTTATTTTTGTTTTATTTAAGCGCTGTGGGTTTTTAATGTGAATAGAGAAGCGGGCTTGTGGTATGTTATTGTGTGTTACTGTTTTGGGGTTACACAACGGAGCTTACTTTATTTTATTTATTTTATTTTATTTGTATTCACTTACTGGAGTATTGAGGATGAATAGAAAACGCATGTGCTGGACAAAGATTGACTTAAAGTCAATTGACCTCTACTAAAATAATAAATAAAATTATTAATAAATATAGTTAGTTAAACATCTACTTTCTAAGTGTATTAGTAACATTTTTTTCTTTTAAAGTAGGTATGCCAGTAGTTTGTGTAAATAAAAGCAAGATTATGAATCGGTGCATTATTTTATTTGGACAATAATTGGTTCTTGTTAATGATTTCGGGTAGGATAATCAATGAAATAAAATATAAAAATAAACTTGCCGTTCCAAGTTTTAGACTTCACAAGACAAGTCGCTCATTCATGGGGAAATGTATACACATTCATAACAAAGTCCCACCAAATGTAACTGAACTGCCTTTGTTATAATGTCAAACAATCTTTAATGAAAAAAGGCTACTAAGAGGTAAAAGAATATTTAGATGATAAGTGGACACCTTAAAATATCAAAATGTTTTATGTTTATTTACGAGTATTACGACTATTATCCTCTGTATTCTTATCTTTATTGTAATTGTGCATTTTCAGACAACTTGAAAATAACGATAATACTTTTTTCATTGGGTACCTATTTTGTTGGTACGTTGATATACCTTTTCTTCTAATTTTAATTTTGTTTTTTTTTCGCTGGACGGCACTGCACTGCTAATAGTTATAATTTTTTAACTACAAACATAGTAATTAAATATTAATTAAAAGAGTGACTACACGAGTTTGTTGCCGGAATCTTCTCGGAAGTTGAACTTTTGGAACCGGTGTAAATTCAGACATGGCAGACTGACGGACACTATGACGTTGTTAGTTAATATTTTTTTGTGATGTTATAAAAATTTGTTTTTTGACGATTTGAAAGAGCTTATTTGTGGTCTATTTAAATTAAATATTTTTTCTTTCTTTCTTTCTTAGGACGAGCAAAACATTAACAAATTGATAGGTAAAAAAATCATCATATATTTGTTTATATAGGGCCCCAAGAAGATCTTTGGAATCGACACAAATAAAGAAAAAATCTCATGTTTCGTCAAAAAAACGAATTTAAAATTCAAATGTTACCTAACAGTGTCATAATGTCAGGTTGTCTGTCATTTCTGAGCTAATGTTGTCAGAACTCATTAAGAAGGCGTTTGGGGTAAGACAACTTTTCTCCTATTCTGTCAATATAACGCTTTCTTTTTACTTTTACATGATACGCAACGCGTAAGCATAGTGCCCAAGGTGTTACGAGCGTCAATAGGCTACAGTGACAACGCGTGAGTAGCGTCAAAGGTGCTACGAGCGTGTACAGGCTACGATGAAAACGCGTGAGTAGTGCCCAAGGTGCTACGAGCGACTATAGGCTACTGTGACCACGCGTGAGTAGCGCCCAAGGTGCTACGAGCGTCTATAGGCTGCGGTGACAACGCGTGAGTAGTGCCCAAGGTGCTACGAGCGTCTATAGGCTACTGTGACAACGCGTGAGTAGCGCCCAAGGTGCTACGAGCGTCTATAGGCTACTGTGACAACGCGTGAGTAGCACCCAAGGTGCTACGAGCGTCTATAGGCTATGGTGACAGCGCGTGAGTAGTGGCCAAGGTGCTACGAGCGTGTATAGGCTACGGTGACAACGCGTGAGTAGTGCCCAAGGTGCTACGAGCGTCTATAGGCTACTGTGACAACGCGTGAGTAGCGCCCAAGGTGCTACGATCTATAGGTTACGGTGACAACGCGTGAGTAGTGCCCAAGGTACTACGAGCGTCTATAGGCTACGGTGACAACGCGTGAGTAGCGCCCAAGGTGCTACGAGCGTCTATAGGCTACGGTGACAACGCGTGAGTAGTGCCCAAGGTGCTACGAGCGTCTATAGGCTACGGTGACAACGCGTTAGTAGTGCCCAAGGTGCTACGAGCGTCTATAGGATACGGTGACAACGCGTTAGTAGTGCCCAAGGTGCTACGAGCGTCTATAGGATACGGTAACCGGTTACCATCAGGGGGACTGTACGCTTATTCGCAGCCCTTGTAGTACGAGTATAAATTAAAATAATCGCGAAAATAACTTTTGCTGGGTAGTTTATAAAGGTAAAAATTTAAAGGGTCTACAAAAAACATTAGAGTGTACATAAAAAATAATAACTGGTCTACAAATTGTAAATGTGTCGTATTTTGATGACCAATCATAATTATTGATGATCAATTATATTTTTAATTTTGGTTAGTTTAATTTTGTTTGGTGATCAGTTAATTACAAGCCGTTTATGAATATTATTCAATCTCACGTGTTCAAAGTAAATCTAGTGTAAAGCGGCTTTTTCTTTGCATATATCTTAATCGACATCTCATATATCGACAGTTTTGAACTTTACAATAATCGTTGCCTCACAATTTATAAGCTGTTAAAGTAAACACCGCACTGACGGTATAAAATTTCGCAAACTTTACCTTTTTAGGGTACCGTAGATAAAGTGGTAAAACAGATACATAAGTGGTCATGTCTATCTGTATGTACAGTGACGTGTACTAAAATATTATAGTTTTCACAGTTTGTGACTCGTGTTTCCTAACCAACAAACACACATTGGGACAGCTTGATGGTGTCGAGACTCAAACTCTTCATGTGTTTCTTCCATGTAGGAAGGTCTGTTACCGGTGCGACATATATATTCTGATAAAGATAATAATGACTCGTATTTATCTATTATATATAAAGTAGGTTTTGTTTTTTCACCGCAGTGGTTGTTTGATTTAATTTGCATGGCTCACTTATTCGTTTTAATGTGACTTTCTGTATCCATTGAATTGGTGTCATGACGGGGGTTCCGTCGAGCACTATCCTTACACTGATTTTATACGATTTCTGTACTGAATACACTTTACAAAATGTTTTCACTCTGATAGATGCGCACTCGCACCCACTTTGGGTAATAGCTGAAAATCCGTACGTTGCTTGTCAGCAGCGCCTGTCAGGCAACAACTACCGCTGAGCTATGGCCCCTTTGCGTTACTGCCGCACACACAAGTAGTATTTTTAAGTCTATTTACATAAAATCTATTTAACTTTAATTTACAACCTATCCACTGTGTTGTTGTTTCTACTATAATGGATTGTATGAATTTATATTACGTGTGTGCCTTTAATGCAAATAAACCTTTTATCTATCTATTTCATAGAGAATAAGAACAACAGATATTAAAATTCTTACATATTTTTGGACGTGACTGTAAGTACAACCGATTTAATTCCTCATCAAAAACTAAAATTGAAGTAAAAATATTCAGAATCATTCTGGGACAAGTCTTATATCCTTTCATAAACCTATTACCCCTTATAAGCACCTTGTTTGCGTTACGAAACAAAAACACTGAAAACACCTCCGCATAACAGATGATGAGAACGTTGGTCCAAATGTTTGTGATACCAAGCAAATACGGATGGTAAAACAAGATGGAAACAATATTGCCCCAAAAATAAAGTCGTGAATAACTACAGTTATTTGAATGACTTTAAAATGGTTATTTGGTCCTTAATTATTTTATCTTTGAATTTGTGTATACCCTGCTAGCAGGGGTGCATAAATTATCGTCAAACCATTTATTTATGGTTAAGATCAGTTAAAAAAATTAAGTTTTTTAGATTTTTTTTTATTGAAGTCAATAATATGGAATGTTAAAAGTTTTCATTTAGTGCCTTTGCTAGGATTTGTTTTTAGACCTTCCCTTACGCCTTCCAATACTTTTATGAATTCCGGTTATTTTTATAAATGTTTAAGGACCTTCTATGCAGTTATCGTGTATAAAGTTTTTTCCAAAGTTAGTTAAAAACATGATTGCCACGGAACCTTCTGATTGTGTCCGACACAGTCTTGGCCGATTTTTTCTCTTTGCCTTGATGTTTCTATTAGCAGCAACGCATTTTTAATTTTCTTATTTTGACAGGTTCTAAATTCAAATATTCTCTGACGTACACAATCATGAGTGTTCCGTTACGAAACTTGTATATGGCGTACGTCGGTAGTTCATTTAGCGGCGTTTGGACAATGTTGACCCATATAGCGAGTAAAACTGGCCGCCACAATGCGCACGCGCTACTGGATCATGATCACGCCTCATTGATTATGTATATTATTTTTTTGAAGCAAACAACTGGAATAATGGCTGGTAAAACGCCCTGAGCCAAACCCTGAGTGAGGAGTGTCCCTGTATAGTGCGACAGCAAGCGTGCATTCGAAGTGAGTCAGTTCTGTCGCACAAGCGTTCTGTTAAACTCACGTAGTACATTCCACAGGCTAAGACCTCTTTTGCATAAAAATACATTCTTTTTACTGTGTTCATCAAGGAGTAATTGACTACCAGAGCGAGACTCAATCATCCCTCTGGCAGTCTTTGTGCGTTTTTTATTTCGATAGCAAAAGGTGTTACACTGTTAACCCCGTTAGAATACACACCGATGAAGCATCCTTGCCTACAAGATGCCTATTCAATCCCCCAACCCCAGATATCCAAATTTTGAATTCTGTAACATCCCGTATATGTGACTTATTCAATTTATTGCCATTAAAAAGTTGACAAGGCTATTGTCTAATATGGATCCTATCGGACGTTGCAAAGGGCAGAAAAGAGGTTCCAGAAACAATAGAAAGTGTAGTAGCAATTTAAAAAAAAAAACTTTTTATGAAATAAGTAGATACAATTAAAATTTATTTTTTCGTTCTTGCTGTTTGTAAGTCGGTTTTTATTTTCGTTCAAATTTTTAATATTCCAACGCAAATAAAATTGTCAAAAGCACCACTGAAGGAATCAAGAAAGCAAAAATCCGCAATTTCGCTTACGTTAATGACTTAATTATTCCAGTTCTTTTCATTTTAAAACCAAACTAGTGAATCGATTTTGAAAATAAAACTAAGGGACCAATCTGAAAGAAAGTATACCTAGTATTTCATTAAAAAAAATTCAATATACGAAATCGGTTTATTAATGACGGAGTTCTGAGGTAACAGACATATAGAAAAAACATACAGCCGAATTGATAACCTCATTCTTGAAATCGGTTAAAATAATGGCAATAATTTTATTATTTATTAATGATGGACGTAGGATAAATTATTTCTCTATATTCAACATAAACCTAACCAATTATGTTAATTTTTTAATTAGATTTCATTAAAAAAATAATATTTCTTATATCTAGAGCAATCAAATGCCGGCAGTTTGTTTCCATTCGACCTTTTGTATTTAACAGCCCGCCAGAATGTAAATCAATACCAATAAAATAAAATAGGTTTATTAATAATAATAAACGTGTAAGTGTCGTAAACATAACAATAAAAAACCTGGGACGTGCTGCCTTCATATATCAATCCAATCGCGCGACAGCCGCGACAAAACGGCCGATTGATTTTGGCGCGTTTTTCGACATCTGTCAAAGGGCAAACAAACGCATGTGCATAATCTATTCTAATTTTATGCCAACGGAAAAGCTTGAAAATCAACCTAAAAATACCTATTTCATGTTAGTTTTCCAAAAATAAACTTTATTAAGACGTAAAAAAATAGACAGACTAGAAAAAATCCACTTTCAAGGGCGGGAACCTAACCGGCGACCTTTTTCAATCCGAATGACTGCTTTCACCACTGTTACCGAGGGCAATATTTTTATACTTTAATGAAAAAATATATACTTATTATAAGCCTATCCATAAACTAAAACAGCTGTTTGGACTACATAGTAGTTGAACAAAATTTTCAAAGAACACGGCCCAGCGTAAGTAGGGCCAAGCAAAACCTCACAACCAATTTCGTGGATTACGCAGTGCCTTAAAATTGTTTCAATGAAACATTGGGCGAGAGACGAACAATTTTCGCTAAGCTGAGAGTCGTGGAAAATGTTGGATATGGAAAATGATGACTAATTTTATTATTTTAAGCAACGTGGTCCATAATATTTCTTCAAACGTCAAATCAGTCAGCGAATACAATGTTTAGAATCCTTTTCATACTGCCAAAAGCTCGTCTGGGCGTTCTTTTACAAACATTTATGACGCATCAACCAGAGCAATTTGGTGTGTTATTTGGCCCAACACGACAGACGAAAGGCCGTAGAAAATATTCAATGATGTTGAATACTTCCTACGGCCTTTCGTCTGTCGTCACTTAAATTATAGTAGGTACACATGACATTATACTTTTTTGGTTTACCAATACATTAATAAGTTTAACTTCTAAACTGGGAACATACTCATGAACTAAAATAATTATTACGTACCTAACTAGTTTATTATGATTATCAAACTATGCTCAAATTCGCATTAACTTCTGCTCATTATCACTTATAATGTATTCCTTGTGTATTCGGCCGTATATAAAAACTTTACTGGGTTCGTCGTTAAATATCGTGAGGGTTATTTAGCGCCGCCATTATGCGGCCATTTCGCGTGGCCGACGACAAAATGGCGGTTATCGGTGCCCTTTCTGTCTCCCGCGCTTTTGCGGCGTCGTTAGCGATTGATGACGCGATCACTGATTGGTGCAATCGTTTGTTGTAGATTAGTAGATGAGAAGAATTACTGACCTTGCACGGAATTTTGGAATAATACGACAGAAGAAGAATTAATTAGGATCAATATTGGCAGCAATCTTGCCTACTGTTTGCTAAGTGTAAATGCATGTTTAGGCACTAAGCTTCAGTCATTTCATCTTAGAAGTTACCTATCAACAAAACATTTTAATGGATGACCCTCCGAGGGCTGGAAAGAAAAAAATCAATAAATTATCATTTAGAATCTTATTGACTGTGGTGACAGATAATGCGAGTTATCAAGAAAAGAGTCCGTACCCAGGAATATTAATTACGGCGTCTAGTTTTCTCACCCAATCTATCTATTTGAACACGTCGCTGACTCAAAGCGATCTTAAAAAATAGATTAGAAAATTGTACTGAAAGATTTCTCTGGTCAGTGGAAATAGTAGAATTACACCAGATTCGTCGATCGTAAATCAACGAGCCACGTTCGGAGCTGTTCATTTGTGCTATCGTAACACCGGGCCGAGGAATGTAATCTTTTATTTCATTGTTACATTTTAATCGGTCTCCAGAGGAAACGTAAAGTAATTTTTATTTAAAACTCTACTATTTTTAACTGACGCCTCCATAATAGACGGAAAAGGTATTTTACTGAGAATGTTGGAAAAGCTCTAACACACAGTGCATCACGTTTAACGCGACCTTTTAATTTGCTTCAGAGTGGTTTTTGTAAGGCAGGATTTGGTGCGAGAGGCTTAGACATCTTATATCATCAAAGTAGTTTATTAAATTTGACAGGATATATGTTTTCTGTTTCCTGTCAAATTTAATAAACTATTTAGTCTATGACTACAATTTTAGTATCAAATAAATAAATAGGGGAACACGGCGTAACTCTAAAGAGAACCGTTTAAATCAAGTGCCAAAAGGATTTTACTTTCTGATGCAATAATTGCGGCGGTCAATATTCGTAAATTTTGAATGAATATAAATATAACATACTTATTGTTACATTATATACTATGGCGTTAGCTACACCGTTTTAGCCGGCCTTAAGCATAGCTGTGTGGTATTTTAAGTTGGATCAATCGGCTGAGATGTAGGGGTGGGTCGCGATTAGTCACAGCTTTTTGACGATTTATGATCAAACGTATTAGCGGATCACTATTAATAGTTAAACATATTTTTTTATTAAGGTTTAAATTTAGAATGAAGTTTTATTTATACTTAATTTTTTTTGGTTCCAATGGGACTGAATTTAATTTCACATAGTAGAAGCTGAATAAGATATTTTTCGTTTTTAACCCCCGACGAAAAAAGAGGGGTGTTATAAGTTTGGCGTGTCTGGCTGTGTGTCTGTCTGTGGCATCGTAACTCCTAAACGAATAGACCGATTTTGAAATGTTTTTTTTTTTGTTTGAAAGCTGACGTGGCTAGGATGGTTATTAGCTATAATTTATGAAGATCGATTTAAGCGTTTGATGAATATCAGCTCATTTTCTTCATCATCATCTATAAAGGGTTTTACTTACTTTCATAGATTGGTTTGTTTGGTGTGCTGTCACTTCGGTGAAATTCCCATGATATACTAACCTTATGCTGAACCTATACCATCAAAAAGTCTGCGGGATGCTTTTTTTCAGAAACTTACAGCAGACATAGCGTGTTTGGGCTCATAAGAATAGTCTCAATTAGATGGTGTTAGACAGATGATTATAGAGGCCAGAGGTTACTTTAAATTTTCAATTTGCTATTTTGTTCCATTAAGAAATTTTATATTTTATAAAAAACAATTTTAAGTTTCTAAATATTAGTCTCAGAAAGAATATTTTAAATAGGTACCTACATAATGTAGCTTCGAATTAAATATTTTGTCACAGGAAACCTTGTAAATATACTGTTTTTATATCTTGGATAAGCGTTGCTGAACACGTGATATTTTATGAAAAAGATATCCGGAGCTCACTAGGGCTGGCCATCTGAGTCCTTTAGCTTTGAGCTGCAGCATCTAATATTATTTTGATATTCTACGTTTTTCTTAGTATATATAAACTGAAAGTCTGCCGTTTATAAATAGCAATATATTAAATTATTGTTTATATATTATGCGTATCATGTTTCCTAAAACAATGACTTTCATGTTTTCCCTTCATTTTTATTAATTTCTTTATTTACAAAAATCTACTGCACTGACTATTTTTAAAAGTAACAACTAGCTAGGTCATAATGCCTATAACGTATTTCTATTATTTAAAATAATACCTGTTATGTATTTGGATACTTATAAACAAATTAAAATAGAAAAGTTATTAAACATAAAAAATACAATTTCATACAATTTTAATCTGTATGTGTGAAAGCTGCGATGACATCTCCCTGTAATATCTTGTTTTTTATGATAATGCTGCGTCAACAGCACAGCTCCATTGAATATATCACAACACTATTCTATGCCAAAACTAGTGTCTTTTATGTCTCAATTTGATATGAACGGATATCTCCCGCCTATATTATTTAGTTTATTCCCTGAACATTTTGTATGTGAGTGTACCACGAATATATATCGTGTTGTTTTCTATTTTATTTAGCGATGCGAGCTCGATGCTTTAGTTGGACGATTGTGTGCATTTTCTATTTCGGGAAGCACTTTGTTGTTTTGTTATTTTATTAAAGTTTTAACAGTTGATACCTTGGCACAGGGTTATATTGAGGCAGGGCCGTAGCCAGCGGGCATTGTGGGGCAATGCCTTACCTTAAAAACAATGCTTTTGGGCAGGAGGACAAGGTACCTGCTTGGATCATTGAACATACATAACACGTGACCCAATGCTCCTACAATTTGCCTGTTATCTTCTTTACTAAATATTGGGAGAGATTAACCATTTCGGTAGTACCTACATAATTACTGTAAAAATCTACCTCAATGAAAAAGCTCCCTATATGAAATATTTATACCGTCTTTGTAACATGCGCTATGATGATTAAAAACAAAAAGTTTTAATAAACTTGAATAAATAATTTGCTTTTTAAAATTATCATTTAATAGAAGACTGAGAATTTTTCACTTTTACGTAGTAGTATTCTTTAAGTTATAGTAAGTTGATGGTCGCCAGCAGTATGATTCGTCAACAGAAACATTCGACATGAAGCTTGACGACGAGCCGCGATTGATTTTGACGTTTCAGCATAGCGCTGCCCGTAAGCGTAGATATTCACTAATCTCTACGTCGATCTCCTGGCTGTGTATGTTTGTCGCTGTTTAAGAGATGCGACATGAAGTACAATCGATATTTTTCTATTTCGTATTTCTTGTCTTTAAAATATATCGTAATTACTTCATTCAATATTAGGTTGACTTTAACTCAAAGATATAAAAATGAACTACTTCTTAGTTCTGGTTTACGCCGTGCTTATCTTCGTAACGCGAGTGTCGCCATCGGTTGTCAAATGGTTGTCATACAAACGCCAAAGGGTATTACAGCGCTACTACAACCACGTACTTAAGGCTGCTGGTTTGTAGAATTGCATAGCTGGTCTTTCCATTAAAATATCGATAGGTTCACTTTAGAGACTATTATTAAAAAATTAAGTGTACGGGAAAGAACTTTTGACTCATTCAAAAATAACAATTATTAATACTTAGAAATAGTTTACAGCTTGGCTTTATTGATATCTCTACTTATAGTTTACAGAAATATGTGTCTAAAGTTGCATGAAGCTATTTGACTTTGGCTACACATTAGACGCAACATGAGCAGCAAATGTCGCAAGCGAATATCGTCGGTCAGCGTGCAATACCGCGTAAGTGCAGTTTGCAATACCGCGTATGTGCTTTTTGATTATTACCCAGAATCGAAGAAAAAAGTCAATATACTTGGATATTTCTACACATTTCTTTGACTGAACTTGTTTAGGATTTCTCTGGCTATTGTTTAATGAGAATCTAGCATGAGCCTACTGGCGCGATATTTAAATTTTGCAACTGTTGTAAATACGCGGTATTGCAAACTGTTCTTACGCGGTCTTGCACGCTGACCGACGATATGGCTTTATCGACATTTAGGGGACGATTGCGATCTTCCTCGTCTGTACTTACAGCTCTTACAGCTGTGCACTGTACCTTTGTTTTATCATCGCTAAAGCTACTGCTCAAGTGCTGCGCAAACCTCGGCAAGTTATTTAAACATTCCTATTTATGTAAATTTAAAATAGTCTCTATGAAAATTAGCATAAGGTCGCAGCGAGTTCCAGCGACGAGTCAAATTAATTATGTGTAGTGGGTCCTTGTCTAAAAATTATCACGTAATAAATTTTAGAACTAGCTGATGCATTTACTAGGCGGTAGAGTCGTCTGGGTAGGTATCACCGCCTTTCCTATTACAGCCGTGAAACAATTCGCCGTGTTTCGGGTTGAAGGGTAAGGTAGCCAGTGTAATTACTCGGCATGGACGGCATTCCATCTTAGACCTCAGGATGACAACGCACCTGCAATATTAAGTGATTTTTCCTTGTTATTGCACGTGTCTATAGGCGGCGGTAACCGCTTCCCACCAGTGGGTCGTCAGCTTGTTTAAAAAGCATCAAGTTGTATAAAAAAATGTGATTTAATCGCAACAGTAAAGCGCTTAAAGCTACAATGCATTTAGTATTTAAGGGCGTTGTCCACTGGTAGAGTGAAGTGGCTACTACTATACCAGTTTTAGGTACTCTACCATTTTTAGTTGGTTCTCTACTCTACCAATGCTGTCTACATTGGTATAGTTAGTACCGCTACTATACCAGTTTTGGGTACTCTACCATATTTAGTTTGTACTCTACTGTGCCAATGCTGTCTCCATTGGTATAGTCATTAGTATGGTTAGTACCGCTACTATACTCGTTTTGGGTACTCTACCATATTTAGTTGGTACTCTACTCTACTAATGCTGTCTCCATTGGTATAGTAAGTACTGCTACTATACTAGTTTTGGGTACTCTATCATATTTAGTTTGTACTCTACTGTACCAATGCTGTCTACTTTGGTATAGTTATTAGTATAGTTAGTTTTTTTTTATATACCTACAACTAGATGGCAAACAAGCTGACGACCCACCTGGTGGTAAGCGGTTACCGCCGCCTATAGACACCTGCAATAACAAGGAAAAGCACTTGATATTGCAGGTGCGCTGTCATCCTGAGACTAGATGAAATGCTGTCCATGCCCAGTAATTACACCGCAAAATACATTACAGTAATTAGTACCGCTACTATGCCGTTTACTCTAGATGTGGAACCTACCCTTTAAATTTAAATCGCTGTACCGATTCCTTACAGAATACCAGTTTTACTAGTTAGTTGGAGCCTATATTATCTTCTATTCGCAATCTTATGTCGAAATAGATATAATTATATCGAAGTGTTTGTTTTTACAGGCGGTAGAATAAACGGCATTATAGCAAGGTAGCGTACTAACTATGGTACTTTTTTTTTATACACACACCTATTATCTAGCCCAAAGTAAGCATCATTAAGAGCTTGTGATATGGATACTAGATAACAGATAAATATTGATAATAATAAGTATATAAATATTAAAAATATACTAAATGAATGAACATATAAACATCCATGACTCGTAAATAAATGCTCGTACTCATCATACAAACATTTGCTCCTACCGGGATTCGAACCCGGGACCTCTTGGCCGAGTAGCCTGCATAGCAAGGGGTACAGACCTCTCGACCAGCAGGTCGTTAACTTAATATTATATTGTATTATTCTTTAAATATTTTATGTACTTATATATGCGTGATCTCGGAAGAAGCAAGTAACAAGAAAAACAAGGAATGTATAGAAAGGGAGAAAGTTAGAAATTAGGTATATTGTATACTAAGGTAAAGACACAATCGATTACATAGGTACAAATAAATATAAAATCACACAAGTAATAATACACGCATAAGTAAGAAGAGGACTATAAATTTGTTGGTTATTATCGTGTCGGTTTTTCATACTATTGTTTTTACAAAATTAACTTTCTTTATTCTATTCCAAATAATGGCAGAGTAAATAACTAAAGGTTAGAGAAATTACTAGAAACTATCGACTTAGTTAGAATCCACGTACCACTGCTGGGCACAGGCCTTCCTACATAGGAGAAACATATGAGGAGTTTGGGCCATAGCACCACGGCGCTGGCCCAATGTGGGTTGACGGGTTAAAGCGGTTGCAAGATCAACCGGGACCAACGGCTTAACGTGCCTTCCAGCACGGAGTTTCATGCTACTCTACATTCAACAGAAGATAGGAACCTTAGCGGTATGGCCAAAGAGAATTAATTTATTGCTAGAGCTCACGCTATGGTCCTCTCCAATGAGATAACTACGCATGGCCTACAGTCCATGTTAAAATACTATGGCCTATATTTTTTATTTTATTTTTATTTATGCGAAGTCACATGGCACAGGCATTTTTTCAAAAAAATAAAAAAAAAAAGTGTTACAGAAAATAAATAAATAATTTAAAAACTATGGCCTATCTATCGTGTCATACATTTTATCATCATTTGTAAAGTACCCAAGCAGACACAGTAGATATTCTATTGTCATTGTTATAAATGAGAAGTCGCCGCCGTGAGTAAAGAACATAGCCCATTATGAAAAACCGATTTTCTCATGCTAAGAATATTCAGTTTTGCAAAGCAACTTTATGAGAATCATAAGTCAAACATAGTGAAAACCACGCCTATCATAACACAAATGTCGAAAAAACAAACTTCCATATTTATTACAGAAATTCATGATAATTAAAATTCATAATACGCAACAAACGGATCGTAATGGCGGAGTGAATCATGGTTCGCTACCCACGAATTATCCGCAATTAGAATAGTCTCCACAGTCCGCTGTCACTATTGCCCTGGTAATGGGGGAGGGGGATAAAAGAGTAAGATAACGGCGCTTTCATATTGGTCTATGTCGAAAGTTAATTTTATGTCTATGCTAATCTGATTGAGGAGCTCTTTGGCGTAGTGGTTTTAGCGCTCTGGTTTCGTTTACGAAAACAAAGCAACTTTCGCCATGGTCGGTCCCGGGATGGGTCAATCAAAAATTTATAATCTCGAGCTCCTCCGTGCTTCGGAAGGCACGTTAAGCCATTGGTCCCGGTTGTTACTGCAACCGCTTTAACCCACCAACTCGCATTGGGCCAGCGTGGTGGTGCTATGGCCCAAGCTACTCATGTGTTTCTCCCATGTAGGAAGGCCTGGTGCCCAGCAGTGGGACGCAAATAGGCTGGTGATGAATCTGATTGTCAGTTTTAGAGATAAAAAGAGCGGATTAGTTCCTAATATTTATAAAAAAACAGTACATACGGTAAAATAGAAAACGTACCAACCGAATTGATGACCTCCTCCTTTTTGAAGTCGGTCAAAAATACATTATTATGTGCAGATCCTCTGACGGCCTCTCATAAAAAAAAAGTCTTTTATTAAGTAAAATCGTAATCATAATTCAATTTTCATTCATAATAATTGTATTAAGTAAAATCATGCAAGTAACAATATGGCCCAGCCAGAGATAAAGAAAGCCATATTGTTTTTTTTACTCTAGTTTAAATTATAAATAGGTGCAATAATTATTGTTTTAATATGATTTAAACACGTATCAATTACAGGTATCAATTACTCTTTAGCTTGATTTTATACCATTTTCTATAAATCTAATAAGTATAACATTTTTTTAATTAATAACAATTGTTTGAAATTTTATTGGTCAATTCCTTTATTTTTCTTAATTTCTTTGAGAGAATAATTTACCACTACACTCTTATACCATTGTAATTGTTAAAGTCAAGAATGACAAATTAATCAGTTGAAAAATTCATCATAAAATATCACAACGAATTGAAATGCCCCAAATTTCAATAACTGTTTAACTTAGCCGGTGTAATTACTGGACATGGTCGGAATTTCATCTTAGGCCTCAGGACAAGTGGTTTTCCCTTGTTATTGCAGGTGTCTATAGGCGGCAGTAATCGCTTACCATCAGGTGGGCAGTCAGCTTGTTTGTCAGCTAGTTGTAAAAAAAAACTTGACCTAGAGGCGTGTGCATAGAACGCTTGTCACAAAACGCTGCTTAATTTATCTCAGATACTACAATTAAAGGAAGAACCACTTCACGGTCTTCTCTGTATCAGGGCAGTATTAAGAATAGCTTAATAGACGCAAGCGCTTATCAAATCTTTTTTCTTTTGCAAAATTATCAAGATATTATTACATTATGACGTGAAGAGCGTCTTTCAAAGACAATTGGGGTGCCACTCAAGCATCGATATGCAAGAGAGATCGATCGCCGCGAGCGATACCGTGGCCGAACCCTCTAGACACGTCATTAGCTGAAGAGCACTGAAACGTGTCCTTAGGGGTTTTTACTGGGCGATCAATGGGTGACATTTTAGTAGGATTTTGGATTTTTATTTATTTATGCAAATACTGGTTGTAGAAAGTGAATAAAAGCAATGGGGTGAAAATGATATTTTAACTTGGGCTACCTATTTCATAAAATATCTCAACCAGTAAAAACATTTTCTGAGGCGGAAAACCGAACCCGCAATCCCGGTGGCTGCTGTGTGATCCGAGCTTCCTATGACTTCTGTTTAACTATGAGTTTTATTGGTCAATCTGTTTTGCGTTGTAAGCGAACCACCCATGCGAGAATTTTTTCAATCACCTATTTGATTCGGGTGTCAGGCATTGTTTTTTATCATTATAATAAATTTTTGGGATGTTATAAATAAAATTATGAATAATTCATAAATTTAATTATAACTAATAGAAATTAAAGCTTTTTCCAACCGATGAAAGACAGCGCCAAAAAAAATTAAATGCTCACCAAATCATTTTTACGGATTAATTACGCCATAACCTGGTTTTTCACCCAGCATTCATGGTCAGGGCACAGTTAAACTGTATCTGTCAGTTTTATTTATTTATTTATGTCAAGATACTTGCAGATTTACAGTCTATCACCAAAGCACCAAGACGAGTAATTAATAAAATAATAATAAAATTGTCAAGAGTAAAATCATTTTGAAAACCCAACCACTATATCAGATTTGATAAACCCCTGATCTTTGCCAAAGAACACCATTTCATCCCTAGAATGTTACGTGAGGCTATTGGAATAAAAAAACATCCTAATTTCAATAGAGAAGATGGTTGGAGTGTACCACCAGCTTGGGATCCCATCATGCGAATAATAAAGTCCCAAGCCCGTCCTCACACTGCCCAAAAAACCGACACCGTGAGCTCCGTATGCGTAATTCGGACCGCTCAAAATATAACATAAAGTGACGGTAGTTAACTTAAAACTTATCAAAGACAACTGACATCTTCATTCTTCCCGTGACCACGATCGCTGTAAAGTAATCGAAACGTCGGGTGTAAAATAATAATGTAACATTTAATTAAACGCGAGTTTAATCCTGTAAATTGGTTTTATTTCAAAACATTTTGAAAGTCATAATTATAAATAATTATTAAGAGACAATTATAATACAATATCTTTACTATTAGACGCTAGACACTTTGGATTCATATTTTTCGTTTTCTAACATTCATCTTAGCCTTGCTTAATGGCTGTATATATAGACGGAACGTATAATATGATCCGGAGAAGCTCACTCAAGCGAGTGATGTCTACGATAGTTCGTTAGCCGCCGCGGACCGGGGTCCCCAAGCACAGACACCTAGCGAGCATCCCCTTTCACTGATTATTCTCACAATTCTAAGAAACTAACGAACGACAATTGAGCATTATTCTTCCGCTTAGAATCTCTGCCATTACTTTGTCAAGTATATAAATAACAATAAAACTTAAAGTAAGAAATGTTTTATTTAACTTTGGTATGTATTAAATTTCTTGAGAAGGGGACAATAGAAGGGTATAGAGTAGGAATTTCAGTCCGCTTTGTGGCAGTGACCTCTTTACAAGGTAGTCATCGGGTGAGTAGTGCCCAAAGTGCTACGAGCGTCTATATGTCTTTGATTACCGGAGGCTATAGACGCTCGTAGCACATAATTGTAGGCGGCCTGTAGGCTTGTTTGCTACCCTTGCCGTATCGAAAACAAAATTAAACGCATGAACGCCCTGAGTCGATGGCTTCCATACTAAGCTGAAAAAGTCTCAAACAAAAGAGCCGGCATGCTTTGCAGTGCCCGTAAAGGGAAAACTGTTAGGTATTATTATAAAAAAAATATCTTATCGTACCAAAGTTTCATCGCGATCTAATCAATGGTTTCAGAGCCCATAGGGGACGAACATTGATTTTTAATATACAGATTAGAAATTTCATCGTGCAAATGTGTAACTCCTATAGGACCTCGAGTGGCGGCCGCGTTCCGGGAGACGCAGCGTTGGTAGGCCCACCACAGATGAACCGATGATCTGGTCAATGCCAATGGATGATGGCAGCGTAGGACCGATCGGTTTGGAGATTTCAAAATCAATCAATCGCTTGAATTCAAAACTGACAGATAAAAGAAAATATCATTATTCCTTGACTTAAAAATCTGTAAGCATGTCCGTTCTCATCATCTTTGTTCAAAATGTTGAATTTTAATGTCACATCAAAAGGATTAAAGCGACGTCTTCATGATCTCTTCCATTAAAAACGTGTAGTCATAATTTGAAGCATTATGCTGCGATTTTCTTATTTCATCTCTCACTTTGTTCTCAGATAATAAAACATTTAGTATTCTTTTTGATTTGTCTTTTATGTCATAATCTTGTCGTGTCTTTGAATTTTAGTGTCGGACCCAAGGTCGGATCAAAATGTACGGATTTATGAATATCTCAATGTGACACTAGCGAACGGAAATGAGAGTGAGCTTATGACCGTTTACGTGGCACAGCTTTTCATACTAACTACAATAAGAAATATTACCGGCAAAACGGCAATAAGAAATATTGTAGCACCTACTGTAGATTCTGGCCCGTAGATTGTAAGTATCGAACAATCTTTTATTTGAATATATTTCATATTAGTTATATGTGGAAACTTCACTGATCCATGTATTTTGTTAAAGCTAGTTTTATAAGATTTGCTGCATTGTTTGTTTCCCAAATAAAGAAAAAAAAAGCTTTCTAGTCGATAATATTGTTACAACCGATTCTAACAAAACTTGACATGCATTTAAAAGCAAGTCAGCCTAGTCTCAAAATCAGAGAATTTTTGGAAATATCTATGCCGTGTGACGTAAAAATGGAAAGTGACATTAAATATATTATTTATATTTAAATTACTGAATCTACATTAATGACACACACAATGTTGTGTGAGAATATTTTTTTCCTATGACGTCTTCTTTCTTAAGTGGTGACATAAAAATAACCTTGAACCTACCAATCATTCAAACAGTCACACAAAAGCTCTTCGATTTAAACGACCTGCCTGAAAGTCTAATTTAAACCAGACTGCTGACTTGACGTTCAGCCATGTGGTTAAACGTTGCGCTCAATGACTTGGCTAGTTGTCCTTCAGCCGTTTGATTGGATACCGGAGTTCAATCAACGGGCTAGGCGTCCAGTTAACCGGCAAATTTAGTCATACGGTTGCGACACATATATTCTTTGCTAAAAGTCACGTTGACGTTATCTTAGAGCTTATTAAATAAAGAATCAAAAGTCACGTTGACGTTATCTTAGAGCTTATTAAATAAAGAATCAAAAGTCACGTTGACGTTATCTTAGAGCTTATCAAATAAAGAATCAAAAGTCACGTTGACGTTATCTTAGAGCTTATCAAATAAAGAATCAAAAGTCACGTTGACGTTATCTTAGAGCTTATTAAATAAAGAATCAAAAGTCACGTTGACGTTATCTTAGAGCTTATTAAATAAAGAATCAAAAGTCACGTTGACGTTATCTTAGAGCTTATTAAATAAAGAATCAAAAGTCACGTTGACGTTATCTTAGAGCTTATTAAATAAAGAATCCTCAGTCGAATTGAAAGGTAAAGTAACCAATTTTTCATATTTCTGCCAATTAAGCCCATGATACACAAAATGCCACCATGAAGATAAAGTAACTACTACTAAACAAATATTCTACTAAACAAACATTGAGGACCGGCCGGCCGAGTGGTCTGTACCCCAGGCTACTCGGTCAAGAGGTCCCGGGTTCTAATCCCGGTAGGAACAAATGTTTGTATGATGAGTACGAGCATTTGTTTACGAGTCATGGATGTTTATATATTTATTTAGTATATTTCTAATCTTTATATACATATTATTATCATTATTTCTCCGTTATCTAGTATCCATAACACAAGCTCTTAATGATGCTTACTTTGGGCTAGATAATAGGTGTGAGTGTATGAATATTAATATTATTATTATTATTCCAAGAAGGATATTCTACAAGATTGAGTTACATCACAATTAAAAAACAAGTCGGGAGATCCCAAATTGAGTGGGTATTTCCCGTAACTCTCACCTATTAAATGCAAAACATTTTTCTTCTAAATACTGTTTATAAATTAATTAGTACACACGTTTACAATGTATCGGAAATAGGCCACGACCGACCGGCAGCTACTATTAGTATCTTGGAAACGAGGCTATTATTAGAACCTTAACACTGTCGAAATACGATTGATTATAGAATGGAAATTCATATTTGTAGTATTAAATTAAAGTTCATTATTAAGTGAATTACATAAAAATGTTTCTAGTAATAATAATCATAATTAGTGTTTATTAATGCAACAGGAAAATAATACATGCGTGTGAAATCGTCGCCAAAGAACACCTCGGACTTCTATTCGACACGATAAGATTCAATAGATGAAATGAAAAAACATCCTAAATTCAATAGTGAACATGCTGAGGCGGGAATCGAAGCGTTCGTCGTCTGGGGACCGGCAATTTTTTCATCGTCTTCTTCATTTGTTTATCTAACAATTAACCAAGAGAGTGTTCGGTATGCATGCGACAATTTTCTGTACGGAGTCTGGAGAACTGCTCTACCATCTCGGGCGAATTCACAAGTCCACGCAATATGTTGACGATATAGAGACTAATCCCCCAGCTTCCAACATTACGCTTTCTTAATGAGCTGCCTCACCGCTGGAACACATCACTGCATTCCAGGGTCTGAAGTTAGACCCTGGTGAATGTTGCGTACTTCCTCAGTTTTTACTAAGAGATAGGCAATTCAACTTCATCATGTATAAATCGAGTCTATTTCTTCTGGGTATTGTTGTTTGAGGAGGTGGCGTAATGGTTTGAGCGCTTTGGTTTCGATTACGAAAACAAAGCAACTTTCGCCATGGTCGGTCCCGGGATGGGTCAAACAAAATATGTAATTTCGCGCTCCCCCGTGCTTCGGAAGGTACGTTATACCATTGGTCCCGGTTTTTTCTGCAACTGCTTTATCCCTCTAACCAGCATTGAGCCAGTGTAGTGGTATTATAGCAATAATTATAATGATGATGATTGTTGTTTTCTTCCCGCAATAATCTTTCACATAGCAACAGGTCTGACTTTTAATTATGAATATTGCTCTTACTTCCTCGATCGCTGGCCATAGATCAGGTCAGAGACAAATCAATTGAATCAAGTTAAAAATCAATGCTTACAGCCAGACCGCAGGGATGCACACGCGGTAATCGTGAAGGCTCATAAATCGATACAATATATCGATAGTTTATTTTTTCTAGAGTAGCATTGATCGAGATCGATCACTGAGAGAAGAAGATATTTGCTATTCACGTATACCATAGTGCATGTTCCCCTAGTAACTCAAAGTTTAATAAAATGTTTAAATGGTATGTTGATCATAATATAAATATTAAATCGGTGTGTCACAGTCACAAAGGACATAGCTCGAACAATTTTAGTCACTTTAAACTTAGCCGATTGAGCGTCGGGCAGTTTATTTTTTGTTAGTCGCCGCGACTTTTCCGCGACGCACAAAACGCGGTTGATATACAGAATAACGCATGTATATCTCTAACGGATAAGCAGAACAAAAGACAAAAAATACTGCCGTAAAGTTAAATAAATAATTATTCTTATGATATACAAACAATATGTACAAAGTTATTATTAGATACTATAAAATTGGAGCGAACTTGAGCAACGCGAAATTTTTGTCTAATTTTCATTTTCGTAACTTAATATTCACCGTCCATACCAATTTTTTATTTTTTATATTGTAGGATATTTATTTAGCTTGTTACAGTTGTATAGTTGTGAATATTTATTTCTTAGCTATCATCGGATCGTGAATCAATCAAGAGGCTTTGTTTAGAGGAAGGAAGGCAAAAATCACACCTAGATTTGTTTGTCCCCTTAGTGATGATATGAAATACATATCGTTACAAAAATGTTGAATTAAAAAAAAAATATAGATTTTATTTCTTAAGTTTCCGAATTCTAATTCATCATCATCATTTTGGTCGAAAGACTTCCACTGCTCGACAAAAGCCTCAGCTAATGATTCCCAGGACGATTATTTTAAATAGGGCAAAATTTAAAGGGTCTACAAAAAATATTAGCGTGGTCATCAAAAATAATAATTGGTCTACAAATTGCTGATTTTTTGGTATTTTGATGACCAATCATAATTTTTGATGATCAATTATGTTTTTAAAGTTGGTTAGGTTTGTATGGTTATCAGTTAAATACACGCCTTTCAAATATAAAAGAATTACAACCACCGCGCCGGCTATGCGCATTGCACGTCAACCTACTTGACAGCATAAACTTGAAAGATTGGCTTAAGTGTTTAAGCCAATCTTACTCAACACTATTTCACTATGATAAAAATGACTGCAGACGTTCTATTCTGGTACGTAGGAAGTTTGTAAGTATTTATAAATCGGACTCGGAATCATGTCCGCGTTTGTTTATTTTGTTGTATTGTAAGAAAGCATCTTTACGGCCATTATCAGGCCCACCTCTCGGCACAACGGTTAATAAATCCACTATTTTATACGATTTCGTTTTGCTCAACGCGACATTTTTATTGCTTTCGTATCCATGTGATTTTTTTACTTTGCTTTAACTAAATAACTAATAGGCGGCAAGCCTGCTTGTAGGATGCATCTGGGACAGAGTTTTTTAACCCCCGACGCAAAAAAGTGATGTATTAAGTTTGACGTGCAATGTCTGTCTGTGTATCTGTGTGTCTGTCTGTGGAATCGTAGCTCCTAAACGAATGGACCGAATCCGATTCAGTTTTTTTTGTTTGAAAGCTGTCGTAATCGAGATAGTTTTATTTAGGTACAATTTATGAAGTTCTGTGATGGCGTTTGATTCAGCAGTCTTACTAACTTTCACAGATCCGATTGCTTTGAAATTTGTTTTACCGTTACTTCGGTGTTATTCCAAAGATATGCTAGCCTTGAACTGATCCTGTATCATTAAGTAGTCTGCGGGATGCTCAATTCTTCAGAAACTTACGGCAGATATAGCGCGCGTTCGGTTTTTTAAGGATAGTCTCCATGAGATGGTATTAAATAGATAAGTGATGAGGCCGGGACTATTGATACAAATTGATATGAACAGTAAACCTTATAAAAATTTGAGTAAGCGTTATGTTGACACCACGACGAGCTCTGGCACCTTCTCACCACAGGAATATCTATTTCTATATTTACCATTGGGTAATAAATTCCGCAACATTAGGCATTCACAATATCATATAAATTGTTACTATCATAATCACATCAAGCGTATTACTTATACAATTATTTACTTTTTAAAAAAAAATTGGTTTAGATATTTTTACAAGTTATAATTTTTCAAACATTTATACTTAATAATATTTATACTTAATAATAAAATGAAAATTAATAACATTTAAAAGCAATGCCCCAACTTAACCGAATCTTTGTTATTTGTAAAAATACTCGTTTCGGATGTTGAAATAGAACATTTCGACATTGTAGGGTAGACGTTAGCTTATAACGCAAATACAGATAGACTAGAAGAATTTAACAGGGTTATCCCAAGTCCCGGGTAGCTCAGATGGCTAGAGCAGTCGCCCGGATTGCGAAATAATAATTATGTATATAATATTACAAATATACTGAACAAACATACAACGTACTTATCATACAAACATATAGTCCTACCGGGATTCTAACCCGGGACCCCGGACCGAGTAGCCTGTAGTTAGGGTCACAGACCACTGGGCTAGCCAGTTTATAAGAAAGTACATAATTAAATGCAAAATTCGGTCGTTTTAATAAAAAAAATACTCCTCGGAACATTATCTTCGGATTAGCTTTTCTATGTTTTGTTTTGATCAGTATACATGTTGACACACATGTAAAATGTAAAAATATGACAAAACACAGATTATAACTATAACAAGGATCATTGCTAGAGCAAACTTTTTTATTATGAGCCCGATTATCATGTTTTTTTGAATAAATATATTAAGATCAATGCTAAAGGAAAACATATCTATAAACCGAGATTCCAAGAGTACTCCATTAAGGTATATTTCATAACGTTCTGATTTTAAAACACTCAAACTATTTTAGCAAACAGTGTAAATTCAACCACCATTAAAATAAGTATTACACCGCTCAGCAAACCGTCGAACTGATTTTCATTATTCCTGTGAATCGTTCAGTAATTTGAACAGGATTTTTTTGTAAACAAACAACAGCATACTATCGACACTGATTGCATCTGAAGAACGCAAATAACTATGAAATATTATGTTTGTTTTCACATTTCTATTGTTTAAGCATTGCGAGCAAAGACGAGTAATCTAACATTTGTGATTCATTTCAACGAACTTATTTATTCAACCGATATTTTTCGGCCTTGCTCGCGCTGAGATTTGTGCAACTGAAGCTTTTTATTTATGTATTTGTACATAGTACCTATATTTGTTTATTTTAGGCGCTCATACTAAATCTGACTTAGTTTTAACCTTTTAAGCCGCAGTTTCGATTGTAAACAACGTAACTTTCGCCGGGATCGACCAGATTCAGAGACGGACCAATCCCTCCACCAACCCATGGTCCTTGCGGCATACGGACCGAATCACGGGAGAGTGTAATGGTACTTGCTTGTGCTCTTTCCCCTTCCGCGCTGATTCGCTCCCTACAAATCTTTATCCGTCCCTTCTGTTGTCAAATCTCAGGGGGCTTCTGGAGCGTGACACCACAAAAACTTACTTCACGTCGGGTTTCTCTCTTGGTCCTTTACTAATCCTTCTTTGCGAAACTTCGCTGTATGGTGTGCCAGGAGTATGCGAACTCGCGCAGTGACTCCCAGTTTTGGGAGCCGCTAATGAACTCTTCGGTTTGGGTCAATATTTTTTTTTTAATCGCAAGCTCCTCCCGTTGGTCCCGGTTGTTAATACAACCGCTTTAACTCACCAACCCGCATTGGGCCAGCTTGATGGTGCTATGACTAAAATTCTTCCTGTTTTTCTCCTATGCAGGCCTGTGCCCAACAGTGGCACGTATGTAGGATGGTGGTGAAGTCTCTTCTTTGTATGTTCTTTCCATTTACTATGTATGTTGTGTATGTATGTTTGACGACCGCTTGGCCGAGTGGTCTGTACCCCAGGCTACTCGGTCAAAAGGTCCCGGGTTCGAATCCCGGTAGGAACAAATGTTTGTATGATGAGTACGAACATTTGTTTACGAGTCATGGATGTTTATATGTTTATTTAGTATATTTCTAATATTTATATACATATTATTATCATTATTTCTCCGTTATCTAGTATCCATAACACAAGCTCTTAATGATGCTTACTTTGGGCTAGTTAATAGGTGTGAATGTATAAATATTAATATTATTATTATTATTATTATTATTATGTTGTGGTACGGAGTAGGAGAAGTTATCACTAAGTCCCTCCCACTTTTCCACCGACCTCCGGGATTTTCTTTGTGACAACTTCTTGCGGCGAATTCACCTCACCTGATCGAGCTCAGCTTGCGTTGCCCAGGGAAGTGTTAATTTAAAACTATCGGAGCGTCCCCAATTATTGTGTGATAAACCTATATATTTTTTTAATTAAATTTTAATTTGCCTAATTTTGAATTTAATTTTATAAATATCTTCCACTAAAATCTTTTGCTCGTGTCTAAAATGCTACAGTGACAGTTTAAAGCGGTTGCATTTTTTGTTATGTATGTTGTGTGTCTGTAACATATCATAATGTTAAATAAAATGTGTTAGTCTACCTACCCTAATAGGAGTCTCGCTTCTACGAAACTCGTGCAAGGAATTAGATTTAAAAAGAGACACAAAGATCTTTTTTATACATTAGTGAGGGACAGACGTCACCGTCTCACGCCCGTTCATTAAGTGAACGCGGACAGATTTAACTCCCCCTGTATAAACACGCTGCCTGTCTCCGTGACATAATTTCTCGTCATTTGACACCAGTTTAAATAAGTTTTATTTCTTGTTAAACGCTTTTTTTATGTTAAACAGATGGTTGGTGTTATAATCATTTTTAAAACGTTCGTTGCTGAGGTTCTATTATTAGACAATTTATGTTGTTATGTTTGTGTTGTACTTTCGAATTCGATACACCTAATGTGAAGCGGTAAGAACAGTTCATATGTGAAAAGAGCTAGTACAGCTTTAGACACTGCTCTAGTCTTCCTATGTCAATAAAAATATATAAAAAGTTACCGGATAATATAAAGAATTTACCATTGAATAAATTGAAATTAAAACTAAAGACATGGCTAGTCGAAAATGGTTTTTATAGTTTGACAGAATACTTTAATTATAATAGATTGTATAAAATTTGATAATTTATTGACATATTTTGAAATACTTATTTAAATAATAGTAATTGACCAATACTGTAAACATTGACTTAACAATAGAATGGAATAATTAATTGATTTTTTTTTGTACTTATTTTTGCATGCCAGTTTCTGGTGAATGTGTCTTGCACACTTATGTATTTATTTTACTTACTAAGATCAACTTGTACCTACCACATTCTCGCAAAATAAATATCTTGATTCTTGATTCTAGCTGCCTTCACCTTACCGGCCCAAAAGGTGCTTGTTCATACATCTTTCGAAGAAACTTGTAATAAGTGGTAATGGTTCTGTAACGAAGCTCTTATAATTTCTGTATATCGATAACCTGAATGTTTTTTTATACAACTAAATGAAGAGCAGGCTGATGGCCCACCTAGTGTTAAGGGATACCTTCGCCTAAAAGATACCTACAATAACACGAAAAAATCACTTGGTACTGCAGGTGCGTTCAAATTAAAGCATTATAGTGTAAACTATCAACGTGCCAACAGAGTAGGTACGCAATTAACAAATTATTATCTAGTATTTAAAATAGAATAAAACTAGAAAAATTTCACGTCCTGAGGCAGGAATCGAACCCGCGACCTTTCGCAATCCGGGCGACTGCTCTGACCACTGAGCCACCCAGGATTTGGGATATCCCTGTGAAATTCTTCTAGTCTATCTGTATTTGCGTTTATGAGCTAACGTCCACCCTACAATGTCGAAATATTCTATTTCAACATCCGAAACGAGTATTTTTACAAATACCGACGATTCGGTTAAGTTGGGGCAATGCTTTCAAATATTCTTAATTTTTGATTTTAACATTATTATAAATGTTTGAAAAATTACTTAGTATTTAAAATAGAATAAATTATTATCGTTATTTTCAAGCTGTCTGACAATGGACAATCACAATAAAGGTATTATAATACACAAAGGTAAACAGTCATAATACTCGTTAATAAACATATAAAACGTCGGCTACTGTGCCCCACAATAACAAACTGTATGAAATGACACTGTGGAAGTAACTAAAGTAAAAAAGTCTTACTGATTCCACATCGCACAAAGACTTAATTTTTTTAACAGCATAAGCAGCTGGATTAAGTCTTTTAGATAGAGACGAGATATGAGGATACTATTGTAACCGTGAATCAAACTTAATTTCTTAAAAATACCGTAGACTTTAATATTTTGTTTGATGATTATAAAATGTGTATTAAACTGCCTTTGGTAAAGTTAATTTAATTTACTTAGTTTTTTTTAATTATTTTGAAATCAGGATAACACTTTTGAAACGGCATTATTTACATCTTCAAAGTCAGGTTTAGTTCGATCTATTTAAGACATTAATGAGGTGTCATATGCAAACAATACCGTCTCACGCAAATTTTGAAAGTAAGGAAGGTCGTAGATATAAATTAAGAAAAGCAATGGCCCTAATATCGACCCCTGAGGCACGTACATACGTTTTATTTATAACAACTTTTTGAATTCTATTGATCAATTAGGATTGAATAAGGTTTTAATGAGTTTATTGATACACCATACTGCTTTAATTTACCCAATATTGTTTGATGATCAATACAGTCAAACGCCTTGCAGAAGTCACAGAAGATTCCTAGAGCATCCTGCCGATTTTCTCAAGCATCAAAATATGTGTTTCACAGGCGTGATTCCCGCGTCTGTAGTATTTTCTCTTGTAGTAAATCCAGAACTGTCTATTGTGGAGTAATTCATTTCTCGTAAAATGAAAAAGCAATTGTTAATGAATTATGTTTCCAAAAATTTTGCTAAGAGTCAAAGAAACGGAAATAGGAGTTGATATCATCTTTTTAAGTATATTGTTTAATTTAATACAGAAAACTAATTTGAAAGTTCAGTTAAAAGAGTGGAATTAACGACGTTCAAATAAACATATAAACATATTTATAATTGACATTTAGTTCGTATATACAATGCTTATTACACCATATAGATAGTAATAGTAATATAGTAATATATTTTTATTAACCAAAAAACACTGTTACGGATAGATATAAGCTTGAAATAAAAAATTACATCTAAACACGTAACACAAATATTATGCAGCATCCGTTACCGAACTAGGTGGAGAGCCTGTATTTCGGTATCCAGCGTCTCTATCCTCCAAGACTCCAGTTAGTGTTAAGTTGCAATTTATACATCAAATTATTGACATGAAAAATTAGCAGTTTTTTAAAATTTTCAATACAATTCTAGTTTTTTAAATTAATTTATATAAGTTCCACACAAATGTAGACATATCATGTGCATAATGTTAAAAACTTGGGTAAAGATAAGCTATATAATGTCTGTAAGTCCTCCCTGTTGTGTATTGTGTAGAGTGCGTGTGTGAGTGTGAGGGAGGGTGTATGATATGTAGTTAAGCTAATATAAAATACAGTCAATTTATAGATCTTATCTATAAATTAGGTGTAATATTTACGATACACATTAATCTTCTCACGTATTTAATCGCTGATTAAATTTTCTATCTGGTTATTAATTTATTTAACATAGACCAAGAAATAAAAACATGATGCTGGAATATTTTCGCTTTTTATAATAAAAAATAGCATACTATTTTTCAAGTAGCAACACTTATATTTCAACGTCTACCTTCCCGTGATGAAAGCTCTGTTCAAATAATTAAAGATAAATATAGGTTCGCTTGAAAGTAGTTGAAATAGATTGGGGTTTCAATGGAAGAAAGTTCGTAAGTCCCACGGCGCGTTCGTAGCTATACTCAGACATTTTTATAGCATGTGAAAATGAAAATGAAAGATATAGGGGAGAGTGGGGTAGTTGCGTCAAAGCCGTTTACTATGATAAATATACTTGTAATCTATTTCTGCCTAGTACCTGGCAATGAAAATGCTTATTAGGATGTGAAGCCACTCCAGAGAACCCATAGCTAGTGCCTAACAATGAGCATGCTTGTCACGATGTTAACCTCCTTGTCTGAAGTTACCCCGCGTCCGCAATTACCACTCACACCCACTCTCCCCTATCGGATTTTTGCAAAAAAACAATTGATACCATGCCAAATTTAATAAAAAGTTAAATGACAATAATAGATTAATATTCATAACATTAAAATGTAATAAATCATTATGTTTTTGATGCGTTTAAACGCCTACCTTATTGTAACAATTGCAAATTTATAAAGAAAGAAAACATTGAATAATATATGCTCCAGGCGGGACTCGAACCCGCGTCTCCTGATGTCCGGCCAGACGCGATTACCACTACGCCACCGGAGCACTAGGTATAACCTACTAATTTCTTCACTGCTTTTATCCTTCTTCTTAACGTTTTTATAGCAACAGTTATCTCACTACTCGTTGAGGATAGCACCCTCTATTCTTCATTCCCTCTATTTTTCATCGTTTTCTTTCTTTATTTGTAATTGTTACAATAGATTATAATTGTTAAACGCAATTAAAATATGATAAATTATATTTAATTTATTTTTTCTCGTTGATCATTTTTTTGTTCCTTCCTTATCAATAATAGGTATATAATATGTAACCGTATAAAACAGAACATTAAACTTCTTGGATAGCTTAATATATTTTTGTTGTAGTAAGTAAGTTATTAAAGTGAAGACTAAAAGAATATAATTTCTACAAGGGAAACTAATACAGAGTAATTTTTTCCTTATGTTTTTTAAAATAAAATATAATAAAATAATCCTTAACTTTCACAAAATTACGAAGAATAAAATGTTGTGCCGTACTCATAGTAACAACTAGTTTTGAAATAGCTGTTTTTCATTACAAAATTTATACCTACATCATCTGTTCCATTATTATGAAAGTTTCAAAGAGATGACATGATTCTAAATCTATTTTATTTACTTTGAGAATTTTGTTTTTATTTTTGGCACTTTATAAACAATTTCCTTTTCTTTGTACTGAGAACCATGGACTCGCAAATCTGTTACATGTTTATTGCTGAGTAAACGAAGAACGTGAATTCTGAAAACTAACAACGACTCAAACGCATAAATAAACACAAGCGAACAAAGAAAGTTGCACATCATCATACATCCTGTAACAATCATAAAATGTCTTCTTAATAATTAATTACTAAACATGAGTTCTTACTTTATCGTATTCATATAATACGCACAACAATTAAATATCGTAAACCACCGATTAAAACTGTACATATACTTTAATGGACAATAAAATGCGCGATGGCATTACCTACCATTCACCTTAGCCGGGATCATCCACCTGCAACAGAAAACTCATATATGCCACATTATGCCACAATCACAGTCATGGTTAATTAAAACAAAACATATTCCTGCCAATAAATAATACAAATAAAATAAGTACAGATTATAGAACAACAACTGTTAAAAATGTACTCTTTAAAGGGATTACGAGAACGTTATTATGGCATGAACAGAAAGAAGATCCTGTAGCTAATAAAAACGCTACATCAAAGAGCTTTGATGAACTTCGTCGTACCAGGAACCCAACACTACAAAGGCGTGTTAATCGAGACGTTTAAATGTCGAAAACCAAGCTTTGAATTCAGCAGATCGTGATGTGATACATCGGACGATCGCATTGCCTAGTCTTAAAGACTGCTTATTGTTTTAAAGTTTTTGTAAAAGTGTGGTATGGACGATGTATTGCACAATTACAAATGCACGAACTCCAAACTGAATACTGAATTTATTTTTGTTTAATAAACATATTTATATTAATTTATTAATATTTGTACTTTGTGTATATATATTAATATTTGTAATATGTGTACTTTGTACTGGCTTTGTGCGTGGAGCTTGGTGCGTTTTCGATACGAAAAACAAAACAACTTTCGCCATGGTCGATCCTGGGATGGGGCAATCAAAGTTTATATCTCGAGCTCCTCCTTGCTTCGGAAGGCACGCTAAGCCATTGGTCCCGGTTGTTCTTGCAACCGCTTTAGCCCACTAACCCGCATTGGGCCAGCGTGGTGGTGTTACGGCCCAAACTCCTCATGTGTTTCTCCCATGTAGGAAGGCCTGTTCCCAGCACTAGGACGTATGTTTTTTACGGCGTTTGGAGGCGCCCAAATTGCGCCCTCCTTCGCCCAGAACGTCGGTGGCGGACGGCAGAAGTGGCGGCTGCTTCCCGCACACGTTTCGCCTCCTCCTTCCGTCTTCGCAATAAGCGAGGACCGCCTGCCAGGAACTATCGCTCTCGACCATCTTTAAGACGACTTCCGGGAGTGAGAGGTCGTCCCCAATCACCGCGGTCAACGCCCGCCGCTCATCCGCCCACGTGGGGCACCCCTCCAGTGCATGTTGTGCTCCCTCGTGTGCAGCGATACCTATAGTAAAGCTAGCATCTAATATATATTCTGGTCAAGAGTAAAAGCAAGTGAGGTCCGAAGATCCAAAGGGTCAAAGTGCACTATGGCGTGGCTACTGCACTTAAAATACGATAAGTAGGTCTTTTCGTCGTTCACTTCTCACTTTTCTAGCATAGATATAATAGATCACTTGGATCCAAGATATATTTGACCTAATTTTATTAAAATCAGTGGTACAATTGCTGGCTCAGCAGTGGATACATGATGCCACAACTAACTGATACGAATATGGAGGTGTGGCGAACCCAGCAACATCCGACAATTGCCTTTAGACAGAATGTAACTTAAAGAAACTGCTGGTACTTCCGAAAATCAATTTACTGTCTCCACCTCAACATCACGCACGAAGAAGATAAGTTACTCGTTTCTTTGTCCGACTTCCAAAGTAAGAATTGCCAGCACGTGTGTTCCTATAACATGGGTTCCTTCAAAAGAGGCGTGAAAAGGCACCTTATGGGCCGGCAAGGCGGAGGCGGCTAGAACAGTGTGTCTCAAGCTGCACTAGCTGTCTACGCATATAGACTCTTCTTACCGCTTCACATCAGGTGGTGTTGAGTCATTTGCCGTGCTTTGTATAAAAAAAGTGTACAGTTTCCACCGATCATATCGAGACAGCATCAATGTCAATCAATACATCGAGCAATAAAAATAGGAAGGAGTATATCCACGGGCGGCCATATAAACGCGATCCAGACGCGATCGAGCCATATTGATTTAGTGCGTAAACACTTGATCGTAAGTAATCGTTACGTTTAATGGACGCGTAAGAGGCTGCTGGTATTGCAGAGACTTCTGATAGTGCGCCAATAATATTTGGTTTTAGTTTAGTATCTTAGCGACCAGAAACTAAATCCGTACATTTGATAAAGCTCATCCATAGCAATCGATCATCGCGGCATTACTGCTCTAACTCCTTAACAAGATTATGCCCCAGCATTGGGACGTATTTGCCTGTTGAGGATAATAATTTAGAGAAATAAGGCAGTCTTAAACTGAAGGAATTAGAAAAGATCGTAGCCAATCAATTATGGCGTGGACATCATAATAAACTCGGATTATTCCATTACTGAGTGATCCATTTTAATTATCAATTATCCAAGTTACTAGTGCCGCTAAGATTCTTCAAATATTCATTCCAGAAGTTGCGAGTATATGCAGGGTTCCAACTGTACGATGTTTAAAGTATTCAGTTTATATAATTAGCTCTCTCGTCCGTTAAACTGGAAGTTAAATTAAGGTGATCCGTTCCATATATTACTGATGTTGACGTGCAGCGACACTTCGTGTTAATACTTACTAACCTTTTAATTAAAATGGATACAAAACAAGATAATTATTCGTGAGCGTCAGGATCGCGGGTGTACTTTTCAGAGTAGCTTAAATTTATTGCAGATATTTGGTACAGTCTGTGTACCTTTATGTACCTTTTCAGGAAATCTGTGTACCATCGCACATACTAAGATGTTCGAAAAAATAGGTAGATAGGAAAAATAGGTGTACGGCAAATCAATGGGTGTATCGCAAATTTGGAACCTCTTGTGTTCCTGCAGAAACATGTATTAAACTACTACAATTCGATAGTATAAAACTTCTTATTCATTTGATAATTTCTGGACATTTCTATGAACTAATGTAGGCCATGTTTTAATTTATTGTCGTATTGACAGCACCACCCTGTATATGAATATTAAAAGTACGCCGCTCATGTCTCAACTCAACACAAGATAGTACGTTGTCTCTACTTATCGGCTAAATCTGTACGTTCACACCAAAGAGAATCACATGCTGTTTGAGACAGAGAACAACCTAATCACAGTAATAGGCTCCCACACTGTGAGCAAATTAGCTTGCTTTTAATGTACAGAACAGACAAAGTAAGCTAATTTCCTCCCAGCGTGGGACTGAAACAACATGTGGTTGGAAAATCCAATCAAGTCTTGTTGATCACGGAATACTTAAGGGTCTGTGGCACTTTAGCGACCTTCTTAATAAAAATTTTACTCCTTGGATCATTCTCGGATTGACTATTCCGTCTAGTTCTCACACACGCCACTTGTAAAAACATAGATTATAGCTATTCCGCCACTCGAGGACCTTTCCGTTCTAACTGCCGTCAGTCCTCCTTGCAATGTGGCCTGCCCACTGCCACTTGATTCTCGCAATTCTTTGGGCTATGTCGGTGATCTTAGTTCCCCTGCGGATTTCATCATTTCGTATATATATAGAGAAGCAAAATACGATACCACTAGTTATAATTAATCAGTAGTACTAGTTCTGTGAATATAATTTCTTTTCCAAAAAAACAACAAAAACTCGCAAAACACCTTAAGGGGGTTTAAGCGGAACGGCTTTCCATAGAAACTTTCAAGTTGAAAATATTGAAAAGGAACGAACCGATTTTAACGAAACTTATCACGCATAAGCAAGCCGGGCTAGTCTAATAAGTTACAAGAGGATTTCTCGAACAGCCTATTACTTAATAAATAATTTATAGGTAATTTTTGGATTGTATGAAAAGCTGAAAATTGTAGTTACTCAATTATTATTAGACTTTTTGACAAATCCTCTTATGTTCATCATCATCATCATATCAGCCTATGATGTCCACTGCTGAACAAAGGCCTCCCCCATCGATCTCCAAATGGAACGGTTCTGCGCAGTCTGCATCCAGCGGCTCCCCGCGACCCTGACCAGCTCGTCTGTCCATCTAGTGGGAGGCCGCACGTACCGAAAAGCGCAAAGTAGGAACTTTACGCTTTCCGGTACGAGGTCGCCATTCTAGAACTTTAACGCCCCACCGGCCGTCCATTCTGCGTGCTATGTGCCCTGCCCACTGCCACTTCAATTTGCTAATCCTATGAGCTATGTCAGTGACTTTGGTTCTCTTACGGATGTCCTCATTTCTGATACTATCTCGAAAAGAAACACCTAACATAGCTCGTTCCATAGCTTGTTGTACGACTGCGAACTTGCACAGAAGGCCCTTAGGTAAGTTCTTATTAAAGACATTGCATGTAAAGTGTTATTAGATGTGGTTTGTTTGTCGCGCGGCGTAAACTTTAGCGCATTGCGTTACATTTAACCTGTAAATAAATCGAAAGGTGCCATTTGTTTTACTTTCTGTTATGTAAATCCTTTCTGGTTATAAATAGATATTCTTTCGTAATGACCAAATAATGAGAAGATAGTAAAAACGAGTATTAATCCAGTTGCGTGCTATTATGAAGCGCAGGCGCTGTAGCAGACTTGCCTTTTCGAACGTAGAATATAAATTGATATTCCCTAGCTTTTTGATCACGGTTTTGATGTAGTTCCCAGGATTCAGATCGCAGCAAACCAAACAAAATTTTGCCCTGTGCTGACGGAGCTTTACCCTGAAGGGAGGGAAGGGGAAGGAACGGCAACATTTTCTCTGTAAGCGCGCACACTTGTGTTTTCTTAGCATTGAACTCAACAATGTTATTAGATCCCATTTAGTTAAAAGGTTCAACAAGTCTCATGGCGGTTATTGGGTGTCTATAATAGCCCCCATCTAAACTACCAATGTTCATACGAAAATTAATGTTTCTTAATGAAAAAAAAAGTCATTGATATAGAGGAAAGTTGGACTGCATAGCTTTGGCATGACGCCAGTAGCAACGGCTTCCCATGGGATGCTTAGGGAACTCGGTGCAACGATGGTATCCGTTTTAATGTAGACTTATCTATGACTTGATGGCATTGTTACAAGCGTTTATTTGTTTTAGTCAGGTTGTGGGGATCCCAAAGGAGGCTCTGATCCAAATACGATAAGCCGTCCGTTTCTTCTCAAAAGCCAAGGGACACTCGCGATTGAATCAGAAGCTATACCTACCTTTACTGATGAGATCAAATGCCGAGTGCAGAATGTAGTTTCCCATCCCTTCCACAAGCATCTAACTCACTGAAATAGCGCGGCCTCCAAGGAATACATGCAAAGTAGTTCCACTTACCGTCCTCTAACTGACGAAAGTGCCAGATGCGACTTTTGGCAACCAGACGACGCCGGTAGCGGATATTAGGCAGTGATCCGATGATTAATAGAGAATGGAACTTTATCCGATATCAGCAGAAGGTCCAGCAATGAGGGCAGCAACAATATCGATCTAAATAGTGATTTAAAATTCATCTTATCAACAGAAATTCCTCTAAATGCATGCTTCTAATCCCAGATGTGTATTGATCGGGATCAGCGGTCGACACGATCGATTTGGCACGCGATCAGACGCGCCAGATTCATCATGCGCGTGTCAGGTCAGGCATGTCTTTGGGCTTGTCCGGTGGACAGTGAACTTTGTAATACTCCGTATTGTGTTTACGCATGCGTGCATCCCATTTGTAGTAGGGCACATGGTGTATATCACATTGTGTGGTAATAAGATAATGGCTTAGAGTAACGGGCGCTGTGGTATTTTTGGAGCTTGTTAGAAGACGGGCATTTTCTTGTCATTCTCAAAAACTTATTCAAGTTATCTACCTCCCTTTTAATGCACGTAATCTGTCAAGCGGCGTTATACCTCTGGAGGTCAATGACAATAGAAAAATTAATTGTGTCTGGACTCTGATGCTTGATGGGTTAATATGGAATGGAATAGAGTTTGGACTTATTTTAATTGGCATACTTTTAGATGTGCGATAGAATAATTGAAAAGCAAAAATGCTATAAAAGAGCTCCCAGAATACAATCAGATTATTATACAAGGAAAAACTTTATAGAACACACGTACTCCTCTAAGCACAACAAACAAATACTCCATAATGTGTATTCGAAAGAATATAATGATAGCTTCGTAGTAGCCCATAAAGGACTGATGACGTAACCAATGGTCAAATAAACTATGTATCAACGTACGAGAGTGTTCAGAAGACTCAGAGCGAGAGAAATAATATTTATATTTCAGTATAAACGCAGCGATTGATCATAAAGGCGGTGGTTGACAGATTTCTGATATAAAGTGAGATCAGATACAAAGTGAGGTCAATACCAATTATACACAAAAGTTGGAAGAGTTAATATCTATTACTTTGGTTTGTTCTAAAGAGTAATGAAAATTAAAATTGTACCAAAAGGCAGGTAGGTGAAATTTGCAACCTTTCTTGGTAGGTTTCCACAGGTTATATCTTAACTTTTTTACGGCTAAAACAGGAAAAGCGATGGTACCTACCCAGATGACCTGAAGTTCCTACCAGAAGTAGAGTGTTGTGATTCACACACATGGAGCTCATCTTGTCCGTTGGTCGGGCAGTGTGTGACTTCGGGTACCAATAGGAACCCGACCTGGTGGTGCACTCCAACTATGTTGTCTATTTATTTAAATTAGGACGTATTTTAATTTCATTAGCCTCACGTAACATTATAAAAAAGAAGCGGTATTTTATAAGCGAAGATCTCATCACATCACCTGCCTATATACGTCGCACTACTGGGCACAGGCCTTCCTACATGGGAAAAACACTAGAAGAGCTTGGGCCATAACACCACCACACTGGCCCAATCAGGGTTGGTGGCGGTTGCAGTAACAACCGGGAACAACGGCTCATCGTGCCTTCCGAAGAACGGAGGAGATTATGATTAGGATTTAGATCCTTCGCCATGGTCGATCCCGGGATGGGTCAACCAAAATTACTAACCTTCATCTTATCAATCAATCTATTTATTTCGGTTGAGTTGACGTCTTGGAGACAAGAGATATTAGGACTTGTCCTGTAAATACATTGGCTGTTCTTTCCCTATATTTTCACGGAGTGTTGGCCGATTTGAATGTCATAAGACAATCAATAGTCTTATAGCAGGTACAGGTAGTACTGCTAAGGCTTCGGCGAACTAAGACAGAACATCAAGCGTCGTGTCAGACACCGCATTGGAAGCTAGCCTCGCTAATCTACTTAGGACTATTGTTATAATGCAACGTAACACCCTTGTTTACGGATTGCAAAATATGATGTTAGGACATTGAATCTTTGACGCCTGTCAAATCAGCTCGATTCGCATCCTGATTAGGTTAGATATTTCTGTGACGAGCAGAAGCAGTTGTTCCACAAAATCTTAGTCCTAATAGTTCTGTACTATGGGACGCATCTCCATAAGTTATGCTCACGTACTAATGTCTAATAGCTAGTTATTATTGTAAGGAGTAATTATAGCAATTAGAGCACACATACAGCCGCGCGCAGTGCATGCTTTTGTATGAAGACTACTACTTCATTCCTTTTACTATGGTAATGTGTAGGTATGTATAAAATATTATAAATATACTACGTAAACATACAAATATACAAACCCGGTGCCTCGGCTGTTTACTATTTTCAGCCATTGAATAATCAATATATATCATGAACTGTGTTTTCAATCATATTATTATTTTCAAACCACAAAACCCTTTGTTATAGTGACATTACTTGTAAACGACTATAGATCATAAAGGAAACGATATTAAGGTCAATTTTCATCGTCAATTAATTTCACTATAAGGTTTAAATGTTTGGCAAAGTTTACGCATAGCGAAAGAAAAAAGCTGTATCGAGATATTTGCCTCCCATAAAACAAATAAAACTAAGACTCTTACTACCAATGATAGAATAAGGTTTATATCTAATAAATAGCCTTTGCTATCCGTGCTACTCTATTACCATAGATTCTACTAGACAGTAAACATGGAAGTTTTTATGCCTGTAGTAAAAAAAGCAAGTACTTATTAGTTATTTGTTATACAAGAGTGTGCAAAGTTGCTTTTTAACCGCGTGCTCAATTTTGATGACCAAGCAAGCGAAGGATTCTAAAATTGAATCACGAGAGCAGCGAGTGATTCAAAAATTAGAATCCTGAGCGTTAGCGAGGGAATCAAAAGAGCACGAGGTGAAAAATCTTTGCACTCGAGAGCAACACGTAACTTTTCATCCCACCTCAGCGAGGAAATGAGTAAATGCAAAAAAAACATTTGCGCATTATTAACATTTTCAGTCAATTCTGTTGGCGTTAAATAAACTTCTTTGTCGCTAGAATCACTCTTTTCTACTTTTTTACAAGGTTTTTTTACTTGTTTTCAAGTTTCATGTTTTAAACCTATGGTTTTAACAAATATGTCGTGAAAAGAAAATGGCGCGCGCAAAGCAAATTAAACAAAAAGTGCACCAAGAAGGTGCCGAGTCTGAGTTTTTAACAAGTTAAAAAAGGTTGTATGATAAATTCGGCACCATGGAGGCAGAAGTTAAGAGGCTTTATGATGTTTGGAATTCACAAACTTAGTGCACACGATGTTCGAAATTCAATTTTACTTTATCCTCTAGCGGATAAAAACGGCTTTTGCACTCAGATATCGAAGAGCAAAAATACTCTTTCCGAGATGGAGGGATGAAAATAAAATAGAGGTGGAAATAATTCCTTTTCAGAAGTTTTTATAAGAAACGTACCAGGCAACCATGAAGGAGATTAGCTATAATTGCTTCTCATCCATACTCATACCTATTTTAAATGTGAAAGTGAGCTTGTTTGTTTGTTACGCTTTGACGCCTAAACCCCTATACCGATTATGATGAAATTTGACATGGAGATCGTTTAAGACCTTGGGAAAAACTTAGGATACTTTTTTGAGCCGATAACCGACGTCCACGCGGGCGAAGCCGCGGGTGGAAGCTGGTATAAAATAATAATAATTAATACTGTAAGGCGATTTCCAAAAATTGTTTTCTTTCAAATCTGATTCACGACAGACCTCCTATAAGCTAATTATTGCCCAGTACTTTTGTCATAGGAGTTTATTTATAATTTTATCACTTATTAAAATAAGTTTTTTAGGTTAGGCATTGTTCAGGACGACAACGCAGTTGCAATACCAAATAATGTAAACACTTAACAATACTGCTTATGCTCAGAGGATCTTGAATAAATCCTGTTTTATTTTGATACCCCTTTTGTATCCAAGTTTCTCTCATGAAATAAAGTACAAAATAAATTAAAAACCTTATTATTAGTCAGACACAAGAGCAGAAACCAATTTGCCGTGTTCTTTTAGCATTTATTAAGAAAATAATTGCAAAATAGTCATAGGCTGAACCATCAAATGTTATTTTTTATTTATTTGCAGGCATTTAAAATTATACTTTTTGTCCTACAATATTCTTAAAAATATACTTTTTCTTCCCATATAATTTTTGTTTTGGGGGGTAGCTGAGTACTAGCCCCCCTACGTTTTCAGAACATCTACTTTTCATTGATTTATTGACTCTCGGGCCAGGTACAGATAATTTTTCACAAAAATCAGATCATCTTTGCCACAAAACTTTAAAAAAGTTAGAGATTCCGGAACATATCTGTGAATCATGGAGCATCGTTGGCGCGTGATATAGAGACGGATTCCTCCTCATCCGGCCGCGTTTGTCATATCCGGACAATGCAGATATTTTGGATGCGTTACAAATCGCATATGCTACTAATAGGTAGTAGACAATGATAGTTTACTTCTAATTATAAATTTCCTTACTTACAAATAAATAATCCTTACTATGTAGACTTAGTTTGGAAGGAGGACTGATGGCCGTTGGGGCGGAAAGGCCCTCGAGTGGCGGCTGTGTACCCGGAGACGCAGCGTTGGTAGGCCCCCCGCAAGGTGGACCGACGATCTATTAAGGATCGCGGGAAGTCGATGGATGTAGACAGCGCAGGACCGATCGACTTGTAGATCTTTGGAGGAGTGCTATGCCCAGCATTGAGCGTCTCTCAGCAGATATAATGAATTGCCTTAAGATACTTTTTCTGAAGGAAGGCGGACGGAAGCTAATTTAGTAATATTAGCTTTGCAATAAATCTTCAATTACCAGGAAGCCATGACGACTCAAAGGAGATACACCTAATACTGCTGGTATTGAATCATCGCGTACTGAGCATCTATAAGTAAAAATTATAACGAAACGTTAAATTGATTACCGTGACTCAGATTCCTCAATTATTTTTTATTTATATCGAGATCGTGTTTTAAAGGACAGATTATTGGTTACGAAAGTCGAATGATAATTATATTCAGTTTAATTATTATCAATAGGAAGTAAATACGGCTGACTCCACAGCACAGCAGAAAGAAGAAAGAGAGCAATGACGGTGATTTTGAATGAGACGAGATTTAACGAATAATAATAATAATAATAATAACTTAATTAGTTCAAATAGATTAATATGTGCCAATTAAATTTTGTGTCAAATCCAACACAGATATCCGTAAACTCGTCCACAAGTCGTTAGCGTAACAAACATAACTTATTGGTAAGGTCACAAAAGGATTTATTTGTACGACAACGGTGGCAAACAATGAGCCCTGGCGACCTTACGCACCGCAATAGCAAACACAACTGCAACTCCAGTCAGCATGCCACACCTCGGTGGTAGGCCCGTATGTAGGGTCATCTGGGTAGGTACCACCGCCTTTCTTATTTCAGCCGTGAAACAGTTCGCTGTGTTTCGGATTAAAGGGAAAGGTAGCCAGTGTAATTACTAGGCATGGACGGCATTTCATCTTGGGCCTCAGGATGACAACGCACCTGCAATATCTAGTGATTTTCCCTTGTTATTGCAGGTGTCTACAGGCGGCAGTAACCGCTTACCATCAGGTGGGCCGTCAGCTTGTTTATCGTATAAAAAAAAACCTCGATCAGCATTCTCACTCCACAAATAGCAGCAAAATTAGCTTAAATAACAGTAAGGTACTCGTTTCCTTTACAGTTTTCAGTCGTTTCTGTCCCAGAGACAACATCGATCACCTGGTACCTGGTGATGCGTGCACATAGAAGCTAATAAACGACTTGCCAATAAACTCGGTCGAGACTCGAGACGCCCGACTGGCATTCTTACTTGGAGAAGCATTCGAATTCAATACCACACAGGAATGGGAATCAAATATATCGATAACTTAACTTCTCTTTAAATTTTTCGGAGTTTTCCAATCAGTAATCGTTTTATCAATGCGGTGAGTAGGTACTTAGGATTGCCCGCCCCCTATAAGCAGCACTGTTTTGATATCTAAATAGTTTAAAAAGGTTTGTTGGCAATCTTAAAAAAAACCGGCTAAGTGCGAGTCGGGCTATCGCACGAAGGGTTCCGTACCATTATTTATAAACAAGCGTCTACCTATTGCCGTTATCAATAACGAGCGAAAACAAGCAAAAAAAATAAGTTTGTTGTATGGGAACCTTGAATATTTATTTTTATAGCGGCAACAGAAATACATCATATGTGAAAATTTAAACTGGCTAACTATCACGGTTCATGAGATACAGCCTGGTGACAGACGGAAGGACGGACAGCGAAGTCTTAGTAATAGGGTCCCATTTACCCTTTGGGTACGGAACCCTAAAAAGGCTATAAAGAAAAACCCGTTAGCACAATCGACTTGTTTGTCTATCAGTCTGCAGTAGAAATATATTTATGTTTTGTTATGACTTGCTATATAACTTGACTGTTGTTTATTGCGGAATTACTTTCCTATTTCGAAGACTTTTATAAGATCTAGATGATAATAAGGGACCAACCTAAAAGCATACTTATTCAAACATAAAAAGAATTATCAAAATAGATCAACATTTGACGAAGATATGAGCTAACATACCTAAAAAAATTGAAATAAAAGTAATTTCACGACACGAAGTATTTGATCACCTCCTCCTTTTTGAAGTCGGTCAAAAATAGGTCGAAATGTCCTATTGCAAAATGGAAGATGCACTGCGTATTAGAAATTTTCAAAAACAGAGTAAATACACCTAAATAAAATAAAGGAATTATGCACTCATAATACAATCTTTAAGATCTAAAAGGTAAAGGCATAATTTCACTATTGCTACAAAAACTAATTAGGAAAATAATAACAGAACAAGCACAAATTACAAATAGAATAAAATGTAAGAAAAAACCTGCAACTTCAGTAATATTACAACAAAAGCTGAACCTACTCTATTGAAATATTTTATTCGATGTCTAGTATTCTTATAATTTAGTGTAGATTTTTATTTATTTTATTTTATTCGATAATTTATCAGCTGATAACACATAATAGGTAAGTAGTTACTTATAGTGATAGGAAGCTAATTACAGATTCACACAAGTAGTTAACTGGACAAATGTATGATGAGCTATCTTACAAAATAATAAACAGTGTGGACACAAAATACTAACCATATCGCAACGCAGCAATGTAAGATCCACGTACGGTAAAAGTACAAAGAAATGAATATTAATAATAATCAAATCTACACATCTATGAATAGAAACCTGCTAATTGACTCTTTCGCCGATTGGATATTTGTATTAAATAAGTGCAATAATGCAAATTTATTCATTAAAACTTATTAAAAACTGGCTGTTTATTTAGTAATTAAAATATAATAAAACTAGAAAAATTTCACGTCCTGAGGCAGGAATCGAACCCGCGACCTTTCGCAATCCGGGCGACTGCTCTGACCACTGAGCCACCCAGGACTTGGGATATCCCTGTGAAATTCTTCTAGTCTATCTGTATTTGCGTTTATGAGCTAACGTCCACCCTACAATGTCGAAATATTCTATTTCAACAAACGCATAAACGCAAATACAGATAGACTAGAAGAATTTCACAGGGATATCCCAAGTCCTGGGTGGCTCAGTGGTCAGAGCAGTCGCCCGGATTGCGAAAGGTCGCGGGTTCGATTCTTGCCTCAGGACGTGATATTTTTCTAGTTTTATTATATTTTAATTACTAAGTAATTTTTCAAACATTTATAATAATGTTAAAATCAAAAATTAAGAATGGCTGTTTATTTTTCTGTGGCTTAGGTACAGTGGTTTCTACGTTCAAGTTATGATCGCAAAATAAAAGCAATGCTCACAAAAGACAGGCCTCTGTTAACGGGTCTTCAAACTGGAAAAAGATGTAAAACAAACATTCTTTAACCTCAGGACTACTCATTAGGCTTACGTAATGTTTGGTGGGTTCTTTATAACTTTATTATGGTAGAACCATACCCGGAACCACCACAACATCTATAACAATTACAGCACCCATTGCTGTTTTATCGAATTTATGTCGACATTGCACTTCCCTTGAAAATCAAAAGATTTCTACCTCGTCGAGTCAACGACTAACATCCACCGGATGGCGTCTGCTCCGTTAATGTTCCGAGACCATTGGCATTTTTATTAGCGTTTAAATGTATTATCCTTACCTCGGCCAGTGATGTACGCGGCCTTTTGATCCACCTTCATAATTCAAGAATATGTCCTTCCATTGTTTGTGGTAGATTGGCATTTTCGGATGAATGGCCGGACGCCATATTTTTGGGATCGCTCGTCTGTTCTGGTGTTCCTTGTTACAATATAATGATTATATCGATGCGGCTGTTTTCCTTCCTACATTAAATTATCTTTAACGATCTTCATTAAAACTACAATAATAAGATTTTATTTTCCTGTTATCTTGATCTCATTTAAGGAATCGACTTCAAATATGGCCGCATATCTTAGAAATTGAATAACGGAAAGCTATTTTCAGTAAGTACTTAGCTGTAAAAGCGTATCGAGAACTATAAATCTACCAACAATATCAAAGACTGAATAAATTGATTAATCGCCGCCAAGCCAATATCATTAAGGGAAGATATTTGTTACAAATTAAGGAAATAGTTCATATCTACTGAGAGTATTGATTAACTATAAATCATCACCAGCACACCATCATGGTCGGTGGGGTAAAGCGGATGCAGTGACAACCGGTACAAACGGCTTAATAATAATATTCATACACTCACACCTATTATCTGGGCCCAAAGTAAGCATCATTAGAAGCTTGTGTTATGGATACTAGATAACGGAGAAATAACGATAATAATAGGTAAACCACGGAAGACCTCAAAATTGTGATTGTGAAAGGTCTCAGGTCCACATCCAGCCCAAGGACCTGTGTCTAAAATATTTTTTCTAATAGTGTCTTAGACTGGAGAAACCTAGTCTCAGAGATTTTTTAAAAAACTTTGCAAGTTATTTTTAAGTCTAAATCCAAGATGAATGTCAACGTAAATAAAACTGCTTCAGCAAAGTTTCGCGGAATCCCCAAACGAAATGCTCCAATTACTCCCACTTAGTAGCAAAATACAGATATCCTCGGTTCAGAATTTGTGAATGAATAATACTATATAATTATAACGTGTGTGTGTCAGCTTGGCACCGTTGCCAGAGCGCGGCCACAGACTACGAGAAGTACGAAATATGGCGTACCACTCGGTTTTGATTAATATAATTCCACTTTTTTAAATTTCTGTACTTGTGGTTCTGTAGATTTATTATTACGATGTGATGATTCACCGCACACGCTTTCATCCGGAGCTTAGTATATTTCGTTTTTATTACATCAATCTATTTCAATATCCATAATTCTAGAATTAGAATTCTAGGTTTCGTCTCAGTATCTCAAAACGAACAAAGTGCATGTCCAGTTTGCGAAAATAGTTACGCTGCTCCTTAAGTACGTATACTGTAATGCGTGTGTATAACTAGAACGAAACCTTTAATCTTGTTAAATGACATTGGTATATCATTTGAGACAGATAAATAAATAAAATAAAACCTGATCATAAACCAAACTGCACTAGAATACATAATCTTTGCGATCCTTACTACAAAATGTTACAATTTTGAATGTAAAAATTTGCTTAGGTTAGACCTGAGGTCACGACAGTACTATTTATTCAGAACCTTACCCAAAGAGTTGGCTGGTAGAAGCGCTGTTCGGACAGAAAAGTTGGCCATCTTCTTTAGCGCTGGTATTGGTATGGTCACGAGAACAATAAGTTCCCACTTTTGATAATTCCTGACTTTTATTTTGGAGGTTTTAGGGTTGCTAAAGTTACAAAAGTACATATTACTCGTATTGTCCTTGTCGTAACTGTCAAATTTTACAGAATCCAAAATACAAGACTACAATAATAAATTGCCTTTTGCCAGCAATACTTTTGAGGTCCTAAGGTCATTGCTTATTCGATTTTGTATTCTAAATACTGTTTATTTTACGTATTATTTTCAAAACCATGTTTCCAAAGCACGTTATGACACAAAGGCCAATGTATTTGTTACTGTCTCACTAGCGAATCACATTTATATTTTTAAAACGCTATTATAGTTACTGACAAACGCTTCTCAGACGTTAATCGGTTGTCCGCTGCAGTAAATTAGGTGTGATATATTTTTTCTTTATAGCTTATGTGTATTTTAATGTAATCCGTTCAATCTTTCTGTAAATCTTCTTCTTGGTAATGGATTAAGACAACTTTAAATTATTTCAGATTTCATTGTAACTTCAATTTACGAAAACGAATAGGAGAAAAATCACGAGCTTGGACGAATCTGCGTCCATCGGCACTCGGCGCTTGTGCATCTTTCTCATTAATCACATCGACTTAATTCTGTCGAACTACTTTAAATATGGCACCAAGTCATATTTCAATATCGTTATTTGAGTAGGTATTGCTATTCTCACGATGAATTTCTACTTGTTATTTGGTATATGTGTACAGTAAGCCATAGCGCATCGTACATAACAGAACAAGCACAAATTACAAATAGAATAAAATGTAAGAAAAAACCTGCAACTTCAGTAATATTACAACAAAAGCTGAACCTACTCTATTGAAATATTTTATTCGATGTCTAGTATTCTTATAATTTAGTGTAGATTTTTATTTATTTTATTTTATTCGATAATTTATCAGCTGATAACACATAATAGGTAAGTAGTTACTTATAGTGATAGGAAGCTAATTACAGATTCACACAAGTAGTTAACTGGACAAATGTATGATGAGCTATCTTACAAAATAATAAACAGTGTGGACACAAAATACTAACCATATCGCAACGCAGCAATGTAAGATCCACGTACGGTAAAAGTACAAAGAAATGAATATTAATAATAATCAAATCTACACATCTATGAATAGAAACCTGCTAATTGACTCTTTCGCCGATTGGATATTTGTATTAAATAAGTGCAATAATGCAAATTTATTCATTAAAACTTATTAAAAACTGGCTGTTTATTTAGTAATTAAAATATAATAAAACTAGAAAAATTTCACGTCCTGAGGCAGGAATCGAACCCGTGACCTTTCGCAATCCGGGCGACTGCTCTGACCACTGAGCCACCCAGGACTTGGGATATCCCTGTGAAATTCTTCTAGTCTATCTGTATTTGCGTTTATGAGCTAACGTCCACCCTACAATGTCGAAATATTCTATTTCAACAAACGCATAAACGCAAATACAGATAGACTAGAAGAATTTCACAGGGATATCCCAAGTCCTGGGTGGCTCAGTGGTCAGAGCAGTCGCCCGGATTGCGAAAGGTCGCGGGTTCGATTCTTGCCTCAGGACGTGATATTTTTCTAGTTTTATTATATTTTAATTACTAAGTAATTTTTCAAACATTTATAATAATGTTAAAATCAAAAATTAAGAATGGCTGTTTATTTTTCTGTGGCTTAGGTACAGTGGTTTCTACGTTCAAGTTATGATCGCAAAATAAAAGCAATGCTCACAAAAGACAGGCCTCTGTTAACGGGTCTTCAAACTGGAAAAAGATGTAAAACAAACATTCTTTAACCTCAGGACTACTCATTAGGCTTACGTAATGTTTGGTGGGTTCTTTATAACTTTATTATGGTAGAACCATACCCGGAACCACCACAACATCTATAACAATTACAGCACCCATTGCTGTTTTATCGAATTTATGTCGACATTGCACTTCCCTTGAAAATCAAAAGATTTCTACCTCGTCGAGTCAACGACTAACATCCACCGGATGGCGTCTGCTCCGTTAATGTTCCGAGACCATTGGCATTTTTATTAGCGTTTAAATGTATTATCCTTACCTCGGCCAGTGATGTACGCGGCCTTTTGATCCACCTTCATAATTCAAGAATATGTCCTTCCATTGTTTGTGGTAGATTGGCATTTTCGGATGAATGGCCGGACGCCATATTTTTGGGATCGCTCGTCTGTTCTGGTGTTCCTTGTTACAATATAATGATTATATCGATGCGGCTGTTTTCCTTCCTACATTAAATTATCTTTAACGATCTTCATTAAAACTACAATAATAAGATTTTATTTTCCTGTTATCTTGATCTCATTTAAGGAATCGACTTCAAATATGGCCGCATATCTTAGAAATTGAATAACGGAAAGCTATTTTCAGTAAGTACTTAGCTGTAAAAGCGTATCGAGAACTATAAATCTACCAACAATATCAAAGACTGAATAAATTGATTAATCGCCGCCAAGCCAATATCATTAAGGGAAGATATTTGTTACAAATTAAGGAAATAGTTCATATCTACTGAGAGTATTGATTAACTATAAATCATCACCAGCACACCATCATGGTCGGTGGGGTAAAGCGGATGCAGTGACAACCGGTACAAACGGCTTAATAATAATATTCATACACTCACACCTATTATCTGGGCCCAAAGTAAGCATCATTAGAAGCTTGTGTTATGGATACTAGATAACGGAGAAATAACGATAATAATAGGTAAACCACGGAAGACCTCAAAATTGTGATTGTGAAAGGTCTCAGGTCCACATCCAGCCCAAGGACCTGTGTCTAAAATATTTTTTCTAATAGTGTCTTAGACTGGAGAAACCTAGTCTCAGAGATTTTTTAAAAAACTTTGCAAGTTATTTTTAAGTCTAAATCCAAGATGAATGTCAACGTAAATAAAACTGCTTCAGCAAAGTTTCGCGGAATCCCCAAACGAAATGCTCCAATTACTCCCACTTAGTAGCAAAATACAGATATCCTCGGTTCAGAATTTGTGAATGAATAATACTATATAATTATAACGTGTGTGTGTCAGCTTGGCACCGTTGCCAGAGCGCGGCCACAGACTACGAGAAGTACGAAATATGGCGTACCACTCGGTTTTGATTAATATAATTCCACTTTTTTAAATTTCTGTACTTGTGGTTCTGTAGATTTATTATTACGATGTGATGATTCACCGCACACGCTTTCATCCGGAGCTTAGTATATTTCGTTTTTATTACATCAATCTATTTCAATATCCATAATTCTAGAATTAGAATTCTAGGTTTCGTCTCAGTATCTCAAAACGAACAAAGTGCATGTCCAGTTTGCGAAAATAGTTACGCTGCTCCTTAAGTACGTATACTGTAATGCGTGTGTATAACTAGAACGAAACCTTTAATCTTGTTAAATGACATTGGTATATCATTTGAGACAGATAAATAAATAAAATAAAACCTGATCATAAACCAAACTGCACTAGAATACATAATCTTTGCGATCCTTACTACAAAATGTTACAATTTTGAATGTAAAAATTTGCTTAGGTTAGACCTGAGGTCACGACAGTACTATTTATTCAGAACCTTACCCAAAGAGTTGGCTGGTAGAAGCGCTGTTCGGACAGAAAAGTTGGCCATCTTCTTTAGCGCTGGTATTGGTATGGTCACGAGAACAATAAGTTCCCACTTTTGATAATTCCTGACTTTTATTTTGGAGGTTTTAGGGTTGCTAAAGTTACAAAAGTACATATTACTCGTATTGTCCTTGTCGTAACTGTCAAATTTTACAGAATCCAAAATACAAGACTACAATAATAAATTGCCTTTTGCCAGCAATACTTTTGAGGTCCTAAGGTCATTGCTTATTCGATTTTGTATTCTAAATACTGTTTATTTTACGTATTATTTTCAAAACCATGTTTCCAAAGCACGTTATGACACAAAGGCCAATGTATTTGTTACTGTCTCACTAGCGAATCACATTTATATTTTTAAAACGCTATTATAGTTACTGACAAACGCTTCTCAGACGTTAATCGGTTGTCCGCTGCAGTAAATTAGGTGTGATATATTTTTTCTTTATAGCTTATGTGTATTTTAATGTAATCCGTTCAATCTTTCTGTAAATCTTCTTCTTGGTAATGGATTAAGACAACTTTAAATTATTTCAGATTTCATTGTAACTTCAATTTACGAAAACGAATAGGAGAAAAATCACGAGCTTGGACGAATCTGCGTCCATCGGCACTCGGCGCTTGTGCATCTTTCTCATTAATCACATCGACTTAATTCTGTCGAACTACTTTAAATATGGCACCAAGTCATATTTCAATATCGTTATTTGAGTAGGTATTGCTATTCTCACGATGAATTTCTACTTGTTATTTGGTATATGTGTACAGTAAGCCATAGCGCATCGTACAAGTTGTATGTATGTAGTATCAAAGTTTTCATATCGGCGCGTGCGTCGCCAAGCGTAGTTTGTATAAAATTATCCTTCTGCATCTGGTTCTTTAGCACGTGTAGTAAACATTATAGTAATAATGAGAATTGCCATGTGGTTAAATAATTAGTCGATATGAGGTCGATAAACTTAGCATAACAAGCGTCGCTGTTTAAAATACAGCACTATTAATACATTTTGCAATGAGTAATACTCTGTACCTAAGTACTTTAAAATTATTAGCTTCTTCTACAACAATAAGCTTTCTTCTCTCATGGAACTGGATTTCTAATAAAATACTATTACCTCATACCTCATTAGTTTAAAGTTTCATTTAATGAAACATATTGGATATGCCTGTCAATTAAAAATCCTTAAAGGCGATACGGTCCTAAGGTGTTAAGGAATTGCCAAGGTTTTCGCTTTTATAGAACCCCGGTCACCTACACTGCAAAGGCCATCTGCGGCCAATAGCAGTAGTAGCACAACCCAAAACGTGGCTAGACGGTGGACCAAGGGAATCACAGAGCGGTGGCTAAGAGAAGCGACAAATCCAGTTGGTAGACTACCCAGATCGAAGGTCTTATGATATAGTACAGTAAAGTTGGCGGGACCCCACTGATGCTGCTGGTGCTGATTTCCATCATTCTAAACCATTCATTCGTAAATCTTTCGGGGAGTCTTGTTCTGAGAAAACGGAGCAAGAATCTCAGCAAAAATCAAATCAATCTCCCTTTCAAATCAATCGAAAATGGTCCAACCCAATCAGTTAACAACTATTTATTTTTTAAAAAGGCCTGTGGTTTTAATATTTTCCGTCACAATATTGTTAATTTTTACTTTAAATTTGTAGTTTTTATATTAATATTTATCATTTTCTTTTTTTATAGAAAATAAATTATGAAAGATAACACCACAAGACCAAAAACGTCCGATGAAAACTAAACACAAGTCCGTACAACTTGGAAGCCGCGTCGTATATATTAAACAAATTACTCATATGATTGCACAAAAACTGTGAACTTTAGCTAAACTAAGCATGTAATCCGTTGCAACTTGCAAAATATAAATAGCGAAATTCAAAGTTGAAGCGAATAGTTTGCGAAATGTCTCCCCTGTGAGGACGCGGGAAGTCCCCGAATTGAGAAGAAAATCTCGGCGCCAGCTCAAAATGTTTAATGAGAGTAGTCGCCGTGAAATGATATGTTTGGGAATAATAGCAATGCAGGAAAATGTAGCTTAGATATGAATGGAATCTTTTCTAGGGTTCCTTAGCTTAAAACGTACAATACTATGCAAATATACTTTATTGCACACAAGGAAAAAAAACATGAAAAAGCAGAGATTACAAGACTAGGCAACACGATAAATTTTACAATTAAAATTATTTTACCCTTATAAGGCTTTATATTTAGCATAGGTATTGGGAACTGGTGCCACGCCCTTTAAGTCACTTTTCTGTTAGTGAAATATAAATTAAAACTTTGCTACAAGTGTAATAAAGAGTAAAATAATAAATTATATAAACTCCATAGATATATTTGTGCAGAAGCTATCTCAACGCTTCTGCGCCAAGAGATAGTTTCTGCGCATGAGCAGTTCTAGGCCATAACACGAATGCGGGTTGGTGGGCTAAAGCGGTTGCAGTAACAACCGCCAACCGGGACCAACGGCTTAGCGTGCCTTCCGAAGCATGGAGGAGCTCGACATTTTTTATATTCCAGTTTTTAGTCAAGCTCCTGGCAAAAGTTGCTTTGTATTCGACAATGTATTTATTTGTAAGCTAGGGGCTGTTGGCTATCGCGCCAATAAGTCCTTCCCAGAGTCTCAAGCTATCGCCATACCAAAGTTCATCGGTTATTGATAAGCGGTTATTGATTCCCCATACAATTTTCCACCCTCCTTTTGAGCCTCTTAAATGATGATATCTGGGATAAAAACTATTCTATGTCCTTTCACGGGACACAAAATATTTCTATAGTCAATTTCATCTAAATCGGTTCAGCAGTTTAAGCATGACGACGTAATAGACAAACAGACACACTTTCGTATTTATAACATTAGTATTAGTATGTATAATAAAACGATTTGTATTCCAAACAAATCTATAATGATGATACCCATTAAAAATTAATTCGCCTTCATTAATATCTAAACAACAACTTGTAAAATATAAAAAAAAACAGAATCTTATGAGCTATAACAACATCCCTTCGTATCATCGCCCACCAGAACGTAGCATGAAAAAAATGAGTCCCAAACAGAATCTATATTGCTCTAATAAATTATACCGGCCATCATGGAGGTGCACAAAAGCCATTTGTCAAAATTAAATGGTCAAGAATCGTCGGTAGTAAATGGCGCGTTATATTTACGACACGGAACTTCAAAGGAGCCTTCCGGCCCATGAGCTTGGTAAGCTCGCGTATCACCCTGAAGACCGAGTCAAATGTAATGTGATGAATGACTTTGGTGCTAATTCAGTTGTACAGGTGGAGGTTGTAGATAAGTTAGCGAAGCTGGTATCTCAAGTTAGTTTACAATCGTAACTTCTCAAGACACTATTAAATACCACGTCCTGACGCGACCTTTCACTATCATAGATAACCCTCCTTCTTCTTCTATTTCTATAAGTTTCTTCTTTCCCACTGAGTTTTTTCCCTCTTTATTTACAAAAATCCACAGCACTTACAATTTCAAAGAATTAACAGCTAGTATTGATCATAATGCAAATAATTTTTTATTATTTAACGGATTTTTATTATTTAAAATTATACTGATTTGCGGCTAAACATGTTTGTTGACACGGTGCATTTAGATACAAAAAAAATGAAAAAAAGAAAAAAAACATAAACAATACAATTAAATAACCCTTTATGTGCAGGAGTGTGTCGTGTTTGCCTGCGTGTGTGCGTGAGTGTGTGATGTGTGTGTGTGGTCATGTACTGTTATTACTGCCAAAAATTTCACAAACACTAGTTTTAAAAGTTTTCCTGTTACTGTTATAATTATATCCAAACTTCTTATTATAGCAGCAGTTTCCTATTGTCAACGTTCTGGCTGAAGAACAAACTGTTATTCTTAATGAAGTTTACTGAAAAGACTAGGTTAGAGCATGAGCATCATCAAACGGCATGAAATAGCTTTTATTGGCTTCTTTAGATCAAATGGCAACACAAAGAACAGTCACCATAAAACGTCTCACTTTTATTAACAAAGCTATTTCTGCACACACCATAATTCCGTCAATTGTACCTCATTACGTATTTAGGCAACAATGTTGCTGCTCCACAAATAATAAAAGGAACACTCTCGCTGCCAGAACATTGATTTGTAGTCACTTCCTTTTACATAATTTACACTTTTGACATCTTAAAGCCCTTATTCTCTTTGCAGTAAGAATCACAAGTCGCCAGAAGTGTTTCCACGTATTTGTAAGAGACTGCACCAATATTTTTTGTACATAAATGATGTACGTGTACTCCGATATGGAGGATGGCCCCTTCTGGGAGCGTGCGATTTCTTTTCCATTCAGGTTGACAGGTATCGATTGTGAGGTGTCGACATATCTCTTACATCCACACAATGAACCCTGAAAGTATTTACATTATACAGAGAAATGTTTTAAAGAACAAGCTACAGTTAACACGAGATAAGAAAGAAACGCATGACTGGCTTTATAAGACACGGATCATTTGGAATATTGAAATTAAATAATTCTGAAGCGCCACAAACCATCTTCTAGATTTGTGAAATTTTGCGTGTGAAATACATTATTCAGTGATTATAAACATTTCTATGAACATCGGTATGATGAATCCAATTATGACATTCACAGGTGAATGTCTTAATTGAATTCAATATTTCAATGTGATGTTATAATAAACCATACCATGGAAATCATATTTACGTTCTAACCAATAAAGTTAGTCCGTCTCCCCACTGGTTGTAAGTTGTCGTTGCCTGTGCTGTGACTAATTAAAATTGGGTGTTTCTGGACCTTTTGGTATTTTCATATGGATAGTAAAATTCCTGCATCTATAAAAAAAGAAAAGAAAAGTTCAAAACACATCTATACAAGTTACTTATTTGATAATGCTGTAATGGATTGGACGATATAGCAAATTGGACAATGTAATGTTTAGTTATAAATTCTTATTTTTTTACTTATTATTTTCATTTTTGTTTCCACTATATCATTGCTCTGTACTAGTAGGGTTTATATTAATAAGACGTATTGTAAACAAATGATTGCAATAAAGATTGAGTAAAGCAAAATAATAGGTCTTTGTAAACAACTTATAGAGTCGCCGAACTGAAGTTAGCCTGATAATTGTTTTTCTGATTTTTGTGAAAAAATCAAAACAAAAGTTTTTTTCTTATTCCAATCCTTTTACTATAAATAGTCAAAGCATACATTTTTTTTTTTTTTTTTTTTTTTTTTAAACACTCACACCTATTATCTAGCCCAAAGTAAGCATCATTAAGAGCTTGTGTTATGGATACTAGATAACGGAGAAATAATGATAATAATATGTATATAAATATTAGAAATATACTAAATAAACATATAAACATCCATGACTCGTAAACAAATGTTCGTACTCATCATACAAACATTTGTTCCTACCGGGATTCGAACCCGGGACCTTTTGACCGAGTAGCCTGGGGTACAGACCACTCGGCCAAGCGGTCGTCTAACATTATTATTGCTTACGACTATACTTAAATGCAAATGTATGTGGTGTTGTGTAAATGAATATTATGCGTGTTTACAGTCGTGACCATTTTTTGCGAATTTTTATCTTAAATTTTTTATGCACGAGCTATCATGACAAGGCATTGGATCTCTTGCCTTCAATTTCAATTTTCAACACATCTGCAATATCAAATTATTTCATGGATATAGCAGTTGTCTATAAGCAGTGGTTACCACTTGTAGCTATGTGGTAATTCGATAGGATGATATGTTTCCTTTTGTATCGACCGCAATACGTTTCTTGCAAAATTTTAATATCTACTCAAATCATTCGGCCAACGTTCTTGGAGGAAATTAAGCCTTAACAATGACCACCTACATCGTAGCATACTAATACGGAAGGCTGGTATTAATAACAGCAACGTCGAAGTTTGTATGCTGGTTTTGGTAATTTTGAATACAGGTGGCTGTCAGCTTGCTTGTCATCGTGTTATAAATAAATCTTTGAAAATTATCCTGTAAGCTAAGAATTATTGACGTATCGATGGCTGGTTACAGTCCAACATTACAAACAATGCTGAATTGACGTTCAAAGACATCGTGACGTGCCGTAAAAAATAATGACTGCCCTGTGATCTTCTTTGTACTTTACTACTTGTGTAACGGCTTCTTTTAGCATTTAGCTGAACAAAGGCTAACTTCAACCTACGTGTCTTAAAGAACACATCAAATACTTTAACAGTTTCAAGACCCACAATCGCCTAGATACGCAAATCGTCTGCACTCGTTCCATATTTTAGATACTATTATTATTGAGCGCACGATGCACGCGTATATCTTTAATCATACTTTTGCAGCCGTTATTATTACAACAGATTATACAAGTTCGTCTATCGTGACAGCCTGTTATTTACGAGCCTCGTTGAGTTGCACGTTTCTTCGAAAAAGTTTCTTTGAAGGTCCCTGACGATTGTTCCACTGATCTGCCTCACCTGTTGCCGTCATATCTCATTGTTGTTTAACTTTATGCCTGCAATAAAATAGAATACATGCCACTCAAATAGAACAAAGTTTTAGTGTCATTTTGAAATTTTATTTCGCTTTACATTTTTAGCCAACGGATGTTTGAAAGCTTTTTATCAGAATATGAAGTTTGGCATTTTAATTTAATATATTGGATTCATTAATATAACATTATATTAGTATATCCTGTCTTGTAGTAAGTGTGCGTCATATACTACAATTAATAATTTAAAGAAAAGATGTTCCTATATGTTGACGACCGGCTGGCCGAGTGGTTTGTACCCCAGGCTACTCGGTCAAGAGGTCCCGGGTTCGAGTCCCCGTAGGAACAAATGTTTGTATGACGAGTACGAGCATTTGTTTACGAGTCATGGATGTTTCTATGTTTATTTAGTATATTTCTTATATTTATATACATATTGTTATCATTATTTCTCCGTTATCTAGTATCCATAACACAAGTTCTTAATGATGCTTACTTTGGGCTAGATAATAGGTGTGAGGGTATAAATATTATTATTATATTATATATATTATGTCTAATATTTCATATAGTTTTACTATAATATTACAAGGTCTTTGAACTAAACTATTTGGAAGCTCAAAGTTTACTTCAAATATCTTGTAATACAACACAACACATCACCATTCAAAGATACACCACTCAAACGCCACATAACAAACATTCAACCTGACGGTGCTCCGGGCGGCAACTGTGAAGTTGCTCCCACACCAATAAACAGTTTACGTTGTTACCAGTACGTGTAATAAACACGTGGAGCCGATGAGCAGGCACAGAGCGCGTGGCATGAGGAGGACGCGACCACAACACCAACGATGAAACGGAGAAAACATGACACAGACGATCTCCTTACTCAAATTCATAAAAATACCAAAGAAGCTGCAACGTAGGCGATGCCTATGATGATATAGGGAACAAACACTGCCACTGAAGTGCCTTACGACAACGAACGAAGTAAAGTAGTGAATATTAAACTGGTGCTCCGAAACAATAATAGAGTAAAAGAAATAATGTTAGTGAACGCAACCGGACAGTCGACGGAGAAAAGACTCAAGCGTTTACAATGTTAGACGTTTTTCGCGGGTTAAAAAATCTGATTAAAGTGAACTATGTCCATATCGATTCTCCGGTATTCCGTCTGCACTACTCTATAACAGTGATTTTGTTGATCGCGTTCAGTCTGATCGTCACCACGAGGCAGTACGTGGGCAATCCTATAGACTGCATTCATACAAAGGACATTCCTGAGGACGTTCTCAACACATACTGCTGGATCCACTCCACGTATACGCTGAAGAGCTTCTTCAACAAAAAGGTGGGCGTGGAGGTGCCTTACCCTGGCATCGGGAACAGCCGCGAGAAGGGGAAGGAAGATATGAGCGACAGGAAATTCTACAAGTACTACCAATGGGTGTGCTTCTGCCTCTTTTTTCAGGTGAGTTTTATGTTATAAGTGGTATGAAATATGTGATCCAGACGTTAAATTTAAAAGCAAGTGTGTTTTTATTTCTTTTGTTAATATCACAGTTTGCAATCTTCAGTTCTTCACGAATTTGATACTCTAAAACGCATTTTGACAGTCAAGTACAAAAAATAATCAGGGAACCTAAAATAGAACATTCAAATATTTATTCAAAGAAAACATTATTTTTAATAAAACAAACAGTAGCTTTATCGAAATGACAAAGCAATTATATTCTCAAAATTGTTAACACCTTTTGATCTAATAAGCAATTATTTGGAACTAAAGTATTAGAAACTTTATTAAATATTTTTATACTTTGTAAACTGTGTTGCTCGCCGGATGTCTATATTAACCGTTCCCTATGTTTTGTTTCATAAATTATCTAACATCAAAAGCGAATTTATGTTTCGTCGCTTCTGAAATGGCTGGTATAAATTTATATGTAGCTGATAATTATAATATTTATCGACATGATGACAAGCTATGTACAAACAATATATAATTATAAATTATATTACTTAATAGATACAGCTTATCAAAATAGACGATTATAAATCCAACAAGACAGTGCCTGCCATGGAGTTCCTTAGCAATTTCCAACAGCAAGACACCTGGAATAATTTTTGTGCTTTCTTCCAACACGAAAGGTACTCGTGTAAGAGACAAGTAGCACAAAGCTTGCAAAATCAAGCAATTGACATAAAGACCGACGGATGGACAGTTAGACGAGACGAAACTATTTACGGTAGTCAATTTAGAAAAATATACTTAATATATCTAAAGAATCACATAATATATCGGTTTTTCAATCATCGGATAATTTTAAATAACTTTTACTAATTGTCATTAATCTTAGTTAATCTGTCAAAATAATTATTTGGATAAGTCTCTGGCGTAAAGCTCATTGAGCAAGCGGTGTAATGGAAGCGCGGAACTGTCTCTTTTTTTCTATCTTAACGGGGTAACTCTTGACCTTCATCTCACCTGATGGTAAGTGAAGGTAAGGCCGACGATGGAAGCAAGCTACAGCCGGATTCCTCAACCACAAAGGAACTGGCTAACTGCCGGAACACAATAATGCTGTTAACATTCTTGCTATGGCGGCAGATTTAGGTAGGAGCTAGCCAGGCCCATAGGTAGCGTCGTCTAGGTACCACCGCTTTTCCTATTTCGCCAGTAAAACAGTTCGCTGTGATTCGGTTCGCACGGAAAGATAGCCAGTGTAATTACTGGGAATGGAAGGCATTTCATCCTAGGCCTGGGGATAACAATACACCTGCAATACCAGATGATCTTTTCCTTGTTATTTCAGGTGTCTTCTACCAGGTGGACCGCCAGCTTTCTTATCATCTAGTTGGAATAGATTTAAAAAGTCAGTTTGTTAATATCCGGTAATAAAAACGCAAAACACCAGGCCAGGTGAGCCCGTGTTGCAACTGCGCGCATTTAAACAAATGTAACTAAACACAACGGCATCTATTATTGGAGGACATGTTGCCGTTTCGAAATTTTTATTATGTGTGCCTATTTAACGGGCCGTTAAACTAACGTAAACCGGGACGTTCTTCAAAACTGTACCGAAATTTGGACAGTGAAAATGTTTTGGTCTTGACGAATCCGACTTCGTTTCATTCGTTGTAACTGTCGAGTCGAGATTGCGTAAGTGACTTCTTAGTGCGAGAAAATAACACAGCATTAGCGTACGCGCGCGTAATAAGCGAAAATTATGACAAAATTTATTTATTTGAAATTGACAGGTTTTTTAAAGAAACTTTTTAGAAAATATTTGCAATAAATAGTTTATTGACTTTCCAATAAACTTACGCTCGTTTTTGCTAACATTTGCTTAGCGTTATCTTAGTCTATTAAAAGGAGATAGAAACAGATAATGGTTAGTGAAAACGGACATTAGTGTTGCGAATATTCATCCGTTCGCTTAAAAAACGAAAAAAAGGGACTAAAAAGTGGCATTGGAGTTATTCTATCGAGAAAATGGTTTCCATTCTTGTTTTGCCTTTGTAAAACTAAATACTAACATAATTGAAAACAAGGACAAATGTAGTAGGAAAATTGGATTTAATAATAATATTTCTGAATATTCGCGACTATATTGCCTAACGTTTCAACTTTCAAGTAGTCAGAATCGTACCAACATAAAAAACTGGACAAAATCAGACTCGCCAACCGATGAATAACCAGACGTAATGCCACCTCTACACAATCAGCGATGACAGACGATTACCCGCGAGCGTGATCGTGCTTGCTTACTCGTCTGTGTTCGTCGATCGTCACCTACGATAGCGGCAGTGTATTGTCGGTTTTCAGGCACGCGCCAAAAGGAATTTCAGGTAGCCACGTTCACGTGCCCACTGATCTTTCACCAGAGAACTACGATGCGTACGATCGACCACAGAAGTAGCCGAACACTTTAGTACCATGTCACAACGACTTTAGTACCATGTTGACGCTAGACGTTAATATAGTGAGGTAGCAACTATAAAGTACGTGCACAAGGTCGGTGTGTCATGGTACTTAAGTGTTCAGCTACTTCTGTGGTCGACTGTACGTGCGTACCTCGTCTCGGGCTATTTAAAGGCGATTGGGTGATCAAATTAGGAGAAGTTAAAGTTTATAAAACTATTTAGAAATATGGAATCACAGCAAAGTCAAAAATAAGATATAAGGTGGGTTAGTGTAGAGGTAGGGTAGAGTAGGGTAGAGACCGTTTGTATCATGATAGACAAAGATAAAAGCCCTTATTTTTCTTTTTTTTACACTCTCTAGCCCAAAGTAATGCCCTTGCTCAATGCCTGACTCGGGAAGACCACGTGACCAAGATCGCTATAAAGTAATCGAAACGTCGGATGTAGAATAATAATGTAACATCTAATTTTTACGCGAGTTAAATCCGGTAATTTTATTTCAAGTGTGTGTAGTGCTCGCGAAAATGTAAGACAATACGAATACCATCATCATCATACCAGCCTATGATGTCCACTGCTGAACAAAGGCTTCCCCCATCGATCTCCAAATGGATCGGTTCTGCGCAGCCTGCATCCAACGGCTCCCCGCGACCCTGACCAGCTCGTCTGTCCATCTAGTGGGAGCCCGTCCTATTTGTGCTTTCCGGTACGTGGTCGCAATTCTAGAACTAACGCCCCACCGACCGTCTGTTCTGCGTGCTATGTGCCCTGCTCACTGCCATTTCAACTTACTAATTCTATGAGCTATGCCAGTGACTTTGGTTCTCTTACGGACGTCATCACTACTGATTCTATCTCGCAGAGAAACACATATTATAGCTCTTTGTGCTCGTTGGGCTTCTTGTGTGATACTGTACGTAAAAGACCACCAGTTGAAAGACGTCCACTGCTGTACAAAAGCCTCCACTAACGATTTCCACGACAATCGGTCAAAAAAGACAAAACCATAAAATAGCTTTTATACAGCTATCACTCATGATCTTGCACATCTTGAATGTTAGCATGCTTTTTTATGCAACTAGATGACTATCAATAAAGAAAATATTACTTACCTACACAGATTTAAAAAAAAACACACAAGTAATCACACCCAACATCGACTTTACTATTTTACCTGCTGTAATATGCTCAACGTAGACTCCAGCAACGTGCTGGAGATCATCGGAAGAGAGCAGACAGCGGCCGATCTAATTAAATTTCATAACACATATTGTCAGAAATGTTGAAGAATTTAGCCAAACATAAAATAATTAATGTCCCTAAACATAATTTAAGCTCCAAAGATAAGTCATTATATTATATGTATTAATAAATAAATACAGAAAAGTACATATGTATATATGTTTTATAAACATACATAAATATATCTATAAAAATATGAATTAACCTACATACCAACCACTGATTTAATTGCAAGAAATACAAATAAAGAAAGAAAACGACAAAAAAAAGCCTGGAGCATACAAGTTTTTCATCGTTTTCTTTCTTTATTTGTATTTCTTACAGTAACGTAGGCTTATAAACGCACAAATCAAAAATGTTAATGTCGCTAATTTCATTCACAAAAAACATGTACCTAACTTCAATCGATCACAAGCAAATAAAACCATGTGTTCACGCCATCATCATTTTTTTATAATAACTATCATTACAGCTGATTCAAATCAATTACCGAGACGATCTGTGATCTGTGAATCTTGTAAAAGTATTAAATACTGACCAATAACGGGATCATTGTTTATTTATACGTCGATCTATCGTTGCAATCAACATTACGTCGACACCAGGCTAAGTCCGAAAACGCCTGGAAATATTTAGCATCTTAGAATACTAAAATTATAAATTATAAAATTATAGAATACTAAAATAAATACACTAGGAAAAAAACAAAAAACTTTATGCAGATGCGACCATTAAAACGCAAGCACCCGTCGGCGCTCTCAGCACATTCACGCGTCACATCGACAAGATAAGGTTATTTCTTCCCAAAGTTGCCAACCTTCGGGACTATCAAACCCTGATAGTTGACAATCTTGGCAGCGAGCATTGTTTTTTGTCGCGGTTACGCGTTCGCGCGGAAGACATGCAAATTACGACATGATAATAAGGAACCCCAATGAGAGTAAAGCCGTGTTTCCCTTGACACGAGTTCTCGTCCGTCGTATAATATACACCGTAGTGGTCAGTTACTTTTTATTAGCTGTCGGAATGACGGTCTTTTATTGTACTTAAAGGACATAGTATATTATGCCATTGTAGAAATGAATCAATTGCTACCCCAGCTGAGCACTAAATCAATAAATAGGTAGTAGATTGCTTTATAAGGGTGGAAAGAAATCAATCCCTACGAGTTTGTTAGACTCCCGTGCCCAGTGACGGCGGCTATAGTCAGAGAAGGGTTTGATTCCTTAGTCCCGTGTGTAGCACTCTACTTTTCATTTCAAATGCAAGGAAAATAGAAAACAGTTTTTCTAATAAAATTTATTGATAAAAATACTCCTAACATGAGTAGAACCTATTTAAAGAGTATTTTTAAATTTGGAACACATCGCGTTACCGCCTACTGGCCATTCAGCCGATTACTTTTTTTCTTCATTGCACCACAGATTGTACGTAACCAAATTCAGTTCTATTTTTAATTTTTTTATTCCCGCCCTAGGAAAGTAAGCAATTAGCATGAGTTTTTCCTGCCCGGTGGTGAGAACTAGCGTTTTCCTCCCAATACTCAGATCAAGAAAACGCTACTTTCCGAGCATGAGGAATGAAAAATAATAATCAAGTATCTAATTAAAAAATCTTGTCCAGGGTTGGAAGGGGAAACCAAACCTGCGACTTATGATCGGCGTGACTGCTCTGACTACTAGCTACCGAGATCTTGAGATAACCCTGTATTTTTTCTTATCATTCGGTTTCTATGTGTGTTAAGCTACGGTACTCGCTTCGAATCTCGCAATTACAGAATCAGGCATACAAACAATATGTCATTTCAAAAATCTGATGACTCAGACTCGTCTGACATTTCCAGAACATGTATTATGTTTAACGGCAAACCCAAATCTGAGTGGTTGTTTGAAAACATATTCAAGCTTGTTATAACAAAGCTTCCTCGCTTTTGTTATAAGCTGTAAAGTTGATTTGAAACTTATCCAAAAATTAAATTGTATAACGGTCATTTATTTCTATCTTTGAAAAATAATGCGACAGACATTTTGTCGCTTCAAATGTGGATCCATTGGAATCGCTGCTTAACAATGGCCATCAGAATAAAAATGTACAACGTAACCCGCGAACGCTCCTTAATACCGGCTGATTAGCATTCGACTGCCGGTCGCCAGCGGTCTTACAGACCGACCTAATTTTCACGTCGCTAGCGAGGAATGGGTCATTTCGACCCTCTTTTTCTTTCGTTATTCTTTTAGGACGGGGTTAAATGCTCTTTAAACTGTATCATCACGTTGTGGGATTGCTCGGAGAAATCTAGATCAAAATGTTTGCATGATAAATGAAAATAATAGGTAAGTAGATACCAAGATTATTTCAAAGAGTACGGTTAGCTCTGTGTGACCTCGAATGTAATAATAAAATTTTAATTTTTACTTTTTCGCCTTCTTTGGATTAGTTTAGTAACTGGTTTCTTTGTCGTATTTTTTTTATACAACTAGATGGTAAACAAGCTGACGGCCCACTTGATGGTAAGCGGTTACCGCCGCCTATAGACACCTGCAATAACAAGGAAAAATCACTTGATATTGCAGGTGCATTGTCATCCTCAGGCCTAAGATGAAATGCCGTCCATGCCCAGTAATTACACTGGCTACCTTTCCCTTTAATACGAAACACAGCGAACTGTTTCACGGCTGAAATAAGAAAGGCGGTGGTACCTAGGCGACCTTACATACGGGCCTATCACCTAGTATTTGTCTAAAACCTCGAATTATTTACCAGCGCATGTGTTACCTTCTTCCTATGATATGGCCAAAATGAGTTATTACAAAAGAGGTGTGAAAAAGCACCTTTTAGGCCGGAAAAGTGAAGGCAGCTAGAACGGTGTGTCCAGCTGTCTTCGCATATGAACTCTTCTTCATCTGGTGGTGTTGAGTCCATCCCGTGCTTTGTATATAAAAGTAACGTGTACTTTACTATTAGTCATTTCATACTTTGAATAAATTATTTAAAGAGAATTAAAGTAACTAATTAGTAATTATCAGTAGAATTTGGTAATACAATTAATGTAGCCAACATCATCATCAGCCTATAGGTATACGTCCCACTGCTGGGCACAGGCCTTCCTACATAGGAGAAACACATAAGGAGATTGGGCCATAACACCACTACGCTGGCCCAATGCGGGTTGGTGGGTTAAAGCGGTTGCAGTAACAACCGGGGCCAACGGCTTAACGTGCCTTCCGAAGCACGGAGGAGCTCGAGATTATAAATTTGATTGACCCATCCCGGGACCGACCATGGCGAAAGTTGCTTTGTTTTCGTAATCGAAATCAGAGCGCTCAAACCACTACGTCATCGAGCTCCTCCATGTAGCCAACATACCACAGAATGATTGCTCTCGCTAAACGTAAAACTTATGTGATTTGACTTAAACCTCCGATTAACTTGTCGTAATATATTTCAATACAAAATATACTTTTATAAGATAGCAAAGTAAGAAAAAATGTGATACAAATTAATCTTAACCAGGCAATCATGACAAAAGAATAGAATACAAGAAAAAGGAGAAATACGCGTGATATTATGTCAAATCCCAAAAATGATTTATATTTTTACCGACTCATTTACGTTAGTTAGACTATCTACTATAAGTAACTACAAATGTTTTGAAGCTAATATCTGAATATTGCCACATGATGATAAAAAACCAACCTAGAATCTGCGGCTTGACATTTTATATTACCTTCCTAATCACTTAATGCTTTAAAACCAAAATCATATGATCTGTCAGCAACATTAATTATTATTCTTGCTGAAATTCACGTAGGAAATATTTTAGCGTCATTAATTTCTGCTCCACGACAAATCATAAAGACGTAAAATTAGAGGGAAACTTTTTAAAAGAAATAAAACACAGTGCTAAGTAAACCATTTAACGTCTCATCTTTCATTGGCTACTAAATCGGGTTTCGCTGTCTTATTTATCAGCGGGTGGTCCTGTTTACATTTATCACGCGCAAACTAAAGTGAAGGCAGAAATGGCGGGACACCAATTAATAGTGTTAAATAAAATATTACCTCGAAACTTACCTTTTAATTGCGTTGTATATTATAGCTGTCTTGTGAATTTCTTTATATAATTTGGCCCACAACGAGGCCCACCAGGCGGTGGTTACCGTCGTACCTTAATAACAGAAAAAATCACTTGGTATTGCATTGTCACCCTGAGATGAAATGCCTTCCACGCCCAGTAATTTCACTGGCTACCTTTCCCTTCAATCCGTAACACAGCGAACTGTTTCACGGCTGACATAAGAAAGGCGGTAGTACCAAGTGAATTTTGAGCCAAACCAGATTTTTTAAAATGCCCCATGAAGGTTTACAAGAATTTTACGAAACCAAAAATGTTTTAAATTTTACACGAAGTTATTTGAAGAACAAAATTGGGTAGTATAAAATTAAATGGCTTGGTCACCATACAACCTAACCTAAACCAACCTTAAAAATATAATTGGTCATCAAAGTACCGACAAATTAATAATTTGTAGACCAATTATTATTTTTGATGACCACGCTGATTTTTTTTTTGGAAAACCCTTTAACTTTTTCCCAAATTACCTAAATGCGCGTTTAATTTTACACTTTTGTAAAGTTAGATAAGAAGCTCAAGTCTATGTGAGTCGGTAGCCACTTACCACCAGAGAGGCTATCGTCATTTATTTGTATAAAAAAACACCTTTAACCGGTAGACAAGTACAGAATGGCGAAAGTATTAAGTCCGCTCATAGTAGCTACTTTTTTTGTCAACTAATAATAAAATCTATGATCATCATCAACATTACTAAAATCAGTATCAAAATAGGTGTATTCATGTTACAGTTTTTTGAGAATAATAGAGAAAAATCGTCCGTGCCATCAGCAGGGCAACAATAAAGTCAAGTGCGAGAGGTCGTGCCCGCACATAACGACCTCGCACTCTAATCATCTCCGAGCACCTCCGTGGAGCATACTAATTTAGAAAATAGTGACAATTAAACATTACGGTGTGCTATTTGATTTGACGAGTAATTATTGATATTAAAAAACATACTTACTTTATTTTACGTTATTTGTTCACCTTAGTTAAACAACCTGTAGTATGTTGTTTTTGTTGCAAAATCAAATATACCTTATAACCTTTTTTGTGGCTTTCAACACTAGTAAGTGGTCATAAAAAACCCAAAACTACTTAGGTAGGTACTTTTAAAACTGGTACATACCAAAATCGGTAAGTTGGACTGCTGAAATCAAAAGCTACAAGAAAACGAACATTTCGACATTTTCCGGGATTTTATGATTTCTTAATTTCCTTTCCACTTAGCAAGTCTAAGAGGAGTTTTCTTCAAAACAAAGGCAGGATAGCAGTACTGGTGACCCTACTAACCACATGTGGAAAAAAAATCGCGAAAAATAAACCAGATGTTTCATACTAAAATTGTAATACTTACAAGAGAGATTTGTATAGAACAGCAGATTTTTTTCGCAATTTCAATTTAAATTTATTTATCTGCAAATTAAGTGTTTACATAATTGGTCTAAGAAATAGTAAATAAAGTGCTTACAACTTACCTACTCTTTTCAGGTATAGCAAATATCAAAGGGCATTTATATTATTTTATACATTTGAAAATTCAAATTCTATTTAATTGGGATTAAAGTAAATATCAGTAGTTTTATAATAACATAATTATACAATCTTTAAAATAAATACATATTTACTAAATTTATGATAAAAATTTACAAAATGCATCTAATTAAATTCAAAATTAATTAAAATTAAATTTAATAAAATATATTCCTATATTATAACTAATTGCAGATCATACTATAATCGTTGTCATGTTTTGTCTACATTAATTATGTAGCTTTTATTTCGGCACATTATTTAAATACTCGTCTATAAAACAATAACAATTTTGAATTTAAAAAAACAGTTTAATATCAATACATTTTTTTTTTCATTTTTAATGTTGTATGGTAATTTTAATTTATAAATACTTTAGGGGTTCTTATTTATCATATTTATTACTATTTATTAACAGTTCGTGTATATGATAGTACAGTGAAATTTTTTTTATACAAAGCACGACAAATGACTCAACACCACCTGATGTGAAGCGGTAAGAAGAGTCCATATGCGGAGACAGCTAGTGCAGTTCAGACACTGCTCTAGCCGCCTCCACCTTGCCGGCCCGAAAGGTGCTTTTTCACGCCTCTTTTGAAGGAACCCATGTTGTAGGAAGGAGGGAATACATGAGGGATCTACATTCGAGAGCCCTTAGAGACTATATAAAAATACATATGACGCTTGTAGCAATAAGCATTGTGCAATACCGGTGACACTTCAGATTTTTAACCCCCGAGTAAATAGAGGGGTGTTATAAGTTTGACGTGTCTGTCTGTGTATCTGTCTGTCTGTCTGTGGTATCGTAGCTCCTAAACGAATGTATCGATTTTGATTCGGTTTTTTTAAAGCTGACGTGACTAGGATGGATCTTAGCTATAATTTATGAAGACCAGTTCAGGGGTTTGTAGACTTTCGGCTCATTTTCTATATGATAAGAGGATTTAACTAACTTTCACAGATCCGATTGATTTGAAATTTGGTGTACTGTCACTTCGGTGGCATTCCCATGACCTTGAGCTGATCCTATACCATCAAAAAGTCAAAAGTCTGCGGGATCCTTAATTCTTTAGGAACTTACAGCAGATATAGCGTGTTTGCGCTCTTATGAATAGTCTCAATGAGATAGTGTTAAATGGATGATTAATGAGGCCGGCGGTTACCTAAAAAAAAATATTTTCACATTTAACGCATGCTATTTTCGAGAAATGAAATCTATACCCCTAGCACCAACACTTTTGAATTTCGAATCGGCATCGTATCGATTAGTTACGTTAGCTATTGTCTGGCTTTTTTTTTGCGTGCGTGAACGAAAAAATTACAATTCGAAATTTAATAATGTTTGTGCTAGGGGTACTGTATTATATCATTTCATAAATGAATTAAAACATACTTACTAACAAATTTTCGTATAGAGTATATCGCTCGCAGCATCTAGCCCGCTTTTTAGCTCACCCAATCCCCAGCTATTCCAGTATTTCCACTACGATCAGATAGTTGCATTGTCTCCGGCCCAATTTGCTGGGTCTACGGCACCCGGGGGAGTGGGTTCTAATCCTGGTTAGTGCTTTCATGTATTATGTGCGGGAGATATTTACTGTGCCCTAATATTGTAAGGCTACGTGCTAAGTTTGGTTAATTTATTTTCGTGGCGTGAACTATAATTTTTATGTTGCTTCGAAAGGGCCTTACTAATATTATAAATGCGAAAGTCACTATATTTATTTGTATGTCGGTTACTATGCCGCTGAACCAATTTGTCTACATATATGTAGAAGGAACGTTGCTGACTCAAGTGTAGTGCTAGTCTTGAGTCGCAAAAATAATGATTTTTAGATATCTTTTACATTAAAACCTGACTTATATATTTCCGTATATTTACTAACCTTCTTGGTCGACCTGCTTGGTTTACGTTGGGGGTTTTATTTCCGTATGTTTTTTATGACGGATATAAACAAACGTTTCATTTTATTCTCGAGTAATGGACGTGTCTTTATTGTTTATGTATTTTTATAAATATTATAACTTTAATGCTTCCCAATTAAAATATAATAAAACTAGAAAAAATTCACGTCCTGGGGCAGGAATCGAACCCGCGACCTATCGCAATCCGGGCGACTGCTCTGACCACTGAGCCACCCAGGACTTGGGATATCCCTGTGAAATTCTTCTAGTCTATCTGTATTTGTGTTTATGAGCTAACGTCCACCCTACAGTCTATCTGTATTTGTGTTTATGAGCTAACGTCCACCCTACAATGTCGAAATATTCTATTTCAACATCCGAAACGAGTATTTTTACAAATACCGACGATTCGGTTAAGTTGGGGCAGTGCTTTCAAATATTCTTAATTTTTGATTTTAACATTATTATAAATGTTTGAAAAATTACTTAGTAATTAAAATATAATAAAAATAGAAAAAAATTTCACGTCCTGAGGCAGGAATCAAACCCGCGACCTTTCGCAATCCGGGCGACTGCTCTGACCACTGAGCCACCCAGGACTTGGGATATCCCTGTGAAATTCTTCTAGTCTATCTGTACTTGCGTTTATGAGCTAACGTCCACCCTACAATGTCGAAATATTCTATTTCAACATCCGAAACGAGTATTTTTACAAATACCGACGATTCGGTTAAGTTGGGGCAATGCTTTCAAATATTCTTAATTTTTGATTTTAACATTATTATAAATGTTTGAAAAATTACTCGGATTGCGAAACGTCGCGGGTTCGATTCCTGCCTCAGGACGTGAAATTTTTCTAGTTTTATTATATTTTAATTACTAAGTAATTTTTCAAACATTTATAATAATGTTAAAATCAAAAATTAAGAATATTTAATGCTTCCATTATGAAGCTCGCTAGATATATTCCTAAATTTTATTTTCTAATTCTGATAAATATTTGAAAGATAATTGGAAATAAGTCACAAACTTGTTGCCTGCACTAATCACTTAGCTACTGAGGACTTGGGAGTACTTCATTTCTTTTAGTATTTTTTTTACGTTATAAGCTTACTGCTTTGACAATGTCGAAACGAGTTTCAAAATTTCTTTGTGCGTGATATTGAGGTGGAGACAGTGAATTGATGACTCCGAAGATCGGCGCGCGCGCACGAGTAAGAAGGGGAAGGTGGGATAAGGTCAAAACCTCTTCAGAGCACTCTCCGTGATATAGGCTACGCGTCCAGTTAAGCGGCTAATTTAACCAGACGGCTGCGACATATATTTAATAAATAAATATAATAGTCATTACTCAAACTCTAAACGTCTGTCGCAACCCTAGCTGAAAAAACACATTTTCAAATTCCCCTGTAACTCACCGACGCATTTCCAACACCGTTATTATCATTGTGCATTTTATTGTCCGTCTGTTTACAGTGCTAAGTAAACCATTTAACGTCTCATCTTTCATTGGCTACTAAATCGGGTTTCGCTGTCTTATTTATCAGCGGGTGGTCCTGTTTACATTTATCACGCGCAAACTAAAGTGAAGGCAGAAATGGCGGGACACCAATTAATAGTGTTAAATAAAATATTACCTCGAAACTTACCTTTTAATTGCGTTGTATATTATAGCTGTCTTGTGAATTTCTTTATATAATTTGGCCCACAACGAGGCCCACCAGGCGGTGGTTACCGTCGTACCTTAATAACAGAAAAAATCACTTGGTATTGCATTGTCACCCTGAGATGAAATGCCTTCCACGCCCAGTAATTTCACTGGCTACCTTTCCCTTCAATCCGTAACACAGCGAACTGTTTCACGGCTGACATAAGAAAGGCGGTAGTACCAAGTGAATTTTGAGCCAAACCAGATTTTTTAAAATGCCCCATGAAGGTTTACAAGAATTTTACGAAACCAAAAATGTTTTAAATTTTACACGAAGTTATTTGAAGAACAAAATTGGGTAGTATAAAATTAAATGGCTTGGTCACCATACAACCTAACCTAAACCAACCTTAAAAATATAATTGGTCATCAAAGTACCGACAAATTAATAATTTGTAGACCAATTATTATTTTTGATGACCACGCTGATTTTTTTTTTGGAAAACCCTTTAACTTTTTCCCAAATTACCTAAATGCGCGTTTAATTTTACACTTTTGTAAAGTTAGATAAGAAGCTCAAGTCTATGTGAGTCGGTAGCCACTTACCACCAGAGAGGCTATCGTCATTTATTTGTATAAAAAAACACCTTTAACCGGTAGACAAGTACAGAATGGCGAAAGTATTAAGTCCGCTCATAGTAGCTACTTTTTTTGTCAACTAATAATAAAATCTATGATCATCATCAACATTACTAAAATCAGTATCAAAATAGGTGTATTCATGTTACAGTTTTTTGAGAATAATAGAGAAAAATCGTCCGTGCCATCAGCAGGGCAACAATAAAGTCAAGTGCGAGAGGTCGTGCCCGCACATAACGACCTCGCACTCTAATCATCTCCGAGCACCTCCGTGGAGCATACTAATTTAGAAAATAGTGACAATTAAACATTACGGTGTGCTATTTGATTTGACGAGTAATTATTGATATTAAAAAACATACTTACTTTATTTTACGTTATTTGTTCACCTTAGTTAAACAACCTGTAGTATGTTGTTTTTGTTGCAAAATCAAATATACCTTATAACCTTTTTTGTGGCTTTCAACACTAGTAAGTGGTCATAAAAAACCCAAAACTACTTAGGTAGGTACTTTTAAAACTGGTACATACCAAAATCGGTAAGTTGGACTGCTGAAATCAAAAGCTACAAGAAAACGAACATTTCGACATTTTCCGGGATTTTATGATTTCTTAATTTCCTTTCCACTTAGCAAGTCTAAGAGGAGTTTTCTTCAAAACAAAGGCAGGATAGCAGTACTGGTGACCCTACTAACCACATGTGGAAAAAAAATCGCGAAAAATAAACCAGATGTTTCATACTAAAATTGTAATACTTACAAGAGAGATTTGTATAGAACAGCAGATTTTTTTCGCAATTTCAATTTAAATTTATTTATCTGCAAATTAAGTGTTTACATAATTGGTCTAAGAAATAGTAAATAAAGTGCTTACAACTTACCTACTCTTTTCAGGTATAGCAAATATCAAAGGGCATTTATATTATTTTATACATTTGAAAATTCAAATTCTATTTAATTGGGATTAAAGTAAATATCAGTAGTTTTATAATAACATAATTATACAATCTTTAAAATAAATACATATTTACTAAATTTATGATAAAAATTTACAAAATGCATCTAATTAAATTCAAAATTAATTAAAATTAAATTTAATAAAATATATTCCTATATTATAACTAATTGCAGATCATACTATAATCGTTGTCATGTTTTGTCTACATTAATTATGTAGCTTTTATTTCGGCACATTATTTAAATACTCGTCTATAAAACAATAACAATTTTGAATTTAAAAAAACAGTTTAATATCAATACATTTTTTTTTTCATTTTTAATGTTGTATGGTAATTTTAATTTATAAATACTTTAGGGGTTCTTATTTATCATATTTATTACTATTTATTAACAGTTCGTGTATATGATAGTACAGTGAAATTTTTTTTATACAAAGCACGACAAATGACTCAACACCACCTGATGTGAAGCGGTAAGAAGAGTCCATATGCGGAGACAGCTAGTGCAGTTCAGACACTGCTCTAGCCGCCTCCACCTTGCCGGCCCGAAAGGTGCTTTTTCACGCCTCTTTTGAAGGAACCCATGTTGTAGGAAGGAGGGAATACATGAGGGATCTACATTCGAGAGCCCTTAGAGACTATATAAAAATACATATGACGCTTGTAGCAATAAGCATTGTGCAATACCGGTGACACTTCAGATTTTTAACCCCCGAGTAAATAGAGGGGTGTTATAAGTTTGACGTGTCTGTCTGTGTATCTGTCTGTCTGTCTGTGGTATCGTAGCTCCTAAACGAATGTATCGATTTTGATTCGGTTTTTTTAAAGCTGACGTGACTAGGATGGATCTTAGCTATAATTTATGAAGACCAGTTCAGGGGTTTGTAGACTTTCGGCTCATTTTCTATATGATAAGAGGATTTAACTAACTTTCACAGATCCGATTGATTTGAAATTTGGTGTACTGTCACTTCGGTGGCATTCCCATGACCTTGAGCTGATCCTATACCATCAAAAAGTCAAAAGTCTGCGGGATCCTTAATTCTTTAGGAACTTACAGCAGATATAGCGTGTTTGCGCTCTTATGAATAGTCTCAATGAGATAGTGTTAAATGGATGATTAATGAGGCCGGCGGTTACCTAAAAAAAAATATTTTCACATTTAACGCATGCTATTTTCGAGAAATGAAATCTATACCCCTAGCACCAACACTTTTGAATTTCGAATCGGCATCGTATCGATTAGTTACGTTAGCTATTGTCTGGCTTTTTTTTTGCGTGCGTGAACGAAAAAATTACAATTCGAAATTTAATAATGTTTGTGCTAGGGGTACTGTATTATATCATTTCATAAATGAATTAAAACATACTTACTAACAAATTTTCGTATAGAGTATATCGCTCGCAGCATCTAGCCCGCTTTTTAGCTCACCCAATCCCCAGCTATTCCAGTATTTCCACTACGATCAGATAGTTGCATTGTCTCCGGCCCAATTTGCTGGGTCTACGGCACCCGGGGGAGTGGGTTCTAATCCTGGTTAGTGCTTTCATGTATTATGTGCGGGAGATATTTACTGTGCCCTAATATTGTAAGGCTACGTGCTAAGTTTGGTTAATTTATTTTCGTGGCGTGAACTATAATTTTTATGTTGCTTCGAAAGGGCCTTACTAATATTATAAATGCGAAAGTCACTATATTTATTTGTATGTCGGTTACTATGCCGCTGAACCAATTTGTCTACATATATGTAGAAGGAACGTTGCTGACTCAAGTGTAGTGCTAGTCTTGAGTCGCAAAAATAATGATTTTTAGATATCTTTTACATTAAAACCTGACTTATATATTTCCGTATATTTACTAACCTTCTTGGTCGACCTGCTTGGTTTACGTTGGGGGTTTTATTTCCGTATGTTTTTTATGACGGATATAAACAAACGTTTCATTTTATTCTCGAGTAATGGACGTGTCTTTATTGTTTATGTATTTTTATAAATATTATAACTTTAATGCTTCCCAATTAAAATATAATAAAACTAGAAAAAATTCACGTCCTGGGGCAGGAATCGAACCCGCGACCTATCGCAATCCGGGCGACTGCTCTGACCACTGAGCCACCCAGGACTTGGGATATCCCTGTGAAATTCTTCTAGTCTATCTGTATTTGTGTTTATGAGCTAACGTCCACCCTACAGTCTATCTGTATTTGTGTTTATGAGCTAACGTCCACCCTACAATGTCGAAATATTCTATTTCAACATCCGAAACGAGTATTTTTACAAATACCGACGATTCGGTTAAGTTGGGGCAGTGCTTTCAAATATTCTTAATTTTTGATTTTAACATTATTATAAATGTTTGAAAAATTACTTAGTAATTAAAATATAATAAAAATAGAAAAAAATTTCACGTCCTGAGGCAGGAATCAAACCCGCGACCTTTCGCAATCCGGGCGACTGCTCTGACCACTGAGCCACCCAGGACTTGGGATATCCCTGTGAAATTCTTCTAGTCTATCTGTACTTGCGTTTATGAGCTAACGTCCACCCTACAATGTCGAAATATTCTATTTCAACATCCGAAACGAGTATTTTTACAAATACCGACGATTCGGTTAAGTTGGGGCAATGCTTTCAAATATTCTTAATTTTTGATTTTAACATTATTATAAATGTTTGAAAAATTACTCGGATTGCGAAACGTCGCGGGTTCGATTCCTGCCTCAGGACGTGAAATTTTTCTAGTTTTATTATATTTTAATTACTAAGTAATTTTTCAAACATTTATAATAATGTTAAAATCAAAAATTAAGAATATTTAATGCTTCCATTATGAAGCTCGCTAGATATATTCCTAAATTTTATTTTCTAATTCTGATAAATATTTGAAAGATAATTGGAAATAAGTCACAAACTTGTTGCCTGCACTAATCACTTAGCTACTGAGGACTTGGGAGTACTTCATTTCTTTTAGTATTTTTTTTACGTTATAAGCTTACTGCTTTGACAATGTCGAAACGAGTTTCAAAATTTCTTTGTGCGTGATATTGAGGTGGAGACAGTGAATTGATGACTCCGAAGATCGGCGCGCGCGCACGAGTAAGAAGGGGAAGGTGGGATAAGGTCAAAACCTCTTCAGAGCACTCTCCGTGATATAGGCTACGCGTCCAGTTAAGCGGCTAATTTAACCAGACGGCTGCGACATATATTTAATAAATAAATATAATAGTCATTACTCAAACTCTAAACGTCTGTCGCAACCCTAGCTGAAAAAACACATTTTCAAATTCCCCTGTAACTCACCGACGCATTTCCAACACCGTTATTATCATTGTGCATTTTATTGTCCGTCTGTTTACAGAAACGTATAAATATATCATTGACGTAACTGTCAAAACAAAAATCTCTTTCTTGACTTTAATTAAACAAGTGATGTTTGCATATACCTGTTTGTCAGTTAACCCAGCATGCCGATTAATTTCCACAATGTTTACAAAATTTTACTCTGTTTTACTGAATTATTCTAAACACGGTTTTTTTGTATATCTCATATGAAATTTCATAGTTGTTTATGATACTAGTGCGGTAAGTTAGTTTTTACAAACGAGTAGACGAATTTATCAGTACAATATCAATATTATTTTGTTTTTAAATATCAGTCGGAAAGTCGCATCAATCTTTGAAGATCCTAATCCTAATATTTAAACGGTGCACATTTGCAAATGGCGCCAATGTGATGTTGTCACATATATTTGTTAAAAGAAAGACAGTGACGGCATCAGTTTTAGACTTATTCTCAACTGTCAGAAAATATTCGAATTTCGGAATCTCTACAGCTGTCACTTTTTATCGCTACGCGTCAAAACGAGACGGCATGAGACTTTTCGAATCGAATCCGTGATCCGACAGCTTAGAATAAAGGCAGTACTAACTTTAGTCCGCGGGATATAATAAGAAGGTAATGTCATTTTTGTTGCATCACAACCCTAAATATTTCATACATATTCTCGCTTCGTTTGAGGTTTGACGTAAGACTTCACATTCATTTCTGATTTACAACCCGACAGGTGATACTAATGAAGTTAGTCTTCTTATATTTCAATGAAATAATGCTTATTATTTGATAGAAATTTCATGTAATTATCTAATGAATAAGATGTACCTTTTTGAAAGTTGCAAAACATTTCTATAAACTAATATAGCCCATGTTTTAATTTATTGGCGTATTGTTGACAACAATTAGCAATTATTGCTTAAAACCAAAATACGTTATGTCTAGCGTGGCCTAAGGCTAGAGCATGGCATGTATATTCTACTCTGTGGTTAGAGCTACATATTTAATTAATACGTAGCTCAGTTTATTTTACGTTAGTACAGAAACAGAATAGCTAGATATAATAGTATTGGCAGGGTTCTCCCATGTGATAGTTCACTCAGTGGTGAGACCAGGCACCCGGATTGTGAAAAGTTGCGGGATTGCTCCCTAAGACAGGTCTTTTTAGGTGTACAGATTTAAAAAAAAAAATGTTTAGTGTAATTCGTCTTTTATGGTACCTACCTAACTCAAGCGCAAATCAGTGTAAACACACGGTGTGTCGATGCGGGTATTAATAAACAAACATGCACGTAGCGACCGGCGGAATTAGCTACAGATCTGTACACTTGCTTTTCGTATTTAAATATTTAAAAACAATTGTAAGGAAAGTATCAGTACTTTCATAACAATGGGTTTAACAATTACTTTCAGAAATAAATAAAAAATAATATCCTCAGGCGGGGTCACAATACGGGTGACCGCTCCAAGGGGCAATTCATTTATTACGCAAGACGAATTTTGCTACTTTTCAACCCCCTCCTCCCCCTCTATTATAAGAAAAAAATTAATAGGCCTCCCCCCTCCCCTCCTATTTAATATTTATGACGTAAGAATCTAAAGGAAAAAATGAATACACGTTTGGTTTGTTTTAATATTTTTCAAAGTATCAATTTTTAAAAATGTTGATTCGATAACTAAACGCATCCGAGCGAATCTCGGCACTTGCGCGCTTTTTAAAGTATAATTTTAACTTTGCGCATTTTAGTGATCTTACGTAAGAACTATCGAGACTCTCTCCCGCCCCTATTTATCAGCCATGCCGAAATATCAGTCAGAGGTGACACTTCTTCAGACAGTTGTGGTAAGAATAATCAGAGGTGACAAACAAATGTTGGTGCGAGCCATGTTTGACAGCGGGTCACAACGTTCGTATATTCGGAAAGACATTGCGTTTAGACTTAACATTCCTGTGGTGGGTAAGCAAACCCTAACTCATAATTTATTCGGCGGTGTTGAATTGAACAGTAAAGAATATAATGTGTATAATATATGTATAGAAAGTCTTGATAAAACATTTTCTTTAAATATGTCAGCCATAGGTCAGCCATGCATTTGCAAAGATATTCCAAAATATAAATGTAATAATTACCTTTCGAATATACTCACCAAACACAACATTACACTTTCCGACAGTAAACAGCTTTGTGATGATAATATAGGTTTGCTGATTGGGGTAGATTTTTCAGGTGTAGTTTTAACAGGTAACGTTATTCAAATACAGGGCTCGTTAGTTGCGATTGATACCAAGTTGGGGTGGGCGTTGCAAGGAGTAGTTCCTAGTACAAGCACCATGACAAGTACAGCAACTAATATTAATATGTTTTGCAGTTTCAATATGACGGATTTTTGGTCTCTGGAGACAATAGGTATACGAGATCCAATCGAAAACAAAACGAGGCTGCAGACCGAGGAAGATGCTATTGTCAACTTCGAGCAAACGGTGACGGTCAATAAGGATAATCGTTATGAAGTTTATCTTCCCTGGAAGGTAGGTCATGACGATCTTTTAAATAATTACGAAGTAGCCGTCAGACGTTTGGAATCCACTACGAAGAAATTAAACGTGACAGGTGTTTATAACGACTACGATAAAGTATTTGCGGAATGGCAACAATTGGGAATTATCGAGCAAGTCGTGGTACCAGAACAGGGTCATGAGCGGTCACACTATTTGCCACATAGACCAGTCATAAGGGAGTCGAGTCTCACCACTCGCATAAGGCCTGTGTTCGATGCATCGGCTAAGGACGCTCATGGCAAATCATTAAATTTGTGCCTTGAAAAGGGTGCAAACTTGTTAGATAAAATCCCTACACTTTTAAATGGTTTTCGCAAATATGCCATAGGTATAACGTCAGACATTTGCAAAGCGTTTTTACAAATAGCGATTACTCCAGCTGATAGAGATATGTTACGGTTTCTATGGTGGAATGATAAGGGTGAAATTATTATCTTCAGACATTGTAGAGTGGTTTTTGGTTTGACGTGTAGTCCATTTTTGTTGTCAGCCACTATACAGCACCACCTTAACACTATAACGGAAGGTATGAGCAGTTCGGCCCGACGATTATCTCAATCTTTTTACGTTGACAACTGCGTCACCAGTTTAGATACTGAACAGGAAGCTAGATCGTTTGAGTCTGAGGCGAGGCAGGTTATGGCTCAGAAAAACTTCGATCTTAGACAGTGGGTAATATCTCCACTTCCTGACCAAAAACTTAATGTCAATCTTTCTATACTAGGTTTGCAGTGGTCTACTTTAGAGGATAATCTAGGGTGTAATTTGAGTACAATACCGCCACCCGATGAGCTAACGAAAGTAACGAAACGGAGTTTATTATCGATTGCTCAGCGAATTTTTGATCCCATCGGTTTCACATGTCCCGTTGCATTAGTACCGCGGTTGATTTTGCAGGAGGCTTGGCGTCAATCACTACCTTGGGATAAACAACTGCCAGTAGAGTTGCGTTATAAATTTTTGGGTTGGTATAGGACGCTAAAATTTTTAAACGAATGCAAAATTCCACGCAGATTAACCGCTTGTCCTATAAAGGCTTGTAAATTAGAGCTCCATATGTTCTGCGATGCAAGCAAGTACGGTTATGCGGCATGTGTTTTCCTAAGATCCGAGGCGGAGGATAAAGTCTCACTACGGTTAGTATCGGCGAAATCACGAATAGCGCCTATTGGTAATATAAGCATCCCCAGGCTCGAGCTGTTAGCAGCGCTAATTGGGTCTAGGCTTTTAGAGGTAGCTAGGACAGATCTGGGAATGCCTTGTACGGAGCGTTGTTGGACTGACTCTAGTGTTGTTCTCTGTTGGATCAAGAGACAATTGCCATGGAATACGTACGTAGGAAATCGGGTCAAAGAAATACGACTAAACTCTAATATTAACGATTGGTGGCATATTCCAGGAACACAGAATTGGGCAGACTTGGCTTCCAGAGGCTGCGACGCCAAACAGCTTTGCCTATCGCGGTGGGTAGATGGCCCAACATGGTTGCTTATGAAGCAGGAACAGTGGCCGAGTTCCAAGTATGATTTAGACATGGACGAAGTGAACCGTGAGCTAAAAGTTTCTACGGCCAATAATAATGTCAATCTCACGTCTAGAATCGTATCGCGCTTAGTATATTTTTCAAAATACTCAAAGATAGTAAGGACGCTGGCGTGGATGTTAAGATTTGTCAACAATTCAAGGCGCCGAAGTAAGAGTATAAGAGGAGAGTTAAGTTGTGAAGAATACGACAGTGCTGAACGGATATTATTAAAATGTATACAACTCGAGCACGTCGATTATATAAGTCAAAGGATTAAGGGCTTAAAACACTTTTACGATGAAAAAGGTACATTACGATTACAAACAAAGCTCCTTTTAAGTGATGTACCAGAGACTACAAAATTTCCGGCTGTACTACCAGCTATCTCCGTTATTGTTCAGAGATTAGTTGAACAGAGGCACAGGCAACTACAACATGCGGGGTACAATATAATGACTGCTGATTTACGCTGTAGTTATTGGATCATAGGAGCACGCAGATTAGTAAAGTCAATTATATCTCATTGTGGTGTTTGTAAACGATATAGAAGCAGGCCAGTACAGCCACCGACTGCTCCTTTACCTCAAGAACGTACCCAAGGTTCGGCTCCCTTTGAGAATACAGGTATTGATTTAGCTGGTCCCCTCCAGTTACGAGATGGGACGAAATGCTGGATCGTTCTTTTTACCTGTGCCGTGTATAGGGCTGTACACTTGGAGCTCACGAACTCGCTGTCTACTGATGCATTCATGATGACTTTACGTCGATTCATCGCACGGAGAGGACGAATGAGTGTTATTATTTCGGATAATGGTACAAACTTTATTGGGTCAAGGAATATGTTTATGGATCTAAATTGGGATGAAATACAACGAGAATCTACTGTTCGTCGGATTAGATGGAAACTAAACGCTCCAGCTGCAGCGTGGTGGGGTGGTTTTTATGAACGGCTGATTAGAATGCTGAAGGATCTATTGAAACGGGTGTTAGGTCGGTCTTCCGTGTCGTACGAGGAGCTCCAGACTATTCTATGCGACTGCGAGGCTACCTTGAATGACCGACCGCTAACTTATATCGAAGACGGCAAATGTGACTCATTGGAACCACTAAAACCATCATGTTTTATACAGCCAATGTCAGGATCTAGTGTGACGGATATAGATGTGTTAGATACAAGAAGTATGAATAAACGTTTACGTTATATGCAGAAGTTAAGAGCAGATTTTAGAGAGAGGTTTAAAAATGAATATTTAAATTTATTAGTTCAAAGATCAAGCAGAGTTAGTGGAACTCTGAGCATTGGAGATGTAGTTTTAATTGAAACGGACGAGAAAAGAGTAAAATGGCCGTTGGGTGTTATCGTGGAGATATATGTCGGAAAGGATGGAGTTAACAGAACGGCAAAGGTAAGAACGTCGAGTGGTTATAAAGTACGTCCTTTTCAGCGTCTCTACCCCATGGAAGTGGCTTGCCCAGAGAAGGACATCCCTGTCCAACAGAAAGTAACACGTTCTGGTCGAGTTTCTAAGTTACCTAGTCGGTACAAACTGTAAATAGTTGTATTAGGGCGCATATACACCACATAAATTTAGAGCACCTACACACATCGCTTTTGCACACTTTATTTATTTATTTTGCCTTTTTACTTATGCATTGCTGAAATGATAGCGAAATATTTTATGGATTTGTTTAATAAAATGTGTTTAAGTTTGTTATTGTGTACGTTAGTTACTTTTCGTTGTAGTAGGTGAAATACTTTGTTAAGTGTTACTATTTTTTATTATACCTCAAATGAAATATTTTCTGTTTTTTCTTGTTCGGTGTGGAGGATGTTAAGAACTCTGCGGTGTAGATATAGACAACTTTTTTTGATATTAGATGTCAGTGGTTTTTACTTGTTTTTTCAATGATCTGTCTGAAAAATATTTTAATAAAAGAAAGTCTACTTTATCAAGCTCGAATATTTTATTTATGTAAAGTCTAATGCGATATTATCCATCACATCTTTGCATCCATTCTCTACACCACGTTATCATCACATCTAGCTGTTATCTTTACTAAAGCAGACCGGTCTCCGTTGTAATTGTGAAGCTAGAAGTACATGGCGACCTCGACGTGTTGGTATAATCCGGTGTCGCTGCCGTAGTCGGAAAGAGACGAGATACGTGATAGAAAGAGTGTTATTTAAGTGATTATGCGGAGAACACCTTCTGTCCTATTTTTGTATTCTGTGACTAAAACCGAATTTCCATTCCATTTGTATTTTTTCGTAAAAATAAATAATTTGTCCATGCATACAAGTTAGATCTTTACGCGACTATTTAAAGGCGCACTAGCAGTATTCTATTTTAAAACATTGATTCTAGAAATAAAAGCAATACATGCATGGTTTTAAGCTCTGCACTTATCGCAAGCTTATTAATATTTTGAGCAGCGGAAATATATGTATCTAATATTTATTCATTCTAGTTTACTAAAACAATAATCGCAAAACGGTAATCACGTAAGTCTGGCTTTCCGCTGCGGACGGCGGCGCCGGCGCATGCGATTTCCTCAATCATACATTGATGCAATTGAGTTGTATCTTAACGTTATTAGCCGTCTATCTTTAAACATTGAGTGCTTCCTGTAATTCCGATAGTTATTGGATATGATAATGTAATATTATATTAGGTTTTGCTTTGCTTTTGCTTTGGTGTTTCTGTACTTAATTTCTTGGTTTGGTGCGAGGCGATGGATAGTATAAAGAAGGTCAGACGAAAGTAGTCACAATATCGACTCTCTTCTTCGATGATCGCTGTATCGATTTCTTTTGCATCCCAGCACAAACATATTTTATGGTCCTCGCATTAGCAATGTAGACCAATTATGGGTCTAATTCTAAAGACACATTCGAAATCTTAATTTAATTATACTGTCTCTTTTTCTCAATATGTAGGTATAGGATAAAGATAGCATGAATCGAGACAATAACGTAAGTGCGAAGTACAGAAGGGCGACTAACAAAAATAAGCGTGTGCTACCTAAAACCTCCATTTTATCACGTTGAAAATTGAGTACACCTCTCTAAATGTCAAATTATCATCACCATTATCATCACCAGCCTATATACGTCCCATTGCTGGGCACAGGCTTTCCTACATGCGAGAAACACATGAGGAGTTTGTTCCATAACACCACGACGCTGGCCCAATGCGGGTTGGTGGGTTAAAGCGGTTGCAGTAACAACCGGGACCAACGGCTTAACGTGCCTACCGAAGCACGGAGGAGATAGACCCATCCCGGGATCCACCATGGCGAAAGTCGCTTTGTTTTCGTAATCGAAACCTCTACGCCACCGAGCTCCTCCAAATCATACGACAGTTGATGCACAGAACCGAATTTTCTCTTAATTTAGCACCTGTTCTCCCGATTTTACGTAGCTATGTTTTTATTATGACTAAAACTAAACATGCATGTTCTTAACAGCCGAGTTTGAATCAAAGCTAATCTGAGTACGTATTGATTGCTACGCATTCATCATAAATTTGACGCGACGCTTCGTATCGGCACGCTCCAATGATTTATAGTCTGTGGACGCCCTGTTATTTCCATCTAGAATCCACATGTGGCAACATTGTCCTGACGTGGAACACGGAATATAATCTGTCTTGTCTACTCGACCAGTTTTCCTAGAATGCTAAAGGTAAAGTCGGTTGCAACAGTAATGGATGAAATGCCTTTTAACTGGCTATTTTAGTTGCTGCTGTAACGGTAGAATCTGCTAATGTCATGTCGAGTTTGAATTAATGACATTTCGCTAATGTTAGTTTCGACGGAAGACTTTGAATTTGTCCTGATTATGTTTGGTAAATGAAATATGACAGGTTAGAAGACGAATTTAAAACAGTTTGTCAGATGCTTCTCTTTAAACTGACAGACACATGTGTAGGAGTTTGGTAGTTGTATTTTTAATGATAGCAACATTTTAAAAATTGAGCTGTGATTTTTATAACACTATATGGTAAGCGGCTACCATAGCTTATACATAGATGCTTGCAACACTTGTACCCCTAGCACGAACACTTTTAAATTTCGAATCGCCATCGTATCGAGTAGTTACGTTAGCTTTTGTCTGGATTTTGTTTGAAATTTCAAGCGTGCGTGAACGATACGATTCGAAATTTAAAAATGTTCCTGCTAGGGCTTCAGGGGTAATACTTACGCATTGCCGACCCTGTAAAAATGAGTACAGCATCGGGTTCTTCGAAAATACCGTGAAACTCCGTGCTGTACTCGTGAAAATCTCTACACGGAAGGAGCTCATTCAACAACCTGAGCGTACGCGGGAGAAAGTTTCTTCGTGCGTACTTACTAGTACGCAACTACTTTGTTTCCAACGCGTGAGGCTCACCTCTTCTGCCGCTGGCGAGGAGTGGATGATACTCGTGGAAAGATACCGAGGGCATTATGTCAAATAATAAATAAAGAAAACATTTGAAGGTTGACAGTAGGTATAAACGACGAGCTTGGTGGTGTGCTGGTTTGAGCACTCTGGTTGCGATTACGAAAACAAAGCAACTTTCGCCATGGTCGGTCCCGTGATGGGTCAATCAAATTGGGCCAGCGTAGCAGTGTAATGGCCCCAGGTGCTAATGTGTTTCTCTCAAGTAGGAAGGCCTCTGCCCAGCAGTGGGACGTATATAGGCTGGTGATGATGATGTTGTTAAGAGACGAGTCCTTCTTCTTTCTAAATAATCCTTTTAAATGAGCTCTGCCAACTTACCGCTGCACCCGCAGCACAGGCTGTGGACAAATCTCTCTCCACCCCTTATGGTTCAACATGATTTATTTATTTATTTTATAGGTACAGATACAGAAAACAGATCACTCATACACATTTTTTTTTTCTTTTTAAATAACATGGTTGAATCTGAATTCCTATGACTACTGTACACATCGTTTTGACAGACATTGAGCGTAAAGATGATTTAAACAAATTTATAGAAGAATAACTAATCTATAGGTTTTATTTTATCAACATCCTTTTGAAAGACGGGAGGCTATCATAAAATATATCACTGTCACAACATATTTCATTATATGATTTACACATTCTATTAATGGGATTGTTTTTTGACGGATTTAACGGAGGTGACTCAAATGCTGTGATCGACGTACTTGCGGGTAACGAAGGGATTAACTGTTATGATCCCGACACCAATAGACAGTCTGCTCCGTTGGTGTTTCCTTCCAAGGAGTTACTAACTAAAGTAAAGAGAGGACGGAGCGTGGGAAAAAAGATTTTTATCAAAGTTGCTTATTTCATACTCACATTTTATATAAAAAACCAGTGATGGGTATTTATTTACACTAAGTGCTGATTTTTCAATCACCAGATAAGATTTATCCAGAGAATAATTTTAGATTAATGGTCAACTACCATTAATCTATAGAAAATCTGTCAAAACGTCAAAATTATTCTCTAGATAAAAATTAGGTACCTATCTGAGGATTGAAAAATCAGCCATAAACAAAATGTTTCGCAATAATATTTCTAATAACTTTAGCTACAACCCCTACCATAAAATATCACTGCGCGAATAAATCTATATTCTCCTTTGATATCTTAAAATGTATTGAAAAATCAAGACCATTATTGTGTTTTTTGTCAAAAAATCATATCCATATAAGTCAAGAGTAAATAGGTCGCTTATCTGCCGCATGATTCAGTTTCAACCATTCATCGCTTTCAAATCCACATCTAATGCACAGTTCTGTTATCCGCAACAGAATTTTAAAAGCTCGTCAATAAAGACGTATCTTTTCATTGCTTGAATGCCGACTTCCGCGACCACGAGTGCATTTATCAAAAAGAGAGTGACGTGTTTCAGAGGCAATCCAGAAGGCAACACATCGATAGTCCCAATTCTGGATGAAGCCGCCCGTTTTAAAAATATATCACCGAGACTGGCCGATCGCCGGTACGGTCGCAACGTGTAAATATTTATGTCTGTATGTCGTAAGCAGACGCGCGGAGACGTGGAAATGGCTTGTATTTTTAAATTGAACAGGGTATAATACCTTTCTGGCAGTCATACCCGGTTGCAGAACTAAGCAATTTCCGTCTCGCTCACTTCATATAAGTAGTATATCAGTAGGTAACTAAATACTTTAGATAGTAGGGTTTTTCCAGGGCCGGCTAATCGCAAGTGATAGATACCCCTGGTGGTGTAAGCGTTCATAGGCTACGGTAACCGTTTACAAAAACAACTTCGTTTATATAAAAAATGCTAGATTTGATAAATTCATTTCTTTTTAATAAGTTTGTTTTGGTGAAAATAATAACTTTTCAACATAGTTTATTAACGTTAGAAGATAAGAATAACGCATTAGTTACTTATACATATTAAATAAATACATATTTTGATACATAATGATTTGAAATAATATTATAACATTGGCTGCATTATTTCATAGAAATGTTATAAAATTATCAAAGGAACAATTGTATTTAAAAGTTGCAAATTTTTTCTATAAACTAATCATGTTGTAATTTATTGTCGTATTGTCACCAACCGTATAATATTACATTATTTTTATATTTTTTAAATGTAAGTATAATTAATTGCCAGAAGTTTGAACTGTTTATGTATTATTTCTTTGATAAATAATAACATTTGTATGAAATAATATAACATTGACTGCATTATTTCATAGAAATGTCTTGAAATTATCAAACGAATAAGATATTTTTGAAAATGACAAACCATTTCTATGAAGTAATATAGCGTATGTTTTATTTTATTGTCGTATTGACGGCACCACTCTGTATATCCTCGCTTCTAAGTTATCAGCAGGACCACAAGTTTATTTAATGTTATCTTATTATTTTCAGAGAATCTGTACATAAATTATAAGGACGTTTCGTGCCGATTATGCAACTGAACAGCTTGCCCTAAAAAACGGATCAACGAATGCAGATCCAAATGTGATAGATAATCCATACAAAACCACAAGAAATAGAATATTTCGACATTGTAGGGTGGACGTTAGCTCATAAACGCAAATACAGATAGACTAGAAGAATTTCACAGGGATATCCCAAGTCCTGGGTGGCTCAGTGGTCAGAGCATCGCCCGGATTGCGAAAGGTCGCGGGTTCGATTTCTGCCTCAGGACGTGAAATTTTTCTAGTTTTATTATATTTTAATTACATACAAAACCAGCTATTATTGCTACGGCTACCATTACCTTTACCGCAATAATTGTGGCATATAATTACCGCCTCAAGTGGTGTTCCAATAAATTATGCGGTAAAAAAACATAATTTTACAAGATGGACGTTGATGCTACGGCGGAAATAATATTTTAGATTTCAATAAAGCTAAACCAAGATATAAATAATACGGTGGACGATTTCTATGATCCTTCAGACTGGTATCCCATAGACGTGGTTTAGATTAGAAAAATTCAAAAACTAGAGGTGCCCTTTTATTCAACCAATCAATGTCGGTTGAGATCGTCGCGTTTCCGATGAACTCATGTTGCACACTAGACAAACGTTCGCGTAGCCACATACGCTTTACTTACCGCGGTAATTGTCTTTCATATGCGAAAAATTATAAAGAAAAAATCCTTTTCAAAAAACTGAAAAGGATAAAATAATTAGCTTCAATTATTTTATCCATTTCAGTTTTTTTAAGTCGATTTTAATTTTTGTTTAAAAATTTTTTTTCACAATTTCTATGATAACTTTCTAAGGTCAAAGCTAGATGGGTCGCCGTCAGCTTACATTGTTTCCTCCTATCGTATCGTTTCACTAAAAAATCATAGGAAAGCAAAAATCCACAATTTTGCATACGTAGATGACTTTTTCATTTTAGTTTTTTTTATTTAAAAACCAAACTACCCAACTGATTTTGAAAACATTTTTTGGGACCAAATGGCAACTATTCCGCATCGAACAAAAAAAGAATCACGTAAACCGGATCAGAAGAGTCGGCGTAATCGGTGTACATACATAGAAAAAAATTAACATACCAACCGAATTGAGAACCTCCTAGTTTTTAAAGTCGGTTAAAAAAGACCGCCGCCGGAGCTATTGCCTACCGCCGTATGCCATATTGATTGGCATTGTAAAATTATAGCCATAAATCGTGGCTTCGCCTAAATGTTGTTTCAATTATGGCCACAACTATTGCCATTGCCATATCACGGTAGTGTAGCCGTAACATAATTAGAGCTATCTTAATTTTATAGAGTAACTAACGGCCGCCTACGGTTCCCTGTGGATGTTGGCTATCGCGCCAATAGATAGCCTAATGGGTACAACCATCTTTAGGATATCTCCATGCGATCATCAAAATCGGCTTAGGTGGAAAACGTAGCACACTGACGGACAGAGTTAGCATAGATTTTCCATTTCATGACCCTAATGCCCTAAACCTTCATAAAAATTTGTGAATTTCTTCCCGGCATATGTATTGTAATGTATAATTTACTAACAAGTTTGCCATTGCGAAGTATATTTTGGCTGTATTATAATAATTTCTACAGTGGTTTCAGTAATAAATTAAAGCTACACAACTGTTTCTGCCGTAATAATTCATAGCCGCAATGCTTGCATTAATTCGGATTTGTTTGGTGACCGTGAACGGGCACGCATACGACGCGCCCGCGTAGGGCACTTTTGGGTTTGGCGCAAGCGAAGGGCTTCAGCGAGGGTACTCATGATGCGGCTCGACGCGAGAGATATCGCTTAACAACTGAACTGTCCAGTGAGTCACATACGACTCACGATGAACTTTAGGAATAAGTTCAGGAGTCACGGGTGACTCATTCTTTGATACAATTTTGGGATTTATTTTTGATATGAGCGTGGCACAGTATTCTAATAAAAACTACGTGAACGTGTAAAATAAAGAAAATTTTATTAAAAAGAATAAATATTTAAATGACGTATATATTTTAAGACAGTGTAATGTTATTTAGGCTAACAGGAAAAAAAATGGACTTTGGGTATTAGGAAATGTCATTATACGGGGACAGTTCTATCGACCGTATATCAAACTTAACACTTTAACGTAATGTGATATTTTCCCAACAAAAACATAGCTATTGCAATAACTACTCTTCCTTACTTTTACGAATTTATTAGAGACGGTTTCAAGATTAAACTGCTACGATTTAGTCGCGCCATGAGAAAGTAAGTCTTTCAAATAGTTAGGCGTTATTTAATTATCTATCTATACAGCCAACTGGATGTGACATACACTGACTAATGATAGGAGGTAAATCTTGTCATTCAGTTGTCCAAAAAATACTTTAAATATGTACATATAATTAGAGTAGGAATTCTAAGGTACAGCTTTAAGACATCTCCAACATAAAGAATCAATATTTATTTTAGATAGGTACACTTACAGATAATTGTCATTACATGGTTATAGATGTAATAAATACAAAGACTTAATCTAGACAGTTATCCTATTTTAGTGTACACAACAAGTTCAATTATGCTTACGGGACGTAGAAAAAGGAAAAAAGTTGTGAAATAGTAACTAGTTGATTAATAATAACAATCACTTTATTAATTAAATGACTCCAGTTTCTGTGGTTCATAAATAACAGATCCCTCAGATTCTGCTACAGTAGCTGTAGTTAGAAAGAAACCAACGCAATCACTTAACTTCTCAGTTTATCCATAGTCTATTATAACCGCTCCCGCTCGTGGCGTACGCCCGGCAAGGTGTGTTGACCGGAGCGCACTGCCAACAGAATCAGAGTCGCGATCTTGGACCCAGCCCACGGTTGTTATAATAAAAGTCACGACAATTGTAATAATTTTATTAAAATATCGCAAATGCACCCTCATTCGACCTACATTGCACTTAGAGTAAAAAATGTGCTGTGCCTTGTGCCTTTTTATATCATATATGCGACAAAAATGCACGTGTGGAGTGGGTGATAAAGAATAATGTATTCAGATCCATCATTTGAATATTTTGGTTTATTAAAGAACACGAATTAAGTATGGATTAGTCAATGAAAACATAATTTGAAAATCTTTCGTAAAAATCTTGAACATGCAATACCTTACAAAGGCCTAGGCGTCAAATTAACTGGCTAATTTAACCAGATCGCTGGGACACCACTTGACCCACCTCTATCGAATCGGAGATAGTTTTTTGATATATAGAGCATGCCAAAAATTACTACACCACTTAATGAATTAAGCGTTCGGAGAGAGGAATCCTTATGGGTGCATTGTTCTAGCTACCACCACCTTGTTGGTGGTGTTGGTGGTTAAAGAAACGGAAGGAGGGAAGAGTTCTTAGAAAAATTAATTTAAGTAACTAGAAAAATTCATGTCCTGATGCGTAATATACGTAAATTATGTTCCGCTAAAGAATACCAAATAAGATATATAAGTACTTAACGAAGATACTGAGTGTTGTGAAGTTTCGACTAATATTCAATAGCCTAACTAATAATCTAATAATCACAGAGTATTTTCTCTCTTTTGTTTCAATTCTAATTGTCATGCGATCGAACGTGACAAAAAACTGTGCAACTTTATAAGGCCTATACAACTATTATTAAGTCGGCCCTAATGAAATGACTTCAGTTTTTGCCGTTTTGGCAACGATCTCCTAAAACAGTTTCAAATGCCGATTAATTATGATTAAATCGCAGTGAACATTTTTGTCCTTTTCCAGTTTCTGGCGGTGTAATATTATAATTTACAGAACAAAGTCACGAGCGAGCGCTACGTTAATAACTGGTGCGGCTGCCAAGTCCAGCATCGGTAATGGACACAGCAGGAATTCGATGGTAATTCACGTTTCGGTAATTTGTCGCGAATTACTTATGTTTATTGGGTTTGGCCAATTGCTCTGACTCATCCATTATTCGCTGAATATTTAGAATGCCACTGGTACTGTGAACGACGTATTAACCTGACAAAATTTTATTGTGCATTTAATTTTCACAGTTACTCAACTACATACGATCTTGCCATTTGGTGCTCTCACACATACTTGCAGGTATTCCATTCTTTAAATTCACCAGCCTTGGATTCGTGGCTGTCGGCAGCGCCGTCATAACTTTTGGCTTTTATTTGACAACCGTTGGTGATACTAAGTTGTTGATTCTTATATCTTTATGTAAAAATCAATAAAATATTGAATGAAGTCATTGCGATCATATTAAACACAAGAAAAACGAAATCGATAAATATCGATTGTACTTCATGTCGTCTATCCATCCGCCCTATCATAACCCATTGTGGCATCCGCAGAATACCAGCGTCGTGGCAGCTCCTGTCGCGGCATTAAGCTGAGCGGGGGCCTTTTTGGCGCAATAGTCTTTGTATAGTTTTTTTTATTTTATTTTAAGTATTATTGTGTAATTGCGCCAAATAAACTTTTTTTTATTCTATTCTATTCTATTCTATCCAAAATAGCAACAAATATACACAGCTACGTAGAAATTAGTGAATACGCTTACGCGTAAGGGTGTGCTCAAACGTCAAAATCAACAACAGCTCGTCGTCTTGTCAGTCGTCAAGCTCGATGTTATAGTGAATCACACATCACGCAGCTGATCTCCTGACATTGCTGGACTGTTAGCTGATAATTTTTATTTAATCCTTCGAAACAGTTTTTAGTATGGATAAAAACCTACACCTACTTAGCAGTTAGCATTGACTATGGGTCTCTCTCTCTCCCTAAGCCAGCAGAAAAAGATTACCTATCAACTCCATCCATGTCTATTAATTTTTTTTGACTTAATATAAAATTACCCGATGCAAACTTCATGGTGACGCATAGATATATATAAGAGTACTGTAATGGCTGCTTTGAAGTTAGGCGGAAGTAGCTACGCGATACACAATTGAGATGTCAGCATGGTAGAGATGAAATTGCAGGCCACATCCTCGCGCAAAGCGGCTTCCGCCATTTATAGTTTGCTAAAAAAAAATTATACAGTTATTAAGAACAACCAGAAAAGTACCGAGGATCAGCCAATCATCCATAAAACATCGTACGTACTATTCGTATTATAAAGTGAGCAAATGCAGGAGTTGTGTGCGCCCGCATTTACGTTTTATTTAGGTATTCTTGTTTTCATAACCCATTTAAAACCATTAAGTTCTCTTCACCGTCAGCAACTTATTCTTAACATTATAATTTTCTCTGTCGCCTTATCCGCCTATCGTGCGCAAATATAAAAGTGTTAGAACTACCGAGAGCGGCCATTATCTTCGCGGTTGAATGGCTGCACTGCGCCTCGACCACTTGTTGCTCGGAGCTGCATCTTGCGGTTGTGCCACAGCTTCTCAAACTGCACTTTTATTGTTAACTTTTGTTACATACTTTCGCTCGATTTAGAATCAAGCTTTTACGTTTTGCTACAGCAAGGGTATATGTCGATGTTTTTATATGTCGAGATTCTACTTACCTGCACGAGAACGAGAATAATTTATAACGAGATGTCGTAACGTTGAATTTTGTGTAACATGTGATTAGTGGCAAAATGCCTTTTAAGCGCTCCAATTAAGAAACCGGCCTCTGGAGTGTTTATTCCGGGTATTTTATGCCATTCAGCCTTGTTTTTGACATGCATATCTGCACCATAGCCATGACTTCTTTTTACATTTTTAAATTTGTCATATCTTAAAATGGAGTGTCATACTTAAGTTTGAATATATACTATATTTCAGTAATAGTGCTATTGTACTAAGTATAAATAAGTTATGCTATGAAGAATACCTTTATTACGAATGTTCAGAATAGCGATGTACGGAACTTCGAAAGTAAACATCTCATCTATTTTTATTCTTCGGGTCACAGTTTTAATCTAAGACCTAACTTTAATGTGCAACACCAATAGTTAGGTTAGGCTAGAACTGGAACTTTGAGTAGGGATCGGAACGCGGTCAAACCGTCTTTATGACGCAACGGTAAAATGTTTTCGGACCATCCCGTGATGTCGTCAGGATGTGGTTACGAAGGTGCATCGCTGAGGAGTGCTTCTTCTCCCCGGGGGTTGGGGGGTCGGCTGGTAGAGCTTGTCCTCATAGTCAAAAAAGGTTGTAATCATGACCTAAAAAAGGATAATATCCCCCAGATAAGTCATTTGTTTTATAAAAGAAACTTATGTTTTGGGAAACACTGGCTGCACACTATGTTCTATACATTACAAAGACGGATGAAACTTTGCCATAATTACAATACTAAAAACCAATATTCTTATATACTTACTTACCAACATTTACAAGAAACGTAGACAGTTATATCAAAGCGGTAGTTTAAATTGACGCCTATTATTCTTAATTTTTGATTTCAACATTATTATAAATGTTTGAAAAAATTACTTAGTAATTAAAATATAATAAAACTAGAAAAAATTCACGTCCTGAGGCAGGAAATGAAATGACAATGCCTCAGGACGTGAAATTTTTCTAGTTTTATTATATTTTGACGCCTATTACTTACGGAGGCACACGAAAATAAAAATACCTTCGTAAAAGGCTTGATTTTGTCTACCTACCGATGCCGCCATATTAGTCAAAGTTATATATGACGCCGCCATCTGGTTAAATTCGCCGATAACCCTGAACCTACCAATCACTCAAACAGACACACCAAGCTCTTCGATTAAAACGACCTGCCTAAGCGTCCAATTGAATGGCTAATTTAACCAGACGGACATGATGTTCAGCCATCTGGTTAAACGTTGCGCTCAATGACTGGCTAGTTGTCCTTCAGCCATTTCATCGGATGCCGGCGTTCAACCAACGGGCTAGGCGTCCAGTTAAGCGGCTAATTTAACCAGACGACTGCTTCAAATATATTAGCAATAGTTTAAATAGGTACCAATAATTAGTCATTGCTGATAACAAACTATTTAAATAAATTTAATTTTACTAATTTACACGTACCTATCTGCATTTTTATTTTTGGAAATATAGTAGGTAATCTTATAGGTATTTCAACAATAAAGGTTCTAGCTATCTGCTTTACTGCGCATGCGTATTCGTTTTCATGGCGCACACGCCACGCTGCACCAATGCCGGGCCGAACGGTCAGCGAGCGAGCGATTTGTTTATGGTTCCAATTTTTTTGTTTTGTTGTTGTTGTTGTTAGATTGGCACAACTGTTTTCCATTTTGGCGCGGAGCTTGAGTTGAATCTGTCATTTATATTAAATACAGTGCTGTTTTCTAGTTATATCATAACTAGTGTGTATTGCGAATTTCATAATGACAAAAACATCAAACCAAAAGTTTGTCTTAAATTTTGCATCGCCAATGAAATTTCGTGTTCGGAGTCACTGAAAATGTTACAGAAGGCTTACGGTGAATCGACTTTATCAAAAACACGTGCTTATGAGTGGTACAAAGCGTTCAAAAGCGTTCGAGATGTGATGGAAGATTTGCCTCGCTTTGGTAGGCCATCAACGTCTGCAACTGAAGTTAACATCGCAAAAGTGAGGGAAATAGTGACTGAAAATCATCATTCAACTTTGAGAGAGATAGCCGGCAAACTTTTTGTATCTCACGAGTCGATTCATACCATTTCAAATAATCACTTTGGTATGAAACATGTTGCCGCTCGGGTAGTCCCAAAAGACCTGAATTTTCCCCAAAAACTCGCTGAGGACATGCTAGAAGCCTAGAACGAGTCAATTCCCACCCAACATTAATTAAACGTATTGTCACTAGTGACGAGACGTGGGTTTACGAGTTTGACATGCAAACTAGTCAACAAGCTTCGGAGTGGCACCTTTCAATGGAACCGAAACCGAAAAAGTCATGTTGACTGTTTTCTTTGACTCTCGCGGTGTTGTGCACTCGGAATTCTTACGAATATTATTTAAGCGAGCATTAAGAGAGCGAATTCGACGAAAAAGGCCAGATTTGTAGAAAGAAAATTCTTGGACTCTGCACCACAATAATGTGCCTTCGCACAATGCCATCATTGTGAACGACTTTTTGAAAAAACACTCAACAAAATACCATCGAGCGACCACCATATTCACCAGATATGGCTCCAGACGACTTCTTTTTTTTTCTTAAACTCAAATTGCCACTTCGTGGCACCCGTTTTCATTCGGTAGAAGACATAAAGGAGAATTCGCGGTAAGAACTGAACTCAATTCCAGAAACAGCGTTAAAAAAATGTTTTGATAGTTAGATTATTGTTTTTTTTTATACAACTAGATGACAAATAAGCTGACGGCCCACCTGATGGTAAGCGGTTACCGTCGCCTATAGACACCTGCAATAACAAAGGAAAATCACTTGATATTGCAGGAGCGTTGTCATCCTGAGGCCTAACATGAAATGCCGTCAATGCCCAGTAATTACACTGGCTACCTTTCCCTTCAATCCGAAACACAGCGAGCTGCTTTACGGCTGAAATAAGAAAGGCGGTGGTACCTACCCAGACGACCCTACATACGGGCCTACCACCAAGGCCCGTTGGCGTAAGTGTATCGTTTGTGAAGGAGCATGCCCTAGAGGTGATAAAATAAATGTGGATGTATTATTGATCTTTTCCCGGTACTTTCTTGACAGAATAGTATATTTCATATCATCCTCTTCCTCATCCGCTTCCTCTTCCGCTTCCTCATCCGCATCCTCTTCCTCAAAAAAATATCCTCATCCTCATCCGCATCCTCTAAATTAGTGCTTGACACTTCCTCTTCCTCCTCCTCTTCCTCATAATCACTTCCTCAACAACCCTAATCCAAACTACTGCATGTAAGGATGTTTTTTTTATTTCACAAAAGAAAACCTTCAATCAGCGGACTTAATGCTAAGGCACTATCTATAATATTAAGTTTCCTCTACAATAAAGATAAAGATACCAAATTTATTTGTGTAACAAAGATTTTAAAAATTTATAAATAAGTATACAAAACATGTTGCGCCAACTCATTTATTGGCATACAAATATTTCTTATTAAATTAATAATTAAAAAGTTCCTATTGATAAAAATAAAATTACAATTAATAATTTCATTCAATATAATATTTCATATAATAGAAAATTTATTGTACCTACTTATCTCGTTTTGTGGGGACTTAACTGAATAAGTAGGTAGCTTGTGGGAAATCAAATAATAATATAAATATTGATGAATAATATGTACACAAATATTAGATATACTAAATAAACATATAAACATTCATGACTCGTGATGAAATGCTCGTATTCATCCTAGCGGTATTCGAACCCGGGACCCCTGAGTAGCCTACACTGAAAAAATGACAACTGCACTTTCGAGTACTTTCGACTCACTCACTGAGTGAGTCGTGAGTCTCTGTGTTGTCACTATTTTGACCTGTAGCTCAAAAAAGTGACAATACAACTTAGGGTAACACCTAGCCAAAAATAAAGTTGCATAGAGATTCACCGTTTTGTTAAATCAAATAAACTGTAATCACACCTCGCTCAGTTTTGGTTATATCTAATGCACAGACTTAATAATGCTTGATCTAATGTAACCGAAGTATTTTTTTTTTGGTTCATTCTCCCTGTAATGGGAAGACAAAGAAACTAATGCCATTATAGCCATGTCTTAAGTATTTCTTTATTTCTTAATTCATTGACGCGAAATATATGATGACAGTCTCCTATGGTGCGATTTGATGAGGTGGATAACCACGAAAAAGTTCTCATCGTCTTTCACACTATAATCACTTTTGTTCTAATAATATTTTAGTTGTCAACACAAACACTTGGGTAATAAAACTACACCAATTTTTAACCGACTTCAAAAACGAGGAGGTTCTCAATTCGGCCGGTATGTTTTTTTTTTTTTTTTTCTATGTATGTACACCGATTACGCCGAGATTACTGATCCGATTTACGTGATTCTTTTTTTGTTCGATGCGGAATAGCTGCCATTTGGTCCCATAAAAATTTTTTCAAAAACAGTTGGGTACTTTGGTTTTAAATTAAAAAAAACTGAAATTATGAAATCGTCTACATAAGCGAAATTGCGAATTTTTGCTTTGCAATGACTTTTTAGTGAAACGATACGATAGTAGGAAACAATATAAGTTGACGGTCACCCATCTAGCTTCGACCGTAGAAAGTTATCACTAAAAATTGTGAAAAAAAAAATTTTAAACAAAAATTAAAACCGACTTCAAAAAACTGAATAGGATAAAATAATTACATTTAAGTAGGTATTTATCCCCTAGAAACATATTTTTGGAGTTGGTGCTAAGTGGTTTCCAAAAACAATAGAAAGTAAAGCACCGACTCCAAAAATATGTTTCTAGGGGATAAATACCTACTTAAATGTAATTATTTCATCCTTTTCAGTTTTTTGAAGTCGGTTTTAATTTTTGTTTAAAATTTTTTATAACAGAAAGTTCGCTCCGACACAATTTTAATTATTGTAATAAAAATTTACTGATTGACACCACCAAATCCTGCCAAACAATCTGTAGCCAAGTAGTTTGTTCAAATATTTTATTCAGTGTATATTTATAGCAAGGGGTACAAACCAGTCGGCCAGCCTTATACTTAATCTGTTACTTACTGTTACAGTTCTCATGCCTTGGCAATAATAAACTTCATTACCATAATCATCATTATCAATCTTTATATTTATTTGGCTCCTTATATTGTAATTATTGAAATGTGACATGTACATACATGTTACAATACAGTGTAATGCAACATTATTTTATTGTATTGATGATAATGATGAATTTAAATGGAACGAATATAGATACGCTATCGATTCGATCCGAGCTATCCTTCTATCGGAGGATGAACTTAATAAAACAAAAACAAACATGTAAATTTTGCTTAAATCAGAAGCATAACGTTTCAAATATTACGTAAGAGGCGTAGGGTCATAAAATTCATGGCATTACATAATATCTAGGGAACGGTGATGTTATTGTTTTTTTACTTTTCTCTTTCCTGTTCATTCATTCGTTTCATGATGTTCCACCCTTTACTCATAAATCGATATTATTACATTGATTAACTGAAGACAAAGAATGCCTACGATTTATAAAAAAACTTACAAAAGATATACGAGTCAATTTTAATTATGTAAATGAGTAGGTAAATAATAATAAAAAATATAAATAAAATTAGTTTATTTCAGACAGCGTGTGCCCGCCCATAAATTCTTAAATACATGATTGCAATATACTTTACTAAGCTAAATTAAATCAAGTCAAAATTAAAACCAAGTTATGTCAAAATTACAAAATAAAATCTTAATAGTTACCTACGTCGATCATTCAAAGAAAAATACAATTAAATCCATTTAAAATCTTAAAATAATAATAATCATCATCATCATCACCAGCCAATATCCCACTGCTGGGCACAGGCCTTCCTACATGGGAGAAACACATGAGGAGTTTGGGCCATAACACCACCACGCTGGTCCAATGCGGGTTGGTGGGTTAAAGCAGTTGCAGTAACAACCGGGAACAACGCTTAACGTGCCTTCAGAAGCACGGAGGAGCTCGAGATTATAAATTTGATGACCCATCCCGGGACCGACCATGGCGAAAGTTGCTTTGTTTTTCGTATCGAAACCAAAGCGCTCAAATCAATACGCCACCGAACTCCTCAAATAGAAACCCGAAACTCGAAACTCGAGCTCATAAAATAATATAATAATAGAAATAATAACATGAATTAAAAATAAAGAAATTACACGGAAAAGGTCAAATAATACATAATAAAAACAGAACTATAATAATGATTTTCGACCGAATTTGTCGATGTTGAAAGCCTTCGATCGTCTAGTACTTACGAAAAGTTTTTTTGTGATTGGTTGAAAGCCTTTTTGTATGATTGGTAGCCGGTGTTTCATAAACCGAAATAGTTATAAGTGGTCACAAAAATAGCCGATAACCTTCCAATTACACAAAAAATCTTCAGTACTACTTTTAGATTAGACGATTCACTTATGCAGTTAATTATCTGCCGGAAATATCTCAGTGGTTAATGCCTTCACAAGTCAGTGGAAATTCACAAGCTTTCAAAGTTATTTTAACGTTTTCGAAATTTTATTTCTGTGTATTTTCGGCTACGTTGAATCCATCAGCAACTATTTCAATGCACACCAGTCAAAACACGAGAGATAGACCGCTTAATATCCTCGCTGAAAGGAGCAATATACTTTATACCCATAAACCTTTACGATACTGTCTAGCTAGATGAATTTACACCCGTCTCGCTCAACTGCAGTTGCATTTACAGCTCTATTGCTATCTGAATAGAGCTTGCTATTAGGCAGCTTGTTTATTAGTTTTCAAAAAGTTTCTGTGACTCAAACGTCTGTTGAATCAACTTAGTTATTGACAAATTTTATTGTTTCGATAAAAGCTACCACGTGTGGATTCAGAATAGAAACCCTGATCCCAATTCTGCTTTATCGACGTTACGTACAATAATCTATAAATAAATAAATATATATATTTATATAAGGATTCGATATGATGCAAATGGGAGAGATTATTACAGATTGTTCGAACTCCTTCCATATGTAACGTTTCCACTCAATCAGTGTCACAATCCATTCGCATTAAGGGACCAAATTAAGTACTTACATATAAAAAATACTAAAAAAGTGGGTCAAGTTTGATACTAGGCGAGTTGTCCCTGAGAAGATTTGGTAAAAAGACGATCTTCTCAGGCTTATGGAAAGTTAAGAAATAATTACCTCACTCATTACCATACTCGTTTCGGATGTTGAAATAGAATATTTCGACATTGTAGGGTGGACGTTAGCTCATAAATGCAAATAAAAATAGACTAGAAGAATTTCACAAGGATATCCCAAGTCCTGGGTGGCTCAGTGGTCAGAGCAGTCGCCCTGATTGCGAAAGGTCGCGGGTTCGATTCCTGCCTCAGGACGTGAAAGTTTTCTAGTTTTATTGTATTTTAATTACTAAATAATTACCTATATCTTCTTACGGTTCTTGGTCACAAATTTAGGGAATTTACCAAAAGACATCCCAGGGGTTTTTATAGAAAAACTCGGATTTTATCTTAACCTTGTTACAGAATTTATTCTCTTTATTATTGTAATCTATGTGTAGCGTATCAAAACAATATGGACGTATGGTCTCGAGTTATGGGGTACGGCTAGCAACTCGTATTGATATAACACAAAGATTTCAAAACATTGCATTAATATATTCTAATGCTCCTTGGTTTGTGAAGAACACGGAAATAAATGGACACTTTGAAATGTCCACAGTGAAAGAACTAGTTACTAGAGCCTGTGAGAAAGATACCTACAAGGAGCGCCTTAAGTCGCACTCAAACCAACTAGCATAGGACCTACTGGTTCCAAAAGTCGCCCACAAACAAACTGGCAATAGCCCCACTGATTTAAATCTAACACGTCTCAAAAGGTGACAAATAAATAAATCTAACTACTGATTCTTTATTTTCAGGCAATGCTTTTCTACGCTCCCCGATGGCTGTGGAAGTCTTGGGAAGGCGGCAAGATCCGCGCGCTCATGATGGACCTCGACGTGGGCGTGTGCACAGAAATCGAGAAGAAGACCAAAAAGAAACTGATCCTGGACTACCTGTGGGAGAACCTGCGCTACCACAACTGGTGGGCGTACCGGTACTACCTCTGCGAGACGCTCGCCCTTGTCAATGTTATAGGTATGTTCTTTATACCTAATAGCTACTGGAGTGGAGAGTGGACTGTATATTATAAGCTATGCTGTATTAATGGAAACACCAAGATATCGAGAATAAAAGTAAAAATTAAATGGCGGTGGTACCTACCCAGACGACCCTGCATACGGGCCTACCACCTAGTGATAATAAGGTACCACCGCCTTTCTTATTTCAGCCGTGAAACAGTTCGCTGTGTTTCGGATTGAAGGGAAAGGTGCCCAGTGTTATTACTGGGCATGGATGGCATTTCATCATAAGCCTCAGGATGACAACGCACCTGCAATATCAAGTGATTTTCTCTTATTATTGCAGGTGTCTGTAGGCGTATAGGCGGTGGTAACCGCTTACCACCAGGATAATGCCTCATAAAAATAAGAAAACTTAAGATTATTTGTAAACGATAATATGTCTTTAATAGTATATTACTTAAAATAGTAGATATCATCAAAATTCACAATCGTATAGACACGTTTTTTTAATTGATATAGTTATTTTTTAATAAAATAATTTGTAGCTTTTTGCCATTTTGTCTCTTTTTCTCCCGCTGAGTCAGTCATGTCTCTATCCCGATCTCTTTCGGTCGCAACAACGTTTCGATAGATCGCCATCTAGGGACTACTACTACCATCATAGCCGCGATCTTCTGTATTTGCAGCTGCGATTGTTGTTACCAATAATCTTTTGTATTTGTACGATGGATGTGCAATACCCTGTCGACGCTCACAATTGAAGTATTTTCTTAGTGTGAAAATGTAGGTTTTTCAAACACATTTTGAAAACATGAGACATTATTACCAAAATCGCTTTACAAAGTATATTTTTTTTAATGGTATCAAACTTTACGTGTCTTAGAAATATAAAAAATGCACTATTAGTGTGCTGTTATTAAATGTAACAACTTTTTATATGCCAACTACGCGAGTGAACGCATAAATGACAAAGATACTAATATTTTTTCCATGCGCCCATACCATACATGATTTTTTTTTTATACAACTAGATGACAAACAAGCTGACGGCCCACCTGATGGTAAGCGGTTACCGCCGCCTATAGACACCTGCAATAACAAGGAAAAATCACTTGATATTGCAAGTGCGTTGTCATCCTGAGGCCTAAGATATTCGGTGGTTCCATGCGCATGTCATTGTATCCCATTATTTTGACTTTCATTATTTAACTGCGGCTTTCTGTAAGGCGGAGGTGCTAGGTGCATTATTTTGACATTCATTACATAATGAATTTTCGGTAAGGCGTCGGTGCTAGGTAATCCATTATTTTGACATTCATTATTTAACTACTACTTTCTGTAAGGCGGGGCTGCTAGGTACGAGCGCATCTCTGCAACGCGACATAAAGAGCTCTCCGTGTAGTGGCTACGATTACCGCTTGCTATTAAGTGCTACGAGCGACTACGTGCGGTCGTAGCCTACAGACACTCGTAGCACCACAAATTACTCTATGTCGTAGCACCTGTCGCAAAAAAAAGGGTAGACAAGCGCGAGTAATGCCTACTCGCGCATGTCTACCCTTTTTTTTTGTTACGAAGTGGAATCCGCTTACAGACCATACCCTAAACCGCTGGTTAGGTGGACCAGCGGACCGTCGGCTAGACGTGGGCCTGTGCAGGGGTCGCCCAGCGCCTGATCATAGCGGCACGGGGAATACCTGCTAAACCACTCCGGTTTCCCTATGCCCATAATAGAGACGACCCGGGGTTTGCCGAAGCATTTCACCGAGCCGCCTCCGGGCAGCCCGACTCTAGAACCGACCAGAGCCAGTCCTAGGGCGGGGCACCAGTCCTAGGGCGGATCACCCCGGGCCGGTCGCGGACCCAGACGTGACGGGCCTGTGCAATGCATGTGCGAGGAGCCTACCCTTGCACACGCAGGCCACGTCCTAGGTTGGGACAACGCGAGCGGTCAGAGCCGCCCGCCTTATCCCAACCAACCGTCTGCGCCGGAGGGGAGTGGCCTGAGGATCATCCTCCCGCTCCCTCTCCGCTGCTTCCTTCTGCGAGAGTACAGCCTCGCAGAAGGAGGCGGCAGCCTCCCATATCCTGTCGCTACCGACCATGGCTTGAACCATGGTCGGCAGCGAGAGGTATCCGCCTCCGAGCGCCGCTCTCAGCTCGCGGTGCTCGAGCGCTTGTCTACCCTGTGAAGCTAAAGAAAAAGCATTTCTTAACAGCATAGGGAACCCCCTACTCCGAACATAATAAAATTCATGAGCTCTGGCGACCTTATTCACCACAAGAACACAACACTACAAAGTTGCGTCTATTCTGGACGACCGTCTGGTCGAGCGGTCTGTACCCCTTGCTATGCAGGCTACTCGATCAAGAGGTCCCGGGTTCGAATCCCGGTAGGAGCAAATGTTTGTATGATGAGTACGAGCATTTGTTTACGAGTCATGGATGTTTATATGTTTATGTAGTATATTTCTTATATTTATATACATATTATTATCAATATTTATCTGTTATCTAGTATCCATAACACAAGCTCTTAATGATGCTTACTTTGGGCTAGATAATAGGTGTGAGTGTATAAAAAAAATAAAAAATAAATCTCAACTTTCCCCGATCGGGGGGTGATGGGGATTCTCGTTTCATCTTCCCCCAAAATTAAGTTCTGGGGAAGATGTGAATAAGTATGTCGTGTTATTTAACTAGGTACCCCATTATTTTGACTTTCATTATTTAACTACGGCTTTCTGTTAGGCGAAGGTGCTAGGTGCATTATTTTGACTTCCATTAAATAATGAATTTTCTGTAAGGCGGAGGTGCTAGGTAATACATTATTTTGACATTCATTATTTAACTAATACTTTCTGTAAGGCAGGGGTGCTAGGTACCCATCATTTTGACTTTCATTATTTTACTGCCTCAATATGGCGGAGGTGCCCCAATATTTTGGAAATACGAGTGGGAAATGCCATTATACCATATCTCTCTGAAAACTACTAGTGTTTTTTCATAAAAATTTTAGGATGCATAATTATATTCATTGAGTTTTTTAATCTACTCCATCCTATCACAATCAAAAAGTATGCTATGTCCTTCGCAGGGTCTCAAGCTATATCCATACCAAATTTTACTTAAATCGGTCAGCAGTTAAAGTGCAAAAAGGTAACAGACCGACTAACATACAGAGTTACATTCGCGATTATAATATTAATATGGATGGATACTATGTGCCATGTGGTTTTCTATTCTAGAGACGACACTGACTGTATATTTGGTTTTCTTATTCCTGTTCTAAATTTTAATTTTGAACGGACCATAGACACGCCGTATACATTTTATATTTTATTTCAGGTCAGCAAAAAGTTTGTAGGTATTCTAAAACGGTCGAGTTGTAAAGGTTTTATGTTCGTTTTAATATGAACCTTTATGATTTACAGTGCAGGCTAGTTCGATATTCAGAGCAGGAGCCGCGACAGATGGCTCTCTGATATTCCAAGAAATGTCTTGCTAGGTGCGTGTGCGGCCACTAAAAAGAAGAATAAATTGTATCACTTCAGTAAAACAACAACATGATATATGAATTGAGGTGATGCTTAACATTTCTCTGATTTTAAAATTAAATGCTTCTTATACTTACCTTTGACAATTTTATTTTTATTTTAAGAGGGGTAATAAAGTCTTTAATTCGTGTGTGTTGCCAGTGATGACTTACGGAACTGAGACGTGGCCGCTTACAATGGGCCTAATAAGAAGGCTCAATGTTACCCAAAGGGCAATGGAGAGGGCTATGCTCGGGGTTTCTCTGCGTGATCGAATCAGAAGTGATAAGATCTGCAGGAGAACTAAGCTCACCGACATAGCCCGAAGAATTGTGAGCCTCAAGTGGGGCGGATAGGTCCCCGAGTGGCGGCCGCGTACCGGGAGACGCAGCGTTGGTAGGCCTCCCACAAGGTGGATCGACGATCTGGTGAGGGTCGCGGGAAGCCGATGGATGCGGACAGCGCGGAACCGATTTCGCTCTTGACCCCTCTCGTGCTTCGAGAGAAGTCAAGAGGAGTTGAAGACGTAGCGAGCTTACCCAGAAGGTGCCTATTTAATCCAGCTTTGAAGGAATTAAGGTTATATGCGCTAAAGAACACCGAAGCCGGTAGAGCATTCCACTCCCTGCCCGTGCGCATTATAAATGATGAAAATCGCTTAGTATGTTTTGTATATCAACCAGCCTCCTAATACACAACTGTCGGAAAGGAATCGGATTTCGGAATCTCTATACTTGTCACTTTTTATCACGGTGCGTCAAAGCGAGACGGCATGTGACTTTTCGAATTGTATCTGTGATCCGACATTTTCTGAATAAGGGGGCAGGTGTGGGTGATAGCTCGACGAACGTTTAGTAGTCCTCTAGTGAAATTGGCTTAGCGGAATGAGCTTATGAAGGTTAGACCTGTGTTTGGTTGCGATCTTCAGACTCCTGAGTAGGTAGGTACCTTGCATTGAAGAGGTACCTACCTACATAGGTAGGTACCTCTTCAATCTCTCTCAATGTACTCCTCAATGCACGGGACGATAGCCCGTGTCAAGTCTAACTTGAATCAAAAGACTTACTGCAAAAGACTGATGTCATGGATAATACTATATGATCTGTAATTCATAATCATCTTTATTTTCTTATAAATTCTATTTTTTTTTTATATTTCACAACATACTTAACTTACATTCTTAAAACTAAATTACACTAAGGACATTATAATACCTACGTTGTAAATATTCGTCCTCGTATTTTATTAGTGATATAGCTCACCAGACATCTCACATTGGACATGTAGAAAAGGTTCCCGCTGACTTAGTGGCCACACACAGGGGGAGCAGCACAGCCAGCAAATTTAAGTCGCACTGTACGCGCCAGTTTTTGTTATTGGAAACGCAGCGGAGGACGCCACCGCGCACACAAAATAGAAATATATCAACATCCACAGTAGCTAAAGGATTTTGAACCTTACTTGAGAGGGCATAGTGGTATTATCTTCTTAATTTTAGGGACCTCGAATGGGAAAACACTTTCTTATATAAATTTGCAGTCATATAACGCTGTGTTGTAGTGTAGTTGCTGTGGTAAGGTCGCCAGAACAGTCGTCAGCGCGCTCGACAACGCACTCGTCACCACTTCATCCTAAGCTTCACAGCGTTTGGTCCTAATTTTACCATTATACTTATAAAAATATCTAAACCAGAGAAATTTTCACATTGTAAAACTTTCGACATTGTAGGGTAGACGTTAGCTTATAACGCAAATACAGATAGACTAGACGAATTTCACAGGGTTATTCCAAGTCCTGGGTAGCTCAGTGGATTGTGAAAGGTCGCGGGGTCGCGGGCTCTATCCCCGCCTCAGGATGTAAAAATTTTTCTAGTTTAGATATTTTTGAATTTAAATTATTTTTTTAACATTTATAATAATGTTGAAAAGAAAATTCAGAATATTAACCATTATAGTTAATGTTAAAAAGATTTGAAAATAAGACTAGAAAAGACATAGGTCCTGGCAAGGGAACTGAAACTTTTCACAATCCGGGTGGTGCTGTACGGGATTGTAATCACAAAATTCTCAATTTCTTTTATGTTTGATTACCAGAATCAAAATATCCAATAGTTTGTGTTTTTAGAAATAAATGCTTAGGTGGATTAAATATAACTTTTTGTAAGTATTCAATGATAAACAAAAAAAGATTATAAACAGAAAACCATGATTTACAGGGCAAATGTTCCTGATGAACCGGTTCTTCGATGGAGAGTTCATGTCGTTCGGCCTGGACGTGATCCGGTACATGGAGTCCGACCAAGAGGACCGCATAGACCCCATGATTTACATATTTCCAAGGTAAAGCGAGTTCCTAGCAAACAAGTTTTCTACAAATCGCTCTTTGAAATAGATAAACTATATAAAGCCTAAATGGTGTCCTGCGGCTATGTCACACGGAGGAAAACTACTTTACAAAAGTCTTCTTTCTGTGTATGTAGGTAGGTATGTCCATTATTATTAAAACAATTTCCTTTCAAAACTAATTTGATCTGCATTCAAAGATTTTTTTATACAACTAGATGACAAACAAGCTGACGGCCCACCTGAATTTAAGCGGTTACCGCCGCCTATAGACACCCGCAATAACAATGAAAAATCACTTGTCATCCTGAGGCCTAAGATGAAATACCGTCCATGCCCAGTAATTACATTTACAGAACTATTGATGTAAAACCTCAAGAATTGCACGATTAATTTAAAATTCCTCAGAACAGTAACTAAAGCATATTGTTCTGAGGATCTACCATTCTTTTGAATGTATGTGTTAGTTTCGGAATCCGAGTTTTCACACGGGCGCTATTTATGATGGCCAAAACGACACAGAAGATTTGAAAATTATTACTAAAATTAATAGATTAAAATAAAAACAATAACTTTTACCATAACGTTCTCGCGACTTCTTCTAGATTCAGGCAATTTATTTGATCGCTTATATAACATTCGTGTTATTACGTATTCTCCTTATAAAGATTCTGGACCGAAGTTAGCACAGTTAATTAACTTTAACGTTTTCCGTATTACATCCCAACGGAATTAAGGTTTTCTCTGTATTAGCTTCAATTTCTACTTAAGCTGAATATAAAATATTTCAACGAGGAACTTGTAAAATTATACTATCAATTTATTTGTGAAAAATCTTATTTTGTTTTAATCTTTCGTGGATCCTTGCCAAACCTTTCCACCTCTTGTCTCACACTAAATATAACTTAACTTACCTTTTAACTTTTCACAAATATTACTTAAATTGTATTTTATTTTAAGAACAATAAATCACATTGGATATTTTTCTTGTTTCAGGATGGTAAAGTGTACGCTGTTCAACAAGTTCGGCTCCTCAGGCGAGGTGGAGCGGCACGATGCGCTCTGCATCTTGCCACTCAATGTTGTAAACGAGAAGATCTATGTTTTTCTTTGGTTCTGGTTCGTGATCCTCGGTTTTCTCACCTTCATCACGCTCTTGTACCGGCTCGTCATCATCTTCTCTCCACGAATGCGGGTCTACATGATGCGCATGAGGTTCAGGCTTGTCAGACGGGACAACGTCGATACCATAGTGCGGAGAAGCAAAATGGGCGACTGGTACCTTCTCTACATTCTCGGAGAGAACCTGGACTCCGTCATATTCCGGGACATAATGAACGAGTTCGCAAACAAACTAAATCACAACTATCAGCACCACATCCACGGTGTACCAGACGCGTGACCTCCGATCCCCGGGTGGGTGTTTCACACATGACTGACGTCGTTGCAGCGTGACATGGACCCACCTGTGTGAAGCGCACTCGCTATCAAAGTTTATTATCACGGAGTGTATCAACTCATTGTGTAATAAACAAAAGAAGAGTGGGCCAAGTCCGCTGCCCTGAGAGACCCTCACCTGATTTGGACAATACTAGGAAGTGTATAAGAGACTTTTCGTTCGATACTATCTGTAATCGTAAGGATCGTAACAGTGCAATTCTAAACACGCAATAATAGTTTGTACTTAATCTATAAGAAAGTGATCTCAGGATGAATCCTATCAAAGGCCTTTGAAAAGTCAGTGATGACGGCTACCCCGTTAGATTAAATAGTGTTCAACATATAGAAGTACTTTTACTAATTGTTTCGCTGCTCGTAGTGGTTGAAAAAAACAGCTTCTTTTCTATTCTAGCTAATAATCGAATTTAAGCACACAGACAGCACACAACTTATCTTTTTACACAATTACTCACCAATTTACGAAAGATTTGACAGACCAATAAAGCAATAATTAATATTTAAGTATAGTAGTTGCGGTAGACATGAAAAATATTTCATATTGTAATAAACATCCATCTTATAAATAACTTTATGTCCTTAAAACTGGACCATTCATGTATACTTTTGCGTGCCAAAAGACATATTTAAATACTTCGTTGTAAAATGAGGTGTCGATCGAATATTGTGAATAATTAACTTTATAATAAATCTTAAATGGATCTATGGACTAGCCTCCTTCAACTTAAGTTTTGACTGATTCTGATCAAAGCTTATGACATAGGTATTAGTTTTTACTAGTATATAGAGGAAATTGCAAATCAAAAGCAGTAAGTAACCTTATTGTACTATGATTGTTCTCGATTTTCAATGATATTAAAAAAACTGTCCTTCACAGTTTTGCTAAGATTATCTTTCCAGAATCTGGTTCTAGATTTAACAATAAGGAAGTAATATTGGGATGAACTTAGTTGTGCCTAATTTGTTACCTCGTGTTAGACGAAGAAATTGTTGGAAGTTGTTGTGTTCGTATGAATATTAGTAGATAATGTGTAAAAAAGGATATATTCTTGAGTCAAAGAAGATTGTTGGCGTATAGTTTTGGTTGAAAACTGCAGGCGTCATATCCTGTTACGGCTATATAGCTATAATCACTGCCATTTATATTGTAAAGTTCCGCTCACCAATAAGTATTCAATTAAGTCCTTTATATTTTTAGGATATCAGCTAAATTCTTTAATACTGTCGTAATAACGACTGTTTAAAGGTATAAGTACATTATCTGATCGTGACGACAGTATCTATCTACCAACACCAGATTAAGACAAATACATTCTTCACTATACTACTTAAGCTTAATTCACTACTTGAATTAAATCTGAAGTGAGACTGCATAGCAAGAAGCTTATAATCAATGTTTCATGATTATAATAAACGATGAATTTAAACTTCTGTGTTTTCTTTATTTTCTTACGTGTTCTTAATCAATAAATTAATTACAATCTTCCACATAACTCTAATTTACATCAGAGCTTCTTGCATTGGCATTTCCATAATTTATTTATTTTAATCTACTGTAGAACTTGTTTGACTCAAGAAATGTGAAGATTGTAAATGTAAAAAGGTTGTTCAATTGTAATAATGACGGTTAATAAATTGTAGTACATTCGGTGATATTCCTATAAAATCGGTTTGAATATTAATGACAGAGACGTTCCTAACCTAATTAATGAAGATAGAAAACATGCTGTAAAATAATTCAATTATTGAGTTGTATTATGTGAAAATAAGAACACGATAGTTCAATTTGCCCCTATTTACTATAAATGGGTTGGTCTTGGACCGTCTAGAACACAATTTGACTACATTTAATTTTTGCCTAGAGCTTAAAGTGACTACTACATAATCGGTCTGTCACTCAAATCTACTATAACACAAATTGACTAGTGCATATTTTTCCTAGATAGCATCGTGACATGAACCCAAATTGTCTGGATATTCGGGTAGAAAATTTATTTTCCATCTTGTAATGTTTACCTGTCTGTTTAAGTTAACTAATATTTATAACATATTATATTATGGAGGTGATGTGATGAGCTAATAAAGATAAACAATATCACTTCACAGATATGTCACTATAGTCCATTTTAGCAAAACTCTTGTTAATCCTCTTTGTGTTCGAGTTTCTGTTCGAGCAAAAAAAGAAGAAGGATATCAAAGCAATGTCGATGGCAGGTGCCTTTTTGAAACGAGAGAACAAGAAGAAAGATTTTCTTTTTAATAGAAGATGCTGCCGAGAGTGAACAAAATTAATAACAAAAGAAATTGCACTAATCGATTTTTTAAAAGCTATAAGACATAAAAAGAGAGTTGAAACGAAGTACCTACCGCACTCATTTTAATATCGTGAAGATTATTTTTAAGTTATTTACGTGACGGAGTGACTTTTCTTTTTATTTTAATTTACGTCTATATGAATTAGCATAATATATCTATAATTTATGACATAGTGCTGTATTTTTATTTTAGACCTCGCCGCTACATTCAAAAACAAAAGACAACAGTAGGCAAAATGTGTTCTAGGTTCTTTCGGTATTAGTCAGTTTGTGTTATAGTATATTTGAGTGACAGACCGATTATGTAGTAGTCACTTTAAGCTCTAGGCAAATCAAATGTAATCAAATTGTGTTCTAGACAGTCCAACACCAACCCCTATAAATGCCAAATATCGTGCCAAAATCACCTATCAAAGTAAAAGTGGTGAATATCTGTAAGCAAAATGAAAAAATACTATCAAAGTAAATCGATTAAACAATATGAAAATATAACGTATTTTGATTTCTACCTAAGTGTTAAATCTGTAAGAACAAATATGCAGGAAAAATAGTATAGATGATAAAAAAATAATCCCAATCACAATATTAGTACAGTACAAACCAGCTGGTTTTTTCTTTTTTGAGGTCAGCGCGCATACAATTGAGACCTAAAGGAGCTTGGTAATAGCAGGAGTTTTAGAGCCGATAAGTCAGCATAAAGATAAAGTGCTCAGATAAAACCAACGTTGATCCGGAGCCCTGTCTCTTTCAACCCTGTGAAGGAGGATCGATACGAAAACAAAGCAACTTTCAAAACAAAGCAATCTCAGAAACACGTAGGTACTAGACGATCTGCCTAGGTAGTTCATGGTCTTGCGAACTGAATAATCGTTCTTCGATATCCTATAAGCACAAGCCAGTCACAGGTTCGTTTCTTAATTTGGATAATATCCTCACAAAGTAAACTTTTAACTATCATTTCACACAATGCAACTATCTCCCCTTCACATCATTGGCGAGCAGATGAAGGCCAGAAGTGCCATCAAACTGAATTCTAATGATCCCGGTGGCGTTTTGTAAGGTATGAGATAGTGTTGTAAGCAATAGTATAAAATATCGATAGTCTATCGATATTCTCGTGGCCTTGAAAAACAGTCACAATATCGATACCATCGATACTATCGATAGCAATACTTTTGATGAAACCTAAAACTAACGAACTATTATGTAGTTGCGGGAAAACATCCACTCAAATTTTACAGTGTAAAAGCACTGACTATTATTAATAGTCAAAGTTGACTGGATGACTGGCCACGTCAAATTCTTTCTAAGATAAATACTATTGCTTCTTAGCCAAATATCGATATTACAATACTATCGATAGTAATTTACCTATCGATAGTTCTTCATACAAAAAGTAACAATAGTATTGATAGAATCGATACTATCGATAGTATTGATTAAAAAGTATCGATACTATCGATTGTATCTAAATTCAATAGTATCGATACCATCGATAGTTTTAGGTTTCATCAATAGTATTGCACACTATTGGCTATCGATAGTGTCGATGGTATCGATACTATCGATAGTCCTATCGATATAGTGACTGTTTTTCGAGGTCAACTATCGATAATCATACTATAGATAGTTTTGCAATGCTAATACGAGTGCTCTGGTTTCGAAAATAGGTTATTTTACAAACAAACGTATTGCACGAGCACGACAAGACAAGAGACACACTTACACATACTCTAGCGGAAACGCGCGGGAAGCCGTATCGGACGTTGCTCTGTCACCGGAACAATGTTCAGTGCGACGACGGTGCGCGGATTGTCAAAACTGACGTCTTCGTTGCCTCCAATATTCGAATCACTTGTTACAATGTGATTTTTTACTTGGATTTTGAAGGACTCCAATGACCGGGCGTTCCTGATATTCTCCGGCAGCGAGTTCCATAACCGGACAGCGTGCACAACAAAAGAGTATGATAGAAAATCGGTTAAGTGAGGAGGAACGTCTAAATTAGAGTGGAAGAGATTCTAGCAGCGTTGCCAGAATGTTACTTTTATAACATTTTATGTTACTTTTGACTCTCTCATGTTACTTTCATGTTACACGACTCAAAATGTTACTTTTACGTTACTTTTATGATTTAAACAAAAGTAGCGAAAAAATTGACACACCGAGTAGTCATACAACTGCGCTTATTGAGTAGCTTATAATTGTTTTTTTTTGTTGAATAGGAAGTTTTACGATCTCAAAATATTGTTACTTTTTCTAAGTTTTTTCTATAAAACTTCGAAATAATGAAAAATGAATTCTGAAACATTTTTTTCCGAAAAAATGAAAAATGAGTTCTGAATTCTGATAGATACATGTTTTAGTATTAGTCTTTTTATTGCATTAAAAAAAATATGTTACATTTGACATGAAAATGTTACTTTTGAACTGTTTCGTGTTACTATTGACTATCGGTCACTGGCAAGTGGCAACACTGGATTCTAGACAATTGATTTTTGAAAGTCATAGAGCTCCAGAGGTATAACGCCGTTCGAGAGATTAATATAAACAGAGAAAGAACAACTACGTATCAAATAACTGACGATTTAGAAAATGTGATTTCTATACCATCTATTAATCATTTACGTCGCACGGCTTTTCATATAAACTCTCAAGTCGAAAATATTGGAAACAAACAAACCAAATCTAATAAGACTTTACATGCGTAAGCAAGTCAGGTAGCCTAATCTAAATACCTAGTAATTGAAGGATTTTTCCATTGGCTTGCCGTGATTGTTTTTTGAGTGTTTATTTATTTGGGTAAAATTTTTAAGTAATGAACTCAAACATTTCGTTGCATATTAAGTAAATCAAAAAATATTTCTTATAATTCACATAAGTTGATTTCGTGTGGCACAACAGCATTCATGTGTCGATATAATAATAATTTATGATTCCGTTTCTTTGATTTATGATTATGAAATCTTGATTCGGCGTTAAATAAAATCGAGTGAGCTTTCTTTACGGCGCTAACATGAGCGGGGTTGACGTTGTGCCAGATACTAATTACATATTTATTTAGTAATTAAAATATAATAAAACTAGAAAAATTTCACGTCCTGAGGCAGGAATCGAACCCGCGACCTTTCGCAACATATTTATTGTTAGCCCATTTTTATTGTTAGCCACACATTTATTGTTAGCCCATTTCAATATGAATCGACAATGGTGGGCACATCTGAGTTGTGTCGGTTGATAACACGAAATAGCCTCCAGCAATCTCATATGCACACGTTTCACATGTAGATATCTTTCAAGAATTAAAAAAAATGTAGTTACCTATGTTTACCTCTGCCAATATCTACATCAATTCTTATATTATTTATTTATTTATTTTATTTTACAAAAATCCACAGCTTAGTCTAAAACAGATTATATTTTCCAATGATCAGTAAAACTTTAGCTAATGAAGGATTTTACATTATCAAAAAATAAAAGAACTAGGTAGCTATTTATTATGCGTATTATACTATTTAAACTATATACATTCTATGTTAATGTCTATTGTTTAACGAATTTATACATTTTCTTCTCATTACATGGACAGTAGAAAAATGAATAAATTTATTTTTAAATGAAAAATAAAGGCATGGCAAATGGTGGTTAAATGTGTGTGTATGTGTGTTTGTGTGTGCGTATGTATTTGTGTGTGCTTATGTATCGTATGTATATTTAATACTTTTGTTTCAAATAAAAAGAAAGTTTCGAATCTATTTTCTTCTAATGATGTTGAGGTTAGTCAGAAAACTGATGACTCCGAAGACCGGCACGCGTGCTCCTGAGTAGGAAGGGAAGGTGGGATAGGTAAAGTCGAAAAGCTCCTCAGAACACTTTTTCAAGATAAGGCCAACAGAGGTCTATGAGCGAGCTTACTACTTTTAATTAACTAGCTGAAAATTCGATCAGGAACTGCAACTATTGTGATACTGGTCCTTTTGCGATTTTATGGTAAGCCAAAACCGTAGCCTAGACGCTTGTCTCCCTGCTAATCCCAACATAAAACTTCCCCAAAGAGCTCTGTAGTGTCGTTGAGTAACCACGCATACCTACCTGAAAAAATCACAAAATATCAAAACGATACGACGGTATACATCATCATCATCATCATCATACCAGCCTATGATGTCCACCGCTGAACAAAGGCCTCCCCCATCGATTTCCAAATGGAACGGTTCTGCGAAGCCTGCATCCAGCGGCTCCCCGCGACCCTGACCAGGTCGTCTGTCCATCTAGTGGGAGGCCGTCCTACTTTGCGCTTTCCGGTACGTGGTCGCCATGCTAGAACTTTAACGCCCCACCGACCGTCTGCTCTGCGTGCTATGTGCCCTGCCCACTGCCATTTCAACTTGCTATTCTATGAGCTATGTCAGTGACTTCGACTCTCATTTTTGATTATCTCGCAGAGAACCACGGTATACGGTAGGCTGCTAACGCAAATATCTGTATTTGTGTTAAAAGCTATCGTATACCATCGTGTAGAAGAAATTCATAGACATATTCCAAGTCCTTGGTGGCTCAGATTAATAGCAGTCACCCGGATCACAGTTCAGTTTATATTTTCCAAATATTTATTACATTGTTAAAACGAAATAAAGAATGTTCACCTGTGTATTTAAGAATAAAACCAACTTTATACAAAAATCAAAATCATATATTCAACTTCAAATTAAAACTTACAATATTGAAAAATATCGTCATCCAATACTAACCTATTAAACTAAAACACGGAATAATGGCTTTTAATAAATAATAAATTTTATATTTACTACACGATCATCGTCTCCTTTTAAAACTACAGGTAAGTGTTTCACTCATGAAATCAATTCATTAGCTGGTCAATTCATATTGTTGAATGATGCCTAATTGATTAAATAAGAATATTATGTGCGTATCACACATTGACGGCATTTATAATATTATTTATATTCCTGAGCCGGCAATTTGTTACGCACATTTTCAATTCAAAGCACAAAAAATAAATGTATTATTCATAAAAACGTTGTGATATTGCGAGGGCTGTTAAAATGGCGTCTGATAAAAATATATACAAATTATATTACAATCATATTTCATGAGTAAACCTCTCTGTACAACCTGCGAAAATACCTTTCGATCTAAATGCCGAATATAAATTAGGCATCTCTTATTAATAATTTATACTAAAATAAATGCGGACAGTACATCACTTATTTAATAATAGTCATTAAAATTATATTATCAATAAACATAATGGTTCGAGTAGTCTACAAATTATATTGCGAAAATCATGTTGATTCTCTTGAATTCTTTAAGCCTCCTAAATAAAACTGTTTTCACAAAATAGAATGTTTAGAACGTGATTAAAAAGAAGATAAAGTTAAAGTATTATAAGTAAAATCGGAGAACACGTGTGAAGGAATAAGTAGGTAGCTATATTGATAATTCAAGAGTATAATATGTACAATCACCTTACGTAGTGTCTTTTTGTCCAAGCTTATCCTAAGTTGGTATACACCAAAACATTGTGAACTAAAATTAACTTTGATTAGGAACCATTTTATATTATTTTTATCTAATAACCATTGTCTTAATGAGTCGTTGCTATAACACTGTCTGAATATTGGGCCGACATGGGGCCTTACTAAATTCAAATTTAACTGCAAGGGTACGTTTAGAGGGTACCTACGCTTAGAGCGTTCGGTTGACACAACTTAACCGTTCCTCTGATCTTTTGTGATAAAAATTCTGGCAACCTAAAGTTTTGACACTTTTGACCAAGCATGTAGAGTACAATATTGATTAAATATGAAACGAATCTGTTGTAATAACTTGGGCTGAACAGTTGAGTATCTAACACCCAGAAACAAACACCAGACGACACACTCCAAATCTAAAGTATATTACAAAATCTTAAAAGTGACACAAGTCAAATGAAAATGCTAACAAATAATTCCTAACATATTTATATACACATCTTCGAGAATCAACCGTCCGTTGTAAAACCGCTCTAGACGTTTGCATGTGTCAGATTGTTTTGACAAATATAAAGATACGTCAAATATTTTTCAAAGTTTTAGTGAACCAGTTAAAAAAGACTGTATGCAAATTTTACTGTGTTAATTATGGATATTAAAAGTATTTATGTAGTTACCTACTTCAATGTTAACAAATTTGCTGTTAATAAACAAGGTAAGTTTAGTAATGGTTGTATCCTCTTTAGTTAGTTAAATACATTATTGCGAGTTAAAACAACCCAACAACTCGGAGTGTACCTTCTGAACGTGACCCAGCAAATCTCTTGCTGCTGATGTGAATGGAAAGATAATCATTTGACATTTAGTAAGTTGTGTTACACCTTATTTTTTGTAATCAGAATAGGGTCCATTGTGGTATTTCGGTTTCGCATCACTGGTGTTTATTTGTGTAAAAGAACAAATCGTGGAATATTAAAATTAAAAAAAACCTGCATAGAGTCTAGAGATCTGAAGTAGGTTTGGCCTTTATATTTAGACTTCATCGTAAAGACTGCCGTCATAAATTTGTCAAACTTATAATGCAACACAAGTATTTCGTAATATAAAAGACACAATAGACGTGTCTGTATTGGCGAAATATCTTTGCCTGGGTATCAGGTAGAATATTAAATAGAAGAGTACAGAGGAAAAATAAACAAAGAAAGTAATAAGTTGCGATAATTTTAGTTCACAAATTTTTACAATAAATGTACGATATACTCGTAACCAAAATGTATTCTTAGAAATCTTTGAAAGTGTGAGCAATTTAATTATTAACCTCATTTAACTAAACTAACTTCTATCAAAAAGTAATGAATTGCGACTTTTAATTGTTTTCAAGATATACAAAAAAAACTATATAGCATTTAGGCAGAATGGAGTAGTGTTGCTAGATGCAAAACATTTTTTTCAATATATTTTTCACCCAATTTGTAACTTGCAATGTGCGACATTCTTTTATGACAATATTGCACAAGTTGTATGTATTTATTAAAGTTATATTTGTTTTACGTTAAGTCTTCGTCAAAAATATACAACACCATGATGGGACCACTTATGACAACACTGATATATTAAAGCAGTCTTTGAAAAATAATGAAATTCCGATGATAATTCATTTTATGAAGTCTTAACAATATGAATGATGAGTGATGCATTATGTTTAAACTATCACATTACAATAAAACTCAGTGTAAAGGCAACACTTTCAAACTTAACAAGACTGGCAACACTTGTCAGTCGTCATATTACTATTATAATAACATCAGACACCCCAAAAATGGGGAGACGCTAGTAAAAATGAACACAGAAGAAATGTTGTCACTACTTGTTTAGAATTCGAATGTTACATTAGGGAATAGCTTCTGTTAAAAACATTTTAATGTTTACTTCAAAGGAGGTGTTTCATCACCTGCCAGTTATATGTACACCATTTCAATAAATCAGGAAAAATCTCCTGAATACGGGAAGTAAACTAAACATCAGTTTTATCGTTTTGTAAACAAATAAAAATAAATTTGTTCTGAATATTTTTGCCAATTATTAGTACATACGCCTGGCCAGGACTCTTAATGAAACAATTCCTTTACCAATTACTTTAAAGTTTTAACACTCAACTCATTTTCGCAATCCTCTGCAATTCTTTTACTCTTTTAAGAGAGACACAATTAATTTAAAGGCTCAGAATCAGTTATCATAAAATATCTCAACAGAAATTATTCCCTCATTCACAATCATTAATAATAATATTTTTTTTAAACACTACAGCACTCAAGTCCTAGCAAGCACTCTCCTATATCATAATCATCGGTACATTACACGCAACAGTAAAGACTTACAAACTAAACTGATAACATATCACATGAAGTAAAATTACCTTTACGCTAATAGGCGTAAGATTAAAATTTCACTGTCAACATCCTTGTAAAAGATTGTGAAAAACAGTCAGATTTCATTATGTAGTCTATAACTGACCCAAACATACGTATATAAAATGCAAAAGTTATGACAATATTTCAATAAAACGGTTGGCATAATATCATTAACCACAAAATAATGAGAAATTTTAATGATATAGTCACGTGATCAGTGTCTCGCGCTCGAGTTGAGAAACTACAAAACGCACACATTGGCCTGTCAATGCAAGCCAACATTTTTAATTATACAATAAGTTCACGCTATTCTTAAAATAAACAAGAAATACCTTCTAAAAGTTTCACACATTACATTCAAATAAACCTTATCCAATAACCACATACAATAAGGCGATTCGTCAACAGTCCATCCATTGTCTTATCAGTGCTTTTTTAAAACTATAGAATAATGTTGCCAGTTAAACACATCTACTTTATAGTAGTTTTGTAAATTGTGCTACGTAAAAATAGAAGAAAAATAATATGATATGCATATCTAAATGGTTGGTTCTTGTGATTATGTCATTTAAATATATCAATTATTGGCACAATTTTTGGTGCCTTAATATTTGGGACAGTATATTATGATTTATAATATAGTAAGAATAAAATATTTAAAAAAATCTCACATACTAATATATAATTTCATCAGCGATTCGACAACTACTTTAAAACAGACTGCATTAACTAATAAAAAATAAACTATAGTATAATGTAATTATAATAAGTTAAAAGCTAAATACAACCATTAGTTCGAGCATGCAGATAAGAAATAGTATACGTGGCAGTGTTTATTTAGATTCATATAATCATAAGACATTTAAACTTAATATTCGACCTTATGGCAACCGCTTAGAAAATAATCTGATTGTTTACACCTATATCTACACGATTCCTTTTTCCTATAACTAGAAAATACTTAATAAAGGCATTATAAAATCTATACAAAATTCGAGTAACTAAAACCGCGCGCCGCTTGTCACTCTAAAAAAAGACTTAAAATACGTGGGACTTGAGTTAAAAATTCCCGGAAATGTTTCTTTTACATAGTGCTTTTCTTCAAGCAAAATTAACACTTATCGTTTATGAAATAAGACATTTTACAAAGCGCTGCGTATGTTGAATACAATATGCAACATTCTTCGACAAAGAAGGTGCATTAAAGGGAGGGAATGCCTTGAAACTACTGTGGTTTGTGACTCCACGATATCTAAGGCCGTGGTCTGATTCGGAGCGTTACTGTCAGCGGTTTGCAAGTCAACGGTATCAAAACTTGTATTTGGTGATATATTATTGCAGTAGCTAACTTGATTTGGGACAGCGTTAGCTGCCAGTTCATCATATTCATTTCTTAAAACTCCATCACAATTCATACTGAGACTTCTTACGCTTCTGAAATTCGGTGCGAAAAAAGACATATGGAGAGTAATCGCATCTAATACCGACTTGTCGAGTCGTACGTTTCTGTTAAAAGTTGTAAAATGTAGATCATTAAAATCTATAACATAGACGGTCGTGGCTCCAGTTTGAGCGATGCTGACGTATGTCTGATGGTCTGTAAATGGTATTGCTTGGCTTACTTGGCGAAGTCCGTTATTGGGGGTGAGAGAGAGAGGGGTATAGGTGGGGCGGTGACGTCAGGCGGCGACGGTGGCGACAGTGGGCGTGGCGTGTTGTCACGCTCGAGGCATCGGCTTCTCGCCCATTCGCTTGGCCAACTCAGAAATCAGCTCCCTGCAATACAAATTGTAAGAAAATTTATTTGACGTTCTAATAATGTTATATTTACAATCTTATTTCGTTGGCTATTTTTTGCAATACGCGTGCCTCTGGTTTTATATCGTTGTGAGCGTGCAATACCGCATAAGAGCAGTTTGCAATACTGCATAAGCGTTCTTTCTCTATTTCACAGGAGGAAGAAAAAGTTAATATCTTGGATATTTCTACACATTCCTTTGACTGAACTTGTTTGGGATTTCTTCGAATGTTGTTTAATGATAATATAGTATAAGCGAATCAGTGCTAAATACGCTGTATTGCAAACTGCGCTTACGCGGTCTTGCACGCCCACCGACTAAATGTATTTACAATTCAGCTTTAAAATTTTAGCCTTTACTGCAGTGGCAGAGAATCTAATTAGAAAACTGATGAACATTTTTAGACCGCGATTGTGCAGTCGACCACAGAAGTAGCTGAATTCTTTAGTAGCATGTCACACCGATCTTGTGCACGTACTTTATAGTTGCTACCGTACTATATTGACGCTAGAGTCGTTGTGACATGGTACTATCTTATCTTATCTTATAGTGGGGCCATGACTAAGTCACAGTGTACTTCGACCCATTGGGATCTTTTGTGCCTCCCCTGCGTTTACTCTTCCTGTGTCCAGAATATAGATGCCATTAGCCTTACTATATCTTTAGGCAGAAAGAGCCTGTAGTCTTCTGGCTTTGGATATGCCACTTCCAGAAGACTCATTCTGGTTCTAGCCAGGGCATCACAATGACACAAGAGCTGCGTCATTGATTCCTGGCATTCACCGCATGCTCGAAAAAGTTGTGTTGGGGAGAGTTGCATTTTATGTAGCATGTGGTTAGTAGCAAAATTCCCTGTGAGCGCCCCAATCAAGAAGCGAGCTTTTGTTCTACCTTTTGCATAGATGGACATGGACATGGTACTAAAGTGTTCAGCTACTTTTGTGGTCGACCGTTCATATAAATATGTGTGTCTGACCTGTATATGAGCGGGTCCATGTTCCTGGCGAGCATGTACAGCAGCCACCAGTCCCCGACGTCGGTGCGCCGCGACACCACCACCGCGGTCTCCATGGCGAGCGTGCGCGACCGCGCGTGCAATAGCCGCGGCCTTACCGCCGGCACGAAGATTATTATCAACCTGTCGGTGGACAGCACTTTGGTTAGTGCGAAATATCATCACTGTTAACAGCCTTATACACAGGCCTTCCTACATGGAAAAAACACAAGTTTTGGGCCATGACACCACACGCTGGCCCAATGCGGGTTAGGTTGGTAAAGCGGTTGTAACAACCGGGACCGACGGCTTTTCGTGCCTTCCGGAGCACGGAGGAGTTCGAGATAAGTAATTTTGTTTGTACCCATCCCGGATTAACCACGGCGAACATTGCTTTGTTTTCGTAATCGAAACCAGAGCGCTCAAACCACTACGCTCGCAAGCTTTTCAAAAGTTTAAAAAAAAGAATCACCTTTATTTTCTTCACAATGTTCATTAATGTTTAAAGTACAATTCGTTTCATATACTATTTATCTATTTTAACTTATGATTATTGTGAAAACTGATGGAGCTTGAAATAGGTCAAAGATAACCTGTCATACGAGACACCAAGGCCTCGACCTCTTCGACAGCTAATATGCTGATATGAAATATACTATTACCCAATAATAGTATTGAAGTGACGTGAATAAAGCTTTACTTTGGGCCGGTTTCACACGCATCACAAATGTAATAATTTTGTTAAAAAAAATTGCTATTTTAACGTTACGTTTATATTATTACTATCTTGTAATATTAACATTTGCGTACTAACCTATAAAGGACGAGTAGGGAGAGAATGACAGCGAGAATGATGTACCAGAACCAGACGAATATGTACGTCTTCTCGTTGACGATGTTCAAAGGCAGGATGCAGAGGCTGTCGTGCGTCTGGATGCTGCCCGAAGCACCGAACTTATGGAATGTGCACTTCGTGATCCGAGGGAACACGTAGATCATTGGGTCATACCTGAAAATTGACAAAAGAACGTACAGTCGACAAAACATTAGGCGTAGCAGTTTGACAATGACACCGCCCTTACTGCTTTCGTAATAGAGGCGGTTTTCGTAGTGCAACTGTGACTCTTAACGTGATTTAGACATCTTAAGTTTTAAAACAGGTATTATCTATTATCGACCGTATTGTAGTGGCAATAAGGTGTAGTATACATATTTTTTGAAGACTTAAATGTATACCTACTCCTTTTTGCTGTGATTGCACAATGTTCTCAGCTAATATAGGTACAGTATTGGGACGACTATATATACCTTAAAATCATGCAATAAGAACCGAAAGGTATAAAGAACATTTAAATTTACTAACTAAATAACTCGGTAGTTTTTTTAGAGGTAGGCCATATTAGTATTTTCTATTGACTGGGGAGGCAATTAAAATAAACATAGTATAATTAATAGTAAACCAGATCTAGTAATACCTACTTATTAAAATTACAATTTTTATAAATTAATACTTTGCCTGTGGGTTCGGCACTATCACTACCAAATAACTTTACTTTGTAGTGATGTTTTCTAGCTGTCAATAAGATCGCAAGATCTATTTGAGAATGCATTTGTAGAATAGAACTATTACTCAACCTATAATAGCACATTCGTATCATGTTTGTACCTAAAAACCGACTATACGTCACGGTACGCAATTTAACAACGCACTTACAAGTCGAGGAAGATGCTTATTACCTTGATAGTACCGTGGTTACTTGATCAGTCATCTCATTAGGTACTCTGTGGCCTACTTAGATGACAATGGCCATGATTTTGGATAATACATCTACTAAAAAATCTAAATATGGTGTATATTCTTAAATTTTATTTAATACACCGGTTGGTGACGACAATAAATTAAAACATGGGCTATATTATATATTAGTTCATAGAAATGTGTTGCAACTATCAAATACATCTTATACCTTTGATAATTTTATAATATTTTTATGAAATAATGCAGACTATGTTGTTTTATAGAAATGTCATGTATTGTCGTCACCGCCTTATTGCACACATAAAAAACATAATAAATATACAGAGAAATGAAATAAAATGTACAAGGGTACGCATACCCTTAGCATTGGCTGTAAGAGATGCGCTTATCTCTTAAGAGATATCTTACAGCCAATGCTACCCGACACATGGGTCAGACACACAATATATCTCTACAGTAGGTACATATTTACTGTATATATCTCTATCCTATGTAAAAGAAAAAACGAGCCGTCAAATTGCTTAAATCTCGACGAGCTCTAGTTACTATAATTTATTTTTATTATTTTATACAACTATATGACAAAGAAGCTGACAGCCACCTGGTGGTAAGCGGCTACCGCCGCCTGTAGACACCTGCAATCACAAGGAAAAATCACTTGATATTGCAGGTGCGTTGTCATCCTGAGGCATAAGATGAAATGCCGGCCATGCCCAGTAATTACACTGGCTACCTTTCCCTTCAATCCGAAACACAGCGAACTGTTTCACGGCTGAAATAAGAACGGTGTACCTAAAATAAGAATAAGGCGGTGGTACCTACCCAGGCGACCCTACATACATATAGTAACCGCAGGAAGGTTTTTTTTTATAAAACTAGATGACAAGCAAGCTGAAGGCCTACCTACCTACCTACCTACCTGCAATAAGAAGGAGAATACCACTTTGTATTACAGATGGGTTGTCATCCTGAGGGCTGAGTTGAAATGCCTTCGGTACCTAGTAATAACGTGAATACTTTCTCAATTTTAGTGGAAAACATCAGTTTGCTCTACCATATTTTCGCAGCGTTGCTCTGCTATCAATATTAGGACTGACTACAGCCAATGAAATTGGCTGCAAGAGACAGAAGTCCTCCCTTGCTACTGTATACATTTATATTCATTTGTATTTGGTCCAATAAAGAGTTTATATTTGTGCCAAACTGACCTCTCCTCCTGTGGCACTTCGCTGTACCCGAGTACCCTGGTGCCGTACGAGAAGAACTCCCCGTTGAAGAAGCTGTCCATCATCCATAGCTGGACGACGATGTTCACCAGGCACAACAGCTCGCATCCCCAGTACCGCAACGCGTACAATTTGTGCATCTGGAATTGATAAAGAAATATCAATTGTAACTGTCTCAATAATACCAAATTACCAATTAAGAAACTTTAAATAATTGTATTGACGTCATTTGTGAGCACTAAAGTCTGAAAGCTCATACAATTCTATCGCTCACTGTACCTAACATTAATTTCATTCAGGTTTGCAAGGTAGAAATTTTTAATTATGTAATTTTTATGTCAAGCCTCCACTGTTGCATGGCAATACCGTGATAGTAGGTAGCAGCAGTAGAGAAATTAGGAATCCAGAATATTATTTTATGGCCAGAGAACAACTCATAATATTTAACATATTTCGATTCCTAACTTCCGCAATTACTACAAGAATAATTTATTTTAAATTGGCTTTTGTTCTAGTTTATGGCCCTCCTCTTAAAATGAACAAATGTTTTGTTTTCATATAACACATTTCATTATCCATAAAGAATAAGCAAACTATCCGAGTATAAATAACAAACAGAATGCTTGTTTCACAAAGAAGATTATGTAATTTGTAAATGCAAAACGGCAGATAATATAAAGGTATGGTTGTATCTGCCTGAATCGAAATACAATTTCCAGCATCTGATAATTAAATAAAGTTCTAACTATACTTCGGACAGACCACTGAGTATTACGAGACATAGCGTCATTGATATGAAATTCCTCTGGAGTCGACAACCGTTTAACATATTAAGGGTCGGTCGCGGGCAGCCGACCTAATTGACACTTAGTGCGCATTCCTCCAATACTGTTTCATTGCCAGACTTCACATTAAATTCGAAATATTAAACTTTCACTCATTATCACATGAACGTGGAACGTGGGAAATGAGTATTGGAATTCGAAGTTCTGTGGTTTATTTTAGTATAGTCTCACTATTAAGTTTAGAAGCGCCAATGGCGGCTTTAATAAAGGGTATAAAATTAATAATTTAACATCTCATTAAACGCTAATTAAATCCGGTAAATGGTTTTATTTCAAATGGCTTTAGCGTGTCAAGCGACAGAATCTAGGTACAATCTATGCCACCCCTTACACGGCTTGACAAATGAATCCTTCAAACGGCGTTATCCCACCGGAGGGCTGTGACAATTGAAAAATCAGTTGTGTCTGGAATCTGATGGATGACGGGCTAATAAAGAAAACAACACCTTTGGCTCTTCTAAACTAAAATAGCTCGCTAATTTATTTTAACTGACAAAATTTAAAATTTCGATACAGTACTACTTCTTTACTCTCATTATCGTCAGCATCAACGGCTTTTATGTCCCACTGCTGGGCACTCCTTCCTACATAGGAGAAACACAGGAGTAGGCATTCCCACTGCATTATATGGTCAATTCAGTTTTATAATATTTCAGTAATATTATAATCTAATCGCATTTCTTCGGATGTGGCACTGACTACACATATTATAATCCATAATCCAAATAGTTATAATTTTTTAAACAGTCTAAACGTTACGCTAGTGACTTACATTGTTATGTAAATAAAGGAAAATTGTTATTATCAGTAATGTTTTGTTATTCTAATCAAACAGTACATCGTTTGCATTGTACGATGGATGACACTAATCATTATGTTAAGTTAATCAAAGAGGCGGAAGTTATTCATTATGCAACATTTATTATTTGTAATAAAAGTATTTATTTCGGAAACTAACAGGTTTTGTGTCAGCTCAGTAGATACAAAACCGTAAAGTTGCCTACAATAAAATAATAGATTATTCCAAATGAAAACTTATTTTAAAGTTGGTGGTAAGTTGTTTTCAGAAACAATAGAAAGTAAAGCACCGACTCAAAAAAAATATGTTTCTAGGGTAGGTACATCCTTTAATTTAATGTTTTATTATTTTTAGTGTTCTGAAGTCGGTTTAATATTTTTTTTAGTCATTTGGTTCAGCTTAGCTCAAGGAGAGACATGCCCCCTGTGTTGCCAGCCACGTAATTAAGTCTTATTTCTATGATCGTTTATGAGTCGATGTTCCTAATCATTATGTGCAAGTTACATATTATTAAACGCGACTTAATTGTTTGCGTAAAAGTTCTAAGATGTCATTCTCAGATTCTACGCAGTAATTTATTCGCAGAGAGATTTGACTGTCAGTAGGTACCTGAACCACTGCAATATGGTTCAGGTTGGTAGTGACTAACGTCAAAATATTATTCTAATTTGTTAATTATGATTAGTGTATCTTTGTAATTTGATTTAATTCTAATAATCATAGTGTTACATTTTACTATGATCCCAGATAGTCGAAATAAATGAATTTGTTATTATTATTAGTAATCAGCTTGTTGCCAATTATCTTCTAGAATTCGACAAACATATTTGAAATACCTACCTATAATGAATGATGAAAGTAAAACCAATTCCATACATCTTACATTTTTCTACTTTTCAATATCCAACTCGACAAAAAAGATCTTTCATTGGTCAAATGTCAACGTACAAAAGGCAGCATACAACACCATACATAGCCAATGCAAATATAATTGTTATATCTAGCTACATAAAGCTCGAAGTTCCACATCGCAAGTGCGCCGTATATCTGTCCTGGTATTTATATTGCGCTTGGCGGGTGGTCATTATGTCTGTTAGGTATATCATAACCACATGATACGTTAATGTTGCAGACACAACGGAGCCTTGTTGTCAGGGAATCGAACCATGATATACTTATACCAGCCGCTGATAAGTCGATGATATCTGAATTGGAGTGGATAGTAACAACAGGCCCTCCCGTCAGGTTGGATTCTACATTATCAGTAAATAGGTAATCGTAAGTGTAACAAGTGCAAAATATTCTTGTGAGGCATGTAGAAGTATGTTTAATTACATTAGGTACCTATAATAAATACAGTGTCTGTGAAACATCTTAAATACTTAAATACTCATCATTAAAGACTAAAACTTAAGTTACTTAAGATAAGTTAAGTTTTATTAGTATTTTGCTAATAGAGAATCTTATTCAAATATTGATACATCATAACCTTGTTTTCATTGCGCAAATACCTAGTCACTAATTTTTATTAGCAAAGTAAAAATTCACTTGCACTGGTCCAAATTTTATGAATACTTTTTAATAGATATTCCAGAAATTAAATTCGCAGCGTACAAAAGTTCCGAACTCGGGATGAACTGCAAAACAAGCGCGCAATTTAAAACGTTGTATGAAACATGTCAATTGCATATCTACACAGCACAGTTTGGTTTCGGAAGGTATAATTACAATGACATACGAATAGAGACAAATATACGATTACAAACGATTTGATAAGCAAATACGTACGCGGAAGTGGGGTTGCCTATATTCGGTCCGTCGAAGGTGAACCGTCGTTATTAAAGAACGATGATATAAGCATCATTTTATTTAAATGGAAAGTCATTTTGAAAACATTAACTGCCTTCCGGGATTTAAGTATTTGACTAAAATCTATTTCTCAATTAACAGACCCATCATACTGCATACAACACAGTTTCATACCTACTTTATATCGTCAATTCGGGTGTATGTTTTATTGGCTACAAAGTTATATGAGAGAGTAGGTAGGTTTAATTTCATTTTCGAAACTAGGGTAGTTTGGAGTCACAGTAAATTAATGCTCAAGTCATGGTAAACTATTTATGAAATTATGAAATAAAAGCATGTGGTAATGACGTTAATTTATGTGCCCTCTTATATATATCCTCTATATAATAATCTCATTATTTACTCTTAGGTGGTAAATGTGTTGATTAGTTTATCTAGAAAGTTCGAATCACTTACGTAGGCATAGCATTTCAATGCTAAGTTAGTACAACTACTAAACTACTACAAAAATTTATAGTTGCGACCCCTAATAAGCCCTTAACAATGCACCATCTACCCGCACCGTTGATATTCAAAAGGACACAAAAAAATCACGGGCGAACGTGACTCCAGCCATGCTCGATGAAATGCAGGGGTGCATTCCATGGCATTTTAATTTGACTTTGAATGGACGAACAGTGAGGACTGATGCAACATAGTTTGTAAGGTAGGTGCAGATAAATAACAAAATTATCGCGAACCCAAATATCAAACAAAGTTTGGTCCCTTATAAAGCTTTGGACAGAGTACACTAACGCCCAACAGTTGCTATGAGGGCAAAATAGTTCTAATCAAATAAATTTGATAACGTTTGTTAGACTTTTGATAATAATTTAAGGTTTGCGTTCAAAGTATTCGATCTACACGGAAGATATGGATTACGGATACACGCAGATCTATGCGAACATAGTAGACAATGAAAACATCAAAGTTCCAAACTGGGTATACACGCCTTCAGGAAAGGACAGTAATGAGAATTTAAATATCCATCTTACCAAATCTTACTGAGAAAAACCTACATAAGTTTTACTCTACACATTTCTCTATAACAGTGTTGCCAGTTTTTTATATTTGCAATAGGTATCAATGTGCATCGTTTCTCAATAACGTTAGGACCCATTTGTTTTTTAAATAATTAGTATTAATCTTGTAACCAGTTGTAACATGCACCCTGAATTGAAGCATCAGCAGGAGCTGGAATCTCAAATGTCGAAAAGCATTAGACCATCACAAACTGTACCTGTCATTTTTTACTGAGGTGGTTCGTCTCACTTCCACAAGTGAGACGAAAAATAAGTTTTAAGCCGATATCATGAACGTGAACAAGGATGCAGAACGATATGTAATTACAGTTAAATCTTCTATGTCAGTCAGTAATACCTATGTCATCAACCTCCTGACGCACGTGGCTTCTGGCATGCTCCACTGTAGGTCATTATTATTAGATCGCCTCCCGACAGATGCGCGACAACCCCAGGACGCACCTGCCCAGCCACCCCTCGTGGACGCAGCCTTTGCAGATAATTGTCGACTAGTTCCGTGCGATAAAACTTGTTTTTAATAGTTGCAATTGGTTGAATGAATGAAACCGAACTCAACTGAAGCTAAAGGTTTAAAAGTGGAATTAAACTATTATAGGTATTACTTAAGCACGTTTCATATAAACGGTACAAAAATGCATACAAAATCAGTAAATTATAAAAATCTGTCTTTCGGAAGTATCAGCTATATCAATGTTATACATATACATGCTTAAATTTTATGCAATTTATGATCATGGAAAGAAAACATGACGCTTTCTTGATAAGTTTGCAACTATTCTGGTTGTAAATATTTAAAAATGGAAAAAGGAATGTTTTTGAACAAGGAAGTTCAAAAATAGAACTTACTGATTGCTTGACGTTTCAGGACTGTAGTTACCAAATAGAATGTAATCATTACGTTTTGTAGTCACATTTCGCCAATCCTTGTATAAGGAGATTGGTATAAAGGAAAGTTATATCTTCTCCAAGGGGCAAAGCCTCCTATAAGCAAGCAACAGCTAATCGGATAGGGTATTAGATTTGATCTGCTGTAACCATAGATCTAGCTTGGTGGTTTTAAAATTAAGTAAAAAAGCTCTGATTTTTTTTATTGGTTAAGCTGCGACTCCCGAGAGCAATGACAATCAAATACCCACTGTGTCTGGACTGTGTGAAATGTGTGGCTTGCCACTTGCCAGGTTAAAATAAATTAATAAGTAAACAAACCACAAGTCAAACGCAAACACATCGCATTATGTCCAGTACCTCTTAATTTTTTTGGCCCTTAACAATATAATATCAATTGTGTCGGGTTGGTGGGTACTTTACAAATTAATGTCCAAAACGCCTATCAAAGGCAACGCATTATAGCGGGCCATTGTTGCAAGTGACATACATTAGGCCTGCAATCACAGCAGTGCATCATTACATTCTACACGCATGTCCTGCCCCTATGCAATCAGGAAAGCAGAGACGTCTTTCGCATGCATAAAATCATATATCACATACCTACCTACGCAATATAACTGAATAAGTATGAAACGACAAAACATCCTTAAGCTTTGATCATTACAACGTGGAAAGAGTTCCTCATTTCGCCTTTATTTTTTCTGCATATGTTACGTGATATCTCCGTCAAAGAACCGATGTCGATGGAACTGTATGTGAAACGTTTCATATTAATTTGATAATGGTCGTATAAAGATCTCCGGAGATAGAAAACTGAACGCCTCAAGAAACAACAACAAAAATTATCAAATATTAGTACATAAGTATCTAATTTCAAGATTATTCTTTGGAGTTGGTGATAGGATGTTTCCAGAAATAAATTAAAGTGAGGACTCTAAAGATACCTTTAACTACTGTGCGTCTTTCTGCTGGTCTTACTTTTAAATTTGCTGTATCTCTCTCTTTGTGTGTTTGCTCTTAATGATGCTTACTTTGGACTAGATAATAGGTGTGAGTGTTTCAGTATGTGAAACACTCACGCCTATTATCTAGCCCACATACATACATACATACATACTGTCAATAAGCAAGATTTTGGGTACATCTCTCATCTAATCATCGCTACGATATATGGTTACATTTGCGTCTTGCCCATTTAGGCCTTGACACACTTTTACCAAAGTCTGTGGCTTTGGTGAATGAAAACACTGTGCAAGCAAGTACAGTGGAATTTATCCCAAAGACGATGGACAAAATTAAAATAGACGTAAAGCAGACACGCATAGCATGACTAATGGTAAGCGGTGACCATATCCTACAGTTGCTTATAGCGCATGGACACGGCGTATTTATCTATACGGTAGAGTGAGTACATTAAGAAGTCGAGGAACGCAGACAGAATTGGAGACATGATACGCGCTCCTATTACCAAAGCGATTCCTTAGGGAGCTCTAGACAGATAAGGATAGAAATATGACTGACTCAGCGGGAGGAAAAAAGACAAAATAGCAATCGCGCGTGAAAAGTACGCGAAAATACACTAATTATTTTATTAAAAAATAACTATGATGAATGAGCAAGGAGGACTGACGGCCGTTGGGGCGGAAAAGTCCTAGAGTGGCGGCCGCGTACCGGTAGGTGCAGTGTTGGTAGGCCCCCCACAAGGTGGACCGATGAGCTGGTGAAGGTTGCCGGAAGCCGATGGATGAGGGCAGCGCAGTACCAATCAGTTTGGAGCAGTGGGCGTCTCTCGGTTGACATGATAATGATAATGAATAAAAAAAACAATTCTACACGATTGTGAATATTAAGGATATCACCTACTATTTAAAGTTTTTCCTACAAATTATATTTTACCAATAATCTTAAGTTTACTTATTTTTAAGAGGTCTTTTCGGCAATAAAATGTATCGAGGCATAATACTTTAATCGTGTTTTTGCACTACACGTGTCTAGATAAAGATATGAAGTAATTGTCAGATCCGTAAGATCTTTCAGCGGCCTATGACTATGACATTACGAAAAGTGCGTCATTTTATAATATATAGCCGCAGAGTTAAACTTTGACGATTCAAAAGAACCTAGTCTTGAGTCCATTTAAATAAGAAGCTTTTTTGATTTTGTAATGTGCGAACTATTATTATATGCAATAGATAGATAATATCATTGATGCCTGGCAATAAAGCCTCATTATTAGTGGCAGCCAGGTAACAAAGCTAACGTCCGTTGAACCCGCTATAAACTGGTACTAATTATAACCCTGAAGCTGATCAAGTGATACTTGCTTTCATCTGTCTACGATCTACAGCCGGCTTTGAAAAAACTAACTATGCAGCAAAACTGTACAAAAATGACACAATTGACATAGTCGTAAAGTTCAAATTACTGTACGCCTTAATTGAAACTGCTAACACCTTATGGCTAAATTAAATAGTTATTTGAGCTATTCAAATCACATTAGCAAAGACAAGTATTGTATTAAATAGTCGTAAACATCTACTAATTATGCTTTACGCCTAGTTATAGGCAAGTAATTAAATTTTATTCAGTCCATACCAAACATTTACAAATATAATAGGTAATGTATCTTAATCTCCTCGTGTGTTTGAAGTTTCTCCCATGTGGGAAGGCCTGTTCCCAGCATGGGGAATAATGATGATGATGACGACTGTATCTTAAAACTATTAAGTTTAATAAAATTAACTAATAACCACTCTCCATTTTGAATTAATGTATTCCGTTCCGTGATCAATAGGCTATAAAATATTAAAAAATAATACAACGCAAAGGTGGCCGACAGATGTCTTTCCCTCTGTCATTTGTCGCGTACATCCACATAGTAAAACGTTTCAGAATATTAAATCAAATTACAAAGCACTAAAGCTCATTTTCGAATAGCATGAACCCCTCTTCATCATACGCAGAACGAATATTCAGAAGACCTTCCGTCGTTTACAGTAGTAATAACGCACGCAGTTTGCAATTTTCAACTTAAAGCGATCTATCGAAACGTTGTTTCGGCCAAGACCGATAGGGATAGAGATATGGCTGACTCAGCGGGAGGAAAAAAGACAAAACAGCGATCGCGCGTGAAAAGTAAACGAAATACACAAATTATTTTATTTAAAAATAACCTTATGGACTACAAAAAAACGCTTCTACACGATTCTGAATATTAATGATATCTACTATTTAAAGTAATTTCCTATTGAATATAAATTATCGTTCACCAATAATCTTAAGTTTTCTTGTTTATAAGAGGTCTTTTCGGAAATAAAAAGTATCGAGGCAAATTCCTTTAATCGTGTTTTCGTTCTACTCGTATCTAGATAAGGATATGAAGTAACGCATATTTGATTTTCAGATTCGTAAGATCTTTCAGCAACGTATAAAATTACTTATAAAAGTGCGATTTTTTTCAACATATCGCCTTAAACATTCTAGGAATTGGGCTCGGTATTTATTGATCGTACGTTACGGTTTTTCCAAAATTGACAAGCGGGGCAAACTCTGAATAGTTTTATTGCTTTTGATTTCAAAGGGGCCGATGGTTTTTATTTCTATAGTAATAGAAACGGGGTCATCAGGAACCAAGCTATTTAATGATTAATATAGTACTTACAACTACAACTTATATTTTTATTAATATAATATGTACTGTCATCGGCAAAATATAGTGATCACTTCTGATTTTGACAGCTCATAATATATCTTGTTGCCCTCTTTTTCTTCTTTTAATGATAGCAATGTGTATTTATCTTCTTTGATAACAATTCTTCCAGCTCAGAGTCAGAGGCAATCATCTACCTACATAAGTTCTCTGAATTACAAATGAGAGACTTCATAGAAAATAGACATGGCTATGGAAGTAATTTTGACTCATTATATCACCCTATGATGTCCACTGCTGAACAAAGGCCTCCCCCATCGATTTCCAAACGGAAAGGCCGGCGGCGGGGCGGGACGCCCGCTATCTTTATTTGTATGAACTTTGGTATGGTCTATGACGTCAATTGTAATATGACAATTAACGTCATAGACTTATGACATTCGCTGACTATTGCGCAGCCTTCACAACTGTCAGTAAAGATTCGAATTTCTGAAACTCTATACGTGTCACTTTTTATCACGATGTGTCAAAGCGAGACAGCATGTGACTTTTCCAATCGAATCTGTGATCCGACAGACTCTGAACAAGCGGGCAGGTCGTCTGTAGATCTAGTGGGAGGTGCTACTCCTACTTTGAGCTTTTCGGTACGTGGTCGCCATGCTTAGAACTTTAACGCCCCATCTGCCGTCCGTTCTGCGTGTTAAGTATGTTTTGCCTGCCCACCCACTGCCACAACAACTTGCTAATCCTATGGGCTATTACCTCTTACGGGTGTCCTCATTTCTGATTCTATCTCGCAATTTTAACTATTTGTGATTAAACCAAGAAAAATTATTTCATTCAATCTACTAGCTAGAAGATACATAACAGTGGCCGCTTGCGTGGATGTTATAGTATTATCGCGCTAATAGGTAGCTTTATGTTCTTTCTTAGGATGTAGTCTATTACCATAAGAAATTTCATCTAAATCGGTTGAGCGGTTTAGGCGTGAAAACGTAACAAACAGACAGGATTACTTTCGCATTTGTTGTATTATTATGGAATTATGGATTATGAATATGGATATATCAAAATACCGCAGCACTGATCGTCGTGGAAATTATTAGGGGAGCCCTTTGTCCAGCAGTGGACGTCTTCCGGCTAAAAAGATGTTTATGATCATTATGTGTATATTATATTATATACATATTATTAACAAATTTTATCCGTTATCTAGTATCCATAACACGGGCTCTTAATGATGCTTACTTTGGGCTAGATAATACACTCACACCGAGTGTACAGTATTATTATTATTATTTATCAAAATGACGAAGGAGGAAAGTCTAAGCATAATGAAACATATCCGGAAAAAAAATATTCTTTTAAAAATTGTTTAAAATACCGAAACATGCTTCCAATTTAACATACAGAGTATAAATCTCTTTACTCTGTGGCATAAGTTTTGATTAATCGTAGTTCGGGAACGAAGTCCAAATTCAAAGAAACCTCTCTGAACACTTCGCACATGTGCTGTTCCAATGAAGGCTGGGGTCGAAACACATGTGAATGACCACCGCGTGCCAATAACGACTTTTAAGAATATGCAAACTGACACCGTATGTCCACAGCACATGGTTAGTAACACTGGACTACACCGACCTTAGACAGACGCGATAGAAGCGGATTTGCTGTGATTACAACTTTTATTTGGCATGGCATGGTGTCCATACTGTAGACATCAAATCAAGCCTAACAGTTCAACCTTAAGACCGCTCTCAATCCATTCATAATAGAGACGGTTTTCGCTGAGCAACTGCTTACACTTGCTGTGCTGTCGTCTTAAAACTGAGCCTGACTTTATGTGAATTTTGACAAACGATGCGTTTGGTGACTAATTAAAATGAAGTACTTTTATGACAATTAAAGTTACCCCACGTGTTTTAGTTTTGTATGTTCATTATGTGGAAATTCCATGTAACACTGACACTAGTTTCAATGCATGTAATTATATGCATTGAAACTAGCGTCGAAAACAACTGCATTTGTTTATACCGCACTCCATATTATAATCTTCTGCAATAACAGATGTCAATCGCGATATTTCTAATTATCAGTCGCTACCTAAAACATAGGCAATGCTAAGTTACTTATTCATAATATAGAGGCTAAAGTAACTGTCTATAAGTATGTCTGTTTGTTATATTTTCACTCCTATACAGCTAAACCGATTTAGATAAGTACATTTGGCATCATGGAGAGAAATTACATCCTGAGAAAGAACATAGGCTCCTTTCCCCTTAACGGGGTAATTCTTGACCTTCATCTCACCTGATGGTAAGTGAAGATAAGGCCGACGGTGGAAGCGAGCTACACCCTCAACCACAGAGGAACTGGCTATCTTAACTCTAACTGCCGGAACACAACAATGCCGTTAACATTATTGTTATGGTGGCAGACTTAGGTAAGATGGTGGTAGCAAGGCAGGCGGACTTAGAAAAGCTCTACCACCAACCAAACCAAGCAGAAAATTTGTGCCCTCAAGGGAATCGAACCCCGGACCTCTAGATCTGAGGCAGGTGGTCTCACTAGACCACAGAGGCGGTTAAATGACGCGACAACCAACATCCACGCTGGCGCATCCGCGAGCGACCACTAGTAAGTAACGCTAAACCTCAATTAAAGTTTGTCTCGTTTTCTCAATATGAATGTAAAAAGGACAGCTTTCATTTGATATTTATAAATTGTGTACAATTTTTAAACATAATGAACGTGATAAAATGTAGGTTTTATGAAACTAGGAAGCTCCCTACACGCCTTCTAAAATGGTATAAAACTATGCATGGTTGCTTTAGAAATTGATTATAATATTTTTAATCGGACAGTTCTAACAAGATACAGAAGGAAAGAATTGCTATTCTTTTCTTCTCTATCTTGAGAGAAAATGATGAAATAATGTGTTCAATAGAAACTTCAGGATGGACGAGTATCATCATCCGAAAATGTGACAGAATTTTTAGTTAATCCCCTGCTCAATGGTTAGATCACGGCTTCGAATTGAAAAGTCACATTCCGTCTCACTTAGAGGCACCAGGATAATAAGTGACAAATATAGGGTTTCCGATATTGTCCGACAGGTGTTATAAGGGATTACGCTCAGTCCTCATCAAGGATAGTAATAACTCTTTATAAACCTAATCACTAGCCAACCCATTTGAAGAGTACTGATAAGTGAAGTGTAAGAATAAATCCCTACAGGCCTAGTCTTCGGAAATTAGATAAATTTTGTATTGATCCTAACTTTTCTTCTTATATCAATGTCGTATCATTGTTAGTCGATTGCACTACAATTTTAGGATTTAACAAAATCGCCTCGTCATGCATCACGACTTCGTATCAAATAAAAACGTCACGCGAAATTCAGTTCATTCATTCCGTCGGGAATTGTGGCGTAACGCGAGCGTGAAACGGCGAGGATCACACAAGTAGGGCCAAGGTGAACACGTGGCGAACTTGAGCTGCGCTCGCGCAGGTTATGCAAATCAAACTGCATTAGTAATAAATTCAACTTCCGTCAACGACTTGACTTCGCTTGTGCAAAATTCTGAGTATGGTACTGGTTTGTTAGGAAGCTTAGATGTAACAAGAACGCCATACTACCAATAATATATTATGTATAAGTATGCAGACAGCAAAAAATAATATACGAGTTATGCGACGAGAAGACAGATATTTGCAAAAGCGTCCGATCCGAATATTTGTAGAAAGATAATATGTACCTCAAGTTAGAAATATTTTATATATAATAAACGGTTATGATCAAATAGTAATATTTAATGTTCAAACAATATACGGTTATTACCAAATACCCAAGCCTGTCGTTAAGCCTTGTTGAGTCTATAATGAATGACAAGTATCAAGTCCCGTTACGTTCACAAAAAGCGAAGTCAAGTCTCAGTGGACCCTGGCCTTAAAAAAGCGAGACGAGCGACGCGCCGACAACGAATGCGCGTGCGTCGTCGGCGACTGCGAATGTACGAGTTTAAGATTGATGTCTCGACATACAAAATTTTAAGATACTTTGTAGACGTATCGAATAATACTTTGATTAGCAACTGTTGCTAAGTTAAATAAGTAATTCTAATAGTAACATTAGCCCTCTTTTTAGGTGTGATAATAATGACACACACTAGTAAAAAAAAACAAAAATTAAAAAAAAAACTTAAGATTTAAATTAATCAATAAAGAAAAGACAACGAATGCGCATTAACAAAATCAATCTATATGTTATGAAGAAAATTCATTACACTAAACCAGAAAACCTTAACATGGAAATGTAGCCCAATTTTGCGCTATACGAGAACTACCATTTGTGGTAGATCTAACGATTGAACGAGTCACGTCTTTAGTTGAATATAAAAAGACAGATAGAACAGCTGACGCTGTCAATAATGTGTTGACAGTTGCCTTGGAGTCGTGACTAATGTAAGCGATAAAATCGGACAGTCTATCTTTGTCATTACTACTATTACTACACAGATTATAAAACTAACTTCTATCGTTATGTCCAAATATGGCAGTTTTCTCACTGTGTTATTTAGCAATAAGTACAAGGTTTGGTAGAATTGACTTTAAAGTTTAAACGCGACGACCGACAACTGCCTCTCTATGTATTGTTTTGTATGCCTACGACAGATAAAGATGCAAAATCAAATTAAAATAAAATAAAAAATCAATATTTTACAAAGCAGTGAAAATGTTCAAGAATTTGAAAGCGAAATTACGAATATCTGTATTTTTCCAATTCAAAATGTTGTTTATCAAACGTCTTTCAGTACCTATCTAGTCTTATTTGTATTAAAATTATATAAAAATAGATATGAATATCAAAATTTTAAAAAATATTGCTATGTCAAGAATAAAAATTATCATATCCCAATATGTTGTGTTAAAAAACTCATTTAGATTTTGAAAATGGTTTAATCCACAACATATTAATTAATCAAACAAACCGCTACTAGACTGCGTGCATGGATTGTCGACATTGGAATCTGATTCAGCCTTATTAGGCTGTGAATAACCTGTCTTCCGTAATTCCGAGGACTTAAGCTTTATGGCAATAGTTTTTTTTTTAAATAACAATCTCAAATAATAATTTCATGCTATCTGATAATAATGCCTAGCCTTCTCATGAAGATTTTTAACATTGAACACCTCTTTTGAACTTCCTGGCAGACCCTACATCAGAAGCATCTAAACTCGTATGCAATATGGTATTGGTGACTCGTCAATGATTGTCAATACTCATAAGTAACAACCATTCGTTTTTAAGTGTTTCTAGATTAGGTTACGATGGGACTGACATACTGTATAGTAAAAGTCCCTAAATTAAATAAAAGATTTAAAAAAAAAAACCTCTTTTGAAGTAATTATTGGTATGAAGAATTCTTATGTACGAAGAACTTCTTTGTGCGTGCTGAGATGGCGACAATAAATTGATGACTTCGAAAACCGTTAACAAATTAAAAGAATTAGGTTTCATGAAGGAAGAGTTGTACCTGTGGAACAAGACAATGGAATGTTGCTAAAGTTCTCATGTGATGTGGCGATTGTGTGTGGCAGTATCAAATATGTTTCATAACTATCTAATACATAAACAATATCAAAGCACCCACCGCCATGCTTCAAATGAGTACTTAAATAGACAATCAATAATTGACTAAAGTGGATACTTAATGGTTGCTATCAAAGTTTGTATTACAAACACCACTTGAAAAAACAGTCAATCAACTGTTGTGATTGGTGACTGAAGCTGAAATGTGCAAGGTTTTAACCAAAACTATTTGTGACTTCGACCAGAAATCTTAAACATAACTGCCGAACCTTGAAACTTAAAACAAAATAGCCATAAAGACATTTTTAAATAGAAATATTATGAACGCCTTCCTCAAGTATAAACAAAAATCTAAAAGAGGAATAAATATTACACATTTCATTTAAATCTACCTTATATCAATTAACATGCAAATGTAAGCAAATTTTGGTTACACAAGAATGACCGATAGCGGTGTAAATATAAAGGTTGTAATCGTGCCACATGTTTACGAGGTCATACGTACCTGAAGATGATAAAATCGCGGTAAGTACTTATAAACAAACGAGTAACAATCATTATAAATGTATGACAGTACTTGGTGATCCTAAAGCTGATTTTTTTAAAACTCGTATATACCGCATAAGTATTGTATGCAATTGCTCATTTCCCTTAATATTACTATAGATAAAGTAGGTAAACAAAGTTGTCGCGGTGTACCCTAAAATAGCCGACCGTGAATTTCTCACGCTGGTCACCGATGACAGAATTCGCCACACCATTAAAAAACCAAGAGCAGTTTTTTGCTTTAATTCCGTCACCTGCTGGGAAGGTGGGAATATGCGGGCATCCGCCAGATGACAGGAAACGGCCAGGCAACAATATGAACGAGAAACTGCAAGTGGTCTTTCAAAGCATGCTATTGTAAAACCCTTTACAAGAAAAAAACCCATAAGGTTAAGTTCATACCAAAATTTCAATTCAATTAGAAAAAGAACAAATCATCTATATATTTACGGTAGACATGCCAATGGTAAAAATACTGATTTCAAAAAATTTAGGAACACAGCTCAGATAACTTTCACTTTGTTAATGATTTAAGTGCTATAAATATATGTATCTCATATAAAACTAACAGAAAACCTTCAAAACGGGACTGCCCAATTCCTAAAAGCCTTATAAAAATTTTTGGGGCTTTTTCTCAGAATCGTAACATGATCGTCATGTTACGATTCTGAGAAAAAGCCCCAAAAATTATGAGTCACACCACCTGTTGCCGCCAGTTTGCTACGAAACACACGAAATTGTTGTGCAAAATTGCGACAGCCAGCAACCGACAGTCTGAAGTTTTACAATAAGAGCTTAGAAGTACTTATTTCGAAACCGGAAAAGTAGCTTCGTCTAAGTTGTTCAGCGCAAAAACTGTTGCTATCCATTACGGGGAATCTTATATGGAACGAGATCCCTATAAAGAGCAAGTGGTCGATGTACCGGAAATCTTGATGAAGGTAGTGGTTGCGTAACCGAGCATCGAACTATGGGCAATGACCGCGGACAAAAAATCAACCGTGTTCGGTGTCCAATCGTTCTAGTCCACCACGACTTATATTTTTTTGACACGCTCCACTGGAAGAAGTAAAACTTGCCGTTTTCAGAAGAAAATATTTTACCACATCTAAAATTTATCTTGCCGATTTTATTTGGTGTTGCGTATTGGAGTCAAGTGGCAAGAAAGGGTATGCAGGGTCGTCTGGGTAGGTTCCACCGTCTTTCCGTTTGCTGTGTTTCGGATTGAAGGGTAACCAGTGGAACTACTGGGCATGTAGTTTTAAGGTTTGAGGAGCTCGGTGGCGTAGTGGTTTGAGCGCTCTGGTTAGAATAAGAAAACAAGGCAACTTTCGTCGTGATCCATCCCGGGATGGGTGAATCAAGGTTGTTATTATCTCAAGCTATCAATAATTCCCGTTTGTTCCTGGAACTGCTTTAACTCACAACTCGCATTGCAAACTCCTCGCGTATTTTTCCCGTGTAGGAAGGCCTGTGCCCAGCAGTGGGATGTATATAGGCTAGTGATGATTGCAGTTTTAAACTCAATAAATTATGCTTAACAATAAATATTATTTAAAGACTTTTAAAGAATTTTTACAGTTATTATAACTCATTGACAGTCAAAAGACGACATTCATTCCGCAAGTTCATTACGCAATAGCGAAGGAGGTTATCTTGTTTTATCTTAAAACTTGTCTAGTAACTTAAGATTCATTCAGAATAATGAACACGTATTAAAGAGACCTCATTAAGTTTTATAAACACAATACACAATACAATATAGCAAGAGACTATACAAGTTACATCGTTTCGAAATAAGCGTATCTAATATAAAACAAGTACCTAATAATAACTCATGTTAGAAATATGTAACTACAGTTAGAAGAGCAGCCGCAACTAATCCTCAGTGTCCAAACTATCGACATTTTCAAAAGTAAGAGCATTTAAGACCAATGTAAATGAAACCACTAGCAGATAATGTTGACATACATAATGTTACGTACCTATATTTTATTATTGATGTAGACAATAACGCAATACCCATAGTAATTCTGAAACCAATTTATAGGGTTTACATTACATTACAAATGGTGCATTACACAACTTGCACACCATGCTCTAATAGTACTTACACTTCGCAAAATATGCACTTTTCAAAAGTAGCACTTCGCAAATCGTGCACTTCGCAAAGTATGCATATCTCAAAATGAGCACTTATTTAAGACAGGCAATTTCCCAAATCTCCATTTGGGAAATTGCCGATATATCAGTACTAAAAAACTTCCAAATTTCAAAAACTTTTGAATTAAAGGCGTTAGAGAATACTATACTGTTTTTTCAATAGATAAGTATTATTTTCGTTATAACCATTAAAATTGATTTAGGACACTCGTGCATTGGCCTACTGCGTGGCTAATATCGGTGTTTACCGAAATGTCACACTTGATTAAACCAAACAACGTTCGAGCCGATGCAAGAAACCGTCATTGATTGACTACTACGGAATAAAACCATCGTGACGCCGAATTTCTGGATATGTTCTTTGAAATAACATATTCAGATAAAAAGCGCTTAAGTCCGTTGAGCTAGATAAGTATTGTGAACCGAATATACAAAATTAAAAATCAATTGTCAATTTTTTTTCAAAATTCGGATCCTATAGCATTAATTTACTAGAAACATTTCCTAGAAAAAAAACTAATCTTCCTCTAGTGTTTTTTTCAGAAGTGGTATCCCGTAGGTGATCGTAGTGAAATAGATCATTGTACTGTCATCAAAGTAATGTTATTTAACTTGATGTTTCTAAAAGTCACAAAAAGGAATTGATACCATTGTTCATTAAAAAATCTATACACACAAAGTTTAACATTTTTTAAATGTCTTATAAAAACTTAACAATGCCATCACGAATTTCAACCAACAGTCATGTAGCTAATTCGGTACTCAACCTACAAATTAACACAAAAACGTTACCACGTTATTCCCGAAAACGCACGATTCACCGCAACTCACGCGCAGCGAACGTACGTCGCAAGGGAATTCAACATTAGACAAAGCAATGAACCCACGGGCGCATTAACCAAACAAAGCACGGGCAATGCAAGGGGCCGATTCCCAGTAGCTACTTGATGTGAATACTGATGCTTGGCTACAAAAGTGTGAATTCCGTGAGGCTTTTGCAGCAGTCGTGATAATACGTGATAAAAACATGGCCCTTTTCGAGCTACCGGTATATCTTAATCATTGAATGTAAGTGTATCCTTTATGGCAACTCAATAAGAAATTACGTCAAAGAATGGCAACCAGACACATAGTCCAGCTGATTCTAAGCATATAAAAACCAGTCACATCAAGGAAATCACTTTTTATTGCATTTGCGTTGACATTCTAGAGAGAAAATATGTTAACGTGCTGTAATTGCGCTAACTACCATTGTCTTCGCCGAAACGCAGCGAACTGTTTCACGCCCGAAATAGATGTTCAAAAAAAGAACTATCTTTATGTATGGTGAAGCGTCGCATTCTTTGTCGCCTAGCTTCAGCTGAGCTTTTCTGTAATAAAATTCGCACCTCACTTCAATCATTACTAAACAATCGACGCAACTTGTGAAGAGAGATGCGAGTTACGTTACAAAATACCATAATTCGTCTTTTCTACCTCATTTAAAGATATTACAATTAATTTAAAAGCCACGATCGGTTAAGGTTTAACCACAACAGCATCATTGTTGACAAGTGCTACATCATAAGCAACTCTTACCTTTTCATGCCTAATGAGATATCCAATAAGCACGTCTTTTTTCTTCTCTTTTTCATCTGGATGACACACGCCAATGTTCAGACCCATCACGATGGTGCGCAGGAGACCGCCCTCGAAGGCATCCCACAGGAACTTGGGTGTGTAGCACATTATCGCCTGTATGGATTAAAATATTTTATAAATAACACTAGGGTTTGATTTTAACATTCCTGAATTACATTTGACAGGTATCATAAGACTTGACACCTTAGACTCAGTGATTTTTGTATTGAATGACTATTTGAATTTAGGAATCTGAACTTAAAAATAGCTTAACCGTATATTAGTGATCGTCAGGCTTTTACTTTTTAATACATCACGAATCTACATATAATAATTAAACACAGTTAAATCCACAAAAAAAATTCTGCAGCACACCGCATTAAACAATTAAATAATAGTAAAAGTAGTTTCCCGACAGAATTATCACTTTACATACTGTACTTCCTTGGACGGCGACTATACAGTCAACAACATATGACTCTTAACACTCAGATTTTAGACCAACTATACTTGCAGTAGGAGCGGCTTCTGCTTTGTAATTGTTACCCGATCATTTATTGAGAGCATTCACCCTTGGTCACATCAACATTTAACAACGGGTACAATTTATAGGTACATGTCGATTTGAACATTTCCGTAATCACTAATACTCATGACTAATCAGTCATGACTGGAAAGTTTGCTGGCATCGTTGTGCGTAAACCAAAGTAATCGAAAAAGTAATAAAAGCAAAACGGAAGTCATAATAGGTAAACTATAAAAATTTTCATGACAAATCCTAGCAAATTAAAATGTACCTAAACCAGAAATATATCCGCAAGACCTTTTAGCATAAATTAAATAATCTCTGACGTGAATCGTCTGAGACGACTTAAAATACCCAATAACCGAAAATGGAGTCATCGTAAGCCGTCTACGCCAGTGGGTCACCTTCAAGGCGCCAGGACTTGCGGTAACTACGTCACTTATCTGTCTGGCGTTACCGTTATGACCCAAATAGTGTCCGAAGATACTTTGACACTATTAACACTTCGTGATTGCTCTATTAGCGGGCAATTGGCTCTTTGTGAACTATTTCTAAGGTGTGCTACTAAAGGTCGTCCACGTGTTATGGAGTTTAAATTGTGAAGAACATCAGGAACAGATTGAGGATTATTTATACGATGAATCCACAATAACTTAATTTATATTTCTCATTAAATTAGGGAGTCTAGGGTTTTAGATTGAAAATTAAGAACACGGTGTCATACAAGTATTCTCCTTTTGAACTACCTATTGATTATGTTTTTACAACTCAATGATCCAGTAAGAATTCTGTTTTCATTTAATTCTTAAACTGTAATGATGTTTAAAGAGAATTTAATGCCCTGTCTCGTGGAAAGCTACGAACCGTGAGACAGTTCATTTAGTGACATTGCGCACATTGAGTAAAAATTACGTTGTTAAAAACATTATCGTCTGGGTGTCTTATTTTACCAAACAGCCGGTATTTTTGCCGAATTCAGAATTACTCCCAACAGTGAAAGTATAATGACTCCTAAATAATATGTATCTGAGTGTGTGGATGATACACTTATTCAATTTTTGGTTTTTACATGTATTGTTCGTCTCGTTATAATTCTATATAGTTTTGCTAAAGAAGTTTAATATCCTTACCTGGAAAAACAGCACGAAGCACACCCACTGGTAGTACGTATAGTACTTCTTTTCTTGCGTGCTGTCATATTCATTTGCTATGCCTGGGTGTGCTACCTCTTTGCCCACCTGTAACAGAATATTATCGTTGATATAAATCGTCAATATTAATGTTTGTCTCTTAGGCATTACGAGTATCACTCATCATCATCATTCATCAAAATTTAACATTTTCGGATATCTGAGAAAAACACATTAGATTTATTTATTTTATCCTTCAGGTTTGTTATGTCCAATTCCCTTCATCCTTAAGGGATTTTTAAGCTTCAGATAATATTTAGCCAGAGAATACTTTGTCATAAAGACAGTTATACTAGAGAATGCAGTCAAAATTTTCTCTGGATAAGTATTACCTATATCTGAGTCCTCAGATATAGGTAATATTTATCCAGAGAAATTTAAACCTGCCGGCGCTAAGTTAAATAACGTTCTTTTGTGGTTCAAACTTGGTTCAAGTTGTTCAGTCTGTGGAGATAATTGTCTTTGTTTTGAAACGAAACTCAAACTCATTAGATCACTTCGAATGCAAATGACAAAATGTAAGAAAAATTTTTGTGTTTTACTGTTTTGGAAGTGACTTTCCGGAATGAGGTGCTACATTCGTTATCAGAATAGCACGGCTTATGAAAATACTTAGCTTTGATTTGTTGTGTAACTATAAATAAAAACGAAATTAATATCACTAACGGATCTTTTTCAGCTAATATACTCTTATAAGCGCGCCAAGTCCGCCATTTGTAAACTTTTCTGAACTTTATTTATTTAATAAATTATATCACACATTCTCTTTATATTCTAATTTAAATGTCTAAGTAAAGTATAAATCGAAAGATCATAAACAGCAGTGCCAACATAAACATGATTATAAATTACAATTCATATTTATACCATGTTTCTGTGTCTGTGAATGAAACGAATTGGAGCTTTGAATGTGAAAACAGAATACTATGAATTAGAATCAAATAGGCACAAGCTTTATGAGCTAGTTGTGAAATCGTGTACTTCTGGACATTTCTGAAACAGTTAATTTGAAACGTGTGTGTTGAAATTGAAAGAGACTATTTAAATTTTAAATTCTAGTATACCTAATGTTTGTGTATCGCCACAGAATACATAAAGTAACGCTGAATAAGTATAGACTGAAATGTTATTTATATGCCGATTTGCTATAGCTATGTGATATATATCTTTCGATGTTATACTTTATGTTTTCTTAAATCGCGTATAAATATATCGGCTGTTTTGTATATTTTTATCAGAACAGCTGATTGATTATAATTACATTTTAAGGCCCCCTTACTTAAGAACTGTCGAGTTTTACCTAGCTTAACTTTTTTAAAGTTCAAAGATAGCACTTTTTACAATATTTAACTACAACAATAAAACGCTAATGATCTTTTCCAGGTCAGCATTTTCAGTAATTGTAAAAGTTTAATTAGTTACATTGTAAATCATCATATTATGGGAGAGGCCTTTGTCCAGCGGTGGACATATTAGGATATTTCCACCGATGGACACAGGTTTCCCCCATCGAACGCCAAATGTTTTGTGGCCTTCATCTGTCTGCTCCTCGCAACACCGGCCAGGTCTTCCACTTATTAGGAGTATCCTAACCTGCGCGTCACGTTACGGGGTGTCATGCTGCTACACTCCTACTCGCTAATCCTATGAGCTAAGTTGTTCTTTTACAGATGAATTGCGTTTACTTACATTCCTAATTCTATCTCGTAGGAGAACACTTAACACATGTCACTCATCGGATTAATCTTTCAAGTCGCGTTATACCTCTAGGAGTCTATGAAAATCTATAAATCAACTGTCTGGAATTAGATGCGTGACAGGAACAATATATGACATTCTTATTGTCAGCCAAGCAGTTCTCTTCTCAAGGCACTCTACTCGCGGCGCATCAACTTAAATCTAGTTCTGAATATTATACAGGATCTAAACTGGCTTGGTAGGCGTAACAAAGAGAGACTGATCTGGGTATATATCCGGGTGATGGGTTAGTTGGAAAAGAGGAAGGAAAGGCTTAAAAAACACGTAAGGTTTAACTATAATTTCATCTGTGACGTAGGCGCTTAACCCTTTTTAGCAATTTCGCAAAGTTTCACAAACACAACCATTAGAAAATATGTGAAAAATAGGCAAAATGTTGAATTGAATGGCAATGGTTTTTGGAAGTGGCATATCCAATGCAAAGACTACAAGACTCTTTCTGCCCGGGGATAATAAATGATTTTGAATTGAATTGGATATAGTATGCTCTGGACACAGGAAGAGTAAAAAGCAGGGGAGGCACATAAGATCCCGAAGGGTCAAAGTGCACCGTGACGTTTGTACTAGACTTATCATACGATAAAGACTGAACTTGTTTCTAAGGCCCTTAAAGAGCTCCCCACACATGCAGTTACGTTATTATATATAAAATTCAAAAGTGCTCGTACTGTATACACTACACAAGTAAAGGGTACCTAGGTGGCGGAATTATTGCTCGACCCATGACTCAACACAATTAAGATAAATTTAGTGATTCATAAGATCCTGAATTATGTATAAGTGACCGCATACAGTTGGAAGTGACTGGATGACTGAGCTCTCTAGATACTCTTTCTGCCCTAGGTTTTTTTTTATACAAAGCACGACAAATAACTCAACACCACCTGATGTGAAACGGTAAGAAGAGTCCATATGCGAAGACAGCTAATGCAGTTCAGACACTGCTCTAGCCGCCTCCACCTTGCCGGCCCGAAAGGTGCTTTTTCACGCCTCTTTTGAAGGAACCTATGTTATAGGAAGGAGGAAACACATGTGCTGGCAAAGAATTCCAAGTTCTGGAAGTACGACAAAGAAACGAGCTACTAATTTCTTTGAACAGTGAATACATGTTAAATATTACCTAACGTCGTAAAAAAATAACAAAGTTAGACAAAGACAGCATCATGTTTAAGCCAGGAGTCTTACCATGAGCTCCTAAAGCATTCTTACATGCACCGCACTTTAAAATTGGTTTCGTTGAGAAAACGATTATAATGATAGTTCAAGGTGCAGATCCAACTTACGCCACATTATGCAACAAGCCGGTGTGGCATCTTCGGTCCACAATGATCAAATACCTACATCGTGAACGATAACAATAAAAATTAATTGATTTTGTCACACGCGCCCATACGACTTCTGACTACAACTTTTTTGTAATCATTGTGCAAAGCAAAATCCTAGATGTATTTCAAACGGTTGCGTCAGATATTTAAAGTAATCGCTTGAGTGATTTCAAGCTAATAGGTTGAATTTGAATCAAATGGTGGAAATTATTTTACTTATATTTCTCTTTTTTTTAACATTTTGTAATATTTTGTAGTACTTCGGACAGATACTGACAGCATTCGTGGTCTATGATAACATGCACCTATTGGCAAATGTATCTACCTACGTAGGCTATGTTTTTTATATTGATAACTCGAATTTTAATAACCATGATTATATTACAAAGCTGTGCTCACAGCTTGGCCTGCAATTATGTCCACCCTGAAGGTAAATTCTAAGGGCGGGGACCAACTCGCAACCCTTCACAATCCTGGTGACTGTTCCGTCTCTGAGCTACCACGGACTCGGGATAACCCTGTGATTTTTTTCCAGTCTATCTGTACTTGCGTTAACTCACGTCTACCATTACAATGTCAAAATAAACTTTAACACCCGAACGAATAAGTAAATAAAAACATTTTTTGTTGTTGTAACTGGCGAGAATCGAAATTGCTACTATTCATAGACTTTTTATTAAAATTACTGTCATGCGTTTGACGATCACTCTCTAAAATAAACATTCTTCTCGTCAACTCTATTTTTCTTTATCAAAATCCTTTATTTTCGTTATAGGTAATTTGCTCTTAATTATCACATTTTTGAATTGAAATGAGTAGTTACGAAGTAGTATACTTCAGCTCTTTATAGTTATAATTAGTGTACACTGTAGATCAAATGTGCAAATTGATGTGTATTCGAGTTGATATGAGTTCCATGAGACGATCCAGTTTCCAGCGCATCTTTACTATTTAATAGTATGTTCACGATGACCTACAATTAATAAAACTCATTGGATATATTTAACCACAGTATACAGTGATTTGTTAATTTCTAGGCCATTAAATTATATCGTCATACGCATCAACGCCGCCGCAACAACATCAATTCAAAAGCTAATCGTTATTGCACAATAAAACAATAAATTTGAAGCATCACAAACCATCGTGAACTTATGACCACTTGATAACCGCCGAATTGTCGGTACTATAGTTTTTGTCTTCTTTAGGTATATGATAAAGGAAATAATCATCAGTAGTCTGGAATCCAATTTAAATACATTAAAGTATTATTCAATGAAACTGTCATATCAGTGAACCAGTTAAAACGATTGACTTCCCAACAATAGTTATGGTTTAGCTAAATTTAGTTTAGATATCCATCGTTACTTCGTTGATTTAGTATTTTAGTTAAAAGGTGCAGAATCAATAACATACAGTGTAAATAATATTTGTAGCTAAATCACTACACATACACAACAGGTTATCAATTTCTTAAATATGAATACATATTATTTATTTATTCATTTATATACACACAAAATATTCAAAAGTGAATACATAAAACACAGTCGAGTACAAAGGCACGGCTTATTTCTAATAAAATCTCTACCCAGATAACTAAACTGCGAGGAATACAAAAAAATAAAGATGGACACAGTGCACACATTCATGCTAATTATAATAAATCATGTAAATGAACCAATATCTATTAAACAAATTCACTTAATTAAGGAGCTATAACAAACAATATAATATTAATTTATGTACGACATGGCTAATAGCTTGTCCAATAAATTTTACTTGGCCGACTTCTGACCTGTCTAATAACAAATTATACAACACATTGTAAATTACATAATTTATTCCACTGACACACTAATAAAATTAAGGTGTGTTAGTTAAACAATAGAATTATTTGCCCCTTTATCGGAACTAGGTGCAATGTGTACTGTTTATTGATAAAGCACCAAAACTGGTTTTATCAAACGCAAACTTATGCGGAAAGGAAAACAGCGAGGTAAATTTATTGTTAAATACCAAAATACGTTTCGCAGAATGTTGATGATTATTTCGACAATTCAATAAACTAACATAATAGTAATAATCAGACAATGATAATATGTATACCTACAAGACATATTACTATTTAGCATGATCATGTCTATTGTAATTGTTTGTAGTTATTTGATAATATACGTTCAGAAATTAGGAACAAAAGTAGAAGCCAGACAAGCAAGACACAATTTCTTGCCAGCCTGAGCCCGCGCGGCGTCTCCTCAACATAGATTATAATAAATTGTCTGGTTTGTTACTTCCCAAAAATAAAATTATTTGCTATTATGTTATATAACTCAATGATAGATAAGAAATAAAAGCGTGCAAGTCAGTGCGCACAGAAACAACGTGTACTGAAAAAAAAACGAGAGCCCAACTTAGATGGCAATGTTGGATCGACGCCAAAACTATGTTGACAGTGAAAACAAATAATATACCGTATACGCACGTAGCAATGGGATTCAGGAGATGCTCCACTCAACACTACTTCATAGTACTTATCATAAGAAAGTTTCAGTTCAAAAAACTTCTGCGAAAGTTTCTTTCTCCTTCATCATCATCATCATCATCTCAGCCTATGATGTCCGCTGCTGAACAAAAGCCTCCCCCATCGATTTCAAATGGAACGGTTTTGCGCAGCCTACATCCAACGGCTCCCCGCGACCCTGACCAGATCGTCTGTCCATCTAGTGGGAGGTCTTTCTACTTAGATTATAGAAAAATATGATCCCAGTTTTGTTCTGTTCCTCATTTGTTAGACACTATAACATATACAACTTGCCATCAGTCTTCCATACCTAAAAAGCAGTTATCTACTTCTGCAGGTTTGTGGTGAATTTGTCGGTGCAAAAACTACTCACTTATTGAAAACAACAACAACAATAATTGTATTAATTTACCTGTAAATAGGTCATCAGTGATACCTACAATAATGGGATAATGTGAACCGGTTAAAGGGCAGTACGACATCGATTATGACTTGTTATGCTAATAGAAAATTCGCTTCTCATGATCTTTCATCATCATTCGTTTCATAGCTGATAGTGTGTCATTCGAGATCAATATTTTTATCGAGAATCCATGAGAACTGTGATCGGATCCAAAATATAAATATGAATTGTTCAAAGATTGTTTTAGTACGATAACTATAACACCGACTTATTTACATAATCCAGGTATATTCTGGAAACTCAATAGCATAGGTGATTTACTACTTATCAATTGTAGAAGATAATTTGTGTACGTTTTTCCTCCATGCTACGTTAAGGTTTCCTTAAACGAGGCGTGAAAATGCACCGCATTGGCCAGAGGGTGGACGTCTAGTAAAGCCTATCCAAATAAATGCGCAAACAGCTAGCTAGTGCAGTTGTTTGCACATTTGGATTCCACGTTCCACTTAACATTCGGTATAGAGTTAAGTCATATGTATGAAAATATAAATTTAAAAAATAAATCAAAGTTTCTCACCTCTCTAGCAAAAGCGTCTGGCATGGTGAACGTAGAAGTAATCCAACAGAATGTGTTGACAACATTGACGGGGAGGCCACTGACAATACACTGGATCGGCTGCCCCACATACTGTGTAGCGGTGATGATCATGGAACACGTGAGGAGCAGCACCGTCGTGAAGATGTTGTGTAGCCTGAACACCGCATTGTCGGTCCTGATCGGCTGGTACTTAAAGTAAACACTCAACCCTCCCAGTAACTTAAACATTTTCGTGTCTCACTTCTTTCTCGGTGGAAGATTACAGGTCGTTCATAATTGAAGGAATGTGTTTTTAAGGTCTAGTAAAAATCAGTCTTGTTTGAATTGTTCGGGGGAATGAGATTATTGTCGAGATTGCTTGTTTATATCTGAAACAAAAGAAACTACATTTTAATACTACCTCTTCATTTTAACATACCTACAGCATGAATTGGAAAATTGATAACTAAGTTCAGTCCAGTCCTATAGTTTACTAAAGACAATTTTCAATTAATAGAATTACAATGCACACCTATGATTAGGTAGAACACGCTGGTCTATTTTGTATATTTTATGGTCTATCGAACCGTGTCTCTTATGCAAATAAATATATTTTATTTCATTTTGTCCATATCGTCGGATTACTTATTAAATGCAAAAAATCACTAAGTGCTGATGTAAACATATTTGATCAAATGCAACAGATACCATATCTGTTGCGTTTAATCAAATATACTTAGGATAAATTCACTAATATGTTTGGAATGAAATCACTAAAATGCTTGGGATAAAATCACTAATTGAAATATGGTTACCTAGGTACCTATATCATCATCACTTAGTGATTTTTTGCGAACGATAATTTAATTTTTAACTTGTAAATCAAACAAACAATAAAACCTGACGATAAACTAAGGATTAGAAAATAAATTGTACAGAGAAAAGCATATAAGGAATAGGAAACATAATTGTTTATCAGAGTTGGCTATAAAATGGTTCAATTTGATTGTCAACTTGAGTGGTTTATTTTACAGCGCAATAAAGAGGCTGTTATTTTAAAGAGGTGCCTGGTAAAGAGTCAATATTGACGAGTACCGTTGGAACATAAAGTTAATAGTATTAGAAGACCAATGTTTCTAAAATGGATTAAGAATTTCTATTCAAGAGTTTTAACTCATAAGAAAGCGTTGTTAAATTAAAGATACATAACAACATTATAGTCAACTTGTTCAATTGGAAATTGGAGTTAAGGAGCGGCTGTCAGAACATGGCAATGCCGATTGATGACTTAGCAAGATACGAAAGAAAGAGGTTGGGGCCTAAACGTCTGCATTCGGGTAAGTTTAAAAAAAAATCTTATACCGTATAATTATCTAATTTAATTTCAAGCGATTAATTAAACATGTTTTCCATTGATATTAAACTGGTGCCCATCATCTAAAGCTGCAGGGGTTTGCAAATTGATACCTATGGTTTATGACGTCATATAGTTATAAGTTAATTTATACGCGTGCTATGAAAGCAATATGGCCATCAAAGCAATACTATTGATATGGATTTGTGTGTCATTGAAATTGGGGGCTTATGTTCGGCGGACAATCCATCAAAATCTAATCTTATAATTGCGAAAGCTGTATGTCTGTTACACTTTCACCCGCTGAACCTAATTAGGTAAAATTTGACATGGAGATAGATTTTATTTTAAAAAGAACATAGGCTACCGTTTAGCGCGAAAACCTCGCGGGCAAAGCGCGGTCGGCGACTAGTAAAATCATACATTTGCTTACTCTCAAATATAAATGCCAATTGCCAATCAAAAAAATTTCCTTCCTTTGTTTCCTTTATTAAAACTTCATAACACAACTAACATATGACAATCAAAAATTACTCGTTTTCCTCAAGGATGGCTCAGTGGAAACGCGAAAACAAAATTGCTATGCTGGGTATTTCTGATTCGGTTTAATTTCCGTTAATATTTATTATAAGGTAAGTATAAGGTTATAAAAGGCTGTTTCTATTTTGTGAATTTGAGAATGAATCTCTTTGGTTGGACTGGTTACGTTACTTATCTATGTCACAATACTGTTGATGGATAATATTAAAAAAACTTTACAATTGTTTTTTTGCCTGAAATTTAAGAGAATAAGAAACAAAAGAAGAGATTCGGTATTTTCTAAGGTTTTTTGTTTAAAAAGTTTAAAATGCAATACAAGCCGGGAATAAAAATGATCCCTTTGGATACAATACGTTGTCAGATTTGTCAGTGAATGTCGCGTAAGATGCTTTAGTTTGGATAACATCAAAGATGCAGTTAGCTCAGGTTTCCCTGTTGAAGTCGATGCGATTTGTGAAAAAAGACCGGCATTTAGTTAACTTACGGCATTGCTAAAAGGCTGGACATAGATACCACAAAACTTCTTTGGCTTAATTGTGATGAGTTTCCCTTAAGTGAGCGAGCAATGGCGAGCGTATTATCTCAATGAGAGACACCTCATTACTATTTGTGTATTAAAAAATAAAGAAACCCAACCAATGCTGAAACTTTTTGAAGCAAAATAAAAAAGGGCTTCAATTATTTTTTTTACACAACTAAGTAGATGACAAACAAGCTGACGGCCCACCTGATGGTAAGCGGTTACCGCCGCCTATAGACACCTGCAATAACAAGGGAAAATCACTTGATATTGCAGGTGCGTTGTCATCCTGAGGCCTAAGATGAAATGCCGTCCATGCCCAGTAATTACACTGGCTACCTTTCAATCCGAAACACGGCGAACTGTTTCACGGCTGAAATAGGAAAGGCGGTGGTGCCTACCCAGGCGACCCTACATACGGGCCTACCACCTAGTAATACTTCAATACACTAACACGGAAAAAATAACAATAATTAAGTAGTGCTTTCCCATTATAAAGGTAATTTTGTCGGCGCTTCATTTTCTATTGTTTCTGGAAACTTAGCACTGTAACGTTACAGCGTTCTCCTAGTTGGAGGCCTGCCCACGCTGCGTCTGCTTCAAGACTTTTTATTTAACTACTTTATGCAATAACCAAGTGTGTTCGAGTTCAACGTTCTACTATCGCAACACGGTAGTGGGTCCAATCAAACACACGTGGCACGGTTAGCTAAATAAACATAGTTGTGAACTGAACGCATAATCCATGGCATAATTATTAAGCTAGTGAATAGAGAAATAGTAAATACTAAGCAATTACTGCAGCGGACAGCAAAAGATGCATACTTGTGGTTGTGGCCAAGGCTTGTATAGTATTTTTTTCAAATAATGCGCGGAAATTAAAACTCAGAAGTACTTAGGCAGAAGTTTTTATTTGAAAATACAGTTATTGAATGTACAATTTTTGATATTCAAAGTGGACTTTTTTTCAATAAACAGCTTTCTATTTGCAAGCCAGTTCGAAATTTTAAAAAAACCTTTGATTAAATACCTCGTTGGGTGCCATGTTTCAGAGTAAAAGATCGTTCCATTTTTAAATTATACGGCAGATATGAGTTTACATTTGTATTTTAATTTGGCCACTAAAACACTATAGATATGGATTTTCATACAACTTTTACCGGCCGCTGCACGCATGTATTTGGCCAATACAGCCGAAAACTTATCTCAAAGAAGGTTGTCAAAATAATGCTTAAATTTTCAAGCATGTTTAAGAAAAATAAATAAACTGAAAAATAAATAACACCAAACATTACTGTGTTGTAATTTCGCTATCACACCGCTACTTATTCCAAATAAAACCACTTTACCAGATTGCTTTAAAGTCAGGCAAAAAAAATTTTAATTAACAACGTAATTGCTTTTAATGAAGTATGTATTTCTTTTATGTAGCTGAAAAGAGAGAAACAAACTAAATAGCGGTTATATTTAAAATACCATACTTCAGAAAACGTGTAATTTATCTATATAAAATTTCTACTCATATCAAAGATTCAATTTAACTTGTATACCATTCAAATAAATTTTTATCATAAAAAAGAAAAAGTAAACATTAATTAAACAGTAAATATTTTATTCAAATCGTTTGATAACATAACTGTTTTAAAAAGTCCATAGTTGTCAAAAGTGTCAATAGATGCCGCTATATGGAGTTGAATCACGCTATCGTTTACTGCACTCGTTATGTATGAGAACTCTACACTTTCTGTACGGTTTGATTGACCTACCTATCCGAGGACTTGGGTTTAATACCCTATTTTTGATGTGGAATCGTACTTATTAGTGTCGATAACACTAATTATATTCATATAGACTTTATTCCAATAAAACTTATCACTAAGTTGCTAAATACATACTTAATGACCTCAATGTGGTAAATCAATTGACAAATCTCTTTATTTTAAATTTTATAATTAGTTTAATTTCGTATGATGAACTTTTGAGCTAAGACACCGTACTCAGAAAAAAATATAGATATTTCATTTTTTTCTTTGTAACTATAAATACGCCTCACCCCTAAATAACATATTATATTAAAAGAAATCAAAATATTTTTATAGACATGCACAAAACATACACATGAAGCTTAAACAACAAAACAAAGAAAAATAGACAAATACAAACAGTTCTGACTTAACAATATTTGCAGTCAACAAGGCTCTATCTCAGCATAAAACTTTTGCGACATTATAGAAAAACGTCGCAGAAGCGCTTTTATTATCATAGGGCCTTGGATGTGACTGGGGATTGAAATATTGGATAAATTGGATTACTTTTTAGGCAATAAATGTTTATAATAAAATTATTACTTTATTACACAATCTCACCTGATTTTCATGACCTCAAATACTACCATAATTATTCATAATGGCGTAAATTTTTAAAATAACATACATTGTTTTCTTCTCGGTCTCATAACCCAGGCATTATTTTTAAAAATCGACCGTTTCAAGTGATAATTTAGTTAACTTGCATCTTTCAATCTTTTCGTAAGAATAGTTGAAATATTCAGTATTTTACTACCTGCTCTTGGGACGTAATTGTGCAAATATATCGTTTGCTCAATGGCCGATTGTTCGTGCAGTTTACACGAGATGTTTTGGGTTACAGGCGATGGACACCGCGTGTGAACATTTACGGGTATGGTAGCTCAATAGGTTAACTTCGTATACTGCGATACAACACATAAAAAGATAATGTAGATTACACGCTAAAATCAAATCGAAATACATACAGACGACAGCAGATCAAGTGAGTAACAGTTGCAATTATTATGAACGGAGTAAGTAAGGCCTCAAGGTCAAATTGTTACTCTTGATGTGCTGTCGACTGTACATTGGAAATGCACAACACCAATTATTTTTAAAAGATTATATTCAAGTCTATTTTAAGTTAAAAAATGTCAGAGTTCGTACAAAGGTGTGAAAATATGATGGCTATAGTATTAGCAAGTTTTAAATAGGTATGTCACCAAAACTACATTGAGCATTTTATTAACAGCTTAATTATACGCAACAACAGCCACATTAGCGGCCTATTTCAAAGTAAACATCTTGAGGCTTTCAGGCTACTTGCATTATTAACACCTAATAAAGACTGGTCCACAAATGCCACCAAACAAATTACTAAATATTTGAAAGAAAATTTACTAAAGTGAAAACAATTAGAAGCATTATGTTCTGAAATGTCGCCAGCTTACTTTCGTAGGTCCTCAATATTAACGCCTAATATACTCCTTATTGGGCGTTAATATTGAGTACCCACGAAAGCAAGCTGACTTACAAAGAAATGTCGCTAGGCGTGATTGAACATTTAGTGACGCTTTCTAAAAGTCAAATCTATATTGGCAACACTGCAAGCAAAATAAAAGAACGAAGGCCGCAAATTTTTATAATTTTATATTACCTTCTATTTACATTAGGTATAAAGTTTAATGTTAGATGGGTATTGGACAGCTGCGCTCGTTCAAATAATATTATTTTATGATTAAAAATAACAACGGATCGATTACAGAGCCTTGTGTATATGTAATTCACTAGCTGGTAGGCCCGCATGTAGGGTCGTCTGGGTAGGGACCACCGCCTTTCTTATTTCAGCTATGAAACAGTTTGCTGTGTTTCGGATTGAAGGGAAAAGTAGCCAGTGTAATTACTGGGCATTGCATCTTAGGTCTCAAGATGACAACGCACCTGCAATATCAAGTGATTTTTTCCTTGTTATTGCATGTGTCAATAGGCGGCGGTAACCACTTTGTCATCTACTAATAAAAATGTATCTAAACTAGAAAAATTTCACGTCCTGAGGCGGGGATCGAACCCGCGACCTTCCGCAATCCGGGCGTCAGCTCTAACCATCTGAGCTATCCAGGACTTGGGATATCCCTGTGAAGTTCTTCTAGTCTATCTGTATTTTGTGTATTTGTACTTTGTCATCTAGTTACTAGTATACAAAAAATGCCATAAGTAACTCATTGGGTATAACTAATCTTGACAACTTATTTAAATGCTGTGCCAATGCCATTATTGCTTAATTTATGGTGTTAAATAGACACAATAAAATACACTTCATTTAGATATATTTTTATACGACAATGGTGGCTACAGCCCCATTGAAGATAAGCAGCTACTGTAAGGCTACAGTTACCGCTTGCTTTCAAGTTATTTCGCTCAAGATTTGAGTGGTAAATACAAAAATATACTTTTCTTACTTAAACGATGTTCAGTAAAAAGTTTGGAAAAAAGAGCTTGCTCATTTCTCTTAGTTTTGGCGCCCAACAAGTACTTAAATTTTGAATACAATTTATGTATCTTAGTTTTTTTTTAGATAGATGAAATATGGATTGATTTGATTTATTTTATGTCTCAGAATAAATAGGATCAATCGTTGAATAAGATAAGATGGTCATTTTGATTATTTTACTTGCTATTTTTGCTGAATTAAAAAAAGGATAATAATTCAAAAGTATTACAAATTATATAAAAAGTATACAGCAATCAATTTTGAGAAAACCTTGGTAATGATAGCGAATCAACAACACTGGAGTTGTGTAATCTGACGAATTTCTGTGAATTCCGCACCCATAGCGGAACTTCCGCCGCTTTTACTGTTAAATGGCACACAAAAATTGATCTAAATCAATGTACTTTTACGTAATATTTATCATTATTGTAGACCTAAAGTAGTAGAGTAAACCCAAAAGAACAGCGGATTAACTTTTTAAAAAACGGTATTTGATAAATCTCGCATTCTACTGCAGCAAACGTGACCCCTACTCAAAGGGGAAGCTTTTATGAAATCTATTTTTTCTTCGATTTCAAAGTTGATGCAACGTTGATCGAATTCCAATCCCCGTTCTTCTATTATTTTAATTTCTTTACATGTTTATTTTCTTATTCACTGCATTTACTTCTTGAAGTGAACCTATTGACTGTAACATAGTAATTGTCGTTTTACATCCTTTTGAAATACTGTTGAAGAGACTTGGGCTAATTTTGCCTACGAGCGGGTTTAAGGAACGTATTTTGCGCTCTTGGACGCACGTTTTTGATTCAGTTAGTGTCTAAGCAACTTTTCATAAAACGTCTTAAATGTTTGTTGGACAGCGGAAAATACGTTCTCATAGATGGTTGCCATAGTAATGTCTTTGTAGGTATCTGTGCTGTCAAAAACTGATCGATATATTTATTCAATTTAGAATTTTCTTATTTTATTAATTGATGTTATTTAAACTTAATATATATGTAATATAATTATAATCAAAGATATCAACGTATGTTCCGAAAAAAAAACTAATTGGTGGCCGTTTAAATGTTTCGCGCAACACAAATGGTGCGCAAGGGAACGTTTCACATTTGCTTTGTTAAATACAATGTTAATTAGCGCGATCGAGGCCCAGGACCAACCGCTTAACGTGCATTCCGAAGCATGGAAGAGCTCGAGATAAGAAATTTTGGTCGTCCCATCTCAGGATCGATCATGGCGACAGTTGCTTTGTTTTCGTAATCAAAACTAGAGCGCTACCGAGCTCCTTATTCATTTAATTCATTTCATTTCGATTCATTTTATTAACATAATCGAAATAAGGAAAAGTTATTTATAGGCTCCAAGAATTCAGCAAAACCGCCGCCGGGCATGGCCGCGGGGTGAAAGGCTGGTACAGGGCAATTAAAACGAACTCAGGCCGAAATGTTACATGAGGCAGCAAAAAAAACAGAAACGTTATTATTAAAAGCCTAGGAAATTAAAAAACTAACGAGATTGCTTTCGCAACTTCCCTGTGTGGTAATAAGTTTCAAACCTTATATATTACAATTACATGTCCAAACTATTACAGTAATATTTTTGATTGGTTTGCGGCCTTGGTGGTACAAAAAAATAATTAGTAATTACTGGTCCCCTTTTTCCATACCAAAAAAACAATGGAAGTACAGAGAACCCACATAAGGCTTAATTTATCCAATTACAACCAATAGTTAAGCTTCACAAAGGTGAATGAAATATGAAACTTTGACAACTTTTACAAAAAAATTGACGAACGGGAATACTTATTTATTTGTTTGTAATATGTAGTCCTAATTCATTTTATCTTATATTAATTGTTTGAAATAAAACCACTTTGCCGGATTTAACTCGCGTTTAATTAAATTTAGACCTACATAATTATTGTATACTCGAAATTAATAATCAATATTTGATAGTTAGAATTTAACACTAACCTGTAACAAGGTCTCACGCTCAATACCCCAGCAGCATAAATAACAAACTAGCAATACTGATAGATGCAATTTTGACGATTGGCACAATTTATACCCGCACATTGACTGCAAGCAAACAAACCGATGACACTAAAACCTGCATGCCTGACGTCTACACACAAATTGTCGGTGTTAATAATAAACGAATGACGGTGATTGAAATAAATGAATAATTCACAAACCACAAACTCTTGTTAACCAATGGTGTTGAGTGAACTACATTTCATATCAAAACTTAAATACATGAAGCATTGCAAAACTATATGTATAGAAAATCGGAAGGTAAGTAAAACATAATTTTATCAAAAATTTAATTAATTTACTGAGCAATTTACTGGGGAGCTCGGTGGCGCATTGTTTTGAGCGCTCTGGTTTCGATACGAAAAACAAAGCAACTTGATTTGATTTGATTTTCTATTCCCGTGTCATCAATGATAATATTATTAAATTTTTCAATGTTTAGGTTAAATTCCACTACCTTTCCAAAATCCTAGACCTGTGAGTGAAATGAAGTGAAAACGTTTATTTAGTGCAAAGATACGACAGCATACGAAAAACAATGAAATAAGACTTAAATCTGCAACTTAAATGGTAACCTTAACGCCTTGACGGCAGTGAGGAACCACGACGCTGGTTTTCAGTGACAACATAGATTTAAAGTTTAATCCAATAAACGAAACATTATAATTGCCTTTCATATAACTATTTACAGCACTCACGGAAAGCGACTAGCACGCACAGATTAAATTTGCCAAACGTTTGCAGAGTTAATTGATGTGACCAGACCGACGCGGGGCAAGGGTCAATTGACAATTAAGAATATAATGACAGAGATTGGTTTCGGCTCATCAGAATCAGACGTAGAGAATTGATGCAAATGGACCCAATTGTAGAAATTACGAGGTTCCTTTAATATCTAGAGATAGTGGTCACCTGTCTGAATAGGATTACATTCACGAAACTAAAACTTCGCGTATTTTATTGTAATGTGTTGTTATTTTTCAGCTTTACAGAATCCTTACTTATACGAACCAGAATATCCCTTACCAGGAAGTAGGACGTGTTTGGATTATGTATTCAAATCACTCAACTGCTAACGTAATAGAGGATGTCAGCAGTTAGTCTGGAGAAAGATGTGGTACTTGAAGAGTAATTGATGTCGCTTCAACTGCAGGAACGGATAGGCATTATTTTTATAATGGTTTCCCTTTACATGACTTTGTTCAGGCCAATTATTAATATGAAAATCATCTAGTAACCTTCGAAATATACCTATTCAACTCTAATTTTCATAATGCTATATACTGGTAGCTGAATTCCTGGAGTTGTTATGCCACTCTCATTAAGATAACATTCTTCAATTAAGGTTAACTATTGGAGCGTTGAAATCTATCAGTATACACGTCGGCAGATGCATCTGAGCAGGGTGGTACTATCTCCGAGGCCAACACAAATTGGTCAATTGGTTGTCACTGTCAATTGGCCTGATCGCCGATGTAGCTCTGGCTACACAATGCGGAGCACGGTACATGCCAGCTGGGTACCCAGCAATTGATTCTGAAAGGCAGCTCAAAATCAATTTTTGCTGCTGTGACTCAGGGACTACTTTTTCATAATCTTCGTCGTTGCATCAAATGAGAAAATAAATAACATAAATCAGGCTGTCCTCCGCCTCCCTACGAAGCTATCTTACGGGTAAATATCTGATAAGGATCAAACGCATTTGGTTGATGGGGAGTGACGTCATCAGAATGCTTTAGCACAGAGTTGTAAAAGCTAGTAATTTATTTTATGACATGAAAAAACTAAGTCCCCGAATACTGGCTGATATGGCAAAACAATGAACTAATAAGCTATGTTTACAAGACCGTATGCGCACGCACTCGCTTATAATGTTTACGTTACTAACTGACAACTATTTACTAATATTATGTTACGCTTTATATAAACAATCACTGAGGAATTCAAATGGCATGTCTATAAAATGAATAATGTGATTTCTGTTAGACAAGTTGGCCACAGTTAGATTAAGACTTCTACGTAGGTATAATTAAAATGCACACATTATGTATACATAGTAATTAAGTTCATCGGAGTCACCTACTTGATATCGCAGTGTAGGTAACACTGCGATATCAAGTAGGTATATCAACACACTATGATAAAGTATTATTTAACTTGGGACTAACGAACCTGTTATTACTATTGTATACATAAATGTTATGAAATTAAATATTTTGTATTTTTAGAAATTTCTGATTTTTTTTCAAGTATTGATTTCAAAAAAAACTTTATGAAAAAGTACGAAAAGAAGCCGTTACTTTATACTTATGTATAATCTATTGCTACAGCATAGCCAATCCACAAACGTGACTATATAAATGACTAAGGACCAAATGTTGCGGTGGCTCTGACCTCAGATCTGCTACCCACGCGTCCGCAACTAGGATGAAGATTGAGATATTACTTGTGAAGAGTTTTAGGACTTTATTCAATAAAAACAAGCTAACTCAAAGCTGTTATCGCCGTGTTGGGAAATTTAGGACTATAAAAAGATATCTAGACTGGAAAAAAGTTATGCCCTGGATCAGGATGCAAACCCGCGACCTTTCACAATCTGGACATGGCAGAATCTTACGAATATTACATATGTTGTAGTTTTTACACTAAATACGAGTATAAGCTAACGTCTGTTGGCATAATGCCGAAAATATTAAATTTGATCGAGTATTTTTATAAATATCGATAAGCTAGTCTTGGGTGGTGATCTTCACCACTGAGGTACCTATCAGTATGGGTTGCTTTACGATACACAGTGTGGCTCAAGCTGTGATTTTTTTTATACAAAACACGACAAATGACTCAACACCACCTGACGTGAAGCGGTAAGAAGAGTTCATATGCGAAGATAGCAAGTGCAGTTCAGACACTGCTCTAGCCGCCCCCACCTTGCCAGCCCGAAAGGTGTTTTTTCGCGCCTCTTTTGAAGAAACCCATGTTATAGAAACGATGGAACACATGTGCTGGCAAAGAATTCCGAGTTCTGGAAGTACGATAAAGAAACGAGGCACTAAATTTCTTTGTACGTTATGTTGAGGTGGAGACAGTGAATTGATGACTCCGAAGACCAGAGGGTGGAATCTGGATTTCTTGTGATTTAAATATCTAAAAATAGCTTTGTTTTATACCTCTATTGTTTGCCTCTAACTATCACCACCCCAGTCAGTTAGCTACCGTGGGGAAATCTTTGTTTCAGAGAGCACGTGTCATCTGTGACAACTAAGGTTGCCATCCGTCCGGGTTTCCCCGGATTTGTCCTAGTTTAGAGGGCGTCCGGGGAGCGTCCGGGCGGGGCTTCATTTGTAGTCTGGGTTTAAAAATTTTAAGTCTTGGGCCGCCCGCGACACCCGCACGCCGCGATCAACCGACGAACCGACTCGCTAATCGACATGTTTAAAAAAACCTGTTGACGTATCCGGGTTTTGGGCTCTAAAATCCGGGGTTTTCACGCGTCATGTCCTGGTTGCCAAATTTTAGAGATGGCAACCCTAATGACAACCAACACCTGACAGCTGAGCTTCAGCATGTCAAGCGTGTATTACGAGACAACAAACTGCCAATACCACGCTAGAGTCGTAGAAGCCGAGCGAAACCTGTCACAGTCGAACGTCCCTACTGTACTACCATATGACAGGTGTCACTGACAAGATTAGCAACCTCTTGAAACGTGTTGCAATTAAAACTTACTTCAAGCCGCCGAAAAAGATTAACTAATTCCTTCAACCTGTCAAGTGTAAGATTCCCTGACAAGATGCGGGCATATACAAGTTGGATTGTGACTGCGGCCTCACATACATAGGTCATAAAAAGAGAAGCATAGGCACCCGGGTCGAAAGAACATACAGCTGACGTAAAACACAGACACAACACGAAGTAGGCAGTAGGTATGTGAGCACGCTCTTGACGGACCCAATCACTACATCAGATTTGATAAGCCCCAAATCTCGCAAAAGAAGACCGCTTCATACCTAGAATGTTAGGTGAGGCTATTGAAATCAAAAACATCCTAATTTCAATAGAGAAGATGGTTGAAGTGTGGCAACAGCTTAGGATCCCATCATGCGAATAATAAAGTCCCAAGCTCGTCTTCACACTGTCCGACAAACTGATACCATGAGCTCCGTATGCGTGAATTGGGCTGCTCAAAATATAACACAAAGTGACAGTAGTCAACTTATAAACTTATCAAAAACAATTAACATCTTCAGTCTTCCCGTGACCACGGTCGCAAGTAATCGAAATGTTGGTTATATAATAATAATGTAACATCTATAAATTAAACGCGAGTTAAATCCGATGAAGCGGTTTTATTTCAAATGTGTAATACTTTAATAAAGGTTTCTCAAACACGGGCTTCTTATCTTATCTTGGTCATGACAATGTCATGTCAAGGTGTTGACCCTTCAGGATCTTGTGCCGGCCCTAGCGACTTCCTGTATCCAGAATAAAGCTGCCCTAGTTTTACTTCGTTATCTCTGGGCAGAAATTCTTCTGGGTTGGTATTGTAGCATTTAACAAAACAAGGGCATAGTGGTATATCCAGGTTTTCGGCGATTTGTCGATAATATTTATTTATTTATTTAATCTTTAATTGCACAAAATAAGTTACAATTTGGCGGACTTAATGCCATTAGGCATTCTCTACCAGTCAACCGGAAAGTTGAGTCCAAAATGATTAATTAGGTAGTGCAAAAACAATTGTATAAAAAAAAATCTAAAAATACAATAACGTGTAAATACACATACATATATCAATGCAAATAAATATTTTAAGATGAATAAATATGGATAAATACATAATTAATGAATACATACCAAACAAATACAGAAACAATGAGGATAGATGTATCAATTGGATAAAGGTGGAGAATCCAAAAAAAGACTGCGAACTGACCGCTTGAAAGCCAGTTTGTTTTTGGCCTCTTGGATGTGGGGAGGTAGTGCGTTCCAGAGCCGTATTGCATGACACTGAAAGGAGTATCGAGGAAAGGAGTATAATATCAACAGCGATAGCAGTCTATTGCCACACCGCCCTTGCCACTACTGCGGGCTGATGTCAGGCACGCAAAGGTCGTCATAGATAACGCTTCTGACGTATAAACGCATTGTTTTATGGTTGTAAAATAATACATCCACACAATCATAGTGTTAACATTAATAGTTTTTTTTTCAGAACTGCCGAACAATGTTGCAATCAACAATTTAGAACGATGATCAAAAGTTGAATAATTTGTAGAATACGGACTTTCGGAGCACACACGGACAAATAATAAAGCGAAAAATGATTAATCCTAAAATAAATCTTTTATCTATCTATCTAAATATAATAATCAAAGGAACGATGATCCATACTAAACCAAGGCAAGAAACTTGCAATTTATTGATACTTCTGAATTGAAAACCCGATCCAGTACATACCAAATAAATTCGAAACTTTACCTAGATATTTCGTAGCATCAAGTATCGCAAGGACTCAATACTCAAGAGTTTTATTCTTTAGTACACGAATTACATTTTATTTAGGTGTTGTCGTCAAATAGGCAGTCTTTTTACAATACCAAATAAAGTATAAATCTCGTTTCAAAACACAGTTGCTTCCTATGTTGTTATTTAGTATGCAATAAAAATGATCACTTGTAATGTAACACAGTTTTATCAGATTCAGTACATAGTTAAAATTAGCTTAGAGTCAAGTCAAACAGACACTAACTGATCTCCAAACCTAATATTCATTCTAGCACCAGGCGATATCACCGAAGACTGCAGTATATTTGCCTAAAAAAGTTATCAAATCTTTACAATAAACTGCGAACTAGGAACATATAGTTACACGTAGATGTACACTCTGCTCGGTCAAGGCGAGCTTGTCGCAGCAAGGTGCAAGGTGCAGTGGGTGTCATGTGACACTAGCAATGAATAGCAGCAGGTAATCGAGACGCATTGACACTTGACAGGTTATGACATCCATGACGTATAAAACCTGTAAGAATTGTGAATAAACTGAACGATCCAGCATAACACCTGGATGCGCTTGGAAAGTTACGTCAAGGCGCTTTACTCATGAAGACTGGTATCAAAAGTAGCCTCATAATGAAGACCTTCAGTATTTTAAATATACCAATTTGCGATAAGTAGTACGAAAATTAGTATTGATTTGTCGCTTGCGTTTCGATATTCCGTCAACACGCAACTTCATTGTCATCACGAAGTGAAGTGCTTGCAAAATAATAACGCCTTAGAAACTGATCATTATCCTATTCAAAGCAGTTAACGCAAGACTTTACAATTATGACATAATTCTGAGAACTATGAACATGTAATGACGCTCTGTGAAAAAATAAGGTCATGTTTATATTTAAGCAGGTTTATTTATACACGCAAGATACAACCCAGCTGCGTTCATACCGCGACCGTTAAAGTAGACGAAATTGGTACTGGGGGCGAACGGCAATAAATTCTAGATCGAACACGACATAAGCATTTGTTGCCGAGCACCTTGGGATGTAGGAAACGGCGACCGGTTTCTTTTGATCCTTATAAATTAAGGATTTGAGTGGTTCAGGTGTAAGTTTCGAATGTCTTGCAAGATTGGATTGGAGGCTAGACGAGAGCTATAAATCACCCCGCCCCGCCCCCGGCGACCTAACATTAGATGTGATTAAAGTGCGCAAGAGCAGGATGGACCAAATTATACGCTCTGACCGCGGTTTGGGCCACAAAAATGTGGTGCGGTCATTATCCCGCCCGTCGGATACAACTTAGCCGTTCAGGCACGTGCTTAGAAAACTTTTAGTAAAACCTAGATGCTGCATTATGCTTCTATAGTGTAACTTAGTTTATTCTAAGAACTTGACCTTTAAAATGTCCTATAGCAAAGTATGTAAGTACATATAAATAACAAGATATTTTATTATTATATTGTTTATGCTCTATAAAAAGCACTAAGCTTATAGTAAGTAGGTATATAAGTACCTAATCTGTTTATACAAATATTTCATTCAAGAATTCAAATATTTTGTAAAATAATACTGTACTTACCTACCTACTGCCTACCTAGTCTAAATATTGTAGTGGTTAGGAATTGAATTCAAGATAGATATTAATCCTTTATTCTTATTTCGGAATTAAATGCTAGATAAATATTATCCCATTATTCTTGTTTAGGAGTCTAATTCTATATAGATTTTAATTCTTTATTCTTATTTAGAAATTAAATTCTAGATTTAAATTATCCTTTATTCTTATACCATGCTGTTTAATAGAAACAATTATTCATGAAAATATCAAATATGAGCACTGTAGAATTTAAAGGGTTTAGCACAGTAAATGTGAATTCCCATTAATTTACTAGGATATAGGATAGTTGTAGAGAAGTCAGAGTATATTACTATGTATGTATACTTAGTGTAATAGATAAGCTTTACGTTTCACAAAGCAGGTGAAATACTTTCACTGTAAGAGTAGTGATGCATTGTCCTCGTGTAACTGGACTAATATGTTCTAGAAAGTTCACTCTTCAAAATTTCATACAAAATGAAATTGTAGAACCTAAATGCTCAAGTAACAGATAACAATGATGTTTATTGACAAAGCTGTAATGAGGTCCCTAACTTAAAGATATTCATATTAAAGTCCTTTGAAAAATTAAACATATTTAAATTCCAATTTGAGTAGGTAATACTTAATAAATAAATAATGATATATGGATGTTTTGGGCATTTTTTTATTGTGATTTTAATAAGTTAACTAAAAAAAATTGAGACCCTCATGTTCATACACAGAAGTCTAATTTGTGCCGACTGTCTTCTTTCACGTGCAAGTATTGGCATATGCAACATTAAAGCTTTTGGTAGAGCTATATTCTTTACTAATTATCTTAATTAAAAGCAAATGGCACAACTGATACACACCAATCATTGAATCAAATTTATTCTCAGTGGCTATCTAAGCCATTTTCTAAATCCTACAATAATTATATATTTAATTTGTGCTACTTAAACTTATTTAATACTTATATTACTCCAATGCTATATTATTGATGATTTAATCTAAACTTCCTAAATTGATATTTTGTTAGGTAGGTTAGGTAAGTACCTACCTACATTCTAACAAGATTTTTTAAGAATAAATGAAATGTTTCATTGAGCTAAGAATCTTACGGAAATAGGAGGGATATTAGAACACTTGGTTTAAACAGGCTGAAACAAAAGCAAATCAAAATAAATAAATCAGCTGTAATTAACTAATGTCATGGATTTACCAAGTGAAATAACTAAGTTATATTCTACATAAATAGAGGAAAAAAATAACTTACCAGTGCGTTTAATGATTACCAAACACACGATCTATTTTCTTTTGTACGAAAATGTTTTGCGAAATACACGATTTGGAAATATGTCCTGTACAATTGATTTCTAGTAAAATTATTGTACATAAAAATCACGTTGTCTTTCAATATGCACAAAATGAGCCAAAAACAGTAATAAACCACTCAAAACGTAACCATGTACTACAATCAAGTAAAAAATATTTAATCGCGGAGAACAACTCTCAAAAAGTCTGTCACAAACACAATTTTGTTGTGCGTACTGCGTACTGCAGCATAGACAATGATTTCAGTGAACGAGATAGCACATCAGTGTTCACCAATGACAAAAGAGTATTCACGGTCATAAAGTAGTGTTTGCGGCAATGACAGAACGAGAACCGACGCCATATTTATAACTACCATAGAGTATGCGTAGGTGTTGCCACTGCGAAAAAAAGTAACGTTTCGTCTTACACAATCATATAAGAATCGGAAATATTATTTAATGAAAATATTATGTATTGTTAAGCCAATATACTTTGTATTGTTGTATTTTATCTCAATAAAAATACTTTTTACTTTATGTCAGCGAATTACAGCTTTATTTTCTTACTGTGTTAATATTATTGTAGGCATAAATGATAGTCTTGTAAAGTTCCACATGCCTTGTCAGTCAGAGCGTATTCATAAAATAGTTTATGCATGAAGGTAAGTACACTCACACTGTTCCCGCGCAATTCAAGGTTTCTAAAGGCGCGGGTGCTTGTTTTAATAATTTACATGAGTATGTAGCTAAAACTTAAATTATTTTATGTTTAAAGATATTTTTTTTATTAAAAAACTTCCTTTACCTTAATAATATCTCACCTTTGAATAAAGCTAGATTATTTTAAAAAAAATTAGGAATCTTAGTTATATATTATACGTTCAGTATTTAGGTATTTAAATTGTTGAAAATGTTAGTAATTTACAATAATTCTGTTTTTTATTTTAAACGTTCAGTACCTATGTAAATTGTTGAAAATGTTAGTAATTTACAATAATTATGTTTTTTTGTTTTTTTGTACTGCAGATGAGGAGCCTGATGCTGTAATGTGAATGATGATAGGAATGTATGGCTAAAGGAAGAAGTTAAGTTATCTAGTTAATTGTAGGAAAAATATTAGGTAGTAAATCAAAAAACGCCAAAGCAGCAAACGTTATTTGGAAATAGGGCTTAGAAACTTTCTTCAGGATTTGGTAATTCTAAAGCAATAACATTACACTTTTCTTGCATGTAATATAAACCTTGTTGTTTTTTTATACAATATGACAATAGTAAAATACTTGCGACCCCCTTAAATAGTAAAGTTACCGTATTATAGACGCAAATAGTGTAGTCTTAAAATCTTAAGAATAGAATGAGCTTTGGCGATGATCTTACTCACCGCGGGAATACAACACCATAAAATAGTGTTATTTTGATGCGATTTTTTTTATTCAAAGCGATATTCAAGGTAGACGTGTTACCCCAGTCGGTCTCTTGCTTCGAGAGAAATGAAGAGGAGTCGACAAAATAGCGAGCTTCTCCAGAAGGTGCCTATTTAAATTTTAACTGTTTATTATTTTTATATTAATCTATATTGTTAATGCTAAAGAGACATTTCTCTGTTTTAGGAGTATTAAATTCTGTGCTTATTTTTTTGAATTAAGTGGCTATGTTACTAATAACAATTATTTAGCTGCAAAAATGTACGAGGTAACATACATCTTTTAAATAAAATTCTCGTGCCACAAATTTAGTTTACCATACTCCTCCCAAAGGCTTGACCGATTTTCATGAAATTTATTATATGTGGGTCTGAGAATCGGCTACTATCCTTTTATTAATTATGGCAAAACAACGTTTGCCGGGACAGCTAGGAATTTTATATGTTCAGTACCTAGGTCTGAGAATCGGCTACTATCTATTTATTTTTTTGGTCATTTTTTTTAAGGCAAAACAACGTTTGCGGGGTTAGCTAGTAAAATATACCTAATTGAACGTCAAATACAAGCTTCAAACTCAAACTTAAAACTTTTATTGTATCATGTGGTACAAAAGGTGTTACTTATAATAGATTCCAACATGACCCTGTAAGGGCACTACAATAACACTATGTAACATTTAATACTCCTAGCCGCATAAATCTATTGACAATTAAATAATTAAAAATAAACCCTTCATTTACCCCCTACAAAAATCCTCCATCCAACCAAAAATCCATTCCTTTAACTCCCGTACAAAAATCACTCGTAAAAGTAGGTAAAAAAAGAAAGTTTGTGCTCTTGAACTTTTAGAGGGCATTGATAAAACATAATAGACCTTGTGATTGTCACATTAACTCGATATATTTATTATAAATAAATGTTGTAACTAACGACCTGCATTTCTGTGGCTATGGTACAGACGACAGCACATCAAATGTAATAGTTGCACTACGAAAGCCGCCTCTATGACATACAAAATAAGAGCGGTCTCAAGGACAAACTGTTACGATTGATGTGCTGTCGACGTACAATGTATGATTAGCTGTTGTTTAAAAAGTGACCTGACTTACAAAATGCATCTTCAAAAAGTTGTCGCATGACCGCCACTGCAGGCAAGTAGCGCTGACATCGCTTGCCATATCTGTGGTTCGTGAACGATTCCGAGTCTGAACTAGTCCACTCGCGCTACCTGTGGCTTGTGAGACCAAAATTCCAGGAAATTTCCAAATCCTTCGAGACACTACTGGTAAAATGCGTTTCAATACAAGGTGTTTGGTACTCGGTATACGAATAACAAACGGGAACCTACCCATGATAACGAGTATTAGATATACTAAATTCTAAAATTAATTTTAAGTTTTCCATACCTTTTGTTTAATTAACTGACCGAACTATTTGTATAAAGTTTGAAATTTATTTTCCATTTTGAATTATTCAGTACTGTAATATCAATAATAAAATATTTATTGACCAAAAATACACTGTTACAGAATAACTTTGTTTATATGACTATGTTGACTATCAAACACCCTGTTTAATTAATTGAACGTTGTACAGTCGACAGCACATCTAGCGTAACAGTTAGAACTTGATACCGCTCTTACGGCTTTAGTAATAGAGGCGGCTTTCGTACTACTAGTGTTACAGTTGATGTGCTGTCGTGTGTACAATTTATCATTGCTATTTGGCGAAACATAGCAAAAATCATCAACAACATTATAGAAGTTCAAAGTATTTTCAAAGTTGTAAGAACACCAGTTTTATAGTATCTACGTTCTCTTACTATTATTCAAGAATAGACAGTTAATTGAATTTTTGGTATTTATACAGTCCAAAAAATCTATAATATGATTAATAGGTAGTAGTACCCACTATAACAATTTGTTACAACCAAGGATGCAATATTAAATCCAAAGCTATATTATGATTGTTATGTCGGCAACACTGCATCAATAATAGAATAGAAGTTTCTAAAGAGATCGCTTTTTACGACCCTAAACTTTTTAAGTCACTAACTTCCCAAAAAAATTGTTCCTTCGGGTCGGACGCAAGCAAACCAGCGAAAGCTACATAATATAACTTGCGCGTCCCGAAGCATTTGGGGTCAATAAGCCGAAGTGAACTTGTTCTGTACGGGAACAGCTCACCTAATGCAATAAGGTGTCGTTTACTATGCACTTTTGACATTAGACTTGCGCCTACGCAGAGCTTTATGATTATAAGTATAGGTACGCAAATAAAGCTATGCAGTATATTTTTAATTGTGTTGATATATTATGCTGGTATTTGGTTGACTAATGAGTAAAAGAAGTGATCACATTTTAATGTTTTTGATGCGTTTAAACGCCTACTTATTTGTAAAAATTACAACTAAAGAAAGAAAACGATGAAAAAAATATATGCTCCAGGCGGGAATTGAACCCGCGTCTCCTGATTTCCAGCCAAACGCGATTACCACTACGACACCGGAGCATTAAGCGCTATTTTTTTCGTTTTCTTTCTTTATTTGTAATTGTTATAATTAAAGAAGTGATTATCTAATTAGCTTTTTATTGTTTTATTTCACAGTAAAATAAAGAAAAAGAATTCCGTCTCCCTGATGTCAAGCACCTAGCAATTTTTAGCACAGAATAAATAATATGGTAATAGTTACAACTTACATTTCTTCCTTACGCTGAAATAAATGTCGATAGTTTTGAAAAGTGAAATATAGCAAAAAATTTGACATAATGTTAACCCGCCAATCATCAGATTTCAGGCAAAATTAATTTTTCAATTGTCATAGAATTCCGGAGGTATAACGCCGCTTGACAGATGAGAGATAGTGCTATTTCACACCTCCACTCTACAAACGATCACATATTCGTATCTTCACTTTGTAATGCTATGTTGCTGCGGTGAGTAAGGTCGCCAGAGCCGACTAAGGAAATGTTATTTTGGGAGCAGGGGTGCTCAGTGTGGGGGACACAGGGTATCATGTTTTTCTCAAACACAAAAGCTAAAATAGGTGATCTACGAAATAAATCTCTCAAATAATATTTCCATTTATCTTTTTTCCGTACAAAATGTATGGGGAAAGTTATTGGCGATTTCTGTTATTTGTAGCACTAATACCTTAAATGGTCCCATAGAGTCTTTTGATCCCCTGATAACATAGAATAGGGATAAACCATTTTTTTTTGGTATTTTAGCATTTTGTTAGCTGACTGTATATTTTTCCAAAATCAGTAAATGCAGTTAATAATATCTTAACTTGAAAAGTTAAATATGGTCTCCTATCCTAGGACCTATTTCCTGTAACTATATATAACGGTTATGGTACCTGCCCTTACTGTCCCGTCTCAAAAATCCACCCTCCATATATAACACATGATTATAGGTAACTATAAACTTATAAGTATTTGGTCCCAAAATAAAACAAACCATCAGTATTAAATTTATTATTTATTTTTCTTACAAACTAAACAACAGACGACTAGACATTAAAAATACCGAACTTCAATACAATTTTTTTATCGTCCTTGATGTGAATATAAAAATAATTGCTTAAAATTACATAACCGCCATATTTTTGGACAATCTTTAACGAAATATTGCAAAATAGTCCTAAAAGCAACGTTCACAACGTATAATAACCATACCTACCTACTTTTTCTGTTTTATCTTACTATTTGAGCAAAGCGTAATTATTCTTAATCACAATAACTTCTCTAATTACATAAGTAATCATGTACATACATATTACATACATTCGCAAAAGGCATAATAGGTATATAGGTAAGGTGACAGCGGTGAAGTCCGTCTATTGAGCAAGTCCGTATAGGCATTAATCTGTGGTATAGGTAGCCAAAATGCAACTTGAAATTAATTTATTTAATTGAATATTAGTTGCATTTTGGATATTTCATTTAGGCAACTAAAATGCAACTTGCAATCATTGGACTTGCTCCATAGACGGACTTCCCCGCTGTCACCTTACATCAGTGGTATTGTTTTCCCAAAACACTACACTAAATTGGCAAGAATTTTCTGTTTTTCTTTTTGCTTATCTACCTCTCCATACTCACACAAATATTCACTGATATCTATTTTCAATCTTCTAGAAAATACGAGACTGCTTTCGTCTTATCGTTAAAAGATAAAAAGTCTTATTAATTCATGGTTTTCACTTGCATCTGCTCCCGCTTACTGGAACTGTACACTCAAAATATCACAATTATAATAGCGAAACAGCTTAATATAGTCCATAGATTGGTAAAAGTACGCAGTATTAAAATCTTCATTTGTCACCAGCGGTCGGAATTAGTTAGAGTTATTTATGTACTTGCATCGAAATGTTGATATTAACATGGCTCTTCCTGGGATTTCAAATTTTGCATCTTCGGACATCCGATGTTGTTAATGTAAATTTGGCAAAGTCACGCGGGCAGTGGTTTAAATTGTGTAAAAGTAAATAAGTTTTTTATTTAATAAATCACGGTATTATATCCACATCCAGGGGGTATATCCACTTTCATCTTTCGCTGTATGAAATCAGTGTAAGTACATGAATAACTCTGCCTAATTCCGACTTATATATCATACTACCGACCTCTGTTTATCACACAATGGGCAGTAAACGTCTTAAATAACAAACTAAGACGACTTCTTTTCATCTTTCAACGGTAGTGTTTCACTGTCGTAGTCAACTCGTCCTATTAACACTGGCTCGGCACCCTTCTCCTCGTTTCCCTCTTGTTCAAATGGCATCTCTCTCTTCTGTAGTTCCTCGGCGAGACCAACGAAGAGTTGTCTGTTGTTTAACAAATGTTAATTAAAGAAGAACACTAAATATTGTTTAGTCAGATCTAATCGCTACCATGTGCCAATAATGTAACCAGCCGACTAAGAAAATTTGTAACTAATGATCATTGTTTAATTGTATAGTCAATAATATGATCTACATCTTAGAGGAGTAAGTAGTAGGTATGAAGCAGACAAAAATATAGGTGGTCAAATAACTAACGACTGAGGACGGATGTGAATGAATTGAATTAAAGAATGAATTACGTTTTGGCAATTTGTAACTATCTATAGCCAGGGTGGCCAGGGCATATCTAACGAATTAAATGTGTTGGTAAATGTAAATTTGATGACTGCCTAGTACTTACTGGAACACAATCTCGTTCATGTTCTTTGCTAAGTAGTAGAGGAATAGCCAGTCCGCGAACTTGCACCCATTGACGATTCTGATAATGTTATATGGATTAAATTTCCCTGAGTACACCTGCCGGAAGACCATTTCATTGAATCGTAGCGATCGTCGATACATGAAGTAAGAGGCTGCTCTCCAGATAACGGCTGCAAAACACAAGCAGTAAATATAAGCAAGGATGATAAAAGAGTAAATGTTTATAATTAGAGATCTTATGAAGATTCTGAAGTTGAAAATCAAAAACTTACCAAGCACTGAAGCAATGAAGAGGAACAGTAACCAAAACCATAATACTGTGTAAATCTTCTCGTGGATAATGTTGAGGGCCATCACACACAATGCATCGTGCTGCTGGATGGAGCCGCTAGGACCGTACTTATGGAAAATGCATTTCGTTACCTGAAGCACAAGATTTAATCTTTAAATCAATTGGTTATTCAAAGCGATATTGATAATAACTTATTTTCATGTTGGCTCTTTAGCGTAATCTGGCTACAGCTAAAGTGATCAATCTGGATATTATTATGTATGGTATCTAGCTATTATGCATAATATCTAAGCTCCACATTCACGGTTAGTGAAACTGATTAGTTGAACTGCCCGTGAGCGTCAAGCTAGGCAAATTTTTAGTTTTATAAAATTATATTTTTCTTAAATAAAATCTACCACGGCGCGACTTTTGGTGGTGAAACCGACCAACGACTCGCTAAAATTTGAATGTATATAATTATCGGATTGAATTTATAAATCAATACAAATTCATACAAAAAATATATAAAAAGACTGTAAGCTGGCTGGCTTACATGTACAGTATTTTTGAGTCCACAACAATTGCAAAAGTATTTAATTATATGAGGTAAAGCAGGTATTCCGGAGGTTGATGATATTGATAGCATAGTTGAATTCAGACACCGACCTACAAATGCCTAACTTGTCAATTGGGCGTCACGATTTGTTATTACTACCTACGTTTGGAGTACGATATAATACTAACTTTGGGAAAGACAGTTTCCAAAGGATCAGCTATGTCATCCCAGTTTCCGAAAGCCAGCACCCTTGGGCCGAGGTCTATGAAGTGGCCATTAAGAAATTCGTTAATTATCCAGATTTGGAACATCACGTGCAGGAGGTTGACCACCTCCATGGAGACTAGCCACGTGGACCACGTCCGACTTATACGCAACCTGTAACAAATCCAATATGTAATTATTATTATTGCGATAAAAGTTAAATCTTCATTCCGGATCCCACTTAGGAGCTGACGTATTATTCTACAATCCCTGTTTATAAATACTTAAAATCTTACCTTAGAAGAATATCTTTTCTAATGAGATCAATTTTTTTGTCGAGTGTGGCTTTCGATGGCACTGTCATATTATCTTTCACTTTCATATCTTGATCTTCGAGCGCCAATGCTGCGAACTGGAGTCCATCCACCAGCGCTTTGATTCTTCCTCCTACAGACATAAAAATATTTCTTAATTTTTTATTTTAACATTATTATATTTTTTTTTAAAATTACTTAGTAATTAAAATGTAAAACTAGAAAAATTTCACGTCCTGAGGCGGGAATCGAACCCGCGACATTTTGCAATCCGGGCGACTGCTCTAACCAGCTGAGTCACCCAGGGCTTGGTATATCCCTGTGAAATTCTTCTAGTCTATCTGTAATTTGCGTTTATGAGCTAACGTCCACCCTACAATCAAAAATTAAGAATATTTGAAAGCACTGCCCCAACTTAACCGAATCGTAGGTATTTGTAAAAATACTCGTTTCGGATGTTGAAATAGAACATTTTGACATTGTAGGGTATTTTCATAATTAAATTATCTAATTATAATAAAAAGCTCCGACCACAGCTCCGACAGTCTTCAATAGAAAATGATTTTTTGTATGCTAGTTTTTCAAGATGAATAATGCCTCTTTACAAAACTCAGATCCGGTCTTGCGTGGAATGTTTCTCGCAACTGTGGGATGGCTCCGCTAAGTACCTACCTCCTCGATGCACTGGACAGATTGCACCGTCGTGATATCCGTATCATTGGCGATGTAGAGGTGAAGCCAGTTTCGCAGGTAACAGCTGACAGAAGAGAAAGCACTGACCCGCCGGACATAAGTGCGGTGATTTGGTCACCATACGGAGTATTCTACGCCTTAACAGTTTCCAACTTGTTATTTGGTACTGTTTTTTCCTCATAGTTAATATTCTTAACAATTATTTTCCAATTTACTTTAAGCGATAAACGGCGGTTGTCGTAATGTGGTAAAAAATGGCTTAAATATCTTTGATATTTGATAAATATCATATGTGTTTTAGGAGACTCGTTTGTATATCTTCTAGTCTTTCTATATACGTATCTACGCCTTGTAAAGACGGAAAAACGACGGACGGTTGTTTTGTTTCAATAATAATGTGAGACTGTTCTACATTTTGATGGTGTCGACTAATGAACTTCAACCTTCAGATATCTACCTACATTGAAAAAAATTACAACTGAACTATAGACTACCTATAGCTAAAGAAAGTGACTACATACCTTTGGATAACATCTGGCCAAAAATAAAGTTACATAGAGACACTCCGTTTTGATATATGTAATAAACTGTATTTACTCTTCGCCATATTATAATTATTACAAATATTGCTCATACAAACATTGATAATTTTCAAAATACCATAAGATACCTCGGGACTTGTGATAAATCTTAACGTCCGGTAGCGAAATTTTAATTTAGCCGAAGATTTTTGAGCAACTGACGAAATAGATCCGGTGAAGCTGTCAAATTACTATAACCTCGATACTGGGACGAGCCTGTTTTGTATGTTATAATTTCTGTATTATGACATACTTCAACCTCATTATTATGTAACGGGAAGAATAAATATTAACTTGACGAGTTTCTGGCCTGTTCCTCTCTGAACAAGATCTCATGGTAGCTACTATGTACGGTGAAGTACACGTAAAATCCATTGACCGTAAATAAAAATGCAACGAATCCACTTGACCCTGCTAACATAATAGTTGTACAGTTAATTCTTCACGATAAACTAACCTTCTTTCTTCTTCCAAACAGAGTGAGGTAAATAGAAGCAGATGCACTGTATGAAGAGAACGAACGGCACCCACTGATAGTAAGTATGGTGGAGGATCTCATCTGACTGCGCTATGGGGCCCACTCCAGGGTGAGGCAGGAAACCAGTTTGCAGAAGACTCTCATTGTAATGCCTCACCTGAAGATGAAGAAAACAAAGACATTAATTGTCGTAAGGTGAATCGCTAAAATGACTTTAGACCATCATGGGAAGGTCCATATCCATACAAAATGGCATTTGTGTCTTACTGAGTAGGTAGAGATGGAGACGAGCTAGGCTTCAAATTCTGCAGGGCTGATGAAAGACTACATTCAAAATTAATTTAGATTGAATAGGCCATATTGTAGATTAAATAGAATGGAAACATATCTAGAGCTCGGCGGCGTTGTGTTATGATAACAAAACAACTTTCGCCATAGTCAATAAAGGATGGGTAAATCAAAATTTGTTAATCTCGAGCTCGTCCTGTTCCGGAAAGTCCATTACGCCGTTTATCCCGGTTGCTACTGCGCCCTAAAATCGCCGTGTATTTCTCCCGTGTAGGAAGACCTTAGCCCAGCAGTGTATATAGGACTTAGGAATATAGGCTGATGATGATGATGATGGAAAGATTAACTTACAATGGTGAAAGTAGCCATGAAAAAGCAGTAGGTCTGAATAACATTTGGTGGCACGCCCTGGTCTGATAAACATCTGATATGGTCTCCGAAGTATTCTCTGGCACAAACGAGGATCACACACGCCAGAAGGAGAGTGACAGTCATCTGATAGTGAAGCTTGAAGACGAAGTTCTCAATCCTGGGCTTGGAGCCTTTGAACTTTAGACGCGGCGTCAGAGTGCTGAGGCTTGCAGGCAGCATATTGACGGGTAATCTTTAGCTCTGCCTGAAACCTGAAAAATTAAGCTATTTACTTCCAACCTATATTACCCCACTGCTGGGCACAGGCAGTTTGGTGATATAGATTGGTGAAAGACAGCAAATTTTGATTGACCCATCCCGGAATCAACCATGGCGAAAGTTGCTTTGTTTCTGTAATCGAAACCAGAATGCTCAAACCACTACGTCACTCGAATAATTGTAATCTCGAGCTCCTCCGTGCTTCGAAAAACACGTAAGCCGTTGGTCCCAGTTGTTACCGCAACCGCTTTATCCCACCAACCCGCATTGGGCCCGCATGACGGTAGTATTATGGCCCAACTTCCTCCATGTGTTTCTCCCCACGTAGAAAGGTCTATGCCTAGCAGTGGGACGTATAAGGCTGTATACTACCTATAGCAAAGAACTTTATGCTTTCATGGTTATTAACATTTGAATTAGAGTTAACTATATACGGGATATTTACGCCTCTGGTGTCTATAGTACACCATGTAATTTCATTGTTGGGAGTTCCCGATATTGGGGTACCCAGTTTTCCAGACAAGCATAACACACGAATTATTTTTTCATCAATCCTTTGAGTTGTTTTGTAGTATTCAACAACATCGTGTCTTACAATCTAAGTATTCCTTGAAGAGAGATCGTAATCAGTTACTTACGGTGATACGATAAGTGTGATGAATAAGATTGACTATTTGACTTCAGTGCCTATTGTGTATTAAATCATAGGTAACCATATTGAACTTATAAACATAAAATCAACAATATTTTTCAATCACAAAAGAATCTGCCGCAATCATCAGCTGGACCCTGCCCTCCACGACCCAACTGACCTGAGAAGAGGTCCTAGCCTTAGACTAGGGATATACTATACTGGTCCTAGCCTGATAGACGTTCTTATATCTGTCCCTCGGTCGTTCCTCCTAGCATTACCATATAGCGGCTCTAAACCACAGGGGGACATCTCCCCGGGAGGTGATGCCTGTAGATTAGAAATCTTCAAACGCCAATTCCCCTCTAAGGCTTAAGGACTTACCAAGGTGTCGCCACTTTAAAACCCCGTTAACGTTGTGAAAGTCATCGGCGACCAACAGCAATAGTCAGGGCATTATGCAAATCGAAAAAGGTTCTATTGCTAGTATTGGACTTGAAGTTTCGTAAATGACATTAGAGAAATTATAGGTAGAGAAAACCTTTTTCAAGCTCCCCATGCTACGGGCGGGCGCCATACCGGGGTCAGACTCGTCATAACTAATATTCACGAATATAAATTCAATTTAGTTAGATTTTAAACACAATAAAGAGACAGTCACTTGACAACGATCAATCTTACACAAAGTGTTGATAAATTTGACTCATTTGATTGGTGGAACAATATCCTCAAACTTCGATGTCTTGATTCCCGTTTAAATTTTTTTTTAAATATTTTGTTGACCTAATTTAGGCTAGTCCTAAATAGTCTAAGCTTAGTCTAATATATTAGTTTATGTCATATAATAAATTACGCAAGTACATTAAAAAATGCATTGCTTACTATTATTAAATGGAAATTCAGAATCGGAAACATCTTAGAACAAATAACCAGGGGCTCACATTCAAACACAAAGCGTATTCTAAACAAAAATACTATCTCTAGCGCTACTCACCCAAATAACAAAAATAAGCTTTAAATTAATTACCCTAAGAAACAGCTTAATCTTCGCCCACTTTCACTAACTAATCCTTATCTATTTACTAAAATAAACGTCTCATTTGATATCCAATAAATCGGTACTGAGGTACGCAACGCTCCAGCACTGAGACTGCGACAGGTATATCAAAACGATAAGATAGCAAACAGTTTTAAGCTACATGATAAATGTGTGGGCATGCTAAGGTGGCTTAGTTTATACTCAGATCGTACATAAATAAAACGCTCATAATAGTATTGTCAAATTTTTATTAATTTAATCAATGGCATACACAACAAACGACAGTCAACATTAACACAAAACAAAATTTCTAAAGGTATTGAGCAAAAACGACATCCAAAGATGTGCATACACAGCAACACACAAGTGGTCGCAACAAAAGTTACATGAAAATGTTTAGTTATTTTGACCTAAGTCAGGTATATTATATTATTTGAATTAATAATTATCACTAAATAAAATATATGATACTGCATTTGTTAGTTGTATGTAAGTACAACACATGTCACATTTCAATAATTATTAGGATAATTAAAACAAAACGATTGGAGCCAAACAAACATAAAGATTAAAACAACGATTTAAAAGACGCAATAATGTCGTAAAAAGATTTTCAAAATAGTAGAACCTCTTTACGATCTCAATTGCTTTAAAAGTTAAAATTGAATTCATAATAATTAATGTAGTACGTTTTGTACGTTCATGTATAATTTAAATCACAATTAAAACTTAAGCAATTAATAGTAGATTGCTTTATAAGGGTGGAAAGCAATCAATCAAAAAAAATAATTGTAACGTTAGTACAATTTGAGAACTGTTAAATTTTTGTGTGGAATATTTAGGCTGTTACATATTGTACGTGAACTTTGGCTTTGCTGGTTTTCTGTAAAAGTAGGAGACCCTGGTGGTTGAAAAGAAGGTGAAATCCATGGCTGAGACTCCCTTGATGTACCTGGTTGAGGCGGATTGGGGCGTATATTTAAAGAGTATTTTTAAATTTGGAACACATGGTGTTACCTACATTACATAGGGTAAAAAAAATCTAAGGGCCCTGAAGGAGAACTACGTTAAATCCTTTAGTTAGCTCATTTTACTGAAAGGAAACATTACTTTATTTTTGAAAAGAAACTGCATTCAAAGATCTTCTAAAATTCGCTTGCCTCACCCGGGAATCGAATCAACTAAAAATTAAAAAGTAAATCTTCGCTATTTTATAATACGGATCGGTAGGATTATCGTTCAGAATAAAATTTGTATAAAAGGTTAAACATTTGCTCTTACACTCATCTGTTGTACGAGATACCTATGAAATTGAATATTTATTACAAGTTTTGAACAATACTTATAATACTAACTAATCTTTATGTAATACTGTAATGTTCATTTGTAACAAGTAAATCATAGGGTAATATTAAAATTATGCATAATTCCTTCTTAGACAACACGAGGCGTTCTAACGAAAAGTTGAAAATGGAACGTACTTTTTTAATGTTGAAATTCATGTTTCACATAAACATGAATTTCAACATTTTATAAATGAAAAAAAAATATGAATGAATAATAAATGATAAAAATATTGAAATTCATGTTTCACATAAACATGAATTTCAACATTTATAACGGGTCTTCGTATTGATGATAAAATAAAATTATTATTATAGTTTTCACTTCTATTTTATTTCAAAGACCAAATATTTAATAAACAAATTTTATCCTGAACAATAATCCTATCGATTCGTATAATAAAATAGCAAGGGTTTTTTTTAATTTTTAGTTGGTTTGATTCCCGGGTGAGATAAGCGAATTTTAGAAGATCTTTGAATGCAGTTTGGTTTCTTTTCAAAATAATGGAATGTTTCCTTTCAGTAAAATGAGCTAACTAAAGGATTTAAAGTAGTTCCCCTCCAGGGCCCATAGATTTTTTCCACTCTGTATATAAATTTAGCTACTTTTTTACAAGACTTTTATCCTTATAATATATATTTGCTTTATTTAGAGCAAATAAAAAGTCTAGTAAAAGAGAATGCATTTGCATGTAAATTTACCGTACGTAATAAACATAGAACCTCCTGCTTTTTTGAAGTCGATTAAAAGGAGAATGCAATAACAAATATAGCGCGAAAAAGTCTATTTTTCGATACGGAAACTTAAAATTACATAATACCACAGAGTACAGAATAATTATGTGGTAATACTTTATTTTTAGTACTTGTAGTAGTAGTTGTTTGTGACACATAGCTTAATAAAATAATTTTCTCAGGAATCAAATAGTCTGTTAAGCAGGAAACAAACAAAGATTAACGTGCAAATTATAGTTGCTTAGTTACAAATTCAGTGACGAATTCTAGCTATTCTCAATAATAAGCACCGTGTCACTCTGTTATCATAATAGAGATTATAATATCAAGATAAAACTCTGTGACGAAAATTTTACAAAGAAAGGAGATATTAATGTTTCGGGCTAGCTCACTAACACCATTTCATATTGTAAAAAATATGTACTGGATAAATAATAAATAAATAATACAAAACTATTTTATTTTATTGAAAAAAAAAACCAAATAATATATTTTTTGTATAAAATGGCAATACCACTGCTGGGCACAGTCCTTCCTGCGTGGAAGAAACACATGAGAAGTTTCGACCCACCACCACGATGGCCCAATGCCTGGTGCAACGGCTTAATGTGCCTCCAGAAGCACGGACGAGCTCGAGATTATAAATTTTGGTTGATCAATCCCAGGCTCTGCCATGGCGAAAGTTGCGTTGTTTTCATATTCGAAACCTGAGCGCTCATACCAATACGCCATCGAGCTCCTCTACCAAAGTAGTGTTATTTAGCTGAAATTCTGTAAGATGGTGGTGCATCTAAATATGACACCATTTTTTCTACTTACACGACGTGTAAATTAATTAAGCAGTTATACTTTAGGGGACCAACGTCGAAATCAGCGAAAAAAACAGCTTTCCCATACAAAACATACCTGACAGTCTGCGGAAATCCAGGAACAGGACGCTCTCTAAGAAGGAATTGCGTGAATATTTATTAAAATCACTTGGGTAGTTACTAGTATGTTATTTCATCTTCTTTTTTTCTTAGGTATTGATTATGTTTTATTTGCATGTAGTTTTGTTACTTATTTGTAAAAAAAAATGTAGTATACAGGATGGTGCCGTCTATACGACAATTAATTAAAACATGGGCTATATTAGTTCATATAAATGCTTTACCGCTTTCAAAAACACCTTATTCGTTTGATAATTTCATGACATTTGTATGAGACAGTATAAAATTGGCTGCATTATTTCATAGAAAGATCATGAAATTATCAAATGAATAAGATGTTTTTGAAAATGGTAAACCATTTCTATGAATAATATAGCCCATGTTTTAATTTATTGTCGTATTGACGGCACCACTCGGTATATAATATTTATATATATTAAGTTTATTTGATATGTTTGTATGTATAGCTATTTTAACTTTGTTTAGTTTAGTTTGTTCAAAATATTTTTCTTTTTTATTGCTGTGCACTGGTTTTTGAGTTTTCTACTTAGTCCCTGGTTGACTGGTAGAGAATGTTATTAGGCGTGAAGTCTACAATTTGTACAATTTTTTTATTTTACTGTGCAATAAAGTTTAAATAAATAAAAATAAATAAAATACCTACTCTGCCCAAATGTGTAGGACAGCTGATTTTTTTGCGAATTCTACGTTAGACCCATTAGAAGTTCTTCAGTTCGATACCCTCTAGAGAATTACTGGTCCATTTTTCATATCCGGCCAAGTAGGTATATGCACAGTATTTCAAAAAGTCCGGAAGAATCTCCTGAATCTGCGAAAAATACTAATAATTCGTTTTCATGCATAGTTTGTTTCTACAAAAGTTGAAATTTTTCGTCGATTTCACCGTTATTCACTATGGCAATATGGCGAAGTACATAAAAGTCAACTAAACGTCACCAAAGTGACATACGCGCCATGATGAATATTGGCTGTGTTGCAATTTTTTCTATAATAATTTTTGTTTGTGCCACGTAACAAGGTGAATAAAAATAAAACGGACAATTGAGCACTGTTCTGCATAATTTTCACCTATTTTTCAGTATACTGTACATTTTCTAAACATCTCTTTTACGTCTTGTATATTTATTTATTTCGTTCTGTATATTCGTACTAATCATATGAAACATGGGCCCCAACCGGGGTTCGAACACAAGACCTCAGGATTAGTGAACAGATCAGTAACCTCGGCCAGGCGACCGTTAAGCATAATTTGATATTATGTTATGAGATACGATAAAAAAAAGCTGTAATATCATCATGTTTATATTAAACATTCGTTCCAATTGAATTTCTGCAAATCATTCAGAATATTATTTAAACCCACCTGTAGTTACCAGGAAAATAAATAGGTAACATCAAAATTAAGTGTCAAATATTAACGTAGCTAATTTTCACACGGCCGCATCCAGACGTCATCAATTTACTAATACAACCACAGAACAGGTAAAATATTTATTATGACCTAACTGATCCAATCACCATGCAAAAAATTGCAAATGTATACCATTAATACTAACACAGACATGGCTGCGATGCGACCCTACCACTGGACTAACTCACGAGATTCTCACTCGTAGCGAAATAAATAAAAGATCATTTTCGAATACGAGTACTTCCACATTTCATCGGAATGGATGGACTTAGAGATTATTCTCATTAGAGCGGGCCGTGCACGGGGCGGACCGTGTACTCAATATATTTTGTTCAAGTTTAGAATATGAGTATAGTGCTGCGGTGTGAAAAGCTAATACTTGCCCCTAGAAATAATTCAGTGGTAATACTAATCACTAGTCAGTTCGTGGTTGTATGTGTATGACCAAGCGGAGTCGAATATTTTGTGTGATATTAATGTAGCTTTGGATTTGTTGGTAAAACGTTCATCGAAAAAAAATCATCGGCGAAGCATTTCTCACTCGTAGTGCTGTGATAACAAACATTTACTCATAGTCACCAGTTAATAGAATAATCTATATAAAAAATACCGCAGCACGTAACATAATTTGATATATCTTATCACCACATGGATTATATTGATTGATACATAAAACTCTGGCGTCTTGAGTTCGCTATCAATTTGATAGGAACAGGTTCGTTCCGACATCTTATCTTATTCATCGGCAATTTATGCATAACATGTACCTAGTTTGTGGAAACTCACTATCTTCACTTTTATTGCGCATGGCGTCATTGAGATTATTACTTATCACTGTTATTTCTCCTTTGATCACAACTGGTCAGAGCGAATGTAAATACAGATGAACACAGCGTGTGTAAGCTGAACTGAATCACACTAATTACTTAAAGTCAGTTCTAATCTAAAGATTGTGTACTCCTGATGACTCCAAAATTATGTTCTATTGTCTCCACATAAATGAGATACAACATGAATCTTAATTACGTCTGTGACTCTATGTAGCGCTCGACACTTTATGTCGCCTAAGTTGACACAGACGCTAACTCTAATGGCTTACTGACATATAATTAGCTACTGTCAGAAATCAATAAATAAATGATATACCTAGGTACAGTAATTTAAAATTACTTACAGCCTATTTATAAAAATATTGCATCATCACTATTAATATCACATAAAATTAATACTTAATGCTTACTGCCATCAGTGACATCGTGGGGCTCGTCACAACGTGATGGCCAATTAAAACTTCATTTAAAAATATTCGATATTAAAAGAGATGTTTTATAACCGGCCGGCTGAGAAAAATACTAATAATTCCTTTTCATGTATAGCTTACAGGTACGAAATTCAAAATGATTCGTCCATTTATTTATTATTCGGTGTGGCAATATGGCACCAAAGTACTATGATGAATATTGAGCTGTATCTGCATTCAGCTTTTGTCTTTAAAAACTTTTGCGATGTACCACGAAACTAAGCAAATGAAAATAAAATGGAATATTGAAAACTGTTCTGCATATTTTTGCCTATTTTCCAGCATAGTGTAGATAGATCTGGCCAAACTAAACCAGAATGAGCCTTCTGGAAGTGGCATATCCAAAGCCAGAAGACTAAAAGCTCTTTCTGCCTAATGATATAGTAAGGCTAATGGCATGTATATTCTGGACACAGAAGAGTACAGTTGAGGCACAAAAGATCCCAATGGGTCGAAGTGCACTGTGACTTAGTCATGGCCTCTTAAGATAAGATAAGATAAGATAGACCTGGCTCTGTGTCCATACATTTTTAGATCATCTCCTTCCAACGAAACCAAAGTACAAAAACACAAAGCATGAGCAGTACGCAGCTTCTTGGTAATTATATACAGACATAAAGATTACACTATTATTTACGACTTCAAAAACTAGGAGATTTACATTTCAGCGTATTGTTTATTTGATTAGTTAGGGCTTAGCTATATTTACAGAACATTTCATGACACATATAAGAATAAATAATAATAATGAATATTAAATAGGAAGTAGTTAAGTAACAATTTATAATCTACAAATAACTTTTAACAAGTAACTCGCTGCTTATCAATAAGCAAATAATATGATTGATTTTAGAATCGAGAAATACTCGTAAGTGAGAAAATTGCGAGATGTCTTCCCACGGTAGCGCTGCCGACGGGGTCCCACACACGCGCGGTCACTTAACCTCTCCTACAGGTTCGCGTGTGTGCTCAGCCAGCCCGACTGCATTCCTCGACGCGCGGCGAGCGGCGCGAGTGTGACCGGGCCTTACGAGACATTCTGTGTACTCAATCTTCGTGCAATCTTACTGAGTCTTTTTTGAATTATGATTATTTAAAACTGCGTTGATGACTCAAATACACCACCTAACCTATTACATAATACTGATTTTATGTACACAAAAATGCAAGAGATGGACGTTAGATAATTTTTGAGCGTAGCTTTAAACTCCAGCTGCACAGAGAAAGTATTCCCTGATTGATAAAGACAGTTCAAGAGATAGGAAAAACCTGCTGGCTGCTGGATTAGTCCTGGACTAAGATCTTTCATTGCCGGGCCCTGTTCCCATAATTAATTTGGAGATCGGGGCATTATGTTTTTCTCTTTATTCAACCTTGTCATATGACAAACTTAACTTTCTTAGCCACATCACTACTAACGTAGTGACGATTATTCTTCGGTATTTCTTTACGTAATCATTCACAGTCTCATAATCATGACATTCCTCGTAAAATGCTTGTCATGTCTCCTCATTATATAATAATCGTACAAAGCTTTCGAGACGGATTTGAACCATTAACCGTCGACCTAAGGAGTGTCGCGATTATTTTGCCATATTTTATTAGAGAATTCGGTTGAAAAATAATCAGAAAATACCTATCCAAACTTGAAAAATGTGTCAAGGGAGATTTTTCTAAATATTTTCGTTGTATTTGCCGTTTTCTACCAACAGAAGGTCTAAAATGTTCAAATAATTTATACGTAATCCGTCGTCGGTCCCGGCTATTGCTGCCACCGCTTTATCCCACCAACTTGCATTGGGCAAGCGTGGTGGTGTTATGGCCCAAACTCCTCTTGTGTTTCTCCCATGTAGGAAAGCCTGTTACCAGCAGTAGGACGTTTAGAGACTGGTGATGCTACGTTATATCATATTATCATAAGACTCATGTCATTTAACCCTAAGTTTTTATAAGTCATGGATCGATGTTACTGTTCACCAATAGACCACTCGGTGTTCCTCGGTAAATAGATACTTCTTACCTTGTGGTTAACTAGTAGATAAATTAGCCTGGCGGTTGTGGTTCCTGGCCGCCCCTCAGACCACTGACATGCCTTTTTTCTTACGTGAACTTTCGAAACACAAAAATCCTAGAAAATTCTATTCAGCCACTCTTTCAGTCTCTGACCGCCATAGCGATCATTGTCCAAGTCGCCTCTTGGTCATGAAACATAAAAACATTAGAAAATATTTTTTAAAGATTAGTAGGAGGTTATTAGGATATTAGGCATTTAGAAGTTAGTTAAAACGTATAAATTTCATACAGTTAGCCAACGGGCACGTCTAGACAGAGCAAACGTGAGGGGTACGCGAGGCGAGAGGGGGCGGTAGCGAGCCCGACATTCATACACTTACTTGGGACATGCCGGTCAGGAGTGGCACATTTTAAAAGCTTTCTTCCTTGTTATTGCAGGTAGGTGTCTATAGGCGACGGCAACCACTTAACACCTGGTGGTCACCTAGTTGCATAAAAATACTAATACCTATGCTGAGAGAGACTGCATATCATCAGCTTAACTTGGCCCCGAAAACTATGAAAATAATACGATTTTCATAGTTTTCGGGGGTCCCGATTTAGAATACAACATCAATTTTGAAATCCAAGATGGCGGACGCGATTTTTTTATACAAAATCAATATGGGTATCATTTTCGTGGTTTTCGGTGGTCCCGATTCTGAATACAAGATCAATTTTGAAATCCAAGATGGCGGACGTGATTATTTTATAATAAATCAATATGTGTATCATTTTCGTGGTTTTTGGGGGTTCCGATTCTGAATACAACATCAATTTTAAAATCCAAGATGGCGGACGTGAAGAAATCTGATATAAATGAATTATTATTATAATTATCACTAGTATCAAGTACTTACTTAGCTGGTATAGTATAGTGTAATTTCCACGGACACATAAATTTAAGCTAAAATAGGTAAATAAGCTACTTGCAAAAAAGCCCGTACTTAGTTGATATACCGTGGCAGTTTTCGTTTTCACACGTGTCAGGTAAGTGACGCAACTCTTTGTAAATAGTAATGGGTATTGCAGCTGGATAAATTTGGTACCTATTTAGATTTTAGACTGATAAATAATTATTATATTGTGGTATCTATCTACTAATATTATTATTTCTAAAATTTCTGTCATGAAACAAGTCTGTATTCTACGGCTAATAAATTAGATACCTATCTAAACTTATGAGACTGATGCTAAGAGCAAATACCGACCGCCGTTTAACCTCTGACTCACTCACACACACAAACAGCCAATGAAGAAGTCAGCTAAGAGATCTATGATAGCGTCGCACGAGTATTGTATGAAATCTACTTTTATGTGACAATTTTGTTTATTGATAAGGACTTCTCGTTACTATCACATTACAGTAACTGTTCTTGTACAAAACCCAAAAAAATATATTTATTACTTGTTGATGTATCATATAATTAAGCCAAAGGCAATAAAAAAAGTGTATCAAAGAACGCAAGAGGTGAGGTGACGGGAACGAATTTTCATCTCAATTATGTATTTTTAGAACAGTTTAAGAAAATGAGCTTACTCCGATTGTGCTGTTGCTCTGCGAGGTTAGAAGGGCCCTTAAAATAATAAGTTTTATAGAAATTAGGAATCCGTTACCTGATAGACATTTATACTAACAGCGTGATATCCTTCTTACACGATTAGAGAGCGAATAACAGCTTTGAGCTATAGGTATATTTCTTTTAGAACTATCGTTTAGTTAATTTCTTTGTGAACTGATGCCTCGCAATATCAGTTATATTAATATTACCATGATGTCTGATATCACATAATGTGCTGACGAATCGTAGACATTGTCTTCTTGACCTAGATTATCAATTATAGCGACCTAGCAACATTGAATATTAAAATACCTACGTTGACTCTGCACTTGTCCGAACTACGTTATTACAAGACTTATTAAATTCATGAGACACGATACGTCTAAGCCATCCCGTTGCAAAGCTTCAAGTGATTGCAGGTGAAATGTATGCAACTGCCCATCTTTTGTTTATTTTGATTACCTTAAAACCCAGGAAAAACTTATAGTGGTCGATATTCTCCACTTACTATTAGAATTGTGTGGTTTACAGGTGGCGTATTTACACAAATTTCACACATATAAAAACGGAATACAGAAGGAGTACAATAAATAGTATATCCACGCACAAGCACAAGTACAAGCAAAAGGAAGAATACGGATAAGAACAATCAGAAATAGTCGCCTACAAACTGTTACGTAAGTCAAAAAATGCATTTTCTGCGGTTTTTGGTGCAGTGGTTTCTTCTGCCGAAATTGTCTTAATATAATGTAATTATAATATATAAAGAAGCCACAGTAAAATAATCACCCTACAGAGTGCAAACAATCGTTTTTTTATTTAATAGTTACCTAATTAAACCTATATGAATCTTAATTTGTTAAGTCAGCCCGCCAGAGACAATATTTTATTGATGAGAGACGCCGGCGCGGGCTGATTAGCTGACATAATTTTGTGCATATTTCATTACAAATATTTGTTTTAGACAAAGAACACTTGAGTGTTTTCTATTTGTATTAATTAAGGGCACTTCATACGACAGCCTGTTCATTCTGTGGCTATCAGAGACCTTGTCACTTGTTCATGAGAACAGATACGGTTGTATTGTTATCTCAAGGGTCTGCTTTATATTTATCAGAAGTATCAGAACAAACACACTTTATAAAATACAGTGACACTCATAATATAAATACTAGAAATAAGAATAAGTTAGCTATTTTAGGTTATAGACTAAAAAAAAAACGGGTGACGCTCTCGGAAACGATAGGCAGCATAGCTCGTCACGTTAAACATGATTTGTTGAAAAAAATCAGCTGTTCCATACAAACAGGCCGTTTAAATATTACAATTTGTATGAAACAGCTGATTTTTTTCGCGATTTCAAATTATTTTTTTAGCAAGTCGTGTTTAGGGTGACCAGCACCGCCACCTGCCTTCGTATTCGAGAGGGTCCTCTTAACAGCCTGTATAGGCCTTAGAATCACAACGCACCTGCAATATCAAGTAATTCTTCCTTGTTATTGCAGGTGTCTATAGTGGCGGTAACCACTTACCACCAGGTGGATCGTCAGCTTGTTTGTCATGAAATTTTTGGAAGTACGACAAAGAAACGAGTTATTAAATTTCATTGATGTTAAGTGAGGTAAAGACGGTAAAATATTCGCTTCTGTTGTTTGAAAGGCAAACATTGACGCAATTTTATAACAAAAATAGATCAAATTTTTTTGATAGAAACATGAACTACACGATTCATTATTTGATCAGAGCTGGACAACTATGGCAGTTATTTGTGTTATGCGATCCTTTTGAAATTAGTAGCCTGGACACCAAGTGTAATGACTAATAACTTAACAATTTAAATGCCTACCTGTTTGACAGAAATATTTAAATTATTAATGTCATTATCGTAAAGTGTAATTGTTGGTACGTGATCGCAAGCACGTGGATTTTTTTGAGGTGGTGTGCCCTGAGCTTGTGCTAAGGACGTAGACTTGACAGAGAAACAAAAAATATATTGGTTAAAAGCACGTAGTAGAATTAACCACAATAATATAAGCAAATGGTAGAGTTTCACCCTAACCCGATAGAGATAGCTAGGTTTAACACAGCTTCCTGTAGCCCCACGCACGCATTGCACACGCCACGTCTGGGATTGCCTCAGTCACTCTGGGTATTCTTCAACGGCACGAAACCTATGTTATCTTACCACAGCTTAGCTACCAAAGTAAAACAGGAAAATAAACTTATAATGGTATATTATCGGCCATGTTTCGAGCGCCTGATGATTTAGCGTCTTCACATTTTTTTTTATGCAAAGCTCAGCAAATGACGTCACACCACCTGATGTGAAGCAGTAAGAAGAGTCCATATGCGGAGACAGCTAGTGCAGCTTGAAGCAACACTGTTCTAGCCGCCTCCACCTTGCCGGCCCATAAGGTGCCTTTTCACGCCTCTTTTGAAGGAACCCATGTTATAGGAAGGAGGGACACACATGTGCTGGCAAAGAATTCCAAGTTTTGGAAGTCCGACAAAGAAACGAGTTACTAAACTTCTTTTTTTAACATTACAGAAATCAGCAGCTAAATAACAACAAAGCTCGTTGAATTATGCGTTATGTTAACTTATGTTGGAAGTTGGAGTCACTTATTCTGTCAACATATCTCCTTCTCTAAATATTTACAGGCAACGCAAAGAGCAGCGTTCGGGGTGTTACAAGCGTCCTTGTAGGCTATGGGTGACCGCTTACCATATGAAAAAATCAACATCATCATCATCATCATCACCACCTGATTGATATACGTCCCACTGCTGGGGATAGGACTCCCTACATGGGAGGGGGTCTTGTCATTTTAATAAGCTTCCATAATCTATTTCAAAATTTAAAAAGTCGAAGAAAAAAAAACTAGAAAACACGAAGTCAGTACCTAAATATATCCCACGGGTTGTTTAAATAACTAACCACTGGATATTATCACCTCCCCCCTTAACCCCCACTCGCTCATTACGGACAAAGCTCGTAACTACCTATTGAGTCAAATTCTTCGACATCAAAGAATATATAATTAAGGGCCCATACCAAAACACCTTCCCACCTCCGACTAATCCCATCGGACCCAGTTATTTGGGCTACACCTACGCTAGAAAAAGAGGAACGATATTTTTTAAAAAGAGTAAGTGAGACGCAGGATTACCCGTTAGAAAAGTGGCAGACAAAACTACCGCATTTACGCATGGATAGTGATGTCGATACTACATCGATTATTATAGCTACGGGCTTACATTAGGGTAATTGACAACATTTTATTTTATGTAAATATGTAGTATTTGATGTAAGTAGAAGAATAGTTTTAAATAAATTTTGTAATATTTATATCGACATTTTATTTTAATATTTACTTACCACTTAGGATCTACAATTCTACATCATACAAAAAAAAATTAACTTCAAAAGGTCATTCATTACATATAAAATATGTCACATGCTCGAAATATATGTGAAAAACCTACTTTATTAATATTGGTTGTCAATTATATCCCTAATTTAATGTATGTTTTTATTTCGTTCCTTACTAACCCGCCAGCGTCTCCTCAATTATAATAATCAATACAGACAAAGCAATAGTTCTTGCTTTGTCTGTATTATATCTTCTAAGATATTCCATTGAACATAACATTCATTCTGCTCGCTCACACTGGTTTCAAAACCAGTTTTTAACTATTTCTGTCTTTAAAATCTATTTTGTTAGTAGAATACATTTATTTTATAACCCAGAACGGATGTCTTTTTAATGATTTTTTTATGTGAAAAGAGTTACTTACAAATTTAGTTCAGGCAATGTAATTAGCGTAGTCAACGATAAAAACAAAGGAGTATCCACTTTTAGAATAGACTTAGCCCCGGTTCACATTCTCATGTGCATTTTCTGTGTGTTTTATACCTTTTTGAAGTGTTGCTATTACGTTTCTTATTTAGTAATTAAAATAGAATAAAACTAGAAAAATTGCTCTGAGCAGTCGCCCGGATAGCGAAAGGTCGCGGGTTCGATTCCTGCCTCAGGACGTGAAATTTTTCTAGTTTTATTCTATTTTAATTACTAAGTAATTTTTCAAACATTTATAATAATGTTAAAATCAAAAATTAAGAACGTTTCTTATTCTTTATTTTTTTATAAGACTAGGTTGGCAAACTAGCTTACTGTCCACCTAATGGTGACTACTTAGTGGTCGCACGTTGCCTGCATAAAAACAAGAAACAACAGGAGAAAAGTTTATCTGCTCCCAACATAACTCCTACATTTTGTTTCATTTAGTTGAAAAACTTTTTGGTAAAAAACGTACGTTGCATATATAGTACCGCTGCTCTTAATATATTTGTAACACATAATATGTTACAATATGTAGATAATGTTGTAGTTTATGTAAATAAATTGGTTAGAGTACCTGACACCTAAGCAACAAGTAAGCATTTCTCTCAATATGTGATTATAATAACTTTTTGTTTTAACTGTAGAACTTGATCAGATAGGTAATACTGATTTGAAAACAAAGAATTGTTTCTGTTATTAAAATAATAAAGTCATAAAATTATCTGTGACTAACACTAAGCTGCCTTTGTTTTTCAAGATTGTCGGTCATCTTAGTGATAAAGAAATTTAACCTTATTTGCAGTATGTCTAGTCACAAGAAAGCAGTGCATAATATACATATACAGACAGCGTAAGATATGTAGTTTAAGATACCTAATCTTCCTGGAAACAGAGCACCGTGTTGATTTGTTCATAAAAAAATATTATCAGTATCGCTATCGAATGCAATGCTATTTTATAGTCCACTACTTTTATCAAAAGATCAATTCATATTGTAAAAAAATAAAATGTAATCAGTTGCAAGACCGTTGATCCTATAACTACGATGCGATGTTGCCGCTCTGATTATTATGGAACGGTCTATAAAACAAAACTGCATGATAAGGGAAAATTATAATCTGCAGTTAAATTTAAAACAAAAGAATAATATACAAATCAATGTATAAGATTGACTGGACAATATAATTCAATTAACACAGTGTACGAAACCATTACGCCAAATAAATTTTACTATAAACGGTGATATAAATACAAAGTTACGGCCGCTATTATTTTAATTGGATTTGAAACATCAAAACGTTTCTCAAAGCAGATTTTTATTTAAAAAAAAATCAAAAAGATAAAATAATATCGATTTAAGTCTTCGCGCAACACTATTTTATTCGTCACAGCGCGGGGAGGGCGGTCAGATTTACCTGTTGTGTCTGCTGAGTCATTGAGTAATTCATCTCCGAGCCCCTTACCTGCGGGTAGTTGGGAAACACACGATCGACCTATGTAATGCACCATTAATTACAAAGTTGTTTTGTCGGAAGTTTGAGTAAACTTTCTAGTAATAAAATTGAAAATAATTTATATGATTCAGCATAAAAAGAGCCATAGGGTCGTCATCAGAATTTACATTTTGTTAGACTAACATTTTCCTATTTTAATAAATGCATACTGGCCACGATCGCCTATATTATACACCGCACCGCCCGCGCTGGGAAATTATTATTATTCATCCGAGAATTCATTCATAATATTATGTGATTTCAGAGAAACTTCCTGTCGCGCACGCTTGGGTTATTGAAAGGTCATCATGCGGATTTATTCTAACGGACAGAAGTAAAAAAAATACTAAGGCGATCAATCGCTAGTGATAGGTGGTGTTGCATATATCTATAGGCTATGGTGGTTTACCATCAGGTAGACCGTATGCTTAATTGCTACCTCAGTACCATAAATGTAAAATTTTAACAATAAACAGAAAAGAATATATTTATAACAAGTTTGTTTTGCAAAAAAAAAAAAACTTATAATTGTAGGCGGGTAAGGAAAACAAAAATAACAATTAGCAATTACTCCGTCTGCTGATTTTAAATGAATATTAAAGAAGTCAACCAGACAACAAAGTAAAGAAAAAGAAGTAACGTATTTTTTCTTTAATTGCGTTCAAATACGTACAAACAGCAACACTCTTAAGGGGCTACCTCGTGCACACTAGCGACACCAATTGATTGCTAATAGTTATGGTGAATTTAGAACATAATAAACAAAAACGCTTTAGAGAATTGCTAAAGAACGGTATTTGTAAATTTTTAAAAATGTATCTTGAATAAAGTGTCTAGCTATAAGTAACCAAATTTTTTATTATTGTTAAAAGTGGCCACTTTCGGCAATAATGAAAAAATAGGTTACATGTAGAGGAATATCTTATACCGAGCACATCTCAAAAAATTACAAATACCATTCTTTAGTCATTCACTAAAGCGTTTTTGTTTATTATGTTCTATATTCACCACAATTAATATAAATCAAGTGGTGTCGCTAGTGTCAACGAGGTATCGCCTTAACTTCCCGTTCGAGACGCAACAGACAGAAAGGTAGAAAGAGATGAAATATAATTTCTCATAGAGAAAAATAATTTCATCTCAGACAGAAAGGTAGAAAGAGATGAGATATAATTTCTCATAGAAAAATAATTTCAACTCTTTCCACCTTTCTGTCTGTTGCGTCTCGAACGGGCAGTTAAGATTGTTGCTGTTTGTACACTATTACTTACTCAGTAAAAAATTATAAGCAATACAAATATCGCGTATCAATCGCATCGCAGTCCACCACACCTTACCGCACTGCTCTCACAGAGAAATTATTATACAGCATGTTGCAAACAATACCGAAACAAAATTTGAAATTCTGGAGTTGCGGTCACCCCGCAACCACACACTGACACACTCACGTGTGTGTATGTGTTTGTTTTATAACTGTAGTGTGTCATACGATACGCAATAGTATGCATTTTGTAGGGCTGCCGCGAGCAGGCCAATGTTTATATTAATTTAATTAGAAAACAAAAGAGGTTAGAAAGTTGTCAAAGTTTCAGAGGGAACTCTTGACAGGGAACATCCCCTATAATTTTATTTCGGACTTTTGTAATGGACTGTATTCATTAACTTATGCTATTCTCTTTGACATTAGGTCTTGTAATAATATCATCATCATCATCACAAGACAATAATATGTAGCCTATCACATAACTCACAAAATATTTAAGAATCAATAGCTGACTTGCTATCTAAATATATCAGATATATCAGCCTTTATCAGTAATGTCCCAATTCAATAAGCCAAGACCTAATTCCAAATCGTTTATTTGAAGATGCCGATACTTGTTTACTTTGGTTACTACCACTCGCAGTGTTACATTGAAAATATTTTTATTTTACAAAAAGTGCGCGGTTATATACAGACTCAAGTGACGTGAGTCACTCAGGGCTTAATTTAAAGAAATTAATATTTTGACTGTTCCTTTTCGATACGTCGTAAGAAGAGAATATTTTCTTCTATGTTCACCTGTAAAGAGATCGACAAACTGTCCGAAATTCCTTGCCCGCTCTTTTCAGGACAAGACCCCCGGTAGACTTAAGAACGGATAACGATGATTAGCGCTCAATAGCGCGCTTTACCAAAGCTGAATAAAACAATTTTTACTTTAATTACAACGATAGCTTATTAGTAGTAAAAGGCCTTTAATGAACTGTCTTTAAACACTCTCTTCACTTCTGACTTCCCTCTTTAGATCTCCTGGTTGCACTGCAATTGATCCTGCAGTAATAGATGGTAAGCCATATGCGAGAACAGCATCTCGTACTGCCCTGTCCGCCTACACCTCACCTATTCATGCTTACCACTTCTTTTGAAGGAATGACAGAAAAACATGTCGAGGTAAAGTATTACCTAATTAAGTTTTTAATGAGCGTCAAAGAAATAAGTCAAAACGTAGTAATTACGACTATCTTAACCTGACCAACAAACTGATTGTGCACCAAAAATGTCTAAATGCTCACCAAAACATCGTTTACTTATTTTGGTGAACATTTAGCTACCTACTTAGTTTTTTTGGGGATCTCTTTAATTTATACCGGAGAATGGCATACGTAATATACAAGGTGTTTGGTACATGGTATAACAAGCGGGCACCTACCCATGTTAACATACTCATATAAATACTATAGTGTTATCAAAAATTCAAAATTGTAAAATTAATTTTAAAATTTCCCATACATTTTGTTTTAGTAGCCTAAAACATTTTGTTTTGTTTAAGTTTGTTTAGTGTGGTAACTTTTTGTATGAAGAAATTTGAATTTTATTTTACTTAAATAAATTTAATAAATATGATTATTATGATTTATATGACTATGTTAACATGGGTAGGTGTCCGCTTGTTATACCATGTACCAAACAACCTGTATACGTAACCCTAGTGGAGTAGTAGGACAGTGGGATAAGTTTGTAACTTTTGGTGACGTATTATCGAATGACTGTGTTTATTGCATTAATTGGAGGATATTTAATTAACAATTGTTGGAAACAGATTTTCGAGTTTAGTTAAATAATTCACAAGAATGGAGAACCAATGCGTTAACGCGAATAATTTCAATATTTTTTTATTCTGCCTGAAAAATATTCAACGTCTGTACCTGGTTGCCATAGATGTTAAATATTCGCCAGTATAATAACTGATATGGAAGGCATTTCGTCTTAGGCCTTAGGATGACATCTGCGTAATCCCCATCGGCGCAAATCCTGTCCGTAAGGCAAGTCTGTGGGGATGGACCGGCCTACCCCCGGGCAACCCTGTCCGGCGGTAGGCCGGTCCATCCCCAATGAAAGAGTGATGAGTGGAGTTACCGGCGAGTTTTAGTTGGTATTCACACTCGTTACAATCAAGCTCTGGGCGACCCCCAAACACGCCATCAGGCAGGCTGTCAGCAGCAGCTTGCTAATCATGTAATTGTATAAAAAAATAAATGACGTCTTCAAAGTAAGCTAAAAGAAAAGGTTAATTAATATTATTTCTAAAGACGAGGCTTACCTAACTACACTAAAGTGTAGTACTGTGTGTACCTCATTGCATAGATTTGTTTATAATTCAGTCAGTTGGTTAGGCCCACTAATCCTACCAAATAACGGGCGCTCAAGCAAGGGCAATTTGGAGAAAAAAAATATTTTTGAATATTTATATTTCTAACACACACACAACATAAAAAAACACTTAAAATCATTACAGAAATAAAAATTAAAATAGACTTATGCCTATAAATAAACTAAAATTAACCGAACTTATAAATAAAAAACACCACCTAAATCTACTGAAAATGGAACTGTACCAATAAGACTGGTCGCATTACCTCGCTGAATTGCGAGGCTTATTCTTTGTGCGAAATACATACCAGCCTTATTGTCACTTAAAGTTTTACACAAACGATCTGCAATATCCCTAAACAGTCGGTGAGCACCTGGACCCCAAGGTCCCAATGTCTCAACTCCAAACGGTTCAAATATGTAATCTCTAGATAAGCCAGCATATTTTTTAATAAAATTTATAGATTTTTTTCTTTTATGATTTAACGCAAGCTGTGCCTACCTACCTAGTAACATGTTAAAATTCATAACTAAGTAAATCACAACACTAACTAACTGCCAGAAAAAGTATAAAACGCCCTAAAAGTATACAGACCAATTTTAAGAGGCTTACGTTATTATCATTTTGATCTTAATTTTCATTTCCGATGAAAATCGATTAGAAAAAGGCAAAATAAAACTGGTTTATCCTTAGTTTTTATTATATCTAAATAAAATTTCCCATTGTACGCAACGTATTTTATAGTAATTGGGATTTCAAGAAAACCATTGCTAATAAATAAAGTTATCGTCCTAGCATGTAAAGTTTGCTATACCTTCCTGTTAAGTTGCGTCAGTATTACTCAAAATCGGCCCCTGCGCGGTTACGAACTTAAAAATTATTGTAATATATCATTTGACGTAAACATTAAATATTCGTCACGATAACTACTTCTACCTACTTCAATAGACAGGGACAGCATAATTTAGGCTTTATATTCATTTTTATTTTTATTTCATTTAGCAAATTATGCTATTGTACATTTATTCATGTTTTCCATTTTTATTGTCAAATAAAGTTCAAAGCTCTAGTTTTTTTATGGTAAAGCTGGCTATCTTTATGCTCTGCTGTTTGTAAATAAAATTATATGTGGGAAAGAAGCTATCCCATCAACTCACATTGAAAAGGTCATCAATGCTATCCTGAAGTCTGGGAAATAACTTTCAGCATAACTAAAATCCGAAAGCCCTCTGTTATGGCAATGGCATAACAAAATTTACCTTGGAGGCAGCGGATGGACGGCTAGCAACTAGTTGTTTTTATCTGTGATCAATCAATTAGTAATCTGTAAATTCTACTAAATTTCACTTAGCAGTTTACATTGGCGAAATAATAATATATTATACTTAATCAAGAATACGCTGTGTTATCTCTATCACAACACCTATCAACAACATTTTGGAGAATAATAGACAATGTCTCTGAATATGGTGCTGTTGGGCAGTTTAACTGCTGTTATATGGATGCTATTATACTTGCCTCATTGTCTCATTCGCCGAGATGCTATCATACCTGCCTCACTTGCCGAGCTGCTATCATACCTGCCCTGCCTCACTTGTTTGGATGCTATCATACCTGCCTCACTTGCCGAGCTGCTATCATACCTGCCCTGCCTCACTTGCTTGGATGCTATCATACCTGCCTCACTTGCCGAGCTGCTATCATACCTGCCCTGCCTTACTTCCTTCGATGCTATCATACCTGCCTCACACGCTCGGATGCTATTCTTTTATGAAACTTTGAATGGCGTCTTCTAAGATCTACTTCTTTTGAAACATAAGGATGAGCAACTGGATCGACACAGATATTTTTAACTAGTGCAACCTAAAAAGTAAGTGGAGTAAGAGGGTAAGAGGTAGTATACTCAACAGATAAAATGTCACTTTAGACAGTGCATTTTTTTTATACAACTAGATGACAAACAAGCCGACGGCCCACCTAATGGTAAGCGGTTACCGCCGCCTACAGACAACTGCAATAACAAGGAAAAATCACTTGATAATGCAGGTGCGTTGTCATCCTGAGGCCTAAGATAAAATGCCGTCCATGCCCAGTAATTACACTGGCTACCTTTCCCTTCAATCCGAAACGCAGCGAACTGTTTCACGGCTGAAATAAGAAAGGCGGTGGTGCCTACCCAGACGACCCTACATATGGGCCTACCACCTAGCATGAGTCTTATAGTGAAAGCAAAAAAGGTGACAAGCCCAGAGAAGGTCGAAAGTCATCAATTACTTTAACTGTTGACTTTACTCAAAGGTATGACACAATATCTACTGGTTTTGTATTACTCGCGTGCGTGACATAATTCGTTATAGAACCAAGTAGAATTCCTCTGAAATGTATACGTTTCTTAATCATAATTAACTGGTCAATTAATCAGAGTAAAGACGGTGACAGATCGTTGTGAAACACAATATTCTATTAACATGATGATACTGAAAAATGATACTTAAAGTAACGTTCAGAAGGTCCTTATACTCAAATGAGTTCAAGGAGATAAATAATATACTGCCTGAAATTTTTGTAGTGCAGTATTTTTGCAGCCAAGCAGTAAAGTTTGTAACGTTTAGGCTCTTAACGTATTCGAAGCGCATAAGTTAAAGAATTACTGTCTTTATTGCATCAATTGGAGGCTATACAGGATGGTGCCGTCAATACGACAATAAATTAAAACATGGGCTATATTAGTTCATAGTGTTAGCGATCTAGTAAATCCTGATTGTAATTAATAGATTTATTTAACAAATTATTATAACTAATGAAACGGTTACTTGATTTATATTTAAAATAACAGATATTAATGGATCGTCAAGTGATTGGTGTTATCCAGCGGCCATGTTGTTGGTGATCAAAAAGAATAGACGTGTACACTTTAAAATAAATAGCATTAACGTTTTTAAATAGTTAAACTAATTATTGGAGATGTCATTGAAAGGTAGTGAACGCCAAAATGTAAGTTTATTAATAATTCTTGTTATCGTGAAGGCTAGCATCAAAGATTTGGTGAGTCCTTTTAAGATTTATCAAGAGATAATGATTGACCAACCGGTGGACAGGGAATGGCTATAGGGGTGGTTTGGAGGCCATTTAGGGACCGTAAGGTCCCGCCATAATTATTATCTCATAAAGAGATGGTAATATGAACAAAATAGTAAAATGTAAGGTGAATTGGGTAGTACGAAAGTACCTACCCAGATTCAATAGCAAGATTATTTTCAACTAGGGCCGAGGAATCTAACAATAGTAATGTGATGCAACTTTCAAACCTTATTCATTTGATAATTTCACGACATTTCTATAAAATAATATAACATTGGCTGCATTATTTCATAGAAATGTCATAAAATTATCATTAACTAGCGACCCGCCCCGGCTTTGCACGGGTGCAATGCTTATGTAAATATTATGCATGTATTATACATATAAACCTTCCTTAAGAATCACTCTATCTATTAAAAAAACCGCATCAAAATCCGTTGCGTAGTTTTAAAGATCTAAGCCTATGTATATAGGGACAGACAGACGGCGGATAGCGGCTTTGTTTTATACTATGTAGTGAAGTTGCAAAACATTTCAACAAAGTAATACAGCCCATGTTTTCATTTATTGACGTATTTTCGTAACCACCCTGTGTAATGAAAATCCGTTATTGGCATTAAGCAAAATTGTAATTTCATATACTTTTCTGTATAATATAAATTGACCCGTGTGTAGCACTTCTACTTTTCATTTCAAATGCAAGGAAAATAAAAAATAGTTTTTCTAATAAAATTTATTAATAAAATACACCTAACATGAGTATGTATAAAGAGTATTTTTAAATTTGGAACACATCGCGTTACCACCCACTGGCCATTCAGCCGAATATTATACTTTTTTTCTTCATTGTACCACAGATTGTACGTAACCAAATTCAGTTCTATTTTTAAATTTTTTATTCCCGCCCTAGAGAAGGAAGCAATTGGTATGAGTTTTTCCCGCCCGGTGGTGGGTACTAGCGTTTTCCTCCCAATACTCAGATCAAGAAAACGCTACTTTCCGAGCATGAGGAATGAAAAAGGAATAGTCATAAAGATCACGAGACGCATGCGTATTGACGCGGCGACGTCACAGCTTCCTTATTCCCGCGAGTGTGTGCCGAGCTCTGGCCACGTTACTAATTGGCGGCTCCCGCGGGAAGCGAGCGCCAATTGCTTCGGCCTTGCGTCCGCTGCTGCGCATCTGCCGCACGCGACATTCAAGTATGCACAATACGAGTATAACTATTATATTTGACTAGTTAGGCTTGTATGTAGGGTCCCCTGGGTAGGTACCACCGCCTTTCTTATTTCAGCCGTGAAATAGTTCGCTGTGTTTCGGATTGAAAGGAAAGGTAGTCAGTGTAATTACTGGGCATGGAAGGCATTTTATATTAGGCCTCAGGATGACAACGCACCTGCAATACCAAGTGTTTTTTTCCTTGTTATTGCAGGTGTCTATAGGCGGCGGTAACCGCTTACCACCAGGTGGGCCGTTAGCTTGTTTGTCATCTAATTGTATTAAAAAAAATACATAAAAGGCTTTTTAAGAAAATTCTATTTTTAATTCAAGCAGGGTAGCTCAATCTACCCTTAAAAAGACATCAACGCGTAAAACAGCACAAACTAATTATTTTTAAATTGAAAAATCTATTTATTTTCCATGCACAAGTAACGATTTCTATCACTTAAGATATCCAAAAATGACAAAAAAACATTGATAAATGCTATTCCAACCATATCAAATTAAACCACCATAAACAAATATAAATTTTATTCTATACTTTCATATAATAATTTATTATACGTAGTTTCACGATTAGAAGAAATATAGTCACTACTGAGAAAAAATGACACCTCCACTAATTATGTCGATCTACTGTCTACTAGGATAGAAGCTTTATCAAAAATAAACAGTTAGAATCGAGTCCATTCCCGAGGCCCGCTATAAATTTGATAGTGACCAATTTGAATTGCAAGAGGCTATTGGTCAGTTGCGTAAGAGCATTCTAACTTATTGGGAACAAACGATGACCCCTCGATGGGTCGATGTGCGTTAGGAAGATCGTCTAATTTGGTACCTCGTATTTAAATCAAATCAAATCAAATGTGTTTATTTACAGTACGATGGTTGAGAAGAAAGCTTTCAATGCAGTATACGTGTAACATTTCACATTGCATAACGTTATAGACAGAGATAGCAGTTTAAAGCGCGATTGAAAAAAATGGACACGTCTCAAATTAAAGAGTGTAGGCGCAAGCCAGTTGCATTAACACAACTATAACAAGATAAAATTATCGTTTCGGCTAAATTATGTGGCGCTTTATACTTATACGAGTAAATCTTATGATCTAAATAAAACCCTATTTCAAAATAAAAATACATTAACAGCTCTTGCGCTCTTATAATTTATGTATTAGATACATGGAACAGCTTACAGTCACTATGACATTAAATTGCATAGTTTTATAACTAAAGACATTGATATTGCATAGTTTTATAACTAAACAATAAGCCAAAATATGTGCACACAGAAGCACCAAGTAAAAAAAAGTGGAATACATGAATTGTAACACTCAGCTCCAAACTCAAGCATCAAGGCAGAAGGCTCAAAGCTAAATGTTTCACATATATACTACGTACATGTTAGGTATATGTATAAGTCAGCATATCCTCGTCCTGCAATTTTGGCAGCGTGGAGAGTAAACCCCGCCATAAGTCGAAGTTTATTAACCGACGTCAAAAAAGGAGGAGGTCATCAATTCGACTGTATGTTTTTTTATGTTTGTTACCTCAGAACTTTCGACTGGGTGAACCGATATTGATGATTCTTTTTTTGTTAGATGCGACATAGTTCCCATTTGGACCCATAATTATTTTTTTTTAATCCATTGGGTAGTTTGGTTTTTAAATCAAAATAACTGGAATGAGTAAGTCATCTACGTAAGCGAAATTGTGGATTTTTGCTTTCCTAAGAATTTTAATGAAATTATACCATAGTAGAAAATAAGCTGACGGTCACCCGGTGCTAAGTAGTTTCCAGAAACAATAGATAATGAATCACTGACTCCAAAAAATATGTTACTAGAGGATGAGTACCTACTTAAATTTTAATTATTTTATCCTTTTCAGTTTTTTGGAGTCGGTTTTAATTTTTGTTTAAAATTTTTATTACAAACAAAATGAGGGTTAAACTGAAAGTTCTTAGAAAATCAAAAACTGAGCAAACTAGCAAGTTATCACTTTTATTGTACCTTTTCAAAGTAGTGTCCATTCACATCAATACATCGCTCCATCCGATGGAGCCACTGAGAAACGCACTTCGCCCACCCATCCTTAGGGGTCTCTTCGACGGACGGAGCCACTGCTTCCTCGGCGTCCATAAAACCTTTTCCTCGAAGTTTTGCTTTTATAATCGGAAAGAAAGAAAGAATGAAAAAATATTTTATTTAAATAGGCCACAAAGAAGCACTTTTAAATCGTCAAAATATATCGGGAATAAATAAAACTCGCAAGGTGCGAGGTTGGGGGCTTTATGGTGGGTGACTCAGTAATTCTGCGTCTGACGTTGCCAAATATTCGATCATCCTGCATGGTGGTGTGTGACGAGGCGTTGTCGTGGTGAAGGAGGATCATACTGTAAGGTCGTTCCTCCAGAACTTTTTCCAAGACAAGTGACAAACAATTGTTAGTGTACCATTCTGTATTAACTGTTTTTTGTTCCTCTACCTACAACAATTGTTGCATAATGACCTGTCCCTCCGAAGAACTAGACGACCGTCTAATTTCGCACGCATCGTCCTCTCTTCACTTTAGTCAATAACTCCTCGGAAGGAAACACCCACTGAGCAGACTGTCTTTTGGTTTCGGGGTCATAACAGTGAAAACCTTCGTTAAATGGTTCAAAACCATTTCACGGCACCAATCAACACGACGGAGTTTTTGGGCCTGGGTCAAATTATGAGGTATCCACCGGCCACAAAGCTTCCTGACCGCTGACTGTTCATAGAGGATTTTGAGTTGACTCATACCGATGCCTAAGCTTGTCCTAATCTGTTGATAGGTTTTGTCAGTCTCTAATTCTCTATCATACGCCGCACAAACTGATGTTATCTTCAGTCGTCGCAGTAGAAGGCCGACCCTCACGCAGATCATGGGTAAGATAAGTGCGACCACGTTTCAACGCATTAAACTTTTTCTAAACACTGGCACATAATGAGGCTTCATCATGAAAGGCCAATCATCTATCATAAATCTTAATTTTTGATTTTAACATTATTATAAATGTTTGAAAAATTACTTAGTAATTAAAATATAATAAAACTAGAAAAATTTCACGTCCTGAGGCAGAAATCGAACCCGCGACCTTTCGCAATCCGGGCGACTGCTCTGACCACTGAGCCACCCAGGACTTGGATATCCCTGTGAAATTTTCTAGTCTATCTGTATTTGCGTTTATGAGCTAACGTCCACCCTACAATGTCGAAATATTCTATTTCAACATCCGAAGTATTTTTACAAATACCTACGATTCGGTTAAGTTGGGGCAGTGCTTTCAAATATTCTTAATTTTTGATTTTAACATTATTATAAATGTTTGAAAAATTACTTAGTATAATATCTATCTATCTATCTTAGTATCTATCATAATTTTATTGTTGACTTAAATGACATCAAAAGTCATAAGAATAATCATATGTGCGTTACCATTGAGGGTCCAGATTGGAATTTTGAGCTTTTGAATGTGTCAGCCTATAAAAATTTTCACGCGTTTTATATTCTGCTGATTTTCAATTTGCAGCCAAATCGTAAAACAAATGAATGTAATACTCTATGATATTGGCAGAGAGTTCCATTTTCAAAATTTAAACTTATTTTTTTATTGTATTGTTTACTAGTAACCAGTTTCTAAAAACGTTCAATGTCGCCCTCGTTATAGGACTCGCAATGATATAGAGCCTCTGCTTATTGTTTAGATTTGTGTACAAATATATATTAATGGAATTCCGAACGCAAGATACTCGTAGTTTTGATCGAAGTTGTCCCCCCCTTGACAGAAAAGCTTTTTATTTTTCCATCATGATTTGAACAGACGCGTTCGGAGACTTAAAGTTACCCCTCGTGCATAACTCGTAATTCTCCTCTTAAGGGGAACCGCTTCTGTGGTGTAGTGGTTAAGACCACATCATCTCTAGAGGTTCGATTCCCGTGGGGGCAGAAATTATCTGTTCGGTTTGGTTGGCGGTAGGGCTTTTCTAAGTCTGTCTGGCTCACTCATAACAACTTCGTGACTTAATTGACGTGTTGTGAATTACATATCGCTTTCAAAATGACAACGTGACGTCATAAACGACAACGATGTCGATGTCGCAGCCGTCTGGGTAGATCAGTCTGGTTAAATCAGCAGTGGTCATAATAATAATAACCTTGAACCTACCAATCAAACCAAAACTTTCAGTACAAGACGATCGATTTAATACGCCAAGTCGATATAGTTCAATTAACTATAGGGCTAGGCATTCAATTGGATGCCGGCGTTTAATCAACGGGCTAGGCAGCCAAGTAAGTGGCGAAATCAACCAGATGGCGGCGAAATCGATACCAATGCAATTAGGCAGTCGCCCCGCCGCTGGTATGAGTTGGATATTTTTATATTTACGTGTCTAATGTACAGATTGCGTCGTAGGAAAACATATACAGAAATGAAGTCTTTATACTTAGCGCGTTTCTGCATAAAGGTGGGCGGGGTCAACTGACGATACTACCGCGGCCGTCACTGCCACTTGCTCTCTGACCGCGCTGATAAGGATGCTCTGTATCTATCAATATAACCAACATACAGTTAATCCATTCATAATATTATTATAACTACGTAAGTACTCTGTCTGTCTATTGTCTCTAACGTTTTTACTCCGCTGAACAGATTTAGGTGAATTTTGGCATGGAGAAAGATTACATTAAGAAAGGACATAAGCTACCGACATAAACTAGCAACACCTATAGTATAAATAATTCGAAAGAAAGTCGTATGTAGTTGAAAAAATGCTGCGTGTCGTAACTATAATATAGGGTGTCCGTACCGTGGCTGTAAGAAAGCGCTGCAGCTTGAAATACACTGTTCTATCCGCCTCCACCTTACGATCCAAAAGGTGCCTTTTAATGCCTCTTAAGAAGAAACCCATATGTAAGAGGAAACGAATGTTCTGGCAAAGAATTCCAAGTTTTGCAAGTACATGAGCGGCTAGAGCAGTGTCTGAACTGCACTAGCTGTACACTGTAGCTGTATATGGACTCTTCTTGCCGCTTCGCAAAAGGTGGTGTTGAGTCATTTGTCGTGCTCTGTATAAAAAAAACATACTACAAAATTTCTTTGTGTGTGATTTTGACGTGGAGACTGGATATTATGATACTTTATACTTTCATGGTAATGGTGGCTATTAACATTTGAATTAGAGTTATTTAAGGGATATATATATACGATCGTAGCAAGCGTCAACGAAAAAGGGTAGATCGATATATCTGCCCGCAATGAAGTTGACTTCTACTCGCAGCTTCAGCAGTCTACCCGTGATTATGGCGCATGCAACTGGGCCGAAATATCGGGAACTCCCAACTATAAAATTACATGGTAAATATCCCGTATATACCTCTAATTCAAATTATATTATGACTCCGAAAACCGGCACGCATGCTCCTGAGTAGGATTGGGGAAGGTGGGATACGGTCAAAAAGTTTAAATCGGGCGTTGGCGCGGACAGTGATGTTCCACCTTTTGCGTCCAAACAACCTATCCTGGTACCCACGGAAGACCAGCGTCGAGGCGCCAACAAGTGCCTCGACATTTTGCTGAGTGAGGTCCTTTCAATGTCACCTAATTGGGATGTTGCCTAAGTTTGAATTTGGAGATATTTTTCACAAATTCGGAAAATATACGCTACTCTTACCCCTAAATACAATTCAAACTTAAAAGATATGGAATATTGTTGAAGTTGTACTGTTTTGAAAATTAAAAAAAGCAATGCTTTTGCAATATTTCTTTATGAGTTATGAACTTCTTATTTATGAAATAAAAAAAAAAGTTGTCAACTACCCAATTGTAATTTAGTTACTTACTCGTATAAATGTGATTAATGTGTATACCTACTTTGTGTGGCGTTGAATAAATGTATATCTTTCTTTCTTTCTTTCAAATCACTATATTAATTTGATTAAATGCTGCGTAATACGTGAATGTATGATCAAATTTAAAAGCAAACTTGCTGCCTACTTCCAAGAGCTTAGAATCCTAAAATCACGACGGAATAATTTATCTATTGCAGTAAAATAATCCACGGTCGCAAATAAACGACAAATCTCGGCGATAACAGAAACGGGCGTTATTTCTTTAGGCGATAGACAAGTAGGTCGCTCTGTATTTACACTATGTGATTACCATCTCATGGTCACATTGTCAGAATCATAGGTGACGGAAAAATATTGTAAATAAAAGCTTATCTATACTCATATTATAAAGGGGATAAAGGATTAGTCCCAAAATTGAATGGAGACTAGGCCAGTACTATGCAGTATGCACTATACTAAAAAATAGGCAAAAATATGCAAAACGTTTCAATTGTCCATTTTCTTTTTATTTGCTATGATTCGTAATATTTGTGTATTAATTATGGCGGCTACGTACCTTTAGTGACGTTTGATTAACTTCTATGTCGCCTGCTATATTGTTATATTAAAAAATGGTGAAATCGATGATTTTTTTTCCGGATTCAGGAGATCTTCTTAATGAAAATGAAAATGAAAATTGTAGGAAGTAATTTCTGAACCTTCTGAACCGATTTAGGTGAGATTTGGTATGAATATAGTTTGAGGCCCTGGAAAGGATATAGGATACTTTTTAAGCGATAACCAATGGAGCCGCTGGCAAAAGCTGGTCGTAATGTAAATGCGACGGGCAAGTATGGAGCATAAAATGGTTTGTTCTACCTACCGTACGACGCAGTAGTTGTGTTTGATAATGACATAGGATATCAATCATAAACTCAAGGAAGATTAAGAGATAGGCCAATTATCTTGTAAAGTAACTACATATCAGGTACAACAGATTTTCTATTGTGTTTGAACGTTGCGAGCTGCTAAGGGACGGGAGGTTAAGTAATCAAGTTGGATAGAAATTCGCAGAGAATTTTGCGGTGCTCGTCAGTGGTACAAGTCGCAGCGAGTCTGATAATATCACCAAATGAATTTCTTACTATACCGCTTTCACCCACTAACCCGCAATGGACGAGCGTAGAGGTGCAACGGCCCAAAATTCTCCCTTCTGTGTTTCAAGCTGCACTGTGCGGTTTCCGAGAAACTTTCTCCCGCGTACGCTCAAGTTGTGGAATGACCTCCCTGCAGAGGTTTCCTCGAACGAGTACAGCATGGGGTTCTTCATAAAGGCCTTGAAAAGTTTTTACAGGATCGGTAACGCGCAATTGATACCTCTGGTATTGCAAGCGTCCATAGGCTACGGTAACCGCTTACCATCAGGTGGCCCGTATGCTTGATTGCCACCTCAGTGGTATAAAAAAACCTAGCTTTGTAGGAGTAAAAATGTAGAAGGCCTGTGCCCAGCGTCGGTTCCGGGATAGGTCAATCAAATTTATAAACTCAAGTTCCTCCGTGCTTTGGAAGGCTCATTAGGCCGTTGGGCCGTCTCGGTTGTTACTGCAACCGCTTTAGCCCACCAACCCGCATTGGGCCAGCGTAGTGGTGTAATGGCCCAAGCTCCTCATGTGTTTCTTCCATGTAGGCAGGCCTGTGCCCAGCAGTGGGACGTATATAGGCTGATGATGATGATGATGATGATGATACTATTGAAAAAGTGGACCGACGATCTGGTGAAAGTTGCAGGTAGCCGCTGGATGGAACGATCAGTAGATCGTTATAGAAATCTTTTTGGGGGCCTTCGTCCAGCAGTGCGCGACTTTTGGCTAATCTGATGATAAAGTTTTTCGCAGGATTCTATTTTAGCTCCGGAGAATCGATCTTGGGTGCTATAGACAATTGGAGTATATATATGCACACAACTTGCAACGTAATGAATACAGCTCATTGCTAGTCAAGGTATTGTCTTTCTTGTCCGAGCCGAGACCAGCCCGGCAACCGTTCAGCGTGCTTAGTAACTGCACTCAAATGCTTATTCAGTTTTACGACACAAGATAACCACCCGCGCGCGGGGCTAGGGCTATCACGCGTACTACGCGTTTTTAAATTATCTTATCGACTAGTTGGCAATTGCGTCAGTGAGGAATTTTACGCATTTGCTTATAATACGTATTAACACAATCTGACAATAATAAATAGTGTTATGTTTCAATAGACACATTGTGAATAATCGGTAACAGGCTCCGGTTTTTTTAACCGATCAAGTATGTAGGCCGTACGCGTGTATGCATACACGCGTACAAAAAAAACACGCGTGCGAATGCGAATATAACAGAAAAACAATGGCAGAAAGAAAATATTTTCGTAGGACACTACAAAAATATTTTCTTTTCTCTCTCTTTTTTTTATAGCGACTAGACAAAGGTACTACCGGGCTTTCAAGCATAAGCGAAATTTTTACCACGTGTTCTACCCATGAATGTGAGCAACTTTCACTATGAGACTAACTGTAAAACCACGACAAAAAAACAACTTATAATAAAACTGCTGTAACCTAGTTTTTTTTTTAGTTTTTGTCTTAATGCCTTCCACCATAAGGTGGACATAGCTCCACTATAAGGTGGACAGTCTTAACCAGGTGGACCGACGAACTGGTAAAGGTCGCAGCGAGTCGCTGAATGCGTGTCGCGCAGCACCGATTGACTTAGAGATATAAGGGAGGCCTTTGGCCAGCAGTGGGCCGTCTATCGCCTGTAGTGATGATGATGATGATGATAACATATACGGGATGTAAGATGGACCCTTCTTTTGCTTATTTAGTTATCCAAACAAGAATAAAGACGAAAATAAAAATTACTACGTAATATTTGGCGTTGTGTTTTGGAAAATTAACTGCTAATTGTAATTCTCTGATGTCATAATGTGTTCATTTCTTTCAATTTCTACGTTTCGATGTTTTTCATTGATATATGTGATGTCTGACGTTTTGTAAACTTGGATGTGTTATTCTACCTTCTTGCTATACATATATTTATAGTATACCTTTAGCTCCTAGAAGCTGTACGAAGAAACTTGGTGGAGGATTATTCCACATCGGTGGTTAAGGAAACTGGTAGTAGCTCGCTTCCATCGACCCATTTGACGACCGGCAGGCCGAGTAGTCTTTGCCCTAGCTATACAGGCTACTCGGTCGTGGGTCCCGGGCTCGAATCCCGATGGGAGCAAATGTTTGTATCACGAGTACGAGCATTTGTTACCGAGTCATGGATGTTTATATGTTTATTTAGTATATTTCAAATATTTATTTACATATTATTATCATTATTTCTCCGTTATCTAGTATCCATAATACAAGCTCTTAACGATGCTCACTTTGGGCTGGATAATAGGTGTAAGTGTATGTATCTTTTTGCTATACCTACATATATTTATACTATACCTTGTGCTCCTAAAAGCTGTACTAAAGAAACTTGGTGAAGGATCATTCCAAATCTGTTATTAAGGAAACTAGAAGTAGCTCGCTTCCGTAGATGAGATGAAAGCGAATGGCCAACCTTTTAAGAATTAAAAAAACCTAAACGTTTCCGGCAGCCCTGAATTAAGGCAGCATTTCCCGGTGGTCCATAAATCGCGATTCGTTCGGCGCAGCGTCCGTCTGCGCGACCGCTATCAATCATACCGCAACCCGTGCTTCACCACAATCGTGACTGAAGCTTGTTTCAAGACCACAGCTGATCGGTCCTTCAAGACAAAATGTATTTTAATAATGCTATCACGTTACGTCGACACCATCGTCACCAGCCTTCTTACATCCATATTAATATCATAAATGCAAGTAAAACTAAAATGCTGAACTGACTTAGACAGGTGAAATTTGGTATGAAGATAAAATAAATATAAAATTGAAAATTTTAAGTCACCCCCGGCCTCCATTAATCGTCTTTCATCTAACACGATCTCATTGAGACTCATTGTCATGAGACCAAACACGCTGTATTTGCTCTAAGCATCGCGAAGACTTTTTGATGGTATAGGATGTAAGGTTAGTGTGTCATGAGAATGTCACCGAAGTGACAGTACACCAAATTTCAAATCAATCGGATCTGTGAAAGTTAGAAAACGCTTTTGTCTCTAAGAAAATGAGCTGATAGTCATCAGACGCCTGAACTGATTTTAATAAATTATAACTAAGAACCATCCTAGTCACGTCAGCTTTCAAACAAAAAAAACAAATCAAAATCGGTCCATTCGTTTGGGAGCTACGATGCCACACACAGACACGTCAAACTTATAACACCCCTTTCTTTTCGTCGGGGGTTCATTACTTCCTGAGAGAGCACCTTTTGGCGCGCAATAACTTAAATTTTCGCAATTTGAAGTAAAACCAATTTACCGGATTTAACTTGCATTTAATTATATGTTACATTATTATTAACATCACACCATCATCAGTATTCATCATTTTCATTTTTTTTATCAATATTTTTAGTAACATCTAATTAAACGCGATTTAAATCCAGTAAATTGGTTTTATTTCAAAGATGAAATATTTTGTCACAGGTCTGGAATAAATTTAAGGAATAGAGCTCCCGCAAATATAATATAAAAAAGGCAGAGCTAGTAATGTGTAGGTATGTGCTTCGATATTGTACATTGGTATCAGTTCTACGCCTACACGACGATTCTTGTATCTATAAAAACATTTATAAAGACTCGAACGAAAATTCTTCACTATTGAGTGATAGCAAAGTGTCAAATATAGATGCCTTTGAAAACAAATACCTCCTCGGAGTAAGGTAAACAGCCTAATAATAGGCCTCCAGTTACTAATCCGACGTGGACGGATGACCAAGCGGGTTTTTGTGCCGCCATTTTTTGTGGTAATTTTTAAAACGTGAGACCGGACTTGGGGCATAAAAATGCAATGCTCGTACGGTCAACTTCACTTGTCGATAGCTATGTATCGATCGCACGACCAATTTGAGCTTTATTTCTAGCGCTATAAGAACGACGTGTTGGTATTTTTTCTCTTGTGCGTCAGACAAGAAGACACCGCTTAAAGGAGTATGATTAAGCTTTTGAAATGTATGTGCCTTCCTATTTAGAAGCCTTATTTGGCACAGACGACTGTAGGTGTATCTATACCTTGTAATCTGGGTTTAAGAAATGGCTAGGCTAAGGTTTTAATGTTAAGAAATAATTAAATATGTTATTTCAACATTTCACAGCTTTATTCAACATTTGGCATATACGTGAACACAGCAAAAGTGGCTTGAAATTTATGTTTAGCTTTTTTGACCTAAATTATGTAAATGTATTCGATTTGAATTATACATGTCACATTTCAGTAATTATAATATAATAATTGGAGCCATTATTAGTACAGACAGGCACAACATAAAATAAAAACTATATGAAAATATAATACCTAATCGCGTACGAAATAATTGTTTCCTCATTAACTTCCGTCTACTGCGTACGAACTTTAGACTGTATCTACTGTAGATACTTAATTAAATTTGGATTGCGCGTGTCATAATTATTGAGTGGCTGTATGTAGGGTATCTAATACTCAACCATATATTTCATAATACTATGTTAGATAAAATATTAAACTATGCGGAACAATAGTATATCTACTATGCGATGTTGTATTTACATATTATAAGCACAAAATCTTGTGATAAGTATGATTAAGTAAGAAAAAAGTATTATTTAAGTATCTTTAAGTAGGTGTCTTTTATTTTTTAATGAAAATATGACAAGTCAGAACGACAGCAGCATTTTTTGGGCAGCGTGCGATGATTGCAATCAATCTTTAATACTTTGTTCCGTAAAGGTCAATTAAGTAAATTGTGAACCATCGTATAAGTATTTCCGATTGCATGCCATTTTAAAACGTGGCTTACAGTCAAGAATCATAATTGTCGACACACAGAAACACACACACACAGAAAAATCTCCTGCAAAAAGGATTTAGTCGCAAAAATCAATACCGCAACGATCAGGATATTGGACTAAAATAGCAAGAACAAAACGAGGTCAAAGTGTTAAATTTTAACAATTATGGGCGAATATTTAGAACTCACAAAGATAATGAGTAAGCTACACAAATATAATAAACTTTAGTGTTCTAAATAACAGGTGCTAAGGACAAAATATCAAATAACATTGTGATTCATCTAACATTGGCTATAAACGGACTAAAACTTAGGCTGATTAATAAACTTATGTTTGTAATATTTGAAATACAAAAAATATAATAATATCGTTCAAAACAATAAAGGGCTAGGCTCTTTTAATATAAAAGAGCATCTTTCCAGGAATCGGAAGGTGCCGTGGATATGGAGTGAGAATGGAACAATAACGAGTGTGGATAACACCCAGGAGAAGAATTATGGTTGTGCTGCTGATGATCCGTATTGGAGGTAAAATGGCTAAAGAGAAAAGATTGATGATCAAGGCATGCACACAAGAGTTTAAATAATACTTAAAGAATCAGACTAGAATTATCAAAAGGAAGCTGAAGTTTAAACTATTGATATCAATGTCTTTCGAAAATGAACTGTGACAAGATTTTGCTTTCTAAGGAATTTTCAAACTTTGCCTTGATTTCGGTTTTAAGAGAACAGCTGTGAATGTGGCGTCATTGATCATCTCATATTTCATTTCTGCAATAACTATCGATTTTAACTCATCACTTAATTAGGGAGTAAAGAATAATACTAGTAAGGCTATCAATCAGAGGACCAGACAACAGTAAGAGAATCTTGACGTAAAACTAAAAGTTCGATATCAACTAGTCAGCCTAAATTACGATAGGTTTACTAATACTAGGTCATGAAGATATGTATTGAGACATCAGATGAATATGAAGGTGGTGAAACAGAAGTTGTAGACGTTGGTATCGAGTGTAGACAGTCATAAAAGGATTGACTATACAAAGATCTTCATGATTATGAATGACAAATATCTGTAATATAAAACTTTTGTTGAATGTGTGTTGTTATTACGGTATATTTATTAAAACATTTATCTATTTTAAACAATTTCCTAATCATGTGTAACAATTGAACTATGGAATTACAGTGTTTTAGACTTTGCATTTCTACACTTTTTATCTCGCTGTATATACAAAAAATTATATCCTGAAAAGGTTTTACAGCATTCGAGAAGAACTGTGGCCCTAAGAGGTTTCCCTGTGTAAAGGATCACTGGCTCTTGACTACTAACTTACAACTACTTCATACAAAACCCTTGTTGGAAATAAGTTCTTAAAAAGAGACGGTGGAGATCGGTATATCGGCCCTAATTAAGTGTGGAAGATGAATGAGATACTTAAATGATACAATTTTTTTCATACTAAAAAGGAACTAGTCACACATCGTCATGTATCGAAACTGAAGTGGAATTTAATCAGAAAGGTAAAGGTATATTTCATGCTATCTTTTCTTTTGAGATAAATATGTCAAGTAACCATTACAACCTTGAATATTATATTATATCTACTGGCTCAAGATAAACTAGATAAATATCACCTTATATATATTTCAGTACATTACCTTTAAAACTCTAATTAAAATTACCTTAAAAGTTTCTACTTATTCCTTTAACAGATAAAGAATTATCTTTACTAACAACTACCACTAATCAATAAGGATTGAAATGTAATCAGATAAAATTACCGAATAGGTACCTACCTTGTTAATTTTAAAATTATACAGGGTGGTAACGACAATAAATTAAATCATGGGCTGTATTTGTTTGATAATTTCATGTAAATAATATAACATATATAACATTGGCTGCATTATTTCATAGAAATGTCATTAAAATTATCAAATGAACAAGATGTATTTGAAAGTAACCAAACATTGCTTTGAATTAATATAACCTATGTTTTAATTAATTGTCGTATTGTCATCATCGCTCTGCATGTATACGTTTGTCATCACCGCTCTGCATGTATACGTTTGTCATCACCGCTCTGCATGTATACGTTTGTCATCACCGCTCTGCATCTATACGTTTGTCATCACCGCTCTGCATGTATATGTTAAAAACGAGATAGAGGAAAATATAAATATAAACTGTATAAAGAAATACTTCTTACACATCCATTACGCACACTGTTTCTGATGAAAACTTTTGAAACATTTATCTGATCGCCTTGTCATCGGAATTGCGGCACCGTTATAAAATTACTCATTCGTAACACACTAAGATGTTTTATAACTTTCTCATATTATTATTTCATTCAATTCTTTCTTGATGCTATCTCAATGTATCATGAGAATCTCTCTCAACTCTTTATTGAAATAATAACACAAACCACCCCAATCATCCCCTGACGAATCAATAACAAATCAATACCACCTAAACACCAACTAGTTTTTATAGCTTTGACAACTTAATTTTCTCAAAAAATCTCAGCCTAACGACAGCATTTCCGATTCCCAGAAACTTAAATAAAACACGAACATGTCTTGTGCATTACTCACGGCACCACAGAAATGTGGTATTCGTCAAGAAGATCGCAATCGAAAATGAACCGTAGCAGAAAAGTAAAAAGTGATATTTCGAGCGAGCGATCCACTTAATAAAATTCAAACCAATAACATCCTTATGTCAAAGCACTCAATAGCGAGGTTTCGATATTGAATTCATTATTTAAGGCTTTTTAGTTGGAAAACCGCTGTAAAAGGAATAGAAAGGCAAACCACAAACACTCACTGTGCTTGCTTGGGGATTATGGTCTTGTGGCTATTACCTTAAGAGCTAAACTGGTTTGTTGTGGTTCAGGCATTTCGCGAGAGAAGAGGGGATTGTGCTCAGAGGTTTGACGGGTTCCGTGTTACTCCTCGGGCTCCCCCCGCTTGCCCCCGAACGTCTGCGCCGGCGCAAGTTAGTCGTCTCGTCTAGAAGCAATTATGTGTATTAAAGCGTGCATCCGCTTAAATCACAGACACTTACTCTTTATTGAGATATAAATTATCAAGTAACAGAGACGGTCAATACAATTCAGCATTTAGTCTCATTAATTTTGCCAATTTTGATTTTTTTATATTTGTCCGTAGTAAAGGCGTTCTTTGGAGTTTTTACATGTTGTCACTCTACTAGCGAACGTAAATAACTTACTTCAAAAAATAAAACCGACTTCAAATCAATAAAAAGGAAAAAATAATCAAATTTGTTTCTCCCATGCAGGAAGGCCTGTGCCCAGCAGTGGGACGTATATAGGCTGATGATGATGAATCAAATTTAAGTACCTGGTACTTATATCCTGAAAATGTATATTTTGGAGTCGGTGCTTCACTTTCTATTGTTTCTGGAAACACCTTAGCACCAACTCCAAAAAATACATTTTTAGGAGATATGTACCAGGTACCTACTTAAAATGATTATTTTTTCCTTTTTAGTGTTTTGAATAAGTGGGTTTATTTTAGTTTTAATTTTTTTTTCACATTTTTAAATGATTTCCTAAGGTCAAAACAAGATGGGTGACCGTCAGCACTATTGACCTGTCTGTCTCTGTCTTTGGTTGAAATACATAATATTGTTTCATATTATCGTATCGTACCACTGACAAAGTATTATCTAAGTCCGTACAGTTACGGAGTTTTACCTTCCATCATCAGTTTACCTGAATAACCCGATAAAATACAACTATCTTCCATCACCAGCTCATCAACATGAGATGATGACTAATAGAAGCAAATACTTGAATAGCTTTGGAAAAAAGTAAAACATGTCATATGTGCCTATAAAATTTGAGGTTTTCCTTCGATTTCGGTAGAATGCCATAATCAGATCCTGACTTGGTGACAATGGGACCACCTCGGGAGTATACTCTAAAGAATAAAAAAAGAATTTTGAAAATCGGTTCACAATTGATAGAGAAAACGGTAAACATACATACAAAATAATACATACAGTGGAACATAAAAACTTTTTCTTTTTTGAAGTCAGTTAAAAATGTGGGTGTGATATACTCTATTTTACATAAATACGCCTCCATTTCACTTTCCTTCCTTTTGGAAGGCTCAACTACATCAAAGATCTCAATTCTATTTCCAAGAAAACAGAATCATAAATTTCCTCTCAATTTACAATAGTATGTAATTTCTTCCATTGCGGAACCCAATAGAGAATATTATTAACTTATTTAAGCAATATTTGCAGCGTATGTCAGTATGTAACCAGTTTTTGTTCATGACATGCTCAAGCGCAACTAGTCTGCCTCGTTCGACACCGCACAGGTGAAAGGGCAAAGAACATACCTACAATACTGCGTTCAGTGTCAGGTAAAGAGTGTTTCTAAAACTGTCTAATCCTATTACATCTTAAGCAGTAATGGTCTCAACAAAAACGTATTGTGATTTTCTGATTATATACGAACTAACGACCGGTTTCCGATTGAGTATTCTTATCAAAACTCCGTTAAGAGTCAAAGCTGTTCTGTTCTCTGTGTCCCTAAGCAATAGAAAACCTATGTGTCTGACATATTGCGTATAAAGGTAATAGATTGAGACGTGCTTAACTTCAATTTTCACCCGAGAAACCGGCCCTAAGGCTTTTCTAGAAAGACAACAATTAAATACATCTTTAGTCTCGGACCACAGTCATAAGCTAGCAGCGCTCGTAAGCAGTAGCAAAACTACGACATACTTCGCAAAATTTTCTTCGTACCGTTTCCTTTGGTCTTACCGTGATGGTGCATAGCCTAAACCATTCCCGAAGAAACCCCGAGCCTTATAATAAAAACCGAATCAATATCCATCTATTGGTTCTCAAGTGATAAGCCTACAAACAGACAGACTGACAGACAGATTGTTATATGGAAAATGGTAGAAGAAAATACATAGTATGATTATAGGTACGACTACTTATAGAGAAGAAGATAGTATTTTTTTGTTTTTGTAGCAGGATTCCTAATATTGTATTATAAGTACATATATAATAAGGATAAGGTCCTAAGTTTTCACGTGACATGTATGAGTAGTAACTCAGACATGTCACGTGAAATCTTAGGACCCCTTATCCAATGATTATAATGATTAGATAGTTCTAAGTCTAACACAATGATATGCCATCTTTCCGACAGCTCTAATGTTCAAATGATAATATTATTTTAAATATTAGGTCATTTATTTCTTCCATACATGTACCCAGAAATGGGACATTAGGCTGTCGATAACTTTGATACTTATAATATGTAATATCATATAATTACCACATGAATAAAATTGATTAATTTTTGTTCAACTTTACGCCAGCCAGCGAGCTGGAGAGCAGCTCGCTGGCAGCTTCGTCCCCTCAGCTATTAATAAAATATCTATTTATACCTGGTTTGAGTACTTCAATGCGGCATGTAAGTATATCTCCAAAAACATTTTGTAATAAAATTCTCAATATGGCGATTTTCTTATCTTAGATCTTACGCAATGTAAGTAAATATTTTTAATAGCTAAAGTGTCTTATTTTTTCAACTTTAAATTCCTATAAATAGGTATAATTTTGACTTTTAAGTATTGATGAACAAAAATTGAATAAATTTACTAGGTGGTGGGCCCGTAGACTCAATAAATAATGAAGAACGTGTGAAATATACAATAGACGAAACTTTAACTATTCAAAAGATTATGATAACCTTCAAGTTCATGAGACGCTTGCTGACAATTTCGTAATGGCTCTCGACTCAGGTTACAGCTGACATTATGACGATCACACGGCGAATCCAAACAATGGCGCAGTGTTTTGGTGACTCGAGTAATTGGAGAGCTGCGCTTGCGCATCCGATAATAACATGAAGTTTAATTAAGATAGCACCAGAGACCAGGGTAGGTGTTATTGAAGTTAGATAAAATTATTTAATATCTTCCGTCTCGTTATTTGTGCCTTTTATTTTTCATTTTACAATGACATGATTCATGACAAGATAAATAATAATTAATAATTAAATTATAGAGTAAATTACAATAAGTTATTAAATCTTCTAAATAATGTTTATCTACTCATTGATATTGAATTGATATTTTATAGGCTCACTATTTGTATACATTGCAATGCATACAAATAGTGAGCCTATAAAATATCATTTCAATAGCCTATAATTGCCTGTCTGTAGAGGCAATTTGAAATCTGTAACATGATACATTTATTTACCTGTAGACCTGTAATGACAAATAAGTGATTTGACAAATAAGTGATTTGACAAATAAGTGATTTGACAAATAAGTGATTTGACAAATAAATGATTCGACAAATAAGTGATTTGACAAATAAGTGATTTGACAAAATATGTATTTTCCATTTTCTTCGAACAATTATTGCACATAGTCCAAAGAAAATTGCAAAGATTCCAACGATAATAATCAAAGAAATAACATGTTTGATATTTTATCACACTTCTTGTAACACGTACCTTTTGCACTTGTAAGTCTTACCTTTTGCACTTTAATATTATAATGTTATTCAAACACAATTGTCAATCCATTAATTTGTGAAGTAGGCCACAAACCTGACACAAAAGGATTTCTATTGGCAAGACAGGAAAGGTTAAATTAAAAATCTTACAAAAATGTACAAAAAATACAATAAAATTATCGTTATACTTATCACAAGGTCTGCAAAGCAACTTGGGCAGGTATGTACACACGACAGCATATCAAGTTAAACTGTTGCACTACGAAAGCCACCTCTATTACGAACGGTATAAGGCTGGTCTCAAGGACAAACTGTTACGCTTGATGTGCTGTCGATTGTACATAGCAACTATTATATCAAGCTCGATGTATGCTTTAATCACATATTTTCCTTACTAAAAGTTTGAAGTTAATTTATTCCCAAAGCTGAAATGCACTGTTTTCCTTATACTTATTTAGGGAAATCAGGAACAAAGTTCCCCGCTTAAAAATATTATTCTCCGTAGAGTTGACTTCTCCGTTTACCGTAAGGCACCTTGTGCGTACGTTTTTACCTCTAGCTTACTCATTTAGCAAACACTAATTACCTAAAGCTCAGTCACACTAAATAAATATCAGGAATCCCACATAATATGGTTTTTCAGCATGCAAGTTTCTAGTACCTACATTCAGTTTGATTGAAGTTGCTGTTTCATCAACAGGAGACAATAAATAAATATTATTATATATTATGTTACATTTATTGAAATCAAATTATGCAAGTAGATAACATAATAGGTTGGGGGAAAAGTTTCTTCGCATTTTTTAAGAAAATTCAAAACATTTTTTAATATAGTTTATTCACATTTAACTAAAGTATGTAGGTACCATTTTGATCGATAACTTTTTGCCATCTTGTAGGTAGGGACATGATCCCATTGCTATAGAAATTTTGGGGCTTCTGATCAAAATACCGCGACAAGTGGTTTTGGCAGTCCTCTCGTGATGTTAACCTGACACTGCCTAGAGAATTCTGAAGAGAGCGAAACAGGTGGAAATCTGAAGGTGCGAGGTCAAGACTATACGGCGGATGCATTAACACCTCCCGGCCAAACTCTCTTAATTTTTGTGTGAGTGGCTAAAGATGTGTGAGGTCTAGCGTTATCATGATGAAAAACACACCCCTTCTGTTGATTAATTCCGGCCGCTTTCTCTCAACTTCTTGCTTTAATGTCATCAGTTGTTCGCAGTAGAGTTCAGAGTCGATGGTCCTGCCTGGTGGTAACAGCTCATAATGAATAATACCCTTCCAACCCCACCACACACACAGCATAACCTTGTTGCGAGTTAACCCGGGTTTCGCCACAGTCTGTAAAGCCTGACCGGCCTTTGACCACGACCTTTTTCGCACGTTCTTGTCGTACGTGATCCACATTTCATCACCAGTTATCAGCTTCTTCAAAAGTGGTTCGGTTACATGTCTTCGTAATAAAGAATCACAAATGAGTCCACGGTTCATTAGGTTTCTTTCAGTGAGCTCGTGGGGTACCCAAATGTTGAGCTTTCTTGTGTACCTACCCATTTTTTTTAAATGCGCCAAAACTGTTTTGTGGTCAATTCCCAGTTCTTCAGCTACGTCGTGACTACTGAGATGTCAATCTTGCTCCAGTTTAAAAAAAATGGCATCAATTTTATTCGTAATAGGGCGACCAGAGCGACGTGCATTTTTGACATCAAAATTTCCGGATTGAAAACGTTTAAACCAAATTTGTGCTACTCTTACAGACACTGCACTAGGTCCAAAAACATTGCAAATTTTTTGCGCGGCTTGCGTTGCATTTTATCTTTTTTGTAGTAAAATTTTAAAATGTATCGAATTTCTTCATTAGATTCACTCGTCTTGACAGTGCGAAAAACACACATTTTCCTAATTTGAATTTGGAATTATCTTTTTTAAAATCTAAACTTTTAATTATAACAAAACCAGCCAGATACAAATAGTACAGCCAAAGAGATTTTATTACAAGTTCATACATACTATAATGCGAAAACACTTTTTCCCCAACCTAATATTTAAATAGATATTTAAAACATTGTTTATAGCAATAAACATAACGTTTAATTGACTTTATTGATAAAAATAATTTTAACAAAGCAGATTTTTTTTTTTAATTATAACAATGTGTATGATTAGTTTTATTACCGTGTTGAAATCTTAAACTACTAATTACATCTTTTATTTTCACCTTTTATTTATACCATGTTGAGATTATGAACATGAAATTCTTGACGAAACTTAATTTCAAAGTTGTTAATTCAAAGTTATTATTTTGAATGATTACCATTTGGTAATCTCTCGAGTAGAATGGGCGCCACTGTGAGTTATTCATAATCACAGTTTATAAATAACTGATGTCTACTTTACTTATACCTAAGTATCGGCAACGCGCAAGTGATACCCCTGGTGTTGCAAGCGTCCTTATGCTACGGTAACCGCTTTTCATCAGGTGGGCCGTATGCTTGATTGCCACCTTAGTGATAAAAAATATATATGTTTTTTTTAACCTTAACGGGGTAACTCTTGGCCTTCACCTCACCTGATGGTAAGTGAAGATAAGGCCGACGATGGAAGCGAGCTACACCCGAATTTCTCAACCACAGAGGAACTGGCTATCTCACCTCTAACTGCCGAAACACAACAATGCTGTTAACATTATTGTTATAGCGACTGACGTAGGTATGATGGTGGTAGCTAGCCAGGCGGACTTAGAAAAGCCCTACCACCAACCAAACCTACCTAATTTACAGACTGTTAGCTTAGCGTGCATCTTTTTTAACCCTGGACGCTAAAAGAAGGGTGTTATAAGTGTGACGTGACTGTCGGTGTATCTGTGTGTCTCTCTGTGACATCATAGCTCCTAAACGAATAGACCGATTTTGATTCAGCTTACTTTTGACAGCAGACCTAATCGAGCTTGTTATAGTTATAATTTATGAAGATGTGTTTAAGCGGTTGATGATTATCAGCTCAGTTCCTACTTGACAAAAGGGTCTTACTAACTTTCACGGATACGATTCATTTGAAATTTAGTCCACTGTTTCTTTGTTAGTATTTCTAAAATATGCTAACCTTTAGCTTCTAAAAAAAATCTTCACCAAAGAACACCGCTCCATTCCTAGAATGTTACGTGAGTCTATTAAAATCAAAAAAACATCCTAATTTCAATAGAGATGATGATGGGAGTGTACCACCAGCTTGGGATCCCGTCATGCGAATAATAAAGTCCCAAGCTCGTCCTCACACTGTCCGACAAACTGATACCGTGAGCTCCGTATGCGTGAATCGGAACGCTCAAAATATAACACAGAGTGACGGTAGTTAACTTAAAACTTATCAAAGACAGTTGACATCTTCAGTATTCCCGCGACCACGAGCGCTGTAAACTAATCGAAATGTCGGGTGTATTGTAAATTTGGTTTTATTTCAAATGTGTTTTTTTTTATGTACAACTAAATGACAAACAAGCTGACGGCCCACCTGATGGTAAGCGGTAACCGCCGCCTATAGACACATGCAATAGCAAAATCACTTGATATTGCAGGTGCGTTGTCATCCTTGAGGCCTAAGATGAAATGCCGTCCATGCCCAGTAATTACATAAATTATGTGTAGTGTTTTTCTATTTTTATTATTTAATTTAGGGAGTTTTAATTATGTGGAGTGCTCTCGAAAATATAAGACAATACTATACTTACTGCCTGATGCTGTAGCATAAAATAGTCTGTGGGATGCTTCATTCCAGCAGCACCCGTACCACCATCTTTTATCGCGATCCAGTTTAGGATCTAAACTGAGTAGAATCGTTAATTCGTACTACGACGCTATCTACGACTATGATAGCGACGCAGTTTCGGAACCAATACTGAACCGAGCGGAATATGAATCGCTTTTATAAAGATGGTGGTAAGGCTCCAGATAGCTCGTTAGAATAGTCTCAATGAGAAGGTATTCAGATGAAGATGACCGAGGCCAGGGGTTTACTTTAAAAAATAATTTTATATTTTTGCTTAGAAGGGACGAATGAAAGACTTAAAAGAGTAATAAAACGTTTCTTTACTTGGTGGTACTATCTAATTTGTGGTGATACCATCATAAATTAGATACCTCCCGGGAGCCTATGATTTGATATCAATGAAATGAAAGAATCTTCAACTCCATTACAGCAAGTGCGCGCTTAGTAGGTACACGAATTCAAGACTAGAAGTAATTTTAATAGGTTTAGGGGAGAACAAAGACTTGAAAGTATTTGCCACTCCATCATCTGTTTCTACAATGATGCCATCGACATTTATTTTAAAGCATCCATCAGAAGCTTTTGTTTTAAAAACCAATTCTTTCTGGAATTAAGTTTACAAATTAATAAGTATTTTTAAGAATCATCATCATCATCATTACTGCTTTACAAAGTCCTCCCTCAAAGACTTCCGCGACCATCGGTCAAGTCTTATTCATTTATAAAATAATGTTACTAAAATCATCACATATAGTAACTTATCATTTTCAAATCATGCTTAATCAATTTAAGGTGCGCCAGAGCTTGACGTGTTTTATATTATTTATATATCAGCTCAATCAGCTTATAAACAATATTTTTATTCTTTGATATCCACCAGATTACGCATATCAGATCAATTCTTTTAAAGGCACACCGAAATGTTTCATTTTAAAGTTAAATTGCCATATCAAAGTCTAAATAAGAGTTTTAATTTTAAATTGCTCTTTATTAATAACTACAGATTTTACAGTAGAGTTATTAGTACTTACCTAATTAAATGAATATCTGCCATCTATCATAAATCATAATTTACAATATGGTAATGAAAAATCAACAAACAAAATTTCTACAATATTATAATTTATTTATATTTTAAAGTTTCAATGTATTTTCTGAAACTTTTACATCAGAATAATAGTATCTTAAACCAAGTACAAATAAACCAAGTCAGTTATTTTAATCAGTACCGAGGGTGTCCATAGACATCGATTTCCACCATCTTGAATGTTCCAAAAGTGCCCGTGCCAATTGGTGCCAACATTAAATATTTTTATTTTTTTAACGATACAAGATGTTTGGTACCTACTTGGTATAACAAGCGGGCACCTACCCATGTTAACATAGTTATACAGGGTGGTGTCGACAATACGCCAATAAATTAAAACATGGGCTATATTAGTTAATAGAAAGGTTTTGCAACTTTCAGATACATCTTATTTATTTGATAAAGCGTCGGTGACTTTTGAGTCATGTTCTCATGATAATCATCTTCATCATATCTGCCGAGAGACGCCCACTGTTGGGCATAGGCCTCTCCCAAGAATCTCCAAACTGATCGGTGCTGTGCTGCTTTTCTCTTACAATGAGCCTCTAGCGCTCTTCTGCGCGCAATCACACGACATCCGACTTCATCTACCGAAAAGGAATCGGAACTTTCAGAATTCTTTAGACATCGAAACCGTGATCAAAACAGCCTCACGGAAGCTCGGTGTCCTGAACAAGGTGCGTCGATTTTTCACGCCTGAACAATGATGCCTGCTGTATAAAACTCAGGTCCGGTATTGCGTGGAATATTGCTCGCACTTGTGGGATGGCTCCGCCAAGTACCTACTTGATGCCCTGGACAGATTGCAGGCGTCGTGCTGTCCGTATCATAGGCGATGTAGAGGTCACGAACAACCTTGAGCCACTGCAATTGCGTGGAGACATTGCGTCGCTTAGCGCCTTCTATCGGTTATATCACGGAGAATGCTCTGAAGAGCTATTTGACCTTATCCCACCTTCCCCCTTCCTACTCAGGAACACGCGAGCCGGTCTTCGGAGTCATCAATTCACTGTCTCCACCTCAACATCACGTACAAAGAAATTTAATAGCTCTTTTCTTTGTCGTACTTCTAGAACTTTGAATTTTTTGCCAGCACATGTGTTTCCTCCTTCCTATAACATGGGTTCCTTCAAAAGAGGCGTGAAAAAAGCAAAGCACCTTTCGGGCCGGCAAGGTGGAGGCGGCTAGAGCAGTGTCTGAACTGCACTAGCTGTCTTCGTATATGGACTCTTCTTACCGCTTCACTTCCGCTTGGTGTTGAGTCATTTGTCGTGCTTAGTATAAATAAATAAAAAATACCTCTTTGTAATCTAACTCCTAGACAATTTTAGTCCTCTCAAAATTAAGATATTTGTATATAACTTGTTTATTGTGAATCAAACATCAACTTTCACGTGTAGTGCAGTCAGTATCGTTGCGCTTGAGTGTGAACTAGATCAAGGGGTCAATGCCGCGTGCGCAGTCCGCAACTGCTGTTTCATGCTGCGTCCCTTGACATGACCCTGTGATAATATACTTTAGATATCTCCTCCAAGTAATGTACCTACACAGCAAACGTCACTGCTAAATCGATAAGATTTGTATTATTGGTAGGTATTAAATGTAAGTAATTTATTGAGAAAACATTAAAAGTGAGTAATTTATCGTAGATAATTTTCTGAAATCAAACGATTAAGTCAGTATATTTAGTTTATTCGTCTCTTTTGACTAAATACATATTTTCCGAACCAAGGTTAAAAGGAGGCGTTAAATAAATGATTCAGATTTCTCTATTTCATACAACTAGATGAGCCACCTGAGAAGCTGACGGCCCACCTGGTGGTAGTTGTAACCGTCGCCTATAGACACCTGCAATAATAAGGAAAAAATCACTTGATATTGCAGGTCATCCTGAGGCCCAACAAGAAATGTCGCCATGCTCAGTAATTACCTACACACGCTACCTTTCCCTTCAATCCGAAAGAGCGAACTGTCTCACGGCTGAAATAAGAAAGGCGGTGGTACCTACCCAGACGACCCTTCATACGAGCTATGCAAATGAAATCTTTCACCAGGTGCCTACCACCTAGTGAAAGATTTCATTTGATAATATGATATAATTTCTCTTATAATTGCTCTGATTTAGAAATCAAGAACGAAATTACTAATATTATATTGATATTGTAATTTTTTTTATTGTAAATACATACTTATAAAAGTTTAAAGTGTTAGAAATCTCATTGTTTTACTCCTACAAGTATTACAAACACAATATTCATCATTTATCATCATGACAATGACATATAAGTAGTAATAAATTTACGTAAATATCTACAAAATAAGCAATAGTGACAATCACGCTTTGAAAGTATTACCTTGCCACTTGTGTGATATGATATCGCTTGTCCTTTCTTATTTATTGTAGATCGATATAGCATCTATTGGACGGCAATTTCAGTGGCTTAACTTTTAAAACTATGTTAGAAACGACATTATCAAGATTTTCAGGTGATGTTCACGTGAAAATTATCTAACGATCACGTGATTTGAGTGTTCTGAGTATTTTACAATATGATAGTTAAACTATTTTTTTTTCATTTCATAAATAATAAGTACCTATACAGGAGGTGCCGTCAATACGACAATAAATTAAAATATGGGCTATATTAGTTCATAGAAATGGTTTACCACTTTCAAAAACATTGTATTCATTTGATAATGTTATGACATTTGTATGAAATAATATAACATTGGCTGCATTATTTCATAGAAATGTCATGTAGGGAGAGTGGGGTAATTGAGAACGGCGGGTAGTTGGGAACAGCCAGTTAAGTAGTACTTACCACCGCACTAAGTACTTCTTCCCGTAATTGTTCAAAAGACGTATTGTGCGCTCTTAAGTACGTATGCAAAAGTTAGAGTAGGAGGCCGCAAGCGCGCTGACACAGTGAGTTAAATATATTTTTTTTGCATTTCTGTTATAATTTTCGACGTGTGTCATAATAGATGTAACTATCATATTTTTGAGTTCAAAGGCACCATATTTTTTTACTATCATGCGCGTACTATATTTTTTCAAAGCTTATGTCATTTAAAGTTCACCAAATATACTATTTAGAATGGTGACTATTTTAATTTATATTGACTACTTCGGGCAATTGGGAACGGCTTGATGCGGGTTAGTGGGAACATTCCTATTTGCCCCTTGCGTAACTTTTAACTACCCCGAGTACGGCTGTTTGATTGTGTTAAAATGTTCAAACAATAAAAATTGGCATAGATGCCTTGCAGATGAAATACACAAAATTTATGATCGCCGTGCATTCGAAGACGTCAAAAGTAAAAAGCCCACATTAGGCCAAGCTGCTACCATAAACTCAATACCGAAAACAACTAAAAAAATTAAGATACCAAAAAGGTCAATAGGTATAAATTTGACGACCAATTTGAGGACGATTTGACGACCGCCTGGTCGAGCGGTCTGACCTACTCGATCAAGAGGTCCCGGGTTCAAATCCCGGTAGGAGCAAATGTTTGTATGATGCGTACAAGCATTTGTTTACGAGTAATGGATGTTTATATGTTTATTTAGTATGTTTCTAATATTTATATACATATTATTATCTAGTATCCATAACACAAGCTCTTAATGATGCTTACTTTGGGCTAGATAATGGGTGTGAGTGTATGAATATTATTATTAATATTATTATAGATATTTAATAAAGAACAAGAAAACCAGCTGGTAAAATGTAAACGAAGAAAAGTTTTATTGTATAATGTGCAACGAAAAGTATGAATCTGTGACGACAGAGGATTGGATCCTGTGCGCCATCTGTAAACTGAGGGCACGTGAAAAATGTACTGCCGGCAAGACTAGTAAAGGTTACGTGAGCGATATGTGCCAACGAAAAAAAGGTAGTTTATTGTAAAGATTTAAAATTGGGTTATTCCTAATCACCCCATACCTCTCCCATTTCCCCCGAGGATGATCTTCATTACCCCATAGGGTATCGGGTAAAAAGGAACGGCAATGTTTTTGTTTTTGGTCCCGTTTTTTAATAAAACATTCATTTTTCACATTTCTTTGGTCACTGTTAAGTAGATAGATAACCAAAGATTATGTTGCAATAGAACTTGATAATGTCTGTGACTTTTTTCTAATATTTTTGAGCGTTAGGAATTAGGTGTTCCCATTTACCCCACATTCCCCTAATTATCAAATGAATTAGATGTTTTTGAAAGTGGCAAACCATTTCTATGAACTAATATAGCCCATGTTTTAATTTATTGTCGTATTGACGGCACCACTCGGTATAACTCATATAGAACTATTGCAAAGAAATAGTATGTCTGAGTTCAGTAGTTTCACAGATGTAGACCCCCCATAGGAAATCTACGGAACAGGTGACGTCACATGTTCCACAACATTTTCATGAATTTTCTAAACAGTACAACTTCAACTATATTCCATAGCTTTGAAGTTTGAATTGTTTTTAAAGGTAACAGGTAGCGTATATTTTCGCATTTGTTAAAATTAGCGCCATATTCAAACAAAGGCAACATCCCAATTATGGGGTTAAAAACGTTGTAGATAATTCAATAATGGTACAGTTATAGTTAAAGGAAAGGTACAGTAGTGCAAATAAGCTGTTCCTACTTTATTCAAACCACAATTTTACCTTCATTATTAACAAAACAACATTTGATTGATTCATTCAATAACTAGAAATTAAATTTTACCTGAAATTATTCATAAGCAACTTATTTCATTTTACACTTTTCCTGCTTATAAATCACGGACACAATTTATGCTGAAATTCAAACCTTAAATTCACATTATTAAGAAGGTTAATAACTGTGATGCATTCACTAATAATAGTTGCAATGTATTTTAGATACAATTTTGAACATTAAGTCCATTGTTTTAAGATCGAAGTTTTGTATTGTGGTGTACGGTATATATTTTACGCATGTTTTCTTAGAAATTAGCTATTCAATATTCAAGAAAGCATCAGTTCCAAATGCTTACATGAGAAATACCGGTGACCGAAGCAAAGCTAACGGTGAGAATCTTAATGTGACTGACACACCATGGGAAAGTCATGACACTTTTATTGTAAACACATTAAGGTCAATTTTGAACGAACAATCGACTAATTCGATGCATAATGAGTAAGTGGGATAGTCCGTGAATAAAATAGGAGCTAAAAAAATAAACAAATCCAAAGACTGACTTCAAAACCATAAATAAACAAAAATTCAAATATGTTTTTTCTAAATTACGTAACAAAATCAAGACAATGTACATTTAACTACTTTTAAATAAATTATTTGGTTAGTGATGGATGACCTTATAAAACTAAGTTGGTGGGTTAAAGCGGTGGTCTCTGCAACCGGTTTAACCCATCAACCCTATGGCCCAAACTTCTCATGTGTCACTTTTTCGAGGAACTATTACCTAAATATATTACTAACTTAATTTTTGCCATTATAACAAACGAGACCTATGTCCAGCAAAAGAAATAGTAGATATGTCTGAGCCTAATAGATTTCCAGATGTAGTGGTGTGGTATGTTTGGTGTGTTGCATCGTCCAAAAACGCTCCATAGAAAATCTACGGAACAGGTGACGTTCTATAACATTTTTGTGGATTTTCTAAACAGTACAACTTTTACTATATTCCATAGCTTTTAAGTTTGAATTGTTTTTCTGGGTAACTGTAGCGTAGGTATATTTTTCGGATTTGTCAAAAATTGCGCCATATTCAATCACAGGCAACATCCCAATTCACTCCAGCTCTTGTCTGATATATAAAGATGATAATAATAAATATATAAAAATTTGAAAACTATCAACAATACTCTAAAAAAAGATAATACTCGTTCGTGTATTGATATTAATAATTTCGACATTAGTTTCTAACACAAATACAGACAGACTAGATAGAAGAGAATCATATGATCTTTCCAAGTCCTTGGTAGCTCAGATGGTTAGAGCAGTCACAAGACATTTTTTTGAAGTAAAATGATGATAATATATGTATAAATGATTGGCTCTAGTCGAACTAAGTAATACTTATTAAATTTTATCAACTGTTGTTGTTATTTATGAAAAATTGACGTGGGTAGGTACTTAATTTAACTGGTCTCACTGAAAACCATCAGCGTGACGGCCTGTGTTTTAATATATTAGCTCATAGAAATGGTTTGTCAGTTTCGAAAACTTCTTATTCATTTGATAATTTCATGACATTTCTATAAGATAATACAGCCAATGTTATATTATTTCATACAAATGTCATAAAATTATCAAATGAATACGATATTTTTGAATGTGGCAAACCGTTACTATGAACTAATATAGCTTATGTTTTAATTTATTGTCGTATTGATTGACGGAACCAACCTGTATATATGCTCCAAATAAACATTTCATTCATTTATTCACCCGGATTGTAAAAGGTCGAGGGTTCGGTCCTGCCCCGGAACATAAATTTTTCTAGTTTAGATATTTAACTGTGAAATATCTTAGATTTATTCTTACCTTCAACTGTTCTTATGCGTGCAGAAAACCTGTTTCCAGTTGACACGCGTAGATGACCTTTTAATATCAGACTATATATAAAACCTGCCTAACATAATGAACGACAATATGAACCGATGAAGATTTCAGTAATCGTATACCTTGGACAAAATCATACTATAGAAATTCTAATCTACTTTCCGCACATAGTAGTTAAAGTACTAAATAGCAATAACGAATTTTTGCAATATCATAAGTAATGTGAATTAATTGCAACATACTTAGATAATTGTGTTGGTATCTACCTTTAGATTGACAGTTAAATTATTTATAACTCTAGTATTTAGGTATATATGTTTTATCCGCAAAAACTTTTGGAGTCTTGTCATTTTCTCAAATGACCTAAATTATTATGTTTAATGTAAGTATGCATTCAATAAGCATTTTATAAATAATAGTATGCATTATTGCTATCTTTATCAATTATTGTTTTTCATTTATTTATTTTCATTTTATTTATTTAGCGGCCCGTGTCCCTTGTGGGCCGTCCAAGTTACAACAGTTTTAATTTACCTTTCAAGCTACAGATTCTCCAGACTCAACTGGCTTTTAACCGTCTTAAGACCATCGGGGGTTTGACCAATTACGAGCGCACTCCCTCGCCACATACATCAGAAATAATTGCCTTCCATGCTCAGTAATTACCTACACTAGCTGGCTACCGTCCCCTTCAATCCGAAACTCAACGAAATAGAAAAGGTGGTACCAGACGACCCTACACACAGTCCTACCACCTCAATATATGAAAAAAAAAATTGACAAAATAAATACCTGTGCTATAAATAACGCAAACTTTACTAATGGCAAGTTACTAACTTAATGAAATAGTAAACAGTATTACGTAACGTCAGCGTAAACAATAGATCCAACCGTAGAGTAGATTTCGAGGTCACAGTAGATACTATTAATACTACTTCCTATAGTATCAACCAATTGGGCTCCAAAAATTACATTACCATAGATAATTAATGGTAAACTGTCACCGTATATTTATACTCTCATCATATGCATTGGTGTCACTTCTAAATGAATGTTAGAAACAAATCAAATGAAAATCTTTATTGCAAACTAAGTGCATTACAATAGGTCTTATAAGATACATTGTGCTTAAAACTTAGTTGCGCTTTTCAGGAACTGCAACATTATATGTATTAAAGTTTACAAAATATAGTCTTCATTAAAAAGAAGTTTTATAAATAACATTCAACATTAATACAGTATTTCCGTATAATAATTATAAAGTATGTCAATTATATAATACAATAAATTATTAATAAGTCAATTATTTTCAAATAATTATTTCAGTGTGTAGTAACATTTAGATATTGGGTAGTTATATATATATTTTTAAAGCGGATTAATTTAGTTTCTGTTTTTATATCAAATTTTTATGGCCATATAAAATGGGCTATGAATAGAGTCCGTCTTTATGTCTGGTATTAATGTTATGAGTATCTTTCGCCTTTTTAAATATGTCGATGTTTTTAAATACCAAAAGCTAAAAACATTCTAAAAACACAGAACAACTCACACATCCATGACAGGTTGGCTAGAAAAGATTTCTAAATACTACTGTATACTTTTATATATTCTTGTTCTTATGATCTAAGTATTCTATAGCTTTATCACATTATACTTTAGTTGAATTATTTTTCGTAAAATACATAAGAATATTTTTTATTATTATTTTCACGGGATAGCTGTCATCTCACCATATGCCCCCTTATTCTCAACTGTCGGATCACGGATTCGATTCGAAAAGTCACATGCTGTCTCGCTTTGACGGATAGCGATAAAAAGTGACAGGTATAGAGTTTCCGGAATTCGATAATTTTCCAACAGTTGAGATTAGGGGGGGGGGGCTGGTGAGTAATGAGAATCCCGAAGATGGAAGCGAGCTAACCCGAAATTCCTCAGCCAGAGAGAAACTGGCTATGTTACCTCTAAGTGCCGGAACACAACAATGCTGTTAACATTATTGTTACGGCGGCAGACTTAGGTAAGATGGTGCTCTCAGACGGTGCTAGATAGCCAGGCGGACTAACAAAAGTCCTACGACCAACCATACGAAGCAGGATATTTCTGCTCCTTCTTTCTATGATCTGAGTTCTGCCCCCATGGCAGCAATTAGAGAACTCAACAAAAATAATCATAAAATTATATTGGTGACTTAAAAGTGCCAAATATCGGAATATCTACAAAAGGAACTCCAGATAAGATAAAATTTTTAGCTGATAAATAAAAATTCCCAGTACCTACCTAATTAGCCAAACAATTTGGAGTAAATCTTAAAAGGCTATACCAATTTAAAATGATAAACCTACCTAAATAAAAATCAATGCTTTTATTATTGTTCCCTATGCGAAGCCATTGATCAGATTGTAATGAAACATTGGTAGGGTGATCTGGGGATCCCCGAACCTTTTTTATTTATTATAAAACCTAATAACAGTTTTCTCTTAAAGGGCATTGCAAAGCTCCGGTGGAGCCAATATTTAATAAATATAGGTAACGTACGTTATAAATTCAATAAAGTAGCTTATAAGTCATCGGTATGCTATTAAAATAATGTTTTCTTAATATATAGGTTATCTACACCAATTTTATTTTACAACGATGTTGTAATTTGACAATTGCAAAGCACTAGACGCAATAGATATTCTCTTGTTGAGGAGACGTCACTGCCCCAAATGGCTTGTGTTTATTTGTCTGTTCATCATGCTAATCAACTTAACCAATCAACCAAAGAAACTGCACCAAAAGTGTCTAAATCCATCATCAAGCCAATGGTACACTCATATAGAATTCTTGCAGATCGTTTTATTACTAAATTTGGTGATCTGTTTGATTTCTAAACTTACTGATTAACCTTCACACGAATCATACACGTTACGGAGCAAATTGTTTGGTACTCGCTATTTATCTTTTGTTGACATGCAAACTATTCGTGTGCTTAGAATTAGGCTGATAACTTAAAGATAATGAATTCACTAATCCTAAAAGACGTAATTCACAAATTTACCATCGCTTAAGGTAAAATTGGTAAACCCCCGTCAACCATAAATGACAAGAATACTGACTCATTACTACCTCATTTAATATGTCTGTTGGATGTCTCGTACTGAACGAATCTAAAGGGTCTGTTATTTCTATCCATGAGTTAATGAAAAGATTCCAATGTAACCTTATTTTAGATAGGTATAAAGTTATCTTCAAATACAATTATGATTCTTTTTTAAATTGTGAATTTGAACATTTTTATTCCTAAATTCTGCACTTAATACTTTTGGTTCTTATTTAATTGTGCATACTGAAATCATATCCTGTTTATCTTTGCTGTAATGACCTTTGATCTTCTGGAGCTTAGTTTGCAAAGGAAAAATATATAAGTGATAAAGCAAACCCTCCTCAAAACTTTATCATAGTTATTCGTTATTCGAATTGTAATTTTCCTAGAATAACATGACTTTCATAGTATACTAGCGAATAAAATCATAATCCTTCTGAATAGCCATGACTATTAATAAATTTTACTACAATAGTAAATAACGAAAAATGAGTCATCGAGACCTGAGGGCCTAGACAAGATACTATTCGACAATCGCTATCGCTATCGCTAAATGAAAAATGTATAGGATTTGACGCTAAGCGATAGCGATGGCGATTATCGAATGACATCTTGTCTAGGCCCTCTGCTCATAATCATTACGTTAAAAGACAATATGAGGATCAAAGTTATGCTATGCGATAAAGTTTGGGACTGTTGTAATATGAAAAAAACCACTTGACGAGTAAGATGTAGCAATCACTACAAAAAATCTTTACACCAAAAAAACACAAGTACCTACAAGCTGTTCGTCAGCAGCAATTAAGTCATTGACGAGTGCTGCTACTTGGCTACCTCCATAAAATTTGATCTTATCTGATAAAGGACACGCATATTATTCTTTATTAGTTGCTTCCTTGTCCTTCTTTCAATTAGTTGGTACACAATGTTACCACAACATTAATTCAATAACCTCAGTAATCATTACCGTTAGGCTGCTTGTTTTTTAGGTCATCATTAGCAAGTAATATTATACATACCTACCTACGTACAAGTTTGATCGCTGCGTCAATTACTTTAACGATCTATTCGTACAAGCATGAATGAATTTAAACTGCTAATGTTATTGTCGTTACATTTATAACAAGAAGAATTTGTTCGAACATTACATTAATTGCGTTCCATCACCCAACGTTCTCCACTCACTTAGATTACGCCACGCTATCAATAGATACTCTAATAAATGGGAGCACATGTAGCCCGGTAGTAGCGCACGTAATATTCTTTCTTGCAGCTTAAAATCATAGATGCATAGCCGCAGGCTGCCCCGTACTCGCTACCAGATGACGCCACGAACACGTAGATGGAAATAGGGTCACTTCTGTGTCGTTGATCCGTGAGTCTGCGACTGCGTGTGCGAGGGGGCCGCCGCCGCGCGCCCGCCGCCCGCGCCCCGCGTCGGCCTGCGCCCCCCACGTTCAGCTCCGCACTCGTCCCCACACTTCCACAGCACTCCGCATCCGACGCGAGGGCGAAACGCACGCCCGAATTTTTAACGAACGCGACGACGCGCCGCGCGCCCGCGGCTTAGTGAAACCGCCATGTTTGACGTCTTCGGCTCCGTAAAGGGGCTCCTAAAACTCGACGCTGTCTGCATCGACAACAATGTGTTCCGTTTGCACTACAAAGCTACCGTGATCATCCTGATCGCGTTCTCGCTGCTTGTCACCTCGCGGCAGTACATCGGTGACCCGATCGACTGCATCGTTGACGAAATACCGCTCGCCGTTATGGACACTTACTGCTGGATTTACTCGACTTTCACCATCCCCAACCGGCTCGTGGGCCGCGTGGGCAAAGACATGGTGCAGGCAGGCGTTGCCCCCCATGTCGAAGGCCAGGACGAAGTTAAGTACCACAAGTACTACCAGTGGGTGTGTTTTGTGCTGTTCTTCCAAGCCATATTGTTTTATGTGCCTCGATACCTGTGGAAAACTTGGGAAGGTGGCCGAATCAAAATGTTAGTGCTCGATCTTAACTGTCCCGTAGTAGGGGAAGATTGTAAAGCGGACCGCAAGAAACTACTAGTCGATTACTTCCATACAAATCTTCACACGCAGAACTTCTATGCATTCCGTTTTTTCATATGTGAAGTGTTGAACTTTATCAACGTAGTGGGCCAGATATTCTTCATGGACTTCTTCCTGGATGGTGAATTCTCCACGTATGGTGCGGACGTAGTGCGTTTCACTGAAATGGAACCAGAGGAACGCGAAGACCCGATGGCCAGAGTGTTCCCTAAAGTTACTAAATGTACGTTCCACAAATATGGTCCTTCGGGAACTGTCCAGAAGTTCGACGGGCTCTGTGTGCTGCCTTTGAACATCGTCAACGAAAAAATCTACGTTTTCCTGTGGTTCTGGTTCGTAATTCTGTCTATCCTGAGCGGGATCTCGCTGCTGTACCGAATGGCCGTAGTAGCAGGCCCGCGCGTGCGCCTGTATTTGCTGCGTGCGCGCAGCCGTCTTGCGCCGCAGGACCAGGTCGAACTGGTGGCCCGGAAGCTGCAAATTGGAGATTGGTTTGTGCTATACCAGCTCGGGAAGAACATCGATCCGCTGATTTATAAGGAATTAATGGGTGAACTGGCTGAAAAGTTTGAAGGGAAGGACACTGTGTAGTCGGGCGTGTGGTCAGTGGAAAGTGTACTTTGGGTGGTCCGTGTGAGGTGCAGTGTGCTCTAGAGCCGGTCCGCGGCGGGCGGAGGGCCCGCAGGTAGCGCCGCGCCGCGGACCGGGCGCGGCCGCCTGCACAAAGAGCGCCGGGAGCGGCAGCACGCCGACATTCCATTACCTAAGTCCGTCGCGGGGAACGACCTCCGGCGGACCGCAGCCATTGTATTCCAGAACGCTTAACTTTTATCGCTACTGAAATTATGATAGTCGTTATAAACTCTTCCAAACGTAACACTTCGACTGAACCTCGCCGCTTTAGGCGCTGATGCATTTAGAGTAATCTTTTTGGAGCATGTTTTAAAATAGTCCTAGACGTAGTTAGATCTCGTGCCTTCGTTTTGTATTTTGTATTATTATTTGTGTGCGAGTGCGTAATGTTGAAGGGACGTCTCATTGTGATATGTAATTATTATTATAATTAATCTAAATTAAGTGTTTAACGTGTACAAGGTTGATCGATTGGACGGCTGATTTATTCCTAAGTTAGATAGGTAGTTTATCTATGAGTTTGTTATCGAATGTTTTACTCGATACGATATTGTATAAAGCAATAACTACTAATGTTAAGAGATCAATTATTCGAATTCGATCCTGACAATACTGTAATTTTTACTGTTTGATAGCTATTGAACTTTTTATACTGACGAAATTAGGTCGATTACTGTTAATATTTTCTGAATATATTTACTGCCACCTATTATTTTGGTATTATTTAATTCTGAGAGCAAGCCTTCAATTCAAAACAACCTGATAATGGAATTATTAGTGAAGATAGATCGCGTCGTAATCCCAAGTAACTATAATGCGCTTTGTTCTTTGTGTGGTGACTAGCGCCATCTATGTCGTGGTCCGAGCAGATGCTTGATGATTAGGCGTTTACACACAGTTTTATCGTTTTGTTTTACTGTTGATAAAGTTATTATATAAGTGTACAAGCTGCACAAGTAAATTAAAACCGGTTGTGGGTACTGGCATCAATCAACCGACGGCTAGGGCCGCAAACAAAGAGGGGTGAACGCTTATTTATTCAGAACGTCACACCTGCAATGTCAGGTAAAGTGACACCGCATAACATTCCTGGCGTCAAGAGATGTTGTCTTACCATTCATTCACTAAGGATAGTTCCACTAGAGGGTTTATTCATTGTTTATTCGTTATTTGTTCATTCATTCGGTCATTCAACGTTGCTGTACTCAAATGAGTACAGTGAAGCAATTGAAAATAATTTATATAGTCTGAAGATGAACACAATAGTTTTGTATTATTATAATCGCAGTTAAAATTTACTAGTAATAGGGCTTACTTGGGTTCAATAAACGTTCACAACACCATATTAGTACTTATCGCGAACACTAATTTCTTAGCACGATTAAAAAATCCCAGGACTTTTATAGTATATTTTGTTACTTGGGACTTCGCGGGGTTTATGACAAATAAAAACCAATAGTGTCTGTAAATATATTGTCAATAACTCCTTTAATTTAGCACCAAAAAACCCCTCTTCCATGAAATTATATTTTTATCTTAAGAAGTTTCAGAAAATCTTTTACAGTGCACGTACGAGAGCTTAGGACATGTTAAAAGGCCACTGTACCCACTTAAGTTTACTGGTGATTAAAAAAGATATTTTAAAAGTGCCTATATCAATATCAACACTGTGTTCCTACTCCTACAATAATAATATGTCAATTTAAGTAATCACAATCCTGCTCGTATTTATATAATTCCCGTTCGCACAGTGATACCGCATTTCAACTTAAGAAGAATAATCCTAGTTATCACTTTTAAACGTAGGAATACAAATATATTATTTATTCAGAAATATTCAGTAAGTATACTACTACTACATGTACTTTTTTTTTTATACAACTAGATGACAAACAAGCTGACGGCCCACCTGGTGGTAAGCGGTTACCGCCGCCTATAGACACCTTCAATAACAAGGAAAAGCACTTGATATTGCAGGTGCGTTGTCATCCTGAGGCCTAAGATGAAATGCCGTCCATGCCCAGTAATTACACTGGCTACCTTTCCCTTCAATCCGAAACACAGCGAACTGTTTCACGGCTGAAATAAGAAAGGCGGTGGTACCTACCCAGGCGACCCTACATATGGGTCTACCACCTAGTAGGCCACCACTTAATAACTCTTTCTAAAAAAATCTCTTGGGAATCCCATTTCAACCAATTAAGCCTTAAGCTTCTCAAAAATATATTTGTTTTAAATATGTAAGTACTATGTAGCTTATCTTGAAAAAGTCCTTCCTTTTGGAGCACAAAGGATTCTAAGTTGAATACCAGCGCCTAATTACCAACACATTAATTGATAAGATGTGAACAAACTCTTTGGACTGTGTCAACTTGTGATGTAATTATTTAGAAACTAGCAACCGCCCGAAGCTTCGCCAGCGTGGATGTCGGTTATCGCAACAAAAGCATCCTATGTCCTTCACATGGTCACAAAATATCTCCTTACTCAATTTCAACTAAATCGGTTTAGTGGTTTAGATGTAAAAGCGTAAGTAACAAACAAACTCACATTCGCATTTAAAATATAAGATAAGATGCTTTAATACATATTACCAGTTGTTCGTTCAGTATTATTTTGTTGAAAGATTTGTGGCAACAAAACAACACTGAAAAATGTCCAAATACAGGGTGCCGACAGTACGACAGTAAACTAAAACATGGGCTTTATTAAAATGGTTTACAACTTTAAAAAAAAACCGGCCAAGTGCGAGTCGGACTCGTACAAAGAGTTCCATACCATTCTATAAACAAGCGTCTACTTTTTGCCGTTATCAATATCGAGCAAAAACAAACATAAAATAACGTTTGTTTTATGGGGTTCCCAAATATTTATTTTATTCTGTTTATTAGTATTTGTTGTTATAGTGGCAACAGAAATACATCATCGTGAAAATTTCAACTCTCTAACTATCACAGTTCATGAGATACAGCCTGGTGACAAACGGACGGACGGACAGCGGAGTCTTAGTAATAGGGTCCCGTTTTACCCTTTGGGAACGGAACCCAAAAAACATCTTATTCATTTAATAATTTCATGACATTTTTATGAAATAATACTTACAACTTCTTATTTTAATAATGGCAATATGTTTTTCTTAAGGATAATAATTCTGCCAGCGAAATAATATCACATTGGCTGATTTGGCTGCCTTATTTCATAGAAATGGAAATTATCAAATGAATAAGATGATTGGAAAAGTATAAAATGTTTTAATTTATTGTCGTGTTGTCGGCACCACCCTGTATACTAATGAGTTGTTATATTATTATAAACAACTACCCACGCCCACGATTCCATCCGCGTAGATGTCGGTTATCCCGACGAAAGTATCCTATGTTAAGATATATCCCAGGATATTGCACGTCAAAATTCATCTAAATCGCTTCAGCGGCTTAGGAATGAAAACGTAACAGACAGACAGACAAACAGAGTTATTTTAGCATTGAAATTTAAATAAGTATGGATTATGGATTATGGATGCTCTTGCCAAGCTATTACTAGAAACATTTCAAAAAATACCATTCAGTTATCTTAGAAAAAATTGTAGGTACACAATAAAAGTTTCACGTCCTGCGGCTGAGATCGAACCCGCAACCTTTCACAATCCGGGTGACTGATCTAACCATCTGAGCTAACCAATTACTTAGATCAGGTAAAAGTAGTCTCCCGGAGAATTTTTTAAGTAATATAATAGGTCGGGGGAAAAGTTTCTTCGCATTTTTTAAGAAAATTCAAAATTTTTTTTAATATAGTTTATTTACATTTAACTAAAGTATGTAGGTACCATTTTGTTCGATAACTTTTTGCCATCTTGTAGGTAGGGACATGATACCATTGCTATAAAAATTTTGGGGCTTCTGATCAAAATACCGCGACAAGTGGTTTTGGCAGTCCTCTCGTGATGTTAACCTAACCCAAATATCGAGCTTTTTTGTGTACCCATTTTTTTTTAAATGCGCCAAAACTGTTTTGTGGTCAATTCCCAGTTCTTCAGCTACGTCGTAACTACTGATATGCCGATCTTGATCCTGTTTTTCAAAAATGGCATTAATTTTATCCGTAATAGACCAGCCCCCTTATTCTCAACTGTCGGAAAGAATTCGAATTTTGGAAACTCTATACCTGTCACTTTTTATCGCGCTGCGTCAAAGCGAGACGGCATGTGACTTTTCGAATCGACGTGCATCTTTGACATCAAAATTCCCGGATTGAAAACGCTTAAACCAAATTTGTGCTACTCTCACAGACACTGCACTAGGTCCATAAACATCGCAAATTTTTTTCGCGGCTTGCGTTGCATTTTTACCTTTTTTGTAGTAAAATTTTAAAATGTATCGAATTTCTTCATTAGATTCACTCATCTTGACAGTACAAAAAACAAATGAAAAACACACATCTTGCTAATTTGAATTTGGAATTATCTTTTTTTTACCAAATTTTTTATTGATACCAAAACCAGCCAGATACAAATAGTACAGCCAAAGAGATTTTATTACAAGTTCATACTTACTATAGGTAATGCAAATAGACTTTTCCCCATCCTAATATTTTTCAAACATTTATGACAATGTTAATAATAAAATTTATAATACTAGTAAGTTGTTTTAATATTATCAGTAATCACTGAGCTACTATTTATTTTATGATAACCTACTAAGCAACTGACGTCGTTTGTTATTTATGTTACCTGCTTGCAACTTGGACGGCAGCCGTTAACTTAAACACGGAGGAGATCGAGAACACGGGTGGCGAACTCTTAGCAAACGATCTGCTTGTAGCGAGAAAGCGGTTACGCTCGTAGCACCTTGGGCACTACTCACGCGTTGTTACCGCAGCCAATAGACCCTCGTAGCACCTTGTGCACTACTGACGCGTATTTACCGTAGCTTCTAGACGCTCGTAGCACCATCGACACTACTCACGCGTTGTCACCGTAGCCTATAGACGCTCGTAGCACCTTGGGCACTACTCACGCGCTGTCACCGAAGCCTACAGACGCTCGTAGCACCTTGGGCACTATTCACGCGTTGTCACGTAGCTTATAGACTCTCGTAGCACCCTGGACACTATTCACCGTAGCTAAGAGACGCTCGTAGCACCTTGGGCACTACTCACGCGTTGTCACCGTAGCCTATAAGTACATGCTCGTAGCACCTTGGGAACTACTTACGCGATGTCATTGTAGCCTATAGACGCTCGTAGCACCTTGGACACTACTCGCGCGTTGTTACCGTAACCTATAAACGCTCGTAGCACCCTGGACATTACTCACGTGTTGTTACCGTAACCTATAAACGCTCGTAGCATCTTGGACACTACTCACGCGTTGTCATCGTAGCCTATAGACGCTCGTAGCACCTTAGACACTACTCACGCGTTGTCATCGTAGCCTATAGACGCTCGTAGCACCTTGGGCACTATTCACGCGTTGTCACCGTAGCCTATAGACGCTCGTAGCACCTTGGGCGCTGCTCACGTGTTGCCTGTCAAATCAAAAAACAGCGTTATGTAGACAGCATACGGGACAAGTCCCCCTGCTCCCAGCATAGCAGTTTGTCAATACGTTCTGGGGTCACCTCAGGAACACAAACACAGCACTACAAAGTGTTATATAGCTGCGATCTTCTTCATGGTGGAGGTGCTACCCCATCCAGGCGCCTAAATTTTTTTCTTTAAATAAAAATGGGTTCACCCTTGATCCTAATCTTGCTCCGACAGAAGTTAAGAGGGGGTCGACAATGTAGCGAGCTTATCCTGAAGGTGCCTATTTAATCCAGCTTTAAAGGAATTCAGGTTATATGCGGTAGGAAACACCGTAGCCAGCAAAGCATTCCACTCCCTAGCCGTGCGCATTATAAAAGATGACGAAAAACTCTTATTGCGTATGGTTGATAGATCAACCAGGTGTGGGTGATAGGTCGCCGAAGTTTTAGTAGTCCTCTGGTGAAATGAATGAGCTCATGAAGCCCAAGATCACACTCTCCGAAGTATAACCCGTGGAAGACCGACAAGAAAGCGACCTTAAGGCGATGGTCCAAGCTATCGTGCTTAATCGAGTGGGATCTACCTCAATGTTCGTACTCATCATACTAACATCAAACCCTAATTTGATTCAAACCCGGGGCCCCTGCTTTAGTAGTCAGTGTTACTGACCACTCGACAAGAAGGCCGTCAAAGTGATAGTATGGTAACCAGGATCACAAAAGATTTTTATCAAATCTTTTGTCTTTTGATCTTTTTGCTCTTATTTTTAAATATTTAGTTGAAAGTTTTATTCTTTTGAATATTAATTTATTTTTATAACAAGTCGTCTCATTTTAAGTTACATTTTTCTTTCATTTTGTCTTAATATTTAACTATAAGACCCCTATAAATCGTCTAGGTGACTCAAATCTCAAAGACACCAATGTGTAAAAATAAAAACACAAAACAAACCATAGAAATAACACCACGAACAAACTCACGAGTTCCGTTTGCAACTAATTGCTTTGCAGCCAATGATTATTATAATATCATTGTTTGCAGCTCTTTTACAATTGGCTTACACTCCCACGGTGTTCTCGAGTCGTATTGAAATATCAATATTTCCTAGAGTCCTGTTTGCTGGGCGTCTGCAAACATCCCTGTTTCCTGGAACCGGCTTACCTGACCACACTAGGCCATTGTTCAACAAAACAAAATGAATGGAACACGCTCCGACTCAATTGTGTTTTGTTTTTGCTAATTTAAATATACTTAATGACTAGAGAACTTTGTTTTGAACATAGATTATGCTTATTTGAAAACTTAACAGATAAAGTCGACTAATGCATAAAATTATTGTGATTGGTGAATGGATAATTGTTTAACGCGTGTCAGTCAGTCACAACAATTGTCATGTTATTACTGCTAACTCTAGAGTTGAAGGATTTATTTATTTAATCATAATTGCACAAGAAGTACACAGGGCGGAGCTAATGCCCTAGAAATTATCTACCAGTCAACCTGTAGTGTATCGCATCGCCTGGCGTAGGTACAGTTTTTAAAAAATAGTGAAATAACGGTATTTTTACTGAATATTCAATTCCAATCGACTTTGAGAATATGGCTGACTTGAAACTGAACTATAAAATGGCGTTACCGAGATATAATCGACAGAAAGACAGCAATGTATGTAAAAGTAACAATAAATGTGTAGTTTTTTAAGCATTAAAGTTGATATAAGCAAGATTCCTACCTAACTCAAAGTGTATCCTGAGGCTAGTTTCCTCAGACAAGATTACACTAGACACAGGAGAATCCTGTAGATACCTACTTTGTGCATACATGTATCTAAGCCACATGCATGTAGTATAAGGCAATGTTCATATAATTTAATATAGAAATTGAGCATAATTCGTCCTCAAAGCGACTAAATTTGCGATACGAAATATTCCCACAGCGTAAAATAAAACTCCTTCATAGCGTTGTCTTCCTGCGGTCATATAGGCCGCGAAAGCTCATTTTGTTGGGATCAGGGGGACTCGTCTCCAGCAGGCTTAGGACCGTGGACAAAATCTCTTTCCACCAATTACACCCACTTATAAGGATACAAAATGTGTTTTGTCTCTTCCTTTCTCTCGGACGAAGATATAGACAAAGTTTTGACCACTCCAGGGGTTTCCCATGCTCGGCAACAATGCTTACTCCTGATTTTCACAGTATAAGCACTTCGTGAGTAATGGTCAAGGTGCATCGAGCGTCGTCTGTATAGACTACAGCAACCCAATCTGGCGGGCTTCCTTGTCGTATTATAAAAATTGAAATGGTTAATAATCTGTCAAGCGGCGTTATCCCTCTGGAGGTGACAATAGAAAAATCAATTGTGTCGGAAATCTGATGCTTGACGGGACAATTAAAAACTTTGAAAGTCATATAAGTTTTTATGGCGCTTCGTCTCGACAGTTGAAGTATTCATCGAAACGAATTTTAAAAGAATTCAGTAAATATACGGTTCCCAATTCAAAAAATTAATTTCTTTTATTTGCGAATTTTTTTTTATATACAATTTTTATACATAGCCCTGCATATATAACAATGTATTAAAGATACTGGAGTTACGTTTTGTCCATTTTTAGAAGAATAATTTTAGAAGGTAAAAGCATAATTTGCAGACATGTTTTCAGAAAAACTTAACTAACATTAAAAATAACTCACTACACTATTTAAACTATAATTAACTTTCAATCGGAGTGTGACAAGAATACAATTAACCAATCGAGGAACACGTGGCCTGACGTGACACGAATACGATTTAAATTATTTAATTGGTAACTGATAGAGTGCGGTCAGAACGCCCACGGCCATTAGCATGCCGATTATTCTTAATCAATGGCTTTATCAACGTGTTAAGAGGTAGAGGTCGACAGGACCGTGAGACAGTGAGCTTTTAGGTCGTCCAGCTGATCTGAGAAAGACATGCCACCTTCTCTATTCGCAACTATCGGAAAGATTCGATTAAAGGAGTCTTTATACTTGTCACTTTTATCGCATTGCGTCGAAGCAAGACGGCATGTGACTTTTCGAATTGAATCCGTGATCCAAGAGCTGTGAATACTCCCATGACTGTCTTGACATTGGCAGGATTTAATATTGAGTAAGAGGGCAGAGATGTTTAGAAGAAATGAAATCGGAATGGTCGCGACAATTCCTGCAGAAAGGTGGCCCTAATTCTGTAGAACAGACTCTAAATCTAAATGAATACAAAAAGGAAAAGTCAAATTATGTGTGTTTAATATTCGATCAATAATAAACGTGATAAAATGCAGTGCTTAGGAAACACCACCAAACAAACATGCCGTGCATCATGCCGTCTAAAATTGTCTATGGTTTCTCTAAAATATATCTAAATTTAGTTGACAGTTCTAAACAACTTCTTGCTCTCTTTTTCCTTTAACTTAGTGCGAGAAAGAGATATACTATACTTAAAATTAGATTTCGAATGTCGGAATTAGGCGCACTGCTAGCAACCTGACAAATAAATATGATTATGATTAGTACTTACCTCTTCTCATAACGAGAAACTTTTGTTATAGAATATACAAGTAATATTTTCTTAAGTTATTTTTAACGTTCTAATATGGTATTTAGAAAAATATTTTAATTTATTAAAATTATCGTGGACATGATGCTTTCCTAGTTTAGATATATTTTAAACAATAAAAAAACCATTCTTAATTTTTGATTTTAATATTATTATAAATGTTTGAAAAATTACTTAGTAATTAAAATGTAACTAAACTAGAAAAAAAAACCGTCTCAGGACGTGAAATTTTTCTAGTTTAGATATATTTTAACTACTTAATAAAAAAACATGTGTAGAATTAGACAAAATATGCAGAACACTTTTCAACTGTCCATTTTCTTTTTATTTGCTTTGCTCCGTGGTACAAAACAAGAATTTTCACGGAAAAAACTGCAACACAGCCAAATATTCATCAAGACACTTTTGTCACTTTGGTAGCGTAAAGTTGACTTGTATGTCATCTACCATATTGCTATATTGAAAAATCGTAAAATCCACTAAAAAAATTTAATTTTGTACAAGTAAACTATACATGAATATTTATTCTTGCACACATTCTGTTGTTATTTTAGTATATTACTTTCACCCTAGGTTGCCTGGAAGAGATTGCTTGTTAGCAATAAGGTCGCCTTTTGTATGATTTGTTTTTCTTTTCTGCTTTTTATGTTTTTTTTCTGTCCTAGTGTGCAATAAAGTATATTTGTATTGTATTGTATTGTATGAATATGAATTATTATTATTTTTACCGGATTCAGGAGATTTTTCCCGTTTTTTTTTAATTGTGTACATTTACATGGCTGGATATGAAACATCTCCTTTTCCCTAAAATAAGTTCTTCTATTAACTATTAAACTATTATATCGTTAACACAGATGATGTATCATAATATCAATCCAAACGAAACTATCTTTCATTGGTCATCTGAAAACACCTCGTCATTAAATGGAGCTAAAGCAACGCATGATTGTATTATCAGTTCTAAGTCATAATAATAATTTTCTTTACTGTGGACGACACACAAGCACAAAATACATATTTACAAGCATGCCAACATTAGATGTAGGCTGTATTATTTCATACAAATGTCAATTTCATAAAAACATTTGTATGAAATAATACAGCCAATGTTATTATTTCATACAAATGTCATGATTTCATGAAATTATCAAATAAATAAGATGTTTTTGAAAGTGGCAAACCATTTCTATGAACTAATGTAGCCCATATTTAATTTATTCATCCTTTATAGGCTGATGATGAACACTCCTCGAAGTCTTACGCAGCTTGACAAATTGAATTCAGTATTATAATAAGATAATGTTACAGCTATTTTTCATGACGTGGCGCATACTCACATAATACATCTAATGTTGGCAATTAGGGATAACCTCAGTGCTAGAGAGTACAAGCGAGCGGCACTGTGAGTACTTTGTTTAATTTCCATATTCTCAATATTTCTTCTTACAGTTCTGAGTACTTATGAATTTTGTCGAATATGGTTTTCTAAATATTGTGGGTACCAAGAATTGCTATATCAATTAAATATGCTCGGTTTTTTACTTTGTCTATTAGGGTTATATTATATCTGGGTCTATTGCAGTGTATGGTTTTATCTGTTAAGATTGCTAGATCAAAATACATCTTGCAGATGGAACTCTCTAGCACGGGCTGAGGCTTCTATTCGTAGTATGGCGTAGTTTTGTTAGGAAGTAATTTATGTGTGATAGCTAATTTTTGGTGTACGTAGTGAGCAACTTGATTATGCCGGTGAGTATAATCGTTTTGGGTGAGTACATAACATCCAATTATGATGTGTTGTATTGTTTCCGGTTGTCTATAACATTTCCTGCATCTGTCATCTTTAGAACCAACACTTTTAATAATAACTTTGGTTGTTGTCGGCTGACTGTGAAATCGACAGGTTGTGCGCATCCACAGCCATCTGACAGCATCCATTTTGTTTTATCGGGCCGGCTGGCGTCCACGTTTTCTTCGGCAAACGAATTCGTCTTGCCCATCACTGTACAACGTTGGCGCAAGTTATTTGCACATTAATTTTACTTGACATTGGCAAAATTCGTAATATCGAGAGGCCATTAAATAAACAAGAAGAAGAAGAACAATAACTTTTTTATATATTTTTTTAATTAATAATCTGATCTTGTAATGCAATAAGGAAACCTAAGATCTATTCGTGACGTGACTCGCCACCAATGGAATAAAGTAGTTCCTTGATTTGGGCACATTCCAAAAATTTTTAGATCTTCCCAGCCTCAAGGGTCATTCAAGGCTCATGAAGGAGAGTCAACGCTCCTGTCCGCATTACCTAGAAACCTCAGAGTCACTAGTTTCATAGTAAACAAGTGTCTGTTTAGTTCGCAATGGCCAGTCAATGGTAGATACTTTTACCTCATTATGTTTCCTATGTAGTAATAGTTCTGTTAAACGTTCCACCACAAGATGAGTCACACGTGTGGAATTGACTGTATTGTGGTGGGTGACTCACTGAAACAATATCACTAGTACCTACTTATCTCTTTCCGTATTCCCCAGTCACAGAGTACTTTGAATACTTCCCCAGTATAGTGTTTATATCCTCTTTGCCCCAGTATAGCTCTTGCTGCACACAAAGGGGGTGGTTCCATATCCGGTCAGGTGAAATTTTTAGTCAATTTCACCGATGTTCAATATGACAATATGGCGGGCGACATGATAAATATTTGACTGTGTTGCAGTTTTTTCTATAAAAATCCTTGTTTTGTACCACGCAACAAATGGAGGATGAAATTAGGAGGTCGGTGGCGTAGTGGTTTTAGCGCTCTGGTTTCGATCACGAAAACAAAGCAACTTTCGCCATGGTCGATCACGGGATGGGTCAACCAAAATTCTAACCTCGAGCTCCTCCGTGCTTCGGAAGGCACGGTAAGCCGTTGGTCCCGGTTGTTACGGCAACCGCATGTCGTCCTTCCTAATCGGCATTCTATATTTATGCCTCCAAGTTTACACGAAGACATAATCAAGGCAATAAAATCTTTAAAAAATAAAAATAGTGTTGGATACGACGGAATTTCAACTAAAGCTGTAAAGTTTGTGTCAGGTATCATTGCACCGCACCTAAGCCACATTATGAATCTCTGCATAGGTAAAGGTGTTTTCCCGGATGGTTTGAAACCTATCATAGTAAAGCCACTTTGGAAAAAGGGTGACAAAGAAGATATTACTAATTATAGACCGATAGCAATAACTCCAATACTTTCTAAGGTATTTGAAAGAATTATGTATGACATTTTTTACACATTTTTGACAAAATATAATATATTATGTGACGAACAGAAGGGATTTAGAAAAAACATGACTATAAATATGGCTATATATGATCTAGTGAATAACCTAATACAATCTATGGATAAAAAATTACCTATATGTGCCATTTTTACTGATATGACAAAAGCATTTGATTATGTAGATCATAAAAAGCTTTTGAAAAAAATTAAACGAGTATGGTATTAGAGGAAATGCTCTCAATCTAATAAATCATTTCTAAGTGGTCGCACACAATGCGTAGAAATAAGCAAAATATGCGTAAGATCAAAAAGACAAGAAGTATATTTGTCTTCTACTAAGGTTATTAAGTTTGGGGTCCCTCAGGGCAGTGTGCTCGGTCCCTTGCTGTTTTTACTGTACATCAATGATTTACCGCAAAACATAAAATGATGTTATTCGCTGATGACAGTACGGCAATTATAATAAGTAATAATTTAGACATTAATAATTATAAAATGAATATCAATAACGCTTTAAGTGAAATGATTTATTGGCTTGAAAATAATAATTTGATTATAAATTTAGAAAAAACCAATGTTATTCAATTTTACCAAAAAAAAATATCGGAGACATTAATATAAATTATCAAGGTGAAGTAGTAGAAGAAGTTCAGTGCACCAAATTCCTAGGACTGTCTATCGATAGACAACTCACTTGGAAGTTCCATGCTGAGGAGATTTGTAAAAAACTAAATAAACATGCATACGTCTTATATCATCTCTCTAAAAGGGTTTCATCTGACACTGTTCTGACAGCATACCATGGCCTCGTTGCTTCTGCGTTAAGGTATGGTTTGATTTTTTGGGGTAATTGTAGCGACAGAGAAACTATATTCAGAGCACAAAAGAGATGTATTAGATCAATGTGCGGTCTTCAGACGACTGACAGCTGTGTACCCTATTTCAAATTGTTAAAAATCCTAACATTGCCATAATTATATATATTGGAAGTATCGGTTTTTGTTAAATCAAACATTGGTCTTTATAAGACAATATCAGATTCACGGTATAGACCTACTAAAGTACGATCCCAATACAAACATTTGTTATGTATTGATCGGTGTAACACAGCTTTAGCTAAAAAAAGTGTGATTCATATGGGACCTGTAATATATAATAAATTACCTAGTGATATAAAAATGTTACCTTTGAAAGTATTCAAAAAGAAATTGACATTATTCTTAATACAAAAATGTTACTATACATTAAATGATTTTTTGACAGATAAATTCTGACATTACTAAATAATAAAAACCCGACTGTCTCTAATTATATTTGAAATTTATGTAACTAATTGAAAAAAACTGACAATGTTATTTTTTTTTTTTAATTATTAACAACTTTATTTGTGGCACATAGGTAGATACAATTATATAGATGTAGATTTTTTTTTTATTTACTATTTTTTTTTTTACTATTTTTTTTATTTTATTTACTATTTCACACTTGACTGCCTGAAACATTTGATAATGTATTTGTATAATTGTACGACTGACATGATATTTTATAATCGATTAAATTAAATTGATAGAACTGTTATTGACATTAGAAATTTTAAACACTTTAATAATTTTCTTGACTTTATATAAAATCACATTCCTAAATCCAATGAATTGTCCAATAATCCAATAGTCTAATAAATTTTTATAATAATATAATTAATGTATTAATGACTGCAGCAGTGGATAGTCGTAAAAAAGTCACTAAGTTTGTTAAGGCGAAGTGTTGTGGGTTGGAACAAGCATGTAAGTGAGGCTCACAGACATGCTCGGCTTGATTTTCAGTCATATGTGTGGCACGGTAAGCCCACTAGCGGTTTGATCTATGAAAAAATGTGCTCCAGTCGAAGGATGTTTAAATCTAAACTGAAATCTTGTCAAAAAAATCAGGACAAAATTAAAATGGATATATTAGTTTCCAAGCATTCGAATAAAAAATTTAGTAAATTTTGGAAAGATATTAAAAAACTGAATAGCAAGCCCAGTCTGCCTTTGAGTGTTGATAATGTTAATGAACCTAAGGGTATCGCAAATATGTTCAAAGAACACTTTAGTATTGAGTCTCCGCTGGAACGTGTGCAGCGGGTGTTTGATGTGAGAGACTGTTCTGTTGACCTTGTGCATTTTACAAGTAAACAAGTAGCAGATGTTATCAGAAACATGAAAAGAGGAAAATCACCAGGGCATGATGGTCTGAGTATTGAACATTTGCTGCATGCGGGGGTGCATTTACCCAGAGTCCTGTCTTTGTTATATAATTTATGTGTACGGCACTCATATTTGCCTGAGGGATTGATGAAGACAGTAGTCACACCAATTGTAAAAAATCAGACTGGGGACATAGGTGACAAGAATAATTATAGACCCATCTCTCTTGCTACAGTGGTAGCAAAGGTGTTGGATGGTTTACTGAATATGCAGCTTAGTAAAGTTATTAAACTAAATGACTTACAGTTTGGTTTTCGTGCTGGCCTGTCAACTGAGACAGCTATCTTAACATTGAAGTATACGGTCAACTATTATGTTAAAAGGAAAACACCTGTATGCAAGCTTTCTTGACTTATCCCGTGCTTTTGATCTGGTCTCATATGATCTTTTGTGGGTAAAACTTCGGAAGGCTGGAGTACCTATTGAAGTAATAAATGTATTGTCATTCTGGTACAACAATCAGACTAATATGATTAGGTGGGGCAATGATTACTCTGATGAGTACAAGTTAAATTGTGGGGTTAGGCAAGGTGGCCTTACGTCTCCTTTGCTGTTCAATTTGTATATGAATGAGCTGATCGATGAGCTCAGCAGTACTCATGTTGGCTGCCATATAAATGATGTATGTGTCAATAACATTAGTTATGCTGATGACATGGTATTGCTGAGCCCATCGGTTGGTGGCTTGAGAAGTCTGATGACCATATGTCAGTCCTATGTGGCTAAACATGGACTGAAGTATAATGAAAAGAAAAGTGAATTCTTGGTTTTTAAAAGTTGTAAAAATATGCCTTTAAATATTCCAGCAGTATTCTTGAATGGTACTCCATTAGTTCAGGTCAATAAGTTCAAATACCTTGGGCATATTGTGACAGATACTTTGAGAGATGACCTTGATATAGATAGGGAGCGTAGGGCATTGTCGGTGAGGGGTAATATGCTGGCTCATAGATTTTCCTCTTGTACGGCAGAAGTTAAATTAACACTATTTAAATCATTTTGTCAGATTTTTTATACAGGTAGTCTGTGGAGCAGCTTTACTCAGAGAGCCTACAGTAACCTGCGCATCCAGTATAATAATACATTCAGGGTGTTGTTTGGGCTGCCGTGGCGCTGCAGTGCTTCTGGTATGTTTGCAGATGCTTGCATAGAAGACTTCTATGCTTTAATGCGTAAAAAGTCTGCTTCGCTTGTGCATAGAGTGTGGGGAAGTTTAAACAGCATCCTTAGGATGATTGATGACAGGGCTGACTCTCCTTTGATTGGAAGATTCATCAAACTTCATGTCCTACCAAACAGCGGTTTGATGAGTGTTTCAGGTGGCTGATAGGCAGATGTCCACTGCTGCTAAAAATTCTATTGTTTTCTATCTATGTATTTTTCAATTATAATTTTAATTTTAATGTATAAGACTAATATAGGGTTTAAGCTAATTTGATTGTTACTAACATCTATGGACTACATTGTCTGATAATAAACAATTTTAATTTTTTAATTAATTTAATTTAAAATAATTAAATGTATTATAGTTTTATTGATAAAATATAAATAATTATAAATTTGCATGCCAATAATGGTAGAATGTACAGGAAGCCTCATATTTAAATCAAACAACAAAAATGCATTTGTACCTACATTCTTAGCAAATAAAAGTTTTGACTTTGACTTTGACTTCGACTTTGAACCGCTTTAACCCACCAACAGCATTGGGCCAGCGTGGTGGTGTTATGGCCCAAGCTCCTCATGTGTTTCTCCTATGTAGGAAGGGCTGTGCCCAGCAGTGGGACATGTATAGGCTGGTGATGAAGATGATGAACAAAGCAAATAAAAAGAAAACGGACAATTGAGTAAACTCGACACACGAAATCGCGACAACTCACAAAATTTTTGTCTCCTTCTTTACTTTCTCGTATACCGGAAACGACTCAAAAGTTGATAGAAACCTTATATTTTGATGTCATACATGCATGTTAAATTTTCAGTCACCCATCCGAGTACCGACCGCGCACTTGGTTGCTTAACTTTCGTGATCGTCGCCTCAAAAGTTGATAGAAACCTTATATTTTGATGTCATACATGCAAGTTAAATCTAGTTGCAATAAGTTAAAACATACTCGAGTTATCGTGCTAACGCACAGACACACAGACACACACTCACTTTGGGCTCAGGGAGGTCCAAAACGTGTAAATCCGTCAAAATCTCGAGGTCGAATTTTTTGACGATTACAAGACTTCCTATATACTACGTAGGCATACGAGAAAGTAAAAATATCAACCTTATTTGTTGAGACGACGATATAATTTATCGATATTCGGTTTGTCGCGATTTCATGCATCGAGATTTGGTTTGTCGCGATTTTGTGCATCGAGATTTAGTTTGTCGCGATATCGTGCATCGAGATTTGGTTTGTCGCGATTTTGTGCATCGAGATTTGGTTTGCACTAACGTGCATCGAGATGGCGTGTTTCGAACTTATGTAATACATATATTTTGAAATGTCATTTGTAAAGACGTGCATTATGAGTGCTATATTATTGTAATCTGTCAAGCGGCGATATACCATCGGGAACCGATGGCAATGGAAGAATCAATTGTGTCTGGAATCTCATGTTTGAGGGGTTAGACAGAAAGACGTCATAGGTAAATTCATAATCTCTAATTTTTCAATTTCCGTTATTTCCCATTTCCCCAAATTCTCAATTTATAGGAAACAAAAATAAAAAAATATATCTACCATATGAGATATAATTTTTACTTTGTGAAGTAGGTAGGTATTTAGAGACGGCAGCGGCGGGGGTAGGTAGCAAAGGATTGAAGGGTAAATTAAACAGCTATAGTTTTTAAAATCTTTGTAATAAAAGAGCTTTACTATATTTAAAATCCTTGTAATAAAAGAGCTTTACTATATTTTGGTCATTTCTAAAGCCTTTTATCATTCTTAATTTTATTTTAACGTTGTTAGAAATGTTTGAAAAATATATTTACCTACATAGAAAAATTTAAAAACTAGAATTTCACGTCCTGGGGCGGGGATCGAACACGCGGCATTTTTTAGTTTGTGTATATATTTTTTCTAAGCAATTTATTAACAAAATCAACGTAAAAAAAATACCGTACCTTTTTCTCGTCCAGAATAATTTTCCATAGAGGAGGAGGAGGAAGTTTTTCACGTCACATCACACAAGACGATATTATTCACTCACGACGAGTTGATTTATAGTTATTCGATTTTAGTTTTTAAGGAATTTTACATTGCGTTTGCTGCTTAACAATACAGTTCCTACTTTTGCCTATGTAATCAAATGACATTCTTATTAACTACATAAGAATCCACCTATAATATCATTAATTATAGGTATGTGCCCGATGGCGATACTAATGAAATCGTTTATTATTATTTTTGTGTTATAAAATATGTTATCTAATTGGTTATTGTAATTGAATCACGTCTTTTATGACAAGGTACCTAGGTATACTACATTTGACGATGTAAACTTTACCCATACCTACTTGTTTTTCATTCGATAAGCATTCAACGATTGCAGTTCGCGCAGCGAGTCAATATCGAATGTTTATGCAACAATCACGTAGCAACAGTTGGTGATCGTTAATATATTAACCTAAGACTAATAGTCAGCGTTGCCAATCTGTGGGGAATTCCCCAAACTGCGGGGATTTTTAGTTCGATTGGGTAATTTGAGGGGAGAGCGTTTATGTGGGGAAAATGCGGGGAATTAAGACATTTACGCTAGAACTGAACTTTGAAGTAATAAAAGTAGCATAAGAAGTAAGTATAATTTATAAATTATGTAAGAATATTTAATTACCTTGATTATTTGAGCACCTTTTGGGCCGGCAAGGTGGAGGCGGCTAGTGCAATGGGTCAATTGCCGTGCTTTGTATATAAAAAAAATCAAGTTTAAAGCAATTTCACCGGCAAAAAGGTTTTACAGTTTATTTTATAGCAACATTTATGTCCATCAAACTTAGACAGAGTATCGCAGAGAACTTTCTCAAACGCATCTGTCGAAAGAAAATTTAGCGTTTTAAATAGTTTAAAAACAGAGAATCACAATCGCCTGAGAATCACAATCGCCTGAGAATCACAATCGCCTGCACAATGACACTGTAGTAGCGCTTATGACCACTAGAAGAAAGGATTAAAATTTGATCCTTCGAATGATATGTTGACAAAACAAAGGCATAACAAAGAGCTGCAATAAATACCTTGATGAAAATCATTAAATACTTAATAAGTGTATGTAATAAATATATTTGATTTATAGAAACAGTACTTTTATTTCTTTCCTGAAAATTTGTGGGGAAAATGTGGGGAATATTGATTTTTTTTCCCCAAAATTGGGGATTTTCAGTTAGGTTTTTGGGTAATCGAGATCGTGGAAGTTGGCAACGCTGCTAATAGTACTGTCAGCGAATCGCCAGGTGGCTGGTCACCCGATATGGGCTTACTGAGTTTTTAATGAGACAATATAACCTTCTATTCAGAAACTGTCATGGCGACGCGACGCTACTATTTTAAGCGGCATTAAAATAAAATGAAAATTAGAAACTACCCTTTCGGTAGCAAAAATAATGCATTTTTATAAAGGATTTTCAAAATAAAAAATGAATTCGTTATCAATCTTTAACGTTATTTTATTTCTAGTCAAAAGTACCTACATTTAAAAATTCTAGGGAAGGTAGGTATGTTTAATACTTGGGTGTAAATTAATTTATCATTTCACTGTGCCATGGGTCATATTAAGACTCATAACATTTTTTTTTCTTTTGTGTTTAGCTTGTGGACAGGGAATCTAATAATAGGTAATTGTAAGTTTCTTGCCCTCACACCACTTAATAGTCCAAATCGAGAATCATTTAGAGCTTGTGCTGTTGTTTATATTTTATACAAACATACATCCGCCCATCTGTTCTACCAGAATTCTTAATTTTAAATAAATAAATTTATTAAAAATAAATATATGAATTTTGTACCATTTCTACTGTTGCGTTGATTGGATTTGTTCTTCCGCCATTGACTATTCCATCTCCTGAAAGCGACTAGTTATCGAGTATGATCGTTTAGCAAGTCACACACAATATAAATTCAATTGTTGAGCCCGCGACCTGATAAGCGATAGAAGGTTAAAGCATTCAAATATAGACACAAATGTAATAGAATTCTTCACTGAGTAACTGACTAAATTATTATAACCTCAGATCATAGAAAGAAGATCTGAGATTATAACGTAACCGTGCCAAGTTCTGTGATTCATTGTGAATTATACTATTACCTGTATGTGGCTAGTTGTTTACTAAACCGGAAGACATAATTCTTGCATTAATAATAAAGACTTCCAGCAATTAACATTGTCTTACCGTATTATTGAATATTATTTTTAAATGCAAGTTTCGTCTATTCTCGTCCAAGAAAATTATATCGAGACAAAACTTACCATGCCTTACAACAGCTTTGCTATGACAAAATATACATATCGTCCAAAACGATTAGTACGTTCGATGTCAGTTGGTAATAAAAAAAATAGACGCACGTTTTTCGGCAATGTGCAATTCCATCCAATTTATTTGACTATAAAAGACAAAACAATTTAGCCATTTCAATACGGACATTGTACCCATTTATGTATTGAAATATAGAGCGTCAGCGAGTCCACCTTGAAACACACTGTTATAGCTTTTTTTTTCATCTTTTTATTTGTATTATATTATACAAACATATTAGGCGCTTGTTCACAGCCCTGCACTGAAGCGACGACATGGTAGCGGCACGTCTACGATACGTCTACGGCATGACTACGATACCACTACGACACCGCTACGACACCGATACGACACCGCTACGACACCGCTAGACACGGCTACGATACGCCTACGATACGCCTGTGCCATGGCTACGAAGTGGATACGGCACGACTTTCGATAATATTTTGGCACTTGTTATGCTCAAGAGGTTTATTATAAAAATAGTGTTTAGAAAATAGAGGTTTATTATATTATAGTTACTAGGTGGTAGGCCCGTATGCAGGGTCGTCTGGGTAGGTACCACCGCCTTTCTTATTTCAGCCGTGAAACAGTTCGCTGTGTTTCGGATTGAAGGGAAATGTAGCCAGTGTAATTACTGGGCATGGACGGCATTTCATCTTAGGCCCCAGGATGACAACGCACCTGCAATATCAAGTGATTTTTCCTTGTTATTGCAGGTGTCTATAGACGGCGGTTACCGCTTTCTATCAGGTGGGCCGTCAGCTTGTTTGTCATCCAGTTGTATAAAAAAAATATATGATAAAACGAATGTAACTAACCCCCTTATTATAAAACGCGGCAAGTTAGTCCTGGTTGAAAACTGATGCTGTCATTGTCTTTTTTTTTAACAAATAAAAGTGACAGCATCAGTTCTAGACCAGGACTAACTTTAGTCCGCATTTTATAATAAGGGGGTTAGTCAGTTTTAGTGATGATTCCACTCCACCCCGGCGGCGTCTTTGGACCCCTTTTTTGGCAGGGAAAAGGCTTGTACGCGCTATCCCATCTTCCTGGGGGAGGAAGGCGGGGAGTGTGGGGCTTGCACCCACTAAAGGCCCTGCCGTGTACCCACCTATCCGCGGTTCTGACAGTGGCTATGGGCGCTCTTTGAGCCTTTCATCCATTTATACCAACCTCGCAACTTCGTATAGTGACCACGATCGCTTTACAGTAATCGAAACGTCGTCTGGTTTAAAATAATTAAACGTGAGCTAAATCCGGTTTAGTAGTTTTAATTCAAACAGGTAAGTAACTGAATTCTAATAACTACCAGAGATCTTTATCTGAGCCATAAAGTCTCGCAGGAATAAGGTCAATGCATACAATCACAAGTGCTATTCTTAATGACAAAGCTTGAGTACTCGCATCAGCATCTTTATCTTCACGCATTACATTTTTATCGTGCTCGTCATAAGATTGAAAATCGTATAACAATCAATTGGTTGCTATCCTCTAAACTATATGATTGCCCGATGATAACCGTCTGCGAACCATAATGATGACACGTGTTATTGTTGTCAGCTCTGTAACATTCTCACACGTTATATGCATCCGTCATGTGGCCATCGCGCATACGACAATAAAAACGAGCTGGCGATAGGTTTAACAAACTAATATCAAGTACATTTTCACCAATAACATAGTCAAGTAACATAAAAATTGTTACATAAATGCACTTCAAGAAACAAAATGGACTGTATAATATTTTATGTCTGACCGAAATATAGAAATATTTTTATTATCATAATCAAAAACTAATTGGTTTAAAGAAGCAAACGTTTTACCATATGTAAGTATAGATTATTAATATTATACATATATTTAAATGAATAGATCAACTTGATCTTTCTTTTGAGTAGGTAATGTAAGTAAGCTTGCATGTGTAGTAAACAATATATCAAAATCTTGTGACATATCATAAGTCTGTTATCGAAATCGTCCGAAACGGCTTGACCGAATTTTATGGAATTTTTTGTGTATATTTGGTAGGTCTGAGAATAGGTCGTTTGCTATTTTTTATGCCCCTAGATGATGAGGGTGGCCTCTCCAGATTTTTTTATTTAGACAAAAACATTTTTTTTTTGTGATTTGGCATCAAAAAACACTCATAAGCCTAAATTTTCACCATTCTACAGCCAACCCCCATTTTTAATAGTGATATGACGATTTAATTTTATTGCTTCTGAAGTGGTACGTTTTCCGGGTCAGCTAATAAATAAATAAAACCTTTTACCAACCTACCAACAAGTGGCAATAGCAATTAACGCTCACACAAATTAGAAATTACATTATTGTTTTTTTATTCGCCAATATACCTACTGGTGACCTGTTGATATTATTTTAATTGGCTTGTTTCATACCTATTAAATAGATGCGATTATGCTTTTTTTATTTCATTATGTTTAATTTTTGGTTTTGGCTTTCATTAGTAACTATCGATAGTAACTATCCTAAATGTTTAACCAATTAGTCACATTAGGTCTGATTTTTTAATCCCAAGATAGTTTATTCAGAGTTATGCTTTGACAAGATGACAGTTAATCTATAGAAAATCAGTCGAAATGGCAAAATTATTCTCTAGATAAAACTATCTGAGGTTTAAAAAATCGGCCCTTTGTCAACTCTTAAAAGGATTTATATTTATTTGAAATACTGGGAAAAGACGTACTACTAACTAGTTCAACCGTTGAACTAATCAGTTTTAGGTACTAGTAAGAATATGGGGAAAGTCTGGGCAAACACGACTATTTGATTACTATTAGCATAGACTATTCTTATCAACATGCGTAATTTGTTTAAAGCAGCAATTCGAACGGTCAAAGTCCACCTACCAACTGTATTGTGCTAACATAAGTATCATTATTTTTTTATTATTATTGTACAATTAGTTACCTACTCAAGCACAAAAGGAATCATGTGGTTAGAGTTCTTGTCGTAGATTAGGAAATAAGAGTGCATTATAAAACCGAAGTAACTTAGTAAGCATATTTCATCCATCATCATTATCCAGCCTATGATACTAGGTCCATGATACCAGCCTATTACACGGCCCACTGCTGGGCACAGGCCTTCCTACATGGGAGAAACACATGAGGAGCTCGGGTCATAACACCACCACGCTGGTCCAATGCGGATTAGTGGGTTAAAGCGGTTGCAGTAACAACCGGGACCAACGGCTTAATGTACCTTCCGAAGCACTAAGGAGCTCGAGATTATAATTTTGATTGACCAATCCCGGGATTGACCATAAAGTGAGCGCTCAAAGCACTCCGCCACCCAGCTCCTCGCATTATTAATCCAGCTTTTATTAATTCATCCAGCTTTGAAGGAACTTAGGTTGAATGGTTTACTAATATCACCATTGTAGGTATTAACAGTTTTATTAGACGACCGGCTGGTCGAGCGGTCTATACCCCCTTACTATACAGGCTATTCGGTCAAGAGGATCCGGGTTCGAATTCCGGTAGGAGCAAATCTTTGTATGATGAGTACATGCATTTGTTTACAAGTCATGGATGTTTATATGTTTATTTAGTATATTTCTAATATTTATAAACATATTATTATCATTATTTCTCCGTTATGTAGTATCCTTGGCTAGATAATAGGTGTGAGTGTATGAATATTATTATTATTATTATTTACCTACTAACTTTCATTCCTTTACAAATTATTTTCCCATGACTGATTTGTGTTTATCTACCTACACAGATGTTCATTTGTAAATATCTACTATGATAAGTTCAAATTATTAGTCATTATAACCGTAAAGGATAAAGCAAGACGACATACCTACCTATTAGCACAATTAGCTACGCAAACTCAGATAAGTTGCTTAAGTATACTATAAGTAAATTTAATAATCGAATAATAATATATAGATTTTCTAATTTATTTTAGATTAGTAAAAATAAATAGAATCCTCAATGAGTGGTGAGATAAACGTTGCTATAAAAACTTTAAAAAGGAAGAATAGAAACCGGTGAAAAATATAAGGTTTATCTAGTGTTCTGGTGGCGTAGTGGTAATCGCGTCTAGCCGGACATCGTGAGACGCGGTTTCGATTCCCGCCTGGAGCATATATTTTTTCATCGTTTTCTTTCTTTACTTGTTATAATAATGTAGGCGTTGAAACGCATCGAAACATTAAAATGTAATGAAAATAGAAACCTTTTTTTATTTTACTGTCAAGGTACGGATTCCTAACACAATTGTTTTTAATTTTTACAGGGTCGGCTTTGATATTCAAGCATCTTTAAGGCTTAAAAATAAAACAACGAAAAGAAATCAATGAAAAACAATTTAATTCCTGGATAACTAACTGGCAGCGGCGAGCGGGCGCGTAGCTCCCGCAGTGGTTCAGCAGCGCCATCATCGGGCGCACCAGCCCCCTTATTCATAACCGTCGGATGACGGATTCGAGAAGTCACATCCCGTCTCGTTTCGACGCGCCGTGGTAAAAAGTGACAGGTATAGAGTTTCCGGAATTTGAATATTTTCCGACAGTCCTGAATAAGGGGGCAGGGCCGGGCACGCCTACGCCTTTGGATATTTTATGCAGCTATGCGATTCTCTAAAGTCAGCAGTCAGCAGCCTTGAATTTGTGGCTGCCGGCAGCGCTGTCATATTTTTTGACGTTTTTTTGACAACCGTTGGCGACACTAGTGTTCCGACGACGAGCGCGGCGTGAGCAGGAACTAATAAGTTGTTGATTAGTATATCTTTATGTAAAAATCAAGCAAATATTGGATGTAGTCTTTGCGATACGTTTTAAACACAATTTTGTAAAAATAACAATATCTAGTGTTGACAAAAATTCAAAATAGTAAAACAAATTTCAAACTTCATACAAATAGTTCGGTCAATTAGACAAAATATATGGCAAATTTCAAAATTAATTGTAGAATTTTGAACTTTTGACAACACTTTAGTATTTTCAAAACTACCTACTTATTCTACTATTTTTACATGGGTAGGTACCCGCTCCTCATACCGAGTACCAAACACCTTGTATAGGCTGGTGATAATGATCTTATAAAGTAAGGAATAATTGATGCCGTGTCATTACTGGGCATGGACGACATTTGATCTTAGGCCCCAGGATGACAACGCACCTGCAATATCAAGTGATTTTTCCTTGATATTGCAAGTGTCTATAGACGGCGGTAACCGCTTATCATCAGGTGGGCCGTCAGCTTGTTTGTCATCTAGTTGTATAAAAAAAACATATTATCAATGCAAATTCAAATGAGATTGTCCGTGATAAGCTTGGAGCCACCGAGCCCGCATTTCTTGCGTTGATATCACTCGACCGACCTCGCAGTTGACCTTCTAACTACAAGCATAATTATTTTATCAGATTTCCTTTAAATACTATTATTACTCGATAAGTTAAATTCAAAATATCAAAACACAAATTCAATAATAATACATACCATATACAAGAGTAATCTGTGCGTTGTAACAACGAAGGAAGCGGGCATATCTGCTTCCAATTCTACCAATAAAATGCTATATTTATATTTACAACTAGATGACAAACAATGTAACGGCGCGCCAAAGATCAATGGGCCCACCTATTGCTATGTGGGTACTTGTCGCTCATAGACACCTGCAACAACAAGAAAAATCACTTGGTATTGCAGGTGTGTTGTACCTAATCCTGAGGCTTTAATGAAATCCATTTCATCATCGACATGTTTTCAGCCGAGAGACGCCACTGCTGGGCACAGGTCTCCCCCAATCTCCCGATCGATCTTGCGCTATCCGCATCCCTGTATTCCATGCCCAATAATTAGTCTGACTATAACACGGTTCAACCAAACTGAAAGCAATTCCATTGAAAAGCATTGAACATTGCATTGATTAAGCCGTTTTTACACGATTCAATATTGCTTACAATTCCATCGCTTCAATTAAATATCTAATTTGATACCCTGAAATAAACATCGATAATTACAAAATTAAAAATTTTAAGTAATCCCCGGCGTCATTAATCGTCTATCTAACACCATCTCATTAAGACTATTCATAAGAGCCCAAACACGCTATATCTGCTGTAATTTTCTGAAGAATAAAGCATTTCGCAGACTTTTTGATGGTATAGGATCAGCTTAAGGTTAGTATAATAATAATATTTATACACACACACCTATTATCTAGCCCAAAGTTATGGATACTAGATAACGAATAAATAATGATAATAATATGTATATAAATATTAGAAATATACTAAATAAACATTTAGACATCTATGACTCGTGAACAAATACTCGTATTCATCATACAAACATTTGCCCCTACCGGGATTCGAACCCGGGACCTCTTGTTCGAGCAGCCCGTATAGCAAAGGGTACAGACCACTCTACCAGCCGGTCGTCAAAGTATGTCATGGAAATGTCACCGCAGGGACAGTATACCAAATTTGAAATCAATCGGATCTGTAAAAGTTTGTAAAATCCTATTATCATGTAGAAAATGAGCTAATAGTCATCGAACGCCTGAACTGATCTTTGTAAATTATAGCTAAGAACCGTCGTAGTCACATCAGCTTTCAAACAAAAAAAAACCGAATCAAAATCGGTCCATTTGTTTAGGCGCTTCGATGCCACAGACAGACACACAGATACAAAGATACACAGACAGACACGTCAAACTTATAACACCCCTCTTTTTTCGTCGGGGGTTAAAAATGACATGTTGAATATCGTAGATGTATCTATAATACGTAATAAATGTAATCTATCATTAATCTTACCGGTGTATTAAATTCCTCTATGCTTTATACTGTGATGTTGAACCTGTTAAACTTAGTTTAATCCACAGATTCGAGAGAGTAGGTATGTCCCAATAAGTTCTTTGGTATGTCCTATGTCTAAAGTTTAATCTGTCTGTTTTTTTTGTTGATTCTCCCCTATTCTTCCTATAAAGAGAAGGCAAAGGGAACTAATGCCCATGCAGCCATGTCTTCAGTTTTTATTTATTTCTTCTTTTATTACTTTAAAATGCTGACGTAACACATTTTAATGCTTCATGGGATTATTTGACACGAAATATATGATGACAGTCACTTTATGTGCTACTTGATGAGGTGGATAACGACAAAAACGTTCTCATCGTCTTTCACCACCACTCTTGTTATATTTTATTTTTGCATACATAATATATTGCCAATACGATTACCGATTTTACTCGATTTAAGAGCACTATTTTTTAAAAAAATAAGCAACTTTAGGTTACTCAACAAAGGAGTTTTATGAGAACTTGTTGTGAATTAAGCACTTTATTAAAAATATTTTTTTTTATACCTACAAAGTACGGCAAATGACTCTTGCTTGACACCACCTGATGTGAAGCGGTAAGAAGAGTCCATATGCGGAGACGGCTAGTGCAGCTTAAAACACACAGCTCTATATAGCACTTTAACATAAAAAGTAACATGAGAATGAGAGGGACAAAAGTAACATAAAATAAAATGCTACAAAGTTACATTCTGGTAACGCTGCGGGGGCGAAAGCAAAACCGAGTGTTTGGCGGCATTTTGTGGTGTCTGTCAAGATTTTTATTACAATAATTAAAAATTGTGTTGGAGAGAACTTTGTGTTATAAAAGTGGTGTTGTTTTATACACAAAGTATTTGTGTTGACGTACAACTAAAAGGTTATTAGAATAAAAGTGATTATGGTGTGAAATACGATGAGAACTTTTTTGAGGTTATCCACCTCGTCAAGTAGCACATAAAGTGACTGTCATCATATAATTCGTGTCAAATACTCCCAAGAAGCATTGAAATGTGTAACGCCAGCATTTTAATGCAATAAAAGAAGAAATAAAGAAATACTGAAGACATGGCTGTATGGGCATTAGTTCCCTTTGCGTTTTCTTTATAGAGAGATTTAACAAAAAAAATACATAAAAAGTCACGTTACCCTGTGGTTTTCGTTCTTCGTTCATTGATTCATTTCTCTATAATTCATTCATCTATAGCACAGATCAGATAATAGTAGCAAGCTACAGATGCGACAGTCACCGATAGTGACTTTTCGACTTAGTTTCAAGTGTTCCGTTTTGGCGCTGCAGTCGGTGGTTAGAGCACAGATTATAGTAGGTTGATGGAAATATATGTGTAGTTATATATCTATATAAGACTAGTGATGTTCCTTTCTATTAATTACTAGTGCTGTCCTTTTTGTTATCGATAAATAGTATGGGGAGGTATTCATTAATGGAAAAGTATTTTATTTACAGGATTACAAATATTTTTTCAAGTATTTTTTTTCAAGTAACTACTGAATATGCAAAGATTCGTCACTTTTTTCAAATAATATATTGGTCAAATACATGTGATGACCGGCTGCTTGAGTGGTCTTTACCCGTTACCATAGAGGCTATTCATTTAGGGGTCCCGGCTTGAAATCTAGATAAGGGCAGATGTTTGTATGGGTATGAAGAATGAACATTAGTTCACAAGTCATGGATGTTTGTATGTTTATTTACTATATATTTCTGATACTTAATACATAATAATATTAATATTTCTCTGGTATCTAGAATCCATAACAGAAGCTCTTTATTCTTATTTTAGAGTAGATAATGTGTTTAAGTGTATAAATATTATATATGTAGTTATATTTTATACATTATAGCAAAAAATAAAAATGAGAAAGTGTGATTCTTTTTTGTTACGTTTTCACACCTAAACCAATAAACTCATTTAGATGAAATCTGGTATGGAGATAATTGATATAGGATACTTTATGAAGTGATAACTAACAGATGTTAGTAATCGCTCCATAAAGATATATTATATTTGTATAAAATTATAAAAATATCACAAGTATACACATACCTCTTAGCTTCTGCATAACATTCTTCAAAAATTTGTAATATCATTGGTCATCACATCAGACTTAGGACCAGATATGGAGCGTGATGGCTGATCTAATCTTAAATCTGAAAAAAATAAAGAATAAAAACATGTCAAATTGTAAGTAAGTACATAAGTGTTCTCTAGTCTCCGCAAAGCTGATGTCCAGCCGTATGAAAATAAACAATGAATAATGTATATAAATGAAATGAAGAATAACAATATTTTAATTATACTTATAATACATACCTTTGCTTTCTGTAACTGCTGATGCAATATTCGGAGAAGAAATAAGGCTTGTCCATGAAATCCTTTAATTGAACATCTGAAAATTTGTGCATTTAAGTTTTATTTACTCCAAAAGTATTTTATTTTTACTAAATGTAGTACATAGTTTTTTTTTTCAATTTTACTATAACATAGAAGCACAAGAAAAATGACTGTACAATAATGACTTACCTGCTGTATTTTAAGAGGCACACCGTGAGTTATTTCTTCTTGTAGGTAACTTAGTTTTGGTCAAACTATGTTTGACCAAAATATTTCTCATAAGTAGTTAGTTGTTCTTCGGTGAATCAAATGATGAGGGAATTCGATGGTACTACGTATGACATCCACAAATTTCTATGTTCATCGTTCTTGTGAAACTAAAAAGTCGGTGGAACTCACTTGTTGCATTGCAATTGTAAATGTGACCGATCATTCGATATTCGGTATTATTCTCATGAGTAAAATGTGGTTGGCCACATTTTACTCATGAGAATAATACCGAATATCACATGTACAGTCAATATTGTCACAAACCAGAGAGGAGAAATTCACTGAAATGCGCGGAAATATCATATTATAAGGATTTGATGACCGAAATACACTTGAGAAAATAGAAATTTAAATTTTAAACTAGATTCGGAAGAATGACAAGAATTACAAAACATACAAACATGGCAGCCATCAAAATGGCGTCTTAAGATGGCGGCCCCACTTAGCGACTGCAGCGCCAAAACGGTACACTTGGAACTAAAACTGTCAAAAGCTGTCACTAGCCAGATCTATAGTTCATTCATTCTATAGTTCGTTCTAGTGGATTTCGTTCTTCGTTTATTGCTCAGGTATATTGATTCATTTCTTTAAGATTCATTCATAGGTAGAACCTATCCATCAGCCATCACACGGTCTGTTTAGGGATGATCGATATTAGAAAAACATTGACGTTGACATTGATGTTAACATCGAATCAAAAGTATCGATGTACAGTCTACAGCACATCAAGTGTAACAGTTGCACTACGAAAGCCGCCTCTATTACGAACGCAGTAAGGGCGGTCTCAAGGTCAAACTGATACGCTTGATGTGCTGTCGACTGTACGATAAATATCAATTGAAATATATCGATACTTCTAAAACATCGATGTTTTTCGGTAACAAATCAAACTTTCTATTATATTTATGAAATGTGTTTATTATTATTATTGCAATCACAAAAGTTAACTAATAAAAATAAGTAAATTATATTTAGTATATTAATTACAGTTTTTTTAGGCACACTTTGTAAAACAATTACTTTGATAGGTTTTTTCAGTGTCATCTAGTGGAAAATAGTTGAACTTGATAGTCATCTGATAATGACTATCCAACAATTAGTTGAAGCTAGTACCTAGTTGACGTTTTGATATTTTATTCTTAAAACATCGATGTGTCGATAATATCGAAGTCAACCCATCGATGTAAAAACATCGATGTTTACCAGTTAAACATCGATGTTTATTCAACATTGATGAATATCGATCATCCCTATCGGTTTATATAAGTGATCTGTGGTCGGTTCCTTTATAAGTAATCTGTGGCAAAGAGTACATCTCTGTGATTGGTTCCTGTCCTGTCTGTCATTCATTTCTTTGCATTTCGTTCGTCGTCATTTTTCTTTTCTATTCAATCGCAGATCACAAGACAAGACCTACTAATTTTATTCTTTTACTTCTTTTCTTGCAGTCTTGGTGTTGCAAAAATACACGTGTCAGTATTGAATAGTTACCTGTAATATTAATTAAAACACCATAATCGTTTATAATCAGCTGAATATTACATGATGGAAGTCGATGATAGCAAACCCATTGGAAATAATGAAGACGTATTTTTTCACCGACTTAAAGAATTGACCGATGAAGAAAAACAACGCCTAGAAAATCAGAATTCCCGTTTAATACCTGAAACGAAAGCTGCAAAGTTAGAGCGTGATGCGAAACGACACTGGGATATTTTCTACAAGCGTAATGAAACTAAATTCTTTCGCGACCGGCATTGGACCACACGTGAGTTTCAAGAGCTTATTAATTTTGATCCAGATCAAAGAATAATCTATTTAGAACTCGGCTGTGGCGTTGGTAATATGATATTTCCTTTAATACAAGAAGGTTTTTCAAATTTTTACTTTTATGCGTGTGATTTTTCACCACGTGCTGTAGAATTTGTGAAAGCGAATCCACTATACAGCACAAATAAAATGAAGGCATTTTGTGCTGACTTGACTTCTGAGGATTTGTTTGATAATGTTAATGCAAGCAGCGTAGACATAGCAAGTCTCATATTCGTTTTATCGGCAATCCATCCAACCTTGTGGCGGCAAGTTGCTAATGTAGCATTCAAAGCGCTACGCCCCGGTGGTGTCTTATTGTTCAGAGACTATGGCCGATATGATATGGCACAGTTGCGCTTTAAACCAGGGCATAAAATTGCCGATAATTTCTACATGCGACAAGATGGAACTAGGTACAATACATTCAGTGTTTTAAACGATTTACCTTGATAAGTTATTACTGTGAGTCACATGTTAATGTTCTAAATTCTTTTCCAGGAGCTATTATTTTACTGAAGAAGAATTGGTAAAATTATTCACAGAAACTGGATTTGAAATACTTATGAACTCCTATGTTCAGCGTCGCACAGTAAACTTTAAAGAAGGTATTGATGTCCCACGAATCTTTGTTCAAGGGAAATATAAGAAACCTGCACTATGTGGTAAATACCATAAAGTACATACATCGTGAGATTTCATTCATTCTTTTCAAATGATGAAAAATGCTAACCATTGAGTAAAACTATGATTTGCATGTAATATTAGCTCTATCTGACTAGACATTTAAGAATATGAAATTTAATTACTTTGAAAAGAATTTATATAAATAATGAAATTTTCAGGGTGAAACTGCTGTGTGGGTCAATGAAAAGAAAATTATGTTTCCCTTCATATGTGCAATTTTAATGGTAAGTTAACTGGGTAATGTTTTAGACCGTTTATTTTTATTTATCAAATCCTCCCATGATGATATTGCAGTGCAGCTGAAGACCTTCAGTTGCCCCACAATTGGAAATATTTCATGTCATCTTTCAATTAGATTTTAACTTCCTAATTCTTATTCAATGTTAGTCACTTGCATTGTGACTAAATTTTCCAAATTTTAGCATAGGGAACTAATTGTGGGGTCTGATGTATAATGCTATAGGCTAAAAAGCTGTCTGATATAAATTCTCCATTTTCTAATAATTTGTTCAGACAATACATCAACTAATTTTATTACCTTTTTTCTAGGTGCTGTGCTGTTATCATTGAGGAATTTTAAGAACGATTGTGAGTATGGACATAGCCTTTGTTGCCTTTATTTTTAAACATACAAAATGATGACTCCATAGTTCATCTGAACTTTTTTGATGTATACCTTTTTATGTCTTTCGCTCCTATCTGATTCTAACAATTTATGTAATTATTTTAAATTAGTATACTTTTCTTTAACTGTTTTTATTTTATTTCAGATAATAGCAGTAATACAATCTGCAGGATACCACCATCCATAATTAGGTGAGTATTTTTAAATACATACTAACAAGGCTTATTTATTTCGACTTACAAATGACAAGGATCAAAACCACAAAATATCTTTAAGGTAAGTTCCCAAGAAACTTTTGAATTTCATTTTGAATTCAAGGTTTACTCTTGTTAAGTGGTGGTCCACTTTATGATAAGTGGTTACTATGGCCTATGAACACTTGCAACACCAAAGTGAATCACTTGTTTGTTGCTGATTATGTAAAAACTTTTCACTCCCTTTTTGATGAATCTCATGTTATAATCATTTGAGAAAATTTCTACATTTGACATCCTGAGTGTACACAGGAGTTTGTTTATCTGAAATCATACACCAATCTGTACCAACATACGAGGATGAGATGGTAGAAAGAGGCCATCAACATCATGACTAATAATTCCTCAAAACACAAACATAGAACACTGAGACATAATCTCTCCTTAGACCTAAAGGTTCAATAGTGGTTTTGAGCTTGGGATTATATTTTGTGATTTAATAATAATAATAAAGCCTTTTATTACTGTTAGCATTACAATCTTAAAAGTATAATACAACAGTAACAGTTAGTCTTTCGACAAAGGCCCTCAAGGCTTTCCACTCCTTGCTGTCCCTAGCAGTCCTGACCCACAGCAATCCTGCGGTCCATTTTAGATTGTCCTCCCACCTAACATTTTTTCGGCCTCTGCTTCTCCTTTGGTTTCTGGGCCACCATTCAGTAATGGCCTTTGTCTATTGGTTTGGTTGGTTCTCTTGTTTAATATGTCCTGCCAATCTTCATTTAAGGGTTCTTATTGTTTTGGTAATATCCTTGAATTTTGTTTTCTTTTTGATCTTTTGTAGTTTGACCTTGTCCTTGGACAAGGTCATGGACAATTTGTGATTGCCATCTGTAAAATAGTTATTAAGTATAAATTCTGTTGTTTACTTCAATAAAACATACAAAATGATGAGTCCATAGTTCATCTGAACTGTTTTGATGTATACATTTTTTTGTCTTTCGCTCCTATCTGATAATATTTATTATGTAATTAATAAAATTACTATTACTTTTATAAAATGTCAAATGTTTTATTTCAGATGATGTTGCTAAACATACTTTACAGGATTCTAAGTACGGAGTTAGGTGAGATTTTTATCATATTTGCTCAATGTAGTATATTTAATCTGGGCCTCCTAAAGTATATGTTATTATGTTACATGATGATTTTTGATAGGGACATCTGATGCCTTATGCTGTTATCATAACTATCTAAACTGACCAATTGGTTTCTTTGTAATAATATTGAATTGCTGAAACATTTCTGTTATACGATTTAATTATTTGCAGGTGGTTACTACTCTATTGTGGCATGAAACTGACAACACATCTGTCAGCAAGGTATAAAGATAATTTGTATACTCGAACATGTTCTTCAAACAAACTTCTAATTTAATTTTTAATGATGACTTCTGATAGGGACATCTGACAATAGTGCTGTTAACATAACTATCCCTACTGATTATTTCTATAAAACAAAAACTTCAAATTATTTTAATGATATATTTTTAAGGAGAATTGTTTTTGTTTCAGATATGAAATAACAAACTCATCTAGTTACCGCAATAAAGAAAAGGTAAATTTGTATAATAGACCTTTCAAGGCACATTGATACTCAGAAATGCATGTTCTGACAAATATATTTCTATATTTATTCATGTATTGTTAATAATAAAATGATGACCGACCATTCAGGTCTCCCTCGGCAGAGTGAACCCAATCAATCATGTTGACCAACCTATCACGTCTGATTTTAACACCTAAATGTATATTCTTGATCAAATTCATCTTAATAAATCAGTAGACAAACTTAATTATTTGTCTTTTTCAGGGATTACGAGGCTGAATGAAAAAGGAGATTATCATCTTCTTCTAGCCTCTCGTTATTAAAAATTTTGTCAATGTCAAGTAAAATTAATCTTCAAATAACTTGCGGCAACGTTGTACGGTGATTGGGCAAGACGAATTCGTTTTATGAAGAAAATGTCCTCGCCGGCACGATAAAACAAAATGGATGCTGTCAGATGGCTGTAGATGCGCACAACCTGTCGATTTCACAGTCAGCCGCCAACAACCAAAGAAAAATTAAATGTGGTAAGTTTTTTATTAATTCCACCTACCATGTGGTCCATCAGCTTGTTTGTCATCTAGTTGTATAAAAAAATGCTTATTATTATTATGACAAAATATAAAGTGATGACCGACCATTCAGGTCTCCCTCGTCAGAGAGAACCCAATCAACCATGTTGACCAACCAAACGCGTCTGATTATTAATAATTTTATTATAAAATATGTAAGATAGGTTCTATCTTTTTATTATACATTTAATAGTATTTTTTTCTTTTACAGGGGATAAATGGTTCCAGTTGCATTATTGTTAGAAAAACATAAAATGGTAAGTGTTATATTTAAAAAAAAAAACGTCTATTTTACTAATGTAAGCTAATATGTAAAATACGAAAATCTGGATATTTTTTACTGATTCAATGCCAAAACGTCTGAATGGATGTGGATGAAATTTATTTATTTATTACTTATTTCTTACAATTATCATGACAGGTTAGAAGTAATCCAATCCGTTAATGTAACTAATTTAGTAATTACTTAAATAAAGAAAATATTTAAACATAATAATTTCAATGCATTTGTCAAAGATAGATTATAATCTGGATTAAAACAAGATACATCTCTCCCGGAAATTTAATTATTATTTATTAAATGATGACCGACCATTCAGGTCTCCCTCGTCAGAGAGAACCCAATCAACCATGTTGACCAACCATTCACGTCTGATTATAATATTGTTTGTTTTTTTAAGTACAATTGCTATTTTTTAAATTTACTTACATATTTTTGTTTTATTCTAGGTCCTTACATCAAGTCCCAGTCAAATATCGCCTGTAAAAGAAAACGGTAAGTTATTTATTTAATTTCTTCTTTAATACACTGGTTCTTCAGATTTCGAAATCATACATATCAGATAATGTCTTGGTTACTGTGGGATTTTTTTATAGAGGAAATCCCTGTGCCATAGACAAAGAACATCCGTGGTCAAAACTGCTGGGACCAGAACTAATTAATATGTCTGCCCCGGTTATATAGGCTCACTACAATACTAAAAGCCATAAATGCCTTGAGAAAAATCAAATAAAATTTTGTATTCATGTGTTTTTTCATTGTTACAGGTAATTCAAGTTGACACAATTCCTGCCAATTAATTTATTATTCATGTATAAATGCTATAATAAATAGGTATTTATTTTTATTGTGTAGTTTTTCTGAATATATAGCAACAACGCCATAGCAAGATTCCGAGTAAATTGTAGCCCAATATAGCACACATACTTAAACGTAACTTAGTTATAATGGGAAGGGCTAGTGTTACCTATACTTTACTATTATGCCCATTTTCACTAACATTTGGGGGGGCTACCTCATGCACACTAGCGACACCAATTGATTATTATTAATTATGTTGAATTTAGAACATAAAAAACAAAAACGCTTTAGAGAATTGCTAAAGAACGGTATTGGTAATTTTTAAAGATGTATCTTGTATAAAGTGTCTACCTATATGTAACCAAATTTTTTATTATTGTCAAAAGTGGCCACTTTCGGCAATAATAAAAAAATAGGTTACATTTCGAGGAATATCTTATACCGAGCACATCTCAAAAAATTACAAATACCATTCTTTAGTCATTCACTAAAGCGTTTGTTTATTATGTTCTTTATTCACCACAATTAATATAAATCAAGTGGTGTCGCTAGTTCCGACAAGGTATCGCCTTAAGAGTCTTAGCGATTTTTATATATGTCTATCTAATGGAGATGGAAAGAGACAAATGTCTTTAAGAGTCGCCTAAGCCTAGGGAATGGTTAGTGAAATCGAGCATGAGTCTACTTATGATATAAAGTGCAAGTCGTACAAACAGTGCCTCTAGTCACTAGTGTAGATTTTTCATTGAATTGAAACGAAAACTTTCGTCTTCGTGTTATATATCTTTTTCTCTAGTCGTATGGTGATAAATTGTATGAAAATAGCAGTAGTGCCTGCGGTTGTGAATTATTGAAAACCACTTTTTATACAGACTGGCACATTTAGATCGGGCATTATGGGAAAGTTTGAAACTATAAGACATACGAAAATCTCTTCTTAGAAACCATGTCATGTCAGTAACGTTAACTGCTAAGACCTACACAATCGATAGGTATGTAAATAATAATAATAAAAAACATAGTGGAACATATAACCTCCTTCTTTTTTTGAAGTCGGTTAAATAGTGTTAGTTTAATTTTCAAAACGTCTGGGATTGATTCCCGAGCTGAGTACTCGTTTCTTTTTAAATGTACGAATGCAGTTTTTCTTAATACTAAAATCGATGACTTGGTTCATGAAGATATTTTCGTTAGTCTTATAGATTCAGACTCCCATACTGACCGATCTAAATGTGATATCCTGTATACGAATTTGAGAGGTAAACAGTGAACACGACTATGATCGTTTTCGTTTCTTTTTAACCCCCGACGGAAAAAGAGGGGTGTTATAAGTTTGACGTCTGTGTGTCTGTTTGTGGCATCGTAGCGCCTAAACGAATGGACCGATTTTGATTCGTTTTTTTTTTGTTTGAAAGCTGATGTGACTACGATGGTTCTTAGCTATAATTTATGAAGATCAGTTCAGGCGTTTGATGACTATCAGCTCATTTTCTACCTCATATTAGGATTTTACTAACTTATACAGATCCGATTTCAAATTTCGTGTACTGTAACTTCGATGACATTGCCATGACATACTAACTTTGAGCTGATCCTATACCATCAAAAAGTCTGCGAAATGCTTAATTCTTCAGAAACAGCAGACCCCCAAACACGCGGGCTCTTATGAATAGTCATAATGAGATGGTGTTAAATAGATGATTAATGACGCCGGGGACTACTTAAAATTTTTAATTTTGCAATTATCGATTGAAACGTACACTTAGTGACTCTGGGTAATCTCCAACGGCCGAAACTTGTTCGTAAGGCCGCGTTTCCTGGGGGTGGGCTGGTGAAATTGCTTCGGCAGAGCCTAGCTGCCCCTGCAAAGGGCGGAGGAGTTACCGAGCATTAGTGAGTATTCGCAGTGTCATAAGCGCTAGGCGACGTCGACCAAAGAGTACATTTTTTAAACAAATCAATGAAATATTACTAGTCTTTTAAGTATTCAGTTTCAACACAAAATAAAACCCAATGTTGACACTCGTGTTTTTAATATGAAATATGTAAACGTCGACCTATACTATACACGCCCGTTGCCCAGCCAGCGGCGGGTAGGTCTGTAATCACATTTCTCCCCGAAAAAAAATGGGTACTTACCTACTTTGAACGTTTCGACCATAGACTAGAGATATAAACTGGTTTTTGACGTTATTTCCAGAGACCTTATTCCAATTAACCTCACTATTATGTATATACAGGGTGGTGCTGTCAATGCGACAATAAATAAAAAACAGGGCCTAAAGTTAATAGAAATGGTTTGCCACTTTCAAAAACATCTTATTCACTTGATAATTTCATGTCATTTGTATGGAATAATATAACATTGGCTGCATAGAAATGTTCAGAAATTATCAAATGTATAAGATGTTTTTGAAAGTGGCAAACCATTTCTATGAACTAATATAGCCCATGGTTTAACTGAACTGCAAACAAACATTAGGGGGCCAATTTTATTTTTCATGTCACTTCTGACTTTCTGACCCTAACCAATTTTTTCGAAGACCGAAGCCTAACTGCTAATTAGCTAAAGCGCAGGCCACGCCGCCAGCGAGCAGCTAGGCGGGCGAGCATCGTTTCACTTCTTTTCATGCTTTGGTTCACTCACACCGCGAACTACAGGTACAGAGCTAAGCTCTACGTTTGTATAGTTTCCTTCTCTCACTTCGTTCGCCCGCCCGTCTAGCTCGCTCGTCCGCTCGCTGGCGATGTGGCCTGCGCTTAGCTGATAGGGCAGAAATATCTTCTGTAGAACTAAAAACTTATTGAAGTAGTGGTCGAAGTTCTTCTTCTTTATTTAATGGCCTCTGGTCATTATGATTTTTGCCAATTATAAGTAAAATTAATCTGCAAATTTTGCGGCAACGTTGTACGGTGATTGGGCAAGACGAATTCGTTTTCCAAAGAAAACGTGGTCGCCGGCGCCGCCCCGATAAAATAAAATGGATGGCTGTGGATGCGCACAACCCGTCGATTTCAGTCAGCCGACAACAACCGTGGTCGAAGTTATTTCTAAGGATTTTTTTTTTATATTGACAACTAGATGACAAACGAGCTGACGGCCCACCCGGTGGTAAGCGGTTACCGCCGCTTAAAGACATCTGCAATAACAAGAAAAATCATCAAAATATTGCAGGTTCTTTGTCATCCTGAGGCCTAAGATGAAATGCCGTCCATGCCCAGTAATTACACTGGCTACCTTTCCCGTCAATCCGAAACACAGTGAACTGTTTCACGGCTGAAATAAGGAAGGCGGTGGTACGGTCGACCACAGAAGTAGCTGAACACTAGTACCATGTCACGACTCTAGCGTCAATATGTCAAGTACGGTAGCAATTATAAAGTACGTACAAAAGATCGGTGTGACAACCTAGTTGTAAAATAAAAACTTCTTGCTTAGAAAATATGTATATTTTTGAAAACTTTATAAGAAGAACTTTCTCCTGGAGGTCTCGAGCTGATGGCGCCTGCCGGCAATGATCCACTCGTAGTCGCCGCGCTTCGAGTCGAAGGTGCCCTGCTGCACCGATATCAGCTTTAACGTAAATCGGGGGCCCAGCTCGCACAGTTTCGCTCGCTTCCCGTCTTTCGTAAACTCATAACTGGAAAAGATATTATTTATTAAGTATTTTCTCTAATTAATCTAAGGGTAAGGACACACCTGCTGAATGTACGGCGCCGAAAGTTCAGCGACTGACGTTTCAGTCGTAATATTCTGTTGCTATGACAAACCAAACGCTCAGAACGCGGCGTCTTGTTCAGCGCGCTACGGGACAGAAAATAACGCATAACGCGCCGCGTGATGTGTCGCTTGCTGTGCAAATACATTGAATGCGTATTTGCTAAACTAATCGCCCGAAGGAAGGTTCGGCGTTACGCTGAACGCGACGTAATTTCGGCTGATGTGTCATAGGGGACTTCAAAAACAGTGCGAGCGTATTCAACCGAACGTTCGGCGCCGTACGTTCCGCAGATGTGTCGCGACACTTAAGGGTAGGTGCAGTCGATGGCACATCCACCGTAACAGTTTGACCTTGAGACTGCTCTTATTACGATCGTAATAGAGGCGGCTTTCGTAGTGCAACTGTTACACTTGATGTGCTGTCGTGTGTACAAGGTCGTTTTAATATACAATCCTTTACATAAGAGACATCAATTCAACTTTTAGGAACTGATAGTAGGTTTTTTAGCATAAGGTCAACAAACAGGTGAGCAACCCACCAGTGAACTTATTGGCTAACCCATTTCATTTTGACAGTTACAGTGATAACTACTGAAGTAATTGCCTATCCTTATTTCATCCGTCACAATAGGTTAACAAGTATTGGTTGCTGCATATAAAACAGCTGGGAAACATAATATCACCTCATTGAATTTAAAAGCGGCAGGCCTAGTGTCCGTTTTCACCAACCATTCCCTAGAGTCAGCTGACTGTTAACGACATTTGTCTCTTTCTATCTCCTACAAATAGACACTTAACACTAAGCGAATGTCAGTGAAAACGAGTGTTAAGCTCGTCAAACAAAAAATAATATAGGTATGTATTTCTCTAACCGATGGTGCCTAAAGAAGATATAGTCCCTCTGATTGTGGAAAGTAACTGCGCGGCGGCCGCGGAACTCCGGCTCGTAATGGAACAGCGCGCCCAGCATGCGGCCTACCGTCAATCCCAGGCGAGTGCTGAAGTTGTTCAGAATTACCTGAAATTAGTGTTATTAAATTATCTCTGTCACTTACCCTGTCGCATGTGTACTTATACACACTTATGTATTATTATTGATATAATAATGAAAGAGTCTATAAAAGAATAATCTAGTAAATGCTATCGTCACCCTCGATAATGATACTAACATTTCCAAAAATAGTTCCTATACTGGCCGCCAGATTTGTTGGCAAAAGCTCACAAGGCGATAAATAATGACATGAAAATTTCAAATGTTCATGCTACGGCATGGATACTATTATATTTATAAATTCATTCATATTGGTGTATTAGCAAATGCAGTTAGATTATTAAATAGCCAAAGGTAGCCAGTGTAATTACTGGGTATGGATAGCATATCATCTTAGGTCTCGGGATGACAAAACACCCGCAATATCAAGTGACTTTTCCTTGTTATTGCAGGTGTCTATAGGCGGCGGTAACCGCTTACCATCCGGTGGGCCGTCAGCTTGTTTGTCATCTAGTTGTATAAAAAATTAAAAAATATTGTAAAATAAATATTATTCATTTGTAACATATTACAGGCATAACTATTACCTCTGGCCTATGAGTGGTAATTTCTTTATGATCCTTTCTTAACTCTGGTGTTATTTTACAACTAGATAGTCTGAAGTGTGCAGTGGGTCCATTTGGCAGGTGGATCAGAAGAAATCCATTGGGCTGTTTTTGATTTTCATTGACTATTATAACATCTGTAATACCTTCCCTTATTCCAGACTGTATTATACGTTTCACTGAAGATCTAAAAGAAAACAATACCAAATTATGTCCCACTATTAACAAAAAAGTGCTAAATAAGAATGGCAGCAAACAGGAGGAATGAAAGGGATTGTAGGAGAGTTGCAAATAGAATAATTGTGATTATAAAATAAGTTCACAAATATCTATGTACTTTTATACTAGAAATACATGCTATTTTTACATTTTTTTATTTTGATTTAACAATAAAAATGTTATTATATTTATATCAAAATTTTGTACTGTACCTTTGTCTGTACCTAGATATGGAATTAGGGATTATTCTAGTAAGTTCCTTGCCAAATATTCTTGTTTTAGTGTGCGGATTGTCTGAAAATGTGACAAGAACTTTTGGCTCATATGCATTCTCATAGTATGAAGAGAGCTCGTCTAGCTCCATATCTTTTTGTGCCTGTAAATCAAACAGAAAACGTCCATTTATTTATAAAATTGTGTTTAAATCCAATGCATAAATAACCTGGTAAGTTAATAATTAAAATAGAATAAAACTAGAAATTAAGAATATTTGAAAGCACTGCCCCAACTTAACCGAATCGTCGGCATTTGTAAAAATACTCGTTTCGGATGTTGAAATAGAATATTTCGACATTGTAGGGTGGACGTTAGCTCATAAAAAACGCAAATACAGATAGACTAGAAGAATTTCACAAGGATATCCCAAGTCCTGGGTGGCTCAGTGGTCAGAGCAGTCGCCCGCATTGCGAAAGGTCGCGGGTTCGATTCCTGCCTCTGGATGTGAAATTTTTCTAGTTTTATTCTTTTTTAATTACTAAGTAATTTTTTCAAACATTTATAATAATGTTAAAATCAAAAATTAAGAATACTGGTAAGTTAATTTATACCTATTGAGAGTCATCATAATATTTTATGACTTTTGAGCAGAAAGGTAAATTTGTTTCTTAGGTTCTGCTACATAGAATAATTTTAAGTACTATTGGAGAGTGGACATTGTAAAAAAAGCTAATAAATACAAATACAACTATCTATTTCTATTTATTTGCTAGTTTATTTTTATTCTAACCTCTTCCTGTTCCTCTGCATCAGCATTAACCAGCATAGTCTCATCTTTCTCTCTGAGAGACTCCAAAGTGTGTGGAATCTTCTTGGGAACATCGTCACCTTCCTGTTTCTTTTCTAATTTTCGCCTAAAACATTTATTAACTTAATTAGAAATATCTATTATAAATAAGATGACTTCAATAACATAACCAAACCTACTTCTTTTTATCCTTGCCACGCGCCATTTTTGTAAATTGTTATTGAGTTCGGATGAAATGTCGAAAATGTACTACAGTATTTTTATGCAGGGACATAAAATATTTTAATATTTTATTTTGTTTAGTTTAAAAAGCGATGTTGGTTCAAGCAATTACTCGTGGTTTTGACATTGACATTGACGGAACGTGGCCACAGATCAGATGTTCCTTACGGTCCAATACACAAATATTACCACCGTAAAAATACGGTGCTATGCTGTTTGCGTGCAATCAATTTGGACCACACCTTTGCTCATTCGTGTAATGTCGTGTACATTCCTGTCAATGACAAAGACGTACTATACGTTTTTATCAAAGAGTAAATTTAGGAAGTATTTGTAGCAAATAAAGTACGATAACATGTTTTATCAATGGATAAATAAAATGTTTACAACACTTTTCACAAACTCAAAGTCAAAATCTCAAAGACTTTTGCGCACACACTGTACTACCTCTTTTTCGTGAGCAGCGTTAGCACGGCTTCATGAGGTGACATTGCTACATACGTTCAATTCGGCTTTATTGTAAGCGTGCCATGTGCGGAAATTGTTCATTGCAGACCGTAGGGATTAAAGCCGGATTTACAATTATCTGACGCCTTCTGGCGTGCCCCGTCAGAACGCAATCGGTTTCATACCATTACTATGGTTAGATTTACATGTCGTGACGTGTCGTCAGATACGACAGATTAATGTTTTAACCATAGTTCTTCTTCTTCTTTTAATTATATTTCTTACATCATCCTTCCATGATCACTTGTAGTAGTCGCCTTGCGTACTAGCTATCTCACGAATTTCAAAGCTTCTTCTCATATTTTTTTTTAAGGTGAACCCCAAGCCTCTTCCTATCTCTGGCAACACTATCTTACGTCATTCGTTTTTTCGTGCTTGCTATCCACACGTGCTTCTTTTTTGTAAAAAATGGAAAATAAGAAAAAATGTGAAAAGGACGAGCTATGCAGCGATTTTTTTACAATGGAAAAGACGGGGAACTGATAATTTTATGTTTCAGATAACCCCGCGATCCGAAACCTCCGAAAAAGAAGTTTATTGGAGGAGAAACATTTAGAAGAGATATAGATCGTATGCTATAAGTGAACATTTACCTACTTAAGTCCGAGAGCTATCACCACTTGGTTGGGGGTTAGCCAGTGGGCTCCATCCACAAAGTTGTCACTATAGAAGTATAGGGGTCAACAACGTGGTTTGGTACTCTGAATAAATATGGCCGCTGTTTAAGTCCGAGAGCTATCACCGCTTATGTGGGGGTTAGCCAGGGGACTCCGTCCATAAAGCTGTCACTGTTTATGTACAGGGGTCAGCAACGTGGTTTGGTACTCTGAGTAAATATGGGCGCTGTCTAAGTCCGAGAGCTATCACCGCTTATGCGGGGGTTAGCCAGGGGACTCCGTCCACAAAGCTGTCACTGTTTATGTACAGGGGTCAGCAACGTGGTTCGGTTCATGCAAAATATGTAAGTATACAGAAAATATTCTACAATAAATATGACCAGCCTTGACGTGGGCAGAAGCGGTCAATCGACGACACAGTGTTCGAACACAAACAGCCATTCATATTCAGCAGGAGTTCAATAAAATTAATAGATTCATTTTACTAAAGTCAATCCAAGAACCAACATAGTACTTTTCTCTGGTTGGGAAAAAAAAAAAAAAAAAAGATTTTATTCCACACATATAATTCCTTATCTGTGTAAATTACAGATACTAATAATAGAAATAAGAATATTCATTCAAAAATAATAATATACCTATTATATAGGCCAAAGTAAGCATCATTAAGAGCTTGTGTTATGGATACTAGATAACAGAGAAGTATTAACAATATTATTTAGATAAGTACTATAAATTTACTAGTTAAATAAACATATACTGAAGAAAATGATTTAGAAAATAAGTGACTGCGCTTATTATGATAAAATAATGATTGAAAATATAGAAAATACTCTGTGCGCTTATTATGCATCTTATAGTACAGTGAAATTGGTGAAACTAGGCTGAGATGGTCTCTTGTTTTAGACAAAGTAAACATAAAATTAAAATATTCTCTTATACAAAAAGAGAAGCAGCATATTTGGCAGTAACCTCTCTGAAGGCATAAAGTCTGCTAAGGCAGTGGCTAGGGCTGGACAAGATCTGAAAATTAAACTCACATAGACATTTTAACTCTCGGGGTGCTCAGGGCCCGCCAAACAGACAAGTGAAAGGTTATGGCGGGCGCACACATGACGAACCGCAGATGAAGGAGCTATGCTCAAAACATCAAATGGTAGATCAGAGAGGGACGCGGCTGCCATGCCAGAATTATCGCAAACCTGGGACAGCAACCCAGCAGCAACAGCGTCGGATTCTACAGAAGTGCCATTAGTTGGTAGACTAAGGTATTATTTTAATTCTTGATATGACATTGCTAGTTGCAATTCCATTATAATGTCATGGATTACTGGATATAAGCTCCCTTTTAAGAGCCAACCATACCAAGATATACAACCTAGAAACAGACCATTGAGTAGCACTGAATTCTCTATTACTGAGAAAGAAATTAATAGACTGTTAGAAATAGGTGCCATGGTGTAGGTACTGTAAAGGTAAAGGGTCAGATTATTTCCACTTCTTTCTTGAAAAAGCCTAATGGTAGTTATCATTTGATTCTTAATTTAGAACACATAGGTTGACATATACTAAACACTTTAAGCTTGAAGACCTATGCACAGCACTTTAAGCTAATATTTCTGTGATGTTACTTAGCAAAAATAGATTTAAAAGATGTGTACTTTATGGTACCTATTCATGACAATTCATTCAAAAAGTATTTAAAATTTTACTTCAACAGACAATTATATCAGGTCTTACCTTTTGGGTTATGTTCTGCCCCATATGTGTTTAATAAACTGATGAAACTAGTGCTGAAGCAACTAAGAAAAGAGAATTTATCTGTAAATTTTTAAGATGATTATCTCCTCATTGGCGACTCATACTCTCATTGTTAAAAGAATGTTGACCAAACTTGTAAACTTTTGCAAAACTTGGGTTTCATTTTAAACAGAAAAATGTATCCCTTTACACCTTCTCAGTCCTATGACTTTTTGGGATTTATTGTTATTTCTTCACAAATAATTGTATGTACAATGGCTAGAAAGAAAAAGGAAAAGGAATCTATTAAAAAATACATTATCAGACTGCTAATTAATTGATAAGGACTATAGTATTAGATTCTTAGCAAGAGCCCTATGTGTCATAGTGTCAGTGTGGCCAGCTGTGCCATATGGGTTTTTATATCCAAAACCACTGGAGAGACAAATTTTTTTATCGCTTTATCAAAGGGAAATTATGAAACAAAAATAAACACACCATCATGTTTTATTAGTGATTTAGAATGGTGGAAGAATCAAATAATCCAGGCATGCAGCCTAATAAGGCAAAACTATTTTTGTATGGAAATATATACAGATACCTCAAATTCAGGCTGGGGAGCATGCAGTGGTATACCTACATAAACCAAATGGCAAATGGAATGTTGATGAAAACTTACTTCACATAAGTGCCAAAGAGTTCTTAGCAGCTTTTTTAGGAGTAAAATATTTTATAGCCAATATTAAAAATAAAGAAATCCAAGAGAATTGATAATACAACAGCAATTTGTTATATAAACAGAATGGGGGGGGAAGGTACAGTTCCCACTATTACACTCGATACCCATGGACATTTAGCAATGGTGTGAGAGGCGAGATATATTATATGGATTTTTGCCTCTTACATTTGCTCGCAAGATAATCATGAGACCAATTATGATTCTAGAATTTATAGAAATGAAACAGAATGTATATTGTCTTTGAAAGCTTATAATACTTTATTAACAAATAGATTGAGAACACCAGACATTGATTTATTCGCATTTAGAAATAGTTTTAAGTGTAAAAAATATATTTCTTGGCATATAGATCCCGATGCTGGGAAAGTTGATGCCCTTCCGGAAAATTGGGCTGGTTTTTTCTTCTATGCCTTTCCTCAACTCTGTAGGGTTTTGAAGTGTCTGAGAAAAATAATTAATGACCAACCATTAGTATTTTAGTAGTTCCTTAGTGGAAAAGTCAATCTTGGTTTCCACTATTTAATAGTTTACTTATATCAGAGCTTATAATTTTTTAACCTGTCAAATCATTGCTTTCTGAACACCTCATCCATTGCAACAGGACCTTCAGCTAGATGCAAGGATCTTATCCGCAATGCATTTATCATAGAGTAAAATGTATGCATTTATGTGAAGAGGATTAGGTATTGAAAGTGCTAACATATTATTAACTTCAGTCACAGATAGTACCTACCATCAAACAATATAGATCTGGTATGATAAGTTGGGCGAGTTTCTGTAATCAACATTAATTTATATAAACCACCGCCTTTCTTATTTCAGCCGTGAAAAAGTTCGCTGTGTTTCGGATTGAAGGGTACCTAAGGTAGCCAGTGCAATTACTGGACAGGGATGATATTTCACCTTGGGCCTCAGGATGACAACGCACCTGCAATATCAAGTGATTTTCCCTTGTTATTGCAACAGGTGTCTATAGACGGCGGTAACTGCTTACCATCAGGCGGGTCGTCTGTTTGTTTGTCATCTAGTAATAAAATAAAATAAAATAATAATACAAAAAAAAAAAAAAAAAAAACATGAATTATTGAAACTGGGAATGTTTCAAAAGTTTTCTTTTACTTATCCTCTATAAGAAATATCAATCAGGAAAAAAGGCAATTAGGTTTACTTTTAGCATTACTCACAGGTCATACGATGCAGACATTGTCATTGACAAGAATATCAAACATTGTCATTTATAATGAAATAATTTTAATTAAAATCCTTGTTAATACTAAAACATCCGCACCTGTTAGATTTCAACCTCTACTTGGGATACCTGTTTCCTTGCACAGCTAATATTTGTCTAGAAAGATTCTTATGCTCTTACATAATAAGTCAGACAAAGGAAATACGTAAATATATTGATTTTTAATCTTAACATCTAAACCTCACAAAAGGGTTTCGTGATCCACATTAATAGGTGGATTAAAGATTCCTTGAAATCTAGTGGCGTAGACACAAATAGGTTTAGTGCACATAGGACTAGCCATGCATCTACCTCTGCAGCCTATTAAATTGAGGTTTAAGTGTTGACACATTAAGGAGATCTGCAGTATGAACATCTAATTACTTGATGTTTGCAGGTTTATATAATAGACCTCTAAATAATTACCACAAGTTTGCTAACACAGTAGCAAGGCTTGATATTGATTGTGAAGACTGATTAAATAAGTAGACTGATTAAGAATTAATTAGACTGATCTTAGAATTTCTTAACATAATTGTAAGTGTAATCTTAGATTGTTTTAATTATTATGGTACAGTAAACTTATGATCATAAAGATTGTTTAAATATTTCGAATATAGAATATACACAATTTCTAATTGATCTGGTTATTTACTTTAAACATCCTACAAGTGATCATGGAAGGATGATGTAAGAAATATAATTAAATGATCAAACAAACTTACCTGTAAGTGATGTTCGATCATAATTATATGAGAACATCATCCTTCCATGATCAGCCCACCCAGACTTATCTAGATCCCTTCCCATTATCTACAGTATTATTAGAAATTGTAGTTGTTTGTATACACCATAAACTTAATATCTAGGCGATACTAAGTTTATTTAAACTTGAATCAAGCGGGCTTTAAACTTAAATGACGTAAGATAGTGTTGCCAGAGATAGGAAGAGGCTTGGGGTTCACCTTAAAAAAAAATATGAGAAGAAGCTTTGAAATTCGTGAGATAGCTAGTACGCAAGGCGACTACTACAAGTGATCATGGAAGGATGATGTTCTCATATAATTATGATCGAACATCACTTACAGGTAAGTTTGTTTGATCATTTAATTTTATGGCTTCTCGTTGAGACGAATTCTGCCAGTGTCGAGTTATTAACCATAGTTATGATATAAAACCGATTCCCGTTCTGACGCGTCGCGTCAGACGGCATCAGACAAATGTAAACACGGCGTAATAGTATCTATGTAAATAATCACTAATTTGTGAGAAAGAGATGACCATGATATTTTCAATATGTTTTTGGTAGTGTTTGGCGGGATTTTGTGGTCTCAGTCAAGATTTATATAAAAATTGTGTCGGAGCGAACTTTGTGTTATAAAAGCGTTGTAGTTTTATAAAACAGGTATTTGTGTTGACGTAAACAACTAAAAAAATATTAGGATAAAAGTGATTATGGTGTGAAAGACGATGAGAACTTTTTTGTGGATATCCACCTCATCAAGTAGCATCATATGGAGACTGTCATCATGTATTTCCCGTCAAATACTATTAAGATGCTTTGAAATGTGTGCACTAGCATTTCAATGCAATGAAAGAACAAATAAAGAAATACTGAAGACATGGCTGTATGGACATTAATTCCCTTTGCCTTCCATTACAGGGAGAATGAATTTAAAAAATATATACTGTCGTGCCTATACAGCCATGATGTATTTAAAATGGAAGCGTTAAAGTTTAAACACAAGCAAGGCGATTTTTTTAACACATTCAATGTTTTTAAATCTTATTACGGGTAGAAGAGTGAAAGTTAAACTGTAGCATTGTGTTGTTGTTAACAACTCGGTATTTTTCATTGGTCATCTCCAATTTTTGTTGGGGGTTTGATAACCGCTTACTATCCGGCAGTCGATTAACTGTTCTTTTATTTGATTAACTAAAATAGTTTGAATAGGAATTGTATATTAAAAAAAAACAACAAATATGTTAAAACTACAATCTTAATTTAATTCAACTGTACATCTTGTCTGGCCAACTCCAACAACATAGGGTCGTCGAAGAACTTATTGATGGAGACGTCTTCGCTGAGGCCTTTGCGCCGGCGCGTCTTGATCATAAACTCACGCGCGAGGTGCGTCGCTGGCTGCGGCTCCAACGGCCTGTGGGAGGAATTAATAGAACTTTAATTTCGTTGTCTATATTGAGGAGCACCTTAACATATTTTATTAGTTGTTCAGGTAAAATAAGAACCTTTGCCTTACAGGAAAACACTGTAAAATCCTCGCAAGACGCATAAAGACCTTTACGTGTTATACGTATATGTCTTTATGCGTCGAGAGGATACAATTCGTGAAATGACTACTCGCAAAACGACATATACGTTTAACGTTACATTGGTGGAAATAAAATTTTTATGACAATTAATATTACTAGGTAGTGCTTATTTTTTTAAAAAAACTATGTTATATTATTTCAATAAGTTTTATGATATTCTTTATCCGAGGAGCTCGGTGGCGTAGTGGTTGAGCGCTCTGGTTTCGATTACGAAAAAAAAGCAACTTTCGCCATGGTGGGTCCTGGGATGGGTCAATCAAATTTATAATCTCGAGTTCCTCCGTGCTTCGGAAGGCACGTTAAGCCGTTGGTCCCGGTTGTTAATGCAACCGCTTTAACCCACCAACCCGCATTGAGCCAGCGTGGTGGTGTTATGGCCTAAACTCCTCATGAGTTTCGTCCATGTAGGAAGGCCTGTGCCCAGCAGTCAGGCCCATCTTTTCCATTGGGCACTGTGGGCAAGTGCCCAGGGCCCCGCGATATATGGGGCCCCAATTTCCCTTTTTAAAAATTTAGATTTTGATCAAATTTCTATGGAAATATGGATGTATAGGTATATTGTATAAAATAATTGAATAAAATATTAAACTACTCTTTTTTTGAAGTCGGTTAAAATAATAGTGCCCAGAGCCCCCAATAGGTTAAAGACGGCTCTGCCAGCAGTGGGACGTATATAGGCTGGCGATGATGATGATGATGATTCTTTATCCATGAATGAGTTTTAAAAGAAGATTCTACATTCTGTATTGGAAACTAGAAAAAAATCTGCTCCAGCCCCCGTAGCATGGCAAACTCACTGGGGAGTGAACTATAGAATGTCTCTCTCTTCGTGCAACAGAAAGAAAGAGATAAAACACATTTTGTCGCGTAATAAGTGGACATAAGTGGTGGAGAGAGGTTTTGTCCACGGACCATGCTATGGGTCCTGCACCAGGAGATTGTATGACGAAGTTAAGAAAGGCTTATCTGCTTCAAAATGTCATTTATCTTGAACCAAAGTATGGGACATGAAAATTGAAATCTTGATCCAAAAAATATAACGCTTAGATGTAGACAAACCCTTACTCGAGCGAATCAAGCAACAGGAGCTGGTGGCGATAGGGGTATCTTAGTAAATCATGAATACAATATTCAGTTTCTATGGCTTCATAGTAGGAGGCTAATGAACTGTAAAACTCTCTGAAACAACGAATTTAAATGGAATTTGCCAAAAATTATACAGGTACACTTATATAATTACCGTATAATAATAGTTTTGTCGAGCGGGTCGCCAGGCACGATCTGCCAATGGTGGAACACTTGCAAGCAGAAGGCTTGGCCTTGCGTGTGCGTGCGCAAGTCAGTCTCGAAGCCAAACGAGTCGATGGCCGGCACAAATGCCTTTATCGTATATAACGGTGAGCCTGGTACCGGCGCGTCTTGCGTCACGTGGCCTGAAACAAGTATTATTATAAGCCTAAGTCATTATACGACAGTGATAATGAGATTGTAAAAAAATAATATATAATGGCCCCAAAAACGATCCTTGAGGCAGTCCATGATGAACGATGTTTGATGTCGAGAGCAGACCTTTGACATTCAGTCATTTGAATGACAGCTTACAAAATCCATGGAAGTAGCCAATGTGATTGATTTTTTAATACTTAAAATGTTTCTTAAGTTCTACAAAAAGGCAAATAACAGCAGTCAAAAGCTTGACAAAATTTAAATAACATTTAACTTATGTGACTTATGTAACGTGACACTTTGTTTACCGTCCAAAATATAAACTGTCAAAAATATCAGATACTTTAAAAATGCTTGCGCAAAATCACTGAGAGCTAATAAGATTAGAAGGTTGCATATCCATGCGGCCTTAAAGTCACCAATTCGATACGATAAGTCACTTCCCTGCGTGCCAGTGGTAGCCAATCATTACCTAAACCTGCAATATCAAGGAAATCGCTCATGTGGATCGCCCATGCCCAGTGGACACTGGGCCTGAATTTGGAGACACGCTCTAAGTTAAAATTTAAGTATAGTGAAAAATTATATAAAAAAATATATAAGAGTATAAATATGCTATAGGAAAAAGAAAGCAAGAATTTGTTTTGAGCTGGCAACAAAATTTAGATAGGTTCCAAAGAAACCATAGACAATTTTCTTGTCATAGAGATGCTTCTTTAAGCACTCCCTTTTATTGCCTTTTATGCCAAAATTCTAAAATGTCGAATTATATGAGAGCCATCCTTTTCATGTTTATATAAGAGATGAACTGAACTTAAATTTAGATTTAGCTTGTGTTCAGCAGAAGTAGGGACATTGTCATAATGATATAAAGTAGTCCAATTTTACCTCTCCGCTTAGCGAGTACTGTGTAGACGGCAGACACGCAGTCCGCTGGAGCCTGAACCTCCACAAACAAGTACGGCTCCATCAGTCGCGGCGTTGCCATCAAGAACGCTGAGTATGCCACCTGAGCGAGAATAAATTTTTATCAATCCATGATTTAAAATTACAACACCTGTCAAAGTTTAAAAAAAACACAGTCATTAATTAAAATAGACATAAAAATGGGTTCGCTTAACTGATTAAAATCAGATGAGGTCGAGCTGCCATAAAGATAAATTTTAAGAATAAATTAACATACAACACCTAAAAACACATAGCATACAACAGAGTTTGAAAGTCTCAAAATCAGTAATATAATCACCATAAAAAGGGTTTCCAATGTCTGTGCGACTTTCGGAAAAAGCTAATCAGGAACATCACGAAGTTTAGTTAGGAAAAATGATGCTTCCCACACAGCTCTGGATAATTATCCGAGTGATATTTGGACCTAGTTATATGCCAAAATGTTCCATGCCACATCTTTTTGCATATTTTTTTTAGTTGTGGGCTGGTATACTTTTGGTATAACTCATCTCAGGAAGTAGCTATGAAAACGAGTTTATGTCACATGAAAATAGGGTACTTTTTATATAATTTTGCATTGATATCTCAAAATTGACGACATTGGGCCTAATTCTGGGAACACACTTTAATTCTAAATTTAAGTACAGTATATCTCTTTCTCGCAATAAGTTATAGGAAAAAGATAGCAAGAATCTGTTTAGAGCTGTCACTTAAATTTAGAGAGATTTCAAAGAAACCATAGACAATTTTAGACGGCATGTACGGAGGTGCCTCCTAAACACTGCATTTTCGCACGTTCAATAAGGTCGAAAATTGAACGCACCTTTCTAAATGTCAATTTATATGACAGCCATCCTTTTCTTTTTCATTTTGAGAGAAAGAAATAGACTCAACTTAAATTTAAACTTAGCATGTGTTCGCCAGAATTAGGGCCATTGTGGGTTGGATCATTTTTGCAATGGAGGTCCATTTGTCTTTAGTTCGGTTTTCGGTAGAATGTTTCATGCACTTGAAAATGAAATACAAAATTGAAAATATTTACCTCACAACAATATATTAGACATCCATATACAGTATTTTAATACTGTACCTATTTTTAAATATCGTTTACTTTAGAACTACTTTATCCTTAGTTATAAAAAAAATGCACTGGCACTTGCACTGGACTTGTTCTACAGGGTTCAAATTGAAATGTGGGCTATATTGGTTCAGAGAAATGGTTTGCAACTTTCAAAAACATTTGATAATTTCATGACATTTGTATGAAATAATGTAACATTGGCTGTAACATTTGTAGTAACTATGAATAGACTTCGTTCTGGACACTATCCATGTAACAAGTTTGGATTTCTGATGAAGAAAATAGAATCCCCTAATTGTGAACTGTGTGGCGTTTTAGAAGATATCCAACACACTTGTTAATGGAATGTGTCCGGCATCAGGAAGAGAGACGCGCGATGCTCACTACATTACAACAGAATGCATTTGATATAGGTATTTTTCACAGCATTTTGGCTCAACCAGTGTCCGAGGAAGCCAAAGTGGTGTATCGTTTTATATGTTTGCCGCGACTGGCTTCCGACCAGCAATGATAATGTTTATGTAATTTTAGTAAGTTCTCAATAGGACTGACATATACGTTAGGATAAAAGTCCTGTAAAAAAATAAAGAAAAAAAAAACATTGGCTGCATTATTTCTTAGAAATGTCCTGAAATAATCAAACGAATAAGAGATATTGAAAGTGGAAAACAATTTCTAATATAGCCCATGTCTTAATTTATTGTCGTATTGACGGCACCACCCTGAATACGAGATGTAGGGTTTGACCTTTAGACTGCCCTTACTCGTTCGTAATAGAGGCGACATTCGTAAAGCAACTGTTACACTTAATGTGCTGTCGTCTATATCTAGACTTCGATACTTGCAAGATCTACTCTAAACTCTAACTAACTCCGGAGAAAATTGGAGTAAAGATTTTATTAGAGCTCGTTTAATCTCTTGAATTGGGATGTTGCCTAAATTTGAATATGGCGCTATTTGGTGGAAAATATGCGTTACTGTTACCCATAAAAACAATTCAAACATTAAAAATATAGAATATTGTTGAAGTTATACTGTTTTGAAAATTAAAAAATGGTAAATTTTTTTTCAAAACTTATCTAAAATAATGATAATAGATTTCTGACATCAATTTAAACCACTATTCTTATGACAGACAACTATTAATAAAAACATACCTAATACATAGTTATTATTAATTTTGTCAGTATGCCCATACATTTCTTAGTAATATGGGAACATGTGACGTCACCTGTTCTGTAGATTTATATGAAGCGTTTTTGGACGTTGCGCCGCAACATATCAAAAATACCACTATATCTGTGAAACTATTGATCTTAGACATATCTACTATTTCTTTTGCAATATTTCTTTATGAGTTATAAACTTCTTATTTATGAAATAAAAAAAAAGTTGTCAACTACTTAAGCATTATGAAGGTTCAATAGAACAATGTGGTTATGGAATAATAGCTTAGAATCTTAAAGTCCCGTACTTCTCCAAATCTTCCTTATAGGAAGGCCTATGCCCAGGTATGTGACTGAATATATCGCCGACAATATATTAAAAATATCTTAATGAGGCTAGCACCTCATAAAATAAAATACATATAGTATAGTTACCCTCCTGGCGGTTGGTATGATCTGGCCGCCGCCCCTGTGCAGAGGTTCCTGCGCGATGACGGCATCTAGGATCTTGAACTTGACGTTTCTGATTGGCTCCTCGCACAAGGGACCCTCGCGAGTGCCCCATTGGAAACCTATAATTTTATCAAATTATTATTAGGATAATACAGATATCCTACTGATACATAATTAGGATTAGGACCTTAAGAGAAGACTATAATGAATCAGGCTGCCTGAGATTTTTTTTCATTTATTTAGGGCAATCAACAAAACAAACACTGCAACATGGTATAGAGTTTAAAGCTAAGTGCTGTCTTAATTATAGATTGCCACGGCATGCACAGTGAACTGAAAACTTAACATAAATAATATAAAGTGCAACGTTCTCTAATTGAAAACAAAAAAAAACAAAAACTAGTATTAAAATTGTTATTTTGCAATACTCTCTCTCACTCTTATTGAAACTATTTATTCATTTGACACAGATAATTGAAACATATTTTTTCTGCAATCATGTTATTTGCCTTTTTTATTGGCGTAGTTGATTTATTGTACATACATTAGTAAAATGGTTGTCTATATGAATAAAATAAAACAACAGTTACACCAGATGTGGCTTTATAGGCTAGTACCATGTGCTTTCCCCATACAGGAAAATTATACGTCATTATAGGGTTCATCATTGATATATGATAGCCATGTGCTTTCCCCATACAGGAAAATATTACGTCATTAAAGGGTTCATTGATATTTGATAGATAGATAGATACTAAAAATTAAAAAATAATTCTGATGAAGATGGCAATAAAAGCGAAAAATACAATGACAAAAGAAAATTGTTTTTATGGTTTGTTTGTAACTACCTATGAAACCATAAGAACCATTTTCATTTGTAATGATGAGTGTAAGAAAGCCAACTCAGTTGAGAATGAGAATAAAACACCATGTCCAAAGCAAATTCAATGGAAATTTATACGTATTTCCTTGAAAGTAAACACTAGCGCGATGTAGAAACCTACAGCGCCATCTAGTTACGCAAGGTGGCGCCCCTTTCCAGTTTCCTTACGAATTATACAATGGGTGATCAACTCAGTACCTTGCACGATGCTGTCCTTGACGGAGGCCAGCAGATGTTTGTCGACCTCTGAGGGCAGAGTGTCATCTACCAATATGTTGGGGCCAGTTGTATCTGGTCCGAACGCCCAGATCGAACGCGCCGCTAGCAAATCCCAATCGTATCTGTCGAATTAAAAGTGTTTTAAGCTTTTTTTAAGACGTCAAACAGGTAACAATTTCGAGAGTTTTGTGGTGAATATTTCCGGTTCTTTATATCAACTGTGATGTCTAACGTCGATTCATGTAGGTCTACAATAAAGACATGTATTACCGTCGCACGTCACACTCACAAGTACAGAAATAATGTTACCAGTAGAAATACCTTTTATTTATTTAATTGCAATGAAATATTACTCTGAATATAAATATAACATACAAAGTTTGACGACCGGCTGGCCGAGTGGTCTGTGTCCCTTGCTATACACTACTCAGTCGGGAGTCCCGGGTTCGAATCCCGGTGGGAGTTAATGTTCGTAACTACAAGCATTTTTTCACGAGTCATGGATGTTTATATGTTTACTTAGCATATTTCTGATATATACATATTATTATTATTTCTCTTTATTATTATTACAATTACTTTGGGCTAGATAATAAATAGGTGTGAGTGTATGAATATTATTATTATTTAATTTGTTAAGTAGTTACGAAAAAAAACGATTGTTTTTTGTTTATTTAAGGTTTTGAAGTAAGTCTTTAGTTTTGTTAATTTTTATTTGCTTCTATTCTATTCACGAACTATCCCACTATGTATCGAATTAAGTCGATTGATCGTTCAAAATTAGGCTAGTCAATAGGTGTGAGCGTATGAATATTATTATTATTATTAAAGTGTAACATTGAGATTTACATCAGGATTCTTAAATCCCCCAAACTGATGTTAGAACTGTATAGAATCGTTACTCACTTAGTCTGGAAGAACTCTCCAAGCCTCTTCCTGTCCCACGTGACGCAGACAGCGCCGGCCTCGATGTCCTCGGCGAGGCCTCGCTCCAAGGGCTCCGCTATCATCGTCAGCTTGTTCCGTTTGTTCGGGGTCTCGGCGAAACATTTCAATGAAGAAGTTTCCACCACGGTCTCGCAGAATGACACAACGGGGTCCGCGACTGCGAAAATTATAGGCTTTGTAATTTATTTCAACTGATACACGCTGTGCAGTCAAAGGAGAGAGGAAGGAGGGAGGAAGTAAAGTTAGAGTAAACTTCAAACAGAATTTCGTGTGGATCTGATGAAAATTTAGAGATAGTGGGACTCCTCATCAGACAACATACTTGTTTGACTTGCTATTTGACTTGAGTCAAAAGAGTTGATCAAAGTATATAATCTCGAGCTGCTTCGGACACGCTGAGCCGTTGGTCCCGGTTGTTACTGCAAACGATTTTCCCCTTTAACCCGCACTGGGCCAGCGCGATGGTGTTGCGGCCTAAATTCATCATGTGTTTCTCCCATGTACGAAGGCCTGTGATATTTTAGAAAGAAATACATTTATTCAACGCCACACAAAGTAGGTTTACACATTAATCATGTTTTTAAGTAACTACATTACAACTAGGTGACATTGAAAGACCCCACTCAGCATAATGTCGAGGCTCTTGTTAGAGCCTACCGGTTTCACTCTATTTTCCACCTTCGCACCTATAATACTTATTAATTTTAGTAAACTCCCTACTTTTAGGTTGTCTGGTAGAGATCGCTTCAAGCGATAGCACATGGCCTATTGTGATTTATCTAAATAAAGAATTTTTATCTATCTATGTATCTATGAGTAAGAAAAGGTTTCAGTTCCACCAGGTCCATAGACAAACCAAAGACTAACCTTTGATGTCTATCTCGGAGTACATATTCCTGAGGTCATGCATGACGCAGTCCAGGTAGAGCTCCCCCGTGCCCAAGATCACGTGCTCGCCGCTCTCTTCCACGCGCGTCGACAGCAGCGGGTACGACTTGTTTACCTGCCACAATACAATATCACACCTAACACCACGACATAAGGTTCACAATCCTATGAACTAATTGTTAATACCACCACCAGTTAAATCTAAATGTATGTTCAGTGTGTCTCATTCTCTCAATATGAATACTACAACGACGGCTGTCATATGATTTGATGTTTAGAAAGGTGTGTCAATTTTTAATCTTAATTAACAAGATAAAATGCCGGGGTTAAGAAGGTACTCCATATACGCCTTTTAAAATTGTCTATGGTTGCTTTAAAAGCTATCTAAAATTTAAGTTCCAATTCTTGCTATATTTTAGAGAAAGAGATATAGTGTACCTGTAATTAAAATTTAGAGTGTGTCGTCGTTAGAATTAGACCTATAATCAAATTAAAAAACCGACCAAGTGCGAGTCGGAATCGCGATTACCTATAAACAAGCGTCAACTTCTTGCCGTTATCAATATCGAGCAAAAACAAGCAAAAAAATCACGTTTACTGTATGGGAGCCCCCTTAAATATTTATTTTAGTCTGTTTATTATTATTTGTTGTTATAGCGACAATAGAAATAGGTAAATCACCTGTGAAAATTTTACTGTCTAACTATCACGGTTCATGATACAGCCTGGTGACAAACGGACGGACGGACAGCGGAATCTTAGCAATAGGGTTTTACCCTTTGGGTACGGAACCCTAAAAATCAATGCCTACTTGTGTTGAAATGGACCTATGATGCCTAATTGAATTTGGACGTTGTAAAGGTAGACACTATCCGATAATGTAGAAGAAGAAATTTTTGACAAAATTCATAGAGTTGTCACAAGTCCTCAATAGCAGTCACCCAGATTGTGAATGATTGTAAGTTCGCATCCTAAATCAGGACATGTCTTTGTTTTATGCTACCCAATTCTCTACCTTTCTAAGCCGCCATCTTTGACACTATTAAGCTAACAGCTGCCTGCGATTAGTACTGATTGAAAATGAACCTTATTATAAGAGCCTGTGGGTTTACCTTCCTATGTCTTTTTTTGCCAGTCAGACGGCGTGACAGCTACCTACGTGTTGAATTGAAGAAATATCAACTGTATCACATCAGCCTATAGTTTACCTCAGTGTTTCAGTACGGACGCACCGGCACTGTTTATATGCAAAAGAGGTACATAGCCAACATCGAGCAGACTGATAGCTGTAGACCATACTTTCGCGTACACCGGATACTTCCCCTACCGTGTATGTTCATATTTGAAATATGCAAGTTTGTACGCAAGTATAGTGAGTTCTATACGAAACGACAGGATGTGCCTATTAAATATTTTTGCGAAATAAAAATAAGTTAATATTACCAGCTTCCCGACTAAAACTTGCTTCATCAAGCACATTTCATCTTTCGATAAAAATATATAATAAATTACCGGACATACTAAAGAATGAAATTAATGACAACAAATTTATAAAAACATTTTTTACTAAATAAATGCTATTATGACATTAGTGAATATCTAAATGAAAAACTTTGTAATTAATTATTATTGTAATATGTTAACTTAATTAGTAATGATTTTGTATGTTGTTATGTAATTGATTAATTGTGTCTATTGAAAAAATACGTCCTCTTTTACACATAATTGCGTGCTCGACGGGGGTATGACCTTGTAAAATGTGTAACTTTACCACCTCATTGTACATTATGGTTTGCAACAAAGAAATTGAGTATCGAGTACCTTTCTGAGTCCGTCCAACATCTTCGGCAGTTCCGAGGGGTTCACAGGCTCCACGGCTATCTTGACCACGGCCTGCGTGTTGAACCGGAGCGGCCTGAACGTGTACAACTCCTCGTCTTCATCAGCGGACACGATGGTGCACGTCTTCACTATCGGTTGGTCCACGCCTTCGATCAACGCCCAGCAACCGGCGGGCACTCGGTTTAGTTCCACCTAAGATTCATGATTTAAATTAAAAAGTCAAGAATAAGGGATGTCGCCTAATATTGAGTATGGCGCTACTTTCACAAATTCATTGAATATAAGCTACTGTTCCCAAAGAAAGGGCTTCGAAACATTATTAAAGGAGAGGACCACAAAATGCATGAAGTCTGGGCTTAATAAAATATAGAGCTGGAAATAGATGATAGTAACAACTTCAAATATTTAATCTGTAATGCGGCGATATACCACCGGGGGGCGATGACAATAGAAAAATCAATTGTGTCTGGAATCTCATGCTTGACGGGTTAATAGACAATGCAACAATGAGTGCATTTGACATGTTTTATGACTTCAAAAACTAATAGGGAATAAAGCAAATCTGTGTTTAGTTTCTTCGGGAACATTATTTACATTTTTAAACTAAAGCCAGCTCGAAAAATTCGATTGATTTAATATCGAATAGCTTATTCAATAACCTTTGTAAAGAGGTATATCACATTGCTGTTCAAAATTATTCAGAATAAATGCCCAAAAAAGTCGGTGTCCTTTGTTTTTTTTTTCAAAATTATAATGATATTAGATTGCTCCCATGATTCGGCCTGCATAGCCGAACGGTTGCGACAGGCCATGGGAACGTTGGTGGGATTCCCCCATCCCGGGACCTCCCAAAATTATTAATAACTACAAAACTGGATACTGAACCTTGTACCGCGCCTCGTATATCCAGAGGCGGCCGACGTTCATGAGCCGCGAGTCCTCCTCGTCGTGCGTGCTGTAGTTCTCGCCGAGCACGCGCACCGTCTGCCCCGCGTACAGCGTGCCAGACATTATGCGCGCCAGCACCTGAACAATTTTTTTTTTATGTATGATAAGTAGAGGCTGAGGATGAAGATGAGGCCAAAGATGGTACACGCTAACCTAAAAGATGCTTGTTCCCTCTGGCCTTAAAGATATCTAGATTATATTGATCCGGGAAAACAGACCTTGGCAACGAGTGCCACTCCTTAGCTGTTGGCATAATGAAAGAGGAAGCAAAGCGCTTCGTGCGGATGGGAGGTATATCCACAACGTAAGGGTGAAAGTCTTCGCCGCGCCTGGTTGTCCGGTGGTGGAAAGGGGCTGGGAGGATCAAATTATGAAGAACCTCCGCACACTTTTTTTTTATACAACTAGATGACAAACAAGCTGACGGCCCACCTAATGGTAAGTGGTTACCGCCGCCTATAGACACCTGCAATAACAAGGAAAAATCACTTGATATTGCAGGTGCGTTGTCATCCTGAGGCCTAAGATGAAATGCCGTCATGCCCAGTAATTACACTCTCCGAAATGCAACCGATAAAAGACCGAGAGGCAAGCTTCACGCCTGTTATTAGCAGATTATATCATACCCACAACTGACGATAAGTGTTTACGTATTCTAACGTGATAAACCAATATCAGGTCTGCACCCCCGCATACCTTCGCCATCGATTCGAGGACGCCGACACGGACTCGTGGTTTCACATTAGTTCCAGTGGATATTGTCCCATGGAACTACTGATACTTTTTTATTGTCACAGTTCCATTGCCAAGTGCAATGGGACTATTGATCGTGTATAGCAATCAATGGAACAGGGAATGGCTGTAGGGGTGGTTTGGAGGCCATTGAGGGACCGTAGGGTGCCGCCATAATTATCATCGCTTGAGAAATGGTAGTTCCATTGCACTTGGCAATGGAAAGTGAGAATAAAAATAATCAGTAGTTCCATGGGACCAATATCCACGGGAACGAGTGAGAACCATTCGACTCGCGGTGGTCTAGTCGCAGGCGCGCATGCTATGCTTACAGATCGTGTGCAGACACAAATTACAGTTGCGTGCGTTCTGTGTGCGTTTGGGTACAAGTGAAAATACAAAATTTTAAGTGTTAAGTAACCCCCGGCTTTTTTTAATCATCTATCTATCACCATTTCATTGAGATTATTCTTATGAGCCCAAACACGCTATATCTGCTGAGTTTTTGAAGAATTAAGCATCCCGCAGACCTGTTGATGGTATAGGATCAGCTTAATAAGTATGTCATGGGAATGTCACCGAAGTGACAGTACACTAAATTTCAAATCAATCTGATCTGTGAAAGTTAGTAAAACCCTTTTATAATGTAGAAAAAGAGCTGATAGTTATCAAACGCCTGAACTGATCTTCATAAATACTAGCTAAGGACCCTAATCACGTCAGCTTTCAAACATAAAAATCAAATCAAAATCGGTCCATTCGTTTAGGAACTACGATGGCACAGACAGACACACAGATACACAAACAGACACGTCAAACTTATAACACCTCCCTTTTTTCGTCGAGGTTTGTATGAGGATAACTATCCTTAATATTGTAGGTGAAAATTGCAAACGAAAGCACGTTGACCAGTCAACTATTTGCAGTGGTATACCCACTGGTCTTCTGTGCAAGTTCGCAGTCGCACAACGAGCTATGGAACGAGCTATGTTAGGTGTTTCTTTGCGAGATAGAATCAGAAATGAGGACATCCGTAAGAGAACCAAAGTCACTGACATAGCTCATAGGATTAGCAAATTGAAGTGGCAGTGGGCAGGGCACATAGCACGCAGAACGGACGGCCGGTGGGGCGTTAATGTTCTAGAATGGCGACCACGTACCGGAAAGCGCAAAGTAGGACGGCCTCCCACTAGATGGACAGACGAGCTGGTCAGGGTCGCGGGGAGCCGCTGGATGCAGGCTGCGCAGAACCGTTCCATTTGGAGATCGATGGGGGAGGCCTTTGTTCAGCAGTGGACATCATAGGCTGGTATGATGATGATGAACGAAAGTATGCTTACCAAGAAGAACGTGCAGTCATCCGTGGGGTACATCTTGGCGGTATGCGCGACAAGTCGGCCCGACTGGTCGCAGCGCAGCATGTCTTCGCGTAACGCGCCGGTACTGCCGCGGTACGTGTGCGACACTTTACGCTCGGCCGCGTCCAGCGGCGACGGCACGTGTTTTACTGTCATCTCTACGAAGCCCCTGTATAAAAAAACAGTAAAGAACTGAAACTCAAACATTTATTGCAACATAATGTTACAAAATAGGTCTCAAAGCTTAAAGGTAGATATGATATCATTACGGACTCGGTCGGGCACAGCAAACGGAGCAAAAAGAGAGGAGAGGATATACAATACTTTACTTATTAGACAATAATTAAAAAATATATATATTATATTACTAACTGACCCCGAAAACGTTGTCTTGCCATTAAAAAAAAGTCCAAAAATAAAATAAAACATAGATAGTAGCCGATTCTAAGACCTACTGAATATAAATATAAATTTTTATTCGAATCGGTCAAGCCGTTTCGGAGGAGTATGGTAACTTAAACTGTGAGTTGAGAATTTTATACATAAGATTAAAAAAAAACTACATAAAAATCATTGCAAAAAACAAAACAAGTTTAATTTTAAAAAGGTTAAATAATACAATAATAATGTCGGGTTTTATAAATATTAATATTGTTATGTCAAGTTTAAGTTAAATAATAATTATAATTTAGTAATTAAAATAATATAAACCTAGAAAAATTTCACGTCCTGAGGCGGGAATCGAAGCCACGACCTTTCGCAATCCGGGCGACTGCTCTGACCACTGAGCAGTATTTTAATTACTAAGTAATTGTTCAAACATTTATAATAATGTTAAAATAAAAAATTAAGAATACTAATTATAATGTCCCAAACTAGATCCTAAGGCTTAAAGCTACGAATAACATATGTATGTTCAAGTCATTTTGTAGTAAATCATCATCATCATCACCAGCCTATATACGTCCCACTGCTGGGCACAGGCCTTCCCACATGGCAGAAACACATGAGGAGTTTGGGCCATAACACCACTACGCTGGCCCAGTGCGGGTTGGTGGGTTAAAGCGGTTGCGGAAAAAACCGGGACCAACGGCTTAACGTGCCTTCCGAAGCACGGAGGAGCTCAAGATTATAAATTTAATTGACCCATCCAAGGACCGACCATGGCGAAAGTTGCTTTGTTTTCGTGATCGAAACCAGAGCGCTCAAACCACTACGCCACCGAGCTCCTCCGTAGTGTGTCAAAATTAATATGATTTAAAAATGTCAATTTGATTATTAAGAATTATGAAGACGTGAAATAAGATTTCTTGAAAAACTGGATATTTATTATTTTAAATATAAGTAACGTTAAAAAGGTATTTAAAATAATAAAAAATCACGTCCCGAGGCGGGGACATGTAATTTTTCTAGTTTAAATACATTTTTATTAGTAAATAAATTTTAAAACACTTATAATAATGTTGAAATCAAAATTAAATAATATTAGTAACATTTTTATTATAGCTATTAGATCTTATGTTAACTTAGTATTTTATAATGAAGTCATATTTTTTTATTATGGAGGAAATATTATAGATAGATAGACAAAATGTTTATTTCATATTATATTATGACAGCCTTCTGAGTTTCTTGCCGGTGGTTTTCAGTCAACTTTACGAACAAATGGTCTTTTTAAATGACTTCTTCAGTAAGGTTTGATTAAAAACGTTTACATATTTTACGCCTTATCAGACAAGTAAGAAGATCTACTTATTTTATGATTATAATTATAAGTTTCATCTTTACAAAAAATTTTTGATTTTGAACTGATTCAAAGCAAAACTTTACCATTTCCTTTTAAAAAAAATAATTAACTCGGTTTTCAAATTAGCATTTATGAAAATTCCGATGCACTCAACAAGACTAGAAATAAATTTTCAATCTATGTTAAACTTACGAGAAGTCTCCAAAGAATCTGCTACAGACGAGCCTTAGTAACGGGCGCACATTGAGCTTGGCCTCCTGTTTGGTCAACTTGATGCCCAGCTCCAAGAGAACTGCTGGCAGTGTGTCGTCCACATCACCGACCACCTAAAATTTTTATAACAATTTACCCATCCGTCAATATTTCATGATAATTTTCAAGAGGCATATTTATCTTCATCATCATATGTCCCACTGCTGAGCACATGCCTTCCTACATGAGAAACACATAGGTCTTTTGGGCCATAATATTGTCATGCTGGCCCAATACAGGTGGGGGTGGCTTGAAGTGGTGTCAGTAACAACCGAGACCTACAACTTAACGAGCCTGGCAAAGCTCCATGCAGGCAAACCATGCTTTGCCAGGATCGGAGAACAAACTTTGATCATCCCATCAGGGCTAGACCATGAAGAAAGTTATTTTTGCTTTCGTAATCGAAACCAACCGCTATGAGCTATGCCATCAAGCTATTTATCTTGATAATTCCAACACCTGATATAAAGATTCATCAACACCAACCTATTTAAGTCCCTCGGCAGGGCACAGGACTCCCTACATAGGAGAAACACATTAGGAGTTTGGGCCATAACACCACCACGTACCTTCTGAAGCACGGAGCAGATCGAGATAACAAATTTTTGATTGACCCATCCCGGGATCGACCATGGCGAAAGTTGCTTTTTTCCTTAATCGAAACCAGAGCGAGAGCGCTCAAACCTTTAAATCTCTAGTCTATGGTTAAAGTCACTACGCCACAGAGCCCCTCAAAGCTCAATATAAAGTTTACATCTCCAAAATACCTGTGCAAATATCTTGTACAGTGGCTCCAATATAAACTCCACAAAGCTTCGCTGCGCAGACGCATGGGGCTGTTTTTTGGTGAATCTGCGCGTCTTCGCGTTGAAGTAAACGTCGCCCCAGAGCCAGGCCGCCATGTCCGACGAGCGGAGCCCCGCCGTGGGATGCGCCGCCGCGTACATCGCGCCGAACGACTCCAGAGTGAAGCATACATCGTATAACGAGGATGCAAAGCAGACATTCCCTGTGCGAGATATCATAATTAAAATTCGTTTGATTTTATCAACAGAGTATGTCGTTTATGGGGCATAACACCACCACGCGATTGGTGGGTTAAAGCGATTGCAGTAACACCTGGACCAACGGCTTAACGTGCCTTCCGAAGCACGGCGGATAAATGTTGGTTGACCCATCCCGGGGTCGCCGGGAGCGTTCAAGCCAATACGCCACCGAGCTCCTATGACGAGCAAACATATATTTGTACCATAGTAAATAAAGATTATAATTACTAGTAGCTATACAAACTTTTATTAGAAAATGAATAACAAATGTGTTATTTAGTTATTATGGAATAATTTAGTGTTTAAATTTATTGGTACAAAAATGATTATAAAGTAATATATTCTTAATTTTATTTTAACATTAAAATAAATGTTTCAAACATAGCTAAAAATCTCTCACTAGAAAAAGTAGTATTTTGTGGCCGGAACTAAACCCATGGCCCTTCACAATAAAGTTGCCTGCTATGACTATTGAGTTGCTGAGAACTTACGATACTCCTATAAATTCTTCCTAGTCTATTTTTATAATTATATATATTTTTAAAATCAACAAAGAGTCTATTGACAATTCATACCTAACAGAGGAGAGAAAACAGTAGCTGGCTCGTCAGGGTTATCCTGTGGCTGATTTGTCTCAAATATGGAATTGAGCTCATCAATAATATGCCTTAGCTTGTAGTACGCATCTGCAGGTGGCAATTTCAACTCAAGAATCAATCGGTCAATTTTGTTGATACACAATGTCAACGGAACTCGCTCTTGCACAGCATGACGAAGTAAGCGCTCCGTGTTTAACATTATACCTTCTGCTGCATCCACAAATAGGACAGCACCTATAAGAAAACAATTAATTGAATTTAACACACACAAACATGTCATATAAACTGAGATCTTGAATATGTTGAATAAGTAGCACCTTTGCATGTTCTCTCCAATTATTATGTATCACTTTAAGTTGTGTGTAAGAACATAAATTGTTAAATAAATAAATAAATGTTGAGAACATTTTTGTTTATCATGAAAATTATAACACTTAATTAATATGATGTATAGATGACAGCACGTCAAGTGTAACAGTTGATTTATGAAAGCCACCATCTATTACGAACGCAGTAAGGGTGGTTTCAAGGTCTAACTGTTACGATTGATATGCTGTGGACTGTACACACATACATTATTACACTTACCATCAGATATTCTCAATGCAGCTGTGACTTCATCACTGAAGTTGACATGTCCTGGTGTGTCCATAATATTCAACAAGTGAGATTTTCCCTTGATGTCTTTGAGCAGCAGAGTAACGGGCATAGACTTGATGGACACACCACGCTCCTGCTCCACAAACAGTGTGTCGGTGTAGCGCATCGGTATGGTTGTGTCATTATTAATAGTGCTTGGATGTGTTTGTCTCATCAAGCAATCAACAAACGATGTTTTACCTGAAAAAAAAATATATTATTTTAATGGAAGAATCCTCTTTATGATGATGGTTGTTTAAAACTACTGTGCAGCATAAATATTTTTTTGATTGTTTGAACTCTTTACTAAAAAATTATGGAAATGTTACATATATTTTTATGTGTCTGATAAACAGATGTTTCTGTTTATACAAATATGATTGGAAGATTCAGAATCAGAATCAGAATCAGAATCATTTATTGTTTCATAAACATAGGTAAGTACATGTGTGGTGTTGTTTATTGTAAGAGATTGTAATAAGATTGTATATGTATATCAAGTAATTTCCCCACCATTGTGCAAATGGCCCATCAGTGTTATATTCCTCATCAAGTTGGTATTATCCAACATATCAGCTAAGTATTCCATGTCATAGTTGGTCTCTGGCAGCTGCTGTTCCTGGACCTGAAACTTCTTGTGTTTAACAGGCTCTACCAGTGGTTTATCCAGAGCTTGTGTGTCTTCTTCTTGAACCACTGTTTCAACATCAGGCCCATATACTTCTATTGCTTGAGGGTAATATCTGGAACATTATAAACAAAAACATTTGTATAATAATTACTATCTGTTAATACACAGTAAACTGAACATAAGCTATTTACTAATTTAGATAGATAGATAGAAATTCTTTATTTTGCACATTTACATAAACATCACAGAGATAAAACAAACACAATATGCCAAAATAGGCGGTCTTATCGCTAGAAGCGATCTCTCCCAGACAACCTTGTTTGGGAGTTTACTTACTAAACAATAATGATAGGTACGAAAAAATGGAAAAAAGTGAAAATTAATTTAAAAATATACATAAATAAATATATATTAAATAGTAATAATAATAATACATAAATATATATTCACATTTGAAGGAAATCGGCTGCTTAAAATCAAAACATAGTAACTCGTTCCAACAAGAATGTTCAGGAGAGCCAAAAAACAGGTGGGCTACTTTAATTCGTTGGCCCGACGAAACCAGAAATAGTAGCGATTGGGGTGTTTGACGAAAAGTTTCACTATATTGTTGACTGTATTTTGTGATACTCGTAATCGTGTTAGAGGTTATGGATACACTTTAATCGCTCACACTCTATTTTTATTTGAAAATTTACCCAAATATTAAATTCAAATTCAAATTCAAATTCAAATTCATTTATTTGCGAATATGGGTAGATACATATACAAGATAGAATAATTAATTAATAGTCCGGACCATATTCAACCAACAGGCATGCAAATATTACATTGGTACATAATTGTGGTAAGAAAAAATAATAATAATAACATACAACAACACTGTCAATTCATTAAATGATTAATTAAGGATAAGTCAACATACTCGTATATAGTCTATTCTCCAGACATTTCAAACAACAATAATTAGAATAAAAATAATAATAAAATTTAAATAAAATAAAATTCATTACCACAATAATATTAGTATTCATGTCAATGGTTATTTCCTAAGGTCAATAAAACATAATTTACTATCTAAAGTTAATCAAATATTTTTATCCTCAAGATATTCTTTTACTGAGTAATATGCTTTTTCTGTCAAAATTTTACAAAGGTTTCGCTTAAAATTTCTATTATCTTTGAGTTTCTGTGGCAATTTATTATATAATTTCGGTGCCATACCAAATATACTTTTATTTAAAAGTGTAATTCTGCAGTGTGGCATACAAATTCTGTTGTTAAGCCTGTTGGAAAACAATTTTTTATACATGTCAATGTTATTTTTTACAAACATATTTGCTTCGTAGATGTATAAGCTAGGTAATGTCAATACCTTAAGCGACTTAAAAAATGGAACACAGCTATCGGTTTGCTTCAGTCCACATATAGCCCTTATGCATCTTTTCTGAGCAATAAATGCAGATTCCCAGTCAGTTGAAAATCCCCAAAAAATAACGCCGTATCTGAGAGCGGAAGCTACATAAGAATGATACGCCATCATAGCTGCAGAAATATTTACGGTTTTTTTCAACTGGTAGAGTGCGTACGAGAATTGATTCAACTTAGTACACAGGTTATTTATATGCATTTTCCAATTAATTTCATGATCAATGTTTAGACCTAAGAATTTTGTTATATCTACTTCTTTAACTTTTATTCCAGTGTATTCTATTTCGAGATTCAAATCAGGTACAAATCTATTTCTAAATGTCATAATAGCTGTCTTATCGAAGTTTATTAAAAGATTATTGCTAGTTAGCCAGTTAATTATGTCAATTAATGTTGAATTGATTTTATTTTCAAGTAACTTATAATTTTTATCAGAAAATACAACTGTACTATCATCTGCAAATAGAATCATCGGGGAAGTCACTGCTTTAGGAAAGTCATTTATATAGATAAGAAACAATAATGGTCCCAAAACACTCCCTTGTGGTACGCCATATTTTACTATTCTATAGTCTGATCGATATTTTATTTCCATTTTTTTCTGAAAACAGATTCTAGTAACCTCAGTCACTTGTCGCCTATTGTCTAAGTATGACGATATCAAGTCAATAGCATTGCCTCGAATACCATAGGTATACAATTTGTATTTAAGTATTTTATGGTCAACATAATCGAATGCCTTTGTAAGGTCCATGTATAAAGCACAAACTGGAATTTTTCTATTTAGATTATCCATAACTTGATCCAAAAAGTTATATATTGCTTTATTAATCGATTTATTTTTCCTAAAACCTATTTGCTCATCACAAAGTATGTTATTTCTTTCGAAATAGTTGTTAAACTTTTCAAAAATAATTTTTTCTAATATTTTGGAAAAAACGCTAATTAGAGCTATTGGTCTATAGCATGACATGCTTTCCCTGTCTTGTTTTTTAAATAATGGCTTTATAACTGTCAATTTTAATTTCTCGGGATAACTTCCATTGAGTACGCAAAGATTAAAAATATGGCACAGTACTGGTGATATAATATTAGATACATACTTTATAACCTTGGTACATATATCATCATATCCCGTACTGGAGGTATTTTTTAGTGTCTTGATTATTCGTTCAATGTCATACGAAGTAGAAGGGCTAACAAAGATAGAATTAAAATTATTATATGTCAAATTATTACTATTAATATTAATATGGGTTGTAGGTGAAAAAGGTTTGATTTGGTCAACAAAAAAGTTATTAAATTTATTAGCAATGTCAAGAGGATCTGTAATTAAATGATTTTCAATATTTATTTGTTCTATGTCACTTTTTGGTAAATTAATTTTGTTGTTATTAATTATATTCCACGTAGCTTTAGATTTGTTCGTGGCTGTTTTTATATAATAATCATTTTGCGATTTCTTTGTCAAATTAATGATACGCGATAGACGTGCTGAGTAAATTTTGAAACTATTTCTATCATTGATATCTTTTGATGTCCTGTATTTCCATAGCATATTTCTTTTGCGTTTCATACATTTTTTTATCCCTTTACTTATCCATTTAGGACGTTTATGTAAGTACATTTTGATTTTAAGTACCGGGAAACACAATTTATAGAACATACTATAAACATTACTATTACTATGAACATGAAAATATTACTATGAACATTACTATAAAAACAATATCAAAACTTAGCAAGTCGGTTTACTAGGTTCTCAATTTGATTATCTGAGGTAAGGTAAAGACTAAACAAACTCATATACAAAGAGTTTCATCATCATCATCATCATTTCAGCCGAGAGAAGCCCACAGCTGAGCATAGGCCTCCCCCAGGGATCTCCAAACCGATCGGTCCTGCGCTGCCCGCATCCATCGGCTTCCCGCGATCCTCATACGACATGGGAATTTGACATAATTTTCGTCTTATCCATGTTCATTTTAAGACCTACTTGTTGGGAGACTACAGAGGTCGTCGAGCATTGTGCCCAAGTCCTCCAGGGTATTAGCCATGACTACGATATCATCAGCAAAACGAAGGTTTATGTTGATGCCAAGTCCTCTCCAGTCCAAAAGCTTAATTACTTAAACACAATTCCTCCAACGCGGCTGTAAACAGTTTCGGCGAAATGACATCGCCCTGTCTCACACCTCGCTGAAGTCGTATTGGTTTCGAGTCTTGATCCTGGAGGCGGACTGACGTAGTGGCGTTTTCGTACAGTGACTGCAGCACTTTGATGTACCGATAGTCAATTTGGCACCTCTGGAGTGACTGAAGCACGGCCCAAGTCTCAACAGAATCGAAGGCTTTCTCATAGTCCACAAACGCTAAGCATAATGGCAGGTTGTACTCTTCGGTCTTCTGTATAACCTGCCGCAGCGTATGTATATGGTCTATGGTACTAAAGCCTTTTCGGAATCCGGCTTGTTCGGGAGGCTGGAAGTCGTCAAAGCTGCGTGCGAGACGATTTGTTATAACCCTCGAAAACAACTTGTAAACATGACTCAGGAGCGTGATGGGTCTATAGTTCTTCAATTGGGTTCTGTCACCCTTTTTGAAGAAGAGTGACACCACGCCCCTGTGCCATGCTTTTGGCGTTTTACCCTCGAGCATGATGGTGTTAAATAGCCTCTGAAGAGCTCTTAGGACCACACGCCCACTTGCTTTCAGAAGCTCTGCTGTAACTCCATCGTCACCCGGTGCCTTGTTGTATTTGAGCTGTTTGAGAGCTACACTAATCTCGTACAGGCTGACGTCCGGGATATCTTCGGTGTAATGTCGGGTTAATTTGGCTCTTGGATCGGTGACCTGAGTGACAGGTGTGCGTAATGTCGCGTAAAGCTGTCCGTAGAAGTTTTCAATCTCGGCCAAAAGCTCAGGTCGGACGTAAGAAGTCTGCCGTCCTCCGTCTTCAGCTTCGTCAGCAAACTCTGTCCAAGCGACAGACCTCTGGCGAACACTTTGGAGCCTCTGTTTCGCTCGATTACCTCTTTAACACGGTCTGTATTAAATCGGCGTATGTCGCGAGTCAATGACTTCGAGATCTGTTTATTGAGCTGCCGACGAGCATCCTCAGAAGACTGCAGAACTATTTCAGGTCTTACTTCCATTACCTTCAATGTTGGCTCAGAGATTTTCTTACTTCTTTCGTTACGGCTGGGTTCGAAGTACTTAGAACCCACCGTAAGGACAGCTTCCACGAACCTGTCGTTATATGTATCCACATCTGTGCAGTCCTCCAGGCAATCGAAGCGATTATGCAGTTCGAGTATAATGAATAAGTTATTTCTTACCTGCAATGTTTTCGTTCTGCAAAGCAGGCATTATACGCCTGGATCGATAACATTGCATAAAACTCATTTTATATATTGATGTCTTGGAGCGAAACACTCGTGCGACGGTGTCACTGGATTTACTAAATGACATTTCATTGATTTTAAAATCGGTGCCAAATTCAAAACATAGCAAGTCGTTTTTGCAAATTCATAACTTAGTAAGTCGGTTGAGTTGCTAGGGTTTTAAATTTGTATTCTGACATACTATGTTTAGAATTGGTACTTCATTGTTTTTTTATAGTCATGCCAAATTGCTCAGACTTGCTAAATTATATTTTTAAAATTAAGTAAGAAACTGGGTGTTTAAAGGTCCATATCATATTGATACTGCCTAGTAAGTCAAAAAATGCCAAAATCGGTTTTTTTTTGAAATCACTAGTTACTAGGTTTTGAATTTGGGCAGCCGAAATTACACATTTACTTTGTGAAGTACCTAGAAACCAGCCTCAATAAATATTCTGGTGGTGAAGAGTCAAGTGTACTAGTACGGGACAAAAGGTTGAACTTATTTATATGGCGAATAAATGAATATGAATATGAATATTTAAAGAAGATTCATGGTCATTTACTAGTCTTCAAGGTTTTTCATAAACAATAAATACAAATAATATGAATAATTATTTTTTCCAACACTATTTTTTTTTGCTGATGTGTTCAATCTTTCCTGTTCTTTTTTTATAACAGTCCTGCAGGATTATTCAATCACTTATTTTGAGAGCCAATAATTATAGTCACCAATCCAATTTTTGCCTTTTAATTACAATATAGGACAGTGTCACATCATAGTAAAGCAGCAACAGATTTGCAATTATCTCAGTAATCATCATTTTACACTGTTAAAATAATTTAGGAAATAAGCCTGCAAGTAGCACAGTATTTTGACGAATGACTTTATTAAGTAAAGAGTGAAATGAAAATAATATTAAATTTGACGTTTTTAGTGCAGAAGCCACCAATATACAGTAGATTTTCTATTGTTAAGGAGACAGCGGCGTGTTTGGGAAAAAATGATAATGCAGGTAACCTACAAATTTAACATATTTAATGATTATATTATTAAAAGTTAAAAAACACCTTTTATCCTCGTGTAGCACGACGGACATCGGTGCTACTTCAGGCTCTGCATCTGCATCCTCGTCTTCTTCTATCGCATCATCATCGGCGTCTCTGTTGTCCTGACCGTAAACACTTTGTTCATCGTCAGAATCAGATTCTAAGTCTGGTCCTATATAGTTACCAAATTCATCATAAAGATCGCCATCCATATTTATGCAGCAAAATGTAAATCACTACAAAGAATAAATAAATATTTTCAAACAAAACAAACTCGATTCAAGTAACAAAACACCGACCGAACACAAATGCACAGATTAGAAAGAGTATGTCTAAAGACACAAATGTCAATAGATTTGACAGACAACAAAGCTAGCTAACCTCACTCTCTGCAGCAGGGATGTAGTATTTATCAATTGAATAGCCTTGTTCAATTGATTTCACGATTTGTGGCCGAAGAACGTTGAAACATGTAAGTAATTTATTTATTGTATGGACTCTGAGACAGAACGCAGCCATTTCTTTTTTTTCTAAAGTTGTCAAATTTTCTTGTCAAATCTTTTCAATACAAAAATGGCCGCTGTACAACAAAATTTATTAAAAATGGTTTCAGCACAACTACGGAATAAAGCAAATGAGTTTTTAAACTCAAGAAAACATGCAAATAATCTTGCAGATATTTTGCAAATGTTTGAGGTAATTACCTTCTTCTCTAGAGCTGTTATATTAGGACAATAAAACTGCGTCATAGGTTACGCTATAAAATACATGTCTATTTCTTTTATTTTAGGCTGAAACAGATAACTACACACCACTGCTGCTTACAATTGAAGTCATATTTACTGAATTATTACGAAGAGGAGATCTGATCGAAGAAATAGTCCCCTTGAAACCAATAGGTGAGTTCATTACACAAGAGATCTAAATGTTGTTATTTTACATTTTACAACATTACTATCGATTTTTCTTAATAAAATATTACAGAGAATGTAAATATTTCCCTAAGGTTACTGATTGTGTTGAAATTTTAAAGACATCATTATTGCTTTCAAATTTATTATGAAATGGTCACATTTTGCGACATGTGACGTTTTTTGCATATGTAAAAGGCAGTACCGACCATACCCTTTAGGGTGTCTCGTTTGATTGTGCTATGTTCGAATAATAGGCAGTTCTTTTTGCCAATTATGAGATATAAAACTTTAACTTAAAAATTACTTGTTCCTTTATGCACCAATTTGTGTGTCACATAGCAAACAGTTTCAAGGTCACATGTGGTTTTGTTATGTTGTGCTGACAGGTACCCATTATTATCTAGGTGGATAAATTTGGAAATCATAACATTGAAATTTCTCCATGTTATAGATATAGAGGAGTTGCAATAGCATAAAGATTGAATATATTTCTCATATACCTTAATAAAGGTATTAAAAACTACAATTCTAACTTATGTAGATTGTCATTAAAATTCATCTATAACATTGTTTTACAATTTGCTTCATTAAGTACACTGCCAGTTTGATACAAGGAATATAAATTTTCAGAATAAGGCAAATTAGATGGATTAAGAATTGATGTACAAAATAATGTATGGATTTGTACTAAAGTTCAATTAAGTACATGAATAATACAAAATTGAGGTTAAAAAAGGCATGTTTATTTTAATAATCTGATTAAAATCATATACTTCAAGGTATTAAACTTGGATGTTAGAAACAAACTTTCCTTATTTTATGAGTAACATACTACATCCCTATTCCCATTTTTTGACTCTGCCTGCACACTGAACATATAACTTGATAAACCAACTGAGCAGAGCAGAGCCCATTCTTTTTCCTATAGTATGAAAACTAATATGGAATACTATATTTACTAAAAAGAAATATATTGTCTTAATAATTTTGTAATAGTCTTTTTTTTGGTTATGTGTAGATCAAAGTCCAGAAGCAGAGTATACAAGATGGCTAAGAGACTGCTACGAAACCGCACTGAGCAGATTGTTGGAGTGTATCAAGAGAGGCCGCATGAATTCCCGACTGCAGGCACTGGTGACAATCAGCAAGTTGCTGCAGGCTGAAGGCAAACATCCCCTGGAAAGCTTCTCAGGGTTCTATTTCCCATCTGTTAGACTTAAGGTAACCTTAACTTTTGACCCTTACCCACTGATATGTTTCAATAAAGCAACATAATACTGTTAAATGGTGTTTACTGTGCTAGGTAACAATCAGATAGATTCATATGAACTGACATAGAAATATTGAACTAACCACACTTACATATTTTATAGTACCCACACTACTACATAGTACTGACTTATTAAATAACACATCAGACATTTACACAATTCATATATAACACCCACATAACAATAATGTATCTTTGCTGTTCGTGGGTACTGCACAGTACTAACAAAGTAAACACAAATGTTAAACTTAATCAATTTGATAATTAAAAAGCTTAATTATTTATTTTATTAATTTTCTATTTCTAAAAATATTTATTTCTTTTTCAGAACATATTTTCTGTTCTTTTGGACTCAGAACAATCAATGTCTGCTCCTATTGTGCGTTTCCAAGAATTCACAGAATATAGAGATGTGCAACAGTATGGACTTAAAGTGTTATCAACACTTGCATATAGAAAGTAAGCCTACAAATCTTTGATATAAACAAGGACAAAATTAATAAAATTAAGTAACGATTACTTTTTAATGTGTTGAACGCTATTAGTAAATACAGATTGTGATTCGGTCAGGCCCTGTGTATGCATCTGGAAACACTAATCTGTCAAGCAGCTTTATTCCACTGGGGGGGACTTTTCAACTTTCACTATAACAGTGAGGCCAGCTGTTTCTGCAATAAAAGCTTTCTGGTGGAAGGTGGAAGAATGCGGCCTGACAGGATCTCAAATTCTGTTTCCATAAAGATACACATGGTGCTCAACATGGAATGTTTACTGTAACTTTCTTAACATGTTGAGTACTAATATTGGTCTACTGTGATATTTTGTACTCTAATATATTTAGGTATTTATTAAGTATATTCTCATTTCACAGATCACCAAGTTCAACATTTATGCAAAACTATTTGGAATTATTAGATAAACTGCTCGTTACTGAGATACAAACAGAGGCCAAGAGCAAGCTTAAGAACAGGGATAGTGAAGAGAAGGAAGAAAAAATTCTCTGTGGCTCTGAAGGTAAGCTCCTGAATATTCAACAATAAAGAACATACATATTTATTTATTGTGTAGCAATTTAAGTTCAGTGTGATGAGAAAAAATTTTGAAATATCAACAGTATGGAACTTAGATCTTGACTACTTTTTACTTAAGCAGTTAAAAATAGTAATTACCACCTATTTCTATTAGAGAACAAAATAAATATTTTGATAAATTTTCACTAAGAAACTAATTAAAATCAATTGCCTAAAGGAGATGTCTCAAACTTGTATGCAGTTAATGTTATTTTCAAAAATAAAGGACTGTTTGGAAAAAAATTTGCTAACTTTAATATTTAGGATAATTAGGGGACATTGGTTTGACTCATTCTGTGTATACAGAAAATAACTTTGAAAAACTAATCTTAATAACTGACCCTGCACCTGTACAATCAGATTGTCCTTAGACATAGGCCTCCTCATTCATTCCTGCCAGCTGCTATTATTCCCCATTCCCTAGGGAAGTAGTCTTCTGATCTTGAGTCCTGTCTACTTCTTTTATGTTCCTCATTCTGGCGTTTCATATTTTACTCCACAATATATTTTTCCACTTGTTTTTCATTGATCTGATTATGTGCTTAGTCCATCTCCATTTAAGTGTTCCAACTTTATAATCTTGCCACATGCTTGAGCCCTTATCATTTTGGCAGTGAGTCTTAAATTTGTCTCTTAGTTTGACACATAGCATACAATTCCTTTCTGACATTCTTTTAAACATTGTGTTGTGAGATCTCAAATATGTTTGTCATCCAGTCTAACATAGACATAGACAGATATTATATCCAATACTATCACTTTGTGCAAGACACATAAAGATTTCTTTTAGAAAAAAAGAACTATAGGCAAACATAGTTATTTAGATTTTAGTATCTTAGTAGCCAGTGTTTTTATAACGTCTCAACCTATGTAATTGTCATTATTTCTCATATTTTATTATAATTTTTAACTTTCATGTAGTGTTAAATTTTATTTCATTTTATTTCATTTATTGTTAACTTATGTTTCCTTTTAGATTTAAACAAATTGTATTATAGTGCATATTACCAAACCCAAAATACCAGAAACAATTAAGTTTTAATCGTCCATGTCATAAGTGCAATAAAGAATATATAATAAGTCATTTATGATGTCTGGGTGTCTTGTTTCTTTTCATCTAACTATAGTTTGCAATCACATCAAAATCTGTTCAACTTTGATTTCGTAAAAAGAGTCTTTTTAGAAAAGGTATTGAAAAAAATCCCCAACATTGTTGTAGACAAAGCCCCGTTCCCGTACAACCCCGGCGTGTGCCGCCGCTACGCCAACCGGTGTTGGAGCTTCGCGTGCCAGTGGCCGCTGTGCGAGGAGCCGCGCACGCACCGGCGGGCGTTGTTGCTGCTCGTCGAGCGGCTCATGCCGGTGCTCAACCGGCCGCACCTCGCCACCGACATGCTGTGCGACAGCCTCGACGCCGGTAAGACATTTATACAATAGGCATATTCAATTCAATCATTTATTCGCTTTTAAACAGGGTACATTATGTAGTTATAATTAAACATTCATTAGTGCTTGGACCTATTTAGCTACATTCATTATTATAGCATGCAAATATTTAATTTGTAATAAGAAAAATAATTATTAAAATAAGATTCCGCAATACAATGTCAAATTTTAAATCAGAATAATAGAACAAAAGTAATAGATCAATAGACTAATAGAACAAAATTGTCGAGAGTAACACGATACAATAGTTGTTTCAACTGTTTATCTGTTAACAACAATAATAATAAAAAGTGTTTCATATACAACTAATGCCATTAAAATCATGTATCTTAAATTCCGTTATAAATTACGCTCCAAAACGCCAATAAATGTCAAGTAATCTCATGTTCTCAAACTGTGTAATTTGTGTTTGTTTTTTTCTGTAATTGTTTTAATAAAAGATCAGTTCAAAGTTAAGTGTTGTGCAGTCTTTCATAAATTAACAAGACATTGTAGCCTATTCACATCATCTCATGTTCAGCTACAAGTAACGTCATACCTTATGATTGGTGTTATTTGTCACGAGACCTGCCTATTACTATTAACCCGTCAAGCATCAGATTCCAGATTCCAATTGCCATAGACCTCCAGAGGTATAAAGCCGCTTGACATAGTAAATATTACTTATATTACCTTATTAATACAATAACTATGTTTTTAGGATTTATATGTAATAAAGAAACTACCACGCGTCAAAATTATATTTTGATTTGAATATGATATGATAAATCTTTTGTCAACTTTTTGAATGAGTCAGGGAGCCTCCACAACAAAACAAGACAATTACAATTAAAAGTCAATCGAGGGCTTGGGTCAAATCCCATAAATTTTCCGCATAACGATAACGATAGTGACTATCGAAAGTCATCTTATCTGGGCCCTCTAACTTGCTTATGCATGAAAAGTCATATTAGAATCTGTTTGTTCGTTTCCAACATTATCGATTTGAGACTTTGTAAAGTTATTTTAATAAAGATGATCTCTTGGGCGTGGTAACAGGTGGCCCCATCAGCATGCTAGCGCTGCAGGGGGTGCTGGAACTAGTGCGGCACCACAACATCAGCTACCCGGACATGTACGACCGCCTCTACGCCATGTTCGAGCCCGAGATGTTCGCCACGCGCTACAAGAAGCGGCTGCTTCACCTCGCTGACATATTCCTTAGTTCCACGTGAGTCAACTGCTGTACAAACATTATGTTGTCCATATTCCCATATGAAAATGAATGCCGCATTTTAAATCTCAGCCTATATACTCTTTGGAAGTTAAGTTTTGAATATACCTTTAATTAGTTTACTATTTGAATACATTTGGAGAATACATGAATAAAAATAAATTAAATCCTTTCTCTTAGATTATACCAAAGCAGTCTGGTATAGCATATTATCATAGGCTACTTTTGTCAGGGAAAAGTGTATAGTGGCTATATTAAATAAAGTAAACTATTCCCAGTGAATGGTTTCATTACCTGTGGTTTGCGATGTAGGTAGCAGTAGTGGGTGTGGTTTGCCTGTGTGCAGGCACCTGCCCCAGGGGCCGGGGCGGCCGGTCGTGGTAGTGGGGGGGTGTAGCTAGAGCTGGGGGCTGTGTGCAGGCACCTACCCGAGGGGCCGGGGTGGCCGGTCGTGGTAGTGGAGGGTGTAGCTAGAGCTGGGGGCTGTGTTCAGGCACCTGCCCGAGGGTCTGGTGGCGGCGTTCGCCAAGCGCGTGGCGCGGCTGTCGTGGTAGTGGGGGGTTTAGCTAGAGCTGGGCACTGTGTGCAGGCACCTGCCCGAGGGTCTGGTGGCGGCGTTCGCCAAGCGCGTGGCGCGGCTGTCGTGGTAGTGGGGGGTTTAGCTAGAGCTGGGCACTGTGTGCAGGCACCTGCCCGAGGGTCTGGTGGCGGCGTTCGCCAAGCGTGTGTCACGGCTGTCGCTGGTGGCGGGCGCGGAGGACGCGGCCGGTCTACTTCAGTTGGTCACCAACCTGCTGCTGCGGCACCCGCCGCTCAAGGCCATGCTGTGCCGCGAACACACGCCGCAACTCAGTCAGTACAATACTGTTTTAACTTTTAAGGGAGCTGTCCACGAGTAGAATCAACTGGCTACTACTCTACCAAATTCGTGTACTCTACCAGTTTTAGTTAGTACTGTTGTGACCCGGCTTGTTTCACATTCAAACACTGGGAATCTTTTGAATTGCTTCTATTTCTGGTCTTGGGGCGCTAATACAGAATTCCTTTATAAAATTATATTTATAGTTGGCGACCATAGCGCATGGCCTTGCGGCCAGATTCTATCCCTCTCTCTCAATAGTTCTAAAAGAATTTCAAACAAAAGCTATTTAAAATGAAATTTTCTTTTTTACTGTAGCTGTTATTAGAGTACTCTACCCGTGGACAGCACCCTTTATTATTTAGTTTTTAATAGGGAATATTCATGAAAAAAAAACTGTTTTATAAATTTATTTTAGCCAAAAATACCCGAGATATTTTTAAGTCAAAACTTGCAGTATATTTGTATCATTCTAAAACAACTTAAAAGCGTGTACTGTGACGTCTAAAGTTTTTTATCGGACTTCCTTGTCTAGCACGCGACTTTATTGTAACTCGGGTATTTAGCAATATTACATATATTTTTTTTCAAATGTAATTTTTTTATTTTTAAACTTAAAAACATTATGCATACCTATTCCGTATTAGACGGTTGCGCTTGTGCTGCTGCCGGCCGGGAGTAGTGCGGGTTCTGGTTTTACATTCAATTTCACTCGAGAAACAGTCCGACCCTAAAGTGGTAGCGGTACAAGTCATTTTTGGCCTTACCGTCCTTCTGCTGGTCGGGCAAAGTGCATGAAGAACAATATAATCGTCCGTTCACAGCCCGAGCAGCCTCTCGTGCGGTAGCAACACGAACGCAACCACGTACATTTTAGGCGTCCAAATACAATTTTTTAAATTTAAATCGGACTTTTTTTTTCAAATAAAGAGGTTTCTATTTGCAAGCCAGCTCGAAATTTAAACAAAACCTTTGATTCATTACCTCCTTGGTTGTCATGTTACGGAGTAAAGGATATGAGTTTATATAGTAATTTATTTGGCCGCTAAAACACGATAGATATGGATTTTCATACGTTTGCCGGCCGCTGTTCGCATATATTTGGCCAGTACAGCAATTTATATTTCTTGAGCATTATTTTGCTTGGAAAAGCATGTTTGAGATAAATTAATTATGGTTACAAAAGTATAGCCATATTGTAAGACACGGTTAAATAACGTTCAGCCGGATTTTGGAGAACGCATGCTAAGTCTAAATTTAAGTTCAGTGCATCTCTTGCTTTAAATATGAATACGGAAAGGAAGGTTGTCATATAAGTAATTAGACATTTAGAAACGTGCGTTCAATTTTCGCCCTTACTGAACGTGATAAAATGCAGTGTTTAGGAAGCATCTCCGTACATGCCGTCTAAAATTGTCTATGAAAAATACTTGATTGCTCTCTACTTTTTGCTATATTTTTCCTATTACATATTGCGAGAAAGACATATACTGTACTGAATATATTAATTTATTGACATTTTTAGCATATTGATATTATTAGATATTTTAATTGGTACTGTAAAATTAGGTAATAATTATTGATTGTGCGCTTTAATGGCAGAACGCAGCTGGACTACCAATTTAATTTATGATCATTGTTACAATGATGATTTGAATTAAATTTAGATTTAGAGTGTGTCTTCAGTATTAGGCCAAATGCGTGTAACGTTAGTTGTGTCCCTTGTGCGTACAGTGTCTAGCGACCCGTACGTGATGGAGGAGACGTGCGCGTCCCGGTCGCGCGCGCTGGGCTCGTCGCTGTGGGAGGTCGCCGCGCTGAGCCGGCACCACGCGCCCGCCGTCGTGGCCGCCGCCGCCGCCGCGCTCAACGCCGCCGCCGACCGCGCCCGACCCGCGCCGCTCGCACCCGCCGACCTCGCGGTAGGTACCCCCGCCCCGCCCCGCCCGCCGACCTCGCGGTAGGTACCCCCGCCCCGCCCCGCCCGCCGACCTCGCGGTAGGTACCCCCGCCCCGCCCCGCCCCGCCCCGCCCACCGACCTCGCGGTAGGTACCCCCGCCCCGCCCCGCCCGCTGACCTCGCGGTAGGTACCCCCGCCCACCGACCTCGCGGTAGGTACCCCCGCCCCGCCCCGCCCGCTGACCTCGCGGTAGGTACCCCCGCCCACCGACCTCGCGGTAGGTACCCCCGCCCCGCCCCGCCCGCCGACCTCGCGGTAGGTACCCCCGCCCCGCCCCGCCCGCCGACCTCGCGGTAGGTACCCCCGCCCCGCCCCGCCCGCCGACCTCGCGGTAGGTACCCCCGCCCCGCCCCGCCCGCCGACCTCGCGGTAGGTACCCCCGCCCCGCCCCGCCCGCCGACCTCGCGGTAGGTACCCCCGCCCCGCCCCGCCCGCTGACCTCGCGGTAGGTACCCCCGCCCCGCCCCGCCCACCGACCTCGCGGTAGGTACCCCCGCCCCGCCCCGCCCGCCGACCTCGCGGTAGGTACCCCCGCCCCGCCCCGCCCGCCGACCTCGCGGTAGGTACCCCCGCCCCGCCCCGCCCCGCCCCGCCCACCGACCTCGCGGTAGGTACCCCCGCCCCGCCCCGCCCGCTGACCTCGCGGTAGGTACCCCCGCCCACCGACCTCGCGGTAGGTACCCCCGCCCCGCCCCGCCCGCTGACCTCGCGGTAGGTACCCCCGCCCACCGACCTCGCGGTAGGTACCCCCGCCCCGCCCCGCCCGCCGACCTCGCGGTAGGTACCCCCGCCCCGCCCCGCCCGCCGACCTCGCGGTAGGTACCCCCGCCCCGCCCCGCCCGCCGACCTCGCGGTAGGTACCCCCGCCCCGCCCCGCCCGCCGACCTCGCGGTAGGTACCCCCGCCCCGCCCCGCCCGCCGACCTCGCGGTAGGTACCCCCGCCCCGCCCCGCCCGCCGACCTCGCGGTAGGTACCCCCGCCCCGCCCCGCCCGCCGACCTCGCGGTAGGTACCCCCGCCCCGCCCGCTGGCCACACGGTAGGTACCCCCGTATCGCCCCGCCCGCCGACCTCGCGGTAGGTACCCTAGTCCGCGCTGCCACACGGCGACCGAGCCTGTACTCTAGACGCCCGACCTCAATAATAATTTGCCATTTTGCTCAATACCTTTGACTTACTTTAATACTAAAGTGTTGTGGTTATAATTTTTACAACGCGCTTGTGATGTCATTTTCATATTGTAAGTAAACGTTAAAATTGTTGCGACTTACCGACTGATACCGACCTATTGCACTGTTTTCTTGCAAATGTGTTGAAAGAATCTCATACACACAAAAATTGGTATTTAGAAAGTCCTGACAATGTTAAGCCCTTCGTCCACTTGTCCACTAGTATCTTAAATAACTATTATTGATAAGTCCTCAAGCTACGTGACACGATCAGGTCCCGTCGCTATTATGATCGCAGCGACTTTTATAGCCATCCAAAACAATACGGAAATATTTAACAAAATGTGTTTGCTCTGTTTTACACATGAATATGATGTACTGTTTTTTCTTACAGGTTTTCGATGCAGAGCTTAAGAAGCGATTCAAGACTATTGAGATGAACTTCATCCGACCTCAGGGCTTGAGCGCGCCCTCCGGCGAACGATTGCTGCAGTACTGGGAGCTTATGGCCTGAACCAACCATCTTTTGGAACAGAGCACGATAAGAATTTCCACTGGTTTTCGCTCAAGCGACAAAGCGCAGACTAGAAGGCGATTACTAAGCGCAATAGCGCATCCAGCGGTCATTTAATAAATTCGCCAGTTTCTACATTTTGTCGCTTGAATGAAATCTGAGGCTCTACGCGCCTGATAATTGCATTTCAAATTTTAAGTGTGTGCGGCGACCCTGTTTAGTATAAAGTATATCGCCATCTGCTTGTATAGTTTCGGATGTGCAGGATCTGGAATTAATTTTAAAGTATTAACTATTATTATTTATTGGTTACGTTAAATTTGTGGGGTGACGCTGCACACTGATAAGTATCATTGGAAAATAACTAATTGAGGTGCAGTGACAACAATAAAATCGGCGATCGATTGATTTTCTTCACTTTCCTAAATGAAATTGGAGATTTAAAACTAAAGATTTTGAAGGGAAAATGTCACTGCAGTATAGTTTGCAATCATTAATTTTTAAGTTTAAAAAGTTCGTTATTTGACAAAATTACTGAAATTATTCAAAAATCACTGATCAACAGGTCAGTTAGAAGTAGAGTAAATGTTTTAATATTGCACTATCCTTAAAATTTCTAAAAATATAATTATCAATGTAATTGTGGAATGTATTGATACACCAATCGTGACACAAAATCTGTTGTCGGCACACGAACCTGCACCGCGATGTATTAGTTTAGAGTCCACATTCAGTTGCACTTTTATGACTAAAGGCCCATTTATAACAAGTGCCTTGCCTGTAAATATGTTGATTAGACTATGCAAGTCCTTTCTTGCTTCAATTTAATTGTATGCTACAGGCAGTGGCGGCGCTAGACCACATGTGTACGTCGGCGATATCAAGTTCGCGAGGCCTATTTTACAAGAAAAATGAAATATAGATAATTCATAAACAAACACACACATGCATATACATACATACATACACATGCATACACACACGCACACACTCTCACACACAGTTTTGGTACGTCATTTTATTTTGTTATTTTTGATATATTATTTCATTTCACCTTAAGGATAAACGGACTGAAAGAGCGGTGATTTCCTGATACAGGTATCTTTATACTTACTAGGAATGTCACCACAAAATGTTATTATCTGGTATTGTTATAAAATAAATAAATTTTGATTTTCATTTGATTTGATAACTAAACAACACGGGGATTCCCCGTTCAGAGTCTCATGCGCGACATTGAGCGTTTTCACACTACCCGACCGACACGATATCGGTATCGTACGCTCATAATGAAGAGCACACACACATTGTTTGTATGTGTGTTATACGTGTAACGCACGTATAATTTAAGATAGTGAAATATCTTAAATCATAATGAAAATAATAAAAGTCATTATCATCCATCTGCTTAGCTTTTTCCCCGAATTGTTCAGGGTCGGCTACCTAAGCCAGGTTAATTGGCGAAACGAAAACAAATAGGTAATTTGTAAAACTTGGCCGACGTCGCCGACGCCTAGCGCCGCCACTGGCTACAGGCAAGAAACTTGGAAATTGTGAATGGGCCTTAAATGTCTACATCGCATAGCAAAGTGTTTATATCTATCAACAAGTAGCTAACCAAATTTACGCTGTTGAAACTGTGTGCAGTTTTTTGCATAAAAATTTGATTGATAATTTATTTACCAGCGCATATTTTTTATAATAAATAGGTTAGTACAACTGAAAAAAATCACATTAATGTTAATAATGTTAAAGTATAGTTAATGTTGTAGTTTCTTTAATTTTATTTTTGTACGAACGAAAGTCTGTGATGAGAGAAAGAAGGTTGTACCTGCGCATGCGCAAGGTACTGGAGGAGATGGCCCGGAATTGTAGCTCTATGTGTAGGATCAGTTATTTTGCTAATTGTTATACCGCGTTAGGTCTTCCCATTAATTTGTTGTAATCCTTTCGTTTGTTTCATTCCAGCTTTATTTAAAATCTATTTAATCTCCCGTAATTTAATTTAATATGTAAAGAATGTTTATACACTAATTACTGTTGGGCATCGACTAAAACTAAAATTAAATTCTGTGTCACTTTCATAGCAATGCGACAAGAAAAGGACACATGTCGCTATGCATGTGACGTTATGTGACATTTCTTAATTTTATCAATAACTGCCTTAAAGAAGTCGAAAGTCTATGGATCGAATAAATGCCTTTCTATCCTTTTCTTATTGAATTGGAAAGAAAGGAAGGTATGCCTTCCTTTCTATCTTAATGAGATGAATTGAACGTAGGCAGATAACTTATATTTAGTTTTAGATAACACCAACAGAATAGATGCCAATAACTAATAATACGAGTTATGAAAAAGTTAAACGCTTTTAAATATTGACTATTTGGATTATTTCTCTGTAGTTGGAAGCAAGACAGACATGAGATACCACGGTCGTTTCTGTATTTGTCTTATAGCGGCGTGCCCGATGGAATTTTTTTATCAGCAACATCTTAGGAACCAGGCTTCTCCACTATTTAATGCTCTTTTATGATATATGGTCAAAAATCTTTTCCCTTAGCTTTTCCTCTCCAGACTCTTAAGTCTGATAACTAAACTGAACTCTTTGCTTTATCACTGAATTCACTACCTGATGTGATATACGACCCTCGTAAAATATTGACAAAACGACCTCTCCTAGCAAAAGCTGCGTTAGCGCATACCTTTCCGAACGTATCGCAGCAAAACGTTAAGTTTCAATCTTCCACCGACATTCGTGTTGGCTGGGTTATACAGAATCTATCTCGTATGCGACTCAATATTGAACTCTGTTTCATTTTCATTTTAGAGCAGAAATATGTTTGATCGGTGACATAAATCGAGCTATAGTGGGGGGAGTAAGTGTTTATGGGTCGGTAATCTGGGCGTTTGAGACGTACGCAAATGAAATTCCAATCAACACTCGTATTATTAATTATTCTTATGATTTATACTGTAGTGGACTGTGGTCGTGTCGAGTTTGTAAGCTTTAACTGCCGTTTTTTTTTAATCATGGTCATAATATAGCTTAGGGGGGAACTCGACTTAGTTTTTTTAGTTTACCCAGCAGTCGACGTCTTTCGGCTGAAATGGTGGTGATGATAATGATGATAAGTTTATTTTTCAGATCACAGTTATACACACAATAAAGGAACCGAACTGGTTAGGTTAGAAGTGCAGTCTGAAAAAAAAAAAAAAAAATTGCGTCGATTTCTCCCTTAGCCCATAATATGTATATTATCAAACGCATACTTACCAAGCAAAAATCTTTCTATTCAAAGTTATAGACAAACAATCAGGTAAGGTTTTATCTTTTTCTTGATTACTTATATCTATAAAAAAATTGTCAAATCATTATGATTAACATTTGTATTTTTGGAGTGAATGGGTTTTGGTGGTCGCATTCATCCTACTCCAGATTATAAAGTATGACGTCACTTGTTTGGTATTTCTGTTTGAGTCTGTTTATAGTTTTAAATAGGTCACTATTTTATAATTTTACATATTGTTTCTGTTGATACTTTAAGAAATACAGTTAAGTACCCTATTTAGATAACCTCGAAGAAATATCGGGATATGACACGATCAGTGGACGATAACTATTGCCATATTTATTTAATATTATTGTTATTTTTTTATGAAAGCCTCGCATTCACGGGTGCGGCTTCACATAAGGTGTTAAGGCAACTGTATGAAACGTTGGGCCAATGTCTACAGCCTCTACAGGCCTATTTGGATTATAATTATGTTGGTAACTAATGGTAACCCAGTACAATTGGTTACCCAGCGCATTGGACAAAGGCTTTGGACCCCATAATACGCCAACAACTTTTCTAAATAGTCAAAAATAATTAAGTGATGTTTAAAGTTGAAATATTGTTTCCTCATAATAATAATTGTACAAATGATTCACTATGGAGTTCAGACAATCGGTCGACATACGAATCTCAACAAACAATACTGTTATGTACATATATAGTCATCTTGAAGCCGCGCCCGCCACGTCTCGTGATTATTTGTAACAAACATTTAAGTATAAGATAGAAATAAGGCATTATTTTAATACTATTCATATAATGTTCTATTATTATTATGGTAATTATGAAAAATAAAAATTATAATTGTATTTGTTATTTTTTTCATTATATGGCAAATTTCTTTTAGAACTCGAGAATCGCTATGAGCCCATATCGATTCTCGAGGGGATCAAAACCGTTTAACTTTTTGATGATGCTGTACTTAATCGATAGAGAATCTAAAGATGACGTATTGGATATGCCAACCACATGCCAACGTCAAAACACGTTAATTTATAATAGTATCTTTAATTCCATAGGAACATATACCTGAATTGACTTCCACTCTGATCAACTAGTTCGTTCATTCGTTCAGTTGATCGGAGTGGAAGACGCGGAATAATATGGTAACAATAACACCGCGTTATACTAAAATAATTCATTTCCTCAGTTATTGCTAGCTAGATAGAGCTACATTATACTTACAAATAATATTTGAGTATCCCTGTGTCTATATAACGTTAGAATGTGACTATACTAGGAAAAACTTGAATGTCTCTGTAAAGATCACAAGATCGAATTACATTATGCAAATTTTGTGTATCGATTTGTATATAATTTGACATGATGTCACTGTTAAACCAACATAAAAATTTTTAGAAATTAGTGTTTTAGTCAGTTTGGGTTTTATCATTATGGAAAATCAAACTAGATGTTTATAATATTGTAACATTTATATTACTCCATATTTTACGTAATAAGCAGAGAAAAACAACAATTTGGCACATAGAAAACGAAGACTAAAATTTAAGGCACTTGTAAATAACAGTTTTTCAAAATAACGTGATAATAAAATAATCCATACATAACAAAATAGCTTGTAAACTGAGCAAATCTATCCACTTATAGATTAAACTATAAAAATATTGCGTTTCCGATTCTCATCAGGGCTCCGTTCCGTAGAAATTTCGGAGAGAACAAACTAAGAATGCGATTATTATTTTTTTGTCTTTATATCGGAGACAGGCATGTCGTTTGTAAGATTACTAACCATTCAGCGTTTGATAGTTTGAGGATGTGTATTAAATATTATGATATATAGATAAGCTTTGAGATACAATCAGTCTAATTCTGAATAAACGCTCTTAATCTAAATTTGAGTACAGTATATCATTTTTTCGCAATTTAATTCGCTGTCAACTAGAGAAAGAGCTGCAAAAAACTTAAATTTATATTGAGCGTGTTATCTACAAAATTAAGGTTAAAACAAAAGTGTACGATACATTACAGCTAAAATACCTTTTTATTTAAAATTTAAAGTACAGAACGGATAAACATACTTTTATTTTTACGAGTTGTAGCATCGAAAGGGGCAAATGTCATCACACTTACGTCACAAACAAACGCACTACCGCGTCCGCGCATCGATCTGAATTAAAACCAGTGGACGCTAGTGTGACCTTTTGTACCTATATGTTTAGTGCTTAAGTTATAAACGAACTTACAAATAAATGTTTGGGAATAGAAATAGTTACGTATTACAGTCGAATAGTGTCTCCTACATTAGCACCCTTATTATTACTGGTGACTATTCTAAAATAAATTATAGCGCAGTCGATTCCGAAGTTACAGTGTATCTAGTGGAGATACGTTCGAGAACACATAAAAATGTAACATTTGAACGCTTGAATAAAATTGGACATTCTGGGTCGAATAGTAGTAGATTTCCCACTGCAACTTACGATCAGTCGACGATTTTACATTTCACGAACTAGTTCTGGGTACAATAATACAGCGTCAATTCTACACATTTATGGCCTGCGCAGACGAGGGATTTTTGTCTGCTAAAATAGATCGCTTACAACTGTATCTAGTAACGCAAACGAGGGATTAAAAGTACCGCGTACAAAAAGTCCCCCGAATAACCGAGGACACATGCAGAGAGCGGACCGGACAAAAGTACGGGGGAATCCCCGCAAAAATAGAATTCATGCGACTAAGCGAAGCAACGCACATGGCGGACTTTAATCCGCGTTGTGCGTTCGATAGTGACATACGTATGCAGGACGATAAACCGCACACCGTGTGCGTTGAGTTCGCGGTAAATTCGCGACGGACTTTTTATTCGCGGAGCGTACTTTATTCTTCACCGCAGAGAAAAGTCCGTCGTCTGCGCAGGCCATTATAGTCTTCCGTTTTAATTAGAGAAAAAATAACCTCAGCGAAGTGTCTCGGAATCCTCAGAATTAACACCGCTTACTAAAATAGAATAACAGTATTACTATAGATTTACAATGATATATCAGATTGACTGCTTACAGGACTTATAACAAATAATTACTATTCGTCTATATTTAACTATCACAAATTTAACTTTGTGCACAATATTTCAGAGTCAGGTCCCAATTCTGTCAAATGTGTTTCAGATTGATCAATTTTATTAATGAACGTAGTAATTGGAAACGTAATCTATTACTTAGAAGCATCCAAATACCATTCATACCATAACCTACTACAGCCACTGGGGCAGAACATGCGTTTATAATACATGGCAAATAAGCTCGTACAGTTGCGCAGTGATCAAATAAAAATAACACAAGACACTCTGAACCCTTAGCGTAAGTTTGAATCGAAATCGAAAATTCTCGATTTCGATTGCGTTTAACTGTCAAAATGGCATTAATGACAGCAGCGCCTCTTATTGAAAACTACTTAAAGATTGGACAGCTAAACGCAATAGAAATTCTATTGAAATTTGCACTCGAGGTACTGAACCAATGATATTCCCGTTCAACTAGCGTACTACGTTGCGTCTTGTGCTAATCTCCTCAGGTCTGACTTTTGTGGCACGTGGCATTAGTTCAATCAAAAGACGTCCATAATAATTATTGAAACCAATTCAACACGAACAAGTTATAAAAGAAAGTGTTTTATGAGTTGTATTTTATCGGTAAACTTCATAAATAATTAACTTTAATTCATCAGTCAATAGAAGTCATTTAGAAAAATAAATCTAACTATTTACATTTCATTACAAGACTAAAACTTAATTACACAATTTGTTCCTGGCTGTCAGACGCCGGCACAGCGTTGCGACAGCACGTCACCTGCGGACTTTCCTCCCTGACTTTGACTTCTTCAATTTTTTTCTCTTCCTTCTTACAGCAGCCTTTGTGTTCGTGAACGATTGCTTCATGACTAGATTTGCCGCAGTGCTTCTCTGGAGGGTGCTCTTGTTTCTTCTTGCAGCATCCTTGTCTCTCAGACCTGAGGAGTTGCACGTCTTCCACGCTCGGGCTGTCTTCTTTCTCGCTCTCTATGTAGTGGCAAGGCTCAGGTTTCGTGGCGCGGGCCACTTTAGAAGGGCACTGCTTGGCGCCGTAGAAACAGGTGGCGTTGGTTGTCTCGCTCGCACCCTCCTGCGAAGTGGACGCGCGGAAGTAGTGCGACGGTTGTATGCAGGTGCGCGTGCGACACACGAACAAGTCTGACTCGGAGCTGTTGGCCGAGTCTAGCAACGGAGGCGTTGAGGTTTCAGCTGAAAACAAATATTTAATATTTAGTAAAAATATTTGAAATAAAACCACCTTAAACGCTATCTAATTAAACGCAAGTTGAGTCCGGTGAAGTGGTATTTTATCAAATGTTATTTACGTGGTAGGTCCGAATGTAGTGTCGCCTGGGTTGGTACGGTCGACCACAGAAGTAGCTTTACACTTTAGTACCATGTCGTACCGACTATTGCGCTCGTACTTAATAGCGCACCGTACTAATATTGATGCCATAGTCATTGTGACATGGTACTCAAGTGGTCAGCTACTTCTGTGGTCGCTGTACCACCGCCTTTTTTTATTTCAGTAGGCCTCAGGATGACATCGCACCTGCAATATCAAGTGATTTCTCCTTGTTATAGCGGGTGTCTATAGGCGGCGGTAACCGCTTACCACCTGGTGGGCCATCAGCTTGTTTGTCATTTAGTTGTATAAAAAAATGTGCAATACTAATAAAAAAAAGCATTTAAAACAAAAAGGACCCCTCGCAAGGTTACAACACAAATATATCACGGCTGCTGTTAAAAAAGAAAAACATACTATTGTATATGCACAATAGCAATTTTCTTTTAAAAGCCTAAGCCATTGTTCGCGGTACTGATTGTTCGTCTATTAAGACGACAGTATGAATTTATGTAGTGAATAAAATGACTGAAATATCAACAAATAAAGGTGGAACAAAGGTACTTTACGTGACGTACTGACTGGTAGTTACGCACACTAAAACTAAACAACGAATATAAATTATGATTTCACTTGTGCAAAATAGAAGTTTATAAAGTATTCTGTAAGTAGTAAGTTTACTAAGCGTTACTGAATAAGGCCGTAATTCTACAGCTCCAAAAGATCTAACGTAGTGATAAACATAAAAAACATAAAAAAGGAATATTATGGAAGCGGTATAAGAAAATGCAACGGGTAAGATTATTTTGATCTATTTACATCTACTTTGAAAAAATGGAATGGAAAAACCTTTCGCCTAGATTGTACCCCTAATGTAAGTTTCTATCGAATTGAATCGAAAACGTTCGCCGTCGTGATACCTGTAAAAATGTATCAAACCACTTTTTATACATATTATGTATATAGATATGATAAGAGAACACGTCGATGATAGGTTTCGTTTCGTTTCGATTGAAACTTACACTAGTCACAGTATACTGCGGTACTCAATACTGTGGCCGCCTAAAGCTGACGAATATTAAAAACCGAAATAAATTTTATCAGGCAGGGTGTTTTTTAAATAAATAATCTCTAATGTGTCGCTTACATTACGCGATTGTTGGCTAGGTATCGCCTGTAAGGTCTATAATTGAACACAACACTCTAAATGTCAAGGTATTTGACTGCTCTTTATCATCTATTTAGTTATGTGAGTGTTATCCAGAGTCTGTTCTAATTATAGGTGTTAAAATTCACAGATAATGATTGCTTTAGTGAATACAAGCATACCTTTTAGTATGGGAAAGGTGCAAAGGGACAGCGGGCCTCGTTTTGAAGACATACTCTAAATATAAATATAATTACAGTCGTTATATCTATTTCTCTCACTATGTATAGGAAAATAGGAAGAAATAGAACTTACAAGATAACATAACAGGAAACCATAGATAATTTTAGAAGTGTAGGGAAATTACAATAGTCAAATAACTCACAAGATAGTGTAGTATGTAACCATAAACAATTTTAGAAGGTGTATAGGGAAATTACTACTGTCAAATACCCCAAAGCATAGTATATTAAGGAACCGTGGATAATTTGAGAAGGCGTGTAGGGAAATTAAAACTGTTAGACAACCCAATAGATAGCATATTATGAAACCATAGACAATTTGAGATGGCGTGTAGGGAAATTACAACTGTCAGACAACCGAAAAGATAGCATAAGAAACCATAGATAAATTGAGAAGGCGTGTAGGGAAATTAAAACTGTCAGACAACCCAAAAGATAGCATATTATGAAACCATAGATAAATTGAGAAGGCGTGTAGGGAAATTAAAACTGTCAGACAACCCAAAAGATAGCATATTATGAAACCATAGACAATTTGAGAAGGCGTGTAGGGAAATTACAACTGTCAGACAACCGAAAAGATAGCATATTAAGAAACCATAGATAATTTGAGAAGGCGTGTAGGGAAATTAAAACTGTCAGACAACCCAAAAGATAGCATATTATGAAACAATAGACAATTTGAGAAGGCGTGTAGGGGAATTACAACTGTCAGACAACCCAAAAGATAGCATATTAAGAAATCATAGATAATTTTAGAAAAAAAAAGTCGACACGCTTTCTAAAATTATCTATGATTATGAGATACTTCGTGAAACCTGCATTTATCACGTTCATTAAGGCTGATAATTGAACACACCTTTCTAAATGTCTATTATTAGCCATCCTTTTTGTATTCATATTAAAAGAACGAGATGGACTGTGCTTAAATTTAGATTTAGTGTGTTCTACAGAAATAGGCCCAGTTACAAACTAAAGATGATATTGGCTAAAATGAGATTGATTGATACGCTATACAATGAGGGGGTCTAATGTCTCGTAGTACTTGTAGGGTACAGGCGCGAGCGGCGTGTCTGTCTGTTGCAGCTCCACGGCGTCCATCTCCTTGCAGAGCTTGCCCTCGCACACCTCCCAGCTGCACTTCTCCTTGTTACATCGATCTTGGGTGGTGCGGTCATAATGGAACGACAGGACCGAACTTATTTACTATTCTGTGCTACCTAGGCTGTCGTGGCGGTGTGTCTTGTCATTTTCACACTAAGCTGGGCGGTGACGACAATTTTATACTAAACACGACGTAAATTAGTTCTTCGGCAGCATTAGATCATAGAAATGTTATGAAATGATCAACATCAAAAACAATTTTTTAATTGTTATTTTTTATACAACTAGATGACAAACAAGCTGACGGCCCACCTAATGATAAGCGGTTACCGCCGCCTATAGACACCTGCAAAAACAAGGAAAAACCACTTGACAGGTGGGTTGTCATCCTGAGGCCTAAGATGAAACTACGTCGATGCCCAGTAATTACACTGGCTACCTTTCCCTTCAATCCGAAACACAGCGAACTGTTTCACGGCCGCCTTTCGGTGGTACCTACCCAAACGACCCTGCATACGGGCCGACCACCTAGTATTTTTTTATAATTGCAAAACATTTCTATGAACTAGTATTGCCTATGATTTAATTTAATGTCGTGTTGGAGTCGCCATTTTGTACAGTGTTTTTTGGTACAAATCTTTTAAGAATCGATTGAAAAGGACTATGATTGAATATGACATATTTTAGGTAGTTTATAACTGTGTCAATGGATAGAAATGAAACGTGCCAATTTAAAGAAAATGCTTTTATAAGACCGCGCCAATCTTCTAATGAGGCAGTTGGTTCAGGAAGGGACATAAGGGATTTATACAGGGTGGTGCCACTTTCAAAAATATTTTATTCATTTGATAATTTCATGACATTTGTATGAAATAATATAACATCGGCTGCATTATTTCATAGAAATGTCATGAAACTATCAAATGAATTAGATGTTTTTGAAAGTGGCAAACCATTTCTATGAACTAATACAGCCCATGTTTAAATTTATAGTCGTATTCACGGCACCATCCTGTAGCTTAGCAACACCATCTACAGGAGGAGCAACAAATCGATAGAAATATGTGTATTCTAGTGGCAACTCGCATAATAATAATGGGCCTAATTCTAGGAACACACTTTAATTCTAAATTTAAGTACAGTATATCTCTTTCTCGCAATAAGTAATAGGAAAAAGATAGCAAGAATCTGTTTAGAGCTGTCACTTAAATTTAGATAGATTTCAAAGAAACCATAGACAATTTTAGGCGGCATGTACGGAGGTGCCTTCTAAACTCTGCATTTTATCACGTTCAATAAGGTCGAAAATTGAACGCACGTTTCTAAATGTCAATTTATATGACAGCCATCCTTTTCTTTTTCATTTTGAGAGAAAGAAATAGACTGAACTTAAATTTAAACTTAGCATGTGTTCGCCAGAATTAGGGCCATTATGTTTAGTGTATACCTGTGTCGTCGCACTCGGGCGTGCATATGATGGTCCGCTTGGTGCCGAAGCACTGCATCTGCAGCAGGGTCAGCTTGGGGCCGAACAGGAAGTAACCTGCAATTATTTATTGAACAATCAATTGATTCACACAAATAATAAAACAGAGGAAAAAACACTTGAGAAAAAATTGTACGAAGGCACTACTTATTTCTAAATGAGATCTCTTCCAGCGAATCGACTTGACATATATTTTTCATCCCCCCATCTCGGAAAGAGTGTTTTTGCTCTTCGATATCTGAGTGCAAAAGCCGTTTTTATCCGCTAGAGGATAAAGTAAAATTGAATTTAGAACATCGTGTGCACCAAGTTTGTGAATTCCAAACACCATTTAAACCTCTTTACTTCTACCTCCATGGTGTCGAATTTATCATACAACCTTTTTGAACTTGTTAAAAACTCAGACTCGGCACCTTCTTGGTGTACTTTCTGTTTAATTCGCTTTGCGCGCGCCATTTTCTTTTCGCGACATATAGGTTTAAAACAAGAAATTTGAAAACAAGTAAAAATCCTTAAATGAATGATTCTAGCGACGAAGAAGTTTATTTGACGGCGACAGAATTTACTGAAACTGTTGATAATGCGCAAATGTTTTTTTTTTGCATTTAGTAATTTCCTCGTTGAGGTGGAATGAAAAGTTACGTGTTGCACTCGAGTGCAAAGTTTTTCACCTCGTGATCTTTTGATTCCCTCGCTAACGCTCAGGCTTCGCTTGCTCGGTCATCGAAATTGAGCACGCGGTTAAAAAGCAACTTTGCACTCTTGTATAACAAATAACTATTATTTATTTATTTATTTTACAGGTTCGAGAGTCCCCCATTCATTTCAAATACGCAAGTAATCTGTAAAGTTAATTAATTTCACTTTTAAGATGATTGTCGAAAATATAATTATATTTATTAGCCTATGATGTCCACAAACAAAGAGGGAGGCCCCTTTGAATTTCAAGCGGAACGGGGAACTGGCTTCCCTCTACTCCAACCAGGGTCGTAAGTCCATCTTGTATACTTTGCGCTTTTCGGTACGTGGTCGCCGTGGAACAACTTAACAATCGGCCGTTCATTCTGAGTGCTATATGTACTGCCCACTGCCACTTCAACTTCGTAATCCCATGAGCAATGGCAGTTAGTGTGACTTTGGTTGTCTTGCGGATCGAAAATATATTTATTTTAGTTTATTAAAAAAAACGAAAATATTTATATTCTTAATTTTATTTTAACAATATTAAAAATGTTTGAAAAATAAATTTACATAGAAAAATATCTAAACTGGAAAAATGTCACGTTCTAGACGCGGATCGAACCCGCGACCTTTCACAATCATTCGCAGTCACCCGTGCTCTATCTGAGCTACCAAGGACTTGGCATAACTTAAGGATTATTATGACAACTATGAATAAAAACATACATATTACATAGCTTTCATTCATTTTCTAAGTAATATAGGAACATGTGACGTCACCTGCTGTTCCGTAAATTTTCTATGGAGTGTTTTTGGATGATGCGCCGCAAGCAACACATCAAACATACCACTATATCTGTGAAACTATTGATCTTAGACATACTATTCCCTTTGCAATATTTCTTTATGAGTTATATGAAATTAAAAAAAAAGTTGTCAACTGCTCTATTGAACGCAAGGTAAATCCGGTAAAGCAGTTTTATTTCAAACAATCAACTGTATCAACTTAAATATATAAATTATGAAAAATATTGTGATCCATCTGCACATTTTGTCATAACAACCTCTTATCTCAGTACCCGTATTGCGATAACTTGTTAATAAACCGCAATGTTTTCGAGTGGCCTAAATCCAAGCCCGTTTCGACTATTTAACTTTTGTTTTTATTAGATACCTAAGTTACATTTTTATATGACTGTTATTATTTGTTATTTTAAGGCCTAATATGTCACAATTTTTATTAACAGCGCTGTACTTAACGCTTATACGCATAGAATAATTTACTGTACGCGTAGACTCGCGAAGTGAATTCGTTATGTTTTTCATTTTTATTCGTGAGTCCATGCTCAGTACAGTGCCCCTCATGAGTAAGATGTCGTCCTCTCCCCTAGTGTAAGCTTCCATCGAATTGAAACGATACGTTTTCGTTTCATTTCGATTGAGACATACACTAGGGTAGTTCGTTCAGCAATTAACGTGTCAAAAACAGAAAAGTAAAACTTATAATAGTAAAAAAGTAGTTCATAATGGACACTGCAAGCTAAGTAATGTATACGGACCGAGCATCATGCCGAAGACGACCGCCAGAAGCAGGTGCACGTTGTAGACCATGACGGCGAGCATCAGCAGGTAGCCCACCACGTTGTGCGCCAGGAACACCGTCGACTGGTGCGTGTTCACCAGCAGTCTGCGGCACACATGTTACGCGATTAAGTTTCTGTTGAATCACTCATACACAGTGATTCATTCCTGATCATCATAATAGACAGGGATATACCTGTATGATGACGACAATACGACAATCAAAACATGGGCTATACAGGATGTTAGGGGGACGCTCTCGAATACGAAGGCAGGGGGCAGTACTGAGGGTCTAGACAAGATGCCATTTGACAATCGCTACCGCTATCGCTAAATGGAAAATGTATGGGATTTGACATTTACAATCGAAAGTCAATCGAGAGCTTATGTCAAATCCCATACATTTTCCGCTTAGCGATAGCGATAGCGATTATCGATAGGCATCTTGTGTAGGCCCTCTGGTCACCCTAAATACGACTCGCGAATAAAAATCAGCTGCTTCATACAAATTGCAATATTTAGTCGGCCTGTTTGAATGGAGCAGCTGATTTTTTTTCGTGATTTCAAATTTATTTTCGAACAAATCGTGTTTAAGGTGAAGAGCAGTGCCAACGGCCTTCGTCTCCGAGAGCGTCCCCCTAACACCCTGTATTAGTTCACAGAATTGTTTTGCAGCTTTCAAGAAATGTCATGAAATTATCAAATGAATAAAGATGATTACTAGGTGTTAGGCCCGTATGTAGCGTCGTCTGGGTAGGTACCACCGCCTTTTTAATTTCAGCCGTGAAACAGTTCGCTGTGTTTCGGATTGAAGGGAAAGGTAGCCAGTGTAATTACTGGGCATGGACGTCATTTCATCTTAGGCCTCAAGACTCAGGATGACAACGCACCTGCAATATCAAGTGATTTTCCCTTGTTATTGCAGGTGTCTATAGGCGGCGGTAACGGCTTATCATCAGGTGGGCCGTCAGCTTGTGTGTCATCTAGTTGTATAAAAAAAAAATGGTACAGGCAAGAAAATTGCAACGTGTAAATGAGCGTTTTACAAATTATATTCTTTATAATCAAACTACAAAGTTCTTCTAAATTTACTCATTTTTGCACGTGTGAGATCTTGTTTTTGTCCTAAATTATTTATCAAGTCACGCTATTTTGAGTGTATCGGGTAATCTTATGTTGATAAGGAAAACAACAACTTATTAGTAGAAATAACCCGACTGGATAGTAAACTGTAAGAACTATAAGTGTACCTGACTACACATAAATACCTATCAACTTTTTCTAAGGAACTCGCATGGAAGTCAAATTGAAATTAATATCAAATACGTAGGTCACTAGGTCCTATATGTACAGGTCTCATCATGTTTTTCTTCCACGTAGAAAGGCCTGTACCCAGCAGTGGAACGTTTTGTCTGGTGATGTGTGTTTGTGTGTGTGTATGACGCAGTCACTTGGAGTTGTAAAAAATGTAGGTGTAAAAAATACGGCCATCGTAAATTGGGAGTTTTTTTAAATTACTTAGTATCATGACATTTGACAGAATCAAGGCCTAATAGCATAGGTATGAAACGAAAATATTCGAATATTGATAATTTGTAGCAATGATATTCTTTGCGATTACAAACTAACAATCAATTGCGTCGGGGATAGTGCAAACCCGCGTAACTATCATTGGATAATTCCGCGTATCTGACAAATTATGTAGCCCATTTAAGTTGTCGCGGGCAATTCACGCAAAATCATGATTGGCTGCTACTTTAAGGGATTTATATTTCCCTAACAAGAGATAGAACACATCAATAATTAATCTCTGTGTAAAAATGAGCTTAAAATTCGTCGAAACAAACAAGTTTTAAAGTTTTTACCTTCTCCTGTAAAACTGGATCTATTGCAGATACGCGGCATTTATAGATTCGCGGATTTGCACTATCCCCGACGATTGTGAGAATTATATTAAATGAAAATAACTTTACTCAAACCCCGAGAAGCACTTTGAAATCGTCAAAAATACATACATTGACCGTGAATCCGCGACCGTGATAGTATACCATGTATACCGGGTGTAAAGGGAACGCTTTCGAAAGTAGATGGCAGTCCTGGTGACCCTAAACACGACTTGCTGAAAAGTAATTTTGGAATCGCGAAAAAAAAATCAATATCAAGTCGTGTTAAAAGTGACCAGCACTGTCATATGCCTTCGTTTTCGGAGAGCGTCCCACTGACACCCTGTATAGGAGTAGATACATTTTATACACCTTTGATGATGTGCGAGTAAGACTCGCACTTGTTCGGTTGTCAAGTTTGAAACTAAACAATTAGTATGAGGATGGACAATTTAATTTACATAGCTTCTGATTTTATTTTTAATACCATGATATTTTTCTTAGCATCTTTTAAACATAGAAAGGTGCTTAGAAAAAATATTTAAAACAGAAAAAAATATGTTCTTGGGCGAAAACCGAACCGCGACCTTTCACAAACCAGTGATTGCTCTGACCACTCAGCTACCTAGGACTTAGGATAGCCCTATAAAATTCTTGTAATATATCTATCTTTAAGCTAATATATAATAATATACGCTAGCGTCTGGCTGTTTATTTTTCGCAAAATTCTGGTAGTAGACGAGCTCTCTTTATTTGTCCTTGATATTTTTTAAGTGTCTATTCATATCAGTTGCGGTTTACCAAACGCGTGAGTTTTCGAATTAATTTATTTATAATCTTCCAGTTAGGTATTTTTATAAGCATCTAAATCAAGAGAGGGACTACTGGTATTTTTCACTCCATTCCAACTTCACAGAAGATCGCAGCCAAATAACTATAAATCAAGTAAGGTCGCCAGAGCTCATCGAGGAAATGATATGTCTATTCCTCTTGATTTGTAGGCAACGTGTCAGTTGTAGGTAGTCCTTTATTGAGACAAGCGCATTATATTCTTAATATATTATACATACAACAACATGAATCCTTATTTACGTAAAAACCTTTTTTTAACAGACATACCTACCTACATAATACATAGGATTTTTGACGATTCGAAAGTGCTACTTGGATGCTGGAATAAAGATACTTTCATTTGATTTAATATTTCATTTAATTCGTTAGGTCTTCAGAAAAATATCTAGAAACAATACATGTCTTTATGGAAGTTACGAAAACTCTCTAAAATATCATTATGTCAAATCTTTGGAAGTACGACGTGACTGTGTAGATTCTGTTTTACTTTATAAAATTATTAATAATATTATAGATGTCCCTTCATTACTTCATAATGTCTATCTTAAAGTACCCCGTGGATATGAGCGTTGTTGTCGCAAAAAAGAATTATTTTACATACCTAGCAGTGCATTTTACATACCAGAACATGCTATTCTAGGAACATGTTTATGAAGCGCGCCTGTAAACTTTATAATGATAATGTAAAATTGGCTGATATAGATGTATTTTGTTGCACACTAACCTCTGTAAAGCTTTTGATTGGTAATGTTTGTATCGCTTGGGGCCAGCTTAGCCGTCTACTAGTGGAATGTTGATGAGTAACTTCTTGTTTAATCAATTAAAATTTAATTGTGTTTGGTTTATCGAGCTTTAAAGGGTTAACTTTAATCAACGAATTAAACTGACTAGTGTTTCCTAAATTTTATTTGCATACATTCTGTTTACTGTGTGATGGAGAGGGCGGCCCTTGGCATCAATGCTGATATTGTTAATTTTAAGTTTAAATTTTTAAATTAGTGTATTCGTTTAAAAATTATAAAATTAAGGAAACTATAGGTCTATTATGAATTATACACTAGCCTTAAATAAGTTGTATGACCGTTTGTTTCTAAATAAATAAATAAATAAAAATAAAAATGTCTTGGGGCGCTGCGAACCAACAACTATTCTTTCAGGTGATTAACCACTGAGCTACCGAGAACTTGGAGATGTCACATTCATTCTCCTTCTTGCTTGAATAACTTAATGTAGTGCATGAAGTTGTATATCCTAGAGCTCTAGAAAATAACGGTGGCAGTTAAGGTCAATGTAACACGTCTTCAAAGCTAACCTCTATGATGCCCCAACATTAATTAGCATGACCAGACTAATAACCAGTTAATGTCATTCAAAAATATTGCGAGTGCGTAAAAAAAACATTTTTCTATTCAGGGTTTAGTTTATAAATTAAGCTTTAAAGTGCTAATTTTTTAGCTGGTAAACTATCAAACAACAAGCCACATATTGTGAGCAACTACGGAACCCTTAACTGCGCATGACCCGACACGCTCTTGGCCGGTTTGACGCGTCAAGAATCAGCTTCCAATTGATTATTCACTTGTCATAGACCTCCAGGGGTAAAACGGTGCTTGACAGATTAATTAGTAACTAAATTGTGGCTAGACTTCCTCTATCTGTAGATATAATGTTGAAAACTGTTAGATAACCAATCAACAACTTACTTTCAGATACTTATAATAAGTACATTCCTACTTCTATAATTATATAGGATACCTATGTATGTATAGACGTAGGAATGTTACTGAGCCAGACCGTTAGATAAATATGTACTATTATTGATACGACGAAGGCGCTGTGAAATATCGTTGGTTGATAAATTATCCTTTAGTCAATATTTAGATAAATTGGTAAATACCATCGTCGCTCCTGTTGATAATGTAGATTAGCTTTTACACTCACTGACACACTTACTTACTTGATAAATACCAAAGTGTACACGGGACTGATACTTAAGATTGAGTAATAACTTAAAAGACTATTCCAAAATCCAATAAAGGACGAATGATCTGGTCCTGCACTTACTGCAGCCGAACTGGCCGATCCAAGAGATGCAGCCGTACCAAGAGATCTTTACGCATTATTGAATTATTGTTTTAAATTTAGTACTCGGAAATCTACCTACTAGAAAAAATAAAGGCCATTTTCGATAAACTGAACTTGAATACAAATTAATTTAAAAATGTTATATGGTCTCCCAATGTGTCTTCTATGTAGGAAAGCCTCTGCCTAGTGGGACGTATATAGGCTGGTGACGATGATATGATCTCATTGGTAGAAACTTAAATATCGTCCTGTTCGTGCAAATCCGCGAATCTACCATACCTAAAGGCCGCGTATCTGCAATAGATCCAGTTTTACAGGGGAAGGTTAAAAAACTTAAAAACTTTTTTATTTCAACGAATTTTAAGCTCATTTTTACACAGAGAGTAATTATTGATGTGTTATATCTTTTGTTAGGAAAATATAAATACCTTAAAGTAGCCAATCAAGATTTTGCGTGAATTTCCCGCGACAACTTAAATGGGCTACATTTGTCAGATACGCGGAATTATCCAATGCTAGTTACGCGGATTTGCACTATCCCAGACGATATGCGGGGTGATGCGTACTTGTTCTTTAGGAAACCGATGGAGAAGATCTCTGTTCACCAGTGACATCATTGTACCTTCAAATTTAAGCAAGACTAAATCCGTAGAGATTTTGTTGTTTAAAAATATCTAAAGTATAAAAAAAATCCTGTGGCGGGAACTGGGGCTAAATATTCTGGAAACATCTAGCCCATGGTTAAGTTATTTTTTATTCGTCATTATGTTAAGTTATATTGCATTCAAATAAGGCTAATTCTCAACATTTGCTATTTTTAGACATGTTAAATAGCGTTCCCTGCTGTCTGTCCTTTTCTTGAGTGGAACTTAAATTTCGTTTTCGTCTATGCGCAGCAGAATAAGTACCAGTGGAAAGTATACTGACCTTATACGCAGCGAAGTCCAGGTGCTGACCTGGCCGGAGCTGGCGTTGCGGCTGGTAGTGGGCTCCATGATGCCGCCCTGGTCCCTGCTGCTGAACCAAGTAAACCATTATAAGCATCATATTTTTTGAGAAAAGCATAGGACAGGACATCGCCTCGTAAGGCCCTCTCCGCGGCTCTGCCCACGTGGGATTCGGCTATCACCCCAAAAAGGTTACCTACGTATGTCCTCACTTAGGATTTAAGCTATCTCTATGACAAATTTCATCTGAATCGGTTTTGCAGTTTAGGAAGGAGACAGACGCCTGATATGAAGACAGCTAGTGCAATTATGACACTGCTATAGCCACCTCCACCTTGCCAGCTCAAAGGGTGCTTTTTCACGCCTCTTTTGAAGGAACCCCTGTTATATGAAGGACGGAACACACATGCTGGCAAAGAATTCTTAGTTCTGGAAGTACGACAAAGAAACGAGGCACTGAATTTCTTTCTGTGTGATGTTGAGGTGGAGACAGTGAATTGATGATTCCGAAGACCGGCACGCGTGTTCCTGAGTAGGAAGGGGGAAGGTGGGATAAGGTCCAAAAGCTCTTCAGAGCACTCTACGTGATAATCCGTCCAGCCTCCTTATTCTCAACTGTCGGATCACGGATTCGATTCGAAAAGTCACATGCCGTCTCGCTTTGAAGCATAGCGATAAAAAGTGACAGGTATAGAGTTTCCGATATTCGAATATTTTCCGACAGTTCAGAATAAGGGGGCAGTGCATCGAGTAGGGTTACTTTCGCATTTTACATTTGTATGGATTGGTCCACTCTAAAATACCAAAGTCAAAGTCAAAATTCTTTATTGTACCTATAACTTGTACAGTAGCGAGTCTGGCGAGTCCTAGCAACTCTAGCTAGGTAAAGACAAAAAGGAAAATTATGTAGATTTGCTAAAGAATTACGTAGGTACCTTATCTACCTACTAGGTACGTGTAGATTACATATTCGCAATAGCAATAGTATGTAGCGAGGTTGTTTAATAATAGCTGCAACTATTGTTTGTTTTCATACATTGTAACATGCCAATACATAATATTGCATGGGCTGGGGTGGCGCGTTATCTGACCTACGTCAAAGATTTACGAGTTAGGAGCTTATAGCCCACATCTACTTTGTATAGCAAACCAGATATTGGCAAGCAATCCTATAAATTTTAAACTTTACAAATAGTTATACTATAGCTTCGTGTCAAACATAAAACTTATCAGTCCTGCCTTTTCTAAGAGCTGTTATAAATTAATGATGCCTCTAAGTTTACTATATCGAAAAACCATATGTTAATTGAAATTAGATCTGTTTTTAAATAAAGTTTTGAAAAGCATGGGCTCTTTAATTACAGAAATATATGTTAAGCCTGATTTGATGCATAATATGGAACGTAAATAGAGTTGGGGACCTTATAATCGCATTCCCTATATGGGCATGTGAGCGTTATTGGGTATACTTTAAAAGGCCAAATAAACTAGCACTTACCTGTCACATAGCAAATTTCTCCTTTCATCAGATCTGAATGGGTACAACCTTTTATGCGCCTCCCGTTGGACCTTAGCCAAATATACCTAAAACAATATTATAATGTTGGAGAACGCTTTCAGGCAACATAAAACCAAAATAACTGTTGTGTTAATTTAAGTTTATTACCTTAGACCCTTCGAATAGGAGGGCGATAAAGAACAGAGCAATCCATGTGAGGGCGAAGGACCAGCGCGTGGTGATGTTCAGGCCCGGGAACATGAACTCGCCCAAGTCATACCCGAACCACAGCCACATGTGCATCATCATGTTGTCTTGCACACGTCTCTGGTGAGAAGAGATTGAAAGAAGCATATGTAGGTATGATGAAATCTGGACGCAGTGCGTAAACTGAATACCTATCTAATGTAAATATTAGGTTGGGGAAAAAGTCTTTTCGCATTATAGTATGTATAAACTTGTAATAAAATCTCTTTGGCTGTACTATTTGTATCTGGCTGGTTTTGGTATCATTAAAAGTTTAGATTTTAAAAAAGATAATTCCAAATTCAAATAAGGAAAATGTGTGTTTTTCATTTGTTTTTCTTACTGTCAAGATGAGTGAATCTAATGAAGAAATTCGATACATTTTTAAATTTTACTACAAAAAAGCTAAAAATGCAACGCAAGCCGCGAAAAAAAGCGATGTTTATGGACCTAGTGCAGTGTCTGTGAGAGTAGCACAAATTTGGTTTAAGCGTTTTCAATCCGGAAATTTTGATGTCAAAGATGCACGTCGCTCTGGTCGCCCTATTACGGATAAAATTTATGAAATTTTTGAAAAACTGGAGCAAGATCGGCATATCAGTAGTTCGACGTAGCTGAAGAACTGGGAATTGACCACAAAACAGTTTTGGCGCATTTAAAAAAAATGGGTACACAAAAAGCTAGATATTTGGGTACCCCACGAGCTCACTGAAAGAAACCTAATGAACCGTGTACTCATTTGTGATTCTTTATTACGACGTAATGAAACCGAACCATTTTTGAAGAAGCTGATAACTGGTGATGAAAAGTGGATCACGTACGACAAGAACGTGCGAAAAAGGTCGTGGTCAAAGGCCGGTCAGGCTTCACAGACTGTGGCGAAACCCGGGTTAACTCGCAACAAGGTGATGCTGTGTGTGTGGTGGGATTGGAAGGGCATTATTCATTATGAGCTGTTATCACCAGGCAGGACCATCGATTCTGAACTCTACTGCGAACAACTGATGAGATTAAAGCAATAAGTTGAGAGAAAGCGACCGGAATTAATCAACAGAAGGGGTGTGATTGATTTTTCATCGTGAAAAATCATGAATAACATCATGAGAGGACTGCCAAAACCACTTGTCGCGGTATTTTGATCTGAAGCCCCAAAATTTCTATAGCAATGGGATCATGTCCCTGCCTACAAGATGGCAAAAAGTTATCGAACAAAATGGTACCTACATACTTTAGTTAAATGTAAAAAACTATATTAAAAAATGATTTGAATTTTCTTAAAAATGCGAAGAAACTTTTTCCCCAACCTATTACATAGATGTAGTATAAAGACATAAAATCGAAGTGTGTCTATTAGATAGCCTATTTAGACTCAGTACGACACCCAAAGCATTTTTTATACAACTAGGTGACAAACGAGCTGACGGCCCACCTGGTGGTAAGTGGTCTGTGCCCAGTAATTTTACCTCAGGCATACGATTTTTCGACATGTAAGTACCTAGTTCTCATAATCAACTAAATTCCGCAATTATTGCCCGCAATTTCTAAAGTAGGAATAAAATAGGGATGGCCAAATTTTTACTGTAAACTTGAAGAAATAGTAGCGAGGTGTGGCTGTTCAATATACAGTGACTTTCGTAGCGAAGCAGTGTTGATATTGATGAAATACTCCAAGTTTTTAAATCAAAACTGCTAACAGGTTTACGATTATCGCACAAAACACGCCCACACCCACACAAACACGCGTTCACTCACACGTACTTACGGTACGTGCACACACACCCACACACCCACACGCGGGAGCAATACATTGCATTCATGCACGCGCAAAACAAAATTTTTCTGTTTACTATGTTATTAGAATCCGAATGCGGTTATTTTTTTATTGTATGTACAGTCGACAGCACATCAAGTGTAACAGTTTGAACTTGAGACCGCCCTTATTCTATTCGTAATAGAGGCGGCTTTCGTAGTTACACTTGATACTTGATGTGCTGTCGTTACATACATGAACTGTATATCCAATGTATTTCTATTTGTTAATTGTTTAAGCAAGTAATTTACTTTTTATATGGAACAATTGCTACACACTTCATTAAATGTTATCTATGTATACTTAGACCATACTTCTTATAGTCTAAGATGTAATAAAACAAAATTAATTACTTGAAATAAGCTTAGTGCCACACACAATCATAATAATCAAGCATTTTACAATAAAATCCTTAACTAGTATATGTATAGGGATTAGAAATACCTACCTATTCCACTTTATTCCAAGCAACTCGAAACTTTGACTGTAAAATTATTACTTTACACTTTTAGATTTTAAATCCAACATTTTTATAGTTTACATAGAGTCACCAATACTACACTGTGATATTTAAAGTCCCATTAAACAAAAGTGTAGGTAAATAATTATATTCACTATTAAACACTAGCTGCAAACTTCTCAAGTGCACTAGAACTAGTGACTTATCTCAGTGAAGTGCTTCAACATTGAGTTATAGCCAAATGTAAACAAAGTAAGAACAATGGAATAAATGAAGGGTTTGTTACCATAACAACACCCAATTTTATTTTTAATAGCACCTCTAGTCATTATGCTAGATGGTTACATTAATATCTATGTTTGTAGGTAGGGAGACAAATTATGTAGGCAAAATATTATAACAGTTTCATTGGACACAAATGGTCATTCATTACACATTACTCATTAACTAACAACTAATTTGTGATATCAGAAAATTAAATACTTTAAGTAATGAGACTAGCAATGTTATGATTGGAAATATGTATTGTAAAATGTTTAAAGAGGATAGCTATAAGCCTAAGTTTAGCTTTCTGTAACTCAAGAGAGTTATAACAACAGAATTGTAATTGGAGATGGCTTTTTGTGGCTCTATTTTGTCTTATTTTAACTTTATCAGCCCATCATATTTTCAACAGTATAATATCTATTGACTATGATGATAATCTATCTCTGGTACTTGGTTACTTCATAAAATAATTTGCGAATGTTTCCATTTTTCTGTACCTACATCTTGCACATTGTTAAATGAGAATAATTTTGTTTACTGGGAATGTTGGCAGTGACATTGAAAAACAAATTGATTATGACCTAAATGTGATAATAAACAGTTTATGGTATTATGTGAATTCAACTGTGACTGTCACTAACTTAAGGTATTATGTGAATTCAACTGTGACTAACTTAATATTATTTGAAATTAGCAATGATAAAGTTATCACTTATAGTTTAATTCTTATGGATTAACAGTGATAAATAACACTAAGTATTTCTGTATCATGTTATATTGTGATAATGTGACATGAGCAAAAATTTATAATATGGAATTACCATTATACCATGGAATTACCATCATACAATTTTTTAAGAACATAAACCAATTTGGTCACAAATACAATAGTCAACTAATTCAGAAGCCCGCTGATCCTGTGCAAAAATTTTATTTTATTCATACTTTCTTGTCGAAATATTTTTCAGAAGATTTCAATACTTTTAGATTGTCTTTACTGTCAATGTATGTTTTGTCTTTATTTACAATTTATATTTATTGGATTTAAATTTTTGTTATATTTGATTTCACAATTAAAACTTAAAAACATAGAGGTGGCTATTGTAGTGCAACTGTTACACTGTCTGTCTTTTAAATATTTCAAATAAATTCTTCTGCTTTATTATGGCTTAGAAATGGAAATGAATTACATATTGCTTTACTGTGACTATCAATGCAATGAAAAACATACAATATCCCACCGACAATACAAAATGAAAACGGAGTTGTCAAAAGTTAATAGTAAAATTAAAGAATATCTGATTCTAAACAGTGTTTAGATCCTTACAGTCCATTATACACAAACATTACCAAAGTTACGAACAGTGCAAACACCTTGGACCGAATTGAAAGTGGTGCTTTAGGCACTGTTTGCGTGCAAACAATTCGGACCACACTTTTGCAACTCCTGTCAATGTCCTTTTTAAAAACATTCTAATATCGTATGTTTTTATGAAAGAGTAAATTTAGGAAGTATTTGCAACAAATAAAGTGTTATAACAAGTTTTTATCATTTCAAAAATAAAATGTTCACGACATTTTTCACAAAATCTATTTCATAACATAAAATTATCCATTTCCGTACACACTGTACTACCTCTTTCCAGTGAGCAGAGTTATCATGGCTTCATAACTTCACATTACTTACGTTGGCACAAATACATTCAATTTGGTTCATTTGTGCGCTATCTGTGTGCAAATTGTTCATTGCACACCGCAAGAACTTAGTGGACGCTAGGCAATATTAATAGATATAAGTAAATATGGTTAAAAGTAATTTAATTTAGGAAATTTGAGAAACATTTAAAAATTGTAAAAATAATATTTTGGGTCAATGTTTATAATTGTATTGTTGTGCCCTAACAGGGCCTATGTTTAAAACTTATTTATGTATTTCAAGATCAACGTAACTTACTGCGTGAGATTAAATTGAGTGGTGGTCAAATAATTATTTTTACTTACCTCAAATTCTCACACATCACCTATTCCGGAAACATTTTCCATTTGTGTACTGTCCATTCCATAGCCTAATCAAATTACGTTATCAAATAAATAAAACACGCAAATTAACTAAGTCAAAGTTCTATGAGCTTTGCAGTTTATCTATCTTTAGATAAAAAAAGACAGTATACCACTCACAAACTAAACAGATAAAAGTTGCGTAATCTGATAGGACCATTCATTGGGTAAAAACAATGAAAGTTATTAATTTAGAAAAGTTATTAGCGATTTTCTATTAAAAATGAAAATAAAAAAGAAAGGAATAAAATCAACATATGTCATTGTCACTGTCACTGTCTCATTTGCCAATGTCACTGTCAGTCCCTATTTTTTGTTCTTTTTTGTTTATTTTAAATTCTCCCTATGTTGGGAAGGCAAAGGCAACTAACACCCATACAGCCACGTCTTCAGTATTTCTTTATTTCTTCATTTATTGAAATGTTGGTGTTACACATTTCAATGCATCTTGGGAGTATTTGACGATCTATGATGCTGTTTGATAAGATGGATAGCCACGAAAAAGTTCTCATCGTCTTTCACACTTTGATCACTTTTGTTCTAATAATCTTTTAATTGTGTATATGTCAACGCAAACACTTGGCTTATAAAACTGCACCAATTATATAACACAAAGTTCGCTCCGACACATTTTTTAATTATTGTAATAAAAATCTTGACTGACACCACCTAATCCCGCCAAACACTCTTTTTTTTATTTATTCATTCTCCCCATAATGAAAAGGCAAAGAGAACTAATGCCCATACAGCCATGTATTCAGTATTTCATTATTTCTTCGTTTATTGCATTGAAATGCTGGGCTTACACATTTCAATGCGTCTTAAGGCTGATTTACACTTGCATAAAGGCTGATTTACACTTGCATAAGTACAGTAGCGAGTTAACTTGCGGTCTTGGCGAGTTAAGTTCTTAACATTGTTTGGACGGGAATTTGAACATAACTCGCCAAGACCGCAAGTTAACTCGCTACTGTACTTATGGAAGTGTAAATCAGCCTTTAAGTACAGTAGCGAGTTAACTTGCGGTCTTGGCGAGTTAAGTTCTTGACATTGTTTGGACGGGAATTTGAACTTAACTCGCCAAGACCGCAAGTTAACTCGCTACTGTACTTATGCAAGTGTAAATCAGCCATTAGGAATATTTGACGTGATATATATGATGGCAGTCTCCTTATGATGCTACTTGATGAGGTGGATAGCCAGAATTATGGCAATCCGTCGTTCTTAGTAAAAATTTATTCATAAATTCTATCTAAGAACCATCACGATCACGTCAGCTTTCACATAAAAAAACAATTCAAAATCTGGATTAGTGCCTGATTCGCCAGATTCTTGTTTCGTCGGAAATATTAATATCCAATAAATTCACTATGTAATGAAAACATGTAGTTATATTTATTATTGCATAAATTACTATTTTGTTGCTACTATCGGACATAACTTAAATTACCTACTTAGAAATGGGTTCGATTCATATTTTCAAAGAAATTCGATTCGATTTCCTTTACTATCCATATTATATTAATATAATTAGACCTGTATAATTGGAGATATTCGTTATCGGACTGGAATGCTATACTCTAGTTCCATAACTATTTCCTGAACTTTTAGATGCGTAAAGTAACGAGCTCATTGTTTTGCGTTAGTGTGGAAGAATTCCGAACCTATTGGATCGGAATGCTGTTGAGGGATGGAAAAATAGAATAAACCATAGGTCCCTAAAAAACTCGAGTTGCGGCCGCGTACCGAGAGACGCAGCGTTGGTAGGCCTCCCACAAGGTGGACCGACGATCTGGTGAGGGTCGCGGGAAGCCGATGGATGCGGACAGCGCAGAACATATCGGTATGGAGATCTTTGGGGGAGACCTATGCCCAGCAGTGGGCGTCTCTCGGCTGAAATGATGATGATGATAATAGTTATCTCCTAAAAATGAATTTTTTGGAGTTGGTGCTTCTCTTTCTATTGTTACTGGTAAGAGCTTAGCACCAAATCCAAAAAATACATTTTTAGATCAGTACCTAGGTAGGTACTTAAATTTAATTAAAACATGTCATAAATGGGCGCAGAGGGACGTCTCTCGGCTGAAATGATGATGATGATACATGCCGATAAAATTTGAGGTATCCTCGATTTCCCTGTGATCCCATCATCAGATCCTTATAATACTAAGTGGAACATATAACCTCCTTCTTTTTTTGAAGTCGGTTAAAAATGCAGCTTCTTTGCCCCGATGTTAAAAAGTTGCGTCGAATTAACATGGCAAGATATCGACAAGAAAGAGCCATAGTTTATGTCTAGACCGAAGGAAGAATTACAGTTATAGAATGTTTAAATAAACATGGTTATGCCAATTAACATAATTATGATAATGGGGTTTAAACATTCTATAACTGTTACGTTATTAATTAAGTACAAATAAATAATTTTATTAATGTATGTAGGTACTACAATGTCTGCCTTTTATTTAATAGATAGGTAGAGCCGCGATATTTGTTTTTCTATAGTTTTCCTTAGACAAAAAATCCGGCGAATCAGGAACTAATCAAAATCTGTCTATTCACATATGAGCTACAATGACACAAAGAGATAGATTCTGCAGACACGTCGAACTTAAAATAGCGGTGAGGAACGAAAGTGGCCGAGTAAGCGCGTGGAGTATGCCGATCGGTTTGACATCGTCGCAACAAGTCGCATCGCTCTTAACTGCTAACAATTGCATAGAAGCGGCGCATAGAAGTAATTTATTTTCGAATTTGTTGTATTTTACTAGATCCGGTACCAAATCCGACGCTGACACATTGGATCCGGTAGGTCCCAAAACACGCCGGATCGGATTGCAATCCCTATTTCCAATGCTGCTGCTTGTAAGAGTATGGTACCAAATCAAATATTTATGATGACGGTATCCAAGGTGATATTAAAGTGGATAACCACGATAAAATTACTAGGATTTTACTAGGTGGTAGGCCCGTATGTAGGGTCGTCTGGGTAGGTACCACCGCCTTTCTTATTATAGCCGTGAAACAGTTCGCTGTGTTTCGGATTGAAGGGAAAGGTAGCCAGTGTAATTACTGGGCATGGACGGCATTTCATCTTAAGGCCTAGGATGACAACGTACCTGCAGTATTAAGTGATTTTACCTTGTTATTGCAGATGTCTATAGGCGGTGGTATCCCCTTACCATCAGGTGGGCCGTCTGTGTGTCATCTAGTTGTAAATAAAATCTGAGCGCAAATGTGAAATTCTATAAGAGGTTAGTGTTTGCGATAGGAGCACGGTGGGTTAGTGTTAAGCGGTCTGATTTCGATTACGGAAACACCGCAACTTTCGCCATGGTCGATCCCGGGATGGGTCAATCAAATTTTGTAATCCTCCTCCTTATGGCACGTTAAGCCGTTGGCCAAGGTTGTTACTGCAGCCGCCTTAATTCACCAACCCTCATTAGTCCAGCGTAGTAGTATTATAGCCCAACCCCTCCTATGTGGAAAGGCCCGTGCCCCGCAGTGGGATGCATGTATAAGGCTAGTGATGATTTGTTATGATGATGATCTTGTCTAGGGGGCTAGGTGTCATATAATATTACATTTTCGGTTTTGTTCTAGTTTGGTCAAACTGATCGTGCTGTCTCTGTAAACTATTCAAAACCCAACATACCGGGCGGAAAATCGATCATGGCATTTTATACATGGGGTAAGGAACTTTGGCAGGGTTACATAAAAGCAAAGAGAATTTTAAGAGTCACGAAAACTGGACTTTGAAGAAAGGTTCAATCAAACTAAGCTTTAATTATTAATAATGTATTTTTATTATTTTAATAAACATCGGCCGGCGTATGGAATCTCCACTGTCAACATATTACAACACAACAAGAATAGACATAAATTAAACAACAACAGTTTCTCACTTTACGTTTAGGTACTCGTTAAATTAGGGTCAATTATAGAGAGTGTGGCTCCAACTAAATGCAGAGACCCTGTCACAAGAACACTAGGTTTCTGCATATGTTTTATACTTATCAGTGCTTCTGAAACACTTTCTAATATTGTCATCTTGGCTCTATCGGCGCCTCCTTGCAACTGCTCCCAAGCCTCGGAGTTTCTGTGGCACCTCGCTAACAGATCGTTGTGCTCGACAGCTGAATAATTATCATTGTTCTTATTTGTATTCTTGTATGCAGTTGGAATGACAAAGTATATTTGGCTGAACCCCAAGTCTTTTAATGGATTTAAGAGTAATTCAGCGCTGCGATCTCCAGTGGCACTAAATATTAAGACTTTGTCTTGATTTCTGAAAACAAGATAATAATTTATAAGATTTTATAAAACAGTAAAACTGGTATTTAACCTTTATCCCTTACAGGCCCGCCGGCGTCTAGTGAGCAATTGAATATTTATTGTGTTTGGTTAGTGGCTTGTTCGCAAATTGAAGTATAAGTATGAAATACAGTGAGACAAAATAAGGAATATTCGCAAGATTGGTATCTATGTAAATGATCTATTCGAGAAATGGACACCGAATCCCAGAAGGACCCATTCCTATTCGAAAAATTACTTCTTCTCATTGTTCCAAAAATTATCTACCTATCCGAAACGAGGTTATTTTAAAAATAGTAAAAAACTCATATTAAACTTGTAAAAAGGTCGTAAAACTCGGCGATTAGCTTCGACCTCTTTATTAACAAGGATGAACATTATCTAAATAATAAGTCTCAGATAAATCTCACTATTTTACTATGCAAAAGTTACGGAAACTATATATTATAAACTTATGGTAAATATGGTAACAAATTGGTAGTAAATATGGTAAAAATTATAGGTGAATGGTTAGAATGGTATGTTGCCTATGGTAGCTAATTACGTACTAACTAAAACATACAAATTATATTAATTAATTAAGTTATAAAAATATTGCGATATCTGCAATTCTACACTAAACTATAATTGCTGAGCTGTTCGGTATAATTAGACCGAACAAAACTCTTACACATGTTAAAAATAATATTTACATTATAAGAGCTCGTTGTTTATCTGATTTATTTATTTACTGCTGGCCGTGGTTCCTGCGTGGATATCGAATTATCGATTTTGTAGCACAATGCCTACTTTCGCTCTTAGTTAACTTTTCGATTGTTTCAAGCAATCGGTAGCACAGTAGCACAATGCCTACTTTATGGAACCTTCATACGTAAGATCGCACTATGCCTATAATCGCAACTTGACAAATATATTTTTTGATAATGTATTTAGTCGCAGTATGCCTACTTTTTTTACTACACCTGCAATTACAAAGAAAATTCACTTGATATTGCAGGTGCGTTGTCATCCTGGGGCCTAAGATGAAATGCCGTCCATGCCCAGTAATTACACTGGCTACCTTTCCCTTCAATCCGAAACACAGCGAACTGTTTCACGTCTGAAATAAGAAAGGCGGTGGTACCTACCCACCTATTATAAATGCGTTCTTAGAATAGCAAGTTGTCTACAAACAAAGTGTACAATCAAAAACTGAAGTAGTTATCACGCACACGGGAAAAAAGTCAAATTAAACTTTCGACTAGCTGTAGCTCAAAAAAGTGACTACTTACATAACATAACCCAACCAAAAATAAAGTTGCTTACAGATGCGCCGTTTTGTTAAATCAAATAAACTGTGATTACACCTCGCTAAGTTTTGGTTATTACAATGCAACCGAAGTAGCCTGGTTAAAAATTATTTTCAGTGTAACCCATGTCCTTTCTCAGCGATTGAGGAGTAAAAACGCACGCTAGAGGAGATTTAGTAGAGTAATAGTTTTATTTTACATTGAATTTAGTTAACTGCTTGTGGTCATACTCACATAATGCTATCACTAAACCATTCGGCACATATCTCCATCGACTCTTTGGTGTGCGCCCCGTCCAGGTAGAACGTCGCGTAACTCGCGTAGACTACTTGGTACCGGCCCGGCCATTTGCACGCCTCTAGACCCATCACAGTTTCCTTTGGCAATTCAATAGTTATTCCCTCATACACTTCGTTCTTATGACCATTTGTTATATACGGAGCATCCAAGTCCTTATAACCGTGTTGTAAGATCACTTTTCCACTAACTATAGATTTCCTTTTTATATTATTTCTACTAAGAGATTGCATTTTTGCTATTCGCATCCAACTGTGCGCTAGTTGTATGGCAAGCGACGCGTTCATCTTGTACGCATCGAGATTCGTCTGAAGTTTTGTTTTGTACCCGTTTGGAAATATGTAGGAATTATAATCAGGAACTATGTTTAATCTGCACTGTAAAGAAAAATTATTCAAGTTGGTATTATTATGATGATAGAATAACACGGAGAACATTGGTCATCTCATCACGTATGATATAGAAAAGAAAATAAAGTCAATGAGGTTTTATCTATGTTTATGAGTATGGCACATAAGTTTCACCAGAACTTACAAGCGGTATTAAACCCTAATATTTAACGAGACATTTCGCCTCCTTATGTGTGTTCTACCGTTTGTAGAATGGTGTGTCCTGAAAAAATATTTGACATGGTGCCCATGGCCGCTTTCAGTCATCTCGCCAATCGCCATCGTCGAACTTTCTCCCAAGTTCTCGAATAAGCTCCCTTCGGAGGTTTTCTCAAACAAGTACAGCATGGGATTCTTCAAAGGCGTGAAAAGGTTTATACAGGGTCGGCAACGCGCGAATGATACCCCTGGTATAGGCTACGGTAATCGTTTACCTTCATGCCGTAAGCTCATTGCTAAGTTAGTGATATAAAAAAATACCTGAACGTTTTGGGCGACCTGTGCGAGGACCTCCATGGCCTCTGGCGGTTGGCGGACAGTGTACGCGTCACAGCCTGGCTTCATGATGCCAGCCTTCGCGGCCGCGATCTGAGACAACTTGTCTCCCAATATTGACGTGTGATCCAGCCCTAACGCCGTAATACCTACGATGGGCACTTTCCTAGAAATGCAAAATTACAGCTTATATATCATTCAAAGGAGACTTGTAGTTACTTCATTTATGAACAAAAGTTTCTGTGTGCTTTTGTGTGCTGGACACATGTTTTTATTTGTAGTAAAATTGTATAACAAACTCCTATATAGAGACAGAAAGCGTGCGAGATTATAAGAAGATTATCATTCACAATGGATCTAAATGACCAGGGGGGTGTCACTCCTTAGTTTAGGCACGTTCGCCCGCCATGCCTCTCGGGTAGCTGTATAGCAGTAAGTGCTCGGCTCTTAGTTTGCTGCGTAATAAAGTATATTTTCTGTGATTTTTGCAAGAACAATTAACTCAACGATCTTATAATCTGTACAAAAGACATTTTACACGGGTATCTAAATTAAAGGCTAAATAAGGAATCGAAGTGACTGGATGAGAAACTGAGAAACCTGTGCTGTACTCTTGCCGTTAGCCGGTTTAGAGTGAGCGGTGCCCAACTAAATATGAACGCTCGAGTCACGCGATAAGTTTTAATTTCGCGTGCAATCAGGTGACGGCCGGTAAAAGTAGGGAATTTTTTTATACCTGTGGACTTTTGTTCGAGAGTGAACCTTCTGTTAGACTATTAGTTATTAGTGTCTTGGGTATTTAAATACTAAACAAGAATAATTGACGACCGTCTGGTCGAGCGGTCTGTACCCCTTGCTATGCAGGCTACTCGGTCAAGAGGTCCCGGGTTCGAATCCCGGTAGGAGCAAATGTTTGTATGATGAGTACGAGCATTTGTTTACGAGTCATGGATGTTTATATGTTTATTTAGTATATTTCTAATATTTATATACATAATATTATCAATATTTATCCGTTATTTAGTATCCATAACACAAGCTCTTAATGATGCCTACTTTGGGCTAGATAATAGGTGTGAGTGTATGAATATTATTATTATTATTATTATTATAATTAAAATAATATACCTTAAAACGTTCGTGGAGTCTAGCAAACCACCAATTCCAACTTCCACAACCGCCACGTCCACCTTCTCCTTCAGGAACACATTAAACGCCATCACAGTCAGAAATGCGAAATATTTGGGCATATCACCTTCATATGCCTGAAAATAAATGAATAGATAACAATAATAAACAATGAGTATAGTGACATATTATGCAGGTCCAAGTACTATGGAAACACTGTGTCCGTCTAGTGATTTAGATTGAGGATTTGGCGTGGTCGTCAAAGACTGCGTTCTCCGCCGTCTTTCTTCTTCTTCTTTATTTAATGCCTCTCGTTATTACGAATTTTGCCAAAGTCAAGTAAAATTAATGTGCAAATAACTTGCGGCAACGTTGTACGGTGATTGGGCAAGACGAATTCGTTTTCGGAAGAAAACGTGGTCGCCGGCCCGATAAAACAAAATGGATGCTGTCAGATGGCTGTGGATGCGCACAACCTGTCGATTTCGTCTGTCAACCTGTCGAGACTGTGGAGGTTGTTGTCAGCCGACAACAACCTTCACAGTCTTTCAACCATTGTCTTGCCGACTGAACAACGAGTCATGCCTTCAACATCTATGCCTGTTAGGCTTGCTTGATACAGTGCACAAGCTCACATACAGGGTGATGCCGTCAATACGACAATAAATTAATAATATAACATTGGCTGCATTATTTCATAGAAATGTCATGAAATTATCAAATGAATAAGATATTTTGAAAGTGGTAAACCATTTCTATGAACTAATATAGCCCATGTTTTAATTTATTGTCGTATTGACGGCACCACACTGTATAGTTGATGGTCAATAAAGAAATATTCTAGGACGAAAAAGGGGGAGAGTACAATACCTTAGACGCATCTAGCATGTCGTAAACTTGGTGGAAGTGGCGCGCGAATGTTTCCTCGCTGAGGACGCGGCCGTCGAGGCGAATGCGCTCACGCACCGCTACCAAGTGCGGCGACGAATAGAACCCTGTTCTGTACCCGTTGTGTCGCAATATAGACTCGCACATTGCGCTCGTCGAACCCTAAAAATATGTGAGGAGCACAACTGTATTTTCTCGAGTGGTCTTTAGACTATTTGGCTAACTGGTTGTTACAGGTGATTCGATTGAGAACAGATATTTTTGTAAGTATTTACATGGCTTTAAGAACCATGCTTTTTAGTGTTATCTCACTCAGAGCGAAAGAAGAGGAAGAGGGGACGATACTTTTTTTATCATACCCCTCTACCTCATCTTTTTTTTATACAACTAGATGACAAACAAGCTGACGGCACACCTGATGGTAAGCGGTTACCGCCGCATATAGACACCTGCAATAACAAGGAAAAATCACTTGATATTGCAGGTGTGTTGTTATCCTGAGGCCTAAGATGAAATGCCGTCCATGCCCAGTAATTACACTGGCTACCTTTACCTTCAATCCGAAACACAGTGAACTGTTTCACAGCTGAAAGTGGTGGTACTTACCCAGACGACCCTACATACGGGCCTACCACCTAGTAAATCTATTATTATTAGTATTATTGCTGAAATGATAACTTTAAACATTATCATTTAAGCAATAATTGTTTTCTTGAACTATCCAGTAGTATCCAGTTTTCAAACAATATCATAATATAGAGATAATGTAAGAAATGATAAATGTAAAAAAAACATAAAAATTATTTCATCATACCTAATAATGACTAATCATTCTAATGTGAGTATGACATACCTTACCCTTGGTCCCTGCTACATGTATCACAGATAGTTTATCCAAATTCGAGAGAGTTATTCCAGTCCTTAACAAATAGTTTTCCATGTCTTCTATGTTTGTGCATTTCTATAACATTATTTACATAACGCATTATGACAAATGGATTTCATTTTATCTAAGGCTCTAAGCAAGATTTCTGACCTCTCCCTATTGTGTTACAAACATTAAGTTAAGTCTAATATTATAAATTATGATTACCCATAATATGTAAGTCAAGATTGTTTTTCTATTTCTATTGGCTCTGCATGGTGATGTTCCATCCATTTTAATTATGATACATCACTATACTACAGTGTTTATTATATTTTTTAAATTGAAACCAATCTTAGGGGTTCATATGGCACAGCTTTTCATACAAACTTTCAAGTCGAAAGGATTGAAAACAAACAAACCAATTCTAACAAAGCTATGCATGAGTAAATCAGACTAGTTTAATTAGTTAGATGAGGATTTTTAGTAAAGTCAAATAATAAATAATTTATAGGTGATTTTTGATTTGTATGAAAAGCTAAAAATTGATCATATTGAATTATTATTAGACTTTTCAAAAAAGCCTCATAAATAATTACACTAGCCTGACTTTAAAGACTAAGACTAACTTTTTTTACTGCAAAGTTGTATTAGATTTCGACTTGAAAGTTGGTATTGCAGGTGCGTTGCCAAACTGTGGCATAAGATCGAAATGCTGTCCATGCCCAGTAATAAGTTTGTATGAAAAGCGGCATGGTGTAAACCACCAGATATATTGAACTGCATTCATTAAGACTGTAATAGGATCCCTTTTAACTTACTTGCCCACTTTTGATCTCCTTCAAAATTTCCGCTATAGAAGCTTTATTGGACTGCAAAGAGTTCAACTTATGCACAGCATCCTAAAACAAACAATAACATCAATTGAAGCATGAAATCTTGGAGTTAGTAGTAAATTTTAAAAACTAAATTAGAGTTCAGCATTTAAGTTTCCTTGCAATTAATTGAATGACAAAGGTGTAAAAAGTTTTTTGAAACATTAAATAAGAAGACAGGTAACCTTTCACTATACAATTTTTTACATAATGCACCCTAAGATTTACATAATTTAGACTTACTAACAAAAAATTAGTGCTTAGCATATTTTAACAAACTAACAGCAAGGAAAATTGTATTAAATTGACTTAGTTTATTTGTCATTAAAATTGTTGCTTTCAAGAAGTACCCGAAATATAAGTTTGGCAACTTTCACCAAATATCATTGCAGGTAACAGTATTATAGAAATGGCTTTTTGACCAAGAGTAGTCTGTAAAATAAGAAAGGAGATTTATTTAAAAAAAAAAAAAATGAATTAAACAATATTTTACTTTCTTGTGTTGCTGCCACATTCCTGGCTTTAGTGATAGTAATAAAAATAATATAATATTCATTTATTGATTCAGATAACATAATGAACCACTTGTGGTTAGTAACAATTCTTTACTTAAAACTATGTTAATAATTGAAAATTTATATAATATAAAACCAAAATTATTTAATTGGCTCTGCTACAAATCATAATGTCAAATGTAATTGAATAAATTATATTAGATAGTGATTTAGATCTACATTTTAAAGATGTAAAGTTTATGTAAATGTCCAAAGAATTTATATCTACACTAATAAAATAAATATACCTTTCGCAAGTTGCAAATAAGCCTTAACATAACAAGTATTAGTAACGACATTAGAGTAACAAATTAATCGAACTTACCTCATACGTGTGCTTTACAGAAAACATTCTAAATGTAAATCTACTCACTAGTAAGCTACGACTTATGACATTGTTACTCATCTACTCTACTTAGAGATTGGTCTGTTACGCGCGATTAAATTGCAGTTGTAATTGTAACAAAAAACGTGACCTCAACGAGAGAACCGGACAAATTGAGATTATAATCAAATGCTGCGCGTGGAGCTCCAATACTTGTCAATGAATTGCGATAACATCTGACCCGCCGCATCGGATATCGATCGTCACAACATCAAATACGTTCAATAAATCCAATATTTGATAGATAATCTAGGCTAAAGATTCTAAAAAACATCACAAACCAATTATAAACATAACCTAGAAAATATGAATCTGACATCTAACTAAATTGACATTGACACTGACACGTCCACGCTGACAGTAACAGTGCCTAGTGATGTATGTAGTGTGTATAATCGATAGAAAAAATAGTATTAAGCCCTCAAGAATCAGATACCAGACACAATTGATTTTTCATTTCTCATAAACATAACGCTGAAAAATACACACTTCATATAATAGATTTTTGTAAAGTTTTAAAATAGATAAGCATATATGTCCCCCTCTTGAGGATAGGGGACCTTTTCCAGAGAATAGACAAACATTTGATGTAAAATGTTTGTTACTTCAAAGGTTTGCTGATCCTCTAAAAATCAAGAGATATTGTTTTGTTCACAGCATAAGAGACAGTTCTCCTATTTATATTTTCTCAAAATAACGCTTCATCGATGGACTCTCTGTCTCTGACTACACATTACTGCAGGAAAAAACACTACAAGATAATGTTGTTTCGCTAAAATCTTCTATAACATAGATGTGATAGTTACTCAGTCGCTAGTCGCTGCATTTCAGTGGAAAATATCTCTGTATAAATTTTGATAATTTTAAACTTTCGATAATTACGAAACTTATCTTTCGTGAATTGTTTATGTTATAGTATTCTTTATTTTATTTTAACATTACTATAAAATGTGTAAATTTCACAGGGTTATCCCAAGTCCTTGGTAGCTCAGATGGTTAGAGCTAGTGTCGCAAGCAATAGTATAAAATATCGATGGTCTATCGATATTATCGTGGCCTTGAAAAACAGTCACAATATCGATAGGATGGTGAATCTTTTTCTAGCTTAGATATTTTTTTATGTAAATATATTTTTCAAACATTTATAACACTGTTAAAATAAAATAGGTAAATAATATTTAACTGCAAAGCTCAACTTGACCGAATCGTAGTTATTTTTAAAAACCTCTTTCGGATGTTGAAATAGAATATTTTGTTTGACATTGTAGGGTAGAAGTTAACGTTAAATGAATAAGATGTTTTTGAAAGTGGCAAACCATTTCTATGGACTGATATAGCCCATGTTTCAATTTATTGTCGTATTGACGGCACCACCATTTATACCTGATAAAGAATTATATTATATCCCTAAATAAGATAACTTATGTATTCATTAAATAAATATATTACCATAATAATTACACAATCTAAATATACATATAATACACAGATACTACTACTCATAATAAAATAGAAAGGTTAGGTTAGGTTATTAGTCTCTCGGTAATTTATTTAAAAGTAGCCGGCACAATGAAATAACCACCGAAAAATTTGGAATTAGCGGGAGGGCGGACAAGGATATTGTAGTATTTAATATTAGTAGTGACAACACTAGAAAGTAAGAACTATCATGGCGGTACGACTTAATCTAATACACGTGTTAAATAAAACAATTGGGCCTAATTCTGGGTACACACTGGCCCTAATTCTGGAAAACACATGCTAAGTTTAAATTTAAGTTCAGTCGATTTCTTTCTTTCAAAACGAATACGAAAGGGATGGCCATCATATAAGTTGACATTTAGAAAGGTGCGTTCAATTTTCGACCTTATTGAACGTGATAAAATGCAGTGTTTAGGAGGCACCTCCGTACATGCCGTCTAAAATTGTCTATGGTTTCTATGAAATCTATCTAAATTTAATTGACAGCTCTAAACAGATTGTTGCTATCTTTTTCCTATGACTTATTGCAAGAAAGAGATATACTGTACTTAAATTTAGAATTAAAGTGTGTTCCCAGAATTAGGCCCACTTTAATTCTAAATTTAAGTACAGTATATCTCTTGCTCGCAATAAGTAATAGGAAAAAGATAGCGAGAATCTGTTTAGAGCTGTCACTTAAATTTAGATAGATTTCAAAGAAACCATAGAAAATTTTAGACGGCATGTACGGAGGTGCCTCCTAAACACTGCATTTTAGCACGTTCACTATGGTCGAAAATTTAACACACCTTTCTAAATGTCAATTTATATGACAGCCATCCTTTTCTTTTTTATTTTGAGAGAAAGAAATAGACTGAACTTAAATTTAAACTTAACATGTGTTCGCCAGAATTAGGGCCATTATGTGGAATAAACAATATGTCATGCAAATCTGATTCATTAAGAAAATAGTTAGATATGAAATGGTTATTGGAATGATAGTTATATGAGAGCACGTTTTTAAATATTCCCAAGACTATTGTGGAGTAATTATGTTCTACAGAGTCTAATGCTACAAAACATTGTTAATCTTTTTTTCTTTATACAACTAGATTATAAACAAGCTGACGGCCCACCTGGTGGTAAGCGGTTACCGCCGCCTATAGACACCTGCAATAACAAGGAAAAATCACTTGATATTGCAGGTGCGTTGTCATCCTGAGGCCTAAGATCAAATGCCGTCTATGCCCAGTAATTACACTGGCTACCTTTCGCTTCAATCCGAAACACAGCGAACTGTTTCACGGCTGAAATAAGAAAGGTGGTACCTATCCAGACGACCCTTCATACGGGCCTACCACCTATTAAATAATGTATATAGCATTATAAAACAAAAGCCTACAGGCAGTATATTATGAAGTCTTATTTCCATTCGGGCATGTATTTATTTAATGCAGCAGCGTTGGACTCTATGGCCCTGCTAATAGAGTTCATTCTATAATAAGTTTTTTATGTACGGCAAGGGTGACAAACAAGCATACCACCCGCCTGTTGGTAAGCGGTTATGTATAGCCTTTCGACTTTCGCAGCACCTTGGGTAATACTCACGCGTTGCCTGCCCTGTAAAAATAAAAAAAAGAATAATGTTGGCAGAGTAGCAGACAAGTCCCTACCAAAATTACTTAAACTTAGCATGTGTTCGCCAGAATTAGGGCCATTGTTTTATTAAAAACTTATAATACAGGTATTACGTGGTAGGTTAAAGGAAAATGTTGTACTGTAGTATGACTACTATAAGAGTAAATTTTTTATCCTGTAATTTAAGAGTTTATTATTCGATACTATTGTAATATGGTCTACTACGATACCGATATACCGCAAAACTTACGACAGTAAACAGTACACAAACACGTTTTTATAAGGTTTTCCTTGTAAAACTGACGGCAAAGGGACATGCCCATTCAGAAATATCTGTTGTATTTCTGCAGTTAATGCATTGAAATGCCGATGTAGGACACGTTTGACGTTATATCTCTTTAGTAGTTTGTATGTGATAAACACGGCAGTCTCCATCAAAGAGTAATGTAAGCCATGATGCCACTTCGTTTGGAGTATTTCACGTCAAGTTAATTACAATGATTTTCCATATTAACACATATTCACAAAACTGCACCAACAATATGCCTTTAGGTACCTACGTAGGTATGGCCAAATTAATAATACCTATCTACTAACAACTTGCATTAGAAACTGAAGAGATAATACTTATGTATCTATTCTATTACATTATAATTTAAACTACCTTGTAAACTGAAACTGAAACTTTCTTTTTTCATGAATGACAGTTTTGAATTAGTCAATCCATTGTAAAATCTATTGAATAGGTATTTGTCTCAGAACAAAACTAATGTTCTAATTAAATTCTAAGATATTTGTATTTGATTGAATCTATAGGTAAAAAATATGACTGAAACAGACAATACCAGAAGACCTCTTACGATGCCGGAAAATTTTATTCCTTATTTAGAAAAGTATAGAATCTATAAGGTTTTCAAGGTACTACAATTATTTAATTTTGTTTACGTAGAACCTAAGTAGGCCCTTTAGGTTTTCGATATGTAGTACTATGTTATTGTAGTACTATTAGTCCTCTCTCAATACCCATGTGTCACTTCCATAGACTCGCTTGACTCTCCTCAAATCTGTAAATAAGACACGCCTGCAGATCAAATTAAGCATTGATATTGGTGGATACCTTAATACGATGTAATAAGATAGATTTTTCAAATGCCGTGTTAAGTTTTCATTTCATACATTATGAGTAACAGCCTCTTCTGTGGAGTATTTACGAGTACCTACTATAAACTACTTTTCACCCAATTTACATTAGATAAAGGTCTAGGAGTACTTTATCTACATGCGCAAGAAGCCTAGCCTTGATCTACAGAACCCAAATTTTCGAAAACAATTATTGCTTGGTGCATTGTTGGATATTCAATTCGACATTACTTCTTTTTAGGACTTAGTGGAAGATCTGATAATCAACCAGCCTAAGGATCATTTGAAACAAATGAAAATATTCCTGAGTCGCCACTTGCACAGCACTAAGGATATAGACAAAATCATGGTTCTCGTATCACCAGAGCTTAACATCGGTAATAACAATTTGAAATGCACATGATAAATATTAATTACTCGTATTTTAAATACTTGCGAGCTATATATTTATTCTACATTGGTATTAAAATGTCGCGTCCAGTCGCATTATTAAATTCATCGGTGTGGAACCGTGCAACATTATAATTTCCTAGGTGTTTGCCATTTCAAAGGGAGATTGACGCTGACAGGGTCTGATGAAGTATAATAGTATTTAACTTGTTGAATCCTAAGGTGCATCAGTACAGCATATTCTGATGGGCGTAGCCAGGGGGAAGAATGGTAGCTTGGGCTCCCATCGGGAGTATATTTATATAAAATTCTCAACTGAAATATATTAGACAACCTGACAAGTCGCTTGTTTCATTCGGCACTACACTGTAAATTTCAAACCAAAATGATTTTGGGTTTAAGTGGTTATAAATCTTGAACCTAGCAATCACACTTAAGAGGACTTAGACAAGAAAGCCTTTCGATAATGGATATCGCTATCGTTAAGCAGAAAATGGGATTTGACATAAGCCCTCGATCAACTTTCGATTACAAATGTCAAACCCCTTTCTTTTTCCATTTAGCGATAGCGATACCGATTGTCCGATGGCATCTTGTCTAGGCCCTCAGTACTAGACGATGCGATTGTCTGAATCAAACAGCAACACTCTTAACTGCCCGTTCGAGACGCAACAGACTTTCTGTCTCTTGCGCAACACACACATATCCACATATCCAGTACACTAAGTTTCAATTGAAATTGAAACGAAAAGTTTCGATCGTGGTTGCGTTCGTTGATATGAAAACGACAGCAGCGCCTCTGTTGAGAATTATTGGAAACCAATTTTTACATGGATTTTACAGATAAACGCGATGACCGCCGAAACGTTTCATTCTATTGACTTTATTATTTAATTTAACCTTTGGTCCCTTTATCAGCCTGCTGCAGCGACGCATGTTTGACGAAAGGTTGATAAGACGTTTATAAGGTAGAATTATTATGCAGTAGTACGGTATCAAGGCTCTTTATGCGTATTCCGACAGGTGTGACTAAGGGTGCTAAAACTACCGAAGCATTCGATCTTGATACTTTGGACCATAGGTTTTCAGCCGCTCAATGGTCCAACATGGACCGTAATAATGAATATGGCTCAATCTTTTCATACTACCTTTTAGTAGGCAATGCCTTTGCCCAACGGAGGGGCACGGCACATGTCATATTTTTTTTATACAACTAATAATCAAGCTGACGACCCACCTGGCAACCGCTTACCTGCAATAAGAAGGAAAAATCACTTGATATTGCAGGTGCGTTGCCATCCTGAGGCCTAAGATGAAATGCCGTCCATGCCCAGTAATTGCACTGGCTACCTTTCCCTTCAATCCAAAACACAGTGAACTGTTTACGGCTGAAATAAGAAAGGCGGTGGTAACCTACCCAGACAACCCCCTACGTGTGATGATGATAATATTTAATATACTTATTATAATTATTGTGCTTAGCATTTTAGTTATTAACCAGAAAGTCTAGAAAATATAAAACTCGGCAATATTGCTTTCAGATCTGACGAGTTTAGTGAAAGAGTTAATCAAGGATTTAGGATTTATCGTTATCACTAGGCGTTGCGTGATGGATAGGTATGAGAAGGTAAGAGTTTTGTAGCTTACGTAATTTAGGTAATACGATGTCTTAATAATAATTATAATATAGGTAGAAATTCGAACGAAACTTAAATAAGGTAGACAAACATAATATTTTATTGGCTAATTTCAACCTTCCTTGCAAGCACCTGTGTAATTATTAGAATAATGAGTAGGCACTTAGGGCAATACACGTATTCCACGTCAAGCCACGTCATTCAGTGTTTTAATCGTATCGAAACGTCGAGTTTGCGTTTAGTTTTCAGTTATAAAAAGGAGTAGGTATCGAATATTTCACAATAGAGGCGCTGCTGTCGATTGCATTGTTAAGATTTGTTGGGCGAAGTGAACACAAACGCCAAAGAGTAATATCAAGCCCGATCGAGATGTTTCGTTAAATAACTTCTATAATGTATTAAAAAAAATCTTTTTTTTATACAACTAGATGACAAACAAGCTGATGCCGCATAAGTATAGTAATCGCCGCCTATAGACACCTGCAATAACAAGGAAAAAATCACTTGGTATTGCAGGTGCGTTGTCATCCCGAGGGCTAAGATGAAATGCCTTCCGTGCCCAGTAATTACTCTAGCTAACTTTACCTTCAATCCGAAACACAGGAAACTGTTTCACGGCTGAAATGAGATTTTATTTTCTCTGGTGTCGGCAGGTACAAATGTACTAATTATGTGTATGTGTAGGTACTATCAAATATAGTTCAGACGAAATGGGCCCATGTCCTTACCGATCAGCAATGTGCTGCCACAGGCACACTCTTTGACTTGCAGCTCCTAGTTATTATGTCAAAATATGGGTATAATCCGACAATAGTCGTAACTTCCAACAAAATGCTATACATACCTACTTAGGTATACCTCTTTATTGAATCCTAAAATAATAAGGTCTCATTTGATTAGTTACATACTTATATGGGGCGACCGAGACAGGATTTCCTTTGTCGACCGAGACCGAGAATAGATAAATCGCGAAAAAATAAAATCTTGCGTACCTAATATTGATAGTATAGTAATATAATTGCAAGATTTTTGCATAATGTCACAATCGACAGAACTCCCGCACTACTGACACCCAGCGACGAATGTGAATCGAATCCCATACCGTAAAATAAATTCAGTTATGGCCGAGAATTTCGGCCATTTTTGGCCGAGGACCGAGGCCGCGACTTCTCGGTTGAGCCTTAGATACTTTGATATGATAGATTACTATTATTTTGACTTTGAATTTTCTGCTAGTCTATTCTAAGTCTATTTCTATTTTGTCATGAACAGCATGATGATTTCGTGCCGGGCTGTGTCTCCCCCATCCTGATGTCCGAGGTCACAAAGACACTGGTCAACAAGGAACCAGTCGCCCAGGCGGGATGGCTCATGTTTGGTCCGTATATGTATAACAGCAATATTATCTACCTTTATTGTAATCATATTTACGCTCACAGACCGCGTGACGGTAATAGGTAATAGCGTTGCCGACAACCCATATAGCCGTAGCCTGTCTGCACCTACACGCTCGAAGCAACTTGTTATTACCTACTATGGTTAGTCATATTATAAGGAATTACCTTTTACTATGCTATGGTACTCGCACACACGTTTCCGACACTGCAATAATCAACAGCAAATGCAATAGTTAAAAGTATGGAGAAGAGTTTTCCTGCTTGCAACATAATGCTTTCTTTATGAGCTCTGTCCACCTTATCCCAGGAAGAAACACTACAAAATAGTGTTATTTATCAAGCGTCCATAGGCTACGGTAACCGCTTACCATCAGGTGGGCCGTATGCTTGATTGCTACCTTAGTGGTATAAAAAGAAATTAGCCGGAACGTAGGATGAAGGTGCGTACGCAGCCGGCCAATTCGAGTTCAGATTGATATATTTATACTCTAGATTCAGATTCAGATTTTAGAGTATTCTAGAGCATTTTTCATGAAATGCTTTTTTTCACTAGTATAAAGCATTGAATTTCATTAATGACAGACCACCCGTGCACTTTACGAGAGGCGCGCTGCCTTCAGCAGGATGGAGTGTTTCCAACGGTCACGTTGGCCTTGATGCCAACCCCTCTGCAGGCTCCCAAGGCTGTTAATCCGCTCACACCCCCAAGGAATTTCTTTCAACAAGATTTTGAGGGTCTTAAATATGCCTTCAGAGCGACTCTAAAAGTAAGTTCAATCAAGAATTGAAGCGAGATAATAAAATATAGATATATTAGTCTTTTCACTGCGAGTGGCGCGGTCAGCGCGGATTTCGCAAAGCATTGGCTATAACACTGCACTAATTAATACCTACCAATTGTATGAAATTTACCGTTCAGATCATAGAAACAAAGTTGTCAATATAATTGCATGTACCGCGCAATGTAAGCACAATAAACTCCGTTCCGCTCGCTGCCTAGGTTGTGGAAAACACTACGCAAGACTACGCTAAGTGTGATGTCGATTGTACAAATAAAGTTAATTTAGGTGTAACATAAGCACGCATCGAATGTCGAACACATGCACCTACCTATTAAGTAATGATATCTCTGACGTATAAAACGTCAGAGATATTACCAACCTGGCCTTCCTACATGGAAGAAACTCATGAGGGTATTAAGGCTTTAGGTATAACCACAGAATACCTACTTATTAGGAACATTACGTGCCTTCCGAACCACGGCGGAGCTCTAGATTGAAAATTTTGATTGACCCATCGCGGGAACCATTTCGGGTTTTCATAATCGAAACCAAAGCCAGTAGAGCGCTTAAACTTTACGCCACAGAGCTCCTCTAACTTGTTACATGACCTTCGTTACTGACCGCAACTTTACTACTGGTTAATGATACTTAGGAAGTGCACATAGACTCAGAAGACGGCATCGAGCGGATCTCGACGAAGTGCTTCAACGCGATCCGTGCGTGCGCGTCGGGGATGCAAGGGCCGCGCCGCCAGGGCTACCACGTGGTGGGCGCGCCGGGCATCTACCGCGTGCTGCTGCTGGGCCCGCGAGGGGCAGGCTGCACCTCACAAGGGATTCAGCTGGCGAAGCACTTTCAACTTGTTCATTGTACTAAGTCAACATCAAAATATATCTAGGCTAATGCGTAGGCCTAGGCATCCAATGTACTGGCTATATTTAACCAACTGGCTGCGAATATCGATAATCATTATTACAGTTTTTACGAAGGCATTTAAATGTTATTTATAAGGTGCCCAAAACTTATCAACTCATTATCGGCATTAGCTTGATGTTGCTGTACGACCGTTTTCGTTGATAGCTTGAAAAAAGTTTTTTGTAGGTATTTCCTACTTATAGGTAATTCAAAGATTCAATCTAAAGGTCGTCCATTTTCTAATTTTGGTTTACCTTCTTATTGTACCCACCTATAAAAGATACTTCTATCATCCTTGCTTATATCAATGGATGCTATGAAAGTATCCATACTAATTAGGTATAGGTACTAATTACACATCACAGTCTAATTACACTGTGCTAATACATTGTAATATAAAATAATGCCAAATAATCACTCGTAAACCGCAACTACCTAGCACGGAGTTAGATGAAGTTTGGCACGGAGATAGATGACATCCTGAGAAAGGACATTTGACATAGCTAGGCTGTATCTTTAGGCGCGAACTAGCATCCACACGGGTGTAATGCCCGTCTCGTGACTCGGTTACTTACCTACAGATGCTTATAAGTAATAATCTATCTACCCGTATTCCGTGCATAGTTTGTCGTTAATGTATTATAATATCATTTAAATTACTTTCCTCAGTGAACTTTGGTGATCTCTACAAAGAGGCATTCCAGAGAAATGATGAAATTGGCGAAAAGCTGCGCAAATTTGGGTGTAGTATTCAGTTAAAGGCTGACATCGTAAGGCGGCGTATTATGCAGAAGGTGGTTGTTATTAATATTATTTACCATAAGAACAGGCATACATATATGGGAACGTTACGTCTGGAAAAATCGTTACTTTAGCAATTTTCGTTATTTTACTATTACCTATTATTATCGTCCAAAGAAATCTCGGTTCATAAAACCAGTAATCACATTTTACCCTCAAAATGAGTTTAAGCCTCTGGACCTCCATCCATAAATAACGTTATTATTCTAAGTTAATTTCGTTGTGATTATTTTAGGACTGCATCGAACTAGGCTGGGTTCTTAGTGGCTACCCAACTAGCGGAACCGAATTTGAAAATCTGGACAACATGCCAACTCCTGCAAATCGGTAGGAACCTTCACCTTCCATAGGATTCGGACTTTAAATTGAAAACGTAGGTGTCGTGGGTAGGTGTTGAGCAATGAGGAAGGATTATGAGAGAGACGTAGAATCACTAGATTAGATGATAATTAGCTACATCAGTTAGGTAGGTACTCTTAGATAGGTTTATTCGCGTAGCCATAATAGATTTACTTTCGAAGAGAAAGCTTAGAAATCTGTAACAGCAATTCGCATTGTGTAGGTAGAGGAGCAGATGACAGCACATGAAGTGTAACAGTGGCACTACGAAAGCCGCTTCTATTACGGACGTAGTAAGGGCGGTCTCAATGTCAAACTGTTATGCTTGAAGTGCTGTCGTCTGTACTTTCTATGACCACTTGCAAAAAATTTGTTACATTCGTTTTGTGGATTTATTGAGTTACTTACCATTTTTTGTTTTGACGACCGTTTCTTTGGAGACCACAAATAATTTAATTTCATTTTCCAAAGAATTAAAGAGGCATAGTGAGAGCTTTCACTTAAATTTAGAACGCCCGATCGGGAAAGCGCTTCTACTTTACAAAACATCGCCGTCCCTGTTCCTTTTTTTCGTTGAGGAAAGCTTTTGTAACTAACTACCCAGAGGCGAATGGAGCTGCCCGTGGAGAGTTCAATGAAGAAGCATTGTCTTTGGGAGCAGGGACATATACAGGGTGTATGGTAACGCTCTCGAAAACGAAGGCAGATGATAGTGATCTTAACGAAGGCAGATGGCAGTGAGTGATAATGATCGTAAACACGACTCGTTGAAAAAAAATTGAAATCTGAAATAAGGCAGCTGTTACATACCACGACCTTTGTATGGAACTATGAAACAGCTGATATTTTTGGCAAGTGTATGCATTGATCACCAGCACTGCCACCTGCCTTCGTTTTCGACAGCGTTGCCCTTACAACTCGTACCCATCAAGAAAAGAAAATCAGGAGGAAGTGCTATACCGCACTTCCTCCTGATTTTCTGAGGACGGGCAACGTATAGGCAACGACTTCAGTTTCTATTGTTTACGAAAACAACTTAGCACCAACTCCATTATGGCAATATATGTATAGGTACAAAATTAAATTTTGGCAAAAAAAAATATTTTACACAGTTACAATCGCCGCCGGTTACAATTTACAAAAACTGAAAGAATTTAAGAATACCTAACCCATAATTGTCGTTGAAAGCTTTTTAATTTTTGTATAATTCTAAGAATGACCCTAATTTAAATAGTTCAATTCTAGATAGAAAACCGTTTATTTCATTACAACAGAGGTATAATTTCTTTCTTTCTTCCTTGAGGGTAGGGTATGGGCTGGCTTAATAAGTAAGTAACTATAGGTAATGAGGATGTAATAGTATAGGAAAACGTGTGAGATTCTCAGGGTGATATTCCTGAACGCGGACTGGGAGACGTGCAAGAAGCGCGTGCTGTCGACGGGCGTGGACTGGTGCACTGGCCGGCAGTCGGCGCCCGGCACCAGCCCGCGGGCACTGCCCTACCCCAAGAACACAGAGTCCAATGTGGATGCAGAGGTCAGCACTACTTTTTACACGAGGATCCACACAAAAATGAAATAGACACAAATTTTGAAAAATTATACCTATCACATACGACTTAGGGTTGAGTTACATCTGGCAGCACCGCATCGCACTGTCCTATTATGCTTCTATCCTTTTCTATCACTCAGAACTGTCATTACTAGAGCGAGAAAGAGAACAGGAATGCGACCGCGACTCAACCTTAATAATATAATAAATAATAGATATCCACCTAGCCTAAGTAAAAAAACGGCTATAATTACAGTTGGACTACTACTTCTCCGATGCCCTGGCGGAGCTCCGGGCCTCTGCGGGCATCACCGCGGTCGAAGTTGACGCCAACGAATCATTTGGTAATTACTATTAATTAGTAATAACGTGGTGGAGGGCGTCCCTCTGCTAGGGAACATAAAGGTGTCAAGGTGGTGGCTGGATGAGGAAAGCGGAGACCCGTGTATTGGAGCGCAGACTTGGAGAGGTCTACGTCCAGCAATAGACCGATATGTTACGTTGTTAATAACTAGAAAAATATCTCGTCGTATCCTGTGACGGGATCAGCCCCCTTATTCTCAATCGTCGGAAAGGATTCGAATATCGGAAACTCTATACCTGGCACTTTTATCGCGGTGCGTCAAAGCGAGACGGCATATATGTGACTTTTCGAATCGAATCCGTATTCACATAGTGCACACGTACGAAAACTAGTTTTATTTTCAACTGCGTCTTGCTTTGCAAGCTGTACTCGACGTGGTGAGATTCGTCGTAAAGAGAGTCGACGCAGAGGGAATAATTCTGCCTTACCGGGGGCACTACCTACTCTCAAAGCTTGTGTAAGATATATTTTAAGAAATGTTTTTCAAACATTTATTACTTACAATGTTAATAAAATAAGGAAAATGCTAATTATAAAGTTGTAATGAATAGTGAGATATATTTACCACAGACTACAGGATACTAATTTAAAGTTCATATTTTCCTATCACAGACTATGTGCAAACAAAGATTCAAGCTGCGGTGATTGCTGCGCCCGCCTTCGACATAGAAATCTGCGCTCAGTTACGCAATGTGCGAGCAGACTAATGGAAAACATAAACCATACCTTTTGATTTGTTTTTATTCTTAAATGAGGTTAGCAATGTCTAGAGAAAATAAACAAAATTCATAGAAAAACTTTTTTTTATTTATGTACTCCTCCGTACTTCAATTGAAATAATTAAATTACTACATAATTATTAATTAGATTGCTAATTATGAACTAACAATTCTGCAGTCTCATTACATACATACAATATAAAACACTGAGGTAGCCTCCAGAGTGAATTGAGAGTACTTAAATCGATTCATTGTAGTCTCTAAATAAACCAGCCAACTCGAGGAAGACAAATGAATAGATTCACAAACAGTCATGGAAATGGGCCACCACAATTCACACTTGGAAACTATTGCTTTTACTAAAAATAAAAAATGCATCATTTTATACATTTATCACTGTGATACAGACATACAAACAGTCGCTCAAGTAAGCGCAGCGGCAGGAGCTCGATCAGATCTCGATTCTGTAAGATCGCCGCACATACTCCATTCATACTTGTCCACGCACACAATAAATATACACAACACTAGCTCAAACACTTAGTATCCGTGTTTATTTACAGGGTGTGTACATAGCGATAGGATGTCGCCGTGTGCACGCTCTGTAGTGATCCTGGACTAGATCACGTTTGCTATGATCACGCGGCTTCACAGTCTGTTTGGTTACAACTCGTCCTTGAACTCGTCGTCGCCGCCTGGGCCGGGCGGCGGCGGCGCGCCTCCCTGCCCTTGGTACAGCTTCGCGATGATTGGTTGAACTACATCTTCAAGGGTCTTCTTCTGTTTCTTGTACTCTTCAGCATCTGTATCCTGGTTGTCTTCTAGCCATTTGATTGTAGCGTCGATCGCCGTCTCCATTTTCGCCTTGTCGTCATCACTGACCTGTTCACAAAGAAATAAGGGCTATTAATTTAGTTTCCTTTTATGAAATTATAAATTTAGAATTTAGTTAAAAATTTCCAGGAGTGACCTGGGGTGTCTTAATTATAAATGAGGATTTTATGATACTAACCTTAGCACCAAGTTTCTCCTTGTCCTGCAGTTGGTTCTTGATTGAATAAGCGTAGCTCTCCAGCTCATTCCTGTTTTCCACGCGGTCCTTCAGCTTCTTGTCGTCATCAGCGAATTTTTCCGCGTCCTTGATCATTCTTTCGATATCTTCAGGTGTTAATCTGTTCTGGTCATTGGTGATGACAATCTTTTCTCGGTTGCCTGTGCCCTTATCTTCAGCAGATACTTGGAGAATACCATTGGCGTCGATTTCGAAGGTGACCTCAATCTGAGGGATACCTCTTGGTGCTGGAGGAATACCAGTAAGATCAAATTTGCCAAGCAAGTGGTTGTCCTTGGTCATTGGACGTTCACCCTCATAAACCTGGATGGTGACAGTATGTTGATTGTCACTGGCAGTAGAGAAGATCTGGGATTTCTTAGTAGGGATTACAGTGTTACGTGGGATAAGCTTGGTCATGACTCCTCCAACAGTTTCAATACCCATGGTAAGTGGGTTAACATCAAGGAGGACAATAGCGTCAGTGTCTTGTTCACCACTGAGTACTCCAGCCTGCACAGCAGCACCATAGGCGACGGCCTCATCAGGGTTAATGCCTCGGGATGGCTCCTTACCATTAAAGAACTCCTTGACCAATTGTTGTACTTTAGGAATACGAGTAGACCCACCAACCAAGACAATCTCATCAACATCCTTCTTGTTCATGTCGGCATCCTCAAGAACTTTCTGTACAGGTTTCAGGGTAGATCTGAAGAGGTCCATGTTCAATTCTTCAAACTTGGCTCTGGTAAGGGTTTCTGAGAAGTCTTCGCCCTCGAAGAAGGATTCAATTTCAATCTTGACTTGGTGGCTTGATGACAGGGCTCTCTTAGCCTTCTCAACTTCACGACGCAGTTTCTGCACAGCTCGGTTGTCTTTCCTGATGTCCTTACCCTTCTTCTTCTTATACAGTTTGATGAAGTGCTCCATTACTCTCTGATCAAAGTCCTCACCACCCAAATGAGTGTCACCATTAGTTGCCACTACTTCAAAGACACCATTATCAATTGTCAGCAGGGACACATCAAAAGTACCACCACCCAAGTCAAAGACTAGAACATTCTTTTCACCTTCTCTCTTATCAAGACCATAGGCAATAGCAGCAGCAGTAGGTTCATTGATGATTCTCATAACATTGAGACCAGCAATAACACCAGCATCTTTAGTGGCCTGACGTTGAGCATCATTGAAGTAAGCAGGTACTGTAACAACAGCATGAGTGACCTTCTTGCCCAAGTAAGCTTCTGCAGTTTCCTTCATTTTGGTCAACACCATGGCAGAGATTTCTTCAGGAGCAAAAATCTTGTCTCCCTGAGATGTCATAACAGAAACATGGGGTTTGCTGTTCTTCTCAACAACTTTGAAGGGGAAGTATTTGACATCATGCTGTACAGCTGAGTCAGTCCATTCTCTACCAATGAGACGCTTAGCGTCAAATACTGTGTTCTCAGGATTGGTGGTCAGCTGGTTCTTGGCAGCATCACCAATAAGACGTTCACCATCTTGGGTGAATGCCACATAAGATGGTGTGATTCGGTTGCCCTGGTCATTGGCAATAATTTCAACACGGCCATTCTTGTACACACCAACACTGTGGACAAATAAGAAACACAAATTAATTGGTTTTAAACATGAAATAAGAAAATGTGAGATACTGATTACTTATTAATAAAGAATATATTCTGTATAAAACTGCATTGAGGGCAAATTAATCTTTTATATAAACTATAGATCAAAATCATGAAACTTCTATTATCCAACATTTTTTTTATCATATTTGTGAACAAAATATTTGTATCTACTTTTAAATATTAACAAATGCTATCAAACTGTTTTTTTATTTCTATAATGGTTTTGAGTTTTCAAATTATCCAAAACACTGATCAAAATTACTGTAACAATGTACCTAATGAACTGACATTAACAAGACATGGAATTTACAGGCACAACTACTTACCATGAGTATGTGGTTCCCAAGTCAATACCGATGACAGTCCCAATGTCCTTTTCTTTATCTTTCTTTTCTTCGGCGCACACCACCGCCACTATGCACGCTAGTGCCAGCAAACACAACCGCATCTTCAACTCTTTATAGAATCAAACTGGAAAAAATATCCCCAATAAATAAACTAATAAACAATTCCAACCTCCGAAAAGGCTTTAACCTTTGGCAAATGACCAAAAAAATTCAACATTCAAGTTCATTGAAGATAAAATAAGTACCTACACGTAACCAGATGTAGGGGACACGTCACTCAATAATTCTACTCAATCGGTAAAGTTGACCGGCAACCAAATTTTGTGAACCACTTTGATCATAGAAAGGGAATGCTGCAACGTAGCATTCGTTTATTTACAATACGGCATCGCTAACGGTGAATAGAAAAGCCACCTCGGGATATAGGGCATGCTGCCGGCCCACGATCATCGAGAAATTTCGCTCTCGATATCGCTTTTTTGAATGAACTTTATCGGGAAAATAATATTATTGGCGACTGGGAAAGTTGTAAAAAACCACAAAGAATACGATTAAATGAAAATTGAAGTAATTTATGGAAAACTATCAAAGGCCCTCAGGTTATAATGACAAGTAAGTTTGAATGCTAATAATAGAATGATTAAAAAAGCAATGAACTTGGAACTTACCAAATCAAATAACCGATAGAGTGAAAGTTCTAATCACGAAAATAATACTTCACAGCCACGTTACAAGCACTTCGATAGAACACTTACACAAATTATTCACAATGTACGATGTTGTTGTGCATTCGATTTTTCGTGGAGAACTGAAGTTTCACACGCCGCCGCTCCTATTATCTAGCGCTAGTGTTGATCGTGGGCAATTCTTATTGGTTCTCAGGTTGCTGACGTATTCATATCCTCTGTATGATTGGGCCAAGTATGCCTATTTGGCGCATTTTCATTGGCCCACGTTTTTAAGTGGCACAAAATAGGCCTTAAGGAAATGAGCGGTAATTTTACAAATAATGTAAGATTTTCAATAGTTTATTTATTAAAATAAATAGGCATATTAAAATAGTAGGGCATTGTAGAGTGACCTAGGTAAATTAATTTTAAATAAGCACTTAACGTTAGCAATATTATGTATTTTATTATATAAATAAGGCTATCGTACGACACATAAAAAAATTGTTTTCGTCTAATCTAATAATTCAATTTCCACATTAGACTGCGTTATCGCTAAAACCGATCTCTTTCAGGTAACCTTATCAAACTATCAAATGATTTAGAGTCTGTACAGTACATTAACCTAAACAGGAGTTCGATAAATAGAGAGATTTTTATTTAATAAAAAACCATGATGCAATGAAATTTCTTTAATCTGCTTTGAAGGTGTACCCAAAGAGTACATTTTTTATACGGGTAGGTGTACCTATTCATTTGAAAATTTTTCAAACACCGCGCATCCTTTAATATATTCGTGTAACTTTGATTGAAGCTATATATAAGATACCTAGTACTTACCTATCTTTCATTAATGCTACAATATTAGGTGAACTGAAGCACCCCATATAAAAGTATCAAAAAGAGACATGCTGTCCATTTTTATTTTAGCATCAAGTTTAAAGCTAAAATAAAAAATAATAATTATCAAACCCGACTCAATCCGCAATGACTCAAGCAACGCCGAATCTTACCTAAGAACCTTTAATCTTCGTGTAAAATTAAACAAAGTTCTCGTATAGGTACGTATTTTAGAACCCCATGCTGTACATACTCGTTCGAGAAAACCTCTGCAGGGAGCTCATTCCACAACCTGAGTGTACGGGGGAGAAGGTTTCTCTGAAACCGTACGGAACGCACATCATAAGGAGGATCTCTCCTTAGGCTTAAAGGTTCAATACCGCTGTCGGCAATTCTCATAGCGCGTCTTTGGGGTCACTTGGTAAATATCCAAGCATTGCGGAAATTGGGATCAGATTTCATAGAAATTAAATAAGTTGGCTTCTTTAATATTTCACTGTTATTTAAAAAGAAGTCTTTACCTACATCAAAATCTCAGTCAATCCCAAACATTTAAAAAGTGAGAATTACCGCCACACTCTTTAGCACTACCTATCTACTTAGTTTTAAGTGGAGAACTTTACAGTTAAATGTGCGAAACAGTATGAAAAATATTTCTTTCACTGGTCCGCTCACAGGGTACTTATAGCATTATTTATTATCATGTACCAAAGTACGCACGTTTTGTATGACTATTCACTATTTAATAAGCTTGAAGCTTCAATGCTATGTTTGTAAAGATCAAATAACGAGATATTTGGAAATGATTGTGGCCATTAAACTGAATAATTGAACACATACAAGTCATTCTTATCTTACGCACCTCTTATATTACCTATGATGATCTATTCATACTCCATCTTGCATCAGCCTCAGCAGGTCGAGAACTTTCTTTTTATACAAAGCACAGCAAATAAATGACTCAACACCACCTGATGTGAAGCGGTAAGAAGAGTCCATATGCGAAGACAGCTAGTACAGCTCGGAACACACTGTTCTATCCGCCTCCACCTTGCCGGCCCATAAGGTGTCTTTTCACGCCTCTTATGAAGGAACCCTACAAGTGATAGGAAGGAGGGAATACATGTGGTGGCAAAGCATTATATTCCAATTTGTTTACTACGACATAGAAGTGAGTAAACTTCTTTGTGCAGACATGGATGTGGAGATGGAGACAGTGAATATGACTCCGAAGACCGACACGCGTGCTCCTGAGTAGGAAGGGGGACCGCGGGATAGGGTCGAAAAGCTCCTCAGAGAACACACTCCATGATAAAGCCGATAGAAGGCGCTAAGCGTGGAAATGTCATGACGCTATTGTAAAGCCTCTAGACTTCGAGACTTGACTTTTACATCGCCAATAATACGGAGTCGGTACTTGGCGGAGCCAGGCCACAGGTGCGAGCAATATTCCACGCAATACCGGACCAAAGTTTTGTAAAGCAGGCGTGAAAAATCGACGCACCTTGTTCAGGACACCGAGCTTCCATGAGGCTGTTTTGATCACGGTTTCGTTGTAATTCCTCTGATTCATATCGCATACTGAGCAAGTTGATGGAGTCCTGTGCCGAAAGAGTAGTGCCTTGAAGAGAGGGAAGGGGAAGGAATGGCGAAATTTTGGGTGTGAACGCGCACACAAGATTGTTAGATGGGGAAGATCTGAATAGGGATTCAGATATTAGACCTCATTAGACTTATCAATAAAAATTATGTAAATTTAATTTTTTTAATATTATACAAATTGTAAGTAGTTGCGTTACCTACTTTTTAATAAGAATGAGTTTTTTTTTAATTTTCTCGAACATCCATTATTTATTTGACTGGTCAATTAAAAGATTACGAAATAAAACAATAAATTAATTCTCAACATTTTATTAAACTTTAAATCTACAACAGTAAATGTACTTAAAAATATCCCAATAGAATTGAGCAAATTGAACAAACAGCCTTAGCACCATCACACCCCATATTTAATGTGAAACCACATATTTTACCTTAATGTATTATGCATATAACTAAGCTGTATGCAATTATTATCTATTTAATCATTACACAATGATCAAATTCATTATTTTTATTTACATTCAACAAAAATTGCAGTGTTTTTCATGTGCTGGCATAGTTCATATATTTTACTATTTAATAAAAAATAATAATATATTTCTAACAATCACCTTATATACAAAATTCTAAGGAACAAAGTAACTCAATGAGTTACCAATAACAAGAGAGACAATTAGTTCAATTACGTATTTTGGTCTAATTATAATTTATTATTTGCCTATGATGTCAAGGACCACGGGGGCAAAGTATGTGATGATGCAGTCAGCGCCTGAAAACAAATTAAGGATATAAATTAATTAACACTTCTGAAAACAATAAGAAATTTGACATCTAATTCGGCAAAGTAAGTCGTTAACTTTGTGTCGGTCTAGACTAGACAGAGAGGAACAGAGATATCACTTCTTCTCAGCGCGAAGGTAAAAGACAATAATAGAGCACGCGCGCGTAATTTAACCGACAATTATTTATTAATTTTTGAACTATGTAACTGGTATTTGGAAAAAATTGTACCTATTGCGAATAATTCCAATAGTTTACTGTCTTTTTAATAAACAAACTTTGGGATTAAATATTCATCCATTTGCTATAAAACGAAAAAAGGGAGTGATATGGATCATTCTAGAATTTTTTATTGAGAAAATAGTTTAATTTTTTTTTGCCTTTTGTGTAATCAGTTTTGACATTTGTAAAAATAATTTATTGATGAGTCAACTCTAGCATATTTCAACAACAGCAGTACAAAAAATATTATTAAATTCTTATTAAAAACGTTGAATATTCACGAGGTATCGCCCTAATAATGACACTAGACCCAAATAAAAATATATACTTAAGTATAATAATTACAAACCTGCCCTCCGCATACAAGTGAGCATCTCCATCAGCGTTGTCTTGACTTCGTTGCTATCGCCACTGCGACAGATCATAGCATATTCTCCCGACACCTGCAAACACAATTATATTGTTATCATATTATTTTTAATACGAACGCGTTAGTAGATAACCTTTTGCTGGGTGAAATGTCGGCAGCAGGTATGCAAACAAGCAATCTAGAACTGAGCAAATATAATTAGATTCTTGGTAGACATGGAAAATGCCAGAACAATCTAGAATTGAGCATATGTAGAATTAGATTCTTGGTAGACATGGCAAATGCCAGAAAATGCAAGAACAGTCTAGACTTGAGCATATAGAATTAGATTGTTGGTACATATTAAAAATCATCAGCGCGTCTGTGTGTTTATTTACTGCTGAAAAATGATTGGGGGTGTTAAAGTTACAGTATGAAACGAAGACGTTTTGAAAAGTAGGTAATTTATTAAATATTAGCATCTTTTGTCGGAATGAATTTGTAGGGTTTGATTGTTTGATGCAGTCGTGTGGTATTAATACGCCTTGGTTTCTTCCAACATACATTTTATTATTACTATGTTAGCATGGGTAGGTGCCGGCTTGATACCCCATGTACCAAACACCTTGTATATTTCTTAGGACATTAAGTAAAAATAAATAGTATTTTTATTTTCGCGGAGTAAACTGTCAAAGTTACTAATTATTTTCAATGTGTAGGATCCGCGGATTCTTAATGTAATGCCTGTGTTACAAAAATTTATGCAAAACCGTTAAACATAACTAGTTAAGAAATTGTGTTAATTGTATAAACATTCAAAAATAATTCTTATTAATATGTTCAGAGAGCCTATCGGACATTCACTGGGCATTTAGTGGCGTTAGTACCTAGTGTCCGGCCTTTAGGGTTCTGTTAAGAGGCTGGAAACTAGACATGAAGTGGTCGGGCACTGGATTGGAGCGGCCGAACACTGGAAAAACGGCACTTCTCGAAATTCTATTTTTTAAATATTATTTGCCAGCTTAAGTGTTTCAAAGACGTGTTAAATCTATTTTGTATTATATTCATGATACTATGAAAAAATACTTATACACAGATTCCTTTGCAACGCTTAGTTATGGGTGAAACAAGTCAGCTAACTTAAAAGGCCGGACACTGGCCATATTACCCTATACATGGAAAATGCTAGAAAAGCAAGAACAATCCAGAATTGGGCATAATTGATTCTTTCTGTGATTTCTACTTTCTGAGTTCCAAAATTATTATTGAGAACATGTTTAATAATTATGTTACGATTAGTTTTGTAAACCACTTACAAGAGGAAATATTTTAATTCAATTATTGATTTATTTAATATAATTCGATTTAAAACAATCTATTAAATTTAATCTTATATGAGTAGAGTCACCTGATAAATAAACAGCGGATGATTCGGGAACATATTTTTGGTTTGCTTGACTATGTCCAAGTAAGGTAGACCTGGTTTCACCATAAGAAAGTCGGCACCTTCTGCTACATCTCGTGCCTGTCAGTTATTAAATAAAAGAATATAGCACGAATATTTGTGGACCTAGCTATGTCCTTATGGGTAATTTCGAAAATTCTATCTTATTCATCCTCCACTGCAAAACGAGTATAAACTGAACATTAGTGTGTTTAAAACTACATTAACCTGTCAAGCCATCAGATTCCAGACACAGTTTTATACATACCTATATAAACATGTTTGCATACAATATGCACATGTAAGGGTTGGTCTTGGACTGTCTAGAACACAATTTGACTACATTTGATTTTGCCTGGAGCTTAGTGGCTACTACATAATCGGTCTGTCACTCAAATCTACATAACACAAATTGACTAGTGCATATTTTTCCTAGATAGCATCGTGACATTCGGGTAGAAAATTTATTATAAGAATTATTTATTAGATTTCTTGTTGTAAAGAACTACACAACACTACGAATACTTTAGAAGTATGGCATCGCCTTTTGGGGGTCCGCATGAACAAAAATCCAACTCTAATTGAGTTTCTGTTCGAGCTAAAAAAAGAAGTAAGTAGGGTATCAAAGCATGTCGATGGCAGGTGCTTTTTTAAAACGGGAGCACAAGAAAAAGAAAGATATTCTTATTTTTTTTAATAGAAGAACGACGGCATTTCACCTGCAATATCAAGTGATTTTCCCTTGTTATTGCAGGTGTCTATAGGCGGCGGTAACCGCTTACCATCGGGTGGGCCGTCAGCTTGTTTGTCATCTAGTTGTATAACAAAGAAAATATATAATTATAATAAAAGATATCAAATTATTATCCGAAAACAGAGCTAATTGGTGGCCGTTTAAATTTTTCTATAATATTGATAAGAATCAGTTGGTAACTCACAGCAGCTCTGGCCGCGAGCCCGGCGCTACCCGGCGGCAGTTGGTAACACTTGCGATCACCCTCCATTGGAGAACTCTTCATTGTTTCACGGAATGGACCATACATCGACGATGCAAACTTACAAGAGTATGACAGCACTGATACCTGCAAAATTCATGGCCCGAATAAAATCAAAGTTGCGCCTGCGCAATACGGATATTACATACTTAGATTTTAAATAATAATATATTCTTACATTCACACCTTTATTGTATAAGCACATTATATCTTGTGTTTCGTTTATGTACATTTTTTTTATACAACTAGATGACTACAGTTACCGCCGCCTATAGACACCTGCAATAAAAAGGGAAAATCACTTGATAGTGCAGGTGCGTTGTCATCCTGGGGACTAAGATGAAATGCCGTCCATGCCCAGTAATTACACTGGCTACCTTTCCCTTCAATCCAAAACACAGCGAACTGTTTCACGGCTGAAATAAGAAAGGCGGTGGGGCTGAAATAAGAAAGGCGGTGGTGCCTACCCAGACGACCCTACATACGGGCCTGCCACCCTAGTAAGTAATACTATAGGGTGGTGCCGTCAATACGACAATAAATTTAAACATGGGCTATATTAGTTCATAGAAATGGTTTGCCACTTTCAAAAACATCGTTTTCGTTTGTTCATGACATTTGTATGAAAAAATTTTAACATTGGCTGCATTATTTATGATTTTTTATTTACGATTACGACGACCGGATGAAGTGGTCTGTACCCCTTGCTATACAGGCTACTCGCTCAAGAGGTCCCGGGTTCGAATCCCGGTAGGAGCAAACGTTTGTTTGATAAATACGAGCACTTGTTTATGAGTCTTTGATGTTTATTTAATATTTTCTAATATTTATATACCTACACTTACTTATAAAAATATCTAAACTAGAAAAATTTCACGTCCTGAGGCGGGGATCGAATCCGCGACCTTTCACAATCTGGGCGACTGCTCTAACCATCTGAGCTACCAGGACTTGGGATACCCCTGTGAAATTCTTCTATCTGTATTTGCATTATTTTATAAGCTAACGTCCCTACAATGTCGATATGTTCTATTTCCACATCTGAAACAAGTATTTTTACAAATACCTAAGATTCGGTTAAGTTGGGGCATTGCTTTCAAATATTCTTAATTTTCATTATAACATTATTATAAATGTTTTAAAAAAAAATTACTTAAGTATAAAAATATCTATACTAGAAAACATTCATTAGATATTAGAATAATAAATAAATATACTATTCTATTCTAATTCCAAACGATTGAAACATCATCGTGCCGCGGCATTGGCGCACACCGAATGGTGCGCTGGTTGCGCTACACCTAGAAGGGATCTAACCGGAATAAATTTAGTTTCATTCAATAGGTTAGGTTAGTTTAGTTTTTTTTGTTGCGAATTACTTGATAAATAAACAAACATTTGTGACTTTTGAATACTGACTGATGACGTTTGCATCGCGCAAACATCTGCCATCTAGAAACAGTGGCCAGTGATTTAGTAGATATAGGGAGGTATTGACTACTCGAGACGGTCGTCGAGATAAACCATAAGGCCTAGACAAGATGCCATTTGACAATGGGCCTAATTCTGAAGACACACTTTAATTCTAAATTTAAGTAATGTATATCTCTTTCTCGCGATAAGTTATAGGAAAAAGATAGCAAGAATCTGTTTAGAGCTGTCACTTTAATTTAGATAGATTTTATAGAAACCATAGACATTTTTAGACGGCATGTACGGAGGTGCTAGGGAGCACCAAAATGCAGTGTTTAGGAAAAACTGCATTTTTTACGTTCATTAAAGGTCGAAAATTGAACACACATATCTAAATGTCAAATTATATGAAAGCCATCCTTTTCGTATTCATTTTTAGAGAAAGAGATGCTCTGATTGTACTTAAATTTAGACATAGCATGTGTTCTCCAGAATAAGGCCAATCGCTATCGTTAAATGGAAAAATGTATAGAATTAGACATTTGCTCTCGAAAGACAATTAAGGACTTATGTCAAATCCCATAAATTTTCCGCTTAGCGATAGTGATCAAGATTATCGAAAGGCATCTTGTCTACATATGAATAAAGTAAATTAATAATATTAATTGATTAAACACATTTTTCTTTTATGCATTTTTTTATTAGTTGTCCTTTTCACATTCATACTGTGAGAATGAGATGCAGATTTAAAGTATGTTCTTACAGAATCAGTCCTAAATAAAGTCCTTTTTAACATGGTCACAGAAATATTCTTATTTGCAAAGATGTTTGTTTTTTTGGGTTATTTAACTATGTTCCGTTGTCGTAACTATTTTCAAATGATATCTCTAATAATATGGATGGTTCATAGCTTATCATATGGCAACACAAAGCAGTCAAAATTTAGACTGTCATGTACGCGCTACTGACAAGGAATCGAAGCTACACACTGAGGGTACACGTACAGACGTTACTAGACCACCGTACCGAGCAAACGAACCTTCCAAATTCACCTAATTCTTATCGTCGCGAGTGTCATAAAAACCCTCGTCCTTGTTCAGAACCACTACTCATCTACTCTAACCAGCTGGCTTGTGAATATTTCATTCGTGGTGGAAGATCAGCGAGTGTAGCAGCAGTCCGAAGGTACGTGCGTGCATTCTATTGTTGTTGCCTATCAAGTTGTGAACCATCATATTTTTATCGTGTAAGCGAGACCTCATGGTCTACCCTGTGTAGCAGAAAGCCTCTGTGATTTCGGTCAGTGCGTATGCTACATCGTTTTGGTGCCGAAACCCGGGAACTTCCATCAATCAGATATTTCTGGTAATTTCTGGTCAATCGTTAGGACTATATTTTCATATTTTATATTCCACTCCATCAGATACCATTAATAAATGTATTCACGAGCCTATCACCATCGAATATATTTTTCAAAGAAATAAAATTAAGCAGTTTTCTTTACGTGTTAATGTGGGATCAAATTACGCAATCATTCATTCTATTCATCGGTGCCTAATTTACCTATCGGCCTTTATTAACTGTACTGTGTTACTGCTTAGATTCGCCATAAAGTTTGTTAATAATTACATTAACTTATTTTAACGAAGTCATTTTTTAATAATTTTATTGGTCAAGTACCTAAAATAGGGTAAGCAAATAAAGTTTTGTGTTTCAAATCTCAAACGTTAACTCGTGTGAACATTCCAAGCTATCGTTCGGCCACTCGGATCGCAGCAGCGCGCGGTCTTTTGTATGAGAACCGGTTTCTTATTTCACTAAACTGACTGACGCGTTTCGGGCATTTAACTGATAACATTGCTATTTGATTCGCGAGAATATCGAACTTGTTATCACTACCTAAGTGTTATAATCGCTTTCTGTAGTTAGTTTTTTTTGTATAGTTTATATTGTTAACGATTAAAATAATATACTATAATGTCACTCCTTAGCAAACACTCTACTCGTAAGCAAAGCATGTTTAAAAAATCTAAGTCTAAGTCTGCGGACATTGAATACACCACGCAGGACTTAGCGTCTTTACGTAGAAAACGGACAATTGCTTTTAGACTGTTAGCGAAGGCTTTGGAAATTGGTGTATTAGCGTCAACTGACCACTCTCAACGCGATTTATTCTTTTCTTATCATCAGGAAGTTAAACAAATTGCATCTAATTTCGAAGATGCCCATTTTAGTATTTTAGAAATATTAAATGATTCAGATAGTGACGATATTGATATACAGGAACGTTTTGACGAAATCTATTACAAAGTTTTGTCGATCAATCGTCAATTATCGAACTCAGAATCGATCCGTCCCCAATGCGGTAATAACTCATCTAATATTCGGTTACCGAAAATCGTGTTACCCACTTTTTCAGGTAATATAAAACAGTGGCCTGAATATTTTGATACATTTAACGCTTTGATACACAATTCTACTTCACTGACTAGTACGGAGAAGTTTCATTATTTAGTTTCGTCGCTTCACGGTGATGCGTTGTCCGTGGTCAAGGTTTGACACAAGAACATTACTCTAATGCATAATTATGAGGCGCTAATTGCGCGTTATAAAAATAAGCGTGAGCTAGCGTTTACGTGTTGGAGGGACATTCTGGCTATTGATTTTAAATATAGTAACGCTAGCGACTTTCGTAAATCTTTAGATTTATTTGAAGAAAATTTATGCATTTTAAAAACAATTGATTTACCTATCGACCAATGGGACTTTGTCTTAGTGTATCACATATTATCGAAGTTGGACTCTGGTTTGCGGTGTGATTTTGAGGAGAAATATTCTCATATTGAATTGCCTACGTACGAACATTTGAAATCATTTTTGAAATCTAAATGCGAGGCCTTATTAAGAGATACTCATTTTAATGATTTAATGAAAGTGAATAAGCCCACACATAAGGGTGCTCTCGCGCAAAATGTAGTTAAACGCTCACATAATAATATTATCGCGCACTCGCTCGTAGCGGCGTCAGCCGACAGACCTCATACCCTTGATACGAATGACAGACCTCAAAATATCAGGTGTTCGCACTGCAACGATACACACACAATATCATCGTGTTCTGACTTTCTTAAAAGGTCAGTTGACGACCGCATAAAAATCGCTAATGAAAAGCGTTGGTGTTATAATTGCCTTAAGCCATCTCACCAATTACGTGATTGTAAATCTGTTTTTACGTGTCGTACGTGTAAGCGCAAACACCATACTTTACTCCACCGTGATAACTCAGACGAAGCAGTCAAGTCAATGTCATCGGCGTTGTTATCGAAATGCCAGTCAGATACAACTGTGTTACTTGCCACTGCCATCGTACAGGTGAGAGATGCTTGTGGGGACATGCACTCGTTCCGCGCTTTGTTTGACACAGGGAGTCAGAGCAATTTTATCACCGAAGCTGCAGTCCAGCGTCTAAAATTGACTTGCGTAGAAGCTACCGCAAACGTTGGTGGGTTTGGTGACACAATCGCTCCAGTCATAGGTGACGTCACCTGCTCTATAGGAACAAACGATCGTGTCCTATTCAAGTTGAACATGCACGTAATTTCTAAAATTTGTGGTGACCAACCAATTGCGAAACTAAATACATCAGGCTGGTCACACATCCAATCGTTACCTTTAGCGGATCCAGGTTTTGATATTCCTGGACCAATTGATTTGTTGTTCGCTGCTGATGTGTTCGCTGAGTCACTACGTTGTGAGCGTACCAAAGGGAACGCCAACCAACCAATCGCTTTTAACTCAATCTTCGGCTGGTTGCTGCTGGGTAAGACTCGGTTGGCATCAACCACACTGTTACACACTTCGTCGCAGGTTCATGACTCTTTGAATTCATTGGTTCAGCATTTTTGGGAGATTGACTCGTTACCGAGAGCAACGTCACTGACTCCTGAAGAGTATGCATGTGAACAGAAGTTCTGCACTGATCATTTCCGAGATGATGCAGGACGATATGTGGTATCTCTACCCTTCAAGGATGACATGGAACCCACATTCTATGGTTCTCGCGAAGTGGCACTGAGGCGCTTCTATGCTATTGAAAGAAGACTCTCACGTGATCACGACCTATATTTTCAATACGCAGAGTTCATGTCTGACTATATCAAGACCGGTCATATGTCTTTGGTGCCTGTTGACGATGTCGGAACCGGAAAATATTATATACCTCACCATTGCGTGCTACGGCCGGAATCAACAACCACTCGTCTTCGTGTCGTCTTTGACGCATCTGCTAAGGATGTTCATTCTCATTCGTTAAATGATTCGCAGCTTGTCGGTCCAAAACTACAAAATAATATTTTAGTGATTCTTTTACGTTTTAGAAAACCTAAAATCGTTTTTATGGCTGACGTTTGTCAGATGTATCGACAAATTCTGCTGTTGCCTGAACATCGTGAATACCAACGCATTCTTTGGAGAGCTTCTCCAAACGAGTCCCTCAGGGAATATAGACTAAAAACTGTCACCTATGGTGTAGCGTCTTCTCCGTTTCTCGCATGTCGCACGTTGCAACAGCTTGCTACTGACGCGGGTGACTCCTATCCAATCGCGAAACAAATCGTTATGTCTGACACCTACGTCGACGACGTAGTGACAGGATTTGACACGCTTGAACAGGCTCAACGGGCAAGATCTCAACTCATTAGTCTTTTCAACGCAGGTCACTTCAAGTTGCGCAAGTGGGTCAGTAACCGTCCCGAGCTGTTATGTGATTTACCGAGTGAAGACTGTCTTCGCGGTGCTATCTCGCTTGATACGTCTGAATCTACCACACTAAAAATTCTGGGTCTTGAGTGGGATCCTGTATCCGATGATTTCCTGTTTAAGGTCAAACCTTCTAATCGGCCTTGTTCTAAACGCTCTATTCTCAGCGAACTTGCAAGAATATTCGACCCGTTAGGGTTCTTATCTCCTATTACAATCCAAGCGAAAATCTTAATCCAAAAACTTTGGATAGCCGGCGTTGATTGGGATGATACTCCGCCTAATGAGGTCACATGTGCTTGGAGTAAATATCAGACTCAACTCTCACAACTGTCTCAACTTAGGATACCGCGTCGACTGGCCCGTACAAAAGCTAAATCGTATCAACTTCATGGATTTTGTGACAGTTCGGAGACAGCTTATGGTGCAGTCATTTACCTTAGAGTAACAAATGAGGATGGCACCGTTCAGGTTTTCCTCATCTGTTCAAAAGCGCGTGTAGTACCACTTAAGCGTATTTCATTGCCTCGGCTAGAATTGTGTGCCGCTGTTCTTCTCTCAGACTTGTACAAATTTGTTCGTGACACTTATCTCAAGTATATTCAGATAGAATCGGTTTATCTATGGTCCGATTCTACAATCGTCCTAGCGTGGTTGCGTTCACATTCGTCACGTTGGAACACATTCGTGGCTAACCGAACCAGCCATATTCAAGATATTACGCCAATCGATCGATGGCATCATGTGAGCTCTGAGGATAATCCTGCAGACATCAGCTCTCGAGGACAATTTCCCCAAGACCTCGTTCAGAATCAGTTATGGTGGGCAGGCCCACAGTGGTTATCGAGTCCTTTTGAGTTGTGGCCACTACATCCTGACAGACTTTTACCTGAGGATGAAGTAACGGCTGATGCTGAAGCACGTCGAACGGTGGCATTAACAGTTACGACGCCTGATGATAGATCGACAAGTCATGTTATTAACAAACTGTTAAGTCGGTTTTCTTCGCTTCATAAAATCATAAATATCGTAACTTACATTTACCGTTTCATAAGCAACTGTCGAAGACATAGTCAAGCTAATCGAAATTCATTCTTAAATAACGTCGAACGTCATAATAGCCTTATGTATATCGTTAGATTTACACAAGGCCAAGTCTTCGCTGAAGAAATAAATAAACTAAAAGATAATCAACTGTTACCTAAACCATTTCGAAAACTTAACCCATTCCTGGACGAACAAGGAGTTCTCAGGGTGGGCGGCAGAATATCGCGATCTGGATTAGAGTATGAGCATAAGCATCCTGCATTTTTACCGACCGATCATATAATTACTTACCTCATTATCGAGAATATTCATAGTAGCTATTGTCACCCGGGCATCAATACTACTTATTTTTTATTACTGCAACAATTTTGGGTGATTTCTGCTAAACGTGCAATCCGACGCTGTTTATCTAAATGCATTAGGTGTTACCGCACTAATCCAAAGCCGTTGCAACCGTTTATGAGTGACCTGCCGTCGTATCGTGTTAACCAAGTAAAGCCCTTTTCGATAGTTGGTGTGGACTTCGGTGGTCCGTTTCGCATAAAACTGGGTCTACATCGGGGTGCTAAAATAGATAAGGCATATCTGTGTCTTTTCGTGTGTCTCGCGACTAAGGCTGTTCACCTCGAGGTGGTTTCCACTTTATCGACGGAGGGGTTTCTAGCCGCACTGCGTCGCTTTGTGGGACGACGCGGGCGTTGTAGTGTAATCCATGCAGATTGCGGTACCAATTTCGTTGGCGCGTGGAATCAACTATCTGATCTTATGCAGCGCGCTTCTCATTCCGAACAGATTGAATTTAAGTTCAACCCACCATCTGCTCCTCACTTTGGAGGAGTATGGGAAATTCAAATCAAGGCAGCTAAGAGTCATTTGTATCGGGTAGTTGGGGACCAGGTGTTAACTTTCGAGGAGCTAACTACTCTTTTTATTCAAATTGAATCAGTATTGAATTCGCGACCTCTATGTCCAATCAGTTCTGATCCCAATGACCTTACTGTGTTGACACCAGGACATTTCCTGACTTTAGAGCCATTAACTTCTATCCCTGATGAAGATCTATCCAACGTAAACGTATCTCGGCTTCATCGGTGGCAATTGATACAAAGTTTTCAACAGAATTTTTGGTCCAGGTGGAAAAATGAATACTTAAACTCGTTAACACAGCGTGCCAAATGGACTAAACATTCTAGACCATTACCAATAGGTTCGATGGTAATAATTCGTGACGACAATCGCGCTCCATTGCAATGGGCCCTCGGTCGAGTGGTAAAACTTCTTCCAGGTGCTGATGGAGTTGCTCGTAGTGCGATGGTTAAAACTATTAGAAATCATGTCGTTCAAAGACCGTTGGTTAAGTTATGTCCTCTACCTTTAGAGAACTAACTTAGCTATAAATAAAGATTCTACTATATATTCTTATTCTATTGTAACGTAGTTTCTTAATTAATTTTAGTTTAATCGTCGTTAGTTCATTCTCAACCAGAAAATACCAGATAGTATTTTGGTGGGCGGGATGTTCCGTTGTCGTAACTATTTTCAAATGATATCTCTAATAATATGGATGGTTCATAGCTTATCATATGGCAACACAAAGCAGTCAAAATTTAGACTGTCATGTACGCGCTACTGACAAGGAATCGAAGCTACACACTGAGGGTACACGTACAGATGTTACTCGACCACCGTACCGAGCAAACGAACCTTCCAAATTCACCTAATTCTTATCGTCGCGAGTGTCATAAAAACCCTCGTCCTTGTTCAGAACCACTACTCATCTACTCTAACCAGCTGGCTTGTGAATATTTCATTCGTGGTGGAAGATCAGCGAGTGTAGCAGCAGTCCGAAGGTACGTGCGTGCATTCTATTGTTGTTGCCTATCAAGTTGTGAACCATCATATTTTTATCGTGTAAGCGAGACCTCATGGTCTACCCTGTGTAGCAGAAAGCCTCTGTGATTTCTGTCAGTGCGTATGCTACAAACTAAATATTTACATCCCTTAGATTTTCCCTTTTATAACCAGTACTATTCACATTTAATTTTTTAGCCAAACTATCGAATATTTCTTAGAAGTAAGTATAGACTTCTAAGAAAGACACTGGTGCCAGTTTCTCTTTAATATTATTGTCATTATTATTTTAAAATTTACATAACTACCTGATTTTCCAACTTTTCTGAGACAAGGGCATCCTTAATTGCTTTTATTCTGTTGTCCATCATATCTGATGGGGCTACTACATGAGCTCCTGTAAAGATGAAAATGATTTTAATTTTGCTTGTTACTCTGCTACATTCATATCATTCTTTCCAAAATAATGAGAAAATAAACAGATCAAACATCCATGTTCAACATATTGACATTAAAATGTTGAACATAGATGTATTAAGGGCAATGTAATAACAATTAAAAGGTGTAACATGAAAATAAACCCACTATCAAATTAGATTTCTTACCTGCTTTAGCATATGCAAGTGAAACTTCAGCTATACGTTTAATTGAAGCAGGATGATCAATGACTCCTTGTGGAGTTAGCACACCACAGTGTCCATGTGATGTGTATGGACATAGACATACATCACATGCCAGTAGGAGGTCTGGGAATGCTTCCCGGAGTTTTGGAAGGGCCTTTATGACAGGGTTTTGAAGAGAATCTGCATTTGTACCAACTGCATCCTAAAATTATATTTAACTAGTGTATTAAAATGATTTGACAAAATTTTACATCTATACACTTGAGTCACAAGCTGTCAAGTTATATCACTAATCAGTGAAGTAAATGAGTGATATATGACTATTAAGAATATCTGTACTGTTTCACAAAAACAATTCTAATATTATAATGACATTATCATACATCATCATTGTCAGGCCAAAAACTGCTGTGCAATTTTTTAAAATAATTAAAAAATAAAAATAAAATATTCAAATTTGTTAAAATTGGGTTAACACTTTCTCTGTCACTTGCAAACTTATAAATGTATATCTGTATCCCACCAAAACAGTAACAAAATAGTCCCTTACCAGCCCCCTTATTCAGAAACTGTCGGATCACGGATTTGATCGAAAAGTCACATGGCATCTTGCTTTGACGCATCGTGATAAAAAGTGACAGGTATAGAGAGGGATATCAAAATTCGAATCTGGTCTGACAGATGTGAAAAAGGGGGCAGAAATAGTTACATTACTGTGGCGTACCGAAATGCAAAACATAAGTAAGGAAGACTTACCTTCTCCAAAGTATCAATAATTCCAAAAATAAGAATTGACTTTAATCCCTTCGCAACCAAATCTTTAAGAGCAATCAGTAATTGCTCGACCCCATATCTGAATACATTGGGAAGACTAGAGACAGGCTGTACAGCATCATCATTTTCCCTAACAAATGAAGCAAAGAAAATTTTAATTAATTGTATAATTTGATTTCAAATCAGTTCTATTAATTAAGTAGAACAAGGTAACAATTATTTCCCAATGAAACGAGTTTCTCTCAATTTACATTTGATTATTGAAAGTAGAATTACAAACAGTGATCTTTGATATGTTATATCATTAAAAGTTATTGTCATACTTACAATAAAAATACTGGATACATAATATTGTGAGGTTCTATACTTGTGTTTGGTTCTTGCAATTTCCGCAGAGCTGAATGAAAATACCCTCCTTGGAGAATATGTTCAGGACTTAAAAACAAACTCATTTTTGCAAGCGTATCAGATGTGGTAATTTCTTAAATTTAGATCACTGTTATGACTTTATAAATGGATAATTCTTCAATTTTATCACAAGAAGTAAAATATGTCTTACTGTTCTGTACTAATTTACTGAGACAAAAAGATAAAAAGCAACAAAGTAAAGGATTGTGTCTGTCACTCACAGCTGTCACTGTCTGTCACACAGATTCACCCATACATTTTTGTTTTTTTTTTCTTAATTCTCTCTATAAAAGGAAGGCAAAGGGAACTAATGCCCATACAGCCATTTCTAGAGTGTTTCTTTATTTCTTCTTTATTGCATTAATACTGACACAAAATATATGATGACAGTCACTTTATGTGCTACTTGATGTGGTGGATAACCACAAAAAAGTTCTCATTGTATTTTACACCACAATCACTTTTATTCTAATAATCTTTTAGTTGACACAAACAATTGAATAATAAAACTACGCCGCTTTTATAACTCAATGTTCGCTCCGACACAATTTTTAATTATTGTAATAAAAATCTTCACTAAAGCTTTAAAAAACCGCCACTGTTTTTTTTGGTTATTCTCCCTACAATGGGAAGGCAACGGAAACTAATGTCCATACAGCCAGGTATTCAGTACTTTTTATTTCTTCATTTATTGCATTGAAATGCTGGTGTTACACATTCCAATGCATCTTGGGAGTATTTGACGCGAAATATATGATGACAGTCTCCATATGTGCTACTTGATGAGATGGATAATCACAAAAAAGTTATAATCGTATTTAACACCATAATCACTTTTATCCTAATAATCTTTTAGTTGCACGTCAACACAAACACTTGAATAATAAAACTACACCACTTTCATAACACAATGTTCGCACCGACACAACTTTTAATTACTAAAATAAAAATTTTGACCGACGCCATTAAAACCCGGCAAACCACAGAACATTCGGCAAACACTCCACTCTTTTTTTAATTCTCCCTATAAAGGTAAGGCAAAGGGAACTACTGCCCATACAGCCATGTCTTCAGTATTTCTTTATTCCTTCTTTGATTGCATTAAAATGCTGGCGTAACATATTTTAATGCATCTTGGGAGTATTTGACGCGAAACATATGATGACAGTCTCCATATGTGCTACTTGATGAGGTGGATAACCACAAAAAACTCATCGTCTTTCACACCAGGATCACATTATTTTTATTATAAAAATATTTTAGTTGCCCGTCAACACAAACACATATTTTATAAATCTACGTCACTTTCATAACACAGAGTTGGCTCCGACACAATTTATAATTATTGTAATAAAAATCTTGACTAACACCCCTACAATAAATCCCGCCAAACACTTTTTTTTATTATTTATTCTCCCTGTAATAGGAAGCCAAAGGGTACTAATGTCCATACAGCAAATATATAGTTCTTTCTCGCAATAAGTAATAGGAAAAAGATAGGAAGAATTTGCTTAGAGCTGTCAATTAAATTTAGACTAAGCATGTGTTCTGCAGAATTAGGGCCAATTTCTTCGTTAATCTTTAAGTTTAAGCAATTAAAAAGAAAGGAGATGTTTCATGTCCGGATAAGTATATGTACAGTATCGCAAAAAAATAGGAAAATTCTTCTTAATCCGCGAAAAATACTAATAAATCGTTTTCTTCTATAGTTTTTTCAAAAGTTAAAATTTTTCGTTCATTTCACCGTTATTCACTATTGCAATAAGGCGGGCTATATATAAGTCAACTTAACGTCACCAATGTGACATAGATAGGCGCTCTTAAAAACACTCTGACATTTAAAACATCATAACATCCGTCAAATGAGATAGGGTATGTCAAATCTCAAAAAAGGCACTTTTTATTTTTAGTTTACTTTCAATAGAAGTGAATAAAAGTTTAAATACATACTTAGTACAGAAAATTTAATGCGGAATGGAAGCCTTTAGATAATGATGGAAGTCCTTGTCAAAATTTGAGGTTATAAAAACAACTTGTGTCGTTCCACACCTTAGAGCAAGACAAAAAACCAACTCGGAGTGTTTGGAGTGTAGGCTCGGAACGCGCCCCTGTGTTTTTTATTTGCTACTCATACTCTTTGTGCTATCTATGTAGAAATACCTAAATTGCTATTATCTGTGCAGTAGTGTCTTGAACTATTGAAAAACATTGTCTTTCGTCTTTTTCGTTTTTGTAACTATTTGTGTTTGTTTTTATTGCGTCATTATGAAGTCTATTAAATTTAATTGTAATTTTAAAATACGAATAAATTAAATGATATTTGTGTGCGTACTGGCTCTAAAACTTTACGACATTGTTGTTTTTTACTTTTGTTAATGTTTTTTTTTTGTTTTGTTAATGAAGCATAAATTAAAATTAAAACTGTATTAAAAGCACCCAAGTGAAAGTTGAGCCACTGTTAGACCTTGAAAATATGCAGACCGAAGACGACAACGCTCCAGTAACGATCAAGAAAAAAAACGATAAAGGTCAACAATCGAACGACAACGTTATTGTTACCCTTGACAAAACTGAGTTGAAAAAAGGAGAGAAATCTGACGGAGAGGATCCGAAACCTCGTATTGTGCTAACGTTCCGTTCAGATAAGTCTGGTGCCAAAAACAGCAACATGAAAATCGTTCCTAACGATGACAAACACGACGACTTTTCACCGAGGCGTTCTAACAGAACACGCGGTAAGTGGGAGTGGTCTGATGAAAATGAAGCTTCTGTGTCTCCAAAAAAAGAGAAAATCTCAAGTCAACCAGTGTCTGAAAATGATGAGACGTCAGATAGTTCTCACACTACATCAAAACGTTTGACAAGACGACGAAGCAAAGATTCATGTGATAATATTGTAAGTAATGCCATAACTAGAAAAGAAAAATCTTTTAATGAGGTTGCAGGGCCCACTCAAAGATTGTCTCGAAGAATCAAACCTACAGCAAAAATTCTTGCCAATGAGGAATTAAGAATTGGGCTGGAATCCCGAAACAATGCTCGTCTTGGAATACAGACTGAAAAGGGGGAGGAATCGGGTGTCAGAACAAGAAGGTCTACCCGTCCTACTCAGTCAGAAACAGGAGCATCTAATAAAAAGAATAATAAAAATATTCAAGAAGAAATAATAATTGAAGATGATGACACAAACCCAGGGAATAATGAAGACCCAAATTCAGTGATGAAGTTGAAACACCTGTGTGAGCTGGGCCTTAAAGCTATTAATCCTGACTCTCTTGATGAAGACGAAGAGGAGGAGGAAGATGAGGAGGAAGATGAAATGTAAGTATTTTTTCCTTCCCTATCATTTTTATATCACAATATGTATGCTGTCATTTTATTAACAAATAGATTTATCCGTCTTCTATTCTATGAGTTTTTTATCAGTTATATGCTAAAAAGACACTCAGTATTAATACAAATATGATAATAGTTCAAAATGTAACATATCTGACAGTGCAAATAAAAATTTGAGTTTAACGAGAATTTGATTTGAAATATATATATATATTTATACAACTAGATGACAAACAAGCTGACGGCCCACCTGGTGGTAAGCAGTTACCGCCGCCTATAGACACCTGCAATAACAAGGAAAAGTCACTTGATATTGCAGGTGCGTTGTCATCCTGAGGCCTACCTTTCCTACCTACCTTTACCCTCAATCCGAAACACAGCGAACTGTTTCTAGATATATTTGCAAAACTCAAAATATCAATGAACATATTACTAATAATACTTGCCCATTGGATTGGAAAAAGTAGTATTTAAAGCACACAAAGAGGTCATTTAAACTTCTTTATTGGAACTGTAATATATTCATAGGGAAATAGAGGAAGATGAAGAAGATGAAAATGAGGAAGATTTAGAAGAAGATGATATGGATGATGACTCTGAAGAGGTGATCAGCAAGCTACTGGAGGCGGATGAGGACAGCAGTGAAGACTTTAGCTGTTCCATAGAGGCAGCTCAAAGGAACAAACCACGACGTTCTACAAGGCGCTGCTTTTCGTATTATAGGGGGCAAGATTCTGAAAGAAATTCACCTGCACTCGAAGATGATGAGCAGAAGTAAGCCCTAAATTTTAAAGTTAATGGTGCAAAATGGCTGTTACCACACTGTGCTAGAATTTGCAAACACCCCATCAGTTATAGCTCTAGGCTATACACAATGAAGTCCTTGGTAGCTTTGAAAGGAAGCTTAGCAAATTGTAAATGTTTAAAAAATAGGATTCAGTGGTTTAGTATATTTAATTTGAATACAGGGAACCTCCAAAGAGGTCATCAAGAAGATCAACAAGATATAGCAATTATGAAAGTGACCGGTAAGGATGTTATTATGTAAGGGTCCTTAAGGTTACAGTGTTAACTCATTGTTTTGGTTTATGTTGTAGGGAGTATTGTCCACCACGCAAACGGAATCGATCAGGACGACGAGCTGAGCTGCAGGAAGAGGCAGATCAGGAAGATGACACCAGGTATGACATTCTATTAGGTCACAGTTATTTAAATATAATTATCAATACACTACTTAACAATTTATTTGTCTCAGCAGCCGATCGCGTCGTCTTAAAAGTCGTTCTGCAAAAGAAGAAGATGTTCATTCTGAGCCAGAAAATGAGGATAATAAAAGGTTCTTATTTCCTTCTTTTTTAAATATATTTATAACTTTCCTCTGAATCTTCAAACAAGTTACTTCATCATTTAACATAAACTCTTTTAGTATTTCTATTAACTGTTTAAAAAATTGGTATGTAGTGAGCCGGCCGGTGGCGACGAGGGCACCGAAGCTGCGTGCCCAGAAGACGAGTCCGCCGTGGTAGCCACGTGCTTCTGCGAGGCGAGCAGCAACGTGCACGTCGCGCCCAGCGAAATTACCGGTAAGTACATTAGTAATTATTATTTGGCTTCTCTGGAGATTGTCTGTTTTATTGGCAGGCAAATTAAATTATGAGTAGATAGTGAAACAAATGATTTTTTTCGCGATTTCAGAGTTGTCCCATGGAAAAATTATTCAGTTTGATGGTACCTAAACTGTAGATACTCTTAAAACATCAACTCTGATCACTTACTTTATCTGTTATCCATTTGAGTGATAACAGTTATTACGCCATATGAAAATGGTTCATGTAATGTTACCAATATTCTTATCTTAAGAATATTTAATATTAATGTTTTGACTGCATTACTGAGACTTTAATATGGATGCAACCCTCCCCATCTTTTATAGGACAACAAGTGGCTGCCCATGTCAATATCTGTGATTGAGCCAAAAGCAAAAAGCTAGCCTATTGTCCTTTCTTAGGATGAAATCTATCTTCATATCATCTAAATATATTCAGCGGCTTAAGAGTGAATACCAAACACTTAGAGAGAGCTCTTTCGCCTTTTTGAAATACAAGTAATCGCCCACATAGATGTAGGATATCGCTACAAAAAGTATCATAATATGTCCTTCGGGGTTTCGGGGTTCAGGGTCTCGGCCCTGTCTCGAAACTATATCCGTACCGAATATGTACGGAAGTACTATCTTTCGTATTTATGACTCTCGCCCACAAAGCACCTATGTCATTTTGGTCTGCGAGAATTTCTTTATACATGGCAAATGACATAACACCACCTAATGTGAAGCGGTAAGAAGAGTCCATATGCAGAGACAGCTAGTGCAGCTTGAAACACACCTCCTGCCTCCACCTTGCCGGCCCATAAGGTGCCTTTTCACGCCTTTTTTGAAAGAATTCACGGTAAAGGAAGGAACACATGTGTTGGCAAAGAATTATAAATTTTGGAAGTACGACAAAGAATCGAATCAACTTCTTTTTAAGCACCTACGATATTCTGATCTGCTGAACTCTCTCATTGAGGTACATTACATAAATACGAAAAACTTAATTCTGATAGTCATAATCACGAATTTCAAAATCCCGAATTTTATAACACCGAATGGTTCCAAATTCCGATAATGAAAATTCCGTGTTTCATAATTCCTAATTTTTAAAATCCGATATTTCAAAATTGTGAACGTCTATAATAACGATAATCAATATGCCGAAATTGAAGATACCGAACCTTAAAAAATCCGAATTAATAATAATCCGCAATATCATAAATACGAATCCCGAATATCAAAATTCAGAATAATAATTCCGCGGCAGCGGCCAGCGACTGCCAGAACCGAATTGCACTTATTTCAGAGATTAAATTATGTAATAATATATTATTAAGCAGGCATGCAGCATGCAAGCAGCCATGTAGCATGCAAGCAGCCATGCAGCATGCAAGCAGGCATGCAGTATGCAAGCAGGTATGAAGCATGCAAGCAGGCATGCAGCATGCATGGTTTCTGTCACGGCTCCGGCGCTGCGGGGCTCTGGCGGTCCCACGCGAGTAGATGGTTTTCGGTCACCACCGCCTTTCAAACCACCTGCTCCTCAGCTCGCGGGCCGCCCCGCCCCTCCGCACCTACGCGGGTTTAAATTACACATCAAGTGTAGGACAAGGTTGGGCCACGTGAAGTCGGGTTGTGTTAGTTCGATTTTGGGTGATAATTCGACTTAATCAATAAGATTTAGGACTACCTATAGTATGCCAAATAAAATTAGGTTTTTCTATAGTTATGGCAAAAAAAATATTCTAAGGGATTTTAGGACTGCCTAATATTATGCCAAATGAAATTAGGAATTTAATTTATTAAGCTTCATAACAATATTAATATTTTTCTTAAAAAAAAAGGTGTGCCTCCCAAATCTCTGAAATAAGTGCAATTCGGTTCTGGCGTTGTTGTTATCATGTTAGACATACGCGTCAGACATACACCTAACCTACGCTTTTCGGCTAAGTAAATTTTTCTGCAAGAAAGGTTTTTTTAACTTTTGAGATAATAATTTTTATAATGGTACCCGTTTTAGATACAAAATCTGAATGTTAGCAATGAATTTTCGGAAAATAAAAATTCGGAATACCATATTTCGGACTAGTAACACGGCGGGTTTTTAATTCTTCGTACTAATAAAAGTCGGAAAATTAAAATTTCGTATTTATGAATTTCGATTAAATAAAAATCGTGTTTTTGAATAGTTGGAATTTAGTGTCTTAGGAATTGTGAAATTCGGATTTTTAAAAATCGGAATATTCAAATTCGGAATTACATAAATCGGAATTTTTGGGTGTTCCCCTCTCATTCATCAGTCGTCAATTATAGGCAATACGCGTTTGTACGACGAGTGAGTTATAAGTTTATCAAAGTTCTTTGAGTGTGAGGCAGTTACTTAAACAGTTACATTTTAAATTAAATTACTGAGTTGTTATCTTTTGGGTAGCTATGAGTATTTATCTTCGATTAGGATTATAGCTGGTAAGTAGTTACCGTAGCCTCATTCATTCGAGAAAACCTCTGCTGGGAGCTCATTCCACAACTTGAGCGTACGCGGGAGAAAGTTTCTCTGAAACCGTACAGTACGCGGCCACTTTGGTTCCAATTTGTAAGGATGAACTCCCTGGCAGTGGCGAGCGGTGCGATGATAGAAAGAAGCCGTGGGCATCATGTCAAATAATTCCTCAGAACACGCCCCGTTATTAGTGGGTATTTTATGCTGTTGGTCTTCCAACAAGATAAAAAAATACCAAATTCGTCTAATACGGTTCAGCGGTTTAAGGGTGATTGATTACTAAACAAAGTTACTTTAGCATTTTACTAGTATCGCTAGGTGTGATGATGGTGGTGTTTGTGTGCCAGAGCCGGTGTTCTGCCAGGCGGTGGAGTGCGTGGAGGGCGTGCGCGTGGGGTGCTCGCACGGCGCGGCGCGCGTGGCGGGCGCTCTGCTGCCGCTGCGCCGCGCCGGCCCTCGGGCGCCCTATTTACTGCTGTGCAAGCTGCACCACGCCCTACTCTCCCGCCACATGTGCTGCCCCGCCTGCGGACTATTTTGCACTATGGTATGTTGACCAATACGCTTCTGAACCTAGATAAGACAAGACAAGCCTTTCGATTATCCCTAATCGAAAAACGTATGAGATTCGACATAAGATCGACTATCGAGCACAAATGTCAAATACCATATATTTTCCATTTGCGACGATTGTAGCGATTGCAGCGATTGTTCAATTACAATAAGAGCATGTTGAAAAGCAGTAAAAAGTAGAATACAACAATGATAGGCTGCAACCTCACAAGCATGTGTACACAGCATGATAATAGGATGTCGAGAGTCACATATTATTAAACTATACATAATTATGTTCAGTTATTTTGTTGGTAGTATCCTTGTCGTGACTGGTCTGTGAATGTTCCCAGGGTATATTCTACCAATGCTCGGAGGGGCACCTGTTCCACGCGGAGTGCGCGCTGCCGTACGGCGGCGCGGCGCGCGGCGCGCCCGGCTGTCCGCACTGCGGCGTGCGCGCGCGACGATGGACGCCGCGCAACGCGCAGTGTCGCCGCGTCACGCTGCGCATGCGCTGCGGCAACAAGCGCATCTACCTGCCCGACCAGCGCGAGCAGTGGTCAGTGCGCTCTCTAGTGTAACAACGCGCAGTGTCGCCGCGTCACGCTGCGCATGCGCTGCGGCAACAAGCGCATCTACCTGCCCGACCAGCGCGAGCAGTGGTCAGTGCGCTCTCTAGTGTAACAACGCGCAGTGTCGCCGCGTCACGCTGCGCATGCGCTGCGGCAACAAGCGCATCTACCTGCCCGACCAGCGCGAGCAGTGGTCAGTGCGCTCTCTAGTGTAACAACGCGCAGTGTCGCCGCGTCACGCTGCGCATGCGCTGCGGCAACAAGCGCATCTACCTGCCCGACCAGCGCGAGCAGTGGTCAGTGCGCTCTCTAGTGTAACAACGCGCAGTGTCGCCGCGTCACGCTGCGCATGCGCTGCGGCAACAAGCGCATCTACCTGCCCGACCAGCGCGAGCAGTGGTCAGTGCGCTCTCTAGTGTAACAACGCGCAGTGTCGCCGCGTCACGCTGCGCATGCGCTGCGGCAACAAGCGCATCTACCTGCCCGACCAGCGCGAGCAGCGGTCAGTGCGCTCTCTAGTCTAATAAGTAGTCCTCTGCTACCGAAACAGAGCTTCCTCGACGATCTCCGACGACCTAAAGGAACATTAAAATCGAAATGATTCCAAATTGTATAGAATAAGAAGTAATTAATATATTACAATATTTACAATACACTGGATATCATAAATTCTACTTATTCAGATTATATAACTACAAGTATTATTTTACTTAACAGAGGATCTCCAACATCTTTGTAATTATCTGCTTTGTTTACGAAAATAAACATTTTTATTTTCATACTGACCGAGTGGCGGTGATGGGACTAATTCGATAAGAAATGTAAAATATAACTTTATTCCATAAAACTGTATTTGGTGGTATCATTCCATAAAAATGGAATGCACATTTAATTTCGTTATGCCAAACACAGTTTTATTACATATAACATAAGGTGGTTTTTCCATTGCTGAACGAATTTTTTTTTACTTACAGTACAAAACTCTTTTCGATTGCTACCAGTGATTTATGGTAGCAATCGTAGTCTGGAATGTTTGACTTGATATATTAATATTCTATATTGCAGTACTCCTGCCTATTTGAGTTTTTCAACCCTGGAGTCGTCGCAGCTGGACCAGTCGCCCCTCATCCCCGAAGACCTACTACCTTCGACACCCCTGGATTTGAAGCAACTGTGTTTAAAGACGGAGAACGATGATGATATGACAGTCACTTCAGCGGCGGAGGAGCTCTACGAAGCTATACTAGCTAATGAAACTATTGAACAATTGATACCGAAAATTAGTGAGTACTGGCTCGTATTATTTTAATATAGTGTTTAACCGTCGTATTTATGACCCCAGGATACGCGGTTTTGATTCACGCCTGTAGCATAGAATTTTTTCATCGTTTTCTTTCTTTATTTGTAAAAGCTACACAAATTTTCAAGAGTAAAGAATTGGGGACGTTTAGGGCAGTGTGATCCATCTTGTGCGTAAACCTGTGGAAAGTGGAATCCAAATATAGAAGCAGAAAGCAATTCTATATTTGGATTCTAATTTCCGCTTTAGATAGGAGTTAAGTATTTTTAACCCCCCGAAAAGAGGGGTGTTATAAGTTTGACGTGTCTGTCTGTGTATCTGTGTGTATGTCTGTGGCATCGTAGCTCCTAAACGAGTGGACCGTGTTTGTGCTCTTATGAACAATCTCAATGAGATGTTGAGAAAGACACATTCACTGCCAAGGACTTACTAGAAAAATCTAGTCAAGTGCCACACTATTATCTTTCGCGAACGCAGCTCTCTCGCGAACGCAGCTCTCTCGCTTAGTTATTAATCGGTATATCAAAACCAATGCAAGTTTTTACGAGTTTAAATTCATGCGTGTGTGGACGTACGAAACGTCGCGCGTTTACCAGAGGCATCATCAAGTAATAAACCAAACGAAATATTGGCGTGGTACACTCGGATCCGAGTGTGCGGCGCCAGTGGCAGCGGATACCTCCACTCGGATCCGAGTGTTCGGCAGTAAATGTGTCAATGAGGCCGGGTGTTAACAATTGTCAATTATATATTTTTATTTGAAAAGTTGCATATTGTGTGCACAGAATCCCGTGCGGTAGTGAACGAGCCTCTGGCTAGCAAGGGCGGTGGCGCGGCGGCGCACGCGGCCAGCGCGCGAGGCCACGTGGCCGCGTTGTACCTACTGCGCTGCGCCGGCGCAGATATAGACTTGGCTGACAACGGCCTAAAGACTCCCCTCATGGTTGCCGTACAAGGTAAGTGCATACATTGTGTTTAGACAGAATAATACGCAAGAGGATAGAAGTAAAACTTTCGTGTTTATTATCAAGTGAATTTAAGAGGAGTCTCAAATCTACATTATTGTTATTTCCATTGCGATGATAATTTATTTTTTAGAGTAAATTTATGTTTGATTAAGGAAACTAAAGGTCTAGATTGATATGAAGTATGTATGTAATGTTTATGGTATATTGATTGTTTTTTTCTGAAATAAATTAATTAATAAATTTAGTAGTGAGTCACTACTAAATTTATTAATTAATTTATTTCAGAAAAAAAAAATGATAAGATTAATATCTGATGTATGTCACTAGTAGTGACATACATCAGATATTAATCTTATCATAAAAACACACAATAGACAAAACTGCCGTTACCTAAGAAGGTTTCGTATCGTCTCATGATATTCAACAGCATACAGTAACAACAACAGACCACATATAGACACTTTTCAAGGGATGACACATGCGTAAAAGTGAGGGTAAAAGTAAAATGTTGGTAGGGATCTTGTTCTGAGAAGAGTGGACAAGTAACTCATCAAGTTTGTCCCTCCCATTACAAGCCAATAACAGATGATGTCATGATCCATCAGTCACAAGACAGATGTTAGTTGGAAAATTTGTAGGAACTCATATAATTTCGTACGCATGTTATACAATCAACCTAATTCATAAACTGATTTATTCACTTGTACTAGTAAGTGAATTCATAAATATAGATGTGTGGATAATAATTATGCTTGAATTAAATTCCTGTATCTATTGCATTGGGTAAAAAACCTTAGTTATAAGAATTTGTGAATAAATAAATAATCATACCTATACACATAATCACAGAATAAGGAAATAGGCTGTTCTAGTTGGAGTGGCAAATTCTGCTTTGTTCAACTTGCCTCTAATCGATCTTTCTAATCCATATTTTTTGTACTAACGTATCTGAAAAGAGATTTCACCTAATGGACACTGAAAATAAATCTAACTGGAAATGTCATACATGTCTGAATAACACCCAGAACTGTAATGTACTATTTAACGTAACGCCTGACACTCAAAATAAAAACGTGACACATAGGAAAAAAATTAAAATAAATATTCCAACCGAAAACTCATTTGAATCCCTTGAAACCGATGAGGAATGCTTGGATGACTCTTCAGCCACATACGAAAGCTCGGATATTTTGAATAGAAGCTGTCCAGAGCTAAGATCAAACCAGGGAAAGCTAGAAGAAATGGCAGAAATAGTTAAAGTACTACAACAAAAATTACTTTCTGCGGAAAATGAAATAGAAAACTTACTTTTGGAAAATAGTCAGCTCAAAAATGAAATAAAAACATATGAAAGTAAAGTAAATAATTTAAAAGATATATGCAAATCCACCGTCAAAAAGCGATCACAAAAAAGTACCCAAAAGAATCTCAACAAAAATCGTCTCAATTTTAGCCATGAAATTGAAACTAATACTAAGCAAACCTCAAGCATACCGCTAGATGGCGTAGTAGTAGTAGAAAAAGATTGTCACAAAAAAGAAAATCTGTTGATTATTAGCAGTAATAAGAAAACAAGACTGTTGGAAAAAATAGAAAACACCGAAATTCCAACACTCTTTAATTTCTGTCACTACATGACCCCCAACGGCGGAATACATCAATTACTACAAAACATCGAGCAAAGGACACAACACTTCACCAAGGCGGACCATGTAATAATAATGATTGGAGAAGCTGACTTTGAGGAATCTAAAGACTACTTGCAATTGATTTCATATATTCGAGATACCCTAACTAATATAAAAAATACCAATATAATTTTATGTGCACCTACTTATATATGTGGAGCAATGTTACATAACTGTAGGGTCGAGACCTTTAATATGTTATTATTTTTAGATGTCAATAACCATAAATATGCTCACTTGTTGGACTCAAATTGTAATTTAGAAATGGACATGTTCTCATATGTTAATGGTAAACTCAACGGTAAAGGATTAAAATGTATCATAGCTGACTTACTTAAATATTTAACACCCAACCAAAAAGCCCTGTTCATCGATTCTACCACAAATGATAACTTGATTTTGAATGTCTCTAAGAGTAAATTGTCTCCGGACAAGACATTTTTTCGTTAGCAGATTTACAATGTTGAGCCAAAATATGCGTAGTATAAAAAATAAACAATATTTACTTGAAGCATACTTGGATACTAAACCTTATATAGGAGCATTATGTGTATCAGAATCTTGGCTGACAAATAGCAAATTAGATCTTTTAAAACTAAGTGGTTATAAGTTGGCTTCATGCTATTGTCGTAAGAACCATGAAGGTGGTGGTGTTTGTATAATGTTGAAACATAATTTGAAATTTTGTGAGCGTACAGAAATTGTTAACATGTCTATAGAATGTGTGTTCGAAATATGTGCTGTTATCATAAATGATCTACTACTTATTGTTATATATTGGCCAAATAGTAATAGAGAACCTGACACATTTTTCAATTCTTTGACAAATCTTATGAATCTATTAATGATAAAATACAACAAAAATGACATTATAATATTAGGCGATTTTAATCTAAATGTATTGGAAAACACAACAAAGACAAAAACTCTTCTAGATCTAATGCTTTCTTATAATTTTGACCAACTAAATAGCGAACCTACGCGTGTAACTCAGCATAGCGCAACATGTCTGGACCTGGTTTTTACTAATTTCCGACATAGGCAGACGGTACTTTGTGTCGAAGACAATGGCTTTTCTGATCATAAAAGCATCCTTGTCTCTATGAATGCAACTCTCCCACGATCTTCGACAGCACGATGGATAGAGAAAAGAGTCTTTAATAAATTAAATATGAACAGATTTAGACTAGAGCTTCAAAAACTTAACTGGAATGAAATTATCAGGGAAGATCAAGATCTAAATAAAAACTATAATGCTTTCCAGGATACATTGACAAATATCCTAGATAAGACTATAACAATGAAAAAAATGATAATAAAAAATAACTGTAACAAAGGCTGGCTTACAAGTGGAATAAAAAAGTCCTGTTTACATAAACGTCTCTTAAAATTATTTTTGGTGCATACTAATAATCCTATCTTACATTCACATTATAAAACGTACGAAAAAATATTAAAAAAAGCTGTAAAGACATCAAAAAAACAGCAATATATGAATCGTATGAAGAACTCTACCAATAAAATAAAAACTATGTGGAATATTATAAAAGAAAAGACAAATAAACAAAGGATGAAATCACACCAAAATATTGAACTACAAATTAACAACAGAATTTGCAACGATCCATCAGAGATAGCAAATTCTTTTAATACTTTTTTCTCAGCAGTGGGCGGGAAAACAGAGGGAAACCAGCCTACAGGCAGACCTGTCCTTAATCCAACCACTCAATCATTGTATCTGTGGCCAGTTAATAGTCAGGAAGTTTCTTCTATTATACGAAACCTGAAAAATAAGCGCAGCTTTGGAATAGACGAGGTGCCCCCCGTATTAATGAAAGAATGTTCAAATGAATTGACTTTACCATTCGCACTTCTGATTAACCAGTCATTTCGAGAGGGAACTTTTCCAAATAAATTAAAAATAGCCGTGGTAAAGCCTATTTACAAGAAAGGGGATAAAACTGACCCTAACAATTATCGCCCTATTGCACTACTGCCGACTGCCTCTAAAATATTCGAGATGGCTATGTGTAGGAGATTGACCACCTTTTGCGAAAAGTTTCAATTGTTTGATAAAAAACAATTCGGCTTTAGGAAAAACCGTTCAACTACTCTAGCAGTGTACAACTATATACAAAAAGCACTAGAGTACTTAAATAATAAACGTTACGCAGTGGGTATTCTGCTAGACCTGAGCAAGGCATATGATTGCGTGTTGTTTAAAATTCTACTGTTGAAGCTACAGGGCATCGGTGTAAGAGGGATCGCACATGACTGGTTCTCGTCTTACTTGACCGGACGACAGCAGTATGTTGAGATAGCAAGCTGCGACTTAAAAACAGGGACTACTACAACATGTAGATCAAGTGAATGCTATATGCCGAATTCAATCCCGCAAGGCTCTGTGCTCGGTTGTACACTTTTTTTGATATATATTAACGACTTGCTGAAAATAATATATGATTACTCGATTGCTTTTGCTGATGATATATCAATATTAATCCCGTGTGATTCTCCTTCCCAACTTCATAATAGGCTCTCAGATATGTTCGAAAATGTATTACACTGGCTTAGGGATCACAATTTGGAAATAAATTTTAAAAAAACCAAGTTAATACACTTCAGACCACGTCAAAAAACTGCAATTAAAGGTTTTAACTTCACTATAGACAATACAGTTATAGAATCGGTAGAGAGCGTCCCATTACTTGGTATAGAGATAGACACTAATGTTACTTGGAAGTTTCACGTTGACCGCATAAAAAGCAAAATGTCTCGTTTTTTATACGCCCTGTTGGAGATTAAACGGAGTACTGATATTTATTTATTTATTTATTTGCCACCAACTGCCTTATCTGCATACTACGCATACGCTCAATCTTGGCTTCAATACGGAATCATACTGTGGGGAAATAGCACTAACGCCAAAGACCTATTTATCTTGCAAAAAAAATGCATACGAATACTAGTCAACATCAAACAGACTGAAACATGCAGACCGCACTTTGTTGACCTTAAAATTCTAACCCTGACCAGTATGTACATACTTGAAATTTGCAAGTTCGTTAGGCTAAACCCAAATTATTTTCAGTCAAAGGATGATATGCGCGATACATGCTTAAATACCCGCTCCAAAGGAAATCTTGCTCTACCAGTCAGTAGACTGCAGCTTTTTAATTCCAGTACCAAGCTAATGTCTATTAAAATATATAACAGAATTCCAGTTTGCCTTAAGTCGGAAATCAGGTATGAACCATTTGTAAGAAAACTAAAAGAGTATCTTATACAAAAATCATTCTATACTCTAGAGGAGTTTTTTTTAATAGTGACATGATTATATACCTAATGATTTTATTATTTCTATTATATGCTTGATATGACTTGTAAAGTAACCTATGAAAATTTGACTATTGTGTTTAATTATTGTATTCAGTTATATGTTATTAATTATTGAATTTTATATGACATTGTACAATTTAATTCAATTATAATTTAATTAGTTTAAGTCCACAAATTGTAGTGCCCTAACGGGGTTCCATGATTGTATACTTTTTCATGATGACACCAAACAAACAATGGAAACAATAAACGATTATGATTATGATTATGATTATGATTTAATTTTCAGAATTATTGGACAAATCAGATGATAAGAAATTAAAGAGTAAGAAAACCATTGATAAAGATCCTGAAGAGGATTTAAAAATTAAAGATGAACCCGATAGAGACGAAGAGAAAGAGAAACCGGAGCCTGAAACAGAAGGCGAGAAAGAGGAAGGAAAGGACATCGTAATTGATATAAAAGTTGAGATTGATGTAGAGAAGGCTAGTGATGAAGATCTGATGAAAGTTATTCGATATCTGATTGCTGCTGGCTGTGATGTCAATGCACAGGTAATTTAAATATATAACTAACAGTTAATTATAATGTATGTAGTAAAAAGTTGTAATCACCTATCTAGATATATCTATTTCACCACGTCAGTAAACAGACCTTAATAGCTTAGGCATACAGTACGCGTTACTACTTCTCAATATGAGTAATGTTCTATATCTTAAAATATTGAATTTTAATTGGTTCAACCAACTGTGTAAATTAATTTCAAGGCTAATAATTATTGCCTCTTAAGTACAGTTGACGGCACATCAAACGTAACAGTTTGATCTTAAGACCGCCCTTACTCAGTAACAGAGGCGGCTTTCGTAATACAATTGTTACACTTGATGTGCTGTCGTCTATACATGATTCATTGTACTAAGAAAGTAATTTAATTTCAAATTAATGAAGTTTAACATAAGGATGTCTTTTTTGTTGAGTATATGTCTGAAATCATCAATGCCTTGTATTTTATAATCAAAGAAAACTGTCATTTCCTGAAATGGCGATCATAGGGCTGTTGTACTGTCAAATGTCATACACATATCGAAAACATTCCTTTTAATGATTTTATTTACCAAAGTTACGTTTAACGCCGACCGGCGCCTGGATATCAAATAGACTTTAAGAGGGCACACGACCGCAATAATTCGTCAATATTCTATCCTGGAATGTATAAATTACAGCTGCCGTTGTTTGTAGGGCTTAAGCCAGAATAATCATAATAATTATAATCATTTATTCCCTGCACCTAGGTACAAGTATAGATGTGCACATAGGTATAAGTTAGTAAGCTCTCTATGTCCCACCGATAGGCATACAGAATGTGGGAATATTTGAGAGGTTATTAGAAAAATAATAATAATAATATTCATACACTCACACCTATTATCTAGCCCAAAGTACAATTGACTAAATGTATTTACGTATGTTTATAGTGAATATAATGATTGTAACCAGTTTTGTGAACCAATAAATTTAAAAAAAAAGTAAGCATCATTAAGAGCTTGTGTTATGGATAGGTATTAATTAACGGAGAAATGTTGATAATAATATGTATATAAATATAAGAAATATACTAAATAAACATATAAACATCCATGAATCGTAAACAAAAGCTCGTACTCATCGTACAAACATTTGCTCCTACTGGGATTCGAACCCGGCACCTCTTGCCTTCATAGCAAGGGGTACATACCGCTCGATCAGCTGCTCGTCAAAAAGATGATCTATTTCCGTTAGGGTCCGGATGGTATGACGGCTCTGCACGTGGCGGCCATGCACGGCGGCGCGTCGGTGGCGGAGGCCCTGCTGGACGGCGGCGCCGACGTGGACCCGCGCGACCAAGGAGGCTGGACGCCGCTCGTCTGGGCCGCGGAGAACTGCCGCACCGAGCTAGTCAGGTACACACTATTTTACAGGGTTGTCTCCGACCGCGGATCCGTTTCAAAACGAATTTATTTTGTGAAGTATCTACAATACGAAACTACATAGGTTGTTAGGGAAACGCTCCGGTAAAAGAAGGTGAAAAAATTAAAATCGCAAGAAAAGAACAATGTTTTATACAAACAGTAGTGCGAACATGAATCCCTTAATAAACAAAATGCAAATTTTGACATTAGCGATAGGTTATTAGGTTAGCTATGAAACGAGCTATTTTAGGTGTTCGCTGTAAGATAGAATCAGAAATGAGGATATCAGTAAGAGAACCAAAGTCACTGACATAGCTCATAGGATTAGTAAGTTGAAGTGGCAGTTAGCAACAGAACGGATGGCCGGTGCGCCGTTAAGTTCAAGAATAAGCGCAAATTAGGACGGGCTCCCACTAGATGGTCAGACGACCTGGTTAAGGTCGCGGGGAGCCGTTGAATGCGGGCTGCGCAGAACTGTTCCGTCTGAAAGTCGATGGGGGAGGCCTTTGTTCAGCAGTGGACATCATAGGCTGGTATGGTGATGAAGATGATAGGTCATTATTTTCGATAGCTCCATACTCGCGTGGCTCGGTGGCCTAGTTGTTTGAAAACAAAGCAACTTTCGCCATGGTCGATCCCGGAATGTGTCAACTAAAATTTCTTATCTCGACCTCCTCCGTGCTTCGGAAGGCACCGTTGGTCCCGGTTGTTACTGCAACCGCTTTAACACACCAATTCACATTGGGCAGCGTGGTGGTGTTATGGTCAAATCTCCTCATGTGTTTCTCCGAAGTCGTAAGGCCTGTGCCCAGTGGTGAGACGCATATAGGCTGGTGATGACGATGATGATGATGCTTGCGGGGCTAATCGTGTAGGTATTACAATGTAGTATGAATGAAACAGCTGATGTTTTTTCGCGATATATATATTTTTTTCAACAAGTCATGTTTAGGATCGCCTGTACTGCTATTTGCCTTCACTTTCGAGAGCGTACCTCTTGCACCCTATATTTATGTATAAAAAAACTGTCAGACTGCTGCTGTCTCGCGGCGCGGACGCGGCGAGCCGTGACGCGGAGGGCAACGGCGCGGTGCACTGGTGCGCGCTCGCCGGCGACGCGCAGGCGCTGCGGCTACTGCTGACGGCCGCGCCGCACGCGCGCGACGCCGCCAACGCGCACCGCGACACGCCGCTGTGAGTACCGCGCCCTCACGCTGCTGTGAGTACCGCGCCCTCACGCTACTGTGACACACGCCGCTGTGAGTACCGCGCCCTCACGCTGCTGCTGAGACACGCCGCTGTGAGTACCGCGCCCTCACGCTGCTGTGACACACGCCGCTGTGAGTACCGCGCCCTCACGCCGCTGCTGAGACACGCCGCTGTGAGTACCGCGCCCTCACGCTGCTGTGACACACGCCGCTGTGAGTACCGCGCCCTCACGCTACTGTGACACACGCCGCTGTGAGTACCGCGCCCTCACGCCGCTGCTGAGACACGCCGCTGTGAGTACCGCGCCCTCACGCTGCTGTGACACACGCCGCTGTGAGTACCGCGCCCTCACGCTGCTGTGACACACGCCGCTGTGAGTACCGCGCCCTCACGCTGCTGTGACACACGCCGCTGTGAGTACCGCGCCCTCACGCTGCTGTGACACACGCCGCTGTGAGTACCGCGCCCTCACGCTGCTGTGACACACGCCGCTGTGAGTACCGCGCCCTCACGCTGCTGTGACACACGCCGCTGTGAGTACCGCGCCCTCACGCTGCTGTGACACACGCCGCTGTGAGTACCGCGCCCTCACGCTGCTGTGACACACGCCGCTGTGAGTACCGCGCCCTCACGCTGCTGTGACACACGCCGCTGTGAGTACCGCGCCCTCACGCTGCTGTGACACACGCCGCTGTGAGTACCGCGCCCTCACGCTGCTGCTGAGACACGCCGCTGTGAGTACCGCGCCCTCACGCTGCTGCTGAGACACGCCGCTGTGAGTACCGCGCCCTCACGCTGCTGTGACACACGCCGCTGTGAGTACCGCGCCCTCACGCTGCTGTGACACACGCCGCTGTGAGTACCGCGCCCTCACGCCGCTGCTGAGACACGCCGCTGTGAGTACCGCGCCCTCACGCTACTGTGACACACGCCGCTGTGAGTACCGCGCCCTCACGCTACTGTGACACACGCCGCTGTGAGTACCGCGCCCTCACGCTGCTGCTGAGACACGCCGCTGTGAGTACCGCGCCCTCACGCTGCTGTGACACACGCCGCTGTGAGTACCGCGCCCTCACGCTGCTGTGACACACGCCGCTGTGAGTACCGCGCCCTCACGCCGCTGCTGAGACACGCCGCTGTGAGTACCGCGCCCTCACGCTACTGTGACACACGCCGCTGTGAGTACCGCGCCCTCACGCTACTGTGACACACGCCGCTGTGAGTACCGCGCCCTCACGCTGCTGCTGAGACACGCCGCTGTGAGTACCGCGCCCTCACGCTGCTGTGACACACGCCGCTGTGAGTACCGCGCCCTCACGCCGCTGTGACACACGCCGCTGTGAGTACCGCGCCCTCACGCCGCTGTGACACACGCCGCTGTGAGTACCGCGCCCTCACGCTGCTGTGACACACGCCGCTGTGAGTACCGCGCCCTCACGCCGCTGCTGAGACACGCCGCTGTGAGTACCGCGCCCTCACGCTGCTGTGACACACGCCGCTGTGAGTACCGCGCCCTCACGCTGCTGTGACACACGCCGCTGTGAGTACCGCGCCCTCACGCCGCTGTGACACACGCCGCTGTGAGTACCGCGCCCTCACGCCGCTGTGACACACGCCGCTGTGAGTACCGCGCCCTCACGCTGCTGTGACACACGCCGCTGAGTACCGCGCCCTCACGCCGCTGCTGAGACACGCCGCTGTGAGTACCGCGCCCTCACGATGCTGTGACACACGCCGCTGTGAGTACCGCGCCCTCACGCTGCTGTGACACACGCCGCTGTGAGTACCGCGCCCTCACGCTGCTGTGACACACGCCGCTGTGAGTACCGCGCCCTCAGTCTACTGCTGAGACACACGCCGCTCGCGCGCCACGTCGACAACGTGCTCTATTTAAAACACTATTTGTAAATAAACTTATTTTTCCAGACACATTGCTGCCCGACAAGGACACTACGCGTGTGTCGTCATATTGTTGGCTCGTGGTGCTAAGGTAAGTTAAAATCGTACAGCTGACTCTTTCTACCAGCTTTGTTTTTAACCGACTTCAAAAACGAGGAGGTTCTCAATTCGGCCGGTATGTTTTTTTTTTTCTATGTATGTACACCGATTATGCCGAGATTAATGATCCGATTTACGTGATTCTTTTTTTGTTCGATGCGGAATAGCTGCCATTTGGTCCCATAAATTTTTTTTCAAAATCAGTTCGGTAGTTTGGTTTTTATAAATAAAAAAAACTGAAATTACTAAGTCGTCTACATATTTTTATTCTTTGTATGTACACTGATTACGCCGAGATTACTGATCTGATTGACGTGATTCTTTTTTTGTTCGATGCGGAATACCTGCCATTTGGACCCATAATTTTTTTTTTCAAAATCAGTTGGGAAGTTTGGTTTTAAATAAAAAAAAAACTAAAATTATTAAGTCGTCTACGTATGCGACATTGCGAATTTTTGCTTTCCTATGACTTTTTAGTGAAACGATACGATAGTAGGAAACAAAATAAGTTGACGGTCACCCATCTAGCTTCGACCTTAGAAAGATATCACTAAAAATTAAAAAAAAAAAAATTAAACAAAAATTAAAACATTTTATTATTTTATCATTTTCAGTTTTTTTAAGTCCGTTTTAATTTTTGTTTAATTTTTTTTTTAGTGTGATTTCCAATTATTTCGTAATACTTTCAGACGGACATAGAGAACGCGGCGGGCGAGTTGCCAGTAGACGTATGTTCCGGCGCTTGCCAAAGCGCAGTGTCCCTCAATATGCAAATGGCGGAGATCGTCGCGCCTCACACCACAAAGATACTCTCCAGGTAATTTTTAAATTAGTCATACGCGTGCGTATAAACGACATCTCCAAAAGACTGGTTTGACTTTGTGTATGGTAATTTTTATTCAAATAGAGACAAGAAAAAATTCCAGGGTTTTAGTCATCCGTATTATGAAAGCGCATGTTTCCCTAGTATATACAGATGGTGTCGAGCACGGCGACTGGCTCGACACCGCCTGATGTAAAGCAGTAAGAAGAGTCCATATGCGTAGACAGCCCAAAAGATGCCTTTTCACGCCTCTTTTGAAGATCTCATGTTATAGGAAATAGGACCACATGTGCTGGTAAAGGATTCCAAGTTTTGTTTTTTTTTAGTCCAAACATTTTTCTACGAAAAGGCATCATAGTCACACTCTTAAACCACGTGAGGTCTGGTTTTATCGCTTAATTGATCGGCAAATGATGACAGCATTATCGTTTGTGTAGCGACATATCTAACGGGCGTGAAGCGTTCCCGGTGCCGTGCGTGAACGAGGTGGACGACGCGCCGCTGCCCGACGACTTCACGTACGTCACCGAGCACGTCATGCCCGAGCCCATCGCCATAGACAATACCCTCGCCACCATGCAGGTAACAACTGCTAGCTACTCCGACGTAGTTACACTACTTATATTTGGCTCATAAGATAATTAGCGAAGAATCCCGATATCTTGCATTTCCCGTTATATTAGTCTGACCTATATTTTTTTGTTGATGGTCCGATACGTATAAAATTTCGCGCACCAAAAAAGTAGTGTAAACGCGCACAGATATAGATATTACACGACTATTCCTAATATTTAGTTTTAGCTTTGGATGCGGATTAGAAGTAAGCACTGTATGTTATGCATTTTACTGCCTCAAGCACAACTTTCAACCTACTCTAGGTAAATTGTACGAATTCACACTTTACTGTTATGCAAATTGTAAGACATTTTTAACCGACTTCAAAAACGAGGAGGTTCTCAATTCAATTCAATTCAATTCATTTAATCATTATCATAGGTATACAAGCTGTGATTGTTTAGAATTTATGAGATCTCCATGATAGACCTTTAAGGCATATGATATATTTGATATTTTCTCTTTTCATGCAAATTTAAAGTTTATTATATAAATTTAAATGTCAAAATTGGAATTACTTAAAAATGTCAGGCAAAACTTACACAATGTTAGTCAAGGTCAAATCAAATCAAAATTAAAACTAAATTCAAATCAGAATTTAAATTAAATCAGCAATAAATAAAAATTAAAATAAAATTCAAATCAGATCAAAATTAAATAACACAAAATTTAAATTAAATTACAATAAAATATTCAAGATGAGCAAGCACCAGGTCTATGCATTAATATCCGTAAAATATTCGTTGATATGGTAATAACATTTATCTATTAACAATTTTGATAAATTAAGTTTTAAATGATATAAATCACAGTTCTTTAACTGGTCAGGTAACTTATTATAAATTCTAGGGCCCATTTCAATTACACTTTTGCTCATAAGAGCAGTTTTGCATATGTTATTGCTAAGTTCAAAGTTCCTTGGGCGAAGTCTGTTATGTCGTGGGAGCTTTACGTCAAATAAATCAGGATTGGACTTAATAAAAATACATGTTTCTAAGATATAAAGACACGGCAATGTTAAAAGTTTTAAAGATTGGAAGTATGGTCGGCAGCTGTCTGCGGGCTTTAATCCACAAATAGCTCTCACACATCGCTTTTGAGCTCTAAGCAATATATCTCTGTATGAGCAATTACCCCAAAAAATCACACCGTATCTCAGGGTGGAGGCGACAAAGCCATGGTAAGCAGTCAAAACTGTGCTCCGATCTGCCACCTTTGCCAATTTATAAAGAGCAAATGAAATTTTGTAAAGCTTTTTTGTGATTTCTATAGAATGTGATTCCCATGACATGCCACTATCAATATGAAGTCCTAAGAATTTAGTAACATTTGTTTCTTTTATTGTTTCGTTTTCATAGGCAATATTTAATTTAGGATATATTTTTCTTTGTGTGAACTGTATATAATTTGTTTTGTCTAAATTTACTTTTAAATTATTTGACTCGAGCCATTTGATTATATTTTTAACAGTAGTGTTAATATTACTTTCATATTCTGAGACTTCGTCACACTCTATAAAAACAGTGCTGTCATCGGCAAACAAAATCATTGGATACTTACTGGCATTTATTATATCATTGATATAAATGATAAATAGTAAAGGACCCAAAACACTGCCCTGCGGAACACCACATTTAACCATTCTGTGGCTGGATTCATATTTAGTTTCTTGTTTTGAGGACATGCATATTTGAGTCAGCTCGGTAACTTGTAACCTCTCTTTTAGATATGAATTGATAAGTTTCTGAGCATTGCCACGGATACCATAGCGATCTAATTTTCCTAGAAGTTCTCTATGATTTACGTGATCAAAAGCTTTCGTTATATCCATAAATATGGCACATGACGGCATTCTATTGTCGAGACTTCGAACAGCTCTATTTACCAACTCATATATAGCTGTATTAATTGAGAAATTTTTCCGAAAGCCCTTCTGCGCTTTATTTAGAATTTTATGTTTCTCTAAGAAATTGTAAATAATATCATGAAGTATTCTCTCAAAGACCTTTGAAAGCACTGATAACAAAGCTATTGGACGATAGTTTTTGACGCTTTCCTTATCGCCCTTTTTATATAGGGGCTTCACTATCGCTGGTTTTAAATTATCAGGGTAAGTTCCTGTGCTGAAACTTAAGTTTATGATGTGACTTAAGGGGAGTGCTATTGAGCCACCCACTAATTTAACGACCCTTGTACAAATATCGTCGAAACCAACACTATCTGTGTTTTTCAGACGTTTAATTACCTGGTGTACCGTATCAGGTGTTACGGGTCCTAGAAATATTGTTTTAAAATTATTTTTTATATTCTCAAAATGTATTTGTGAATTATGATTATTACTTTTATTATTATTAGTATTATTATGAATGTCATCTATGAAAAAATTATTAAAAATATTAGCAATCTCAACAGGATGTGTTATATATTCATTATCTACTTTTATTATTGAAATTGGTTCCTTAGGCATATTATTTTTTGATTGGTTGATAACAGACCAGGTTGCTTTAGTTTTATTTTTTGCTGATCTGATATATTTATCGTTTTGTGAACGCTGTGTCAGTCTTATTATTTTCCTAAGTCTTTTTGTGTATTCTTTTAGAGCTGATCTAGTTTCCTTGGTCTTGATAAATCTACAGTGCCATAACAATTTTCTCTTCTTTATAAAACATGCTTTTAATCCTATTGTAATCCATTTTTGTTTTGATTTTAATGTTTTTCTAATAAATATGTAGGGAAAGCACAGGTCATAAAAGCATTTAAAGATATTCATGAAAGTGTCGTAGGCTTGATTGGGGTCATCGCAAGCTAACGTGTCGTAAAAAGTTAAGCTTTCTATACAACTATTAAATTTCTGAAGATTTTCCCAACTGAAATCCCGACGCTTAACATACCATGAATTTATAGCACATGTCTTTTTCACAGGGCATTTTAAAAGTTGTGCTGTATGATCAGAAAGACCAGTTTCAATAACTTCGCCCTTGGATCCCCTCATGTTGTGAGCAAAGTTGTCAAGACATGTTCCACTTACAATTCGAGTTGGTTCTCTAATTGCTAGTTTTAAGTTACGACCTAGTAAATGAAATTTAAGCTCTCGACTTTTGAGATTGTCTTTCATTAAGTCAATATTCAAATCACCACATATGGCAGTCTTTTTATTATTACTATCAATCACGGTATTAAAGATTTTTTCAAGAATTGCATGAAACATGTCCAGACTTGATTTACTTGTATTAGGTACTCTGTATATACATACGACAACCAAATTATGATCAATAAGTTCTATCGCACAAGTTTCAGTTACACAGTCTATAGAAAAATTGCTAACGGCATCTATTGGTTTGAATTGTAGTCCTTTTCGTACTAAAATGCAAGATCCCCCTCGTTTTTTATTTCTAGAATAACTTGCTGCCAATACAAAGTTCGGTATACACAAAAATTCTTCAACTTCGGGTGTCATGTTATGCTCGGTCACGCATATGATATCTATTGCTTTGTTTTGTCCCTTGAGTTCATCTAAAAGTACCACGAGCTCATCACTTTTATTAAGAAGTCCCGATATGTTCTGGTGAAGGATGTTTACGTAATTATAAAAGAAAAAACTGGTTTTTCTGTGAATCGTCTTCTACATCTTCGTTGTTTTCATCATATTCACTACATCCATTAGAAATTTCAACCTTTAGAATCAATTTTGCAACATTTTCTAGTATATTCCGCACACCGCTGTTCTTAATTTTACCATGAGCTGCAGAAAACATATCGAAAGTCAGAGTTTTGTTTGCGTCAATTAGAAACCCGTACTTATGGGTCTGTATATCGGAATAGAGTATGTTATTAAACGTTTCCACTCTGTAATTGAACATTGGTTTCCCGCATATATAAGTAGGTGTTACTATTATCATGTTAGTGTTAGTTATTCCTTGTAATATTTGCTTAATTGACTCAGCCAGTGCTCTGTAGTCCTGGGTTATATAAAAATCTGATTCCCCTATCATTATGACGCAATAGTCTTGGTTTGTGTAATCTTTTAATTTAATAGAAATATCTTTTAAAAGAATTTCTATCCCAACATTGGCGGTGATGTAATGACATAACTGAAATTGTGAGCACATATTATTATGTATATTTTGTAGTATTCTATATCTCCTACTGCTTGAAATAATGCATAACTTTTTGTCTTTTAATTTATTTATTAATTCTGATTTTTCAGGTCTATTCCGATCTCTGGTTATTATAATTTCTGACTCCGAAGTGGTCTCGATCCCTTGTTCTAAATTCCTGATTGTTAGTTTAAGATTAGATATCTCACTTCGAGCAGTTTGCAAGTTATGCTGTAGCTCTGCTATTGAGTTTTCCAAAACTGTAATTTGCTGCGATAGTGGTTCTGGACTAGAGTGATAAGATCGTCTGGATATACTCTCTCGGCTCTTTTTTGACCGTTGTGGTGTTTTGCATATATTTTTCAGCAAACATATCTCTTGCGTTAATTTGTCAATATGACGATTTAGTTTATTATTTTCAATTATGGTATTTTCTAGTTCTTGTTCACAGCTTTCAAGATTTGTTTGTAATGTATTTATTTTCAGCTTTAAATCATTGACAATATCGAGATCATTGACAAGATCTAGGCTCTTTGAAAAATCGTCTAAAGACTGCAAACTGTTGTTTAACGTATTATCATGGAGTTCCATGGATAACGATTTAGTTTTAAATTCTAGCTGGGGTGACATGTTCTTTCGGCATTCCTTTTTTCCATTCGCATCTTTGGGTGCTGCATAATTTGATCGATGTGGACGTATTGTGATATTGTCATATCCCGGTGATTTTTCAGTGTTGCTTAAACATTTCTTCGATTTTATAAGACATATATTACACTTCCAGGATTTTTTAGTCTCGCTGGTCCATATTTTAAATCGAGCAAAGCTAACATTCGTACAGTCAATATGGTAATTACTATCACATATTGAACATGTAGTGAATTGACGGTTCTCTATATGAATCTTACATTTGAAGCATATATTTTTTGTTGGAGTTATTGTAGCTCGTAGCGCCATTTCAAATGAAATATTATTATATATTCAGTTTGTAGAAAGAAATATAATATTTCTCACAAAAAATTATCGTCACACTCGGGACGCGAACTCGGTTCCCCAGAGCGCTCTTGCGGTGACCAGTAGTCGAAACGTTCGGCTAGCGGTGTAGTTACAAATGGTGCCGAAATTTAGCATGCCATTCCACAAAAAAGTCTTTAAGTCGTATCTTCACAGTTTACCCGACATTATGTTTCACAATGCTTGCAAATATTTTTAGATAACCTTTTTTTAGTTTTTAGTATCAACGTTTATCTTAATTTAATTACTACTTGAGCACTTAACACATTTCGCTGATAGCGGACGTCAACTATAGGTAGTGTTTAGAGTATTTTTAGCACTATTACCACTTTACTTACAAGGTAAGCTTTTATTAAACTGTTGTTTTTAATAAGTAATTTTAGTCCAAGATAACACTGTCACTGGTAGTATATACATTGTACTGTATTTATTTGTTTTGATTATAGAGAAACTAGTATATTATATATTTTTTTAGTAATATTTTCGCGGAGATCAATGTTGACGTTGCCGTTGACCGACATATATAAAAAAATCGATTCGGCCGGTATGTTTTTTTTTCCTTTTTTTTTTCCTATGTATGTACACCGATTACGTCGAGATTACTGATCCGATTTACGTGATTCTTTTTTTGTTCGATGCGAAATAGCTGCCATTTGGTCCCATAAAAATTTTTTCAAAAACAATTGGGAACTTTGGTTTTAAATTAAAAAAAACTAAAATATGAAATCGTCTACATAAGCGAAATTGCGAATTTTTGCTTTTCCAATGACTTTTTAGTGAAACGATACGATAGTAGGAAACAATATAAGTTGACGGTCACCCATCTAGCTTCGACCGTAGAAAGTTACCACTAAAAATTGTGAAAAAAAAATTTTAAACAAAAATTAAAACCGACTTCAAAAAACTGAAAAGGATGAAATAATTAAATTTAAGTAGGTATTCATCCCCTAGAAACATATTTTTGGAGTTGGTGCTAAGTGGTTTCCAAAAAAAATAGAAAGTAAAGCACCGACTCCAAAAATATGTTTCTAGGATCCCCTAGAAACATATTTTTGGAGTCGGTGCATCGGGTGTCGGTCGGTATTCATCCGAATACCTACTTAAATTTAATTATTTGATCCTTTTCAGTTTTTTGAAGTCGGTTTTAATTTTTATGTACACTCGACAGCGCATCAAACGTAATAATTTGTCCTTTAGACCTCCTTTATGCCGTTTGTAATAAAGTCCGTTTTCGTTTTCCTTTATATGTGCTATTGTCTGTAATTCTTTAGGTATAATTTTTTTTCTAAAATTTAATTAGTTTTATGTTTGGGAATGGAAATATTTCCATTATAATTTTCAGGATGACCGACAGTGTATTAGCTCCGCGATTGCATCTCCCCGTTAATAGAATGACCGACGTCTACACTGTCGAGTCCCCTGCACAAGTCATCAATATAAAAGTCTTAGAAAGGCGCTAAAAATGACTAAATTGTGTGTCAGGGGTGCTCGTGCGCGGACGGCTCGTGCTCGTCGGAGTCGTGCGCGTGCTGCGCGCTGAGCGTGCGCGCGTGGGCGGCGCGCGGCCGGCTGCCCGCCAGCTTCCCCTACCACGACCCGCCCATGCTGTTTGAGTGCAACCAGAGCTGCTCCTGCCGCGCGGTACGTACTCCACGCACAGCTAGGGCAGTGCTCGCTGCCCGCCAGCTTCCCCTACCACGACCCGCCCATGCTGTTTGAGTGCAACCAGAGCTGCTCCTGCCGCGCGGTACGTACTCCACGCACAGCTAGGGCAGTGCTCGCTGCCCGCCAGCTTCCCCTACCACGACCCGCCCATGCTGTTTGAGTGCAACCAGAGCTGCGCCTGCCGCGCGGTACGTACTCCACGCACAGCTAGGGCAGTGCTCGCTGCCCGCCAGCTTCCCCTACCACGACCCGCCCATGCTGTTTGAGTGCAACCAGAGCTGCTCCTGCCGCGCGGTACGTACTCCACGCACAGCTAGGGCAGTGCTCGCTGCCCGCCAGCTTCCCCTACCACGACCCGCCCATGCTGTTTGAGTGCAACCAGAGCTGCGCCTGCCGCGCGGTACAGCTAGGGCAGTGCTCGCTGCCCGCTTTTCATTCATAGTCATAATATCATTCGCATTTTTGATAAAATCCAGAGAGAAAAAAAAACATTTTTATAAATTTTCTAAACTCATTTCAACAATGCTCCATGTCCTTTGAGATTGAATTGTTTTTATGGGTAACAGTGGCGTATAATTTGTGAAAAATAGCGCCATATTGAAAGTTAGGCAACACCCTAATTATGATTGCATCCACCGGCCCTAGTGATCCTTAGCGAGTAAGGTGGTCCCCTCCCGCAGAGCTACTCCGTCGTAGTTCGACGTAGCTAAATATCAGTAGTGTTACTTATATTTAGCTCATAAGATAATTTGCGAAGAATCCCATGCCGTTATATCGTAAAATAATAGTCTGACCGATATATTTTTGATGATGTACCACCGATGAACAAAATTTTGTACGTAGTTTCCGATACGTATAAGATTTTTGCGCACCAAAAAAGTAATCTAAACGCGCGGTTGTACGCACAAATATGCTGCCGTCCTATGACTAAAAAACCGTTTAGTGACATATTGTCAAATTTTTATGTGTACTACACGAAAGCGCAAATCTTTCTTTAACGACCAGTCTTGGTCATATATTTTTATCATTTATAGGTTTTGAGATCCGGAGACTAATTCCACTGTTAATGGACTCATTTCAGAATCGATAAACATGTGTAAACATACAAAAACTTACATTTAAATAAATAAATTAAAGCTTAAGCCTTTATGTCACACACCAAGTAAGCTTAAAAGTTGATAAGTACTCTGAACTCACTTAAGTCTATACAAGTTCTCGGGACATCATTTCTCACACTTTTAAATTAGGTTTGATCACTTAGCGGTCTTATAGTCATCGCACGGCAGTATGCCTGTTGATCGTTAGCGAGTAAGAACGTTAGGACAGTGATCGTTAGCGAGTAAGGTGGTCCCCTCCCTTAGAGCTCGTGCGGCAACATGTCTGTGACGCGTATGCTGTCGCGCGGGTCGCTGGGCGCGCGCGTGGCGGTGGCGCGCACGCGCACGCGCGGCTGGTCGCTGCGCGCGGCGGCGGCGGCTGCGCGCGGCGCGCCGGTGGCCGCGTACGCCGGGGAGCTGCTGCCGCTGCCCGCCGCCGACGCGCGCGCGAACGACCACTACATGTTCGCGCTCGACGTCAAGCCGGACCTGCTCGAGGTAACCAATAAACATCCCATTGCATTGCAAAATGCTGTTTACGCGTTGCGTGGGTTCTTTGAATGAATATTAAAGTAATTTTTAATTTTTTTATAAACCTATAAACACCTACAATAACAAGGAAAAATCACTTGCGTGGTGCCTGTAGACACCTTTACAATAACAAGAAAAAAATCACTGGATTGGTCTTTTTGTTGGTCTTTTCTCTAAGGCCACTTTCAAGGGACGCGAGACGTAAGGCGGCTTTCTCCGTTTTTTCCAGCGTGCGTCATTGTGCGCCGCATTTGACGTGAAAAACAAACACATGGTAACAAGTGGTTTCGTTTAATGAAGGAGTGGGGCATACAAAATAGCGGTTTTCGGCGCTGCGCACGCTGCAACTACCGCAGCTTTCTTGCATCCTGCCACTGCAAACCACGATTCTCTCTCCTTGCCGCGTCGTTCGCGGCGTCCGCCGTCGCTCCATCCGCCACGTCCCCCGTTACGTCATCCACTACTTCACTCGCTGCGTTCTTCGCGACGTCGCCTGTCGCTTCATTTGCCGCGTCCCACGCGTGTTCGCCCGTCGCATGCGACACAAACAATCCAATAAATTAAGATACTTAAACTTTCGCAACGCATTCAAATCGGTATCTTGAATCAGAGCGGTACAGTATTATGCTCGTAATTATTTTTCACAAAACAGTTTTTCCCTCGTTGCTTTACTAATTCTTACTAATTCAAGTAGCAGAATCTAATGAAATGCGTGGTGATTGTGCAGCAATGCGCGGACAAGACCCTGCTGTGCGTGGACGCGCACCGGTACGGGAGCGCGGCGCGGTTCGTGAACCACAGCTGCCGCCCCAACCTGGCGCCCGTGCGGGTGTTCACGCGCCACAGGGACCTGCGCCTGCCCCACGTCATACTGTACGCCACGCGCCAGCTGCGCCCCGGCGACGAGCTCACGTCAGTACCTTACAGCCACCTGCGCCCCGGCGACCACCTGCGCCCCGGCGACGAGCTCACGTCATTACCTTACAGCCACCCGCGCCCCGGCGACGAGCTCACGTCAGTACCTTACAGCCACCTGCGCCCCGGCGACGAGCTCACGTCAGTACCTTACAGCCACCTGCGCCCCGGCGACGAGCTCACGTCAGTACCTTACAGCCACCTGCGCCCCGGCGACGAGCTCACGTCAGTACCTTACAGCCACCTGCGCCCCGGCGACGAGCTCACGTCAGTACCTTACAGCCACCTGCGCCCCGGCGACGAGCTCACGTCAGTACCTTACAGCCACCTGCGCCCCGGCGACGAGCTCACGTCAGTACCTTACAGCCACCTGCGCCCCGGCAACGAGCTCACGTCAGTACCTTACAGCCACCTGCGCCCCGGCGACGAGCTCACGTCAGTACCTTACAGCCACCTGCGCCCCGGCGACGAGCTCACGTCAGTACCTTACAGCCACCTGCGCCCCGGCAACGAGCTCACGTCAGTACCTTACAGCCACCTGCGCCCCGGCGACGAGCTCACGTCAGTACCTTATAGCCACCTGCGCCCCGGCGACGAGCTCACGTCAGTACCTTATAGCCACCTGCGCCCCGGCAACGAGCTCACGTCAGTACCTTATAGCCACCTGCGCCCCGGCGACGAGCTCACGTCAGTACCTTACAGCCAGCTGCGCCCCGGCGATAAGCTCACGGCAGTACCATGCGCCGCATGCGCCTGCGCACATCTGTATCATCATGATTTTAGCCGACGTTAACTCACTGCGCACACGTCTCGGACTCGCAGGTAGCCGTTGGATGCGTGCGCTTGACAGATCGTCGTGAAAATCTCATTAGGGGAGACATACGCGCGCACAAACATGGAATAAATCATAGAAAGTCGATGCAGACTGCACAAGATCAAGCCATTTGTAAATCGGAGAACTTTTGTAGGCTGTAATATAATAAGAAAAGAAAAAAAGGATCATAATTGTATGATTATTTTGTGCATACTTCTTCATAAACATTTTTTCAATTATTGTAGGTTTGTTTAGTCTTGTTATCATTTACAAGGAAGACATAAAAATTTCAATACTACAGTATTGCTAGCATAATAGTGTTAGCCAAGAAAACGACTGATTGTCAAACTTTATTGGTGTTGTTATTAAACAATATTTATGTTACAGGTTCGACTATGGGGACAAGTTTTGGTCTGTGAAATCGAAATGGATGAAATGCGAATGTGGCACTCCTGAATGCAGATACCCTGAAAAGACTGTGGACTCAGATTCTTAATAATTTTAATAGGCAGTACCAATTTGTACATAGGTATTTGTATTATTGTGTATTATCATTACTGATTTTGTATTTTTTGTTTATACAATAATTTATTATTAGTAATATTATTAAGGATTCCCTATATAATCAACAAAAACCAAATAAAGAACTGAAAAATAAAAATTGTTTTAATATTAGTTAACATAGGTAAGTCATAAACAGTGTTCAGTAAAAGAGAATGTGATCATTGTGGTAAATGACTGGAATTCGGAACGCCAAGATTTGTGAAGGGGAAAGCGATAAGTTCCCAAAATGCCAACTAGTGTAATTTGTCATTATAAAGGGATTATCTCTCAGTATTATAAACACATTTATATGCGTCTTGTAAGTTTCTTGTTTATAACCACTTATCATTTTGGTTATATGTGGTCATAAAAAAATAACCTTGAACCTACCACTCACACAATAACTTCAATACAAGATGATCCGCATAGGCGCCCAATTGAGCTGAACTTTCATCACGCCAAATTGTTAAGGCTGTCCACCCACGTCAGACTTTTTGTAGGTCAGATAGATAATCGGGCCGATTTTTCCTCCCTATTCTTATAAGCGATTTTTGACCGACTTTTTGTAGGACGTGTGCGTTGCACTATTGCTATCAGTACGTTCTATTTTTCTCCTACAAAAAATCGGTCACCGATTATCGGACGTGGGCGGACAGCCTAAACCTTGAGTGATTCGCGTCCAATTAAGCGGCTAATTTAACCAGATCTCTGCGACATGTACCTATATAAATATTAGAAACATATTAAATAAATATATAAACACCCATAACTCGTGATTACGTGGTCCTACTCATCATACATAGAACTGCCCCTCCCTACCGGGATTCGACCGAGTACCGTCGAGAGACCGAGTAGTCTGTAGTTAGGGGTATTGACCACTCGACCAGCCGGTTGTTTAACAGAAAAGACTATACAGGGTGGTGCCGTCAATACAAATTAAAACTGTGGCTGCTATATCAGTTTGCCACTTTTAAAATCATCGTATTCATTTGATAATTTCATGACATTTGTATGAAATAATATAACATTGGCTGCATTATTACTTTGAAATGTCATGAAATTATCAAATGATACGATGTTTTTAAAAGTGGCAATCCATTTCTAGGAACTAATATAGTCCATGTTTTAATTTATTGTCGTATTGACGGCACCACCCTGTATAACCAAGTTGGTATGGTTTAGTACTCATTGTTTAACAGCTTCTATGTATTCTGCTACATCGATGCAGTGGATATTTTTATGGTCACAGCAAGTAAACGTTTTACGATAATTTAATTCAATATATTTATCGTTAGCTGTTCAGGGACAAGATGGCTTTCGACAATCGTTAAATTGAAAATATACGTTGGCTGCCTTTAGACATAAATTTTGGCATGATCCTCCACCTCCAGACACGTGATTGATGAAAATATCCTTGGGATCCGTTGGACCCAACATCGATAGTAGCGGAAACACAAATTATGGATCGCGGACTCGCTTGGTGGCCACAGGCCAAATCTGCTTATACTTGGAGACTTGGTCGTGGCACGTCTCAAACTTGCGGGCTCGCATCCTTGCCGTCCGCTAGATCGTTTGCATCATCATCGTCGTAGCCGGCGAGCTTATGTGCCTACGGGTAGGCGAACCCGCTCCGAATCGTCCTCCTTGTACCTTACCGACAAGGGTGACATGGTGCGGCGACGGGATCGATAGTAAAACAAAAACCATCAAAATTATAAAATCATTTATTTAGAGATTTGAATACTTGATTGATCTTAGAATATTTTCAATATAAGTAGATAGGTAGTTAGGTGTTAATTAAAAATTGTTTATTTAAACAAAGTTTTACAAAGTAGGTACAGCAGCACATCACGCAGCCTGTGTGTTAACTTGATACACATGATCACGAGTGTGTGTAACCGTGAATTGTTGCCAACCGACTAGCTGTCGTCGTAACATTTTTCACACAGAAAAACGGGCGCAGGCAACACCTGACCTGCGCCCCGTGTCGTTTCCCATCATTGGCGTCTGTTGCGGCGCGGATGGGGTGTTGCCTGCGCCCGTTTAGCCAAGCGGACAGAGTACTTTGTAATATAGGAAAGCGATAATATAGAGCGTCTGGCCGTGTTCTATCAAAGAGTGACGCGGGGCGGGAGGGGTGTTGTCTGCGCCAGAACCGCACTCAACTATGCCCACGCCATTATATTTTTTTATCACCTTTTCGACAAACAGTAGTCCCTTCTAGAATTGGACGTAAGCGCACCGAGGGAACCACAGCGAATGCTGCTCCGACGACACATCCTCAGGCCTCCAATCCATCAAACCTACGCCGCAACAAAAACACTATCCTGTCTCCCAACAGACATAAAACATTCCCGCATCGATAAAGGCTTTTGCGCCCGATCTGCGGGACAATCTGCAAAGGCTGTCAACCGAGCGAAACGATCGCTCAGCGCGGGATGTGCAATGGTTTATCGCTCCATCATCGCAATGCTATAGATGAACTTGCGTTCACTTTGACTGCCTGTCACAACTAAAGGTGAAAATAAATAACGATGTAGGTATTTTATTACTCTAGTTTATGCGTGGTGGTGTTGTGGCCCAATCTCTTCATGTGAAGGCCTGTGTCCAGCAGTGGGACATATAGGTTGATGATGATGAATCTAGTTTATTGAATGGAACGGCCTGCGCCGCGGAAGGCCATCTCACTAGGAGATTTTGTCCGATTATTGTAAGGATGTAGAGCCATTTAAACATTGCTCTGCGTCATGTGCCAGTGTCTCACGCCATGCTATGTTTTGCCTCTTCTTGAGCGCCACGGCCCACTTTCTTGAGTGACACCTTGTCACATGTGCCCGGTATTAGACATGCGCAATTGCGTGGGCGCGCAGCGGTGACTACGGGTTGTCTTCTTCATTTGATTTGCATGCTCCAATAAAAAAGAAACAATTCAAGCACCCTTCTCATCCCTCGATCATAAACACAATAAAGTCAATGATAGCTATCATAAGACGTACAAACAACATAAGAGTGCACCTATTAAGGAGCGGTACATACAAGAATATGAAACAGCTAGTGATAACAGCCTAGAAAATAAAAACGAATGTTTTTTTGATAACCACATTAACTCAAATATAAAAAATTCACTATAGCAGAACTTAAAAAGCTCTGTACTTCCTAATAAAAAAGACACTTCTGAATTCTTCAACAACCCATATTTAATTAATTCACATTTTTTCAATGTGACAGGTGAAAATAAGGTGTCTATCTCCTAGCTGACATATCTAGAACATCACAATCATGATCTCATGATACACCATCTTTCTCATTGCATACAGTGAGTGAGGAATTGGTCCTTAAAACTATCAAGGGGCTTAAGTCATATGCTCAGGGACATGACAGTGTCTCCCTCGATATGCTGCTTGTGACTTTACCACAGATTCTGTCTGCTATCACCATGATAATTAACCGGTCTATATTAGAATACACTTTCCCCGGGGAGTTGTAAGATGGCAGTAGTGAAGCCTCTTCCAAAAAATAATCAGCCTGCAGCGGTCCAGGACCTTCGACCCATTAGTCTACTCTCCTGTATATCTAAAGTGTTAGAGAGGATTGAGCCTTATAATATTCTCTTACAATTCCAATGCGGGTTTCGCGGGGGTTATGGTACAGCTTCTGCACTTGCCGATGTAGTGGACAACCTGCTTGCTGCCCCTGATGACGGAACTGCACTGCAATTAGATTTTGTTTTATTTTATTGTAAATGAACCTGTGTGATGTTTTGTGCTTGTGCAAGTCATTAAATAAATAGTTCATAATATTTCTTTCTTCTAATCTTCTCAACAAACAATTGAACATAAGGTCACCGAGGAAACCGCAACGGGTGCTGCTCCCTCAGAATCATGGGCTCCCCAATTCTTCAAACCTCCGCCACAAAAAAGGCAGTTTACCCTGTCGGCCCGACCGATGTAAAACATGCCCGGCTTGACAAAGTCCACCGCTTTTACGACAGACCTATGGGCCAATCTTCAAAGGTACACAATAATCGCTCAGCGCTGGATGTGCAACGTTCATCGTGGTTTGCCGCATTTTCGGTTCGAACAACTATTCAAAACTGACGACGACATTAAAAAACACACATTATATATTGGCATACGATGCGGATAGGCGGAGATCTCGTTTGTCGCGCAACGGTCTGGTAGGTACCTTCACGGCTCCGCTCACTGAACGCGTAGCACAAGGCACAAGACTTATCGGGTGTAGATAAGTGATCTGTGGTGTAGATCCAGAGGCACTCGAGCCAGACTCGACTCCTGTGATCCACTCTTGTCGACAATTCCAATCAGATTCCAATAGTTCCATATGGCCCATGACCTCCTTGGAGTAATATTATTCTATGCCCATGACATGATGAGGAGATGAGTAAGTAAGTTTGTTATTCATGGCAAAGGTTTTCTTTTTAAAAAAACATTCTACCAGCGTCACGTCAGCGTGAGAATACAAAAAAAAAAACGAACAAAGTTAGGTAATCAGGACTCAGGACACGCCTGCCTGAAGCAAAGGAAAAACATTGTTATGATCTAAACTACAAAAAACTAAAATACCTACAATAATATTATTTACACAACAATACATATGAGCGGCAAAAGGGATGAGAATGCATGGGACCTATAACGAATAATATTATATACATTTAAAAGTAGTCATAGCATACGGCATAAGGCGAACAGTGAGCCACAGATTAGAAAGAGTATGTCTAAACAGTGAGCACGGTTTGACAGATAGATACAGTCGACTCCACCTTACGGGCCGAAATATATTTTCCTCTATGGGCCGAAATACCCAAACAATGCATTAATGCATACGTTACAAACAGTGCAAACGCCTTGGGCCGACTCCACGTCAGCCGACAACAACCCGGGACGCATTTGAGCGCGCTAATAGTGCTGCTTATTTCTAGTCGTTTTCGGACCGCAGCCAAAATTGTTAATCCCATCCATCTGACAGTCTGTCTACCCCGCCGCGGACCTCTAAAAAACTGTAATTGCTTTGCTCATTCCTTTATATTCAAGTTCATATGTATATAGTACTGTAGAAAAAGTTTAATGTTTTCTATTTCTTAATTTTTATTTTGGATTGACAAGAAATAGTTTAGAATTTTAGTTTTAAGAATAATATCATGTATTTTTAGCTTTAGTATGATAAGTGAAATAGTGACTGAAAGACTTGTGGCCGCCGCCTGATCTTGAATAAAAAAATATCAAAAAAAAACAAGCACGTCAATCAATGTCAAAACATTTCGAACAGTTCTCAACGGATTTTTCAATTTTTGTAATTTTACTACGGTATTTTTTTTCAGGTGTTTTGCGTAACGTTGTAGTAAATGACTCAATTATCGCAATAAATTAACAATATTTTAATCATGAATGAAAATACAGACTCGACAGCGAATGGCACTAAATTTGCCCCAATGCCGATGTCTGCACTTCTGGCCAGTTTAGTGCCCCTTCAGCGAACGGCGGACAGTCCAGATGCCAGTTTTTCTTCTGAAGACGACAGTGATAATTCGTTCAGTGAAACTGTGGCAAAAAAACCTTCCCCTAGCAAGAGAAACAATGGGCTTCGTACACCAAATGCACGCGTTACTCCGCTGAACAGAGACATAAAAGGTTACGCTTCAGAAAGGAAAATAACCAGTAAAGAAGTCGACAAGGAAAATTTTAAAGATGACTTATCAAATCAAACATATCCAAATAATGACTGTAATAAATTACAAAGCGAAACTCATAAAAATGCTATACCAAGTGCTAAGGCTGTATCAGAAATAAAAAATCGTCGAGTTTTAATACCTCACAATAATAATATCAATAACAGGTTTCGATAAAATAAAATATATACTAATATATACAATTTAAAAATGAACATTCAACTCAAATAATATTTTTATCCCTTTTTCAGTAATGGTCCTCCTCTTCAAAGTTCAATATCTGATGAAAAGCACCAAAAGAATCAACTATTACAAAATAAAATTGGTTCAGTAGTTAAAAAAACACCAGAATTGAATAAATTTCAGAACAGCAATCAAAAAACTAAAACAGCCACACCAAAGATTAAATCTGGTATCAGAAAATTCACACCAAATTCTGCAAGACAAAGTCAGAAAAGAACTCCTCAGAAACTAATTCAAAGCAGAGATAAAGTGAGATGTGAATTATTTGGACAAAATCAGTCCAAAGATGAAGTGCAATGCCCACCTCTTTGTCCAGAGCCCGCACCTACACTGGCTCCTGTCCCCCAAACACCTATGAACATTAAACCTATGCCAGCATCCTATGCTGCTACACCATCACACCCACAACTACCTATAGGAAATAACTCCAAAGTTCTTTTTAAAACAACTAGCATTAAGGATAAAAAATATTTGTTTATAAAAAAATTAGGAACTGGAGGATCAAGTGAAGTGTATAAAGTAAGTTTATTTGACCATAGAATATAGTCTGAACCTTCTGGTACTGCGATGCTAGAAAGGCTTGAGTGAACTTAACACAAATATATCTGTTCTGGTAAGCAAAAAGCTGGTCTAGTTGTAAAACATTTTTTATTTGTCATTTTATTCAACAGTATTTTCTACACATTTTTGTTATACAATTTTATGAATATATCATATAAAACAACTTTTGAAAGATATTTAACTTGTGTGTATCATAAAAAATGTGATATACTATATAAATATATTTAATTGACGATAAAATCTTACTTAGGTTTTAGAAGTGGGCACATCTTGTGAATATGCAGTGAAGTGTGTGTACCTAGCCACAGACCATGAGCTGGCACAGGGCTACATTAACGAGGTGCGGCTTTTGAGGGAGCTGCAGAACTCTGATAGAGTTGTTAGACTTTTTGACTAGTAAGTAGAAATATGCTTTTTCTTGGTTATAATATTATTATAAAAATAATACCTACAGTGGTTTTTATTAATCTACTAGTAAACAGGTTTAGGTATTTCTGGCGAGAACTAACTTTTCATGAATTTAATAACACAGTTTTAGTTATCATCCATGAGACTCCTCCTCCTGTGTCACTATTCCTTATCCCTTTACACCCGGTCAATATGAGCGTGACCCAAAAATATTTTTTACTGTGACTTGCAATTATTTTTGTGAACGCCACCGGTACCGCACTTGCGTGCGGATAGCCTACACACACGCGAGTGCGATTATAGTTTGGGCCTTGGATCAACCACATACATTTGAAAAATTCTGTATAACTGTTACATGTATTGGCTGATTCATCAAATAGGTATCTTAGTATGGTTTCTTTTATACAACTAGATGTCAAACAAGGTGACGGCCCACCTGATGGTAAGTGGTTACCGCCGCCTATAGACACCTGCAATAACAGGTGCGTTATCACCTGCAATATCAATGGATGTTGACTGTACTCAAATTTCATCATTATTTGACTGCATAGTGCTAGTTTTTCTAATAGAAATCATTGTAAAAAACTATAGTTTACTGTATTATTATGGAATTAAAATAATATTTTATTACCAAAATGCAATAAAAACACTCTCAATCTCAGTGTATGATATCAATAATGGTAGCATCAGATACTTTCAACAGGAAAAATATCTAAGTCACCACAGCAACCTTTCAATATTAGTGTTTGGTAAGAGGTCTGTATCAGGAATGAGGTGATAATAGGTGGTAATAATAATACTGAGATGGTAATAGGCCAAAAGCCACTTAAATATTATTTTTTACCACCAATGTAAAAACCCTATTTATCGCAATAAAAGTCATTTTGATTTGATTTAGGTGACATCACAACAAACACATTACTAGGTGGTAGGGGCCTACCACCTAGTAAAGTGTTTGCTATTTGTGTATTTGTTTGCTATGTGTGTATTGTATGTAGGGTAGTCTGGGTAGGTACCACCGCTTTTCTTATTTCAGCCATGAAAAATCATGTGACATGTATTGGAGTTTTGAAGTGAAAATTGAAACAGAATTTCAGCATAATATTCAAAACATTAGTAGGTACTTATACAGGACATGAATCACTTTCCCAAAATTTGTCAACATCCCTATTACCATTGTGTATACGTGTTTTGAGTGCTGAATAAATATTTCGTTTCACCAGTGAATACGACCGCGCCAACCAGTTCCTCCGCATGGTGTTGGAGGTGGGTGAGACGGACCTGTCGTCGTTCCTGCGCGCGCGCGGCGCCGGCCTGCCGCCCGCGCTCGTGCTGCACTACTGGGAGGAGATGCTCCACGCCGTCAACTACATACACGAGCATGGTACGCCCTATCTCTGTAGTACAAGAGCGGCGCCCGCCTGCCGCCCGCGCTCGTGCTGCACTACTGGGAGGAGATGCTCCACGCCGTCAACTACATACACGAGCATGGTACGCCCTATCTCTGTAGTACAAGAGCGGCGCCCGCCTGCCGCCCGCGCTCGTGCTGCACTACTGGGAGGAGATGCTCCACGCCGTCAACTACATACACGAGCATGGTACGCCCTATCTTTGTAGTACAAGAACGGCGCCCGCCTGCCGCCCGCGCTCGTGCTGCACTACTGGGAGGAGATGCTGCACGCCGTCAACTACATACACGAGCATGGTACGCCCTATCTCTGTAGTACAAGAGCGGCGCCCGCCTGCCGCCCGCGCTCGTGCTGCACTACTGGGAGGAGATGCTCCACGCCGTCAACTACATACACGAGCATGGTACGCCCTATCTCTGTAGTACAAGAACGGCGCCCGCCTGCCGCCCGCGCTCGTGCTGCACTACTGGGAGGAGATGCTGCACGCCGTCAACTACATACACGAGCATGGTACGCCCTATCTCTGTAGTACAAGAGCGGCGCCGGCCTGCCGCCCGCGCTCGTGCTGCACTACTGGGAGGAGATGCTGCACGCCGTCAACTACATACACGAGCATGGTACGCCCTATCTCTGTAGTACAAGAACGGCGCCCGCCTGCCGCCCGCGCTCGTGCTGCACTACTGGGAGGAGATGCTGCACGCCGTCAACTACATACACGAGCATGGTACGCCCTATCTCTGTAGTACAAATAAGAGCTATCTTTATACTATTAATCTAGTGGAGGAATTAATTGTTTTATAATAATAACAATTAATGAAACAGATTGAAGTAGATATCTCGTAAACCTGGGTAGAAGAATTTAATTTTGAAAATATTATTTTTTCCTGTGTGTGCCTCATCGACATGTGTTTTATATTAATAGACAAATAGCAAAATGGTAAGTCTCCTTTGGAATCGCATTCTTCTAAATAATAGATGCTCTCCTTTTTGGTTCAGTTCAATTACCTATACTGAGTTTTCAACTGTGTATTTCTCTACAGCATGAATATTTCTACAAACGAGATGTAACGTTTTGTCTACCACGAAGGTAACTATTATCTCGAATTTTAATATCAAATTTATATGCAAATATTATGCCAAATATTTTCGCTAACTGAAAATTAAAGTCCAATCTTGTGAAGAAGATATTCAGATGACACTCTCCTATTTAGTATTGTCTTATATTTTTTTGAGCACTACACATACAATTAAACCATTCTACAGTGACTATGCCCACTGTAAAGTAATCTCATTATAATGTAATCATTTGGCACTATACTTTATGGTTACATTAGAATTATATTCGTTCCCGTTGTATGGTAACTTGTCAGGCGTGATCCACGCGGACCTGAAGCCCGCCAACTTCCTGCTGGTGTGCGGGCGGCTGAAGCTGATCGACTTCGGCATCGCGTCGGCCATCAGCGGCGACGCGACCAGCGTGGTGCGCGCGCAGGCCACCGGCACCTACTCGTACATCAGCCCCGAGGCGCTCATGGGCGGCGCCGGCGGCTACGGCCGCGCGCACGGCGAGGACAACGCGCCCATCAAGGTACCACGCGCCCATCTACGTACCACGCGCCCATCAACGTACCACGCGCCCATCAAGGCACCTACTCGTACATCAGCCCCGAGGCGCTCATGGGCGGCGCCGGCGGCTACGGCCGCGCGCACGGCGAGGACAACGCGCCCATCAAGGTACCACGCGCCCATCTACGTACCACGCGCCCATCAACGTACCACGCGCCCATCAAGGCACCTACTCGTACATCAGCCCCGAGGCGCTCATGGGCGGCGCCGGCGGCTACGGCCGCGCGCACGGCGAGGACAACGCGCCCATCAAGGTACCACGCGCCCATCTACGTACCACGCGCCCATCAACGTACCACGCGCCCATCAACGTACCACGCGCCCATCAAGGCACCTACTCGTACATCAGCCCCGAGGCGCTCATGGGCGGCGCCGGCGGCTACGGCCGCGCGCACGGCGAGGACAACGCGCCCATCAAGGTACCACGCGCCCATCTACGTACCACGCGCCCATCAACGTACCACGCGCCCATCAAGGCACCTACTCGTACATCAGCCCCGAGGCGCTCATGGGCGGCGCCGGCGGCTACGGCCGCGCGCACGGCGAGGACAACGCGCCCATCAAGGTACCACGCGCCCATCAACGTACCACGCGCCCATCAAGGCACCTACTCGTACATCAGCCCCGAGGCGCTCATGGGCGGCGCCGGCGGCTACGGCCGCGCGCACGGCGAGGACAACGCGCCCATCAAGGTACCACGCGCCCATCTACGTACCACGCGCCCATCAACGTACCACGCGCCCATCAAGGCACCTACTCGTACATCAGCCCCGAGGCACTCATGGGCGGCGCCGGCGGCTACGGCCGCGCGCACGGCGAGGACAACGCGCCCATCAAGGTACCACGCGCCCATCTACGTACCACGCGCCCATCAACGTACCACGCGCCCATCAAGGCACCTACTCGTACATCAGCCCCGAGGCACTCATGGGCGGCGCCGGCGGCTACGGCCGCGCGCACGGCGAGGACAACGCGCCCATCAAGGTACCACGCGCCCATCTACGTACCACGCGCCCATCAACGTACCACGCGCCCATCAAGGCACCTACTCGTACATCAGCCCCGAGGCGCTCATGGGCGGCGCCGGCGGCTACGGCCGCGCGCACGGCGAGGACAACGCGCCCATCAAGGTACCACGCGCCCATCTACGTACCACGCGCCCATCAACGTACCACGCGCCCATCAAGGCACCTACTCGTACATCAGCCCCGAGGCGCTCATGGGCGGCGCCGGCGGCTACGGCCGCGCGCACGGCGAGGACAACGCGCCCATCAAGGTACCACGCGCCCATCTACGTACCACGCGCCCATCAACGTACCACGCGCCCATCAAGGCACCTACTCGTACATCAGCCCCGAGGCGCTCATGGGCGGCGCCGGCGGCTACGGCCGCGCGCACGGCGAGGACAACGCACCCATCAAGGTACCACGCGCCCATCAACGTACCACGCGCCCATCTACGTACCACGCGCCCATCTACGTACCACGCGCCCATCAAGGTACCACGCGCCCATCAACGTACCACGCGCCCACCAACGTACCACGCGCCCATCAACGTACCACGCGCCCATCAACGTACCACGCGCCCATCAAGGCACCTACTCGTACATCAGCCCCGAGGCGCTCATGGGCGGCGCCGGCGGCTACGGCCGCGCGCACGGCGAGGACAACGCACCCATCAAGGTACCACGCGCCCATCAACGTACCACGCGCCCATCTACGTACCACGCGCCCATCTACGTACCACGCGCCCATCAAGGTACCACGCGCCCATCAACGTACCACGCGCCCACCAACGTACCACGCGCCCATCAACGTACCACGCGCCCATCAACGTACCACGCGCCCATCAAGGCACCTACTCGTACATCAGCCCCGAGGCGCTCATGGGCGGCGCCGGCGGCTACGGCCGCGCGCACGGCGAGGACAACGCGCCCATCAAGGTACCACGCGCCCATCTACGTACCACGCGCCCATCAACGTACCACGCGCCCATCAAGGCACCTACTCGTACATCAGCCCCGAGGCGCTCATGGGCGGCGCCGGCGGCTACGGCCGCGCGCACGGCGAGGACAACGCGCCCATCAAGGTACCACGCGCCCATCTACGTACCACGCGCCCATCAACGTACCACGCGCCCATCAAGGCACCTACTCGTACATCAGCCCCGAGGCGCTCATGGGCGGCGCCGGCGGCTACGGCCGCGCGCACGGCGAGGACAACGCGCCCATCAAGGTACCACGCGCCCATCTACGTACCACGCGCCCATCAACGTACCACGCGCCCATCAAGGCACCTACTCGTACATCAGCCCCGAGGCGCTCATGGGCGGCGCCGGCGGCTACGGCCGCGCGCACGGCGAGGACAACGCGCCCATCAAGGTACCACGCGCCCATCTACGTACCACGCGCCCATCAACGTACCACGCGCCCATCAAGGCACCTACTCGTACATCAGCCCCGAGGCGCTCATGGGCGGCGCCGGCGGCTACGGCCGCGCGCACGGCGAGGACAACGCGCCCATCAAGGTACCACGCGCCCATCTACGTACCACGCGCCCATCAACGTACCACGCGCCCATCAACGTACCACGCGCCCATCTACGTACCACGCGCCCATCAACGTACCACGCGCCCATCAAGGCACCTACTCGTACATCAGCCCCGAGGCGCTCATGGGCGGCGCCGGCGGCTACGGCCGCGCGCACGGCGAGGACAACGCACCCATCAAGGTACCACGCGCCCATCAACGTACCACGCGCCCATCTACGTACCACGCGCCCATCTACGTACCACGCGCCCATCAAGGTACCACGCGCCCATCAACGTACCACGCGCCCACCAACGTACCACGCGCCCATCAACGTACCACGCGCCCATCAACGTACCACGCGCCCATCAAGGCACCTACTCGTACATCAGCCCCGAGGCGCTCATGGGCGGCGCCGGCGGCTACGGCCGCGCGCACGGCGAGGACAACGCACCCATCAAGGTACCACGCGCCCATCAACGTACCACGCGCCCATCTACGTACCACGCGCCCATCTACGTACCACGCGCCCATCAAGGTACCACGCGCCCATCAACGTACCACGCGCCCACCAACGTACCACGCGCCCATCAACGTACCACGCGCCCATCAACGTACCACGCGCCCATCAAGGCACCTACTCGTACATCAGCCCCGAGGCGCTCATGGGCGGCGCCGGCGGCTACGGCCGCGCGCACGGCGAGGACAACGCGCCCATCAAGGTACCACGCGCCCATCTACGTACCACGCGCCCATCAACGTACCACGCGCCCATCAAGGCACCTACTCGTACATCAGCCCCGAGGCACTCATGGGCGGCGCCGGCGGCTACGGCCGCGCGCACGGCGAGGACAACGCGCCCATCAAGGTACCACGCGCCCATCTACGTACCACGCGCCCATCAACGTACCACGCGCCCATCAAGGCACCTACTCGTACATCAGCCCCGAGGCGCTCATGGGCGGCGCCGGCGGCTACGGCCGCGCGCACGGCGAGGACAACGCGCCCATCAAGGTACCACGCGCCCATCTACGTACCACGCGCCCATCAACGTACCACGCGCCCATCAAGGCACCTACTCGTACATCAGCCCCGAGGCGCTCATGGGCGGCGCCGGCGGCTACAACCGCGCGCACGGCGAGGACAACGCACCCATCAAGGTACCACGCGCCCATCAACGTACCACGCGCCCATCTACGTACCACGCGCCCATCTACGTACCACGCGCCCATCAAGGTACCACGCGCCCATCAACGTACCACGCGCCCACCAACGTACCACGCGCCCATCAACGTACCACGCGCCCATCAACGTACCACGCGCCCATCAAGGCACCTACTCGTACATCAGCCCCGAGGCGCTCATGGGCGGCGCCGGCGGCTACGGCCGCGCGCACGGCGAGGACAACGCGCCCATCAAGGTACCACGCGCCCATCTACGTACCACGCGCCCATCAACGTACCACGCGCCCATCAAGGCACCTACTCGTACATCAGCCCCGAGGCGCTCATGGGCGGCGCCGGCGGCTACGGCCGCGCGCACGGCGAGGACAACGCGCCCATCAAGGTACCACGCGCCCATCTACGTACCACGCGCCCATCAACGTACCACGCGCCCATCAAGGCACCTACTCGTACATCAGCCCCGAGGCGCTCATGGGCGGCGCCGGCGGCTACGGCCGCGCGCACGGCGAGGACAACGCGCCCATCAAGGTACCACGCGCCCATCTACGTACCACGCGCCCATCTACGTACCACGCGCCCATCAACGTACCACGCGCCCATCAAGGCACCTACTCGTACATCAGCCCCGAGGCGCTCATGGGCGGCGCCGGCGGCTACGGCCGCGCGCACGGCGAGGACAACGCACCCATCAAGGTACCACGCGCCCATCAACGTACCACGCGCCCATCTACGTACCACGCGCCCATCTACGTACCACGCGCCCATCAAGGTACCACGCGCCCATCAACGTACCACGCGCCCACCAACGTACCACGCGCCCATCAACGTACCACGCGCCCATCAACGTACCACGCGCCCATCAAGGCACCTACTCGTACATCAGCCCCGAGGCGCTCATGGGCGGCGCCGGCGGCTACGGCCGCGCGCACGGCGAGGACAACGCACCCATCAAGGTACCACGCGCCCATCAACGTACCACGCGCCCATCTACGTACCACGCGCCCATCTACGTACCACGCGCCCATCAAGGTACCACGCGCCCATCAACGTACCACGCGCCCACCAACGTACCACGCGCCCATCAACGTACCACGCGCCCATCAACGTACCACGCGCCCATCAAGGCACCTACTCGTACATCAGCCCCGAGGCGCTCATGGGCGGCGCCGGCGGCTACGGCCGCGCGCCCGGCGAGGACAACGCACCCATCAAGGTACCACGCGCCCATCAACGTACCACGCGCCCATCTACGTACCACGCGCCCATCTACGTACCACGCGCCCATCAAGGTACCACGCGCCCATCAACGTACCACGCGCCCACCAACGTACCACGCGCCCATCAACGTACCACGCGCCCATCAACGTACCACGCGCCCATCAAGGCACCTACTCGTACATCAGCCCCGAGGCGCTCATGGGCGGCGCCGGCGGCTACGGCCGCGCGCACGGCGAGGACAACGCGCCCATCAAGGTACCACGCGCCCATCTACGTACCACGCGCCCATCAACGTACCACGCGCCCATCAAGGCACCTACTCGTACATCAGCCCCGAGGCACTCATGGGCGGCGCCGGCGGCTACGGCCGCGCGCACGGCGAGGACAACGCACCCATCAAGGTACCACGCGCCCATCAACGTACCACGCGCCCATCTACGTACCACGCGCCCATCTACGTACCACGCGCCCATCAAGGTACCACGCGCCCATCAACGTACCACGCGCCCACCAACGTACCACGCGCCCATCAACGTACCACGCGCCCATCAACGTACCACGCGCCCATCAAGGCACCTACTCGTACATCAGCCCCGAGGCGCTCATGGGCGGCGCCGGCGGCTACGGCCGCGCGCACGGCGAGGACAACGCACCCATCAAGGTACCACGCGCCCATCAACGTACCACGCGCCCATCTACGTACCACGCGCCCATCTACGTACCACGCGCCCATCAAGGTACCACGCGCCCATCAACGTACCACGCGCCCACCAACGTACCACGCGCCCATCAACGTACCACGCGCCCATCAACGTACCACGCGCCCATCAAGGCACCTACTCGTACATCAGCCCCGAGGCGCTCATGGGCGGCGCCGGCGGCTACGGCCGCGCGCACGGCGAGGACAACGCACCCATCAAGGTACCACGCGCCCATCAACGTACCACGCGCCCATCTACGTACCACGCGCCCATCTACGTACCACGCGCCCATCAAGGTACCACGCGCCCATCAACGTACCACGCGCCCACCAACGTACCACGCGCCCATCAACGTACCACGCGCCCATCAACGTACCACGCGCCCATCAAGGCACCTACTCGTACATCAGCCCCGAGGCGCTCATGGGCGGCGCCGGCGGCTACGGCCGCGCGCACGGCGAGGACAACGCGCCCATCAAGGTACCACGCGCCCATCTACGTACCACGCGCCCATCAACGTACCACGCGCCCATCAAGGCACCTACTCGTACATCAGCCCCGAGGCACTCATGGGCGGCGCCGGCGGCTACGGCCGCGCGCACGGCGAGGACAACGCGCCCATCAAGGTACCACGCGCCCATCTACGTACCACGCGCCCATCAACGTACCACGCGCCCATCAAGGCACCTACTCGTACATCAGCCCCGAGGCGCTCATGGGCGGCGCCGGCGGCTACGGCCGCGCGCACGGCGAGGACAACGCGCCCATCAAGGTACCACGCGCCCATCTACGTACCACGCGCCCATCAACGTACCACGCGCCCATCAAGGCACCTACTCGTACATCAGCCCCGAGGCGCTCATGGGCGGCGCCGGCGGCTACAACCGCGCGCACGGCGAGGACAACGCACCCATCAAGGTACCACGCGCCCATCAACGTACCACGCGCCCATCTACGTACCACGCGCCCATCTACGTACCACGCGCCCATCAAGGTACCACGCGCCCATCAACGTACCACGCGCCCACCAACGTACCACGCGCCCATCAACGTACCACGCGCCCATCAACGTACCACGCGCCCATCAAGGCACCTACTCGTACATCAGCCCCGAGGCGCTCATGGGCGGCGCCGGCGGCTACGGCCGCGCGCACGGCGAGGACAACGCGCCCATCAAGGTACCACGCGCCCATCTACGTACCACGCGCCCATCAACGTACCACGCGCCCATCAAGGCACCTACTCGTACATCAGCCCCGAGGCGCTCATGGGCGGCGCCGGCGGCTACGGCCGCGCGCACGGCGAGGACAACGCGCCCATCAAGGTACCACGCGCCCATCTACGTACCACGCGCCCATCAACGTACCACGCGCCCATCAAGGCACCTACTCGTACATCAGCCCCGAGGCGCTCATGGGCGGCGCCGGCGGCTACGGCCGCGCGCACGGCGAGGACAACGCGCCCATCAAGGTACCACGCGCCCATCTACGTACCACGCGCCCATCTACGTACCACGCGCCCATCAACGTACCACGCGCCCATCAAGGCACCTACTCGTACATCAGCCCCGAGGCGCTCATGGGCGGCGCCGGCGGCTACGGCCGCGCGCACGGCGAGGACAACGCACCCATCAAGGTACCACGCGCCCATCAACGTACCACGCGCCCATCTACGTACCACGCGCCCATCTACGTACCACGCGCCCATCAAGGTACCACGCGCCCATCAACGTACCACGCGCCCACCAACGTACCACGCGCCCATCAACGTACCACGCGCCCATCAACGTACCACGCGCCCATCAAGGCACCTACTCGTACATCAGCCCCGAGGCGCTCATGGGCGGCGCCGGCGGCTACGGCCGCGCGCACGGCGAGGACAACGCACCCATCAAGGTACCACGCGCCCATCAACGTACCACGCGCCCATCTACGTACCACGCGCCCATCTACGTACCACGCGCCCATCAAGGTACCACGCGCTCATCAACGTACCACGCGCCCACCAACGTACCACGCGCCCATCAACGTACCACGCGCCCATCAACGTACCACGCGCCCATCAAGGCACCTACTCGTACATCAGCCCCGAGGCGCTCATGGGCGGCGCCGGCGGCTACGGCCGCGCGCACGGCGAGGACAACGCGCCCATCAAGGTACCACGCGCCCATTAACGTACGACGCGCCCATCAACGTACAACGCACCCATCAACGTATAACGCGCCCATCAACGTACGACGCGCCCATCAAGGTACAACGCGCCTATCAAGGTGCAACGCTCCCAACAAGGTACAACACGCCCATCAAGGTACAACACGCCCATCAAGGTACAACACCTATCACCGCCGCCGCATTCTACATTATTTGCGCCCGCTGCGCCCCTTGTAATTTGTCGCATCACTAAAATCTCCAACAAGTGAAAAGATATTCTAATCACATTTTAATGATTTTGATGCGTTTTAACGTCTACTTTATTGTAACGTACAAATAAAGAAAGAAAACGATGAAAAAATATATGCTCCAGGCGGGACTTGAACCCGCGTCTCCTGATTTCCGGCCAGACGCAATTACCACTACGCCACCGGAGCACTAGGTTTTTTTTTTTTAATACAACTGGATGACAACACACTGACGGCCCACCTGATGGAAAGCGGTAACCGCCGCCTATAGACACGTGCAATAACAAGGAAAAATCACTTGATATTGCAGGTGCGTTGTAATCCTGGGGCCTAAGATGAAATGCCGTCCATGCCCAGTAATTACACTGGCTACCTTTCCCTTCAATCCGAAACGCAGCGAACTGTTTCACGGCTGAAATAAGGAAGGCGGTGGTACCTACCCAGACGACCCTACATACGGGCCTACCACCTAGTAAAGGTGGTAGGCCCGTATGCAGGGTCCTAGGTATAAACTACTAATTTCTTCACCGGTTTCTTTCCTTTTTCCAACGATTTTATAGCAACGTTTTTCTCACCTTTCATTAAAGTTAACACTTCTAATGATCCGAAAGAATATTTTTACAAATATATTGAAACTTCCAGTTAAGGTGAGAAAAGCTATTTTAATGACATTTTACTGCTTTTGATGCGTTTTAACGTCTATTTTAATGTAACAATTACAAAACGTTGGAAAAAGTAAAGAAAGCGGTGAAGAAATTAGTAGATTATTTATACCTAGTGCTCCGGTGGCGTAGTGGTAATCGCTTCTGGCCGAAAATCGGGAGACGCGGGTTCGAGCCCCGCCTGAAGCATATATTTTTTCATCGTTTTCTTTCTTTATTCGTAATTGTTGCAATAAGATATTCTAAAGCTGTAATAGTATAGTTGCTTCTCTGAAAACCATAGTTATTTCCATAGGGAAAGTGTCAAATTTTGGGAAAGTTTCATGTAATCTATCCAAAGTAGTTATCATAATTATTTTAATACGACTAATGTTTTCAAAATAATGCATCTTAAATTCCGTTACGTATTTCTATTCCAAAACCCCAATATATTTTCACATAATTGACAAATTTTAAGGCAAATTATTTTAAATTATAATTTTTATTTTATTAATTATTAAATTATTTTTAATTAATTAATTAATTTTTCATTAATTAGTAATCATCATAATTAATTCATTAATTTTTTTTTATTTTAAATTTTAGGCTAGTGATTCATGTCCTGTATAAGTACATACCTATTAATGTTTTGAATATCATGCTGAATTTCTGTTTGAAATTTAGCTCCAAAACCCCAATACATGTCACGTGATTGCTGTGACGTCACCTGTTACCAAACACTGATAGGTTGCTATGGCGTGGCGATTCAAATGGTTTCCTTTTGACAGTGTCTGAGGCTAACAACAAGTGACGTCATACTCATACACTGAGATTGGTGTTCGCTATCACGTGACCCGAGAGTGATTTAATTGCATTTTGTTTATTAAAAAAAAAACCGTAATAATACATTAAACTATTGTATTTTTTAAGATTTCTGTTGTGGAAACTACCACTACGTGTTAAAATTATATTTCATTTTAAATCCAGTCAACATTTTCTATCTCACACTCACACATACTCTCACTACACAACACTCACATTTCTACCACACACCCTCACATACACTCTCAACAAACACTCGAGTTTTATTAAAGTTGCTAATTTTACCATTCTTTTGAAAAAATATTATTAATTTCTAAATTAAAAAATGTAATAAATATTTGTGGTGTACGGAAATATCCTCAAGGGTTTATGTGCACTATTAAAACAAATTTATTTTGTAAAAATAATGAAATAAATAAAAAAAAAACTAACTGCATTCAGAATTATAATACTGTGAACTATATTGGGAAGGAACTGTCTCTTGAAATACAGTTCATACTAGTTTGCGATTCAGGCCTGCAATTTATTTTTGTAACTTGTTCTTGGTACAATCAAGATTATTATTAGAGCATTCAGAAACCTCGGATAATTCTCATATTGACTGTTAATTTAATTTATGTAACTTTAATAATAATTTTGACCAGATATCGTTCCGATCGGACGTGTGGTCGCTGGGGTGCATCCTGTACAGCATGGTGTACGGCCGCACGCCGTTCGGGCACATCCCCAACCTCGCCAAGCTCGCCGCCATCCTCGACCCTAACCACAAGATCGACTACCCGCCCGTGGAGCGTGAGTACCGATCCTTGCTGAACTGATACAGCTTTATTACTATACTTTTTTTCTATACAACTAGATGAGATGACACTCAAGCTGACGGCCCACCTGATGGTAAGCGGTTACCGCCGCCTATACACACCTGCAATAACAAGGGAAAATCACTTGATATTGTAGGTGCGTTGTCATCCTGAGGCCTAAATGAAATGCCGTCTATGCCCAGTAATTACACTTAGATCCCGTTTGAAACTGAGACTTTCACATTTTTGTTAATATACACGCATGTTTAGAAAACATAAGGTCGAGGCAGTCCAAACATTTGTTTTATCCTCTGTTTAAGGCCACACATTCCAGACCCCCAATAAGAGTCTATGATAATTAACACGGTCATCTTTGATGACCAGAGGCTTTACAGAGGCGTATCAATCAGAGCTGAATCCAGGACAATCTAATTATATTTACGGAAAATTCACACATAAATGCGAAAGTAACTTTGGTTTTTTTTTCACTCTTAAACCATTGAACCGATTTAGATGAAATTTCGCTCGGATATAGATTACATCCTGAGATGTCCAATCAGACTGACACTAGTATACCATATTAAGTATTTATGTATTACTCGTATAGATGAGTATCGGCACACACAAATGAGAACTCCCCGCTACACTGTTCCATAGCATGTGCTATAATAATAATTTTCTATTGCTTCTGCTAATAAGATAAAACGTAATAAGGTCTGCAACGCGCAAGTGTTACCCCTGGTGTTGCAAGCGTCTATAGGCTACGGTAACCGCTCACCATCAGGTGGGCAGTATATAAAGTTAATCCTGACTTAGAACTGATTTTGCCACTGTTTTTTGTTAAAAGAAGGACATTCAGCGTTACTTTTAAACCAGTACTCCTAGTGTAAGTTTAAATTGAAACGAAAACGTTAGTCGTCATGATAACCCCCAACGCTAAAAGAGGGGTGTTATAAGTTTGACGTGTCTGTCTTTTGTCCACAGCTCCTAAACGAAAAGATATTGATAAGTTTTTTTTTTTATTTGAATGGCGACGTGATTGACCGCTGATGGTTCTTAGCTATAATTTATGAAGATCTGTTCAGGCTTTTGATGACTATCAGCTCATTTCTTACTAGACTAAAGGGATTTAATAACTTTCACAACACTAATTGATTTTAAATTTGGTAAACTATTACTTTAGTGGTATTTCCAAGCATTGTCAACCTTTAGCTGATGCTGTTGCCATTAAAGTCTGCGGGATGCTTCATTCTTCAGAAGCTTACAGCAGATGTAGCGTGTTTGGCCTTACATGTATGGTCTCATTAAAAAGGTGTCAGATAGATGATCATCGAGGCCGGGGGTTACTTAAAAAGGCCGCGGAGAAAAGTCCGTCGTCTGCGCAGGCCGTTAGATTGATGTATAAGTTGGGCGCGGCTACATGAGTGTCGTTCCGCAGAGCTCCCGGCGTCGCTGCTAGCGTCGCTGAGGTGGTGCCTGACGTACAACGCGCGCAGCCGCCCGTCGGTGCGCGAGCTCCTCGCCGTCGCGCACCTCCTCCCACCGCGCGCGCCGCTGCCGCCGCCGCTCATGCACAAGCTGCGCCCCCACGTCACCGACGACGAGTACCGCATGCTGCAGAGGGCGCAGCTCTAGCACCTGCAGAAGGTGCAGCTCTAGGATGCAGAGGGCACAGCTCTAGGTTACAGGGGCACAGCTCTAGGCCATGGAGGGCGCAGCTCTTATGATGCAGACGGCACGGCTCTAGACAGCAGGAGGCGCAGCTCTAGCAATGTCTCGCACACCTCTGATAGACACTGAGGGCTTAGACAAGATGCCATTTAATTTTGACAATCGCTATCGCTAAATGGAAACTATATGGGATTTGTCAATTCCCAGACATTTTGCGCTTAGCATTAGCGGTTATTGAACTGCACCTTGCCTTGCCCTTTGGGTTGTTCTAATTTGTTCTATGGTTCACATATGGCAGACGCTCCGTTGGTAAAGTCGTCTGGCTACCACCGCCTTTTATTTATGCTCGTAAAGCAAAATCGGTATGTTTCGGATTGAAGGGAAGGCATTTTATCGTAGGCATCAGGATGCCAACGCACCCGCAACAGTCATTTTAACCTTGTTATTGCAGGTGTCGGTAGCTACTTACCACCAGGTGGGCCGTCAGCTTTCTTGTCATCTGAAAAACTTTACTAGGCCAAACGACAAAATTCTTTCCCAATTTATTCCATAGAACTAAATATTAGCTTTTCACCCGAGTCTACTGCCATTACAAAATGGAAATCATATTTTCTCAAATAGTTATGACATTGATTATGACAAATTTCTGTCACTTCAAATCCTATAGTCTATTTGGGTTATTAGTAATCCACAAAAGCCGAAATAATAGATAAATAGCACTACCAATGTATGTAAATCTGTTACATACATACAACACCAGAGATAGAAGTGAATTACTTTGACTGCATCTTATTTTCCTTGTCCCATAGAACAATTTGGGATATGAAAGTATAACATTGGCTCTTTAGTAAAAAAAAAACAAAAAAAAAATGTCTTAATTTGTCTGATGATGCAATGTTCCATAGAACAAATGAGAAGTACCCCAAACAGATGTTAAACTTGGCTTCTAATTTCCGATTCTAGTCCCAGTTGCCCAGTTGGTTTTATGAAGATGAAGAGGAAGGCTAGTGTGAAAACATTTGTGATAGTTCGGCTGATATGTCTATCACTATCATATCTTTGAAGACGAGTTTTGACTGTGTCGAAATGCACCCTTGACCTCTGCTTCAGGCTATCAAATCGACTCTATACACGCCGTAGAGGCAAAGATTGTGATAGACAAAATATAATGAATATTCTTTGTCGGTTATAACAGCGTAGCTTACCTAGACTAAGACAAGACATCTTCAAGCTTCAAATGCGCCACGATTAGTGAGAATATATTAAATAAAATACAGGATTACTGGTAATCCCAAAGAACTTATAAGAAAGTTGGAAATAATGTCATAGTAGCCTTCATCTTCAATCTTTCTAGATAAATACAGTTATGTATAAAATTATGCGATTGAATTTTTTAGCCAAATTGTAATATTATTTGTAGTTGTATTAAAACCAAATCACTGAATATATTGTATAATAATGTACGAAATACGTACGAGTTGGTGGCGTTTGTATATATAATAATTAAAATAGTCATAAGTTTGTAAAAAAAATAACTATTATGGTATCACATGTTGCAACTGCAAGGGACGACTGACTGCTAATTGATAATTAAAATTACTTCAGCTAACTCCATAGATTAAAGTTAAGATTATAGTTAAACCACTATCATAGATGACATGAATAAATATAGCTAGTAAATTGGATATTATATAGATTTTGAATTAGAAACACATATTATTATAGACTATGAGACTATGAAATTATATCTGTAAATTAATAATAAGTTGTAATATAAGCGATAAAAATAATTTATTATCTTAGACCTTTATAAATATAACATTCATAATTCAAGTCTTGTTTTAATTCAAACACATGACATAGAAATAAATATTTTATTGAAGTTAAATGGGAATACAGATACAAAAAATAAATAGAATCTTAGCAAGAAACCTTATGATATAAAATTTTATTGTTACAAGTTAACATACAATAAATACTTTATTCTTATCAAGCACAAAGTGCTAAAGAGGATGTGGTGGAGTGCGTGAGCAATCGAAATGTTCACAGTTGACGTGAAATTAGGGAGCTTCGTATCTCTCTGCTAAGCTCAGAGAAAAAGAATTCAAACCCTTCGGCGTATTTACCGACTGTAAATACAGGGCGGCGACTACACAAGTAGCGACATACACAAAGTACGACAGACACTTTCATATTGAAGGCGTAACTTGCGCACTCTACTGCGAACACAGCACGTCTAAACTTTGCCTAATCTACGGTGATAAATATTTTAAAAATGCGAACACTCAGTCTATAGCGATCTGGAATCTCGAATAGCAGGCAAGCAGATGTGTGAGCTGAACGCTGCCCGTGCAGGACGTTTTGCTTTTCTAAAGTAACAAACACGTTTGTAGGTGGGGTATTTAACGTTACAAATTAAAATACCGCAGTGTTTTTGTGTGAGTTTAATATGTGATCAGTATTGCACGGGCTAGGCGTGGGCGCTCAGTTCTGGAAGAGCGTGCGAGTGAAGTCGATGTAGTCGAGCGCGTTGGTGATGGGGCGCTCCGACTTGGGCTCCACGTAGGGCTTCATGCGCGCCACGCAGTAGTCCGCCATCTCCTTTGTCAGGTTCTGGGGGAAACAGTGGCATCTATTAGCAAATCTTTTATTCTTTCCAACTCTCAAAAAATTTCTCTACATAAAACCGCGCAGCAAATGATGCGATTTTGGTATGGAACGTGTTCGTAATTACTTTAACAATTACGACTTCTCTCAAAGAAAATCGGTAAAAATAATGATAAAACAAAATAACATTTTCAACAAGAGTTGTATGGGGCAAAGATATACCACTCGAATTTTAATTGCTTCCACCTTGCGCAACACTATTACAACAAACTAACGAAATACCACTATTAACTATGATAAATAACACTATTTAGCTGTGTTGCTGCGGTGAGTAAGGTCGCCAAAGTTAATTGAGAATGCGTTATTGTGAGACCAATGGGACTCGTCTCCTAAGTTGTCAACATAACACTCTCTTGTTTACAGGGGAGACGTGACGAGTAGAGCCCAAGGTGCTACGGTAACCGCTTACCACCAGGCGAGCCATACGCTTGTTTATAAAAAAAACCTTTTCATTTAACTCAGGTAGTGTATACTTTCAAGCATGTAAACATAGAATTAAGTGTGTACTCACCGAGGAGCTCGGTGGCGTATTGGTTTGAGCGCTCTGGTTTCGAAACGATAAACAAAGCACGTCATGGTCGATCCTGGGATGGGTCAATCTAAGTTTGTTATCTCGAGCTCCTCCGTGCTTCGGAAGGCACGTTAAGCCGTCGGTCCCGGTTATTCCTGCGACCGCTTTAACCCACCAACCCGCATTGGGCCAGCGTGGTGGTGTTGTGGCCCAAACTCCTCATGTGTTTCTCCCATGTAGGAAGGCCTGTGCCCAGCAGTGGGACGTGTATGGGCTGGCGATGATGATGATGACTCACCGCGTAGAGCTCGTCCTTGGTGACGTAGGCGCGGTCCTGGTGGGCGGTGATGGCGCGGAAGGCGTTCTCGATCTCCTCGGACGAGTGCACGTTCTCCGTCTCCTTGCTGATCATGAACGCCATGTACTCCTGCAGAGACACCTGCCCGTCGCGGTTCGGGTCCACTACGTCTGTGAAAACAATATTGACAGTTTATTAAGAGAATTGAGAAATAAAAAAGGCACGGGAGTTTTCAGAGATAATAATATTCATATACTCACAACTATTATCTAGCCCAAAGTAAGCATCATTAAGAGCTTGTGTTATGGATACTAGATAACGGAGAAATAATGATAATAATATATGTATATAAATATTAGAAATATACTAAATAAACATATAAAAATCCATGACTCGTGAACAAATGCTCGTACTCATCATACAAACATTTGCTCCTACCGGGATTCGAATGCGGGACCTCCCGACCAAGTAGCCTGTATAGCAAGAGGCACAGACAACTCGGCCAGCCGGTCGTCAAACTTAAGATAACTCATGACAAGGAACAGAACCAAACCCTTAAATTTTATTTCGAACTTTTTAATACACTGTGAAGTACAGCGACAGCACATAAAGCGAACAGTTTGACTTTGAGACCGCTCTTGCTACGTTCGTAATAGAGGCTGCTTTCGTAGCGCAACTGTTACACTTGACGCGCTGTTGTCTGTACATATATTCGCAAGTTAAAATACTGACTGAGTATAGCCTCGAACTCCGGGTCCGGCTGGCCCTCCTCGACCATGGGCAGGTCGTAGCCGAGCGCGCGCAGGCACGACTTGAACTCGTGGTGGTTGAGCCGGCCCGACCGGTCCTTGTCGAAGTGCTTGAACATCATCGAGAACTCCTTCAGCGCGTCCTCGCTCACGCCTGACAACACACACATTTTAAGGTTAGAATAAATACTTAGTAATAATAAAAATCAAACATTTATAATAATGTTGAAATAAAAAATTAAGGAGAATAAATACTATTAAAATATTAATGTTTAGTTTGTTCATATCGAAAAGCCCAATCGCAAAATGTTTTCAGAATACTGGTTAAAGAATACTACCTAAGAATAATCTACTTGTAAGTATAATTTACTAATAAGAATGATCTACTTGAAGTTAACGGTACAGCAATGACTTCATACATTTTCATAGTCTTGTCTATATTGTCCCTCCACTAATATTATGTCTCTAAGAGATTATTATTTAGCGATAATATTGTTTTTATATTATTTCTATATGCTATGGTGTAGCAAATAAATAAAACGTGGAGTAATTGTTTATCGGAATCCCCTGTGCTATATGAAAGGCAGTATTAGAGTAATATGTTGGTTGGTGTACCCGAGTGGTTCCTGGCCTGTATCTGCTGCTCCAGGTTGTGCTGCATGCGCATGGACAGCTGGTCCAGCTGGTCCCACTGCTGGGCCAGCCCCACCGTGCTGTGCTCCGTGTACCGGTTGTCCAGGATCAGGTGCTCCTCCAGAGCCGCCCCTGTCAGTCAGATAATTAAATCAATATAAAGAGCTATAACTCATAATTTAAAAAGGATAATAATAATGATGATGATGATGATGATGAATAATAATAATGACTTTATTCAACCAAACAACATACAGGTACTAGCTATTTACATAGGGTTCTAAAACTAAGGTTGTATAATTATACGCAATAACAAATTTAAGCCCTTGTCTCCTAAACTAGGATGATCCTGTATCTTAGAAGTCAGTGATTCCTCTAAGATAATGCAGCAACAACAACAAATGGGTTGACCATTTAAAAAAAAATTGATGGTTCAAGAATGTTAATAGAAACACAATTTTTATTCTTATATGTTACATATTTTTAGAGTAAATATAAATTGAATCAAAGTGGGGAATTTTCTGCTGCGCGGACCTTGGTCAAGCTTAACAAGGTTACGTTAATAGAAATTCGCGTGGTCATCGGCAGGTAACCGCTGCATTGGCAGGTAGCCGCTGGATACGTGTAGCGCAGCATCGACCGTCGTGGAAATCATTAGAGGAGGCCTTAGTCCAGCAGTGGACGTATCTAAAATGATGATGCGGATGATGTGAGTGGCTAGAGAGTACTGACCGAGCTCCTCGAGGCGGCGCAGGTGGGCGCGGGTCATGTGAGTGTCTAGAGAGTACTGACCGAGCTCCTCGAGGCGGCGCAGGTGGGCGCGGGTCATGTGAGTGTCTAGAGAGTACTGACCGAGCTCCTCGAGGCGGCGTAGGTGGGCGCGGGTCATGTGAGTGTCTAGAGAGTACTGACCGAGCTCCTCGAGGCGGCGCAGGTGGGCGCGGGTCATGTGAGTGTCTAGAGAGTACTGACCGAGCTCCTCGCGGCGGCGCAGGAGGGCGCGGGTCATGTGAGTGTCTAGAGAGTACTGACCGAGCTCCTCGAGGCGGCGCAGGTGGGCGCGGGTCATGTGAGTGTCTAGAGAGTACTGACCGAGCTCCTCGCGGCGGCGCAGGAGGGCGCGGGTCATGTGAGTGTCTAGAGAGTACTGACCGAGCTCCTCGAGGCGGCGCAGGTGGGCGCGGGTCATGTGAGTGTCTAGAGAGTACTGACCGAGCTCCTCGAGGCGGCGCAGGTGGGCGCGGGTCATGTGAGTGTCTAGAGAGTACTGACCGAGCTCCTCGAGGCGGCGCAGGTGGGCGCGGGTCATGTGAGTGTCTAGAGAGTACTGACCGAGCTCCTCGAGGCGGCGCAGGTGGGCGCGGGTCATGTGAGTGTCTAGAGAGTACTGACCGAGCTCCTCGAGGCGGCGCAGGTGGGCGCGGGTCATGTGAGTGTCTAGAGAGTACTGACCGAGCTCCTCGAGGCGGCGCAGGTGGGCGCGGGTCATGTGAGTGTCTAGAGAGTACTGACCGAGCTCCTCGAGGCGGCGCAGGTGGGCGCGGGTCATGTGAGTGTCTAGAGAGTACTGACCGAGCTCCTCGAGGCGGCGCAGGTGGGCGCGGGTCATGTGAGTGTCTAGAGAGTACTGACCGAGCTCCTCGAGGCGGCGCAGGTGGGCGCGGGTCATGTGAGTGTCTAGAGAGTACTGACCGAGCTCCTCGAGGCGGCGCAGGTGGGCGCGGGTCATGTGAGTGTCTAGAGAGTACTGACCGAGCTCCTCGAGGCGGCGCAGGTGGGCGCGGGTCATGTGAGTGTCTAGAGAGTACTGACCGAGCTCCTCGAGGCGGCGCAGGTGGGCGCGGGTCATGTGAGTGTCTAGAGAGTACTGACCGAGCTCCTCGAGGCGGCGCAGGTGGGCGCGGGTCATGTGAGTGTCTAGAGAGTACTGACCGAGCTCCTCGAGGCGGCGCAGGTGGGCGCGGGTCATGTGAGTGTCTAGAGAGTACTGACCGAGCTCCTCGAGGCGGCGCAGGTGGGCGCGGGTCATGTGAGTGTCTAGAGAGTACTGACCGAGCTCCTCGAGGCGGCGCAGGTGGGCGCGGGTCATGTGAGTGTCTAGAGAGTACTGACCGAGCTCCTCGAGGCGGCGCAGGTGGGCGCGGGTCATGTGAGTGTCTAGAGAGTACTGACCGAGCTCCTCGAGGCGGCGCAGGTGGGCGCGGGTCATGTGAGTGTCTAGAGAGTACTGACCGAGCTCCTCGAGGCGGCGCAGGTGGGCGCGGGTCATGTGAGTGTCTAGAGAGTACTGACCGAGCTCCTCGAGGCGGCGCAGGTGGGCGCGGGTCATGTGAGTGTCTAGAGAGTACTGACCGAGCTCCTCGAGGCGGCGTAGGTCGGCGCGGCGCGCGCGTACTTCGGTGGCGCGGTTGCGGAGCGCCGTCAGCTGCTGCTCCAACGACCCGGTGCCCTCCATCATAGAAGTGCTGGTGATTGCAAAGGTCAATATTATACAATCCGCCGCTTGAAACATTTTGTGTAACCAGATAATTTTGATATTTGTACATCGAAAAAGCTATTATTAATAGCTTATAGTCATTGCCCCATAATCAAGCAAACCTAATTTAATAGCTTTATTTAAGGCACACCAAGAGTAAAAACACGAAAAGTCTCATCAGTCCCAATTATTTCAGGTACAGCAACTGTATCCTGAAAGTTTGTTTGATTGAATCAACAGATAAAATAAGTTTTGGAAAGAAAAGAGTGGTCAATATACAATAACTTTACATAATAAATAAATTAAAAAACTAACTGTATATTACTGCCTATCTTAACAGAGTAAATAAAAATAACAGAGGAAAATTAAGTGACATTGGGCCTAATTCTGGGAACACACTTTAATTCTAAATTTAAGTACAGTATATCTCTTTCTCGGAGGAGAGAGGGGAGGAGCTCGGTGGCGTATGAGGAGCTCGGTGGCATATTGGTTTGAGCGCTCTGGTTTCGAATACGAAAACAAAGCAACTTTCGCCATGGTCGACCCTGGGATGGGTCAACCTAAATTTATAATCTCGAGCTCCTCCGTGCTTCGGAAGGCACGTTAAGCCGTTGGTCCCGGTTGTTACTACAACCGCTTTAACCCACCAAACCGCATTGGGCCAGCGTGGTGGTGTTATGGCCCAAACTCCTCATGTGTTTCTTCCATGTAGGAAGGCCTGTGCCCAGCAGTGGGACGTTTATAGGCTGGTGATGATGATGATGATGATATCTCTTTCTCGCAATAAGTCATAGGAAAAAGATAGCAAGAACCTGTTTAGAGCTGTCAATTAAATTTAGATAGATTTCATAGAAACCATAGACAATTTTAGACGGCATGTACGGAGGTGCTTCCTAAACATTGCATTATATCACGTTCAATAAGGTCGAAAATTGAACGCACCTTTCTAAATGTCAATTTATATGACAGCCATCCTTTTCGTATTCGTTTTGAAAGAAAGAAATAGACTGAACTTAAATTTAAACTTAGCATGTATTCTCCAGAATTAGGGCCATTGAGTTCACAACAATAAACGAATAAATTAGTCATTAACAAATTAAAATATTTACATTGGTATTAATTTCGTTACACAGAAAACTTAAGAATGAAGCCCGTTACGAAGCTGCGAAAGAGAGAATACAATAATACGTATAACGGTGCGCGTATAATAAACAGCACTTTGACGGTAACAGAGTTTCAAAAATCCTTTTACTTTATGGATCACCATTTATGTATGATTCTGCAATCCACGTAACATGGTCAGCCGAAACAAAATTATAATTCAAGATAATGTTTTTAAATTCAAAGGAATCCAAATATTAAAATTCCTTACAGGCTTGTAGAAAAATAGTGTGACGGCTTATAGAATAATAAAACCGTAATCTGTTCCGCCAAAGTGAAAAGCTGTATGTTTAGTACAAGTGGCACGCGACATTCGGTACATTACCAATCCCAGCCTAGCAGCCGGTACCTGTCACCAATCATCATCAAATTGTTTCAGTATCTATCTAGCTCATAAGATATTTAAATTTTTTATCTAGAAGTATCCTAAATGATATGTCAAACGCCTTGACCGAATTAAATAAGCACTGCTTGCGGCCATTCAATTCGGACCACGGTTAAGCGTATTCGTGTATACATACTCCTGACAATATTCATAACAAATACGTTCTAAGAATTTAGATTTACATACAAAGAGTAAATTTAGGAAGTAATTGTAGTGAATAAGTAAGATATCAAGTTTTTATCAATACAAATCTTTACAACATTTTTCACGGATTTAAAGTCAAAACGTCAAACTTGACATCTGCGCGCACACACTGCACTACCTCTTTTTCGTGAGCAGTGTTAGCACGGCATCGGTTCGTTTGTAAGCGCGTTATATGCGCAGATTGTGCATTGCGGACCTTAGAGGATAGTGCATGAATAAAGTATCGTGTGCCATAAATACCGTGTCTCGGTGAGCCACTGGTGGAAGGCGTTGGCGTGTTTGGCGAACTCCTTGCGCAGCTTGTCGTTCTCCTCTTGGCGTTGCGCCTCCTTCGTCAGCTCCACATCGCGTTCCGCTGTTTGTCAACCAATTCTACGTTTTATTTTCATATAGACATAAGCAAAATTCTAAACAGTACTTTTTGCTCGTCTTCAAATTATGCATAAATTACTACTTTTTTCTCGCTTAGTGAAATCAGACATTGGTCGAAACAATGATTTTTCACTCGACCACAAAAGAATCTGAACACTTTAATACCATGTCACAACGACTCTAGAGTCAATATAGTACGGCAGCAACTATAAAGTACGTGCACAAGATCGGTGTGACATGGTACTAAAGTGTTTAGCTACTTCTGTGGTCGACTGTACTAAGCCATCAGCTGGTGCTTCTACCACGAAAAAAAATGTATTTGAATGACTAAACACTTTGGAGGCCAACGAAACGTGAAATACCAAACGGAAAGCTACGAAGTATGAATGGATACTAAGTGATTCTGAATTCCTAATATACATCTATCACAGGAAACACGAATTTCCTAACATAACTTTTGAAAAACACTCAATAATTATTTATAGCATATTCAGAAATCTATTCCGTAAGTAGTGCGCGAGGTTACCTATAATTTTGCGCAGATTACGCCAAGTCTCCTCGAGCGCTTCCATGGTGAACCAGGTGTAGGGGTTGGCGCCGACGTTGAACGACTTAATCTGCTCGTCCAACGCCGCTAACGCCTCGAAGTCGCTCTGGGCCGACGACAGCGATGCCTAGAATAATAAATATTTGGTATTAGTATTATCTACATAAGTGCATAGAGAAATGGTTATTTAAACTAAATAAAAATTTGCAAATGTTCTTTACGATTTGTTTATAAGCGGATTTTTCTTGATTATTTTCATAGATTATTTAGATAGATTTTTAGTTAATTGTAAGTTATAACCTGGAACTGCGCATGCGCATCCTTGAGCGCACGGATCTCTTCGATGGAGTTACAGCGCACTGGATCAGTCAGGTCTTCCTCAGCATTCTCGAACCACGAGTTGAACGCCGACGCCTAGTACAAAAGACACAATTAATATTTGATCTGACATATTATTCATAGAGATTTGATTGTATGTATATCTATTTCCAAAAGCGGAACTAACGGAGTATCGAGGATCCAGGTTCTTCAGACCTTCTTGTTGAATCTAATTTTTTAGAGGCAAATTTATAAACATTACCCATAGTGTGGTAAGTTCATGTCTGTTTTTATTGTTAGTATTATTTTCGAAAGAATAATTAATACAATCATTGAACAGAAGAAATAAGTTTGAACCGGATATATTATTTTCTTTGTTCTTATATAATTTTAATTTTGTGTCAAATTCAGAATATGTCAACATTAAAAAAGAAGTTTAGTAACTCGTTCCTTTATCTTATGTTTAAGAGTTGGAATTTTTTGGTAGCACATGTATTCCCGCTTTCCTATCACATGAGTTCCCTCAAAAGGGGCGTGATAAGTCAACTTAGGAGGGAACACATGCGCTGTTGTGAATCTTCTATAATACATACACTATTTGCACTGTAGCATGGTGTGGGCGATAGACGTCAGTATCACATAACCAGGGAAGTGACGCATGAATGTTGTTCTCATTTACTATTCATATTAAATTATGAAACTTCTTTATTACAAAACATATGCATTATCTGGTGTTTTATGAAACTCTATAGTTAATAAACAAAAAAATTCAAAACAAGTTAACTTCTTCCTCAATATAAGAGTGTTACTAAAAAGTGTACAGTTACGTTAAGTACACGTCACTGCTTATTTTTTCTTTCAAAGTGATTTTATTTGCAGTCAATAATATTCTGGCAGTGTAAATTTAATTAATTTATTACACTTATCAATGAGTCTGTATTTTACGATTCTGTTTTTTTATATTTTACAGCTAAAATATTTCATTATTATTGAAAAATTTTCAAGAGTTAAAAGGAACAGTTAGCCTAATGTCACCCGCGGCCTGTTCCAGCGCAGGTACTGTAAGGTATGCAGTGTAGCACCTTTTTGGCGAAGGTGAGGTAGAGCTCCTCGATCTGTCTGAACTGGTCCTGCAGCTGCAGCAGGCGGTGCTTGCGCGCGGCGGAGGCGGCGAGCAGGCGCTGCCAGCGCGCGCTGACGTCGGCGTGGCGGCGCGCGATGGCCGCCGTCTGCTCGTGCCCGCCGCCCACCAGCTGCTCCTTCAGCGCCGTGATGTTCTGGATGCCCTCGTGCTCGAACGCCGCCAGACCTGCATCACACGCCGCAACCACACACCATTATGTACCATCAAACAATAACCCACCCTACCATACTAAACATCATTTTTATACACAAAGGTCGTCAACTACCTGCCGCCTAGTTGGAGTATCATCCACCAATAGAATTTAAGAGTATCTCCGAGATAAATTTTTGGTAATTGAAAACAATAGAAAAAAACAAAAACTGTTACTTAATTTTTGTTACAAAGACCAATTATGTTTTTTGAAAACAATGAAAAACAATAAACATTTACAAAAAAAATAAGGGTTTCCAAAATTGGCAGGGCGGCACTTTCTGTGATAGTATAGTCTCATGTACCGACCCGAAACCCCGTACTCACAACCGAAAATCAACTTGTGATTACATCGTGGCAATAAGTAAAAAAACCACAGACAAATAAAACTGATATTAATAGTTAAACGATGTGATGATCACACTAAGCAACTATTGAGTTAAGTATGACATTTCCATTGAATGTCATTCATTCATATAAAAATGTTGCGTCTGGGTATTTTTTCCCTAATTACGGAAACTTTTACTTTACGAGGTTAGTATATTTAAAAATTATTAATAATATTGATACACTCACACCTATTATCTAGCCCAAAGTAAGCATCATTTAAGAGCTTGTGTTATAGTTACTAGATAATGGAGAAATAATGAAAATAATATGTATAGAAATATTAGAAATATACTACATAAATATATAAACATCCATGACTCGTAAACAAATGCTCGTATTCATCATACAAACATTTGCTCCTATCGAAATTCAAACCCAGGACCTCTTGACCAAGTAGCCTGTATAGCAAAGGGTACAGACCACTCGGCCAGAAGGTCGTCAATTACTTCGGTTTTATTGGTAATAAAAAAACAATGTGATACTTTAAAACAACCGATAAGCCGTTATCTGGTCAGAGAGGTGTATAACTCACGTATAATTTACTAATAAAAATATTTCTAAACTAGAAAAACTTTCACGTCCTAATGCTGGGTCACGTATAATTTTTAGCTCCCGGGGGCTTATGACAATTTAACACCCATTTCCTCTTATTACGAAACACGGAGTCAAGTTAATAGTAGTTTAAATTTGACGCAGTCAGTTATTTGTTAAAAGAAACAGACTTACTTTAGTCCATGTTTTGAAAATAAATCACTTTCATGTAGTACTGACCCGCGTCGAAGGTGTCCTGCTTGGTGAGCAGCGTCTGCACGGTGGAGAGGTCGCGGCCGAACTCGTCGGAGCGCACGTGGGTCTCCTTGTCCGCGATCCAGGACTCCACCACGTCGGCCTTCCACAGCAGCTGCAGGTACGCCGAGTTGTCCACCAGCGCCGCCTTGCGACGAGCCGCCAGGGATGTTAATTTCTCCAACTTAGCCTGGCATGGTAAATCCCGATAATAAATTAATTTGTTACAAATTTTTGTATAGTTATAACAGTATTAATATTTTGAATCAGAACGGAAAATTCAAAATGGCTAGTAATCATATTGGGTTTGATTCTGAAGACACATCCGTAAACTAAATACAAGTACTGTTTATCTGTTTCTCGCAATATGTAATGTAAAAGAAAAAAAACAATATTTTTTTAGAGCTTTCAACTAAAAGATTTTAAAGAAATCGTAGAATACTTTAGACGGCATGTACGGAAGTGCTTCCTAAACACTGCACAGAGATGCACTGAACATAAATTTAGTTTGAGCGTGTCTTACAGAATCAGGGCCATTGATACTAAAAACTCATTACAATAATATGCAATCACTTTTTGGAGTTTTAAGCAAGTGTCATAAGTGACAAAATGGTTAATGGAAGTAGCCGGTCTTGAAACCCTGGGATGCTGATGGAGGATGATATTATCAAAAAAACGTGTTCCTCAACCTAATTACGTAGAAATGGCAAAAACAACAGAAAATACGATTGATTATTGGTGCACTGCGCAGGTTGTACCTGTAGCGCGCGCATGCGGTGCGCGAGCGCGTCGGCGTGCAGGTTGCCGGCGTGCACGAGCCGCTCGGCCTCGGCCGCCAGCTCGGCCACGCGCTCGCCGCGCCCGGCCAGCTCGGCCTCCAGCGCCTCGTGCTTCTTCAGCAGGCCCTGCACCGCCGCCATGCTGTCGCCGCACTCGCCCACCACTACCAGCTGCTGCTTTTCGCTGCAATCACATTTAACGGGGAATATGCATGAAAAAATATACCCATTTTAAAACAAATTATTTTAGTTAAAACATACCCGAGATATTTAAGCTAGAAATTGCATACCTGTCTCTTTCTAAAACAATTTTTTATGTGAAAAATATATGGCAGGCATGTATTGCGACGTCAAATCACGCTACATGTATCGGATCTCCTTCATTTGCACGCAACTTCAAATAGCTGCAGGTCGAATATTTATCTAAAATTTTGTAAAATTCTTTCAATTATGTAAATTATTACTGTGTAGAATTAGGTTTAAATTCATAAAAGAAATTGTGCATACATATTCTCTGTCCCATTTATATGATGACGTAGTCTGAATTAGAGTGTAAGTTAGAGCAGAACATAAAAGTACTGGTACCTGATCCAGGCCTCCTCCTCGTCGAGCTTGGCCAGGAACTGCTGGTAGGCGAGCGACTGCTGCAGCTTGGCGCCCCGTTCCTGGGCCAGCGCTTGCAGCTCTGCCCAGGCGAGCGCGAGCGCCTTGAGCCGCTGCTCGATCTCGGGCGCGCCCAGGTTGGACACGTCCATCAGCTTCTGGCCGGCGTCCTGCACGCCCGCCATGGCCGGCTCGTGGCTCAACAGCTCCGCCTCGAGCCGCTTGTGCTTCTTCTGCAGGTTCTGCACGCCGGTCAAGTCACGGCCGTAGTCGTCGGATGCGACCAGCAATTTCTTCTCCCTAAGCGTGAAATGTACATTTTTAGTTTCCTTGAAAATATTTCATCATCTTAGGCCTCAGGATGACAACGCACCTGCAATATCAAGTGATTTTTCCTTGATAATGCAGGTGTCTATGGCGGCGGTAACCGCTTACCATCAGGTGGGCCGTCAGCTTGTTTGTCATCTAGTAGTATAAAATAAAGAGATCCGTTGTAAGATTCCTGAGGGGATGGACTCTTTTAAATTTTACCCAACTATTTTTTTCCTTAGTCTGATTGGATGCAGCTGACCCAAAATCGCGACAGAGGACGGCAGCTGAAAAAGCCTACACCATTATAGTTGAGAACAGTTAGAAAGAAGCAGAAGAGGATTTTCCTCCATCCATCCTTGTCTATAAGTTACTTAAACTGTTCACCGTAAAGATACAGGATTTTAATACAGTTTTAGACAAATTTGCGCAATATTTTGAGCTGCAGATTTTTTTTTGCATAAACGATATTTTGCAATTGAATTCATACAAAAAAAAACAGTTTTAGTTTCATCACGACGGCTGGCGTGTCTATATGATTTGTGTGATTGTTTTGGGCGTGGGTAGGTGACTATCTTGATCCAGGACTCCTCGTCGGCGATGTCTCGGAAGAACTAGTGTAGCGTGTTATATGTGATTGTGTTGGGCGTGGGTAGTAACTGACTTGATCCAGGACTCCTCGTCGGCGATGTCTCTGAAGAACTGGTGCAGCGTGTTGGCCTCGTGCAGGCGCGCGCGGCGGTGCGCGGCCAGGCTGCGCACGCGCTCGAAGCGCTCGTTGATGGCCGCGCGCCGCGCGCCGATGCCCGCGCTGTCGAACTGACCGCTCGACACTAGCGCGTCCGCCTGCGCGTTCATGTCTGGTACCACAATACGCAAAAAATTACAAACGTTACGTACAGTGCAGACGCCTAGGGCCGAATTGAATACGGTGCTATGTGCACTGTTTGCGTGCAATCAAATCAGACTACACTTTTGGTCATTCGTGTGTACTCCTGTCAATGTTATGTTTTTATAAAACAGTAAATGTTGGAAGTATTTGTAGCAAATAAAGTACGATAACAATATTTTATAAATTCAAAAATAAATTGTTTACAACATTATTCACAAATTCTCAGTCATCATGACCTCAAATTTGACATTTGCGCACACACTGGACTACCTCTTTTTCGTGAGCAGCGTTAGCACGACTTCATGACGTCACATTACTCTTGTTGGCACGAACACGTTCAATTCGGTTCGTTTGTAAGCGTGGTATGTGCGCAAATTGCTTATTGCGGACCGCAGGGATGGACACAACGAGAGTAAGTTGGCCCATCATCACCAGTGTATACAGGTGAGTCAAACCAATGCCCTCTGGAGGGAAAGTATTCTAAATATTGAAATTAGTAAATTAGCTAGATCAGAGAATTGCATTTATTATCTTATCACGCACCTATGTGTGAAATTCATGAAACAAACCTTTTTTTGTATTAACTTATACTATTTCCTTATGTCCTTTTGAATTTTAGGCAATTACAGAAATTTGTTTATTGGAGTCTGCGCGTTCATGTCTGCGTAAGAGGGGATTCAAAAATTCAATGAATCACGGAACTGAATATACAGTTGATAAGCATTTAAGTAATATGTACCCACGTCTGACAGTTGTCACTCTTATTGCAATAAGGAGAATGAAATGTCAAAACTTCGTATATATTAATGGCCATCTCTATACATGTAATTACAGTACATACCATTGATCCTGTCCTCGTGGGCTTGAATGTCTGCTTCAACCAGCTGATGTTTCTTCATGAGATTCTGAACCGACGCTAAGTCTTTACCAGAATCTTCAGATGTCAATAGGCTTTCAACCTAACAACAAAATTAATTATGCAGTGAAAAACTGTCATTTTACACAAAAGCATTGTAATTATGGAATATTTATTAGTGTTACCTCTCCGAGCCAAAAGTCGAGGTCTTTAACGGCGGCGATGTAGGTGCGCTGCTTGTTGGCCTCCTTTAGCTTGAGCGACTTCTCTGTCGTCTTTTGCGTCAGGAACTCCCATTGGTCCGCAATAGACGCCAAGCGAGCCTGCATACAATGAAATATATTAACCACAATATTAAAAGGACAAACTTTATTGAACTCTACTGTGTATTATCTGGTAAACTTCACAAATAAATTGTAATTTTACGAGTTATTGCCACGAAAGTAAGGAGAAGTAAACATTAAACATAAGTAAGGAGAGCTGCATAGGAACTGTCATAAATTTTGATTAATAAAGAATATTTGAGACGTTACCTGTACGGCGTCCTCGCTTCCGCTGCATTGTCCTCGTTGGACAAGGTTACCACCCATGGCCAGCACTGACTGTATTCTCTCAGCGTTTGCAGCAAGCTCTGCCTCGAATGCCTGGTGCTTCTGATGCTTAGATTGGATGTTCGCTGGGTCCTAAAACAGACATGTTACGTCAGCTGATTGATAAGGACTCATTCATTATAATAATGGTGTATGTACAATTATTAATATTGTCCGATGCAAACCTTGTAGCTTTCCTCGGTGGCCAGTTGCAATTTCTCCGCGATCCAGTTTTCCATTTCGTCGGCGTCACGCGAGAACTGCTGCAGTGTTTGTTCATCTCCCAATCTGAGTAAATAGTGTATTTATTTCTTCAAATGTTTACAAATGCGAAAATAATAAACTGTTCACCATATCAACGTAACAAATCAATTATTTATAGATTTTTTGGAAGTAGTTTAATTATTTTGGTAAGTTATTTACATGTTTGTTTATACCCATTATTTTTTATTTTTCTCCTAAAATAAGTAGAGTGGTTGCCAAGTGTCTAACGGGACCAAAATTATGAGTATTTTCCAGAAAGAATGCTAGTAAGAATAGCATTTTCTCTGACCTGGAGCGCTTCTCGATGAGGGCCTCCTTGAGGTGCCGCCAACGGTTCAGCACTTGGCTCCGCTTGTCGTCGATGGGCGCCGCCGCGTAGTGGTCCGACGCGATCAGCTGGTCCGCTAGAGTCTGCAGCTGAGCTATCTTCTCTTCCTAGTAGTTAATATGAATAAACTTAGTGTTTAGTGCCATCAAATCGTACTACGCAAAGAACGTATGAATTAAACTTCTACGGAAGCTTTATAGTTTATTTATGGTTAGTTTTAAAATTATTCATTTGTCCAAGTAAATAATAGAACTTGAATTTCCAATTTTTCATTTTCTTCAATTTATTGAATGAATTCGCTTAATACAAAAACCAATCTATTAGAAAACGTTTAAATTCAGACTAAGATCAAAACTGAGGCTTTCCCTTTTTGTTTTTGTAAACTGTTGTTCCTTCGCCATCTTGCTTAGATTTGAAATTCGAAGGAGACGCGACACCCCGGCGACCAATATAGCGGATATCGCGCGACTACTACTGGACGCGTAGGATACCGGTAGCGTAGTGCTATACAAATTTATGTGAGTTACCCCTCGGCGATCCATCTTCGAGACCCGCGTCGGATACTAGTAGTTAGTCAGTAGCGTAATGTAAGAAGGACAATAGGTGGACCCTAGACGTTCAGTTTATAATGTGGTTCATCAGTATCTACCAAATACTGTGGTATTTACTGATCGTGTAAGTAAGTGTATTGATGAATGACAGTACTTGTCACGGATTTCTAAATTTATGAATTCCGGATGACGCTTTGTGTTATATACTGACATCTGTCAGTACGCATCGCGACAGCAATGGAGGAAGATACCTAAAATGCTAATAAATCGAAAGTAATCAATTATCCATGTCATCATGCTCTTTAGTTTTAGCCAATAAATTTAAATGAGTATATTTTTCTCTCTGTTGTAGTCAATATTTTGTCCATCGTTTCCTTTTTTTAAACCAACGACTAAGATAATAGCCACACAAGCTATCTCAGTATTCATTTCACGTCTGAACTTCTCAAAAACAGGGTAATACTGACCTGATAAATACTGAACGTCTAGCATTGCCAAAAATTCCGTTGACGGAATGTGAACCATCAGTATTTATCACACTGATGAACCGCATTATAAAGTGAATGTGTAGGGTCCGCCTTAGTGTAGGGCGTGCTCACGTGGGCGTTGATGGCCTTGTCGAAGTCCTCGTGCTTCTTGATGAGCTGCTCGACGTTGTCGGGCGCGGGGTGGTCGGTGAGGTCCCTGGCGGCGGCGGGCGCCAGGAACGCCTCGCGCGCGCCCATCCAGCCCTCCGCCTGCTCGCAGTCGCGGTAGAACAGCTGAAGTTCTAAGTTCTGGTCCAGCTTCACGCGCCGCGCCACCCACGCCCTGCGGACCATACCTTTGTTATACGACGGCGGCAAACAAACGTACGGCAAGTCTGGGGGTATGGATGGGGGGTGAACATAGGTGATGCTTCCCCATACACTGTTTGCGTTGTAGCTTGGTGGGTGACAGATGGCAGTATCACATGACTTTATGTAATAACATTTTATCGATTACCTACGACTCTCACAGCATAAATCTCAGTCTTCATTTTTATTCATATTAAAAAAGGAAAACTGACCAACTGCCTCACTCACATACCAACAACTGGCTATTTTACGACTGTGTAATTCTATGTGCAAAATATTAAATCATGATTGCAAATCGCGACAATTTTCACAAGTGAAACTAAGCGGTTTGCCTAACATCAGCCGCACCAGCTCCAGTGCAAATAGTGCCATCGCCTCTTAGTTAACATCGACACGGCAAACTCGTCTCATTTCGACTCTAGTTTTACTCCGATTTGCTCTATCTAAGAGATATTATGGATGAGCAGTTTGATATATTTTTTTTTATAATATTCACACACTCACACCTATTATCTAGCCCTAAGTATCATTATGAGCATGAGTTATGAATACTAGATATTGAAGAAATAATGACAATAATAGGTACATATAAATGTTAGAAATATACTAAATGAACATAAAAACATCCATGACTCGTGAACAAAAGTTTGTACTCATCATACAAACAAATCTCTCTTATAAATGTATCATTTGTGTTTAGTGAATGTAAAATGACTGACTTCTCCAAGTCCTGGCGAGCGTCGGCCATGGCGGCGAGCTTGTCCTGTATGTCGAGGCTGGCGTAGTGGCCGCCCTGCAGCAGCTGCTGCCCGAACAGCTCCAGCGCCTGGAACGTGCCCGCGCGCGCGTCCATCTCCGTGCGGTGCTCCTACGCAGCATAGTACACACCTCATTGTTAATAAATAATCTTGTTATTGAATATATTTTGAAAATACGTTGTGGAGATCACACAATTGAAGAAAACAAATATATAATTAGTATATCAAATAGCTGCAATGAGCCATTCTCTTCCAGTATTGTTCCTGTATTTGCATCACTTGAGATGAATACTTTAAAGATTTATCACTTTTTATGTTTTTATGATACCGGGGAAAGAAAACTGGGGCACTCTAAAATCAATAATTTTATATTTACTAAAATATATTTATTTTCTTAACATTTGCTTTTGAGTTTTATCAATCCAATCAATTTATCCATCCGTGAATTACTTTTAACATTCTTATTCACATATAAATACTTTGTAATTAACATGGGTTTGCATACTGTCTTTTTTTTTGTTGGAAGTGCAATAAAATATAATTGAATTAAATAATAAACATTTTAACAAACACACACAAATGAAACCAATAAAAATAACTAAAGAGAAATAATAAAGAGAACACTGGAGACAACAACACACACAGAAAAAGGGGAATTACAGTCACTTTTAAATAAATGTGTTAAAATATAAACAAAGTCACGACTTTAATTGTTTGTAGTACAGTATTCAAATCACAATATATATTTGCAAAATAAAAAAATAAAATTTGCATTAAGTTTGTCATTGGAATAATAGAAATTGTTAATCGAAATCAAGTGTACAATAAAAATTTGTGTTAGACAATAAACTACACCCACCAGTATATTAAATTTAGTATAACAGGTGTGTGCTTCATAATGATTAAGAAGAATGACTACATAGCACGCACAACGATAGAAGTGTAGTCCGCAACGTTTGTTTGTTGCACATAGTCGAGTATACTATTCGTCCACGTGTATAACATACAACAAGGTTTCAGAAATGAGAATGTGTGCTGTTCCACTACAGTTTATATGTAATAAAGTGTACATTAATTTGGTAGTGGTGGACAGATAGTACACTCGCGAGTTAGGCTGGGAGCACACATGCGTGCAATGCGTCTGACCTGCGGCATTATGCCGTACCGCGCGTCTATCTCCAAGCGCTGGCTCTAGAAATATAGTCATCCAAGGTTACTGTCACACACATTGATATTACCATTTCACTGGAGTTATACATATATATAATAATTTGTCAATAGACTATGCTTATCTCTATTTCGAAATAGTCTCAATACCCTGAACGTTAAAGTTAAAAAGATGTATAAATGGTAGCCTTTATAAATAATTTTCTTTCATATAATATTATCAGCTGTGTCTTTTACTTTTGTTCTATTAAAATGCAAGTAGTTTTTACCTGGTGCCTTTCGAGCAGGGCCTCAGCGCCGGTGACGTCATTGGCGAGCTCATCGGAGCTCACTAGCGCCATCATGGAGTTGATCCACGCCATCAAGTCGCGGTAGTCAGACAGGAACCTATTCAAATGGTACTTAGTTAGAATTAAGCTTGTTTAAGGTTCAAGTGCGTCTCTAATTCTCCATTGCATATTTTAAGCCCTAAAAACAGTTATTCTCCTGCAACTGACATTTATAAATATCTTTCATTTTGAAAAAGAATTATATTGAGTGCTTTTAACCCTTTGTATTATTGGATTTGCGATTTTAGGTTTGCCAAGAAACCTTATATTGACAACAAACATAACCTGAAAATCTTCTTATAGTTTTAAAATAACGCGGTTCTATGGAGTGTCCTATAGTAAACTTTATTTTAACACACATGTATAGACTTGCAATTTATAGCACGGATATATTGTCATGACTATATGACAACGTGAGTGAAAAATAGTACTGAATCATTGGCTCTATGCCTATGATAAAATTGAATTTCTTATCAATTTCAGACTCCTTCTGTAATTACATACCTTTAAATCCACAAACACACTCTCTAATTTTATTTTATTTTTATTCTATTTATTTAAGATACAGAACAGGATACAGTCAATACCATACAAAAAACACTTAAATATACTTATGTGATAGACTGCAGCCCAAAAACATGAGTCACTTGCTAGACTGGTGCTATAAAATTTTACATATTAACCGGAATCTATATAAGAACCATAAGTATTAAAGTGAGTGTGAGTGAGTGTAATTATTGTGAGTGTCTTTAACTATTCCAATACTACTATAGCTATGACAAAATACTTAAGGCGCGCACAGATATGTAGCGGCCAGGCGGCCCTACAATATTGCTACTTCGGCACTTTTGAGTATGCACGCGGACCGGGGCTCGCCAGTTGCCCGCCACAGCGCCACTAGAGTCTAACGTGTCCAAATTATATTACCGTGTTTAAGTGTATTGTTGGAACTAGGCTATTAAATGTTATTATCGTTAACCCGAGTTTACCTTCGATCCCAAGTCACCTACAGACATGTTTCTTGAAGACATTTGGATTGGAGATGAAAATATCTAAGTTGTCATTATTCTGGAATAAATCGTTGTAAAGGCGGTACATACAGAATAAGGGGTTGAAGAAAGAATTGTCAATACGATAAACTCCAAGTTAACTCAACAAGTTAACTCTCTAATAATGTAACAGCATGTGACTATGTATTATCTTGAAAGTTCTAATATTAGAAGTTGGAATTTCTTAGAGAGAGTTTAGAGACGCACTGTAATGAGATGGTTTTTATTGTGTACAAAGGGCTGGCAGATAAGGTAGATGATGACTGACCGTTGCAGGTCGTAGGAGTCGAGCAGCTTCTCCTTGCGGGCGTTGGCGCGGGCTTGTAGATGGTGCCAGGCCTCGTTGATCTCGCGCTGCTTGCTGTAGGTGGCGTCGGCCGAGTCGCCGTACGTCTCCATCAGGCGGTTGGCGGTGTCGTCCAGCTGACGGATCTTGTCGCCGAGCGCCGCCAGATCGCGCTCCAAGCCCTCGTGCTTCCCTGTGCACGGAACCAATGAAAGGCATGTGACTAGCTAGGTTACGAATGCAGATCGAAGAAATTTTAAATTGACTGTGTGATTGAGGATACGGCCAAGTATGGAATAAATAAAAAGTAAATGAGATTGAGAATGGCAGACATATTGCACGAGGTAGCCTATCGTACTTGAATTACATCCTATTCGAATTTAAAATTTTCGAAAATGGCTTTGAATACCAGAGCGAAGAGAACATGCTTCGGTAGCAAACGCTAAGAACCTTGCTTGTTTGCGTGGTGGCTTCAAAATTGTCTTTTATAGTTCATTCATTTTTCTTGGAACTGAATCAGAACATACAAAATTTGAAATAATAAATAAGGGAAAATGGGAGTTTAAAAAATTTGTCAGTATGTTTTCTGTAAAACGAAAAAGAAGGCCCAATTCTAGATATGTAACGATTGCGCGATGATAACGATGGCGACTATTTTTAGTATTGCTATTTTGTGATCGGTAGTAGCAACCAGTGAGGGGAGGGCAGTCTCATTTTTCTTAATTGACATGTCTTGTAATATAAAAAACCGGACCCTAGTAGCCCTAACCGCAAAAAAATCGATACCAAAGCCAAAAGATAAAGGTTTATTCAAAGAATATGTTTACGTACTCTGCAGCGTCTGCACGGAGCGCAGGTCCTTGCCGAGGTCGTCGGTGGCGAGCGCGGCGTCCTTCTCGGCGATCCAGTCCTTGGTCTCGTCCACGTCGCGGTGGAACCGCTGCACCTCGTGCGCCGAGCCCAGCTGCGCCGCGCGCTCCGCCGTCAGGTGTTGCAGCGACGTCCACTTGGAGTTCAGCTCCTGTTTCATTACACACATCTTTGGTAAAACACTTATCTTTTTGATCAAAACATCACACATAACCAATCACTAAGGATTAAATAAGCCAAACAGCTACAGTAAGGTGCCAATCAAGCATACGGCCCACCTGATGGTAAGCGGTTACCGTAGCCTATGCACGCTTGCAACACCAGGGGTATCACTTGCGCGTTGCCCGACCATTTAAAAACCTTTTCACGCCTTTTTTGAAAAACCCCATGCTGTACTCATTCGAGAAAACCTCTGCAGGGAGCTCATTCCACAGCCTGAGCGTACGCGGGAGAAAGTTTCTCTGAAAGCGTACAGTACGCGACCACTTTGGTTCCAAATTGTGAGAATGAACTCCCTGCCGGTGGCGAGCGGTGCGATGATAGAAAGGGGCCGTCGGCATCATGTCAAATAGTTCCTCAGAACACACCCCGTTATACAAACGGTAGAACACACACAAGGAGGCGTGGAGGATGTGTCCTGTTGTGCAATAAAGAATATTTGATTGATTGAAGGAGGCAAAATCTCTCATTGTTTACAATAAACAAAAGATGCAATGTGGATATCGACGTTTATTTCAATATAAACAATGAAGTCATCTCGGATTGTAATGAACTTAATAGATTACATTTTCAATTAACACAAACTTGTATAAACACGATTGAATAATAATTATGTTATTGCCAAATCCTTCAGGAAAATTCTAAGATGCCTAGTAACTATTTAATCTTTATTGCACATAATATTTAGATATTTACTCAACGGTACTGGCGAAGTAAATGCCGTTGGATATTCTCTACAAGTCAACCAGAGAATTGAGTTCCACTGATATTTCATCATCATATTTTTTATAAACCGGTATTGAGTTTTGGTTACTATATAACACAATTTTTTTTCTTAATAAGGATTTTTTTTGTATTTAAAAAATTTTACGTATTATCAAAAAAAAACGCTCGTGTGGTTAAACAGGAATCAACAATCTAACCTGCATCTGTGTTTTGATCTTGAGCGCAGCCTCCGTCTGCCCAACGGTCATGAGCTGCACGGCGATCTCGTTCATCTCGGCGAGGCGCACCTCGTTGGCGCGCAGGTCGTTCTGGAAGTCGTCGAACTTCTTCTGCATCACTTCCACTTGCTCCAAGTCTTCGCCTACGTCCTGCACTTGGGCGTGCATCTCCTAAGGAATCAGGATACACAGTCTTAATATTACAATGCAATTTTCAAATCTACGTTTTTATAATATAGATAGATACAAATTCATTATTTTGCTCATTGACATCAAAAGTATAGAGAGAGACAGACAGAACAAACAACAAAAACAGACAGATATCGAGAACTAATTAGAAAAAATAACATCTTGAACTTAGAAATTTAATATTAACTTTAATACTGCTTAATTTGGGTTAGATAATAGGTGTGTGTAACAATATTTTACATAATACACATATACCTTGTCCTTGATCCATGTTGCCAGTTCAGCGGCTTCGCGAACGAGCACGTACGCTTTGACAGTCTCGTTAAGCTTGTTCTGACGCTCACGGGCCAGTGACAGCAGGTTGTCGTACTGACCCTCAATCTACACAAAAAAGTCAATATTTACAAAGTTGAAATCGACGAGAAAATATGACAAAAATATTGATACAGAACGATAATATAGTCCTGATTGACGAATGAAATACATAGATAAACATAAAACATAATGTAACATATATTAATGCTTTGATTTGATTTTAATGATGAAAGCATTAACTATTGTATTTATGTTAGAAAGCGGAACTGTATTGTTTGCTTAGTCAATCTACATTAGCATAAAAGTAATGCAAGCTTTGTCACGTGACTAGAGAACTTGTAAATATTAAATGAGCATTATTTCATTTACAGGTAAGTGTTAAAAAAATATTTTGATAAAAATTTTAGACAGTTCAAGTATCCAACTAACTTGGTTCTGCCTGGCGGCGATAGAGCTGGAGTCGGCGAGATTCTGCTGCGAGGAGGAGAGGCCGGCATCGATCTTCTTCACGTACGCCGCGGGCACGAAGCCCTGGCGGTCGTTCACCTCGACCTTCCACCAGTCCTTTCAAAACATATACAATTTATACATATTGATATAAATTGCAGTTACTATCTATAGTTTAAATGGAGTTTTTGACTATTTCACATAGGTATTTACTTTATTATATTTATAATAACGAGTGACGGCCCTAATGAGTAACATACCGCAGTTTAGTTACGAAGCAATCTTTGTTTTTATTTTTCATAAAAAAAGGGAAAATATATGACTTACGTCCTCCAATATATTTTTGTTTCTATATTTTCTGTTATTACGAAACACATTACTTAGTAATACAATAAAAAACCAGCTAACCACTATCATTTCACTATACTATTATCACTAAGCTATCACAGAAACTTTCTTAATTTCAAGAATATTATTAGAACAATTAAACGTCTTTCGTCGGTAGCTATGACGGCATGTTGCTCAGTGAGACGCCTCTTGGCGCGACTGTCACATAAACATAATTTGGTTGTGTGGACGCAATGTGTCGTGATCTCTGCTGTGCGCTATTCACACTGAATAGTTACGTTTTCTATGACGCGGGCGAATTGAATTGCTAATCCATTTTAATACCATAAGATATGTTATCTCAATTCACGAGAGTAAACAGCATGGTTAATAGAATACGTAAGTAGAATATCAAAATCTTTAAAATGATCATTTTTATTCCCATTCCTTATTTGATGATATCATTCTAAATAATGTAAAATATTTGGTGATAATATTTTTTTTACTTTGGTTTACCAATAAGAAACAAGTGTAGGATGCGGCTTAGTTGGCTACCTCGTCTGTAAAAAAGGGCAGATCTTCGTGTTCGATCAAAGATATTGTTGGAACTAGTATAATACTGATATGCATCAAAAACTTTGTAAGCATGAATCAGGGTTTTTGCATTACGTTTCTATATCGTATCTCGGCTTCACCAAGAAACGTAGATGCCGTGGAATGGATTAGACTTATTGTATTTAAATATAAAAGATACAAAGAATATCGGTTAATAAATAAATATGTTGTTTGTCACTCGTCATTGGAAATCGACAATGAGTAAAGTATATTCTTGTGTCTATTTGTAATAGAACCTTGTCTTACCTTGCACCTCAATCGTAACATGCCATTTGGAAAGTCACTCTTATTACAAAGGATTAGAGTAACTAAAACCGTCAGCAAAAAAAATGTTTGATCATTTATTTTAACCGTGGATATGAGTAAAACATACTACGGAAATAAGAAGACAGTGAATCTACAAATTTACTGTTATCATGAAAAATAAACGTTGACGCAATGTTGATTGATTACTAAATAAACTATACTACATTATGTTAAATAATTCATCAGTGCATCACTTATCACTACAGACATTTTCATTGGGTTTTAGCATATTACAGATAAGGAGTCTAAATATTTTTATCTTATAGGGAAGCATTACTATAATTGTTATATTGTAACTGTAAATATGCAAACAAAATTTTCTGATTAATTTCATTTTATCAATTTAGTCAATATTTTACGTGTAAAACTTATTTATACTATAATAGGATTCACTTTAAGTAAATTTATGTTTTATATCGTGTAGGTATAAAATTGCTGTATTCTTCAATTTATCTTAAAAATTATTATAAATGTTTGAGAAATATATTTAGTTTCTCTCTATAAATATTTTTCTAAGTAAAATTGTTGTAGTTTTTTCAAAAAGTCCCAGCATCTTTTATAAACAAATATATAAACCAAGTTACAGAGCCAATAACAAAAGAAGAACATAAAAGCTCATCAATAACGGAGTGCTTGTCGCTAAATTCCTGATTTACTAGTAGGAAGACTCAAAAATATTTTTTTAACACGTATTGCATGTGCCTTATTACCTTGTTGTTGGAGTTGAGTAGCGTGAGAACATCTCCCCGCTTCATGGAGACCTCCCGCGGGGACTTCTCCGCGTAGTCGTACAGCGCCACCACGCACTCCTTGCCCGATACGTCCACCACCGGCGACTCCTGTTGCTGTGTACAACATTACAATATAATCGTTTGATAAACATCGCTTTTCGTTTTTACAAAACGTTGCCCTAAAATTTAATTAAACCTATGCTTGAGTAATATTTTGAGTCTATAAACATTGTCACTTTTACGCCAGGGAGAAATTGCGTCATAGTAAAAATTACTTAAGCATTAGTTTTGTGATAACAATACATATACGAATATACGTTATAGTCAAAAGCTTACTCTGCAAGAGTCGGCCTGCTCCCTAAGCGACTTGATGGTGTTCCCGAAAGCCTCCAAATCCGATAGCAACGCCTCGTGCTTCTTGAGCAGAGCTTCAGAGGAGTCCTCGTCCTTGCCATAGTCCTGCGTGTTGGCCATCGGCTCCTTCTCGCGCATCCACGACTCCGCCTCGTTGGCGTCCGCGAAGTACTGCTGAGCTTGCAGCGAGTCTTCCAGGTCTTGTTTACGCTGTTTAATAATAGAGAGAGAGGTTGTTTATTTCATAATGTTTAATGAAAACAGTCAACAATGTGCTGCTAATACTAGTGTCAATTTTCAAAAGTATACCGGAATTTTTGTCTAGATGGCGAGGGGCGCGGCACTAGGGCCGGGGTCACTGACCTGCAGCGCCTTGTGCTGCAGCAGCTGCAGCCGCGCGGTGACGTGGTCGCGGCGAGGGGTGCGGCACTAGGGCCGGGTCACTGACCTGCAGCGCCTTGTCCTGCAGCTGCTGCCAGTTGTGCTGCAGCAGCTGCAGCCGCGCGGTGACGTGGTCGCGGCGAGGGGTGCGGCACTAGGGCCGGGGTCACTGACCTGCAGCGCCTTGTCCTGCAGCTGCTGCCAGTGGTGCTGCAGCAGCTGCAGCCGCGCGGTGATGTCGTCGGCGGCGAAGTGTCCGGCATCCCGGAGCGCGGCGCCGGCGGCGCGCACGGCCTCCACGCGGGCCTCGTGCGCGGCCATCTCGCCCATCACAGCTTGATGCTTCTTCATTAGATTCTGCACGCCGATCAGATCGCGCCCTGGACACATAACCAAACTTATTTATGCATACTCCGTTGAGAATATGAAAAAAATTCCAGTAGTAGATTTGTTAGGTTAGTATTTAATTGATTTTTTTTTAACCTTAACGGGGTAACACTTGGCCTTCATCTCACCTGATGGTAAGTGAAGATAAGGCCGACGATGGAAGCGTGTTACACCCGGATTCCTGAACCAAAGAGGAACTGGCTATCTTACCTCCAACTGCCGGAACACAACAATGATGTTAACATTATTGTTATGGCGGCAGACTTAGGTAAGATGGTGGTAGCTAGCCAGGCGGACTTAGAAAAGCCAACCAAACCGAGCAGAAAATTTCTGCCCCGGACCTCTAGATCTGAGGTAGGTGGTCTCAACCACTAGACCACAGAGGCGATAACAGATTGTCGCGTTAAAACCCGCTAAAATCAGTGCTGATGTAACACTTGAAATCTTATGCTACAAGTACCTCAACGAAACAACAAAGCACTAAGACTAAAAACCCAGAATATAGACAAATACCTCTATTAGTGGAGGCGATAATGGGTTCCTTTTCTCGGATCCACGCGGCCTCATCATCTAGGTCACGGAACAGCTGTTGCGCCTGCAGCGAGTCCAGTAGACGTCGCTTACGAACGGCCATTGGCTTGTCCAGCGCGGAGTAGCGTCCTACTAACGCATCCTGGGTATGGAACATGAAAGAAACAAATAAAATATTTTTTATATAGAATACGAAAGCCTTACAGCTCTAGCCCAATAATATCACTTTCAAAGAAAATTTACGCTGCTGCAGGGAGACATTGTATTTGCAGTAGAAGCCTTTATTAATCGGTTGCAACACAAGAGGTATCATTTGCGCGTTGCCGACCGTGCAAAAACGTTTTTTGAAGGACCCCATGCTGTACTCGTTCGAGGAAACCTGTCGGTAATCATATCTTTGGTCAAAAGTGATCCAACTGACCCGCTTGGCCTGGATGTTGTCGGCGTCGAAGTGTCCCTTCTCGATGAACTGCTCGGCCTGCGCGCGGATGGCCTCGATGCGCTCGGCGTGCGAGGACACGTCCGCCTCCAGTAGCGCGTGCTTCTTCTGCAGGTTCTGCACGCTCGTCAAATCCTGGGAAAACGGACAACATTAGAGACACTGTCGACTCGATATACACAGAAGACTACAGGCTCTTTCTGCCTAAAGATATAGTAAGGCTAATGGCAACTATATTCTGGACACAGGAAGAGTAAATGCAGGGGAGGCACAAAAGATCCCAATGGGTCGAAGTGCACTGTGACTTAGTCATGGCCCCACTATAAGATAAGATAAGTATACTTACAGAGATGGCAAAAAGTGTTTTATGATTATTACTGAATTTATTCATTTATTTATTTTATGAGGAGGAGGAGCTCGGTGGCATAATGGTTTGTGCGCTCTGGTTTCGATTATGAAAAAAAAACAACTTTCGCCATGGTCCGTCCTGGGATGGGTCAATCAAATTTATAATCTCGAGCTCCTCCGTGCTTCAGAAGGCACGTTAAGCCGTTGGCCCCGGTTGTTACTGCAACCGCTTTACCCCACCAACCCGCATTGGGCCAGCGTGGTGGTGTTATGGCCCAAACTCCTCATGTGTTTCTCCCATGTAGGAATGCCTGTGCCCAGCAGTGGGACGTATATAGGCTGATGATGATGATGATTTATTTTATGGATACATAATGCGATGCAGCCAACACCTGTATACAGTCCCCTCGTTCACAACTGTCGAAAAAGATTCAAATATCGAAAACTCTATACCCATCATTTTTATCGCGTTACGTCAAAGCGAGAGGGCATGTGACTATACGAATCAAGACTAATCCGTCAGTTTCTGGATAAGGGAGCAGAACCAACATTCAACACCAACAAAAAAAAAAAAAAAAAGGTACTTAGTTTGGGCCAAGTAATACCAAGCCAACATCTTTCCTCCTGCACAGTTTGTCTGGGTGATTTGTGAATAGTTTTTAATAATGAATAAATAATTTCAATCTTTTAACAAGCATGCTTCAAGTTGGCTCCTTCCTAGGTTTAGGCTATAATTCTTGAAATAGGTTATAATTGAAATTATAGTGAGTTACATTTGATTTTAGGGACAATTTAACGTATTTTTTCAGCGCTTTTCTTATTCATATTTATTTAAATTGTTAATGACAGAGCAAGGATTAGAAACTAATGATTGTGCAATGCATAGACGTCTCCGTTTATTTAAATGTCGTAGTCAGTCTAGCGTACCTTGCCGTAGTCCTCGCTGAGCAGCTGACCTTCCACCTCGGACAGCCAGAGCTCGACGTCCTCGACGGCGCGGTTGTATTGCTGCTGTTGCGCGGCTTCTTGCAATTTGCTGCCTTTCAGCTCTGACGATAGCACCAGCCTCTCCCACAGTCCTCCCAGCTCTCCCACGCGCGACTCGATTTGACCTTGTCAAATAAATATTCTTGATACAGAAAAAGTTTTACGGTTATCACAAAGTGTGGTACAAAGTTAGGCCTACTTCTTAATAACGTAACTCTTGTGGTTATGATAATGGGCTTAGAACAGAAACAATTTGCTTCTAATGTCATCATGTAATTTTGGAAACAAACTGGAAGTTTGATGTTTGGTATTTCTCAAAATAATCTCTTTCTATTTCCTTTGGAGATAAAAATGTGGATCAACAATTTCAACCTCGGGATAAGTGCACTTATGCATTGATTCGAATTGATTTTTTTTTTTAAATATACTACCTCTTATAAAGTCTGATGTTCTCGAAATTTTTAAATATAGTGAATTGCTTATAAAACAATGTTTTTACAGTAAGTATACAAGTATTCTTAGATAATAAATAAGTAACTTGATTTTTTTGTGTACAGTCTAAAGTGGCAGGAAAAAGTTCTTGTTGTTTAAGTAAAGACCAAATGATTGTACCTTTTTCTATACAGAATGAAGTTGATTTTATTCTAGAATTCTACAGAGAGCCAGACATACCTTTGGCGAAGTGTTCCTGGTGGAGCAGCCGCTCGCCGCCGGCGGTGATCTCGTCGACGCGCGGCTTGTTGGCCTGCAGCTCCTGCTCGAAGTTCTGGTGCTTCTGCACCTTGCCGTTCAGGTTGGTCGGGTCCAGGTACGAATCGTCCGTCGCGAACTTAAGCTTCTCGTTGATCCAGCCTGGTACATGAATAATTCGTTAATATACATCCGACTTCCATAGCTTTTACGGTGTTTCACATTAGTAGTATTTTAAATACAGACAATGCGACAACTCATTAAGACAAAATATTCATTTTAAGCTCAAGTTAAGCTTATTTAAAATGTTTCCTAAGTGTTACCCCATATTACGCGACAAGTATGCATCGACTACATCATCTCGACTTTATATGGTTGTGGTCCTGTAGAGTCTCAGAGAAAAGTTATGCCGGTGTTAAGTTGGCGTTTTTGTCTCACCCCAGTAAACATTTTTCTGGTCAAAAAAACATACAAATTACATTTTTATTTTATAAATTATAAATAATCGAAACACATTTCGAAAAATGTTTAGGGCAGAAGAAAGACATTTCCTAGGATGGGATTCGAACTCACAACTTTACACAATTCGGGTGAATTGCTCTGCTGTGACCATATTAGATAATGTCTACCTACAATGTAAAATATATTACATTTCAACATCCTATGAAAAATGCTCTTATGCATGCCCTGCACCGTAGAGTTGCAGGGGAATGTGGGGCTCCTATAATGTTGTAATTATTTATAGCAAAACGTAACATTAAATTTATTTTCAATCTAATAGTGTTATACATACCTTTAGTCTCATCACAGTCTCGCTCGAACTGCTGGTACTTGTAAGCGTCCTCGAGTAAAGCACGGCGTTGGTTGGACTTTTCCAAAAGCGCAGCGCGCCGTTCTAGCAGCTACAAATATTATTAGATTAATTGTATGTAAACACTGCAATAGAACATAGCCTTTAGCAAATTTAAGGTGACTCATTTAAGCCTAAAGTCATTTCTGAAAAGAGCAATTTATTTCAGTCATTATTTTATTTTACGATTCAGCAACTAGGTACTCATGTTTCTTTATGCTTCTAGAGTAATACTGACCATTTCCCTCCTCTGCGCGACGTCGTCGGCGGCGTAATGTTGCCCCTCGATGAGATTGGAGGCGACTTCGTCCAGGGCCTTGATCTTCTCTTCTTGCGCTGCGAGAGACTTCTCGAAGTCCTCATGCTTCTTCAGCAACGCCTCCACGGAGTCTAGGGAGTCGCCAACATCTTCGTTCGCTAAGAAAGCCTGTGTAAAGAAATTTTCAGATTTCTTAAATTGTTAAACATTTTATGAATATAGACTTTGGAGTGTGATATAGAATAAGATCAGGAAATATGCAATGCATATTAAATGGGCAGCTATATATTGCGTTATCTGTGGTATTGAAATTAAATAATTGATTTACATTAAGGAGAAAATTTTAGTGTTTAGTGTTGTAGGTTCAACACTCCATGTGGATGCACTGCAGGTGTCGCGCCGCGGGCACAGACAGACGGGGGGCGGGGCTCACCTCCTGCTTGTGCATCCAGGCGTCGGCCTGCTCGGTGTCGCGGTAGAACAGCTGCAGGTCGAGGCACTGCAGGTAGAGCACGCGGCGCTGCTCCCAGAGCGCGTGCAGCGCGTGCGAGTCCCGCTCGAGCGCGTCGAGCGCGGCGGCCACGTCGGCGCGCCGCGGGCACAGACAGGCGGGGGGCGGGGCTCACCTCCTGCTTGTGCATCCAGGCGTCGGCCTGCTCGGTGTCGCGGTAGAACAGCTGCAGGTCGAGGCACTGCAGGTAGAGCACGCGGCGCTGCTCCCAGAGCGCGTGCAGCGCGTGCGAGTCCCGCTCGAGCGCGTCGAGCGCGGCGGCCACGTCGGCGCGCCGCGGGCACAGACAGGCGGGGGGCGGGGCTCACCTCCTGCTTGTGCATCCAGGCGTCGGCCTGCTCGGTGTCGCGGTAGAACAGCTGCAGGTCGAGGCACTGCAGGTAGAGCACGCGGCGCTGCTCCCAGAGCGCGTGCAGCGCGTGCGAGTCCCGCTCGAGCGCGTCGAGCGCGGCGGCCACGTCGGCGCGCCGCGGGCACAGACAGGCGGGGGGCGGGGCTCACCTCCTGCTTGTGCATCCAGGCGTCGGCCTGCTCGGTGTCGCGGTAGAACAGCTGCAGGTCGAGGCACTGCAGGTAGAGCACGCGGCGCTGCTCCCAGAGCGCGTGCAGCGCGTGCGAGTCCCGCTCGAGCGCGTCGAGCGCGGCGGCCACGTCGGCGCGCCGCGGGCACAGACAGGCGGGGGGCGGGGCTCACCTCCTGCTTGTGCATCCAGGCGTCGGCCTGCTCGGTGTCGCGGTAGAACAGCTGCAGGTCGAGGCACTGCAGGTAGAGCACGCGGCGCTGCTCCCAGAGCGCGTGCAGCGCGTGCGAGTCCCGCTCGAGCGCGTCGAGCGCGGCGGCCACGTCTCCGGCGCCGCGCGCGCCGCCCGCCGCCAGCGCGCGCCCCGCCGCCACGCACGCGCGCGTCACGTCCGACCGCGCGTCCATCTCGCCCTGAACGAACACACCAACACATTATCTATACATCTCAAAACTCATAATAATAATATTCATACACTCACACCTATTATCTAGTCCAAAGTAAGCATCATCAGCTTGTGTTATGGATACTAGATAACGGATGAATATTAATAAAATAATATGCATATAAATATTAGAAAATAATTTATTTAAATAGGCCCCAAAGAAGCACTTTTACATCGTCAAAAAAACAATTAACTAACAACGTCATAGTCTCTATCTGTCTGTCATGTCTGAATTTACACCGGTTCCAAAAGTTGAACTACCGAAAAGATTGATATAAACGAAAAAAAATTGATCAAAAACATTTTAAAATTATACGAGTGGATAAAAAATATGTAAGAGAAATATTATTAGTATGCGATATTGTAATATTAATCAAACCTTATGTTCCTGATGCCTCTCGAGCAGCGCCTCGGCGCCGGGCACGTCCTTGGCGAGGTCGTCGGCGACGATGAGCGCGCGGATGTCGCTCATCCACGAGGCCAGGTCGCGGTAGTCGGCCAGGAACCGGTGCAGCGCGTGCGACGACTCCAACTCCGACCGACGCTCCTACGCACGCGTGATAACACATTGTAATAAAACTTACTAACTGATGATGCTAAAGACTCGATATTGTTTGCACAGCAATAGACATCCAAATAAATTAATATTGCCAATAATGTGAACTACCATGCGTTCTAGAAATTCTTACGCAATGGCTGTAAGAATTTAAAATAAATTACCAAGCGACATTAAAAATCTTACATTGATTAAATTCCGGAAAAAACTAACAACATGGCTAATTCAAAATTGTTTTTCTAGCGAATTTTTTTACCATAAAAAACTTGACTTTCTATAGATTATGACGTCAAAGAGATTGATTGTATTTAATTTAATTATTGATTTATTATTTTTTGTTTGCATGCCCAAATTGAGTGAATGTGTCTTGTACTTTACTATTAAGATTTAGAACTTGTATGTGGACCACATTCTCGCATAATAAAATTCTATTCGCTTCTCAGTTACACAGATACAAATCAGAAAACTTTTTTAATTAAATGAGACAGCCCTAAATAAAAAGGGCAATATTTTTCACATTATTTACAAGAATTTTCTCCAATTATTACATTATTTGCGTACCAGTGTCTGGCGAAAAGTGTTTGGCTTCATAAACATTGTAACATCATTAATACTTACCACTTTTTATGCAAAAAAAGAAATATTCTATTGAAACCTACTGGACTGGAAAGTTATCCATACCTTGTTAACTAACACAACTTTTTTTCAAACTGTAACTCAAAGATTTATACTTGGTTAATAATAACTTGTCCATTATTAATCCATCAAGCATGAGATTCCAGACACAATTGATTTTTCAATTGTCACAGCGGGGATTAAGTTGATAATATTAATGGAGTTCCAAAAGCGCACTTGCGTACTTTATTTTGCAGTGTCTTTGCCTCGCCATTGTGGTCAGGGCTTCATTGGCACAAAAATATGGAGGGAAAAATCTCTTAAAATATCTTGTTTTTAAAACAGCACAACATTGTGTGTCAAAATATTACAATATCAAATTGTTGATGATTTGAAAAATCATCTAAAATAGTCATTGGGCCTGATTCTGAAGACTCACTCTAATTCTAAATTTAAGTACAGTATAACTCTTTCTCGTAATATGTAATAGGAAAAAGATAGCAAGAATTTTTTTAGAGCTGTCAATTAAATTTAGATTGATTTCAAAGAAACCATAGACAATTTTAGACTTCTAAACACTGCATTTTAGCATGTTCAAAAAGGTCGAAAATTGAACGCACCTTTCTAAATGTCAATTTATATGACAGCCATCCTTTTTGTATTCATTTTGAGAGAAAGAAATAGACTGAACTTAAATTTAGACTTAGCATGTGTTCTCCAGAATTTGGGCCATTATAAGGAGCATGTCCCAATGTCGAGCACAGGCCTTCCTACAAGGAGGATAATACATTGAGAGTTTGGGCCGTGACACTTCCAAGCATGCCTTCTGAAGCACGGACTATGATACAGTACGTAATACAAAGCTGAGATGGGTACCTTGGCCTTGTGCACGAGCTTCTGCCAGGCGGCGGTGATCTCGTCGCGCTTGGTGTGTATGGCGGGCGCGTGGTCCGCGTGTATGGCGGCCAGCCGCGCCGCCTCCCCGTCCAGGGTGGACACCTTGTCTTCTAACGCAGCCAAGTCGCGCTCGACGCCCTCGTGTTTGCGCTAGAACACGTCATCTCGTTTACAACTACGATAATCAACACCGACGAGCGGCGAAGGATGCCACCCTAGTTTTATAATCGGGAATATGGACATATTTTCTAAGGTTTTAAAATTCATAATACACAGTAACAGTTTTTGAAAAATATTGATAAACACCCGACCTGCAACCACAAGCGCGTTGCGTACTAGACAAAGATATCCCATATTAACGTCACAGTAGACGCTCGTTATACATTTTTCATATAGTTGTTTCGGAAACAGACAATGCTACATTTATTTTTATTCAAATATCTCGGGAGTTTTTTGGCAAAATCAATTCTCTTTTCACTATTATCAGTATAACTTTTCGTTTTTTTTATAAATGTATTAAATCAGTATTTTTTTAGTAATTTGCATATTTTATATTATGATCGAAATTAAAGTTGAAGAGATTATTGAGAAATGAGTCATTGAAAAGACTTGTGCAATAAAAAAACAAGTACAAGCTACACAAGAAAAACCTATCTTCTATTTTATTTTGAAAAACGTGTTTTAGAATCATGTTAAAAACACATTGGACGCAAGATTCAAATGTAGATTAATTGAGCATAGAATCCAGTGTGACATACACAATACATACCGTAATATATGTATAAAATAAATTACAATATAAAGTCCCTTTACATAATATTTACTGTCAATAAAAAGGAGGAGGTTATCATTTTTTTTATCTTTGTTGCCTCAGAACTTTTGACTGGGTGAACCGATATTGACGATTCTTTTTTTGTTCGTTGCGGAATAGTTCCCATTTGGTTGGTGCTAAGTTGTTTCCAGAAACCATAGATAGTGAAGCAACGACTCCAAAAATATGTTCCTAGGGGATGAGTACCTACTAAAATTTAATTATTTTATCCTTTTCAGTTTTTTGGAGTCAGTTTAATTTTTGTTTAAATTTTTGTAGTGACATGTTAATATTACCTGTAGGGTTTGCACGGTGGCAAGATCGCGGCCGTAGTCGTCGGAGCCGAGTACCACGTCCTTCTCGGAGATCCAGGCGATGGTCTCGTCGGCGTCGCGGTTGAACCGCTGGATCTCGTGGGCGCCGAACAGACGCTCCTGCCGCATGAGCGCCATCTGCCGCAACCGCTGCCAGGCCTCGTTCAGCTCCTGCGACAATATTAGCGTATTATAAAGTGCATTTTTTATTTCGTAATCCACACAAACTACAATAGTGTCTAATACTATAGAAAGGAATCACTGTATATTGTTTTATTTTATTTTTTACATTCTTCAAAATTGAGATAAGATAAAACTACTTATTTTTAAAAATTCATCATCATCATCACCAGCCTATACGTTGCACTGCTGGGCACAGGCCTTCCTTCATGAGAGAAACACATGAGGAGATTGGGCCATAACACCACCACGTTTGGTAGGTTAAAGCAGTTGCAGTAACAACCGGGACCAATGGCTTAACGTGCCTTCCGAAGCACGGACGAGCTCGAGATTATAATTTTGATTGACACAGCGCTCAAACCACTACGCCACCGGGCTCCTCAATTAATAATATTGTTGTTTTATTCAATTGCGATGCAAAATATTTTTTTACATATTTGACATATCTGTAAAAGAGATGTCCAAATATTGACGCATACTCATTTTGTTTGTACTATGTAATGGCAAGGAATATAACTTGAATGTTTAAATGTGTATCACAAACTTTTTACATATTCCTGAGTTTACTAATTTTACAATTTTACATCTTAGACTGTTTGGTGATACTTACGTCCTTCCTCTTGACGATGGTCTCCCGCTCGGGGTGGCCCTCGAGCACGAGGCGCTCGGCCAGCTGGTTGACCTCGGTGACGCGGTACTCCTGCGCCGCCATGTCTTTTTGGAACTCGTCGAACTTTCGTTGCAGCACCTCCACGTGTTCCAAGTCGGAACCGAATTCATCGGCGCCCACAAATGCTTCCTGAGAACAATATATGATGTATATGTAAGGACCGTTTTGACGTGAGTTGTAAGATTTCTAAATTTAAAATATTGAATACTAATAGTGTACGCCCGTGGCTGTACCCGCGTGATGTTTGCTGTCGCGTCAACTCTATTCCATATAAATTGGTTTCGTCGTTTAGCAGTGAAAGCGTAACAGACAGTTACTTTCGTGTTAATAATATTTTAGTATGGATAGAGATTTTTTGAGCCTAGAATCTATTACCTGCTATTATTGGCGGACGTATACCAACAATGAAATTTTGTCTATTTTGAGGGTACTTCACATTACACTGAGTAAATAGAGACAACTGATTTCAGTGGTTACTTTCGAGTGAAATTTAGTATAGTGTCAGGTTAAAAAGCAATATAATATTTTAATATAAAATACAAATTCATAATGTTAATGTGTTTTAAGTTTTTTAGATACAATATGTAGATATACCTTGTCATGGATCCAAAACATAACTTCGTCACAATGCCGTAAGAACTGGACAAGCACAAGTGCTTGCTGAAGCTTCATTCCCTTCTCGGCGAGCCGCGACAGAAGCAGCTCCCAAAGGCGGTGCAGCTCGTCAAGGCGTCGGCGGATGGTCTCCGAAGCAAAATGACCTGATGAAATCATCTCACTCCCGGTATTGTCCAGAACCACAATGGCGTTGGAATGGGCAGCCACCTCAGCTTCAAAAGCTTGGTGCTTCTGAATCTTGGCCTAAATTGTAAGAAATAAATTATTTGTAGCTGAATTTAAAAAAAGGTAAATCATTTTCTTTAGAAATAATGAAGAAAGCCAAGTACAGGGATACTTCCAATCATAGTTTCGTATTTTCAAATATTTTAACAAATACTTTTCTAATATTTTAACATACTTTAAAAAAGAGGAAGTTTAACTCAATTTGACGCGTATGTTTTTGATTATACATTAAATTCACCTGAAGATTAGTGGGATCTTTATAGCTCTCATCACTTGCAGCCTGCAGCTTCTCTTGGATCCAGGACTCGAGCTCATCTGCATCGCGCTTAAAGTACTGGAAGCGTCTGGAATCTTCCAGCTTCTCACGCTTAGCGCGCGCCTCTTGCTTGAAGTCTTCATAGCGGTTTAGCACCTATGATAAAAATATATCTGAAGTTATAGCAATGTAATACCAAAAATCATTATAATGAATACTATTTTGACAAAAAACTGACATAACTCTTAACTTACTGTATGTATATAAGTGCAATGTTTTATGTGTAAGTCTCAAATAGATAATTAAGAAATTATCGTAACTTTACTAGGTGGTAGGCCCATGTAGGTTCATCTGGGTAGATAACACCATCTGTTACCTACCCAGATAAACCTTCCGTATATATCCTATTTCCGCAGTAAATTTGCTATTTTTTATTGAAGCGAAAGCTTTATTTGAAGTGAAAGGGAAAGCCAGTATCATTACTGGGCATGGAAGGCATTTGATATTAGGCCTCAAGATGATAAAGCAACTTCAAAAGCAAGTGATTTTTCCTAATAATTGCAGGTGTCTATTATTTAGGTAATGGTAGCCACCTACAACCATGTGCGCCATCAGCATGCTTGTCAACTAATTGTAAAAAAAGGAACCTGTTCACGACGCTCCTGAATATCCTCTGCTGTTTCGAGGATCTTCACCTCCTTGGGGGGTGGGATCTGCTCCATAGTGGATTTTTCCAATCAACTGAAATAAAATTTTTGTAACATCAAGTATCTTTAGCTTTTGACATTTTTATACTGCATTATGTTTATGGAAGAGTGGGGCCTCCTGCCACAGGTATATCATATACATACTAGGTAGGTCCTGACCTTAGATTATAGTTATGTATGTAAAGCTTAGTAATTAATATATAAAACTAGAAAAATATCACGTCCTGAGGCGGGAATCGAACCCGCGACCTTTCGCAATCCGGGCGACTGCTCTAACCAACTCAGTTGGACTTTTACATTTTACGATTCCCGCCTCAGGACGTGAAAATTTTCTAGTTTTATATTTTATTTACTAAGTAATTTTTCAAACATTTATAATATTGTTAAAATCAAAAATTAAGAATATGTAAAAGCTATTGAAATAAAGATTTTTTTAGTCTTGTCATAATTGACTACAATATACTCAATCTTCCCAATATAGACTCAATCTAAATTCAGACAATTTCTTCCCAATGATGCAGTAAAGCTAATAGCATCTATATTATGGACACAGGAAGAGTAAAAGCAGGGGAAGCACAAAAGATCCTAATGGGCTGAAGAAGTGCATTGAGACTTGGTCATGACACCACATTAAGATAAGAACTAACAATAGAGGCAATAGATAAGGAATTGTAAATTCTTTAAAATATTTTAAAAAAAATATCTTATCTGCTTTAAGGTGGACAAATGTTTTATTAACTTCTTTTTGAATTTTGTGACGAATTCTTTAAATTCCTTAAAATGTAATGTTATCTATTGTCCAGATTCTATTCAGTATTCAGAGAGGTCAGCGGGCATTTAACAGCATTATGATAGCTGACATCACTTGGCCTTGTGACTCATCTATCACACTACTGTGGTCTCCATAGTTACAACACAATCTAATTACCTAATAAAATGTTTATATCATGTGGGTATATGTATTATTTAAAAAATAATGTGAAATTAATGACATGAACATTATTATAAATTTGGAGCAAAAGCCATGTACGTATTACATATTTAGATAATTAAACTGTACAACAAAAATCACTAGAAGGAACTTATTATAAATTGAGTCAAAGATTTAAAATAAATCTTAAATATTCTGTTTTAAAATAATGATGAGCTTTAACAGATAATTTCGTAAAATAATGTAAATGATGAAGATATCCAATCTTGCATGCTGGTAAACACACTCAAGAGAGGAGAAACATATTTTATATTCTGGAAAATTACAATGGGCCTAATTCTGGGAACACATTTTAATTCTAAATTTAAGTACAGTATATCTCTTTCTCGCAATAAGTAATAGCAAAAAGATAGCAAGAATCTGTTTAGAGCTGTCACTTAAATTTAGATAGATTTCAAAGAAACCATAGACAATTTTAGACGGCATGTATGGAGGTGCCTCCTAAACACTGCATTTTAGCATGTTCAATAAGGTCGAAAATTGAACGCACCTTTCTAAATTTCAATTAATATGACTGCCATCCTTTTCTTTTTCATTTTGAGAGAAAGAAATAGACTGAACTTAAATTTTAAACTTAGCATGTGTTCCTAAGAAATAGGGCTATTAGCAGAACTTGTAAAATAAGTTGCAACAATTCTATGTACCTGAATAAGATTTTAGTGAACCTCCAAATCCTTAGTTAACCACTATCTCTTATTTATCAAACCCTTCTTATTTAATTTTTAATACTGTGTGTTGATTGCATTAAGGCTTCTTTTGTACAATGGAAGATAGGAGAATATTAGATTTAAGTCAGTTTTAGTGACTATTTAAATTGTACATTTTATTTCCAAACTAAGATTTTTGAAATGGCATTGTATATGGATTACATAGATTACAATTTAATCATGTGGTTGGTAATTTATTCAAAGCAAGTCAAAGGCAAAGTATTAAATATTTTTATTACAATTTAATTTACAAATATGTATGTTTACTTCTATTCTTTGTAATCAATTTTCAAAGTAAATATGTAACAGATAGTCTATTGTATGATTCACATTGTCACGGCAAGTGATTTTACCCACTGTAATCAATATGTCAAGTAATCTAATCCCAGGCACTCTCTATACATAATTACTGTTTATAGGCATGGGTGTGGTCCTCAGGACAAAGATTTACACTAAGATAGTTTATTGTACTATAATCAAATAAGCAAGTCATATAATATAAATGTGAATGAATGAGTGATTATTAAATAGCCACTCACTACACAGGGGTTCACTACTTCTCCTAGTCTTTTATAATGTTTCATTTAACAGCAATTGAGATATTAAGTACAGAGAAACCACAACCCATTACCACTGTTCCGTTCAAGTATGGCTACCATGATACACTTTACTCAGTCACTTGTTAGCACTGCTACAATGAAAGGAGTAAGCACCATAAAACTCATGGCACTTTCAACCTTTTTAATTGCAAAAAGACTACATCATATTGTTTCAAAATGGAACATAACTTTTGTTTGGCTTTGTATACTTTTTATCTTAGTGTTCACAACCAATTATTTATTTGTATGTGTCCCTGATGTAAAATATTATTTTAAATAATTTATTTAAACAATTTTCACACATTACATAAATTAGAATGGTTAGGTATTTACTAAAAGAAAAATGGTGGCTATTTGTATTTGAATAACACAAAACTACTAAAATTAGTTAACAACAGTAATCATAATAAAAGTAAATGGTATAGACATACACTTACAGTTGAATTAATCTGCGGCACAACACTTCAGTGTAATTAGTATTCTGAAAGTAGTCAGCAGGTATCGTGAAGTTTATCAATAGATAGAAAGTTGTCGAACGCGATGAAGCCGACTGCACAGTGCCGAACGATGTAACGATAATCTTATATCGACGGTGCTCCAGATTGCACGGCCAATTACGCTCTGCCGACTCCGTCCGTCATTTTAGACAAGATCCGCCGACAAATATACCTATGTCGTATCTAATAAATTTGTCCTCTCTATACTGAAGTGATGTGATGAGAGAGAGACCTCAAAGTTCCCCACACAGCAAGTACCCCTCGACAATGACGTAATGCACCAAAATAAACCTAATAAGGATAACGATCATGGACTATTATAGACTTCCGCAGGAAAGAAACCAAAAGAAACAGTGACTTTACGGTCACTGTTTCTTAGCGAAAAGATTCAGTATCTTCTTTAGCATAATGAATACTTATATTGAATACTTTCATGAATACGAGCTAAAAGTTTATGATAAGTAGCCTAGTGTAAGTAGCAGGTATTTGGGTGTGTCACACAGCTTATCAAACACATTGAATATAATCAAAATCTAATAAAATGTGGATTCAAGACAATCTTAATTTTTAAAATTTATACTTACTGGTTTCTTGTTCACAAAACTAAATAATATTTTGGAATAATATCAATTTCTCAAAGTAGAAAAAAATTGTTCGTTCGAAGAGGAATCGCGTCACACCCAAAATTACCACAGACCACAGATTGCCACAGACACAGAACACTTTTACTCCAAGGAGGCCACAGACTACTAAAAGATACACAGACTAAAAATCACAGAATTACAGACTATAAACAATAAACACACAGAGGGCCTAGACAAGATGCCATTTGACAATCACTACCGCTATCGCTAAATGGAAAATATATGGGATTTGACTTTTACAATCGAAAGTCAATCGAGAGCTGATGTCAATGTCACGAAGCCGTGCTAACGCTACTCACGAAAAAGAGTTAGTGCAGTGTGTGCACTAATGTCTAATTTGAGGTTATGACTTAGACTTTGAGAAAAATATTGTAAACATTTTATTTTTGAATTGATATAAACTTGTTTCCACATTTTATTTGCTACAACTACTTCCAAAATTTACTCTTTGATTTTCCGTCAAGCATCATATTTCAGACACAATTGATTTTTCAATTGTCATAGCCCTCAGGTGGGATAACACCGCTTGAGGGATTATAAGTAAAATCTTAGAAAGTTTTTGTTAGGGTCATTGAAAGGTGTACACACGAATGAGCAAAAGTGTGGTCCGAATTGATTGCACGCAAACAGGGCACATAACACCGTATTCAATTTGGGCCAAAGCGTTAGCACTTTTTGTAAATTAGACAGAGAAAACGGGTGCATTGTTTGCGTAAATGGACCGTAAGACATTCCGTAAACCTTTTTTTTTTGGTTTGTTTCTCTGTTATAGGAAGGCAAAGAGAACTAATGCTCATACAGCCATGTCTTCAATATTTCTTTATTTCTTCATTTATTGAATTGAAATGCTGGTGTTACACATTCCGATGCATCTTGAGAGAACTTGACGCGAAATATATGATGTCAGTCTACCCTAAGATGCTATTTGATTTGGTGGATAACCACAAAAAGTTCTCATGGTGTTTCTCACAATAATCACTTTTATTCTAATAATCTTTTTGTTGTGCGTCAACAATAGCACTTGGTTTATAAAACTACACCAATTTTAGAACACAAAGTTCGCTCAGACACAATTTTAAATTATAATAATAAAATTCTTGCTTGTATTAAAACTTTATGGATAAAACTACTTTAGTTTTTATTTGTACGTGGCTTGCAACATTCATATTCAGTTGTCAAAAATTATTTTACTCAGACACTTCTTGTGTTTGTTCTATGAATTTGTATGTCAATTAACAATTAACCCTTGTTTAAATGGCTTGTTGATTATTAAAAAGCTGTGTTTAGGACTGATATCATCGATGTGCACTGTGTCGTGAGCGTAAAACATGGCGACTGGAGGAGAAGATCTATGGCGCGAGTGCGCGTCCTGGCTTACGAGATGTGGCTTGCTGCACCCGGATCATAAGGCAAATTGGGAAACTAGTAGTATTCACGATCTTGCATATACTTTACGCGATGGAGTTTTACTGTGCAATATGTTAAATGTACTGCACCCTGGCTGCATCGACATGAAGGATGTAAACCAACGACCTCAGATGGCGCAGGTAATCGAGCTCTATTCAACACGACCTTCGCTCTAATTACTATGATTCCAATTTGGGTACAGTACTCCTCATACATTGAAAGTCATTCCAAAGTAATACTGGGCCATTTCATTGTAACTCAACAATATTTGTAAGAAAATTGAAAAAAATACATAATAATTTGTACAAATACATAAATAATAGTTAGATGTTTCCAAGTTATGAGACACAGAAGTTTCAGCTTAATTAAATTTGTAAATTTCACATAAACAGATGATTATGTATACAATCTTAATAGGGATATTACTTAATTATGTATGCAGTGCTGCATGGCATTATGAATGCATTGATATACTGCTATTGACTGTCAATAGTATCCTTATGTACATGTTCCGGTGTTATTTGCATTACAGACTTGATTTGAATGAAAATACATATTTTGTATATTATACCTCCCTCACATATATTATCTAGCCCAAATCAAACATCATCATTGACCGACCTACCAGACACAATTTTAGTTTGTTTTTTAATTCACTATGGCATAATATAGTACCATCTGAATGTTAAAGGATTAAGATCTTGTACAGATTGATACAAAAACACCCATAACTAATTAACTGATGTGTAGTTGTTATTGTTAGTGTATTATATTATATTATATTAGCCTTTATTGCCAACTCAGATACAATGTTTGATTTAAACTATTTAATACATAATTATTACACATCAGTATTCGGATTGTCGGCGTGTCTTTTTGACACAAAGGCCTCCTCCAGCTTTTTCCATTCTTCTCTTATCAATGCAGTTCTATGCCACAAAGGGCCTGCTATTTTCTTTATATCGTCCGACCATCGCTTTCTTTGTCTCCCTCTTTTCCTTTTGGTTTGGAATCTAGGGGTCCACACGGTTATGTCATCTGTCCACTTATGTATTCTTTCTCTACACATGTGTCCCACCCATCTCCACTTAAGTCTTTTAGTTTTGGTCACTACATCTTCTATTTTTGTTATTCGCCTTATATCAATGGCTCTCTTCCTGTCTCTTTTTGTGTAGCCGAGTATGCTCCTTTCCATGGCTCTTTGGCATGTGGTCAATTTTTGATCTTGTTTTTGGGTGTTTGCCCAGGTCTGGCTCCCGTAGGTTAGTATTGGCAATATGCATGTGTTGAATATTTTTCTTTTCATTGCAATGTTATGTTGTTTATTTTTCATAATTTCTTTAAGGGCCCAATACCTCTTCCACGAGTTTGCAATCCTTCTCTCTATCTCTAGCTCCATTTGGTCATTGAAGGCAATTAGTTGGCCTAAGTATATGTATGAATTAACATATTCTATTTCTTCATCTTCTACTTTGATGCTTTCTTTATATCTATTTGTTATTATTTTGGTTTTTGTTTTATTCATTGTTAGACCCACTTTTTTGCTGCCATGTGCTAGTTCTTGGAGCATGGTTCGAAGACTTTCTGGGTTATCTGTTATAAGTATTATATCATCTGGGAATCTTAGATGGTTTAAAAGTGTTCCATTAATGTTAATTCCGATATTGTCCCATTCCATTTTTCTAAACACTTCTTCTAGTACTGAGGATAAAAGTTTTGGCGAGAGTGGGTCCCCCTGTCTCACTCCTCTGCATATTGGGAAGCTTTCTCCTACAGTTTCTAGTTTGATTTGTGCTGTGCTGTTGGAGTATACGTTTTTTATCAACCTTATGTATTTGTTTTCGATGCCTTGATTTTTTAGAGCTTTCCAAATGTGGTGATGTTCTAGAGAGTCAAATGCCTTATTGTAATCTACAAATCCCATATATAATGGGAGGTTATATTCTTGACATTTCTCGATAAGCTGTTTTATCACATGTATGTGGTCAATTGTGGAGAATCCTGATCTGAATCCAGCTTGTTCTCTTGATTGTTGCTCATCAAGTTTTTTTCCAATACGATTTAGTATAACTTTTGAGAATACCTTATAGATGTTAGACATCAGGCTTATCGGGCGGTAGTTTCCTATTTCAGATCTGTCTCCTTTTTTGTGAATGAGGATTATGGAACTTATTGTCCATTGGATGGGTATAGTTTCTGAGTTTAGGATGAAATTAAATAGCTTGGTTAGTTTAGTTGTTGTTTCTGATAGTGTTAGTTTCATCATCTCGTTGGTTATATGGTCAGGACCTGAAGCTTTGTCGTTTTTCTGTGTCTTTATTGCATGAAAAACTTCTTTTTCGAGAATTTGAGGGATTTCCTCTGTGTTATCTTCAAGGTCTATAGTATAATTTCCTTGGGTGTTTTCAGTAGAGTATAATTTGCGGAAATAGTCTGTTGCAACCTGAAGAATGGAATGTCTCTTTGTTTCTTGTTTGTTGTTTTTATTATTGTTCATTTTCGGAATCCATAGCTTCTCTTCTCTTAATTCTCTTAACGCTTTGTTGATGCCTCCTGTTTTGCTTATATGGTGATTCATACATTCGATTCTTCTTTTTGTCTTATCTTGTTTTATGTTGCGACTAATTTCTTTACTTAATTCAGCTATTTCTTTTAATGTTGTCTTATCTCTTTTGTTTTTAAGTAATTCTTTCCTTTTCTGAATGAGGTTTAGTGTCTTAAGAGTGAGTACATTTTTATCAGATTTTCCATATTTTTTTATTTTGAAGGCATTGTTTATTTCTGTGTCATACAGTTCTTGTATTTTGTCTATATTTCCAGTTATTCTATTATTTGGTGTTGTTCCGCGGGATGTCAAATTATTATCTTGGTTGTTCACATGTTTCCTTTGTTTCTTATGTTCTTTATAAGATAGAGCTGCTCTTACCATACGATGATTGCTATTAAAGTTAAATTTGTTTATTATGTTGACATCTTGGAATGTTTTGGGTTGGTTGCTTAATATATAGTCAATTTCATTACGAAAAGTACCGTCTGGCGATATCCAAGTCCATTTCTTGGATGGTTTTTTCTTGAATAGGCTGTTTGTAATGGTTAAGTTGTTCTCAAGGGCCATGTTTACTATTCTTTTACCATTTTTGCTTCTTTTTCCTATTCCGTGTTAGTGTAGTTGCAAATAAATGATTGACTGAATGTTTTTACTCTTCATAATAATCATTTATTTACGTCAATTTATAGGAATCTTACATGGTCCATAATACTATAACTAGAAATTGTACCCAGCCTGCTAGCAGACATGCAGACAAACATGGGTCCTACCTGGGATTCAAAACTCAGGACCTATGTCTTAGTAGATGGGGCTACTAAGTAACTAAAAAAACTTATGTAACAAACATCATGTGCATCTTGTGACACAGGAAGTGCAGCAATAAGACTAGTTGCATTACCTAAATTTAAATTATTTATTACATTTTTAATATTGTACAGACCGAGGACAGACAGATAGACATTATGACATTGTTAATTAACTTTTTTGTGATAGACATACCTGTACATATATTACTGTGGGATTTTTGAAGATTCAAAAGAGCTTCAAATTCATTTATTCAAATAGCCCAACTATTTGAATAAATATATTTTTGATTAATTGTGATGATAATAAACTTTGATTTTATACATGAAATTGTAAATGAAACCAACTGACTATTTTTAGATTCACTATAATCAAAATATGGGTCCTAGGGTGGGAAGAATACTTGTGTCAACATAAGGATCAAATAATTATTGAAGCTGATATTGTGTTATAATTTAAAAATAAATCGTAATCATTTCTTTTTAATATTGTATGTACATGAATTTATAAATAAATAACCACCACTTCAGCACCCCAATAAATAATACCCCTTTTACTACAACACACTTACAAAACACTTACTTTTGAACACAAAAGCTAATTTAAGATTATTCCGATTCAGTTTTTAGTTAAGTCCTCTTTCTGAAAAATTACAGCTCATCAGGTTTAAAAATGTCAAAAAAAATTATGGTAAACAGACATATCAAAAATAAGTCTGTAAGTAGGTAGTTTTGTGTCATTCATAGTTCCGTTTCTTTTCCTAAAATAACTTGTAAATGTTTTCCAACCTTTTGAACACCATTGTGGCTAATGCACAATGCAAGCCAAAAAGAAAATGATTTAACCCGTCAAACATCAGATTCCAGATACACTTAATTTTTCAATTTCATAGCCCTCCAGAGGGATAGTGCCACTTAAGGTGTTTACAATATGTTTATCAGACTCCTGCTAGCTAAAAACTTATGTTGTAGAAATATTGGAAATGTGCCATATTATCAAAGGACAGGAAAAGGAAGGCACTCATATAATTATCATAAATAATGAGTTTATCATTGGCCAAATTACTCTAACATACTAAAAGACAACTTAACAAAATTAAATTAATGTTTCTTTATGTGGGCCCTTATTCATCATGTTTTTAATTATGTTGATGCGTCCATCTTAGATCTGTTTTTTTTTTGTTGTCGACAGTTTCTGTGTATGCGCAATATAAAAGTTTTCTTGCGTACCTGCCATGAAGTATTTGAGCTACGAGAGACAGATCTGTTTGACCCATCAATGCTCTTTGACCTCTCCAACTTCCACAGAGTACTGTGTACCCTGGCTAAGCTGAGCCAGTGTCCCAAGGCACTGGCCAAAAATATCAAGTAAGTTATCTCAATGGCAACTTAAAATTATACAGTTGAGGCCACAAGCATGAAAGCGCTACCAAAGGGCAGTGTTCCCCTTTCAAGTATATTGTATAAGAAACAATAACTAACCATCAAACTCAACTGTTAAATTTTAAACCACACTAAGGTACTATAGCAACTTAGTTTAATCCTAGGTTTCAATATCTATTACCAGTGAAGAGGGGACTCTTCTACTACAGGTTTCAAAAACTTAACAGAAGAGATCCCAAAACGTGTAACATAATTTCTTGTAAGGAAAATAAACAAAGTTGAATTTTTTTGAATTACCATAACAAAACCACTTTTGCCAAGGAGTAAAACACAGTTTTTCTCCCCTCTCTTTAGGGAAATTTAGCCAGCATTTTTGTTGACCCCTGCAGAACCAACTATGGCGTAAGAGGTTTTGTAACGGATACCAAAGAGCTTATTCCAGTTAATAGAAGCAGTAATATTTTGAAAAATATCTATACTCAAATGTCACGTCCTGGGGGGGATGCTAATAGGCGACCTTTTACAATTTTGGTGACTGCTATGACCATTGATCTTTTAAGTACTTGGGAGAAAGAAACCCATGGGTGTCTTCTAATGTTTCTGTTTTTGTTTTTGTTTTTCTACTTCACAATGTAATTATTATATTTAAACACAATTTGAATTTCTTACAATAGGATTAGGTAATTTGATTTTAATCTAGTCAGTATTAAAAATTGTTAATTCCATAGGTGACTTCTCTTTCTTCCAAGGCTACAAAAAGTCATACAAAATCTCTTTGTTGTTGACAGACCATTTTCGGCACACAGGACCCAGTCGGAAGAAGATATTTACAAAGAGCTGCAGACTGTGTAAGTGACATTTCATAGCTAAATAGGCTAATACTAATAATTTATCTTCATAAGTTATTATTATCTAATGTGTAACAAACGTACGTGACTCGCTTGTTAGCGCGAGTGTGTCGCTCGAAGCGTCTACGTACAACATGCAAGAGAGCCCGGAGCATTCGGCGCAGGCCGAGGTTCCTTGGGTGCAGTTCACGATCCCGAGTGCCACGTGCGAAGATCGGGTCGAAGAAATATACGAGGACCTCTGCTATGTCAAGTTTACTTCAGCTATGCCCGAGGTGGCGCTTCTTTTTATAAGTAACCGTACTTTATTTGTTTCCGGTGCAGTAATCTTACCAGCCCGACGGCGTTAAAACACAATATAAAGCATATTATTGTGACATAAATGTATTTCACATATTAATAGTTCTCGCTGTCTTCAAGGCGGATGTTTACTAACATCGCGCAATTTTAAACAATACCACACTTTATTTATTATGTAGCGAAAGCGCAATATTTGAAATGCTATTTTGAATTTACCCGAAACTCGAGTTAGTTACAGGCGGTAGATCAACTTTGACAGTTGCATTACGAAAGCCGCCTCTATTACAAACGCAATAAAAGCTGTCTCAAGGTCAAACTGTTACCCTTGATGTGCTGTCGACTGTACTAGGGTGTCAATTCATAATATAATATTTTAAATAAAACCCGACGTTCAAAAATGATTGTCAACTACAGTCTTCTCGTGACCACGATCGCTGTAAAGTAATCAAAACGTCAGGTGTGTAATAATAATGTAACATCTAATTAAACGCCAGTTAAATCCGGTAAAATTGGTTTTATTTCAAATATGTAGTGCTCGCGAAATTTGTAAAAACTATTAATTAAAATATAAAACTTATTGTGTTCTGATATAAAATGAATACATAACACAAAGCGTAAAATAATATTATCCGTTGATCTTTGGTTATCCATCCTTATCGGAAGCAAATAAAGTGTTATAGCAATGCTGTTCTTTCCTATTCTCAGATAAAATATTTGCACACATTAATAGATAGCAAGAAAATTATCTCTCACGATCACGACGTGGCTTGGTGTGAATTCCGTAACTTAAAATTATAATCTGCTTTCAAAAATTGTATTATGAAATATGCTCGAACTATAATATACACTGTAGGTACAGTCAATTCTGTTGAAGCCACAAGTAGGAGGAGATAAAATGTGATAAACTAAGTTCCCAGAATTTTAGTTATACTTATTCTTTATCAGTAAATAGGTAAAGAAGAGCATTTGTTTTGGAGTGTCCAAGCGGTGTATTTTACCCACATTTAGACCGCTTAAGTTTGGTTTGGCGGCGAATATAATGTAGATATTAATGTTGTTTAGACAGCTTTTTTTTTGTCATACCTAGCATGATAATATTATTTTGCTTTTTAAAAACATGCCCTAAATAAGGAGGATGTTTTAGTTCACACTGTATCTATAATTTGTATTGTAATATATGAGTTCGGCTACATTGCTCAGACTATTATGCTAGTTGAAGACTAAATTTTCAATTATGAAACACCTCTATGTAATGTTCCGAGTGCGAGTCTTAAGCTCTCTGATAAACTTTCATTGATTAAAATCATTGCGTTTGTATAGCTTATTTTATCAGTATAGTTCGACATTATATACGCCAAGCTAAACGCGTGCGTACGCATGCGTTTGCGCTAGTTACGACGCCGACGCTACCCTGGCTATCTCGATCGCCGCTCAATAAACAAACCACTCTGGATCTTAGCATTTTCATAAATAAGCCTATTGAAAATGTGTTCAGCACAAATATTTCGTTTGTTTCTTTTAAATTATTCACGTTAACAAAAGGAGGTGATATGTTTATTGTACATATTCTAAATAAGTACGTTTAGTTTGTGTAAAACCGTATCGATTATAAAACAAGGTCAAGCATATGGACGATGTTATGGTTGTAAACATCAGCAATATCCGCCGTGGAAATGTATTTTTATACTATGACATGTACTGTTTCCTATGTTGTTTTTCTTAGAATATTTTATTACAATTTTTGTTTTTTTATTAGCAATATGAGACCGAAAGTAGTATATAGCCGAGACTTTTAATTTGACAAATTAAAAAATAACCCATCCCATAGGATCCAGAGTCCTTCAGGGCTTTGTGCTCTCTTCTCTTTCTACTTTTCGCACTCAATGTGAACAATATTCCCAAGAACCCAGGCGTCAAACTGGCACTTGACACTTACAGACGCAGCCTTATTTCATGTACAATCGCTAATTCGTTGAGAGAAAAGTACAACCTACCGCAAACACCATAGGCAATTAGTTTCATAAAAGTAGGATCGATTAGGTCAATCTCGATTCCCGACAAAAGTGTTTGACCGGCCCATCCTTTGGGTGATTTCGGCCACATTGATATATCTGGGCGTCACCCTCGATCACACATTATCTTTATCAACCGTTAGTACTCAAGCTTTTTTCGTGCTCGGCCGCCTTTGCCATCGCCTAGGGAAGCGATTACCTTCGTTTCCCCTATTGTATCTTATGAAAGAGATCACAATTATAGGTACAAAGTGGGTACAAATGTGTCTGCCCCATTAAGACCTACACTAGGGTATCGTTCGCGCACACCCCACTTCGCTATACGTAGAAGGCTATTCAAAACCGCGCCATGCGCATGGCCACGCATCATAAAGTGGCTACTTAGCATTTTGAAAGTAAATATCTCTGTCGTTGGTGTATGTTAAATGAGACAGAAGGATGGATTTATTATTTAAAAAATACCAAAATATATTAATATGAATAGGATAAGTACTTAGCCATGTTAGTGCTAGGTAGTTGATATACAGCTTCCAAGCGGTTAAGATATTGAGCCGAGAGAGATGTACTGCCACGTCTATTGGTGTGTATCCACTTTAAGCTTTTTTTTCCAATTTAAGCGATACAAAATAATTGCAAAGACTTAATAAAGTGATCCAGTAAAAAATATTTAGTAGGTACTACATATTACTGCACGTGGCTGTACAAATGTCCAACCCGGTCAGATACAGAATGGGATTCAAAAGGGCGTTAAGTTTGATATCGATATGCCACGACTAGTAAATACTCCTCTTGAGCTACTAGTCTTTTCATAAATTTGCTGTCAATTTTCACTGCGTACGTGCAAATATCAAATTGTTGCCATTTTGAACGCCATGGTACTGGTGATCGGGTAGTAGTTGCACGTTGTGTGTTGCGGGTAGCGGCGGTGGCGGCGGCGGCGGCGGCGGCGTCGCGGACGTGGGTGAGTACGCGAGCTACTGCGCGCGCATCCACGACGAGGAGATATACCACGACCTGTGCGCGGTCAAGGGGCCCGCGCGCCCGCCTGCCCACCAGCCGCCGGCTTTCAATACAGTACGCTGCACATTTGGTTTTTATTTTGCTTCATATTTATTGAGGAGTAACGTGTGTGTTAACTTTTTTAAATATATAATTACAAAATTAAAAAATTTAAGTAACCCCCGGCGTCATTAAAATCAATCTAACACCATCTTATTAAGACTATTCATAAGAGCCCAAACAAGCTATATCTGCTGTAAGTTTCTAAAGAATTAAGCATTTCGCAGACTTTTTGATGATATAGGATCAGCTCAAGGTATGTCATGGGAATGTCACCGAAGTGACAGTTCACCAAATTTGAAATCAATCTGATCTGTAAAAGTTAGTAAAATCCTATTACCATGTAGAAAATGAGCTGATAGTCATCAAACGTTTGTACTGATCTTCATAAATTATAGCTAAGAACCATCGTAGTCACATCAGCTTACAAACAAAAAAAAACCGAATCAAAATCGGTCCATTCGTTTAGGCGCTACAATGACACACAGATACAGACACGTCAAACTCATAACACCCGTATTTTTTTGTCGCGGGCTAAAAATATATAGAATCACTAATGAGAAGCATTTACAGAAAACCATTGATTAAGTTCAAAGTGATACCAAACCATATAACATTCTAAAAATATACAGTAGGGTTAATCCTTATATTTACCGTCAAACTCAGATGTAGCTACACTATAGCTTATATCATACACTAAAATAGCGCTCGTACAATATGAAAGCAATAGTTGTTGTGACTTAGTAATCAAATAAGGAGCTACTTCTGAGCTCAACCGTACTCACATACCAAATCTGATAAGACTTCTTTGATTGATCACAAAGTTGGTAACAAGAACAAAACAAAACTTGATTATGAGTCAGTATTCACCGGCACGTGAAATAAATACTAACTGAATAACTTACACAACTCTTCCCTCTTTAAAAATAATACAGTCTTAAACATATTCAGTCATATTGTTTCTGACAATCTCATCACAGTTGAAAAACAGAAAATCGGCTTACATCATAATATATAGTATCACTTTACACTTTTCCCATAAATAAAAATACATCAACCGTTTTAATAGGCTAGTATTAAAGATCCACTAAAAAGGTTTCATGGATGAGGAAGCGGACTAATGCGCCGCCACGCGGAGCCGTCGTCAATTTCGCCCCTCATCCATGAAATTCCTCCTCGGGAATTGCCTCGGGGAAATAAGTAAAAGTCACTTTGGTGCTCCGTGCGCTTTCTGAATTATTCATACGCACGTTATTTCTCGTATCTTGCAAAAAATATTTTTCACTTGTAGTTAGTGAATTGGAAGTCTTTTAGCGATACACATGTTTTTAGTAAGAGTCTTGTTTTATTTTGAACCTTTAATAGCTTTTCATGTGCTTAATTGCATAAATGTTATTGAATTGTAATAAAATGGCCACTTTGTCTTGCAGCTAGCGACATCGTCGCACAGCCTTGAAAAGAGAGATTATGTTATAAGAGAATTAGTAGACACAGAATGCAATTACGTCGATGTACTCAGTAAAATAATCAAGTATTTCCTGAGGCCACTCACACCGTACCTGAAACCACAAGACCTGCAAGTCATATTTTGTGGAATAAAGGTGAGATTAGTGGTAGCATAGAATCATAAACATTCATGACTCGTAAACAAACACTCGTACTCATCATACAAACATTTGCTCTTACCGGGATTCGAACTCGGGACCTCTTGACCGAGTAGCCCGTATAGCAAGGGGCACAGACCACTCGGCCGGCCGGTCGTCGACTGGTTTCCGTCGAAGGGTGTCGGGCTTGTCTAATCCAGCCATCCCAGATTAGCAGTCGCCCTTCACGTCTTGACTGTATTTTATTTCAGGAGCTCCACGAGACCCATTCGGGTCTTTTGCGGCAGCTAAAACTGGCGACAGATGCGTGCGTGCCGGGCAGCGGCGCGCCGCGGCTCGCCGACGTGTTCCTGGCGTGGCGCGAGCGCTTGCTGCTGTACGGCGACTACTGCAGCAACCTCACGCACGCGCAGGACACGCTCAAGACCCTCGACGCCAGGGACAACACCTTCAACAAGCAACTAGCGGTATGATTTGTTTCTTTCTACTAGAAAAAAATGAATGTTTCTAGTAATTGCAACCGCGTAAAACACTCGTGAAGGGATAAATAACTGTCATTTGTTACGTAGTATTGTGCAATGTTTTTTTTATTTATTAAGTATTGTAAAATAATCAGCTCTACCACTGCCTAATTGAAAAATTTGTTTATTTATAATACAACGCATAAACACGGCTGCAGATCGAGCAAAAGACTGACATAATTAATTTGGGTATTAAGATAAATTTTTTTGACTGACATGTTTAACTTAATTTGCAGCCGTTTGTACGTTCGTTTGATGATGATACAAAACGAAATCAAATATGCGAACGTGTAACACCAAGATGACCACTGTGTAAAAATCAAGAAAACGCGTTATGTTGACTGAATAGGAGACAAGTTCCCTCTGCTGCCAAAACGACACTTCCTCAATCAGCTCTAGTGACCTACCTCACCTCAGGAACATATCACTACAAAACGACACTTCCTCAATTAGCTCTAGTGACCTAACTCACCTTAAGAACATATCACTACAAACGACACTTCCAAATTAGCTGTATTAACCTTACTCACCTCAGGAACATAACACTACAAACGACACTTCCTCAATTAGTTTTAGTGGCCTAACTCACCTCAGGAACATAACAATACAAAACGGCACATCCTCAATTAGCTCTAGTGACCTAACTCAGCTTAGGAACATATCACTATAAACGACACTTCCTCAATTAGTTCTACTGGCATAACTCACCTCAGGAACATATCACTACAAACGACACTTCCTCAATTAGTTCTACTGGCATAACTCACCTCAGGAACATATCACTACAAACGACACTTCCTCAATTAGTTCTACTGGCATAACTCACCTCAGGAACATATCACTACAAACGACACTTCCTCAATTAGCTCTAGTGTTCTTACTCACCTCAGGAACATATCACTACAAACTAGGGTTGCTGAGGATTCCTCCTCCGCTTCCTCATAATGCGGAAGTTCCGCAATATTTTGAGTTCCTTATCCGTTTCCGCTTCCTAATAAATTAAAATAAAAAAATCCTCTTCCGCTATCGCTTCCTCAAAATTTAAGAGGAATCTAAGAGGAATTTTACTGCGCATGCGTTATCGTATTCCTGACAACGCACACGCCGCGCAGCACGATGCCGCATGCCGGGCCGAACGGTCAGCGAGCGAGCCAACCCGTCCCGCCACCCGCGCTCTTCCTTGCTTGTTTTGTCAATTGACATAGCGTTGTTGGAAAATAGTGACTGAAAATCATCATTCAACTTTGAGAGAGATACCCGGCGAACTTTCTGTATCTCACGAGTCGATTCATACCATTTTAAATAATCACTTGGGTATGAAACATGTTTCCGCTCGGCTAGTCCCATATGACCGGAATATTCTCCAAAAACTCAATCGCATGAGAATCGCTGAGGGCATGCTAGGAGCCTAGAACGAGTCAACTACGACCCAACATTCAAGATACGAGTTTGACATGCAAACTAGTCAACAAGCTTCGGAGTGGCGCCTTCCAACTGAACCGAAACCGAAAAAACCACGCCAAAGTCGATCGAAAGTCAAAGTCATGTTGACTGTTTTCTTTGGCTCTCGCGGTGTTGTGCACTCGGAATTCTTACCGGAAGGTCAAACGGTAAATAACAGTTATTTGTTATACAAGAGTGCAAAGTTGCTTTTTAACCGCGTGCTCAATTTTGATGACCGAACAAGCGAAGGAATCAAAGAGCACAAGGAGAAAAATCTTTGCACTCGAGTGCAACACGTAACTTTTTATCCCACCTCAACGAGGAAATTACTAAATACAAAAAAAAATCATTTGCGCATTATTAACAGTTTCAGCCAATTCTGTTGGCGCCAAATAAACTTCTTCGTCGCTAGAATCACTCATTATGGGTTTTTTACTTGTTTTCAAGTTTCCTGTTTTAAACCTATGGTTTTATCAAATATGTCATAAAAAGAAAATGGCGCGCGCAAAGCAAATTAAACAAAAATTACACCAAGAAGGTGCCGAGTCTGAGTTTTTAAAAGTTAAAAAAGGTTGTATGATAAATCCGGCACCATGGAGGTAGAAGTAAAGTGGTTTAATGATGTTTTGAATTCACAAACTTAGTGCACACGATGTTCTAAATTCAATTTTACTCTTCCCGAGATGGGGGGATGAAAAGAATATTATTTGAGCGTTATGCGGCGTTTAAGAGAGCAAATTCGACGAAAAAGGCCAGATTTGTGCAAAGAAAATTCTTGGATTAAGCACCACAATAATGCGCCTTCGCACAAGGTCATCATTGTGAACGACTTTTTGACCAAACACTCAACAAATACCATCGAGTAACCATATATTCACCAGATATGACTCCGACTTCTTTCTTTTTCCTAAACTCAAATTCCCAATTTATGGCACCCGTTTTCATTCGGTCGAAGACATAAAGGAGAATTCGCGGCAAGAACTGAACTCAATTCCGGAAACAGCGTTTAAAAAATGTTTTGATGATTGGATTATTCGTTAGGGTAAGTGTATCGTTTCTAAAGGAGCATACTTTAAAGGTGATAAAATAAATTTGGATGTATTATTGATCTTTTCCCGGTACTTTCTTGACAGAATAGTATTTTTCATATCATCCTCTTCCTCATCCGCTTCCTCTTCCGCTTCCTCATCCGCATCCTCTTCCTTAAAAAAATATCCTCTTCCTCATCCGCATCCTCTAAATTTGTGTTTGACACTTCCTCTTCCTCCTCCTCTTCCTCATAATCACTTCCTCAACAACCCTACTACAAACGACACTTCCTCAATTAGCCCTAGTGATTTAACTCACCAAAGGAATATAACACTACAAAACAGCATTATTTGGCTGCGATATTCTGTAAGGTAGAATACTTAGAAACTTACATGTAACCTCTTTCAGTTAAAATTACGATTCCGCTAAAATTAACTTAGCGTTAAAATAATGTGGTTAGTAAAAGAACTCTTGTCAACCAATATCAATTAGCGTCGACGGACGCTTATGCCGTTTCTTTGTAAACCTTACTTATAAAAAACATATTTAATTACAGAAATGTCAAAAGGAACACAGCGATGGACGGATACAACTGCGAGATATTTTATCGGTGCCCATGCAGAGAGTGCTCAAATATCACCTACTATTAGATAAATTAGTTCACGAGACGCAACCGGTCAGTAACATAATGCAAGTTTTCAGTGCCAATGTTAGGCGTTTTATTTATTTGTATTGACATAATTTTGTAGAACCATGAAGAGTTTCGCGGTTTGGAACGCGCAAAAGAAGCCATGGTGGACGTAGCGCAATACATCAATGAGGTGAAGAGGGACAGTGAAGTGCTGGCGCTACTCGCTAAAGTGCAGGTAATTCTAAATATTTTCTAAGTCTATAGCAGTGCTACTAGTTCTATCTCGCTCGGACACGCAGACTTGTCACTATATTTAATATGATTAACTGTAAAAATACGGGTTTATAATGTTTTACATCGAATTGCTTTATACGTAGATTGATGGAGCGTACCAAGATACTAGTTTACTGATTTAAATGATGCTTGTTTTATGTTGTGCGTTACTGGCGCGCGCGCATACTAACCGCTGTTGCTATCTTTGTATCAAGTGTTATGAATGTGATCTACTTCGTTAATATTTACTTTGTCAATGGTCTTAGATTTTTACAATTTTCATGTTGCAAGAACTGAAGCTAACACTATCTTAGTTTCACGATTAAGATTTTAGAAATCCTCAGCCTACCTACCTACTATTATATTACTAATAATAATAATTATTGTTATTAAAACAATGGATTTTTTCAATATTGTCATTAAGTATTTTCGCCAAATATGTATGTATGTATGTATGTACGTAAAGTTATTGTATTTTTTTCCCAACCTTTTACGGTTATTTTATTTTCTCGTAAGAATAATTTATTTTCTCGTAAGAACTTACAAAATTCACTAACTGAGAAAACTTATAATTAAACTTAAATCCAAGAATTAGATTTGAAGTTTAGATCCAAAATTCATTTCTTATTGGAACGGCCAAGTTGTATAATTACTAGGTGGTAGGCCCGTATGTAGGGTCGTCTGGGTACCACCGCCTTTCTTATTTCAGCCGTGAAACTAGTTTGCTGTGTTTCGGATTGAAGGGAAAGGTAGCCAGTGTAATTACTGGGCATGGACGGCATTTCATCTTAGCCCTCAGGACGGCAACTCACCTGCAATATCAAGTGACTTTTCCTTGTTATTGTAGGTGTCTATAGGCGGCGGTAACTGCTTCCCATCAGGTGCCGTCAGCTTGTTTGTCTTCTAGTTGTATAAAAAATACTGTGTCCGTGTACCAGGAGAGTATAATAGACTGGGAGGGTGGCGCTCTGGGCGCGGGCGGCGCGGGGCTCGCGGCGTACGGGCGGCTGCTGCTCGACGGCGAGCTCAAGGTCAAGGCGCACGAGGACCAGAAGCTGCGCACCAGATACGTGTTCGTCTTCGACAAGCTCATGCTGCTCTGCAAGCCCGTCAAGGTAACATTCTTTTTAACGTTGCTATATTAATCATTCAAAAGCTTTTTGTACGTAACTTGGACCGGCTAATGAGCACCGTGTATCTTACAGTTGTTTTTGTAAGAAACCGCCTTATCTTACTATTTCCATGAAACTCAAACTCAAAGGAAAAAAAGATTTTGTTGAAAAACATTACAGATTTTTTTTTACGACTACGTTGATTGATTACGATACGATTGATTGTGAAATTGTTTGACCCTGGTCATGACCATTTTAAATATCCATAAAAAACAACCGCATCCAAATCAAAACATTCCAAACACGGAATGACAATTTAAAATAAATTTCATTAAATTAAACTTTTTAACTGCATCGTTATGGCTATGGTACTATTGGACAGTACAATTTTGGTTCTTTTACGACTTCTATGCTGTCATTTTCATGTAATAATTATTTTAATATGTTTTACTTTTGCAAATACAAGAGTTTCGCATTATTTAAACGAAACCATCCCATTAAGTACATTTTTGTCTAAAATCTAAAAAGACTTTCATGAAAGGGCCCAAAACTTTCTATGTCCTTTAGACGTGGGTATTTAAATGTGGCAAGCAATAAACAAACAAATGTGTAGCTAATTTTACCGGATTTAACTCGCGTTTAATTAGATGTTACATTATTATTATACACTTGAAGTTTCGATTACTTTATAGCGATCAGATCGTGGTCACGAGAAGACCTTTTTCTCGACTTTACATAATTTAAATTATTTTGTATAACGTTTGGGCACTATAGGTCTGTAAAATTTATTATCTGTTTGTTTACATCTCCTGTTATTTCTAAATGACTGTTTGATGCCAAAATAAATGAAAAAAAAAATTATAACATTAATTAAACTCGAGTTAAATCCGGTAAATTCGTTTTATTGCAAACGTGTAGTGCTCGCGAAAATGTAATACAATACCAAATGTGTACCTGTCAGGACAACCAGTACTCGTACCGCGTGGGCGTGCGGCTGGCGGAGTACCGCGTGGAGGAGGGCGGCGCGCGGCGCGCGGACGGTCGCTGGGCGTCGCACTTCTACCTGGTGCGCCGCACCAAGGACGCCACCTACACGCTGTACGCGCGCTCCGACGACTGCCGCCGCAAGTGGGTCAAGGCCATCCGCGACGCCATGTCAGTTGCACTTCCTACATTGGTTTTAATCCCCGACGAAAAAAGAGGGGTGTTATAAGTTTCACGTGTCTCTGTATCTGTGTGTCTGTCTGTGGCATCGTAGCTCCTGAACGAATGGACCGATTTTGATATGTTTTTTTTTTTAAAGGCTAACGTAATTATGATGGTTGTTAACTATAATTTATGAAGATCAGTTCAGGCGCTTGATGATTATCAGCTCATTTCCTACATGATAAAAGGGTTTTACTAACTTTCACAGATCCGATTAATTTGAAATTTGGTATAAAGTCTGCGGGGTGATTAATTCTTCAGAAACTTACAGCAGATATAGCGTGTTTGGGCTCATAAGAATAGTCTCAATGAGATGGTGTTAGACAGATGATTAATGAGGCCGAGGGGGTTATTAATCATGTTTCCCCCCGGCCTAATTAATAATTTTTATTCCAGATATCCCCTTAAAGGATGATAACTGGAAAAAAAAATATTCTATGTCCTTTCCCTAGACTCAAACTATCTCTATATCAAATTTCATCTTAATCAGTTCTGCGGTTTAAGTGTGAAGAGGCAACATACAGACAGAGAGGCTCGCTTTCACATTTACGATATTAGTATGTATTCGATAGACTCTCCTTACTTGCCTAGAAGAATAAAATGTACACCACCAAAGCTGCAGCTATAACTGAATTTCACAATCCCTTTAGTGATATACACATTAAATAATAATGAAAATTTTATAGTAGTATTATCAGGCTTCAAACTTGGAACCTTTTCTTTAGTTGGACTAAATTGTACATACTTTTTCTATTGCAGAGACAATTTAGAGCCGGCAGGATGTCGGAGTACAAATCATAAATTCGTTCTGCACACATTCGATAAACCAGCCACATGCCACCACTGTTCCAAGTTCCTAAAAGGAAGAATATTTCAGGTACACTATAAAAACGTAGTACTATATTAACATGAATTAATTTGCAAAGACTATATAATTGTGCTATGTCGTTCGTTATTGGGCAAAATGTTGCAAAGAAAATATAAACCTCCGAATTATGTGTTCAATTATTTACTTGACGCCTTCATAACCTCTCAAGCATCGCAAGCCAATATTCGGCAGGGCTAATGAGGTAATGAGTTTTCATTTTATTTTTGGCTTTTGTTTATTTTACTTTTTCGACATATTATTTATACAGGTTGGTGCCGTCAACACAACAATAAATTAAAACTCGGACTATATATATATATATAAAAATGTTATGTTGGTTTGTGTACGCTTCAAAAACTCAAAAAGTTCTGCACCGATTGAGTCGAAATTTTAACATGATATAAAATCCGCATCAAGGATTGTTTTTATCTATTTTTTGCATCAGTCACATATCTGCGACCGCGAGAAAACAGTTTTTTTAACGATGCGCCACTGCAAAGCGTGGCAGGGTACAGCTAGTTAGTTCATAAAAATGGTTTGTCACTTTCAAAAACATCTTATTCATTAGATAATGAAATTCGTTCTAGTTAAAAATAATAATATTGCAAGATACCAAACCATTAAAAAACCAAACCATTCCGCTGTTCCGCACCGAACGGAAAAAATTTGCGTGATGCTCAACGGCAGAAATTTGAATTGGCATATACGTTAATTTGAGCACTCTTTAACACTAGATAGCTAACCTTCTGGTGTACCCTTTGTAAGCTAACCATCCGCCGAAACGACGGGTATTAAAAAAATGATTTGTAATAAGATATATACTTTAGAGAACTTTTGATGTTTATTATAGTTAATTGAAAGGCTAACCAACTACTACAGGCTACATTTATAAGTCAACTTTATTTATTACCTTATAATATTACGGCAACTTTACTTAGACCTGTAAAAATGAAAATTTTCTCATATAAATACTTTTTCATACAAAATTAACAAAAAAAAACAGCAAAACACTCAGTCTTTGGCGTTACATGGGACATTAGAATATAAAACATAATTACAATATAAAATTAACTACTTTTCTTGAGAACATGTGACACAATAAACAAACTTATGTTCACCACATACTGCGATCTTTTGTCGAAACGACGGGAAACGGCTATGTATCTCAAAAACCATAACACTTATCGGTTCGGTGTGTGCGCCACGAAAAAGGCCTCACCGGCGACTGAGTTGACTAGCCGAACCACGCTATTCGGATGCATTGTTAAAAAGATAAAAAAATACTTTGCGCTGCCCGTCGATACGACGGAGGTTAGCTATCTAGGGTTAAAATTTACCAGACAAGTCGCACATTCCAGACTCAATTGGTTGTTAATTGTTATAGGCTCCCGGGAGTCTCACGTGGCCAAGCGTGACTTCTAATTTAAATGACGGCTGAGTATTCGGCCTTTAGTTAAAATACACTTTGTTGTTGTAAGACCACTAGGTGGTAGGCCCGTATGTAGGGTCGTCTGGGTAGGTACCACCGCCTTTCTTATTTCAGCCGTGAAACAGTTCGCTGTGTTTCAGATTGAAGGGAAAGGTAGCCAGTGTAATTACTGGGCATGGACGGTATTTCATCTTAGGCCCCAGGATGACAACGCACCTGCAATATCAAGTGATTTTTCTTTGTTATTGCAGGTGTCTATAGGCGGCGGTAACCGCGTACCATCAGATGGGCCGTCAGCTTGTTTGTCATCTAGTAGTATATAAAAAAAAGATAAAAGTATGTATCTGTTGGCGCAGGGCTACCTATGCACGGTGTGCAACGCGTGCGCGCACAAGGAGTGCATCGCGCTGTCGGGACGATGCGGGGGCGGGGCCGCGCCCGCGCCGCCGCTACCGCCGCACCAACACGCGCCCGACCACGCGCTGCACTACTACATGTGGTGAGTACACCACCACGCGCTGCACTACTACATGTGGTGAGTACACCACCACGCGCTGCACTACTACATGTGGTGAGTACACCACCACGCGCTGCACTACTACATGTGGTGAGTACACCACCACGCGCTGCACTACTACATGTGGTGAGTACACCACCACGCGCTGCACTACTACATGTGGTGAGTACACCACCACGCGCTGCACTACTACATGTGGTGAGTACACCACCACGCGCTGCACTACTACATGTGGTGAGTACACCACCACGCGCTGCACTACTACATGTGGTGAGTACACCACCACGCGCTGCACTACTACATGTGGTGAGTACACCACCACGCGCTGCACTACTACATGTGGTGAGTACACCACCACGCGCTGCACTACTACATGTGGTGAGTACACCACCACGCGCTGCACTACTACATGTGGTGAGCACACCCCTTACCGCGACCCGCTCATACAATGCGCGCGAGCACTTTAGTACCACAACACACTGCCTATTTCAAATTCAAAATACATATTCAAAATATTGCACTCTTACAATATCAGCTGCTATGTATATGAACGCTATAACTGTTATACTATAATCTTAGCTACTTCTTAGTTCGACCGTATCACTTTGTGGTGAAATAAATGTGTTGATTGTTGATTATCGTATGCGGCGCAGGTACGTGGGCGAGATGGGGCGCGACATGGCGACGGCGCGGCTGGAGCGGCGCGTGGACGGCACGTTCCTGCTGCGCGTGCGGCCGCACCCCACGCACCACGCCGACACCGACACGCACTACGCGCTCTCGCTCAAGTGAGTGCCGCACTGACGTAGTGTATGAGTGCAGGCGCGGCTGAGCGGCGCGTGGACGGCACGTTCCTGCTGCGCGTGCGGCCGCACCCCACGCACCACGCCGACACCGACACGCACTACGCGCTCTCGCTCAAGTGAGTGCCGCACTGACGTAGTGTATGAGTGCAGGCGCGGCTGAGCGGCGCGTGGACGGCACGTTCCTGCTGCGCGTGCGGCCGCACCCCACGCACCACGCCGACACCGACACGCACTACGCGCTCTCGCTCAAGTGAGTGCCGCACTGACGTAGTGTATGAGTGCAGGCGCGGCTGAGCGGCGCGTGGACGGCACGTTCCTGAAACCAAGATTTATATTATTGCCACTATACACTTTATAGACTGGTATTTTCTTGTCGCAGAACGGACAACACAGTGAAGCACATGCGAGTGTGCCGGAAGCCGATCGACCAAGTACCTCACTACTTCCTGTCAGAGTCGCGCTTTTTCCGCAGCATAGTCGAGCTCGTCTCCTACTACGAGAAAACCAGTCTATCGGAGAACTTTATAGGGTATGCTCAAATAATGTAGCTTAAAATTTTTGTTGCACAAATAAAATTACTGCTTAGAACTCAAGTTTATTCTTTTCATTTATATTATCATAGGGGAAACCCCATAGTTAAAGATTATGGTAAATTGGTGAAGATCCCACAAAAACACTACAGATATTCTATTGAGAAAGTGGGTCATAAGGGGTATAAATTAATTATACATATTGTAAAGTTGTCACTCAAAACTAGAGATGATTGTATGTAAATATCTTAGCTTGTGTTTGTTATTACTTATTAATTTGTGTATGGTAACGTGTTGTAGGCTGAACTCTTCGCTGCGGTGGCCGTTCAGGCGCGTGGTGGCGACGGTGATCCACGACTTCCGGCCGCTGGACGCGTCACAGCTGGCGCTGCGGCCCGGCGCCAAGGTCCTCGTGCTCAGCAAGGAGGGCGACGGCCGCGGCTGGTGGAAGGGCCGCGCGCTCGACAAGGTCAGTGCCCAGCAAGCACGCGACGGCCGCGGCTGGTGGAAGGGCCGCGCGCTCGACAAGGTCAGTGCCCAGCAAGCACGCGACGGCCGCGGCTGGTGGAAGGGCCGCGCGCTCGACAAGGTCAGTGCCCAGCAAGCACGCGACGGCCGCGGCTGGTGGAAGGGCCGCGCGCTCGACAAGGTCAGTGCCCAGCAAGCACGCGACGGCCGCGGCTGGTGGAAGGGCCGCGCGCTCGACAAGGTCAGTGCCCAGCAAGCACGCGACGGCCGCGGCTGGTGGAAGGGCCGCGCGCTCGACAAGGTCAGTGCCCAGCAAGCACGCGACGGCCGCGGCTGGTGGAAGGGCCGCGCGCTCGACAAGGTCAGTGCCCAGCAAGCACGCGACGGCCGCGGCTGGTGGAAGGGCCGCGCGCTCGACAAGGTCAGTGCCCAGCAAGCACGCGACGGCCGCGGCTCGACAAGGTCACCGAACAAGAGAGAGAGAATTTTACCATTGAGCTCAACAGGGTGTTGAACCTTGTATCTGAATGGGGATCTAACAATCTTGTTGAGTTCAATGCTAAGAAAACACAGGTGTGCGCGTTTACAGCTAAAATGTCGCCGTTCCTTCCCCTTCCGTCTCTTCAGGGCACGACTCTTTCGGCACAGGGCTCCCTAAATTTGCTAGGCATGAAGATATGTTGCGATCTGAATTCCAGGAACTACATCGAAACCGTGATCAAAACAGCCTCACAGAAGCTCGGTGTCCTGAACAAGGTGCGTCGATTTTTCACGCCTGACCAATTATGCCTGCTGTATAAAACTCACGTCCGGTCTTGCGTGGAATATTGCTCGCACTTGTGGGATGGCTCCGCCAAGTACCTTCTCGATGCCCTGGACAGATTGCAGCGTCATGCTGTCCGTATCGTAGGTGATATAGAGGTCACGAACAACCTTGAGCCTCTGAAATTGCGTCGAGACATTGCGTCGCTTAGCGCCTTCTATCGGTTATATCACGGAGAGTGCTCTGAAGAGCTATTTGACCTTATCCCACCTTCCCCCTTCCTACTCAGGAGCACGCGTGCCGGTCTTCGGAGTCATCAATTCACTGTCTCCACCTCAACATCCCGTACAAAGAAATTTAGTAGCTCTTTTCTTTGTCGTACTTCCAGAACTTGGAATTCTTTGCCAGCACATGTGTTCCCTCCTTCCGATAACATCCTTCAAAAAAGGCGTGAAAAAGCACCTTTCGGGCTGGCAAGGTGGAGGTGGCTAGAGCAGTGTCTGAACTGCACTAGCTGTCTTCGCATATGGACTCTTCTTACCGCTTCACATCAGGTGGTGTTGAGTCATTTGTCGTGCTTTGTATATATATATATAAACTAGAAAAATTTCACGTCCTGAGGCGGGGATGTATGTAGAGGGATGTATGACTTTTTGTATGTAGATAACCGCTGCGGTACCGCTCAGGCGCCGCAGCGGCGCCGCACCGCACCATGTGGTTTGGCCCTGAAATCGACCGGACAATTGTACGCTTCTACAGCCATCTGACAGTATACATTTTGTTTTATCGGGCCGGCGACCACGTTTTCTTCGGAAAAAGAATTCGTCTTGCCCAATCACCGTACAACGTTGCCGCAAGTTGATTAATTTTACTTGACATTGGCAAAATTCGTAATAACGAGAGGCCATTAAATAAAGAAGAAGACAAGGTCAGTACCTGGTGGAATTTTATTCATGTAATCTGTATTTCAGAGGCCTGTTCGGGAAAAACGGGTACACAATAGAAATATTGGTTCCACATTCTCGTGCACAGATGCTGTTATTGTCTATATCCCACACTGTTGTCAAATTTTATTATAAATATGGTTTCTATTAGCTTATCGAGATGAATGTTTGACTGTATTCAAATGAAAGTATAATTTTGAATCGTAGTGTTAGTCTTTATTATAGAAATGTTAAAAACTGACCATTCTATGTAATCGTTGTAGGGCGACAACCGGTCGGGGTACTTCCCGAAGGAGTGCGTGCGCGAGGAGCCCGAGTGCATAGGCGCGCTGGACTGATGTCAGCTGTGCCTCGCCGAGCGCGAGTTGCATTATACGCGTGCGCCGCCGCGCGACCACGACCACGACGCCGACGCGGACTTAGTGTGAGCGGGCCGCGGAGACCGTCCGTTGTGAACCGACCCTCATGGACTATATACCCTCGAAATCGTTGGAAGCTACTCCTGTGAGTACTCGCGATTTCATGACGATGCAATCTCAAACACTTAGCGTAATTATAAATTAGGTAGACGATGTTGACTTTTAAAAAATTAAATCAATGTGTGTACCAAACGAGCGCGTTTGCGGATGTAGGTAAATGTATAGTTTTACACGTTGACGGGGCCGAACCGGTGGCGGCTAATTTCTAATTTCTTCTTACACTTCTCGTTTGTGTTTGGACTTAATGATGCTCTCTCCTTCTCTGAGAAATCTGTCGGCACTTTAGAATTTTTTGATGGTGCGTAAAATGCTTTAATATTATTATAAGTAGGAAAGTGTAAAGAAGCCGATGCGGCGGAGGAGGCGCCGCCGAGTGCGAGTCACCCGCGCGCGAGCGTCGAGCCAGTCGTAGTACGTATGTATGAGTAAGATTCAAATGATCAATTATTTATGTTTTCAAACACCATGACGAATTTATGCTCAAAATTAATGCAATTCTATTCACGTTTTCACAAAAATGTACTTTTATTCACTGTAACACGTTTACATTCCTCGTTTTATCCCTTTGGATGAATTTGGTCCAGAATATCTCTCTATAAGATTTTTTCCTGTTTTTACAATATATGCACGCGTACATGACTTAAAAGAACAATAGTGAGATAAAGTGCCAAATATTTTCGTTTTTCTATCTGTAGTTTCCTGTGTTAAATTATTTTAGAGCGAGACTCTTGTGAAATTGTCCAAAAATTTAGTACTATTGTTATCACTACTCAGGGAACTAACCTAGTGACGTGAAACATCTAGCTGTCAAGTTGTTATCTTATTCTAAACCAAGTACAAACATCAATGCATAATCATTCACACAATGATAGTAGTAGGTGTGGTATAATGTTCGCTTTTATTATGTTACTGAGCCGTATGGTTCCACATACTCGTGCACAGATGCTGTTATTGTCTATATCCACACTATTGTCAAATTTTATTATAAATATGGTTTCTATTAGCGTATCGAGATGAATGTTTGAAAGATTTCGATGACCAATATGACCTTTAATCTTAATATCTAAAAGTTGTGTACATATTCCCAGATCTTCTCTAAATATCTAATAAATTAAACAAGATTTTCATTAAAAGCTTGTAAGTTTTGGATGAGCTATAACTATAAAACAATCAAGATTATTCTCTATGATATTCTCTCTATATTTATGTTTAAACTAAACTAAACTAAATAACAAAAACAAAATTAAACTTTCTCAATATACAAGTTGACAATTCCAAACTTAAAAAAAAAACACCCGCCGAATTGAAAACCTTCTCGTTTTTGAAGTCGGTTAAAAAATGCGTCAATTCGGATAAAAAACCAGCAAATTTAAATAATGCTAGATAGCATTTCGTGTGTAAGTATTGATCATTAATTTTATTATCGAAAGTCCCAAAAATGTAAAGTTAATTGGTAAGATTCAGCTATACACTATATAGGTAATAAGTTTGCCCAAGTTGGTATGTTTTCCTCACAAACATTGATACTTGTAACGTTTATACTTCAGTTGTCTTCCTCAAAAGTATGTTCTCTGTTTCTATAATTTTATATGAAACATTAAACAAAATCAACTAATACTGTAGGTAAAATTTTAACTTATTGGATGTACCATTCTACCATCATGGTGGTAGATTTGTCGCCGCCATCTGGTTAAATTCGCCGCTTAATTGAATGTCTAGCCCGTTGATTGAACGCCGGCATCCAATTGAATGCCCAGCCCGATAGTTAATTGAACTAGACTCACTTAACGTTTACCGACTTGGCTTTTTGAATGGATCGTTTTGTATTAAAAGTTTTGATTTGATTGGTAGGTTCAAGGTTATTTTTTTATGACCACTTATAACCGACATCGTTTTGGTTATAAAATTACCTTGAACCCACCAATCACTCAAACAGTCAAATCTCTTCGATTTAAACGACCCGCCTAGGCGTTCAATTGAATGGCTAATTTAAACCAGACAGCTGACATGACGTTCAGCCATCTGGTTAAACGTTGCGCTCAATGACTTGGCTAGTTGTACTTCAGCCATTTGATTTAACCAGACAGCTGCAACAGATCTACCACCATTATGATACAACCAATATGATCGCTTTTGTGTTTCGATGGTAATGGATGCCTCAAATTGAGGATTCCCATCCTAAATCTCCCATATTGACAAAATAAAAAAAATATGTAGGAGCAGACTCTATCATCAAATTCAGTCACCTCAAAACATGTTAAACAGTCAACGTCAAAAGTCGATGATGAAGAAGATTTAATTTTTTTCTTTTTTTTTAACTTTTCGACCCTAACCGCCTCAGCAGATTTGATAAAAGATATGCGAGAGCTCTTAATTTGTGGTACTTTCCTGAATGAGCAAGCATCTCCACCGTACAGAAGTTTGCAGCCAAATAACACTATTGTGTCGTATTCCTGCGGTCGGTGCAATGAGGTCGTGACTGTTTCATCTCTTACCTTTGGCGTGGCTGTATCTAGTGCCAGTACGTTAAGAGTATATGCAGTAACACAACTCCATAGAAGATCGCCAATTGATGCACTCACGTACAGGCAGTAAAGGGGCCGCTCTCGGATCCGAAGGCAGATGGCAGTGCTGGCCATCCTAAAAACGACTTGATAAATTAAAATTATAAACCGCCAAAAAATCAGCTGTTTCATACTAAATTGTATACATACACTATCCGTTTGTATGGAACAGCTGATATTTTTTCACGATTTTTTTTATTTTTATGAATAACTCGTTTTTAGGTTGTTGTCGGCTGACTTTAAAATCGACGGGTTGTGCGCTTCTAAAGCCATCTGACAGCATCCATTTTGTTTTATCGAGCCGGCGACCACGTTTTCTTCGGAAAAAGAATTCGTCTTGCCCAATCATCGTACAGCGTTGCCGCAAGTTATTTGCAGATTAATTTTACTTGACATTGGGCAAATTCGTAATAACGAGAGGCCATTAAATAAAAAAGAATAAGAACTCGTTCTTAGGATTACCAGCACTATCATCTGCCTTCCTTTTTCGACAGCGTTCCCCTTACACCATGTATATGGCACCTTTTATAAGTATACTAAGGGATAAAATTAGCGAGAATTTTGTATGGGATTAGCGATAAAATAATGCTATAGTCTAAATAGCACGAACTATAGACATACCGCTACTGCAGCCGTAGCACGGGCCGTGGACAAAATCTCTTACTACCACTTATGTCCGCTTATTAGTAGACAAAATGTGTTTTATCACTTTCTTTCTTTCGGACGAAGAGAGAGACAAACTTGTCCAATTCCCTAAGAGTTTCCCATGCTACGGGGGCTGTAGCTCTATGGGAAGTTTGCTTTGTAGTATCGGCATGTGATGAAAACTTTGAGTCTGTTTATGTGTGTGATTTCTTCTCCAAAATGTCATCCCAGCTATACGAGTCACTAACCAGCCTAGTTGAATAACTGCATTGAACGAGTTAATTATCACACACTTAAATCATTCAATCACTTTTAAACAATGAATACCAAACAACTGCTCTGCTTTAGTTCTAATCCGCCATTTATCGGTAAAAACTAAAATTGATTAAGTACATACTTTTGAGGAAAATGTTATTCTCCTTACAACAATATGGTTGTAAGCGTCTCGGGAGAGTATTCAGATTGTTCTCTGACGCATTCGTCATTTTTCTTAATCTTAAAATAAAAAAATAACGATAGTGTAAAAGTTACAATTCATTATGTACCTCAAGTTAATTTTACTCCGTACATTCCATTTAGGACAAATGTCTTGACATGATTTAGAGCTAGAGTATTTTGCGTAGTGAAAATATACAGTACAGAGTAACAGAATAAACTAAACAACCATCTATGTATTTGTATAATAATAATTTAAGGTTAACCTATATAGAGCAGCAATATTATTCCATTGATTTACAGTCAGTGATTAGCTATTTTTGAAGTCTACGCGAGCCAACCATGAACGAAAAATGCTCATTATGGTGAAACTGTATGTGAAAGTTGATATTGAAAACTATGAGCTGTTTTACCAATTGCGGTAAAACAGCTCATAGTCATATAAAGTTTATACATTTAGAAAAATATGATGAAATATCATGACTTATTCTATTATTATATATAGTATATCGTGTTAAATATGAGTCTTCTACACTGTAAATACTGTTAACTTATTTTTGTTGTAGTGTCTTACAGATATCATATATGAAAAAGTTAGTTCTAAGTTACAAGCACAATGAATGTTATCCTTCCATGTCGGTAGTGTATGATACTTATAAATATATCAACTCAAGTTAAATAAATCAAATAATAAATCAACACATGTATCATAAATAAAGTGGAAGTGGTCCGAGCCCCATTATTGTGTACAGTGATAATCAATAATATAGAACATTTAACAGTTCTTGACTATTGCAAACATATGCGCTCCTCTGTGATTCGGAGTGTACGTTAACCCGTTGGCCCCGAAAGCAACCGCTTTTACCCACTTTAACCACCAACCCGTATTGGGTCAGCGTTTTGTGTGGCCCTCCTCGTGTAAGAAGGACGATGGCAAACATAATAAGGAAGCTATAACTTCAATAACGGGTATATATTATTGCTAGTGACTGAACTGTTTATCTGTATTAATAATAATTATGCATAGCTCTGCTGACGTCAGAATCTGTTCATTCACTCCCACCATGCCACTTCCAGTAAACTGTTAACTGACCTGTAAATTATTATATTTAAATAAATGTGTAATAATAACTTAATAAATAAAAGAGTCTAGTGCCACTTAATGCTTTTATATATCTTACGTAGTGCGCTATAAAGTTAACTAATGCTTCACATAAAGTTGTAAATGAAATTTTACCTCTATAAATTAAAAAAATATTTAACAAACATAAATACGATATATAAAAAACAAAATAATATAAAAGAGTTAGTCTTGTCCGTGGTGACAGGGTCTCGCAAGTTGTTATTGTAAAATATCAAAAATATATAGCGGCCTTACCTGTAAACATTAAGTAGACATATTTTAGTCAAAACACTATTAAAATGTCATGTTTCTCTTACTCATTATGTCGAACGAAAAAGACAAATTATGTTTATCAGTGTTTTAACTAAAATAGTTTTGACGGGCGTCTATAAGTAAGGCCAATAATGTTTATTATGTAAGCATACTGTAATAGAAAGCGATATGGCTGTTGTGAAATAATAGATATATATTTTTTCTATTTAGTTGGACAGATGAGGGCCGTGTAGTGACAATATATTAAAGTCACTATAAGATGAAAATTGTACAAATAATATGTTGCTGTTTCAGGAACGATTTATTTTTAACTGAATCAGTAAAAAAAAACTGTTATACACTCGACAGCATATCAAACGTAACAGTTTGATATTGAGACCGCCCCTATTCCGTTCCCAATAGAGGCGGCTTTCGTAGTGCAACTGTTACACTTCATGTTCTGTCGCCTGTGCTAAAAATTGTTGGAAATAGTTTGTGACGACAACAAAATTGATCTCTGGAATAAAAGCGCGGTAGATGAGGACTTTGGTGCACATCGCTCACACAATTTTAACCTTGACCCTAAACAAAACTTTCTTAAACATTATTTTTTTATTTGTGACAGTATATGATTTTACATAATTATTTTCTTTTTATTTATTGATGCCATAATTATAATTGAATTGATATTTTAATGATTGTATACTATTATTTTAAATATGTATTTACTATTTTGCAATTTAAATATATTTTAATTATGTTGACATTATTAACATGTGTACATACAAAGAAGTCTTGTTCTCTATTGAAAACATTCGAATAGTTTGAATGTTTCCAAGCAACAAATTGAGGCGAATTGTAAATTTTAATGGAAACTGTATTTCAAATGTTTCTAAATACGGTTGCAGAGCTACCTTCACAGTGAAGTCCTTTGTAACATGTCCACGATTTCAACAACACTGTGTTTTATTTATTTAATCCAGTATACACAAGCGTTTAGTAAAACAATAAAATCTACATATATTGTTGGTCGATAATAATATGACATTTTACAATAAACTAAATTCATTGTATTTTGTATACGAATTCGAGTTGAGTGCAAATCTCCACTTGTGTTGTTAGCATGCTTGTAATAGTTGTTGGTGCTAACATATTATTATTTTGAATTCGTTGATTTGCAAGTGCTTTTAATAAAATTGAGCGTCTGCGCACGCCCGCCGAGAGTCTAGTATAAATGTATTTTGATATTATTTATGTTCATGTTTGTAAATATATTATACAGAAATGGCATATCTCATTGTTCTGTAGTTAGGTAAGAACAACTCCAGAATAAATACACATTCTGAGAATCACAATAGTTTTATTAAATAACTTTAGTATAAATCACCTTAACATTATTTTAATTATTTCAACTTAACGTCATGTAAAAAAAACATTGTTATATTTAATATATTTCTCTTAAATGCATAATTATTGCGAACTCTAACACTTTACCGGATTTAATTCGCGTTAAATAAATGTTGAATTATTATTTTATATCTGATGTTTTGATTAACTGACAGCGATCGTAGCCACGGGAAGACTGAACATGCTAGTGGTCTTTTTGAGCTTTTATGTTTACTATTTTTCAACATTATATTTTTTAAATTATAATTATAATATGACCGGCCGGCTGAATCCAGGTAATCTTTGAAAGATTACCGAGAGCAATCACAGAAACATCGCGAGTGTGTTTCCCAGCCTAGGGCATATATTTTTCTACTTTTTGTATTTAACTGTTGTCACTTTGTGTTTTATTCTATATCATCCCTGGTTTTATTCAAACGCGTGTACCGATTCACGCAAACGAAGTCGCAGTGTGCGTTGTTCGGGTAAATAAAAAAGTACCGTCTTAATTACCGCTAGTTAAATCCAGTAAAGTGGTCTTATTTCTATAATAATAGTGCACAGTATTAACAGTATGCCATAACAGAATATTTATTTAATTGTTACCACTAAACTGTCTATGACAGATAATCTTCCAAAATGGGATATTATATTGAAACGTACACATACTACAAAAAGTCGGCCATACAACTCCAGCACCCTTAGGGCCGGCGCCCACTGCCGCCACGGCACGGCGTGTCAAGGCAAAGAAATTTTCATTCCTCATGCTCGGAAAGTAGCGTTTTCTTGATCTGAGTATTGGGAGGAAAACGCTAGTACCCACCACCGGGCGGGAAAAACACATACTAATTGCTTCCTGTCCTTCCTGTCCGAAAAACTCATACGAATGGCCAGTAGGCGGTAACCCGATGTGTTCCAAATTTAAAAATACTTTTTTCCACACAAAAATTTAAATAGGTATACAGTTCTCAAATTTTACTAACGTTACAATTAACTTTAAATAGGTTCTACTCATGTTAGGAGTATTTTTATTAATAAATTTTATTAGAAAAACTATTTTTCATTTTCCTTGCATTTGAAATGAAAAGTAGAGTGCAACACACGGGAATCAAACCCTACTCTGACTATAGTCTAACAACCTCGTAGGGATTGATTCCTTTCCACACTTATAAAGCAATCTACTATTATTACTAATCAAGTTATTTTGATACTTATTTCAATAAGTTTAGAATTCATGTTACTTTATTCTCAATTCAGTCATTTTGTATCGGCCTTACAAAATGACTGACATGGCCTGTTTCATGTTGCAACATGTTTAACACAGTACAATATTTTCCTATAAATAACATTATTATAACAATTTATTTAATATTAAGGTCCAGTCGTGTCCATCTTTATGGAATAAATGCGTCACAGAAATATTGGCATCCAAAAGGTTATTTCAAGTCCGGCGTACTACTGCCCAAGTAGGTCCTGAGGTCGGAAATGGTTGACCTGATGAGCTTGGCGGGGATGGTGGGTCGGCTGAGCCGCTGGTACGCGGCGTAGCGGTGGCAGCCGCCGAAGCTGTAGTAGTAGTCCCCGCCTTCTGAGCCCTTGATCCAGAGGACGTCGATCGGAGGCACGGTTCCCTCTTGTTCTTCTCGCTACAAGACAATAATTTTAGGATGTAGGTAGGCATGTAAAATGTCTGTTGCTGTTACAGTCTATTGAAGGGGTCATCGTAAAGGGGTCGGAATTGCACTTCTAATCGCCAATGCGTTCTTATTTGCAATAATGTTGAAATTCTAACATGACAACGGATGGACGGACAGACAGACACCATGACGTTTTTAGTTCATATATTTTTTGTGATTGTCTAAGAAACGTGATTTTTGACGATTCGAAAGTGCTTCTTAGTGTCCTATTTGAATATAGATATTTTAATTTCATTTCTGTTATTTATTTATTGCAAATTAAGTTATACTTACAACATCTTTTCTTAAATTTTTTATTTAAATCTAAAGGTTTGTTAATATAATACAGGATGTTAGGGGTAAGCTCTCGGATACGAAGGCAGGTAGCAGTGCTCGTCACCTTAAATGCGATTTGTTAAAAAATAAAAATAAACTCAAGAAAAAAAAACTGCTGTTCCATACAAACAGGCCGTGTAAATATTATAATTTGTATGAAACAGCTGTTTTTTTTCGCGCACTCACCTGCCTTCGTATTCGAGAGCGTCACCCTAACAACCTGTATAGTGCTCGGCATGCGGTTCAAGCTTATTGCATCTATATAATAGTAGGTACCTACAGCAACCTCAAGTTTCTTCATAAATAAATGAAGCCGGTTTGTTTATTAGCTTGCTTGAAGGAATACCTAATCTGAGATGAAAACCGGTTACAAGTCTAAACCGTACAAAATTATTTGCTTCAAAGATTACTTTAAGTACCTACCTACATAATTGAATACCCGTGAAGATACACAATCTAAATTTGTATTGTTTTGTTTTGATATATATATATATATAAACTACACACTGTGTCCACTTTTATTTTCCCGTCTTCCTGTCGCAGGTCTGCTGGTAGAGATTTCTTTAGAAATAAGCAGTGCCTTTGTACTCAACTGATTTATGTGTTTTATTTTTGAGTCTTTTTTGTGTACATAAATGAATAAAAAAATATTAAATAAATAATAAAATAAAGAGTACAGTTTATCACTTTCTTTCAAAGTGTACAACAAAATAGGATGCAAAAAATCCAAAGGAAGTAAAATAATCTTAGATAATACCTACACCGCTTTCTGGGTTGTGTTATCTCGTTACTGACATAAAAAAGAAATCAATTAGAACAACGATAATTTAATGACAAATAATTGGATAAGTAATTATGATCCTAATATCGCTTTGTATACTATAAAGTCAAGAATCAGGTTATTCGTTAGTTGACCTTATGTACCTGCGTAAATCTCAGGTGGAAGAAACTCATTTCGAACTTGGAAAAATTTCAGGGGTCAACCTACATTGCGGCAGAGGAGATGAAAGCGAAATTTTTAGGAACAAGTCTGTTCATAGCATTTTGCACTTTATGTCCATTGTATAAAGAACAAATTAAATACGAGACAGGAACAATAACATTAGCGTATTTCAAAAGAATCGATGTCAAAACATATAAAAGCGACAGCAGCGCCACTGTTGGAAATTATTGGAAACCACTTTATTTATATGGATTTGCGAGTTGAACCCAACCACGATTGAAACATTTCTATTGAAACTTACCTAGTGGTACGGTCGACCACAAAAGTAGCTAAACACTTTAGTACTATGTCACAATAACATAATATGGCATCAATATAGTAGCAACTATTATGCAGGCACGAGAGCAATAGTCGGTGTGATATGTTACTAAAGTGTTAAGCTACTTCTGTGGTCAACTGTACAAATAACGCGTCTTCTCGATATTCTCAAGGATGCTCAAGACCAGAGTCGGCGATGTCAGGGGAATCCGTGGGAAGTGGCGCGAAGAGAGCGAAATTACCGACTTCTTCAGGCAAATTCGCCGCTTCACTTTCTTCCCTTTCAAAACAACGTAGATTGACTAAAACCCTTCAGCGCATTAATTTGTGACGACCGACTGATCGAGCGGTCTGTACCCCTTATATACTACCTACAAAGTATTCGGTCAGGGTCCCGAGTTCGAATCCCGGTAGGGGACAGTGTTTGTATGAGTAGTAGCATTGGTTCACGACTCAAAGATGTTTTGTTTATTTGGTATATTTCTGATATTAATGTAGATATTATTACATCAATATTTCTCTGTTATTTAGTATCCATAACACAAGCTCTTAATGATGCTTACTTTAGAGTGTATGATATGGGGCTTTAACATGAAAGCTCGAACAATCTATGAAAGAAGCTACCATCATTGATAAAATTTATAGTGAGTCATAGCAACTCCATTCTAATTAAGAATTTGGTAGGCTTAAGGATTTGTATCCAATGCCATTAAATTTAAAAAAATAAGAATTTGGTTAACGAACGAATACCACCATGGTTGTTGTCGGCTGACTGTGAAATCGAAAGGTTGTGCGCATCCACAGCCATCTGACAGCATCCATTTTGTTTTATCGGGCCGGCCGGCGTCCACGTTTTCTTCGGCAAACGAATTCGTGTTGCCCAATCACCGTACAACGTTGCCGCAAGTTATGGCGATATTCGTAATAACGAGCGGTCATTAAATAAAGAAGAAGAAGAAGAATACCACCATTATTTACCTCTATAGTCTGCATGAGCGAGTTAACTTTATCCTCGTTAAGTTCTGGCATGAAGGGTCTTATGATAACCGCCATGGGCACGTCGTGCACTTCGTCTATGTAAGCACTGTGGATACTGGTCATCCTCGACGCTGAAATCGACATATAAATCAAATAGTCTTTTCTCGTAGCTGTTCTAGAAGGAGCGGTGTCATTCTCATTGTTCTATCGCAAACTTCTCATGATAAAATACAAGGTAATATATTCTTGGTGTATTAAAACCAAAGACTATAAACATATCCTAAATATTAAATCAAATTATTTTTATTGTTATACTTCAGTGTTTCTTTTAAACAACCAGATGACCAGTAAGCTGACGGCCTACCTGGTGGTAAGTAGCTACCGTTGTCGCCTACAGGCACCTGCAATAACAAGGAAAAAATCACTTGGTATGGCAGGTGCGTTGTCATCCTGAGGACTAAGATGAAACACTGGCAACTAATTTTTACTTAGAAAAATATATATAGGGTAACACCAAATTACTATTGCCGCCAATCAGTCTGCACTTTCAATTTCGTTGTATGTACGAGCACAATCTATCCATCATGTTCTATGTCACCGTCGTATCTATACTCTGTCGTGTATACTTAGTAGTTACAAATAATGTGACAAATGCAGTACCAAGTGTACAGGGTGGTGCCATCAATACGACAATAAATAAAAACAGCCCGTGTTTTTATTTCTAGTTCATAGAAATGGATTGGCACTTTTCAAGAACATCATTATTCATTTGATAATTTCATGACATTTGTATGAACTAATATAACACTGGCTGCATTATTTTATGTTTACATGTTTCAATGTATGCATGCATGTTTCAATTTATTGTCGTATTGACGGAACCACCTTGTATAAATAAAACACAAGAAAACATATTCTTAATTTTTGATTTTGACATTATTCTAAATGTTTGAAAAATTACTTAGTAATTAAAATATAATAAAACAAGAAAAATTTCACGTCCGGAGGCAGGAATCGAACCCGCGACGGGTTCGATTTTTAACCGAATCGTAGGTATTTGTAAAAATACTCGTTTCGGATGTTGAAATAGAATATTTCGACATTGTAGGGTGGACGTTAGCTCATAAACTCAAATACAGATAGACTAGAAGAATTTCACAGGGATATCCCAAGTCCTGGGTGGCTCAGTGGTCAGAGCAGTCGCCCGGATTGCGAAAGGTCGCGGGTTCGATTCCTGCCTCAGGACGTGAAATTTTTCTAGTTTTATTATATGTATTTTAATTACAACAAAACATGTCTATTTATCTGTAGGTCAAAATCAATTTCTAATCCTGCCAAATCCGGAATCAAAACTATGAACATTTTATTGTCAAGCTATGAATTTACAATGACTACTTAACAAATCATAAATTTTTAACATAGGTCAAAGTATTACGGCATTTAAGTGCGATAAATCACTATCATTGCACCTCACTAAAATGTCATACCTACTTACCTACATAATAATAACAAATTATAATGAACTCACAATTCCTCTGTAGTAGCTTGTTAGTCAAATAACCGAGAGATTTTAACATCACAACGTGTTTCTATATCAGTGTAGCTTCACCGAGCGAGTCGGTTGTACTGAGTGGCTTTGTCCGACGGTAATTTGAACTTCAAGGCGCGTGGCGCCTGTTTCGCGTCGCTACTCAAGGCCAAGGCTAAAACCGTGATAATTCTAAACATAAACAATAATACCTTGATAACAATAAAACACTATCAATATATCGTTGGTTTTATCTACAGAAATAGGTTTAAGTTTGATAGATAAAAATGTTATTGTAGGTAATTTTTATAGGTAGGTAGGTAGAATTAACTGCATGTGAATGTACCTATAGCCGCGTTGTGTAATTAACCACAGAGGAAAGTATTACTGTGGCCTTAGACTGTCAGAAATCGAGTAGTTAAAAATGAATCATATTTTATTATTACTATAGACGCAATTAGGAGCTCGGTGGCGTAGTGGATTGAGCGCTCTGGTTTCGATCACGAAAACAAAGCAACTTTCGCCATGGTCGGTCCCTGGATGGGTCAATCAAATTATAATCTTAGGTTCCTCCGTGCTTCGGAAGGCACGTTAAGCCGTTGATCCCGGTTGTTACTGCAACCGCTTTAACCCACCAACCCGCATTGGGCCAGCGTGGTGGTGTTATGGCCCAAAACTCCTCATGTGTTTCTGCCATGTAGGAAGGCCTGTGCTCAACAGTGGGACGTATATAGGCCGGTGATAGACGCAATGGCATTATGTTAACTGGTAATGACGTCATTTAGGTCTAGGGCGTATTGGTATAGCTGGTAATGAGGAATGACAGATAACGTGTAGCGAGCAAATATTTTATTTAGCAAAAAATTTTACGATTTTTTTTTTGCAATTTAGGTATTTTACCTAAATTGCAAAAAAAAATCGTAAATTTTTTTGCTATTTTAGGTATTTTATTTGTGTCGGACCTATTTTTAAAATCGAATATTATCGTTTAAAAATGGCCTATAGCCGTCAATAATAATAAATAAGACGAATATGTTTTATATTTTGTATCCGTTTAAGATACTTTTAGGTGAAACTATACCTTACAGAAGATCACTGTGCTTTGTGGTGTAGTGTTCCGTATATTAGAAAGGTCGCCAGGGGTCATTGAGAAAGCGTTATGATAGGAACAAAAGACGGACTCGTCTCCTATTCTGTTAATCTGTCATGCGGCGTTATACACCTGGAGGTATATGACAATTGAAAAATCAATTGTGTCTAGAATTGACTGGTTGCTATAGGTAACACTTTCTCCAAAGCGGATTGGTGGGGCTCCTTTACAGCCTCCCCACAAGACGTGACAGACACCGGTAAACTACCCTGCCGACGACGGTGAATGCCAACCTGTTGTTGTGTCTTGTGTCTGTAGGACCAGAATAGTGGTGCATCGCTGAGGGTGTGGTTCTCTCACCCACCCCAGAGGGAGGATAGGCTGGCAGAGCTTGCCCTCAGCGTCACAAAAAAGGTAACGCTTTCTCCTGATTTTCACACGCAGGCAACAGCCAAGTACCTAATGCCCATGGTTACAGGTATCTATTGGACCACCACTTACCATCAGGCGAACCGTACGCTTGTTTGTCGTACGAAGACAAGGAAATTATTATCCATCCAGTTCCCTTTGCATGTATCGCGAATTGAAATTGTTTAAAAATATGTCTCGTGTATGGTTGCGTATTTTTCTCATAGGTCCATACTTGTTGAAGCGTTATCCTTTACCGTCCTAAGTAAGGTTTATGTATTATTCTTTCCACAGATCATTACTGTAGAGTTCATATTGGCCGTATCTGGCCGCACTGGATGTCTAACAGTGCTTGGGCCTGTCAAGCTAAATAGATTGTTTAAAAATACGTGTTTTAGTGTTCAATATTAAAGTAATAATAAACAAAATATTATAGTTTGATAAATGCATTGTTTGTTATTCATTTAGAATAACGATACAACTACACCTCTACATCAACAAGTAATAATGATTGTCCTCATAGACATCTGAATGCTATCGTCAGGAAACTAATTTGAAATGCTTGCTTGTTTGGGATGACAAGAAATAAAATTATACATTACCAGGAGGCACATATCAATAACTGTGACGGACGACGTGGTGCAGGTCGTCACCTGGGCGTCACTATGAGAACTTGTGGCAGTTTTAAATTCTTTATGCTTCAAAATTTAATTCATTGTAAAACCAACCTAATTCATGTTCCATAAGGACTATTTTTCGATGAACCAAACTTTGAAGTAACAGGAATTGAATGCTTTCAGAACTCATAGTTAGGAGGCAAGGTGTTAGGTGCCGGATGTAATCTCATATTGTAATTTGTATTTTATGTAATAAGTCTTAATAAGACATTAAGACTAATTACATAAAATTGTAATTTTATGCAGTAATTATTACTGACAGAACTTAAATTTTATCTCATTGTCTAAAAATATAATGTAATATTTGTACGGTACAAAACACCGCACATTGTCGATGTAGCATTTTTCCATTATTGCATCGAAACCGGAGCGCGACGTCATTCAGTTCGCCAACAACCCGCGACTCGCATATACATATTTACATCATTCATTAATGTGTGACAATAAAAGTGTACCGAAACGTAAAACACTAATTTGATTTATTTTGGTGTAGCACCTTATCTCCTACATCAAATGGTCCTTCGAGCCTCCGAAGGCAGGACTAATTTCGCGTGACACGTTTTGGAATTTGTGATCTTTGGACGCCACGTTGCCACGTGGAGTTACGTAAGTGACCAGCGCCAGCCTTCGGTGAGTTATTTTTATCCTTTAATCCATCAACATGGAAGAACTTCTTGCAACTCAACATCAAATCATGGAGGCAATGAATATTCTTCTCTGTAACTTCAAAAAAGACGGGTCTGATCGGAAAACAACAACTTACATTAAAAAGCGATTAAGCACGTTAGAAAGTTACTGGCAAGAGTTTCAATGCAACCACATAAAACTGTGTGAGTATGACGACAAGTCACATGATTATTTCAATACCAATGCATATAAAAGAACATCAGAATTTTACATTGATACACGAGCACACATACAAAAATATTTAACCTCTGACACAAAACCGGAGGAAAAGCAGTTTCTGCGGTCGGCAACCCCCCTAGGGATTGGGGGACGAGCAACTACATCTCACGCCGAGACATCAGCAGAACAACAACAAGCAAACGATCCTCAATCATCACGCAGCACCACTCTAGGAATCAGCAGCAAATTAGAAGAGATGCTTCGAAAGCAAAAGAGCAACTTCAAAGCATTTTCTAGAACTGTCAATAGCATTAATCTCGAGAATATTTCCGACAAATGGGAACTCGAAGATGTATTGAGATCTGTGAAGGCCAGGTGGTCTGTCATCGATTCCCTGCACTGGGAAATAGACAGCGAGCTGTACGAAGACAATTATGAGTATGAGCAAACTTTCAGCACCTACGAGCAGCAATTCAATGACATCAAAAGAACCATTAACAATAAAATGTGGGATCAATGTCATCGAGAGAAATCCACACCGCAGATGGATATACCAATCTTCACTGGGAACTACCAGCAGTGGGTGTCCTTCAGGGATTTATTTGTAGAGGCGATACACAATAACCGCTCTCTATCGAACGCTCAAAAACTGCAGTATCTCAAAAGTAAGCTTCGGGGCGAACCAGAAAGGTTGGTACAGCATTTACCAATTAGTTCCGAGAATTACGAGATAAGCTGGGATATTCTTAATCGCAGATACAATAATGACAAACTAATTTTTAACAGCCACGTGAATATCCTCATGAACTTATCTTCAATGCAGCAGCAGTCAGCAGCAGCTATCAAAAAAATATTTGATACAACCAACGAGTGTCTTAATGCAATAAAAGCACTCGGAGTGGATATTAGCACTTGGGATCCACTTATCGTATATATTATAGCAAACAAATTAGATACTGACACACATATTGACTATGTCGAGTCATTGAAAAATCCTAGACATCTGCCAATTTTAGAGGACTTGCTAAATTTCCTTGAAAATAAATTTACGTCCTTGGAAGCATCTAGGCGTAAACCAGAATCTGGAAAAACTCAGCAGCAGCAAGAAACATCATCAAATAATTTTAAAAAGACTCATTTCTTTAAATCATTTACTGGCCACCAAACTCCTATAAAATCGAAAAATTACAACGAAAAGATTGCTAAGTGCGCAGTTTGTAACAAGGACAGAGACCACGGAATTTACAATTGCGAAACATTTCTGGAAATGCAACCAAACATGAGACAGAACATAGTGGATAAGCTGTCGCTATGCAAAAATTGTCTACATTTCCACCGCAACAGAAAATGCTATACAAACAAAAAATGTCGTGAGTGCGACAAAGACCACAATACACTGTTGCACGTCACTAGCACGCCTGTTACTAAGACTCAAATTTCGCTGCCACAATGTCACTCAAATAATAAACAAGAAGAAGAATTAAAAACCAATGTATTACAAGGACAAGAATGCGAAATACTCCTTGCGACGGCACTGGTACAGGCTACCTCAGCTGATGGAACTCTACACACTCTTAGAGCATTAGTGGATCAGGGGTCACAAGTCTCTTTGATCACTGAAAAAACTGCACAACTTTTAGGCATGAAACGCAAGGGTTGTAAAGCGGTAATTTATGGAGTTGGATCAAAAGAAAATAAATGCAACGGTGTCATTTCTATTACGTTATCATCCTTAAATAGCGATTATACCATGGACATTGACGTATTTGTTACAAAGAAATTAGTAAACAGCTTACCTAATAAGTCATTTTTAAAACCAACATGGCCGCATATCGAAAATATTAATCTAGCCGATCCTGAATTCTACAAAAGTCGCTCAATAGACGTATTATTGGGAGCAGATGTTTACGCAGAAATTATTTTAAATGGGATTATCAGAGAAAATGACTCGATGCCTATCGCGCAGCAAACACGCTTAGGCTGGATATTGTGTGGCAGCGCAAACGTAATGAAATCATACCACTGTAACGTGACCTTGGTTGATAACGATGACCTTCACAATTTTTGGTCAAGCGAAGATATCGCTGACAACCACGAAATGTCTTCGGAGGATATGCAATGCCTACAATTATACCAATCGACTACGGAACGCCAAGCAGACGGTAGATACGCTGTTCGGCTTCCTCTACATCCGGACATAGAAGAGAAGCTGGGTCAATCTAAATCAAAAGCAATAGCGCAATTTTATCAACTAGAGAAAAAACTCAATCAAATGAATGATTTAGCAAAAGATTACAAGTCATTTATCAGAGAGTATTGTTTACTAGGTCATATGCAATTAGACCCATCGACGATAGCCGGTAATAAGACACACATTGATTACTACATGCCACATCATTGTGTGCGCCGTGCCGATTCGACAACTACGTCATTAAGAGTTGTTTACAATGCATCGGGAAAGACATCAAGTGGTTATAGTCTTAATGACCTCATGTTTCGAGGCCCAAATTTGCAGCAAGAACTTCTAGTGCTTATCATCAGGTGGAGGCAATATCCACATGCATTTACGGCAGATATCGAAAAAATGTATCGCCAAATTGTTATCCACACAGAAGACCAGAAGTATCAAAAAATAGTCTGGCGATACTCACCAACAGAGACTTTAAAATACTACCAACTTAAGACCGTCACCTATGGCACGAAAGCCGCGCCATTTTTGGCAATGATGACTCTCAAGCGTTTGGCACAGGACGAACAACATAAGTTTCCTGCTGCAGCCAAGGTTTTAGAGGAGCAGTTTTACATGGACGATGTACTAAGTGGCCACTACACAGTTGAATCTGCGAGACAATTAAAGACAGAGCTCATTACACTTCTTCAATCGGGAGGGTTTAATCTTCGAAAGTGGGCATCTAACGAACCTTCTTTAGAAGATAACCAAAGCTCGTCGACAGGACTACCCCACAACTTTGACTTTCGGTATCAGGAATCTACTAAAACATTGGGACTGTCCTGGAACTCTAAAGATGACGTGTTCACATTCCAATGCAAAATGTCCAAGAAATCACCGAAAAGACCAACAAAGAGAGTCCTATTATCAGAAATATCTAAGATCTTCGACCCCCTTGGTTGGTTAGCACCAGTCGTTGTCCAGCTAAAGTTGTTATTTCAAACCATATGGACTTTAGATATACAGTGGGATGATGAAATACCCGACGACCATTTCCATAAATGGGTCCAACTGAGAGAAGATATAGAGGATATCAATAAAATTATAATACCAAGATGGATAGGTAGTGGAGAGAGTGACACATTACAACTCCACGGATTCTGTGATGCGTCTATAAAAGCATACGCTAGTGTTATTTATGTAAGGGTACAAAAGCAAAATGTGACAACTGTAACACTTTTGACCTCAAAAACTAAAGTGGTGCCAATCAATAAAAGTACATCACTACCAAGATTAGAATTGTGTGGAGCACAGCTACTTGCTAAACTGATGGTTAAGGTCCTACAGAGCTTGAACAACCATAAAATCGAAGTATACGCATGGTGTGATTCGACAGCGGTACTTGGTTGGCTGCAAGGAGACCCAAGCAAATGGAAACCGTTCGTTAGCAACAGGGTCAAAAATATAACAGAAGTTATTCCCACAAAAAGCTGGCGTTACGTCAAATCAAGCGAAAACCCAGCAGATTGTGCCAGTCGTGGTCTGTCAGTTAAACAATTAAAAAATCACACCCTTTGGTGGAATGGACCGGCATGGTTACAATCATTAAATATTCAAAACGACAGCAAAAAGTTTGAGACAGACTTAGAAACAAGAAAAATAGTTTATAGTAACACGACACAAATAAATAACAAAGATACGGACATAATTGAAAGAATAATTAGCAAACACAGCAGTTTCACTCGAGCTTCGCGCATACTTGCATGGATTATACGAGTCATACAACAAAAACGGCCGAAGCAAGCATTTTTATCAGCTGATGAGTTATGTTCCGCTAAATTAAAAATAGTCACTTATGTACAAACAATTGTATTTATGGAAGACATACAAAATTTGAAACAAAATGGATGTGTCAAACAAAACAGTAAGATTATAAGTCTTAACCCTTACTTAGACAAAAACGGAGCATTAAGAGTCGGTGGCAGATTGGCAAATGCAAATATTAGCGATGAAATGAAACACCCGCTTATCATACCACACTGTAGCCACCTAACATGCTTACTCATCGATTACGCTCACAAAGCAACATTCCACGGAGGAGCTCGACTCACGTTGTCTTATCTAAGAAAAGAATATTGGATCGTGGGGGGAAACCGAGCTGTCAAAAAACGCTTACACCAGTGCATTATTTGTAGAAGACATACCCCTATCAAACAAAAGCAACTAATGGGTGATTTGCCAGAAGCCCGAACCAACCCTACTAGACCTTTTTACCACACAGGAGTAGACTTTACTGGGTTTGTCGACGTCAAGGCCAACAAAGGTCGAGGTATAAGAACAACAAAAGGCTATGTGGCAGTCTTCATTTGCATGGCGACAAAAGCTGTGCATCTAGAACTTGTATCCGACTTAACATCATCAGCATTTTTGGCAGCCCTTAGACGTCTCGCCGCACGAAGAGGCACCCCTAGGCACGTCTACAGCGACAACGGTACAAATTTCGTTGGAGCGAATAGAGTTCTTAACACTGAATTTTTGAACTTAAGATCGATCTTAAATGACGAGTTTTTAGCAGAGATAAGTGAGTTGAAGATAGATTGGCACTTTAACGCTCCATCTTGGCCAAGTGCAGGTGGCCTTTGGGAAGCCGCCGTCAAAAGTTTAAAGTATCACTTACGCAGAGTAATCGGCGAGCAAAAATTTACATTTGAAGAGTTTACAACTTTACTCTCACAACTCGAAGCTTGTCTTAACTCCCGACCTCTGTGTGCAATAAATGAAGATCTAAATGACCTTAACTATTTGACACCGTCTCATTTCTTGGCGAGTGGTCCAGTTCTTACCATCTATGAAACTGAAAAAGACGAAAGGACTCGATGGAAACTTACACAACAGATCTTTCTCGGTATATGGACCAGATGGCGCGCAGAATATCTTGCTCAACTAACCGCCCGATCAAAATGGCAACAAAAACAAGCTAATGTCCAAATGGATGACATTGTTGTAATTCACGACGCCAACTTACCTGCCGGCAAGTGGGCGCTAGGAAGAGTGATTGAGACCCACCCGGGGAAAGATGGACACGTTCGGGTAATCAGCATGAAAACAAAAAGCGGGGTCATCAAAAGACCAATCACCAAGGTCTCACTACTTCCAGTAAACGAACAAGAATAATTTTGTGACGTCATGCATTCAGTTTATGTCGACAATATTTTTATTATTTATGTTATGTGGCACAACAACAGCACAGAAATCATATGGTATTACGTCATTACAAAGTAACAACAGCATTTACTTCGATAGGGTGTCAGACATTCGTATTATACAGGACAAGTGGAGACTTATAGTTTATTACAATATGGAGCCGTACTGGAAGGGAACTACATTACTCAACAAATATTATAAACATTTAGAATCATTATGTTCAAAGTTTGAAAGAAGATCCCATTGTGACACAATAACACTCCAGTTACGTCATAGCTTCTCGGAACTAGAATACTACGATATCATGTTACGGAACCCACGTGGAGATAAGCGCTCGCGCACGCGACGCGGCCTAATCAATGGAGTCGGCAATCTGGCAAACAGCCTTTTCGGTGTCTTAGATGACCACTTTGCGGAAAAATATGAACGCGACATAACTAAACTCAGAAACAACGAAAAATATTTAGTATCTCTTTGGAAAAACCAGACTTCGATCATTGAAGCCGAAAATAATTTAATACGACGTGTGGAAAATACAATGAATGAACAACACAAAGTTTTTAGAGAACACTTAAACATTCTCGAGAAAGCAGTAGGCACACTAAAGGAGGAACTGGAGAAGAATGAACTTCTTCACGAGTTTATGATGTCCAGCTTTATTGCAAATAACATTTTAAATAATTTAAGAAGTATTCAAGATACTTTATTAGATACAATAACCAACCCTCAGCATTTCAACGTCCATATTTTGGCACCGGAGCAACTTCGAGACGAACTAAACATCATTTCCGGTCAGCTTTCCAAGGACACCTCACTGCCTATAGACAACATCCAAACAAACCTAACAAGGGTGTATGAAATTCTTAAAGTGAACTCTCGTATGACAACACAATATTTCCTTTTCGAAATTGAAATACCTCTAGTCAACAGAGACAGTTTCGAACTCTACAAGACGTACGCAATTCCACAGCAATCGGGAAACACTACTCTAACGATCACGCCGATAGCAGATTATGTGGCAATCAACCTACAAAAAGACGTATATCTACCTGTGTCAGAGAACGAATTGTCAAGATGTAGCAGTATTTACAAAACATCAAATTTATGTGAGCTGCAAAGGCCGATTTATCACAGAGAATCGGATTACAATTTTTGTGTCAGAGATCAAAATCATAACACGTGCTCTACCTCAGTCGGCACATGCCGAGATACTTGGACAACACTTATCAATGTAAACATGTTATTATTCACCTGTTGCGACAAATGCAACATGAGATTTATATGCGGTAATCTAGTTACTACGGAACAATTAAGTGGTGCAAGCATTATTGCTCTCGGAACTAACTGTGTCATCAAGGGCGAGACCTTTACGATTACGTCACACAAACAACGTACTAATGAATTGAATATTGAACCTGACATAATTTTAGCAGAAATTGCACCCGTTAACAAAATAATCAACATTACAATCCCGATCACTAAATTGGACGAAAGTAACTTTAACGAATCCTTCAATGAGATAGATGATCAGATCGAGCAGATGAAAAAAGAGGAAGTGCATATGGAACAAGACAATGAGATTTCAACACATGACATCCACCAATACGCTGCTATCTACACAGTAGCAGCAATATCCGGGGCGTGCGCCTTGTTGGTGTGGTGGCGACTACGGCACACCGCATCCGCTAGCATCAACGAGCACCCGCGGCTGGCTGCGTGCGTAGTGCGCGCGCCGGCCGCCCTGGCAGCGTCTCCGGCGTCGACGGCGGCGGCGCTCCCCTCCGCTGACGGCAGTTATAGTGAACAGTGCGATGTGCAAACATGTGATCAGTGCAATGGGCAATCAATTACTTGTGAAAAGTGTAGTGCATTAGACACAAAACGTACCTCAAAGGGCACATCGCCCATACTAAATAAAATTAGGTTTAACCGAAAATAATTGTCGGGGTCAACTTATATCATTACTAATATTGATAAAAAATTGTTCAATCATCTTGTATTCGACTAACCTAATCATTAATTCACTTCAAGTTCATCTCATCTCGCCGCCCGGAATATGTACGGTACAAAACACCGCACATTGTCGATGTAGCATTTTTCCATTATTGCATCGAAACCGGAGCGCGACGTCATTCAGTTCGCCAACAACCCGCGACTCGCATATACATATTTACATCATTCATTAATGTGTGACAATAAAAGTGTACCGAAACGTAAAACACTAATTTGATTTATTTTGGTGTAGCACCTTATCTCCTACAATATTATTATTAATAAAACAACAGAATGTTAACTACACAAAAATGTATTTAGTCAATCTTGATGGTCAATAATTACATTGAACTCGTCGTCGTATACATGGAGCCCACGCCGCTGATGCGTCTGAATCGTACCTTATTCTAATCTAAAACAGTTCATAATAATATATTCTGTAGTATACATGTGTCGAGATTAAAGCGTTAAAGTTCAGCGACGTGATACAATAATCGTTCCTCAGCAAATTTAACACATTTTCAATTAAATTTTTTCGTTATGTTTCTCGTATACTGTTTCAGATATTTTGTTTAAGAACACATCAACTTAATGCTAGCAAACTTTAAATATATCCAAACTATCACTAATAAGTGGAACTAATAAGAGGCAACAGCTGCTCGCTTCGGTCAATCTGAACGACGAAAATTGTAAACATCACAACTTATTGCTAAATGAAAAAATAAAATTTTGTGCTATCAATATCATAGCACCGTGTAAAATATACTTTGTTCTGACATTCACAACTCCTGACAATTTTGTAGATACGAAAGGAATGAAATTAATTAAAATCCAGCTAAAACTGTTCTCCGATTCTTCAGAGTTCTGTGCGCGTAGAACCAATACAACCACTGCTAATAAAATATTAAAATTGCACAATGTCACAATGTATCACTCTTCAGCTTGCGCTGGGACACCGCAAACTGATGTATCACTACCATGTATTGTTTTATAATAGTTCAATGAGTAATATTACGTTCGCGAAAAATACACAACTATTATATAATGCTCTATGCGGCATCACTGGGAGAAAACCAAATGAAAGTTAACTAGGGATACACCAGTTCACAATGGCGAAAACTTGTCCAGTGTAGACACATCATACAGAACACTAGTTAGCACAAAATATCTGAATGCTTATAGTTAAATATTACACTAATATAGCTTACATCTATCGTATATCTATATCCACCGTAGAATAGAGAATTAGTGAACATTCAAAACCGAGATCCCCGCCAATCGATGTGAACTTTTATAAATTACTAATACTGCCCAATCATTACATTCGAAAATATAACATTATTCCAATAATTCACTGGCTCAAATAAAAATAATACTTAAAATAACTGCCGCGATTAAGAAAAATATTCTCAATATGAAAGAATTGAACTAAAAATAGTATATAGAATGTATAATCGATTAAAACAAATACTGGGTACAGTCATATAAATTGATCATAATACAAATAAAATACATCTGACTACATGTCCGTCCAAAAATACGTTAGTTATTAGAGATGTGTAATAATAGTATGGAGGGTGAGGCTCGGCGCTCCACACCGGCCGGCGACTACTTAAGTATACTATGTTAATGTAAATGGGAATCAGTGGAAGCTGCACAATCGTGTCATGCCCGTCACCTGAAACAACCATTGCACCGGCGTCAGGTACGCGAACCACAACTGATTCATTTGCAATGCTACGATGATCTTGGTTGGTCTTCAGAAGCATTCTGAAGACACTCTAATTCTAAATTAAAGTACAGTATATCTCTATCTCGCAATATGTAATAGGTAAAAGACAGCAAGAATTTGTTAAAAACTGTCAATTAAATTTAGATAGATTTTAAAGAAACCATAGACAATTTTTGGCGGCATGTACGGAGGCGCCTCCTAAACGCTGCATTTTATTACGTCCCTTAAGGTCGAAAATTAAACGCACGTCTCTAAATGTCAAATTAGATGACAGCCATCCTTTTCGTATTCATTTTGAGAGAAAGCAATGCACTGCACTTAAATTTAGACTGTGTGTTCTCCAGAATTAGAGCCATTTACTGAGACTGGTTTAAAACCAGTTCAAGACCCAAATTAATGTTAAGACTCTAGAAACAAACCTTTTTTGTTCTAGTTTGAAACCAAACAATAAAGATAAACATTTTGTTTTGCCATAGACAATGTTAACAGTAAAGAGGTCGAAAATTTAACATAGCCGTTTTAATTTCAACTTATATCCTGTGTAAGATTGTCTATGGTTTCTATTAGTTTGTTATTTTTTTTGTCTATAATAAAAGAAAGAGATGTATTGTATGGTCAGCAACAAAAGTTGGTTAGTACAGTCGACAGGACATCAAGCGTAACAGTTTGAGACCGCGATACTACTTTCTTAACAGAAGCGACTTTCTGCCAACTGTTACACTTGATGTGCATGATGTGCATCTGAACATTGGAAAGTACAAAACACTACACACAGGATCAATTATTCAAAAATGAATAAATTTCGAGTTTCAATCACTTATTTAATTTCTTAGGTTATGCGGTGTTTTGTAAACTCGTGTCTCTTAATCAACTTTCATTGCTGATAGATATTTTAGCTAACTTTGATAAAGAAAATGTAAGCATAGCACCTGTTTTATAGCTTTGTCCCTTTCACTCATTACCTTTGTTGCTCATCAGTCATCAGAGAAATGACACTTGTTTAAATTTATTCTTTATATTAGTTGGCTGAAGTAAAGCAGCCTTTTAATAAAATGTTTACTCTTTGGATGATCCTTGGAATAGGTGGTTTGTTATATTTTTACAAGACAAAACACAGGATAGCTTATCCGAGGACGATCCGTATGGAGTAAAATGTTTAAGAATAAAGTCTTATTATTTTTTTGTTATACCACTAAGGTCGCAATCAAGCATTCCCCCTGCCCTGATTTACCCCTGTTTTTATGAATATTTTTTATTTATTTATTTATACAGCCCACCTGATGGTAAGCGGTTACCGTAGCCTCTGGACGCTTGCAACACTAGGGGTATCACTTGTGCGTTGCCAACCGAAAAATCCCCTACCCCTAGTTTAGAGTCATAAGAGTAGGGTGAGGTACTTACCGTGTACCGTGGGTATGGGGCGCCTACGGCGAGAGGTCCTGGTGCATGTGGTCGTAGCCCATGGAGCTGTCGTAGCCGGGCTGCGGCCGGTCGTAGTCATATAAGAGTAGGGCGCGGTGTACTAAGTGGTACTGACCTACGGCGAGAGGTCCTGGTGCATGTGGTCGTAGCCCATGGAGCCGTCGTAGCCGGGCTGCGGTCGGTCGTAGTCATATAAGAGTAGGGCGCGGTGTACTACGTGGTACTGACCTACGGCGAGAGATCCTGGTGCATGTGGTCGTAGCCCATGGAGCCGTCGTAGCCGGGCTGCGGTCGGTCGTAGTCATATAAGAGTAGGGCGCGGTGTACTAAGTGGTACTGACCTACGGCGAGAGGTCCTGGTGCATGTGGTCGTAGCCCATGGAGCCGTCGTAGCCGGGCTGCGGCCGGTCGTAGTCATATAAGAGTAGGGCGCGGTGTACTAAGTGGTACTGACCTACGGCGACAGGTCCTGGTGCATGTGGTCGTAGCCCATGGAGCCGTCGTAGCCGGGCTGCGGCCGGTCGTAGTCATATAAAGGTAGGGCGCGGTGTACTAAGTGGTACTGACCTACGGCGAGAGGTCCTGGTGCATGTGGTCGTAGCCCATGGAGCCGTCGTAGCCGGGCTGCGGCTGGTCGTAGCCGGGCGCGGGCAGCGAGTAGCCCATGGAGTCCTGCGTGGGCGCCGGCGACATCATGGGCGTGGCCGTGCCCGACGCCGCGCCCATCGAGTACGGCGACGCGCCCGCCGCTAACACACCGCACGCTTACACACGCCGACCGAACACAGCTCGCACACAACTTTACGCCCGCTCTTATCTTATATTATCTTATAGTGGGGCCATGACTAAGTCACAGTGCACTTCGACCCATTGGGATCTTTTTACGCCCGCTCAGACTTGTTCATGTATCAGCGTAGCCGCGTTGACATGCTCAAAGTATACTGACACGTACATTGTTCACTTGGATCAGTTTGTTCATTATTCATCATTTCAACGCTACATAAGTAGTTATAATGATGTCTGACAAGACAAAATTGTTATTAGACGGTGTATAAATTATAGCAGACTTGTTGGTAAAAGAACTAAAATAATTGAAGAAAAGAGAAACCCGAAAGAGGAGATTTTTGACTCGCTCCTGGATTTTTTGACATCAAAGTTCAGCTGAAAAGTTGAGTATGGTCCAAGTCCACTTTGATTGGACGCTGACGTCAAAGTGCGCTATGATTGCTGGCTACACGATCAAAATTACGTTAAAGTAGTCATCAAAGATACTTTGTCAAAGCAGACTTTGAGCATGTCAACGCGCCTTTAACAAGCCAGCGATGCTATTGTAAACTTTTGTTGTTTCACTATCAATCAGGCGTAAAATTCGATGCGAACTTACAAAGTGTACCACAATATCGATCGCCGATCACTATCGAATGGTATACATTTAGTTTAACAATACAACTAATTTCATTGATCATCTAAAACTTGAGATGCGTGCGAAAATAAACAGTATGTTTCGATAGCGATCGGTATAATTATGAAATGTCATGCAGTAAACATAGATTTAAGTCCGTAATTTTTAGAAGCGATTATAAGTTTAGTTGTCTATTCAAATTAGACGGAAAAGCCAAGGACTACCCATTATCACATTTATTATCTTTAGCTCTTTATTATGATTCAATTTCAATATTTAAAATACTGTGATTTGGGATCGAAAATATACTATAGAATATCAATGATTACTGTAATATGAAGTAGCTCTGGGAGGGGAGTTAGCATCGCGCCTGCCCGCGCCGAGCCAAGGCAGGTCTGTGTGCGAAAACTTTCATATAACACGCGGAACTACAATCGATTAGACCAGCTCATAAAACAAATTGCTAATAATAATTATCTATTAATAGAAAATATTGAAAATTCATACAATGACATCACATACCGGCAGCCTTTTTGGCGGCATACAGGTTAGCCTCCTCCTGCGCCTTGCCGATGTTCTTCTTGTAACGGATGCGCTTGTTGCCGAACCAATTGGAGACCTTCATCAAACAAAAAATATACATTAAGCATTTTACCTCAGGTTACCAGTTCTACATACTTAAAAGCATGACTTCTACAATTACGTAATTATAAAAGCATGTCTCAAAAACTAAATAAAGCTGTAACTTTAATTCGGTAAAGTGACAACATTATATTTGGAATGGCGAGCCAATGCAGGGAGCCGCCTCGCCACAGCGAGTACCTGCGATACCGTAATGGCGCACTTCCTGGCGAGCTCCTCCTTGACCTCCTCGCTGGGGTACGGGTTAGCGAGGTGCGAGTAAAAGTATTCGTTGAGCAGCTCGATGGCATGCTTGGTGAAGTTGCGTCGTTTCCGGCGCGAGTCCAGGAAGCTGCAAGACAAAAGGCGCGGTTATTGGCCGTTACCTGGGAAACAGTGATGCCGCACTTGCGTGCTAGCTCCTCCTTGGCCTCCTCGCTCGGGTACGGGTTGGACAGGTGCGAGTAGAAGTACTCGTTCAGGATCTCGGACGCCTGCTTGCTGAAGTTGCGGCGCTTTCGGCGCGCATCCAGGAAACTGCAAGCGGTAATTGTACTCTCGTAATATTTCGAGGCCAAAGTTGAGCTGATGTCACACAAGTTTTATTGTTTACTGATGTAAACGCACATGTGCCAAGCACAGACACTGTATGGCTCACTATACCTAATATGGTAGATAACACTAACAAAAATTCATACTTTTTTTTTTTTTTTTTTTTTTTTTTTTTTTATTCAAGGCTTACCAACTAAATACATAAAGGTAGTTACATTACAACATTTGCTTTTAAAAACAGTACCATAAATGCATTTAAATTATAGGTATGCACAACATTATTAATTACGATAAAAAAGTTATTGTTTCACATAGACTACTTGATAAAAAAAAGGTTGTTGGTTGTTTATACAGAAAAAATAATAATATAGTAAATGAATAATTAATAGTGTTCCATACAACATTCAAAGATTGACTTTTTAAAATTAGGTATTTTGTCACAAAAAATATCTAGCTTACTATTTTGAAATAAAAAGTTAAAACTTTTCAGCATTGTACAAAGAGGAGAAAAACTACCATAATTGTTTCTTCCTAAAGGTGCTGAAAATGGCTTATAATTATGCAGACGAGCCGTAACTCTAGGTACCAACACATTAACTTGCGATAGAAGAGACGGACAATCCACCTGATGGTTTAATAATTTGTACAAAAAAATCATGGACAGCTGTTCCTTGCGCTGCCTCAGCGATAGCATATTAAATGTATTTAACCTTTCGGAATAACCCCTAATACTACGGTAACTACCATTGATAAAAGAGATTCTGTTCACAAATTTTCTCTGAATCTTTTCGACACGTTGAATATTATTCTGATAGAACGGATACCAAACAAAACTACAATAGTCCACATGGCTGCGCACCAAGGCGAAGTACAAAACCTTTAATGCCTGAATAGATTTAAATTCCTTTGTATTTCTGAATATAAACGATAACATTCTCAAGCATTTGTTAACTGTATTATTTATATGGTTTGTAAATTTCATTTCAGAGTCAATAGCAATACCTAGATCCCTAACCTGATCCACTTTTTTTAAAACAGTTCCATTTATATTGTAACAGCTAGGAAATTTATTATATTTGCGAGAAAATTTTATGTGGCAACATTTATTCGCATTTAAAGTCATACCGTTTAGTCGACACCATTCCGTAACCCGGTCTATATCTTCCTGAAGTTCCATTCGACCGACACTGTCTTTGACTGTTTTGGATAGCTTTAAATCATCTGCGTAAAGTTCAAATTCAGAGTTCAGAATGCAATGTTTTATATCGTCAATGAACATAACAAACAAAATCGGTCCTAAGTGCGAGCCCTGTGGAACTCCGGAGGAGGGACAAACTACTTTAGATGTAAAGCCATTCACTACAACACGCTGTATACGATTACTTAAGTAAGATGAGAACCAGTTCAAAAGTGACCCATGTATGCCAAAGATGGCGTTAAGTTTATATAATAGTAATGAATGATCCACCTTATCGAATGCTTTACTAAAATCAGTATAGATTGCGTCCACTTCATGTCCCGAGCTCATACTAGAAACTATTCGATCCACATATGTTAATAGATTGGTTCCTGTAGAACGTTTTTTTAAAAAACCATGTTGTTGATCTGCCACAGTTTGTTTAATGTGCCAAGATAAATCAGGACATATTAATGATTCAAAGACTTTAGCAAGAACTGGGAGAATACTAATAGGCCTATAGTTATTTACATTGCTTTTGTCGCCTGCTTTATGTCTTGGAATAATTATAGCTTATACTTATTTATTTTGGTTTTGTAATTGAGGTCAAATGAAATAAAATATAAATTTATTTTTATTGAATGAATTAAGGTATATTGGCCGTGGTGCTGAAGCAGTGTCCTCATAAATTGAGTCCTATCGTTAGAATAGGACTTATGACAATTTATGAGGACACTTTTTTGAGGACGCCTTTTCGCACTTTCATCAGGCAAATTCCACGTTCCGTTTTCATGGAAGACTGCCCATGCGCACACTATGCCCAAAAAGAGCGATAGATGGGACATCGAATAGTAGCTATAGCCTCCCTCAAAGTTGGAACGCGTAATAAATAAGCAGTTGGAGCTCGCGCCCAACATCTAGTACGCTCGGAAGTAGCGTCGCGCAGTGTTTCGCGCCCGCAGCTAGCGTCCATACAGCGTTGTTCCGCTGCGCCGTTCCAATTCGATAGGTCAATCGACTTCTATTCAGAGCAAACTAGAAGTTTGGCGCATAAGATCACGACTTATCAGAGATTGTCACGGCTTTTACCACCGTCGCTCGACGTGTGACCTTCAAGTTTACCTCACATACCGTTGGGCTCTTGCTATTGAGGGGCAAAGATAAGGGGTTGGCTGTTTCCTAGATGTAGGTGTGGAAGTTATTCGATCGGGTCTGGCACAGGGGTTTTCTTTTGATTAGTATCTTATCTTATCTTATCTTATCATGGGGCCGTGACTTTGCCACGATGCACTTCGACCCTTCGGGATCTTTTGTGCCACCCCTGCCTTCACTCCTCCCACGTCCTAAATATAGCTGCCATAAGCTTCACTATATCTTTGGCGTGAAAGAGTCTATAGTCTTCTGGCTTTGGATACGCCACTTCCAGAAGACTCATTCGGATCCCAGCCAGGACATCGCATTGACACAAAAGATGTTCCATCGATTCCTGGCCTTCACCACACACCGACAAGGTTGTGCAGGGTAATTTGCATTTTGTGTAGCATGTAGTTGGTGGCAAAATGCCCTGTGAGTGCTCCCGTGAGGAAGCGAGCTTTTTTTCTGCCGTTTGTACAGATGTATTTACTCCATTCCCCTACCCTCCCCCCCATAAAGGACTTGGAGTGTGTTTAATGGCGGTACCTTTTGCCATTCAGTTCTACTATTCTTGACTTCTTCTTTATTGGCTGTGTTTATAAAACTTTGTGTCAGAGATATGAAGGGCTCAGGGCCCACTTTGTTGTTTTCCGAGCCTTTCCGTGCCAGTTCGTCAGCCTTCTCATTGCCAATCACTCCTACATGACCAGGCACCCAGATCAGTCTAACCCTATTATACCTACCAAGCTTGTTTAGGGCATGTTAAGCATTCAAAACCAGGTCTGAGCTAATGCGCGGTGAGCTCAGTGCCTTGAGGGCTGACTGACTGTCACTAAGAATATATATATAGATTAGCATCTTACGGGCTGCCTGAGGCTCTGTGCAAATGGGTCGCTTCTTATTTAACAGACGCACGAGAGCCGTTGTCGAATGACAGCTGCTGTCACACAAGGTGCTCGGTGCTGTCTTCAAGACTGCAAGTTCTGCTACATGTCAATGTCCATTGACGGAGTATATTGTAATAAGGATGACAGTACTAGAGACACCTACTGAGGAAGATCATCTACGTGTTTACATACAGCAAAACCCCATTTGACGCTTGTTCCACAATTCATCGACGTCTCAAACGGGTATTTTAGTAGAAAATAAGTACTTGTAAACGACGACGAAGACGTCATGACATCACGTCAGTTTGGAGCGTTTTTGGTATGCAATGATGAAAAAAACGATGAAGCTGTTCGTATTTCCTTGAATAATTTATATTTTGGTTAAAATAGACCACAAGCCACCATATCATTATGAACTAGTTACTCAAAAACTATCATCGAAACTAATTAGACATTATGAGATGAAAAAACAATACATACCGAGAGCGCAGAATCATGACAGCCTCGCAGGTAGATTGCTTCAGCTGCATCTGGATGGAACTGAACTTCTTGTGGATGATTTGAACCATGCGTTCAATTTCCTATTAGTATAATTTAATAGTTTTAGAATATTTTCATTTTTAATGAGAAGAGATTGAAAATTTTGAGTGTTTTTTTTTCAAAATCACGGTTTTATTAGTTTACAACTTTATTTAATTTTGACAATATTGGACCTTTGCTGATATTGTGAAAAAACCGTACGTCCACATCCTCAAAGCAAGCATGGCCTAACACAAAATTTTATTCGTAAGATGCGAAACGATTAGGAATCTATTTTTTATTACAGTAATGTTATAATCTCTTTTTGATGTTCAAATATCCCAATGTATTACCAAAGTATTTGCTATTATGGTAATAAAATAATCTCCCTTTTGATTTCTAAATATTCAAAGGTAAGTCTGTCTTACTTTGTTATTTGAACATTAAAAGAGAGATTTACAAGTAACACAAAAAGACAATTGTGAATGGAACTGTACTAAATGTTGGATATAAAGAGGAAATCTAACTGGCCATTTATATACTGACCTTGGGCGTGATAGGCCTGGTTCGGCTCTGCTCGCGGAGCAAGTTCATGACGTGGGTGGTGAATTCATTGCAAGCATTCTCGTACTTGTCCAGCTCCTGGTGGTAGATCTGGCGTATCTGCGCGAGCTTGGCGCGGTAGTCCGAGTGCTCGATCGCGTTATCTGCTTGAGCCACAGTGCCTTAAGTTGCAGCAAACGGGGGAAAAAACAAACAACATGCAACCTCTATCCCAACGCATTCTGTTAGTATTGTAGTTATATACTGGTCGGTATTTACTATTTTTGTGAATTATGAATTCAAAACTCTACCAATTTCTTTTATTCGCTTGTTATAATTAATACTTTACTGCTTATGATTCAATAAAATCAAAAATAATTATGATGAAAATTCAAACTTTGTTTGATTTTCTTTTTACCTTTCCATTATAGGTATAATTTTTAATTATAATAAAATGTGTACACACACATAATGTTAGTTTTTGATCACAAAATGAAAAAATTAAGCTTCTTGAGAAAATCCACATCAATAGAACAATGAGTCTGAGGGCCTTACTATAAGGCTACTCCATTATTATAATTTTAGATTATTATTTTGTGTTGTATAGATTGAAAGCCTCCTTTTATTAACTAAATCATCATCCCTATACATTGTAATAATTATTAACATGCAATTAGTATTGTTCTAGCTCTCAAGACTAATCAAAATATTCTACAAAAATGTATCCAGTTTTCATATTCACAACAATGCATTAAGGTTGGTTAGATTATACTTAATAGGTTGACTGTGAATCCAATTGAGTCAGAGTCTCCAGGAAATAACAAATCTTTATTAATTGTTGTTGAAATGATAGATTGGTAAAATCCTTAACAGGCAACTTATTAAGTATGACAGTTACATAAGTTATACTAAATATTTTCACACCAAACATTTGGAAGTTAAAGCATGCAGCTCACAATACTAAAGTATTGAATTACCAGTTTTGACTGCCATGCAATTGTAATTATGTAGTAATTCACTATAAACATCATTTTCAGCTATTATTAACAATAAAAGAACAAGATTTGACAGCCGTTTGTTCAGTGCTCAGTCCACTAAACCAAAGGTACCAAGTTTAAATCTCAGTAGGAGTAGATGTTTGTATGATAAGTATGAACATTAATATGTTCAAAAGTTATAGACAGACAAATAGTTTATATAGTACATTTATTTCTAATATTTCTAATTGTAATTTATTATTAAGGTTTAGTGCAAATGTTTGCAATGTATGTGCAAATAGTTGTGGTGAATGAATAAGAATATTATTATTGTTATTTCAAAGCATATTTGTTTATTTTCTATTACAAAATATTTGTTTCAATGATGAAGCAGTCACAAAACAGCTGCCAAAATTATGAGATTTGTTGACCCATAGCTGACATTTTTAATACCAATACATAACCATACCAAACTAAACCAGTTTGTAAGGTTATGGACTTCTAATACTACAAATAGATAATGTAATAGCAAATTACCCCATTCACCAGCAGCGGCAGAAGCTGATGCAGCAGCTCCAGCACCGCCACCCTTCTCTGGACCAGCCACACCCTCGGCTATCAGCATGTTGTCCAGACGCATCAACTGTGGGTCTGGGGGTTCTTCTTCTTGTGTGTTACGAAGTGACAGCACTAACAGAAATAAAAGCATAGGATTATTACAAATTTATTTAGAGAAATATTCAATTGAGTCTATAAGTTTTAATTTGCAAGACTCAAGGGGATTATGACAATTAAAAACCCATTGAGTCTGGAATGTAAGGCTTGTTAAGTTTAGTGTGTGACAAAACAAAGTTTATGATGGTACAATTACAAAGCTGTTGAAAATGTTTACATAATTTTTTTCAATAAAAGTACCCCAAGTTTTAATTGCAATTTGCTCATAAACGAACAGAAAAATGTGTTATAATGAATATTCAATGCTGCCCTACCCTTACTACCAATGGAACACATTGAAAAGAAGCATTTTAATTAGTGCTATTATCAACCATCACTCTAAACATGAGATATTGAATCGTAGGTACATACTTACTACATAATGTAAACATATCATACCAGTTTTCTCTTTAATTTCACACAGTACTGAAAATAGGGCAGGCTTCATTCTGTGACAGTTCAATGTATGTTTTCTCGCTTGTGCTTCGTCTAGGCTTTGATCGGTTATGTTCATTATCTGTTGGAGAATTTCACCAATATCTTGTTTACGGGCTTCTCCTTCACCTGCCGCAGGGGCGCCATCACCGCCTGGCAGACCGTAACCCTGCGGTCCCATCAGCCCTCCACTATGCGCCATCATCCGATTCGGATCATCCATATTGGACAAATTTTAATACATAAACACTCTCAAAACTAGCATTAATTACGTATACAGATTTGTACAAAGTTATAATCAGAGTTGGGGAAAAATCTAATAAATATTCAACAAAACAAGAGTGAACAATCGGGCACGGTTTCTTCAAGCCCGCAATAAAATGGCCGACACCTTTGTGCTGTCAAAACTTGAGTTATGGATACAAATAGAAAAACATGAAAAAAAAAACATAAATAGTTCTGTCTTTTACTCGAGGGTAATTTGTGTAAGCAAGAAAGAGGTAGAAAATGTGTTGCTATTAAAAGTTAGAGGTAAGCATGTAATTTAGTTTTTGAGTTCTCGTGGCTGTGGCTCCATGTTACAGAATTTAGAGACGCTACAATTTAAAACACACAAGATGTCAGAGTGACAGATGTCAATGTCATTATTTATCTGGTTTCGTCAGCATCGTCAGCACCACGCGAACAATTTTTCGTTTTCGAAAATTTACATTAGCCGGCAAACATATGTGTCCATACAGCAAGCACATACTATATAAATGAGAAACGTTCTTACATTAGTTTATAAGTGTAGTGTTTTTAGTAAATACCTGCCAGCTGCTTGCACACATTTCAGACTATCCCATATCCAGAACTGGGGAAGTAGTAAACTACATCGTAAAATCAAAATTCCAAACCCATTTAAAGACATCATCATGGCAGATCCTAAAATTGAAGAAATCCTGGCACCATTACGCGCTAGCGTTAAAGAGCAGGGAGATTTAGTAAGGAAACTCAAAGATGAGAAAGCTCCTGAAATAGACATTAAAAAGGCTGTGGCTGAATTAAAGACAAGAAAGAAGGTGTTAGAAGACAAGGAGTTGAGTCTAGCACCACTAGAAGAATTGTTTGATCGTTCTAAAATGGAAGACTTAATCAAGAGAAGATTCTTCTATGATCAATCTTTTGCAATCTATGGTGGCATTACTGGTCAATTTGACTTTGGACCAATGGGCTGTGCGCTTAAGAGTAATATGATACAGCTGTGGAGAAAGTACTTTATTCTACAAGAGCAGATGTTGGAAGTGGATTGCTCAATTCTAACTCCAGAGCCAGTACTGAAGGCTTCAGGTCATGTTGAGCGATTTGCTGACCTAATGACTAAAGATGTTAAAACTGGTGAATGTTTTAGATTGGATCATCTAATCAAGGCACAGCTTGAAAAAGTTAAAAGTGAAAAGAATACTAAGGCTGAACTAAAAGCTGAAATTGAGGACATTCTTGTAAAGCTGGATGGTATGACTGCTGAGGAGATGTCTGCTTTGATGCACAGGTTTGACATGAAGTCACCAATTAGTGGCAATGAACTCAGTGCACCTATTGAATTTAATCTCATGTTTAACACTCAGATTGGTCCTTCAGGTTTGGTCAAAGGATTTCTAAGACCTGAAACAGCCCAAGGTATCTTTGTCAACTTCAAACGACTCTTAGAATTCAATCAAGGCAGGTTACCTTTTGCAGCTGCCCAAATCGGAAATTCTTTCAGAAATGAAATTTCGCCTAGGTCTGGTCTTTTACGAGTGAGAGAATTCACTATGTGTGAAATTGAACATTTTTGTGACTCTAAAAATCACCCTAAGTTCGAATCAGTAAAAGATACAAAAATGTTACTTTATTCAGCAGACAATCAAGAGCAAGGAAAACCAGCTGAAATAGTCACAATAGGGGAGGCAGTTTCTAATGGCACTGTTGATAATGAGACCCTTGGCTATTTCATGGCCAGAATACATCTGTACCTTTTAGCAGTTGGTATTGATCCCAAGAAGTTGAGATTCAGACAGCATATGGGCAATGAGATGGCTCACTATGCATGTGATTGTTGGGATGCTGAATGCCTGTCAAGCTATGGGTGGGTTGAATGTGTTGGCTGTGCAGATAGGTCTGCTTATGACTTAACACAACACACAAAAGCTACTGGAATCAGACTTGCAGCAGAAAAGAAACTACCTGCTCCTAAAGAAATTGAGGTAGTGGAAGCTGTTGCTAACAAGGCAGCTATTGGAAAGGAATTTAAAAAAGATGCCAAAGCTATTAATGATGCTTTGACATCTCTGGACACTGTGGCATTAGAGCAGTTGCAGAACAAGTTGGATAGTAATGGAGAATATATACTTGTTACTTCTAATGGGGAATTTAAGCTCAGTCCTAGCCTTGTGAGTGTGAAGAAGACCAAGAAGACAGTCCATGTGGAGGAGATCATACCTAGTGTAATTGAACCTTCATTTGGTGTTGGCAGAATTCTGTATTGCATTTTGGAGCACAATTTCAAAATGAGAGAAGGCGATGAACAAAGGACATATTTCTCTTTACCTGCCACTGTAGCACCCATGAAGTGTGCTGTTTTGCCACTTAGTGCCAATTTGGAGTTCCAGCCATTTGTAAAAGAGCTGTCCTATGAATTGACATCTATTGATGTTTCTCACAAGGTAGATGATTCCTCAGGGTCCATTGGCCGTCGTTATGCTCGAACAGATGAACTAGGTGTGCCTTATGCTGTAACTGTTGATTTTGATACAATTAAAGAACCACACACTGTGACATTAAGAGAGAGGGATAGTATGAGCCAAGTACGATTACTGTTGTCAGAGCTGCCTACTGTAGTGAGAGATCTCTCCAATAGTAAAATAACCTGGGCTGATGTAGAAAAGAAATATCCTAAATTTGAACAACAGGAAAATGTTAAAGGTGCAGCAGCATAAAACTCAAGTGACGCAAGCATTTGTTGAAACAGATGTTTTATCTTATAGAAGAAATTTTTATATTTAGTAATGTCATCTCATACTTGTATCAATTTTAAATGTTATTTAAACTTAATTTTTTTTTATTGGTTACCGCTAAAGTGAGCAGTGAAAGTTGATGAATAAAACATGATTACAGTACAAAACTATCTTGTCTTCAATAAATTATTAACAGTGGGAATAATTCAATACAATAACATGATCCACTTCAGAATAATATAGTGTTGTTTCAGAATAATACCTCCTATCATGTCTTTTCACAATTGCTGTGCATTTTCTGTTTTTCGAGTTTCAGATATTTTGCTAAATAAAACTGCTTTACTTTAAAAAGGTATTTATTTAATAATATTAGTTGTGATTTCTTTCTGATGATAACCAATTCTTCTGGGGTCATACAAATACCTAGATCTTGGCTTTGCTCTTCTCATAAAAAAGAAGACAAGCAATTCAGAACGATATTCATGATTGATATTGATATAACACTTTTTAAGAACCCAATATTTTTACTGAGAAGTCCTTGTGATAAACATGTAAAAAAATTAAAAGCAGTGTAAAGATATTGTCTATGTTGTTGGAATACGCGTAGTTTTATGAGTCGTAAAACTACGCGTATTTCAAAATATGTATCAAAAAACGAAACGCCAAAATTGAATTAATAGCAACAACTTTTTTTACTTGCTGCTTTGCTCCGAATTTTCTATAGGAGTTTTACAGTACTTTTTATGATCCTTGGAATCCTATCCTTATCCTTTTTCTTTGGAGTCGCTCTAAAATATGATGCAAATTTTAATACAAAGCTAGGGGAGAGGGAGAGATAGCATAGTACAATGCTAGGGAAGGGGAAGAGAATGAGGGCTATGCTCGAGGTTTCTCTGCGTGATCGAAAAGGAATCTGAAATGATGAGATCCGCAATCCAACTAAGGTCGCCGACATAGCCCGAACCTCAAGTGGCAGTGGCCAGGCCACATTGCAAGGAGGACTGACAATCGTTGAGGCAGAAAGGTCGCGCGGTAGAGGCGCGCGTAGCGGCAGCGGCGCGTGGAGGACGCGCGGCAGTCTCCGGCGGCACTGTTCGTTTGTACCTATATATCAATTGAAAGGCTGATTGCCGATCAAGGCTAGCGAGGCTCCTGGCAGCAGACCTTTGCGAGGCCCTCGTCTCCGTTTTTGCTGATCCATTTAAAAGTCCGGGGTATCAACTCAGTTATATGCGTTAATCATGACAGTTATCGGCGTTAGATAGTGTTATCGACTAAGGTTCTTTATACAATTGGAAGTAACCTATCTGAACACTTACTTTAGCACCATATCACACCAACTATTGTGCTCATAACAATAATACTTGCTATTTTTAATTTAATTATGAATTTGGAAGCAATAGTTGTTGTGATAAATATGATACCCAATGTCAATCTAATTCAATACTAATAGTTACTCTAACTAAAGCATCTAGGAAATGAGCGTAGTGAACTAGTGTCTCTATTTTTGTTTTGCTTATTGGCTTGTTTGGTTTAGCCACTAGATACTAAAGTACTTAGGTATACTATAGTAGTTGCTTATTCCTAGTTGGCCGTTTAGGTTGCTTATTATATTTTTCTCTCTACTTTCCTTTCTACCAAATATAATGTTACTATCTATAAGAATATATTATAGTGTGCCCCAGGTGTACCACAGGGATCTCATTTGGGTCCAATACTGTTCTCATTGTACATTAATGATATGGGAGACTACATTGGAGGCACTGATTTCTTACAATACGCCGACGACACAAAGCTGTTCAAAATAATAAAATCAGATAAAGACTGTCTTGAAATGCAATCAGAACTAGCTTCATTATCTTACTATTGTAACACAAATCAACTTTTTCTGAATCCTCAAAAGTGTTATGTTATTACTTATACGCGCAAAGAACAACCTATGCTGTTCGATTACGCTCTTCAAAATCAAAGTGTACGACGAGTTAATACAATTAGAGATTTAGGTATACAAATGGATAATAGCTTAACTTTTAATCAATACTTGGAATCCTATCCTTATCCTTTTTCTTTGGAGTCGCTCTAAAATATGATGCAAATTTTAATACAAAGCTAGGGGCACTTGATAGTGCAAAGAGCTTTTAAGTGTTTGGGTTTTATTAACAGAATTAGTACACCTTTTAAGCAAGTAGATACATTTAAAATACTTTATTTTAAATATGTTAGATCAATTTTGGATTTTGCTAGTGTGATTTGGAGCCCTACTTATGAGTGTCACATTCAGAGAATAGAGAAATGCAAAAAAAAATCATCAAAATTTTAAATTATCGTAACAATCGTCATGATGAATGTTATTTGGCCTCCTTGCAGCACTACAAGATATTACCTTTGAGTGATCGACGTAAACAGACCGATATGATGGTCCTATTCAAGTTGCTTAACAACAAAATAGATTCATCTATTTTACTATCTAAAATTAACTATATATCACGCGTGCGACTACCTATGCGTTTCTCTCGCGATAAGTTAGTGTTTGTACCACCACATTTCCATAAAAAATATACAAGAAATCATTTTGTGCCACTCTCACTTGCTTTATATAACAAGCAATTTAAGCATTTGGACCCCTTTAAAGATTCTTTATCTACATATAGGACAAAAAATTTTGAATATTTGTTAAAAACAATAATAAACTATTATAAACTTATAAACTAATATTAAAACACTTTAAAATCTGTATATCATATTCTATAGTGCATATAAAGCACACAAAGTAAGCACATTAACAAATGTTAGCATGTATCAAATTCCTAATCTAAGTATATCTAATTTTATGTCGTTTCTAGTTCGTAAGTTCAAAAAAGTACTTATTTGTAGTTATAACTTAGTTTAGGCACTATTGGTCTATATTGTCTTAGTAATATACAACATGTGAATTATGTATGTAATGACTGTTTGCCGCCAAAATAAAGAGAGAAAAAAAAAGATTTATTTTATTTTTATTATATTTTTTTTTTTTATGAATTTATAATAAAAATATAAAAAAATACCTATAATATTAATAACATCGCTATAAAACCTTTTTTTTAAATACCTTTAGTGTACTATCCTATCATCTCGAAATTATTAACATGCTTTCCTTTACTCTAAGGCTGCCTGGTACAGAATTCTACCCTAGCAATAAGGCCGCCTTTTGCATGTTTCTCTGCTCTGTACTCTTCCATCTTGTCTTTGTGCATTAAAGTATATACATGTATATCGAATCTATCTATCTATCAGTAATGGTAATTTCTTTTCAACAGTAGCAAACGTCTTTGACGATTAACTTAGAGCTTGTACGCACTAGCGGCGTTCAGTTGCGGCACGCCGCACATCAATTTTTATATGAAACCGCATGCCAACAACGCACTGATTTGCGGCCAGCCGTCAACCGCTCCGGTTGTTCCGGCGTTGCGGCCAGCCGCACAGGTTGAATGATGCGGCACGCCACATCCCCTTCACGCACTACGCGGTTAGCCGCAAACGCCGCGCCGCGCCCCGCCTGTCGTCGCTAGACAACTGTACGAAGAGCGCGCGTCATGGATTTTGATACAGAAAAGTTCATTTTAAGAATAAAAGATCGCCCCGCTATATGGAATAGCAAATGCGATGATTTTGAAACAGACAGAAATAAAAGGTTGAAGTGTTGGGGGGAAATAATATATGTTTATTTTTTCGACAATATTTTCTATGACAATATAAATAAATAACTGCCGCAACGTTTTATATGTTTGCCGCGACTGTCTTCCGACCAGCAATGATAATGTTTATGTAATTTTAGAAAGTTCTCAATAGGACTGACATATCCGATAGGATAAAAGTCCTGTAAAAAAAATAAAGAGAAAAAAAAAACTGCCGCAACTTCTTCAACGTCCATCATGTACAATATTTCTAGAAGCACTTGACGATTGCGGCAGACCGCAATAGAACCAAGACTATACCGTTAACCGGAATACGGCGTGCCGTTACGGCAGACCATATATACTACGGCGTGCCGCAAAGGCACGCCGCATCGGGGCCAGCCGCTAGTGCGTACAAGGCCTTAGGTAGTATAAACGGTCTGCCGTAACGGCACGCCATTCCGGTTAATGCACGGTATTCCGGTTAACCGTATCGTCTTGGTTCTATTGCGGTCTGCCGCAATCGTCAGTGCTTCTAGAAATATTGTACATGATGGACGTCGAAGAAGTTGTGGCAGTTATTTATTTATATTATCATAGAAAATATCGACGAAAAAATAACTTTTTTGAGCTTTTCTGTATCAAAATCCATGACGCGGGTTATGCGTACAGTTGTCTAGCGCGGCGTTTGCGGCTAACCGCGTAGTGCGTGAAGGGGATGTGGCGTGCCGCATCATTCAACCTGTGCGGCTGGCCGCAGCGCCGGAACAACCGGAGCGGTTGACGGCTGGCCGCAAATCAGTGCGTTGTTGTCATGCGGTTTCATATAAAAATTGATGTGCGGCGTACCGCAACGCGGCCAGCCGCTAGTGCGAACAAGGCCTTACTTGGATTACCTAACCACAGCTAACATTCAAGGAACGTGACGCAAAAGTAATAGGACGGTATTATTTAATAAATGAAACAAAATATGTGAACGTCAGATATTAATATTCAGAGATATTTCAACATTATGAGCTAATATTATCTATAGCGGCGGTCCTTGGAGCGCGAGCGGTGGCGCGGCCGGTCGCGCGAGCGGTCGCGGTGTCGGTCGCGGTCGCGGTCGCGGCGGTCGCGTTCGCGGTCGCGTCTGTCACGCTCGCGATCTCTGTCCCTCTCTCTGTCTCGGTCTCTGTCGTCACGTTTTGTTCTGTCTTTCGCATACCTAAAAGATGATACCTTGGTTTTTAATTGCACCCTGAATAATGCACCGTGTTCCTGAGGATATACATTAACTTTGAATAATACTTCTATAGCTCTTGTTAAACATATCGTACAAAGGAAGTAGTAGTTTAAATAGCATAGTTTTTAAGTTATTGGTAATTTAAGTTTAACCAATTTAATTGTGCTGTGCAAAAGAGTTTTTATCTGTGAGGTGTTGCCACCTTGTCAATGGTCATTATTCATAGTATCAAATGTCAAAATTTTAAAAAACATTGCTACATCAAGATAAGTTTCGATAAGTTTATGTGGACATGTCTTAGATTATGTACCTCATGCAGACCAAACTTTCAAATGCGACGTTGCCAGCTCAGGTAAAGAGTAATTCATATTAGATAAATTACATCCAAGCATTTATTCATATTCATATTCTTTATTGCATCATGTTGTAATAAAAGTTAGTTAGTTTGTATGAAAATAAAAAATGTTAAAGAAATTGGAATTCATAAGTGTCCATAGTAAAAAATGAAAAATTTAATAGTCTGAATAACGTGCCGAAGTTAATGTATAACCTCAGGAACACGGTGTATATAAGAATATAAAAAATAAAATAAATATGTATCTTTTACCTGTCAGTGTCGCCGTAGTCCCTTTTATCCCTATCGTCATGTTCGCGGCGGTCGGAGTCCATTCGACTGGGGTTGTAGTTGCTGGCACTGCTACCAGTGCCACTGTGCATGTTAGATGCTGGCTTCGCCGCGGCTGATTGCCTGTTATGTTCTCCTAGCCTATAATAGGATGGAAATATTGTTATGTTATACATAAATGTAATCTTATACTTCTTATATTCATAGGTCATCATTATTGTTTGAAAAATATCAAAATTAGAAAAAAATCATAGTCACAAATCCTTTCACAATCTAGCCTCTGGGTGACTGCTCTAACCATCTGACCTACCAAGGACATTAAATGTAGAAAACAAGTGTTGTGGTATACCTTGCCACGGCTTATACTGAGCGGAGACCTTTTTGGTACATTTTGTTTTATGATAAGTTTAGTGTGATGTTATTTTTAATTCGTACCAAATAACGATATATTCTATTCTAAACATTTATTATAATAATGCCTTAAATAAATTAAGAATATTATTTGATTTAGTTCCTCAAGTTAGGCTAACTTGTAATAATGCTGCCAACGTTACACTATTCCATACAAATATCATGAAATTATCAAATGAACACGATATTTTTGAAAGTGGCAAACCATTTCTATGGACTAATATAGCCCATGCTTAAATTTATTGTCGCTTTGACGGCACCACCTTGTATATTTGTATGGTAATTAAAATCAATGAAGTTATAGATTAATGTGACAAATTTCATGAAATAAAAAGTATTGACTTGTTGTATTTATGTAAGCTCTCTTGTACCAAAGTTTAATACAATTTATTATAAGAACCTAATGATATTCTACATTTCAGAAAAAGAGGCTTTCTTAAAATCTCTTGTCTCTAGAACACCTACATTTACCACATTTGCCATACTTTTTTATAAATATATAATTTCAAAAATGTTACCTACTTCTGTTCTATCTGCTTCTGAATTGGGACTGGTATCCTGGGGAAAAGTGTGCTAAACCAGTCCAGTTTGATTAGCATCTGTCTGACAAGTGCTCCAATGGTGGTGGAGCCTCCCCCACCAGCTCGAGGGTCTACTTCTTCTTCATCATCTAAATAGTCTGCATACCAGTCAAATAGATCTGCAGGTGGCTGTGTGTACCTTATGTACATGAAACCTGTAGATAAAATTTGATTACATGTAATATTCAATAATGTAATTTTATGCAACTGTATTAAACATCATACATTTTACTACAGAGGTAGATTATTCTTATTCGAAATTAAAGCACCAGATTCAGGTAGCAACTCCACCTTACAGATTGCAGACATTTAACACAACTTTGTAGTGCTGTGGTTTTTTTCTGGCTATTGCTATAAGTTGGCCAAAGCAGCAACCTCTGCTGTATGCTGTCAACATAATGGTTCTTCACATTTTAATGTTTTAGATGCGTTTAAACGCCTATTTTATTATAACAATGACAGATAAAGAAAGAAAACGATAAAAAAATGGTTCTTATTGATTTTTAAACAGTAGATAACACATGAGTACCCTTTGTGTTACAAGCATTTATAGTAGTGTGCAGCGCCTGTCCATTTCATCAATGAAACCCATTCAATACGGCGAGAAAAATTGATTGTATTACTGGGTGCGGACTGTTACAAACGGATCACCGATCAGAGTGAGACACACTTCGTGCGGATAAAATAAACGCCGATAGGCGTTTGTAGAGACTGATTGTGGACGGTGAACATTCCAAACCCTTCTTAGTATTGTCAGGTATCCCACAGAGCTCTGTTCTGGGGCCCCTATTTTTTCAACGTGTTCATTCATCAATGATACAGCAAGGGTTATAGAAAACAGCAAAATCTATGTTCTTGCTGATGATCTCAAGTTGACAAAGACAGTTACTTGCGTGGACGATTCAAAATGCTTTCAGGAGGACATTGCCAACCTTAAAGAATTGTGAATCAAAATAAAATGTCCTTAATTAAATGCTTCAAAATGTTACCACATCAAGTTTAACAAAAGGCGCAACATGCTTCTCACTGAGTATACAATTGCGGGTGAAAAGCTTGAAGAAGTTATGGCTATCAGAGACCTTGGAGTAATAATTGATAGTAAATTGCGGCTCTCTGAGCACAATGATAGAATTATTACCCAACAACAATAAAACAATAAAATACCCTTCGAGATACAAAAATAAATTAGTACTTCCCGCGTCTCGATTAAAACTCTACTCCTCAGGCCCCTACGTCATGTCCATTAGAATATACAATAATTTGCCAAGACAAATACAAAATGAAATTAGTGAAACAAAATTTAGGAAAAGTCTTAAACAACTATTAATAAATAAGAGTTACTATTCCTTAAATGAATATATGAACGATAAATCCTTATAATATTTAAAATAAACAATGACGAAGTATTTTAATGCATAATAAAATGATATATTTACCTAATAAATAATTAAATAATTAAATGTAATAAAATATGTAATAGTTCATATGCTGTAATTTAATTCATTATTATTATAATAATTTATTTAAGAATAATTATTGAATTTGTAATAGATCTCTTATGTACATTAATAATGTTTGTGGAACGTCTTCCTCTCTCCTAAATTGTTGTACCCGACAGGGTCCGAAATTGTACTGGCATTTTAAATATTTAACATCTATGTAACATATTTTGGAATACAATAAAGATTGAAATTGAAATTGAAATATTCAATTGACGATCGAAACCTAATTAAATATTAAAGAGGCAAATAAATCGCTAGATTTATTAATAGAAGTACAGGAGACTTGAAAAAAACCCTCTACAATCATCCTGCTTAATAATAGTTATGTAAGGAGTAAACTTGAATACTACAGTATGGTTTAGTGTCAAAGTTATAAAGTACATATAAACAGGATAGAGAGGGTACAGAAAAAACTGATTTGCAGCCTATCTTATCTTCACAGACAAAGCGAAATATTTTCGTCTGGATCTACTTTCTGTACGACGTCTGTACCTGCATATGTCCTACCTTCATAAATAAGTGAACAACCGCATTGATAGTCCCATGTTGCTCAACCGCCTGCTTAGAATATTTCGTCACAAATACCAAGAATAGTATGCGATTCAACCGTTGTTCGTTTGACTCGTCTGTATAACGATCTAACTAAAAAGTTACCATAGATTGATGTTCACTTTCAGTCTTTTCAAATTCCTTAGAACTCTTAAGCGTAATCACCTCAGTAATTAGCTTAGATTGCATGTAATTGTTTATTTCGTTTTAATTTATGTTGTCACTTTTTAATAGGAAGTATAGTGCAATTGGATTATTTGAACAAGGTGAATTATACTAGTGATCCAATAAATTAATTAATTGATATACCAAACGCAATCAATTTTTTTAATCACAAAATTGTTTATGTTTCAAAGAACGTATTGACCTCCATGGGAATACTGCATTTAACCAAATACTTACCTATCGCTGTAATAGCTATAGAAAAATATTAAAGTTAGTGAAATAAGTGTTAACAGTTCTCTGACTCTAGTATCTATTGTTTAAATCATTTTGTGTCATATTCATCCATGGTATTCGGAACTATAATTTTTTTCCTATTTCACCCCCTGTAATAGCCATAAAAGAAAATTCAAGTTATTAGAGTTTATGTCTTTATTAATGTTATGGTAAAAGGAAGCTCTATGCTTAATTTGTGTCGTTTTTATCCATGGGATTTTGATTTATATTGTTTTCAACATTTTTGTGCGAAGAACACTAGCGCGGCCACAGCGCGGCAAAGGAGCGCGTAGGCATTCACTGGCTCTGGGAGCGAGGCGCTATAATTTGTTTGTTGTTGTACGAGTAGTGACTTGTGATAATTGCATGAAAATGGAAACTAATATAACATGTCTTATTTGTGGGCTTATGTTGGGTGGTAAAGCTGTAAAATTAAAAGAAAGGATTTTATTAAAGCATTAATTGCCTCCCGTAAATATACACACATTACCATTACCCCCATGCCTTCATGAATTGGAAGCGCGCCGCCCATCGGCGGCGGCGACACCTCGAGGATGTACACAGCCGCCCGCCCATGGGTGACCTCGGCATTTTGACATTCACTATTTTTTTATATGTTTTAAGAGCAGAGTGATTTGTTCGATTCAAGAGCGCATACTATTGTGAGTTAATTATTACAAAAAATACATTTTCATTGGTGTTATAGCGATGGAGTGTGAAAGTGACTTCCGAATTAATTTATAATAGTGCAAAATCGTGTCAATGTATTAAATAAATATTTTCCAAATAACATTTATATGCATGGTAAAATTTCCCTGTAAATACAAATTATTTATATATTTTTTTCCAAAAAATCAAAATCATAATGAATTCATTTTAATTTAATTAAATTATACAGTGATTTGAGTATCTCGGTGGCGATGGCGTAGTGATTTGAACGCTACAGTTTCGATAGCAAAAACAAAGCAACTTTCGCTATGCCCGAGACGGGTCAATCATAATTTATAATCTCGAGCTCCCCCGTGCTTTGGAAGGCACGCCGAGCCGTTGGTCTCAGTCGTTACCACAACTACTTTAACTCACCAAACAGCTTTTTATATACAAAGCTCAGCAAATGAGTCATCACATCTGATGTGAAGTGGTAAGAAAAGTCCATGTGCGGAGACAGTTATGCAGTTTGAAAACACACTGTTCTAGCCGCCCCCACCTTGCCGGTTTTTTCAACACTTCTTTTGAAGTAACCCATGTTATAGGAAGGAGGGAACACATGTGCTGGCAAAAATTCCAAGTTTTGGAAGTCCGACATGATGACTCCGAAGACCGGCACGCGTGCTCCTAAATAGGAAAGGGGAAGATGGGATAAGGTCGAAAAGCTCCTCAGAACACTCTCCATGATAAAGCCGATAGAAGGCGCGCTTAATAATGCAATGTCACGACACGCGGGAGTTGTGGAGGTTCTAGGCTGTTCGTGACCTCTACGTGGTCAATAATACGAACGGCACGACGCTGCAATTTGTCCAGCGCATAGAAGAGGTATTTGGCGGAGCCATCCCACAGATGCGAGCAATATTCAACGCAAGACCGGACCAGAGTTTTGTATAGCAGGCATAATTGGTCAGGTATGAAAAATTGACGCACTTTGTTCAGGACACGTAGCTTCTGTGAGGCTGTTTTGACCACGTTTTCGATATATTTCCTCTGATTTATGATCGCAGCATATCTCCATACCGAGCAAGTTGATGTAGCTCTGTGCCGAAAGAGTAGTTAGTGCCCTGAAGAGACGGAAGGGGAAGGAACGGCGATCTTTTGGCTGTAAACGCGCACACCTGTGTTTTCTTAGCATTGAACTCAACAAGATTGTTAAATCCCCATTCAGATATGAGGTTTAACACCCTGTTGAGCTCAATGGTAAGATTGATTCTCACCCTCTCGGTTTCAATGCGCCCAGCCCCTGGGCGACCTTAATATCCACCATGCACTGTACTGTCATCCGCATAGCAATGTATGCATATCATTGATATGAAGAAGAAAGAGAGTGGAACAGAGCCTTGTGGTACACCAGTATTCACTAACATGAATCACAAAGCGCACCCATCAACGAGGACACGGATCTCCGCTCATGCAGAAAGCTCGCGATCCAGTTGTTAAGCTGAGTGGGCAGACCGTATGCCGGGAGCTTGGAGAGAAGAGCCCTGTGCCAGAACCGATCAAAAGCTTTGACAATGTCAAGGCTAACAGCCACTGACTTACCACGATTGTCAATAGCTTCACCCCAGACATGCATTAAATATGCTAGAAGATCACCCGTTGACCGTGTCGACCGAAACCCACACTGACGATCATTAATTAATGAGTGATCTTCTAGGTATCGGACCAGCTAGTTAATTAAGATCCGTTCCATAACCTTGCAAAGAACAGAGGTGACAGATATTGGGCGGTAGTTAGCTGGGTCTGATCGGTCTCCCTTTTTGGGGACCGGTTGCACATTGGCCTCGCTCCAAGATTCCGGCACACACCCAGAAGAGAGAAAAAGGCGGTATAGCCGCGTTAAGACGGGAGACAACTCCACTACACAGTTTTTCAGTACTATCGCTGGGATGCCATCAGGTCTCGTGCAACGCGCTGAGCATCCGCTCTGATACAGGATTTGGTGGCATTGTTAGAGGCTGCTCTCAGTGTGTCCATATTGGAATCCCCATTGACTGGACCTGATCCAAGCGCGGTATGCCGACTGTTTGTTCTCAACAGCTAAGGCACACTCGCGATTGAACTAGTGGTTACGCCTGCCCTTACTGACCAGATCGGAGTGAGAGATATAGTACTCCATCGCTAACATTATCTCACCAGCTCACTCAGCAGTAGCGCTAGCATTCGGCTTCGACACACTGAAACAGCGCTGCCGCCAAGGAACAGATGCTAAGTTATCCCGCATACCGCCCTAATCTGCCGACGCATAGTGCCAGATGCGGCGCTTGGCCACCGCAGATAATCCCAAGGGAGCTCGAACCTCTAACCGATATCCCTCCGGGCGAGTCGTCATCAGAAGGTCCAACAAAGAGGGTGCGTGACCGACAATATCTGGAATCCTGGTGGGCAGGTTAACCAGTTAAGTCAGGTCGTTCGTGAGAGCGAACGCATGGGCAGTTCTACCAGCGTGGTCAGTTTTGGGGAAACATAACCACGTCTCGTGGTGAGCATTGAAGTCTCCCAAAACACCAATTCTGCGGTTGGAAACTGGTCCTGCGCAACATCTGCCACCCGACTAAGGTGTTCAAAAAGTCGAGTTGTCTCCATGTCACCGCTGTGGGATCTGTAGAGGCAAACGTGGACACGGCAATGAATGCCCAGGTCCACGTGCACCCCGAGAATGGAAAAGAAAGGGTCCTCCAAGTAGCGTAGATGGCGACAGCAAACATCCGCCCGGACAAACAAGCATACCCCGGACTTCGCTTTGAAGGACTCTTCAAGAGCATAGCCGGGATAGTCCAGATACCTTGTGTCAGCCGGGCGGAGTATTTGCGTCTCCGTCAAAAAAAGCAGCGCTGGCCGAGCCGTCTCAAGATGTTGGTAGACGACATTGAGATTAGCATGGAGTCCACGGAAGTTAGTGAGCCCGACCTCAAACAGCGTGGCTGTAATGGGGTCGTGCACCGCTGTGCGACCATACACATTACTTGTCGCTGCCATGGATGGATATAGGCAGTCAAATAGTGAGGCCTGTTTTGCCAGGTAACAGCCGACAGCAGAGAAGCGCTGACCCACCAGACGGAAGGGCCCCCGAACCCTCCCGGGTATGGCCGCTGGAACCCCACCATCCGGTCACTAACCGGCACGACGGACTACCCCGAGATTATGCGGGGCATGATGGGGCAGCCTCACGATCTGGTTAGGATAGCTTGGGCCCCTGTACCGTGCCACGGGCGGCCAGCGGAACAGCCGTTTCTTCAGGTCTCCCTGGCCGACGGGTCAACGCAGTCCACCTGGCACTAGTCAGACGGAAGCCATCATTGACCGCATCCATCGCGGCATCGTCTCCCCAAGCTCTGGTTGTACGCCCACTGATCCCGGAACGCGGCCACATGTGGTCACTTGGTGGGTTTTGCGCCCTGCGTACGGTGGTCACTAACCAGGGTTTTCACACCCTACCACCAGTGGAGCAGTTGATAGCTCAGATATCCCTTAGTCGCCTCTTACGACACCCACGGGAAGAAATAGGGCGCCTCACGGTAATTTTTTTTAAATAAGATTTTAGAGATATAATTGTTTTATTACTACTATGTCTATTAATAAGTCTACTATCTACTCTCTAGAATTGTTCAATCAGCTACAGAGAAATGGGATGTCCATATTTCTAAGCACTAGTCTTTGCCTCCCGTAAAAAAAATAAGAAAAGGTTACCTATATATATTATTATATAATTTCTCTCACAACATGCGGTACCCGCACTTGTTTTATTTATCAAATAAAGTATGCTCTTAAATTTTTAATTATGTACGGCTTTAAAACGGATATGAAATTATTTCGGATTATCCGATCTTACCATTAATAATGTTACATTTGATGTGCTGTTGTGTGTACATATAAGTATAAATTTATCAATCCTTGTGACAGTAATAAGTGTACAGCACCCGTACTACCATCTTGTATCGCGATCCAGTTTAGGACCTAAACTGAGTAGAATCGTTATATTCGTACTACGACGCTATCCACGACTATAACAGCGATGCAGTTTAGGAACCAATACTGAACCGAGCGGAATATGAATAGCTTTTACAATGATGGTGGTAAGGCCCCTGAACATAACAATTTCGTATTATAAGTAGGTATATTTTTTATGTATAATTGCTTTATACATTATACACTTACTTATATGTACACACGACAGCACATCAAGTGTAACAGTTGCAATACGAAAGCCACCTCTATTACGAACGCAGTAAGGGCAAGCTCAAGGTCATACTGTTACGCTTTATGTGCTGTCCATTGTATAAAACAACAGCAGGTCAGCTAACCGTAATATGAGAAAAAAAATCCATACAATTTTCAACCTAAACGTAATCGGATTAAAGTACAAAAACGATTAGCTTAATTCGGGCGTTTGTGTTAACGTGACCTTCGGTTGACTGTTCCTACTTGCTACTCTTTGCAAATGTGTGTAAATGCTCCGTGCAGTACACAACGCGCGAGCGAACTAATATTTATGTAGGAAATTAAATATGTTTTTTAAGTATATCATGAATTAAAGTGACACAAAATTTAATTACAGATATTTTATGCTTTTATGATATTAAATGTGTAAACTCTAATAACTTTAATATTTTTTTACAGCCGCTATGGCTTGGAAAAGCTAAATGATTAAATATCTTTATAACCCATGGGTTAGTTTGGCACAAAATCATGTCAGGGTCATAATTAGGTGCCCTGAGTTAGGTTGTATTTGTTTTATCAACTCTAATATTTTTTTGACACTTTTAACATATATTGGGCCCCCTGTCAATTTGCACTGGACTAAAACGACACACACTTAGTATGCACACAGCCTAGGCTATTTTACACAGAATATTAGTATCATTTGATACATTAAATTATTTTTGGCAGTTTTATTTATATTTTAACATTTATGTCACAAAATATTGAATTACTGAAAATGCAATAGCAAGATTTGACACAAAAATTAAATATAAGCTTTTTAGGTAGAAGTGTATCCCCTTGCAAAAATTCAGAAACTTTAGAATTTTTGGAACTTAGCACCTCAAAATCGCCTAGCCGTACCGGACTATATGGACAAGTGGTGCAGGCAAATAATTCATTGGAATCCCAGAGACGGAAAAAGAAGCCGTCACCACAGTAGATGGGAAGACAAACTGAGAACCACGCTAGGTCCTTTTTGGACTAGAGTGGCTCTCGACAGAGGACAATGGAAGGAGTTGGAGGAGGCCTTTGCCATAAGGCACTCGGAAACACGAGATATACTATAATAGACTGAGAAAGCTGTTAACGAAATTGTTAAGTATGTTTCCGAAACAAAGGCTATTTTACTTTATTTATTTATAATTTAAGCCAAATGGATGATAAACTCTGGAAAACGCGATTCTACGTTTTACGCACCTAAACAGGAATTCGACATAATATCATAACTGTCATTTGCTGAAATGGCGATCGTAGGGCTGTTGTACTGTCAAATAACATACACATATTGAAAGCATATTTTTTTTATGATTTTATTTGGCAAAGTCATGAGCACATTACGTTTGACGCCAATCAGCGTATACCGCACCTGCCCCGCGAGGACGGATCTCCAAGAAAAATTTGACATTTCATATCCACAAAACCCGTTTTGTCAAGTTCTAATTTCAAACTGTGTATAAAGGAATTCGTTATGTCCAGTTCACGTGTCTAATTTTGTCGATCAATGATCCATGCTCACACAGCTGGATGTGAAATTAAAATACGCCGAAGGGCGTTTGCCGCAGCAAATGGGTTAAATCGTTAATCCGATTTAAATTAATTAACACATTCAACATTTGAACTCCTTAGTCAAACTACGATAATCATGTTTTTTATTGTTAATCTAGTTCTCTATTTAAAAAAATTAAGATTATCCTAGTTCAGAATAATTAAAATTGAATTGATCTTATCTTTTTTATTTGATTAATAAAAAATATTGTATATTTAGTTAAAGTTCAATGTCAATCTGTTAGAGAAATATCAAATTTTTAAGTGGGTAGGTATCTATGATTAAATGAGTTATGCTTGAATCTCAATTAGTGTTGTATCTTATAACAAACTTCACTGGAATTAAAAATTCATTAGAATGGTTACTTACAAATGCATATGGTAACTTTCGCGAAAATATAAATTTTTCAAATGATTTACATTACATTTCATAATAAATAAAATAAAAATAATTCTTTCCTTGTTATTAAGAACACCTTAATTAGATTAATAAAATTAATGATTAAAGATATTAATCGAGATTTTTATTATTATTATTATAATTGAGATTATTCATTTATTAAAATCTGATTGAAATTAATCAAATTAACGAATTCATTGAAAAATTAATTGATTGATGCCAACACTGATTAATAAGCTGACTGTTTACAAGAAAAACTGCTTCCCATCAAGTTGTTATGCTAAAATGGAATTTTATGAAGATTTAAAAAAAATATATATTTTTGCAGTTTTTTTTACAAGTGACAGTTATACTAAATTAATTGACTATACTGGCCCTAATTCTGGTAAACACATGCTAAGTCTAAATTTAAGTTCAGTGCATTTCTTTCTATCAAAAGGAATACGAAAAGGATGGCTGTCATAATTTGAAATTTAGAAACGTGTATTCAATTTTCGACCTTAATGAACGTGCTAAAATGCAGTGTTTAGGAGGCACCTCCGTACATGCCGTCTAAAATTGTCTATGGTTTCTATGAAATCTATCTAAATTTAAGTGACAGCTCTAAACAGATTCTTGCTATCTTTTTCCTATTACTTATTGCGAGAAAGAGATATACTGTACTTAAATTTAGAATTAAAGTGTGTTCCCAGAATTAGGCCCACTGTCTTTTATAAAATCTCAAAATAGCCATAAATGTTAAAAAGTACAACTACTCTACTGACAATCTAAATAAAAAAGATTGTGAGACAAAGGTGTCCGAACTAAGCGGGAAACCTGTATCAAAGCATCAGTAACAATAAAATGATAAAATGTTATTTAGTAAAATTATTATCTTCACAAGTTTTAGTATCATACCTACCAAGAGATCGGATGTAGGGTGAGTCAGTGTGCTGGAGGAGGCCATTAACCTGCTTACGGGTAAGGCGCAGAGTGTATAACTTGTACAACAGACAAAAAGCTGTGGACACAATCCCACCAGCTCCCACACCACGAACCTAAATATAAAACAAAAACATTACATTTTAGAATGAAAGGTAAGACAACCTTCACACTAAAAACTGAATAATAAATGTTGATTAACATACTCACGCCGCCACACATGCCTGTCTGGCCGGCCGTCTTGCGACTGCCGCGTTCCCACGGCTCTAAGTGCTTGACCTGGTAGTAGATCTCGTCCACCACTTCATGGTAAGTCTTCAACTTGAATAAGTGCACTGCAGACAAAAAGTACCAATGTAAGATTACTGCCATCAATAAATGCTTAAAAATTGAAAAATAAAAATATAAGTATAAAAAGGAACGTAAAAGTGTGTGCATGGTCCTTTCTTTAGCCAAACTCCTGTGCGTTGGTATGTTTGCTTACCTACCTTTGAAGTAGCTAGAACCTTGGATATTTGCTAATATTAGAGGGTTCAGATTCATAGTTTGTTCATTACCCCATATTGGTAATATATTGTGCTGTTTACTGGTTTTCCCAGGTTTCTGTTGATTGTATTCTGTAAACGAAAAGTGTCACATATTAGCAATCACAGACTACACATAAAACACAAAACCACAAGTCTACGTACCTTCTACATCAGTCATAATTTTAATAAGTACTTAGGCAGTAATACTTATCATAAAATGTTTGTGTTTGCTTTTTATTCTTTGTAAAAATGGTGTGAAAACGACAACAGTAAAAAGTAAGATCCAATATGGCGAACGGGGAATCAACCACAACATAGACTACACCACACCACAGATTACTAATATTACAAACGTTACGAACAGTGAAAACGCCTTGAATCGAATTGAATACGGTGCTATGTGCACTGTTTGCGTGCAATCAATTCGGACCACAACGCTCTCAAACTCCTGTCAATGTCCGTAACAAAAACGTTTTAAGATCTTACGTTTTTATCAAACAGTTAGGAACAGTTCTAGGAAGTAATTGTTAGACATGTGTAAGTAATGAGCGTAATATCACAAATGTGATATCACTCAAACGCGTGATGTTACATTACGCATAACTCCGAGAAATCAAGTATCACTTTAAACATCATGCGAAATAACATTACACTAGCTCCGAGCGCGAGCGAAAGGGACCGACGACCGACCGAAGCTGTGATGTGATGTTTCATCTATCGCGCGTTGCATGCACATCTGTTCGGATGATGTTTCGAGTGATGTGATATCTCAGTGTAATATACGTTGCGTGCGCATCGCACGATACGCAGCATCTGATCTGTTCGGGTGATGTTTCGATTGATGTGATATCTCAGTGTAATATGTTGCGTGCGCATCTCATCTGTTCGGGTGATGTTTCGAGTGATGTGATATCTCAGTTTAATATGTTGCGTTCGCATCGCACGATACGCAGCATCTCATATGTTCGGGTGATGTTTCGAGTGATGTGATATCTCAGTGTAATAAGTAATAGCTGTCACCATGTGATGTTTCATCTAGCGCGCGTTGCGTGCGCATCGCACGATACGCAGCAGCTCATCTGTTCGCGTGATGTTTCGAGTGATGTGATATCACAGTGTAATATTACGTTTTCGTAAAAGTGATGTGATATAGCATTACTTTTTGAAGCACTGTTTCGCGCATGTCTAGTAATTGTAGCAAATAAAGTTCTAAATAACAAGTTTTTATCTGTACAAAAATAAAAATTTTAAAACATTTTTCAATGTTTTAAAAAATTATCGATTATCGAATGGCATCTTGTCTAGGCCCTCTGGTCAACACATTATTTGGTCGATTTTAAATCAAAAAGCACATGGAAACAGACAATTTCAAAAAAGAGTTATACTGATGATTTTAGCCCCAAAAACAATTTAATTTGAGATTAATTCCTTGTATACGCATTTTCCCAAATTGGGGGAAAATTCGTCTCAAACCTTCATTTCAAAAAACTTAAATAACTTTTTTAAATGTTGCTCCTGTAGGAAGTTAATTGATAAATCTTGCACAATGGTCGCGATTCTGTTGGCACAAACTAGACTGAACTTAACTAAAATTAGGTTTAGTGCTGTCAGATTGCGTTTCCTATTTTGTAACGGACTAAAATGACAGGACTAAACTTAATTTTAATCTGACAGGAATAAAATGGTTTTAGTTACTCAATTTAGCTATTCGCTATAATATCTCTAAAATTAGAAATGTCAAGCTAAATTTAGACAGCATGTAAATTGATGTTGATTAAAATTAGTCCTATGATTAAGATAGTTTTTTTTTCTTAGAATCATTTGTAATAATCAAAATAAGTACCTAGGAAAGTGGTAGGACTTATAAGAATCATTAGTATGGATAATTTATGATAAAATTTTAAACATCAATTTCAAGATCCAAGATGGCAGACGCAACTTTTTATAAAAAAAACAATATGGGAATCATTTTCGTGGTTATCGGGGGTCCAGCCCCCTTATTCTTAACTGTCGGAAAATATTCAAATTTCGGAAACTCTATACCTGTCACTTTTTATCGCTATACGTCAAAGCGAGACGGAATGTGATTTTTGTGTTTTTCTGGGATCCTGATTCTGAATACAACATCAATTTCAAGATCCAAGATGGCGGACGCTACTTTTTTTATAAAAATTAATATTTTTCCGTCTTGGACCCCGAAACAAAATTGATTGTTTTATTTGAAATCGGAACCCCGAAAACCCACAAAATGATACCCGTATTGATTTTGTATTAAAAGTCACGTCCACCATTTTGGATCATAAAATAGATGTTGTAATCAGAATCGGGACCCCCGAATACTACGGAAATTAATACTACGTAATGGTTTTTTTTATAAAAAAAGATGCGTCCGCCATCTTGGATCTTGAAATTGATGTTGTATTTAGAATCAGGACAACAGAAAACCACAAAAATGATACCAATATTGATGGTTTAAAAAAAGTCGCGTCCGCCATCTTGGATCTTGCAATTGGTGTTGTATTCAGAATCAGGACCCCTGAAAACCACGAAAATGATACCCATATTGATTATTTATAAAATAAATTTGCGTCCGCCATTTTGGATCTTGTAATTGATGTTTTATTCAGAATCGGGACGCATGAAAACCAAACCACAAAAATGGTACCCATATTGATATTTTATACAAAAGTCGCGTCCGCCATCTTGGATTTCCGAATGAAGACCTCCAAAACCCAAAAGAAAATGACAGCTATTTAAAAATTATATAAAAAAGTTACGTCCGCCGTCTTGGTTCTCTAAAAGCACGAAGTTAAGGTCACACACCTTTACTTACTATCAGAAGAGTTTTAAAAAGTAAATTCTTATCAATTTTATAAAAATAATTCATTTAAATATGCTTTCGTTATTTATTTTTATGAATTTACTAGACGGGTAACACCTAACCTATTTTATTTATTCTGTTGTAACACTGAATTCAACTTAAGACGCGCTAGTCCTGTCAAAACAGGAGGACTGAATAAATTAAGAATTAAGTTACACGTGACAACAGAATAGCAACTGACTATGACTAAATTAAAATTAGAGTTTTTTTGTTTAGTTTAGTTTAGAGAGTGGTACAACCGAATCGACACCATTATCAAGATTAGTTTTTGATTACGTTTTCAAGAATGACTTTATTTTTTATAAACATCAAAATAAAAGAGAAATGTAACGCATTTCTCTCAGGTGACCTTACAGATATTAATAATAATAATCATCATCATCATCATCATCACTATCAGCCTATACCTATACTGCTGCTGAGAAAGAGATATACTGTAGATACTTAATAGAATTAGAGTGTGTCTTCAGACGCAGGCGGATCAGGCCCTATATCTCTTTCTCCCAATATGTAAAAGGAAAAAAACTAAATTTAGATAGGTTTCAAAGAAACCCTAGACAAATTTGGTCGGCATGTTCGGAGGTGCTTCCTAAATACTGCATTATAATACGTTTAATGGTCAAAAATTTAATGCACGTGTCTAAATGTAAAAATATATGAGAGCCATCCTCTTTGTATTCATACTGAAAGAAAGAGATAAACTGAACTTAAATTTAGACTGTATGGGTTCTCCAGAATTAGGGCCAATAGCAATAAAGAAATATTGTTATTAAGGACTGTTGAGCGGTATAATCAAAGAATAGCCAACAGGCCACTCAATAATTGAACTCTACAGAATAAAGAACACAGGGAAAAATTAAATAAGCAAAACGGGTTAGTTAATTTATTTCTTTACTTAAAAGTAGTTAGTTTAATTATATATTTATATGACATGATGTTTAGTCATTGATAATATAACTCCAGGTTCATTCCGTCGTGAATTTCATCTGAATAAAATTGTGTAAGAAAATTAATATTATTGAGATATGTACCTATACTGATGATTTATGATTATGACACTTTTTTTTAAACAAAACTATCTTATTACGAAAAGTTTGTATCCAATAAAAAAATTGCATCATTTTCTAATAACGTTAAAATAAAATAAAGAAACCTTTTTATCCTTTATTAGCTCGGCGCCCTCATATCATATTCTTATCATAACATAACTAATATGTGAGAGTTTTACAGAATAATACAGTCAAGAAAAATATATTTTAAGTACTAAGAAGAAATATGTATACAAAGTGTTAGGGATCGGACTTTCGATACTCCACGTATTGTATGTTAAACTTTACCGACAAAATACCCTACAAAGGAAAGTCGCACCCCTCATCTCTCTCAATGGGAGCCATATTTTAAGTTTTAAAATTTAATTCCGTAACGAATTCATTGTAAGTCGGTTTTTATCATTTTATGTTGTCCACATTCATGAAAGTGTCCTTATTAAGCGTGATAAAATATACTATCTTTTCAAACCAAATTTGATATTAAGCTAAATAAAATAAACAAAAACCTTTAATTTAGATTTAACTTGGTAAAATTTTGAGCTTTTTTAAGTTATTGTGCTCTACTTAAAAAACCGGGCCCAAACAGGTTTCTTTCTTTTAAATTGTTCGCAATAAGGTGTGCTAGCAAATGAACCTCAAATTATTACCACTTTTCACGCTAATAATTTAGAAACATGTCTTACAAAATAATACAAGTGAAAATTGTCAAAAGAAAACCCCTATTCATAACAGGTAGGTAACTTTACATTAGTGTGTGAGCTAGAAAGGTATTTTTTTTTTATGATAAGAAGGTGTGAGTGAGGCAAAAATTAGAGATTATGTGAAATAAAAACATTAAATTAAAAAAGACTCCAAAAAACTGAAAAGGATAAAATAATTAAATTTTAGTAGGTACTCATCCCCTAGGAACATATTTTTGGAGTCGGTGCTTCACTATCTATGGTTTCTGGAAACAACTTAGCACCAACTCCGAAAATATGTTCCTAGGGGATGAGTATCTACTAAAATTTAATTATTTTATCCTTTTCAGTTTTTTGGAGTCGGTTTTAATTTTAGTTTAAATAAATTATTTTTTCACAATTTTTAGTGATAACTTTTGAAGGTGAAAGCTAGATGGGTGACCGTGAGTTTATATTGATTTCTACTATCGTATCATTTCACTAAAATTTCATAGGAAAGCAAAAATCCACAATTTCGCATATGTAGAAGACTTAATTTTTCCAGTTTTTTTTATTTAAAAACCAAACTACCCAATGGATTTTCAAAAATTTTTTATGGGACCAAATGGGAACTATTCCGCATCGAACAAAAAAAGAATCATCAATATCGGTTGACCCAGTCAAAAGTTCTGAGGTAACAAACATACAGCCTTTTTTTGAAGTCGGTTAAAAATAGTTATCTATGATTGTTTTTACAAACGAGTAGACGAATGCAAGGAGTGAATGTAACGTCGAGACGAAGTTGAGAGCTTAAATATCAATAATATGTAAGCTCTCGACTTGTATGTCATAAAACATATTCCAACGGATTTGCGAGAAAACAGTACAATAATTTTTTATTTTTTATTTGGTGTTGTAGGAAGATTAGCTCCGAAGCATGTCATTTCTAAAGAGCATTTCTGCAGTGTTAAGAGTTTTTCGCCGTAGTATAAATAGTTTTATGAAATTACAACTTTAGTCGTTAAATTAGGCCGCAGTAAAATATTACTGAAGCAAGGGTGCTCAGTTTTTTTTTATAGTTACAAACCCCTGAAAATAAAACAAGTCATCTCCCAAATATGAAACAACTTCTTTAAAAAGTCTTCTCAAAGGTTCTTATTAAGGGCTGTACATACATTTTTTTTTATACAAGTGGATGACAAACAAGCTGATGGCCCACCTGAAGGAAAGCGGTAACCGCCGCCTATAGACACCTGCAATAACAAGCAAAAATCACTTGATATTGCAGGTGCGTTGTCATCCTGGGGCCTAAGATGAAATGCCGTCCATGCCCAGTAATTACACTGGCTACCTTTCCCTTCAATCCGAAACACAGCGAACTGTTTCACGGCTAAAATAAGCAAGGCGGTGGTACCTACCCAGACGACCCTGCATACGGGCCTACCACCTAGTAAATAGTGTTATAAAATATCAATCGGAAAGTCGCAACAATCTTATATTTAACTTTCGAATTACGTTAAATATTGCGCACCATACAGCGGAGCTTACGTACGGTACGTACGATACAGGCTTCCTAATTAAATTTTTTGAGCAAATATGCTGAATTTTTTTTTATAACGCAACCCAAAAATAGGTTCAAAAAGTTTGTTCAAAGTGACCGCCATTATTTTGAAGGCATGCGATTGCTCTCAATCCAACTTGTTAGTGACTCTCATTATCATTGCCCTTCAGCTGTAGCTATGATCCTTTGAAGGAGCCCCGTCTTGGCGTTTGTAACTCCCCAAAAAACTTTTGGCTTCATTCATCCCCAATAAAAGAAGCCCAGAGGAGTTAAGTCTGGTGAACGAGGCGGCCAGGCGATCGTACCGCCTAGTCTATATCCATGGCGAATAATGGATAGATAGATAGATAAAACATTTATTTTATTTAAAATTCTTCATCACACACATATAATTTTACATAAAATAAATTAATAGGTACACAAAAACGATTATCACATGTGTGTGTTGCGGAACCTAAAAGGTGGCAGAACAAATGAAAAATGAAAATATCTTTATTCAATTAGGCCCCCCAAGAAGCACTTTCGAATCGTCAAATTATGTCCATCACATAAAATAATATTAACTTACTAACAATTTCATAATATTTGTCTCTCTGTCTTATCTGGATCTACGTTCTGAAGGCACACACTAAGTTTAAATTTAAGTACAGTATATCTCTTTCTCACAATATGTAATAAGAATGAGATAGCAAGAATTTGTTTAGAGCTGTCATCTAAATTTAGACAGATTTCATACGAACTATGGTTTGTTTTTTAGACGGCATTTACGGAGGTGCCTCCTAAACACTGCATTTTATCACGTTCAATAAGGTCGAAAATTGAATGTATGTTTCTAAATGTCAAATTTTATGACAGCGATCCTTTTCGTATTCATATTGAGAGAAAGAGGTAGACTAAACTTAAATTTAATCTTAGCATACGTTCGCCAGAATTAGGCCCAATGTTATAATGTCAGTCTGTCTATCGGTCTGTCTGTCGATCTGTCTGTCGATCTGTCTGTCGATCTGTCTGTCGGTCCGTCAGTCCGTCAGTCATTCAGTCAGTCTGTCTGTCTGTCAGTCTGTCTGAATTTACACCGGTTCCAAAAGTTAAACTACCGAGAAGATTCCGGCAGCAAATTCGTGTAGTCACTCTTTTCAATTATAAAGTTACAGTGTTTAATTACACAGTAATAGTATTTAGCAGTGCAGTGTCGCACAGAGTTTAAAAATAGGTATATTAACGTACCAATAAGTACCTAATGACAAGAAAATTTACTTTATTTAAAAGGCTGTCCGACAAAGCACTATCACAATATAGGTATTATTTTAATACACAAAGGTCAACAATTAATATACAAAGGCCTGATAAAGCCAAACATCTTTCATTAATTTCAAACACTTGTCTGACCACGTCATGACAATAATAATTGTATTGTTTTATATAATTCCTATAATGCCATATACCTCAAAAATCCCTCAAAAATGATACTATTGGTGAATATGTAGGTAAATTATTAAAAAATCAAGGAAGCTTAGAGATGACCATTTTCACTAGTGGCACCTGTTCACAAGTATGACGCATGTGCCAGCCATCGCTCCGCTCAAATAGGGAACGGAGCGGAAAGTCTGCTTACTCAAGAAAAGTTTATATAGACTGAAACAAGCCAGTAGGAAATGGAAAAAAGTTCATAAAGTTCTTGTCAGCAATGGCTATAAACAAATAAATTGTAAAAATTTTGTTAATTTTTGATTTTAACATTATTATAAATGTTTGAAAAATTACTTAGTAATTAAAATATAATAAAACTAGATAAATTTCACGTCCTGAGGCAGGAATCGAACCCGCGACCTTTCGCAATCAACTTGGGATATCCCTGTGAAATTCTTCTAGACTATCTGTATTTGCGTTTATGAGCTAACGTCCACCCTACAATGTCGAAATATTCTATTTCAACAATGTCGAAATATTCTATTTCAACATTGAAACTATTCTATTTTTTTTTCTATTTTTTTTTTAAATTCCTATGTAAAAATTTTGTTTACAGTATAGACAAAGCTACTATAGCGCTTTATATTGATGATTTTTTCTTGGTATCAAAGAAATTTGAGTAGGTGCGGCCACAATATTATTAACTGGCATGGCATAGCAGCAAAATCTTGCCTGTTCAAGTACTGAAGCCGAATACTGTGCTCTTGGTAGTTCTGTAAACGAAGCCAAATTCATTAGGAATTTTCTTTAAGAGCTTAGTGCTAGGAACCAGTTTCCGCCCATAAATATCTTCAATGGTAATCGGAGCACATCGAAAATGGTAGAGAATGAATGCTTCAAAAGAACGAAACATATTGACGTTCAACACCATTGCATTAGTGAGTTTGTCGAACATAAACAAGTTTCATTAGAATACGAGTCCACTAATGAATTAGAAGCAGATTTGTTGACGAAGGCTTTACCAAAAGTAAATCATAGATATTTTTAAAGTGCTTAGATTAAACTTAATTTATGTTTCTTTGTATTAATTTATATGCGCTACTCTTACATGAGGTTTATTACTTTATTGTAGAGTATTATTGTCTAACTGCTGGTCGACTAAGGGGCAATGTTAAACTACCAAACTATGTTTGGTAAAGAAACATTTTACTTTGACGACCGTCTGGTCGAGCGGTCTGTACCCCTTGCTATACAGGCTACTCGGTCAAGAGGTCCCGGGTTCAAATCCCGGTAAAAGCAAATGTTTGTATGATAAGTACGAGCATTTTTTACGAGTTATGTATGTTTATATGTTTATTTTAGTATATTTCTAATATTTATATACATATTTTTATCATAATTTCTCCGTTATCTAGTATCCATAACATCATCACCAGCCTATATACGCCCCACTGCTGGGCACAGGCCTTCCTACATGGCAGAAACACATGAGGAGGTTGGGCCATAACACCACCACGCTGGCCCAATGCGGGTTGGTGGGCTAAAGCGGTTGCAGTAACAACCGGGACCAACGGTTTAACGTGCCTTCCGAAGCACGGAGGAGCTCAAGATTATAAATTTGATTGACCCATCCAAGGACCGACCATGGCGAAAGTTGCTTTGTTTTCGTGATCGAAACCAGAGCGCTCAATCCACTACGCCACCGAGCTCCTTATCCATAAAATGCTCGTACTTATCGTACATGCATTAAATACAAGAAATAAAAATAAGTTGATCTTACCGTCTCTAAGACTGCATAAAGTTTCTAATACTTTTATGGGTCAAAGCATACTTTACTATAACAAGATTCCTAATAACGTACTAGACTTGCCATTTGACAAATTTAAAATTCACATTAAGAAAATTCTAATGTCCAAGGGTTACTATACTATTAACGATTATATAAATGACAAAAATGCTTGGTTGTAACTTATAATGTCATATAGTTATTTCCACCAATAGCATTTCATTGATTTTGTGGTTGCTGGAAGATGTCATGCTCTCTATAAGTTTCTGCGGTGGTGGCGTCGTGTGCCGGGTCGCTCCGTTCCCTATGATATGGTTGAGCGGAGCGATGGCTGGCACATGCGTCATACTTGTGAACAGGTGCCACTAGTGGAAATGGTCATCTCTAAGCTTCCTTGATTTTGTAATAATTTACCTACATATTCATAAATAGTATCATTTTTGAGGGATTTTTGAGGTATATGGCATTATAGGATATTATATATAAAACAATACAATTATTATTGTAATGACGTGCTCAGACAAGTGTTTAAAATTAATGAAAGATGTTTAGCTTTATTAGGTCTTTGTATATTAATTGTTGACCTTTGTGTATTGTAATACCTATATTGTGATGGTGCATTGTCGGACAGCCTTTAAATACAGTAAATATTCTTATCATTAGGTACTTATTGGTACTTTAATATACCTTTTTTATACTCTGTGCGACACTGCGCTGCTAAATACTAATACTGTGTAATTAAACATTGTAACTTAATGATTGAAAAGAGTGACTACACGAGTTTGTTGCCGGAATCTTCTCGGTAGTTCAACTTTTGGAACCGGTGTAAATTCAGACAGACTGACAGACAGACTGACTGACGGACAGACAGACAGACTGACTGACGGACAGACGGACCGACAGACAGACCGATAGACAGACTGACATAACATTCTTAGCTTACGTAGATGCAGATAAGACAGAGAGACAAACATTATGAAATTGTTAGTTAGTTAATATTATTTTTATGTGATAGACTTAAGGGTTTTTTTGTTGACGATTCAAAAGTGCTTCTTGGGGGCCTAATTGAATAAAGATATTTTCATTTTCATTTTCATTTTCATTTTCATTTTCATAACAAAAGCTCTTAATGATGCTTACTTTGGGCTAGATAATAGGTGTGAGTGTATGAATATTATTATTATTACTTTCTTGAATTCTTTCTGATGTTCCATTCATATGTGTCACTGTTATTGTATTAACTAATAAAATATGTTTAATAGTTTATTTTGGAAATTAATGTTATTTACATAGCTTTAACATCTTCTTAAGTATTCCACAACGGTAGCAGCTGAGTTACCATTACTTCTGTAATGCTAACCATACACAAATTGTATGTCTGCTATCTCTTGAGTGAGCTAAATAAGCCATAGTAAGCGATACAGACGGACAGACAGATACTATGACGTTGTTAGTTAATATATTGACAGTCACACAAATTTGATTTTTGACAATTCGAAAGTGCTTCTTGAATAAAGATATTTTCATTTCATTTCACACTAATTGAACATATTAAATATATAGGGGTTCTCTTTGGACAATTTTGATTTGTATTTGTTTAACAGTTTCTAAATTATTTGTGTAAATAACGGTTGTTATTTTAGGTTTATTGGTTAGCATAGCTTATTATAACCAAATTACTAAAAAAAATATGATAAGGGCCCGGTTTTTTAAGTAGAGCACAGTTAAACCGCAATTAAGAATATTATACGACATAAAGTATCATTTTAAATGTTTTTTTCTAAATTTTCGGGAATTTTCAACATGACCAACTTATTTTTTTAAAAGTAGAAGACTTTTTCGTATTTTCTTTTCTTCAACTGAATTCTCGTGATTTGTACTTTTACGCATAAAATAATTAGCTTTGTAGCTTTGATAAAAGTGATGAAACTGTTGATCCAAAGTGAAAAATTTACATTTAGTGAATTATGACTTACTCCATTAAGTCTGGACGGCAGTTCAAACGGCCCAATTAGTTCACCACACCACACCAGACCACAAGTTAACGCTGAAACGATGTTAGAACGTTGAAGCTCTCACTTCGTGTGGATTTTCAATTGCCCACGTGTGGTAATTATGAATATTAAATATTCCAGATCGCTCAAATCGTGACTCATCTGACCATACAACTTTATTGGAAAATCCAGGATCCTCTTGCTCTTTTTATTACATTATTTGGCAATAATCAATGCGCAATTGCGCATTGATTTTAGCCAAACAGTGTAGGAAGTATGTCTGTCTGTAGGAAGTAAAGCTTGGACTCGTCGGATGTGGAACGCGTGGTATCCTTCATCATGAAGAATCGCCTGGATAGAAGTCCTTGGGATGTTCAGAGCACGATCCATACTTCTCGTACTCGTGGACGGATTTCGCTGAAATTCTTCCAGCACTATTTCTCTGCGATCCGGGTCAGCTCTAGGGATTCCTTCACGATTGCCGCGTCGACCAGAAAAAGGTATTGTGCGTGTTAATAAGAACACGATGGTCGGGATATCGGTCGGGACAACTCCATAATAATAATGCATTTCTGCATATTCACTTAACGTGTAACTCATCTCTTACACTTCCTAGTAAACAAAGTCCAATTCAAATACAAAACACAGTCCAATAAACGAGCAAAGTAATCAAATAAGAAGGCAGCGGGGTCCGTGGGCAAAGCGAGTATGGTAAAGACAAAATGGCGGCACGAGTAGCAGTAAACACAAAGTGAGAACGACTGAGGTAACTTGTTCTGCGTTGGCTTCAGTTGCGGCGGGGCACCGCGCCCATCTCACTACTGAGAGTACGCCGCGCCAGCGTGGTATGCGCTCTGATCCCCGACCCAGCGTTCTAGACTGCAGGTCCAACAAAACATCTCCCTCCGCGTGTTGACAGATGCGGGGCGATACGGCCACACCTCCACCTGCATAATATTGCCCCCCTTCCCCGCACAGATATCGACGCCCCAGGACGTCCTACGCCCCGCGACATCCTGTCACTGCCTAAGGCGGAGAGGGAGATGTTACCACCACCATCATCAGCTGCATCCCCGCGACGAAGCGACCAACCCATATTACGACTGCGTATCGTGTACGGCTCGCAGCACGCCGCAGGACTCTCACCCCTGTGTGCCGAGCTCGCTGTGCACGATACGCCTACCACCGGATCGACCCGTGCTCAAGTGCGCGCCCATGAGGCCGCGTCGAAGAGCACCCCCCTGGACAGATACCCCACTGCCTCGAGCTGAGCGTGCGAGAAATTGCGCTGTTCGCCGAGGCACTGCAACCACCACCAACTCTACCACCTGCATCATCAACTGCAGGCGGCACCTTAGACCCCCCTCCCCCATCTCCAAGCTCCCCAGGCGGAAGTGTAAGCCGCGGCCCGCTCGCTGGCGCTCAACGGGCCTTGACCAACGTCAAATCACCTGTGGGGCTGACCGCGCTGAGGGCTTCGCCTCCCAAGCCGGGGTCGTAGCATAGGGGCGAAGAGGGGGCCATCGCCGAAAGGTGATGCTCGATGACCGGTGAGCTATAGCTCACCGAGATGCCACCTCACCGAGGCAAAGAGCTTTCGCTCGAGGCCCGCAACCGTGTCGAAGCGCGAAAAAATCCAGACGACGAGACGACGACGAGAGATGGCAATAATTCTGTTTCTTATCCTCTCGGTCCATTACATTTAAATAAAAGAGTTGCGCCCACGTTTACATCCCATGATCCGCGAAAACGGATCGCGTAAAATTAATTAAACTAAAAAAAAAACCTGCAACTGTTTAAATCTTAGCTCTCCTGTAGTAATTTTTGGTTAGTTAACAAACTAATAAACTTAGGAATGATAAATTTACCAATTTTTTTTGAAACGAATGGCTTATTTTAAGAATTTTTCACCTCATTGTCTTTGAAGCCCGATTTTAACGAAAGTAGCCCTGTTAAGTACTAATTTTTTTTAATTATTATGAAAGCTGAGAGTATGGCGCATTCTTAAGGGATACTTAGGAACCATGAAGTCACCTGTTTAGATTTTCAATTTAAAGTTGAAAATTTAAGTCATAATTCACCGAACGTAAATTTTTCACTTTGGATCAACATTTTCATCGCTTTTATTAACCCATTCATTGCCCCCCGTAGATATACGCATATTACCCCTATGCCGTCATACATTTGGAACCGCGCCGCCCATGGGCGGCTGCGGCATTTCGATAAAGTACTCTAAGCCGCCCATGGGCGCTTTCGGCATGAGGCAGTAGATTTCGACGTAAACAATTTTTTGTTTATCTTTTACGGGCAGAGTGATTTTTTTCGATTGAACAGTGCATACTATTGTGAATTAATTATTACAAAAAAAATACATTTTCATTGGTGTATTACCGTTAAAGCAATGGAGTGCGAAAGTGACTTCCAAATTGATTTATAATAGTGCAAAATCGTGTAAATGTATAAAATAAATATACTTCAATTTATATATTTAATTGCAAGATGAAATTTACCCGTAAATACATATTTTTTAAAAATTTTCCAAAACATCAGAAGTAGTCAACCTTTTCTTTCAATGTTTGCATTTTAATTTAATGTGATTTAATTATACAGTGATTTAAGGAGCTTGGTGGCGTAGTAGTTTGAGCGCTCTTCTTTAATTTTCGATTACGAAAACAAAGCAACTTTCGACGTGGTGATGATGTATACAGTGATTTAAAAATTAATAAAAAAGATAACACCAGAATAACTTTGCTGCTAACACCTAATATTATATTTACTAAATAGCTACTGCCCTAAAAATGTGTAAATTTTTGTGTTCTTTTTGAGATATTAATACTAGGTCTAGGTACTAGGTGCTTTTATTTATCATCTTAATGTTTTCACCTCAATCTCGATCCCACATATGCATACAAACGGGTGAAATGTTTTTTTACCATATTTTCTTACACTAAATGCTTGAAATCAAACCGCGATTTAACTCGCGTTTCATCATATTTTACATTATCATTATATACTCGACAATTCGATTACTTTACAGCGATCGTGGGCACGGAAAGCCTGAAGATGTTAGTTGTTTATAAATGAACTGCCGTCACTTTATGTTACATTTTGAGTATTCCTATTTACACATACGGAGCTCACGGTGTCTGTTAGTCAGACGGTGTAAAATCGGGCTTGAGACTTTATAATTCGTATAACGGGATCACAAGCTGGAGGTAAACTCTAACCATTTACTCTACTGAAATTAGGTTGTTTTTTTATATCAATAGCCTCACGTAACATTCTAGTAATGAAGCGGTGGTCTATGAATAGGATTCGGGGCTTATCAATTCTGATGTTACAACCTTTTAAGGTAGTGCAGGTGTACGCCCTGACCTCAACACCCTTTGGATGTGGATATATAATATATATATATATCCTAACCGTTTTCGGTCACAGCGGCTGGAAAGTGGCTATTGTGAGCGTCGCTCGTGCGCTCTCAGGTGGCTAATATAGCCAATTTTCGCAGTGAATGTGCGGTCACACTCACTACAGGTGAGCACACCATGTACAAAATTATAATTTATGACCGCGGGTGGTCGGGTCTTAAGCTCGTCTCGCTTAGCATCGAGTTCAATGAGCCTCTTCTCCTCAAATGCTTGCACCTTAGTTTGGACAGTATGCCTCCACTGTTGCCGGTCTTGGGCTAAGGTTTCCCAGAGCGATGAGTCCAAGTCACATCTGCGCATGTGGCGCTTCAGCACATCTTTGTAGCGCAAGAGTTGACCACCCTGTTTACGCTTGCCGCTCTGCAGCTCTGAGTAGAAGATACGCTTAGCCACTCTGTCTTCGGACATCCGAGAGACATGCCCGGACCACCGCAACTGGCGCCTCATTAAAAAGGGCTCAATGCCACTGACATTTGCACGTCGTAATACTTCCGTGTTTCTGACACGGTCTGACCAACAGATGTTCATTATGTCGCGTAGACATTTGAGATGAAACCTATCCAATGTACAAATATGCTTTCGGTATAAGCACCATGTTTCGGCGGCATACAAAAGAGTGGGCAATACAACCGCCATATAGACCGATATCTTAGTCGGAAGCCTTATGTCATGTGAACGAAACACTCTGATGCGAAGTCTTCCGAAGGCAGCAGCAGCCGCTCCAATCCTGCTGTTAATTTTGTCGTCAAGGTGACACTTGGATGTGACAGTGCTCCCCAGGTATCTGAACCTTTCCACCTGCTTAATTGTGTCTTCGCCGAGTTTGATGTCGATCGGCGTCATTGCCGCGCCCAATCCCAAAACCTTGGTTTTCCTGACGCTAATTTTAAGGCGTCGTGTGCCGGGTCGCTCCGTTCCCTATGATATGGTTGAGCGGAGCGATGGCTGGCACATGCGTCATACTTGTGAACAGGTGCCACTAGTGGAAATGGTCATCTCTAAGCTTCCTTGATTTTGTAATAATTTACCTACATATTCATCAATAGTATCATTTTTGAGGGATTTTTGAGGTATATGGCATTATAGGATATTATATATAAAACAATACAATTATTATTGTAATGACGTGCTCAGACAAGTGTTTAAAATTAATGAAAGATGTTTAGCTTTATTAGGTCTTTGTATATTAATTGTTGACCTTTGTGTATTGTAATACCTATATTGTGAAGGTGCATTGTCGGACAGCCTTTAAATACAGTAAATATTCTTATCATTAGGTACTTATTGGTACTTTAATATACCTTTTTTATACTCTGTGCGACACTGCGCTGCTAAATACTATTACTGTGTAATTAAACATTGTAACTTAATGATTGAAAAGAGTGACTACACGAGTTTGTTGCCGGAATCTTCTCGGTAGTTCAACTTTTGGAACCGGTGTAAATTCAGACAGACTGACAGACAGACTGACTGACAGACTGACTGACGGACAGACAGACAGACTGACTGACGGACAAAGGACCGACGGACCGACAGACAGACCGATAGACAGACTGACATAACATTCTTAGCTTACGTAGATCCAGATAAGACAGAGAGACAAACATTATGAAATTGTTAGTTAGTTAATATTATTTTTATGTGATAGACTTAAGGGTTTTTTTGTTGACGATTCGAAAGTGCTTCTTGGGGGCCTAATTGAATAAAGATATTTTCATTTTCATTTTCAAGGCCAAAGCGCCGACACGACTCACTGAGACTTGACATAAGGGCTTGTAAGCTATCCGAAGAATCCGCCATAAAACAGAGATCATCCGCGTACATTATTTCCGTGATGGTAGCGTAAGTTACCCTGGTGCAAGCCTTTAACCTTGCCAAATTGAAAACACTGCTGTCGGTGCGAAAACAAATACGGATGCCATTATCCAAAGTATGCAAGGTTTCTCGGACTACAACTGCAAAGTAAAGAGCAAAGAGCGTTGGCGCCAGGACGCACCCCTGCTTAACGCCACAGCTGACACCAAAGTACTCAGACTGTTCACCCTTTATACAAACACAGCATTGCATATCATCATGCAGGAGCCGCATCAATCTCACAAACTTAGTCGTGCATCCCAACTTCGCCAGCACCCGCCACAGAGCCTCACGAGGAACAATATCGAAAGCTTTCTCAAAGCAGAGAAACAGCTGCTGACCTTGCTCTCTGCTCTTCTCCTGAAGTTGACGGATGGAAAATATTGCCTCGCAGGTGCCTCTGTCCGGCCGGAAGCCAAACTGGGTCTCCGGCGAGATACTCTCTGACAGTGATAATAGGCGGTTTAGTAGAATTCGAGCAAAGACTTTACCAGGAGATGTAGAGAGAGAGAAAGGCCGTGTATGAGTTGCAGTCGGAGCGATTACCTTTGTTCTTACCTTTGTTCTTTGTTCATGTGCAAGTCAATAAAAATATTTCTTTCTTTCTTCTTTCTTTTCTTTCTTTCTTTCTTATACAAGGAGCAAATGCGGGATATTCGAAAGTCACTAGGTACTCGTTCCTCCTCCCACATTTGCTCGAACTGCCTCCAAATGGTATTGTGCAACATGTCTCCCCCGTACTTTAACAACTCCCCAGGCAAATTGTCGATGCCCACCGCTTTTTTATTCTTTTGTTGCTGTATTGCGGCAACAACCTCGTCTCTTGTTAAAGGCTCGTCAAGTTCATTGACAGTTGGGAGTGGTGTCATTGAGTCGATATGCTGCAAGTCCGCGGCACGATCGACATTGAGCAGATTATTGAAATGCTCTCTCCATCGATTCAGGATATCTTGCTTGTTGGTAAGCAGCTTAGATCCGTCCTTGGATTTTAACGGCACACTGCTGCGAACGGTCACTCCAACCAGCCTACGCACTTCTTCATAAAATTCACCCAGCTGTTTGGTGTCTCCGAGCCACTGAAGGCGTGAAGCCTTTTTTCTCCACCACTCGTCTTTTACATCTCGCACTAATTTACGCAGCTCTGATCTACTGCGTTTGACCTCCTGAAACTCCAACTGGTCGTCCCTTCTTGGGCGCAAGAGCTCTCGATGCTTCCTAAGTGCCTCAGTCAGTACTTCGTCATTGTCGTCGAACCAATCCTCATGCTTGTTTTGCTTTGTACCAAGCGTACGCCTTGCAATGTCAACGAGTCCTGAAGATAATGCTTGAAAATGGGCTATTGGGTCACCACTCTCACTAATAAGTGCTTGCACTGTTTCACCCACCGCTTTTATGTAGTTTTCACGTATTGGCAGACGCTCTAGTTTATCGACATTTAAGCGGTGAGGTTTCGCTCCTTGATTTCTACAGGGAGGTCGGAGAAGAAGCTAAAGCCTGGTCAAAACCAGCCTGTGATCACTCCAGCAGTACGCGCCTCGCATCACACGGGTGACATGAACGAGAGAAAAGTCCTTTTACCTAACGATGGCATAATCGATCAGGTGCCAGTGTTTCGACCTGGGATGCATCCATGTAGTCTTGTTTTTGGCTGGAAGCCTAAACATGGTATTGGTAATTGCCAGTCCAAATTGGGCACAGAGAGACAGTAACAATTGACCATTACTATTCATACTACCCACACGTATAATATAATGATATTGCGAAGGCCCTACACTTATTGTCACTAAGGCCCACTATAACGTTGTCATGGGGGATTTTAATGCTAAAGTGAAGTGAATCGGTAGTGGTAATGGCTATGGGAGCGAGAATCATAAGAGGCAAATGATAGTTAACTTCCTTGAGAAAGAAGGATTATTCCCAATGAACTCTTTGTTTAAGAAACAGCCTTTGTATATCAGGGGGTATGTTCTGAGAAACTATTTGACATGATGCCGACGGCCTCTTTCTATCATCGCACCGCTCTCCACCGGCAGGGAATTCATCCTCACAAATTGGAACCAAAGAGGTCGCGTACTGTACGGTTTCAGAGAAACTTTCTCCCACTTACGCTCAGGTTGTGGAATGAGCTCCCTGCAGAGGTTTTTTCGAATGAATATAGCATGGAGTTCTTCAAAAAAAGAGTGTAAAGATTTTTAAAGGGTCGGCAATGCGCAAGTGATACCCCTGGTGTTGCAGGCGTCCATAGGCTACGATAATCGCTTACTATCATGTGGTGGGCCGTGTGCTTGATTGCCACCTTAGTGGTATAAAAAAAGCCTCAAAGGAAGTGGGCATGACGAAGTCCCAACGCAAGTCCTCTGGAATAGCTGCTACGCTACTTAGTGGGGGACGAACCGCACACTTAGTTCTAAAACTACCATTGAAATTACCTCATGAGGAAATGACAGTATGTAACATTAGCAAAAGCAGTGAGCGTGGAAGAATGTTACAGCAGTATAAGCTGTTGGTTTGGGATGAATGTACGATGTCCCACAAAAGAGCAATCGAAGAACTAGATTGCAGAATGAAAGATATCAAAGGCAACCAGGGTATCATGCGCGGGATGGTGGTACTTTTAGCTGGTGACTTCAGACAGACCCTCCCGGATATTACTAGGTGTACGCCGGCAGATGAAATAAATGCCTGTTTGAAAGCATCTGTATTATGGGTACACGTAAAAAGTTTTGTCTCACTACAAACATGCGAGTACAACTTCGCAATGATTCTCAAACAGGGCAATATGCAGCTGCTCTCTTAAAAATCGGAGAAGATTGTATGCCAACAGACAGTAAAGACATGATTACACTGAGACGTGAGTTTAGTCGAATTGTCGATGACACAGATGACCTAAAAATGATGTTTATGCTGATCTTCAAATAAATATGGGCAATCGGGAATCGCTGTGTGAAAGAGAAATTTTGGCGCTGAATAATGATATAGTTAACCATTTAAACAAACAAATTATGTCAGATGTGGAGGGGTATGTTGTCGAATACCTCTAAGTAGACAGTATTATGGATACTGAACAAGTCACATAATACCCCATAGAGTTTCTCAACTCTTAAATTATCAAGTGTGCCTTCCCATGAGTTGAGGCTGAAAGTTGGTGTTCCAGTCCTATTAATGAGAAATCTAGACGCGCCAAGGCTATATAATGGTACACGGCTACAAATTACACCAGATGTGTAATTTGTAGCCGTGTACCATTACATAATACAACATTATGAAAGCTATAATGATGACTGGAATAGCAAAAGGAGAAAATGTTTTGATTCCCCATTCCAATAATTCCGACTGATTTGCAATTTCAGTTTAAAAGAGTGCAGTTTCCCCTGAATATTACAATAAATAAAGCTCAAGGGCAGACGCTTAAAGTTGCAGGTATTCATTAAAAAAAAATGTTTTTCCTATGGGCAACTCTACGTGGCATGCTCACGTGTGTCAAAGCCGCAAAATCTTAAGAGTAAACTCTTTATTGCACCCAACATAAAAATAAAATAAATGTATAAAGTAGTATGCAAGGGAGGACTTATCTCTATAAGAGATCTCTTCCAGTCAACCCGTCATGGGTGTGTGAGTTATAAAGTCCAATCAGAAGTGACACCAGTGCATTTAATTATAGTATAATACTTCAATATCAAAATGCTAACAATATACCTACATAACAATACCAAATATATTGAAAACATAATATATACTCAAATAAATGCATACATATATATATATATATATATATGTAACATAAACTTACTATAATTATAACTATACACAAACGGAGGTTGAGTCAAAAAATACTGATTAGTAAAAACAATAGTCACGATGAAAGTGCTAGAAAGTGTTTTTTTTAATTTAAATTTAAAGGAGGAAACAGAAGGGCTATCCTGTATGCTTGCTGGGAGCTTATTCCACATAATGGCAAGAAAGAAAGATGAAAGAACTAAAAAAGTGTATAAAAATGTACTTAAATAAGCTATTTACGGTAAAGTACTGTAGTAAATAGCTTATTATTAAAAAATTTAATATTCTGCCGAAAGTCACTATTACACGCGAAAGAAGTCGCGGGCACAACTAGTTTTGGTTAAAATGGAATTTTGAAAAAAAATTACACAATTTCTGGGCGTTGTACCTACACCACAAACAAAACATCATATTTTAAACTTAAACCCAAGTATTTTTAGGTCAAAACTAGGCGCCAATTAGTTCTCAACTAGTACCACAAATTGTCAAGAGAAAATATAATAATATATATATTTTTTTATCAATTTTCAACGCTTTCCGTGCTTTCAAATGGGTTGCGAATTTAAGTAATTGTAATTTAGCATTAATCTATGAAACACACATAACATATCATCACATTTCTATGAAATAATGTAGCGAATGTTATATTATTTCATACAAATGTCGTGAAATTATCAAATGAATAAGATATTTTTGAAAGTGCAAACCATTTCTATGATCAAACATAACCCATGTTTCAATTTACTGTATATTGAAAAAATGACCGTGCGTAACGCAATGCGTGCTTTACTTTTCCTTACTTACCATTTTTTATTTATAAAACATTAAAAGGTTGGTAAACTCTGAATATTTAAGCAAGCCGCCCATGGGCGGCTTCGGCATGTAAATTTAGAATGAGCATTTTTCAAAATCTTAAATATCCACAGGCCGTTCTGGATATGGATAATTTATAATAATATAGAGCAGAGAAAAAAAACTTAGCTTTTTTTATTGTTATTTGACCGAGATATTTGTCTCTGAAATCGCGGCGCCCATGGGCGGCCTCGGCATCTCGATAAAGTAGTCTAAGCCGCCCATGGGCGCCGTCGGCATTGAATGGGTTAAAGCTACAAAGCTAATTATTTTATGCATAAAAGTACAACTCATGAGAATTCAGTTGCAAAAAGAAAAACGAAAAAGTCTTCTACTTTTTATTTAGAAATTTTTTAAGTTGGTTAGGTCGAAAGTTCCCGAAAATTCGGAAAAAAATCATAACTCGAAAACTATAAAAAGTCGCAGGACATACATGGGGGTGATTCCGATACCCCACGATATGAGGGACCTAAATTTTTTTTTTGGATGTCAATGTTCTGGCCACCCTGTATAATTTATCGTGGGTTCTTTCAAGTACCAATATCAAACAACTCTTTTTATTTAAATGCTAGAGCATGTTATCACCGCAACTAAAGTCACTTTTTTGTATGTGGCAACATAAAATAATAAAAAATAGGGTGAGGGGTGCAACCCACCTTGTATGTTTATAAGTTGATAAATTTTAAAATACCTATAATATGCAGAGTGAACAAACACATTGAAATGTAGTGGAATTGAAAGCAATATTGAACCAAAATTGAACTGTGTAAATGGGCTTTACTATTGACAATATAGAAAAGAAAAAATATAGACATAAAATTCACAAAACTCACAAAACCTTCAGCTTCCACCACACGTACCACACAATATCAACACAAAACAAGTGCCTCCATACACGACACTTACGAAACCCTGGTTCAAACACACTTTGAACTCTCTGTGAAATCTCCTCAGATGATGATGGTGATTCTAACACTAAACCTCCGGATTGGCAAAGAGTGCCAGTCTCAAGGAACCACAAACGACGAAGGGTATTTGAATCACCACCTCAAGAATTACAACAGCAAAATCAATTTAGTACACTTGCAGTGGATATCCCTGAAGCACCAACAATTAACAGAGTATCGCAAAAGGAAAGCAAACCACCACCACTAATATTATATGGAGTAGAAAATGTAAACAAACTAATTGAGACTATCGAAACGGTTCTTGGAAAGCACGATTATTTTTTAAAAATTATCACTAAAAATCAACTGAGAGTGACATGTAAATCTGTAGAAGCGTACAAAAAACTATTGACACTTGTAAGGGAAAAGGGCCTCATAGGACATACATTCACCCTTAAAGACGAAAGATGCTACAGAATTGTAATAAAAAATTTACATTATACAACACCTCACGAAGCCATCAAAGAAGCAATAAATCAGACTGGTAATGTGGTTAAGGGTGAAATTATTAATGCTCGTTTTGGACCTAACAAGAAACCAACATCCACCTTTTTTGTCAACTTAGAAAGAAACGCTAATAACCCGACAGTTAAGAATATTAAGTCAATATACAACACTATTGTATCAATTGAAGACCCTAGGAAACAGAAAACGGTTGTACAATGCACTAAATGCCAACAGTATGGCCATACGAAAAACAACTGTATGCGACCATACCGATGCGTAAAATGCGCCGAAAGCCACAAGACTTCTGACTGTCCTAAAAAAGATCGCAACACACCCGCAAAGTGTGCCCTTTGTTTGGGTAGTCACCCAGCAAACTACAAGGGTTGCGAAGTATATAAAGAAATCTTAACACGAAAACAAAATGGAAGAAGTGTGGACAGAAAATGGCCTATCTCAAAACCAACGGACAGTAAAGAAAGCAATAAAGACTATGGACAGCAAAAAACTAACAAAGAACATGTGAAGCGCTCTGAAAATATAAATAGCCAAGATAACACAAGAACTTATGCAGAAGCGGTTAGAAATGAGACAGCAGAACTTAACACACAACCTACAGATGTAGTACAGATGTTGCTCATAAAACAATCTCAAAAAATAGACACTCTCCTAGAACAGATAAGCTTACTTATGGAGCTTATGACAAAAATGCTTGATAAATTACTAAAATAAATCTAAGAATAGGAGCATGGAACATAAATGGATTTGCTCCTAACAAGTCTGAAGTTGAAATCCTCCTCAATATTCATAATCTCGATATACTACTAATATCTGAAACACATTTCACCAATAGAAGTAGGGTAGAAATACCAAATTTTAATATATACCACACAAATCATCCTGATGGTACTGCTCATGGTGGCACTGCAATAGTTATAAAGTCCTCCGTTAAACATTACCAACAGCCTTGCTTAAGGACGGAATTCATACAAGCTACCACAGTATGCGTAGAGGATGGAAACGGTGACTTCAACATTTCTTCAGTGTACTGTCCTCCAAAGCACAAAATCCTTGAGCACAACTTCTCAAACTACCTTAACTCTCTTGGGAATCGCTTCATTGCAGGAGGAGATTGGAATTCAAAACATCCATCCTGGGGCTCTAGACTAGCGACAACTAGGGGCAGGCAGTTGAAGCTGGCGATTGACAAAAACAACCTTCAAAGCATATCGACACTGGAGCCAACGCACTGGCCGAGCGATCCTAGCAGGCTGCCTGACCTAATAGATTTCTTCATTATGGGTGGCCTCAATAGACTGCACTACCACATAGAATCATGTCTCGATGGATCGTCTGATCATGTTCCGATACTACTTACTATAAGTGCCACTATCCTATATCATGAGAGTAACAGTCACCTATATAATAACCATACTGATTGGGAATCATTCAGGGACGCGGTTGAAGAGGAACTAGAACTAAAAATTGCACTCAAAACAAAAGAAGATATTGAAGAGGCTACAAAAAGCTTCATGAGTGTAATACAAAAAGCATGTTGGAAGTGTACTCCGGCCAAGTCAGCGGCAAATATTAAAGACAGTATTCCTTGGCAACTAAAGGAACTGATAGCGAAAAAAAGACGCCTTCGCCGTGCATGGCATACGAGCAGAGCACGTGAGGATAAAACAGCATTAAATAGAGCTATTGTAGTACTCAAGGAAGCAAAAAGTAGAGCAGAAAATGCAACAATGGCGGATCGTTTAAAATCGCTAACAAATTCTAAAGCTACTAACTACTCTCTTTGGAGAGCTACACGAGGGATGAATAAGCCTGTAGTTTCCAAGAAACCACTGAGACTGGAGAATGGCAAATGGGCGAGAACTAGGCAGCAAAAGGTTGAAACTTTTGCAAAGTACTTATCTCAAGTGTTTACACCTAATGCTGCTGAACCTGGGATGGACGAGATTGGGATGGACCTTGTTCTAAATCAACCATTTCAACTGGATATGCCGCTTAGAGCAATAACACCCAGGGAAGTTATAAGAAACATAAAAAAATTGGATAGCAAAAAGGCGCCGGGATTTGACCTAATCACCAAAGAGATACTAATACAAATGCCCAGAAAAGCCATAATCTTTCTAACATCTCTCTACAATGGCATCCTCAGAACAAAACACTACCCATCACTATGGAAAGTGTCACAAATTGTGATGATCTATAAAGATGGCAAGCCAGAGCATGAAGTCACGTCCTATAGACCAATAAGCTTGCTACCCGTGATCTCAAAATTATTTGAAAAAATGCTTCTGAATCGTATGGCACCAATATTATCAGAGCGAATGGTAATTCCTAATCACCAGTTTGGATTTCGACAAAACCATGCAACAGTAGAACAAGTCCACAGAGTTTATGATAGAATCAGAGGGTCTCTGGAAGATAAAGAATATTGCTCTGCAGCCTTTCTTGACATACAACAGGCATTTGACAAAGTATGGCACAAAGGGCTTCTTTATAAAATTAAAGAGTACTTACCTCACACATTCTACGAATTGTTGCAGTCATATTTGTCTGACAGAATATTCCAGGTTAAGGATGGAGACAGCTCTTCGAAATTCTATGATATACGTGCCGGCGTTCCTCAAGGCTCAGTCTTAGGGCCCGTGCTGTATACAATGTACACGGCGGACTTACCCCTAACACCAGACGTTACCTCAGCAACATATGCTGATGACACCGCCATATTAGCAAGTCACAAAGATCCAGCCATAGCGTCAAGTCTACTCCAAAAAGGACTGGACAACATTAGTACTTGGTTAAGGAAATGGCGAATTAAAGCTAGTGTCTCAAAGTCAATTCATGTGACATATACATTAAGACGAGATAACTGCCCTCCAGTGAAACTATGTGAACAAGAACTTCCACATGGAGATTCTGTTAAATACTTGGGAATACATCTAGACCGAAGGCTAACGTGGAAAAAACACATACAGGCAAAAAGAGATCAGTTAAATCTGAAATACAAGAACCTGCACTGGCTACTAGAGAGAAACTCTGTCCTCTCAGTTGATAACAAGCTACTGATATATAATATGATACTGAAACCAATATGGACATATGGTATACAACTTTGGGGGACTGCAAGTAGCTCCAACATCAATATTATACAAAGAATGCAAAATTCCATCTTGAAGAATATATCCAATGCGCCGTGGTTTATAAAGATCTCTGAGCTGCATGAGCATTTAGAACAGAACACTGTGCATCAGGAGATAAAATTATTGACTGCAGGATACAAAGCGCGACTGGAAAATCATCCTAATCCCCTTGCAAATGCTCTCACTAAACCATCATACAGTAAAAGACTGAAGCGATCTACGGTCTTTGACCACTTCAACCAGCAGATATAATTGTATACATTATGAAGAGTTGCGTCCCAGTGGGGAGGTGCTCTGCAAAGCCGAAACACACAGCGTATCTGATTATAGTCCAGGGACTGATTGCAGATTGACAAACAAAAAATAAAAAAAATAAAAAAAAATAGACATAAAATGGAAAATTTTACATTGACGTGTGTGCTGACACTTTTCCAGAGCAGTGTGAGAACTATTAGTGACATCATTCATGTCGTCACAGCAGTTCTTGTGAGCAGTGTAGTCACGAATTGAAACAAGTTTTAGTACAGTCAGAACGCAGTGATATATCTCTAGTTGATATATGCTGTGAGTGGCAATGAGCGTGAATCAGAATTTACCCTGTATTACTATGGTCATAGACAGTCAGTGAGTCTCCTAAAGAAAAATGTTAGCCCTAGATAATTAATTTGTAAAATGTATGAAGGCAAATGACAGCATACCTATTTTACAAATTAGAATAACATTCAGTAGAGCAAATTCATCAACTTATGACAATAGTCATTTTAAATTTATGAAAAGGATACAGTCTGAAAGTTTAATGTGATCTTTGAAAACAGTGTACCATTTCTTCAACACAATTTTGTCATATCGAGTACCAGTTTGAGCAGCAATCAATTTCTTTAGGTCGCCCACCGTATCGTCTGGATTGCATTTCACTCTTACTTTCTTTCCAAGACGGTCATTGCATGTTACTTCTAGCATTTTCTCTCTCCAAATAAAGAGCCGTAAATACGGTACAGTAAAGGTTGCTTACAACAAAAATACATAAACTTTTGATTGGACTTTGAAAAAACACTCGTGTGAATATTATTTTTCCAGTATTCAAAAGTACTCTGAGATATTAATGTAAACACAAATTTTAAAATCACAACACAACAATAGTAACATGCTGTCAATGTACAGACGTGTAGTCTGTGACACCCACAGGTCTGTGAATATCTATGACGAAGAAATACTATGGACTGGCCCCAACTACCTACTGAGCGTGCCTAACTAAAGTTCTTGGACCACTAAAGATGAATATATATAAGAATCTTCTTTAGTGGCTAATTTCAAAAGAACTTATAAATTACAACGTGACAACAACAAAATATCGTTTGACAAAAAAATATTTTAGCTCCGACTAGCTAAAACTCGATTTTGAATTACTTGTATAGTAGTACAGTCTTATGTGATATTTTACTTGTAAATTATTCTGGGAGTTTTAAAGTAATTTTATAGATTTTGATGTGTTTTTTCCGAATTTCAACTTTGTCACCTCTTATTTTTACTCTTGCCATCATACTGGAAAAATTGTGGCTAAAAGTAAGTATTTGAGAATATCTTGTTTCTGAAAAATTTCACTATAAAAATATTTATTGGCAAAATTAAATAAGACAAAGAATCCTACAAATTTTGTCATTACCTTTTTTCCGTAAAATCTATAGCTCTGGCGTACGGGCGCCGCAAAGTGTAGTTCAACATGCATTTTGGGCAAAAAAACTTATTTCCATACTACCTTGTGGTAAAAAAAAGCACCACGATTTTTTTTGTAGGTATACTGGGGATATCACGATAAAAAATACGCCGCTTACTATTTAGGTGGTATCTAGGTATCTAAAGGTGGTAAGGAAATAAGTTTTTGTCCAAACGTACGTTGGATGGACTACACTTCCAGGCATTCCTACACCAAAACTGTTGATTTTACGGAAGAGGTGGTTATAAATATAATTTCTCTAGTATTTTATTTTTTAAAGGTAATTCAAAACTCCGAAATAACGTTCCAGGCAATCTATTTTTTTAGAACCAAACGACTGTATATTAGTAATAAAATAAAACTACAGAGGCAGATCATTAGTTTAAAAGAAAATGTTTTGATTTAATTTATAGTATTAGCCTTATCTACCTTTTACAATTATTCTAAATTTGAGTAACTTAGGGTGAAAAAAACTATTTTAGTAGTACAAGTATACCTCTATCTCGCAATACGTTTTAGGAAAAAGATGGCAACAATCTGTTTAGAGCTGTCACTTGGATAGATTTCAAAGAAACCATAGACAATTTTAGAGGGCATGTACGGAGGTGCCTCCTAAACACTGCATTTTAGCACGTTCAATAAGGTCGAAAATTGAACGCACCTTTCTAAATATCAATTCATATGACAACCATCTTTTCTTTTTCATTTTGAGAAAAGAAATAGACTGAACCTAAATTTAAACTTAGCATGTGTTCGCCAGAATTAAGGCCACTTTATTTCTAAATTTAAGTGCAGTATATCTCTTTCTCGCAATAAGTAATAGGAAAAAGATAGTAAGAATCTGTTTATAGCTGTCACTTAAATTTAGATAGATTTTAAAGAAACCATAGACAATTTTAGACGGCGTGTCCGGAAGTGCCTCCTAAACACTGCATTTAATCACGTTCATTAAGGTCGAAAATTGAATGCACGTTTCTAAATGTCAAATTATACGACAGACATCCTTTTCGTATTCCTTTTGATAGAAAGAAATGCACTGAACTTAAATTTAGACTTAGCATGTGTTTACCAGAATTAGGGCCAGTGTCAGGTTATCATCACGGTGTTATAACTTCATACTAAAATAACCAAATCTTAAACGACCAATTGCAGTAACATTGACGTATCCCCACCTATGTTTATTCTGATATTTAAATTGGTCGGCTTATAATGAGATAGAAACTTTGGTTCAGGTCGATAGATAGAGTTGTAATCATTTATAAAAAAAATATTTAATTTTTTAATCAATAATAAAAAACGTTGGCAAAGTCTTAAAATGAAAATAAAAATATTGTTACACTTACATCTCTCGTAAAGTTTAAAAAAACATCACTAAGAGATTTGATCTACGGGGATTCGAACCCGGAACCTTTGGTTAACTGTGGGCTTAGTAGGCAGGGGTTCTGACCACTCCACCAGACAACCGTCATAGCTCCACTAGTTAGTTTTATGTATTTCGTTACACGCAGATATGAAAGCATATTTTAATATTTTGTGATAGATTTTATAAACTAGTTACATTCATAAAAATATTTTAATATTAATCTTTATCTAATTATTTTAACAAATATAGTATTTTTTTTCTATTGTTTTAGCTGGATGTTTTTATTAGTTAAATGAATGGATTTAGATTTTCTTTCATAATAGCTTTGAAAGTAATATACCCAAATTCATACTAACCGTTTAATTTTTTTAAAATGATTACATCTTCGCTTTAAATCATAAAATACTTATTTCATAAGAACGATTGCAATACGGTCTTGCATTATTTGTATCACACAGTGATTGGAAAATTGTGTGGTAGTTAGTATCTTTTTGTGATTATTGAAACAAGTGTTTGCGTTGACGGCACTAAGGAATATCATCACATTAAAAATAGAGATGTTGCGAATAGTTGTTATGGAGAATTAATCGCCAAGCGAATAATCGCCAATATGGCAAATATTCGAAATATGCGCCTTTGCTATTCGAAATCAAAACTAATTTCAAGTCTAATGGAATTAATTACCTATGTTAAAAATATTGACCTCAATTCCACAAAGATTTTCTTCAATTTTTAATTTCAAGTAAGGGATACTTAACCACATCCGCAAGTTTTTTTTTCTTGAGGCAGATTTAATGTGCAGCTGGCTTCTATCCAGAAAAGTATTTTTTCTGCATCACAATCTGCCTCTTGTGGGCTTTTTATATTGATTAAAGAATAACTTGTTCCTGATTACAATGTATATCGTTTTTTTTAAATAAAATAATAGTTATATTATTAGGCAGATCATAAACCAGACAAGCATAGTTTAATTTAATTACATTTAAACCCTGTATGTAGTTATATTATTATTTATTATAAAATAATGGCTGACAAATAACTATACAACGAATAATGAAAAAATGACGAATAATATCCAATATCAAATAATAAATACCAACCAATCCCGGTATCTCTAATTTAAAGTTGATTTGGTGTGAAAGATAATTTTATCAAGGTTACCCACCTAATCGAATTTATATGTATATCATGGAGTCTGATCATCATATATTTAGCACCAAACTCTCCCAAGATGCATTGAAATGTGTTACACGCATAACTGCAAACAAAGAAAATGCGCGATGGTGAGATGTTTTTCGATTATTAGAACATCTCGATGTTTTCAACTTATGCTCGAGTCCGACTTGACCTGTAATGAATGCGCCTGTGAATGTGAAAAAACGATTACGACGCCGGCCTGGCGCATGGTGGCGCGGTCATTCACAAGATCTCAATTTGCACTCTGATTGTGAGTCTAAATAAAAAAGAATCAACGCGTGAGAATGACTCGACATGAAAGTAATCGAGTTTAGGCGGCCAAAAAACTGGCTGCTGACTCGAATCAATCTATAAATATGTCGATTGTTTTGTGAGTACAGAGTGATTTGATGATTGGTTCGACCTTACTACAATACTCTTTTTGACACTTACGATTCTTTCGATTGATAAAACACCTTGAAATCACTCAGATTAGACTGGCTCAAAAGGCCTTAAAACCAGAGCCGACAAACTAAATATAAAAACAAAACTACTGTAAAAATAAAAATGGCGATCATTCTGTCATTCGTTTAGCGTTCCCTTCAATGACTTTGTTTTTGGATTGTCAACTCAGTTGTCAAGGTTATAACACGTGTAATCTAGTTTCTCTGTAAATTCAACACTCCGTTGTGTCCACTTCTGTTATTGTGTTACCTGTTAGTGTTCTGTGTATCGTAAATTGTGTTCGTAAGTATTATATGTGCTTTTTAGCGGTGGGATTTGACGACTATGTCGTCGATTCCGCCGAAACCGCCTGATCCCGGTCCTTCCCAGCATTCACAAACTTCACAAGATGCAGTCTCTATAGTAAACGACACAGATATGTCTGAAACTCAACCGACAATTGCACCAAGTCGCAAAAGACCAAACGACCACGACCCTGCTGTCGTCCCTAACAAAATAAACCCCTCGGACAATTCCCCGTCACAATCAATTCAGCATGTCTATACTCACCCCAGTTTACTTGAAGATAAAAAATACACCAACCTGGACAAAGGCCCATATTTGGTTCATGTTTCCCGAATGGAGGACCATCCAAAATCCGGTACTACTATTAACCCAATCTCTTTTGGCAAATTACTTGTTAATTTAAATATTAATAACATATCTAAACAAGGCATAAAACTTATTGGTAGAAACCGCATTTCTGTTGAATTCCTGTTAGGTGAAGCTGCCAACTCCTTCTTAACTAACCCTATTCTGAAAGCAAAGAAATTCTCAGCAACAATCCCTACATTTAATATCACCCGAATGGGTGTAGTTAGAGGAGTTCCTATTGAATGGTCCATGCAAGAATTTGTTGAAGCTGTCGAACTCCCCGCGGGTTGTGGCCACATAGTCAAAGCCAGACGTCTCAATAGAAAGTGTTTACGTAATGGTGAAATAGAATGGGTTCCAACTCGCACAGTCGTTTTAACCTTCAGTGGTCAATTACTTCCCCCAAAAATCTTCTGCTTTTATACTGCATTAACAGTAGACTTATATGAGCTGCCTACTATTCAATGCAACAACTGCTGCCGGTTTGGCCATATTCAAAGTCAATGCCGCTCTGAATCCCGCTGCTTCCGCTGTGCTCAACCACACCATGGAAAAGAATGTGATGTCTCAGAGTCCTCATCGACTTGCATTCTCTGCTCAGGCAAACATTTTGCAACCTATAAGAACTGCCCAGAACACACCCGTCAAAAATGTATTAAGACTACAATGTCACAAGAGAATGTGTCCTATATGGAAGCTTCATCCATGTATCCTCCTGTCACCCGTTCATATGCTAATGCGACCCGTGAGGGTAATACAGCAAGAAATCCATCACTTCCTCCATCTCATAGCTACTCACATGTACTTTCCACCCCAAGAAAGTCCCCCTCTCCCCAATCTCCTACTAGTTACAGACAAACCACTCTAACCCCTGTCCGCCCACGAACACAATTAAGTAGAGGTTACGACAGAGTAGCCCACCAAGCTTTAACCGCTGATTATGATCCTCCTCAATCTCAAAATGGTGTTATGCTACAATCTCCCCCACCCTCTAATTCTGAAAATTTCATGGAACTACTGTTATCTCTTGTAATAAATATGATGAGTAAATTCTCTGATATCTACCCACCGTCCAACGTTGCAAATAAGCTAAATGAACTCAATGGTCTTATCAGTAAAATTCACACTGATACAGTGGAATTCACGTAGCCTCCTCCCTAAAAAACAAGAAATCTTTGACATGGTAAATGCATATAATCCTGTGGTCTTTGCCATTACAGAAACTTGGTTTCTGCCTGGTTCCCACTTTAGGGTCCCTGGCTATTATTGTGTCCGTGACGATAGAGGTGATGGTTATGCAGGCGCCGCCATCTTGGTCAAATCCAATCATACATTTTCCCGTATTGCTCTCCCCTCTATACCTACAGGAATAAATGCAGTTGCAATCAAAATTTTAAATCTATCCATTCTTTGCATATATATACCTAATCCTAATGTTATCTCTATTTCTGATATTAACTCTCTGTTTTCCTCCCTGTCTGGTTCATTCTTGATTCTTGGAGACTTCAATCTATCCCATTTAATATGGGGTGGCCCTCACTACGATGCTCTGGCTTGTGATCTAGTCGATCTAATGGATTCCCTGGATATCTGCCTCCTCAATGATGGTTCTCCTACGAGATGCACTCCACCCAATCGTAATCCAAGTGCAGTAGACCTTTCCATGTGTTCTGCTGACTTGTCCTCAACGATCTCATGGAATATTCTTAAAGAAACCTATGGTAGTGACCACTTCGTTATTTCCCTCTCTGTAGCTCAACCCTGTGCTGAAACTAGAGAGTTCTCGCCCCTCTTAAAATATAAACTTTCTGCTGCAGGTTGGCATGGCTATAGTGCTGAAACTGACCTAAATATAAGGGAAATCCCCCCGATCGACAGTAACAACCTGAGTGATGGATACAATTTATTTACTCACTCTCTTTCGAAAGCCGCGGACACAAATTTTCCCCTTAAAAAGTCCACAGTTGGTCACAAAATTTCACCACCATGGTGGGACGCTGAGTGTACGGCGATGCATAAACGTCGTAAGGCAGCAGAGTCTACGTACTGCGATATGATGACTATTGAGAACTTCATCTCCCTGAAAAAAATATCTGCTGCTGCTAAACGCTTATTTAAAAAGAAAAAAAAGCGCGGTTGGGTCGAATTCTGTCAAAACCTGTCCCCTCGCTCCCCATCAGCCCTACTGTGGAAATCAATTAAACGTTTTCGAGGCTCCTTCCGTTCTTATCCTAATTCAAACGATCACAATGTCTGGATCGAGGAATTCCTCAACAAACTTGCCCCTTTTGATGTTCCTAACTTAGACTGTTTACCACCGGCTTATCCTAACGTTATTCCACCCCACCCTTTTAATGATCCATTCTCTATGTCTGAACTGTCTTTAGTCCTTGATCATCTTAAGGACTCTTCTCCAGGCCCTGATGGCATTCCCTACTCTTTTGTTAAGAAAGCTGGTCAGGAAACAAAACAACTCTTTCTTACACTACTGAATGGCTTCTATGAGACGGGGTTTGTACCAGACTCATGGAAAAATCAGCTTGTCATTCCAATCCTTAAACAAGGCAAGGACGCATCTTTGGGTTCGTCGTATCGTCCAATCGCTCTCTCGTCAACCCTAAGTAAGATAATGGAGCATATGATAAAGCGACGCTTGGAATGGTTTGTGGAGAACAAAAACATTATCCCCAGTTCTCAGTTTGGTTTCAGGAAGGAGATGGGAACTATGGACAGCCTTTCCATCTTGACCACCGATATAAGGATTGCCTTTTCTAAAAATCACTTTCTCGTTGGAATATTCTTGGACATTTCCTCTGCATATGACAGCGTCTTACTTCCGGTCCTCAGGCAAAAAATGCACCATCTGAGCGTTCCCGAGAGGCTAACACTCTTCATATGTAACCTTCTAATGGAGAGAAAGATCCAAGTGCGCATCCGTGGTAATCTTCTTGAACCAAGACATGTTTGGAGGGGACTACCCCAAGGCTCAGTCCTCAGTCCTCTGCTATACAACCTCTACACCTACGACTTAGAGAGGAGTGTTGACTCATTCTGTAACGTGCTGCAGTATGCCGATGATATAGTCCTATATTCTTCATCTAAATGCTTGGAAGACTGTACACAAAACTTAAATCGGGCCCTTTCTTACTTAGAGGATTGGTTAACTGACCATGGCTTAAACTTGTCAGTCTCTAAAAGCAATGCTGTAATTTTCACCCGAAAAAGAGTCTATCCTGATATAGATCTCCGATTTGGTGGTCAATCCATTCCTCTCAATAACAATACCAAGTTCTTGGGGGTAATGCTTGACAAAACCATGTCCGGAAAAGCTCATCTTGATTATATTAGGACCAAGTGTGAAAAAAATGTCAATATCTTACGCTGCCTATCTGGTGTGTGGTGGGGATCCCACCCCTATGCTCAAAAATTAGTTTATAACGCCACAATTCGCAGTATTTTTGATTATGGGTCTTTTGTTTTGGAACCCTGCAATAAGGAAGCGTTAATGGCCCTTGATAAAATACAGTTTAGATGCTTACGAATTATTTTAGGAGCAATGAAATCTTCTCCTACTAATGCGTTACAGGTTGAAGCTTTGGACCCCCCGCTATCGTTGCGTCGACGTCTCCTATCTGACAGATTTTTATACAAAACCTTTCAAAATTCCGCTCACCCCTTAATACACAAACTAGAGACCCTTTCGTCAATAATCCCGCAAAACCCTTATTGGAATAATAAAGTCTTACCTTGTCTGATTAAAAGCCTACACAAATATTCACAACTTCCCCCCAAACGTTATCAAAGCCCATCCCCACTGATTTTCTCCATTAATTTTGATTCTCTCCTATTTAAACCCAAAATTCACTTGAACATTGGCATTGAGAAGAACACTCCTGGGGCAAACATAATATTGAACCAAAAACTCGATACCACGTGGAAGAACTGGTTTCACTTCTATACAGATGCTTCTAAGTCCCACAACGGCGTGGGGGCTGCCGTCTGGTTGCCGCGTCTGCATACTCTATTGAACTTTAAATGTCCCTCTTTATGCTCTGTATTCACAGGGGAGTCTGTCGCTATTTTCGAAGCCTTAAAGCTCATCCAATGCCACAAGTTTAACAACTCCATCGTTTTCACTGACTCCCTCAGCTGCCTCCAAGCATTACTGTCAGACCACCTTTCATCTGGTAATAGATCTCCTCTTATCCTGAAATCCAAAGATATACTATATCAATGCCACATAAATAATGTAAACGTTGCTTTAGCCTGGATTCCAAGCCATACTGGCATATCAGGTAATGAAGTAGTGGACAGCTTCGCAAAGGACGCCATTCTATTGGGATGCGAAGATCACTTCCAAGTCTATGCCCAAGATCTCTGTTCCAAGGCCAGGTTGGATTTAACTGAGGATTGGTCGAAAAACTGGGATCTGTCAAGGAAGGTTAAGGGGAAATATTATGGGGATATTCAGCCAACAATTCCTATTAGACCTTGGTTCTCGCGATATCGTGTGACTGACAAACAAACCACTTCTGTCATGTGTCGGTTGCGCATCGGACATTCGTGTACCCCTCTTCACCTATTCAAGATACACGTTCGCGACTCCCCCATCTGTGACTGTGGCACTGAGGAAGGATCCACCGATCATATCTTTTTTAACTGCCCTCTACTGCCTGTGTCTATGTATGATATTTTACCTCCACAAATACCCCGTCCTATTAATATGAAGTCCCTGCTTCTCTATTCCAACACCCCTCTAATAAAATTTTTAACTCAATATATTGCCAAATATAAAATTAAACTCTAATCACGTGTATTTGTACTATATCTATAAAATTATTCTGTGTGCTATATTGTGTGTGTTTTTCAGTGTTTGTTTCGTCCTTATTCCAGGTAACCCAAAACATCTCTATTGCGTGGCTATTAGCACCGGTTATTCTCCAATACAAGTGTTTTTCCTAACTTGAGCTTGGCAGAAATGGTTGTTTTGATAAGAACGACCGATTGCCATAATTTAAAAAAAGTGAAGTGAAGTGACTTTGTTTTTGCTTCTGTTTACGATTCCTTACGATGACCCGGCTTGTTTTTGGACTCAGACGATTCTTCTTGTAACGATTAACCTGGCTAACTATAGGACTCCGACGATTCTTCTATTAATGATCAACCTGGCTAACGATAGGACTACGATTCTTCTTGTTCTGATTGACCCACGCTTTAAAATTTACATACCTTTAATAGTCTTTGTTAGCGGAAATAAATCTAGATACTGGTGCATAATGTCAATCAAAAAGTGTTGCGTACCCAACTGTGAAAAAACTCGTAAGTATATGTTTTTTTAGCAAAGCTTCAAATGAAAAATAAAAGTGGTTATTGATTATGTTTATTTTGCAGGTACTGGCAACAACATATTGCACCTATTTCCAAATCCTGACAAGGATTTCGATAGATTCCAAACTTGGATAAATGTTATCGGAGGTCATATTGTTTCTATGGAGCCGCATACTGTGTTTGCACTTAGAAGAGTTTGCCATGTACACTTTGAGACGCAATATGAAACTCGAAGTAAAAGATTGAGTCCTAATGCAGTTCCTACTTTACTTTTATCTGGTAAGAGTACTTTATAATTTAATTGACATGATAATTAACTAACACACCTGTCCAAGAAGCCAGGTTTCTGTAACCTAAAATTAAATTACTCATGAAAACTGTTAAAAGAAGTATAAATGAAACTTTTTAAAAAAAGAGTATTCATTTTTTTATGTTAATATTTGTATGTAATTTAGATTTTTTTTTGTTATCACTATCGAAAACAGAGCACTTAAACCATTTGGCTGCAATAGCTAGTCAGCACCTCTCATGTGTTTCTCCCATGTAGGGTGCCTATGCCCACAAGTGATATGCATATAGACTTTTAATGATTGTAAATGTCCAAATTATTTCAGGATTGCCTGTTACACCAAGACCTCTTCAAGATATAACTAATAGAACATCTGTTGACCCAGAAGAATCTCAATCCAATTTTGATTTAAGAATTGACAGCCAGCTATCAACTTTTGCACAAAATCCACAGAGCTTTTTAGAATTATCAAATCTGGTGCAACCATCAACATCAAAATTTCTGCAATCGGTTCCATCAACTTCAAAAGGTAATATTTTCCTGTACCATGTATATTTCAAATCACATTGAAGACAGAATATTTATATTTGTATATTTAAAATAGGATAACCATTCTGCAAGGAAGGTATTTCATCTTAGGCCTCAGGATGACAACGCACCTGCAATACCAAGTTATTTTTTCCTTGTTATTGCAGATGTCTATTGGCGGCGATACCTGCTTACACATTAGGTGGGCCGTCAGCTTGTTTGTCATCTAGTTGTTAAAAAAAACCAATACAACATCATACACATTTTTTTGTTTCTGTTTTCAGAGAAAAACTTAAAAACAGGATTGAAATGTTTTTCTTCTGAAACTATTGCTTTGGGACACAAAATTAAACTTTTACAAAAAGCCAAGGATTCCGCTAAAAATAAGCTGAAAAAAGCTTTGAAGTTGTCTGAAAACCGCACATTTCAAAAAATTTTGCAAAAATTTACCCCTGCAGCCACTATTTTCACTATGTTGCAGTTAAGAGAAGTAGGTAAAAAAAAAGTAGGGAGAAGATTTAAAGAAGAAGAAAAAATAATGGCCTTGTCTATGTACAAACAAGGTCCTAGAGCATATAGATGGCTCAAGAAATTTTTTGTGTTGCCATCATCATTGACATTAAGCAGAATGATCACCAATGCAAACCTTAAACCGGGTCTGAATAAAAATTTGTTTCAGCAACTAAAAAAAAAAGCTGAAAAAATGACAAATTTAGAAAAGTTATCAATATTAATGTTTGATGAGGTGGCATTAGACCCACATTTTGATTACAACAGGCGTACTGATTGCATTACTGGTTTTGTAAATTATGATGGAAAAATTATCAACAAAAAAATAGCAGATCATGCTTTAGTTTTCATGATAAGGGGAATTCATAAAAACTATAAACAGCCACTATCTTACTCCTTTTGTGGGGGTACAACACCTAAGGTTGAATTGGCTGTTCAGATAAAGCAAATTATTAGCCAACTTTATGAGGTTGGTTTCATAATTATTGCTACTATATGTGACCAAGGCGCAACAAATGTAAGCGCAATAAATTACCTCATACATGAGTCACTGGGGAGTTATAATAAAGAATCCAATAATTCTACATTTATTGTAGATGGCAAAGAAATCATACCACTATATGATCCTCCTCACCTCATAAAAGGAATTAGGAACAACCTTTTAACAAAAAATCTTAAATGCATAATAAAAGGAAAAGAGAAGGTGGGGAAATGGCAACATATTTTAAAATTATATGAGGAAAATCTCGAATATGAGGGCATAAGGCTAATGCCTAAATTAACAGACAATCATGTGATACCAAATAAAATCAGCAAAATGAAAGTCAAATGTGCCACACAGGTATTCAGCCAAACAGTGGCAGCAAATATGGGTTTCCTAGCAAGTAAGTAATATTAGTAAAAAATAAAATTAATCCCTATTGGAGGTTTATATAAAAATATTTTTACATAATAATACTTATAGAGATTAAATAGCCTATAAACTTAGTGTAAAATATAACAATAAATGAAGAGTATATTAGACTAACAGTGGCCCTGATTCTGAAGAACACGCAAGATTCTGTTCATCTCTTGGTCTCAATATGAATACAAAATGTCATATAATTGCATGCATGAATACACAGGAGTCTTATATCATCTTAAATACAGTAACTGGAAATTGTATTGCTAATTTTATATTGAAATACGTTTAATTTAATTAATTTTGCAAATTTATCAAATACATTAATTTAATTATGAAATATTAAAATCCTTAAATTAATAAAATATTGATTTACAAATATGTAAAATTATACTAATTACTATCTAGATTGTGTTTGTCTGTCTTTTACCTCTTCACAGGGGTTTGCTGAACTGATTTAGATAAAATTTGGTAAAGAGGTAGTTTGTTTCCTGGGAAAAGACAGAGGATAGTTTTTGTTCCAGATATCTTTTATGGGGGTGAAAAGGGGGGTGGAAGTTTGTATTGGGAATCAATAACCATTGAACCGATTTAGATTAAATCTGGTATGGAGATAGTTTGAGACCTTGGGAAGGAAACAGGACACTGTTTGGCATGAAAACCGACATCCACGCGAGAGGAGTCGCGGGCGGCCACTGGTAGTTTTTAAGTTACATAGTATTAACTTAAACTATTATTTAAGTTAATACTATGTTATGCTGCTGTTTGTTTACTCAAATAAATAAATAAAAATATTCAAAAAAAACTATTTCAAATGCTTAGTTGATATCATTACTCAACTGTATATTCAATGGCTTTCAAAACGTCTTTACAGATCGAGGAATACTCCCGAATGAGTGCAAAGACACCGCTGATATTTTATTATTCTTTGATTCACTGTTTGACTCAATGAATGGAAGCTACCAAAAATCAAAAAAGAAAACTGGCAAGACACTTCTTCAAGCTGTATCTCAAAGATCGCTACACACTAAGTTTTGGACAGAAGCTAAAGTAGTTTTAAAGACTATGAAATTTATTAAAAATAATAACACTACATGTGTTGTTCCGTCAATTAACCATTGGCTAAAGAATATCGAAAATATTCAGTTGGTCATTAACAAATTGTCAAAGGAGTATAACTTAACATCTGTTTGGATGAGACATTTTAACCAGGACCCCCTGGAAAACTTTTTTGGCTGCATTCGAAGCCATGGCTATAGAAACAATTCACCAACATGTTCAGGCTTCGAAGCAGCCTTTGCTTCATTATTAGTAAACAATTTGAGTAGCGTCCATAGTCCTGGAAGCAACTGTGAAGAAGATTCATGCAAAAAATTTCAGTCATTAAAGAAATTATTTTTTAAAAAATCTGAAAAGCCAACTTTTAATCTCGAAGTAGATTATAATGATTTAACTAATATTCATTTTATAGATATAGAACTTAAACTTTCTAATATTAAAATAAGAGCACAATTGGAGTACGTATCTGGATATGTCTTGCGCAAATTAAAAGTTAAGTTATTTCAAAGTTGTGACACATGCAATAAATTTTTTTATAATATTGACAAAAATTCAAGCCCATTAGTGGCTAGAGAATATTTTCGAAACAAGTTTTGTCTCACATATCCAAATTATAATATAGTTAAATGTTTTTCCAATATTCAAGACATTACAATTCATGTCATTAGGAATGACTCTACAAGACATAACATAAAAGCATATATAAAATTGCTGCTATCTATAAATATGGATTACAATTTTATAAATTGTGAAAAGCACAAGATTGGTATAATAAATAAATTAGAGGATACAACAATAAATTTCTTTCTTCTAAACTGGTGTAAAAATGTTAACAAATTATTAAAAGGAGCTAGAACTGATTATGACAAAATCGATAAAATTCAAGAAATGGCTGTTGTTTATTATAAGAAAAGACTAAAAAATAAAAATAAATGAAATAACATAGTGTAGTTTTATTTTATTTTTAAATATTAGAAATTAAAAATTAAATATTAGGTCCTCCCCGAAAAAAAAATCCTTTAGTTTACCGGTTCAGATCACGAGATGTCGCTAATTGCCATACATTTTTAAGCTATGGAGTGATGCCTCTATACCCGTATAAAAAATGTACTCTTTGGTTATCATCACGAGAGGACTGCCAAAACCATTTGTCGCGGTATTTTGATCAGAAGCCCCAAAATTTCTATAGCAATGGAATCATGTCCCTACCTACAAGATGGCAAAAAGTTATCGAACAAAATGGTACCTACATACTTAAGTTAAATGTAAATTAACTATATCAAAATAATGTTTTAAATTTTCTTAAAAAATGCGAAGAAACTTTTTCCCCAACCTGTTATATACGACACTGTTTCAGTGGCCTTTTTTCCGTAATATCGTCCGTAATATCCGTAATATTTTTTATCATCAATTTTATAACAGTAACCGATGATCGACGTTATGCTATGTGAGAAATCTTCTCATCACACCTGCGGACGTTCGTGTTCAATGATCTAATTATTTTCTTCAACAAATCACACTTTCTCGATACATATTTATTTTTGTCTTCCAATCAATAAAAATAAATGGCGATTAGTTACCACTCATTTCGTTATGACATGCAAAACGTTAGTTAATCTAAGGCTCCTCGCAAACGAACCACCGGTGGCCGTTACGCTCCACTTAGTTTGGTAATAAAATAGCGAAAAAGGCTATCATTTACCTAAAAGGTGGTGGCTCGTTTGCACGGAGCCTTAAATATGACAAAGTTCAAATAACAACCAATCCTATTATACGAAGTTAATGAAGCTAATTAGGTGGTAGGCCCGTTCGTAAAGTCCTCTGGGTAGGTAAAGAAGCCTTCAATACAATGGTATTAAAGTCTTACTTATTTATTTATTATAATTGGCTTATTGTGCATCTTAAGCCTAACCAACATTTATGCACCATTATATTGGTGAAATATATTCGATACACACAAAATATATTATTTAACTCCATCTTAGGTAAGTACCTTTACATTCATTTATTATATTTTAGCAAATAAAAAAATATTTATTCTATCGATACGGCAAAATCGTAAAGCCCGCACTATGTTATTATGTGTGACAGCAAATGTACCACGTGACTTGGCGCAGACTGGCTTCTTTTGCTGTGACGTCATTTGCATGTAGGGTACATGCAAATGACGTCACAGCAAAAGAATTGCCAAATAAAGTACTCAACAAGTAATATTTATCCCTCTTTCCGAATGCAACAATTGCTTGGTTAAAAAGAGACAACATGACGTTTGACGTTTTTATGTCGATATGATAGATATTTCTATACTCACGATATGTATAGAACATTAGACCATCTCCATATAATCCTTCCTCATTGTGAGGAAGCAATGAGGAAGGATGTCTGTGATCTGTGATCACATGAGGATCACATCTCAACCACAGGTTACAATCAAGTTACAATACAACACAGATTAGAAAGAGTACGTATAAAGAGTTGTATACGTTACGGTCCAAAAATATACAAATATTACATACGTTACTTGCAATGTGGTTTGCTTGCAATCAATTCGGACCACATTCAAATTTTATTTTTGAATTGATAAAAATTTCTTGACATACTTAATTTGCTACAAATACTTTCAAAATTTACTCTTTGCTTAAAACGTTAGAATGAATAAAAAAAAATGTGCGGGATTTTGTGGTGTCAGTCAAGATTTTGATTAGAATTATTAAAAATTGTGTCGAAGTAAACTTTGTGTTTTAAGTTCGTATCAAATACTCCTAAGATTCATTGAAATGTGTAACATCAGCATATCAATTCAATAAATTAAGAAATAAAGAAATACTAAGGAAATGGCTGTATGGTTATTAGTTTCTTTTGCCTTTCTTTTATAGGGAGAATGAAGAAAAAAAAGACAAAAATTTGATATATCCGGTCAAATAACATACGTACATTTATTTTTAAACAACATTAAACAAAAGAACAATATCTTTTAGTTCTTTACTATTATTTTAATTTAATAAATTGATTTTATGAAATTTTAGTACATGAGTATTGATATGTGAATATTAGAATAAATATTTCTAACGGAAGTATCTTCCAAGTAACCACACGTCATTCGACAGGTAACGACTGACGTGACTACTTCGACAACTCAAAGTAAAATTGTGTGGTGAAATTTATTTTCGGATTGGTATCCAAACCCCTGATTTAGCTCTAAAATAATGCAAATTCCGAATGAATATGTATCGACAGCAGAAGATTTTGCAGACCAGGTAAGCTATAGTAAAATTATTTGGAGTTAGCTAGCATATTTTTATAAAATTTAAATTGGACATGTACTTTGATTTGTCACGTCACCGAAGTTATTTTCTTGCTGTTAGTTTATTGACTGGTTGTAGGACCACTTTGTCCAATTATAAATATAACAGGGTCCGGCTCAGTGGTACAGTTTATTAGAAAATCCTCTGCAGCAATTTCTTTACTAAGCAGAGTCTTACAAGAACCATAACTTTACTGAAGTAACTTTACAGTATTACCTCCTCTGCTGGCCTAACTCATAACATAAATAAATGTTCTACATAAAGAGCCCCTTCTTTGAGCAATTTCAATGTTGTTTTCTACTAAATGTCAATAAACAATTAATCTGACTGATGTGAAAAAGATGTGCCCAGAGAATTTTCACTCAAAGCTATCTGCTATTCCATCCTATATTTTCAGTGGTAAAAAAACTAAAACAGGTTTTTAAAATAGTTTTTACATTTTCTTCATATTTTACCATTGTTTTTTTTTTGTTCATTCATACTTTTAACAATTCATGCATGTAAATATGATATGAGGTCAGAGTGTCGTCCAAGTATGCTATTTGTCATGCGCAAGACTTGAATAATTTTAATTCACTTTCATGTTGTAAAAAAATATTTTTTTTAATGGTGTTTAGAAGGAGTTGTAATAATTAGATTGTATCACATATTTTGACTGTCAAACAGTGTGCAATTTTGGCAGTTATTAATCAAATAATTAATCAAAATGTGATAAAAGAATACATAAATATTTTATATGTGATTAATCTATTCCATATAAATAAAAATTAATGTTTGTCCTTTATGCATTCTAAAACCATTGCTTAGATTTGGACAAAACTTTTGTACTCTTCTGAGGATGCCTGCAAAGGATCCAGGATTATAAAAACTTTTTTTTTTTACTATAACACCAAACAGTTTTCTTTTTACAGGCATTGCAAAGCATGCCGGGTGTAGCTAGTTTTTCATAATAATTATACAATGAGCTCTGATAAAGTGTTTCTTTTACAACTTTTCTTCATTATTATTATTAATTAGGTAATACGAAAAGGCAAGAATGTATTACCAACAGTGGCTCGCCTTTGCCTTATATCTACATTCCTGGAGGATGGTCTCCGTATGTGGTTCCAATGGTCAGAGCAGCGAGATTACATGGATATGTCGTGGGGCTGTGGAAAATTCTTAGCTACAATGTTTGTGGTAAGTTCATTTTTATAAACTGGCTCATAACATATTTATATTAAGTTTTCAATATGACCAACTAGTCGAGTGGGTTGTACCTCTTACTTATACAGCCTACTCGGTCAGGGGTGCCTGGTTCGCATCTTGTTAAGCACAGATGCTTGTATGATGAGTATGATCATTTGATTCCAAGTCATGGATATTAAATGGTATGTTTATTTAGTATATTTCTAAAATTTATTTATGCTATATATATTATTATAAATATTTCTCTGTTATCTAGTATCTATATCACAAGCTCTTAATGATAATTACTTTGAGCTGAATAATAACTGTGAGTGTATCAATCATAATAAAACTTCTTTGGTAAAATTCTATGTAGTCTAAGGTAACCTCTCCGGTCATGCATCTTGTATGCTTATTGCCCTACCAGTTTCTTATAAATATGCTATTAAGTATAGTGATCAAATTATTTAGTAATGCCATATCAAGCTTTGGTATTTATTTTGTGATGTACCTACAAATCAGACATAACTGGTGGGCTATTTCTTTGGTAGCTCGTGGTCAGAGGTGCTGTCTGATTGTGAGAGGTCACAGGTTGGCATACCACTTTAGGTCATAACTTTTCTAGTAATAATAAAAATTTTGTAAAATTCTATAAAACATTTCAAAAATGTTAAAAATTAAAAATGAAGAATTTTACTTGATCCTAGTTATTGAAGTATGTTTATTTACTAAATATATGAATACAATAATATAATATCTGTACCCAGAATAGATCAATATATGTAGTATTTTATTAAATTGTTCTATAATATATCTTTTTATTTATAATTTTTCTCCCCTTACTGTTCTGGCATGTTGTTTATTTAATGTGGTGTCATAACAATAATGGGATGTGAATGAACAAACATTATTAATTAGTGATATTTATGTAATTGTAGGGTCAATTATAGTGAAAGTACAAAAAATCACCAGTTATTATTATTAACATTATTGTTGTTGTTATATTATCATAACTTTTATTTTATTACTATATTTTTTCAATTTATGTACATGCATCATAGCATTTAATGTAAGATAAAAACAAATTTTATACTGCCTTTTGTTTAATTAAGATAATATTATCAATTAGATATTTCTTTAACTGTTGCTTTGAGATTAAATATTAGATGACCGGCTGGCCGAGTGGTCTGTACCGCTTGCTATACGGGCTGCTCGGTCAGGAGTCCCGGGTTCGAATCCCAGTAAAAGCAAATGTTTGTATGATAAGTACGAGCATTTTTTACGAGTCATGGATGTTTATATGTTTATTTTAGTATATTTCTAATATTTATATACATATTATTATCAATATTTATTCGATATCTGGTATCCATAACACAAGCTCTTAATGATGCTTACTTTGGGCTAGATAATAGGTGTGAGTGTACAAATATTATTTTTATTATTAAAAATGAAATTTGCTACTTGAATATAAACAGCATTATTTTATATTTACTAACTTTGAGGAATTTGTAAAGAGTAATATTTTATACTTATTTGAATTTCAGTGCGCTGTGTAAGTCAATGTGTGGGTGTTTTGCACCAAAGTTTAGCACTTAATGCACATTTTATTATTACAGACACTGGATCTTTCCATCAATCATAAAAAGACATTCAGCTCCAATGTCTTTGCAATTATGGGATTTCTAATTCATAATTTTGTTTTTAAAATCAAAATAAAGTCTTCTTTCAGTAAATTTCCTATCTACAATGTTTAAAGTAGGTTCTGTCCCTGGCATAGCCGTGGGACGCCTTGTTGATATGTTGATATGGCTATTGTAGTATTAGAATTATAATTAATATGCACTGCACAATGGGTTAGTGTTGCTTTAATATTTTTGTTCCCTATTCTACATTGTGAGTCTGAGTGATTAGGCTGACTTCTTACAATCGTAGGCTAGATCACTCAAATGGACTTTGTAGAATTATTGCAGATCGTGACTTCTGACAATCATAGTCAATATATCCAGTCCTGTTCTATTGTTTCATGACAGGAACTAGCTGTTCATCATCATCATCAGCCTATATACGTCCCACTGCTGGGCACAGGCCTTCCTACATGGAAGAAACACATGAGGAGTTTGGGCCATAACACCACCACGCTGGCCCAATGTGGGTTGGTGGGTTAAAGCGGTTGTAGTAACAACCGGGACCAACGGCTTAACGTGCCTTCCGAAGCACGGAGGAGCTCGAGATTATAAATTTTGGTTGACCCATCCCAGGGTCGACCATGGCGAAAGTTGCTTTGTTTTCGTATTCGAAACCAGAGCGCTCAAACCAATACGCCACCGAGCTCCTCATACTAGCTGTTACCATTTGATTTGAATTTCAGATCAGAAAATCAGAAATTTTGATGATTTTAGTGAAAGCAATGATTATAAGGCATTATGTACCCATCATAATTTCTTGACACTTGAAGACCGTCGCACTTTGTTAGATATGTCCTTTTTGCATGGGATCTGTAGTGGTGATATTGATTGTATCGACCTGACTTCATTGTTTCTCCAGTTTAGTGCTCCTGTTAAGCGAACAAGACACACTCAACTTTTCTACTCACCGGTTGTCGGTACAAATTACGCTCGTAATTCGATTGCATGTCGTATTCTGAATAAGTATAACAATGCATTCGCATCTTCACATGATATTTTTAATATCAGTAAAAACAAATTCAAAAGTGAAATAATAAATCAACTGCTGTAGTTAGTATGGTACACACACACGCACACACACACACGCACACACACACACACACACACACACAGTAGTAACTCACTCTGGCTTCGCTGTTTATTTATACTCTAAATTCACTGTGTATTAATATTTTCCTTTTACTTTAAATAATGTAAATCCGTTATTGGCATTAAGAAAAATTTTATTTTATATACATTTTGTATAATATTAATAAGTATAACAAAGTGCTGTGTGATTTATGTAAACAAATAAATAAATAAATAAATAAAATTAATCTCCTAAAATTTTTATTTTATTTTATTTATAATTTAGTTTTGATTATTTTTCTTCATTTCAGATTGTAAATTTAGTGGGTCAGATTGGAGGCTGTGTGATGGTGTTAGGGCGGCTCAAGGTGGACATTGCATGTGGAGTACTTTTCTTCATAGTTGTTTTACAGGTAGTCACTATGGTTATCATTGGACCAAATTCTGGAGACACACTTTTAATCTAAATTTACAGTACAGTATATCTCTTTCTCGCAATATGTAATAGGAAAAAGATAGCAAGAATTTGTTTAGACCTGTCAACTTTTAAATAGATTTCAAAGAAACCATAGACAATTATTTTAGACGGCATGTATGCAGGTCCATCCTAAACACTGCCTTTTATTACGCTAATTAAGGAAGAAAATTTAACTCAAATTATTAGTCATATTTAGTCAAATTATTTAACAGCCATCTTTTTTGTATTCACATTGATAGAAAAACACTGAACTTAAATTTAGATTCAGCAAACACTCCCCAGAATTAGGGCCATTATCATTTAACTTAATCAGCGTAGTATAATTATGGTCTCCCCTTCTATATAATTGAATTTTAAAGTTTTGTTAGTTACAATTCTGTAGTGATCATTATACAAAACCTTTTTATTTGATGGGTCCTTAAATATAAATTGCCGTTTTTTCCAATGCCGTTTTTTTCCAAATTTAAGTGAATGTCTAAACCTGCAGTGCAGTATACAAGTAGAATTATAAGAATGGAATCATTAATTTTTGTAAACATTCATTAGTTGAAAAAGAGGGTCAATTAGAGCTTGTAGAATATGTAGGCGATTTCAATGTTTAGATTTTTTATTATTTAAAAATTCATTTTATCACTTCATTTACTTAACGAATGTCTTATATTAGCCACAAAATTTCAAAAAATCGGTCTAAGCAATTTAAAATAAAGTACAAAAAAAACAGTATGGTAATTTCAGTTTATGGTGTGGCCTTGACCTGGAAAATATATATATAAATTTGTTGTTCCAGACGTTTGCATACAGCATATTATGGGACATGCAGTTCTTGCTACGAAATTTGGCGCTAATAGGCGCGCTTCTGCTAGTGCTGGCGGAGGCTCGCGCGGAGGGCCGCAGCCTGTTCGCGGGCGTCCCCAGCCTCGGCGAGAACAAGCCCAAGACCTACCTCCAGCTGGCGGGCAGGATCCTGCTGGCATTCATGTTCATCACGCTATTGAGATTTGAAGTGTCTTTCCTACAGGTAACTAGGGATGTTATGTATATTATGTATATATTAGCATCTGCGGAATATTCGCATTTTCAGACATCCTCATTCGTATTTTTTTTTAACCTTAACGGGGTTACTCTTGGCCTTTATCTCACCTGATATTAAGTGAAGATAAGGCCGACGATGGAAGCGAGCTACACCCGGATTCCTCAACCACAGATGAACTGGCTATCTTACCTCCAACTGCCGAAACACAACAAAGCAAACATAGTTGTTATGGCGGCAGACTTAGGTAAGATGGTGGTAGCTAGCCAGGCAGACTTAGAAAAGCTCTACCACTAACCAAACCGACCAGAAAATTTCTGCCCCCACGGGAATCGAACCCCGGACCTCTAGATCTCTGGCAGGTGGTCTCAACCTCTAGACCACAGAGGCTGTTAATTGTGGAGCTTTTCATCATTGTCATATATGAGTCCCAATGCTGGGCACAGGCCTTCCTACATGGGAGAAATACATGGGGAGTTTGTGCCATAACACTCCCACGGTGGCGCCGTGCGGGTTAGCGGGTCAAAGCGGCTCGAAGAGTTTTTGCGGATGTGGATTTATATCTGCACCAATGTAACAACATGTGAAGAAAAGGGTGGGGACAGAGTGGCGTATGACTTGCGCGTGTTTGCTAGTTGCTTTGTTCGCTAACTTACCAATGGGAAGGCACACATTGGTGACAAGATCCTACAAAATTTATCTTACTTATAATTGTAATATCTTTAAAAAATCTTGAAATGTGAACCTCTTAATAATCCGCACTCGCGGATGTGAAAAATTCTGCGTAATCGTAACACTTCTAGTGTAAACTTAGACATTACAGTAAGCGCCAGTTAAATTTTCGTTTTACCACAAAACTCATCAGTCAGTACATACATATTGTGTGTTTCATGGTGTGCGGCGAACGATGATATTATTAGTTGCCGATGATGTGATTTTATTAGTTAGTGATTGCGGGGAGTAGTGTACATTTAGTTTGTCTTATTTTGAGGATAAGAGCCATACCTGCTGCTTAAAAAGACGCCTTTTCGGTCTACAAAAATCACAATCTATACAATATAAATACGCACGAACCTACAAAGAAGTCGCGTGGTGGAAGACAGCATGCGGCTTCCTTTGTATATTTATGGGCGACGAATACCGGCGATAAATATACAGGAGAGGCCGCATGCTGTCACGGTCGCTAAAATGTTCATGCGAAAAATGACACCACGGTTTTCAAATATATAAATTATTTACTTCATTAAACTGGAATAAATATAATATCAACATTGTATGCAAAAATACATAATGATAGAATAAAACAAAACGAAACTTTTTCTTCTAAAATAATCGGCGGCCATAAATATACAAAGGAGGCCGCATGCTGCCTTCCATTACGTTTACCTACTTTGTAGGCTTGAAAAACAAAAAAACTTTCGAGATTGTCGATACCAGATGGGTCAATCATGATTTGTATTCTTGAGCTCGTCCGTGCTTCGGTAAACGTTATGCCGTTTGTCTCGGTTGTTGCTGCATCCGCGTTCACCCACCAATGCATTGGGTCATCATAGTGGTGTTAGGCCCAAACTCCTCATGTGTTTCTCCCATTTAGGAAGGCCTGTGCCCCTAGAAAGCAGTGGGACCTATGTAGACTGATTGTGTGCGAGTGATACAAATATCAATGTATTGAGTATAAGAAGTCACGTTTCGACGTTTCCCGCGAAAAATATATGCTTTGATGGATTATCTAAGTCCGTCACTTTTTCAGTATGATACAATTGTATATTCTCGATGCCCAATGCATCACATCACGATGACGATCATTTTTATTTATCAGTAAATTAATGTCATTAACTGATTTACAAATAATTGCGAGTCATCGTTATGCTAAATATGGACGCATTCGTCGCCCAAATTGCACCTAAGTATTTATATAACATTTACGTTTTACGGATTACATCACATTATACTGAAAATGCCTATTCTGTTATTGTTTAAGCATTTTGGTCCCACCCTAGAAAGCTGTGGGCCCACCCTAGAAAAATACCCTTCCTCATACATAAAATAACTTCATCCTCAATTACCGAAACCGAAAACCGTCTTCAAACAAAAAGCTTTCGTTTTGTCTGGGGCCTTACCACCATCTTCATAAAAGTGGTTCAGTATTGGTTTCTAAACTGCATAGCTGTCATAGTCGTAGATAGCGTCGTAGTACGAATTAACGATTCTACTCAGTTTAGGTCCTAAACTGGATCTGGTGCAGGACGCAGATAAAGAAAAAGAATAGTATAATAGGATAGGATAACTGAAATCCGTACTTGATACCTACAAAGTTGCGCGTGCGCTGATAGTCAGTGACCACCTTGCCGTGGCCGGCCGATTCATGGCTGCTAGGAAAAATCCCTATCTACGCCAATGCCTACTTTATTATAACAAATACAAATAAAGAAAGGAAGAGATGAAAAAAAATATATACTCCAGGCGGGAACTGTCCAGGAGACGCGGGATAGATGTTAACATTTTGCAACAAACTGTTTTTTATACTACTAAGGTGGCATTGTCAAGTAAAATGTCCATGCTGGATAATTATTTATGGAAAGTTGAAATGAACCGTGTAAACAGGTAGAACTCATGAATATGAATGACCTATTATTAGAACGATGACGTAATCATATTCGATTTCCTTAATATGCCTAAATGAGCAAACTAACTAAGCAGCTCATTAGTAATATAAAGCCAATAAAATCTTACTTTACATATTCATTTTAAATTTGCAACATATTGGTATACATAAAGTGTCATTTTTTAATAAAAAATGTTAGTGATTGTTAAATTTACCTCTTCAAAGAAATTTTGATAATACGTACGTAGTTTGGTTGTTTCAATTATTATAAAATAATAGAAATTATAAAGGCATTAATTGCTTACATTTTGAAAGCAATTAATGGCACCATGCCTTTCTAAAGTGTTGAAAATAACTAATTTATAGAAATAAAAAAAAACCGTTAAGGGCACGCACGATGCTTTACAAGGGAGCGTGCGTTAAAAGAGCTACTTATGTGAAGGAATGTAATTTACCGTTTTTATCCGCTGGAGGATAAAGTAAAATTGAATTTAGAACGTCGTGTACACTAAGTTTGTGAAATCAAAACATCATTAAACCTCTTTACTTCTACCTCCACGGTGCCGAATTTATCATACCACCCTTTTAACTCAGACTCGGCACCTTCTTGGTGTACTTTATGTTTAATTTGCTTTGCGCGCGCCATTTTCTTTTCACGACATATTTGTTAAAACCATAGGTTTAAAACAAGAAACTTAAAAACAAGTAAAAAACCTAAAACAAGTGATTCTAGCGACGAAGAAGTTAATTTGACGCCATCAGAATTGACTGAAACTATTAATAATGCGCAAAAGTTTTTTTTTTGCATTGAGTTATTTCCTCGTTGAGGTGGGATGAAAAGTTACGTGTTGCACTCGAGTGTAAAGATTTTTCACCTCGTGCTCTTTTGATTCCCTCGCTTACGCTCAGGATTCTAATTTTTAGAATCCTTCGCTTGCTCGGTCATCAAAATTGAGCACGCGGTTAAAAAGTAACTTTGCACTCTCGTATAACAAATAACTATTTTGGGTCAATGTGTTGAAAACATTATAGTTGATGTTTGTATTCGCCAGATCGTGCAGGACATCCTGGGCAGCATCCTCATGGTGCTGGTGACGGTGGGGTACCGCACCAAACTGTCGGCGCTGATGTTGGTTCTGGTACTGTCCGTGCTGAACCTGTACCACAACGCCTGGTGGGCGGTGCCCTCGTACAAGCCGCTCAGGGACTTCCTCAAATACGACTTCTTCCAGGTAATCTTTTTGAACTGTCATTTGGCATTCTACACACTTTCCCTCTTATTATGAAACGCGGACTAAAGTTAGTACTGGTCTAAAACTCATGCCGTCACTGGCCCTAATTCCGGAGAACACATGCTAATTCTAAATTTAAGTTCAGTGTATCTCTTTCCCTCAATATGAATACGAAAAAGATGGCTGTCCTAAGATTTGACATTTAGAAATGTGCGTTCAATTTTCGACCTTATTGAACGTGATTTTATTTTTATTCTATTTATTTGGTTTGCCAACAGCTATTACATTGATACTGAATAACTATTTACATTAAATATTTGTCTTAAGCTTAATGCATAGCCACTTATAGGTAAACACCTCATTCAAATTATGGCGAAAGCCGTTTTTACTCTAATTTTAACAGTTAGGTATTGATAATTTTAGATTATCACTTAAACAAAAGAAAATTCTATTTGATTTTAAATTTTTTCAAAAACTGCATGTTCATCTATATTATTACTATTAATATTATATAACTAACAAATTCTGTATATGGGTGAGTGAGAAAATGCAGTGTTTAGAAGGCACCTCCGTACATGCCGTCTAAAATTGTCTATGGTTCCTTTGAAATCTGTCTAAATTTAATTGACATCTCTAAACGAGTTCTTGGTATCTTTTTTCAAATACATAATGCGAGAAACGAGATATACTGAACTTAAATATACACTTAGAGTGTGTCTTCGGCATTAGGCCCACTGTCTTTTAACAAATACAGGATGGTGCTGTCAATGCGAAAATAAATTAAAACATGGGCTATATTTGTTCAAAGAAATGGTTTGCCACTGAAAAACATCTTATTAAACCTCTTTAATTCTACCTCCATGGTGCCGAATTTATCATACAACCCAAAACTCCGACTCGGCTCCTTCTTGGTGTACTTTTTGTTTAATTTGCTTTGTTAAAACCACAGGTTTAAAACAAAAAACTTGAAAACAAGTAAAAAACCTAAAATGAGTGATTCTAGCGTCGTAGAAGTTTATTTGACGCCAACAGAATTGACTGAAACTGTTCATAATGCGCAAATGTTTTTTTTGCATTGAGTCATTTCCTCGTTGAGGTGGGATGAAAAGTTACGTGTTGCACTCGAGTGCAGAGATTTTTCTCCTCGTGCCCTTTTGATTCGCTCGCTAACGCTCAGGATTCTAATTTTAGAATCCTTCGCTTGCTCGGTCATCAAATTGAGCACGCGGTTAAAAAACAACTTTGTACTCTTGTATAACAAATAACTATTAATTTGTATACAGTTAACTCCTTACAATAATATGTTGCGTCCATATCGACAGACACTATCCGTGGTGGGCGGGCTCCTGATGATCGTGTACCTGGGCCCTGGCGGCGTCAGTATGGACGAGCACAAGAAGCGCTGGTAGACGCCGCCGCGTGCGGAGGCTAGTCTTTCGCGCGACCAGAGACTTTACCTAATACTAAGTTTGTTATGTGGTGCGAACGGGACATCCCTGTATAATTATCAAAACAAAAGCCCCTGATATTTTTTTTGTATCAAAACGTACTAGTCGGCGACAGAATTGCAATCACCGATGCAACGGGACCGTTTAAAGTGCTCAATACTCGCAATATTGAAAATAGGAAACTGTTCTCGCAGATTTTTTAATGTAATATGAAAATGTTTGGTGTTGTCTCAGCATGATTGTTGTTTGAATCGAAATTAAACTCATGTGTTGATTTGTTAAACCTCGAAAACTCCCGGGACAATTGAAACCCCATTTTGTATGGAATGTGTGACTGACAGGTTAAGATGTATTGAACCTCGGTGTATGTAAATTTTGTAATACACATAATATTTGATAAAGAACCAAGAGTGTGAACTACTTTTATCGCGTGTCGTAACTGTGGAGTTTATCAATAAATTTATCAGCTTTGTATTATAAACATTATGTACAGACCGAGGAAATATTAAACATTACAATATTAAATAGTTTCATAATTCTCTTCATATTACTCTTAACACATTTGGTATCTCCATTGATTATATTTATTTACCTGTCTTTTTGGGATACCAATGTCTTATATGCCCGCTACATGTAGGTATAGACGATAAAACATCAAGTATATGGTGAAACTGTAATGCTTGATGTGCTGTCGACTGTAATTCCCAATTCTATTTTATATAAAAATATTTTATTTGAAAAACTTTTATGATATTGATAAAGGAGGTCAAAAGACAATCACGATTCTTGAACACTTCTACACACCAATCCGAGCTTCCTCTGAAAGCAGTCATTGTGAATTCTGACGCTTTGTATAAACGTAAAATATACAACATTTAGATGAATGGAACTGTTATTTAATGTTGTGGTGTAATGAGCTGTGATTGAAGAGTAGTTGACAATATTGGTGTAGCAGTTTTGGGCGAACTGACTTTTGTTCTGTTGCATTGTAAATGTACGAATGCGTTATACTAGTGCTGCACGTCACCGCTACAAACATTTTTTTTTACAAATAGTGGCAGCGCTATTCCGCATTCATACGTTTGCAAATTATCTTCCTACCCACATTTGAGTGATATTTTCGTAGACGATTGTATAATATATTCGCTCGTAAGTGAATGTACTCTGACTGAGGTTGTGCGCCTCCGGCTGCAACTCGTCGATTCTGGACCAGAAACACCATTGAGTTGTACCATTAATGGTACTAAGCAGTATCTTAAGTACCATTATTGGTACTCGTGGGGCAAAGTAGTATCATTGGATGGTGCTAATATTAGAATCTATAATGATTGATTTATTATATTTTTTTATAAATCACCAGTATTTTATAAAGCAACAATTGGATGACATTATTAGTAGTTTGCACCAATTATAATGGTATTACTTTGCCCCACTGGTAGTGGTGCATATCAGAACCATTAATGGTACAATTCAATGGTACTACTAGTCCAGAATCGGCTTGGTCGGGGCACTCGCCTACCCCCGGAGGCACGACGCCGACGCCGGTATTCAGTTGCACCCGCAGACGCATGACGACTATCATTTTCTATGGTGTTGTAAACATTTCATTCCGAATTTTTTCTACCTGTTGTGATGTCATTGTAAATATGTATGTATTTTGTACTTGTTAAATGAGAACTTACATAAATTGAGTTTTTGAATGACATTGAATTCTATTAGTGTATAAATTGCAAAATCACTTGTGTTCTGTCTTCTCAATTCTACATGCATACTTATATTTCATTTCTACAAAAAAGTATTTTAAAGACAAGAATATTTTTATAGTATTTTTTTATTTATTTTTAACTTGGCCATACATGTTGGATTCCTAAGCAAAACAATTTGTTCAGAATAAAATTTACATAATAGACAAATGTTTTATTTACTTGCACGGCTCCACACATAAATGATAACACATTGTATAACATATCTGTATAATAAAATAAAAACAAATTTCAACATCTAGTCTTACACCATTGTAGTATGTGCTACTGTTCTTTTGCTTGAGCTTCTTTGTCCTTATTGTCTATATATTTGAACACTTTATTAGCTAATTGTCTATATCTCTCTGCGTGAACACTGTCCGGCAGGGCGTATATCGCCGGTTTCCCGCTGTTGAGGCAGTCTGACATATTCTGATCCACTTCAAAGCTCTCGATTATTTCAATGCCCATTTCGTCTGCATTCTTTTTTGTGTCTTTACCAAATATGTAGTTCTTGGTGCCACAGTGGCTACAGACCCCATGCGACATATTCTCCACCATGCCAATTATTGGTACTTTTAGTTTTTCAAACATGTTAACGCCTCGTTTTGTTACCTGTAGTGCTGCGAGTTGTGGACTTGTGACTATCAGTGCACCTAAAAGAGAAGTCAAAATGCAGTATACCATTATGCTAAACAGGCGACTCCCCATAGCAGTGAAACATTAATGATTGTTTGTATTTTTCAGTTACGAATCCTTAATTATTGACATAAAATATTAAGACATGAATAAAGTAAAAAAATTATTGAATATGTGCTGTACAATAAAAAAAACAATGAATATTCTATTGTAAATAAGTATAGAGAATCTACTGGCCCAATTCTGAAGATACACGGGCCCTAATTCGGGACACATGCTAAGTCTAAATTTAAGTTCAGTGTATTTCTTTCTCTCAATATGAATACGAAAAGGATGGCTGTCATATGATTTGACATTTACGTGCGTTCAATTTTCGACCTTAATGAATGTATTACAGACATACTGTTCTTAAATTTAAACTTAGTGTGTCTTCAGACTCAGGCCCATTCTTTCAGTCTAAATTTAAGTACGGCATATCTCTTTCTTGCAATAAGTAATAAGAAAAAGATAGCAAGAAATCGTTTAGAGCTGCCAACTAAAATTATACAGATTTCAAAGGAACTATTTCAGAGTATGAGCATGTAAGGAGGTGCCTCCTAAACACTGCATTTTATCACGTCCCCTAAGGGCGAAATTGAACGCACATCTTTAACGGCCTGGACACGGGAACGGGCGACGGCGGCGACGACTCGGCAACCACTGCGCGGTCACGACGACGCGCTGCGAGGCTGACATAGAGACAGCGCGCAGTGGTTGCCGATTCGCGAGACGCAGGACGCGCGTGCGGTGAGTTCGTGGCCAGAACGTTAATGTCAAATCATATAAGAGCCATCCTTTTCGTAGTCATATTGAGAGAAAGAGATGCACTGAACTTAAATTTGGTCAGCATGTCTTCTCCAGAATTAGGCTCACTATAACAAATATTCAAGCAATTTTGCATAACCATGAACATTCTTCAGTTAATGCAGGTAATGGCGAATCTCTATATTTATTATGAACCTAGGTATTTTCTCTTAGAAAACATAACACATCCTGAAAAGGGGTTAAAGTCTCATCAATATGAACAAGTTTTACTGAACAATCAGCTATTGAAGTCTATTAACACTAGTAGGTGCCTTTGCACAAAAAATATTGGCATTACATTTGAAATTTTGTATGAACAATGTGAATGATGCAACATGACAGTACTAAAGTGTCAACTGACTTCTTTCTATTGCTAAACTTACAACGCGTTGTGAAAAAAAAACAGCTGTTTCATAGAGACTTCGATACCTACGGCATTGAAATGAACAGCATTTTTTTTACGATTTCAGGGTTGGTCCTATAGTAAAAGTTGTTCATATTGATGAGTACTTTGACCCCTTTTATGTTACATGTTGTTTTTAAGAAAAGTGAATTTTCAAAACTCAATCGAATTTTGCCTAAGTTAGAATACGGCGCTATTTTTCACAAACTCAAAAAATATCCGCTACCGTAAAAACAATTCAAACTTAAAAGATATGGAATATTGTTAAAGTTGTACTGTTTAGAAAATGATAAAAATGTTTTTTTTTTCAAAATTTATCAAAAATGTTAAGGATGTGAGATTGCTGACATCAATTAAAACAAATTAATGAATAAAAACATACATATTACATAGTTATTATTAATTCTGTCAGTATGCCTATACATTTCTTATTAATATAGGAACACATGACGTCACCTGTTCCGTAGATGCGTTTTTGGACGATGCGTCGCAACATATAAAACACCACACCACATATCTGTGAAGCTATTGATCTTAGACATACTATTTATTTTGCAATACTTCTTTATGAGTTATATACTTCTTATTTATTGAATAAAAATAGGTATCAACTACCCTATTAGGAGTTGCAACCAAGAAGCCAATATAATAGTTGTGTAACTGTACCATCAATAGGCAGGTTTTGTGCTAGGGAGAGGTGCGTGTCCCCTGTGCCCGGCGGCGTGTCCACCACGAGGCAGTCGAGCGGGCCCCACGCCACGTGCCGCGTCAGGCGCTCCAGCGCCTGCATCACCATCAGCCCTCGCCAAACCACCGCGTTCTCTCCGGACACCAGGAGACCCATTGACATGCTGTAATATTTGCATTTGTCTGTAATATTGCCATTGCTTAAATCAGAGGTTCCCAGACTGAAACCAGGTGGACCCCTGGGGGTCCACCTGGACCACTTTGGGAACTAAGGGCTTAAATGAATACTGCAAGTATGCGCGTTTAGCGTGTGTAATAGTGATCTTCTCTAGTTTAACTTTTGGTACTGGTCTAAATTCAGATGCATGTATATCTTGATATGCATCATCTTCACTAGCCTATATACGTCCCAATGCTGGCCACAGGCTTTCATACATGGGAGAAATACACGAAGAGTTTGGGCCATAATACCACCATGCTGGCCCAATGTGGGTTGGTGGGTTAAACCAGTTGCGGTTAAAATCGGAACCAACAGTTCAACATGCATTCTAAAGCATGGAGGGGCATGAGATTAGGAAATTTTAGTTGTCCCATCCCAGTATTGGCCATGGCGAAAGTACTGAAATTGATACCAGAACACTCAAATCAATACGCCACCGAGCTCTCACAGACATGTATATCTACATAATATTTCTAAATGAAAGTAAAAATATTTTTCTTACCATTTAACTCCATAATTTAGAAGAGGCTCAATAAGGTGATCATCATTTAGCATAGGTTCACCAGCGATGTTCATCATGAGAGGAACAGAGGGTCCAAACACGTCAGCATCCAGAAGGCCTATTTCTTTGTCTGGCTCTATTACTTTCATTGCACAAGCGAGATTCACTGAAAAATTTACTAAATATTTTTAAGAATATCAAACACAGTACATTTGCAAGTGGTCTGTATCCCTTACTATAAGGCTACTTAGTCAGGGGTCCTGGGTTCAAATCCTTGTAAGGGCAGATGTTTGTATGCTTAGTACATTTCTATTATTTATATAGATATTATTATCAATATTTCTCCATTATCTAGTATCCATAACAAAAGCTCTCAATCATGCTTACTTTGGGCTAGATAATGGGTATGATTGTATGAATGTTATTATTATTTATTTTCTATTGTGTGACCGCCAGTGGGCTGGTATGGAACAAAAGGTAAAGCTTAATGTGTTTCAGATTTTAGGAAAAGGTAGCCAGTTTATGAAGACAATGCAACTGCAATACCAAGTGATTTTCCTTATTATTGCAGGTGTCTATAGGCGGTGGTAACCACTTACCACCAGGAAAACTTGACATTGCAAGGTAGACACATCAGCTCGTTTGTCATTTAATAGTATAAAAAACAGAAGATAAGACAAAATAAGCATTTTCAGATACTAAGTGTGAGATAGTGGATAAAAAAAAGTACACTTCTATTTACATTAGTGTATTTTATATATAAATTACATGGAAATTTTAGAGTAGAAAGGGTGTAAAACAATGACTGACAAGGAATTTAATAAAAGAAAATGTTGCAAAAAATAAATGTAACAAAACAAGGCAAACATATCAAGTTTAACCTATAAAATAAAATAATTTTAAGATGCAAAAGGACAGGTCAAGTCTAGGGATAGCCAAATAAGTGGAGTAAAATAATGCCAATGTAGTACACTCAAGATAGCAAAAGATAGAGAGAAGAGATGTAAAGATGAAATAATAGAGGTGGGAGTTAGATCTTGGATCAGAGTAAGAACAGTTAAAAATGAATGGAGTATTTTACACTGTGGAAGGAATAATATCTTTGTCATAGATATTTTGGGGGAGGCCTTTGAAAACAAGCACAGAGTTTAAATAATTAGTAACAATAGATTTATTTTATTATCATTGTTACTATTGGTGATGATATTATAAAATTGGTGTTCATATGGTATTTTCCAGGATAATGATAGCCGGTTTACGCTAGTAATATTATTTAAGTGTATTGCACAATGTTTCAAAAGTTCATAGTGTCATCATAATTTCTGTGTACATAATATTAAAAATAAAATAACCAGCTGTAGTAGTCTTCCCCACTCCTCCTTTTCCCGACGCCACTAGAATAATGCTTTTCACTCCTGGAAGCGGTTTTTTTTCTGGTAAACTGCGGCCCATAATTTTGGCACGGTGTTTATTGAGATCGCTTTCGGAATGTTTCAGTCGCACAACCGTAGTAAAGGATAACAGCTAAAATAAATAAATAAATTAAGTGTTTTATGTTATTTTTCACAGTTTTTGGATACATATACTATGTCTGAATCTTCCACCACAAACTATTCAAAATGTTAACAAAATCTTACATTGTTGATATTTGAGATAAAACTCTTTCCGGTTGCATTTAGCAAAAACTTTTGTCCAATCATTCTTAATTAAGAAATACTCGTTATTTAAAATGTAAAAAAAGTGGAAATATTACAGTATTATGAATACAGAAACAGACAAACAAAATATTTTTTGACACTAAATTTTTTGTTTTTTTTTATAAATTCTCCCTTTAGAGCGTAGGCAAAGGGAACTTATTCCCATGCAGCTTTGTATTGAGTATTTCTTTATTTCTTCTTTTATTGTATTAAAATGCTGACGTAACACATTTCAATGCTCCTTGGAAGTATTTTACGAAATATATGATGACAGTCACTTTATGTGCTACTTGATGAGGTGGATAACAAAAAAGTTCTCATCGTATTTCACACCATTATCACTTTTATTCTAATAATCTTTTAGTTACACGTCAACACAAACACTTGAATAATAAAACTACGCCGCTTTTATAACTCAATGTTCACTCCGAAACAATTTTTAATTATTGTAAAAAAAAATTTCACTGACGCCACAAAAAACCGCCACTCTGTTTTTTTGTTAATTCTCCCTATAAAGAGAAGGCAAAGGGAACTAATGCCCATACAGGCATTTCTTCAGTATTTCTTTTTTTCTTCATTTATTGCAATGAAATGCCGGCGTAACACATTTTAATGCACCTTGAGAGTATTTGACGCGAAATATATGATGACAGTTACTTGATGTGCTACTTGATCAGGTGGATAACCACAAATAAGTTCTCATCGTATTTCACACCATAATTACTTTTATTCTAATAATATTTTAGTTGCACGTCAACACAAAAACTTGAATAATAAAACTACGCCGCTTTTATAACTCAATGTTAGCTCCGACACAATTTAAAATTATTGTAATAAAAATCTTGACTGACACCACAAAATCCCGCCAAACACTGGGCCTGATTCTGATTCTAAATTTAAATACAGTATATCTCTTTCTCGCAATATGAAATAGGAAAAAGATAGCAAGAATTTGTTTAGAGCTTTCAATTAAATTTAGATAGATTTCAAAGAAATTATAGACAACTTTAGACGGCATGTTGTACGGAGGTGCCTCCTAAGCACTGCATTTTATCACATTCAATAAGGTCGAAAATTGAACGTATGTTTCTAAATGTCTATATGACAGCCATCCTTTTTGTATTCATTTTAAAAGAAAGAGATGCACTGAACTTAAATTTAGACTTAGCATGTGTTCTCCAGAATTAGGGCCATTATATGCAGTTTAAGTGTTAAAAGGTGGCAATGAGAATAGAAGTTGAGTACGGCACGTCACGACAGATTAATGTAAATCTCACCATAGTAATGATATGACATGTGTCGGAGTGAACATTGTGTTATAAAAGTGACGTAGTTTTATTATTCTAATATTTGTGTTGACGTGCAACTAAAATATTATTAGAATAAAAGTGATTATGGTGTTAAATACGATGAGAACTTTTTTGTGGTTATCCACCTCATCAAGAAGCACATATGGAGACTGTCATCATATATTTCGCGTCGAATACTCCCAAGATGCATTGAAATGTGTAACATCAGCATTTCAATGCAATAAATGAAGAAATAAGAAATACTAAAGACATGGCTGTATGGGCATTAGTTTCCTCTGCTGTCCCTTTATAGAGAAATTAACCAAAAAAGATACTAAAAAAAAGACATTGTCATTGTCACTGATTTTTGACATAATTATTCCTTACCTGTGATTTTTTTGTGGATTTTCATATCTTCTATTACACCGCACTTCATTATTTCCTCAATTTTGATGTGAAATATTTGTTTCTTTTCAATGTGAAAATGGCAATTTGCTTGCGTACGTTTTCTCTTAAAATTTTACCAATAAATGGAATTGTTTCCACCAAATATCACCCCACACGGCTTTTACGAAAAATCCCGACTCGAACACAATTTCTTGAAGAAGTAAGTGTTAAGGATTATCTAAACACAATTTATTTAATCAGTTAAATAGTAGTGTCATTAACTCTAAATAATTTAATTAACCATTATATTAAACTAATTAGAGGTTGCCTAAGGAAATGTTCATTCTCTGTTCACATTTGCATATTCTCCTAGTTTTTTTTGTATTGTAATCACTATGATAAGTTTAAATAAATGCTTAATAAATTACTTATTTTACAGATTTTCATGAGACGCCGTATCTCCAGTTATCAACTAGCTCCGAAATGTACTGCAGAGAACAATATCGACGACATTTATATAAACGAATTGCTGAGGTCTAGCAATGTATCTGTAAACCCATTACGACCAACATACAATTATGTAGACAATCAAAAGGCGTTTAAAGTAGATCCCAGAGATTTTAAAAATAAGACCTCTGAAGATAGTATACAAATGAAAGCCTTGTCACTCACCTGTGATGATTATATTGAGCAGAGATTACCACCAGACACTTCAAATCCTTTTACATATGTGAATAGTTCAGACTTTATAAAGTATAGTAATAATGTAAGTAATTCTAGTTGTATCTTTTAACATGTAAACTGTTAACATGTTAAAAGAATATATTTTTTTAACTTTTGTCCTTTCTCAACCTGTTAGCATTCATTCATTAATTAAATAAGTAGGTATCTATTATTTTCAGACATACCATAACTAATTATAAATACTTCACATATTAAAGAATATTGAAACTAACTGTATGTTTAAAAAAATGTTGATTGTTTTTATTTTAGGAATATGAACCAACATGCCTGTCAGATTTTGAGCGTGAAGCTGTAGCATATTGTAGTGGGCCTGTAGCCCCCTCACCAGCTACACCTAAAGAGCCCAGTGAAAATAGTAAACCAAGTGAGGAGCAGTTGATGAAAGTATTTCATGTGCTGTCAAAAACAGTAAGTAATAGAAATTTGACTGATTTCAATGTTTGTATCATAAAGTCAACAGTACATAATTATTTTTTTTGCAGATGCCTGATTTATTTGTAAGACCTTTAGATTATTCTATTTATCACCCAAATATGATATTTATTAATAACATCAGGGGCCAGACCACAATGTAAGTATTGTTTAAAAAAGAATATGGTAGTTCTTAAATAATATAATAACATTATTTATAATAAATAATATGTCATTCTAGTATGCTAGACTAGATAAGAGTGACATGTCCTAACCTTGGATGCAAACCCACAAGCTTTTACTATTTTTTCACTTTCATCATGTAAGGTGGTGGGCAAATACAAATACAATATATTTATTTCGGTAACTTAGTCTAATACCATAACAAGTATTTGGAGCTGCCTTTAAAGCAAAATTTTACTTGTGTTAGGCAGACCCACTGTTCCATAGCATGGTTACAATAGACTGATCTAGACCACCTGATTAGTCACAAAAATACATTTACCTAGGTACCTACTTAATTTTAAATAAATGATAAAAATATAAATATGAAACTTATGTTAAGAAATAAAATCTAATGAACATATAATAAATGAAGTGTGAAAATTAAACAAATTATTTTTTATTCTTGTGTGTTGTGTGTGTGTGTGTGTGTGTGTGTGTGTGTGTGTGTGTGTGTGTGTGTGTGTGTGTGCGCGCGCGCGCGTGCGTGCGTGCGTGCGTGCGTGCGTGCGTGCGTGCGTGCGTGCGTGCGTGCGTGCGTGCGTGCGTGCGTGTGTGTATCTGGTATGTTTAATTGTCTTCTATGACATCGTCTTGTGATTGGAAACTACGAAGTTACCACAACCATCACAAACCACGCTATGATTGTGTTAGACAATCAATGACTCTGTTTCTTCATAAATTTTTGTCTTAAGCCACTTGGCAAGAACTGTTTTACATTTTGCGGATTTTGGGCTTATATTTTGTTTTATTTTAATGCTTCTATGGTTCTCTGTAGAAGTGTGTTTCAATATGTGCTTAAATGGCTAACCTTACAAGAAGTATTTCATAGAATTTTTGTGATATTTATATTTTTAGAGGACTCTTTCACTATGTACGTCAAGTGGCCTTGCTACGTACAGTGGGACATATTAAATTTGCCTATGTAAAATTTGAAGTAATGAAGATAACTGCTCATCCTGAAGATTCCTCTATCAGGTAATTAGGATGTCTGATTACAGCGAAATCAATTGTATAAATTTTTATTACAATTGGGACTGGTGTAATCTTGTGACTTTTTATTCTTAGTGTAAAATACATTTTGCAAGGCATATTTTCTTGAGTTGCAGATTGAGATGGCGAATCAGAGGCTTATCGGGTTTAAAAGTTTTCTTCATGTTCTGGAAGTACAAACTATGGAATTTGAAAGAAGTTTTCCAAGATCAGGAATTGTAAGTAAAAGTATAAAATATGAACATGTTTATGATATCACTGAAATGCATCAACCCAAATTTTGTTACATTTTTCAACATTTGCATTAGAAATATATCAATCATTCAAAAGTCACACTCACAGACACGCGCGGGCGCACGCACACGCACGTTTGTGTTAGATTAGATAGCTGTTGGTCTTCAGAATGAATATAAAATATGATTGTAACTAGTAAAATATAACTTGCTCATATTATAGGTGGTATGATGGTTTTTCAACATTCTATGTCAGTGGAGCTATTGGAACTGTTATTAACTTTAATTTTCTCATATTGATTACAGGTGGTATGATGGCTTTTCAACATTCTATGTGGGTGGAGATGGACTTATCCACAAACATATAGCGGATAAGGTACATTCAATATTTAGTTACCACTTTATTGTTTAAAAAGATAATTTTAACATAACAATACTCATTTTAGGTTATGCCAGATCAAGACACGATAATTGATGATGAAGAAAAGGCACCAATCGCTGCGAAGTTAGCACTCCTTATTGGTTTATTGCCCAGGAACTACTTGTCAGATGTGGCACCGTATTTCAGCTCCTCATCGGGCACCACAGACACCACATCTGTACCATTTAAATTTTTTGAAGAGTAGTTATACAGAGTATTGGCAAACTAATCATAAATTAGTTAAAAAATGTTATTCCTTTCACATGAAAATGTCAGAGCCTTTAGGTGCATAATGTAATGTAATGTAAAATACATACAATTGAAATGGATTACAATATAAAAACAATATACAATGCATTATCAAAGTTACAAAACAAAATGTAAGCTGTAATAATTATTTGATTTTATTATACCTATTCTAAGCCATAGCTTCAAATCCATTGTAGACATAAATATCCTTAGATAAGTCATGATAATTAATGAAATTATGAATAGTAAATAGTGACAGTTTGTGATACTTTTGTGATTGGAACACTTACACAGATTTTTAACAAATAGGTGCAGTCATGAGCAACAACATGTATTCACTTTTGACATTTCATCAACCGCAATAAGAGTCACAAAGTGTTAAAAGTAGGTACCCCATTATTAATAAAATATCATAATTGCTCGTGCCGTGACTACCTATATAAATTATTTTGACATTAGTTAGCTATAAATGTTTTGTTTTAGGTTACTTTTATCTTGTTACCTCGTTGTTGTGCTAATGAAATGTTTTCTGTTAATCTGCGCTTCAAATCATGGTTTTGTAAAGTACCTAACCTAAGTATGTACTTGATAAAATTTCGTAAGGTTTGTGTGTACCTGTGTATAAATAGCTCTGATTCGCAATAAACATTTGGTAATTAAATTGGTTTTGGTTGTCATGTTATACTAAACTTTGTTGATAAAACTTTATGGCTTCTGCTTCATCAGATCAATAAAGACTTAGGTTTTCAAAGAATAGCGAATGACGAGAAAAATATAATGAAATATGCCCCAACACTTATTATGATAGATGACTTATTTTAGCAAAGTGGCAAAATCCCTATTGCTTACAATTTCAAACAGTTAAAAGACCGAAAGGACAAGACTGATACACAGATGCCCGGCGTACATTAAAAGGACAAGACAACACACGGATGCCCGGCGAACATTAAAACGATAAGACCGATACTTGGATGCCCGGCGAACATTAAAAGGACAATACTAACACAAGGATCCCCGGCGAACATTAAAAGAGCAAGACAACACAAGGATGCCCGGCGAACATTAAAACGACAAGATCGACACACGGCTGCCCGGCGAACATTTAAACGACAAGACCGACACACGGATGCCCGGCGAACATTAAAAGGACAAGACTAACACACGGATCCCCGGCGAACATTAAAAGAGCAAGACAACACACGGATGCCCGGCGAACATTAAAACGACAAGACCGACACTCGGATGCCCGGCGAACATTAAAAGGACAAGACTAACACACGGATGCTCGCCGACCATTAAACCGACAAGACCAACACACGGATGCCCGGCGAACATTAAAACGACAAGACCTACACACGGATGCTCGCCGAACATTAAACCGAAAAAACCGACATACGGATGCACGGCGAACTTTAAAAGCCCGAACAAAAACTCAAAAGGCCGACCCATTACGGCCCGAACTGCTTTGCTAAACGATAGGCCCATAGCCCATATAGTACAGATAACCCCATAAAAATATGAACCCGCTCTGACGTAGGTAGGTAGGTAGGTACATACATGCGCTTGTATGTACGTCACGGGATAGAGGTTCTTGTTTTTCGGGGTTTTTCATTTTCGTTCTTATGAACGTTTGAGATGGTAACCATTTGGACTTTTGTTAGGTACTTCGGTAAAATAAGTCATCGGTCATGAGTTTTCAGCCATCCGTCATTCGGTATTAGGCAGTAAATACGTAGGCACTTATTGATATCAGAACAATAACTAAAGTTACTGTTTATTTATTTTTTAATTATTAACCATTTATACATACAGGCTAGAAGGGAAAGGCTCTTGTAAACGTAAATCAACTTTTTCATGCAATCAGATTCGTATTGTATATACCTAATACCACAGAATAAATATTTTTTAGTACCTGGGTACTTATAAAAATTAAAAGTTAGTTAAAAATAATATCTACATAGTTATAAATAAAAATATATTTGTAATTTCAAAGACTTGATCACGTCACCTGCGTTCTAAAGCGTACGCTTTATTTTATGAAAAAAAAGACTCATTACGAGTTTCGATACAAAAGAGAATTATTATCATCATTACCTGCCTATATACGTCCCACTGCTGGGCACAGGCCTTCCTACATGGGAGAAACACATGACGAGCTTGGGCCATAATACCACCACACTGGCCCAATGTGGGTTGGTGGGTTAAACCAGTTGCTCTTAAAAGAGCGACTAACAGTTCATCTTCATATGCCCCACCACCGTTGCATAATTTTGTAATTGTTACAGAAATGCATTGTCTCTTATTACTAGGTGATCTACTGACGTCACCTACCTATCGAATCAGATTTAGAACAATATCACATCATAAGACTTGATGTCAGCATTGATATAAACAAAAAAGGGAAGATACGGCATCGACGCTCGGCGCGCGTTCCGGCTCAACTATGTCCATGGGCTCACTTGGCAAAAAGTGCGTCCTAGTTGCGCTTGGAATTTCAAACGAACATTTTCTCCCGGTAATTTGTTTAAATTGTGGTTGAACATTGGCTAAAATGCCGTCTTGTTCTTTTAATAAGTGTACAAACCACTCACGGAGAGAAAAAAAGTCACTTAGTTTCACTTTTCACCCGTAAAGTATATAAATTTTGAGTTATAAATACAAATCTACTTAAAATAAGCAAACCAGCCAAAATCGCCATATTGCTGCATAAATGGGATAGAATCATACGTATAGGCATGCAAGTGACGGATATAGCGCGTACTCCCGAGCGACCGAGTAGTTTCGAGTCCTACCGAAAGGTAGCATTACCTGGTAGCGTTAGCATAGAAAACACATTAAGAAAATAATAAGTAAAAATATATACACATTTTATGTCATGGTTTTGTTTACGATACTGCTATTTACATATTTTCCAAAGATGAAAGAGGATACGCCTCGTAATTTGTAAAATACTAACTTCATGCGTTTATGAAAGGGATTGAACTTATAAATCAAACTGCTTAGTATACAATAATCAGTATTTATTGTGAATGACGCGATATCAACTTGTGTCATAAAACTCAACCTGAAATAGACTCTAGAAATAGAATAAGAAATAGAAAGAGAATCTTAAGTAGATCTTTTTGAATTTGAACATAATAACAATATTTTTATAATAATAATAATCAACGAAGCCAAAATGCTATGAATGAAATAAAATTTTTCAAATAATATTATAGTGATATACTTATAATAAGAGGCTAGTTATTTTTTTCTGATTTTGGTAAAGAGACCATTTTATAATGTATATTCTTGATTGTGTTTAAAAAAAAAATCATATTGGAGACTGTTTGTACGTTATAACAAGTACTTAATTTTGTTTGATTCATAGCATTTCGGCATTGTTGATTAAAAGATTGTTATTATGTTCAAATTTTTGGACATTTTATATGAATTTTTTGATTGTTTATAAAAAAACCATATTGAAGACTGTTTGTATGTTATAATAAGTATTGATTAATAATTTTGTTTGGTTGATAGCATTTCGGCTTCGTAGATTAGGAATTACTATTATTTAAAAGATTGTTTTTGACCATTTTATATGTATATTGTTGATTGTTTATAATCCGCCGTATCAGCCGTATCAATGATACGGGTTACAGGGATCCCCAACGTGTAAGAGCAAAAATCGTAATATATTAGGCAGTACTTTCCAAAAATAATGTGGTCCAAAAGAAAACCATCCATGGAGGGGCTACCCGAAGAACCCCCATACTATGTTTTGAGAAAATTTAGTTTTTTTTGTTTAATGTGAATATTGAATAAGTCCGCTAGATTAATTATACAGTTTTTAATTCGGTCTAATCTAGACAAAAATATAAACTTTTTTTATTTTGACGATATTTATATTCGTATTTTAGGAGGTTTTTACTTCATAAACGACATAAATTTTTTCCATCTATTGGGTCAATAACCTGCAAAATATCAAGCGACTTATTCAAAGGATTCAGAAATATTATTATAACAAGATGGATTTTTTTTTAATATTTAAATTTCAATTTAGGAATCCAACCCATTTTAAAATAATAAAAATTTCAAATATATGTATATTTTTAAAATGGATTTAGAAAAGATCTACTTATAAGAAGTCTATTTCAGGTTGAGTTTGATGACACAAGTTGGTATCGCGTCATTCACAATAAAAAAATATTATTGTATACTAAGTAGTTTGATTTATAAGTTCAATCCCTTTCATAGATGCTTGTAGTTAGTATTTCACAAATTACGAGGCGTATCCTCTTTTCTCCCCTTACCGGGGACGATGGCACTTGATTTGTGTCATCTGGACCGGTAAATATATCACCGGGCCATTTAAAACTTTTTTTTCCCATGTGGCCCGGCGCCGGGCCAAGTCACCGGGCCAGATGGGATACGCTCTGGAAGGCGAGCAGAGCTGCGGGTAGTTGCTACTACTTAATATACTCGGTATGGAGATATGTTGCAATCTGAATTCTAGGAACTACATAGAAACCGTGATCAAAACAGCCTCACGGAAGCTCGATGTCCTGAACAAGGTGCGTCGATTTTTCACGCCTGACCAATTATATTTGTTTCACAAAACTCAGGTCTGGTCTTGCGTGGAATATTGCTCGCACTTGTGGAATGGCTCCGCCAAGTACCGCCTCGATGCACTGGACAGATTGCAGCGTCGTGCTGCCCGTATCATGGGCGATGTGGAAGTTACGAACAACCTTGAGCCTCTGCAATTGCATCGAGACATTGCGTCGCTTAGCGCCTTCTAACGGCTATATCACGAAGAGTGCGATGAAGAGCTTTTTGACCATAACCCACCTTCCCTCTTCCTACTCAGGAGCACGCGTGCAGGCCTTCGGAGTCATCAATTCACTGTCTCCACCTTAACATCACGCAATAATAAATTTAGTACCGTGTTTCTTTGTCGTACTTCCAAAACTTGGAATTATTTGCCGGCACATGTGTTCCCTCCCTCCTATAACATAGGGTCCTTCAAAACAAACAAGCAACTTTGGGACCAGCGAGGTGGAGTCGGTCAGTGTCTAAACTGCACTAGCTGTAATAATTACAAATAAAGATAGAAAACGATGAAAAAATTGTATGCTCCAAGCGAGAATCCCATGTCTCCTGGGCCCTGGGGTCCAGCCAGACTAGCACTAGCTGTCTTCTCATAATATTATAGACTCTTCTTTCCGCTTAACATCAGGTGGTGTTGAGTCATTTGCCGTACTTTTTATATAAAAAAAAACAACGCAAAATATACAGGGTGGTGCTGTCAATACGACAATAAATTAAAACATGGGCTATATTAGTTCATAGTAATGGTTTACCACTTTCAAAAACATCTTATTTATTTGATAATTTCATGACATTTGTATGAAATATTATAACATTGGCTGCATTATTATATAAAATGTCCTGAATTTATCAAATTAATAAGATGTTTTTGAAAGTAGGAAACCATTTCTATGAATTAATATAGTCCATGTTTTAATTTATTGTCGTATTGACGGCACCAACCTGTATATTTCAGTATAATTAATAAATTATATCTTCAACAATTTTATTTATGCTAAGATTAGTCACTGATGCTCGTAAAATATTATTAAAATTCCTAATTAAAATTATAGTATGCTTTCACAGTTTAAACGATTTTAAATAATTTGGGAATGTTTACAGTCTAAAAGCTTTTTGTTCTTACTATAGTAAAATTAATATTTTCAGTAAAAAAAAATAAGTTTCTTATTTCGTAAGATTGTTTGTTGACGGTACCGCAGTACGAAGAAGGGGAGGTGGGAGAGGAAGTCGGGAATTCCCTTTTGTAATACTATACACTAACAGTCGTCTCGCTTGCACTAGGCAGTCAAGGGCGTTTATCTATCTCTGTTACCTGATTACAGAGCTTCATGCGTATTTAGAAAAAAATGTTGCTGTGTGCGGACTCGTGTGTATGTAGTGCACGCAGCCCGTTTTTCGACGATGAAATGCTTAGGCGTACCGTATCTTCCCTTTTTTGTTTATATCAATGGATGTCAGTGTATAATTATGAGGTATATTTTGGGTAAACGTAGACGGGTATCCCGTGACAACTTACCTAACGTTACACTTACAGTAAGGTTTTGTAGAGCGGCCGGTGAGTCAGCTGACTGTAAATCTGATGTTAAAGTTATGAGGCGTTAAAAAATAAAATTTAAAAAAGTAAGTAAGTAAGTTCCTTTGTTTGTTACCCACAAGTAGGGATGTAAATTATTTGAAGGCCTCGTTGGAAAGGACATGGCCACTTTCACGCCTAGGTAACTTTCCAGCATTTACAAGAACACCACTAAGGTATCAAATTATAAAAACAAAATAGTGAATTAACGTATATTCATTAATCCTGTTGAACTTCTCAGTTTTTAACTTACATTAATAGTCCGTGCAAAAAGTACAGTATATCTCTTTCTCGCAATTAGGCATAGGAAAAAGATAGCAAGAATCTGTTTAGAGCTGTCAATTAAAGGACATGTTCTGAAAATGTATGGGGGCTGGTACTAAGCAACCCCCCAAGACAAAAGTTATATGAGACGAAAGAGTATATTTTTAAGAATATTATGAGACAATAACTATATTTTTTAATGCCTGCATATAAATAAAAAATAACATTTTTTTCTGGTCAAAAAACTGTTACCCAGAGATGTAAAATTCCATTTTAGAAAATGTGACGCATCACAGACAGAGTATAAGACGTCAGTCGTCTATTGTCTTGTCAAATATTTTTTAATAACATGGCATGGGGTTGATTTGGTTCAGCCTACGACTATTTTGCAATTATATTTATTGTAAATGCTAGAAGAACATGGATTTCCGGTTATACTTTTACATTTGACGTTCCTTACCCCACAGACGACTTAAAAGTCTTAAAAATACAATAACTTTAGCAAACTACTAAATACGTAGGTACATACCTAATAATGGCCCTAATTCTGGAGAACACATGCTAAGTTTAAATTTAAGTTCAGTCTATTTCTTTCTTTCAAAACGAATACGATAAGGATGGCTGTCATATAAATTGACATTAAGAAAGGTGCGTTCAATTTTCGACCTTATTGAACGTGCTAAAATGCAGTGTTTAGGAGGCACCTCCGTACATGCCGTCTAAAATTGTCTATGGTTTCTATGAAATCTATCTAAAGGAGATGTTCGATATTGGTACTCGAAAGCCCCCCACGATAAATTATATATTATGCGAAAGCTTATGCTCAGAGGATCTTGAATATATCCTTTTTTCATTTTAATACCCCTGCATTTTTGAGTAATTTTGAAAAGTGTATGCAAGAATTCTAAGCTTCTTAATCAAGTTTCTCTGACAAAATACAGTAAAAAATAAATTGAAATCATTATTATTAGTCAGAAAAAAGTGCAGAAACTAATTTGCCATGTTCTTCTAGCATTTACAATAAAATATAATTGCAAAATAGTCGTAGGCTGAACCAAATCAACCCCATGCCTAGTTATTAAAAAAATATTTGACCAGACAATAGACGACATTTGACGTTTTATACTATGTCTGGGACACAGACGTTATAGTAATGCTACGCGTCTGGGATGAGTCACATTTTTTAAAATGGAATTTTACATCTCTGGATAACAGTTTTTTGACCAGAATATAATGTTATTTTTTATTTATATGCAGGCATTTAAAATTAAAGTTTTTATATCATAATATTCTTTAATATATACTCTTTCTTCCCACATAACTTTTGTCCTGGGGGGTAGCTGAGTACCAGCCCCCATACATTTTCAGAACATGTCCTTTAGAATTAAAGTGTGTTCCTAGAATTAGGCCCAATATAACAAAATAAGAGTACTGTTTTCAAAATTCCGAATGTAGCTATTCAATAATGGACAAATATTATTAAACATCATATAATTATATTTTATTACAAAAAATACCTAAAATGGAACGGAACATATATGACTGAAAATTGACACTGTTACCTGTCATCATTGCAGCAATATTGTTTTGAGGTATTATCGATGTTGAAATCGATGTCATAATCGAAAGCCCAACATCGATATTCGATATTTATCACGAACTGAACATCGATGTTGGGTAACATCGTTGATTTTTGCACTGATAATTAACTACAAATTTATTAAGAAACAGAACAAATTAATGCATATTCCAATATCTTTTATCAACTGACTGAAGGAAAAGTAATTTTAATAAAGAAGAACCTTTTAATCTACCTTTTGTTGTATTCCTGTCAATGTCCACAACAAAAACATTCTAAGATCTTACTTTTTTTTATTAAAGAGTAAGTTTAGAAAGTATTTGTAGCAAATAAAGTACGGTTACAAGTTTTATCCATTCAAAAATAAAATGTTTACAACATTTTTTACAAACTATATATCTTAAGTTAAAAGAAGATGTATTAGGCCAGGTATATGTACAGTATCGAAAAAAATCAGAAAAAATCTCCTGAATCTGTGAAAAATACAAATTGAAAGTGTGCTTTGTGCGCAAATTGGTTATTGCAGACCGTAGGGATACGCTCTAATCTGTGGAATTACATCACATCACATACTATATTAGTGATCTGTGCATCACATTCTCTTTGGATATTTATGAAATCGCCGTGTCGTTTGTCAATTTGGTCATAAATGAAATCAAAATACTAGCTACTGCTATTAGTGAGGAAAATAAAAACTTTAGAGGAAGTCTGAATTAGAAGCGATGATTAAAAGTTGATGGTTAGAGTCAAAGAGATTGATTGTGGATAAGTGGTTTGTGTAAGTTTATTTTAGAAATAATCATTGTGTAAATCCCCTCTTGTTAGTCTAAAAAAGTGTAGGATTCCTATGTGTGTTATTGTGTGATGTCATGTTTACGATTAATGTTATTGGTCTTTCTGACGACTTAGTTTATTAGCTAATAAACTCATCAAAGTGTATCTTCTCAACTCCGAAACGGGTCATTGTTCGGTGGTAAATTAACATCGGAACCACTCATTTGGTTCTAATTACTTCGCTTGTAGCAAAGAGTGAGTATAAAATTGTATATACGTTGTTATTACATGGAATACTGCCAACTCGGTCGTTTGCATCTTATGTAGGTACCTACTCTTTGAACCAAATTTCGACGTCTCCAAAAATAAATGGACTTTATTACATGATTCTGATTCAAATAACATTATCATTGTATATTTGTGTTGCACAAATTGGTTACCAAAAAAAACCAAGATAACTTGAAATTACTTTTTATCAGATTATAAGAATGTTTTTTTTTCACACTTCAGTAAACATGAAATTTACCATGAAAGAGTTACAATTAAGGCCCAAGGATCGAAATAGGTAGAGAACCAAATAACATCATATTGTTCTTAATGAAATTCTATTAGGGATTGCCCTTACTCTTAGCAATATTATTTCAAATATGGTTCTATTTTTTCTCAACTTTTTGACATAAAACTAGGTCAGGTAAAAGATCTGATTCTTTTTACACAAAACAGAGATTTTATTTAGGCAAATCCATGCTATGATCTACCTATGTATCTACTTTAACCCGTCAAGCATGAGATTCCAGACACAATTGATTTTTCTATTGTCATCGCCCACCGGTGGTATATTGCCGCTTTACATATTACAACTGTACCTATTACAACCCTTGAAAATATATAAAACATAAATCATAATGACATAGGTATACTTAGCCAAAGTATAAATTGGTTATTATTATACCAAGATATTTAAATACCCACTTTGACATTCTCGGCGCGGCGTTATCCCACCGGAGGGCTATGACAATTGAAAATCGTTTGGGTCTGGAATCTGATTCGTGAGGGTGTAACTGTAAGAACAGGCTAACCAATTGTCAGAGTGGGTACATTTTGTAATATTTTCAATGCAACACACTGGCTTCCTCAGTAGGTTTAATAAACTGTTCTCCCTTACTAGTAGAGACACACACAGTTAACTCCACAAGCAGAGCAAATGTAACAGTTTGATCTAAGGCCACCTTACTATGTAAGTAACAGAGGTTGTTTTCATAGTACAACTGTTACTCTTGATATATCTATATTAAACACAATGCAACAATTATTTCAAAAGTAATACAAGTACAAATGTACTAGTACAATAAATAAAGCAGAAGGGACAGTAAATGGGGTGTTAAAGTTCTAAGTCAGAGTATCTTAACATGGCAATGGCAACCACATACTGTAAAGTATGTCTTCCACTTGATGGACTGACAATCTGGTCTGGATGCAAGCTGAGCAGAATCATTCTGTTTGGAAATTGATCAAGTAGTGGGGTAGGCCTTTGTTCAGCAGTGGACATAATGGGCTGATTTGAAATAAACAAAGCCATAATCATAATTAAATATTCTTCATTTTGTTATATTTGCTTACATCAATATTTTAAAGTAATATTGGGGTTGTGATTAATAAAATTATATATTGATAATTCTCATACAAATTAGGGACAGTCTTGGGTTGAGGAACACATGACTTGCTTGCTGTCTTAAAGTCACCTCACACAGGATACTTCACATCATTGCAGTAAACATATGATTGGCAAATGGATAAGGTGTAAGTTAAGGATTTCTAATGCCTGCATTCATTTTGTGTCACATTGTCATAAAAATCATCTTAATTAAATGTAATGAATAAACAGGTCACAAAATTATTTATAATTATATTTTCTTACTTGAAAAAAAATTACATAAGATTTGTGTCCAAGCATTTACTAGGTCAGCTGTTTATAGTAAGCATTACATTTACAAAATTTTATTTATTAAGCTTTATGTAATGTGTGAATAGAAGACTGGTAAGACCGTTAATTAGATGGAATTTGTTGAATATTCATTTGTGTATGCACAAACACATCAGCGGCATGCAACTCATTTATTGGTAAACAATAGACATTGCTTAAAAAAGACCATAACTCATCAACATCATCATATCATGCCACGCATAATCCGTCCGTGGTGGGCGTGGTGGTGGTGGTCCGTCGTACCTAAACTAAGTTCCGGTGACCATTCCCGGGGGGGTTCTGGGCCCTTCTGTCTTGCGGGTTCAGTGCTGCTCTGCTGTTGGCGGCTACCTGGGGAAACAGGCCTACGATTAGGCTGCCTATATCGCGGCATCAGCACTCCAATTCACGCCTCTACTTCCTTTCCATCCAAGGCAGCGTCAATTAATGTGTATGGTCGTACAGCGATGTAAATCTCCACCAAAACCACGCGGTTTGAGGTCGGGTTTACTAGCATCCGTGGGCTCCATGCTAACCTCAATGCAGAGGTCGTTGACGCAGAGAGATAGAGTCGGGTGGCAGAGGCTGCGCAGGCTCAGTTTTCAACTGCGGAATTGGTGGTTTTAGGGGACTTAAATGCTCACCAGGACTCATGGCTAATTTCTTCTAAAACTGACCACCCTTGTAGCCTGCCCATGAGTTTGCTCTCACGCACGACCTGACTCAACTGCTTAACCAGCCCATCAGGATTCCAGATATTGTCGGTCACGCGCCCTAATTGTTGAATTTTCTGCTGATGACTCGCCCGGATGGATATCGGTTAGAGGTTCGAGCTCCCTTGGGAACGTCGAATAACTGCCTGATTTCCGCAGGGGTGCCACGGGCGTCGTCACCGCTATCTGTGGTGGCCAAACGCCGCATCTGGCACTATGCGTCGGCAGATTGGGAACCGTCCCAATCCGCGTATTTATGCGGGATTATTTTTGCATCTGTTGGAAACAAACAGTCGGCAAACCGCGATTAGAGGTCAATCCCAATATTGACTCACTGAAAGTAGCCATATAACAACGCCACCAAGTCCTGCAAAAGGGCCCTCGTCAGAGCGGATTCACAGTGCGTTGCACGAATTGGCCAAGAATTACTTACTCACCCTACTGATGGCTTAAGCCAGACGGCAGTAGCTACGGCTGGCTACTGCCGCCTGGCTAAAGCCATACACTCCAACTTCTGTCAACCCTCGCTGCCCCCGTTAAGGTGCGCGTTCACACCAAAAAGATCGCCGATTCCTTCCCCCTCCCTCTCTTTAGGGCTCTACTCTATCGGAAAAGGGCTCCATCAACTTTCTCGGTATGAGATGTGCTGTGATCTGAATCAGAGCAATTATATCGAAACCGTGATCAAATTAGCCTCACGGATGCTCGGTGTCCTGAACAAGGTGCGTCCATCTTTCACGTATTTTCGCGCGTGACCAATTATGTCTGCTTTACAAAACTCAGGTCCGGTCTTGCGTAGAATATTGCTCGCACCTGTGTTGACCAGATTGCAGCGTCAAGCGTAATTTGTCAATTGTACTACGTGCTAGGGTGCTAGGCCTATATGTAGATGTAGGGTCGTCTGGGTCGCCATTCTTATTTCAGCAGTTCGCTGTGTTTCGAATTAAAGGAAAAGATAAACCACGATGATTACTGGGCATGGAAGTCATTTTATCTTAGTCGTCAGAATGACAACGCATCTGCAGCATTTTTTCCTTGTTATTGCGGGTGTCTATAGGCAGCGATAACCACTTACCACCAGATGGGCCGTCAGCTGGTTTTTGTCATCTAGTGGTATAAAAATTGGCTGTATTATTTGTTGCAGGGTGCTTATAGACTAATGCGACTCCATGCAATCAATTAAAACTGACATTAGTAGTTGATGATGCCATAATCAAAAATGTCAAAAGTGCTGAGGAAGCTAGGCGACGCTCTGCCAGACGAGCGGCCGCTGCTCTCGCTTCAGATCGTGGAGAGTGTGGCCAAGTGTCCCACCGGCTACCGGCCCGTCAGCCGCACCTACGATGAAGACGCGGATGCAGGTCTGCTGCGACAAAATGGACTCTTCGGAAAGAAACCTAGCCACTATATTTGCTTGTCAAAGTCTGAGGGTATGTAACTAATTTTTTGCAATAAAACATGCGTACTATAAAGGGGGCTGACAGGTTTATTTTTATTTAATAAAATTTTAAATGAGCTCTTACATTTGAAATAAAAGCACGTTACCGGATTCTATTGGATATTACATTATTATTAAATTTCATACCTGACGCGCGAAATGTCTATTAATTTACATGGTCATGGAAATACTGGAAACATCGGGTATAAAATAATATTGTAACATCCAGCTAATTAAATGTGAGTTAAATCCGGCAGAGTAGACTTTAATGGTCACCACAAATCGTGACTTAAAGTTCCAATTAGTTCTGGTTTTTTTCAATTAGACCAGATAAATAATGAATAAGTCAACAAATTCAAATTATATTTTAAGTACACAAAATTGTCTTGTCCAAAACTAGATTTTGTTATTGTATACCTAAAACAAACACAGTGTATTTCAGCATTGACAGCCATCATATCTTGCTGATATGATGACTATCAATGCTTATAAATGAGTTATGGTGTCTATAGTTTCTCTAGCTTGCATGTTTACGGTAGATAACCAGATACTGTGAATGAGTAGTGCCGACATTCAAAGGTCGCAGACTTTGATAATTTAACACTGTCAATCATGCTATATGTTGCTTGTTGCGACGACAAACACGTCGACATTCTCGTTCTACCGGCTTCGATGCTCCCTACCGCATATACCTAACCTGGATTCTTTCAAAGCTGGATTAAATGGGCACCTTCTGGGTAAGCTCGCTACGTCGTCCCCTCTTTAACTTCTCTCAGAGCAAGAGTGGGATCACGAGTAAACCCATTTTAATAAAATTACAAAAAAGATGATGGTTTATGACGGCCTTCTAATCGAGTGTCTAGTCTATAAACCAGAGGTGCCTCATTTGAATCCCGGTAAAGATATTGTTTGTATGATGAGTACGTTTTTTTGTTGGTCATATTCAATTCAATAAAGTATTTAGATTTTTAATGAATACATAAATTATTTTCAATTTGTCGTTTAAATTGTTTTATAAAGAGCACGTACGCTATTGTTGTCTGTTTTCTTCGCGCCCTGAGAAGTCGTAAATCTGTGTTCCTCAACAATTCGGAGCAAAACGTCCGCTGAACCAAAAGGACCGCATGGAAAAAAGAGCAGCGAAAAAAAATTTGTCCGCAAATATGAATGCTGTTCAGTTCACTCTATCGTCTACTCTACTCTTAACTATTATCATAGATTAAATAATATATTATGATTGAAGTTTAATCTAGCTAGAGGATCTGTTCAGATACCACTCCCGCCCGCCATCATCCAGACAGTTTTGAATCAATAGCGCTAGGCTAGACGATCTGGGCAAATGTAAGGTGTCGTCCAAATGAACCGTCTTACGATGACATTGCCCTTTATCAACAGAGTTCGTAGACGTAGCGTGAGGTCAATGAACCATGATTCGATAGTGAACTGTTGCTTCATACCAACATTTTCTTGACTTTTGTTTGGATACGATTAAGTCTGTAAATTATGAATCGTATCAGTACCTAGTGCTAGAATGAAAATGGTGTTTTACGAGTATTTATTCTACTAATATTATAAACGCGAAAGTTTGTATGAATGTCTGTAAGTATTGTTGGATGTATGTTTGTTACCTACTCTTTCACACAAAAAGTACTGAATGGATTTTAATGAAACTTTACATTAATATAGCACATACATCAGAATAACATTTACAGGCTATAATTTAGTTTTATAGGCTATTCGAAGTACACATCTTGCGCAGACCAAGTCGCGGGCAGAGGCTGTTATTTATCACTCTCGTAATTCAAAATAATCATTAACGTAAACTTTGAATTGAAAATATTGTAAGAGTCCGGCATTATCAATAGTTTGCATTTGCTATATCGACTATTAGATAATTTATCTATCATTGTGATTATTCATTCAAGATACGTGTAAATAATATCAACATGAATATTAAAATCTCCGATTAAAAATTAACTATATGATTGCATACGTCTGTGGCTTGTAATGTTGTCAAAAGTAAGTCAATTATGGTAAGTCAATTAGTTACGTTCACTTTCATTGAGTTGCCGACCAAGGTCAAACCTCAGCAGTCAATGATCACCTTGTTATCGGCCGAAATAAAGTTGGTAATTGAACAGTTAACAGCAAATCAAACAGTTGACCTTGAGACCTGCCTTACTTCTTATTTAATAGAGGCGGTTTTCGTGGTGCAACTGTTACACTTGAGTGATCTCGTCTGAATTTGCTTGCTTATGAACTGAGTAGTTACTTGTCTGCGCTACATAATTGGTTATTATCAATTACGTAGGGTAGACCAGTAAAGTGACGAATACTTAAATACCTAATTATCACTAATTATTATGTTTAAATAAGTTATTAAAATTTGTAATTGCCTTAGTATTTGTAATTCTTAATCTGCCTGTTATTGTGTTTAGGTGTTGTATGTTTCTGTAAACAAATTGAGTTTACAGCTTAATGCCTAAGTAATCCAAGACGTAAAGATGTCTAGTATTTTCAAGCAGTATTATGATGTGACTTATATCTCCTATATGACTATTAGGGTCTTCCCACATTTATCGACGAGGAATCGGCTTAACCGGTCAGAAAAACCTTCACACCTTCGAAATAAGGGTGCTTTTATTACTCATCGCATCGCCTCGGCTCGGACGACGCGTCGCGACTTCTGCTGACGGTCAAACGAGCGTTTGTCGTTTAGCTGATCCCGTCCGCACAGAGCTGAAAGTAGCCGAACGCCCACGTGTCGGCGTGTTTAAGTTTCCGACAGCAGCCAAGCGGCGCCGGAGACGGCCGAACGGCGTTGGACAACAGTCGAAGCTCACATGTATCGAATACCGATGGCGTTGGCGCGACGCCACGATCGCCGAACGTAATTGAACAGCCGTCGCGACGGCCTTACGCAGGATTCGACTTGCCAGTCGTATATGACAACAGCTGAACGGCGTCAAGCCGATGAGTGTGGTGATACGCACTCGGCTTAAGCCGATTCCGCTTCTATAAATGTGGGGAGACCCTTACGAGTATGCCAGTCAGTGAGCGCAATAACAACTTGTATTTTGTTCACATTTTAATGTTTTTGATGCGTTTAAACGCCTACTTTATGGTAACAATTACAAATAAAGAAAGAAAACGATGAAAAAATATATGCTCCAGGCGGATGCGTCTCCTGACGCGATTACCACTACGCCACCGGAGCACTAGATATAACCTACTAATTTCTTCGCCGCTTTATTTCCTTATTCCAACGTTTTTATAGCAACGTTTAGCTGGCTGGAAATCAGGAGACGCATCGTTAATTTTCTTTATTTATAATTGTCTTTAGTTTTTAATAACTGCTATGTATATCTGTCGCGTTGCTCTAGGAGTGCCCGGCTACGTGATGGACGGGCTGGTGGTGGTGGGCGAGCGGGAGGCGGCGCCGGCCGGGTTCAGCGTGGCGGGCCGCGCGGGCAAGCGGCGGCTGTGCACGCGCGTGTCGCGGCCCGCCGCCGCCGCGCCGCGCCCCGCCGTCACCGACGTCATCGTCTGCTCGCGGATGAGGCAGGCGCCCCACGGGTTCATACTGGCCGGGTGAGATATAACACAATACACATTGACGTAGCTAGGAATTTTTCCTAGGGGAGCCATGGCCGCAGCCATGAATCAGCCGGCCACGGCAAGGTGGTCACTGACTATCAGCGCATGGGCAACTTTGTAGGTATCAAGTATGGATTTCAGTTATCCTATCCTATTATACTATTCATTTTCTTTTATCTGTGTCCTGACGAAACCAGAAAATTCTACGTAATGCGGCTACTTGCTGTTATCTCTTAATTCAGCTACTCGTTTTTAGATGGCATACGATGTTGCGCTTCTGTTGACGCGGATGAATGTTGGTATTGATATTCCGTGCTGCTTCTTCCTTCGTCACACAGATGTTACTGTCATTTAAATTATTGGCAATCCACTTCTTCCACTTGAAATTATTAGAAAGATTTGACTTGCGTTTCCTGTTGAAAATAGCTCAGTCTAAAGTTGACTGTCCTGAGCTTTTATCAAAATCAAATATAAATATTCCACCTCGTCATTGCCTTTCTAGAAGTCTACTTCTCGTTCCATTCTCACGTACAGTGCATCATAGCAACTCTTTCTTGATTCGAGTCGTGAAACAATTTAATGATATTTGCAGGACCGATTGCAAAATCATAGATTTATTCTGTAGTAGTTTATGTAGTGTAAATAAAATGCTGGCAGGTGACTAATTGCTGTAGTATTTATTATTGTTGTATTTATTAGTGCATTTCGGTAAAAAAGTTTATATAAGTTATATATTTTTTTCTTAACGAATGTAAGAAACTTAGGATTTACCTATATCAGTGCTACTTGTGGAGGCTATTGTTACTGGCTTCTTGTAATCTATTTGATTGATTATTTCTCTATGTGAGCCCTCCAAATAAAATAACTGGCTGAGCTTAATGTTAAGTCATATCAGTCTAGCGCAACTTCGTAAGAAGAAAAAATTGTATGAAACGTGCACGCTCAGTAATGGCGGTATAATCCGCCTCAATCCGAAAGAAGGCATTATCCATACAATCAATATGTGGTCGACGCTCTTCATAAACAGGTGATTTATATCTGTCATCTGTCTCTGTCGCTGTTGTCTTGTTTTCAAAACGTTTGACATTTCATTTAGTTGTGTTGCAGAATTTTCTAAAATCAGAAATTAATGTAAATCATTATTAAAAACGAGTGTTTTGCCTCAAGAAATAAGCTTGACCAAAAAAGGATTGTGTGTGATGTGAAGTAAACTAAATGAGTAAACGAATAAGTTAAGAAATATGTAATTTAAAGACACGCCGGCGGCCAATGTAAAACGAACATATTATGTCTGAATTTCCTCTCAATGATGATCGGTAAGTAGCAATGACTGTTAATTAGTTCTATTCTAAAGCTATTATTGTTTAAATAGTTATTTTAGTACAAATTTCAGTACATAAAAGTAATATTTACCTACCGACCTAAGTAAAAAATAGTGCTGTCTGTACAATTTTATTTCCCTATCGATGTCGTGCCCATTAAATAAACCACTTTATTTTTTTCGCAGATGTAAACAGTGGGTTCAATTGACAGGGAAGGATTTGGTGTATGTACCAATCGACAACAAAATCGCGACATATTTTTGGTGTAGTCGGAATCCAAATCGGTGTTGATGGCCGATCCAGGACGATTCACACGCCTACCGTCAACCTAACAAACTACCATGTTGTCATAGTAGTCAAGCTTGATATATTGTATATTATACTAAATAAAAGTTTTTCAAGTACCATTGTTTATTAATTTCAAACACCTATAACTATCGATATAAATCTAAACTGTATCTATACTAATCCCTACTAAGCACATGCCTATTTTGTTGCTTATGTTGGCATTATTGTTGCCATGCTGTTGGCGAAATTTTTATTATATTGGTATGAGTCTGGCGTGCACGTTCTATAGAATTTTTTTTTTCCTTGAAGTCCCGTCTCTTCTAGCGTAGCGTTTTATATTCTCTTTGGTCATATCGCGTACTCCCACGAGGCAACCCGTCCGTCAAATATGGTATATCACGCCTATGGGCATTCTAAGCGCCTTCTCTCTGCTATATCATGGTGATCTGACGGGCTTTTCGACATTATCCCATCTCCTTGCCACTCACGAATTCACGTGCGGGGCGACCGCCTTACTCTAAAGTCATATCATAGCTTTAAAAGCCATATTGCTTTCATAAGAAGTGCTATACGAAATGACAATGTGACGCCATAAAACATACCATACTTACGTACTAATTTTCAAACCAATGCATTTAGGCGCTCGCCAGTCTTCACATTCATCAATTTACCGTCTCTACCTCAATATCACGCTTAAAGAAATTCAGGACCTCGTTTCTCTGTCGTACTTACAAAATTTAGAATTCTTTGCGAGCACTATTTCCTTCCTGCAATGTTCCTTAACGTTCAAAAAAGGCGTAAAAAAGGCCTCTATAGGCCGGCCCGTAGGCGGTTATAACGTATGTTGTGCGCTAGCTATCTTCGCATACGGACTCTTCTTATCGTTTCACATAAGGTGGTGTTGAGTCATTTATCGTAATTAAAATATGGAAAAAAAAGATCTGTCGTGCGTGATCAGAGTTCAGTTTGTATCGTTCGTTGATTCTTATTTTTATAGCTGTAAAATTAATGATTTGAAGAAGAAAAAGGTACATTATGCTGCAGCTAATGAAGATACATCCGGTAACTACAAAGGGAAAACAGTCTCAGTCTTATCACTTAGTAATTCCTTACAAACAATCTTTGTGATGTAAAATAAATTTAAAAATATTCACTATTAATTATCCATATTTTTTTCCGTAAGCTAGATAGTGGATAGGAATGGTTTTATAGACATAGTGATACTGATAGCAAGCGGTTAATATACCATATATAGCGCTTGTAACACCAAATAATTCTAAGCTAGAATAATAGTTATAGCAATGTTAGAAAACCTATATCATAACGGTTGTTGTAGGAGTGAATGTCGTGCCCCAGTTGCCCCGCTGACCGTTACAGAGACGTCTTAGCTGTTTAGGTTGGGGCCGCAGCCTTTACACTTTAATTACAATAGCATCTGTGCAAGCGCATGTATTGTTTCGCACTCAAAAGGACGCAACTACCAGTGGGTTTTATTCGCCGCCCGTTCGCTTCGACTTCTATTGACCTAGTTTCACGAATCGATGAGAAAGTTATTACTTGACACATAATTTCACTTAACAAATATATGGCCTTGATTCTTACAGTCAAGTTTATACACCTATGTAATTAAATTGGGAATACCCGATTATTCAGTGACGTTGCTGGTGAAACCCTTAGCCTTTCATTAAGCCACTCCAATAGAAAACAAGCATGTTATTATCTGCATTCAAACAATACAATACCCATTGTTACTCAAGTCATTCACTGTTTGTCTATTGACGTACAACTCGTTGTTGTCTATTATTATTCTGATTGACTAATCTAAAAATTCGCCCAACAGCCCCACAAAGTAATTTTGAATCAAAAAACAAAAATAACAAACAAAAATCTTTATCTACACTAACTTTTAAACGTTTACAATGTGTAGCTAGAGTCCCCTTTTAAGCATACTAGTGCCCGTGCCAAGTGGCACCGCTCTTCCATAAAGTCAAAGATTTTATTGACAAAGGAGATATAGTTAAGTTTTGGGCAAGCTCATGAGCATAATTTCAATGACATAACTGTCTACTACATTAAAATTTTTAGGAATATTTCGTTTGAAAATGAGGTATATAAATTTATGGTTATACAGACGACAGCACAAAAAGTGTAACAGTGGCACTACGAAAGTCGCCTTTATTACTAACGGAGTAAGGGCGGGAAGGTTTTTTCGCGAGTTAAAAAATATTTTTTAGCAAGTCGTGTTTAGGGTGACCAGCCCTGCCACCTGCCTTCGTATTCGAGAGCGTCCCCATTACATGCTGTATATTTCCAAATTAAAGGTTAAGAAACACTTCATAAGTAGAAGATTCAGATAGATGTTATTACGGTTTGTGTGCTGATGATTTATCTTTACAATTCGGTGTTTACATTTTCGAACATGCGATTTCCGCTCAAACTTCCTTTTGTGACGTGGAAACTTTAATTATTTATACAAACAATAAGATCAAGAGTATAATGTGTTTGTTTGTTCTATTTACTGAATTGACCACAATTCAAGAGCGTTTACGCCCGCCGCTTGGCTTCTTATACAAACTTTCAAGTGGAAAACATTATGCTTACGCAAGTCAGGCTAGTTCAAAAGAAGTGGAAAACATTATGCTTACGCAAGTCAGGCTAGTTCAAAAGTTATTATAAGAGGTTTTTTCGAAAAAACAGCGTCATTGTTGATTAAGAGCAATTTCAGCTCTTCAAACAAACTAGAAATCTCCATTATTTTTCGAAAAACTCCGTCCGCTTGTTTGTCATCTAGTTGTATAAAAAAAATAGTATGTCAATAGTTGAAAAACATTGCAGAAGCAATACTATATCTGCAATCAATAGTTTTAAGTTCAGTACGGTCACAAGTTGTCAAAAAACGCTCGCTGTATAGAAAACGATGTGTAATAGTTATGTCACACCTTACTATTGGCCACCAAATGTATGAAGGGAGCAAGGCCAAAATTAATGAAGTCTTTATAATTTAAGCGTTTACACGCATAGTTGGCATATAAAAAGTTGTTACATTTAATATGCAAACTAATAGTATAAACTAATTAGAGAATTTTTCAATATGCACGGTTATTTTTAAGCATACCCGAAGTTTTCACATTGTGTTCTACCAATGATTATGAACAACTTTCGCTATGAGACCAACTGTGAAATCACGTAAAATAAATCTGCTGTTTCATCAAAAGTTCAATACCTGCTCGACCAAAATGTATGGAACAGCTGATTTTTTTTGCTTCTTAAGAAGTCGAGTTCCAGGAAGTCACCTGCGCCTATACCCAGAGGAAGAATAAAAGACGTGAGATTTAGATAAGTGCCTATGTAAGGTCGACCACAGAAGTAGCTGAACACTTTACTACCATGTCACAACGACTCTATTATTATTATTATCTTGTATTTGGGGCTTTTCGGTCTTGTTAAGACTGATTTGTCACTGCGACCTAAAACATCTATTGTGACTTGCCACCAATAGTTTATAATAAAGCCTTGATTTGGGCACTTTCCATAAAATTTAGGATTTTCCCAACCTCAAGGGTCTTAACTTCATTTGGGTCAATGGTGTGTCTCCCCAGATGAAGGCTTCGTTTGTGGACAAAGGGTCCACAGTTGCAAAGGAGGTGCATTCGGGTTTCGCGCTCCTGTGCGCAGAATCTGCAACGACTCTAGCGTCAATATAGTACGGCAGCAACTATAAAGTACGTGCACAAGATCGGTGTGATATGGTACTAAAGTGTTCAGCTACTTCTGACTTATCTAAATTTCCTAATGGCTACGCGAACATCTCTACAACCAGCCCATGCTGCTCGTTATTAACGATCATACTTGTATGCATGTTTAGGGAGATGAACGGCAAGATGGTGTGCTACAAGGTGAGCGGCGGCAGCGCGGACGCCTCGCCGACGCACAACGACTACGAGAACGTGGTCACCAACCTCACGCCGGAGGCCAACAGGAGGTACTTATATTACGACAAGCAGGGCAAACAAGTAACCATGGACCGCCTGATCTTATCTTATCTTATCATGGGGCCGTGACTTTACCACGATGCACTTCGACCCTTCGGGATCTTTTGTGCCACCCTGCCTTCACTCCTCCCACGTCCTGAATATAGCTGCCATAACCTTCACTATATCTTTGGCGTGAAAGAGTATATAGTCTTCTGGGTTTGGATACGCCACTTCTAGAAGACTCATTCGGATCCTAGCCAGGGCATCGCATTGACACAAAAGATGTTCCATCGATTTCTGGCCTTCACCACATGCCCGACAAGGTTGTGCAGGGGAAATTTGCATTTTGGGTTGCATGTAGTTGGTGACAAAATGTCCTGCGAGTGCTCCCGCGAAGAAAAGGAAAGGAAGGAGGATGTGTTCTGCCGTTTGTACAGATGTATTTACTCCATTCAATAAAGGACTTGGAGTGTCTTAATCGCGGTTCCTTTTGCCATTCAGTTCTATGCCTATTCTTGACTTCTTCTTTAATGGCTGTGGCCCGCCTGATGGTAAGCGGTTACCGTAGCATCTTGAGCACTATAAAAATCATTGGAGACGAGCGGTTGTACTCATCATCACTAGCCCAACGTCCCACTGCTGCCTTCCTACATGGGAGGAATTCGAGGAGTTTGGGCCATATCATCACCACGCCGGCCCAATGGCACCGGGACCAACGCAACGGCTTAACGTGCTTTTCGAAGCACGGAGGAGCTCGAGATAACAAATTATGATTGACCTATCTCAGGATCGACCATGGCGAAAGTTGCTTTGTTTCCGTATCGAAACCAACTCTGGTTTCGCTCAAACAATTACGCCACCGAGATTCTAGTTTCTCATTACAATACAACATTAAAAAGCAGTGTCATTTAGCTGCAGTCTTCTGTAAGATGGAGGAGATACCCCAGTCATTTAAAAATCGACTGGTCTATTAGGCCACTCTATTCTCTTATTATTAAGGTTCATATATTTTTTAAAGAAATGTCAAGCTAGCAGATATCTATCGCTTCAAGGTCCTTAGCACAAACTCTTAATGATACTTAGTTACTTTGGGCTACATAATAGTGTGTTAAAAAAATCTGCATTTTCATACAAAGTTTCAAATCGCAAATATTAGAAATGGACAAAACTATTCTGACAAAACTTCCCTTACATAAGGAAGTTAGGCTTGTCTAAAAAGTTATCAGAGGATTTTTCGAAAAGTATAAGAATTAAGAAATTACTGGCGTTTTTTGGTTTGTATGAAGAGCTAAAATTGCTCCTACTCAAGAATACCACTGTTTTTTCGAAAAACCTCTTAATAACTATTTGAACTAGTCAGACTTGCCTAAGCTTGTAAACCCTTGTTCGAATCGTTGTTCGTCTCCAATATCAGACTACAATAAAAATATGCATCTGCCACAGATTAAGAGCGGCGCCAGAGCGACCTCCAAAGCTGTCCCCCATCATCTCGGACCTAAGCAATATTAACTTGAAGTCGCCGCTCGCCAACATGGACGACTTCACGACGGACCACGACTACGAGGCGCTGAGCCCCTCGTACCACGTGAAGCCCGCGCGGGCGGCGCCGCGCCCCCCGCCGCCCGCCCCGCTACCACGCAACGCCAACTACCAGACGCTGGGCGGGTACAATGGTATGGAGGGCGTGCCTTTCCTGCTCAACGCGAAGCTAAGAGGGCTCCCGGACGATAACGTTGTGAGTGCTCTTATTGTTTTTGTATCTGTAGGGTTTAGTTTGAAAATTAACTTACAATCTAGACTATAAAAAAATTACGTCACGGGGTTGGGGAACGAACCCGCTATCTTTCACAATCTGGGTGACTGGGTCTAAATTTTCCAAAATAAATATTTTTTTTTAATTTTCATTTTAACATTGTTATACATGTTTGACAAATTATTTACTAATAAAAATTTATCTAAACTAGAAAAATTTCACGTCCTTAGGCGGGAATCGAACCCGCGACCTTTCACAATCCGGGCGACTGTGAAATTCTTCTAGTCTATCTGTATTTGCGTTATAAGGTTACGTCTACCCTACAATGTCTAAATGTTCTATTTCAGCATCCGAAACGAGTACAAATACCTAAGATTCGGTTATGTAGTTTTGATAATAATGTTAAAAATAAAATTAAGAATATTGAGGTAATACTCGTTAGGACGTAGAAAAATACAGATTCGACATTGTGAGGGCAAATAGGGACAGGGTTATTCCAAGTCCTAGGTGGCTCAGTGGTTAGAACAGTCACCCTATTGTGATATATCGCGGCTTCGGTTCCAGATCGAGGACATATTTCTACTTTAGATGATTTTCTAATTTAACGTAGTGTCACTTCTGTACCAATCAGTTTTATCTAAAACTTAGATTACTGATAACTATTTTTGCTGTGTAATTTTTGAACTAGACATATTATTAAATTCCTTTCAAAATCTATGATCGCAAGATAATTTGATTGATAGAAATTTAATTGAAATATCTAGTAACAAAAATAAAATAAAGTTATCTACGAGATGAATTATAGAATATTTTTATTAAAAATACAATCACAAGATTCTGGGATTGCAGTCACGGAACACTGGGAACTGTTTCGGCCGAAATATGAAAGGCGGTGGTACGGTCCACCACAGAAGTAGCTGAACACTTTAGTACCATGTCACAACGATCTTGTGTATGTACTTCATAGTTGCTTTTTTTATACAACTAGATGACAAGCAAGCTGACGGCCCACCTGGTGGTAAGCGGTTACCGCCGCCTATAGACACCTGCAATAACAAGGAAAAGCACTTGATATTGCAGGTGCGCTGTCATCCTGAGGCCTAAGATGAAATGCCGTCCATGCCCAGTATTTTCACTGGCTACCTTTCCCTTCAATCCGAAACACAGAAAACTGTTTCACGGCTGAAATAAGAAAGGCGGTGGTACCTACCCAGGCGAACCTACATATGTATCTACCACCTAGTAAACTACCATACTATATTGACGCTAGAGGTACTAAAGTGTTCAGCTACTTCTGTGGTCGACCGTACCTACCCAGACGACTATTATACAGACCTACCACGTAAATAGGGTAGTTGACAACTTTTTTTTCATTACATAAATAAGAGGTTTATAACTCATAAAGAAATATTGCAAAAGAAATAGTATGTCTAAGATCAATACTTTCATAGATAACTATATCTGTGAAACTATAGATGTATTGCGGCGCATCGCCCAAAAACGCTCCAAAGAAAATCTACGGAACAGGTGACGTCACATGTTCCCATGTGATGATGTGTACGGGCATACTGACAAAATTGATAATAACTGTATTAAGTAGGTTTTTATTGATAGTTGTCATAATAATAGTTGTTTTAATTGATGTCAGCAATCTAATATCATTAACATTTTTGATAAATTATGAAAAAAAATATCACCATTTTTTTATTTTCAAAACTATAATTTCAACCATATTCCGTATCTTTTAAGTTTGAATTGTTTTCATGGGTAACAGTAGCGTATATTTTCCGAATTTGTGAAAAATATCTCCCGATTCAAACTTAGGCAACATCCCAATTATGTACTGTTATCATAATGAAGGAAACCATATGTTCTCAGAGCCAACTGCCGGTAGTAACGCGGCGCACGCGCTTCGACCTCGACCGCGAGTACTCATACAGCTTCGCCGCAGAGAAACAGACGTGAGAACCACTCTCGCTACTAATTCACTCATGACACAGACTTATCATAATAGAACAAATGTGCATACAATATTATATGTATATAAATTAAAGTATCCGTCGAAATTATGGTTGAAGTAGCCATGTTTGCGCCATATAGCGTCGATTGTTCTAACAACACGTAAGTCAATTTTGGCGGTTTTAACATTTTGATTTGACAGCCAATCATAAACGAGCAACGCTCAATAGATCCACCAATCAGCCGTACCTAAGTGTGTGTGAATTTAAGCAGGATTTTACTCGTTTAAAATTGTTATTTTTGACTTACGTGTGTGTACAACGTGATTATATATTAAACATAAGATGCACCACACCGGCTACTAGGAATTGTTGTACAGGAAAATGTTTATAAATATGGTATGGTGCACTTTGCTGTATGTTAAATAATAGAAATATCGTTATAAATATATATCCCTTAACAGCAGGTACTCGGAACACAAAAGGACGTGAAACACGCGTTGGTTTATGGTTATGACTTGGATCTAAAAATGGTTTTTATTTGTTTGCTGCAAATCATATTTTTAAACTATTAACTGACTAACAAATTGAAGCATTTTTGTATTTGTTTTTTTTTGTAATTAATGAATGAACCAATTCAAACCGTCGACGCCTCAATCATATTCTAAAGACTAGGTATTATCTATTCAATTCGCCCCATTTTATTATGTGGATATTAGCAGAGTTACACCGCCATATTAAGTGAACTAAAATATATAATGACATCATGCCATATTATATTGATAAAAAAGTAAAATATTTCTGTATGGTATGAGATAATATATACCTCGGTGGATCTGTAAATACGATACTTATTTAGAAAGGTTGTGTACTTTACGGACTAGGAAACTCAACATTTTTCTATTTTGAAATTGAATCTGTGATTCATGCTCAATTTTATTTCAGCATACACATTGTACAGTGACAGAGCTTTATCTGTTGTTGTGAGAAATGTTGAACCTGTTTACCGCCTAAGTGACTATCACTTCCTAATAGTAGGTATTAATATACTTTCGTATTTATTATGCCATTGTGTCAATCACGTCGACGAATTTATGATGTAACATAGCAATTGTAGACATATCCTTATGGTTTATATGAGGTGGGTATATGTAGACCCTGACTACATGAGGTGACTTTTGTATCTCTTTCTTTTTATATGCATTTATTTGTTCTTTTTAAGGAGCGATTATTTGTAAGACTTTAGGCAGTTCCCTCAACAAACGCTCTTCTCCATATTATATCGGAATATATCACAGGAAAAAAAATCACCTGAATTTACAAATAAAATAGACACCTTAAATGGGAAAAAAGGTATTTCAGATTTCTAATTGTCTCTCGCTCAGACATGAATCTAGATTAATGTCAGTCAGGAGAGATTTAATATGATTGCTACCTATGATATCTTCGGTTCCCACTCCAGGACCATGGATTTTTTTTAGTCTGATTTTTTTAAATGTCGTTTAAACATTTATTACCGTTTTAAATTTAAATTATGAAAAAATAACAATCTACTTATATTTTTTCTTAATTTTAGTAGTAAGTAAGTAAGTTTTCATTAGTATGAACAATTTTATGTATAAAAATTATTTTATTTTATTATTAATTTTGCATCATGAAATAGAGTAATTTTGCAACATGAATATGGAGTACAGGGTTTTGATGGGGGCAGTGATTTCTATCGCTTCATGTGGACTGGGTCTTAGGAAGTAATGTTGGGGCCTTGAAGGTGTCTATACAGACGCCATAGACTGATGTGTTCTCGGTGCAGTCAGCAGCTGTCTTAATTAAAATTGTTGTTTAAAGTGTCAACTGATGTCACAGAGAATTAGTCGCCGACTGTACGTGTTAGGTGACCAGTGCATGTTAATAAAGTAACTTGTGTGGCAGATTTATTTATTTCTATATGGATTTGTAATGTTATCTGCTCCATCCAAATAAGAAATTTTATTTTAGTCAATTGTGTAATCTGAACCATATACATGGGAGGTTGCGTTATTTATATTATTATACAGTTGATGTTATCAATGTAACAGATTTAGGAAAATTTTGTTATAATTATGGATTGGTTGCCTCGCGAGCCTGTCTTACCTTTAATTGTGAGGTGACAAAAGTCAGAACTCATTTATTTTTTCCTTATTATTAATGACTTACCTTTTGTCCTATTTATATTAGGAGACTGAGTATTTAAACTGAATGTTTATATTTCCTGTTTACATTTGCTTTTGAATTAAGTTTTGTATGTTTATTGACGAGAAAATAACATTGTTTGAAGCAACAAGCTGTGTGGGTTATAGTATTAATGATTACGGATTCTACAATAATAAATAGTAAGACACAATTTTACAATGTGTTTGAACCAAGTAATTGTGCCAATTTAATTCGCAGTACAATAATTCGTGTAGTGCACATTCGGTTACCGGGCGCACGCCAGCCAAGCTTACTAGTCATAGCGAACAAATTTGTCCTGCATGATAATAACTTAAAACTTGTCATAAGTTGTTTAACGATAAGCTCGTGATGTGTTTATCTTTTAATTCATTTACTAATTAAATATCATATGAATAATATATGTAACCATATAAAATGGTTTCTAATTAATAATAACATATCTAAATCTTACTGATGCTTTATTATATTGTATTGGACAAGCTCCTGCGCGAACTAATCTCAATGTTTTTATTAGAATTTATTACAAAAATTGGACTGTTCTTAGTTAGTTAGAATGTTAATGCACGTCTCGCCAGTCTGCCGTTAGAATATTCCTTCCTTAATTAAGTTATGTTAGAAATGTTCAATTATCACAAATTGTAAGTTCTGAATATTTATTATTTAGCAGTATTGTAAATATTTATATGTATAATGCAATTAGTAAATTAGTTCGCTTCTTTACGTAAATAGACATTTATGGAATAAATAAAATTTAAATTATTGACTGATTCGGTGTTTTCCATTCGTATTGAACAACCCTAATGATTATTGGAATAAAACAATTTATTACAACAAAAATAATTGTATTACAAAATATTATTTCACAATAGTTACTTCAATTTACTTTCACTTAAAGACACAACAAAACTTAAAATAAAATTCCGTCACAACCTCGCTAGTAAACATCGCACATCATATTAGTCAGTTTTCAAAGAATCATATTCAAATAAGAATCAATTATATCACCGATAACTGTGCCTTACAAAGTTTTATTGCTCAGCATTTTATAAAAAAATACTAAGATATTTACAACCCAACTAGTAGGCCTATCTCGTATGGTGGGAGTGGGTTGGAGAAATAGCTTCTGCTGAGCCCAGGCTACTCCCGTGAAGGGCAGTGGAGTAACCGGGGAGTTTTAGTGGGTATTGCCAGTGCCATTACAAAAAAGGCCTATCTCATATCTGAGGATATATTGAAACGGGCCGTTAAAGGGGCACATTACATGTTACCGATACCAAGATCTACAATTTTTAAAATATCGACAAACATTAACTTATTATTATTAACGATAGTATATAGTATAGTACGATAGTAATAGCCGATACACAACATAAACTTATCTTGATGCAAACTGTTTAATAAACAAGTCTGTACGAGTCTCATCGTTCGTACGGGGCAAGTAATTCAGCTAATCGGCAATTTGCCTGGGTTTTTGAAACAAAGTATAAATACGCACCTATTTTAGCGCCAACTTCTAACTTGACGTTCCGTTTACACAAACTACATTTGTGCAAACACGTTGCGCAAGCGTGCGTGGGTGTTGTGTGGACCGGCTTTTAATCTGTAGTCGCTAATAAGTAATACAAAGAAATACTCCGCTTCATTGGACAAATGGACTGTAAATTTATCAAAAAATCTCCAAATAGAGTCCACCACACCAAAGAAGCCCCGCGTCGAAAAGATGAGCTACAGCATACACATACACCAGAATTAATGTTTCTACTTTATTGATAATTACTCGCATTTTAGGAATAGTGGAGTGGTATTAATTTAGTTTTCATTTATTTTTCCTTGATTGCAGGTAAGCGAGGTATTAATGGGTACTAGGGAACAAAAGATTCAATTTCTATATCCACCAACAGACACAAGGTTAGCGTATTGGTTTTGTGATCCTTGATCAATTCTATATACGGATATTTTTCTTACCTTTAAAACCAAAAACTAGTTACCTACTAGTGGGTAGATTAAGGAAATTACTGTGGCAACATTTTCAATTGGCTAACAGCATCGCGTCGACGGGACTTCTTTTGTGGCGCGGGCTCTACATTGATGTGTTAAATGTATAATACGTGATTTACGGCCGTACCGAACCGCCTAAATTAAAATAAACCTCCAACAAAAAATTCGCCAATATTTTTTTTACCGACAATACAAAAAATTCAAGACGGCTGGTAATTTTAAAAATCTTGACTCAGTCTTGAGTAGCAAAACATTTAAAACCATTTTCTTAATCAATTTTTATTGCGATACTTACTAGTTTAGTTAAAGATGAACGGATCAACCACAATTACTGAATCCTGATTTATGAGTCTATATAAAAAAAAAAGTATGTGAACGTTGTTCATTCACACATCTAGAAATATGATCATAAACACATATCTATGGAACGTATTATTAACATCTAAATGCAAACAGTCGTAAGGGAGGCTAGAATATATAAAATACAAACATTATAAAACACGGTATATTTACACATTGTACACAATTTTTACAGCGATGTACTTTATCATATGTTATTTGAGGAAATTAGTAATTTTTTTTTTAACATTTTTTACAAAGTTCACCTTATTTGTACCATTTAAAATACTCTGAAAAGCAACCGAACCCACAAAGATTTACATCGAACGAGCAGTTCAGTACAGGATGTTACTATCTATGCTCGTAACTTGCCTTTTCGATCAAAGAAATGGCCTTTTTTACTACGGTTCTTTTACAGACAACCATTTTCAACATGTTTGTTCAGAAAATGAATAGTTGTCTTATGTGACAACTGCGGTCTAATTCAGATGCGCTTACGCAGTTATGAGAATATTAGTATCTACAGTTGTTTTATGAATTTAAAAGTTTTTCATCAAATACAATTACGGTCATAAAGGGTAACATTGCTTTCTGAAAATCATTTAAACAAGAGGCGCAAAGCGGAAAAAGCAGACCGCTTTTAAATACATATGCCACTATAAAAACAAACGTGATTAAATTGCACAGCCGTCATTCCACAAATTATTTTGTATACAAAGAATAATTTATTTATATACAGGTTATGATACACTAATAATTTTATATATAGAATGTCTAATTCAGTGATACTGGACAAATAATAGTTTGACTCGGTTGAAACCCAGATAGGGTGCGAGGCAGCGATCATTGTGGAGCGGGCGGTTGTTTCATCTGCTTCTGCTGTTCCAGGAGACGCTCCAGCGGGGAGGGGCCCGGCCCGGACCACAGCGACTGCACCACCAGGATATAAGGATTAGAATCACGCGATTAACCTTTTGATCGCCACACCATAAGGGCTTGCGCAGACAACGGACTTCTCTCCGCAGCGGATAAAAAAGAACGCTCCGCGAATAACTAGTCCGCCGCGGATTTACCGCGAACTCAACGCACACGGTGTCACGTTTATCGTCTTGCATACGAACGTCACTCTCGAGCGCACAACGCGAACTAAAGTCCGCCATGTGCGTTGCTTCGCCTAGTCACACGAGTTCTATTTTTTTCGGGGAATCCCCCGTACTTTTGTCCGGTCCGCTCTCTGCATGTCCTCGGTTATTCGGGGGACTTTTTGTACGCGGTAGTTTTAATCCCTCGTTTGCGTTACTCGATACAGTTGTAAGCGATCTATTTTAGCGGACATAAAAGTCCGCGGACAAAAATTCCTCGTCTGCGCAAGCTCTAAACGCGTCGCCGTGTCCTGTACGCCAAGCGTGTTAGTGGCGTTATACCACCAGAGGGCTATGACAAATGGAAAATCAATTGTGCCTGGAATCTGATGCTTGACCGGTTTATATAAATTAGTAAACCGTAAATATTGTCCATCATTGCCGTCGTTGACGTACAGGGCACGACGGTATCGCTTTCGCCTCAAAAGGTTCACATTGGACATCGAGGTCTTAGGGCCGGCCTGGTATAATTGCATCGGCAGTAAAAATTCTTCGGCTTAAAATCTACTTCAAAACACTAAAAAGGATAAAATAATTAAATTTAAGTAGTAACTTATCCTTTAGAAACATATTTTGGAGTCGGTGCTTCACTTTCTACTGTTTCTGGAAACAATTTAGTATCAATTCCAAAAAATATGCTTCTAGTCTAGGGGATAGGTAATTAATTTAATTATTTTATCCTTTTTATTATTTTTAAGTCGGGTTATTTTTATTTATTTTTGTTTACAATTTGTAGTGATAACTTTCTAAAGCTCAAAGCTAGATAAGTGACCGTCAGCATATATTGTTTCCTAATTTCGTATCGTATCACTAAAAAGTCATAGAAAAGCAAAAATCCGCAATTTCAATTATTCCAGTTATTTTGACTTAAAAACCAAACTACCCTATTATTTTTTCAAATAAATTTGATTGCGACCAAAATGGCAACTATTCCACATCGAAGAAAAAAAGAATCACGTAAATCTGATCAGAAATTGCGGCGCGGAATTTTTTTTTATTGAGAACCTCCTTCTTTTTGAAGCCGGTTAAAAATATAATAGTACCTGATGTGGTTGCCGCTGGGCGGCGGCGGCCCAGGCGGTCGCGTCTGCCGCGCCGCTAAACAGAGAGTAAGTGTTGCCAGATAGTCCCGCCGCCTCGCCGCCGGACACCTCCGTGCTCGGCTGGAACCACCACGAGACATATCAGGGACCCGATGAAACGATTTTAAACAGTATGAAACGCTTCTCACGCTCGAATTTTTCGGCGACGTACGTTTCGCCGACAGATTCAAAATCCATTCTACAAATACCAGTTGCAATAATTCAATAGAAATAATGGCATTACTTGTGGGTTCTTTTTAATTTTTTTATGACCAAACAGTTGGATATTTTGTCGACGAAAAATTCGTCTGCGAAGCATATCACCCGATTTTGTACGGATATTTTCTTCGATACCCGACCGTTTTCTGCAGTTTTAAATACCGATAATAACGGCACCCGAAAATTTTGATATCCATCATTCAATTTATACGATAATTTAAACGGTACCTGTAAATTGGTACCTTAACTTTTAGGTCCGATTAAATACAGACACCCTAACCTTAAGCTGTCTACACACCAAAGCCGCCGGCACAACCCGCCGGGCAAGGCCGGCGGCCTCATTTTGGAACAATCTTGGCCTGCGCACTAACCCGCCGGGTTCGTGCCGGCGGGCCGGCGGCTTTGGTGTGAAGACAGCTTAAGGTTAGGGTGTCCCGTTAGGAGTTTAGATAATGGTCGCGTGTTCCCGCTACCGTAAATTTTAGATATCTTTAAGAGTCACTGAATTTGGATATCGTTTATATTAATTTTACCGACAACACAAAATTCTGGTATCAAACTGGTATAAATAGGTAATACTTCATAATACTTCATAAAGGTATAAAAAGGAAATACTTCATAGTCAGAAAAACTTTTATCCTTTACACCATACTAAGACAACACTCTCACCTACAATATGACCCAGAGCTCCTTAGAGGAAAGCGTCGGAAGGGTAAAGTATGCGCTGTCCCACCTTTAAAAAAAGCTTCCTCTTATAATTTTTACACTTTTCTTGGGCCTTACTTATACAATAAGATTAACACAATTTTAAATATATACCCACTATCAAAATCAAGCTGCAAACTAACAGGGACAAAATACCTCAAGACATTAGATTACCAGGCTACGGAAAGTTTCTTAACAACTCCTAAATGAATTTCATTCATCACAAATAATTTATTTTCTAGCACAGCAATAAAATTGAAGTTAAAATTCCGTGTTCTCCTGCACACACACAACACACACAAGTGCAATCGTTCACTCACTCTCTCTTCTACACACGCAAACACGCATTCACTCATACGCACACTCGCACACACATACACACTCACCTCACACACACTCACCTCACACACACTCACCTCACACACACATACATGTCACACACACACACACACACAAACACACGCACACATAGACACACACACGCACACACCTAAGGATATCTATTATTAATTTCTATAGGCTAATTCTCTTATTGTTGTTCCTCTCATGACTGCGAAGACCTTTTATTGTCTGCGAGGGGGGCCTGATGACCTGTGTCACAGGTTTGTTCTGAAACCTATTTCAGGCATCAGACTCTCACAAAATTAATAAGCAGCATATTAAATCTTGTATTTAAGTATAGACTTTATTTTAAGCAAGTTTGTGAAGAGTAAATAAACGATTTTATTTATTTATTTTAATCAATCTACCTACGTTACGTCCCACTGCTAAGAACAGGCTTTCCAACAGGGAGAAACACAAGCGGACTTTGAGCCACAACACCACGCTGGCCTAATGCAGTTGGAGTAATTACCGGGACCAAGGGCTCAACGTGCCTCTCCAAGAACGGAGCACGAGACTAAAAATTCGATTGACCCATCTTGGGATCGACCACGGCAAAAGTTGCTTTGTTTTCGTAATCAAAAACAGATCGCATTTCAAATGAATCAAAAACAAAAAAATGATTGCTGTGTTACGGACAACCAGTATAATTACTGGGCATGACAGACATGTCTTAGGCCTCCTGGTGACAACCTGCAATACCGAGTCATTTCCTCGTTATTATTGCAGGTTTAGGCCACTTACCACCAATTAGGTCGTCAGTGCACTTGTCATCTAATTTAATTTTAAAAGAGTTTAACTGACTTTATTTATTTATCATAATAATTAGATGGACATACCCCAGTAGAATCCAAATTTTTCAAAGCACCAATATCGCTACTCAATGAATCGTTGAAGCCCATATTGATGCTCCTCTGCTGCAGATCCATCAAGTTGGTGCCGAAGTTTAAGCCGCCCATGTCCATGAGGTCCTTGTTGCCCTGGTAGCCGGGAACCGCTTGCTTGTCCATCATCTTCATTGGCAGTTGTTGGTAGCCTAGTTTATTGTTGTTGAATTGAGGGTACATCGCCGAGTCGTAGCCGACGCTCGGCACATAACCACCAAAGTTGTTCAACGAGGAGTTGAAGTTCGACGAACTGACTATATTCTGAAGCGTCTGTAGCTGCGGCTGGCCGATAGCCGACTGGAGGTAGTTCGGCGGATTCATTATGCTCTCCGGCTTACTTTGGCCCACGTTCGGATTTTGCATCTGGTTAAAAGAAGGCATGTTTTGGTAGGGGTTCGCTAAATTTGTGTTCGGATGAGGCGAGTAGAAGTTCGGTTGCATATTCATAGGTTGGTTGAAATTCGCGTTGAAGTTCGGCGGCGGATTGTCCTTCCACCAAGACATCGGCTGCTGGTATGTCTCTTGCGCCGGCGCAGGCGGCCAGCTAGGCTGTTGCGAGTTAAAAAGCGAGGTGTTCTGTTTAAAGCTGTCATCACGAAACTTGTTCTCGTTGAACTGGTTTTCCTGTGCCGTTTGCCAGTAGCGATACTGGTTAGCGAACCGTGGGGGCAAGTCATTGAGGAAGTTTTTCTTATCGCCCGTTATCTGATAGCCGTGGTTGAATTTATGCCCGTCCTGGAAGAGTTCCGCTCGCGAGGTCTGCTTTTGTAGCGCGGCTGATCTGACGTCGATTTCCTTGGGATTGACGACGGGTAATCTTATCCCTTGGTTGCTGACGTTGGTCGGCGACGGGTAGCTCGGGTTGTACGCGACGCCAACGTTTTGAATTCCGTAATTCTTCTGGAAATTCATTCTTGGGCTGTCGACGTACGTGTTTGGCGGAGCGTTGGGGCTCCAGTTTGGAGAGGGCGGATGATCCTGCCGCTTCTGTTGGCTGCTTTGAGAATTCTGACTCAAACTCTGACTAGGTTTTGGTTCCTTCTTCTCTTCTTTGTCAGTCTTCTTTGCTGGTTCGGGGTCAGTGTTGACGAGGTGTGGGTAGCCGGCGGACTTATCCTTCAGAGACAGTATTCCTCCCGTCTTCCTGCCAAGTGGCAGAGTAACGATTCCTTTAACGGGTTTCGGTTGAATCATTTTCGGTTTCTCCTCTTTCTCAGTGGTATCCACAGTCGAATCGGGCGTGGGCGGGGGAGTAATGAATTTGACCTGATGAAGACGGGGCTCTATATAAGTATTCGATCAAATATACTTCAGATATTTACTTTCTAACAATTTAAACAAGTTTTCTATACTGTACCTGCTTGTTGCTCTCTTCCTGCTTCCTCATGATGGCGGCCATGGCAATGTTGACGCGCGGTTTTCGTATCTCTTTTTTATCTTCACCCTTACTAAGATCTTCCTCAGCTTCCGAGTTCTGTGCATCAGATTATATATCTAGTAATAAAAGTAACACCAAACACTTTTTATAATAATAAGTAACACCATACCTGGTCTTCCTGCGTGTTGGCTAGCGCGCGTTCTTCCCTCGCCCGTTCAAGCGAGCCTTGCGGTTTGAGAATTCCCACTCGTTTCTCACGCACTGCAAAATGTTTAGGGTTTTAATAATAGTATTACTTGGATGGCGTTTTGTGGTCATTTAAAATGCTTACATTCGATAGTTTATCGGTAAATAAATGGAATTATCAGTAGAAATGCGATTATGGACATTGGATCGCCTAAAATCTGCGACGAATATGTCCACTGTCAAATTGAAAAGTGTTTAATCAGGCAAATATATGTGCGGCGGCCGGCCTCCGGCTGTGTGTGTGTGTATGGTGACAAGTGACGGACCTTTCTCCCTGAAGTCAGCCTCAGAGATGATGACGGGCGCGGGTGGCGGCGGCGGCTCGTCCTCGCTGTCGGAGGGCTCGCGCGGCGCGGGGCTCCGGCGGTCGGCCTCCAGCTGCGCGAGCGCCGCACTGAGCGCCTCCTCGCTCGCCGACACCGCAGAGAAATGTAACACGCCCTCCTCTTCACTGGAAAAATATGACTATTTCCATAGTGCCCAAACCGTAGAACATCAATATTATCCCCCAAATGTTGGATGTCAATTGTTCATTTTGGGTTGGTAATAATAGCGCACATTTTCTGAATATGCGATAAATTGCGCCACTTCCTACTGGCCAGGAGTAAATCATCGCGTGGGGTGTGTAGTGTGAATGCTAGCATCAAATAAATAGCCGAAAACCTACCTATGAAATTGCCGATTTGTATATACAAAATTGTGCAAAGTGATACTTCCATACAAATAATTTTAATGCTATTAGAAAAGGTCTGCACAGAATTTAATGCGATTGAAAACTATAGCTAAACAGAAAAAAAAATTAAACAAAAATTAAAACCGACTCGGTTTCGGAGTCGGTTTTAATTTTTGTTGAAATTTTTTTTTTACAATTTTTAGTGATAACTTTTGAAGGTCAAAGCTAGATGGGTGACCGTCAGCTTATATTATTTTCTACTATCGTATTATTTCACTAAAAATTCATAGGAAAGCAAAAAGCCGCAGTTTCGCATACGTAGACGACTTAATTTTTCCAGTTTTTTTTATTTAAAAACCAAACTACCGAATGGCTTTTGATAACATATTTTTGGGACCGAATGGGAACTATTCCGCATCGAACAAAAAAAGAATCATTATTATCAGTTCACCCAGTCAAAAGTTCTGAATTGATAACCTCCTCCTTTTTTTGAAGTCGGTTAAAAAGAGCTATGCACTGCGCATTTTTATTTCTCAAAAACGGAGTATATACAAATTATAAAACTTCAGAGAAGGCGACGATGAAAATTAACTCATACATACAACTCACACACACATTGAATGAAGGAGTATTTAACTTAATTTGTAGGATTAAGTAATTTAATCACAGTATATCCTGGAGGTGGGCGCTAATGACTGCAACACAGTTTTGTAAACTAATACAGCCATAATTGATCACTATTTTATTATTGCACCTACTTGTTTCTGTTACCATAAGAGTTTGTTGCCAGAATCTTCTCGGTATTTCAACTTTTGGAACCGGTGTCAATTCAGACAGACTGACTGACTGACTGACACAGACTGTCAGGCTGACAGACGGAACGACAGACAGACCGATAGACAGACTGATATTATAACATTGTTAGCTTACGTAGATCCAGACAAGACAGAAAGACAAACATTATGACATTGTTAGTTAATATTATTTTATGTGTTAGACATAAGGGTTTTTTGACGATTACAAAGTGCTTCTTGGGGTTCCTAATTGAATAAAGATATTTTCTATTTCATTTTCATTACCAATAAATTATTATTATTATTTATTATACTTGGTTGAAGTCGTTAATCCGACGATACATTAAAAGAGGTATATTTAATGACTTATGCTTATTACGAAATATAAAAAAGAAATTATGCTTATTACGATATTCGCAAGTGACGATATCTCAGTCGCATACCAATAAGATACTTGTTCGCCACTCGAGGTTCGTACATTACGCTACTGAAAACAAAGAAAGTTACAATTTAATATTAAACTGTTGTTCCGTCGCCATCTTGCCAAGATTTGAAATTCGAAGGAGACGCAACACGCCGGCGACCGACATGGCGGGTATCGCGCGGCGCGACTACTAGCGGACGCGTAGGATACCGGTAGCGTAGTGTGCGGACCGCTATACAAATGTATGTGAGATCGAACCGACCCGACTCGACCCGACTCGACCCGACCCGACCCATCTTCGAAACTCGCGTAGAATACTAGTCGTCTGTTAGTAGCGTAATGTAAGAAGGGCCTTTCAGACCGCAATAGGGTAGTTGACAACTTTTTTTTTATTTCATAAATAAGAAGTTTATAACTCATTAAGAAATATTGCAAAAGAAATAGTATGTCTAAGATCAATAGTTTCACAGATATGTGTTGCGGCGCATCGTCCGAAATTAAAAAAATCTGCGGAACAGGTGACGTCACATGTTCCCATATTACTAAGAAATGTATGGGCATACTGACAAAATTGATAATAACTATGTATTAAGTATGTTTTTATTAATAGCTGTCCTAATAATAGTTGTTTTAATTGATGTCAGCAATCTAAATATCATAAACATTTAAGATAATAATAATAAAAAAAAAAACAGTAGTACAACTTCAACAATATTCCATATCTTTTATGTTTGAATTGTTTTTATGGGTAACAGTAGCGTATATTTTTCGAATTTGTGAAAAATAGCGGAATTTTCTAATTTAGGCAACATCCCAATTGTCGAGTGCAAGTGTGGTGTTATACAAGTGTTGAGGACCTATAATTGGGTTTTTGTTATAATTATTTTAAGTCACTTAATTTGTTGTAATAGCTGTTGGTCTTCCGAATAAATAAACAAATAAACACTGACGTGTAGACGAGGTGGTCTGGCCGGAGCGCGGCGACGCGTCGGCCCAGCCGCACGATGCGGTGCGCGCGCGCCGCCGCCTGCGCCGCCGCCGCCGCCGCCGCCCGCGGGCCCGCCGACCACGCCCTGACAACACTGCGTTATGGCGTTTACGCCGCACGGCTTTCCATGCAAACTCTAAGGAGTCATTCATTTATTACGTAAGACGAATTTTGCTAGTTTTCGACCCTCTCCCCCTATTATAAGAAAAAATAACAATGGGCCGACCCCCCCCCCCCCCCCCCTGTTTAATATATATGACGTAAGAATCTAAAGGAAAAAAAATACCCGTTTAGTTTGTTTTAATGTTTATTCAACTTTTAGAAATATTTAGTTATTTGTATATACCTATTATTACCTATACGCATCCGAGCGAACCTCGGCACCCGCGCGGTTGTAAGAAAAAATAAGACATGGTCGACCGCCCTCCCCCCCTAAATCGTCTTACGTAATAAATGAATGGTTCCTAAGCCGAAAATGTTGGAAACGAAAAAACCGAATCTGATAAGACTCCGTGCATACGTAAGTCAGGCTAGTCTAATCTACCCTCCGAATCAGAAGGTCTACCTAGAGAAATGACGTTGTTGGCAAAACGTCGACATGTAAACGAACAAACCCATTCCAATAAGTCTGTACATCCATATGCAATTCGGAGTAGTCTAAATAGTTATCAGAGGATTTTCAAACAGTTATAATGTTGAGTAAGAAAGTAATAGTTCATCATCATTAGCACCAGCCTATATAAGTCCCACTGCTGAGCACAGGCCTTCCTACATAGGAGAAACACATAAGAAGTTTGGGCCATAACACCACCACGCTGGCCCAATGCGGGTTGGTGGTACCAACGGCTAAATGTGCCTTCCGAAGCACGGAGGAGCTCGAGATAACAAAGTTTGATTGACCCATCCCGGGATCGACCATGGCGAAAGTTGCTTTGTTTCCGTAATCCAGAGCGTTCAAACCACTACGCCACCGAGCTCCTCGAGTTCTAAATAGTTATCGGGACATTTTTCGAAAAACAGTCTTATTACTAACCTGACTTACTTATGCATGGCAAGTTTTTTTGGAATCGGTTTGTTAATTTTCAATATTTTTCACTTCAAAGTTTGTATGAGAAGGCATGCGGCGGCCGTAAACGCTCTAAAATCGTGGTGGATTCAGTAAATATAACAAATAAACACATCATACTCTTGATCTTGCGGCGTAAACGCTCTTAAGGGTCATTTATACGATGCAAGTTTCTTGCCTGCAATGACTTGCATAGCCTAAACAAACACATTTACCATGTAATTTCTTGCTTCGATTTAATTGCATGGTACAGGCAAGAAACTTGCATCCTGTAAATAGCAGCGTTTTACCTGAAATAAAACGCATAATAAAGCACATTTTTAGACAAAGCACGACTAATGACCCAACACCACCTGATGAGAAGCAGTTTTAGACAAAGCACGACCAATGACCCAACAGTCTATAGGCGAAGACAGCTAGCCAGCGCAACTTGAATCGCATTGTTCTAGCTGCCTCCAGCTTGCCGGGAATGCGAATGGGGCCTTTTCTAAAATCGTGACGAAATGCGAATAGGACAAACTGCGTCAAACCCCTATCTTTCTATCTAGTCTTTTCACTTTTATAATTCATATTCACTGAAAGAACTTACGGATATGAAAATCTGATATACATTTCTTCATAACTTTATCTAGACACGTCTAGAACAGAAGAAAAATTAAAAGATTTTGCCTCAATACATTTTATATTCGAAAAAACCTGTTAAAAATTAGGGATTTTAAGATTATCGATCAACGATATTAATAATTTAATGGGAAATTACTTTAAAAATAGAATTAGTTGTTTGGTCAATTGCCGTGCTTCGTTTAAAGAAAAACCTACATTTGTTTGTATAAAACATATGATTTTTTTTCGTGATTTTAATCACTTTTTAACAAGTCGTGTTTTAGGATGGCACTGGCATCTGATTTCGTTAACGAGAGCTTACTGTCCTTTAGTCACATAAAGTTCACTATATCAAAATGACCACAGTGTCAGAATGCCCACTTTAAAATGACCTATTATCAGAATGACCACTGCACCAAATTGTCCATTTCACCAAAATGCCAACTGTATCAAAAGGTCAACTGAATCAATTAAAAAAGCGGGAGTTTGATTGTTTGTGTGAGATGTGAGCGTGTTATTCTTCACGCTATGGCTGGACCGATTTTCATGAAATTTGGAACAGAGATAGTTTATGACCTAATCCAACTCCCGCTTTTTTAATTGATTCAGTTGATCTTTTGATACAGTTGGCATTTTGGTGACATGGACAATTTGGTGCAGTGGTCATTCTAGTGGCATAATAGGGCATTTTAAAGTGGGCATTCTGACACCGTGGTCATTTTCATACAGGGGACATTTTGATATAGTGGACTTTATGTGACTAAAGGCTTACAGTCTGTATAATAAGGTACCGACTGTTCATGCTGGTGGGTATCTGCCGGCAGCCGACCGCTGTACGCGTCCCAGTCTCGCGGCGTGAACTGCAGCGGCTCTAGCTCCGCCTCCAGCGGCGTGAAGCCGTGCAGCTCCTCGTCCTCGGGCAGCGGCCACGAGTCCTCTGGAAGCGACCGACCGAACCTTAATGAACAGGGTACTGCGGGTGCCACGCTACATACTAATACCACAGTGTAATTACAAACAGTAGGCCAACGCCTTTGATGTTGCGCTACATTGCCACAGGGTTGTCACATTTATTATTTTTAGAGTTTACTCCCTAAAAATTAGATTTCTTAGGAGAGTGTGAAAAAAGTCGCGGCCGTCATCTTGGATCTCGAAATTGATGTTGTATTCTAAATCGGGACCACCGAAAACTACGAAAATGATACGAGACGAGATGAGATGATGATATGCAGTCTGTATCGGCATTGGTAGTATTTTTAATGCAACTAGGTGACCACCTGGTGTTAAGTGGTTGCCGTCGCCTATTGGCACCTACCTGTAATAACAAGGAAAAAAGCTTATTAAAATGTGACTCTCCTGACCGGCATGTCCCAAGCGAGTGTATGAATGTCGGGCTCGCTACCGCCCCCTCTCGCCCCGCGTACTCCACACGATTGCTCTGTCTAGACGTGCCCGTTGGCTGACTCTATGAAATTTATATAGACTGCGGTACTACACTCACGGGCGGGGTGGTCGGGCGCGGCCAGCTCGTTGAGGGCGGCGGCCAGGGCGGCCCACAGTACTGCTCGCGCGGCCCACACTACACACACACGGTACTACACTCACGGGCGGGGTGGTCGGGCACGGCCAGCTCGTTGAGGGCGGCGGCCAGGGCGGCCCACAGTACTGCTCGCGCGGCCCACACTACACACACACGGTACTACACTCACGGGCGGGGTGGTCGGGCGCGGTCAGCTCGTTGAGGGCGGCGGCCAGGGCGGCCCACAGTACTGCTCGCGCGGCCCACACTACACACACACGGTACTACACTCACGGGCGGGGTGGTCGGGCGCGGTCAGCTCGTTGAGGGCGGCGGCCAGGGCGGCCCACAGTACTGCTCGCGCGGCCCACACTACACACACACGGTACTACACTCACGGGCGGGGTGGTCGGGCGCGGCCAGCTCGTTGAGGGCGGCGGCCAGGGCGGCCCACAGTACTGCTCGCGCGGCCCACACTACACACACACGGTACTACACTCACGGGCGGGGTGGTCGGGCGCGGTCAGCTCGTTGAGGGCGGCGGCCAGGGCGGCCCACAGTACTGATCGCGCGGCCCACACTACACACACACGGTACTACACTCACGGGCGGGGTGGTCGGGCGCGGCCAGCTCGTTGAGGGCGGCGGCCAGGGCGGCCCACAGTACTGCTCGCGCGGCCCACACTACACACACACGGTACTACACTCACGGGCGGGGTGGTCGGGCGCGGTCAGCTCGTTGAGGGCGGCGGCCAGGGCGGCCCACAGTACTGCTCGCGCGGCCCACACTACACACACACGGTACTACACTCACGGGCGGGGTGGTCGGGCGCGGCCAGCTCGTTGAGGGCGGCGGCCAGGGCGGCCCACAGTACTGCTCGCGCGGCCCACACTACACACACACGGTACTACACTCACGGGCGGGGTGGTCGGGCGCGGCGAGCTCGTTGAGGGCGGCGGCCAGGGCGGCCCACAGTACTGCTCGCGCGGCCCACACTACACACACACGGTACTACACTCACGGGCGGGGTGGTCGGGCGCGGCGAGCTCGTTGAGGGCGGCGGCCAGGGCGGCCCACAGTACTGCTCGCGCGGCCCACACTACACACACACGGTACTACACTCACGGGCGGGGTGGTCGGGCGCGGCGAGCTCGTTGAGGGCGGCGGCCAGGGCGGCCCACAGTACTGCTCGCGCGGCCCACGGCCCGGCGCGCGGAGCCCGCGCCTGGCACACGTACCACTGCAGCCACACCTTCACTGCAATTGATAACACTCCATCAGCCCTAACTGGACCATTGTGCTACCGACTTGGACTTACTTCGCAAAACAAGCTTTTGCTCTCGTAACCTAATTTCATTCAAAAAGGTAGCAATAACGGTGAAAACTATTTCTTCAGGGTATTCATTTCAATTTGTTTTGCTTTTACACATTTTTTATCCTTCATCCAGTTCCCTTATGTATTCCATTTGATTCAAATTGGGGGGCAGCGGGACTCTGGTGTTGGTTGTAACCAATACTGTAAATACTTTTTTATAAACAAAGTATTAGTTCCTAGTGCGACAGCTGCGCCGCGCCTCGCTCGGTCACTCACGCGCGGGCAGCGGGGCGGCGCGGGCGGCGGGCGCGGCGGCCGCCAGCGCCAGCGCCAGCATCGCGCCAGCAGCCAGCGCCGCGCTCAGCTGCGCCGCGACCGCCTCGCCCTCGCTCAAGGCGTCCTGCTCCAGCTCTAGGTCCTCGCTCGACGAGTGCACGAGCCAGATCACCACGCACGACATCTTAACACCACAAATAAATTATTAAACATTTATTTAAACATATTACATTACATACATAGATAAATAAATACAATCAGGACTTAGATGCAATGGGGTTTTAGCTTGATGCCCATTAAATAATAAAGAACCTAATAGACCAACAACGACTAAAAAGTCAGACGTTACCTTGACCAAAGTCATAGACTCGAAGCTGTCTGCGGCGATCAGGGACGGTAGTGACGCATTGAGCGTGCTCACTATCGACGCCGCAGTGTCCAGCCTATAATGAAAAAAAAAATACAAACTAATTAGATTCATATTCATCATTATGAATAACAAGAAGATGTTCCAAACTCAAAATTAATAGAACTCCTGTATTTATAAAAGATATTTAAAAAAATATATTTATTCTATGCGACAACTCTATCTATTTCCTATTAATAACATGTCAATACTCACTGCTCAACAGTGTGGATCATGTGCATGGCTCGTATGAGCTCAGCGACGTACGCGTTGGCGTCGAGCGGCGCCGCGGGCGCTGCGGCCCTCACTGAGGAGGCGCCAGTCACTCCGGGCAATACCGGCAGCGGCTCTTGACTTAGGCCGCCACTAAATGACAAATGAAACAGCTGTATTGGGTACATAACGAAACTTTGCAAGCATAGTTACATACACCAAGCGCTTGCGCAGGCGATTGTACTTATACTGCTACCTAAAAAATTAAGGTTAAATGTTAATCAAAAAAGAAACATTAATATGAAATGAAGACACCGAAAAGCGCAATTTAGGTTTATAGGACTATAAACCTAAATTGTCCTTTTAATTTTTAATTAAATGTTAATTTTAATTTTATTGTTAAACCTTTAAATTAACAACAACAATTACACGCAAATCACCAAATACGGATTTCGGAGATCCCCAGGGAAGTTTTTTAGGCCACACTCTATTTTTGATTTAAATTAACAAGTTCTGATTGAAATCACAATTAAAAATCAATTGTGTCTGGAATCTAATGCTTCACGGGTTAATTTCATGTGGGCTACCCACACCTACGGCACATTGTCATATTCAATATGACAATGAGACGTCATAAGCCAAACTTATGTTCAATAAAGTTCGGCGGTGGCTCCGCTGGTTGATATACCAAATACTGCGGATATTTGGCTAATCGTTTTCGTCATCTTTTGTAATGCGCACGGCCAGAGAATGGAATGCACTGCCGGCCTCGGTGTTCTCTACTGCTACAACCTGAGTTCCTTGAAAGCTGGATTAGTTAGGCAACTAAGTTAAGCATCAAATGGCAGCAGTGGCTACGTGAAATGTGTTACAGTTTACAGCCACATAATAATAAAAATATTTATAAACTCAAACCTATTGTCTAGCCTTAAAGCAACAATCATTTTTAATTATGTGTTATGGATACTAGATAACGGAGAAATGGTTTACACACATTTCGTCATTCGTTACATACCAATTTCTCTTTGTCACCTGATTTACAAATGCCTTTCAAAAAACTATAGATAATAATATGTACATTTCAATGCAATAACTGAAGAAACTACATTAGACGTTTTAAAGATGGTTCAAAAGGCCACGACACCAGAGCTGTAGAACAAGATATTTTCAAAATGTCGGCTAACCTTGCAGCGGCGTGTAGCGTGCGCGCGAGGTTGGCGGGCGCGGGCGGGAAGGGCGCGCGGACCAGCAGCGAGCGCACGTGCCAGTAGAGCGCGGTCAGCCGCCGCCCGCGCCGCCACGACACCAGCGCTAGTTGGTTGTACGGCTGGCCAGAGTGCACTGACACCACCAGCGCGTGTCTGACATATTAAGACCGTTTACGTTGCTTCGTTCATACATACTCTCAAGTCAAAATATAGGAAACGAACAAACGTATTCTAGCAAGACTTGCCATGCTAGTGCAAAAAATTGTCAGAGGATTTTTCTTAACTTTATGTCAGTAGACATAAAGTTGATACAACCTCCATCATGATAAAATAATCGTTAATTTCGCGAATTCATATGTTTTTAGTGGTCGTTATATTACAATCGCTAGAACTAACTAATACTCATTGTACGACTATTGCGCAGTTTGCTCTCTTTCTTCGGGATCTTTTGTTTAACAGGATGGTGGTTGTAACAAGTGTACGTCAGTTCTTCTAGGTAAAAAAACGCCCGATTGTTCACTGATACTCTTCAAAAGTTACACAAACTAATAAAAACCATAAAACACTTACATTGGGCCTGATTCTGAAGACACACTCTAATTCTAAATTTAAGTACAGTATATCTCTTTCTCGGAATATGTAATAGGAAAAAGATAGCAAGAATTTGTTTAGAGCTGTCACTAAAATTTAGATAGATTTCAAAGGAACCATAGACTATTTTAGACGGCATGTACGGTGCCTTCTAAACACTGCATTATAACACGTTCAATAAGGTCGAAAATTGAACGCACGTTACTAAATGTCAAATCATATGATAGCCATCCTTTTCGTATTCATATTGAGAGAAAGAAATTTAAAATTAGCAGTATAATAGTCGTGTGACAATACTACGCACCTGTAGAAGGTGTGAGCGACGCGTAGTTGTTGCCTGTAGCGCGCGAGATCCCCCAGGTGGACGAGGCAGTGCTGGCAGATGTACCGCGCGGCAGCCGGAGCGGGGCGGGGGCCCGCCGCCTCCCCCTCACCCACCCCCGCGCCCCACCCCTCCACCCACCCCAGAAGCGACGCGCGGCGTCTATGGGAGCGTTTGTTTTTGAAGTATGCAAGAGTTATTTGCCGTTTTTTTAATCAACAATAAAATCATGTAATCATTATGCAGCAACTTTTATGTTAGGTGGATTAAAGCGGTTGCATTAACAACCCGCCGCTGGCCTGGCCGCTTACAATGGGCTTCATAAAAAGGTTTAATGTCCCTGAAAGGGCAATGGAGAGGGCTATGCTCGGGATTTCTCTGCGTGATCGAATCAGAAATGATGAGATCCGCAGAAGAACTAAGATCGCCGACATAAAATTGAATGTTTTTTATAAAAAAGATTCACTATAACTATTTTAAAATTAAATTACACAGATTCCTAAAATAGTCCTAACCATTTTTTAGTTAATTTGAACATACCTGAATGGCAAATCTAACTTGAAAATTGTGCAGATCTGATGCAGCAAACATAAGTAGTAACCAGCAGCTGCCTGAAGCACCCACGAGAGCATGGCTTGACCATCACTGCGTAGGGGATTCTAAGAAAATGTATACAATGTTATTTAATTAATCCAACAGTAACTCTAAAATTTGAGCTTTTTTGGTGTGGTAAACCAGACACAGAAGGGAATGGCAATATTTGGGGGTGGCCTATGTCAATGGACAGCCAGACTAAACGTACGTACGTTATAAAAATAATTTAAAAAATAATTAGTGAAATAAATGCTTTATTATTATTTTTTATACAAAGCACAACATATGACTCAAGAGCACCTGATGTGAAGCGGTAAGAAGAGTCCATATGCTAAGACAGCTAGTGCAGTTCAGACACTGCTCTAGCTGCCTCCACCTTGCCAGCCCGAAAGGTGCTTTTTCACGCCTCTTTTGAAGGAACCCATGTTATAGGAAGGAGGGAACACATGTGCTAGCAAAGAATTCCAAGTTCTGGAAGTACGACAAAGATACGAGCTAGTAAATTTCTTTGTACGTGATGTTGAGGTGGAGACAGTGAATTGATGACTCCGAAGACCGGCACGCGTGCTCCTCAGTAGGAAGGGGGAAGGTGGGACAAGGTTAAATTGGGACATTGTGGTGACGCAATGTCTCGACGCAATTGCAGAGGCTCATGGACCTCATGGTGGTTTGTGACCTCTACATCGCCAACGATACGGACAGCCGACGGCCGTCCCACAAGTGCGAGCAATATTCCACGCAAGATCAGACCTGACTTTTATAGAGCAGGCATAACTGGCCAGGCGTAAAAAATCGACGCACCTTGTTCAGGACACCGTGCTTCCGTGAGGCTGTTATTAAACTAGATTGATTATTAAACCAGACAGTAGAAATTACAACACATCACTCAGGTCTGGCACAAACTAGTACCGCGCAAAGATACAAAGTGGTTCCATGGCTATGTAATGCAATACAAAGGGAAAGTCCGGCTTTTCGATTCTGTTTAAGAAATCTATGTATGCAGTATTACTTATTTTAAACAATAAAATATTGTTCCCATAAAACAAAATAACTTATATATAATATTAAAGGTATTTTCCCTTCAAGTCACATGGCTATGGGGCTCTGTGTATTGCTACCAATCCACCCACAATCAGATCTTTGGGTAAAGTAGTAATGTGAGTATAATAGATATTAATATTTAAAATATAATAAAACTAGAAAAATTTCACATCCTGAGGCAGGAATCGAACCCGCGACCTTTCGCAATCCGGGCGACTGCTCTGACCACTGAGCCACCCAGGACTTGGGATATCCCTGTGAAATTCTTCTAGTCTATCTGTATTTGCGTTTATGAGCTAACGTCCACCCTACAATGTCGAAATATTCTATTTCAACATCCGAAACGAGTATTTTTACAAATACCAACGATTCGGTTAAGTTGGGTAGTGCTTTCAAATATTCTTAATTTTTGATTTTAACATTATTATAAATGTTTGAAAAATTACTTAGTAATTAAAATATAATAAAACTAGAAAAATTTCACGTCCTGAGGCAGGAATCGAACCCGCGACCTTTCGCAATCCGGGCGACTGCTCTGACCACTGAGCCACCCAGGATTTGGTATATCCCTGTGAAATTCTTCTAGTCTATCTGTATTTGCGTTTATGAGCTAACGTCCACCCTACAATGTCGAAATATTCTATTTCAATATAATAAAACTAAAAAAAATTTCTAGTTTTATTATATTTTAATTACTAAGTAATTTTTCAAACATTTATAATAATGTTAAAATCAAAAATTAAGAAGATATTAATATTGTTATTTTTCTCACCTTTCTATCCTTGGATATTGCCTGCAAGGCTTCAATCTGTTGTTTAAAGCCAACATTCCAGAGATCTTGTTCAACCTTTTTATCCAAAGCATAATCCAGGTCAAGAACTAATACTTTTTGATATATCTGTAAGCATGAATAACAAAATATATTTTTACTTTGAATACTATAGTAACTTTATGATTAATCACTTCTTGGTCCATGACTTAACCATCAGTGGTTTGCTCAAAGTAATTTGGCGCAATTTCATGATAGATATGATTGTAACAATTTATATGGAAATACATTGCTTTAGAGAAATTAATTTTTATTATAATTTATCTTGAATTTTTAACACCACATATATTTTTTTTATGGCTAAAAATTGCAATGATAGTAGTATATAGTTTTTACAGTTTATTGGCAAAAAAGCATAATTATGGTGGTATGAGAATATTGAGAAATTAAGACTTTGACTTTATTGTTAAGTTTTTGGTTAGGAAATTGGTAAGGATAATAAAAACTTGTTTTGAAAAATTTTGTTAGGTTAGATTAAAATTGTGACCAGAACAATAAAACTATTCTTATAGTGAGGTTATTCCCTCTTTTATGTTTGTGTCAAGATACTTCAGAAATACTTAATTGAACTAGGAGGGTACTGAAAGTTTTGAAAATTCACATATCCAATTCTATTGGTTTCCACAACCTAGAAAGAGGGATCACTCTCTTCCCTCCATTTCCCGTCCCATGTACCAAGTTACTGATTATAATGGTAAGTGAGGTAACTTTTAATAAAATTCATCTATTTTTATGCCTATAGTCAACAATAGAAAACCTATTTATTAACCCTTTACACCCGGTCAATATGAGTGTGACAATTATTTTTTTTTTTTTTTTTATACAACCGGATGACAAACAAGCTGACGGCCCACCTGATGGTAAGCGGTTACCGCCGCCGATAGACACCTGCAATAACAAGGAAAAGTCACTTGATATTGCAGGTGCGTCGTCATCCTGGGGCCTAAGATGAAATGCCGTCCATGCCCAGTAATTGCACTGGCTACCTTTCCCTTCAATCCGAAACACAGCGAACTGTTTCACGGCTGAAATAAGAAAGCCCAAACATAACAATGCCCAAAAATATTTTTTACTGCGAATTGCAATTATTTTTGTGAACACCACCAGTAGCACTCATATTGAACCAGGTCTAAAAGGTTATGGTAAAAGTGTGATATTGTTTGAAGGAGTAGAATTTTATAATAATGATTTATTCAAAAAGAAACTTGTTCAGTATATTATCACTAATGAATAACTCAGTCAATTTAATTATGCATTGAATGATGTTTTCTATTAATTTCTATTTATTCTAAGTGAGTGATTTATTTGGCTACTTATAAGATTAATAGGACAAAAAAATATTTATCCTGCCTTTGTGACCATAAACTGTTTATACTTAACAAGTAACTATGTTCTCATGTGTGAAAATGTAACAAGTCTTTTTGAGAATTATATCTTTACACCTATTGTATCTAATTTGGATACTTTAGAAATCAAAACAGACAAAATGTATTTTATAAGGGAACCAATCTATTGTACAAGGTAATGTAATGCTAAGGGTAATATAATGTCAAAAACAACAAAACATTACCATTATTTATATCATGAATATATTGTAAATGACAAATTAGAAAAGAAATCATTTTCTTTTCCAGATTAAACTAAATTAAAAGCAATAGCAACACAATTTCTTTGCTGGTGACATATAGTAAATTACTACTGCAACTGCCTCCTATAACTGGAAAATATTGACTATTAAAAAATACTATGACTAATGCACCTTTTGTAATTGTTGCTGAGTTGTCCACAAGCTACGCTCCTGCAGCATTGAAGTTCCACTCTTGAATTTCAGTATCTTTTGTTTCAACTCATCTGCCTCCCTAAATAAGAAACAATATACTTTTATTATATCAAAGTATAGAGTTTAACAGACTGGATGACACATCAGGGCTTATTCTACAGCAACAATTAGTTATTTCCATATTTCTAATTGTTAAATTTAAGAAATGGTATTCACTGTATTGTTGGACCTAAGTGTTGGACTGCATAGAAATATTATTATGCAGTAATTCTTCAATTTTTAATGATAGATAAAAATAAAATGCTCGAAGGTTAACACTGAAAACCTAAATTTAACGAACCTTAACATTTGTAAAGCGGCGTTGAGAACCATTTTAATAGAGGCTTATTAGCCTCGGTGTTTGTCACAGCATTAAGTGTTTAGATCAACTGCAAATTAATGAAAAAATGAAATGAAAATTAATAAAAACAAACGAGATCCATGCAGTGCTGTCAGCTGTCAAGTAACTGTCAAACAAAAAAACAGTCACAAACCTTACGGTCCATAATACGCAAACAATACATGCGTTACAAACAGTGCAAACGCCTTGGGACCTCAGAACAATAATATTGTTCTGAGCTTGGGACGAATTGAATACGGTGCTATGTGCGCTGTTTGCGTGCTCATTCGTCTGTACACCTAAAATGTCAATGGCCCTAACTTTCTAAGATTTCAAGTTTTAATGAAAGAGTTTTAAAAGACATATATAAGTAAGTATTTGTAGCAAATAAAGTATGTAAAAAGTTTTTGTCATTTCAAAAATTAAATGTTTTCAACATACCCACATTCACAAACTCTCACGTGACGAGACATACAAGTGTTTGGCGGGATATGATGGTGTTAGTTAAGACTTTTATTACAATAATTAAAAAATGTGTCTAAGCGAACGTTGTGTTATAAAATTGGTGTGATTTTAAGAACAAAGTGTTTGTGTTTACGTATACAAAGAAAAAACTATTTGAATAAAAGTGATTATGGTGTGCATTGAAATGTATAACACCAGCATTTCAACGCTATAAATGAAGAAATAACGAAATACTAAAGACATGGCGGTATAAGCATTGGCCTTAATTCTGGAGAACACATGCTAAGTCTAAATTGAAGTTCCGTGCATCTCTTTCCCTCAATATGAATAAGAAAAAGATGGCTGTCCTAAGATTTGACATTCAGAAACGTGCATTCAATTTTCGACCTCATTGAACGTGTTAAAATGTAGTGTTTAGAAGGCACCTCCGTAACATGCCGTCTAAAATTGTCTATGGCTCCTTTGAAATCAGTCTTAATTTAATTGACAGATCTAAACGAGTTCTTGCTATCTTTTTCCAATTACATAATGCGAGAAAGAGATATACTGAACTTAAATTTACACTTAAAGTGTGTCCTCAGATTAGGCCCACTAGTTTCCTTTGCCTTTTCATTACAGGGGAACGAACAAAAAAAATAAGACGTATATTGGCCCTAATTCTGGAGAACACATGCTAAGTCTAAATTTCAGTTGTGCATCTCTTTCTCCCAAATATGAATACGAAAAAGATGGCTGTCATATTATTTGACATTTAGAAAAGTGCGTTATACTTGCCGTCTAAAATTGTCTATGGTTTCTTTGAAAGCTGTTTTTTGACACCCGTAAACGAATCTGTGAAACGAATTCTGGCTATCTTATTCCTATTACATATTGTGAGAAAGAGATAGATGCTCGTTTTCACTAACATTTGCTTAGCGTTATGAGTCTCTTAGCGATTTTTATGTCAGTCAATCTAAAGGAGATAGAAAGAGACAAATATCGTTAAGAGTCACTTATGCCTAGGAAATGGTTAGTAAAAACGGGCAATACTGTACAGTACACAATACTGTGAGTGCCTCACACTCACACAAACTGACACCGTGAGCTCCGTATCTGTGACGGTAGATAACTTGAAAACTTATCAAAGACAAGAAAACGGACCTCTTCAGTCTTCCCGTGACCACGATCTCTGTAAAGTAGGAAATCGTAAAACCTCGGGTATATATTATGTATAAGTTATAACAATAATGTAATAATTAAACGCGAGTTAAATCCGGTAAAGTAAGTATTTTTTTAAATGCATAAAACCTTTTTGTTGTTATTATTATAATAACACCAAACAGGACTGTTATTTCTTTATGGGCATTGCAAAGCTTGGTGTTTGCAGCTAGTATTTAAATAAATTTCTTAAATGTACTTAAAGTTTCTTAGTTTAAATTTAAGTTTAGTGCATCTCTTTCTCTCAATATGAATATGAAAAGGATGGCTGTCATATGATTTGACATTTAGAAACGTGCATTCAATTTTCGAGCTTAGTGAACGTGATAAAATGCAGTGTTTAGGAGGTACCTCCGTACCGTGCTTGCTCCGTACTGCCGTCTAAAACTGTCTATGGTTCCTTTGAAATCAGTCTAAATTTAATTGTCAGCTCTAAACTAATTCTTTCTTGCTTTCTTTTTCCTATTACATATTGTGAGAAAGAGATATACTCTACTTAAATTTGAACTTAGAGAGTGTCTTCAGATTAGGCCCAGTGTGTAGTGTGTCTCCAGAATTAGATCCACTCTCTAACTAATCTGTGTTGATGTTGTCATTCATAAAAATAAATATATCCCTAAATCCTCAGAGAAACGTAACCTAAACTTTTAATTTAATTGTTTAACTACATAGTTACAATTATGGATATCGATTACAAGGATCACACGCCGGTAAATTTTAAGTTATTTTTTATTTCTTTACCATATATATCTTAGTTAATCTTCTACAGTACCTCAATATTATTAGTCATCGCCATAACCACCACTCTAAAGCGAGAACATTTGATAAACCCTCAATAGAAAACAAGTTATTTGAATTATTATTGTTTGTCTTTAGGAAAGTGCAAGCGTTATTTACGGTCACAAGATCTGCCAGACGCGTGAAGCAAAATGGTTGTGTTTAGATAATATTTACCAGAAACTCAATCGACCTAACTTCTACGACATTGGAGGCACTTACATCCAAGATGTTGCAGATTACTGGTTTATGTACAAAACTGAGCAGATATCACAAATTTTTCTTATTCACATATTTATATGTAATCGGCAAGAAAGTTACATTAATGTTGCTATCAGTCGCAATAGTGAGAACATGCAAATAGATAAAAAGAATAGTGTGGCTTACCTTAACCCTTCGCTAAGGGAATATAGATTTACAAAGACAAGAGAAATGTCACAGAATTATTTAACAACATACAGTTTCTCTAATCAAGATATTGATTTTATAAAAAATAATAAACTGTATATTGCTATATCTTTTGACTGCTCTGATTATAATAAAGGGCTCTACCAGAGCCTAATTGATGAGGTGAAATTGAAACACGATTTTGGAGCTTTGCTGAGTGATGCTATTGGTTCAGATTTTACTATTGAGTCAGCTGATGGAACAAAGTTCAATGTACACAGGGTATTGTGAGCTACTCACAGTGAAGTATTTAAAGCCATGCTTAAAGACGAAACGGCTGAGAGTCAAAATAGTTATGTGAAACTAGTGGATGTTGGAAATGAGGATCTACAGTGTATTTTGGAGTATATTTATACAGGGACTATAAAAGAGTTACACAATTGTAATTGTTTTAACATGCTGATGCTGGCTGACAGGTACAATCTAAAGGGATTAAGAGATCTTTCGCAGTATGCTCTATCACAGCAATTGTGTGCTGATAATGCTTTGGAAATATTAGTTGTGGCCGACTTATATAACTCTGAAGCGCTTAAAACTGCAGCTCTTAAATTCATTAAGAAAAATACTTCCATAATACATTCAACAACATTTAAAGAGTTAAAGAATGTGGAATTGATGCGCCAACTCTGTGAATATTTGGCAGATAGTTAAACAGCACCTTATTTAGTATAAGCAATATTATCTGTGATTAGATAAATTAGATTTCTTAAATAAAAAAAATATACATAAATATTCCATCTTAGAAGTAAACAGTAAAATTTGAATTAAATGTGTACCTTATAGACATGATAATAAGAACAATACTTTAAACATTATGGTAGGTTTGATATTCTGAGTTTATATTACAAGAGTATGTGCAATGTAAACATTTAACTGTTTCCTATCCAAATGTTATTGTAGGCAAAAATCAAATAAAAAACGAAATACAGAAAACGTAAAAATAAACTTTATTGTATTTAAAACATAACTCTTTCATTGATTATATGTGTTTAAATAAGGAGTAATTATATTATTTAATAAATATTATTATTAGTTAATAATAAGAAGAGAATAGCTAGATATAAATATCAAGCGTCGCCGGTGCCATCGTGAGCTCGTTGTGCTGTGCTCTGTGCCCGGGCGCACACTCGGTGGGTAAATAATCATTTTGGAATGTTACTGGAAGTCTTCGTTTCTGTGGCAAACAAACATTTTTCAGTTAAAATGTTAGTTCACTAATGTGTCGACATAAATGTGCGCCACTAACCAAAGACAAAATAATTCACAGTCTGATACTTGACATATGTTACTACTCACACTGTACTGGGCTTATAATAAAATACAAATTCCCTACTGAGGATTCAGCAAGTGCTTGTTAGTTACATGCGACATTTATCTATCTAGCCCACTACTGTATAAATAGCTTAATACTATTGTTCAATTGTAGCAAAGTGAGCACTCTTTCTAGCTAATTAGGATACAGATTATAAAATTTGACATTAACTCTCCAACATTTGCTTATGGAAAGTGATGTTACCTTTTATCCAATGTATTCCTAATTATAGCTCATAGATTCGGATCAATTTTACAAATGCGTTCAGCGAAAGGAATTGTGGTTACCATGCAGGATTAGCAAGAAAAAAGGCCAATAGTTGTCATATTATTTATTTATAATTACTGAAACCGATACAGAAACGATTTAAGTTACTATCTCTCACATGAATATCGCGAAACGTGAAATGAATCTATGCAGTATTGTATGGTTGGATATAAAAATAAAAACTTAGTCATCCTACTCTATTATATTTATGTAATCTACAATACATTGGTGATATAGCACAAGTACCAATGAATTATATTGCATAGCTCCAACATTATAATGATAAAGAATTTTCAGGGAGTAGAAATTTCAATTACTGGGATGACAATTTCCAGTAATCAATTATTGCTTTTTAGAATGTAATTCATTGATTTGCTGTTGCTGATTTACATTATAAAGCAAGTTTGAAGCAGTGGGTAGACTGGCTCAATTTTTAAATCGACGGACTAGATGGACACTCAAAATGTATGTCTATAGCTGTTTGCATGAAGAGTAAACCAGCCCAGACGCAATTTAGAGTCGATAGTTGTTGTATGTATGTACCATGCATGACTATAATGTTTCCTTAAAGTGCGGCGATCATACTGCCCTTCACTCAACGCTTACTAGTGTTGCTGGAATGAGACACGTAATTTTGGTCGTAATAATACTATATCTTACAACTGACATAGCACTGAGTAAACTCCTGTAGTAGTAAGTATTAAGTGCGCGGTTAGAGATGGCGCAGCGCTGCAGTGGAGTTTAGGTTTGACTTTTCAAAATGTTATGATAGCTTCTCTATAATTTTATTTCATGGGATCGATCCCGACTATAATCGTTATTATGACTGTTTGAAATAGTAGGTATGTTTTTAATTTGTATCATGTGAATGGGCCTTTATACTGTATATTGTAATAACCACAATTGAAAGAATCTCGGCTTGGTTTCGTATTCACGCGGCTTTTAATACGAAAAGGTGAGACCAAAATTTTATTAATTATTTCGCTTATAACCAGACCCATATATATCTGAAAAACACACGCACAAATCTCAATTTAAGTTATGTCATTCTCTCAATATGAATACAAAAAGGACAGTCATATAATAGGACTTTTAAAAAGGTGTGAACATTTTTCGACCTTAAAGAACGTGTCAAAATGTAGAATTTAGGAAGCACTGCCTTATAAAATTGTCTATAGTTTCTTTCAAACTATTTAAAAAGTTGTTTGACATTTCTCATTCTAGCTATCTTTTTCTTAAACATATTCCTAGAAAGAGATACGCTGTACCTTAATTTAGATACTTCAGAATTAGACCTATTGCCGATAAAGGAAAACTAGGCCCGACTCTGAAGACATATACTAAATATGTATATTAAGTACAGTAGATATATCTCTTTCTCTCAATATTCAAGGATACCAAAAATAAGAACTGCCAAATTACTTCAGTTTCAAATAGTTTTTGAAACTATAGACAATTTTAAAAGGCATGTAGTGGCTTCCTTTCTTGAAATCGCATAAGGACTCTTTAATTACGATGGATCTCGAGTTTTTGGCGGGATATGATGCTGTCAGTCGAGACTTTTATCACAATAATTACAAAATTGAGACTGCCATCATATATTTCGCGAAATCTCCCAAGATGTATTGAAATATGTGTAACAACAGCATTTCAATGCAATAATTATAGAATTAAAGAAAATACTAAGACCCCTTTGACGTCCCATTACAGGGAGAATGAACCAAAAAAAGAGGAGAATTTACCCCACTCACATCAGCCCGCCTAGCATGACCACCGAAACGCGATATGATAAAGCTATTTATCGCTTCGAACTGTCAAAAATCATTCGATATAACCGCTATCTTGAAATATCGAAACTGCGAACATGTATATATACAATACAAGTTCGCAGTTTCGATAAAATTTCAAGATAGTATTTAGTAATTTGCCGTGCATTGTACAAAAATCTTTATAGCTGTCCTTAAGGTCGAAAATTGAACACAAGTTGAGTTTTATTTTCGATCTGTGTGTCAAATAGCTGTCTTTTTCGCATTCCTAATAATAGACCGAGATGTCATCTCGTTCTTTTAATAGTATTTTAGTTTAAGAGTGTGTACTTTAGTATTAGGACCACTGCCATTTTCCTCTCTAAAACGACCGATCCAAATTTTGCTGAAACGAGAGAAAACTGGTACTGTTAATTAGATTTTTTCTCTGTATTTTGATGAAAATAGCTATGTTTAGCGTTTAGCTCGTCATTGCAATGAAATATAAAATTATGTCAAAAAGGCGAATCGTTAGTACAAAATTACAAAATTCGTCATCTCAATGTGGAAGCAATCAACCTACACAAATCGGTCACAAAACTGCAATATGAACAGCCGAGTCCCTGTTCGGATTATGTATAAATAAAAAATAATCAACCAACATAGTTTTACTATAACGACCAGCGATAGTCGCATTCTGCAATCAAAAATATCGAAGTGCCCGCGGGTTGGATGTTTTTAAGAGTATCAGTGAGGCTACCAGTGTAATTTGTTCGAGATAATCAAACAGTTATATTATTTGAGTATGTTCGTAACTGTGATGCACCATGGACAAGTACTTGTTTTTTAGTCAAGTGAGGTCTTGGACCTTCATCTCCAGACCAATGTTTAATGCAAAACGATTAGTCATCACAAATATTAATATCTACTAACAGTTCATTTCAAGAATGATAACTATGAAATAACCATCTATCTCAAAACCAGTTTTAAATTGTGTCTCAACTAAACTCGATTACCCAGCCTACGGTAACAACTGTCAATCTGGTCCGTCCATTAAAACTAGTATAATTATGTACAAATTAAGTAATTACAAAACTAGAATTATTAGTTAAATAGTTTTTCTAATTAACGACAAAACAATACAAATACCTTTCGGAATTGTTACGTATTATCCTGTAAAACAGCAACAGCAATCGTCATCACTAGTGTAGTATGGAGCTGACACTACCACCTGTGCATTTACTTACACTCGAACACGTGTCTCTTAACGTAACATGATACAGACACTCCCATTGCCTACGGTTACTGACATGTCAGTATGTTTCAATACACTCATATACGGACAACGAAAGCCAAACTTCCTGGACAAGGCTTAATGTAAGCATGAAAGTTAGATTTAGAATAAGAAGAAACACAAACATCATATTGTAAGGTGTAGAAATCGCTACTATGTCAATAGGTTATAGAAAAACAGACGTTTCTAAGAATCTAAATTTATTATGCTTAGCCAGCCTTACAATATGAATAAATCGTACAGAGGAGGGACGAGTGACCGAACCAATTGGGCTTCTGATTCAGTGGCGACATAACAACACGTAGTGGCGCACGCGACGTAGGCAAGGAGCTATCTGTATCAGAGGGGGGCGCGCTCTCCTAGCGTTTACCGTTGTTGTACGAGACGCTCCGCAGCGGCGCTTTAAAGTTAGCCGCTGCTTGCTGTTGGATCTGGTATGCGAGCGGGTGGATCTTGAATCCGTAAAGTCTGAAAATAAATCGATTCGCAAGTGAATTTTGGGCTTTGGTGTGTATCAATCGTGATAATCTATACTCAAGCCAATTTAAATAAAGAATTGGGTTGTTGACTAAGTCTGAATATGGCGCTATTTTTCACAACTTCGGAAAATATACGTTACTGTTAGCCATAAAAATAATTCGAACTTAAAAGATATAGAATATTGTTGAGGTTGTACTGTATAGAAAATTAATAAAAGTGGTATTTTTTTTCCAAAATTAATCAAAAATATTCATGATATTAATTACTGCCATCAATTAATACATTTTTTTACGACAACTATTAATAAAAACATACATATGACAAAGTTATAATTAAATTTGTCAGTATCCCCATACATTTCTTAGTAACAAAGGAACGTGTGACGTCACCTGTTCTGTAGATTTTCTATGGAGCGTTTTTGGACGATGCGGCGCAACGCATCAAACATACCACTATTGATCTTAGACATACTATTTCTTTATCAGTTATTTACTTGTTATTTATGAAATTAAGAAAAAAGTTGTCAACTACCATATTGCAAACAAACCAAATGTCATTTTGTATAGGTTTGTCCCTTTCACTCGCTACCTTTCTTGCTCTTCACTCATACAAAGTTGACAGTGGTTTTCATTTATTATTTATCTAAGCTGGCTGAAGTATAGAAATTGACGATATTCTATAATTATTATACAAACAAGTTAAATATTCTTTAGATACACCACAAAGTTTATTATTCATTATCAATCAGTCCTTTATTTAGAAAAAAAAAAGCTTTTTATTAAAATCTTTAGTTTTTTACCTACTTTAGCTGTGGGGAAAAAGCGGCTCAAGAAATTCTTAAGTTTTTAAATGCTTGTAATGACATTTAAAAATTATATAATAATATGTCATTATGTGTCAATAGCAATCAAATCGCGGGTCGGCAACGCGCAAGTGATACCCCCCCTGGTATTGCAAGCGTCCATAGGCTACGGTAACCACTTACCATCAGGTGGGCCGTATGCTTGATTGCCACCTTAGTAGTATAACAGCCATTAGGACCTGCGCAGACGACAGACTTTTCTCCGCGGCGGAGAAAAAAGTACGCTCCGCGAATAAAAAGTCCGCCGCGGATATACCGCGAACTCAACGCACACGGTGTGCGATCATTTGCTGCCCGGAAATGTAGAGCAGTGCACGCTATGGAAGCAGATATTCAGAGGTTACGTTGTGTTGCAATTTACATGAAGTTTAAGAAAAAGAGAAGACATTTTTAAAGAAAATACTGGTCACACACAACGCGGACTAAAGTCCGCCATGTGCGTTGCTTCGCCTAGTCACACGAGTTCTATTCTTTTCGGGGACTCCCCCGTACTTTTGTCCGGTCCGCTCTCTGCATGTCCTCGGTTATTCGGGGGACTTTTTGTGCGTGGTACTTTTAATCCCACGTTTGAGTCACTCGTTTCAGTTGTAAGCGATCTTTTTTGGCGGACAAAAAAGTCCGCGGACAAAAATCCCTCGTCTGCGCAAGCTCTTATCCAAGATTGGTAATTCTATAATAAAACAATACTAAAACTACAACTAACCTAGGCACAAATTGGGAAGCGGGGCGCTTGGGCCGATACTCTGGGTGCACCATGAAGACCATATGCGGGAAGCCGGTGCCGAAGTACGCGCCGTCAGTGTGGTGGTGGCGCGAGGACTTGGGCGTGTACACGTCCATGCAGCGAGGACAGTACAGCTTCACCATAGCCTCTCCCGGTACATCCGACAAACCTGTTATTTAATACTATAATTACCACTATAACAAACACAAATGCCATGGTACACTTATTAGAAAAAAAAAAACTTAAATAAGATATGCGTACTCTATACTGCAGTGCGCTTCACTTACAGAAATAATGGCATGGGATGTGTCCAGGTACATATATGTACTTGTTAAAACGCAACATGTGTGGATCAGGTCCTCACACCCATGTTCGACTAGACTAGAGCAGTGTAAAACAAAACTGTGGCTAGTGCGTACGTGCTTGTGTGTGCAAGGCATTAGCACTTGTGATAGGATAGTCAGGGTCATGAAATACATTCCTCTTGGTCTACTAATATGAGTTGGGGTTTTTAGATAGGGAGAGCAATCAAAGGCTAATTGCAGATAGATAGTGTAAGATTAATATTGTAGTGCCTACTAAGATCTTCCAAATTTTGTCATATTGTGATTTTTATTTTTATAGCAAATACAGTACTTTCAAAATCCAGTAAGAGCCACATAAAAATAATTACCAAGTGGAAGCATTGGTTGACACTCGCAGTAGACTCGAGGGCAATGACCAAAGTCTCCGGCCTGAAACTTCTCCAACATTTGCCCTATCCCTCTGAAACAAAAATATTATATTTTATTATACATCTTTACTAAAAGTGAAATAGTTAAGGTTAATACTGTATAAAAAAATACCTGTTTGTCAATATGTAGCGAGCATGAATCAGTCCATATAGTATTTCAGATGCTTGTTCAACAAGGTCTGATTGGTTGGGATTGTCATCAAGATCATCATCTGAACATAAATAGATTAATTACATGTAAATCCAAACTGTATGGTTTCAGTTATCACTGTTACCACATATTAGGTTGGGGAAAGTCTTTTCGCATTATAGTATGTATGAACTTGTAATAAAATCTCTTTGGCTGTACTATTTGTGTCTGCCTGGTTTTGGTATCATTAAAAGTTTAGATTTTAAAAAATGGAATTATATTTTTTAAATTAGGAAAATGTGTGTTTTTCATTTGTTTTTCGTACTGTCAAGATGAGTGAATCTAATGAAGAAATTGCAATGCAAATAAATATTGTTAAGATGTATAAATATGGATAATAAATATATAAATACAGAAATAATAAAGATAGGTATATCAATCGGATAAAGGTGGAGGCTCCAAAACAAGATTGTGATCTAACCACTTAAAAGCCAGTTTGTTTTGATCAATAAATTGGCTAAAAAGGCTTTGAAATTCCCTTTTTAACAATGTCATATAAAGTTACCAGTCATCTGTCCTTTTCTGGTCAAAGTTTAATGAAAGAGCAGGCTGAACTCAATATTATTTTAGTCTATGAAGAACAAAATCAGAGACAGCACAGTAGCGATACGACACAACTTCTATTCTGTTTTGAAAAATGATTTGTAAAATTTTACTTAATCCTATATAGAACTATAACTTTAACATAATAAAGCTATTCTGCGACAGTAACTACTTACTAGTAGGCAAGCTGTATGCATGATTGTTATTTATGTCATATATTTAAAAATATATGACAATAATAAGTTTGCAGAAAATTTTATGTGTACAAGCAAAATATTTTGAGCACATACAAAGACTCACCTGGTTCTAAATCAAGGATCATATCAAGGGCCTGCCTATAATGGGGCACTTGCTCATTCAATCCAGTTAAGTTAAATTTATCATTTATATAGTCCTCGTCGACCTGAAATTTAAAATTTGAATCAATAATTATCACCAACACACTATTAATGAAACAACGAAGTAGTTTTTACCTCACAAAAAAATTCATTGCCCCGCAATGTGCAAAACCATGAAATCCAGGATACCTCCTCCGAGCTGCTCATTTTCCTACAATAAGAATTGGCTTTAGATGAAACCAATCAAAATGGAAATGAAATGAATGAAACAACGCCTCGTAGTGTAATATGTTTTCAACAAAATTGTACACATTCCATTAAATTTTCCCGGTATTTAACGTGCACATCTTTTTTAAACAGAATAATTAAAAACAACAACACTTTTGAATGCATAAATACTAAAAATAATTATAAAAACGATGAAATAATACGAAGAAACCTCACCTTTTGGTGCCTTGATTAGCCACGCTTGACGGATTTACTTGATGTGACGTTCGTCATAGGACGGAAAGGTACGGACGGACTCTTTCTAATCTGTGCGGTGAATGAACCACAGATGTTTCTTTGTATTTGTTTTTTTTGTTCATTCTTATTACAATGGAAAGGCAACGGAAACTAATGTCTATACAGCCATGGCTTCAGTATTTCTTATTTCTTCATATATTGCATTGAAATGCTGATGTTACAAATTTTAATGCATCTTGGGAGTATTTGACGCGAAATATATGATGACAGCCTCCTTATGTGCTACTCGATGAGGTGGATAACCACAAAAAAGTTGTCATCGTATTTCACACCATAATCACTTTTATTCTAATAACTTTTTAGTTGTATGTTGTACGTCAACACAAACACTTAGTATAAAAAACAACAACACTTTTATAACACAAAGTTCGCTCCGACACAATTTATCTTGACCGAACCGACGACGCCATTAAAACCCGCCAAATAATCGTTTTTGTTTTTTTGTTCGATTCTCGCAATAAAGGGAAGGCAAAGGGAACTAATACCCATACAGCTATGTCTTCAGTATTCTTTATTTCTTATTTTATTGCATTGAAATGGTGGTGTTACACATTTCAATGCACGTTTGGAAAATTTGACGCGAAATATATGATGACAGACTCCTTATGATGCTACTTGATGAGGTGGACAACCACAAAAAAGTTCTCATCGTCTTTCACACCATAATCACATTTATTCTAATAATCTTTTAGTTTTATGTATGTAAAAAACAGCAACAATCTTAACTGCCAGTTCGAGACGCAATATAAGAACGGGTGTTGCTGTTTGTAATACATACGTCAACACAGACACTTCTTACATTAATGAGTAAGGAACTAGACTAGGCTTACGGACTTGTATACAATGCCAATAATAATTAAAAAAAAGGAACTAGACTACAGGTAATTAATATAAAATTAGCTATGACGAAAAAATACTATTAGACATTAGGGATGTTCGATATTAGAAAAACATCGATGTTGACATAGATGTTAACATCGAATCAAAAGTATCAATGTAATATCAAATGAAATACATCGATACATCTAAAATATCGATGTTTTTCGGTAACAAATAAAACTGTCTATTATATTTATGAAATGTGTTTATTATTATTATAGCAATTACAAAAGTTAAAGAAAAATGAAAAATGAAAATGAAAATATCTTTATTCAATTAGGCCCCCAAGAAGCACTTTCGAATCGTCAACAAAAAAAACCCTTATGTCTATCACATAAACATAATATTAACTAACTAACAATTTCATAATGTTTGTCTCTCTGTCTTATCTGGATCTACGTAAGCTAAGAATGTTATGTCAGTCTGTCTATCGGTCTGTCTGTCGGTCCGTCTGTCCGTCAGTCAGTCTGTCTGTCTGTCCGTCAGTCAGTCTGTCTGTCAGTCTGTCTGAATTTATACCGGTTTCAAAAGTTGAACTACCGAGAAGATTCCGGCAACAAACTCCTGTAGACACTCTTTTTAATCATTAAGTTACAATGTTTAATTACACAGTAATAGTATTTAGCAGCGCAGTGTCGCACAGAGTATAAAAAAAGGTATATTAATGTACCAATAAGTACCTAATGAAAAGAATATTTACTGTATTTAAAGGCTGTCCGACAATGCACCATCACAATATAGGTATTACAATACACAAAGGTCAACAATTAATATACAAAGACCTAATAAAGCTAAACATCTTTCATTAATTTTAAACACTTGTCTGAGCACGTCATTACAATAATAATTGTATTGTTTTATTTATAATATCGTATAATGCCATATACCTCAAAAATTATACTATTGATGAATATGTAGGTAAATTATTACAAAATCAAGGAAGCTTAGAGATGACCATTTCCACTAGTGGCACCTGTTCACAAGTATGACGCATGTGCCAGCCATCGCTCCGCTCAACCATATTATAGGGAACGGAGCGACCCGGCACACGACGCCACCACCGCAGAAACTTATAGAGAGCATGTCATCTTCCAGCAACCACAAAATCAATGAAATGCTATTGGTGGAAATAACTATATGACATTATAAGTTACAACCAAGCATTTTTGTCATTTATATAATTGTTAACAGTATAGTAACCTTTGGACATTAGAATTTTCTTAATGTGAATTTTAAATTTGTCAAATGGCAAGTCTAGTACGTTATTAGGAATCTTATTATAGTAAAGTATGCTTTGACCCATAAAAGTATTAAAAACTTTATGCAGTCTTAGAGACGGTAAGATCAACTTATTTTTATTTCTTGTATTTAATGCATATCGCTGTGTCTTAAGTAGGAATTTAAATTTTGACGTACAAAAATTATGCAAGCATAAATATATTGAGAAGCCACTGTTAGTATATCTATTTCTTTAAATAAGTCTCTAAGAGATGTTCGAGCAGCAAGGCAGTAGATTGCTCTAATTGCACGTTTTTGCAAGATAAATACTGTTTCAATGTCTGCTGCTTTACCCCACAGAAGAATACCATACGACATTATACTATGGAAGTAACTAAAGTAAACCAAGCGCGCCGTGGCAATATCAGTATATTGCCTTATTTTTCTAATAGCATAAGCCGCGGAGCTAAGTCTACTACAAAGTGTTGTGATGTGAGGGTTCCACTGGAGTTTCGCATCGATTGTAATGCCTAAAAACGTGGTGGATTGAATTAAATTTAGCGACTGATTGTTTAATTTAATGTTTGTATCCACTTCCCTAACATTAGGTAAAATAAATTTAATACATTTAGTTTTCTTTGCATTCAGTTGTAAATTGTTCACAGTAAACCAATTCATTACTTGAGATAGCGCATTGTTTACGTCGTCAAAGTTAACTTTATTTCTATCACATTTAAAAATTAAAGAAATACAACTTGACAGAAGTATCATAAAAAAGGCCCTAGAATTGAACCCTGTGGAACTCCCATTTTGACATAAGACCCTGAAGATTTTGTTCCATTGATGTCAACTATTTGAGTTCTAAAACTTAAGTGAGATGTGATTAACTTCAGAGCTGAATTTGTAACCCCATAGTGTTGTAATTTTAAAATTAGCGTCTGATGGTCAACGCAGTCAAATGCCTTTGATAAGTCACAGAATATACCAATAGCATTTTGTGTATTCTCCTGAAAAAATAACATTCTCAGTATTTTTAGGCACACTTTGTAAAAAAAAAAACTTTGATAGGTTTTTTTCAGTGTCATCTAGTGGAAATTAGTTGAACTTGATAGTCATCTGATAATGACTATCCAACATTTAGTTGAAGCTAGTACCTAGTTGACGTTTCGATATTTTATTCTTAAAACATCGATGTGTTGATACTATTGAAGTCAAACCATCGATGTCAAAACATCGATGTTATCCAGATAAACATCGATGTAACATCGATGAATATCGATCATCCCTATGACATACTCTGTGATGAGTAAAAGTGTTCTGTGTTTATGACACCAAAATATTAAAACTTTTGCGATCCATTAAAATTAGAAAAAATCCAACTAGTCTAAAAATGGGGGACAACGTTAAAAAACATAAGAAAAGACCCACAAAAATTGAAGAAATGACTAAAGAGCAAATACGAGAAGCAATTGTTAAAAAACGAGAATGCAATGCAAAAGCACAAAATATAGTTGAAAGCTTGCTTGAAAGGAATATTACAAAGGATTACTTTCTGCAGTGCTTAAAAGATATTAATCAAGCGCACTTTGAGGACGTAGTTGAAGAAAGAGCTATAATACATATTTGTGGATATCCATTGTGTTGCAATGCTTTGACTACAGAAGATATTCCTAAGCAGACATATCGAATATCACTAAAGACAAACAAAGTTTACGACATTACAGCCAGAAAAAGTTTTTGTAGTAACAGTTGCTATAAATCTGCCATTCATATAAAGAGACAAATGTTAACAAGTCCATTGTGGTTCAGAGAGTATGAGGACATTCCAAAGTTTCATTTGCTGCCTTTCGGCACTGTCGGCAGTCTTGGTCAAGAGGTCGACCTAGCTATATTGGAAAAAATCAAAGAAAATAAACCATTTTGTTCCGTCATTGATTGTGCTACTGTTACACTTAATGAAATTGACTCTAATAGGATAGCTCCTAACACCCCTGAACATTTTATGAAAGAATGTAGTTCCAAAAGTGAAGAAGAAAAATTAGGTATTACTGAAACTATACCAGAAACTGAAGTGGTCAAAATTGATCCAGAAGTAATTACAAAAGTGACATCAATACATACTCAAGATAACAAAAAGAATTCTACCAAAAACCCATTGAATATTGTTGGGGAGATAACAGAGAAACCAGAAAAAGAAACTGATCCAATACTTCACAAAACACCCCACCAGTCTAACAAAAGCAAAGAAAAAGAAAACTCAAAACATAAAACTATAAAGAAAAAGCAACCTGTTGTGACTCTGTTAGCTATTGAAGTAGAGAAGTGCCTAGCTGAATGGTTCACTATTGACACATTGTTACTACTATGTGGTGAGGAGAAGGTCAAAGAAATGCTTACTGATAAAGGAGAGTGTATCAAAGAATATCTAAACAATTATTCAACAAGTATATTCTATAATTCAAATAATTACGATCAGTATCAAGCATTATGTAGGAAACTTAACATGTTGGAGATGGAAGATAAACATTATGATGCTCAAACTCTTCAAAAAGAAACAAAACCTTTACCAGATTATTCAATTTTACATGAAGAAAGTAAAACAATGCAATTAAAGGTTAAAGCATTTTTTGCTGGGGACACCCAAATTCCAAATATTAAGGATAGTGAAGAAAAGCCTGCAGTAAGTCAAACTGAGGAAGATATTCCATTAACACAATTGCCTTTAGTAGACAAAAATGCTCAAAATGCATTAAGAAGAAGAATAGTTTGTGAACATTTAAACAAAGTGTTACCAGACATATTAAAATCATTGGGACTTTTGAGTTTGTCAATTAGTTCAGATGTCCGCCTTCTTGTCAACTCATTCAAGTTGAAAGCCACTAACATCATGTTTAAACCTATACAATGGATTCTGATTGCTATTATTGTCATTAAATTGTTATCACTTCGTGATAAAAGATTGGAATATTTATTAGAGCAGCCAACTGCATACCAACATTTGCAATTATTACTGTTGAGTTATAAGCAAGATGGTGGTTACTTGGATAGATTAGTCTCATGGCTAATAGATATTGATAGATTATTAGATACAAATGATACACAGCTGACAGTAGAATAACTACTAGTTTACATATTATTTTAATACATAATAATGTGATAATAGAATTTATGCACTTGGACTTTATAAATAATTATATTTTATGAAAAACATGCTATTTAATTTTATTATAAATATGTCTAGTTCAAGTGTTCAGCAGCACTTGAAGTGTGAACCGAATCAATGTAATTTTAGGACGCTATAATTTTATTCATGTGATATCAATATAGAATGTTTTGTATGTGCAGAAAAATGACAAACATAATTAACATACACTAGAGAATATACTGGTTTTCATATCTTTTCTTATTACTAATATCTGATCTGTGGTTTAAAATGTACTCTATGTGGTTTACATACACACTGATAGTCAACAGCTGTTTAGAACATATAAGCTAAGTAGGTTGGTAAGTCTTTTTTTTATACCACTAAGGTGGCAATCAAGCATACGGCCCACCTGATGGTAAACGGTTACCGTAGCCTATGGATGCTTGCAACACCAGGGGTATCACTTGCGCGTTGCCGACGCTGTAAAAACCTTTTCACGCCTTTTTTAAAGAACCCCATGCTGTACTCAGTTCATTCCACAATCTGAGCGTACGTGGGAGAAAGTTTATCTAAAACCGTACAGAACGCGACCACTTTGGTTCCAATTTGTGAGGACGAACTTCCGCCGGTGGCGAGCAGTGCGATGATAGAAAGAGGCCGTGGGCATCATGTCAAATAATTCCTCAGAACACACCCCGTTATACAGACGGTAGAACATACGGCTTAAAGGTTCAATACCGTTTGTGAGGTCAGGATCGTCGACAATTCTTATATTGCGTCTTTGGAGCACGTCGAATGGTCCAAGCTGGTATCTAGGTGCTCCCGCCCATAAGGGGCAGCAATACTCTATATGGGGCCTCACTTGTGACTTATACAGTAACAGTCTTTGCCCCGAAGTGAAATACCGCCGCGCTCTATTGAACACACCAAGCTTCTTGGATGCCAGCTTGACTTTATCCTCCGACTGCGGAACTGCACGTCACTAGAGATATCAACACCAAGGATCCCGATACTCTCTGAGATGGAAAGGGGAGTGCCAATGAATTGTGGAGCCACAGCGAATGGGGATTTTTGGGCGGCGAGCGCGCTGACTTGTGTCTTAGTGGGGTTGAATTGGACTAAGTTTAGTCGTCCCCAATCGGAGACTCTGTGTAGAGACCTCTCGATTTCAGACACAAGTCGCGGTCGACGATAACGGAGAAAATATTGATAATATTATCAATAATAAATAACAAATATATTTTAAAAATATTGATATTATCAATATTTTCTAGTTTATAAATATACTAAATAAACATCCATAACTCGTAAACTAATTCTCGTACTTATCTTAAAAACATCTGTTCCTACCGGGATTCGAACCCGGGACCCCTGACCGAGTAGCCTTTATAGCCAGAGGTACGTGTAACAATATCACGATGTTGACAGTCCAGCAATAGTGATTTTGCTATTAACTCGGCGAGCATCATTTTACTCCGAAGTAAGCAAATAAGGCCGCATTCCTCTAGTAACTACAGATGTATAACTTTTTTTCTCGGGGAGCAATCCACTTATAGACATACCTACCCGCCGGCCGTTGGCGTAGTGACGGCGACGGGCGTGTGTGGGGTCGCCCAGTGTCTGATCGTAACGACACCAGGAATAGCTACCAACTAATCTCCTCGGTAACACCACTGCTCTTCGCGAGGGTAGCCTGGGCTCTGCCGAAGCAATTTTACCAGCCTACCCCCAGAACGGCTAGTGTGACCTAGGCAAAGCATCTAAAAAAATAACTAATGCTCGTTTTCACTAACATTATTTGCTTAGCGTTAGGAGTCCTTAGCGATTTTTATCTGTCTATCTAAAGGAGATAAAAGAGACAAATGTCTCGAGTCACCTAACCCTAGGTAATGGTTAGTGAAAACAGACAAAGTAGGTAAGGTAGATATAAGTTACAGATATTTAAAACTGACGTGAAAGACGAATATACCTACTTAACATGTTAAGATGCCACCTCAGAGCAATAAATAAAGCATATTGTTCTGAGGATGCAACGCTATAATTTTATAAAATGCATTAGGATATCCTATTCCAATAACCATTTCCTAAAATGACCACCCACTTCCCGGAATGCCCATTCCCCTAATAACTACTTCCCAGAATTATCACTTGCCAATATGATTTTTACCTACCCAAGAAGGAAAGCTATAGTAGACACATATCACAGATTAGTGATATGTGTCTACTATATATAGCGCTAATAAAAAAATAGGTAACAATATTCTAAGTGAGCATTTAAAAAACAAATAAATATCGAAAAATAGGAAAACGACTTACAAATCATTAAATCAAAGTGGGGTATATTTAGTCGTCGGATTTCGGGTTAATTCCGCAGGCGGGCGGAAAAGAACCGTTTTATTTTTTATGGCATTTTTGATTTATATTGTTTTGTCATTCACTTCCGTCATTCACGACTCTTTAAAGGAAGTGGTCTATCAGGGAAATGAGCAATCCGGGAAGTAGTCATTATGGTAAAAGGTCGTATTGGGAAGTGGTCATTACACAGTGGTAATTAACCTTTCGTCCTTTCGATTACTAATGGAATTACTCGGAATAGTAAATCGAACTACACGTTGGTTACGGCACGCGGCAGTTCGAATTGAAACAAATATATAATTGTAAATATAATTTATTTACATAAAATAATACTGATATGTACACCAAATAAGTAATCATTATTTTGTTATATAAAACATAAAACAACACTCATAATAAATATTTGTACAGTAAATATGTAAAGTAAACAAAAACAGTCCACAATTAGCATTTTATTAAAATAGAAGATTTATTAGCTATCGTTTTACAAAACATAATCATATCTTAGAAATTTACTCATTTATTTTATTTTCGTTACTTATATGAAATATAAATACAATATAAAAATAGCTGCCCATGAACTTTAATTAAAATTTATATTGTACTGTTACGGATTTTCAAGTGTCTAGTAAATAAAAATCACATACTTAAGTATATGTATATTATTATATGCATAACTTATTCAATACTATGAAAGCACAAATTTATTAGTTCATTGCATAATGGCAATACAAAGGCAATATACTTTAACACATTTTATTTCAACATTATGATAAATGTTTGAAAGTATGAAGGTAGACGATAGCATACAAATTAAAAACAAAAATACTAGACGAAATTCTTAGGGTTCTCTTAAGTGCTCGGTAGCTCAGTGGTTAGAGCCAGGGACTGTACGATGCCCGATGAAGGTTTTGCACGGTTATTTACCCGACCGTTTTCTGTGCTTTTAAATACCGATGATAACTTTACCCGAAAGTTTAGATATAAACTAATCCATCGTTTAAAGGATACCATAACTTAAAGGGTACCCGTAATACTGGTACCTTACTTTTAAGGTGGGGTGCCCGTATTTGCAAACAGTTTTACAAGTAACGTTGTGAGCTTGTGCGATCGGTATCCGATTAAATACAAATACCGTAATAATTTAACCGGTTAAAGCGGTTTTTCAGTCCCTAGAGCCGTTAGCAGGATTGTCAAAACTTCCCGCGTAATGACAATGTGTTTTATGTAGTTCAAACATTTTTAAAGCAATACTTTAATAAAAAGCTTTTCGTTTTGTAATTAATGAACTCATTCCCAATCTAGCTCCTCTCAAAAAAAAGAAAGTTTTAGTACAACATCTAATCCAAACACCTATACATTTATACACAAATAACAAATCAAGATCTAGACGCAGATGTACCTAGTTACATATTACAATGTATTACAGACAATAATAATATGGTAACATATTATTTTAGCATTAGCACTGCGGTGAGGCCCCTGAAGCAGGCGCGCGGCGGATTACTTTTTCTAATACCTCTCTAATCAATCAATAAAGTATTTCATTAAAGCTTTTTTTAACATATTTCAGATTTTTGCGCTTACTATGGCTGTGTTTTTTATTTTTCCTCGGGCTGAGAAGTAATATTGTTCCTCTACAGGGTGGTGCCGTCAATGCGACAATAAATTTAAACATGGGCTATATTAGTCCATAGAAATGGTTTGCCACTTTCAAAAATATCGTATTCATTTGATAATTTCATGACATTTGTATGAAATAATGCTGCCAACGTTACACTATTCCATACAAATGTCATAAAAATATCGTATTCATTTGGAATACGATATTTATAAAAGTGGCAAACCATTTCTATGGACTAATAGAGGCCATGTTTAAATTTACTGTCGCATTGACGGCACCACCCTGTATATCTCGGCCGAAGTTTAGAAGGTGCTTAAAAACTAAAATTTAACGGAATAAACGGGTTTACGGCATATTCTATTGCCTATGGAAATATTCATTTTTATACCCACGGTGCCCATTGCTTTTTTTCTGATCAAATCATATAATAAGAACAGATACCGAACTTAGTAATTAATCTGTTATGTTCCTCTTGAGGTCTTTGAAAAATCTATTGTGTCAGGTATCTGACGTGTAACGGGGTAGAATGAAATCCGAAACGGCTCCCAGCGCGCCAGCTGCCGAGGGACTGCCTCAAAATTATATCACGGTAGGAGCATCATCTATTTTGTACCAGTGAGATCTAACGTTTACCATTGTTGTATGACGCGCCTCGAACAGGCGCTTTAAAGTCTGCCGCTGCTTGCTGCTGAATCTGGTACGCGAGTGGATGTATTTTGAATCCATAAAGTCTGAAAGTTCAACAATTGTTTTTAAAAATTAGTTGGTTTATTTTTGTTAACGCCTGAATACTGAAAAGATTGAGTGAGGTAAGGCATAGTGGTATTTTTCACTGGGACTTTAGCTACGACCTTTTTTATGGTGCTACCTACTCTCTTTTCCCACCTAGAAATAATTGTTTATAATAAAGAAGTTGTTTCAAAAATGTACGGAGAGCCGCGGGGCGACCGCCGAACTTTATTGGTATGAACTAAAGTGTGGCTTATGACGTCACATAGTCATACCTATTGAATTCAATTATGTCATTGAATTTACTGACTTGTGAATGTCATCTGCAAGTCTATGTACACCATACTAAAAAATAAGCAAAAATATGCGGACCAGATTTTAACTCTTTTTTTTAATTGCTTTGGTTCGTGGCACAAAACAAGATTTTTTATAGAAAAAACAAATGCAAACACAGCCAAATGTTCACCATGGCGTCTATATCACTTTGATAACGTTTAGTTGACCTATATGACGTCCGCCATATTGCCACATTGAATAATAGTAAAGTGGACCAATAATTTTGAATTTCGTACAAGCGAACTACACGTGGGAACGAATGATTAGAACTTTTACCGGTTCATGAGATTATACCTCATTTTTTTAAAGATAGTGTAGTGTAGACAGGTCATACAAGGTAATGAAGACAAATAAGACTATAATTTAACACATTTGCTACACTTGTTCATAGAATAATGATGACTATTAATTAAATTATTACCCGATACAGCATGTCGAAAACGTTTAAAATGAAAAACTAATACCGTGGCTAAACTATTAAATATAATTGAATGTATTTTTTTTGTATGGTGTTTATTAGCATTAGTATAGATATATATATTCGGTGTTAAATTTTTCGTCGTATTGCCATCACCATCCCGTATACCTGGCCGGATATAAAACATCCCCCTTATATCATAGTACGAAAAGTACAATTTATACATTTAAAATAATTTTACAACTATATTATAAATATCATCTCACCTCGGAACAAATTGGGAAGCGGGGCGCTTGGGCCGATACTCTGGGTGCACCATGAAGACCATGTGCGGGAAGCCGGTGCCGAAGTACGCGCCGTCAGTGTGGTGGTGGCGCGAGGACTTGGGCGTGTACACGTCCATGCAGCGAGGACAGTACAGCTTCACCATAGCCTCTCCCGGTACATCCGACAAACCTACACACAAAATATTGGTTTGGAAAAATGAAGCAGCCTAAGTCGGTTTTAATTTTTTTTCACTTTTTTTAGTGATAACTTTTTAACGTCAAAGCTAGATGGGTGACCGTGATCGTTGTTTTCTACTATCGTATCATTTCATAAAAAAATCATAGGAAAGCAAAAGTCCGCAATTTTGCATACGTCGATGACTTAATTATTCCAGTTATTTTGATTTAAAAACCAAACTACCCAATGGATTTTTTTAAAAAAAATATGGGAACAAATGGGACCTATTCCGCATCGAATAAAAAAAGAATCATCAATATCGGTTCACCCAGTCGAAAGTTCTGAGGTAACAAACATAAAAAAACATACAGTTGAATTGATACCTTCTACTTTTTTGAAGTCGGTTAAAAAATAGATTTGATGGTATCAGTACTTAAAAAGAAATGAGATAAAAAATCCGCTGAAATAAACACGAATGGGCTCAAATTCCTTTGGCTGCCCGAAAAACAGTCCTGTAAGCTGATTATCGGTTATTACGCGGTGCAGTAGTTTAAAACTAAATATGTAAAAAATTCGCCCTGACGCAATAGCGCTGCCGCTTTCTACGCGGCGAGCGCATGTCGCAGTCGTCTGGTTAAATCAGCCGCTTAACTGGACGCCTAGCCCGTCGATTAAACGCCAACATCCAATCAAACGGCTGAAGTACAACTAAAGTCCGGTCGCGGAGCAGGAAGAATTTCGTACAATGATCTCTTAGCCTACTGACAGAAATTACAAACCTTTTTCTAATAGGTATTGTTTTAAAAATTATTTGCGGGTGAAAAAAAACTAATGACCTAATGAATTAAATTATATCGTGATTTTTGTGAAAGAAAGAAGGATAGGTTAGTAGTTTTAGTGAAAACACTCATATTTGTCTAGCGAATGGCGTCGGCACGTGCGTCGTCGGTTTTATTGTTATCACACAACATTAATAAATAATATGTTTCAATTTGTGATCTAAAATTAAAGGTAGGTAATGAAAATTCTGTGTAACACTATTATAACTTGTTTGTAACTGTAATGCCTATTCAAATTATTTATTTAAAAATAGATTATATTACTAAAAATGTTTGAAAAAGTAATAAAAGTTAGAAAGATTATAAGTTAATGATTATGGATTTAAAAAGATAATATTAATTTTAAGCAACACGTGGTATTATTTTTGAGACAAATGCCTCCATACCAAAACAACCCTTATAATGCAAGAAAAAGGTTTGCGATCACTTCAGACGGTCGTAAACGTCACTGTGCGAGCGATACGCACTATATTTTAACGGGAGCGATAAGGATGGGTAGTGACAGGTCAATGTACGAAATTCTTTCTGTTCCGCGACCGGACTTTAGCCAAGTCATTGAGCGCAACGTTTAACCAGATGGCTGAACGTCATGTCAGCCGTCTGGTTTAAATTAGCCATTCAATTGGACGCCTAGGCGGGTCGTTTAAATCGAAAAGCTTTTGTTTGAGTAATTGGTATATTTAAGGTCCACAAAATCTAAGAGTGAAAAATAAACTAGCACAACCAACATGCAAATTTGAAATATTTAGAAGTGGCACTTTATCTATGTGTGTGAAAATCTACAATAAATTACCCAAGAACATAAGTAATGAAATAAACTTTAACAAATTTAAATTTGTGCTAATGAAATATTTATCAGATAAATGTTTTTATTCGCTGCAAGAGTTTTTTGATGTATAATTATTACTATTATTATTATTATTATTTTTATAATTTTCTATAATAACAATCGGTATACAAAACTTTCATTAGGTATGTATAAAGAATTTAATTTAATTTAATGTGATTTGATTTAATTTAATTTAATTTAGTTTTATTTAATTTAATTTGGTTTATTTTTATTTAATTTAATTTAATTATATCTATATTTGAATATCTTTAATTTTTAAAGTGGCTATGTTATCTTTAAAATAACTTTAATTTTCAAAGTGGCCATGTTATCTTTAAAATTGATAGCTGTATAAAATAAAAAGAATCAAGTGTGAGACTAGTAATATTATAAAGGTAACATTTCATAGATGGTTACCTACTACCTAAATTTATAGTTGCTGTGCCCTTGCAGGGTTTGGTTCTGTTTTCTACCACAACTCACAACATCTGTATATACAACATGGAAAGTGCAATAAAGAACTTTGACTTTGACTTTAGGTTCTTTGTTTATGACCACTACGAACCAAAAAGAAAAAATAACCTTGAGCCTGTCAATTAAACCAAAACTTTTCACTACAAGACGATTCATTCAATAAGGTTAAACGTTAAGTGAGTCTAGTTCAATTAACTATCGGGCTAGGCATTTAATTGGATGCCGGCGTTTAATAACGGGATAATAGCCATCCAACTAAGCGGCGAACTTAACTAACCAGAGCCAGATCCGTTGCATTAACGGAGTGTTGTAACTTGTGTATTGTGGTTTTAATCAACGGCGACGCGACGATTAAAAATGCCTGTACACGTGGTAGAGAAAATAATTTCGGCAGTTTTTGACAGGCCACCTTTATGGAACATCAGAAAAGTGAACTATAGAAATAGGCGAATTATTAACCAGATAGGGGAAGAAATTAGGTTAAGCGTTTTACTTTCAATATACAGACAAATGATTCTATACTTATTCTATAGTTTAGTACTAGATTTATTCTGTGGTACTAGTTTCTATAGTCATGATAAATATACCTAGTATTCTCATTCTTTTACAGTCATAAGAATTTATCTGGACATTGACTATGTTCTTCATAATTCCGATGAAACAAGCCTTTTTGTTTACTTGTCCTATTGTAGTACAGCCGACAGCACATCAAGCGTTCTTCACATTTGACCTTGAGACCGCCTTTACTGCGTTCGTAATAGAGGCGACTTTCGTTGTGCAACTGTTACACTCGACGTGCTGCCGTATGTACATTGCGAAGATATTTGAATCAAAAAATGTTATCGCAGCTGTTTAGATATTTCGTTCGAGCAAAAATAAATTTGTCTTAGGCCTCTGCCTCGAATCTTGTGGGCAGCGGGGCGGCGGCGGCGGCGGCGCGGGAGCGGCGCGGGCAACGCAGACCCGTTCGCGAAACGCGAAACCAGCGGGCAGGTCGCGCGCGGCACTATAGCGGCGTAGTGTTGTGTTCGTGGTTGTGTCATCGAGACATTTCAAAAAAAATCAAAAATGTATTTATTAAAGTAGGCTCCTAAGAAGCTCTTTCGAATCGTCAAAAATTGAATATCTAATTAAAATATGGTCTAAATAATATGGTCATTTGTTTGTTTTCGCGAATAAAATGTCTGAACAACGGGGACAGCATCTTTTTGATTCAAATTTATTCCTAACGCTCGATTTAGTGGGGGAAAAGCAGACTATAATGCACTATAATGCAAGATTCGAGGCAGAGGCCTTAGGACAACACTACGCCGCGCCTCTTCGGTGGTGCCGGAACTCCCCGCCGATTTCGTGTTCAGTTCCGCGTCTTTCGCCGCCTCGCTCGCCGCATATATCGTGGCCGCGGCCTAACGGTATCTTATTATTGTTGATCGGTGGGACATGCCACTATTACAATGATGGGTACACGATCAACTATTATAGTTGCAAATACAATCTTTAGTGTTGTGGTTGTTTCTCAGTGTCAAAGCGTGGATTAAACATTAAACATAATTAATTAATTGTAACAGTTACAAATAAAGAAAGACATTGATGAAAAAATATATGCTCCAGGCGAGAATCGAAACCGCGTTAGATTCCTGCCTGGAGTATATATTTTTTCATTTTTTTCTTTCTTAATTTGTAATTGTTACAATAAACAAGGGGTTTAAACACATCAGAAGACATTAAAATGTGATAATTAATTAATCTTTGTATTTTTTAGTAACCCATTGTTAGTAACACTACTATGCTTTGCTTTGATTGAAAAAAATGAATTAATAATAAATAATAAAAGAAATATATTAATATTAAATTAATAAAAGAGATAACATAGTAATAATTACCAAGTGGAAGCATTGCATGACTCTCACAATAAACACGCGGGCAAAGTCCGAAGTCACCTGCTTGGAATTTTTCTAACATTTGTCCTATTCCTCTGAAAAGTATAATAAAATAAAGGAAAAATCAAAGATGTTTTAGCCATTGCTGGACATAAATACTATAAAAAAATTACCTGTTAGTAAGTATGTACCGAGCATGAATAAGTCCATATAGTATTTCAGATGCTTGCTCTATTAAGTCAGACTGATTTGGATTGTCATCAAGATCATCATCTGAAATTAATAATAATGTAGCTTTAATAACTGACGAAAATAAAAACAAGAGATTCTCAAGTTAAGGCGCAGGTGTCTCTGCCTTTGTATATCAAATTTTCACAAAGTGCATTTTTTAACATACTGGTAGTATTCCAGTACGCATCCATACTAAACAAGGCCAACGCACCGACAAAAAACTTTTGAAAATGACCAAACATAGATCCAAAACTACTTTACTACCTTTTGAAACAGAGGGAAATTATAGGAAAGAGACAATATGAACCTGAAGGAGGAGTTCAAGCCTGTAGGTAAGATAAAGATAAAGATAGCCTTTATTTCTAAGAATATACATAATATAAGCTTTACAATGTTTTATTTATTTTTAATTTCTAATTATCCCTAGCTTGTCCACTGACATAGGCCTCCTCTAAGTTTTTCCACTCTGCTCTATTCTGTGTTTTTCTTATCCATGTTCCCCCTGCAACCTTCCTTATATCATCCTCGCATCTACAGATCTGCCTTCCCCTATTTCACTTATGTCCTCTGGGGTACCAATGAGTTACCTTTTGTGACCATTCCGGTGGGCCTCTTGCCATGTGACACATACTTTATATATATTGGCGCTTTCCCGGGGCTGGGGCCATTTGCTCGCTCTCGCTTTTTGGTTACTGTTCTAACATTTTTTTGTCGCTGAGTGGAAGCTCTATAAAATCAGAGACGTGAAAAGGCACTTTTTGCAGGCCTACAATTCAAATTTCAGTCATAGTGAGGAGGAAAGTGTTATAATGAAAGAGTTGCACTGAAATTTAACTTTAATCCATAGGCAATAGAACAAGAGCCACGGATTGCTTAAAAACTATAGTGACATACCAGGTTCTAAATCAAGTATCATGTCAAGGGCCTGTCTGTAGTGAGGCACCTGTTCATTGAGCCCAGTCAAGTTGAACTTATCAGTTATATAGTCTTCATCCACCTGAAATTATAAAGATCGTAAAAGCAGTTTATCAACAATTTGTATCAATTTTAAACTATAGGCGTTCTTACTTCACAAAAAAACTCATTTCCACGCAGTGTACAAAACCATGAAATCCATGACACCTCTTCAGAACTACTCATTGTGTTTAAATTATTTTTGCTTCGAAAATTTTGGTATGCACTTTTGCAGAAGTCTAATTAACCATGTGTTTCAAAATTTTGCTCTCTTAATTTTCAAAACCATATTATATTTATGACGTTTTGTTTGGTTCGTTTGGTTAAAAAATGTACCCTTTGCCTCTTTGCGTTTGGTTTTGTTTAGCAAACAATCACAAACAATATCCGATACAATAGTCATGTATAATCTGTGGTCAATCAAGGTGCGTTCCGTCCAAGCACACTCCAAACACTCTGGTTTGTTTTTTGTCTTGCTCTAATCTAAGGTGTGGAACGAAACAAGTTGTTTTTATAACCTCTTTAGCATTACAACAACTTTGACATGTTATGTCACATTTGTTTTGTAACAAAAAAAAATGATATGTATTTTTGCTTACCACCAACTCTTTGGATCAAGACCATCTGTTAGTACTATGTAAATAACATGAATTTCACAAATAAAACTTTTAAATATAATTTATTATACAATACAACGTGAGCGACATAATATGAATAGAACATCAAATAGAATTCGAAAAAGAAATGTTTCTCTACCAACCAAAGAGTTTGGTAGTTTAACAGTGCCCCTTATTCGACCAATTATTCTAAACAATAATGCAGTAAATGGTCTCATGTGAGATTAGCAGATATAAATTAACACACAGAAACATAAATTAGGTTAAATCTAAGCACCGATTATCATTAAATATAGTTATGGGCGGATAACTAGACCCTAGCACTAAGCTCTAACAGAAAACTTCTAATGAATTTGGCTTCTTTAACAGAACTACCAAGAGCATAGTATTCGGCTTCAGTACTTAAACAGGCGACAGTTTGCTGTTTGTGGCTATGCCAGTAAATAATATTATGACCGTACCCACTCAAAAAACCGAGAATAAGACTTCCTAGTACTAGAACAACAAATAGAATTCGAAAAAGAAATGTTTGTCTACCAACCAAAGAGTTTGGTAGTTAAGCACCCTCTTCATCACAAGTAGTCCCATCATTTTCTAAAACTAATACGAAGTCTTCCATTTCGTATTCTATTTTCTGTACTGTCATATACAACACTAGTACTTAATAAATAAAGCTTTTGGACTTTTATTCGTTTTTTATGGTAAACAAAAAATAAGGCGTGCTTTTTTTGAGATTTGACATTTCAAATCTTATTTGATGGATGGTAACTAATTTCTTCAGACGTTATATTTCAGAGTGTTTTTTAACCACCAAAATGTTGCAAATCTCCGAGGCTCGTAACTCGGAACAGGGTAGTTGTAACCGGGTTGTAACAACCAAACGTCATGCCGAAAGTCAGGCACGGAACGGCCACAGAGTTAGAAGTTGTAGGCTTGGTTGGAACGCATCCCAGCTGCCAATGACGACGAACGTCATGCCAATACTCAAAGAGGATTCTGAACTATTCTGAAATACCTCAGAACAATAACTAAAGCAGCTGTAGGTTATCAATAACCTGTGTCAAAGGCTGCAATCCGTTTTAGAGCCACCGCACATATACAATTTCAAATCGTACAACTAAATCGCAGAATGTCTAATAGGCATAGAATCTTAAGATAGCCCGCACACTAGATCAACTAAGTCGTTCAACTAAATAGTTGGCCAACTATCGGCCGATAGCCCACACACATTAACAACTTAGTTGGTCAGTCGCACGGTAAGATGCAGTGTGACCAGACCCGTGCGCGTGATTTCCCCACGCTTGGATTTTTGCCGACGGGCACGCAGCCGCCGCAGCCAGACGATCTCTGCATTCTCTTCTTGTAACAAATGAAAAAATAGAACTGCTGATCGACGAAGTCCAAAAAAGGCAAGCCCTTAAAAAACTTATCTGGGTAACATTTCAGTTTAGGATGTAAGGTATGATGTTTCCCACGCTGTAATCTGTCACTTAATAACGGATGCACCCTAAATGTTTTGTTCTGTTTTCGTCTTCTTTTTATTAAGTTAAGAAGTGCGTTGTTTTTCCGCATTTTATCGCAGACTTCACCGCGCTAGCAACACTGTCCACCAACTAAGTCGAACGAAGTGTGCGGCCTATGAAAGCACGCAATTTAGTTGTTCGATTTGAAATTGTATAATTATGTGCGGTGTCTCTAAGGAGAATTTTATTGTAAAGTTTTGGACTGCGGCTGCTTGCATAATGTCATAGTCGTTCGAAGACATTTTGTAGTGGAGACAGCTTGTTGTCAACTAAAAAGTTTTTCAAATTGTTGACAACTCGGTGTAGAGACACAATAGAAACAAAAGTTGGCGATTTTCTGAAGAGTTGCAAACAGTTGGAAACACTAAAATTGCCAACAATTTTGGTGGATACGCATTACGCATTATTACCCTAACGTTACAGAATAGAAAACGCAATCTGACAGCACTAAACCTTATGTTAGTTATTTTTAGTCTAAATTGTGGTATATATCTTTTAACTTTCAGTTGTTAATGGGACACAGTAGCGTATATTTTCCGAATTTGTAAAAAAGAGCTATGTTTCATATCCGGCCATATGTACAGTATCTCAAAAAATCAGGAAAAATCTCCTAAATCCGTGAAAAATACTAATAATTTGTTTTCAAACTTAATTTGTTCGAATAATTTAAAATTTTCGTCGATTTCACCGTTATTCACTATGGCAATATGGGCGACACAGAAGTCAACTAAACGTCACCCAAAGCACAAAGTGCTACACGCGCCATCATGGTGAATGTTTGGTTACTTTGCAGCTTTTTCTATTAAAAAAAATAAAAAAAGTACCATGCAACAAAGCAAATAAAAACAAAATGGACAATAAATTGTACACTATTCTGCAATTTTTTACCTATTTTATAGTACAGTGTAATAGACCTGGCCGGGTCTACATACATTTTTGAAACCTAAAATACTTGTGAATCGTTCTGGATCGGCCACCAACGCCGATTCTGTCGAATTTGTCAAAATTTGTCGCCCAAAAATCTGATTTTGTCGGACCATGGTTCAAAAGTTATAGGGGTATGTCGGTGGCCCAGCTGGGACGCATTCGCCCCAGATCGGCCACCTCAATATCCCGAAAACTATACCACCTAGCGACGAGCTGTTTTATCTCAAAATTTGTCGCGAATATGTCGCGTCGATTGGCCAAATATCAGATTATGTCGACCCGTAGTTTAAAAGTATAGGGGTATGTTGGTGGCCCAGCCGGGACGCATTCGCCATAGATCGGCCACCTCAATATTTCGAAAACTATAACCTAGCGACGAGCTGTTTCATCTCAAAATTTGTCGCGAATATGTCGCGATTATTCACCAAATATCAGATTTTGTCGGAAAGTAATTTAAAAGATAACGGAGAAACAATATTTCACCATACAACGGTACAGGCGAGTTGAAAATACTTTTCAATACTTCTGTTTTTTACGTGTGACGTCATAATTACAAATAATAAATATTTACTTTTCATAAAACGAAATATGATGATTTACAATTATACACCTAGCCCTATTCGAATAAGTTGAAATAGTTATTTGTTCAACAAGTGAGCAAAATAATTTTTTGTAGCGAGTGCTGCCCCCTTATTCTCAACTGTCGAAAAATTATCGAATTTCGGAAACTCTATACCTGTCACTTTTTATCGCTATCCGTCAAAGCGAGACAGCATGTGACTTTTCGAAACGAATCCGTGATCCGACAGTTGAGAATAAGGGGGCTGATGTTAAATCACGAACCAGCGAAGTAGTCTAAAATTGAATCACGAGCATAGCGAGTGATTCACAATTAGACTACTGAGCGCAGTGAGTGATGTAAAGGCACGAGACAAAAAAAATGCTCTAGTGTGAAACATACAACTTTTCACCTCTCCAGCGAGAATATTGTTATAAGTGAGATACACAAATAATATTAATTCAGGCGTTAAATAATCATTTTCATCACTCGATGAACTCATTTTTGTAATTAAATTAACAAAATAAACCCAAGTCGTAAAATCAAAAAAATCTGAATTTATTTTTCCCGCTTTGTCCACAGATTATATAGACTATTTTTGAGTTGCGTTTCGAAATTACAGTGCATGTCATTTTTTCTGACCAATTATATTTTTATGTAACGTGACATTATTGTTTACTGAATTATATAGTTATTATTATTTTTCAAGAAAACGTCCATAAATTAAAATAGTTAAGCTTATAAACTAAAATAATTAAATTACATAGTTGTGCGACTAGTGCAAGTCCTGAGTTTCGGAACGCGCTACTATATTATCCGCCTTATTAGCTATTAGCGCCTATCTCAAATTAATAAAAAACTTACTTTGCCTCACGCTCGCTGCAAGAACCGGTTTTCCTTTGAGATTTTACGAAGCAAAAGAGATATTTTGCTGCTGAAGAGGTAAAAATTATTTTAATGTAGTACCTACCACCTATTAATTTATATACCTTTTCTAAATAGTCGCAAAATGACAAAAGTTTAAAGTACAGTTTTTATTGTTCAAGGAGGTTTAAATGCTAGCTGGAACGTGTTGTGAGCAAGAAGGTATAATTAAAATTTTTGTAAGTGGCCAGTGGGACGTGCGCTAGGGCGCATGCGTGGTGGAAGTGGTAGGGCTTTCAATCTAAAGTTCTGTACCTATATATTATATAAAGCTAATTTTATATACAACTAGATGACAAACAAGCTGACGCCCACCTGGTGGTAAGCGGTTACCGCCGCCTATAGACGCCTGCAATAACAAATAAAAATCAGTTGATATTGTAGGTGCGTTGACACTCTGAGGTCTGGGTTGAGACCATACCGCCTCGAAAAGTATACCCTATCTGTTACATGTAGGTTAGTTGAACTCTGAATGTTGTGTTAAATCGTATTGTTATCATAAGATAGCGATATCTTATATTTTTAAATTCCTCTTTTATTTGGTTTTCCCCTTCCTTTTTGCTTCAATGAATACCTGTGATTTATGTATTTTAGGTATAATTAAAAAACTTCGATGTATCGAGTGACCTTACGGCAATTCGAAGTTTGTAAAAAGAAACCTTGGTGATTTTTACCAGACTGCCTTAGAAAGAGAGTAACATATAAATTATTTACGTTTAAAATGTATTTTTATGAAATAAATAATATTCATACCTAATCGTAATTAAATGTGATTTACTTTATGTAGTTTATGTCAATTATAATAATCCTATACGTAGTAGAACGCGACTGTACGTCTTGTCATCTAATAGACTAAGAGCGAGACTGAATTTTGACAGTGAAATATATTATAATTTTCATCGCGGAATATGATACAGTAAACACAAATTTTATAATAATTATAATGCTTCTTTGAATTATTTTGGGCTATTAAATTGATAAAACTGTGCGATTATCAACAAATTTGAAATAAATATTACATGTTACCTTTTTTAGCAAAGTTTGCTTCATATCTGTTGGACTATCCATTGTAATTTCTAATACGTTATAATTCCTAAACCACGGCCCGACAAAATCTGATATTTGGCGAATAATCGCGACATATTCGCGACAAATTTTGAGATAAAACAGCTCGTCGCTAGATGGTATAGTTTTCGAGATATTGAGGGGATCTGGGGCGAATGCGTCCCGGCTGGGCCACCGACATACCCCTATAACCTTTGAACCATGGTCAAATCAGATTTTTGGGCGACAAATTTCGACAAAATTGCGACAAATTTTTGGTGTAGTCAGAATTCAAATCGGTGTTGGTGGCCGATCCAGAACGGTTCACACCTAAAATACATATGATAAAGTTTTGCCGGTAATCGCGTTCGCGATAAGCATAGATAACGTTTTATTCCATAAAATAATTATTCTATGGTTCATTCCTTATTTATTATGTTTTTAAGTAAGCATTGGCGAACGTAGAGAGCCGCTAAGCATTGATCATTTATTTGGTGATGATTAAAATTATAAAGCAATAAAAATACCAATCATAAAATAATTTTTTTAATTAAATATATATACGAAAAGAGTAGGTAAGTACATATATTACAATAAAAGTAAAAAATAATAAATTAGCTTTGTTATTCGAATGTTAAATAGTTATAACTATTCTACAATTGAAGTTATATTTACAAATGATAGTATTAGTCTAATTTATGGATATACCGGCCGGCCGACAGTAGACTATTAGTTCATATTATTATTGTCTTGTGGTGTATCTTAGCCAAAATATAAATATTGCAAAAAACAACTTTTTAGGTACCTACCCATCTCTAAATAAACCATGTTATGTAGCATTTTATATTTATTAATTATTGCGTTATACCATACTAAACGCTCCATTCTTTCATTTCATGGAGTCTTCGGTTTTTTGCTAAAATAATAATTTTACAAAAATCTTATTACATCCCGGAGACCCTGGGACATAATTATATTATTGCACTATCCAAAAAAGCAGTTATGTACGAGTTTGTCATGTTTCGAAATATATGTGAATGGAAGACTTCAGAACGAAACCTTGATGAATGAAGTCTGTTTGCTGCTCGATATAAGGTGGCATGTCTTCATTTACAAGTACCTAAGTACCTACATAACTATTTATTTCTTAAAATATTAAATTACTAAAACAATTGTTTTATTATATTTCGTTTGAGCTCGATTAACTATACAAAACCAAAGTAAAACAATTAATCCGTCAAGCATCAAATTCCAGACCCAATTTTATTGTTTTTCCAATTTTCATAGACCTCCAGAGGTATTACGCCGCTTGACAGATTAATATTACTAATTAACCCTCAAAAAGCGTCCAATAAAATTGTCAGAATCAGTGGCATGACAGGTTAATCCCATACGATAAAGTTAATTTGTAATTATAAGGTACCTACATATTTAACACAAACAATTTTCAATATATTTAAATCAAAGTAGGTACACATTTCTGCAATATTTTACTAGTTTACTATCATAAAATTAAATGTAACATTTTTCGAGCACTTTTCAACCTATTACTTACAAGTTTACAACGAATAAACGTGTTTCACTACGTTTTATATTTGCTGAAATAAACGTAACTATGCAAAAAAACTACATTTATTATTATCATATCAAAAGCGCACGTTATGATTACCTACATATTTTTATTGGTAACACTATTAAGGATAGTAAACACAATAAAATTTATATATGTATTAGGTTTAAGGTTTCAAAAGATAGAGGGTGGTACCATTCTACTCAGCAGCAGCTAGAATGGTACCATCCCCTATCTTTTCCTAGGGGAAAAGCAGACCAAGGCTCGGATTACAAACATATGGAACCTCAAGTCCAGCATAAACAATATCTGACAGTGTTTGAAATGTATTTTCGCGTAATTAAATATTAATTCATTTTATTTTTAATCACAAAAGTTCGTCTGGAAGGACCCAGAATGAACTTGTTTGCGGAGTCTGAAGTCGCCTGCATACCTGATGAAAAATAACAATTGTCAAATGAGCTTTCAGGTAAAATAGCGACTTTAATTAATTGCTAAGAGAAATAATCACATTGAATGAAAATGCGAATGAAAAACTTTGACAAGGAATGAATGATCTTAATTGATCCAAATAATTGAAACGGCCTACCCACTTTTGCCGATAAATCATAGGTTAGGCGAACGAAGACACCGCATCTAAACGTAAACACGATGGAAACTTTTTAATTCTATTTAAATTTACACAAGTGGTACAGATGTAGCCTTATGAAACTCGAGAACGAAGTGACGGGCTTATTCGCCGACTTATTTTAAAAGTGATGGCCATTCTTGAATATTCTTTGGTGTATTACAATACAAGGCAAGATAACACAATGACCTTATAGTGAAGCAGCAGTTGGTTCGCAATTAGCTCAGTGATCATCACTTTAGTTTAGTCAAAATAAGTTATCACAATATGTTAAATTTCTGTTTGAGCGACGGATTGGGTCAGGGAACTCTCTTATCAGGTCCGTGGTATTCCAGATGTACGTACTCAAAGCCTTAGGAAAAATATTACCTGGATATCTAGGATCAACAGTGATTAGTAGTATATTTTTTAAATATTATATAAAAGCATAATAATTTAATTCTCGACGCAGTTTAACCCAGTTAACTTAACTGACCCTGCATCGGGATCGCTGCCGTGGTCAGTCATCGCCACCGGAGTATATATGCTCAATTAACTGCTTTGTTATTTCCACATCTTTTAGATTTTTCCAAGCATCAGTCTGTCTCACTTTTGGGTTATTCTTAATGAAAGTCATAACCTTCCCCTTTAATGTGTCCAGCTTATATTTCTGTGAGACAATTGCTATATCTATAGCATTGTCAATATTAATCTGTTCTGAAAGTGCAAACTCAGCAAGCAAAAATAAATTATCTAGCTTAAATCTATCAGCTATACTTATCAAATTCACACAATCTTGTTTGAATATGTCTTTGATAGAGCCGGTATACATGAATTCTAAAAGTAATTCCATATCACTGGCACTAATATCAATATATACTGATTTTGCATCTGATTCTTTGATAGACTTCCGTAGCAACGGGCTGTGAGCTGCAAGAATTATCTCGTGAGTTGGAAACTGTTTCCCGTCCCTTGATTGTAACATAAAATCTGTCTTTTCCTGTTTATATAAAAGACCACTCAAATCATGTTGAAGTTTAATTCCTTTTATAATATCATTATTAAGTAAATGACCAGATTTCATAGCAACGGAAATTGGTATAAAAAGAGTATTATTTTTTAAGGATTTCAAATCATTTTCTGTAAAGCAAAATGTCTTAATGTGGTTATTTTCATCGACATTTGCACTTGTAAACGTTAACCATGTAAGGGAACGAGATAAAATAGACCAGCCTGTATTGTGTGTATGTGACAATTCATTAGAGTTACTGACACCAATTGAGAAAGTGCCTGGCTTTCTATGAATGACGAATAAATTCAGTAAATAATTGTATCCTGGGCAGATTGAAGTTGAATAATAAAACCATAAGTCAGGTTCATTGTCAGTATAAGTTCCTCCTATGTCATATTCACCAGTCAATTTTAATTTATATTTTAAATCAAAAACACACAACTTCTTTGCATCTATTGACTGGCATCTGTGAATAGAAGATACTGAACCATTCTGAAATAACAATACCATTTAATATTATTGTTGCAATAGTAAATAGTAGACATAAACGTTGAATTTATAACATACATCACAGAAGTCTGGGTTATTGCTTCGTTGAAGGGCAATTTGTTGTTCATCACGGTGGTCATCCATAGCATTCATAATATCAACGTGTTCTCCATTATCATCCACAAACATCTTGCTTGACTGCTAGTGATTCTAAGTGACAAAATATAGCATGTTACGCGTATGTGTGTAAAAAATATTGAAATACAAAATAATACTTAGTGGTTATTAATTTGTATAAGGACTATCTGCACTTAAATTAGTGTGAGTGATTACTGCAGGTGCTTATTGATAAGCATTTAACACAAGGGAATAACTTTAATTTTCAATTTATTACCTATATTTATTTATTCGTATGCCTATGCTTTCTTTTTTGTAACATAAATATGGAGCAGGCCGGTTTCAGAAGTGGATACGGTACAAGAGACCACATTTTAACTATAAGAACTACTATAGAGAAAGCCACAGAGTATCAGAAACCACTTTGGTTGGTTTTCATTGACTATAAGAAGGCATTTGATAGTATGGTGTCGTGGGCCGTTATTCAGTCACTCCAAAATGCTCGAATAGATACACTGGGCTCATTGAGAATGTCTACAATAATGCTACTATGAGAGTAAATATGGGTGATCAAACCGACCGGATACAACTCAAGAGGGGAGTAAGACAGGGCGATACCCTTTCACCGAAATTGTTTAGCGTAATTCTCTAGGATGTTTTCAAGAAACTTTCATGGGAGGGCCGTGGACTACTTTTACCGGGTGCTAGACTTAACCACCTCCGATTTGCTGATGACATTTTACTCCTAAGTGACAATTCCAACGATATTTAAACCATGATTGATGAATTGAACGAAGCGTCTCTACAGGTTTGCTTGAAAATGAATCTGCACAAAACAAAGATCATGACCAATAAAGGTCTATTCACATATATCAGTGAAGCCACAGTTCCGGCACAGTTCCGTGACAGTACCGGCACAGTGCGAAATATTATTTTATACATTATCTATGAACGTATCTCCACTTGTCCGTGTCAGTGACGGCACAGTGCTCTCAGTGTCCGTGCCGGCACCGGCAAGCACGGAAGGGATCGTCGACAACGATATTTTTTGCCGGACGGACAGATCACGGACGCCGGCATCAACAAAAACGAAATGAAGGACGAGCGATTAATAGAATTGGTTCGTGAAAATAGAGTTTTATATGATTTATCTCATGCAAAGTATATGGATACGAAATACAATCACGATTGACGACGGACACGTTTTCACTGAAGCTCCGTGAACTGAGCAGGCACTGACATGTGTGAATTGAATCACTGACGCAACACTGAAGCACTGATACGGAACTGTGCCGGTACTATGTCGTTTACTGTGTCAGTCGTCAATCGTGATTAATACAATCACGGTACTGTCACGGAACTGTGGCTTCACTGATATGTGTGAATAGACCTTAAACCAAACTGTTATCGAAAGAGTGAGAAGTATGTTTACTTGGGTCAGGAAATAAGAATGGAAAAGGAGAACCAGCTGAATGAAATCGATAGACGTATACGATAAATGTGGGCCGCCTACTCGAGACTGGATTTTGTTTTTCGAATGAGGATTTCAACAGAACAAAAGGGCAGAATATTCAACCATTGTATCCTGCCAGTGTTAACTAACGGAGCTGAAACCTGGGTCCTAACAAGAGGATGTATTAATATAATACAAGTGGTCCAGAGGGCATTAGAAAGGAAATTGGTGGGGGATACACTTAGGGACCGTGGGGGTGATGGGCAATGAGAAGGCAGATGAAATGGCAAGGGCTCAGAAAACACATACGTGGGTCCTGAGCTCTTTCTGGCACTTTCACAAAGTTTTTTAAACACAGCCATTAAAAACCATGTCCTAAACAGACACAAGGCTGAATGACATAAAATACCTGGACTAAAACACTCCAAATCCTTCCTAGGAGAGGAGGTAAAAGGATGGAGTAAGTACATCTATGCAAACGGTAGAACACAAGCTCGCCTCTTAATTGGGGCACTCACAGGACATTTTGCTACTAACCACATGCTACACAAAATGCAACTCTCTGCAACACAACTTTGTCGAGCATGTGGCGAATGTCAGGAATCTATGACGCATCTCTTATGTCATTCTGATGCCCTGACTAGAACCAGAATGAGCCTTCTGGGAGTGGCATATCCAAAACCAGAAGACTACAGGCTCTTTTTGCCTAAAGATATAGTAAGGCTAATGGCAACTATATTCTGGACACAGGAAGAGTAAATGCAGGGGAGGCACAAAAGATCCCAACGGGTCGAAGTGCACTGTGACTTGGTCATGGCGCCATAGTAAGATAAGATAAGATAGGGACCGTAAAACAAACGCATGGCTTAGAGAGGCAAGCGGTGTTGCAGATGCCATCAAGCGAATGGCAGATCTTAAGTGGTGTTGGCAGGCCATGTTCCTCGAAAACCTGGTTCCTGGTGCAAGAGGCTGTTGGAGTGGCGGCCTTGGGGGGAGAAGCGACCTAGAGGTAGACCGCAGATGCGCTGGACGGATAATGTGAGGAGGGTGGCAGGAGCTAATTGGATGCAGAGAGCACAAAACCGCGACAAGTGGCGGCAGCTGAAGGAGGCCTACACCGTAATGGTTGTAAAGGCTAAAAAAGAAAGAAAGAAATGAATATTTTCTTTGCCGTGGGGCAAATAATCCATACAGCCGCGGGCTGGTAAGCAGCAAAACGTTAAATCCATACTAATATTGGTGGGGCATCAGCTTGTTTGTCATTTAGTTGTTGAAAAAAAATGCATAGGCGCTAAGTAAAAAGCAGGTCACTAAAGCAAACCAATGAAACTTAGCCAACCCCAACGACGTCTTTACAAGGTAAACACCTGTAATGAGTGTTAAAGTCTGTTTTACACAGATGGACCTTTTCCTTTCTTTTATAATACTTTTTCGCATACAGTAGGGTGTTAAGCTGATAATAGACGGTTCAATTTCTGTTCAATATTACTTTTAAATTCATTGCTTCAATGGCACATCGAAATATGTTTCAAAGTGATCGTTCAATGTCATTGTAAGCTAAAATTCAAAGTTAGCTTTCAATGCGATTAAATCAATATTGAACTTTGAATTACCATTGAAACGTGTAAACACCAACAATAAACGATGACTTATTTCGCGTACGGCAGCGAAGTGGGTGTATCTGCTGCTGTCAATTTTACCAATAAATTGATTTTTTTATATATAACACTAGATTACATACAATCTGGCGGCCCACCAGTAATCTGTGGGCCCTCCTGGTGTTAAGTGGCTATCTTCGCCCATAGACACCTGCAATAACTTGGAAAAAATGACTTGGTATTGCAGTTGCGTTGTCATCCTGAGGCTTAAAATAAAATGTATTCCATGCCCAGTAATTACTCTGGCTACCTACAAGACGAAACTACATACGGGCCTACCACCTAGTAAAATGCGAGAGGCTCCTTTGGTCATTTTTGGCGAAACGTGGCCACCAATGCTGAGATTTTCTCCTTTACTTTTAACAGAAGAAATTTTATCAAAATCAATTCAATAGTTTGGTTTTTATATCAAAATACCCTTCTTTCTTTGACCTTAAATATTTATTACGAAAAATTGTAAAAAAAAATATCAACATATAAAATTAAAATTTATGCAATTCTGTTCTCAGTTCCGTACGAGAAGGAATACTCTGTATCAGTATACTCATAGTACTCAGTCATCAGTGACAGAGAAAATAAGAGTTAATTGAGTGCACATTCGAAAAGCCCATTTGACACGTAGACCTAAATAAATTTAAGAATATAACTACATATTTGGTTTATTGTTAGGTTTTGTATTTGTCATTCATAATTATATTTGTTTCTTTTGATTATATGCATATTAAAATGTGGCACTTGTTACTTTCTTTTTTACAACATTGAAACATAATTACAGTGCAACTCAGCATTCACATATATCAGTGAATGAGTTATCATTAATATAGATTGAACTGTAAAGTCCCCCTTCAGATGGATATAAAACATACAGAAGATATTAACATAACAATAATGTTAATTACATTTAATTGTTTTTTACATTTAACTGTTGAAACTAGTACAGAAAGAAAGCAGCATTGTTAGTATCAGTGTACTATCTGCCCTCTTATTCACAGCTATCTGACAAAATTTGAATATCATAACCTCTATACATGTCATTTTTTATCACAGCGCGTTAATAAAGCGAGACTGCATGTGTTTTTCAAGATAGAATACGTGATCTGACAGTTTCTGAATAAGGGGAGGGCTGGATGGATAATCTTAAAGTAAGAACAAAATGTGATGATTTACAAACATAGATGAAATTCTAGCCAAACATTCTAGAAATACAAATAAAGAAAATGATGAAAAAATTATGTGGTCTAGGCGGGAATCGAACCCACATCTCCTAGGGTCCGGCCAGACGCGATAACCACTACGCCACCGGAGCACAAGGTGTAACCTACTAATTTATTCATTGCTTTCTAACTTTTAACGTTTAAACTCCAATGAGTGGTGAGATAATTGCTACAACTTTAAAAGGTAGAAAGTGGTGAAGAAATCGGTATGTTACACCTAATTCTCCTGTGGCGTAGCGGTTATTGCGTCTGGCTGGGATTTTTTAAATACCTTTTAAGTTCTAAACAATTTAGTGTATCTTTCGTAATTCAACAATAGATATCGAATTGTGTCTGGTTTGTAGGCAGAAAGTTGACATGACACCCGCCCAACGGCGAGGTGTCCTCATACACATATAACCTAGTTATTTTATCTGATAGTCTTAGTAAAACTGTTGGTAAGTCCAACACTATTTGATTTTGATTTTCAATGTAATTGGTCCCCCAAATAATTTATTGGAACAAAATAGGTTAGTGGATACTCACAGTATGATAATTAAGCTCCTACTTTTATATTTTATTAGCAAGCTTCATGGACTGGGTAGAAATACAGATGAAATCACAGATTACTGGAAATTATTTTAGTATTATACAAAACAAATAATAAATCATAGCAAAGTGATGTCATTCACAGCACAGATAAGAAAGATCACAGATCAGAGAAAGATTATATTCACACTCACAGATCACTCACTATGGCTGGTAACTTGGTTCAATTGTCCCCTGTAATGGGAAAACAAAGGGAACTACCGCCCATACAGCCATGTTTTAAGTAATTCTTTATTTCTTCATTTATTGCATTGAAATGCTGGTTTCACACATTTTAATGCACCTTGGGAGAATTCGACATGAAATTTATGATGACAGCCTCCATATGATACTATTTGATTTAGGTGGATAACCTCGAAAAGTTCTCGTTTTTCACACCATAACAACTTCTATTGTAATATTTTAATTGCACGTCAACACAAACACTTGGTTCATAAAACTACACCAATTTTATTACACAAAGTAATGAAATTTATATTGCAGATGTGCTCACTCTAAATAAGACAAGATGAACTATTTAGAAGGTTTATTCGGCTTCAGTAGACACAGAATACACGTATGGTACGCCATTACAGAAAACGGAAGAGAGGTACAGTGTTGTCAACAAACTTAACTTAATATTGTCATAGACTATGTGTTACCATTTCCAACGTGAGTAATAGACAATAATTACAACACACCTGCTCAAGTTGGAGTTCTATTTTAAATCTTGAAATAAACTCATAAACTTGTTACAAAATAAAACTTAATTCTTTCTATTACAAAACAAAATTATTTCTACCGTGTTACTTTTATATTACATACTAGCAACACTCTAAATAATGTGGTAAATTATTTCTAATAATGGTAACACTTACATTCGTTGTCAAAATCAAAATGACATCTGTCAGTTACTAAATGTAAACAAACTTTGACAAGTAAGCTCAATATGAACAGTAAACACATTTAAAACATGCTTATTCACATTTAAAACATTCTAAAAAAATATACTGAAAACTAATTAGTTAAATAAAGTTTTTCACATAGATACTCATGTTTAGGTTTTAACAATGCTTTGGTAAGTAGATCTGCTATATTTTCCTCACTACTAATATATTGCAAACTTAATTGACCTGAATTTATTACATCTTTAATAAAATGAGCCTTTATATCAATATGTTTAGATCTCTTACTGTTTTCATAACTCTCAATCATTTTAATTGTACTTTGATTGTCAACCAATAATTTACATTGTAAATTTAAATCACATTTTAAATCTTTCAATATACCTCTAACATATACAACTTCACTTACAGTTACCGATGCTGCGACATATTCGGCCTCTGCTGTTGATAGTGCCACAGTTGATTGCTTTTTTGATGTCCAACTCACAAGATTGCCTCTGTAGAAGATTGTACTGCCGCTCACACTTTTTCGATCTGACTTATCGCCAGCCCAATCTGCGTCTGAAAAGCTAAGTAAATGATTATTATCATTTTTCTTGTATACTAATCCTTTTTCTTTTGTTTGTTTCAGGTACCGGAGTATCCTCTTTCCTGCCTTCCACAAAGTAGCTGTTGGTCTGTCAAGATATCTACTTAAGAAACATGTAGCATAAGCTATGTCTGGCCTGCTTATGGTTGCCAAATACATGAGTAATCCTACAAGTTCACGATATGGGACATCTATTATGTCGGCATCTTCTTGGACCTCAAGCTTAACTTCCATTGGTGTACTTATTCCTTTACAGTTTTCCATGTTGAATTTTGATAAAATCTTTTCTATTATTTGTGTTTGTTTTATTTGTAAGTTTTCCTTTGTCCTTGTAATTTCCATGCCTAGAAATTTATTTATGCTTCCTAAATCTTTAGCCTCATATTCTGTTTTTAGATTTTTAATTATTCTCTGTCCATTTCCAAGTATTAGTATGTCGTCAACAAATATAAGTATGTATACATCACTTCCAATATATAAACAGAAATCATATAATGACTGTTTGAAACCATTCTTTGTTAAAAATCCATGTAATTTTTCATTCCATAGCCTTGGTGACTCTCTTAAGCCATATAAAGCTTTCTTTAGCTTAAGTATTTTTCCTTTTCCTTCTTTAAAACCTTCTGGACATTTTATATATATTTGTGACTTTAAATCTCCATTTAAAAATGCTGTTGGTACATCTAGCTGTCTAATTTGTAAGTTTTCTTGTATAGCTTTACTTAGTAATAATCTGACTGTCGATATTCTTGCCACTGGTGCATAAACATTATTTGTAGTTTCTTCTTGAAATCCCTTGGCAACTAATCTTGCCTTTTTAGAGCCATCTTGTTTTGTTCGAAATACCCATCTTGTGTCAATTGCCTTATGATGTTTTGGTAACTCTGTAATAATTTCCCAAGTACCTAATTTTCTATGAGCTTCTAGTTCTTTGTTTATTGAATCAGTCCATCCTCCTTCTTTTATAGCTTGTTTATAATTTATAGGATCTTCTGATAATAATGCATAAGCAATACATGATGACATGTCATAGTTTTGATATTTCGATGGCAGCTTTGTATGTCTTGTTGGTCTTGATTTATCTTTTCCTTCATGATCACTTTGTTCTTCAGTAGTGTCATAATCTTCTTGTTCTTCTTCGGACTCTAAGTATTCTTCTAGTATTTCTTCATTGTCAGTTTTTGTTTCGTTGAAATCCTCTTTTTCATATGAGAACAAAATTTTTCGTCCTGAATTAGTATCTTTTATTTCTTCTTTTTCTTCTTCTTTATATTTATAATCACTTTCAATAAATTTTACATCTCTAGATATTATGATATCATCCGTCTTAGGATTCCATAATTTATATCCATTACCAGTGTAACCTATCATTCTTGTTTCAATAGCTCTAGCTTCAAGTTTTCTTCTTTTAGGTAAATTGATAACATAAGTTTTGCAACCAATTATTCTCATGTGTTCTATTCTTTTATCATTGAGAAATATCTCAGCTGGTATTTTTCCATGTAATACTCTTGTTGGTGATCTATTTATTTGATATGCAGCAGTTTTTATGAGTTCAGTCCATAAATGTTTTGGTAAATTTGTTTCTAACAACATTGCTCTTGTTCTGTCTGATAGTGTCCGATTCATGCGTTCTGCTACACCATTTTGTTGTGGAGTATAGCTGCATGTCAGTTCTTGTCTTATTCCTTCTTGTTGACAAAACTTCTTTAAATCTCCAATAAATTCACCTCCATTATCAGTTCTTATTCTTAATACATTATTGTTGTTGTTTTTCATTCTTCTTATGTAATCTATTATGTAGTCTTTCGCTTCACTTTTGTGTCTAAGTGGATATACCTCTGTGTAGTGGGAATAGTCATCTATTATTGTCACATAGAACCTTTTACCATTTATGCCTTCTGGTGTAATTGGTCCTCCAATATCACAATGTAATAGCTCTCCTATTTTTCTTGACCTAGGAAATCTAGCTTCTTTGAATGTGTTTCTTGTACCTTTGGCTTTTATACAAATATCACACTTATTATTAGAATAGGGTAAGCCTAACTTCTTTAAGCCAATATGGTTTATATGACCCAATCTTTTATGCCATAAATCATCTGTTATTGTTATATAGTTTGCTTCATTACATTTCATTATGTCGAATTTTACTAAGAATAGACTTCCATTGCTTCTTCCTGTTATATATATATTTTTCTTTGATATTTTTGCATTTCCTTTCATAAATGACACTCTAAATCCTTTATTATTTAATCTTTGTACTGAAATTAGATTTTGTGACAGATTCTTCACTATGAGTGACTCAATAGTTATTTCTTTTCCTTTCTCTGTAGATACTTTTAATATTCCTTTCTTTGAAGTTTCCATTATGTTTCCATTTGCAACTTTTATTGATACTGTTGGTATTTCTTCTATATTGTACATACATTTTTCATATTGGTCGTTGATCATATTATATGTTGCACCTGAGTCTACGGCAAATACTATTTTATCTGAATATGTCTTGTCATTTGCTGTGTTAGCCATTGCTATCATGGTGGTACTCTTCGAATTATTTCCACTATCATGGTTATTGTCTTTTCTATTATTGTACATTTTTCTATAACCTCGGCCTCTGAAATTTTTCCCTCTATTTATTTTATTTCTACACTGTTTAGCAAGGTGACCTGGCTTGCCACAGGCGTAACATTTAAATGTCGATGTAAACGCATGTTGTTGGTCTTCACTTTCATTTACTGTGTGTTGGTTACTATGTTTTAACTCGGCGTCCAAAAGTTTACTTTTTACATAATCTACTGTTAGGTCTATATTAGTTGTTTCAAGGGCATTTATTGTGCTCTGATATGAATCTTGCATACTCACTAGTAGATGGCATACTTTTTCATCTTCTTCCATACTTGTACCGTTAGATTCCAATTGTCTTGTTAAGTTGTCGAACTTCATAAGGTGGTCTTCTAGTTTATCACCTATTTTAAATTTAAGCCCTACTAATTGTCTTCGAATATATAGTTTTGATAGTGTGCTTTTTCTCTCAAATATTTTTCTTAGATTTTCGATCATTTGTGATGCTGTCTCTGCTCCTCTTATGTACTCTAGATGCTTATCAGGCAAACTTTGTATGATAATATTTTTAGCGCATGCCTCCATTTTTATTGCTTGTTCCTTGGTGATGCCTTGTGACTCTAAGTCATCTTTCTTTGAATTTATAATCATTGCGCACCCTTTTTCTTCCAAGAGCCCTTTTATGCGAAACATCCAATTGGCGAAATTGCCATTTTCTAGCGGGGGAACTAGATATTGTGAAGCCATTTTTCATTACACCACGCGGTCACTATATTACTGCCTAGTGCCTAAGTCTAAACTTTGTCATCTGACTTATTAGATAACTTATGAGCATCTGGGCCCATAACCTAATGAAATTTATATTGCAGATGTGCTCACTCTAAATAAGACAAGATGAACTATTTAGAAGGTTTATTCGGCTTCAGTAGACACAGAATACACGTATGGTACGCCATTACAGAAAACGGAAGAGAGGTACAGTGTTGTCAACAAACTTAACTTAATATTGTCATAGACTATGTGTTACCATATCCAACGTGAGTAATAGACAATAATTACAACACAAAGTTCGCTCAGACACACTTTTTAATTATTCTTAACTGACACCACAAAATCCCGATAACCACCTGGATGTGGATCTAACTTTAGATTAGCACACAGTTAATCATAGACTGAAGATATAAACTGAGATTAATTAATCTCTTCTATTTCTAGTACAGTCGACAGCATATCAAGTGTAACAGTTGCACTACGAAAGCCGCCTCTATTACGAGCGGAGTAAGGACGATCTCAAGGTCAAACTGTTACGCTTGATGTGCTGTCGACTGTACACAAAAGTACTCTGTAAATCGACACTACCTGCGTACCTGCTAATATGTAAATTAAGTTCGTATTGTGTACCAACATTTAAACGGTACTCACTTGTATGAAAGTTGCGGTGTGAAACGCTTTGCCGACGAATTTTTGAAAATTTTACGACTACAGAGTGTTGGTTTTTTTTTATTTTTATTTTTATGTGGTTATGTGTTTGTTTCCTTTTGTAAAGGCGGCGAACGTAGAGAGCCTAGAAGCATAACTTCATACAAAACTCGTCGCAAAATGGGTACCCTCGGCGGCTAGAAGAGCACGTCGGATAAAATCGGCTAACATCGAAATTGTATAGCGCCCTCTCGGTCTTCTGATTTACACGCGCCGGACGGGTCATATATGCAGGATGTAACCATGCAATTTTTTTTAACGACTTTAATAATTATATATCGTCATTTTTAATAAATGTAGTAACGTTGTAAATCGGTAAACTTATTGAATTTTAGAGTTGAGATCAGAAATCAGAAATGAAATGGGTTCGCTTCATTCATTTAAATAAAAAAATCTAAATATCTGTCATGATATTATTTATTAGTATTAGGGACATAAGAAAAAAATTAAATTGTCATCAAGTGGTTTTGTTTCTTGAAATAAAACCACTTTACCGGATTTAACTTGCGGTTAATTACATGTCACATTATGATTTTTTATGCCCAATGTTTCGATTACTTTATAGCGATCAAGGTCACGGGAAGACTGAAGTAAAGATGCCAGTTGTCTTTGATAAGTTTAATATTAAATACCGTCATATTTTTTATATGTATATTTTGAGTGTTCCGATTCACGCCATGGAGCTTACAGTGTCCGAAGGTCGGAAAGAGTAAATGCGGGCTTGAGACTTTGTAATTCCCATGATAAGATCCCAAGCTGGTGTGGTCCAACTATCTTCTCTATTGAAATTATGATGTTGTTTTATTTCAATAACCTCACGAAATTATCTTGCAGTTTACAACTTTACTGACTACGACATATCCTTAACAGTTTAAAATAGATACCTATACTATTTCCAGCTCATTTTGTAAATGAGTAAATTATTAAAGTAATAATTAAACATACACATGTTAAAATAATAATGCTTAAATTTATTGAGAAATGTGTTGAACGTGGCATCATATTGAAAGGAACTGTGGCAAAATTGTTGTAATTATTGTCTATTACTCACGTTGGAAATGGTAACACATAGTCTATGACAATATTAAGTTAAGTTTGTTGACAACACTGTACCTCTCTTCCGTTTTCTGTAATGGCGTACCATACGTGTATTCTGTGTCTACTGAAGCCGAATAAACCTTCTAAATAGTTCATCTTGTCTTATTTAGAGTGAGCACATCTGCAATATAAATTTCATTAGGTTATGGGCCCAGATGCTCATAAGTTATCTAATAAGTCAGATGACAAAGTTTAGACTTAGGCACTAGGCAGTAATATAGTGACCGCGTGGTGTAATGAAAAATGGCTTCACAATATCTAGTTCCCCCGCTAGAAAATGGCAATTTCGCCAATTGGATGTTTCGCATAAAAGGGCTCTTGGAAGAAAAAGGGTGCGCAATGATTATAAATTCAAAGAAAGATGACTTAGAGTCACAAGGCATCACCAAGGAACAAGCAATAAAAATGGAGGCATGCGCTAAAAATATTATCATACAAAGTTTGCCTGATAAGCATCTAGAGTACATAAGAGGAGCAGAGACAGCATCACAAATGATCGAAAATCTAAGAAAAATATTTGAGAGAAAAAGCACACTATCAAAACTATATATTCGAAGACAATTAGTAGGGCTTAAATTTAAAATAGGTGATAAACTAGAAGACCACCTTATGAAGTTCGACAACTTAACAAGACAATTGGAATCTAACGGTACAAGTATGGAAGAAGATGAAAAAGTATGCCATCTACTAGTGAGTATGCAAGATTCATATCAGAGCACAATAAATGCCCTTGAAACAACTAATATAGACCTAACAGTAGATTATGTAAAAAGTAAACTTTTGGACGCCGAGTTAAAACATAGTAACCAACACACAGTAAATGAAAGTGAAGACCAACAACATGCGTTTACATCGACATTTAAATGTTACGCCTGTGGCAAGCCAGGTCACCTTGCTAAACAGTGTAGAAATAAAATAAATAGAGGGAAAAATTTCAGAGGCCGAGGTTATAGAAAAATGTACAATAATAGAAAAGACAATAACCATGATAGTGGAAATAATTCGAAGAGTACCACCATGATAGCAATGGCTAACACAGCAAATGACAAGACATATTCAGATAAAATAGTATTTGCCGTAGACTCAGGTGCAACATATAATATGATCAACGACCAATATGAAAAATGTATGTACAATATAGAAGAAATACCAACAGTATCAATAAAAGTTGCAAATGGAAACATAATGGAAACTTCAAAGAAAGGAATATTAAAAGTATCTACAGAGAAAGGAAAAGAAATAACTATTGAGTCACTCATAGTGAAGAATCTGTCACAAAATCTAATTTCAGTACAAAGATTAAATAATAAAGGATTTAGAGTGTCATTTATGAAAGGAAATGCAAAAATATCAAAGAAAAATATATATATAACAGGAAGAAGCAATGGAAGTCTATTCTTAGTAAAATTCGACATAATGAAATGTAATGAAGCAAACTATATAACAATAACAGATGATTTATGGCATAAAAGATTGGGTCATATAAACCATATTGGCTTAAAGAAGTTAGGCTTACCCTATTCTAATAATAAGTGTGATATTTGTATAAAAGCCAAAGGTACAAGAAACACATTCAAAGAAGCTAGATTTCCTAGGTCAAGAAAAATAGGAGAGCTATTACATTGTGATATTGGAGGACCAATTACACCAGAAGGCATAAATGGTAAAAGGTTCTATGTGACAATAATAGATGACTATTCCCACTACACAGAGGTATATCCACTTAGACACAAAAGTGAAGCGAAAGACTACATAATAGATTACATAAGAAGAATGAAAAACAACAACAATAATGTATTAAGAATAAGAACTGATAATGGAGGTGAATTTATTGGAGATTTAAAGAAGTTTTGTCAACAAGAAGGAATAAGACAAGAACTGACATGCAGCTATACTCCACAACAAAATGGTGTAGCAGAACGCATGAATCGGACACTATCAGACAGAACAAGAGCAATGTTGTTAGAAACAAATTTACCAAAACATTTATGGACTGAACTCATAAAAACTGCTGCATATCAAATAAATAGATCACCAACAAGAGTATTACATGGAAAAATACCAGCTGAGATATTTCTCAATGATAAAAGAATAGAACACATGAGAATAATTGGTTGCAAAACTTATGTTATCAATTTACCTAAAAGAAGAAAACTTGAAGCTAGAGCTATTGAAACAAGAATGATAGGTTACACTGGTAATGGATATAAATTATGGAATCCTAAGACGGATGATATCATAATATCTAGAGATGTAAAATTTATTGAAAGTGATTATAAATATAAAGAAGAAGAAAAAGAAGAAATAAAAGATACTAATTCAGGACGAAAAATTTTGTTCTCATATGAAAAAGAGGATTTCAACGAAACAAAAACTGACAATGAAGAAATACTAGAAGAATACTTAGAGTCCGAAGAAGAACAAGAAGATTATGACACTACTGAAGAACAAAGTGATCATGAAGGAAAAGATAAATCAAGACCAACAAGACATACAAAGCTGCCATCGAAATATCAAAACTATGACATGTCATCATGTATTGCTTATGCATTATTATCAGAAGATCCTATAAATTATAAACAAGCTATAAAAGAAGGAGGATGGACTGATTCAATAAACAAAGAACTAGAAGCTCATAGAAAATTAGGTACTTGGGAAATTATTACAGAGTTACCAAAACATCATAAGGCAATTGACACAAGATGGGTATTTCGAACAAAACAAGATGGCTCTAAAAAGGCAAGATTAGTTGCCAAGGGATTTCAAGAAGAAACTACAAATAATGTTTATGCACCAGTGGCAAGAATATCGACAGTCAGATTATTACTAAGTAAAGCTATACAAGAAAACTTACAAATTAGACAGCTAGATGTACCAACAGCATTTTTAAATGGAGATTTAAAGTCACAAATATATATAAAATGTCCAGAAGGTTTTAAAGAAGGAAAAGGAAAAATACTTAAGCTAAAGAAAGCTTTATATGGCTTAAGAGAGTCACCAAGGCTATGGAATGAAAAATTACATGGATTTTTAACAAAGAATGGTTTCAAACAGTCATTATATGATTTCTGTTTATATATTGGAAGTGATGTATACATACTTATATTTGTTGACGACATACTAATACTTGGAAATGGACAGAGAATAATTAAAAATCTAAAAACAGAATATGAGGCTAAAGATTTAGGAAGCATAAATAAATTTCTAGGCATGGAAATTACAAGGACAAAGGAAAACTTACAAATAAAACAAACACAAATAATAGAAAAGATTTTATCAAAATTCAACATGGAAAACTGTAAAGGAATAAGTACACCAATGGAAGTTAAGCTTGAGGTCCAAGAAGATGCCGACATAATAGATGTCCCATATCGTGAACTTGTAGGATTACTCATGTATTTGGCAACCATAAGCAGGCCAGACATAGCTTATGCTACATGTTTCTTAAGTAGATATCTTGACAGACCAACAGCTACTTTGTGGAAGGCAGGAAAGAGGATACTCCGGTACCTGAAACAAACAAAAGAAAAAGGATTAGTATACAAGAAAAATGATAATAATCATTTACTTAGCTTTTCAGACGCAGATTGGGCTGGCGATAAGTCAGATCGAAAAAGTGTGAGCGGCAGTACAATCTTCTACAGAGGCAATCTTGTGAGTTGGACATCAAAAAAGCAATCAACTGTGGCACTATCAACAGCAGAGGCCGAATATGTCGCAGCATCGGTAACTGTAAGTGAAGTTGTATATGTTAGAGGTATATTGAAAGATTTAAAATGTGATTTAAATTTACAATGTAAATTATTGGTTGACAATCAAAGTACAATTAAAATGATTGAGAGTTATGAAAACAGTAAGAGATCTAAACATATTGATATAAAGGCTCATTTTATTAAAGATGTAATAAATTCAGGTCAATTAAGTTTGCAATATATTAGTAGTGAGGAAAATATAGCAGATCTACTTACCAAAGCATTGTTAAAACCTAAACATGAGTATCTATGTGAAAAACTTTATTTAACTAATTAGTTTTCAGTATATTTTTTTAGAATGTTTTAAATGTGAATAAGCATGTTTTAAATGTGTTTACTGTTCATATTGAGCTTACTTGTCAAAGTTTGTTTACATTTAGTAACTGACAGATGTCATTTTGATTTTGACAACGAATGTAAGTGTTACCATTATTAGAAATAATTTACCACATTATTTAGAGTGTTGCTAGTATGTAATATAAAAGTAACACGGTAGAAATAATTTTGTTTTGTAATAGAAAGAATTAAGTTTTATTTTGTAACAAGTTTATGAGTTTATTTCAAGATTTAAAATAGAACTCCAACTTGAGCAGGTGTGTTGTAATTATTGTCTATTACTCACGTTGGAAATGGTAACACATAGTCTATGACAATATTAAGTTAAGTTTGTTGACAACACTGTACCTCTCTTCCGTTTTCTGTAATGGCGTACCATACGTGTATTCTGTGTCTACTGAAGCCGAATAAACCTTCTAAATAGTTCATCTTGTCTTATTTAGAGTGAGCACATCTGCAATATAAATTTCATTAAAAATATCCATAAATTGGAGGTTTGTTTATCATTCTTACAAAAATCATATAAGGCAACGCTGTATAAAGCCATAATTGCTTATTAGTAGGTAAATTAACTATAAACATACACAATAACAATAAGTAGTCATAAAAGTTTGCAGAGTTAAAAGTTGAGTTGAATATAAATAAATACTGTCACACACAAATGACTGCATAACATCATCCACTCGTGTATTTGTTCAAATTGTCCACAAATATTGGGCCAACATGGCGGCCGATATTATTGTTTATATTTGACTCGATTATAAAGGTTTAGGAGAGACTTACATGTAAAATTTGATTCCAGTGCTCTTATTATGTTCACCTACGCGGCTGACACACTATTTTACTTCACTTTTGGACATATTTACTGAGATTTTATTGTTCTTTTACGAGTACATCACTGTGACGCAGTCAATGACAAACTGAATCATGGCGCGGAGTCCGATTTAAGCCCCGCCCACTTTGGAGTCTCTTTCGGGGTGTCATTTTGGATGGGCTAGTTACTCGTCTATGTTATTATCGGTCGCCGTGTAAAGGTCATTTAATTTGTTACCGACTTCAAAAAATAAGGAGGTTCTATATTCCTCTGTATGTATTTTTTTGTATGTATGTTCACCAATTTTTCTGTCAATAATTGTGAATCGATTTTCAAAATTCTTTTTTTATTCGATAGAATATACTCGAGGTAGTCCCATTGTCAGTAAGTCAGAATCTGATTATGGGATTTATGGGAAATCGAGGGCAACTCTCAAATTTTATAGGCACTAATGGACAAGTTTTCCTTTTTTCCAAAGCTACTCAAGTATTTGCTTTTGTTAGTCATCATCTCATGTTGATGAGCTGGTGATGGAAGGTACTACTCCATAACGGTTAGGAGTTGGAAGTTAATTCTTTCAATATTATAGGTACGTATTGACGAATAGTTGTATTCTATCGGGTTAGTCGGGTGAACTGATGATGGAAGGTAAAACTCCGTAAAGGTTTGGAGTTACATAACACTTTATCAGCGGTACGATACGATAATATGAAACAATATCATATATTTTAACTAAAGGCTGAGAGACAGACAAATCAAAAGTGCTGACGGACACCCATCTAGCTTTGACTTTAGAAAATCACTTAAAACTAGACTTATTAAACTTTTCTATTAAACCGTCAAGCGGTTGAAAAATCAATTGTGTCTGCAGTTTGATGCTTGAGGGGCTAGGGGTTAAGAGGTTTCCCGCACTACTTCTCATACTAAACACTCAAGTCGAAAATGTTGGAAACGAACAAATCGATTTTAACAAATTTTGGCTTGTATGAACAAGTCAGGCTAGTCTTAAAAGCTATCAGAGGATTTTTCGAATCTTTACAAAAGTAATAATTGGCTATTTTTAACCGACTTCAAAAATGAGGAGGTTCTCAATTCGGCCGGTATGTTTTTTTTCTATATGTACACCGATTAGGCCGAGATTACTGATCCGATTTACGTGATTCTTTTTTTGTTCGATGCGGAATAGCTGCCATTTGGTCCCATATAATTTTTTTCAAAAACAGTTGTGTACTTTGGTTTTAAATTTAAAAAAACTTAAATTATTAAGTCGTCTACATATGCGAAATTGCGAATTTTTGCTTTTCAAATGACTTTTTAGTGAAACGATACGATAGTAGGAAACAATATAAGTTTACGGTCACCCATCTAGCTTCGACCGTAGAAAGTTATCACTAAAAATTGTGAAAAAAAATTTTTAAACAAAAATTAAAACCGACTTCAAAAAACTGAAAAGGATAAAATAATAAAATTTAAGTAGGTATTCATCCCCTAGAAACATATTTTTGGAGTTGGTGCTAAGTGGTTTCCAAAAACAATAGAAAGTGAAGCACCGACTCCAAAGATATGTTTGTATCATAAATTTTTTTGATACAAATGAATAGTTAAAAATTGTTCTTATTCAACTAATAATACTGTATTCGAAAAATGCTCTGAAAAGAAAATAGCCTGACTTGTTTATGAATGTAAACTCATTAAAATCAGTTTGTTCTTTTCCAATATTTTTGACTTGAAAGTTTGAGAAGCCGAGCGACGTAAACGCGATTACCTCCTATTACTGACAAAAATTATAAGGAAATCAATGGTAGATCGAAGTATACGTACAATTATATTTACAACATACCTACCTACTCTTACTTATTAATTACAAAATACTACTTAACTCAAAAAATAGCACAATTTTTTGAATCTAATGAACTGCCGAGACTTTTATACTCAGAAAGTGCTCGGTCTTACTTTTACCAAGGCAAAAAGCTATTACATTTGAAGGAGCATAAATAAGTGGCCAGATTAAGTAAAAGGGCGTAGAATAAATCAGTATTTTAAAAATTAAAGCCATTATACCTGATTAACTGAAATAAATTTATACTTACTTATAGTATATCTGCCAGCCAATAATATCGATCCCTCGGGGTCAGCCACGTGTTAGATGCCTCGGCCCTAGTTGAAAATAATCTTGCTATTGAATCTGTGTAGGTACTACCCAATTCACCTTACATTTTACTATTTTGTTCATATTACCATCTCTTTATGTGATGATAATTATAGCGGGACCTTACGGTCCCTAAATGGCCTCCAAACCCCCCCTATAGCCATTCCCTGTCCACCGGTTGGTCAATCATTATCTCTTGATAAATCTTAAAAGGACTCACCAAATCTTTGATGCTAGCCTTCACGATAACAAGAATTATTAAGTAACTTACATTTTGGCGTTCACTACCTTTCAATGACATCTCCAATAATTAGTTTAACTATTTAAAAACGTTAATGCAATTTATTTTAAAGTGTACACGTCTATTCCTTTTGACGATCACCAACAACATGGCCGCTGGATAACACCAATCACTTGACGATCCATTATATCCAGCGGATCTCTGTTATTTTAAATATAAATCAAGTACCCGTTTCATTAGTTATAATAATTTGTTAATTAAATTAATTAATTACAATCAGAATTTACTAGATCGCTAACACACGGACTCTGTATCTGTACCCCATACTTTGTTTACTCTAATGCAGGGGTCTCCAAACTACGGCCCGAGGGCCATATCCGGCCCGCGGACAGATTTTGTCCGGCCCGCGGAGAGCTAGCATACTTGAAAACTCCTTTTAGAGAACTTTAGAGAGAGAAGGGAAAGGTAGCCAGTGTAATTACTGGGCATGGACGGCATTTCATCTTAGGCCCCAGGATGACAACGCACCTGCAATATCAAGTGACTCTTCCTTGTTATTGCAGGTGTCTATAGGCGGCGGAAACCGCTTTCCATCAGGTGGGCCGTCAGCTTGTTTGTCATCCAGTTGTATAAAAAAAAAAAAAAAAAAAAACTTTTTTTATAGCAAATTAAATTTAGTTTACTGAAGTATTCTAATTTTATGTTGAATAATTATTAATATGACATCTACATTGATATGGTCATGGGCTAACTACTCATAACATTGTTGTAAGCTTATTGTTATTGTTTTTGTGATAAGTTGGATAAAGAAACACAGAATTGTAATGAGTAAAGACATGTATAATATGCAGAAAATTTAACTTCAGTTTATGTAATTGAGATTTTCCACTGACAATAGTTTGTAGTTGTGGACTAATTTTACTTGTACCAATTATTAAAAGAGATCTAAGATGCTCATCAGTTAATTTAGATCTGTAAACATTTTTTGTGTACTTCATTTTGGAGAAGGTTAGTTATATAATATGGTTTTGGCCCTCGGAACTTACTGGAGTAATCAGTATGGCCCTAAGGCTGGAAAGTTTGGAGACCCCTGCTCTAATGTTTCGCAGGCAAAGTGAGTGTAATAGTTTTTTAAGAGAAATAAAATTAAATAAACTTAAAATAACAAAGGTTGCTCGTTAATAGCGGTAGGCATTACTAGGCATCTCTATCTGTGGATAGAATATTAATTGAAACAGACGATTGTTGCTTATTTGGGCTAGTCATTAGTAAGAGATAATCACTCGCGAGAGTAAGATTATATTGTTTATCATATTAACAATAGAACGTAACTCCCGCGACCAAAATATTCAATGCAAACTTAACCTTTTTTTCACTATGATTACGTAACTTATAGAATGTTCTAGTGCATATTCCTATAGCTACCAAAGTAAGGTGTAAGGTACATACACACTACAAAAATAATACCGAACTCATTGACTTCAAACTATACCTAATACTTTCATTCAACGTTTATACCTAATTTAATAGTTTTTTATCACATCATTACTTCTCAAGGCCCTCGGGCGTTGTTATAGAATGAAAAGGCCCATTCAAAACAATAGTCGTGAATGTTACGTCACGTCCACTAAAGGCCGTGGCTGTGCGGATCTAGAATGTAGGCACTATACACAATATCTCGATTGCCAAAACGCTTATACAAACACAGGTAATATTGCGAAGTGTCAAATGGCGCAGCAGTCCTGTACGCGTGCGCGTCCCGGGCCGCCTCCGGAACCGTCGTTCATACAAGAGCCTGCCTTTTAGTGCAGTGCTGTTGATGCTGTTGAACCATCGATATATCTAGTTTAAGGTGAAAATTTAAACGGACTTGATGCGGTGGCAGAAAGTCCTATGAATGAAGTCTGTCTGTAACTTTATGGTACTTCGGATATTTTAAACACGAGGGTAGTTCATACCTAATTCGGTACCAGGAAAAATTTAATGAAAAAAAAAACTATATAGACACCAATAAAATTAAAATCCGTAAAAACTAAAGAAAACAAATAAGATTAGTTCTTTGTTCCCATAAAAACACTAGTACAATTTATTGTGATTGGGACGCACTCAAGTCGGCCCTGCTCAAATACCGCGCGGTGACGAGACTTTCAGTTCTTAAAAATCAAAAACAGAGCAAACTACCAAGTTATTAGTAATAAATCGCTGCATCCGATGGAACCACTGAGAAAAGCACTTTGCCTACTATATCCGACCGGGAGGTCAATCATATAATTAAGATAGAAAAAGTTTAAAAAAATATATGCTCCAGGCAGGAATCGAACCCGCGTCTGCTGGGGTCCGGCCAGACGCGATTACCACTACGCTATCAGAGCACTAGTTGTAGTTAGTAACCTACGAATTTCTCACCACTCATTGAAATTAACACCTCTGGCGTATTTTTCGTGCGTGTTCAGCTATGATCGGAGTGGGAATTTAACTGTTTGTTTTATTTACTTATAAAATTCACGTGTAAGCTGTGTTTTTATAATTCACGTGTAAGCTGTGCTTTGTATGTCTGTTGCTGTACCTTAAACAAATAAATAAATAACTCTACAAATAAAATAGGTTTGCAGATGACTCATTATTTTTAAAATAGATAGCACTTAGACTGACTTAGAGGAAGTAATTAATGTCGTATCAAAATAACAATTATCTTAGTTCACAAATATCCAGCTGCGATATTGTAAAATAGTTATGTCGTAGCTCCCTCGACTACGCGTTCCCAGCACTAGCGTTGCAGCAATTTCAAGGTCACGTCTTTCAGTGGGTTGCAGACGGCCGGCGAGGCGGCGGCGCTGCCACACGATGCGACGCGCGCTATGAGTACACCACGCGATCGCCGCCCCCAAGATACCGTCGAGCTCCTGCCTCTCAAGTCGGCGCTGGTCAACAACAATTACCGGGATGAAGACGTCTACTACCCGACCTCACCGCCACTCAACAACAACCCATCCAGCTCCAACCTGTACGATTATTCTCTGCTTTCTAAGAGGACACCCGCTTCCAAAAGGTATTTGTGAATTTATTATTTTGATTTGCTTTATGTATTATCCTTTGTATTAAATTTTATCTTTTCTTTTTTAATTTTTATGTATTATGAATATTGATGAATAAAAACTTATACAACACAATTTACATAATCTTTACAGATGTTTCTAGAACTTAATAAATATTTGATAACTCATCATTTAGCATAAATTTATTTATTTATTTATTAAGGTACACCAACAACATAACATGTACTTACTTTCTATTATTAAATTATTGTCTAATGCATAGTTCTTACATGAATGCCTATAATAGGTTAGGTATACACAACATTTGTAATATCTTGGATATACTTAAAATGGAAACTATGTTATATAATAATTATAATGTTTAAATATACACATTTATTATATCTTTGCACATCCAATGTGTTCCAGCAGTTTTCGCCGAAAAGTTCTATAATCATCGTTAAATATGTCGATATTAGATGTTTTCGCGTTAGTAGTTGTAACTGATGCACATTATAGAGATCGGTTGATGTAAGCTAAGATTAGTTCTCGTCCGTGGTACATATAATATAGTTATTATAGGTCTTAATAATATATATCAACAGTTGTTTATTGCTCTTCCTTTGAACAATTGTGTGTAAGTAATTATAATCCAATTTAATTATATTTCAAATTCAGAAAAATAAAGCATAATAAGTAGAATTCATAAAGGTACTTACCATATTATAGTGAAGTCGATAATAAGTGTGAAGTGGTGTTGTGCGCCAGGATCCACATTACAGAGCTAGGAGGGCCTACCACGGATTTGGACCCACTGATAAAAAAACGTGCGTCATACCACAACTAGTATCTACCTACTACTATACATAGGGTCGTCTGGGTAGGTACCACCGCCTTTGTTATTTCAGCCGTGAAACAGTTCGCTGTGTTTCGGATTGAAAGGAAAGGTAGCCAGTGTGATTACTGAGCATGGACGGCATTTCATCTTAGGCCTCAGGATGACAACGCACCTGCAATATCCAGTAATTTTTTCTTGTTATTGCAGTTTGTTATCTAGTTGTATAAAAAAAAATACATTGGACTGGAATCATATAGTAGTATAAATGGTATCAATAATATTTAATTGAATGTCATATATGCTAGAAATAATTCTTTGGATTCAGGTAGCTAGATGACGAAGCATATTAAATATAGTAAGTATACTAAATTTCCAGCGTAAAATTACAAGCGTTTCCAATTCTGTAAAAAATTTAAACAAAAATTAAAACCGACTTCAAAAAACTGAAAAGGATAAAATAATTAAATTTAAGTAGGTATTCATCCCCTAGAAACATATTTTTGGAGTCGGTGCTTCACTTTCTATTGTTTTTGGAAACCACTTAGCACCAACTCCAAAAATATGTTTCTAGGGGATGAATACCTACTTTTAAATTTAATTATTTTATCCTTTTCAGTTTTTTGAAGTCAGTTTTAATTTTTGTTTAAATTTTTTTTTTCACAATTTTTAGTGATAACTTTCTAAGTTCAAAGCTAGATGGGTGACCGTCAACTTATATTGTTTCCTACTATCGTATCGTTTCACTAAAAAGTCATTGGAAAAGCAAAAATTCGCAATTACGCATATGTAGACGACTTCATAATTTCAGTTTTTTTATATTTAAAACTAAAGTACCCAACTGTTTTTGAAAAAAAATTTATGGGACCAAATGGCAGCTATTCCGCATCGAACAAAAAAAGAATCACGTAAATCGGATCAGAAATCTCGGCGTAATCGGTGTACATACATAGAAAAAAAAAAACATACCGGCCGAATTGAGAACCTCCTCGTTTTTGAAGTCGGTTAAAAATCAAGATTAATGCTCAGATAGCACAGCAGAGCTTAGGGATTATATTCCCTCTGTTCCCAGCAGTTCTTCCTCGACAAGCACGTTAGTGATTAATTACTCCAATAAAGTATATAACTTAAATTGTCAGGTTGCTGTCACGCCAAACACAGGCTGCGCCCACTCCGCTGGTGACACTATGTGGCGCGCCGCCGCCGTCCAGAAAGCGGGAAGAGCTGACCGCTCTCGCCAACCTCCGCAAAAAGGTCGCCCCAGCTTTGCTGCCCGACAGGTTAGGACTAGTTCTATTCAATAATTCTGCTCAAAGAAACCCTGACCTGGCGTACTGAAAAAAAAAGATAACAAGTATTTTTCATCGTGCTGGCTTACCAGTTGACCCGCTAAGCTCTTAAGGCTCTCTTAAATTGTACATAATCATTACGTATTAACTACGAAAGATTAATTACCTTCAGTGGTCCTCGTCAACTGATCAAATAGACGCGACCAAAAGGGGTACACCGGCAGATACCTTCCGTCTCTGATCAAATGTGATTGCAGGCTATTAAGATTTTTGAAAAGCTATTATAGGTGGTGCCCTCATACACGATAAATTGAAACATTACTAAAATATTATTGATATAGGCTGGATACTGAGGAGCTCGGATATTGAGGAGCTCGGTGGCGTAGTGGTTTGGGCGCTCTGGTTTCGATTACGAAAACAAAGCAACTTTCGCCATGTTCGATTCCGAGATGGGTCAATCAGAATTTATAATCTTGAGCTCCACCGTGCTTCGGAAGGGACGTAAAGCCGTTGGTCCCGGTTGTTACTACAATCGCTTTAACCCACCAATCCGCATTGGGCCAGCGTGGTGGTGTTATTGCCCAAGCTCCTCATGTGTTTCTCCCTGACGACCTGTGCCCAGCAGTGGGAAGTATAATAGGCTGGATACGAGGAAGGTTTTAATACGTTACATAAATACAAAAAACTTTTTTTATACCACTAAGGTTGCGAAGAAGCATACAGTCTGCCTGATGGTAAGTGGTTACCGTAGCCTATGGACGCTTGCAACACCATGGGTAAAAAAGGGAAGAAATAAAATAAAAATTTAAAAAAATATTAAAGAAATGTTACTTGGCGAGATTTCCTGCGAGATGCAGCATTATTGCATTATAAAAACATGACAAATGCTGCATGTAGTCCATCATCCAGAACTCCGCAAAGTAATAGCATAGCCCTTGAGCAGTTGTCTTCGTGCTTATTTAATTAGAGCACGCGAGGAGAATGGAATTGCATGACTCAATATTTACTAAGCCAAAAGAACTTTCGCGATTGGTGTGCACGCGAGAACTTAGTGCTGAATAGAAAGTAAAGTAGACTTTCGATTACCGTTTTTTTGTGTGTTAGAGTTTAATAGCATTATTCGATTACAATACTTACGTAATATCTTCTTTGTTAGAACAATAAGTTGTATAGTAGTGTGTGCGATACCAGCCCATTAGGGAAAATAGTTATTTTACGTGATAGGTGGTGTCAATTGCTTTGATATATGTGTTTTGTGATTTCAGCAGAACTATCAAACATGTTCTTTAAGACTTTATTGTTTAAAAAAGTGACAATGCACTTTCATGACTGATTCCATTTCAGAAAGTCTTCCAATAGAAATAGCAACGAGCAAACAAATAAAGATGACAACGAAATTGAAGAACTTGACAACCGACCAAAACTTTTACAAAAGGTGAGTCCTAATATAAATTTCTGATACTCGTATTTCTGAAACGTTTCGCCAAATCTGAGGCATTGAAAACTTATTTCTTAATATTCTAGGTTGAGATTGAGATCAGACGAACGTAAAATAGACGCTGAGTAAAACCATAAATTATGTTTAACGGGAGTTGTGAACAAAGTCAGGACGTATTTTTCGCCGTGATGCGGCACAAATCAACTGCGCTTGTAGCCAATAAAACGAAACATTTTAAAACTTACATACCTAGTCAATAAACGCAACTCACATCACACACGTCTCGTTATTATTATGGCGCTTGGCAGGCCACAGCCGTATAATAATACCTTACAATTTTTTTCGTAATGAAAAAGGAACCAAAACGCTACGTCATAGTCAAGACTTCTACGCATGCCGTAGCAGTTCGTTCGCCGCGTAGCAGTCTATTTTGTGCCGTAGGCTACGGCTCGAGTTGTCTACTAGGCGTAGTAACCGTAGTAACCGTAGCTACAGACTGTGTTACGAATGCTACGAAAAATTTAAGTTTAGCATCTCGTAGCTCCTCTCTCAAGGGACTGACAAGTGACTACAATTTGTCGTAGCGTTCGTAGACTCGTAAATTTTTTTAGTGTAGGTAGTAAATGTAGTGTATGCTGTGTATGTAATTGTTGTATTTATTATTTGCATTTACTTTTGATTACCACAAACGCAAATAGTCGCGAAGATGTGATAGAATTTATAAGTTACTAGCTGTACCCTGCCACGCTTCGCAGTGGCACATTGTGATATGTGACTGATGCAAAAATAGATAAAAACAATCCTTGATGCGGATTTTATATCATGTAATCATGTTTAAATTTCGACTCAATCGGTGCAGAACTGTTTGAGTTTTTGAAGCGTACACAAATCAACATAACATTTTTATATATGTATATAGACTAGCTGACCCCACAAACTTTGTTTTGCCATAAAAAATTTATGTCCAAAAAAAAAGATAGTAGCCGATGCTCAGACCTACTGAATATACATATAAAATTCCTAGCTGACCCCGCAAACGTTGTTTTGGCATAAAAACAAATTGTCAAAAAAAATAATAGATAGCAGCTGATTCTCAGACCTGCTGAATATGCATATAAAATTTTATGAAAATCGGTCAAACCGTTTCGGAGGACTATGGTAACTAAATTTGTGAGTCGAGAATTTTATATATGTATAAGATTATAGGAGAATACCTTTTAATTCTGTTTAAAATATTGTTAGCCCCAAATAGAACAGACTAAAAATTAAAGGGTTGACTTTCCCTGTAATATTAAATATAAGTGAACCAAGGTCGCATTAAGGAGTAGAGACATCCCCATAATAATAATTGATCAAAGAAAGCCTGCTCTGTCCTTGACCCTTCACTCCCGGAACGCGGAAATGTTGCGCGGCGACCTTCGGCCTGTCTACCTGCCGGTTTTTATTGCTGTTTGCGATTATAATGTGACCGTATAACGTATATTTTGACAAATAAATACATAAGATTAATAAGTAGTATTCTAGTACAACGTAAGAATTTTTTAAATGGCATGGGTAATAAACCCAACAAGGATACACATCAAGAATATAATGACTTAATTGAAGGTAAGCGGTTACAGTAGCGTAGCTATAGAAGCTAATCGTAGCACCCGCGTTTGCATACCCTGTAGAAATAAATAGGACACTTCACATTAGCAGCATAACGATGCACTGGACAGGTTGCAGCGTCGTGCTGTCCGTATCATTGGCGATGTAGAGGTCACGAACAAACTTGAGCCTCTGCAATTGCGTCGTGACATTGCGTCGCTCAGCGCCTTTTATCGGCTTTATCACGGAGAGTGCTCTGAAGAGCTTTTCGACCTTATCCCACCTTCCCCACCTTTCTGCTCATGAGCACGCGTGCCGGTCTTCGGAGTCATCAATTCACTGTCTCCACCACACCATCACGTACAAAGAAATTTAGTGCCTCGTTTCTTAGTCATACTTCCAGAACTTGGAATTCTTTGCCTGCTCAAGTGTTCCCTCTTTCCTATAACATGGGGTCCTTCAAGAGAGGCGTGGAAAAGCACCTTTTGGGCCGGCAAGGTGGAGGCGGCTAGTGCAATTTGCACTAACTGTCTTCGCATATGGACTCTCCTTACCGCTTCACATCAGTTGGTGTTGGGTCAATTGCCGTGCTTCTATAATAATAAAAAAACAGACGACAAGTCCCCGTCCTCCTGTCTCCACATCAACATCTCGCACAAAGAAGTTCAGTTACGTTTCTTTGTCGTACTTCCAAAACTTGGAATTCTATGCCAGCACATAGTTCCCCTTCTTCCTATAACATGAATCATGAGTTCCTTCAAAAGAGGCGCCTCTTTTGAAGGCACCGGGGCCGGCAAGATGGAAGCGGCTAGGACAGTGTGTTTCAAGCTGCACTAGCTGTCTTTGCATGTGGACTTTTCTTACTACTTCACATCAGGTCGAGTGTCGAGTCATTAATCGTGCTTTGTATAAAAAAAGAACGCCTCCTCTATGAACTTTGGCAAGCCTCCACACCGCAGGATAGGCGCTCTATTAACTATCTAGTTTTAAAGTGAGTAATATCTTATTCTTTGTTTTCTTTCAAAGTTTTCTCGATAATAATATACAGAAGGTAATAGAGGTTTCCCTATTTTAATACACTTTCTTTTCAGGATCTTTAAGATTTTAATGGACCATTGCTATTTTGTGATTCTCATTTAGGATATTACAAATATATTAGTATTTATGCAGCGAGTGAGTGTATGTTAGTGTGCTCATGTGATCATCATCATCATCATCATCATTATTTCAGCCGAGAGACGCCCACTGCAGGGCATAAGCCTCCCCCATGGATCTCCAAACCGACCTCTCCTTTCTCTTAAGATACTTAGTCGTAATAATTGAATTAGTATGATATATTTTTGATACGTAATAACCAAAACGCTATATTTTACATTATGTCTCCTACGACCGAAAATGTCTTGAAACAAATGTAGGTACTATACAGCCATATATTTTTTTACTGACATTTATTTGTTTCGAAACTGTGCCCCAGTAATCACTAAGTGGCTTGAAGTAGTCCCTTTTTTAGCTTAGTAATAAGGAAGGCCGCCGCAACACCTCTCGAGGTCCTCTCCACTCTCTCGACAGGTTGCACTTCTCGTGAGAGATGGGGCATTTATTCTGTGTGGACATATGACACAGTAGATTTTATTTTATGAGTAATCGCCGGAGAGCTGGTAAGTAAGGGACAAAGGGTTGGTTATATTTAAATAAATGTATAAGTTTAATTTTCTTTGATAGTATTACGTAATTTAATTTACCATACAGTTACATAATTACCGCTACAGTTCTTTAAAATGTACCGTGGAAGGTTTTCTAATACTTAATTGCCTACAATTTCGTACATTTCATTCAGCTCCTCAATTCGGAAATATATGGGTTTAGTTGTGTATCTTGGACTTTATTGCTAGCCTTGCTGGGGGCAACAAACGATGTTATAGCTATAGGCGCGCAAGTTGGCAACCGTCCAGAAGCGATTAGAATGTAGGACGTACGTAGGACACATAGATTAGAAATAATATATGGTACACCTACTAATAATTGTAACTTCAATATTGTGTGTCATATCAACTGCTTTGAATTCGGTCAACTTATAAACTGAGTAATGATATAACTAAATATAGCCTATATAAAAGATATAAGTGGTAATACAGTAGTGTTCGTTTGCCTAGCTAGGCCCTAGACCATTTTATGGGGTGGAGGGTTAAGAAACTGAAATACAGGATTTATCCTAATTCAGGTATTAGCCCGCCATAGTCCTCAACCTCACTATTGATTTGCTGATTTGCATTAACTTTACTGTGTCATTAAATGAACGTGTACTCTAGTGTAACCTACCCACATTGTATTGTATGTTATATTCTTTTTTAATTTGTAATTTTTGTTATTGACTATGGTGAGAGAATAAACGTTATTATTATTATTATATTTGTACATACATAATTGAGTACTTACCTACTTTTATTGTGTAAATATTCAATTTCAGTTAAAGGTGAGAATAGTTTATTTATTTATTTCGGACGACCGGCTGGCCGAGTGGACTGTGCCCGTTGCTATACTATAGGCTACGCGGTCGGGGGTCCCGGGATGAGTACTAGAATTTGTTCGCGAGTATTAGTATATTTATATACATATTACTATCATTATTTCCCCGTCATCTTTCCTAGTTATAACTAGATGAGCTAGTATAGATGCTTAAACTATAAATACCAAAAACATAGTTATTTATGTCCATTAAAACGAAAGAGATGTGCCAAAAATGTATGGAGACAAGGCCAGGTCTATGTACACTATACTGAAAAATAGATAAAAATATGCAGAAAAGTGTTCAATTGTCCATTTTCTTTTTATTTGCTTTGTTGCGTGGTACAAAACAAGAAATTTTCCAAAAAAACTGCAACACAGCTAAATATTCATCATACGCCACTTCGGTGATGTTTAGTTGACTTCTATGGCGGACGCGCCATATTGAATAACGGTGAAATTGACGAAAAATTTTAACTTTTGTACAAACAAACTATGCATGAAAACTAATTACCCTATTAGTATTTTTCGCGGATTCAGGAGACTCTTTCTGAGTTTTTGTGATAGTGTTCATATACCTGGCCGGATATGAAACATCTCCTTAAAGACAATTGAGATAATAATCAAGATCGACAATGAAAACCCTCTGTTCTATAGCAACGGATTAGTTGGATCAATCACTAACTGTGCCATAAGAAAGCCGTAGAGTTGAACGGCTTAGAGATAAATAGTATATGTAGGTGCCTATGTACGATCACCACTGAAATGGAAGGTGGCGCGCCACTGGGCATGTTTGTTTCTAGCTTTTTTATAACTGTGTTTAAATCATGTAATTTTAAAAATATGTACTCATTTGTTATGTGATGCGAAATAAACGATTATTATTATTATAGGTAGAGAAGGTAAGATCTTAGTCTAATTGTACAAATTTACCATTATGGCATTGCGAATGTTACATACAATAGCTACAATAATAATAAAAACACATTAAGAATTAAAATAAATAAAAAATCAATGAGGTACAACAATGTCAGTAGATAAAAATAAAAATAAGCCAGAATACACAATTTACCAATCAACATTCCATAATATAAATTAGAATAAGTCCACTAAGAATTAAATTGCATGTCAAAATGTAATTTTTTATTAAAAAACCCTTTAATTAATACTGTAAAATGGTTCCATTAACAGTAGCCTTTTTAGACATCTCTCAAATTTATTACCTTGGAGGGCCTTCAGATTATTGGGCAGATGTTTGTTGACTTTAGCTGCCATGTAGTATGTCCCATTTCGAAAAAGCGTGAGATGTGGATGAAGCAATACCAAGTCATCTCCACGGCGAGAGACGTAGCGACGAGACAAAGTCTCCGATCCTCTGGATGTAATGACTGTACCTCCTCACAAGTCTATAACACAATTCAAATACAATAAACAGTGTTCTGCAAGTTAATCTCCGACCCGCCAATGCTACAATCCTTAGGCGGCATTTTTGTAATATAGTTACGTTTGCTAAGTTTTGTAATATAGTTATGGTTGAGTTGCCCCAAATGACGATACCGTACCGTATCCGGCTGCAGCGTGACTGTGAATTAAAATGTGGGTCATTAAAAAAGAACAAATATGCATATTATTTACACCTAATTAGGAACACAAGATTCGAAAAGAAAAGCTCTAATGCAAACCATTAGCAATATTGTTCTCATCAATGTTTTTCGTGAATTCTTAACACTACACTACTACTGCTACGGGTTTTATATATATCTAGTCTATGGGTTATAACGCCATAATGAGGCACTTCTATTACCAGCACATTATCTACCAGGTACTGCTGACCAAGCCTGTGAGTATGGTGGTACAGTGGAGCGAGGTGCGCACCGCCTGGCAGGACAGCGACTTCATCACGGAATGCCTGTGCTGGCACAACGTTTACCGGCAGCGGCATGGGGCTCCGCAGCTCTACATGGCTCCCGAGGTACCCAATACTAGTACTAAGTAGCTTTTCATAGATAATAGAATTTACAAGAAATCCATTATGGTAACTCTATATCAATAAAACACAATGTAGAATTAACGGAATTTGCAAAAAAGTTATAGAAGAAGTAATTGGTGTGCGTGATGGCTGACATATCGGCAGACATAGTAGAGTACAACTACTTAATTCTCCTTAATCAATTAAGCGATGTCTGAAAGCGAATACTGCTTTTGTAAAGAAAAAACACAAGTAGGTAATAGGTATTGTATAATTGAACCATCCGACAATGACGCTAAAATCATCAAATTCTGGTAATGAATACTACGGTAAACTAGGTAATTCTTAAGTTTGCCAACGTGTTGATTTACATTAACTGATTCATATTTTCCAGTAAGTGTGCACCTATTTATTCATACTTATTACTAATTTTGAAGTAAGTCTATTAGGTGGTAGGCCTGTATGCAGGGTCGTCTGGGGATAGGTACCACCGCCTTTCTTATTTCAGCCGTGAAATAGTTCGCTGTGATTCGGATTGAAGGGAAAGGTAGCCAGTGTAAATAATGGGCATGTATGGCATTCCATATAAGTCCTTAGGATGACGACAACGCACTTGCAATACGAAGTGTTTTTGCTTAGTTATTGTAGGTGTCTATAGGCGACGGTAATCACTACCACCAGGTGGGCCGTCTGCTTCTTTGTAATCTAGTAACTAGAATAAAAAAAATATCAAGCCTGCAAGTGTCATAACTTTTTAACTCATTGATTATTCAATTGTCTTAGACCTCCAGAGGTCAAACGCCGCTTAACAGATTGAACTATAGAAGTACTTATTGTTCCATGTAGCTTTGCGACTATGCCCAGGCGTGGGCCAACCACCTAGCGCACACCAACAAGTTTCGCTACAGAAACGATCGCGACGTGGGCCAAAACCTCTACCAGCGGCCCGTCAGTGCTCTGCAGCCAGACGTCACAGGTAACAAAATTATTAACACAACCCACATATAGTCTCACTATCACAGGTTCGGTCCGTATTCATCCTATGTCTAAAGCGTAATGAGCCAGGTTACCAGTGGACGGGCCAACCGGTCCACTCGGGGCCTCCGATCAGGTTTTCCAAAATACACATTTTATTCTGGCATAGGAACTCTTTTGATTGGCCTGAATAAGATGTTCGTCTGGCCCGCCCAACCCCGTGGCTTTGGAAAACGAGATTTACATCAATCCTATGTACTCTTTTACCCAACCATATGTACAACTTTCATTTTCAATGTAACGCTAATATAAATAAGTTAGAAGCATCACTGGTGGCCGGGCCAGCCTGACGTTTTCAGCCCGGCCCCTTCTCCATCACCACTACTACAACAACTAGTGACAATTAATTGTTAGAAAACTAATGTACTACATAAAATACATACATTCAAGCCTTTATTTCATACTAAAATGCAATATCTTAGGAGATATCAAAGTAAGGTGGGGCCGGGCTGAAATTATTGAAATAGCTAATAACAATAAAAATACAAAACCTAAGAACCCATATTCTATGTGTGTGTAATCTCCCAGAGGTGCAGTATGTATGTACAACTTTATTTTTAAGTAACATTATTTAAATATAAAAATATGAACACTAGAAATTATTTCAGCCCGGCCCCCTACAATCGTTTATATCTTTTTAACTATTGCATCAATCTGCACAAAACGACAATGTGTGGACTCGTATACAGTAGTACTTTGATGGATTTTGGCTCATGAATTTACTAAGATTATATTCGACGAGATAATTAAAATCTAAGATAGTACTAGTGGAGTGACCATCAGTCACGTGTCAATTTCAGGACATGTGTTTTATCGAATGAAACAAGTAATAATTAGAGTTTTTTTTATTAATACAACATTTTCAGATTTATTAAAATCAACAACCTTCGTATTTAAAATTATTAATACGTAATAGAGATATTGACAACAAGTAAAAAAGTAGGATTTTCACTTAAATTCATTTACAAAAATACTTTAAGAGCACATATTTTTATGTCATATTGGTCTAATTATTTGCAATTTTTAAAAAATGACGATATAAATAAAACAAAACTAATTATGGTAACATGGTCATATATAAAGTACTAAGATGCTATTAAACATTCAATAAAATGTTGTCAAATACCCTATTAATTAACTTCCATATAATCTATTAAATCACAGTCTTTCATTAGGTACTTCAAAAATTATAACTTATAAAAGTATTGGTTAATATTTGGTCTACATATAAGTAGTAGGTAGCAATTACTTTTATAATCTAGGTAACTTCAATTAATATGGTACGGTTGTAAATATTATATTATACTATAAAACATTGATATAAACTTATATCTATGTATAAAAAGTCTAATATTCTTATATACCCTAGTAAATCACAGGTTTTCGCACAAATATGTGTCCACAATTTAAATATAGATGTATGTTTATCATAATAAAGTGTAAAATTAAAAAGATAGAATGAAATCCCGGGATTCCAAGGAAAATTTGGTAGACCAGTCGCCCGAAGTGAGGTTAGCAGGTTAACCTCGCTTCGGGCGACTGTTCCACCAAATTTTTCTATGTAGCTCAGTTTCATTATTTTTCTACATTGAGCAAATTTTCAATCATTTCTTAAAATATCAAGATAAATATTAACAAACAGATCTTAAATTCTTGAATCTTAAAAAATCAAATGACTGTTTCTTACACATTTTTATTATAAATGTATATATCTTATGGCGGGGTAGATGCCCGTCATAAGATATATAATATTTGTAAGAAATATAAGAAAATTACTAATAGGCAATCAATTACTGGTCATTGTTTAATGACGCTTGTATAATATTAAATTTTTATAACAACTTTACCGGATCTTCACGTGACCATAATAATTATATGTTACCCCTTTAAGGTTAAAAACATGTTTTTTTTTCCTTGTCTAAACCTCATAAAATCAATTTTATTATAATTATAATTGTTGATAGTAAAAAATAAGAATGTTGCTGAATTTCACAAATCTTAAAAGGTCTTCATAATTTAAAAAACCATACCCACCGAATTGGCAACCTCTTCGTTTTTGAAGTCGGTTACAAATCCTCTAATTATAAATTGTATTATTCAATAAAAACATGTTTCCTAGATGGTAGGCCCATATGTAGGGTTGTCTGGGTAGGCCTTTCTTATTTCAGCCTTAAGACAGTTCGCTGTGTTTTGGATTGAAGGGAAAGATAGCCAATAAAGTAATTAGAGGGCATGTACGGTATTTCAACTTAGGCCTCGAGATAACAACCGAACTGCAATATCAAGTGATTTTTCCTTATTAAAGCAGCTGTTTATAGGTGGCGGAAACTCTTTACCACCAGCTGGGCCATTAACTTGTATATCATCTACTTAGATAATTTAAAAAAATGTCCTGAAATTAGCACGTGCCTGATTGTCACTCCACTAGTACTATCTTAGATTTTAATTATCTCGTTGAATATAATCTTATTAAATTCATGAGCCAAAATTTATCAAAGTACTACCGTATACGAGTCCACACATTGTCGTTTTGTGCAGATTGATGCAATAGCTAAAAAGATATAAACGATTGTAGGGGGCCGGGCTGAAATAATTTCTAGTGCTCATAGTTTTATATTTAAATAATGTAACTTAAAAATAAAGTTGTACATATATTCTGCACCTCTGGGAGATCACACACACATAGAATATGGGTTCTTAGGTTTTGTATTTTTATTGTTATTAGCTATTTCAATAATTTCAGCCCGGCCCCACCTTACTTTGATATCTCCTAAGATATTGCATTTTAGTATGAAATAAAGGCTTGAATGTATGTATTTTATGTAGTACATTAGTTTTCTAACAATTAATTGTCACTAGTTGTTGTAGTAGTGGTGATGGAGAAGGGGCCGGGCTGAAAACGTCAGGCTGGCCCGGCCACCAGTGATGCTTCTAACTTATTTATATTAGCGTTACATTGAAAATGAAAGTTGTACATATGGTTGGGTAAAAGAGTACATAGGATTGATGTAAATCTCGTTTTCCAAAGCCACGGGGTTGGGCGGGCCAGACGAACATCTGAATAAGTACACCGGCCAACTTGCGGACTGCTGTCAGGTTACAGGTTTAACTTTGTGTAGAGGGCTATACATTGTCTTCGTTGTAAGTTTGTAAATGGAACTTATTTTTAAACTTTGGCTAATGTTTAAAAATAAGTTGCAATAAGTTCTAAATGAAAAATCGACTTTCATTATCCACAAATGGATAATTTTAAGTAGCCGAATATTGAAGTAATATGATTTTATGATCGCAATAGGATAGGGCACATGGTCATGGTGACTGGGTCCCGGGAACATATTCCAAGCAAAGTTTGTGTAGAGTTCTCGGGTCATATTCTTTGCGAGCATTTAAGCTATTATTTTTAACATTTTGATAAAATCACACGTCATCCATTTTTGTGACGATATTTCAGGTCAAGAGGTATCATCGTATTGGTACGCAGCTGTTCGCCAGTACAGTTTTTTCAAGGAGGCTGACGTTCTTCATGCTAATGTTAACGCAGGTGAGTATTGAATTAGCGTTGATTCAAATTGCGAATTTAATTCTTTGTTTGACTCAATCACTCTCCTGCAGGTCACTTTACTCAAATGGTGTGGGTAGCCACTCGGTTCTTCGGCGTGGGCAAGGCCAGGTCCCGCGCGGGCAAAGTGATCGTGGTGGCAAACTACTCCCCGCCGGGGAACTTCTCGGGCCACTTCGAGGCCAACGTGCTGCCGCCGCTGCCCGAGAACTTCCCCGAGCTGCCGCCGCCGCCCGAGCACTGACGGCGGCTGTCGATTCGTGGCCGCCGCATCAAGATCGACGCCACGTACTAAACTACTTTTAGTACCTATCTTGGAATCACACCCATTATGGCAAATATGTCGGCGGCCATATACTTTAATTTTGGTAACGGCCATATTTTTTAATGGAGCGGTCACCCTATAGCTTACGAAACCGACGTATCTAAAGATGTCCAAAAATTTCATGGAGACCCGGCCAGGTCTATGTACCCTAATTAAAACCTAGGCCAAAATATGCATTTACTTTTGTGTTCTGTTTTGTTGTAAAAAAGAATGTTTTTTATAGAAAAAACTACAACACAACTACAATTATTCATCATGGCGGATATGTTACTTTAGTGACATTTATGTCGCCCGCCATATTGAATAATAATGAAATTTAAGAATTATTTTGAACTAAAGACTATACTGCCTATAAACATAAAAATGATTTACTGATTTTTCCTGCGATTAAGCATGCAGCTGGATTTTACCTGGTTTTTTAAGATAGTGTGCATACCTACACCTGGCCGGATATGAAACATCTCTTATGATCAAATTAATAACAAATTGCATCGTTTTCAATGACATTTGAACGTTGATATATATACATACCTGATTGACCACCTCTCTGAGTTTTGTATAAAAAAACTTATACACTCCGAGAGCTACCGTATTGAGCATGATTCACAAATAGATTATTCAGAAAATAAAACCATAGAGCTTTTTTGCTGTATAAAAGTCTAAATATTGAGCGTACTTTTGAGTTTTGTATGGGATAGTGCGGCTTTTACCACGAAAATAAACAAAAGCAAATTAAGAACATCCTCCATTTTTCAGTCGTTTTAAAATAGTATTAGAATTTACAATATACTAAGCGATTTCGCTGCTTCACAAGCTATCCCACCCGCGCACACTTGGAAAATTCAGCCTGTCTGGGCAGGTTTATAATACCACAAATGAGCCTAGGTGATTGTCTGTCCCCTTAGTTAAAAACTGTGATCATTCCATCGATTCATATCAAATTAGTGTTGTGCCGGCGATTGTTCTTGTGGTTAAATTGTTAGATTGTAGGTTTTCGCTTTTAGAGATGGTTGATGGTTTTACATTATGAGCACTGCTGTTCGCATGTTTAATACGTACCTAATTAGATAATATTGGTACCAACATAGATATTCGAAAAACCCATTAAATAAACGCACATTTTGCAATGATTTAGTCTACTTTTAGAGACGGGTTAAAAACTAGCAATAATATCCGTAGTAAATAGAAATTTACTTTACGGTCGCACAAATTGTGTGCGTATGAAGACACATAAGTACTTACCTATGTAGTACTTATAAACAAATAGGTAATTTAAATACTTACTTGCCCGTACCCGCCGATGTAAGTGATTTGATTAAGCTTAGAATAAATTTTGAAACGCCTTTTTCAAAATATGACGACACCGTCCTTAAAACTCTTTTTCCTCTGAAGTTATATAAAAATAGCAGCGATATTTTGAGGCACTACTGGCACTGAATAAATAAAATAAGATACCGGTATCTAAGGGATTATAATTCTGTAGGAAATGGGGTGTTTTTTTTATTTAATATAAAATTATTTAGTAGCGACTGTTTAATGATGTTTAATTAGACGTGTCAAAGGTAATTGCCAATATGGCGTAGTACTGGCTTTTAATTATACTCGGTTCCGAAATTATTCGTGGTTATTCTGAATTTCTCCACTAGTCTTATAGAAGTCCTTATCATTTGGAAAATGTCAATCTGAATTTCCAAATGATTTATAAAGTACCTAGTTACTTAATACAACTACTTATCCTAACATTTCCTTTCTTATCTTTAAAGTACTTACCTACTTAATACAATTATGAATTATCCTAACATTTCCTTTATTAAGTCAACGGGAAAAATGTATCTTAATTAAACAAACTAACCTCCATGTCCACCTCCCAGTACAGACTCCAGTTCCAGTACACCAGCTAGAGAAAAACGCATAAATTTTAAAATTATACTAAGGCCTAAATAGAGTGCTTTATTCCCGGAGAATAGATGAATTTTTAATTTACAAAATAAATTAGGATCTATTTATATTTCCTCTAACGGATTGTCCATTTTAGCTTCACGCTTAGTCGGCCTAGTCAATTAGTCGAAAATATCGGTTGTTTTGCCTGAGCTTGTATTTGATAAATATATTTAGAATTTTAAAGCGATATTGTCACACGCACAGTCACATTTAGAGAGAGATTGTACTACCTATACATTTTTATGCCTGCCATAGTTATAGTATAGATGTCCAAATGTTTTGGTTGATATTTGTAGTAAGATATAGAAATCAATTTATAAATTACCTATAATGTGTATGTTTACCATACGTTAGTATTGTCTGAATTAACTCCTGGAATAAAGATGTTCCTGGTACTTGAACTCCTTTCAAGACTAAAGTCATATCAAAAGAAAGAGCATACCTACCTAGTTACCTAATTGAATATTTTTTTAGCAATCATTATGAATATTCTTAATTTTGATATTAACTTTACTATAAATGTTTGAAAAATTATTTACTAATAAAAATCTATCTAAACTAGAAAAATTTCACGTCCTGAGGCGGGGATCGAACCCGCGACCTTTCGCAATGCGGGCGACTGCTCTAACCATCTGAGCTACCCAGGACTTATGATATCCTGTGAAATTGATTGATTTTTTGATTGATTGTGATTGTAGGGTGGACGTTAGCTCATAACGCAAATACAGATAGACTAGAAGAATTTCACAGGGATATCCCAAGACCTGGGTAGCTCAGATGGTTAGAGCAGTCGCCCGGATTGCGAAAGATCGCAGGTTCGATCCCCGCCTCAGGACGTGAAATTTTTCTAGTTTAGATAGATTTTTATTAGTAAATCATTATGAGTTTTATATTATTGAATTATTTTATTACATTCATAAAAATAAATGTTATAATAGAACTTGCAAGATCGCCCAACTGTGTATTAAAAGCGCGAAAACGTCAATAGGTACTACAGGAAATACATAACTTTTTGAACACAACAAGCTTTTTCTTCGATATATCATTTATCGTGGAAGATTTTCAAGTACCCATCCTTAAACATCCGCAAAATATGGTTTAGTTTTGTTTGACTTTAGGTACCTAGCTACCTACCCACCATTCAATAGTTGTATATCCAAAACAGGCGTAGTGTCGGTTGAAAGGATACGTAGTATTTGAGTGCCAACCCCTGGTACTGTTCCATATTAGTTTATTTTTAATTAATTGAAAAACTGAAAAAAAACTAGATAAAATTATATCTATGTCTCATATTATTGAATTTCCTAAAACCTCGTCTTCCCTAAAGGTTGATGAATTTATAATGTACACTGGTTATTTTTATCCTGTTAAAAATATTTTTTTAAATGAAAAAAAAATATATTTGAAAGTTATATTAAAGTGAAACTTATTGAATAAGGACATGGGTATTTATGAGAAAGTGATTGTAATATTAAAAATATGCATTTTTAAGGAGTTTGCTTATTCCAAAATAATATAGGATATTTAAAATTTTTAGTCCAGAATTGGCTATTCATATAATAATGTGCACCCACAAAGTGGAAATATCATTTTAAAAAATTGAATTGCTAATAAAGAATAAATATGTAGGTAAGTATTATGTACCTACATAAGTACCTATTTATTCTTTGTTAGCAATATCTACTACTTATATAATAATAGGAACCACTATGTACATATACAGTCTTCATAGTTTTTCTATAATTTGTTAAATAATTTATTTAAATTATTAATATTAGTTCTGATGAATGAATATTTTAAATTGTTATGCTGCGGCTGCGGCTAAATTACCGTTACTTAATTACCTACCGCCTCAAGTGGTATGGCTACACTAAAGTTTTACCTAGATATGCCAATGAACTAAAAACATAATGTTTCAAGATGGATGTTGATGCTATGGCGGAATGTATCATTTACAAATCTTTTAAATTTACATTTCAAAGCTAAACCAAGATTTTAAAGAAGATGGTGGACGATTTCCATGATTCTTTAGATTGGTATCCCATAGACATGGCTTAGATTAGAATAATTCAAAACTCGAGCGCCCTTTTATTCAAGCAAACAATGTCAGTCGACACGTGCGTTTCCGATAAACTCATGTTGCATGCTGGACATAGGGTAGTGTAGCCATACCCTCTTTACTTACTGCGGTAATTTTCTTTAATATGCGAAAAAAATCGCCGCCGAAGCTATTGCCTACCGCCATATGCCATATTGATTGGCATTTTAAAATTATGGCCATAAACTCGTAGCTACACCTAGTTGTTGTTTCAATTATGGCCATAATTATTGCCATGTCATGATAGTGCAGCATTACAAAATAATGTTAACTACCTTTATTTTGGCAGATAATGGGAATTCACAGATTTCATATTTTATTTTGTCATTCATAATTATATTATTAATTTGTGGTGAAGTTAATTTTGGTATTAGGTATGTGAAATGCTTTTATGAACCTACATTCTATGCAAATAAATATTTTTGAATTTCTATCATTAGCAGCAATGATACTAATTTTATAAATATATTTTACACTATGTGCCAAAGTAGGACATAGCTTAACTTTAGTTAACAGTATGTGTAGAGCAAGTTTGATTGATGACATTGATACGCAAATCATGTCCTTTATTTCTTTTTAAGAAATGTTCTATAAATTATTATTAAATAATTAATCAATGGCTGTGAATTGTTAACTGTTATTATTAGATTCTATACGGCTTGGCAATATTTTTGGTTAAATAAATGAGTACATACTTACTTAATGATGTTTCATTTTATAAATCTCAAAACATTCAATTAATTTGTATTAGTGTATAATTAACTGCAACAGTGAAATGATAATAATGGGTTCCCTTTATGATTATGACTAAAGTTATGTTACTTGGCGACGGGACAGTCAAATATGATGAAGAGCTACCCCTTCTTGCACTACCAGGCATGGTACTAGTTTCCATTCAAATTTAGCACTTACAGCTTAGAGAATTATAGCCAATGAGTGTTGTGTCCCTGAGGTAATACAGTGCATACAAGCGTTGAGAAATAATAAAGGAAATGTCTTAGTAGCAGTGGGGAGCGACTTGTCTCTTATGGTGGTGACACAACCCCCTATGTAGTTTTCTCAGGGTCAATAACCCACAGTGTTACATACTAGAATCATCTGTATACAATGGCAGAAGTACCTTTGGGCTGGCCATAAGCTTTTTTCTTCCATAAATACATTTACATAAATTGAATAACTTTGACCAAACAAAGATGTTTTTCAGAATTATGTATTATTAATAGGTTGGCTGGTGTATTGTGATTGGCGTCCTGTAAATCTGTTAATAAGAAATAAGAGATCTGAAAATGAAATACAAAAGTATATTTACAATTAAACAGTACAATATTTAGTCCACCATGTAGTATTACATATCACTCTGTCCATCTATGTTTGCAGCTAGTACACACATAGTACAATCTCATTTCTTCTTCAGCACGGCGCGTTTGCCCTTGGAAGAATACAGCTTCTCTGTGATTACATTTGGGACACATGTGATCCTTTGTTCGTGGTAGGGTTGGATCACTTACGACGTCGGGATTGATATGAGTTAATTCGTCGACTTCGTGCATAATTTTATTTACATAAACGCAATTAGAATCTGCCAATTGCTTGTAGTCACAATTTCGGCAAGCGTACAACAAAACTTTGTTGTTTTTATCTTCACGCGGGTAAAGCATATTATTACACTCTTGGCAAAACTGAATTCCAACGTAGCCAGGGCCACCATCCTTTCTTGCAAGATTTAATGTCATATTTGGCCAATAATTTTGTAATTAAAATGGAGTTTTTTCAAGAATAGATAGACGATAAAATATTTTTTACACATTGAAAAACTGTTTGGAGTCTTTGGAGTTTTGACATAAGCAAAGAGAATATAAAAGTAGGGAGAATGATCGATATTCATCGATGTTTATGTTTTGACATCGATGGGTTGACTTCGATATTATCGACATCTCGATGTTTTAAGAATAAAATATCAAAACGTCAACTAGGTAGGTACTAGCTTCAACTAAATATAGTCTTTATCAGATGACCATCAAGTTCAATTCAACATTTCAACTATTTTCCACAAGATGACACTGAAAGAACCTGTCAAAGTTATTTCTTTTACATAGTGATATTTTTTTCTTTAACTATTGTGATTTCAATAATAATAATAAACACATTTCATAAATATAATAGACAGTTTTATTTGTTACCGACAAACATCGATGTTTTAGACGTATTGATGTTTTTCAATTGATATTTATCGTGCCATCGATACTTTTGATTCGATGCTAACATCGATACATCGAAGTCAACATCGTTGTTTTTCTAATATCGATTATCCCTATTTTGAGATTTTTTTCAGTGTTCTTTTTCAGTCAAAAGCAAAGGGAACTAAATGCCCATACAGCCAGCCATGTCTTAAATGTGTCTTATTTCTTCATTTAATGCATTGAAATGCTGGTGTTACATGAACCGTGTAACACCAGCATTTCAATGCATTATATTTCTCTATACTTCCATGAACCTTGGACTATTTGACGTGAAATATACGATAACAGTCTCCTTTTGATGCTATTTGATGAGCTGGATAACCACGATAAAGTTCTCAACATCAGTCACATCAAATTCAGTTGTATTTATAATAACCTTTCTAATTCACGTCAACACAAATATTTGTCTCGCAAAACCACACCAGTTTTTTAACACAACGTTTGCTCAGCAGACACAATTTTGTCATTATTGGAATAATTTTGACTTGGCATGTTTTCTTCAGAATTAGGGCATTATTTACAAAATATTATGATAAATGATTGGTGTAGTTTTGTGAAACAAGAGATCGTGTTGACGTGTAACATGGAAGATCATTGTAATAAAAATTGATAAGGTATGAAAGATAGTGATATATATCATGGTTATCCACCTCAAAAAAGTAGGCATCATGAAGACTGGCATCATACATTTAGCGTCAAACTCTCCGAAGATGCATTGAAATTTGATACACTTAAAATAGCATTTCAATGCAATATCTGCAGAAATAATAAAGAATTAGGTGTATGCCTCTCCGACGAATGAATACTACCCCAAAATGTATTGTTTAAAGATTGCAGAATTATAATAAATACAAAAGATATTTCTGTATAGGACTTGATCTCTTTGCCTCTGCACAGAGAGAATTCACAAAAAATACGAGGAATTATTTTGTTGTGATTTGATGGTGTCAGTCTGTGTCAGTCAAAGAAGATAGTAAAAGCTTCAGTCAAGCAATCAATCAATCAATTTATTTGCCAAAACACAGTTATAAAGTTCTTACAATGCTAAAAAAGGTACATGTGTCCAGCCTGCTCGCAGGCGTGCAAAATTTACAAATTATTATGTTAAAGATAACAAAAGATTAAACTTAAAATGTCAAACAATTTATATATTTACTATCAAATGTTAATAGGTATACAATATTAAAATTATTATTTTTTGTCTTATAAATTCAATTACTTAAATTTAATTAATTATTTATTTTGCCAACCTAAGTATTCTTTAAGACTATAAAAACATTTGTCAAGAAGCCTTTGAGTCAGATTTTTTTTAAATAAGGTTAGCCGTTTTAATGCTTTTATATTGTCAGGAAGTAGATTATAAATTTTAATACTCATGTTATATATATTTCGCTTATATATCCTTGCTACAGGGAGGTTGATACACTAAGTCTACATACTGCTGTCTTATTCGTCTTCTTGTCACTTCTCCGCGTGTTTTATATAATATTTAGGAAATGACCTAACAAAAAAACAAACTTCCCTTATATATATGCATGGAAGCGGAAGCAAACCAAACCCTTTAAAAAGCGGTCTGCAACTTTCCATTACCATACATTGCTAAAGGCGCGAATACACCGTTTCTGTACTATAAAAGCTCTCTTTATATCAACAGAGTTACCCCAAAGCAATATACCATAACTAAGCACTGACGTCAATGTGTTTCTTCCAGTTAAGATGCGTATCAATGTATACTCCCAGAAATTTAAAACAATCCACTTCATCTATTTTTTTACCGTTATATTTAACGTTCAGTGGTTGTTTAGAAGTATTATACGACCGAAACTGCATTATTTTTGTTTTACCTAAATTAATATTCAAATCATTAGCATTTAACCATCCTAAAACACTTTCCAAAGCACTCACTGCTAATAACTGTAGGGAACTATTACCTTCATTCCTAACGACAATAGTAGTATCGTCAGCGAAAAGAATACATTTATGGGGGGTGGAATTTGGAAGGTCATTGATGTACAATAAAGGCTGATTTACACTTCCATAAGTACAGTAGCGAGTTAACTTGCGGTCTTGGCGAGTTAAGTTTAAATTCCCGTCCAAACAATGTTAAGAACTTAACTCGCCAAGACAGCAAGTTAACTCGCTACTGTACTTATGGAAGTGTAAATCAGCCTTAAGAAAAGCAATGGTCCAAGAATGCTACCCTGTGGAACTCCAGATTTTCTTACTAATAACTGAGATTGATTTGTTTCCTTAATAAGCTTTTTTCCCCGACAAACTTTCGTGACTCTCGTTATTTCTGTACATTGTTTGGCTTTTTGTTGTATGTAACTTTCATAACTTTCACATAAATAGCGAAGTGATAAATCAGTATTGAGCTGGCAATTGAACAATTATAATTTGTATATTTCAATTCAATTGATTTATTTAAATTTATGGCAACATTATTATTTTTTCTCAATGTTGGCTACATGTTGAATTGAACACAGTGGTTGGCTAGTTGATAATTTCTTTTCCCATCCGTAGCCGATTGGTGTCGTGCTATCCAAATGGGTAAGGAATAGTTTTGTGATAAAAATGCTGTGAAATAATTTATTGTATTTATTTTTAGTAATGTGGTTTAGTGTCGTAAACCTGAATAGTATGTAAAAGTGCAAAAGGGTCATTTTTAAAGCTTTTATTTCTGAAAAATTGTTTTCACGCCTACTTGTCGGCCATGGCGGAGACATGTTTTTCTCGTGTTGTAAACTAAATCTTCTTCCATCACGTACATCGTACTACTATTATGAGGTGCGACGGAAGTTTGCCCATTCGCGTTGTATGGTGTATAAATTAGAATGTCGATTTTAGTGTAATGTGTGAACATTTGTGTTAACCGGCGACATCGATATTTCAGGTAAGCCCCGTGGTATACGCACGGCGCGTAAGCACGTGAACCATCGGCGTGAACAGCGATGGGCCGACAAAGACTACAAAAAAGCCCACATGGGAACGAGATGGAAGGCTAATCCCTTCGGTGGTGCATCTCACGCTAAGGGCATCGTCCTGGAGAAAGTGTAAGTACGTTTCTTCTATTTTACACATATTAGACTTCCCAATTAAATTACCACTTCATTGAACTATTAGTGCAGTAAATATCCACATCAAACATTTGTATGGAATGGTATAAATATTGCGTGGTATCTAGTGTGTGAGTACTACGTGCGCAAGTTGTAGACGAGAGTTCGACGCAGCCAGCCGCGGGGTGGGCGTGTGGCGTCGCTTCCTCGCGCAGTATTAGCTCTGTGAATGTGTTTTGCCATACTACAATCACAGGATAATACTGCGAGAGGCGGCGGCACGCCTTCTACATCCCAAGAAACGATAGAAATCCAAGCTAAGAGTACACGTGAGGTCAGTGAACTTAAGAATTTAGGTTATACTAATTTATGGTGTTTGTTGTACAGTTATTTGCCCTATTAAGAAACTCGCCGATTTTCTAAACTTGGGCCCTTAGTTTTTTTGATTAGTTCCAACTTAACCTAACCAAATAATTTTAGACAAGATACATTTTAATAGTAATAGTAAATTAAAACAAATTTTGTTGGGAGTGCATCCTTTTTGACTATATGAAGTCAGGGAGTTAAAATTGAATATCACGACTACATCATTAATCTGTTCTTACACACATTGTAAGACTATTAAAAATCACCACTTATATATTTCGTAAGACACATTGTCAAAGAGTTAATTATATCTTAAAACAAACAATATTTATGTCCTAGGTGAACATGTAATTGCTGTTGTTAGAAGGCTTGGTAATCTGTCAAGCAGCATTATACCTCTGGAGGTCTATGACAGTTGAAAAAACATTTGTCTGTCTGGATTGGAATGCTTGTCATTATTATTATTAATTATATTATTAATAATATAATTTATTATTATTAATAATACATGTATTATTATAATTATTATACAATTATGTAAATTGTATAATAATCCATGTACCCAATATTATTGAAATTTGGCATTTCATCTTAGGCCTGAGGGTGACACGCACCTGCAATATAAAGTTATTTTTCCTTGTTATTGCAGGTGACTATAGGCGGCGGTAACTGCTTACCATCAGGTGGGCCGTCAGCTCGTTTGTCATCTAGTTGTACAAAAAAAAACCATTGCCATATGTAAAATTGAAGGTTAAAGTATTTGAGTATAAGCATTTTATATTTCTTTCCTCAGAGGTGTTGAAGCTAAACAGCCCAACTCCGCTATCAGAAAATGTGTACGTGTACAGTTAATAAAGAATGGCAAGAAAGTCACAGCATTCGTGCCAAGGGATGGTTGCCTAAACCACATTGAAGAGAACGATGAAGTACTAGTAGCAGGATTTGGTCGTAAAGGTCATGCTGTTGGTGACATTCCTGGAGTCCGGTTCAAGGTGAGATACTGGGCCTGATTCTGAAGACACTCTAATTCTAAATTTAAGTACGGTACTCTCTTTCTCGCAATATGTAATAGGAAAAAGATAGCAAGAATTTGTTTAGAGCTGTCAATTAAATTTAAATAGATTTCAAAGAAACCTTAGACAATTTTAGACGGCATGTGTGGAGGTGCCTCCTAAACACTGCATTTTATCATGTTCAAGTTTGAAAATTGAATGCATGTTTCTAAATGTCAAATTATATGACTGCCATCCTTTTCATATTCATTTTGAAAGAAATGCACTGAACTTAAATTTAGACTTAGCATGTGTTCTCCAGAATTAGAAAAAAGATTTTAGTCACATTCAAATGTTCAAAATTTATTATTTTTATTACAACAATATAGCATGATATTGTGTTAGTATTGTATTAGCAAAACTGTTGTGATTTTATAATGTAATTAAAATATTTTAAAGCAACATTTGCTACTCCAAGTTATAGTTAACTAAACTGACAATAATTATATTTGTCTATAGTTGATGAATTTTTTCAACAACTTCATATGTATTATTTACAGGTGGTGAAGGTAGCCAATGTGTCTCTCCTTGCCCTGTACAAAGAGAAAAAGGAGAGGCCACGGTCATAGACAACTTGCACTGTGATAAGGTAAATTGTGCTTATATTTAGTTAAAATTACAGCACAAATGTTAGCTACACATTTCTTGTGTTAATTTTGATTTATCTTTATTGTTTCGAGACCCCTATTTATTTATTTCTAATTAAAACGGACATGCCAGTTACATTAATTAGTAAAAAAAAGTGGTGGAACAAAACAGATAGTCAAAAGAACAAAAATAATTAAATACATGTAAACCTTTAATCCTTCAATGCCAAGACGTCATCAATAGATGACAACAATAAAAATTTAATTGTCTGGTTTATCGGGCTTTGATGGGGCTATAATGACAAGTTAAAATGATGTTAAACCTTTTATTTGCTACTTCTGAATGCTATGACGTAAATCACTTACTGATATTCTCGTTTCTCATAACCTTAATAGTTCCATTTTAAAAGTTTAATAAAGTAAATTTTTGTTTCAGTGTCCTGCTGCTGCAGAGTCGTGTTGTTTATAAGTGTACTTCTTAAAAATGTAAAACCAAGTGCATAATAAATTTGTGTACGCCAAATATTCCTTTTATTTTAATCCAGTCTCTTCTATCAGATTTTGTGCTCATAATTAAATATATGAGGGTTTAAAATGGAAGCCCCATGTTGACGCATGTAGACGTTGCTAAGAGGGAATTATTATTTTTTACTATGTGATAACATTGAATCTGCAATTAACTGTCAAAATTAGCAAGTAAGATGCTTTAACCAACACAACACTAGGATAACCACAGATTTTAACACACCTTTTTTGCAATAATAGAACCTTTCCAAGTGAAATTATAATCAAAAATATATAATTCAATACAGTAACTCCTCCTAGTTCCGCCTGAGCGTTTGTCGCTTATCGCTCCAAAAGAAGGTAATAGCCTAGAACCTTTTTCAGAATGGAATTATCTCTGCCAAATTTCATCTGAATGTGTTCAGCGGTTTAACAGTAAAAAAAACTTAACACAGACAGTACGTTCGCCGGGCTCGCAAGAGATTTGATTAGATCCAATGTATACTCCCCTTTTCACGGTGTCTATTTACTAACACCTTTTCATTTTTAATGAAACACTATTTTTTGGAAGTTAACCAATTTTTCGTGGCCGGTTAGTAGTAGCCTGACCTTTTCATCCCGCCCCCTTTTACACCATCACTACTACAACAAGTAGTGACAATCTGTTGTTGAACAAACTAATGTACTACATAAAATACTTAATTTCATACTAATGCAACATCTTTAAGAGATAGTAAGTTTGGGCTGGGACACGCTGAGCTATCAAATCACTTTGATCTTTTTGAAAGATGCAAGCGATTTCTGTAGTACATTGATATAAACAAAATTTTATGTTATACAAAGAGTTAAAAATTGTTAAACTTAAGTTACTTTTGGCATTTGGTAAATCGACAGTATAATAAAAATTAACTTTGTAGTCGCTACATTTTACGCATTTTAAAATGTTGACGCCTGTTATTTTGGTCTGCGCAGTATACATTGAGATAAAATATTTTTACCTAAAAAAATATCTTAATTAAAAAATCACGTCCTGGGGCGGCGTTCGATACTCAAGTCACTACCTTTCATAATCCGGGTGACTGCTGCTTATGACCTTGGATACATCCCAATTATTATCTTAGAAATTGCTAAGACAGTGATTCCTATGGTTGATTACCAATCATTTATTATAGTAGATCAATTGGGTAATACGAGTAATCAAGTGGGGTACCTTTGAATAATACTCGTATATTGTGATGTAATGTTATTGGACTACATGTGTACCTATATTTTTTTCTATAAATACCTACCTAATGATAGGACCTACCTACCTAGATTAGATACCGATAAGATTTCTTTTATTGGTTAATAAAAGAAATCTTATCGGTATCTAATCTAGGTTGTCAAAAAGTATCGATAATTATATTGAGTTATTAATAATTGAAATCTTATTATGACTATATTCAGACAATCAATAATATGACTGAGCATTTGCCATTACTCTTAACAGAAATTTTCGCTATATTTTTTAGTATTCTTTAGTATAAACAACAATTATATTAGATACATAGTAATTAAAATGTAAAACTAGAAAAATTTTACATACTGAGGCGGTTATCGAACCCGCGACCTTTCGCAATCCGGGCGGGCGACTGCTCTAACCAACTGACCCACCCAGGACTCTATCTCTCTTTTAGCTCTGTGAAATTCTAGTCTATCTGTATTTGCGTTTATGACCTAACGTCCACCCTACAATGTCGAAATGTTCTATTTCAACATCCCAAACGAGTATTTTTAACCGAATTAAAAAAAGGAGGTATATGAATTCAACGATAACATGAATCATCAAATTGGCGGGACCAATGTTTTAATCAAATAACTTAAAATTGGCACTCACAATTGTGTTGAAAATTGAGTATGAACATGTACATATGGAGTACTAAGTTTTCGGATGCCTGTAAATTACCTGCTTCTGAGTAGCGCTTTCAGGAGGTGGCGCCACTTTGACGTCAAATTGGCGGGATCGGGGAGATCGTGTCATACTTCCTTTGCCTTTAGAGGTACAAATATCTGGTTCGGGGTAAAAATAGTACATTATGTAGCACAAACATTTTAATGTGATACATTTCAAATCGGGGACTTGATCCCGTCATCTTGATGCTCACTCCAGGTGCTGTTTCGAGATTTCACCGTGATTCATCACTAGTCGTAGTTGTCACCTCCAAACAAGAACCACTTACTTATATTATTCACAGAAAAACTGCAATTCGCCAAATAATGCTAAGGACCTCTGTGAATATGTACCATTTTTCTTAGGCATATCATTACTTAACAACTCACCTATTAATCATAAAAAAGAGTATGTAATCTCCATGCAAAATTTCATCTAAATTGAATCCTCGGCAAAATTATACAATTTTAAATCATGACTATACAAAATTGTTCTTTCTTTTGAAAGGCCTAAGGTACAAAATATACTTCCTCTAAAGTCGGTATGTGGTGCTAACGTAACATCTCTATTATTAAGAAGATAAAACTTGGTATAGAATTTGCACTTAAGAAAATAATGCTCACTTAGAATGAAACAGATTTTTTGATCATAATTATTTTATTGCTAAATATACTTTCATTGCTTTGATTACAACAGATACACATCTCGCATTACACTAATTGCAGCAACTAATAGCGGTTAAAATACATAGTAGATACATTATTTATATGCCAGTCTAATAAATAATAATTCTAGGCAAGATGGAAGTTTAAGATAAGATTCATTTACAAGGAGCGTGGAGTTTACAACTGTGATCGGTATACACTAGAAACTACTGTTCAAATTAATTAATATTATTATTTAAACTCTTACTTTTATGCACAGGACAGTCTAACAGTTTAATATTAGCGTTTTTCTTTACAATCGTGCAAAATAAACTAGTGCTCAAATATATATTTTCATGAAAATACTATACTTAAAAAAACTCTTTTTTATTCGTTTTTTTAAGTAGATATTCCAAATGCTCAGTTAGACATAATGAACTCGAACTGAGGCCACGGCGTCTGCCATCCACAGTTGAATCGAGTGAAACTAATGCAGCGTTTTTGTCGTGAAGTAGACGCGGTAGTTGCGTCTGTAGTAGCACTCACAAAGTTGACTGTGCCGAGTTATATTTTGCCATTACTCGTCTGTATCAACGTTGAGTCACACTCATTTAAGTCGTTCAACTAAATAGTTGGCCAACTATCGGCCGATAGCCCGCACACTATAACAACTTAGTTGGTCAGTCGCACGGTAAGATGCAGTGTGACCAGACCCGTGCGCGTGATTTCACCACGCTTGGATTTTTGCCGACGGGCACGCAGCCGCCGCAGCCAGACGATCTCTGCATTCTCTTCTTGTAACAAATGAAAAAATAGAACTGCTGATCGACGAAGTCCAAAAACGGCAAGGCCTTAAAAACTTATCTGAGTAACATCTCAGTTTAGAATGTAATGTATGATGTTTCCCACGCTCTAATCTGTCACTTAATATCGGATGCACCCTAAATGTTTTGTTCTGTTTTCGTCTTCTTTTTATTAAGTTAAGAAGTGCGTTGTTTTTTCGCATTTTATCGCAGACTTCACCGCGCTAGCAACACTGTCCACCAACTAAGTCGACGAAGTGTATGGCCTATGAAAGCACGCAATTTAGTTGTTCGATAGTTGGCCAACTTGAAATTGTATATGTGCGGTGTCTCTAAGGTCTCTGCCCATTAAAAATTGCCGTACTACGACAGAGCTGTGAACGCGTCGGACGGAAAACAAATGGCAAAGATTATGCTTTCAGTCCGGTCATACCGCTCGCGTCTAGTAGGCATTGTTTCGTACACAAAGAATTTGGATTCCGGTCGTGGCAAGAAACGGTGTAATGGCAAGCTACCTTCATCCATATTTCAAGGTTAAAGCGAATGATTATATTTTGGGTTTGGTACAAGTATGATTCAACTGTAAATCGACAGTTTTAGGGATGATTCACATGTGACAGAAAAATATGAAAACAGAGAAATGAATATAACTTTATAAAGTGTTTAGTCTAAGGTATTAATTAGATTAGAGAGTATAACATAGTGCTAATTAAGAGTCCATGTGATAATAATAGATTTGAATCACCCCTATCTGGCGCGTGAGTTAATTAAATTAATATTCCAGTATTTATCATTTTCTCTATTTATACACAGCACAGTTTTCTTACAATTCACATGAATGTTATGAAAATAGCATTTTACTAAATTAAAGTTATTATGCAATTGGTTTATGAGATTTTTGTAATTATTGTTTGTTGAGATTCCGGTTTTATGTTGCTTACATAACTAATATTACATTTTAGAAATCATTGATACCGTTTTATTTATTCCTAACTTGTAGGGTCTAACTTTACTGAAGTGTTATGTCTTTATCTAATAAGTTGATTTAATACTTAATTTACATAATTATAATACGTAAGAAATTATACACTCTTTCTCTTATTTTCATTCCATTACTGATTTTATCGTAAAATATCACACCAGTTTCGTACAATTTTCAAAAATACACCTCTGTATCAATCAACACTAAAATCACAGTCAGGGTAGATGAATCGGGGGTTAATTGTCCCACTTGAATATCTGTCGCGTTACCTCTAACAAAGATTGTAATCAAAGGAGATGTTTTATTTTCGGCTATAAACATGTACAGTATACATCAAAAAATTATTAAAATTACTAAAAATTATTTTGCGTGATATTTTCGGCCGTTAAACCACGTACAAAAATATATTAAAGTATCTATAAAAACCAAATATGCAATAAAGGCCATATTAAGATATATTCTCTATAATCTGTAACCATATTTTTAAAACGTTCGTTTTGTCTAGGATATGGAATTATGGACTACTGAGTCCATAATTCCATATCCTAGACAAAATGATCCATCTGATCAGATCAATAAAATATTTTGCTTTCTTCTGTATATTTTGAGTGGTAGGTATAATTTATGACGTTATAGTGTTGCCATTATATTGATAATCATAAAACTGTCCCTTATCATCAGAAAGTATTTTGTACGGGAACACCGCAAAAAAAATGGAAATGAATTGAAAAATAATGTATTATTTCCATTTCCCTAACTTAAAAACCTCTGTACATACTCATAGCCAGGACTCCATATAAACCTGAAACATCTTCTTTCAAACTGAATTCACTGCATATATTCGATCAAGAGGATTCTTCAAACTACTCACTGGTATCGTGATAGATGCTCAAGTTACACAATATTCCCCGAGTTGATATTTCATGACGAAATTACGTTCACAGTATTGGTCAAATGACAAGCGTTCGCCATTCAAACCACTCAAAATTAGGATAATTCCTGAGTGATTCTGTAACAACCTATTTTTAGGAACAAATGTCCTGTCGGATAGTCAGCGGTTACCGTAGCCTTGGCGACCTTTAAACCACAGAATCACGACATCACAAAGTTATGATTGTTTAATTTTCTGTAAGGTAGAGGACTAGAGGTGCCTCCTCGTCTATCTATACCTATCTTTTTGGATAGATAATATATCTCTTTTACAGTTGACTTGACTATTTACATTGTGCGAGATGGTGCCTCTCATTTGAACATGATGTACCCATCAATAGTCAATTTATTCACATCTTAAATGCTCAATTTCTTATATGAGTATTGCACTTAGTCTTTAGAAAATTAAACAATGCGGCATTGTCATTCAACCATCGTAGGCACGATTTCATATTATGCATTAGAGACAGTTAATAAATATACATACTATATAGGGTGATTTATTAAATAAATTATGAAAAAATCGATAAATGTTGGAAGGTTCTCGGTGCCGGCATCATAATATTTCCAATATACAAATATTCCCACCTAAGAATATAACTTTTTGATTTTGAAGAAAAAACCATTACATATTACAACATCCAATAGAGTCGCATATATTAAAAAAAAAAACTATTGAATTGTATTCAACACACAGCTGGATTCTACATCACAAGGATTGTAGGTACTCCATCCAGCAACACAAGGCTATTAATAAAAATAATATATAATATTAACGTTGTTAGTTAATATATTGGTTGTGATAGTTATAAAAATGTGTTTTTTGACGATTTGAAAGTGCTTCTTTGTGACCTATTTTTAAACAAAGATATTTTGAATTTTATTTATATTTTTTTACGTTGAAAATATTAAAGATGATTGTTTATTGAGCATATTTTCGACGAATCCGGCTAGCCAATGTAGGTACATGTAATGTATGGAAACTTGAAAGTTATAAAAAATCAACAAACAATTCATTTCGCAGAATTTGATCCCTAGTAGTAACGTATCGGATGATGCAATATTAAAGTACGGTTTTTTTTTCAAATCAACATAGGTTCGATTTCCTTCTAAGAAAATAGATTTTTTGAATTATAATCATGTAGTTCAGTTTTATTTAAATCGGCCCGAGACTTGAATACAGTAAGCATTAAAACGATCTATACGTTTATCATTTATGCCAATGCACTAGAGATCAAATTTGTTTATATCCTTTTGATTCGGACTGTACACTTGGCAAATTCACCCTGTAATACTTCGATCGACCTTTACCGTTTCAAGTTGCCATCCCAGCACTGACATGATAACATACGAATTTTAATTCTTACATTTCAATATTGGTATGTTAAATACGTTTTTTCTGATTAATAAGTTCATATAACTACAAATATTTACGACGGAAAGTCTTTAATACTGTCCCTATAAATTTATGAATTAATAAAATACATAATAGTTCACAGTAATGGTGAACCTTCGAATGTTCTCATTTGAAATTATTGAGTGTATGTTTGTCTTAGTATACAGGGTGGTCAATACGACAATAAATTGAAACATGGGCATTATTACTTCATTAAAATGGTTAGCCACTTTCAAAAACATCTTATTCCTTGGAATAATGCGAAATTGACTGTATTATTTCATAGAAATGTCATGAAATTATCAAATGAATAATATGTTTTTGAAAGTGGCAAACCAATTCTATGAACTAATATAGCCCGTGTTATAATTTATTGTCGTATTGATGGCACCACCTTGTATATTACATGGTTTTATATTTCATTTACACATATCATAATTTGTTACACAATATATACCTATTGTTCATTCATTGCGACGGCGCTTACACGATTACCTAGATGATTCTAACACTGAAATGAGTCGAGAGCTACGTAATAGTTTACAAAGCCCGTTCAGATAAGCAGATAAGCGAATAATTATTGGATTTAAATAAAGATTGATTGCTGTCAAATTAAATTTTTAAAATTTATGAAACATTAAAGACTACATAAACAGAATATGAAGGCTGATTGTTAAACTATTTTTTTTAAATAAGCTTTGTTACATACCCGCACGCCTATTTTTTCGATTTGTTATTAGTTTTTTTTTCCTCTAAATTTTTTACAGGGAATGACGTCGGCTGCTAAGCATACGCCGATTGAATTCCAACGTTGATTTATTGACACGCGCTGAATTCTGAAACCAAACGCAAAACCACATCTTTTATTGATAAGATCTTACGTTTTTATCAATGAGTAAATTTAGATAGTGGCCCTAATTCTGGAGAACACATGCTAAGTCTAAATTTAAGTTCAGTCCATTTCTTTCTCTCAAAATGAATACGAAAAGGATGACTGTCATATAAATTGACATTTAGAAAGGTGCGATCAATTTTCGACCTTATTGAACGTAGTAATTAAAATAGAATAAAACTAGAAAAATTTCACGTCCTGAGGCAGGAATTGAACCCGCGACCTTTCGCAATCCGGGCGACTGCTCTGACCACTGAGCCACCCAGGACTTGGGATATCCCTGTGAAATTCTTCTAGTCTATCTTGTATTTGCGTTTATGAGCTAACGTCCACCCTACAATGTCGAAATATTCTATTTCAACATATAACTTATTGAACGTGCTAAAATGCAGTGTTTAGGAGGCACCTCCGTACATGCCGTCTAAAATTGTCTATGGTTTCTTTAAAATCTATCTAAATTTAATTGACAGCTCTAAACAAATTCTTGCTATCTTTTTCTTATGACATATTGCGAGAAATAGATTAACTGAACTTAAATTTAAAATTGGAGTGTGTTTTCAGAATCAGGCCCAGTATTTGTAGCAAATAAAGTACGATAACAAGTTTTTATCCATTCAAAAATAAAATGTTTACAACATTTTTTCCAAACTAAATCATAACGTCGTATTTGACTTGTGCGCACACACTACACTACCTCTTTTTCGTGAGCAGCGTTAGCGCGGCTTCTTGACGTCACTCATGATGTCACATTACTCTTGTTCGCACGAATACATTCAAATCGGTTCGTTTGTGAGCGCGTTATCTGCGCATATTGTTCACTGCGGACAGTAGGGATAGATAACTGGGTGGCTATCGGTTATCGTGCCAAAAGAGTCTAATAGCTACTGGAGTCTGGAGAGTGGAATGTATATTATGAGCTATGCTGTATTGATGGAAACACCAAGATGACGAGAATAAAAGTAAATTTAATTAACACAGAACGAACAACACCAAAGCCAAACGCGACAAAAGCCGAGCAAGACATCTATCAAAAAATGGGTGACTCAAAATGTTCTTCATATTTTTGCCTATCATAATGTTCATAGACCTGGCCGGGACTCCATATATTTTTGAAACATCTCTTTTCATACAAACTCTTATCATCTCTTTTATAGACGTTTTCACGTACCAATATATATTTAGTTGTATAAAAGCTTTCTCCCGCGTACGCTCAGGTTGTGGAATGACCTCCCTGCAGAGGTTTTCTCGAATGAGTACAGCATGGGGTTCTTCAAAAAGGGCTTGAAAAGGTTTTACCAGGGTCGGCAACGCGCAAGTGATACCCCTGGTGTTGCAAGCGTCCATAGGCTACGGTAACCGCTTACCATCAGGTATGATGTCCACTGCTGAACAAAGGCCTCCCCCGTCGCTTTCCAAATAGAACGGTTTTGCGCAGCCTGCATCCAACGGCTCCTCGCGACCCTGACCAGGTCGTCTGTCCATCTAGTGGGAGGCCGTCCTACTTTGCGCTTTCCGGTACGTGGTCGCCATTCTAGGACTTTAACGCCCCACCGGCCGTTGAAGAATGGACATTCTGCGTGCTATGTGCCCTGCCCACTGCCACATCAATTTGCTAATCCTATGAACTGATTGCCACCTTAGTGGTATTAAAAAGTAGCATACCAGGCGCGTGTGGTGGTGCTATGTGTCGGCGGGGTCGTGGCGCGGGTAGTCCATGGTCTTGATGTAGGCGACGGCGGCGCAGAACTGCGTCCACCAGTACACCGCCTCGCCGTGCAGCGCGGGCCCGCCCAGCGCGTTCACCAGCTCGATGGTCGACAGCAGCGACGGCGGGTTCACCTGACAACACCGCACATATTTTACGGCGCCCTTAATGTCGTGTGAGCGACGTTACTAGGTGGTAGGCCCGTATGCAGGGTCGTCCGGGTAGGTACCACCGGCTTTCCTATTTCGGCCGTAAAGCAATTCGCTGTGTTTCGGTTTGAAAGGAAAGGAAGCCAGTGTAATTAAGGGGCATGGAAGGCATTTAATCTCAGGTATCAGTGTCTGAATATGTGGCTTGACAGGTTAATAAATATACATTTAGTAAAGTTTATGGCGGGCTAATACCTGAACTGGGAAGATTACCGTAGCTCAAGTAATTCACCCTTCACCCCAAAGAGAAATTTTCCAAGTGAACATTGATAAAAACAAACGCAGAATTAAACATCAATATGAAACACAAATGAAGGTAGGCCCATACTACTAGGGGGGGGGGGGTTACTAGGTGGTAGACCCATATGTAGGGTCGTCTGGGTAGGTACCACCGCCTTTCTTATTTCAGCCGTGAAACAGTTCGCTGTGTTTCGGACTGAAAGGAAAGGTAGCCAGTGTAATTACTGGGCATGGAGGGCATTTCATCTTAGGCCTCAGGATGACAACGCACCTGCAATATCAAATGATTTTTCCTTGTTATTGCAGGTGTCTATAGGCGGCGGTAACCGCTTACCACCAGGTGGGCCGTCAGCTTGATTGTCATCTGGTTGTATAAAAAAGGGGTCTTAGAAGAAATTAAGATTCATATAAGTATTTATATATAAAAACCGCCCGAAAGTGCGTCAGATGTACAAAAATTTAGTTATTTATATTAATTTATAATAATAATAAAACCATTTATTTACTCTTCACAATAGTCTTCTTACTTCTATAAAGATCTTAAATTACAATTACCTGGTGAAGAGTCTAGTACCTGAAATAGGTTCCAGAGGAACCTGTACCACAGGTTACTAGGCCCCTCTCGCAAAAAAGGATGTATGAAGTGGTTCTGATGAGTGATTGTGTTATAGGAAATGTTATTTGGGGAAAGTCATAACTAATTATCAAATAAAAATGTAAAAATGACCCAATGATAAAATACGGTCAACGATTGCAGATATCCCATGTAAGTATGTTGCGTAATGGTAGGTATTTGATTGATTAGTGAGGTTCTTGTATGTATGCGTAAGTGTGTGTGTGTGTGTGTTTGTTTTGTATTCCTGTGTTTTTGTATAATTTTGGGTATGAAGAATTAAAGTTAGTGTATGTGTGTGAGAGTTTCAGGGACAATATACTCGGGGGAGAAGGATGGAGGTGTGGATGAGCGATTAGGTCGTTAATTGTTATGTGGTCTTTTATGATGTTTTATGTGGATGTGTAGTCAAGTGTTTAAAGGTATTGGGTGACTGTGGTTTTACAATTAAATTTGTGGAGAGGATTAATGTTTAGGGTTCATTTAGTTTATTGTAGAGATATTATGTCGCCTACCAAGACTAATAAGTCTCACCTTGATAATGACGTAGACGAGGACCGGCGTGAGGTCATCGGCGGCGGGCGCCTCGCCCTCCGACAGTCCGAGCACCGCCATGATCGACGTCACGCAACGCATTATGCACGATAGCTGCACAAACATAATACTATTTTACCTACAATGACGGTGGATGACCAATTTTTTTTTACTTCATAAATAAGAAGTTTATAACTCATGAAGAAATACTTCAAAAGAATTAGTATGTTAAGATCAAAAGTTTCACAGGTACAGTGCTATGTTTGATGTGTAGCGGCGCATCGTCCAAGAACGCTTCAAAGAAAATCTATGGAACGTCACATGTTCCTATATTACTACAAAATGGATGGGCATATTGACAAAATCTATAATAACTATGTAATATGTTTGTTTTTATAATAATAGTTGTTATAATTAATGTGAGTAATCTAATACCCAAACATTTTTGATAGATAGATTTTTTGTAAGCTGTTTAAATACTGACTGACTACATATTATTTTTAACCGACTTCAAAAACGAGGAGGTTCTCAATTCGGCCGGTATGTTTTTTTTTTTTTTCTATGTATGTACACCGATTACGCCGAGATTACTGATCCGATTTACGTGATTCTTTTTTTGTTCGATGCGGAATAGCTGCCATTTGGTCCCATAAAAATTTTTTCAAAAACAGTTGGGTACTTTGGTTTTAAATTAAAAAAAACTGAAATTATGAAATCGTCTACATAAGCGAAATTGCGAATTTTTGCTTTTCCAATGACTTTTTAGTGAAACGATACGATAGTAGGAAACAATATAAGTTGACGGTCACCCATCTAGCTTCGACCGTAGAAAGTTATCACTAAAAATTGTGAAAAAAAAATTTTAAACAAAAATTAAAACCGACTTCAAAAAACTGAAAAGGATAAAATAATTAAATTTAAGTAGGTATTCATCCCCTAGAAACATATTTTTGGAGTTGGTGCTAAGTGGTTTCCAAAAACAATAGAAAGTAAAGCACCGACTCCAAAAATATGTTTCTAGGGGATGAATACCTACTTAAATTTAATTATTTTATCCTTTTCAGTTTTTTGAAGTCGGTTTTAATTTTTGTTTAAAATTTTTACTATACTCTAACAGGGTTCATGTACGGTCGACCACAGAAGTAGCTGAACACTTTAGTACCATGTCACAATACCTATGGCGTTAATACCGCAATAGTCGGTGTGACATGGTACTAAAGTGTTAAGCTACTTCTATGGTCGACTGTACCTCCCATATATCATTAGCATTACACCTGTTACCTATTTTTTATTTTATGTATAGTCAACAGTACATCAAACGTCTCGCTCGCACGCGGCGTGTGTCTCGCTCGTACGTACCTTGTCGCGCGGCGTGCGGTACACGGGCAGGTGTCGTAGTAACAGCTGGGCGCGGGGGAAGGGCGCGGCCCACACGTGTCTCGCTCGCACGCGGCGTGTGTCTCGCTCGCACGTACCTTGTCGCGCGGCGTGCGGTACACGGGCAGGTGTCGTAGTAACAGCTGGGCGCGGGGGAAGGGCGCGGCCCACACGTGTCTCGCTCGCACGCGGCGTGTGTCTCGCTCGCACGTACCTTGTCGCGCGGCGTGCGGTACACGGGCAGGTGTCGTAGTAACAGCTGGGCGCGGGGGAAGGGCGCGGCCCACACGTGTCTCGCTCGCACGCGGCGTGTGTCTCGCTCGCACGTACCTTGTCGCGCGGCGTGCGGTACACGGGCAGGTGTCGTAGTAACAGCTGGGCGCGGGGGAAGGGCGCGGCCCACACGTGTCTCGCTCGCACGCCGGCCCGCACCGCACTCGTGCACGCCGATAGCCGTCGGATGTGCTCGCTCAGCACCCTGACACATTAAACATGTAAACAAACCGTCGTCATTTGTACGAGAGATGAACAAGAAACGTAGGGAGCGAAAGGGACAAACCTATACAAAATGACATTTGGTTTGTTCACATTATATTCCATATCAAATTTGGCAACAGTACCTATAGCTTATCTTTACTATGTTAAAAGTGTCTATTTCTAATAAAACCACTTAGTGTTAATTAGATGTTACATTATTATTATACACTAGACGTTTCGATTACTTTACAGCGATCGTAGTCACGGGGAGACCAGATATGTCAATTGTGTTTGGTAAGTTTTTAATTTAACTACCGTCACTTTGCGTTATATTTTGAGCGGTCTAAGGTACTAGGGTAGAGGCTATATAAGGTGACAGTAGGTAAATCATAAACTTATCAAAGACAACTGACATCTTCAGTCTTCCCGTGACCACGATCGCTGTAAAGTAATTAACTAATCAATCGCGAGTAAAAACCGGTAAAGTGGTTGTATTTTAAATAATATAACACAGTACAGTAATCATCAAAATCATCTGAGCTCCCAGAGTGATCAAAATATCTGCTCTGTTCCAGAAAAGCGACTCTAACGCTACACTGATAGAGTCGCATGTTGTTTGGAGCATAACTTGAATCTTTAACAAGTGAAAGGCGCTTTTAATGCTGCAGTGATACGGTTGCTTTTCTAAAACATCATGGTTATTTTTGAGCACTCTGGAAGCTCAGATAATTCAGAAACTGACTGTACTATGTGTCTATTTGTGTGAAAAAGTTCTAAATCACGTAATTTCGTGACAAAGATCATATCGGTCTCGAAGGACCAAGGTTTTGTGTTAAAGTAATATGGAGAAACTGTAAGCCCTATATAATATAACAATTTGCCGTATAATACTTATGGCACAAGGACAACAGCTGTCGTCCTTGTGCCATAAGTATTATAACTGTAATTAGACATTTAGAAAGGTTTTAAGACGATCTCCCTACTTGCTTTTGACATACATTTTAGTGCAGTGAATATGCATATATGCATATATGAAACACCTGGCTTTTTAGCGATTATAGGATGAGTACTTTTACCCCTTTCCAGAATGTGCGTTAATTATATCCGTATCCCACAAACACTGCACTGTAGTTAAAGGAGATGCTTTATGTCCAGCCAAGTAAACAATATGTACACTATCTCAAAATATTAGGAATTTTTCCTGGATCCGGGAAAAATACTAATAATTCGTTTTCATGCATAGTTTCTTTGTACAAAAGTTGAAATTTGTCGTCAATTTCACCTTTATTCAATATGGAAATATGGCGGGCGACATAGAATTCAACGAAACGTCACCAAAGTGACATAGGCGCCACGATGAAGATTTAGCTGTGTTGCAGTTTTTCCTATAAAAGTTCTTGTTTTGTACCACGCAAAAAAGCAAATGAAAAGAAAACTGAAAATTTAGCTCTGCATATTTTTACTTATTTTTTATTAATTTTTGGGACATCTCTTTTAGTAGGTATATAATTATGTAATCAAAGTGGCTCGAGCCTAGTGTACTGACTGGTCTCTAGCGATGTCTCCGTCACCGTTGGGGAACAATACATGGAGGTAGAGTCGCGCGAACGCTGCCCGCTCTACTGTCACCTCGACCATCTCCAGTAGGCTCGGCGACGCGCCTGGAACAAACGGACGTTGACACTTATGCACTGTGTTGTACAGGGTGTATAGGGAACGCTTGAAAACGAAGGCAGATTGACTGTGCTGATCAACTCAAACACGATTTATTAAGCAAAAAAATGTTTCATCCCCCCATCTCGGAAAGAGTATTTTTGCTCTTCGATATCTGAGTGCAAAAGTCGTTTTTATCCGCTAGAGGATAAAGTAAAATTGAATTTAGAATATCGTGTGCACTAGGTTTGTGAATTCCAAACATCATTAAACCTCTTTACTTCTACCTCCATGGTGCCGAATTTATCATACAATCTTTTTTGACTTGTTAAAAACTCAGACTCGGCACCTTCTTGGTGTACTTTTTGTTTAATTTGCTTTGCGCGCGCCATTTTCTTTTAACGACATATTTATTAAAACCATAGGTTTAAAACAAGAAACTTGAAAACAAGTAAAAAACATCGTAAAAAAGTAGAAATGAGTGATTCTAGCGACGAAGAAGTGTGTTGACGCCAACAGAATTGACTGAAACTGTTAATTATTAACAGTTTCAGTCAATTCTGCTGGCGCAAATATATTTTTTTGTAGTCATTTCCTCGTTGAGGTGGGGTGAAAAGTTACGTGTTGCACTCGAGTGCAAAGATTTTTCACCTCGTGCTCTTTTGATTCCCTCGCTAACGCCGAGGATTCTAATTTTTTAATCACTCGCTGCGCTCGTGATTCAATTTTAGAATCCTTCGCTTGGTCGGTCATCAAAATTGAGCACGCGGTTAAAAAGCAACTTTGCACTCTTGTATAACAAATAACTATTAAATCGCGAAAAAAACAACTGTTCATACAAAGTGAAGGTATTACATTTTTATACTGAAACGGCAGATTTTTTCCCAAGTTAAAATTGTTTTCTTCATCAAGTCGTGTTTTAGGGTCACCAGCATTGCCATCTGCCTTCGTTTTGAAGAGCGTTCCCTTACACCGGCGTCTAACTTTATTGTTTGGGTATGCACTTAAGTATGGCTTATGACGTCACATTGTCATGTTGAATTCAATTATGACATTCACACGTCAGTGAATTTAAAGCAAGTATGACAATCACACGTCAGTAAATATCGTAACTGTATTTATTTAATATGAGAATGTGATGTGACTTCATAAGTCATACCAATCAAGTTAGACAGTCGCCCCGCCGGTATAGTTGACCGAATATGTGATGATATACCACACATCCGCACAAAACGAATCGCGAATTCTTTTATAAAGGTGTTTTTCACGAGCGATACATCTTAGAACTCTTTAAGCACCAATCTTGAACAGGAAAATTTCTAGGTAAGCACGTGACACCTTCGACCACACCTAATACACACAGCATATAAGATTATGGTCAAGAGCTTACACAAAAGCGAATAGCTCACCTTCCCAGGACGGGTCCGCCTTCACTTCAGCCGTGATGGCCTTAATACTAGCAGTCAGTCTTGAAGCTTTCTCATCCATCAGCTCGCCACCTGATAAATGACAAAAATAGTTTATTTACTCTTGTCGTGATTTAATTAATTAATTGCCTAATTGCTTTGTATTCTTTTGAAAATATAATAGAAAAATAAGATAATAATGATAACATAAAATTATATTATTTCACATGGCAACACTGGCCGTCCAATTCACAGATGACTAGTGGCGTGTTGGGTATAGTAGTGGGGATAAACTCGGGGAGGGAGTTGAGTAAAAGGTGGACGGGCCACTCGAAGCGGCAGTGTGACTTGTGCTCTCGAAGAGGTTGTATAGTTTGTAAAGTGTTATTAGCGACGACGGTGCTGTAACTGTGAGATCACAGAATAAATAAGTGTCAACTGGATACCTGACTACGGTTTACGCGACAATTCAGTAGTGGGATTACTCCACAGCCCAAAAAGAAAAAGGTACGTAAAATGAGTATAGAAATTATTCAAGTTAGTGAATTTTTTCATGCGCTTAGAGGTATATTTTAAAAAGATATAAATAATTTTTATTTCACCACTTACGCACTTTTTGAGGTTACGCTTTGACAGTGCGGGTTGGTTGACAGTAAAATGAATACGTCAGCGTCGCGTCGCTGTTGTTTACTCAGTTGAAGGTACCCTCCAATAAAGCATTTAATGTGCTCAGATGGTATGGGTGAACACAATAGTTTATAGTATCACGGCGTCGTGGTGGATCACTTGGTCGGGTACTCTCTGATAGTGACACCGCCGCGATGTAATACGATAAACTGTGTTTCTTGCACTTGGACATTTTTTATATCAATTTCTTATAAATAGCAATACGACACTCTTTGCTTGCTTTTTGCAATTGGCTTCTGTATTTTTTTTTAAATTGTCAGACACTCAAATGTCAATACAGTAACGTGGTTAGGCGCTATATTGAAAACGTTGTTTCGGCCGAAACAGAGAGGGTCAAGAAATATGAATTCTCAGCGCGAGCAAAAATGACAACAAGCGCTCGGACCTGTACGTAAAAACAGAACAATGCTTCAACACGATTGAAGACTGAATACCTAATAAGTAGTATTCTTTATCATAAACTTTCTTATTTTTAAGAGGTCTGTTTTAAAATATAATGTATATTTTTAAAATGTGATAAAAATCCAAATCGTTTTTTTTATATAGCGCCTTAAATCCGATAATGTGATTTTATTTTAAAGTGTGTAGTGTAGTGCTAGCGAAAATATAAGACAATACTAAAGTCAATTCTATTCGAGAATTATAGTCAAACAAAAGCGATTTTTTAATTCCAGAATCATTTTTTTTTATACAACTAGATGACAAACAAGCAGACGGCCCAGCTGGTGGTAAGCTGTTACCGCCGCCTATAGGCACCTGCAATAACAAGCAAAAGCACTTGATATTGCAGGTGCGTTGTCATCCTGAGACCTAAGATGAAATGCCGTCCATGCCCAGTAATTACACTGGCTACCTTTCCCTTCAATCCGAAACACAGCGAACTGTTTCACGGCTGAAATAAGAAATTTAATGGACTTAAATAATTTACGAAATATATTAATAAGGTGTAGCGCGGCATGGTTGTTGTGTCTGACCGTGCAGCGCGGCGTGGTTGTGGTGCGCGTGGTGGTGGCGCGCGAGGCGGCGCAGCGCGGGGCCTCGCTCCAGCTGCTCCAGGACTCGCGCCGCCGCCGCCGCTCGCCCGCACCAACTGCATTCAGCTCGCACAGCGTTTATTTGCCTGCACATACAATACACAACGTTGTTGTTAATTAAATACAGATTCAAAAATGTTAGACAAGTTGGGCGAGATGAGACGCAGACTTTAATTCATGTGTGAGTGTTGCTAGTGATGACCTAGACGTGGCCGCTTACTATAGGCGTCATAACAATGCTCGGGGTTTCTCTGCATGATCTAATCAGAATTGATGAGACCTGCAGGAGAACTGTGTTTGCCGACATAGCTCAAAGTGGACAGGTCAGATTGCTAGGAGGACTGATGTCCGTCAGGTTCCGCGTGTGCGTACGTGGTGTGCGCGCGGCAGGAGGCGAGGTAGGCGGCGTAGGGGCGGCGCGCGTGGACGTGGGCGGGCTCAGTGTACGTACGTGGTGTGGGCGCGGCAGGAGGCGAGGTAGGCGGCGTAGGGGCGGCGCGCGTGGACGTGGGCGGGCTCAGTGTACGTACGTGGTGTGGGCGCGGCAGGAGGCGAGGTAGGCGGCGTAGGGGCGGCGCGCGTGGACGTGGGCGGGCTCAGTGTACGTACGTGGTGTGGGCGCGGCAGGAGGCGAGGTAGGCGGCGTAGGGGCGGCGCGCGTGGACGTGGGCGGGCTCAGTGTACGTACGTGGTGTGGGCGCGGCAGGAGGCGAGGTAGGCGGCGTAGGGGCGGCGCGCGTGGACGTGGGCGGGCTCAGTGTACGTACGTGGTGTGGGTGCGGCAGGAGGCGAGGTAGGCGGCGTAGGGGCGGCGCGCGTGGACGTGGGCGGGCTCAGTGTACGTACGTGGTGTGGGCGCGGCAGGAGGCGAGGTAGGCGGCGTAGGGGCGGCGCGCGTGGACGTGGGCGGGCTCAGTGTACGTACGTGGTGTGGGCGCGGCAGGAGGCGAGGTAGGCGGCGTAGGGGCGGCGCGCGTGGACGTGGGCGGGCTCAGTGTACGTACGTGGTGTGGGCGCGGCAGGAGGCGAGGTAGGCGGCGTAGGGGCGGCGCGCGTGGACGTGGGCGGGCTCAGTGTACGTACGTGGTGTGGGCGCGGCAGGAGGCGAGGTAGGCGGCGTAGGGGCGGCGCGCGTGGACGTGGGCGGGCTCAGTGTACGTACGTGGTGTGGGCGCGGCAGGAGGCGAGGTAGGCGGCGTAGGGGCGACGCGCGTGGACGTGGGCGGGCTCAGTGTACGTACGTGGTGTGGGCGCGGCAGGAGGCGAGGTAGGCGGCGTAGGGGCGGCGCGCGTGGACGTGGGCGGGCTCAGTGTACGTACGTGGTGTGGGCGCGGCAGGAGGCGAGGTAGGCGGCGTAGGGGCGGCGCGCGTGGACGTGGGCGGGCTCAGTGTACGTACGTGGTGTGGGCGCGCGCGGCGTGCTGTAGCGCGGCGCGGCAGGAGGCGAGGTAGGCGGCGTAGGGGCGGCGCGCGTGGACGTGGGCGGGCTCAGTGTACGTACGTGGTGTGGGCGCGCGCGGCGTGCTGCAGCGCGGCGCGGCAGGAGGCGAGGTAGGCGGCGTAGGGGCGGCGCGCGTGGACGTGGGCGGGCTCAGTGTACGTACGTGGTGTGGGCGCGGCAGGAGGCGAGGTAGGCGGCGTAGGGGCGGCGCGCGTGGACGTGGGCGGGCTCAGTGTACGTACGTGGTGTGGGCGCGGCGGGAGGCGAGGTAGGCGGCGTAGGGGCGGCGCGCGTGGACGTGGGCGGGCTCAGTGTACGTACGTGGTGTGGGCGCGCGCGGCGTGCTGCAGCGCGGCGCGGCAGGAGGCGAGGTAGGCGGCGTAGGGGCGGCGCGCGTGGACGTGGGCGGGCTCAGTGTACGTACGTGGTGTGGGCGCGGCGGGAGGCGAGGTAGGCGGCGTAGGGGCGGCGCGCGTGGACGTGGGCGGGCTCAGTGTACGTACGTGGTGTGGGCGCGCGCGGCGTGCTGCAGCGCGGCGCGGCAGGAGGCGAGGTAGGCGGCGTAGGGGCGGCGCGCGTGGACGTGGGCGGGCTCAGTGTACGTACGTGGTGTGGGCGCGGCAGGAGGCGAGGTAGGCGGCGTAGGGGCGGCGCGCGTGGACGTGGGCGGGCTCAGTGTACGTACGTGGTGTGGGCGCGGCAGGAGGCGAGGTAGGCGGCGTAGGGGCGGCGCGCGTGGACGTGGGCGGGCTCAGTGTACGTACGTGGTGTGGGCGCGGCAGGAGGCGAGGTAGGCGGCGTAGGGGCGGCGCGCGTGGACGTGGGCGGGCTCAGTGTACGTACGTGGTGTGGGCGCGCGCGGCGTGCTGCAGCGCGGCGCGGCAGGAGGCGAGGTAGGCGGCGTAGGGGCGGCGCGCGTGGACGTGGGCGGGCTCAGTGTACGTACGTGGTGTGGGCGCGGCGGGAGGCGAGGTAGGCGGCGTAGGGGCGGCGCGCGTGGACGTGGGCGGGCTCAGTGTACGTACGTGGTGTGGGCGCGCGCGGCGTGCTGCAGCGCGGCGCGGCAGGAGGCGAGGTAGGCGGCGTAGGGGCGGCGCGCGTGGACGTGGGCGGGCTCAGTGTACGTACGTGGTGTGGGCGCGGCGGGAGGCGAGGTAGGCGGCGTAGGGGCGGCGCGCGTGGACGTGGGCGGGCTCAGTGTACGTACGTGGTGTGGGCGCGGCGGGAGGCGAGGTAGGCGGCGTAGGGGCGGCGCGCGTGGACGTGGGCGGGCTCAGTGTACGTACGTGGTGTGGGCGCGCGCGGCGTGCTGCAGCGCGGCGCGGCAGGAGGCGAGGTAGGCGGCGTAGGGGCGGCGCGCGTGGACGTGGGCGGGCTCAGTGTACGTACGTGGTGTGGGCGCGGCGGGAGGCGAGGTAGGCGGCGTAGGGGCGGCGCGCGTGGACGTGGGCGGGCTCAGTGTACGTACGTGGTGTGGGCGCGCGCGGCGTGCTGCAGCGCGGCGCGGCAGGAGGCGAGGTAGGCGGCGTAGGGGCGGCGCGCGTGGACGTGGGCGGGCTCAGTGTACGTACGTGGTGTGGGCGCGGCGGGAGGCGAGGTAGGCGGCGTAGGGGCGGCGCGCGTGGACGTGGGCGGGCTCAGTGTACGTACGTGGTGTGGGCGCGCGCGGCGTGCTGCAGCGCGGCGCGGCAGGAGGCGAGGTAGGCGGCGTAGGGTCGTCGCGCGGCGACGTCTGCGCGCAGGGCGGCGGCGAGGCGCGGCGCGGCGCCGGCGGCGGCGGCCAGCGCGCGGCCCACGGCGGCGGCGAGCGCGGCGCCCGCCTCGCCGCCCGCGCCCGCCGCCCCCGCCGCGCCCGCCGCCGCCGCGCGGACCCACTCCACCAGCGACGTGCTCGTGTACCGCTGACACAACAACACATAAACCGAATAGAGAAGATGACAACTCTTATTTTATAAATTAGAAGTTTAGAACTGCATTAATAATATTGCATCATAAGTAGTTCACAGATACTGTAGTATGTTTGATATGTTGCAGCGCATCTGCTAAAAACGCTACACATAAAATCTGCAGACCAGTAATTAAAAATGTAATAATTGTATGATAATATTAATTTTAAATTCAAATTTACGCTTAATCCTTATTATAAGCCTTGCCACTCAGGTAGCGGCAATAGGCGTGAAATTGACCCTTATCAACACACTACGTGAATTTCACGCTCAGCCCCGCTTTCTGTGTGACGAAGCCTTTAAGTCTGGGTCATGGAAGGCGATGATTTAAAGCAAAGCAAAAATATTATATAAACTGTTGTTGTGTCACATTTTAATATTAATATTTTAAGAAAAACAACAAAACTAGATTTTAATCTTCAAAACATATATAAAAATACAATTTTCAGCTATTTTCGCATCGAACCAAGTTTATCAAACCATGTAACGTATACGTCAGACTACAGCAGATAGATATCTTAAAGCATTTTACGTCATACTAACAATCCTATATCTACCTTTCCGTGGTGTTATTGTGATAGAATTTCGTCTTAAATACTTACGTTTGGTACATATTCGACGCAGTACAAGTCAGGGTTCGACAGCACCATCCGTAGTTTCCGTTTCATGCTGTTGAACACCTCTGGATCATTCAAATCGACGACACCTTCGCACCTAGCATGTAAAAGAGGGAATATTCATCATCAAAATTAATTTATAATCAGCGCAAATATAAGTTTGTCTGTGAGTTCAGTTTTTACGATTTGTTAAGGAATATTTAGATAGACAAAATTAAATAAATAATTATTTTAATTTAATTCATTTAAAAAAAATCCTCGTTTTAATATTTTATTAACATTTTGATGGTAATTAAAGGTAGCGAGTAAAATTTAAGTTTGTTCACATTTATTCTTCATCAATTTTGGCTCAAGTATAATTTACTTCGGGAAATAGTTAACGGATCTAAAAATAAAATATTAGCGTGGTCATCAATAATATTGACTGGTGTACGAAATGTAAAGGAGATGATTCATATCGGCCAGGTATATGTACAGTATCTTAAAAAATCGGGGAAAAATCTCCAGAATCCGTGAAAAATACTAATAATTCGTTTTGACGCATAATTTGTTTGCACAAAAGTTGAAATTTTTTTTTGATTTCACCGTTATGTACTATGGCAATATGGCGGGCGACATTGAAGTCAACCAAACGTCACCAAAGTGGCATAGGCGCATGATGAATATTTGGCTGTGTTGCAGTTTTTCTATGAAAATTCTTTTTTGTGCCAATCAACAAAGCAAATAAAAAAAAAATTCAGTATAGTGTACATAGACTTGGCCGCCGGGTTTCCATACATATTAAAACATCTCTTTTTTCGGTATCAATTGTACGTCATACGTACAGCATTTGTCGCGCGGTCTAACAACCTAGCCATTTTCTGTCTAAATTTTGTTTAAATTTTATTTTATTTTATTCTGTTTAAATTTTTATACTATAATTTATTACTTTAATTTAGTGTTCACCAGACCGCCTTACCAATGCGCGGTTTCACTCATTACCATTCACCATAACCATTTAAGAATTACGTCCATTTGTAACTTGCTTCGATAATTGGCGAGTAAAGGACGAAAATAAAGTGGGATTGGGGGCTAACCTGGCTCACGTTGCTCCCGCGTGCTGGATGTTATAGACGCGATTCACCTTCACTTCACTTCGTACTTGTCACCACAATAGTTTTATGGGTGCACGATACACGTATAAATGGATAACGTGTAGACCGCGGCTGATTCTCACGATTGTCTTCGACGATAGTTAATTTTGTTGGGAGCGGGCGTCGTGCTCGACCAAGCGACGTATCGGAAGAGTTTTCTCTAGGTACCCCCAAAAGGGAAAGGAAAATGTGCGGGTAGGATGTGGGTAGGATGCATACAGTTATCGAAGCGTTCAAATTATGTAAATTATTGTTTAAAGCTACGTTCGAAATCTACCAATAATAAACTTTATATTTTGTAAGTACCAGTTCTTTCTATCTACCAGTCTCTTGTTAGTGTACATACCATACCGTACACCATTTATTATTAATTTTTGATGATCAATTATATTTTTAAGTTTGGTTAGGATAGGGTGATCAGTTAAATACAGTCGTTTACTTCTCTAGTTCCGGGTCGACGTCGGAGGGTCTGCGCGCGTTGCTCGTGCGTCGCTTGGGCTGCGGCTCGTTGGCCGCGCGCCGGTACTTGGCCAGGATGTCCTCGGAACTCTCGCCCTCGCGGCAACCTTCGTCACTGGGGGCCTCTTCCTCCGACAGTTTGATCTCTGTGACGGAGTCGAGTTTGTATCACTTAACGACACGCAGGTGGGTGTTTGGCGGGATTTGGTGGTGTCAGTCGAAAATTTTATTACAATAATTAAAAATTGTGTCTGATTCGCTCAGATATCAAATTGGTGTAGTTTTGTGAAGCAAATGTTTTGCAAAAGATCATTAGAATAAAAGTGATTATGGTGTGAAAGACGTCGCGAGTTGTCTGTTGAAACAATAGGAACCCTGTTCGAACGCGCGTTTACAAAGCACGGACGGGAACAACTGGCATGCACGACATTTGTATCAAGTGGATATAGTGTTAAGAGTATTTATTATAGGTTTGTATGTGTAAGTACTTTAAGATATTATTACGTAAATAGAGTTTTATATAATATGTATTAAATTATATCCCTATGTTTTATCTTAAGAAATGAAATAATGGTTTATTATTATTATTATGATATTATATCTAGATATTTATAACATTAATGTGCTATGTGTGGGGGTTCCCCACAAAAGATTAGGTGACAAAAAGTATGTGAAGTAGAAAAAAAAATCTGTCTTCAGGCGGCGGTGTCCCGGATTGTGAAAGGTCGCCTAAGGGGACATTTTTTGTTGTTTAAAGTTAAAAAGAAAATGATTAATAGATCAGTTAAAAAAATATATTGAACATCTACGGACATGTTTATTGTAAAAGGCTCTTACCATTCTGCTGTGTCTGCGAGCGACCCTTCTGTCTGAACATCTTGATCTTGTGCAGCAGGTTCCCGCCCGAACGCTTTACGTTGTTCTTGAGCTCATCCAGGTTGCCTGCCAGCCCCTCGTCGCCCACTACGCGACGTCTACACAAAATAAGTTTAACATTATTACGTGGGGATTGTAAAATAAAATTTGAAATTACTCATAACATAAATGAAAAATGAATCAGCGTCCAACTAGAAAATTATTTCATGGCAGATTTCGACAGGTAAATAAATATAATAATAATTATAATATTCTTTACCTAGCCCAAATTCAACATAATTAAAATCATATCGTCGTGGAAATCATTACGCGAGGCCTTTGTCCAGCAGTCGGCATCTTTCGGCTAAACTGATGATGAGAGAAATGTAGATAGTAAATAATATATAAATAAATTACAAGGGACTGAAAAAACAGGATTAGCTGATGTCACAAGCAAGGTGAAACGTCTTAATTGGGAATGGACAGGTCACTTAATAAAAGGACCTAAAAAATGGAGCAGAACTATCTCTACATGGTACCAAAGGGTAAAAGGGTAAAAGGAACAAAGGCAGGCAATTCAGACGATGGGAGGACGAGATAGTGGATGTAGCGATAGAACATGGACTAGAGTAGCTAGAGACTAGGAAAAGTGAAGAAGACTGAGTGGTGACTAAGGGAACACAGACAGTTAAAATAAGGGCTATTGTGAAATTAATTTCATTGTAAGCACTAGATGTAATTTTTTTCCAAATATAGGCTATTATTATTAAATATAAATAATAGAAATATACTAAATATACATACAAACATCCAAGACGAAGACTCATGAACAAATGTTAGTACTCATTAAAGAAACAAACATCGGTCCTTGTCAGGATTCGAACCTGAGACCTCTGGTGTAGGAGACATGGTTGTTAAATTAAAAAAGAAAATATAAACATAGGATTAAAAAGAAAAATAGGACTCACATCAGTTTTGATTGTATGGGCTGGAACCCTTTGCCCTCCCTACAGGGGAAAATTAAGTTAATATAAAATAAACATTAACAATATGGGCTAAGAATAATATGGTCTTTGGTTAGTTATAGAAAACCCAGTCCGTTATACTGGTGATTGACCATGATTACAATTTATTTGATGATATTTATTTCCATACGTTTGACGTCGGTAATCTATCATGGACAGAAACGTATGTATCAACAAGACTTTTGATTTAAAAAAATAGGGCCTTGGGTAAACAAATATCGTTTTGTCGCATTTGAAACACTAAAAGAAAACATGTCGATTTCGCATGTGGTCCTATTCACATTTAGTCCATTTAGCACTTAGATTTTCTATCTTGCGTAGTCATAGCATGTATTAATTTACGTAAGGGGACAACTCATTCACTGTCAAACTCAACCCACTTCACTTTTTTTATTATTAGGGCCTTAGTTTTAACGTAACCTAACTAATTGAATGCAGGAAGGAATTTTATAGTATGTTAGGTTTTATCAACGACTAGCTGTGAATGATTCCATTTGGATAAACCATGCCAGTCGTCTTACACAAGATACAAGTTCTGAAATCAAAAGTTGACCAAATGTGAAGTGGATGTTTGGTAAAGCGGTCTAATCACTCATATGGCATTTCCCAATGTGAAGTGGACGAAGTGCGATGATACCCGAAAAAAATATTAATAACATGTTTAGGCATTTGTTACTGCAACTGCTTTAAGTTACCAACTCTCATTGGGCCAGCGTAGTGGTGTTATGCCCAAACTCCTCGTGTGTTTCCCCCGTGTAGGAAAACCTGTGCCCAGCAGTGGGACGTAAATAGGCTGGTATTGATCGTTAGGTATAAATAGTTAATTTTTATAGGGATTATTACAATGGAATTAATAGAATGTTACTAATGCAATATATGTAAAATAATAATAATTATAATCATCAATAGTGCATAATTGGTGTTAATTGACAATCGTTAATTGCAAAGTTCCATTATATTTATTCTGAACACCATGGTTTTGTTCCGCCTCGGAATTTGGTTCTGGTTAAAATAGTTTTTCTGGATTAGGTATTATTCTGTACTGTGTTTTTCATTGTTATTTAAAATAATTTTATGTAATGTATTTTAGTTATTTTGTTAATTAGTTGTTATCTCAATAAGATTGTGGTTCATTGGGCCTTATTCTGGGAACACACTTTAATTTTAAATTTAAGTACAGTATATCTCTTTCTCGCAATAAGTAATAGGAAAAAGATAGTAAGAATCTGTTTAGAGCTGTCACTTAAATTAAGATAGATTTCAAAGAAACTTTAGACAATTTTAGACAGCATGTACGGAGGTGCCTCCTAAACACTGCATTTTAGCACGTTCAATAAGGTCTAAAATTGAACGCACCTTTCTAAATGTCAATTTATATGACAGCCATCCTTTTCTTTTTCATGTTGAGAGAAAGAAATAGACTGAACTTAAATTTAAACTTAGCATGTGTTCGCCAGAATTAGGGCCATTGTCATTTAAAAAAAAATATTATGTAATGTTCTTTCGTTAATTAGTTGTTATGGCAATAAGATTAATTTGAATTGCCTCTTTTAATATATGTTATGGCCGTCGGAGCCCACAATTTAATGATCTGTTTAGCTTTAAGCCTTTTTTAACACCTGTAATAAATAAATTGCGAACAGGGGGTAGAGCACTGACCTCAGAGACTTGTCGGCGGTGGCGTCGAAGCTGATGCTCTTGGGTATGGCGCCGGTGGAGGCCAGCTTGGGCGGCGGGCTGACGCGGCGCTCCGTCACGTTCTCGCTGTTCACGTCCTGGCTGGAGCTCCTCTCCGAAGAAGTCTCCCCGCTGTTCACCGACAGCGTGCTCAGAGACACGTTAGTCTTCTTCTCGATCCTCGACGAGCTGATGCTCACTATACTCGTCCGGATCTCCGATTTCACTATCCGCGACGTGATGTTGTTCACCAAGTTGGCCGAGGTGGAGATGGTCGCGGAGCTCATCCGCGTCATGAGGTCCGTTATCGCGGACCTGGCCTCGGGCTGTTCCGTGTCGATGCCGGAGTCGTATCTCCTGTCGTACTGCGACACGGACAGCGCGTTGAAGGAGCTCTCGCTTGAGTTGAGCGAGCGGTCCATGAGCTCGTTGTCGTCGTACGTCTTGGAGGTGGAGGGCATGTCGTATTTGGGGGTGGGGTAGGGCCGGTCGGGCGAGTGCTGCGCGGCGGGGAAGCTGTCATCTACCCATTGGCTTGTCGCGTCTGATTGGCTGTTTCCGTTGCCGCCCTCCAGAGTCGACTCTGATTGCGCACTATTACTGATGGAAAACATTTTTTTTTAATAACTGTTGTGCGTCGGCGAAGCGTCTCATGAGCGAGAACTTTTTTGAGCATTATAACTTATTCAACAGATTGTTAATACGCTGACTAAGTGTGTACGCATGCGCGTTTACACTTGTTAGGAGCTGTAATTTGCTATATGGTGTACATTGTAATATGTCTAAATCTGTCTTCCGAACAAATAAGTTTAAGCCTAATTAAGTGTCAAAAAACCAGCAACAACTTACCCATTTTCTGGTATAAAATCAAACACATCGTTAGGCAGCTGCGCAGGAGTCGACGTGCTCGGACTCTCAGGAGCCGAGGTCGCGTAGCAAGTCATTACCTGACGAAGATTTAATATTAACCGTAGAATATTTCAACTACGTATTATTCGGGATAATCGATGAAATTATATCTATGTAATTATATACCGGATATCCATTGACGAGTATGCTTTTCCTATTTTCAATGAAGTGCCCGGGATGCGCCGGCAGGTCGAGTTCCCCGCCTCGAGACAATGCCGCTGTTGCACTGAGGTAACCCCCACTCCTAAACATGAATTCGGCTTTATTACACTAGAGGTAAGGTTCAAAATCATAGCTTTACACGAACATCAAATATGAGTTCTACGACAGTAAAATTACAAAAATCCCAGTAAAGTGAAAGTTTACCTGTTTGTTAGACTAGGTCGAGATGTATGTCTTGGACTGCCAACATCAGGCCTCTTAGCGTTGCCATTCTGCAACAAATCAAAACCAATTTTAAAGAGAAGATATTTCATAAAAAGAAACGGAAGCGTATTTGTTGATGATATGACAGTAAAAAAATATATTTTGAATCAATTTAATTTTTCGGTCTCGACAATGTATGCGTAAATTGGGAGAGTCTGAAATAGCCGTCAAAAATATGTCGAAATAAATAGAATAATACCTGGTGGCTAAGTTTGATCGGCTGCGAGTCGTCGTGGTTTGAAGGCCGACGTGGCCATGAAGTATCCGAACGCGCTGCTACGGACACACAGTCGTCTGTATCCACCTGGAAGAGATTTAAATAATAAGATACATTCTAATTTATAAGAATTACAATAACTATCTTTTTTTTTAAATTCAAAATCATTTATTTAACAAAGACTTTTTAAGTGCTTGTTGACGTCATATTTGAATACATATTACTATAGTAACTTATATAAGTGCCTGTACCCCTGGTTCAAAAATTTGGGAGAGCCTTTACTGAGAAGAACCAGCAAGAAAATCCGAGGGCATAATTTTATTACTACATATAAGAATAAATAGTCACAATGAAAGCATTCATTATATCTGTGATCTAAAATAAACTTCGTTGTTCAAGACAGCACCGGTGGAACCCTCTGCAGAACAGCTAGACTTTATATGACGTCACCGCCGTGAAAACTCCGTTATCCCAATAAACATCGAGCTCAATCGCACCACTATTTTACCAATGGCTAACAATTGTTACCACCTAATGATTCCCAAGTTGTCATTATTAAATATGTGCACAGAAACAGATTACAATTCCAGTACTTACTGTTTATGAAACATACATTAAATAAATAAATAAATGTATACAGGATGGCACATTTAGATCGGACAGTATTGGAAAGTCTGAAACTATGAGACATACGAAAATCTCGCCTTAGAATCCATGACATCGATTTTAGTAATTAGAAAAACTGCATTCATACATTTAAAAAAAATATAAAATATTCAGTGTATTTAGCTCGGGAATCGAACCCGGACGTTTTGAAAAATAAAATAATCTATTACTTTTCGGCCAGTCAAACCAAGACGTTCAATTTTCTAATGAGGTTCATCACGTCTTTGTATTCACATACTTATTCTAAGTGGGATTTTCAATTGATTATTAGTAAGTATAAGTATGATTATAAGTATGATTATTAGTAAGTATAAGTATGATTAATGGAAGTAAGCAATTACAATCATAGATAGATAATATTATCGCACATAACAATATGTAAACCAATGTATGGAACAAGTTGCGACACCAGCAAAGAGCTACAAACATCCATAGAGACAATTTTACGCACCTAAACGAGTTGAAAGTTGTATTGAAAAATGGTGGTAATTTCGAACGCTTACTAAAATAAATTAAAGGATATGAAAACAATGCATTTTATTCATTTAAGACATCATGTTTGATAGTTACGTTCTGCTTAAGACCTACACAATCGATTTCTAAATAGTTTTAGTTTTATTTTTCAAAACGTCCGAGTTCGATTCCCGAGCTAAGTACACGTGTTTTTTAAAATGTATGAATGCAGTTTTATTTTATTTAATCTATGACATGGTTCCTAAGAAGAGATTTTCGTACCTATATCTTATAGTTTCAGACTTTCCCTTACTGACCGATGTAAATGTGCCATCCTGTATTACCTCAGTGTTGCGGTCGCTGTCAGAAGCGAGCACGTCCATGCTCCAGGCGGACTCGCTGGCCGTCTCCGAGGCGTCAGGAGCCGTTGTGTTGCCAGTGTTGGTGCCTAGCGCACAACATAATTTCAAATCATTAATTTATCTTACAGTTATATTGCGTTTGGTCGCAGGAGTTATAAAAGTGTTACTCATTTTAAAATATCCAGTAGGTTACGGAGCTTAAGGCTGCATGTTTTCGATTTTATTTTCGAGATTTTAATCGATAGTTAAAACGCAACCACTTGACCACAAGCGGCTGAAGTTATTAAATGCTTTGACTATGGTGGCAAAGGTAAGTTTCATTCGAAAAAATATATAATTTTACGGATTTTTCATTACTAGAACTAGGTTGACTACATCGGATATTTTATTAAATATATTTTAAGTGTTGTTTATTTTAAGTTAAATGTTTTAGTATTTTGCATGTATGTTTAAGTTGTTGTAAGAATTGAACTAAACATTTTATCTATCTATCTACCTTTTTTCACTGACCTAAAGGATATGTAACAAAGTCGTACTAGAAAATTTTCCAAGACAAAACTCGTGGCGCGTGACCATTCCTCACCACATGCTCGACAAAGTTGTGTTGTGGCATATTATGGTTAGCATCAGAATGCCGTGAGCGCTCCAATTATGAATCGCGATTGTAATCAATATATTTAATTTAAGCAATCTGTCACATTAACACTCAGTCGGGCGGTGTTGCAAGCTCATTCTTATTCAATATTATTTTTTGTAATAATCAGACGTCGGAATTAGGTAGAGTTAGTTATGTACTTACACTGATTTCATACAGATGAAAGATGAAAGTGGATAGGCCAAAAATCTCGAGATTAATTTTAAAGAGCGGAATAATATCGTGATTTATGAAATGAAAAAAATCCTTTCCTTTTCCACTAGTCAAGCATCTATGCAGGATAACGAAGTCACTTTTAGTTATTAAGTACTAACATTAGTAATTAAGTTATAATGTACTTACTAACACTCTTGGATCATTTTTGTCCGATAAATAAATATTTTTATTTTTATTTTACATAATTTGAACCACTGCACGCCAAAATTTCCAAATTTACATCAGCAGCATCGGATGTCCGAAGTTGCAAAATTTGAAGTCCCAGGAAGAGCCATATTAATATCAACATTTCGATGCATGTACATAAATAACTCAACCTATTTCTGACCTCTGGTAATAATGAAGAAATATATTATATTTAAATACTTGCAGAAAAAAAACCCGTTTTACAGTGTACAAGACTAGAGTCTTGTAATGAGTTCAAGTGTCAGCTTAAATTTATTTTTGGAACATCTCTTCATCACTATATAGTTGACCAAAGGTCTGTTTGTTACATACAATGAAATTTCATTTTAGTTAATAAATTTAGTTGTTTACCCTGGTTGGCGGCGACCTGCGTTTGGTCGCAGGAGTCGCCGATGGTCTCGGAGTCGGAGGCGAGCACGTCTGTGCTCCACGTGTCAGACATAATGCTGATCGTCTCGTCGCCTTCCAGCAACTTCTACACAAATCAACACTGCGCATCAGTCTAATGAATCACAACTGGACGGTATTTATAAATTCAAGTGCAGTATCATTTTAATTACAGCAACACTTGATATGTTGTTTACAAAACATATATCTTATTACCAGTCAATAAGGTCCGCTTTAAATGTAAAAAAATATGAATGCAATTATGAAAACCTAAACCTTACAAAATTTTTGAATAAATGTAAGAAAATTTAAACTTTGATGAATTTCCAGACGAAAGACAGAAGAGATATAGCGTAACTTACTAAAAATATGACCGAAGGGATATCAAAAGGGAGATACGAGAATATAATGATAATTAAACTAAAAGAAATAATTTCCAAGATGGCTGCGCATGCGCACATTTATAGAATTACTCATTAATTACCTTGATCTCAAACTTGCAGAACTTGTCGTCAATGTCGTTTCTAGTCTGCTTCAACATCTTGGCCTGCGCGCCACTCGTCTGGCTCACCGGAGCGTTCGGTGGCATCCTTAGAGGCGCAAAGGAAAATACGTGTATCTCTTTGACATTATATGTTTTTCAGTATCACATACGACATTGCAGGAAATCACAGCGAAAAACTGTGTTAGCGAACAATAATTAACACGGGTATTACGCTGTGATTTTTTTAGTTAGTTATTTCAACAACTAGGGCTGATTTTTCAATTCACAGAGAATTTTTACCTAGAGATTAATTTTGACGTTTGACAGATTTTCTATAGATTAACTGTTAACTTGTCAAAGTTATTCTCTGGATAAATCTTTTCAGTGAATTGAAAAAACAGCCTCAGAGAAGAAATTTTTGGTAGCGAAAAACCGAAACTGAATACTTTGCAGCGTTTAGTAGTCAACTTTAGTCCGTCTGTTAGTCAGTCTATCCACGGACTCAGACTTTTAGTACTAGAACGCTGTAATTCGGTATGGCTATAAATACATTCAATCTAATAAATTACCTGCGTGGTGGAGCATCTCCGTCGGTGACCTGTGAAGAAGGCGTCTCTCGGCCCGAGATGTTCGGGCTGCCGCGACCGCTCACGTTAGCTGATACCTACAGTTTATATTCTTGTGTAAGGTAACTATCTTTATAATTTATATATTGAATATGATATAGAATCCTAATCAAAACATCGGAATAAGTAAACTTTTTAAGTACCAAAAGAGGTCATACTCACTATGAAATCTTAACATTGATATGCCTTTGTCTCTTAAGGCTTTGCCAGACAGAGCGCGTAATTAACGCGCGTCAGGGCGTTAGTCTGACGCCGCGTTATAGCGTCAAATTGTGTTGTACTATGAACGGTACTAGCCGTCAAACAGAGAACCGGCGTTAGCAGTACGCAACGCTCTGTCGTGGCGCTAGGACGCTTTGACGCCGGGCGTTGTATTTTTTTACAGATTGTGTTTAACGCCCGACTGCTCGTTTGCTAAAATATTGCAATTATGACTGAAAAACTAATAGAATTGGTCCGGAAACACCTATGTTTATATAATACGAAGGATAATACTTATAAAAATGTAACAATAAAGGCAAAATTGTGAGTATAAATCGGAAAAGCAATCAATACGAAAGTATGTAAAAAAACGATCTTCATGTGATGAAAGTTCGTGACCCAAACGATGATATTCTCCTAATTCCTTTCTCTTTTTATTAATAAAGTGAACATATACTCTTTTTTTTCGTGTTAAAGCATATTAAAGTATAATTCTTCCAAATGTGAATCACTCCACATCTCAATAGCTCACAGACTTTCCAAAGACTGGTAGTGATCTGCACCGCGCTCTGTTGAATGGTACGCTGCGTTGGAGCGTTCCGCTAACTAATCAATCTAGTGTGTGTGACATGAAAGAACGCGACGTTAAAACGCAACGCTATTGACGCTCTAACGCGGCGGTAAGTACGCGTTCTGTCTGGCAAAGCCTTTAGGAATTTCAGAATCATTTTTTTTTTTTTTTTTATACAAAGCACGACAAATGACTCAACACCACCTGATGTGAAGCGGTAAGAAGAGTCCATATGCGAAGACAGCTAGTGCAGTTCAGACACTGCTCTAGCCACCTCCACCTTGCCGGCCCGAAAGGTGCTTTTTCACGCCTCTTTTGAAGGAACCCATGTTATACGAAGGAGGGAACACATGTGCTGGCAAAGAATTCCAAGTTCTGGAAGTTCGACAAAGAAAAGAGCTACTAAATTTCTTTGTACGTGATGTTGAGGTGGAGACAGTGAATTGATGACTCCGAAGACCGGCTCGCGTGCTCCTGAGTAGGAAGGGGGAAGGTGGGATAAGGTCAAATAACTCCTCAGAACACTATCCGTGATAAAGCCGATAGAAGGCGCTAAGCGACGCAATGTCTCGACGCAATTGCAGAGGCTCAAGGTTGTTGGTGACCTCTATATCGCCAATGATACGGACAGCACGACGCTGCAATCTGTCCAGGGCATCGAGAAGGTACTTGGCGGAGCCATCCCACAAGTGCGAGCAATATTCCACGCAAGACCGGACCTGAGTTTTATAGAGCAGGCATAATTGGTCAGTCGTGAAAAATCGACGCACCTTGTTCAGGACACCGAGCTTCCGTGAGGCTGTTTTGATCACGGTTTCGATGTAGTTCCTGGAATTCAGATCGCAACATATCTCCATGCCTAGCAAATTTAGGGAGCCCTGTGCCGAAAGAGTCATGCCCTGAAGAGACGGAAGGGGAAGAAACGGCGACATTTTAGCTGTAAACGCGCACACCTGTGTTTTCTTAGCATTGAACTCAACAAGATTGTTAGATCCCCATTCAGATACGAGGTTCAACACCCTGTCGAGCTCAATGGCAAGATTCTCTCTCTCCCTCTCGGTTTCAGCGCGCCCAGCCCCTGGGCGACCGTAATATCCCCCATGCACTGTACTGTCATCTGCATAGCAATGAATGTTTCCTAACGGAATCATGTCATTGATATGAAGAAGAAAGAGTGTGGGGGATAGAACAGAGCCTTGTGGTACACCAGCATTCACTGACATGAACCGCGAAGCGCATCCATCTGCGAGGACACGGATTCTTCGCTCATGCAGGAAGCCGGCGATCCAGTTACAGAGCTGAGCGGGCAGACCGTATGCCGGGAGCTTGGAGAGAAGAGCCTTGTGCCAGACCCGATCGAACGCTTTGGAAATGTCAAGGCTAACTGCCAGTGACTCACCACGTTTGTCAATAGCTTCACCCCAGACATGAATTAAGTACGCTAGAAGATCACCCGTTGACCGGTTCGGCCGAAACCCGTACTGTCGATCATTAATTAATGAGTGATCTTCTAGGTATCGGATCAGCTGGTGGTTTAAGATCCGTTCCATGACCTTGCAAAGAACTGAGGTGACAGCTATCGGGCGGTAGTTAGCTGGGTCTGATCGGTCTCCCTTTTTGGGGACCGGTTGCACATTGGCCTCTCTCCAAGATTCCGGCACACACCCAGAAGAGAGAGAAAGACGGTATAGCCGCGTTAAGACAGGAGACAACTCCGCTGCGCAGTTTTTCAGTACTATCGCTGGAATGCCATCAGGTCCACTAGCTTTCCGGACGTCGATTGACTGAAGCTCCGCACGTACATCACATTGCCTAATACGAATATCGGGCATTGTGTGGCCACAGTGGGAGAGTGTTGGTGGCTGTAAGTTGCAGTCATCGATTCGGGAGTGAGCAGCAAAGAGTTTTACCAAGAGATCGGCTTTCTCTTGCGGCTTGTGAGCTAGCGAGCCGTCAGAACATCTCAAGGGGGGCAGCGAGGGTTGACAGAAGTTGGATTGCACAGCTTTGGCCAGACGCCAGTAGCTACGGCTTCCCGTAGGATGCGTAAGAAGTTCTTGGCCAACTCGTGCAACGCGCTGGGCATCCGCTCTGATGAAGGCCCTTTTGCAGGACTTGGTGGCGTTGTTATAGGCTGCTTTCAGTGAGTCAATGTTAGGATCCCCGCAAGCTCGGCCCCTGATCCAAGCGCGGTATGCCGACTGTCTGTTTTCAACAGCTAAGGCACAATCGCGGTTGAACCAGAGGTTACGCCTACCCCTACTGATGAGATCGGAGTGAGGGATATAGTACTTAGCGCTGCCATAGTAAATGATGAAGGAGGAGAGGCGTGAATTGGGGGAACGTCGTCGCGATATATACGGTCAAAGCGTGAGGCCTGTTTCCCCAGGTAATAGCCGACAGCAGAGAAGCGCTGACCCGCCGAACGGAAGGGCCCCCGAACCCCCCCGGGAATGGCCGCCGGGACCCCACCACCCGGTCACCAACCGGCACGACGGACCACCCCAAGATTATGCGTGGCATGATAGGGCAGCCTCACGAACTGGTTAGGTTCGTTTGGGCCCCTGTACTGTACCACGGGCGGCCAGCGGAACAGCCGTTTCTTCGGGTCTCCCTGGTCGGCGGGTCAACGCAGTCCACCTGGCTCTGGTTAGACGGAAGCCGTCACTGACCGCATCCATCGCCGCAACGTCTCCCCAAGCTCTGGTTGTACGCTGACTGATCCCGGAACGCGACCACAAGTGGTCACTTGGCGGGTTTTACGCCATGCGTACGGTGGTCACTAACCAGGCGGGTGTTCAGACCCTACCACCAGTCGAGCAGTTGGTAGCTCGGTAATCCCTTAGTCGCCTCTTACGACACCCACGGGAAGAAATGGGGCGGTGAATTGTATTCTTAATCCGTCACCGCACGGACACGTCATTGGAAATATTAAGTATATACAAATTATGTTTTACTTTGTCAAACTAAACCGATTCTATTGCCCCATATTTAGACTGTTCGCGAGAACTCCTTCGATAGCTCACGAATTATTAATTAATGATTAAAATTGATCAGCCACTGGTCTTATTTTTTCTATTGTTATAGTCCTGGTATTGGTTTCCTTAGTATAATGTAAGCCATTTACCTTGATGCCACCAGGTCGGGCAGATGAAAGAGCCACGTTCCACCACGTGTTTTGTCTGCTTTAGTCCGATAATCTTGAGATACCACTGATACTCCAGTGTCACATATACTTTTTTGTGTCCAAATCAATAATATGAAAATAGTTTAAGCAAATTGCTAGTTTGTATCAATATACTAGAACTAGAACTACACCGATTAGCTATCGTCCAATGGTAGAGCGTCGGCCCAGTATCACCGGGACGTAGATTTTTACCCACATAACAAAGAAAAAGATGCCCGAACAAAGACTTTATTATGTTTGCATAGGGGCCATCCATTTATTACGTAAGACTTTTTAGGGGGGGAGCAGTCGACCATGTCTTATTTTTTCTTACAAGAGGGTGGGAGGGAGTCTGGATAGTTCTTACATAAGATCACAACAATGCGCAAAGTTAAAATTATACTTTAAATAAGCGCGAGCAACCGCGCGAGTGCCGAGGTTCGCTCGGATGCGTATAGTATCAAATAAACATTTCTAAAAATTGATACTTTGAAAAATAAACATTAAAAATAACCAAACGTGTATTGATTTTTTCCTTTAGATTCTAACGTAATAAATATTAAACAGGGGGGTAGGCCTATTCTTATTTTTCTTATAATAGGGGGGAGGGGGTCGAAAACTAGCAAAATTCGTCAAACGTAATAAATGAATGGCCCCATAAGAGATTTTGTTTAGGCTTATCCATGTTCTTAACTACGTATCTACTTAAAAGCCAGACCTATTCCGATCCAGTGTGACATCACGTCGTAAAAATCTAGCACTGACCATGTCGGAGAGGTTGTCGTTCTGGTCCTCAGTCTCCAGCTCGAGGCTGGAGGTGACGCTGTGGTTGGACGCCGCCTCGGACACGGCCTCGAGGTTGTCCGACGTGTTGCCCAGCGACACCTCGTCGTGAGACACAGAGAACCTACCACACACAAATTGATTTGTTCATCATCATCATCACCAGCCTATATACGTCCCACTGCTGGGCACAGGCCTTGCTACATGGGAGAAATACATGAGGAGTTTGGGCCATAACACCACAGTTACAACCGGGACCAATAGTTAAACATTCCGAACCACGGAGGAGCTCAAGATTATAAATTTTGATTGACCCATCCGGGACCAACCATGGCGAAATTTCCTTTGTTTTCGTAATCGAAACCAGAGCGCTCAATCATTACGCCACCGAGCTCCTCGATTTGTTAACTATTGCTTTGGTAACTACCCATAACACATATAATCATTTAATTGACTCATAAGAAAACAACAATATACGTAATTGCCAACAATTATAAATAGTATCAAGTCATATTGGTCTCTACTCAGCATTTATGCCACAGTAAATTTACATAAGCTACTTTAGCGTTTTGTTTATCTGTATGTATGTCTTGGTTTTAGAATTGTATGTCTGGTTTTAGAAAAAGTATCAAAACCAAAATCCAATTTGTTTTTGTCTTTATTATGGGCTCAAAGTAAATCTTTCAAATAGTCATAATTTAACCCTATCACCGATTTGACATATACTTTAACATCAGACTCGACCACGAGTGGTTGCAGATAGTCCAAAAAGACTACTGTCAGCTACAGTTCACCTAAAGATATTCTTCTTTATATTGAACTTAAGTTTCATAGTGACAAGGTTCTCCACAGCCATAACTAGATCGTCAATTGTAGCTTTCATAAGCGTGTTCAATATTGAACCGTATGCTAAAGTAATATGGCTGACCTGGTTCGCTTCTGCACAGGCGGCCCAGTCCCGCCCGGGACCGCCAGAGCCGAGCCAGCGTCGTCAGCGTCTCCCGCTTCGGATCCGCCGTAGTAACACTCCAGGACCTTGGACTCGGGGACCAGACCTGACCACAATGACGTTTCTTTTTAGTGTTGTAGTAATTAAAACAACCGCCTTATTACTAACATCATCCTTTTTCCTCCAACAGAGGAGTGATAAGACACTTTACAGGCCGTCATGTATAACCTATGGTTCGTAGTGTTTGTGGTGAATAATTAAATAAGTCCGGGAACGTTGCACAACACTTATATTGTCCAAACACAAAAAGTCCATATAAATAACAGAAGGGGAATAAAAACAGTAGACGAAAAAGTCTAAGCTAGGCACAACACAATACGAACAAAGTTTATGATAACAGTATCACTATACTACACTACGACAAAGCGAGCGGGTGAGCGTTTAGTAACAAAGCGACACAGGTGTCACGTAAGGCGTACTGATAGTGACTAGCGAGCGCGGGGCGAGACAAGCGCCTGCGGCGAGCCGGCCGTGTGAAAACAATAGACTTCCACCATCTTATCGCGTGGTTGCGCGTTTCCAGTTTTCATACGGCTTTTGATAAAACAAATATTTTTGGATGCAAAAATATTTGTTTCATCAAATTATTATTATGGACTGTTATTTATGTATTTGTGAATGTGTTAATGTTAATTTACTGTAAATAGGCTATAAATAAATATGTTTGTGTATGTGAATTATATAATAGTATATTTACTTAAGTTTAAATTTTATGTATGTGTTTATATTTATATATTAATGATTTACATATATGATATAGATAATATTATATGTGGGTTCGCCACAAACCTATTATAGCCCGAAATAGTGATGGACCACTGTGACGTCACCGCTTACCAAACAGTGCTACACTGCTATGGTGATTTAGATGGTTTTCCTACAATAGTCAACATTCCTATATGGACTGCTTCTCATCAGGTAGTGTCAAGTCATGCTTTGTATTGAAAAAGAAATACTCCAAAGTCTCAGGGTCGGAAATGGCATAACCTTATACTACTGTTTCTGTCGGTGGTAAGTGTGGTAAGTAGGGCGCTAGAGCTCACAGGCTAAATAGGACGCTGGAGCTCACCGGGTAAGTAGGGCGCTAGAGCTCAACAGGTAAGTAGGGCGCTAGAGCTCACCGGCTAAGCAGGGCGTTAAGGCTCACCGGGTAAGTAGGGAGCTGGATCTCACTGGGTAAGTAGGGCGCCAGAGCTCATCGGGTAAGTAGGGCGCTAGAGGTCAACGGGTAAGGGTTAAGTTGGGAGCAGGAGGAATTATCTCCTGTGCTGGCAATAAACGCTCGCTCTTGTTTTTAATAGGCAACGTATTAGTAGCACCTTTCGTGTTACAAGCGCTTTAGGCTACGGTAGCCGCGTACCATCTGGCGAACCGTAGGCTTTTTTTCCGTCTTTATTGTATAAAAAAATAATAAATGGCATGATAAGGGTATTTCACAGAATATTAGTTGGTTCTGAATTTGAAATTGTATTCTGTATTCCGCCACAAATTCTAGCAATTCTCTACTTTATAAAAAAATCTTAATGGGGTAACTCTAGGCTTTCATCTCACCTGATGGAATTTAATGAAGATGGAAGTGAGCTATACCTGAATTCCTCAACCACAGATGGAAATACCTATCTTACCTACAACTGCCGGTACACAATAATGCTGTTAAAATTATTTTTATGGCAGCATACTTAGGTAAGATGGTGGTAACTAGCTAGACTGGCATAAAACAAGCCCTATCTATCACCAAGCAAATCAAGCAGGAAATTTCTACCTCCACGGAAATCAAACTCTAGACCTCTAGATATGTGGTAAGCCTCAAACAATAGACTATGGATGACTTGAAAGAAAACTTACAATATAAGGAGGATTTGCTAATAAATTTACTTAAACTACAGACTCACCAACATAATCATTCTCCTCTACGTTAGCCAGCTTTATGATCATGACTTCAGGGTGTTCTAGGCCGCTGTCCTCCTTGTCAATGCTTCCGTTGACAGGTCTATCGTCGCTGGTGAGAGCGGCGGCGGAGCCTGACCGGGGCAGGCGCGGCTTAGGGACCTTTGCCAAAATGCCGCGCTTGCTGCTTTGGCCGTTCTCTGTTACTGGCTCCTTCGGCTCGGATGGGGAGATTTGTCTGTAATATAAGTTCAATTTTAAGACCTGCTAGTTTAAGACCAGACTTTATCTATTTTTTTACATCGAAAAATCTAGGAAATTTCATCATGACCAATGCTTACGGTCTTCCTAAATGGGAGAAACACATGAGAAGTTTGGGCCCTAACACCACCACACTGGCCCAATGCGGGTTGGTGATAACTCACAGAGACAACCGGGATAAACGGCTCAACAGGACTTCCGAAGCCCGGAGGAGCTCGAGATAACAAATTTTTATTGACGCATCCTGGGATCTACCATAATATTAAGAATTTTTCCAAGGATGATTTTTATACCAAGGTCCACCCTTCTTATTCAGGAGCACTTGTGCCGGTCTTCGGAGTCACCAGTTCCGTCTCCAACTCAACATCAAAAAAAATTCAGTACCGAATTCGATTCTTTCTTCATATAACATGCGGGGTTCCTTCAAAAGAGGCTGTTTTCGCTTAAGGACTGTTCTCTCCGCTTCACATCAAGTGGGTTAGTCATTTGCAGTGATTTACATAAAAAAATGTGGCATACAAGCATACTGTCCACCTGATGGTAAGCAGTTAACGTAACTAATACAATTAAATAATCGACTAAGCTCCACAACAGTTCACAAGTCTGACTTGATTTCGCTGAGGTCGGGCATCTTCCGCAGCAGGTCGTGGAGCCGGCTGCGGTAGTTGGGCTCCAAGGTCTGCAGCAGGGTGGCCACTCGCGCGCCGCACGTTTCCGACCAGGAAGTCCCACTCTCGCCGCCCGCTTCGCTGCTGCTACTGCTAAAGTTTTATAAGAAGTGAACATAAAAGTAAATAAAATCCTTAAGGGAGTTTACAGGGGTTTCAATGTCAGCAATCTAATATCATTAAAATTTTTGATTAATTTGTTTTTTTTTTGTTTTCTTAACATTACGACTTCAACAATATTCCATATCTTTTAAGTTTAAACTGTTTTTATGGGTAACAGTAACCGTATAGTTTCCGATTTTTTTGAAAAATAGCGCCATATTTTAACTTGGGCAACATCCCATAAACACAAGCTCTTAATATGATGCTTACTTTGGGCTAGATAACAGGTTTGAGTGTATGAATATTATTCGTATGAGCGAAAATACAATGATAAATTAAATAAGTTACCTTGATGCACCACCAGCCTCAGAAAAATCTCCGTTAGGCTGCTCATCAGCGGCCACACTAGGCGAATTGTTGTTGAGCTTAGATGAAATTCGTTTTAGAAACATAATCTGAAATAGAGATATTAACGATAGTAAGTTTAGAAGTGGCAAGAATAAGTGGATTGTGAGGAACATTCAATTTTCATTAAAATGGTGATTCTTAAAGAGAGCACCTTTACTTTTCCATAGGTCGCAGTTATATAATACTACTTTTTAGTTTTGTGTTCCTGCGGTAAGAAGACTCGCCAGAGCAACATTGAAATCGCAACAAAAATCACCTGTTTCATACTGTCTGCAATACCTCCTCGACCAAAAGGTATAGCACAGCTGACTTTTTCGCGATTTCAATGCTACTGTTGTTGAAGAAAGTTGTTAATTTTGATGGTCCATGTCCACGTGACGTCACGCGAGCAAGCTCGATCAGCAGGCCACGCCCTCCCCTAGCGACACGCACGGGCACCGGTGCTAGCGTCCACGTGACGTCACGCGAGCAAGCTCGATCAGCAGGCCACGCCCTCCCCTAGCGACACACGCACGGGCACCGGTTCTAGCGTCCACGTGACGTCACGCGAGCAAGCTCGATCAGCAGGCCACGCCCTCCCCTAGCGACACACGCACGGGCACCGGTTCTAGCGTCCACGTGACGTCACGCGAGCAAGCTCGATCAACAGGCCACGCCCTCCCCTAGCGACAAACGCACGGGCACCGGTTCTAGCGTCCACGTGACGTCACGCGAGCAAGCTCGATCAGCAGGCCACGCCCTCCCCTAGCGACACACGCACGGGCACCGGTTCTAGCGTCCACGTGACGTCACGCGAGCAAGCTCGATCAGCAGGTCACGCCCTCCCCTAGCGACACACGCACGGGCACCGGTGCTAGCCTCCACGTGACGTCACGCGAGCAAGCTCGATCAGCAGGCCACGCCCTCCTCTAGCGACACACGCACGGGCACCGGTGCTAGCGTCCTCGTGACGTCACGCGAGCATGCTCGATCAGCAGGCCACGCCCTCCCCTAGCGACACACGCACGGGCACCGGTGCTAGCGTCCTCGTGACGTCACGCGAGCATGCTCGATCAGCAGGCCACGCCCTCCCCTAGCGACACACGCACGGGCACCGGTGCTAGCCTCCACGTGACGTCACGCGAGCAAGCTCGATCAGCAGGCCACGCCCTCCTCTAGCGACACACGCACGGGCACCGGTGCTAGCGTCCTCGTGACGTCACGCGAGCATGCTCGATCAGCAGGCCACGCCCTCCCCTAGCGACACACGTACGGGCACCGGTGCTAGCTTCTGTGCGTAGTCGTTGCAACGAGAGTAATGTGACATCATTAAACTGTGTTATCGTGTGTGCGCAAATGTCAAATTTGATATTTTGACTTTGAGTAGGGAGGTATTCGTAATACTGATATAGATTAAGATATTTTCATTTTCATTTTCATTTTCACTGTGCTATTAGTTAGGGCGGGGGTGATGCTCACCAGCCGGTGCGCGTCGCGCGGCGTGTAGAGCGCGAGCGTGGTGTGGTGCGCGGCGTCGGTGCGCAGCGCGGCGGGCGGCGCGGGCGCGGCGGGCACGCTCGCGCCGCCCGCCACGCCCTCCACCAGTGACCACACGCACGACCGCTCGAACTTGGCGTACACGTCACGCACTTTTGGCTCCACCTGACACAATTACACATTTTACCCTCCTGGCAATCAGCTCAATGTCACATAACAGGTGTTTAAATATTAAATTGGTGTTTTTTTCTCTTCAAATAGTTTCAAATGAATAACTGACTACCTAAAATACTAAAATTTATATTCAAACGGAATCAGGTATTTTGTGAAAATGAGGGGCAATGAGCTTGTAGAGTATATAGCCGATTTCAATATTTACATTTGTTGTAATTATTTTACATTAGTAATTAAAATAGAATAAAACTAGAAAAATTTCACGTCCTGAGGCAGGAATCGAACCCGCGACCTTTCGCAATCCGGGCGACTGCTCTGACCACTGAGCCAACCAGGACTTGGGATATCCCTGTGAAATTCTTCTAGTCTATCTTGCGTTTATGAGCTAACGTCCACCCTACAATGTCGAAATATTCTATTTCAACATCCGAAACGAGTATTTTTACAACGCAAATACAAGATAGACTAGAAGAATTTCACAGGTTTATCCCAAGTCCTGGTTGGCTCAGTGGTCAGAGCAGTCGCCCGGATTGCGAAAGGTCGCGGGTTCGATTCCTGCCTCAGGACGTGAAAATTTTCTAGTTTTATTCTATTTTAATTACTAAGTAATTTTTCAAACATTTATAATAATGTTAAAATCAAAAATTAAGAATATTTGAAAGCACTGCCCCGACTTAACCGAATCGTCGGTATTTGTAAAAATACTCGTTTCGGATGTTGAAATAGAATATTTCGACATTGTAGGGTGGACGTTAGCTCATAAACGCAAATACAAGATAGACTAGAAGAATTTCACAGGGATATCCCAAGTCCTGGGTTGGCTCAGTGGTCAGAGCAGTCGCCCGGATTGCGAAAGGTGGCGGGTTCGATTCCTGCCTCAGGACGTGAAATTTTTCTAGTTTTATTCTATTTTGATTACTAAGTAATTTTTCAAACATTTATAAGCGAAAGGTGGCGGGTTCGATTCCTGCCTCAGGACGTGAAATTTTTCTAGTTTTATTCTATTTTGATTACTAAGTAATTTTTCAAACATTTATAATAATGTTTAAATCAAAAATTAAGAATATTTTACATTATTTAAAAAATGATTTATTCTCACAGAATTTTATTACGCGAAAATATGGTTCACATACAAATTCTAAATCTTAAGAGCAGAGTACAAGACACAATCATCCAATTTGGGCAAACAAAAGAACTAAAATAAATCAATAATTAAATTAGATTGTCAAATTATAGTATTATGTCAAAATCAATAAATAGAAAGTCAAGTTTTATAGTCAAAATATTCCTTTAAACTTTAAAATAAATTTTGAATTGGCCATGCTTAACCTTTTTTCGAAATTTAATCATTGTAAAATTTTTAATGTCGCTCGGTAATGTATTGTTAATTCTTTCTTACTGCAACTAGGTGAGAATTTCTATAACACATGATTGTACCCATTTTTGTAATATTAATTTATTTGGATGTCTATTTGCAGTGCTTACGAGGAATATCATAACTTTTGCGAAGAATATCGTAAATAATTCTGGATGGTTATTATCAAAAACATATATTTCATACATGTATAGGAAGCAAGGGACCGTCATAATATTCGACTCTTTAAACAAGGGTCTACACGAAACTAAATTATATACATCGTATATTGAACAATACACGTTTTCTCAGCAACTAAGACTGTTTTTTTTATTATTATTATTATTATTATTTTTATACAACTCGATGACAAACAAGCTGACGGCCCACCTGATGGTAAGCGGTTACCGCCGCCTATAGACACCTGCAATAACGAGGAAAAATCACTTGAGATTGCAGGTGCGTTGTCATCCTGGGGCCTAAGATGAAATGCCGTCCATGCCCAGTAATTACACTTTATTTATATGACATGAATCACCCCATAAGATATCCATATATATAATCGAACAAACCGAAATATGCCTTTGCCTGTACTACTGTTTCTTAATTAGCTGTTTGACTAAGCATCCAGAGGACATAAGCGTATTAGCTTATTTTACTGCAAAATTTGGTTGAATGTGCACAAAAATTGCTTGTACTCATCACACAAACATTTGCCCCTACCGGGATTCGAACTTGGGCCTCTGAATGGGCCGAAATTGGGCCTATATAGATACAGACCACTTGACCAGCCGGACGGCAATGTAAAATAACTGTTTATGCTGTAACATAAAAAAATCTTACCTCTTGATACTTGGCAAGGCACAACATCTGAATAATCTGCGCAATCTGTATGAGATTGAAGCGCGCGATGTACGAGACGGGCACCTCGACGACGCCGTGCGCCTCGGGGTTCACGATGGCCGGGCAGATGAAGTGGTGCAGCACCAGGTCGGTGCATATCGCGTGTAGTTCACGCTCGTTCGTTCTGTGGACCGACACGATTTTTTTTTTTTTTTATTTATTTATTTTATTTAATCACACGAGGAGCTCGGTGGCGTAGTGGTTTAGCGCTCTGGTTTCGATTACGAAAACAAAGCAACTTTCGCCATGGTCGGTCCCGGGATGGGTCAATCAAATTTATAATCTCGAGCTCCTCCGTGCTTCGGAAGGCACGTTAAGCCGTTGGTCCCGGTTGTTTCTGCAACCGCTTTAACCCACCAACCCGCATTGGGCCAGCGTGGTGGTGTTATGGCCCAATCTCCTCATGTGTTTCTCCCATGTAGGAAGGCCTGTGCCCAGCAGTGGGACGTATATAGGCTGATGATGATGATGATGATGAATTACACGGGTATATACCCAATTACATAATTAAATCAAACTTCAAAAATTTAGCTATATTTCTTAAAACTACTACAACTCTCACAGAACGATAAGCACGTAGACGAGACATTGCTCCATTTATCAAAAAACACATCAATATCGGGGTGATGGTCTAGGAGTGCATTGAGTGCGGTATGCATGCGGCACACCGGGGACTGCGCGCGCGCCACGGTGCGGCTCGCGGACCGCGCGAACAACACGCGCCCGCGACACGCTCGTTGCCGTATATGATTTTCAGGCACGTGAAGCCGCATCAGCTTCTCAACTAGTTCGGTACATTGAATGTCACCGCGTAAAATCTTTAACGCCACATGAATTTGGTCATTCTGTCGTCTGACCTCCTAAGAATGCATTCCGAGCATTCCCAGCAAGAATTTCGTAGGATATAAGAACGGATAATAACCGTAACTTCTCTTATACAGATACCGTAAAAACGCTTTTTGGATCTTATCGAGCATTAACTTGTAAGTTATTTCGTGTGGATTCCATACACATGCACTAGTCTCTAACTTGCTTCTAACTAACGCTGTATAAAGAAGTTTCATGATATGTGGATTATGAATGTCCTGTAAATTGCGTAGAACGAAACCTAAACGGCAAAATGATTCCTTCGCCAACTCAGAAATATGCCTATTAAATGTCAGAGCAGCATCAAAGGTAACGCCAAGATCGGTCATTGTATCTGTACGCGAGATATGCGCATCGCCCATTTGGTAATCGTAGCACGATACATTCAGTTTCTAGGGGGCTAATCCGAAACACGAAATAGAACAAAGCAAAAACGTATTTTGACAGTATTTGATGTAAAAGGCTTTAAGAAACTGGCAAAGTAGGATGTTTCATTTGCGTGCTTCGTTTTGGAATGTGTATAATAAAGCCCGTAAGTGTTAAATAAAAAAAACTAGTTTTGTGTAAGTAGACTCATTGATTTTACAAAACAAGCATATGGCTTATTAATACGAGACGATAGAATTTTTCTTTAAATATAGAAGCATATAATTTCACATTGCATGAAGATTGCCATTGTTGGCTTAAGTTAAGTTGCCGAAAGTAATCTGACGTGTCTAAATAATTAAATAATTTCCCTTTTACTATTGTTCACAGTTAAAGAGTCAAGACGCCTGCCACTACAATAATTTGTAAAATAAACCAATTGTGGCTCGACAGATTAAGATTGAATTCATAATAAATAATTTGCCCTGATAACGCCGTTAAGGACCTCTAATGTACCTTCAATTAACTTAGTAATAAGCAGATACTCTGAGAATAGTTGTTATTACACATACTTATTTCTCTAGCGTAAAGATCACATACATAGGTCTTTTACCAACCAAGGTAAAGTTAAAAGAAACCATTTAGCCCATATCCGGATATTTAAGAGGCTGATAATTGCTAATTGAGCCTTACTTAAAACTTTTTTTAGCACAATCTGTTAAAATAAACGCAGTGAAAAAAATATATGTTACTCTTGGACATATTTCTGATAATATGCATGTCCCCAAAACACATTATAATCAAAATCTTTGTATAAAAAAAATGCCAAAGTCACCCATCAAAATCAGCTTTCAGAACAAATTCTGCGTTATATGTCAAAGGTTTTTTTCTTATTTTTAGGGAACAAACTTGTTATATTAAATTTTATAATATTGATGTTTTACAATTTCAAATAAGTAACTAGTTTTTTAGTAAATAAATTTATTCTGAATTCTTCAGCCGATTTCAATAGCGACTCGCGCCATTATCCATTCTTCTCTTTCATTTGTAGAGGAAACGACAGTGATCGCCGAGGCGTGCTGCTAGGTGGACCTGTGTCGCTTCTTTGCTCCCGGTTCTTAATAATATCAGTCTGCGTCTGTTTTAATTTGCAAATATCAAATAGACTAATATATTTTAGGTTTTAGTGATTACTATGTGAGTGTATTATAGTAGATAGACAAAAATGAGTAAATAATTTCGTAAAATTTTATTGTGAAAATTTTATTTCATTAATAATATTATTTATGAAATAAAAAATGTATGGTATAAATATTATTTTGGACTATGGAAAACCAAGAAAAAGGTCTTAAAAGAGTCAAAAACCACTCGTATAGGGGTAAATAACACAATAATAACCGGATTATTTTTTCTTTAGATAGCTAATTTTATCTAATTTTAGGAAAGAACTATCAAAAACTCCATAATCATCTCGAAAGTTGTACTTATTCAGATTCACAGTCACAGATGGAAGTTGTAAAGTAAGTTTGTTTACTTGAAGGGAAATGTATAAGTATATTGTATAATTTAGATAGTTAATTTCGAAATAAATGACTCTGTCGCGATTGTGTAGGGGTTAAGATGCACGACTTACTATCCGAGAGGTAGGGGATCAATCCTTCAATGGTTCACAACTATTTTTTTATTATTTGTATTTTTTATTTCTTATTTGTTTTTTGAATATGAAATATGAAAGTAAAAAAAATATAAATATAAAAAACGATTAAACTATAAATACAAAAAATATTTTTGTATCATTTTTTTTTACTTTTGTTATTTTTTATTATTTTTATGTATGTTTATTTCTAGTCCTTTTTTGTTTATGTTTCTTATTTTTTCATTCTTTACTAATTATTTTCTAATATTTTTTATTTTTTTATTATTCTTTGTTTATCTAATAATAAATAAGGAAAGTAAAAAAAACTTATGTATTTATATGTAATACATAATACAAAGATAAATTTCAACAAAGTTTTTATATAGAACCATAAAATAAGTTTGGTTTATTTCATAGACCTACGTAATTGTCAGACCCGGCAGTCTTGAAAATAATCAAGGTATCGAATGGTTCGTTTCTGTTCTTATTAATATTAATTTTTCCGGTTACAAAATGTGATTTATGAAGAACAACAGGCACAGTTAATTTTAGATTATTAAATGCATACAACACTAAATTAGCTTAAGCCTAGCCTAGGCTTAAAGGTTCTTTTATATGTAAATTTTAAAACCAGAACTTTTATCATATGCTATAAAAGAGATGTTTCAAAAATGTATGTAGACCCGGCCAGGTATATACACAGTTTACTGAAAAATAGGTAAAAAATTGTAGAACGGTGTTCAATTGTCCATTCCAGTCCACGGTGTTGAGTATTCTATATTTCAACTTTTGTACCGGCAAACTATGCATGATTCAAATATGTCCTCTTTCCACTATATTATTGTAGCACAAATTAGCTCTCAGCAATAGGGTAGTTGACAACTTGTTTTTTATTTCATAAATAAGAAGTTTATAACTCATAAAGAAATATTGCAAAAGAAATAGTATGTCCAAGATCAATACTTTCACAGATATAGTGGCATGTTGATATGTTGCGGCGCAACATCCAAAAAGGCTCCATAGAAAATCTACGGGACAGGTGACGTCACATGTTCCCATATTACTAAGAAATGTATGGGCATACTGACAAAATTAATAATAACTATGTATTAAGTATGTTTTTATTAATAGTTGTCATTATAATAGTTGCTTTAATTGATGTCAGCAATCTAATTACATTATCATTTTTGATAAATTTTGAAAATAAATGTCTTTTTTTTTATTTCGAAAAGGGTACTATTTTAACAATATTTCATATCTTTTAAGTTTGAATTGTTTTTATGGGTAGTGGTAGCACATATTTTCCGATTTTGTGAAAAATAGCGCCAATTTTAAAACTTTTTAAACTTAGGCAACATCCCAATTCATGTTTATTATAATTTATGTTAATGTACCTAATCTGTGGGCAATGTTGTTAGGATTACATTTAAATGTACTATTTATTATTTATATTGTTTAGCTTAAACATACTGTAACACTGTTTATCATCATCATCATCATCACTAGCCTGTATACGTTATATAAGCCTTCCTACATGGAAGAAACACATGATACACATGATGAATTTGGGCAATAACACTACCACGCTAGCCCAGTGCGAGTTGGTGGGGTAAAGAGGTTGTAACAACAACCGGGACCAACGGTGACCCATCCCGGGATCGACCATGGCGAAAGATGCTTTGTTTTCGTAGTTGAAACCAGAGAGTTCAATCTACTACGCCACCGAAACATATAGTCTTCAAAACATATAGTCTTCAATAAATGAAAAAAATCCGTATCAGACCTTCGGATCTTGAGGTAAATATAACATGAACGCTGGCACATAAATAAAGATAATCACATACCTAACCTACAGAAAGAAATCTATAAAAAAATCTAACATGTTCCAAATTTCAATATACTCTAGACTGTTTCAGATGAGTATTTATTAAAACACATAATTTTTCAATTTCGTATATCATTTCAAAGATTACTGTTCCAGAATTTTAATAACTAAATTTCTTGATTAACCTAATAACCAATCATTACTGTTTGATACAATCGAATAAAGTTTCATACGTTTCATAGAAAGTATATTTCATAATATTATTATCATTTTATCGACAAAACTCTGTATCGAAACATGAATAAATATTAAACAGCACACATTTTAATATATCATCAATCACCGCATTCCTGTGGTGACTAAAAAGCTGTTGTAGTCAGTTCTATATCAATAATACCTTTCCGACATTGAAGTAATAATTGAAATGTTACGGCATTCACTTTTTGTTAAAAAATTAAGTTTGTATTGAAAGCTAGGTGGTAGGCCCGTATGTAGGGTCGTCTGGGTAGGTACCACCGCCTTTCTTATTTCAGCCGTGAAACAGTTCGCTGTGTTTCGGTTTGAAGGGAAAGGTAGCCAGTGTAATTAATGGGCATGGACGGCATTTCATCTTAGGCCCCAGGATGACAACGCACCTGCAATCTCAAGTGATTTTTCCTTGTTATTGCAGGTGTCTATAGGCGGCGGTAACCGCTTACCATCAGGTGGGCCGTCAGCTTGTTTGTCATCTAGTAGTATAAAAAAAAAAAGCCTTGCGGCGTAAACGCCCTTAACTTAAAAAAATAAATACTTACTTGATTAATCTTTCTATTACTTCGAACGGACATTATTTTTACTGTGATAAGATGACACATCCATACTCTTATAATTGCGAATGTAACTGTGTCTTTTTGGGTGTTACATTTTAACACTTAAGCTGCTTAAACGATTTAAATAAAAAAATAATCTATTATGGATTCCGAATTCCAAATAGAAATAACAAAAAGTACTTAAAAGAGTATCGGGACCGATTTCGATAAAAACTAAAAGTGCAGCATTAGATTTTTGAGGAATCAAAAATTAAGGTAGAAATAGAACCCGTTGATTTTGAAAAAAAAAAACTCTATCATTACACGATTCGATAGTATCGCGGTATACAAGGAACAATACATTCCGGGAAGATATTACATATGAAAAACGGAAGGGAAATGTTGGATTTTTATAAACTGCTACATGTTTTAAAGTAATGTTAAAGGCCACAGTGAAAAAGAAATAAAATGTAAGCAAGTGCGAGTAATCCACTTTACGTTTTAATAACATCGTGCCAATAATTTACATTTGGTTCGACGTTTCGTTGATTACTAGTAACTTTTTGCATACTGCTTCGTACTTTGTAGCATAATTTATAAAAGCAAAACCTACTTGAAACTTGAATTTTGTAATTTGGAATCTAATCGAATGGTGTAATACACCATGTGAGTTTTTTTTAAACAATAGTTTTGATTCCTGGCTAGGAATATTTTGTAAACATCCAATGATGCAGTTTAGTTTTTCTTATACGTTTTCGAGAGTCCTTTGAGTACTTTTCGCTATTTCTCATAGTGTCGGATTGGGCTATCCATGCACTTAAAAATTTACAAGGCGTTTCAAAACCAAAATTTATTCAAGTCGAGCTCTAATTTATAGAACAGCTGACATGAAAATACGTATGTCAAAACTATTATGATTTGTCTTTTATAATTGCATCCCTGATTGTCATGTTTCGATTTCATAATAGGTCCCTTAATAAAATTTGTTAGTATAAATAGGTATATTGACCGTGTATAATATTTACCATTAATTTAAAAATACCACATATTTTTTATAAAAGTGTATAGTTTTTTATTGTTCATTTCTATTTTTATAATGGTCTATGGAATAAAGCACGTGGAGCACGCCATCTAGTGGCATTTTTTTAGCTTGGCGCTTTTGAGGTTGTAGTAGTTACGCGGCTGGTCGGTGTAGTATTGTGGAGCCACGTTATCGGAAATATTAGTGGGCGGGGCCTCGAAATTCATTTTCTCAAGGTCGCTGGCGTTTATCAGCCTCTTAAGGGAAAGGTTTACAAGAGAACATCAATATACCTAAAAGAGTGTTTGGAGTTACCTGGAATGTTGCTTTAGTAGATGCACAATCTGCTGCACGATCCACGCGATGGTAGAAGGGAAGTAGGGCCAGTGCTCCCGTAGCGTAGATATAAACTTGCTGGTCAAGTTGTACAGCGACTGTACCGCCCACTTGCGGTAGCGGGCGACCTTTGCCGTGTACTCCGGGCTATTGGGCTGCCCGAATTTCTTCAGACGGTCTGCTGATGAAAACCTGATAATACATTTCAAAATTAATGTTTACTTCAGGTGGCTTGATGTGGCTATTAAAACAAAATAATAATCTATTTAAAACAATACCTTTCCATAGCTTTGTCAGGGTCGACATCTAGGAAAAATTCGTCTTCATGCAACACTGCCATGATAGGCCCTTGCAGTGCAGCTATCAAGAACTGTCGCGCTGGTGTGTGGGTGTCGCGAAAGACTGCGTAAAGAGATGCCAATGCGCATTTTCCTGTGCGAAATAACCTATAACAAAGTTGATTTGACAATATGGGTAACAATACATGGCCAAAATTAATACAATATGTCGAATTCGTTTTATGAAATTTGTATAGAAAGGGTTTTAAAAATCAAATATGCGATCAACTGCATATATTTGATGTGTATCAAATACGCAATCGAATGTTCAGCCCTTGAGCATAGCGAGCGTAGAGCAGCCGTGTATTCTATTGAAATTCAAATTCAATGCTTGATTGAGTTTAAAATAGTCTACACTTGATCGAGTTAGGTGGGTAATGTTATTAAAATCAAATATACTTACTTCCTCGGATCGTTAGACGGCACCAATTGATGTTTGATGAGTGACCGAATAACAGCTAGCAGCCTGGTCCTGTCTGAAGTAGACCGGGCACTGCCATACAACCCTGAGGCCAGGGATGCAGGGAGACTTGGTGGCATATGCTCCTCTCCTAGTAGTAGACAAAGTGCCACTAGATGTGGTGAGTCGCGAAGCCATCCTAGTAGTTCTCCTAAGGCTGTTGCCTCCTAGCAGATACGAAAAGTGTGTGAGATAAGGTCAGTCTTACAATGTTTATTGCACAAAAATATAAACTAATCATTACATCAAGATAGATAAACTGCATAGCATATTCCAGAATAAAAGCTACAAAGATTTATTGCTCTTGAGATTAAGGGGGTTTATGCGGCATGGCTTTTCATACAAGCTTCCAAGGCAAAAAGATTGGAAACGATCAAAAGGAATCTAATAAGACTACATGCATAAGCAAGTCAGGCTAGTCTAATTAGTTGTAAGACGATTTTTAGAAGTGTCTATAGGCGGCGGTAACCGCTTACCACCAGATGGGCCGTCAGTTTGGTTGTCATCTAGTTGTATAAAAAAGTCTATTATTAAAGAATTTATTGCCGATTTTTGATATCTGAAAATTGCTCTAATTCCATAGCGATGTTGCGTATGTTTGTTGCTGTTGCGAATATGGCGTTATTTTTCAAAAATTCGAAAAAAACGTACGCTATTTTATCTCATGACAATAATTAAAACAGTTTAAAAATTTTAAAATGGACAATTTTTTCCCAAAATTTATGAAAAATGTTAATGGCATTAGATTGCTGTTATCATTTAAAATAACTATTATTATGAAAACTTTGAAGTAAATATTATAATTTTTTAAACATGCCATTATTTTTTTTTGTATATATTACAAAACATGTGACATTACCTGTTCCATAGATTTTCTATGAATCGTTTTTGGATGATAGCTGCCACACATCAAACATACTGTTTACAAACATACCACACATATTATTATTATTATCTTGTATTTGGGGCTTTTCGGTCTTTTTAGACTGATTTGTCACTGCGACCTAAAAGATCTATTGTGACTTGCCACCAATAGTTTTATATACCACACATATCTGTGAAACTATTGATCCTAAACATACTATATCTTTTGCAATATTTTTTTATGAGTTTATGAAATAAAATAAGTTGTCAACTACCCTTTTATTATTAGAGTTTTCAAAATATCCTCCTTAATTAATTAGACTAGCCTGACTCGCTTTTGCATGTAAAGACTTAATAGATTCTATTTGTTCATTTCCAATATATGATCGATATGTCAATCGATACTCAGCTACTGTATAACCACATGGGGTGGAGCAGGTAAAACATTGTTACTGCCGATTGAGAGAGCTCAACGAGCAATACTAAAGGTGTCTACCTTTCGCCCTTTCCTTTTTCCCACTGACCTTCTGTACAAATCATGTGAAGTACTCACTGTTCGACAGTTATTCATAATGAGCATAGTATTAAAACAGCACCTAGCCCTTCCCTACAGCACTGAAATTATTAATAAGAGGAGGAAAGATATAGTATGCTCTCAAAAAGGCACAAAACACGCTTTCACATCGAAATTCTACATGTACTTGGGTCCATTTCTCTACAATAGATTAAACGCAAAAGCAAACATCTATCCCCTTAATTACAATAATTGTAAAAAGGTTCTCAAAGATGCTCTTCAAACTTTATCCTACGAAGATACAGAGAAACTGATAACTGTATTGAAATAATTAAATATAATTTACTGTGTTTTATTCCTTAAGGACATTTTATTTTGTGTTTTTATTAAATGTAGGTAGTCTTTATTTTAATTGTATTGTTTACCTGTAACTACGCTTACATTAATTGTTATGTATACTGCCTTTACTTTTATATATTATTTAGTGATTATTTTTAATTGTATTAGGATCTTTTAGCCTGAAACACAGGATTTCCTAGTTCAGGCACATTGTTGTTTATAATACCTAAGTAACATTGTAACTGTTTTAAACTATTTTGTTATGAAATTTTCTTTCTGAATAAATTATTATTATATTATTATTATTAATATTTTTAACTTTAAAGTTTGTAAGAAAATCATTCCATTAATCAAATTTATTTATTTTATCAGACTAAGAAGAGGTTCAAGAAAGTGTAATTTTGTACCATTTTGTATTATAAGTTTTATATTTTCAAGTCGAGAAATTGTAATAGGGAGTCATGTCATGGGTATTTTGCTCATTATACCAAAACAAAATATTCATTAACACAATGTTACAGTAAAATGAGTCATTGTTGTTGTGCATAATGTGTCTCATTTATCTACATGAACAAAAAAAACAATTTATTGTAATATATTCAGAATAGAAGGCCAGAACTTGTGCTAGAGAAGAAACCATTGTTTATGGCTAACCAGCATCTGTCAATAATTTAGCCTGCATTATACCAATTTTTTTTTTAAATGTTAAGTTATCCAGAGAGATATTTATTTATAAAAGATTTATACCATTATTGTGTCTGGTTTGAGGGTACTTCACAATTTTTTTTCATCTCATATTGCATTTTGATAAAAGGTGACCTCCAAAATAGGAGATACAACAACTGAATCCACTCAAGGTTATTAATGAGATAAAATTCTTGAGAGATTAGTATAATCATAGATGACCTAAGAATGTCCCACAAAAATATCCTCCTTTTAAAATTGTTTACATGAAAATAATTTTAGGAATAAATATAATCATTTAATTAGACAATTTTAAAATAAATTTTATTTTAATTTTCTTTGCAATCAATTAATGCCACTTTATCATTTAATTTTGGTAACATACAGATATTTAAGTTTTGTGTGTGACTTTGCTCTTTTGTATCAATGTCTCTCTCCCCAGAAATGATAATAAGAAATATGATATAAATGTTTGGTGATACATTTGCCAGATGTGATATGAGATATGTATATAAATAAAAACAAACTGATCTAGGTAATGTTGTATGAGCTGTATGACTGATTTGTTATCAATAAAAGTGGGTGGATATTAAATTTTAACAATTGTGACTTGGAACTGGAGAGCATGTTTGGGCAACATACCATTTATCATTCATTAGTTGATAAATTCACATAGCTGTTGAAGAATAGTTATTGTCATAAAACAGATAAGATTTTGGTTACTATTACTTTTTATAATAAATAATGATCATTTAAATTCATAGGCAATATTTAACATATTAATTTACCTATATATGATTAATGTTTAAAGATCTTTATTTAAATATAAATGATTTGAGACAAACATAAAACTTGATGAAAAATAGTAATAAAATAACGGAAACACTTACCTTGTACTTCAAAACCTTGTAAACATCAACAAATATAGTTCTTTCCAGCAAACTTGCCCTCTGGCAAGCTGCTATGGAATCAGCTTCACATCTCGAAGTAATTAGATTAGTTAAGTTCTGTCGCTGTTGTGAACATATCCATGACACCTGCAGTAGTTCCAAAGACTTCTTTTCCACCTCCTCATTAAGATTTTGCAACAGCTGTCGTTCTGAGTTAATGAATATCTTCTCTCTTCTCAGCTGATTTGCCAATTCAGCAATATTTAAACAACCCTCGGAAGTCGATTGCATGATGTTTTAATATTCACTATCAATAGCAAATACAGAAATTGTCTTCCAAATGTTGATTACTGTGCATCACATGAAGTTTCATTATTTGCCACTACAAATACGTCCTTGTTCATGTATTTTCGATTTCGTTACACAAATATAGCTATTAGAAGTCAATTTTTTATTTGTATCATCACCTCGTTATTGTATCATTGGATATTTACAATTGGTTAAGCAGGATTCGTAATTTACAAAAAAAATTCAACACGAATTTGATAGACAAAACACGAAATGAATGAAGCATTCACAACAGCAAGAAATGAATGACAGCATTTTTTTTGTTTTTTTTTTGTTTATTTCTCCCTATAAAGAGAAGGCAAAGGGAACTAATGCCCATACAGGCATGTCTTCAGTATTTCTTTATTTCTTCTTTTATTGCATTAAAATGCTGGCGTAACACATTTCAATGCTTCTTGGGAGTATTTGACGCGAAATATATGACGACAGTATGAGGTGGATAACCAGAAAAAAGTTCTCATCGTATTTCACACCATAATCATTTTTATTCTAATAATCTTTTAGTTGCACGTCAACACAAACACTTGAATAATAAAACTACACCACTTCGTTAACACAATGTTCGCTCCGACACAATTTTTAATTATTGTAATAAAAAATTTTGACTGACACCACAAAGTCCCGCCAAACACTCCTCATTTTTTTTGTTTGGTCAGCAAAGGGTCAAATCTATACGGCCATGTCTGAATAGTATTTTCTATCAGTCTTCGAAATGTGGGTGGGACACATTTACGCATCGTAAGAGAGTTTGACGTAAAATATATGTTGCAAGTTTCTAAGATGATAAAGTGCAGAGCTACCATTAAATTCTTTCACCGCAAAATTAACTTTTTCAGTTATAATGATTTTCCATATTGCACGTCAACACCGCAAACTAATTTACATTTAGGTCAATTGAAATCACGGATTACTAATTGAAATATTGAAACGAATGAAGTTTGAAAGTGAGCTCATAGCTTTATATATTGGCTCTGAGCGTTCTGAGGATCTGGCGAATGACAAATGACATAACTGACTGACAGATTCATGACAGATTGAATTTAAGAATGAGTGAAAATGGTTGACTTGAAATCCTTGGACTCCTATTTCTTCATTGTAATTTTTATGTAAATAAAATTTGAGTGTATAGTTAGCAATAAAGACTTAGTGTGATTAGTGTCTGAAATAAACTAGATATAATGTCAAATATAGACAGAAAATTAAAAGGATTAGAAGAACGCTTAGAAAATGAAATGCGTATTCACAAAGAGGGTGGCATCCTCAATCAAGGTGGACTTGGGGCTTCCAGGCCTGGGAGTGGCAGAAGACCAAGGCCCCGTAAGTGAATTCTGTATTTTGAGACTGGGGTTATACTTTTTTACCTGTAAAATTGGCATACTCACAGAGACATGACACACTACCTATTTGTGAGATTCACTGTGCAACACTAACAGGAGAAATTGTAAAACCTTTGCTTCAGAGGTTTGGCATGAAAAACTGCAAATTAAATTGTTTGCAGTCTTCCACTCCTATCCTATGGTAAACATACTATTTAAAAAAACAGACATGATAAAAAATATCATAATTTTGCTTGTTTTCTAATGCAATTTGTATTTACCTATCATCTTAAATATAATAGTAGAATTAATAAATTTCAATAGCCTTTAAATATACCTACATTGTTTTAAAATCAAATTGACTAAGTATGTAGAGCATTAAAAGTTGGATTTTGATACAAAACAAACTGAAATGGTTGGATATACAAATGATTTTCACTATCCTACTGCAAATGCTACTCACAATTCTGTATTTCAGTGGTTATTACTAGTTGTACTGACATGGTTTATTATTCTTCTTCTTTAATATTATTGGCATCTCATTTTATCAAGATTTATTATTATAAAAATTAATAAACAGCTTTTAAATTACTTGAATTTAGCCATATTGGGTTATGTTATTAAAACTTAGATGAATTTGAGCAAATTGAATTTGGCACTAACCAAAAAACATATCCTATTAGCACAAGGCTTTAGTCAGGGTGTGTTCCAAGCCTACACAACTTTTTACTCTATGGCTGTTTCATGCTTTTCGGAATGATGTTTGGTGGTCACAACTACCCCATTCTGAGCCTTGGAGAGATGAAAATTTTTGGCAATCAATTTTGATGGTCGAAAAACACTCTGATGTATAAAACGTCAAATGAGATTAGTTACCATCCATCACATGAGATTGGATATGTCAAATCTCAAAATAGGCATGGCTTATTTTAAGTTTACTTTAAATTAAAGTGAATAAAAGTCTAAAGCGTTATTTATTAAGTGCCATTGTTGTGTGTGAAAGTTTTATTAATTAGTTTATTAGTTATGAAATACAGAAAATTTTATGCAAAATGGAAGACTTTGTATTAGTTTTAGATAATGATGGAACTCCTTGTTATGATGAAGATGGTGATGTCTTAATCCAAAGGGTTGGTGGTAAACAAAAATGCATTTCATATTTTTTTGTTACTAAACCAACGGGACATGACATTGACCATTGTATGTAATGTCAAAATTATGAGTGAATGTTAATCTTAATTAAACAATTATTACAATGGGCATCATAAGATGGCTCAATGTCACCCAAAGGGCAATGGAAAGGGCTATGCTCAGGGTTACTGTGCGTGATTGAATCAGAAATGATGAGATCCGCAGTAAGGTCACCGACACCCATTGGGCAGGCCGCATTGCAAGGAGGATTGACGGCCTTTGGGGCCAAAAGGACCTAGAGTGGCGACTGCGTACCGGGAGATGCAGAGTTGGTAGTCACCCACAAGGTGGAACAACAATCTGGTGTGGGTCGCTACCGAGTCATTCACAGTAAAATAGAACCCACCAGGGCTAGTAGCAGATAAAGGTCCAGTATTGTTATAAGTTAATAAGTTTCTATTTTACTGTGCATGACTACCGAGTCATTCACAGTAAAATAGAACCCACTGGGGCTAGTAGCAGATAAAGGTCCAGTATTGTTATAGATGGATTTGGTTAAGTTAGGAATATAATCACAATTTTCAGTCATAGATTGTTTCAAATTTTTAAAACTAATCTGAATATCAATACTTAACTTACAGAGTTCTAAGAAATGTGTATTCAATTGTGCAAGTCTTAGTCAGACATTAGACTCGGCTGAGATCATTCTGCAATGGACATTATGCTTTGACTTCTTTAAATCACTGAAGCTATGAATATTAATCATAAGACTGTTGTTGACTTACTCTGTAATATAAGTTTTAGTTAATACTGCTATGGAGATAAAATTGTGCTCAATATTTATCATGATTGTTTTAGCCCCTATGTTCACTGGCAAAGAAATGGCATTTCCACCTCGAACACCTCAGGCTACTGAAACAGAACATAGGATGAGGGAAGTTTATAAGGTAATTTATTTTGTTGATAATTTTTAACAATATAATATGGGAATGGGGATGGGAATGGTACACAATATAATGACACATGCCACATAGGTAAAAGGCCTGTGCCATCTAAAATTGATAGTAATACAACGACTAACACAATTCCAAATCATTTCTTCATATCTTTCTGGGCCAGTCACCATATTAATGATCATTCATACTGATTAATCTGACAAACGGCGTTATACCTCTAGAGGTCTATGATAATTGAAAAATCAATTGGTTCTGGAATCTGGTCTTAATTATTAAATTAATTTGAAGACAAAAATTGAATTTACAATAATATAACGCAAACGCACCTGCAATATCAAGTGATTTTTCCTTGTTATTGCAGGTTTCTATAGGCGACGGTAACCACTTACCATCAGGTGGGCCGTCAGCTTGTTTGTCATCTAGTTGTATAAAAAAAACCAAAAAAATAATAATAATATTGATTTATCCAATGATAATAAACCTATATTGACTTTTTTGTTTCAACAATACTTTTTCAAAACTACTGTATTCTAATTTATATATAAACTCTTTATTACACCAAATACAAAACAAAATAAATGAAACACTAGTATGCATACTAGAAGAAGAAGACTTATTAGAGATCTTTTCCAGCCAACTCGTCATGGGTGTGTGAGTTATAATGTCCATAAAAATCAGAAGTGACACCAGTGTATTAAATTATTAATATGTATCAATTCTTTAATATCTAAATACTAGAATTATACCTACATAACAATACCAAACATGTTCAATACATAATATATACTCATATGCATGCATATATACATTCATATATTTTATATAAACTTAACACTTTAATCACATTTTAACATTTTTCATTCGTTTAAATGCTAGTTTTTCATGCGATATTTGTAATTGTTACAGGTTAGTGGGAAATTAAATGTGAATGGTGCAGAGTTTCGGTCTCATGTGGAAGATCTTCAGCACCTCGGCGAACTGGGCAGTGGCACCTGCGGCCATGTTGTCAAGATGCTGCACAAACCTTCGAGCACAGTTATCGCCGTCAAGGTATTTTATTTTAATTTACCAAATGGCATCTTTAGAGCGCCTTTACACTAGCGTTTGTCCAGCGTAGGCGTTCGATGAATGTGCGCGCGTGCGTTACGCTGTCGCGGCGTCTGCGCTGCGCATACGTTCCTTGACCGCCTACGGTAATGTGAAGGCGCTCTTAGCTCATTTTTAAAACAGAACTGTCAATTGGAGTCACTATTTTAAAAAAAATACCAAGTTACTGTCATATAACATTGTTTTTGATTAATAACACAATTTTATCTTAGTTAGATCTTTGTATTTTATCTTTGTTCTCAATAGTAGTTAAGTCTTTGGAAAGAGCGAGTTAACCCCAACACAAGTATTATTTCTACTTTCTGGGGTTGCCTCAACATAACATGTAACTGACAAATTGAGCAATTATTTTTTTTTTTTTTTTTTGTATAGCCTATGATTTTGTGTGTGCAGCAAATGCGTCGATCGGGCAATTCAGAAGAGACCAAACGCATCCTGATGGACTTGGACGTGGTAGTCCGCTCCCACGGATGTCCATACATCGTGCGGTGCCTCGGCTGCTTCGTCACTGACGCCGACGTCTGGATCTGCATGGAGCTCATGGCCTCGTGTTTTGACAAACTGTTGAAACGCCTCGGCGCGCCCATACCGGAAGCAATATTAGGGAAAGTCACAGTAGCGGTGAGACATTTGTTTGTCTTGTATATTTGATTAATTTTATTTCGAACTCGAATAGGAAGGCAGGTGGCAGTGCTGGTCGCTTATTAATTTCTTCTAAGACACTTCTTCAGTTCCAAGTTAAATAAGTAAATATAAATTCTGCAGACGGTGAAAGCACTATCGTACCTGAAAGACGAGCACGGCGTGATCCACCGCGACGTGAAACCCAGCAACATATTGCTGGACGAGTGCGGCAACGTGAAGCTGTGCGACTTTGGTATCAGCGGTCGCTTGGTAGACTCCAAGGCTAAGACGAGAAGCGCTGGCTGTGCGGCCTATATGGCGGTGAGTTACTGTAATTACTTCTTAATACACTAGCACAAACGGATGCGTGTATTTCACTGCACGCTGTGTTTCGTATTGAAGGGAATCAACATCATCTTAGGCCTCACCTGATGGTAACCGTTTGCAGCCCACCTAGTGGTAACCGTTTACCGCCAGGTGGCCGTTGCCTTGTTTTTCATCTAGTTGTATGTATAAACTTTGGTTGACCAGGATAATGTAATCAATGTGTATCTAAGTATATTATAATCAAATAGTTATATTTTCGTATCTGTTCTAAATCAATTAAATGCCTTTATTTTTGCATCTAGTTTGCCAGTTTAACTAGGCATATTCTTTGACTCTTACGAATGACCATGACTGAATTCAGACAGCAGGAGTGAGAATGTTATTCCGTACATTAGGCGGCATGTCTGAAAGGTCGTTACTGTCGCAGCCGGAGCGCATAGACCCGCCGGACCCCACTCGGCCGGACTACGACATCCGCGCGGACGTGTGGTCGCTCGGCATCTCGCTAGTGGAGCTCGCCACCGGCGTGTTCCCCTACAGGGACTGCCAGAATGACTTCGAAGTGCTCACCAGGGTAAGAACTATTAGTACTATTTAGTACGTAGTTTCACATTTTTTATGAATTATCGGGAGCTCTGGTTTTGTAGACAGGGGTACTGGCCAGTAACCGATCACTTTTCCGAAATTTACTTGTCCGGATTTTGTTTAACCGAAAACGGTTGACCGACGTTTTTTTGCTATATGTATAGTTTGCCATATTATTAGACCATCGAAATATCATTTGACATACCTAAGTATCATTTACCGAACTACGTTTCACCGTACTCAAAATAACTTTTCACTATTGGCTAGACTCTTTCGAACTTTTTCACTTGCCAGATCCATTTGCCATGCTTTTACTTGAGCAAAACAATTTTACCGAAGATTATTTAGCCACAACTATGTTATTGTAGGTAATTCAACTACTACTGGGCCTAATTCTGGGAACACACTTTAATTCTAAATTTAAGTACAGTATATCTCTTCCTCGCAATAAGTAATAGGAAAAAGATAGCAAGAATCTGTTTAGAGCTGTCACTTAAATTTAGATAGATTTCTAAGAAACCATAGACAATTTTAGACGGCATGTACGGAGGTGCCTCCTAAACACGCATTTTAACACGTTCAATAAGGTCGAAAATTGAACGCACGTTTCTAAATGTCAAATTATATGACAGCCATCCTTATCGTATTCCTTTTGATAGAAAGAAATGCACTGAACTTAAATTTAGACTTAGCATGAGTTTACCAGAATAAGGGCCACTATCTCTGTGCTGCAAAATTAAAAATTAGTGTTTTTATTTTATTTTATTTATTTGGTAAAATAACAAAATACAGATTAAAAACAAAGCTGATACTTCTTATACCACGAAACACGTTAAATCCATATTTCAATTATAATTGCACACAACATTGCTTGCTTAATCTTTAGGTGCAGTAAACTAAGATAATTACGTACTTTAATACTATATTAAGGAATACTATAATAAAATATAAACGATAGATACTAAATTTTACAAATACCAGTTGGTAGATATTCTGCATGCACATTTATTGATTCAAACTACATAAACTACATGTTGCGTGCATGCTGCATGTTTGCTTGTATGCTGCATGCTTGCTTGCTTGCCTGAATGAATGGGAGGCGCAGCCATCGTGGTCGTGGAAGGCGGGGCGGGTGACTGGAGGGTTTTCGCTTGGAAAAAAGGGAGCGGAGCATCAAACTGCATGTTGAATGCTGTATGCTTGCTTGCTTGCATGTTTTTTTTCTTGAATTAGAGATTCAACATAGTGTGCTGAAATTATTCATTTCAACAAACGAAATGAAAATATGGCAAATGAAACTGTGGTAGTGAATGTTCGAATACGTAATACTTCGAATAAAGGTTATTTCGGCCAACCATAACTTCGGGTAAAAAAATCTAATTGAGAATAATTGATACAGTGGCAAATGTGATTTCGACGATGTAAAAAAGTCGGAACGAAAATAGTCGAGAATATTTCGGCTAAATGAAATTCGGTGAAAAAAAAAACTTATGATAGTTAACCGTATGGGGCCATTCCACTAGCCGGCCTTCATAGCAACGTTCTGTCAAGTACCCACATGTCAGACAATTGATTTTCTGTTACTAGGGAGCGCCGGTGAGAGACTAAATTCTGAAAAAGACTATTTATGACCAAAAATGAATTCACTATCGGGTAATAATACCGTTCATTTATTACATTACTAGCTGCACCCGGCATGCTTTGTAATGCCCGTAAAGAGGAAACTGTTATGTTTATAGCTTTTGATAATCCAGGAAACGTCGCGGCTGTTCCAGAACACCCGACTAAAGTTAACAAGTTGATAAATGGTTTCGGTTTCGGAGCGCATAGGGAACTTTTTAATTTTTATTTATAAAGAAACGTTAAGCTAGTTATTTTTGGAATTATGATAACGTTATTTTTATTATTCAGGTAATCGCAGATGATCCACCACAGCTACCAGAAGATACTGAATTCTCACCAGAGTTCAAATCGTTTGTGTCACAGTGGTAAGTTCTCAGTTTTTTATCTATTCGTTTCTACTAGTCTTTCCATTTTAACATTTGCTAACAACCACCTTCACTATATTCTTAATTTTATGTTTGAAAAAAATATTTACTAATAAAAATCTAAACTAGAAAAATTTCAGAACATCCGGACGTATGATAATATTTGAAAGCAATGCCCCAACTTAACCAAATCGTAGGTATTTGTAAAAATACTCGTTTTGGATGTTGAAATAGAATATTTCGACATTGTAGGGTAGACGTTAGCTTATGTCGCAAATACAGATAGACTAGAAGAATTTCACAGGGTTCACCCAAGACCTGGGTAGCTCAGATGGTTAGAGCAGTCGCCCGGATTGCGGAAGGTCGCGGGTTCGATCCCCGCCTCAGGACGTGAAATTTTTCTAGTTTAGGTTTTTATTAGTAAATACCTTCACTCTGTCAAATTGTTACTATTCAACACACTTATGAGATGTTCCCCCTGCTAATTTCTTCGCGTCCAACTTGAATACAATTCCAACATATTTTCTTTTACAGCCTTACAAAGAACTACAGGCATAGGCCTAAATACGCGAAGCTGTTAGAGCACCCGTTTGTAGTCAACGCGTCACGTAGCAACGTATCCGTGGGGACTTGGTACGCTTCATTGGCGATACCGGGGCAAGCGAGTGCCGGGGCGGTGGTAAGGCACGAGGGGATGGGTAGAGCACAAGAGGGGCTAAGTAGGGTACAAGAGGGGTTAAGTAGGGTACAAGAGGGGTTAAGTAGGGTGCAAGATGGGACGAGTAGATCGGAAGCGGTGCTAAGTAGGGGAGAAGTGATAGGGGTGGGGCCACGCCGAGTGGGCGGAGTCAACAACGGTGAAGCACCAGTGACTCCGCAGCCAGTGCGCAACTTTGTCACAAGCGCTCACCACTGGACGCCTGAACAAGCCACGCCGACTCCGGGCAGGTAATTAACTTATCTATCTATTATTATATTTCGTTGCTTCATTCGAAGATATAGACATAACCAGGCTAATATGTATTTTACTATTGCTGGGCAACATTCACTCAATACACAAGTACTAAATTCGCGACGAGTCCCTATACCTTTGTTGGCACAATATATCATGAAAAGCTCGGTGGCGTATTGGTTTGAGCGCTCTGGTTTCGATACGAAAAACAAAGCAACTTTCGCCATGGTCGATCCTGGGCTGGGTTAATTGTTATCTCGAGCTCTTCCGTGCTTCGGAAGGCACGTTAACCCGTTTGTCCCGGTTGATCCTGTAACCGCATTAACCCACCAACCCGCATTGGGCCAGCGTGGTGGTGTTGTGGCCCAAACTCCTCGTGTGTTTCTCCCATGCAGGAAGGCTTGTGCCAAGCTGTGGGACGTATATGTATAGCCTGGTGATGATTATCTATTATAATTTCAATAGACCTCAAGAGAGGCTTAATGGTATTTTCTACTCGAATTTAGCGACACTTAGATAATATTAGACGGCGTTCACGGAGGTGCTTCCTAAAACCTGCACATAAGGTTGAAAATTGAACACACGTTTCTAATGTCAGTCATTTATATGACATCCATCCGTTTTGTATTCATATTGAGAGAACATTAACCGCCTATGTGGTCTAGTGGTTGATACCACCTGCGTCAGAACAAGAGCTCCGGGGTTCGATTTCCGTGGGGGCAGAAATTTTATGCTCGGTTTGGTTGGTAGTAGGGCTTTACTAAGTCCGCCTGGCTAGCTACCTCCATCTTACCTAAGTCTGCCGCCATAGCAATAATGATAACGGCATTGTTGTGTTCCGGCAGTTAGATATAAGATAGCCAGTTTCTCTGTGGTTGAGGAATCCGAGTGTAGCTCGCTTGCATCGTCGGCCTTATCTTCACTTACTATCAGGTGAGATGAAGGTCAAGAGTTACCCCGTTAAGATGAAAAAAAAAACAAAAAAACTGCTCTTAAATTAGGCCCACTGACGTATAAAGAAAATTGGACGCTTAAAGGCTTTACCAAACAAAACGCGTACTTAGCGCGCGTCAGAGCGCCAGTCCGACGCCGCGCTATAGCGTCGAATTGTGTTGTAATATGAACGGTATTAGTTGTCAAACAGAGCACCGGCTTTGCGTACTGTTAGCGCCGGTGCTCTGTTTGACAGCTAATACGGTATTAGCTGTCAAATAGAGCACCGGCATTGCGTACTATTAGCGCTGGTGCTATATTTGACAGCTAATACCGTTCATAGTACAACACAATTCGACAGACTAGCGCTCTGACGCGCGCTAAGTACGCGTTCTGTTTGGCAAAGCCTTAAGATCTAATCTATGGTCTGGCAGCTTTCGACAAAATTTGGAACATAGAATATTTTCGTAGTTTATCTTTTACATTATTGTGTATGTGTGTGGTCAGGGCGTGGTGGGCGGCCGGCGGCAGTAGCTCGCAGCCCGCCAGCCTCGAAGCAGACCTCTCTAGTCACTCTCCCTATCCACGCCGCAGGTAATACCTACATTATAGACTTCTGTAATTAATCATAACTGTGGTAAAATAACGTAAGATCTTCGCGTCCGTAATTCCTTAGTGCTTGAAGTCGAAAGTCTTCGACCAGTGTGTGTTGCCAGTGATGACATACGGCTGTGAAACGTGGTCGCTTACTAAAGGCCTTCTGGGCAAGTTCGCAGTCGCACAACGAGCTATGGAACGAGCTATGTTAGGTGTTTCTTTGCGAGATAGAAGGATCTTAGGGTTAGCAAATTAAAGTGGCAGTGGGCAGGGCACATAGCACGCAGAATGGACGGCCGGTGGGACGTTAAAGTTCTAGAATGGCGACCACGTACCAGAAAGCGCAAAGTAGGACGGCCTCCCACTAGATGAACAGACGAGCTGGTCAGGGTCGCGGGGAGCCGCTGGATGCAGGCTGCGCAGAACCGTTCTATTTGGAAATCGATGGGGGAGGCCTTTGTTCAGCAGAGGACATCATAAGCTGGTATGATTATGATGATTTTAAATATTTGTTTCTACAGCGAAATTTATTTTAATCAGTATTTTTTTCTTCATTTTATGTCTAGTTTTTATTTATTTTATTTGTATTTTCCTAGTTGTCATACACAAAAGATAGCTCAAGCGAGCTGGTAAGGTATAGTTTACTTACCTTACCAGCCAGTGTAAGAAGCATTTTAATTAGAAAAGAAAAAAGACTTCATGTCACAAAGGTGAAATTGAGTATTTAGTTGCGTTTGTGCGTACAGAACGTTCGACACGTGCGCGTCGCCGCCGCCGCCCGTGCGACGCGTGTCCGCCGATAGCCGCTGGAGGCCCTCGCCGCAGGTAAACATAGATTATAATCTAATATTTTATGTGTTTTATTTTGGGTGTACATAAATGAATAAATAAATAAAACTGCTCGCCTCTCGTAACTGGTTTACAAAACATACAAAACATGCAAAATATGTGTACAGGCAACCTCTGTATACCTATATTGTGATTGTGCATTGCCAGATAGCTTGAAAATAACGATAATACTTTTGACATCTATGCATTTTTTCTAATCTTTAAAACCGACAACATGGTTCGCTGTCTCTAACTCTAATTTTTCACCTTGTATACTCAAACAGAATAATGATATTTAAAATAAGTAATAAAATAGTAGCATCCTTAAAAAGCTGAATACAGCTATACTTATTTTTTATACAACTAGATGATAAACAAGCTGACGGCCCACCCTGATGGTAAGCAGTTACCGCCGCCTATAGACACTTGCAATAATAAGCAAAAATCACTTGATATTGCAGATGCGTTGTTGTCCTGAGACCTAAGATGCAATGCCGTCCATGCCCAGTAATTACACTGGCTACCTTTCCCTTCAATCCGAAACAGCGAACTGTTTCACGGCTGAAATAAGAAGGGCGGTGGTACCTACCCAGACGGCCCTACATACGGGCCGACCACCTAGTATACTGGGCCTAGTTCTGGGAACACACTTTAATTCTAAATTTAAGTACAGTATATCTCTTTCTCGCAATAAGTAATAGGAAAAAGATAGCAAGAATCTGTTTAGATTTTTAGATTTAGATTTTTTATTGACTATCAACACAACATACAGATGATAAGATTGCACTTACTGCTAAAGGTACAATTTAACTTTATATCTATATTATACACATCTGCGACTGAACTAGGTTATTAAGTAACCTGTATCTCAGACGACAGCGCTCATCCCTATTTAAACTAACAAATTTACAGTTATTGTGCAAAAACGTTAACACTTATTAAAAGAGATATACATAAATAAATTTACTAGGGGAAGAAAATTTAGAGCTGTCATTTAAATTTAGATAGATTTCAAAGAAACCATACACAATTTTAGACGGCATGTACGGAAGTGCCTCCTAAACACTGGTTTTTAGCACGTTCAATAAGGTCGAAAATTGAACGCACCTTTCTAAATGTCAATTAATATGACTGCCATCTTTTTCTTTTTCATTTTGGGAGAAAGAAATAGACTGAACTTAAATTTAAACTTAGCATGTGTTCGCCAGAATTAGGGCCACTGTACTGTTTAATATTGTAAAACGCCAGTTTTTTTTTTCCCGTATTTACAATAACATGTTTAATGATGTAATATGCTTGATCCAGAGCTCCGGCAACACGAGCCCAATAGTCCTACAAAGGTTCTACCATCAAAGCCAACAGCGGAGATCCAGGGTCGACTTGCACGCAACGCCCAGGCATAGAAGGCAAGTATTAATGCAGGATCAATTTAGGTGGTAGTACACGAAGGATGATAAATAAAATAAAACTTCATTATTATTATTGTTTCGGGTACCTACTAGCCCATACAGTGTTAGTAACAATCGTCTTAAAAAATAAGGTAATAAATGCTTGAGCCAACTCGTAAACACAATTTCAGATTGTAGACAATCAACACAGATAGTGTCTTTGTATTAACACGAAACCTTTTAATTTTATTGCAAAGGATAACAAAATAAAATAATTAGCACATAAATATGGCAACATGGTAGTCACAAAAGTGTCTAAAAGTGTACTTTCCAAAGCCGGTGTTACACAGTTGGAACTTAATGACATTTAGTAAAACTGTCGTTCGGTGTTTCCTTATTGGCTGTGCTTGAGTGTTTTTAACCCCCGACGAAATAAGTTTGACGTGTCTGTCTGTGTATCTGTGTGTCTGTCCGTGGTATCTCAGCACCTAAACGAATGGACCGATTTTGATTTGTTTTTTTTTGTTTGAAAGCTGACTTGATTAGGATGCTTTATAGCTACAATTTATGAAGATCAGTTCAGGCGTTTGATTTGAAATTTAGTGTATTGTCACTTCGGTTACATTCCCATGACATATTAACGTTGAGCTGATCCTAAACCATCAAAAAGTCTGAGGAATGCTTAATTCTTCAGAAAATTACAGCAGATATAGCATGTTTGAGCTCGTAAGAATAATAATTGGTGTTAGATAGATGATTAATGAGGCTGGGGGTTACTTAAAATTTATAATTTTATATTTTATTGTCGATTGGAACTATTTGGCCCTCGCTATCAAAAAATGTAACACCACCATTCAACAACCCTTTAAGCGGCGTTAACCTACCGGAGGGCTATAACAATGGAAAAATCAATTGTCTGAAATCTGATGTTTGACGGGTTAAGAGTCAAAAATATATATAGTATTTTAACATTGACATTTTGATGGCTACCTCTGTGATGTTCGTTCTGTGGTCGCCCCTACCACAATAGCGTATTGGCCAAACTTGTTCGGCTTTAAAAAGAAGTTTTTAAATTAATTTGATTGTAATAAACAACTGTCTTACTTTTTGAAATGGCGTCTTTGGTAGTGCAACTGTTCACTTGATATGCTGACGTCTGTAAGTAGTGTGGTTTGGAGAAATAAAAATAGGGATTGCAAATGTGGCGTTTGTTTTCAGTTTAAGTAGAGAACACAGTACTGGCCGGTCGCCCGAGCCGCCGCCGAGGACCAGCCGACAGCACCACATGCTAGGACACGAGGGTCAGTACTTTTTTATACAACTGTATGACAAACAAGCTGACGGCCCACCTAATGGTAAGCGGCTATCGCCGCCTATAGATACCTGCAATAACAAGGAAAAATCACTTAATAGTGCAGGTGCTTTCTCATTCTAAGGCCTAAGGTGAAATGCCGTCCATGCCCCGTAATTACACTGGCTACGTTTCCCTTCATCCGAAACACAGCGAACTGTTTCACGGCTGAAATAAGAAAGGTGGTGGTACCTACCTAGACGAGCCTACATACGGGCCTACCATCTAGTAAATACTACCTATAAAAAACAGTAAATAATACACCTAGTAAATACTAACGCCCATATTCATAAACGCTCAATAAACCTATTTTACATAAAACACTGCTACAATATTCATTGTTTTCTCTTTCTCATATGAGTGAGAGAAACAAAACACTTTATAATCCTCTTATAACTTCACTTGTTTTTATGAATACGTGGATAATACTACACGTATAATAAAAATAATCTTACACTGACACCTATTATCTAGCTCAAATTAAGCATCATTATAATAGTGGAGCGGGGATTTTGGAATTTACTCAAGCGAGGCAGGATAACATAAAAATGCCTTCTACCCTGTTCAGTACCCCCACCGTACATGAACATTTTAAACCCCTTAGCGGTGTTAACCCACCGGTAGGCTATGACAATGGAAAAATCAATTGTGTCTGGAATCTATAAAAAGCTCCCTGCTGCCTAAAAAAACCGCTACTAACCGGTAACACAAAATTCCGGTATTATTATTATTATTATTATTATTATTTTATACTACTAGATGACAAACAAGCTGACGGCCCACCTGATGGTAAGCGGTTACCGCCGCCTATAGACACCTGCAATAACAAGGAAAAATCACTTGATATTGCAGGTGCGTTGTCATCCTGGGGCCTAAGATGAAATGCCGTCCATGCCCAGAAATTACACTGGCTACCTTTCCCTTCAATCCGAAACACAGCGAACTGTTTCACGGCTGAAATAAGAAGGGCGGTGGTACCTACCCAGACGACCCTACATACGGGTCTACCACCTATTATTATCGGCATCCAAATTCTGTGACTCAGAATAATATCTTAAATTTATGGTAGCGGTTACACGCGACCGATATATTTAGACTCTAACTAATGGATACCTTAAAAATTAGACTATTTAATCGGATACCGATCACCCAAGCTGTCAATATTACGTGTGAAACCGTTTTAAAATACGGGTATCCGACCTAAAAAATAAGGTACCGGTATTACGGGTACCCTTTAAATTATGATCTAAATTTTGGGATACCGTTATTATCGGTTTTTAAAAGTACAGAAAACTGTCGGGTAGGGAGAAAATAACCGTTTTAAACCCTTTTATCTGGTACCGTTACAGTCCTTAAAAGTCACTGAATAAAGTTTCGGATATTCGACTGTTTTCCGAGAGTGGTGAATGATTTGATCAAAAAGACTGGCTCAATTTTTAACAAATTGGCATACATTTCTAATTGACAACCCACAGATTTCAACTCATTTTGAGATAAAACTGTTTGGCCCAGCCTGTTTCAAGAGCTAAAAACAACTACTTATAAGAAACAACTGACATCTTCAAGTCTTCCCGTGGCTACGATCGCTGTAAAGTTATAAATTAATCAAGACGTCAGGTAAAAAATACTGACAGATGACCACTTGACCATACAGCCGTCAATGTATGTGTATTGTTTCCAGCTAATGGGAGCATGGAACTAGAGCCGCCCTCGCTACACGAGAGGCTGCACCCCGCATCACCGCTGCTGCTCAACGACAAGTACGTAATGTAATATAGAATAGACCACTGAGCACAATGACTAATTTAAAGACACGAGATATAAAAAAAACTTGCGTTCATGGTTATCAGAGATTTTTTCTAACAATAAAGAAATTATTGGTAATTTTTTATTTGTATGAAATGATAAAAATAGTTCTTACAGTCGATGTATTCTTTTCTATTCAATCGAGTATTCTTATTTTTCTGAATACGCGACAGTAAAAAGAACAGTTACGAATATTAAAAAGTGCTGAAGTTGTTTATTTTTGTAATACGTGGCAACTTTTTCGCCAGTGGCGCCATCGCTATATTCGATAAGTTGGTGACACAGTATTTAAGGTTTGTTTATCTGTAGCAGGTTGTCTGAGGGCCGCAGCCACAGCCTGTATTTAGGGTTTGTTTATCTGTAGCAGGTTGCCTGAGGGCCGCAGCCACAGCCTGTATTTAGGGTTTGTTTATCTGTAGCAGGATGTCTGAGGGCCGCAGCCACAACCTGTATTTAGGGTTTGTTTATCTGTAGCAGGTTGTCTGAGGGCCGCAGCCACAGCCTGTATTTAGGGTTTGTTTATCTGTAGCAAGTTGTCTGAGGGCCTCAGCCACGGCCTGTATTTAGGGTTTGTTTGTCTGTAGCAAGTTGTCTGAGGGCCACAGCCACAGCCTGTATTTAGGGTTTGTTTGTCTGTAGCAGGTTGTCTGAGGACCGTAGCCACAGCCTGTATTTAGGGTTTGTTTATCTATAGCAGGTTGTGCGAGGTCCACAGCCACGGCCTATATTCAGGGTTTGTTTATCTATAGCAGGTTGTGCGAGGTCCACAGCCACAGCCTGTATTTAGGGTTTGTTTGTCTGTAGCAGGTTGTCTGAGGGCCGCAGCCACAGCCTGACGCGCGCCGAGCTCCGCAACGGGTACCGCGAGCCCGCGCCGCCGCCCAAGCTCCACCACGACGACCAGGGTCAGTCACGCACACACCACACACCACACCACACCACACACCACACTCCTTACGATCCATAATGCGCAAACATTACCAACGTTACGAACAATGCGAACGCCTTGACCGAATTGAATACGGTGCTATACGCACTATTTGTGTGCGGCCAAGTCGGACCACGCTTTAGCGTGTGTACTCCTGACAATGTCCATAACAACAACGTTCTGAGATCTTACGGTTGTAACAAAGAGTACATTTTGGAAATATTTGTTGTAAATGAAGTATTCATACAAGTTTTATCAACTCAAAATTTAAATGTTTACACAGACTCAAAGTCAAAACGTCAAATTTGACATTTGTACCTCCTTTTCGTGAGCGTAAGCAGCGTTAGCACGCCTTCAAGCCGCCAACATGACGTCACATTACTTTCGTTGACACGAATACGTTCATTTCGGTTCGTTTGTAAGCGCGCTATCGGCGCAAATTGTGCATTGCGGATCAGAGGGACTATTATCCGCGTACTGACTGACCGAAGCGCCGCGCGTCGCTGCCGCGAGATAAATGCTCGGCTAAGAAACTATTTATTGCCCAGAAACGATGCATCCGAGCCATATACTCAATATTTATTGTTTCCAAAATTACATAAGTGGTAACAATTTTGGACCCTGTTGGGCACAACCATTTACTAAGTAGTGCTATTTAACAGAACAATTTTATAAACAAGCTATTTAATAAACAAATTATTAAATTATTATTAATTATGTCAAATTATAGAATAAATTTGTTTTATTTTTATTGCATCAAAAGAAAAATTATTAAATTACAAAAGTTAAGTCAGTGGTCAATACATAAAATAACAATTGTGTAGGTGAAATCCTATGTCATCAAAATTTAAAAAGTCAAATAAATTGTCAAGTATAATAATATTAATTTCGTAGTTACACTGTGTCGTTTTATTTTTTTGACAAAGTAACATAATTAAAACCAACAGACAAAAATACTATTATAAACAGGTAAGGGTGTGAGACCAATTTAAAATGTATCGTTAAAATACTCTTTTAATTCGTAATTGCTTTGTTAATTAATAATCTATTTAAATTTTTTAAAATTTTCTATCGTTTGTCTCGCTTATTATCTTTAAAAGCAGCTTGTTAAACACTTTTATTGTCATTACATATGGACTTGTACTATGCAATGTTGCACCCCATCAAACGTTGCACCGGATATATCCTGCGAATCCTTTTTTAAATCGCTTGGTATATTAACTTTACCTGCCTTTCATATTTCAAGTGGGTTTGTAAAGAAAAATATCCAGTAATTCATAAAAGCCAAATTTTAATTCAAAGATCTTAATAAATCCCCAAGACACAAAGATTTCAAAAAATAATAGTTATGTTACGTGTGAATTTATTTACAATAAAATACCTAGAGGTGAGGCGTATTTATCGTAACAGAGAAAAAAAACAGGTATTTAAAAATAACAGATAACAGCTGTTCCTTGGAACAAGCCATACCTGTTAATGTAAATAACAGGCACCCTTGAGTCACAGTTCCTTGGAACAAGCAATACTACCTGTTATTGTAAATAACAGGAACAACCGGTCTCTCTGTTACTAAAATACCTACCTGTTAAAAAATAACATTTTGTATCTCACTCTTTTATATTTGTTCGAGCCTTGTTAAAAAGAGAGGCACCTAGTATTTAAAAGTCGAACAAATAAAATTGTTAGTGTTTTACAAACTTTAACTACAGAAAATACGATCTTTTTCATTTGGTTAGGTTATCTGTTCCATGAGGCCTGTTATTATTTTTATCTCATTCTTGCTTAGGTGATTAAATATTGTTAGAAAGAGATGCACCTATTATTTATTATTCTAACAAATTTAATTGACTTCCACATAAATGAATGACAACTTCATTTGGTCACTTAATTTTGTTGTTGTTTTAGTTCTCTTTATTACAGAGAAGGCAAGGGGAACTAATGCCCATACGGCCATGCCTTAGAATTTTTTTTTACTTCTGCAACTAATGGATTGAATTGCCAGTTCAATGCATCTTAGGAGAGTTTGGCGCGAAATGTATGATGACAGTCTCCATGATACTAATTTGATTAGGTGGATAAGTAAGATAAAATTCTCAACGTTTTTCACATTAAATTGTACACAATCAACACACGATGTTTGCTCAGACACAGTTTTACAGTTATTGAAAGAAAATCTTGACCGTAGTCATTAAACGGCGGCAATAACTAATATTTTTTTGTTGGGGAAAGGCAAAGAAATTTAGGCTATACAGAGTCATCTTCAATTTTTTTATTTTTCTACCTCGTGAATAATGTTTTCGCAGAGATGTATAAGGATAAAGATAATTATGACTTATTAGCGTGAGAAAAAGGATCATAATAAGCACGTGAACTTTTCATGTTCCTTTGCTCGGGATTTCTCTGTAACTGTTAGGTGGTATCTAAAATAAAAAAGAAAATAAAAGGAGCGTTTGGCGGGATTTTGTGGTGTCAGTCTAGATTTTTATTACAATAATTAAAAATTGTGTCGGAGCGAACTTAGTGTTATAAAAGTGGTGTAGTTTTATAAAACAAGTGTTTATCTTGACAACTAAAAGATAATTAGAATAAAAGTGATTATGCTGTGAAAGACGTTGAGAGCTTCTGTGAAAGACGTTGAGAGCTTTTTTGTGGTTAGCCACCTCATCAAGTAGCTTCATATGGAGATTGTCATCATATATTTCGCCTCAAATACTCCTAAGATTGAAATGTGTAACATCAACATTTCAATGCAACAAATGAAGAAATAAATAAATGCTGAAGACATGGCTGTATGGACTTTAGTTTCCTTTGCCTTTGGGTTTTTGTGGCGTCAGTGAAGATTTTTATTACAATAATTAAAAATTGTATCGGAGCGAACATTGAGTTATAAAAGTGGCGTAGTTTTATTATTCAAGTGTTTGTGTTGACGTGCATGTGTTTTGTGGTTATCCACCTCATCTAGTAGCACATAAAGTTACTGTTATCATATATTTCGTGTCAAATATTTCCAAGAAGCATTGAAATGTGTTACGCCAGCATTTTAATGCCATAAAAGAAGCAATAATGAAATACTTAAGACATGACCGTATGGGCATTAGTTCCCTTTGCCTTCCCTTTATAGGAAGAATTAACAAAAAAAATAACAGGCTGTTATTTTTTAACAGTTACTTTGTCCTGTTATTTTTATGCAACAGTAACAGGCATAACAGGTATGGGAATTTGCCTGTTATAACCCATCTCTAAAAATACCGAATATTTTACGGATCTTCCAGTTAGTCATTTTAAAAACTCCCTACGTAAATAGTTGATAGAAAAAACATGGCTAGGCCTTGCCTCGCGCGGCATCCTCATGCAAAAAAATATCTAGCGAGGTTTTCGTCCCGAGGCAGCCTCGGCTGCTCGGTCAATCAGTACGCGGCTATTGACTTTACACAGCTAGGAACAAATTATGTCGTAGTGTTTCCTAATATACTCAAAGAACACGTCATTAGACAACTAGAAATAATATTGCTTGAGTTCTTATAAACTTTTTACATTCATCGTACTTAAATTTTGGTTCATTGAAAATTAACTAATTATATTACTAATAAGGACTGTATTTCGATTAGTTTTGATATAACATGAATTTAAGAATTCTTACGAACTCATGGTTAGGGGGCTTGATGACAGAATTGATCACACAATTTCAGTAAAGTAAATAAAAGATTTCTAAAACATTTAGTTGGTCTACAAATTGTTAATTTGTTGGTATTTCGCTAACCACTGCGATATTTTTTATGATCAATTATATTTTAAAGGTTGGTTACGTTAGATTAGAATGCTGATCAGTTAAATACAAAGCCTTAAGTAAATACTTATTTGAAAATGTAATATGTCTGCAGTCGATCGATGACAGTGACCAATCAATCAATGTAACAATCATATTAAACGTAGTTGTAAGTTAGTCTACATTGGTTCCATTTATTGACTGCAGTTCAATTGCATTGTTATTATATTATAAGCTAAAAGAGTTGTTGTACTCCTTGGAATCTAAATTATGTCACACAGAAGATATTTTAAATAAGTATATATTTCCAAGTCCTATATGATATATTTGAAAATATTGCATTTTATAAAAATAGCTAGACTAGAAAAAAACGAATGTCCTGACGTAGGAATTGAACCCACGATCTTTCACAGTGAGAATAACTTTTATCACATATCGCGGGACTGTATCTTTGTCGCCGCAATATTTAATCGTTATTTAATTACAACTAGTTGCCTGCCTCAGCTATGCGCGGGTGTACCCGAGTGCCTAATCAAAAATCAGTATAATAAATATTGTAATGTTTTGTCAAAATGTTAAAGATCTGTCTCACTGACTTTTCATACTAAGAGATTTTGATATAAATTACGTAGAATAAAAAAAAAATATACAAACATTGTCCTGCCAGTACCGAACACAACAAAAAAAAATATCGAATTTGGTGCAGTTATTCGCAAATTATGCGTGTACATACATTTCGGCGATTCATTTGTATTTATATAGATTTACATTATATTTATACAACGAATATCATTGTGTCTACAGACATTATCAGAACGCACACTCATCTAAACGCGAGGAAATGTGCTAACAATTTTTATCATTAAAAATAAAAAATATATATTAAAAAGCAATGGCTCATTTCAGATCACGCTAGGTCGCGGTTCAATGCCCATTTGCAATGCTTAATTTTTTCTAGTCTAGTAAATATTTTTCAAATATTTATTATAATGTAAAATAAAGTTAAGGAAATGAAACATTCTATATCAGTACCAATATTGTCAAATAAATGTCTTGTAGATTCTGCGGAGTAAAAATACTTACCTGTCAAAATATCTTTCTATCTGTAGACAGCTAAAACGTGAATTTCGCACTAAATGAATTGTCCTAATCGTATTTGTTTGTGTAGAATAATATGTATTTTGTGTGACGTACGGAGCGCAGCCAGCCTATGACGTACAGTACTTACGAGATGTAACTTGACATGTCCCCAACACTTTGTCGCGGAAAAAGCTGCGCTCGCCACTCTGGTCATTCGCTGAACACCTGTGTTACATACAGTGGAACGATTGTGGCGCACAACAAACTAAAGTTATGAGAACATAACAGAAATAAGATGAATTCATTCCTTTGTAAAATAATGAACAATATTTTTTTTACTTTGCTCACCAAAAATAATAAAAAAATAAGGTTTTATTTTGTCTATTTAATTTTCACTCGCACTTTGGTCGCGTACACAAACAATCGTTTCACAATATCATTCTCCTGTATCATACTCATGTTTATGTCTCATGTACCTTTCACTGTGTAAATATTAAAATGGAACAGAAAACCATAGAGAAATTGGGAAAAATCTGCTTTAGATGCGATCCTTTGCGCTTCGCAGATATTCCGCTTCGCTCAGTTGCAGAGGCGACGCGATCTTAGATACTATGGAGTACTTTTGAATTGTTTTGATGCTAAAACTAACTCAATGACTACGGTTTACAACTGACCAAGCGATCATTTTACTATATGCCTTATTCCAAATGCATAAGCGAGATTTTCTAAGTCAATGTAACGCTTGACACGTTGGCAACTGTATGAGCTTAGATATTATTTTTCTACAAACATTTGTCTTACAGACTCTTCGTGGACATTTCTATGTGAATTATTGCATATTGGCCTAATATTTGATACAATGTCATGACATTATTTTTATTTCTTGATACTTTTGCTTATCAAATATTTGTGCCAATACTATGCTTTGCCGCTATCTCCTCACGCGCCCCACACATCGCCTGCCCATTTGTTGCCTTGTCACATGCCTCGCTACACTAAACACGACTCTAATACTGTACCGGTAAGGGCTATATCTGTGTAGAGCTGGTTATATGGTTTTGGGGTAGATATACTTAACATTATTGTTGATGGAGCAAGGAAATGATAACAATACAATTTTTAACAGATTTAAATTGTGTTGCTAAGGATATTAACTACTCTTTTGGTATCTTTCAATACATTTTTCTTCATGATCTTTTTACACATAATTACCTATATCAATATTAATATTGGTCTCATCCAAAGGGAAATTACCAAACAATATAGTGTTTACAAATATCACTAAAGCAATTGTAAATAATACCATCATTATCATTTCATTTTCTAACATCACTTTTAACTGAATACAAAACGGAAAAGCATTTTATGTAATTTGAATCTGGAAGCTTAGCTTATATGTATCGGGAGTATTAAAACATCTCTGTGCTTGTAGTAGCCAGGTGTGAACGGGTCCCCTCATCACCATGCCATCACCACACGATGTCGCTTCGCTGTCTCCCTTTAACTATCATGGCCGGGCATCTGACTTGATCGTCGCGTCTCTTTGGTTCCAACTCTCAAACTTTTTAGAATTTGAGAGATATAGGTTCGTTAAAAAAATATTTGGGGTAAAAAACTTCACTACAAAATGAACAAATCAACGATTGTGATTATATCGTCAGAGTGTTTGATGCAATGCTATGGATATGAGTTGAAAATTTTAAATCAATAAGTATTCTGAAATAAAAGTGCTTAATTTACTTTTTTGTATAGTAGTTATGTTTAGAGATGTAATTCTCCTTTTCACAAATCTAACTGAACAATAAATATCTAATTCAGAGATATAGCCCAGTAAAGCCCCTAGGGCAAGATCTATGTGTCACCTAATATTTATGGCCTTTTATGATATATCGATAGCCTGCTGTAACCGCTCGTTTGCCCCCACCATCATCGTGGCAATTTGTATTTCAATTATGTACCAACTATGGCGTATTTGTGCCTTTAGCTTCCAACTGCGACTGCTGTATCGCCGTATTCCATCAATCGATTCCGGCTGCTTTCGTATGATAGCGACCTTGAAGATTATCCACGAGAAGCCTAAATGGATAGCCTAGCAGCTAGTCTAAGGCCACGACAAGAAGCGGTGGAGCATTATTGAATACAATACCGAATACTTACAGTGTGACATAAAAGAGTAGAAATCAGAAAAGCTAGGAATTACATTTGTGAAGGCGATACCTCGTGAACGTTGATTCAGCCGAGATAGAGAGGACGATATAACTTCTCAGCGCGAGAAAAAAAGAGTAGCGTGCGTGCGTGTAACGTAATTTATTTATAAAACCTAAGCAATTTTGAAAAAATATATTTTTAGATCAATTGAAATAGTTTATTGCCCTTTTAATAAACTGAGTTTAGTTTTTAAATAAGGGTTATAGGTATCGTCCGTTTACTTATAAAACAAAAAAAGGGAATGATAAGATTCATCTTTGGATCAACAGAAGTAGGAGAAGTAGGAACAAATCCTTATTAAACTCTTTCGCCCATATTCATAAACGCTCAATAAACCTATTTTAGATAAAACACTGCTACAATATGTTTTATCTTTTCTCTTTCTCATATGTGAGTGAGTGAGAGAAACAAAACACTTTATAAGCCTATTATAACTTCACTTGTTTTTATGAATACGTGGGTTTGAATATTTGCGAGGTAGCCCCTTTAAGATACACAATCGTATATGATTGGTATTGTTGCCAGAAAATCGACGCCAGCGCTCTCATTTTATTTCTACTCTTTTATGTCGCACGGCACGTACAGCTCGCGCCAAACTTAAGGTTCGCTCTGAACACGAGCCAATTTACTGCACTCTATTAAAATACGGTACTGGCGGAAACTATAGAGACGGCAGCTGCGCAACACTGCACGATGCAACTTCAGACCTTCAGAGTGGAGGTGTTTGGCGGGATTTTGTGGTGGCAGTCTAGATTTTTATTACAATAATTAAAAATTGTGTCGGAGCGAACTTTGTCTTATAAAAGTGGTGTAGTTTTATAAAACAAGTTTGTCTTGACGTACAACTAAAAGATTATTAGATTAAAAGTAATCATGGTGTGAAAGATGATGACAACTTTTTGTGGTTATCCACCTCATCAAGTAGCATCATATGGAGACTGTCATCATATATTTCGCGTCAAATACTCCTAAGATGCATCGAAATGTGTAACAACAGCATTTCGATGCAATAAAAGAAGAAAAGAAATACTGAAGACATGGCTGTATGGGAATTAGTACTCTTTGCCTTCCTTGCACGCTTGAATTTTGGCGCGAGATGCAATAGTTTGTGGTCGCGGTGAACCAAAGAGGCGGGACACGTAGAGTGGAAGGGCAGAGCGTGGGTCGCGGAGGTCGGGGCGGGGCGGGGCGTTTGGTCGTTGGACGTTTGGTGGCTCGCAGGCTGGCTGCACTCGCTGGCGGGGCTGGTGAAGCGCCGCCTCAGCGGGTACGTCAAGTGGCATCACGTTGCAGCGCGCCGAGAACCCCATCACCACCACCACTTGCACCACAGGTCAGTCGCTGAACTTGATGAAAAATAAAGACACTTGCTAGCCATGTTTATACGAGTTGTTATAAAAAGGTGTAGTCATATTTTAAGGGCTTATTCTACCCATCAATACAAACTACTTTCACTATGAGAACAACTACGAAATCGCAAAAAAGAAATCAGCTGTTCCATACATTGCGTCGAGTACATTGACCTTGCTATGGAACAGCTGATTTCTTTCTCGTAGTTGTCGTCATAGTAAAAGTTGCTTGTATTGATGGGTACAATAAGCCCTTTAAAATATGACTACACCTTTTTATAACACCTTGTAGGTAGCGCAATATAATGATTTTTTTAACCGACTTCAAAAAAAGGAGGAGGTTATCAATTCGTCTGTATGTTTTTTTTTATACAACTAGATGACAAACAAGCTGACAGCCTACCTGTTGGTACGTGGTTACCGCCGCCTATAGACACCTGCAATAACAAGCAAAAACATCACATGGTATTGTAGGTGCGTTGTCATCCTGAGGATTAAGATGAATTGCCGCCAGTAACACTGGCTACCTTTACCTTCAATCCAAAACGGCGAACTGTTTCACTCCTGAAATAAGAAAGGCGGTGATACATATCCAGACGTCCCTACATACGGGCCTAATGCCTAGTTCGGACTAGGCTAGTAATTTAGTAGAGTAGCGAGTAATTTAGTGGCTAAACTACTCGCTACTGCACAGAAATCGTTCGCATTACGGTCCAGTACAGTACACAAGTGAGTGGTGTTTTGGAGATGAACAGGCTGCAACGCAAAAGAGTATAGTTTGAGAATGTCCGAAAGTTGTGTGAATTTTCTTTTAACGAAATTGCGTCAACGCGACATTTTTGCTGCCACTAATGAACTCGACTAATAAATGGGTTCGGACTTGTTTAGCCGGTGAACCAGTGAGCACGGACGCGTGGTGGAGGGCGCTACTCGCCTGATAAATATAGAGTAAAATAGATCGACTAGACTTAATCACTCACTAAACTACTTGACAATTTTTTTGTGGTTCGAACACATTTAGCCACTGAATTACTCGCTACTCTACTAAATTACTAGCCTAGTCCGAACTAGGAATAATGCCTAGTCGCGTTAGCGCATTTTCGTTAAATGAAAATTCACACAATTCTCGAACTATCGAAGTATTCTTTGGGATCTTCCAATGCTAATTCCTTCAGAAGACAATTAGTAGCTCCTTGTTTATCTCTTCTATCGATCCATTTTCGCACCCATAATTTACTTTTCTTAATCACACAATTTCCTCGTCCACCTCTTCTAAAATAGCCATTACGATTAGCTTAATCAGTTTATACTCGTAGTTTATTCACTCTATTGCGTTGCAGACTGTTCATCTTGCAAAACACCAGTCACTTGTGTACTGTACTCGACCGTAATGCGAACGGTTTCTGTGCAGTAGCGAGTACTATAGCCACTAAATTACTCACTACTCGACTAAATTACTAGCCTAGTCCGAACTAGGCATAACACATTGATTATCATTATTACTGCTTATGACTGACTGGGCTGCTGACCCCCAGATGGGGTAACAGCGAGAGTTGGAGCGTGCCCGCGTCTCCCCTGCCGCCGCGCGCGCCGCCGCCGCGGCCGGCCGACTAGCGCCCGCGCGCCGCGTGACGCGCGCCCGGCGTCTAGGGACGCGCAAGCCGCGTCACGTGACGTAAGCAGCGCGGGCTCCTGTGAGCGAGGCTAGCGAGCGCTGGACGCCGCTACTTCGCCGCCTCAGCTTCGCGGTACATTGAGATTTATACAAAGTTACGAGCGTTGGAAATTTTGTGTTGACTCATGTTATTTACGTAATTATTCGGGTCGTTCCCATTTGTTCTCAGTAAGAAACATCGGACAAAATAGGACACTGTTTTCTTATCTTGTTACTATAGAACATAAAATACTTTTATTTCCCATATTGGTCTATGGGACTAAGAAAATAAGATGCAGTCAGTTCCTTTTCGGGTATTGTTACAGGTTTATTTAAACTGGTGGCGGTTGCTATTCACATTTTTTGACAACTTTTGGTGCGTTGCTCTGATACTGAGAATCTTCTACAAAATTATTTCTTTACCAAAACAGACCATAGGATGTATAATCAATAATCATTGATATAAGAAAAAAAATCATTATTAATAACATAAGTATCTCATGGAATTTCCCATTTTGTTTAATGGCAGTAGACTCAGGAGAGAACCTAGTATGTTAAGGAATAAATAGAGAAAAAATTGTATCGTTTAGTCCCATAATATAAATTCCATAGAACAAATGGTATCTACCCAATTTTATTTTTCATGGTAACAATTAACCAAAGTCATTATTTCTTGTATTTATTTCTTTTTACTTCCTTTTCTTAAAATAAATAATGTTTGTGACACTAAATTTCTAAATCTCGACATACGCTAAGGTAGTTCTATCAAGGGAGTCAACAAATTTAGTGGTTAGCGTTCGTTCAACTTAGCACTGAGTACTGCTTAATTGTTACTTAAAATTTAATGAGACTGTCGTAATAGTAGAAAATAGACATACGTTTGATAATCAATGTTGTTACTGTAGTCTGTTCGCGCTGTTATAATGAAATAACGTATATCAATTAAAGCAGCGCTTCACTATCCAATGTATTTAAGCTTAAATAATATTCTGTTCTTTTAGGTGTTTTCACTGAAGCGGAGACTTTCTTGAACAAATCAATATGTACTTTAATACATGTGGAATTACGACATAATTTGTAATAATAGCGAAGTTCGTGTGCCAGCTGTGACAGAGTAACACTAAACTAAAGTCCGCTTCGCTTGTCGCCGCTTCAGTGGAGATACCCTCATAAGCTAGGTTTTTCTTTACTTTGTTCAGGATTCTCTGGAGAGTATAGCAGCGCGAACAATATAAAAGTAGAATAAACTAGTGTTGGTAAATTAAGATGTTGAATATCAAATAAATGTCGTGTCGGTCTCTTACATCTGAGCTGGTGTATCACTTGAGGGCTGTGGCACACTCGACGCTTTTAGCATACGTTTTAGCTACTCAATAATATAAGATGCAATCGGTTCTCTAATCTTAGAAAACCCTTGCAAAAGGGTAAACTCAGTACACAAGTCATATTTGAACCATTCGCGTTTCAGATATTATAGTGAACAGCTAGACTTAATGACCCCCTTATTCTAATGAAAAAGGGTAAATTTAAGATCAGTGCATCTCTTTTTCTCTTCAATAGAGAAAGAAGAACAGTAATATAATTTGACATTTCGAAACGTGTGTTAAATTAAGTGTTAAAATGTAGTGTTTAGGAAGCACCTTCGTACAGCAACTACGTGCCGTCTAAAATTGTCTGTGGTTTCTTTAAAACCTGTTTAAAATTAGTTGACAGCTGTAAACAAATTCTTGCTAGCTTTTTCCTATTACATATTGCGAGAAAGAGATATACTGTACTTAAATTTAGATTTCTAGATCTTCACCGTAAGAAATTTTCGTGATTAAACTGTTTCTAATAAATAAGTAAAATTATTAAAAAAACTGATTCGTTTTGGTAAAAGTATCGAGTGTGCACCGTCGCCAGTAAATCGCTTGAGGCTATCGACTAGTTTGCCCCAAGTATGTGTAAATATGCCGTGCAGTATTACTCGCGTAGGACCTGATGTCTACCGATGAGCGCCGCGGGCCACCAACTTTTGGCTTTAATTAGTGCATAATTCGACTGTTAATCAACACTTGCTTTAACACGTGGTGAAGTAACCTCAAAAGTATCTCAAACTAATTAAGAACGGCTATGTATACAAAGTAAATTATACTTTTGTGTTTATTTGTACATTTTGTAATCCTATTTTATTTGTAATGTATAGCAACGTGTTGCCGTCAAACTAACTAATAGTTTGACGCCACGAGGCAATACGTGAAAAAAAAAACTACGTGCAATGTAGAAAAAACACATAGTTTTTGCGCAGATTTTAGACTTTTATAGTCTATTTACAATATTTGTATTTTTTATAGATTTAATAAGCATTTATTGCTCAAATTTCTTTATATTTTTGTTATAGTAATTTATGTTTAGATAGGGTTTATATAGGGGATAGGGTGTATCTGTAGTAGTTCACGTTGTTCAGAGTACTTTTGGTTACTACACTGTTCGTATCATTCTCGTCTAGACTCGTTATTCATAGCGGCCGTTATGCACAGTTCACAAAGGTTGTATACACATTTTGTACATAATAAGTGCTTTTGATTAGGAAATTATTGAGAGAAGCTGAACGCAACGCCTATCAGTAGCTAATGAATTTGTAGATAATATGAAACCAAATATAAGAGTGTGTAATAAAGTAATATGGTCGCATGTCTCAATTTATATACACTTTTAAACATGTGATTGTATGTAAAGCTTGATAGGGTTCTCATTTTTAAAATAACTTCGACATTTTAAGGTTTCGTTATATTTTATTCTATTTGGAATTTTATTTAAAGACTACTTACTACGGAATGCTCTGTACGTATTTCTTTGTACTTTTCCACTGGAAAAATTCCGGGACAGTGTCTTCTCAATTTTTCCTATTCTTCTTTATAACACTTTTGTTTCTTCTGAAAACCTATTTTAACAATAATTTCACGTCTCATTTGTATATTTTTCCAATGAGAGTAAAATGTAATGAAACAAATGTCAATATAAGAAATATAATTTGTGTAAATCAAATACATAACTAGCTATACGGATGTTAGGGTATCTGGAAGATCTCAAAGCCTTGCTTTTATGTTATGATTCTTATGATACAAAACTTTCTCTCGGGGGATACCGAGAGTACACGCAATACAATTAATGTAAAATATTTTTGTATATTTTTTCTTTACTTATAATATCACGTTCTAGTTGGCAATTGCGCAGATACCCTATTTATTAATAGTATCAAGTTACTATGTAACAGGAATCTTGATTGGCGAAAGATTCCTTCATTGATATAGTGCAAAAATAGTTGTAAATATCTTGTATTATATTGATAAGACAAATGCAATACTTAAACAGTTTAATTTTAGAGAACGGAGAATAGATTTTTAATACAATGGATTGTAATAAATAGAGCATTATAGTATACATTTTATTTTTATTGTAGATTTTAATTTGTACATTTTATTTTAACTTGTTTGACCAAATGTATAGGATTAAATTTGATTTGAAGCTTCAAGTGTAAAGTCACATTTAAAATGTTAGTATTTGGAAGGAAGTTTTTTATGAAACTATCTTTTTTTGATGATAGCAACATTGTTTGTGATTTGAAGCACGCGTGCCTCACGTTGGGCGCCAGGGTTCACTGTTGAGTACCAATGAATTTATTATGATATGCGATTCATCGCTATAGGGCGTATTTATATAATATACCTGGTGTAAGATAGACGTGGGGTTCTTGATTTCTAGCATTTTAGAATGTTAAGATATTTTCAAATACATAATAGTACAAATTTTACATGGATCACTGCATCAATTCTCGACTATCGTAACTTTTGATTTTTTTTGGCAATAAACAGAAATTGTTGTTAAGTATTACTTGTAACTAACAAATTGCATTCATAATATTTAACGCTAAAATTTAAAATAAGCTTTATCTCTTGAAAAACATAACTTAAAAAAAACCAACAGTGTTTACCCGCATAAAAGCGCCGTCTAGTCCGCACGCCTCCCACGTGCAAACGCCTTAGACTAAGACAAGACTATATTTAAACCAATATATTTAATTGAAACAACGATTAATTTGTTTTTTTTTATTACATTGATTTTTATTTTTATGTGTACTGTATTAAATCCTGATCAAATTTTATATACCTGGTTTTATTTGACAAATGACACAGGAACACAAGTTTCCGTCGGCTTGGAATAAAACGGGATTTAAAATGAAAATAGTATTTATTTTAAAAATAACATTCTTTGTACAATTCTAATTTTAATCTTGTGTTGAGTAAGATGATAAACTACATATTAAACAGCATAAAAAAATAAATAACAATTATTATGAATAGATAAATTAAACATTAATTATATTTATAGCCTCACAAGATAAACTATCACAATAATCACTGCTAACTACAAACAGATTAAAATTAGGATTAAAAACATGTGCGTTATCTAGGGGTCTATTTACACACGACGTTTACTATAGGGCTGGACCTTTAATCTCAAAGAAAGGGCCTCAGAATACGATATAGGTTTTAAGGTATCAGGTTTGCTATTAGATGGTTCTCTGAAACATTGTTTAAACAATACTTTCAATAGCATCTTATTCGATAAATCAAAATTTTGGCAACAAACAATTATATCTTTGGCAGAAAAAAGCGTATTTCTAATGCAATGTTCTACATCGCATAAGATGAAAACTAGGTAGAATAAGGTAAGTAAAGCGTTTAATTATAAACAGCGTTTTTCTCTGTTAATAAAAACAAATAAAGAATTTGATCTAGACAAAATCAAGCTTACAGAAATGTAAATACTAGTTAACAGACTAAAAGTCCATTTACACGACGCAAGAAACAACACATTAGACTATGCAAGTCACTTCTTGTTTCAATTTAATTGTATGCTAATTTTAAGATAAAATATAATTTTAAGTTTAATTGTAAGATAAAATCTATTATTGATTTTGATTCTATTATCAGACGACGTAGTCGGATATCATTTGACATGATCCGCTTACACATTAAGTATCGATTAATAGGTATTCAGATAAAAACCGAGGGTAAAACTTATTGTTTGGAAACATATTTCGAATCTATTTCGCTATTACGTTCGACTCAACATAGTATTTTTTTATACGATATATAAAAGGGTGGCAAACACGCGGAAAATTCGCCTAATGGTAAGCAGTTACCTTAGCCTATACCGGGTGTTACGTGCACAGGTTGTGTGTGTGGTATACTGTAGTATGTTGCACGATACGTAATAGCCTTTTTCTGTCTTGCCACGAGCAGGACAATGTTTTTATTAATTTAATCGGAAAAAAGTAGTCTGAAGGGTGTCAAACTTACAGAGGAAACTTGCCAAGGAACACAAGCACCACCTCCTTAAATTTTATTTCGGACGTTCGTAACACACTGTATAAGCTCGTAGCACCATATAGGGCAATACATAGTAGATAGGCATTGCTTGCCTACCCTGTAAAATGAAGACAAACCGGTATAAATGTTGCTTTATAAACGTTAAAAAAATTGAAAGCGGTGGCGTAGCGGTTATCGCGTCTGGCCGGACCCCAGGAGACGCGGGCTCGATTCCCGCCTGGAGCATATAATTTTTTCATCGTTTTCTTTCTTTATTTGTATTTCTTACAATAAAATAGGCGTTATAAACGCACAAAATCAAACGTGTAAATGTGAATAATTTTACAATTTTGAATTTTTAATAATACCTTGACATTTATACCACATGGGTAGGCGCCCGCTTGTTATACCATGTTGCAAACATTCTGTATAAACAAAAAAGAAATACAGTCTCTGAGGAAACTGAATATAACGGCCGGGCCACGACCCCTATCAGCGGTACCTTAGAGCGTTTGGGTGAGCGGCGAGAACAAATGTACTAAAATGTTAGGAGCGCGCCACTGTCAGCGGCAGCGGCAGTGGTTTTCTGCAGATATGCGTGGCAAGACGAGGGGCGAGAACAAATGTATGGCGGATGAAGTGCCATAACACGACACAGAGATTCAGCGGCGAATTTCTAAACAAATATTTTAGAAGATTTTGGAGCGGTTTTGTAGCGCTGATTAAATTCAGTGAGAAGAAAACAGTGGTTAATAATTCGCTTTCAAATCTACTCTAGGTCATTATTTTGATTTTGCAACTAACGTGTTTCGCTTGATGTGTGATCATTTAGTATTGTAGGTAATTATAATACTAATAAAATGTATTTCAACTAAAACGAAGCAATATAAACACAAAGAATATCAAGTCGCTTACACAAATGTAAACAAACACTCGAAAAAGGCGTTAAAAATCATAATTACGAAATTTTTGACTCTCCACCTTATGACACCACTGCTACCACTATATTGTACCTTAGGTCAGTGTAAGAAAGATATATTTTGTCGGAGTACTCGTGATATAGGCATATAATCTCTCCGCGCGACGGATTTTATATCTTTTGAGTTAATCCGTACTGAATTTAAAAAAATGTCTTTATACGTCCACGTCGGTCGTTGCCGCTAAACGCTACTGAGCGGTCGTGGCATGGACGCCGCTTAGCCCTTACGGCCTGGCCGCGGGAAATTCGCCGCGGCGAATATTCGCGCTTCTATTCGCCCGAATGAAAACAAATGTATGGCAATATACTAAACACTCGCCAGTCGCGCCGCCGCCGCCTGTTCGCGTTGCCAGGCCGTTAGTCGCCCTCTCGCAGGCTCCTTACTTCGTTACTCCTTAGGCTACTTAGAGCATAAGAAAGAGAACTTACATAACATATTTTTTAAACAAAATTTGTTCTCATCTCAACTATAACTATGACTTAAAACTATTTCATTTATCAAACTGTAGTTTACTTCTCAATAAAACTCACAACAAAAGAACACAAAACAACATGTTTTAAATATCAGTAAAATTTTAATAGTAACTATGTAATTGTATATAATCTATTTTTGTCCACTCGACAATCTTCATTGACTAGTAAAATTTTGACTAATAATTCAAATGATAACAGCAAGTCTTGAAGGACCTAGGTTCACAATCCAAATAACATTCGCTAAAACGACTTCCTGTCTCTAACCAATAGCCGTTAGAGCATTCTTTATATCACATAACTTCAAAATAGAAAAAACACGAAAAAATAGAAAACATAGAAAAAACGTCTCAATTTAGTTAGAAATTAGGTCGCTTTCTCAATGACTTGAAATTATGAGTATGGTAAATTTAAATTTAGCTAGACGTATGCATGATTATTACCTAGATTGTAATGATAATAAATATTAGCGATGAAACACGATGACAGTAGTACAAAAATATATTAAAACCTTAATTAAATAACATGAAAACAATTATATTTGGTATGGTTGTAAGTAAAGACTTTGTCATTTATATTTCAAATATTGTAATGGAATTCCCGCTCTACAAAAGCAATTTATGTGACTAAAACAACGCTTATACTTTAAAATGTGGATATTCCATTTGAAAAGCAGATAGCATGGTAGGTATGTTAAAAAGTGAGTTTTTAGGGTATTAGTCAGAACATTCTAGAATGTTGTGGACTAGTCGTGTAGTACCTAAGTACAAAGAGATTTAATCACTACGTTTATGTTCGAATGGACTTTCGAATCGAAATGGCATTGTCATGAATAGATAGAAAATATAAATAATACCTAATTCGGGGTCAACTTTCTTAATTTTTTCTGTAAAATGTAGTTTCAAAATGTATGTTTGTATTTTCCAACCTTTTTACGTGGCCTAAACACAAGCCGCGCGGAGCCATTTGAAAAAAAAGCCAATGTGAGTGTTTATTATTCGGTACCAACTTTTTTTTACAAAAATTTCTGAAAAATATACAACACGCTAGAGTTTCTGTTCTGTAGGATCTTTACCACAACTCAACTGCTTCTCTTCTTGCACAAATGATAAACTATGTATAAAAAGTAAATGTAAGTAACTAACAGATGTTTAAACATTTTTTAAATTTATTGATAAAACTATTAAAATAAATATTAACGCTAACATCACACAAGGAGCGTTTACTACTTACTACGTTAAGAAAAACATGAAGTTGAATATATTCATTTAACTTTAATTACACGACCTAATTGGTGCTATTTGCTATTACGAGGCGCATAATAATAATTTTGCAAGTTACCAAAACTTTTATGCGTTTCAACTTAATACAGACACCCTTATTCACAAATCAATATAAAAAATGCTCGCTTTGTCACTTTCAAAGTATTCAAAAAAGATTCGAAAGCGACATCTCGTGAACTATGTTTCAGCTGACTAATGACGGTACAGTTGACAGCCAGCGTAACAGTTTGACTTTCATACCGCCCTTACTAAGTACGTAATAGAGGCGGCTTTCGTAGTGCAACTATTACGCTTGATGTGCTGTCGTCTGTACATAGAGGGATAGAAATATGACTCTTCAGCAGAAAGAAAAAAGACAATAGCGCACGCGCACCGAAATGAAATATGAATATTTGTTTGATAGGATAATTGGAATTTAGCATTAGTTAAATCCTACTCATTTGTTGCCTATAAATCAAATGAAAAATACCAAACGAGCCAAACTACAGTGGAATCCGTTTATTATGACTCCGCCTACATTGACCAACCGCTTAATATGAAGTAATTCCGCAGCCAAGTTTGGTTTTCATATAAAAATATTATTGTCAAAGTCCGGTATAATGACTTCGCTTACGCTTATATACATGTCGCTTATGACCGACATGATTCCGAAAACCTTCGGCAGTGTTCGGGAGAGTCCGTGACGTTCACCGCACCTAAAAAAACAGGAGGTTGTTTATCCCGTCAAGTATTAGATTTCAGACACAATTGATTTTTCAAGTGCCATAGCCCTCCGCTTGGTTAACACCGCTTATGGAGTTATTGTCTACAAAATGCTTTTTGTGACGTCCGCTTAGTATGACGTGTCTGTTACTTCCCTTCGATGTCATTAAAAACGGATTCCATTGTTTATCTGAATAAGCGCGCTGTATTCCGCAAGGCCTATATCCGTAAATTTCTTAACACTATAGCACCGCCGTGTTTCACTACCAATATATTTAGTTTCAAAGATCTATTAAGTAGGTGCATATGCCTTGAGCATACCCTTGTGATTATAAATCAGATTAAGTTATGTAAATTTTGTTTAAATTTGCACTAAACAGATATGTTGTTTTATGGGAATTTTACGACTAGGACATAATGTCTAGAATTTGACCTAAATCTCTGTACATGAGGGATTACGTACATTATATCTTACAGGATAAATTAGCCTAGTAGGCATGCCTATCTACCTTACTGCCTATGGTGGCTATATTCACCCTTTTAAAGGCGATAATATTCCTCACAGCTCGACGCACGTAGGTACGGTCGACCACAGAAGTAGCTGAAAACTTTAATACCATGTCACAACGACTCTAGCGTCAATATAGTACGGCAGCAACTATAAAGTATGTGCACAAGATCAGTGTGACATGGAACTAAAGTGTTCAGCTACTTCTGTGGTCGATTGTACCCGTAAGCATTTGTTTATACTGTTACGTCATCTACTTCTTAATTATAACCTACAAATATATCATCTTCAGGTGGCGTCCTCTATGGGACACTAGTCGTCCCGGAATTCGAAGTCTAATTCCTGAAAAGAAATAAATATGTTATTCATATTTCTGTAGCTAGTCCAAAGAAAAGACAATAGGCAGTGTTTGGGTTTTACAAGCTTTTACTTGCAATGTATGTATGTATGTATGTAACTACCTATGTTTGTTCGGATGGAATCTTGCAACTCCTTTTTGATACAGATATCTTCAACCGATTGAGCTGTAATTTTGTATACAAATTTAGTTTGGATCCAACATGGGGGAACACCTAATATGGCGGACTAGTTATTTTTAATGCACTTACTGGTATCAAATGAAAGGGCTTGTTGAGATTAACTCGAAAAATAAAGTGACGTCACACTAAATCTAATATAGCGGACTTCTAAAGATCGGGGACTAAAATTTTTATGCTTTCCCAAATTAACCTAATTATCACATTGACTGAGAAACCTATCCAGCGATAGCTCAAAAGTAAAAATAAATTAAAAGTGAAAATATTTTTATAAAAACAAGCTTTTATTTAAATGCGCTAAAAAGAATAAAATAAACTTCTCCTTTAAAACTCTTGCTATCAACTTATAACCTCACTACACAATTGCCTGTGTAGATAAACAAATTAGTATCTAAATTAAATGACATGTTCTGATTGATTTTGATTTTTATAATTTTCAAACCAAGTATATATTATTATACGAGTACTTCATACTCGCGACAAGCTTTCAAATCATATAAATTGTGTAGTTACGTTCTAAGTTAATAGTAAAAGTTTTAAAGGAAAAGTTTCTTTAATTCTTTTAGTGCATTTAAATAAAAGCTTGTTTTTTAAAAAGTTATTTTTACTTTTAATTAATAATATATCATAATAATATTCTTACACACTGATCATTATAGGACAATTCATTATGTGACACTAAACATTTTGTAAGTGGACCTTGTGATACTGGACGTTTTCGAACACTGGGTAAAAGTACTCTGTGTACTGACGTACCTAATAGGACACTGGGCTGTAGCATAGGTATACATATACGGTGATTTCATAATATTCATACACTTACCTATTATCTAGCTCAAAGTACCTAAGCATCATTAAGAGCTTGTGTTATGGATACTAGATAACGGAGAAAAAATGATAATAATATGTATACAGGGTAATAGGGGTGGGGTAGGGTGTACAGGGGATAGAATTACTCAATCACCTACCCACCACATGAAATTATGAGTCGCTTTCTATACAGGTTGGTGCCGTCAATACGACAATAAATGAAAGCATGGGATCTATTGGTTCATAAAAATGGTTTGCCACTTTCAAAAATATCTTATTCATTTGATAAGTTTATGACATTTCTATGAAATAATGCAGGCAATGTTTTAATATTTTATACACATGTCATGAAATTATCAAACGAATGAAATGTTTTTGAAAGTGGCAAACCATATCTATGAACTAATATAACCCGTGTTTCAATTTATTGTCCTATTGATGGCACCACCCTGTATAAATACTAGAAATATACTAAATAAACATCCATGACGCGTGACCTAATGCTCGTACTCATCATAAAAATATTTGATTCCAACGGGATTTGAACCCGGGACCCCTGGCCGAGCAGCCCGTATAGGAGGGGGCACAGACCACTCGGCCAACCGGTCGTCAAAAGTGCAAGATTGTTACTAATATGTAGATATAGAAAGAAAGAAAAAATATTTTATTTAAATAGGCCACAAAGAAGCACCTTTAAATCGTCAAAAACACATTTTTATAACCATCACAAAAAGTATATTAACTAACAACGTCATAGTCTCTGTCTGTCTGTCATGTCTGAATTTACACCAGTTCCAAAAAGTTGAATGTTGTAAAAAGTTGAATATTAAATATATTTACCCTAATGAGGGCGGCCGCCCTTAGGCGCCCGCTGCGGACTGCCGGGCACGGACGAGGAGAGCGGCGAGTAGGTCAGCGGCGGCTTGTCGACGGGGCTCCGCCGAAGGTAGTCGGATATGTGCTGCACGATCAGGTCTATGGCCACTGTTGATATAGTTACATATACTTAGTACTTTATAGAAACACGCCGCTAGAATCGGAGACTTTAATATACAGAGGGTGGTGCCGTCAATACGACAGTAAATAAAAAAAATTAATTAACCCTCGGCGTCATTAATCATCTATCTAACACCATCTCATTCAGACTATTCATAAGAGCCCAAACACGCTATATCTGCTGTAAGTTTCTGAAGAATTAAGCGTTTCGCAGACTTTTGGATGGTATAGGATCATCTCCGGTATAGTATGTCATGGGAATGTCACCGAAGTGACAGTACACCAAATTTCAAATCAATCGTATCTGTAAAAGTTAGTAAAACCCTATAGTCATGTAGAAAATGAGCTGATAGTCATCAAACGCCTGAACTGATCTTCATAAATTATAGCTAAGAACCATCGTGATCACATCAGCTTTTAAACAAAAAAAAACGAATTAAAATCGGTCCATTCGTTTAGGCGCTACGATGCCACAGATACACAGGCACGTCAAACTTATAACACCCCTCTTTATTCGTCGGGGGTTAAAAACATAGGCCATTAGTTCATATAAATAGTTTGCCACTTTCAAAAACATCTTATTCGTTTGATATTTTCACGACATTTCTATGAAATAACGCAGGCCATATTATATTATTTCATACACATGTGATGAAATTGATGTTTTTGAAACTGGCAAAACATTTCTTTGAACTAATATAGCCCATGTTTTAATTTATTGTCGTATTGACAGCACCACCCTGTATACCAATATACTGCATTATTATGCAGGAAATAAATGCCTCTAGGAATTATGCAAACGTAACTTATTACTAACTTTGTCCAGGTACATACCTAGGTAATGTTCGTGTATTACTAAGTACAGATAGTAGCTATGAGATCTCACAGCGTAGATATGTATGGTTCATTAGGTATAGGCGAGCACTAGCTAATTGACAACGGAATACAGAATGTAGACATTCACACATGAACACACACTATCAAATACTTCTTTACCGGAGTTCACTCCTCCTTGCGAGCAGAAAACATTATTAGAAAATGATTATTAAATATATTGACTAGGTGGCAGGCCCGTATGTGGGGTCGCCTGGGTAGGCCTTTCTTATTCCAGCCGTAAATCAGTTCGCTGTATTTCGGATTGAAGGGAAGGGTAGCTAGTGTCATTACTGGGTATGGTTATTCATCTTAGGCCTCAGGATGACAACGCACCTGCAATACCAAGTGATGTTTTCCTTGTTATTGCAGGTGTCTAAAGGCGGCGGTAACCGCTTACTATCAGGAGGGCCGTCAGCTTATTTGTCACCTAGTTTAAAAAAAAACTATTCCTTAACATTTAAGTAAAATAAAACCAGAATATGGAATTACAAACACTTTATTAACTACACAATATAGGTTCAAGAGCATTCCTCTGTAAAAGTATAATCATAAGAGTAAAATAATAAACGCATTTTGTGCTGCAGTATAATACATAGATACCTAATGAATATATCAAATGCAAAATTCAATTTTACACATAAGGAGGAAACTAACAGGGTTTTAACGAACACAAGTTTATAAATATCACAATAACATACGTATTAGAAATAATCAATTCGGCACATTTATATCATATAGGTAAATATAGCTACAATTTTAAGTAGGAATAGGTAATAAAATTAAAAATATTTTTTTATTTTTTAAGGGTCTATTTTTCAATTCTCAGATAATATTTAGCCAGAGAATAGTTGTAACAAATTGATAGTTAATTAGACAATCTGTCAAAACAAAATAATGCTTATCTGTATAAACGCCCCACACTGGGAACAGGCCTTCCTTTTTGGAAGGCCTGCTCCAAAAACCATAACACCACCACTCTCACCCAATGCGGGTTGGTGGGTTAAAGAGATTTTAGTTACAGTAAACATACGGCTCGATATTGCAAATTGATTAATTGCTAAAGCACTCAAGCCACTGCGACAGTGAGGTCCTCATTATCTAGATACAAAAGTAATATCCGAGGTCCGAAAAATCGGTCCTTGAATAACAAATTTAATTGTAAACCAAAATAGATATTTTTGACCTATAAATAAATGACATAACTAGGCAATTATTAGGTATTGGATTTGGTTTAGCAAAACCGATTCCGATCCTACACCAAAATGTTTCTGTGTTCAGAGGGACACTCCCGAGTTGTTCGGTTCTTTTCTCCGCGCCCAAATATTCTGTAACGACCTCTTTGTTGATTTATGTAAGCAATAAATGTTAATTATTTGCTTCCATCATTGTATAAAATTAGAAAATAATCTTCCATTTACTTCAAGTAAGTACATACATTCATCAGTATTTGTAATACAGGTAGATTAGAATAAATTCATAGGATTATCCCAAGTCCTTGGTACCTCAGATGGTTTTACAGCCGTCAACCAGATTGTGAAAGGTCGTGAGTTCGATTCCCGCCCCAGGATATGATTTTTTTCTAGTTTAGATATTTTTCTAAGTATCTTTTATTGTTATGGCGGCAGACTTAGGTGAGATGGTGGTAGCTAGCCAGGCGGACTTAGAAAAGCCCTACTACCAACCAAACCGAGCAGAAAATTTCTGCCCCCACGGGAATCGAACCCCGGATAAAAATTTAGATTGCGATTGTGACCGCTTTGGAAAAGAGGCTGGTCTTCTGTAAAAATGTTGTATGTATATGTCGCAGCCGTCTGGTTAAATCAGCCGCTTAACTGGACGCCTAGCCCGTTGATTGAACGCCGACATTCAATCAAACGGCTGTAGTACAACTATCATTGAGCCCAACGTTTAACCAGATGACTGAACGTCGTGTCAACCGTCTGGTTTGAATAAGCCCTTCAATTGGACGCCTAGGCGAGGCGTTTAAATCGGAAAGTTTTGTGTGACTGTTTGATTGATTGGTAGGTTCAAGGTTATTTTTTATGAGTACTTAGAACCAAAACGATGTCGACTTTATGTGGTCATAAAAAATAACCTTGAACCTACCAATCAAAACTTTTCAGTGCAAATTAATGAATATGAATAGGGATCCATTTAATACGCCAAGTCGTTAAACGTTAAGTGAGTCTAGTACAATTAACTATGGCTATGATGCCGGCGTTTAATCAACGGGCTAGGCATCCAATTAAGCGGCGAATTCAACCAGATGGCGGCGACATCTACATTGTAAACTTCCGCATCTCGGTGTAAAGTAGGGGAGATCTTTTTGCTAAACTTACAAGGCAATAGTGACGTATGAATTGGATTTATAAAATCGTCATAATAATTTAATTGCTCACACAAATGCAGTAAATGCGGAAGCCTATCATAGTACGGCAGTTGATATATTGTGTATATGCAATATCTTCAGTATGGTTTGTAAAAACTATATTCTGTAACACTACAATCTTACCGTTAGACAAGTTACTCACTAAATGACTACATTTTCAAACAGCCATTTACTCATAAACAAATTTCAATTTAAGCTTTATCATTATCACATTTGATTATTGGAATTTTGGGGGAAACCTGCTTCAGTTTTTACTTTTAAGTAATATTTTAAAACACTATGAGTGGAACATCAACTTATTAAGCCTATCTGAATACAACCGACTAGATCCCAAGTAGTGACTAAACAGAGTGATCAATAGCGGTTATATTCTGAAAAGAAATAACATTGATGAAATCTGCGACATAAGAATAATGATAGCGCAGAAACAAAATTGTCCGCTGAAAGGAACCAGCCCCCTTATTCAGAAACTGTCGGATCACGGTTTCGTTTAGAAAAGTCACATGCCGTCTCGCTTTGACGCACCGTAATAAAAAGTGACAAGTAAAGAGATTCCGAAATTCGATTCTTTTCCGACAGTCGTGAATAAGGGGGCAGAAGGTTGCCGTGTTTAGGCGCACAACCAAGCACATAGGACTTTTTTAATATTAATCATTATTTGAACAATTACAAATATGAAAGAAAACGATGAAAAAATTGACTCGTTTTCCCGTTCGTTTGTTGTTTATTCGTTTTCGTTCTTTATCTGTAATTGTTACCATAAAGTAGGCGTTATAGCACAAAATGAAACATTTAACTGTCCATCATTATTCTTATGATCTGCTGTAAGCTTCTTCTCAGATGGGGACAGTAGAAGAAACAGACGCTTTCCGTATAATTTCTTTCTTAAATACATACTACAAAATCTAATGATATTTTAATACATTGATAAATTAGTCTTTTTGGTTAAATGAAGTCAGTCCGTGAATATAAAAATGGATTTTTAAAATAAATTGATGCTTTCGTGAATTTTATATGTGTAGGTACAGCATTTCTATTTCTTTTTTAAAAATATTCAGGATATTAAGTATTTTTTATATGTAAGTAAATGGTGACATTAATTTTATGGAAATATAATATAATCACGATAAAAATAAAACTAATTTAAATGAACTCCTACATTAAAAGCAACATTTGCAAGACTTTTTGTGCGATGGATACGTTAGTTATAGTAATACATTTTATAATAGTTAATTAAAAAAAAGAAACATTTACATTGCAAAACAATGATGATACGACAGTAAATATCGACTTAATTTTTTTAGTACTTATTAATTTTTAAATTTGTTACATAAAGACAAAACTACGCTCTGCGGTGAGAAATACTTTTGAATACTTGTCTTATTGACTGTATCGAGAAGAAGACTCAACTTGAAGTTGGTCAACCTGAACTTCAACACCCGCTTTACTCGCTCAGTTCGCGAGTCTTTTCAGTACGAAAAATATAAACACTCAAAAAATAATCTCAACTATCAGAAAACATATATTTACCGAAAACTGTCAACTGTCACTATTGTTATTGTTGGGGTGCGTCAAAGTTTAAGTAAGGTTGTGTGTGAGTTTTCGAACTGAAACTGTATTCCGTTTAGTGAGTATGAGAGTGTTACTTGGCATTTGTGGAACTGTCTTAAAATCCACTAGTCCAACAAAATGTCCTCACACTATACATATAGGTACTATTATTAAGTCTGTTTTAAAAAAGATACACAAAAACTTAAACACAAATTATTTGTTAAAATGACATGTATACATTGTGCTGAATTTTATATTAGCATGTTATCAGAGTTACACATATAATCAAATATAAAATGTACACATTATAGCTATTTGGTATACGAATAAAACCCTGCGAAGCCGTTTGGCAAAGGTACAAGTCCCAGAAAACCGTTTTTTTTTCTAATAAATATTACTTTTACTTATATGAGATGAATTGACAATGCCAAACAATAGGGATGTTGACAAAATTTGCGAAAATGTTTCATGTCGTGTATAAGTAGCTATTATAGTTTAGAAAATCATTTATTTTAAACTCCATTTCAAATTTTGCTCCTAAACGCCAATATAGAATCAATCAAATACTCTTTATTGCACAACAGGACACAGATATATTGAACAATAAAAACAAGAAATAAAGCAATACAATTGGCGGCCTCATTGCTAAGCAGTAATATATCACGTGACCAAACACCGTTAAGTAAGTCGCTATGGTGATTTATAATTTTCCTTTTGACAGCGTCTGATGTTAACGAGTGACGTCATACACTGTGATTGGTGTTCGTTGTCACGTGACCTTAGAGTGATTTGCATTTTGTTTATTAAATACTAATTATATTCCGTAGTAATACAATAAACTATTGTTGTTCTTCAGGTTTTTTTATTATAATAATAATAATAATATTTACACACTCACACCTATTATCTAGCCCAAAGTAAGCATCATTAAGAGCTTGTGTTATGGATACTAGATAACGGAGAAATAATGATAATAATATGTATATAAATATTAGAAATATACTAAATAAACATATAAACATCCATGACTCGTAAACAAATGTTCGTACTCATCATACAAACATTTGTTCCTACCGGGATTCGAACCCGGGACCTCTTGACCGAGTAGCCTGGGGTACAGACCACTCGGCCAGGCGGTCGTCAAAACCGCAGGCAATAACCGCGTATAATGTCTGGGGTCAGGCATTATAAAAACTACCACTACCCGTTAAAATTATATTTTAATTTGAACCCACAGTCACCATCCCTATTGTGTAATCGAAGTGAGAAATCTGATATTAAATTTCACTGTTTTCTTATTCTTGAACGCCACTTACAGTAAGGTATGAATTCTTAGCCTAAACGCTTCGTGAGACGTCAGCCTTATACGATAAGAATATAAACGCATCAAGGGACCTAAACTAACAAAATAAAAAGTATACGTGAATATAGTATTGGAAGTGACTTCACCGCGCCAGTACTTTTTATACACTGTGGATAATTTCAAAGCACTTGTGTGTAAGAATATAATTCTTTATTACCAGGAAAATGCTTACTGTACTGTATAAATGCCGAAAGCCGATTGTAGACATAAGCCTAGCCGTATCATAATGGGAGAGGTAAACTTCTTCGAAGCTTCTTAACTGCGGCGTCAGACGCCTGTCAGTTCGTTCCGTCAGTGCTGGATGACTAAAGGCCTACAAACAATCTTACGCAAGAGAGGGATTGCATTGACTCCACTACTAGGGAGCTCTTACTGAACGCATCCCGCACGGCGTCGTGGAGCCTACCCCAAGGGTCCCTGTTGATGTCTTTCCGCGCACCGCCTAGAGTATAGGATATTCCCCTTAGCCTCCATTCGAAGTCTTCTGCGCTGACAAGAGCCCAGCGTTTCCTTATTTACGCAAGGCTTCTCCAATATTTCCACCTTTACGAGTGAAAGAACTTGGGACGGAGTGGTGAAAGAACTTGGGCATATCCACATTGCAGATCCACGACATGAGTTGGTCCGCATCAGCGTCAATTTTCGTCGACGCCGAAGACTCCATAATTCCACAAACGCCTGTTTTATGGCCAGGTGTTTGTTGAACTTGGCCAATGCACACGTTGGGAAGGGCTGCGCTCTGTCCATAACGTTTGAAATGTTAAGTTATCGCGGAGGAGAGACATCAAATTTGATATAATGATGAACAGAAACTGTCCGGAGCAGTAATCAGTGCGCTTAATAGTAGCTTTTATATCGGCGGCGGTGACCAAGTCCTCAAGACGAAACAGCCAATAAATATCACTCTTGGAGAGGGAGTTTGGGTCACTAGACCCACACTCTCTTTCCAAGAGTGGACCATGGCCCGCATCTTTGTCTCTAAATCCGCCTCGACTTGGTCTTTAGTGGCCTACTCCAGGCTGTACTTTTCGGCCCTCATTTAGCCGTATCCTATATACTGGCTGGGTTTGGCCGGCGCCCAGGTAAATTCCCAGAACACTTGTAAGCACGAGAGTATCGTCGCATGCCTCCTCAGCGTCCCACCCACGAGCGACCGCCTAAATGCATCAGTTTAAAAATTGGTATGGTTTTTGACGTCATATTGTCATTTCGTACCGGGTATGAAAGCAATATGGCTTACAAAGGAATGCTATTGATATGTCTTTGAGTTAGGCGGTCGCCCCACCGCCGCACTTGTTGAGTTTTTATCTTAAATTCCGCGTCACCGATTCGACATCTCTACCCTTCAATTAGGGAGTTTTTTTTCCAGTTTTTGGCTTATATCCAAGAACTTTTAAATCAAGCAGTATTGGACGAAGTATTTGATTCTACGATCGGCTATAGACACAAATATAACGTTACTTTTTATATCTGAAACCTTTATACTAAAACTAATTCGCCTCGGTTCTCTAGAGACAATAACAGTATTTAAACTGTCAAAACTAGCGTGAGCTCTTTTTAAAGCAAACATGAGTTTTGATAGTCAAAATAACTAATTCAGTAATCACAGATTAGAAATGTTTTACAAAACCATAGATAATCTTCTTTCAATGCTAATATCTAAAAACTCAACAGACACGCGCGGCGTGACAAGTCGTAACACGTACACAGTACAAACAATCGCAGGTAGTCGTCGAGGTATTGACATTTCTCGTATATTCGAGTCGCTTCTGGGACTTCTGTGATCGTTCAACAATCGCTTTAACTAATTCAGTGAGGGAGATACCTCTTATCTCCAGAACCTAAAGGGTTCGGCAGTACAGATGACAGCACATCAAGAAAGCCGCCTCTATTACTGTAACGGCGTAAGGGTCACTGCCACGATTGATGCGCTGTTAATTGTAACTGTATATATACATTCAGTCAAAAAAGTATCGGGAATGGATGATTTGTTTATAGTTCTGAATTCAATATTTTTTTTTGTTGTTGTTAGATTGGCACAGCTGTTCTCCATTTTGGCGCGGAGTTTGAGTTGCATCTGTTATTTATTAAAGCGCTGTTTTTAATTATATCATATCTAGCGTGTATTACGAATTTCATAATGGACAAAAACATCGAACAAAGAGTTTGTCTTAAATTTTGCATCGCCAATGGAATTTTGTGTTCGGAATTACTGAAAATGTTGCAGAATGCTTACGGTGAATCGACTTTATCAAAAACACGTGCTTATGAGTGGTACAAAGCGTTCAAAAGCGGTCGAGATGTGATGGAAGATTTGCCTCGCTCTGGTAGCATTTTGTGTGTTATTGATCTTTTCCCGGTACTTTCTTGACAGAGTTGTACATTATATCTTATCCATGACACAAGCATCATTGGACTAGGTGATTGGTATGCGTGTTAAATATATCATTGTATTACGTACAGTCGACAACGAATCAAGCGTAACAGTTTGACCTTGAGACCGTCCTTCCTGCGTTCGTAATAGAGGCGGCTTTCGTAGTGCAACTGTTGCAATTGATGTGCTGTCGTGTGTACATAAATATAAGTAGCTTTAAGCTTGCATTTTTAATTCATTTTAAGAAACAAAAAAAGACTAGTATAATGCAGTCACGAGTGGTAATATTTACCCACTATTGACCAACATTTCAGCATGCTTATTACTTTGCAATAAGATTCACGAACTGTCAAAAGTTTGTGCTATTATAGCTACACTATTTGCGCTGTGGCAAGATTCAGGTGACAGATGTCAGTATCACAACCAGGGAAGTAACATTACGTAATTATTTTAAACATTATTTTTCAATTCATTTTCATTCTTTTTTGTGGTTTTCCCGTACAAAATAATGATAAGTGACAGTTTTATAAATATCAATATAATGGTAACACTATAACGTCAAACATCTATAATTATACCACTCAAAATATACAGAAGAAAGCTAAAAACTTTATTGATCTGACTATCAGACTACTTAGTCCATAATTCCGTATTCCTAGACTAAAAACGAACGTTTTAAAAATATGGCCACAGATTATAGAGTTTATGGCGTAGGGTAAGGAGAATATACGAAAAAAAGGTGTTTTTGAGCAGTTTTTCTGGCGAAAATGCTGCATAGAGAATGTTGTAATTGATATATTATGTAACATATATGTTGAATTTTAGCCAGTAGGTTCTAAATACTAGTAATTAGTTCTTATTATCACTCAAAATTATTTCAAAGTGTCGCGATCTCGATCTCGCTTATACGAATTTGTATTTTAAACGAGGTATTTGTTTAGTGTCAAACGCGGTATAGTTATTCATAGCATTCGTGCCTTTAGCAAGTAGGTCCATTTTTTTCAAAAAGCCAACAAATAAAGGATATAAATTGTTTTAAATGGATTTCAACCTTTGCGCCTACGATTACCACGGACGGATATTTTGCTCGCAATAATGGTCAGGCGTTCGTTTCCATAGTTAATATATCCCCGTGTTGTTTATTGATTTACAGTCAGTAAGAGTATTTAAAATAGCTAGTTTAAGTCTCAACTTAATACAACAAATGTTATCACCAACAATAATATAGTGATTCAGTAATAAAACGCAATGACTATCATAATACTAAAATAAGACAATACTTGCATCTAGTGATATTAGTGGCTGGCAAGAAGAAATCAATAGATCAAAAGTGGCATTTTTTTTCAACATTTAGAGGACTGTGTGAAATTTTACTAAATATAGTGCAACAGAAATATATTGAAACCGTGCAGATATTCAACCACCCTCTTTTTAGTAAATTTAAATACCTTATTTGGACAATTCAAATTTAGCTTCGGTGGTGTATTTATAAAGCACCCAGCGTAACGATCCGTGTATCAAGAATCAAAACCGAATATACATATATTTTTTTCTATATTCTTTTAGGTTTGCATTTTTTTTTATTCTTGTTGACCTTTTTTTAGGAAATATGAGTTGCTTACATTCCCTTGTCTGTATATTTTTGATATTTGTTTATTTATGTACAAACATAGCTATTTGTTTTAAGTAATTAGTCAAAATCTTCGTTTTATTAATCGAAATCTTCGCTTTATGTATAAAACAAACTATACATATAAGCCTTCAGCTAAATTGACGCTTGTAACTAAAAACACTTATAAAAAGTGTAGGTATTTTTTTTTTAATAAACTAAGTATCAGATGACTTTAAAAGTCCAGCGTTTCCGAAATTTAGAAAAATAGTGAAATATTGGCTAACAAAAAAGTGTTTTTATCGTGTACAAGAATTTTTAGATTATAAATAGGTAAATATTTCGTTGATTGGGTTTTGCGTATACATCTGAAAAGGTAGGAAAAAGTGATTCTTGTTTTAAAGTTAAGACCAAAAAATTGTACCTTTTTCCATGCTTATAAAGTTTATAAAGTAATAAAGTTATTGTAATAAAGTTCTATTATATTCTATTCTATTCTGAAACCACGGAAAGGCGACGTTGCATGTCCGCGGAACTGCCGCGCTACGTTGCCGCTCTGCTGCATGCCGTACCATTTCCAAATTTCCAATTGTTCCGTGCGGGGACCGAACTAAACGAGTAGGTACCTACCTATATTATAAAAACTAGTTGAAATAGATTAATAATAATAATATACACTCACACCTATTATCTAGCCTATGGATACTATGGATTACGGAGAAATAATGATAATAATATGTACCTAAGTATATAAATATTAGAAATTAACTAAATAAATATAGGGCACAAACATCCATGACTCGTAAAAAAAATTGAAGAGTTATTGTTATCTATATGTACTGAATACTGAAACGTGAACTTATTAGTTGCTGCAAAATATAACTGCAGCAGCCAGCAAGAGGCATTGATGGACGAACGGCTAATAAATTTATACTAGGTACCAAACGTAAGTCAATGCCTAGCTGTGGCCAAGGCTTGTTTAGTAGGTAGGTACTTTTCTCAAATAATGCGCGGAAATTAAAACTAAGTAGTACCTAGGCAGAACTTTTTATTTGAAAATACAATTACTTTTCAAAGTCAATGATGAGCCGGATATGAAGCTACTTCAATTCACAAGGAAGGTACTTCTAGCAGACGCTCACAAGCAAGCCGCAAGACAAGGCAAGGTGCAAGACCGCGTAAAAGCAGTTTGCAATACCGTGTATTTACAAAAGTCGCAAAATTGAAATATCGCGCCAGTAGGCTATTAGCGTTGATTCGCTTATGCTAGATTCTCATTAAACAACACCCAGAAAATCCTAAACAAGTTCAGTCAAAAAACTGTGTATACTTTTTAACCGACTTCAAAAACGAGGAGGTTCTCAATTCGGCCGGTATGTTTTTTTTTTTTTTTTCTATGTATGTACACCGATTACGCCGAGATTACTGATCCGATTTACGTGATTCTTTTTTTGTTCGATGCGGAATAGCTGCCATTTGGTCCCATAAAAATTTTTTCAAAATTAGTTGGGTACTTTGGTTTTAAATTTAAAAAAACTGAAATTATGAAATCGTGTACATAAGCGAAATTGCGAATTTTTGCTTTTCCAATGACTTTTTAGTGAAACGATACGATAGTAGGAAACAATATAAGTTGACGGTCACCCATCTAGCTTCGACCGTAAAAAGTTATCACTAAAAATTGTGAAAAAAAAATTTTAAACAAAAATTAAAACCGACTTCAAAAAACTGAAAAGGATGAAATAATTAAATTTAAGTAGGTATTCATCCCCTAGAAACATATTTTTGGAGTTGGTGCTAAGTGGTTTCCAAAAACAATAGAAAGTAAAGCACCGACTCCAAAAATATGTTTCTAGGGGATGAATACCTACTTAAATTTAATTATTTCATCCTTTTCAGTTTTTTGAAGTCGGTTTTAATTTTTTCTTCAATATTTTGAAATAAACAAAAAGCACATACACGGTATTGCAAACTGCTCTTATACCGTATTATATGTATATGTATTATTTGTATATGTATTATTTTTTAACCGACTTCAAAAACGAGGAGGTTCTCAATTAGGCCGGTATGTTTTTTTTTTTTCTATGTATGTACACCGATTACGCCGAGATTACTGATCCGATTTACGTGATTCTTTTTTTGTTCGATGCGAAATAGCTGCCATTTGGTCCCATAAAAATTTTTTCAAAAACAGTTGGGTACTTTGGTTTTAAATTAAAAAAAACTGAAATTATGAAATCATCTACATAAGCGAAATTGCGAATTTTTGCTTTTCCAATGACTTTTTAGTGAAACGTTACGATAGTAGGAAACAATATAAGTTGACGGTCACCCATCTAGCTTCGACCGTAGAAAGTTATCACTAAAAATTGTGAAAAAAAATTTTAAACAAAAATTAAAACCGACTTCAAAAAACTGAAAAGGATGAAATAATTAAATTTAAGTAGGTATTCATCCCCTAGAAACATATTTTTGGAGTTGGTGCTAAGTGGTTTCCAAAAACAATAGAAAGTAAAGCACCGACTCCAAAAATATGTTTCTAGGGGATGAATACCTACTTAAATTTAATTATTTCATCCTTTTCAGTTTTTTGAAGTCGGTTTTAATTTTTGTTTTTCTTGTTATTACTGGTGTCAAACAATTTTCGGCGAAAAGGCAGGATCCCGTGTACGCCATCTATCGGTACAGCAGCATGACTATTCGATATTTAGTCTGCTTGAAGTATATAGTATTATCCTAGGCACTGAATAGATGTCGCTTGGTGTTGTACCTAAATGCTCAAGGTCCCTTCAGTACCCCTACGCCTTATGTCTTAATATGGCCGCCTTTAAGTAGGTATTGCCATATTTGGTTATTTATGGTTGCTTTAAAATATTTTTGTACGTTATTTAACGGCCGAAAATATCACGCAAAATAGTTGTTAGTGGTTTTAAACATTTTTTATCATTTTTTAGTGTATTGCACATGTTCATAGCCGAAAATGAAACATCTCCTTTTAAAATATCTTATTACAAAACATAACCACGTTAGTATTATCTGATGTTTCATTAAACAAAAATTAAAATAGGTTTACTTCTTTTCTTGTAAAAATATCGAGTATCCATCGTAGCAATAGATCTCATCACTAAAGTCTACGGACTTGGGTTACACGCACGTCACTTAATTTTTCTTTCAGTTCAACTTTATTTGTAGACGATAACAGTCCGTATTTTATGACAGTGATGTATGCAGCAAAAATATTAAATCATGATTGTTAATCGCGGCTATTTTTTTAAGAATAAAAACGAGCGGTCTGTCTGATGTCACCCGCACCAAGCTACAGCGCAAATTATACATACTGCAGTAAATAATAATGGAATACATTGACAAAGATAATATAAAATAGATAAGACTACACAGTGGGCCTAATTCTGAAGACATACTCTAAGTTTAAATTTAAGTACAGTATATCTCCCTCTCGCAATATGTAATAGGAAAAAGACAGCAAGAATTCGTTTAGAGCTGTCATCTAAAAAACAATGGCGAACTCCCATACAAATTTTTGTGTACCAAATTTTTAAGCGTCAATAGATGAAAAATATGTAAAAGTATAGAGCTAAATTTTCTTAATAAATTGGTGTTTATTTCACTATTATTGCAAGTTTTAAATAAAAGATATTTCAATTAAAACTTTTTGAGGTTATGTTTTACAAAACAACGCAAAAATATACTTTTTCATGTCAGTTTCATATTCATAGTATTTTTAAATACTTACCTTAAAGAAATATGATCCCGAAAACCACATATTAGAAAGAATACAGGCGCAAGCTTAACAAAAAATGAAACAGGTTTTTTATGTTCTCCCTCTGTAGAGAAGGCAAAGGGATCAAATCCATACAGCCTTGTTGTGAGATTTTTTTTTATCTTCATTGTTGAATCTTGATTCGCAATCGCATTCGGATAATTAACGAAACATATTGTCACTTTTTCTTTTTTTTACGGAAACTTTTACGACGTAAAATTATTTAAAAAAACTCACCTTTACGACTTTGGAATCTCACATAACTGTTTTTAATTAATGAATACTTCATTGTAAAATTATTTTAATAAGTAAAGACTCTCTAATTAGAATACGATGTGCCGGAAAATAATAGTCGTCACGGCACAAGACATAAGATTAGTGATTAGTCAGTTAAAATTCCTTTAAAAATGATTTTGGTAACAAGCTTGAACGGACCTTGTTTTAAACTTATAAAATCATAAAAAAATAATTTAGGTGATTTTGTTATGATGACATTTTAAGACGCTCAAAATTTACCTCGACAAATGTTTCGCCATTGTTCTTTAGACGGCATGTACGGAGGTGCGAAAATTGAACGCACGTTTCTTAATGTCAAATTATATGACAGCCATCCTTTTCGTATTCATATTGAGAGAAAGAGATGCTCTGAACTTAAATTTAAACTTAGCATGTGTTCTCCAGAATTAGGGCCAGTATCTATAAAATATTCAAGTTTTTACAAAACTTTTAAAAGTTTTAAACATTTCGTGCGAAAGTGGAACTAATCACAGAAGTCACATTGGTTTCGATCATGAGATACTTCTTTAAACTGTAAACGAATTTACTTCAAACAAAGGTAGTGGAAAAATTATAGTTAAATACAACTCGGTTTAAGTTTGATATAAAAAACAGCAAGAGCCAGACATGAATTCTTTGAATACAGTTTACAGATGTGTCTCATAGCCGACGCCAGTTTGAGCTAACTAAAGCTTATGGCAAACCCATCATACACAATAGCTCCCGTCACTATCGACTGAGCGTATCCTCCGAGCTTCCAGACATCCTGCGGCCGGTACCTTCATCGGCTTCGTGGTGCGTCCCATTGCATGTCCCGTTGACAGCCTTAGACTTCACCGGCTTCTTCTTATACATTATGTCCCAAATGTGGTGTACAATCAAGTCAATAGCCACTGCAACAATGGGAAACGGACTCTAAGCGGACGGTTCAAGGTTCAAGCAGCTACGCAAGACCATAGCCGCTGCAATAAGTGTCAAATGTGAACTTATTTTGGAACATTGCTATTAAGAACCTCGTTGCAGTGGCTATGACCTTGTGTGTGTAAATTTATTTTTTATGAGAACATTAAACGAAGAGAAGACGCGTCAAAAAGATCTTCATTGTCGGAATACGCGCGGAAATGGCACATGCACTTGATTTGCAACGCTATGAACATTGTAATTATATTTTTTAAACCATTCTTCAATCAGTCGAGCGGCAGACGTATCAATAAAACACTCAAAAATAAGAAATCTATCAGCACTTTGCGAAAACTTGCGCTTTTATTAGGATATTTAAACTTATTTTGTGGGCTCTTCAACTAAGGTAAGGGCACATCTGCTGACCGTACGGCGCCGAAAGTTCAGCGACTGACGTTTCAGTCGCAATATTCTGTTGCTATGACAAACCAAACGCTCAGAACGCGGCGTCTTGTTCAGCGCGCTACGGGACAGAAAATAACGCATAACGCGTCGCGTGATGTGTCGCTTGCTGTGCAAAATACATTGAATGCGTATTTGCTGAACTAATCGCCCGAAGGAAGGTTCGGCGTTACGCTGAACGCGACGTAATTTCGGCTGATGTGTCATAGGGGACTTCAAAAACACTGCGAGCGTATTCAACCGAACGTTCGGCGCCGTACGTTCCGCAGATGTGTCGCGACACTTAATACGAAGCTTTATGTCAAGTTGTTGTAGGTAATATAGAATATTGAAAATCGTATTCTGAAAATAAATATTTTTGAAAAAGGCAATTTAGGCTTACCCAAATTATCCGCACCGCGAGGAATGATGACGTCAGCAAATTTTTTGGTCTGGAAAATAAATATGAAGTAAAATATTAAAATTAAACGACAGTTCAGGTGGGGTTTTTTCTATATACCTAATATTTATAATATTTATTTATTTGATTTGATTGATTTCGAGATAGGTTACTAATTGGTGGGTTACACTGCACCAGCGCCGGCGCCGGCGTGGGCGACAGTCGAATAGATTGAGATAATATAATAATTAAGTATAAATTCTCACGCTCACAGCTAAGTCTTGAACAATAAATCAAAGATGTAAGAATCTTGGGCTCTACCTTTTTTTTTGGGTGGACTATTGCTGTTGGCCGCAGATGGCCTTTACAGCGAAACCGGGGTTTTAAGGAGGTCGAATTCGCCTCTGGAGGATTTCTAACCGCCGGGCATCATCTCGTGGAGCTTAGTCTCCAGTTGTGCTCGAGCCATGAGGGAGTTGAGCTCTACCGTGATCTTATAGCTTTTATAAAATCGTTTTAATCATTTGAATAATTGAAAAACCGATCTATTTTCTATACAAATAACGACGGTATTTCGATGAGCCAACTTTTGTTGTAACTACAATTTCAGAATGCTTAAAGACGTTCGTGGTTAGAGGTCTGAGCTATTTGGTGACTCACCGGTAAGCAGAAATCTTCGAAGGCGGGCTTGACGAAGTTCATATACTGGTTTAAAACTTGCTCCAAATCCCTGCCGCGCTCCATTATGTCACGGGGAACTAAAGAAACGTAAACAATTATTACGTTATAAAATCACATAAATACGACAAAAAAACGAAGTCATTCTCGCTAGTTTACACCTAAAGAGAGACTCTCTTGCGACTCATTAACTAGTGAGAGGCTAGGACAGTGGTAGTTTCCACTCAAAATTTCAAGCCTCTGACTGGTGCCTCCACCTTAAACTTGTCTCGCGTCGAAGATGTGCTAAACGTTATTTATGTATTAATTTGTGAAGTACCAATAAATAAGACACAATAGATATCCTACTGTTGAGGAGAAGCCGACGGGCTGACAGAAAGGAGATCTCCCAAAAAAATATGAAGACACGGCCAAGGGGCTTTTTCACTGAAAATGGAAAGCGCAGTCAAAGTCAAACAATTTATTTGATAGAATAGGATAATATGTTGCAATATAAATTAAAGTACAATGTATTGCAATAGTTATTTGTTATACAAGAGTGCAAAGTTGCTTTTTAACCGCGTGCTATATTTTGATGACCGATCTAGCGAAGGATTCTAAAATTAGAATCCTGAGCGTTAGCGAGGGAATCAAAAGAGCACGAGGTGAAAAATCTTTACACTCAAGTGCAACACGTAACTTTTCATCCCACCTAAACGAGGAAATGACTAAACGCAAAAAAAACATTTGCGCATTATTAACAGTTTCAGTCAATTCTGATGCCGTCAAATAAACTTCTTCGTCGCTAGAATCACTCATTTTAGGTTTTTTACTTGTTTTCAAGTTTCTTGTTTTAAACCTATGGTTTTAACAAATATATCGTGAAAAGAAAATGGCGCGCGCGAAGCAAATTAAACAAAAAGTACAACAAGAAGGTGCCGAGTCTGAGTTTTTAACAAGTTAAAGGTTGTTTGATAAATTCGGCACCATGGAGGTAGAAGTAAAGAGGTTTAATGATTTATTTATTTATTTGATGATGTTTTGAATTCACAATATTAGTGCACACGATTTAAAAAAAATCAATTTTACTTTATCCTCTAGCGGAGTCTAGCGGATAAAAACGGCTTTTGCACTCAGATATCGAAGAGCACTCTTTCCGAGATGGAGAGATGAAAATATTATTATCATAACTACTACGATTAGTAGGTGGTAGGCCCGTATGTAAGGTCGTCTGGGTAGGTACCACCGCCTTTCTTATTTCAGCCGTGAAACAGTTCGCAGTGTTTCGGTTTGAAGGGAAAGGTAGCCAGTGTAATTACTGGGCATGGACGGCATTTCATCTTAGGCCGCAGGATGACAACGCACCTGCGCACCATGTGATTTTTTCCTTGTTATTGCAGGTGTATATAGGCGGCGGTAACCGCTTACCACATGGTGGGCCGTCAGCTTGTTTGTCATCTAGTTGTATGAAAAAATAAAACAACATACAACGAAGCGTGCGTTAAAATAGGTACTCACACCTAAATACCTGTTCTACCGCACGCTTTGTAGGTATGGCGCCGTGCGTATTCCTTACTGTTTTTTTAAAATAGTGCGGTAGGTTGGTTTTTATAAACGAGTAGCTTACCATAGTCACGAGTTTGTAAAAACCAATATCCGCACGTGTCTCATACAACGTTTTTCAGCAGATTTGCGAGAAAGCAGCACAACAGTAATATTATTTTGTTTTTAAATAACAGTCGGCAAGCAATATAGAACACCTCATTTCCCTACAACGCAGAAAAATACATGGGGTTTACCTCTCCTGGCAAGCCTGGTGTCAGAGTCCGTGTCAACGAACAGCTTCATATGGAACAGTTCGCGAACCTCCGGGAAGTAGAACACGAGGATGCCTTCGATCAGCACTACGTCCGCCGGGTAAATCGTATGCGACCGGTGTGGGCTGTTCAAAACAATTAATAATATAAAAATAGCCTTCACTAACTAGTATGTACACTCAGATTGTCTTCGGACATAGGCTTCGTCCAGTTTCTAAACCATTCTTCCCTAATTTATGGTAACATTCAGAAATAATAAAAGGACATTTTCAGGTGTATACACAAACAAATATAATCACTATTTATTATAAATTTCTATATGCTCTTTAAAGATTTCAGACAGTTTAATGAAGATTTTTCAAGCTATGTGATACAAATTTAAAAAGATCTACGACTTGGCAGTTATATTATCCTTAGTAATTAAAATATAATAAAACTAGAAAAATTTCACGTACTGAGGCAGGAATCGAACCCGCGACCTTTCGCAATCCGGGCGACTGCTCTGACCACTGAGCCACCCAGGACTTGGGATATCCCTGTGAAATTCTTCTAGTCTATCTGTATTTGCGTTTATGAGCTAACGTCCACCCTACAATGTCGAAATATTCTATTTCAACATCCGAAACGAGTATTTTTACAAATACCGACGATTCGGTTAAGTTGGGGCAGTGCTTTCAAATATTCTTAATTTGTGATTTTAACATTATTATAAATATTTGAAAAATTACTTAGTAATTAAAATATAATAAAACTAGAAAAATTTCACGTCCTGAGGCAGGAATCGAACCCGCGACCTTTCGCAATCCGGGCGACTGCTCTGACTAGAAGAATTTCACAGGGATATCCCAAGTCCTGGGTGGCTCAGTGGTCAGAGCAGTCGCCCGGATTGCGAAAGGTCGCGGGTTTGATTCCTGCCTCAGGACGTGAAATTTTTCTAGTTTTATTATATTTTAATTACTAAGTAATTTTTCAAACATTTATAATAATGTTAAAATCAAAAATTAAGTATATTATCCTTTTTAGTGTTTCAAAACACTAAAAAGGATAGTCAGTTTTTATTTTTCTTTAATATGTTTCATTTACCGTTTGATCAAAACCAAAAAGGTAATTGGTTTTGATTATATTGCATCATCTAATGGTATAGCTTATAATCTTTTTTTGGTTGGTATGCGGCAATTGCAAGCAAGAATAAGTCGGTTTCTAAGAAATCAAATTATAACGGAGTTGATTGTAACCGTCCGCATTCTAGAAAACAACATCCATTGTCATCCAACAGCGAAACTTGGTTTATTTCCTTAGCTTATTGAAACAATATTGAATTCCTTTACATAGATAATAAAACGTGGATTTCGATATTGTTGTTATATTTTACAAATCAGAGTCATACTGGACTTAGAAATCCCTCACGGTATTCAGTGGAGTTACATAACTCAATTTAACAGCATCACCAGCCTATACAGGTGAATTTTTCAACTTGAAAAATTCATTAAACGCCCCACTGCTGGCAAAGGCCTTTCTAAATGGGAGAAACACATAAGTTTTGGGCCATAACAACACCACGGGCCCAATGCGAGTTGGTGGTTTGCAGTAGCAAATGGGATCAATCTTACGGTTATTTAATCTGTGTTTACGGATTAACGTGCCTTCCGAAGCACAGAGAAGCTTGAGATTACATGTTTTTGAATGAACCATTCTCCGGGATGTTTTCGTAATGGAAACCTCTGGGTTCGAACGGATTAAAAATATACAGGGTGGTGCCATCAATACGACAATAAATTTAAACATGGGCTATATTAGTGCACATCAATGGTTTCCCACTTTCAAAAACATCATATTCATTTGATAATTTCAGGTCATTTCTATGAAATAATGCAGCCCATATTATATTATTTCATACAAATGTCATGAACTACTATGTTTACTAGGTGGTAGACCCGTATGTAGGGTCGTCTGGGTAGGTACCACCGCCTTTCTTATTTCAGCCGTGAAACAGTTCGCTGTGTTTCGAATTGAAGGGAAAGGTAGCCAGTGCAATTACTGGGCATGGACGGCATTTCATCTTAGGCCCCAGGATGACAACGCACCTGCAATATCAAGTGATTTTCCCTTGTTATTGCAGGTGTCTATAGGCGGCGGTAACCGCTTACCATAAGGTGGGCCGTCAGCTTGTTTGTCATCTAGTAGTATATAAAAAAAAAATGAAATTATCAAATGAATTAGATGTTTTTTAAAGTGGCAAACCATTTGTATGAACTAATATAGCCCATGTTTTAATTTATTGTCGTATTGACAGCACCACCCTGCATACCTAATATATGACAATAATTATAACGGACCAATATTTATTACTAACCTTTTAGAAACGCAATAAACTATTGTCATTATACAAAAATCAGTCAGTTTTTTAATAAATAAATTATGCCCAATTTGTCGCTTAAGAAACGCGCGGCGCGTGCACTATTGTTGTCTGTTTTGTTCTTGCTGAAAAGTAATCACTATCCCTCTCTATCTAGGCCAAAAGAAAGTTCTCGAGGTATAAACCTGAAGTCAATGTAATAAATATTAAATTAAGAACAGATTCTATTCTGTATTCCTGATTAGTTCATATACCTTGACAACTTAGTTGAAACAGTTTGATATCACATTTTATTTTGTAGTTTGGTTTGCTTTGTATGAAATGTTCTAGTGTAGTGTTTTGATACAATGTTTACAGTGTTTTTCCTAGTGTCAACTATAACTGATTGTTTTTATCGCCTCTTTCTTAGTATTCGCCGTTCGGTGTAATAAATATTATTAATTACATCACTACACAATATTATACAAATAAACAATGAATACTAACTGGATAGAATTGGTGATGTAATCATATTCAGGCACTTCCACCTTCTTGCCAGCCAAGATGTCCTTTAAAACCGACAGCAGCTTCCTGTCGTCAAAAGCATCGGGATGGTCGAAGTTGAACTGCCCGCGTTCGGCCCGTAGCCGTTCGGCCGGCGACAGCGAGCGGTAGAATGAGTCCTGGCTGATGCACACCACACGACGCTCTATCTGTTCCTTCTGCTGTTGACCCAGCTTCTCCATTATCCTCTGGCATACTGTTGACTGGGGCAAAATAAAACCTTTTCAATTTCGTATACTAGATTAGAATTGAACTACATCTACATCAGCAATAATTCTTATTTTTATGCCCCATATACTACCGCATGCTGTCGCGTGCTTCCACATACGACCGCATGTGGTTGCATTGGTACTGTCGAATTCGATAGCGTGCTATCTCGTACTATGGTCGCATTCTTCCAATATGCATTTGAATACAGTACAGTTAAAACTACAGTAGGTATGTACGCCTAGATGTTGAAACTTCTGTTCATCAGTGTTTTTAAACTATAAATTGAAACAGTTTTTTCGTAATGTTTCACGTTTACATTTAGTCAAGTTAATCAGGTTTAAATAAATTTAATTTTTATAGTACATTTTTTCGTACAAATATTCCACGTGTTCCACCACAGAATTTAGACAATATAGTTGAAGAACACTATGAGTTGAGACTATTAATTTATTTATTTTACAATTTATTGTCCACAGGACAATAGAAATGACAATGACACACAATCATTTCTCATTTATGAAGGCTTGTTAAACATTTATCATGATTTAGTTATCATTTATTAATTTGTACTCAGCAAGAATGTGTAACAGATTTACTTTACATTATTGGTAACCAGAAAAAGATTCTACTGATTCTACTATCCAATATCCATGACTTACAACTACAAGAATAGTGATAAAATAAGAATGTTTGTAGTGTAAGTTTTTTCTTTCCTGCAAATATCCTATGTAAGTATAGGTACTTATAGGTACTTTATAAGTTAACACTATAAATGTGGTGATGAAAATAAACTTATTCTTATTCTTACAACTAAATTATAGCATAAAATATTGAACAAATATTCGAAATAAGAAAAAGTTACACAGCTGGTTGGTGTTTTTAGGGGACTTCAATGTTGACGAGTTGTAGTTAACTTCACCCAAAACTGAACACGCACGACCTAACTCAACTGGTTAACCAGCCCACCAGGATTCCAGATATGTCGGTCACGCGCCCTCATTGTTGGACCTTCTACTGACGACTCGCTCGGTTGAATATCGGTTAGAGGTTTGAGCTCCCTTGGGAAAATTGGACCATTGCCTGATTTCTACAGGGGTGCCACGGGCATTGCCGCGGATGACAGTACAGTGCATGGTGGATATTACGGTCACCCAGGGCCCGGGCGCGAAACCGAATGGAAGAGGATTAATCTCACTATTGAGCACAAAAGGGTGCTGAAACTTATATCTGAATATTGATCTCAAGAGGGTGTTGAACCTTATACCTGAATGGGGATCTAACAATCTTGATGAGTTCAATGCTAAGAAAAGACAGGTGTGCGCGTTCACAGCTAACATGTCGCCGTTCCTTCCCTTTCCCTCTCTTCAGGGCACTACTCTTTTAGCACAAGGCTCCATGAACTTGCTTGGTATGGAGATAGGCTACGATTTGAATCAGAGAAATTAAATCGAAACTGTGATCAAAACAGCTTCACGGAAGTTTGGTGTTCTGAACAAGGTGCGTCGATTTTTAACGCCTGACCATTTTTTACAAAACTCAGGTCCCGTCTTAGGTGGAATATTACTCGAGCTGTGTGGGATGGCTCCGCCAAACGCCTCCTCAATTAACTGGACAGATTGCAGCGTCGTGCTGCACGTATTACTCGTATTGACGATGTACAGATTACAAACAACCTTGAGCCTCTGCAATTGGGTCGAGAGATTGCGTCGCTTAGCGCCTTCTATGGGCTATATCATGGAGAACATGCTTTGAATAGATTTTTGGCCTTATACCACCTTCCCCCTTCCTACTCAGGAGTACAAGTTTTGGAGACATCAATTCTCTGTCTGTAACCTCAACATCACGCACAAAGAAGTATAGTAACTCGTTTCTTAGTTGGATTTCCAAAATTTGGAATTCTTTGCCAGTACATATGTTCTCTCTTTCCTATAACATAAATTCCTTGAAAAGAGGCGTGAAAAGACATCTTATGAGCCGAGAAGGTGGAGGCAGCTAGAACAGTGTGCTAAAACATCTGCACTAGTTGTCTTTGCATATGGTCTCTTCTTACCGCTTCAAATCAGTGATCAAAACAGAATATTTGTATTCTGCATTTTTGTATGAAAAAACAAGTAAACATCACTAAAGTCATATAGGTGACAAAATCAATATTTGGCTGTGTTACAGTTTTTTCTATAAGAAATCTTGTTCCATACCACAAAACAAAGCAATTAAAAAGAAAATGTACAATTGAACATTGTTTTGCAATTTTTTGCCTATTTTTTAATATACAGGGTGGTGCCGTCAATGCGACAATAAATTTAAACATGGGCCATATTAGTACATAGAAATGGTTTGCCACTTTCAAAAATTTCGTATTCAATTGATAATTGCATGACCTTTGTATGAAATAATGCTGCCAACGTTACACTATTCCATACAAATCTCATGAAATTATCACATAGACCTGGCCAGGTTTCCATACATTTTGGACCATCTCCTTTATGAAAATGCTAATAGGAACTATTTATTTTTAGAAACTGCCATTTCTTCCTACTATCTTGACTTCTAAATATTTTCAAAATCATCATAACCATGGCCATGTGATAAAATAAATGTGAATGTGTCAAACAATCCCACAAAGAAGCAATTAATGTATAATGGCATCTATAGGTGCTACACTTATAACTTATTACCAACAGTCAGGACCTAAGCATGTTTGCCATCCTTTTAATATAAAATTGTCGTAGAAAATGAAATATGCATTTTAAATATGAAAGTTATCTTGACCTATAATTAATTAATACAAAATATAATAAATTACATAATAATTAATAATAACAGAATAATTCATAATAAAATTTAATTGCTAAATTATATAAATAAAATAACTGTTAAGTACCTCTAACTATGTACAAATGAAACTGATTACTATCATTAAAAATGTTGATTTATAAATAAAATGTAACATAAGAAATGCCTTTATACATATACATAAATAATGAATAATAAATACTCCTCCCTCCTAATATTTATAAATTGCTGTGCCCTACAGGGTCCATAATGATCTGTTAGCTTTAAGCCTTATATTTTACATCTCTTGTAACATTATTGTAAATGCAATAAAGAATAGAATATCTATGCAGAATCACTATTTCCCATCTTTCGAAAAACAGAGTTTTTTTTTATACAACTAGATGACAAACAAGCTGACGGCCCACCTGATGGTAAGTGGTTACCGCCGCCTATAGACACCTGCAATAACAAGCAAAAATCACTTGATATTGCAGGTGCGTTGTCATCCTGGGGCCTAAGATGAAACGCCGTGCATGCCCAGTAATTACCTGATAAACCTTATAATTTCATCATGAGTTTTAATTAATTATGCCAATTTAATTCTGGTTTTCCTTTTTTAATTTTGTTTGTAAAATTATTTGAGTGATAAGGTAACACATCCAAATCAAACATGCTCTATTCTTCAAATGTGTGTGATTAAGGGTAGCTTTAATATGTGTTGTTTACATTTATGGCTACTATTTTAATACTGAATGGTTCAATTAGAAGTGGCCATTTTTGGTCCAAGCCCGACACAGATAACTTAAAGATATTCCTGACCAAGGTGTTAAATGGAGTTGTGCTACAAATCATAATGTACCTCCATACATAATACTACTATTACATAGTTTAACAGTAGAAAAGTAACATGTGTTTGGATCTTTCAAAATACATGTCACTTTTCTACTGCACGAGGAAGCATGGGGTTAGAAAATATAAACAAACAGAAATGTTTTAGTAATAACTATTGGCTTACTAAACTTAATTTCGTATCTGACAAAAGCTACCAAGATCCGTTACATAATGACGATTGGTAAAGGAAAATCAATAAAATCTGGTGTTTTAGGTCGCAGCTTAAGGAACCTACCTTTCCACTCGCTGTTCCACCAGCTACACCAATCAAGAAGGGGGTCTTGCTTTCAATACCATTTGTATTCGTATAGTCAACAGGCTTTTCTGCCATTTTGTGAGTAGAAATACACCTGAAAGAAGATCTTAGAGTTACGATTCGAAAATACGCAGCAGAAGTTTGCTTCAGAAAAGCTGACACTGACATTTTGGTGCAGAATTGCAAAGATAAAAAATTATAATCAATCAAAATGACACCAATTTAATATTATGGCAACTTGGCTTCATAAAGGAGCTACCAAACTATAAGATATTCGTTCGCACCAATGTGTGTATAAAAAGTCATTGGTTCGCACGGTCCTTGCTCGGCGAACGAAAGTTTAATACCGAAAAACACTCAGCGTTTAAAAAATACAATTAAAGCGGGAGTGGGGTGGTGAGTTCTACCAAAAATCGTAGAACTCACCACCCCACTCCCGCTTTAATTGTATTTTTACCAAAAATCCACTCTTTTCTAATTGCATGAATTTTTTAAGCGTAGCGATTTTTAGCCAAGCAATTTTATTCTTAATTTCGCGTATATAATATTAGTATTTATTTAGTTCTTTGTTATTATTTTTCGACTATTTAGTTCCTTGAGTGACTTTTCCGCAATTATCCACGAACGGGGAATACTAATCATTTTAATACTTATTTTTATTTTGTAGTACTTACTGAATATTTTATGTAATAAGTACGTGCTACGAGCTGATATTTATGTTCAATTTTTTTTTACGTTTTTCAAGTATGATTAAACTTTAAAATATATTCCCACTCGGTCCCAACTGTAACTGTAACTGTAACTGTATAAAGCACAAGTCCAATTAATGTTTGGAGTACTGTTGTCACCTTTTGGATGGTTTTGCTAAATACTAACTATCTGCTTTAGACTCGATAGAAAACCGTACCCGGAGAATCATTGGCGATCCAAAAATTGTCCAGGACCAGTTGCAAGACCTTAAACATCACAGAAGAGATGCTCGTTTATCAGTATTTTATAGATTACACTTCGGTGAGTGTGCAAACGAGCTGCACGATTTGATTCCACCTGTCCCTTTCCATCACCGAAAATACAGGCGTTGATTAGCCTATCATCCATACGTTGTGGATGTTTCACTCATCCGCACAAAACGCATCGCCAGTACTTTTATAATGCGGAAAGCAAAGGAGTGGAATTCCCTGCCTCCTGATGTTTTTCCCGGGCGGTACAACTTGGAGCTCGTCAAGGCTTGAGTAAATAGGAATTTTCTAGGTGAGCACGTAACACTGTTGACAAAATCAGCACTTATGTCAGGTGAGATTGTGGTCGAGTGCCTACCTATACACACATAAAGATTAAGAAGTGCCTATAATGGATAAAATCTGCAGTGTTTTTACGTATTGATGTTTAACAACAAAATATTTCGTTTCGTTGTAACGCTAAACAGCAATATACAGGGTGTTAGGTACAAATAATAACAAGCGGGCACCTACCCATGTTAACACAGTCATATAAATACTAAGGTATTATCAAAAATTCATAATTGTAAAATAAAATTCAAAAGAGATGTTTCAAAAATGTGTGGAGACCCGGCCAGATCTATATAAACTATACTGAAAAATAGGTAAAAATATGTAGAACAGTGATCAATTGTCCATTTTATTTTTATTCGATTTGTTGCGTGGTACAAAACAAGAATCATTCTAGAAAAAACTGCAACACGGTTAAATATTCATCATGGCGCCTAAGTCACTTTGGTGACATTTAATCAACTGCCATAGTGAATAACGGTGAAATAGACGAAAAATTTCAACTTTTATTATCAGTATTTTTGCCGAATTCAGATTTTTTCTGATTTTGTGAGATAGTGTACATATAGTTGGCCGGATATGAAACATCTCCTTTCTTCATACAAATAGTTCTGTCAGTAAAACAAAATGTACAGGACATTTCAAAATTAATTTTGCAATTTTAAATTTGTTCTAACTCTATAGTATTTATATGACTATGTTAACATGGGTTGGTGCCCGCTTTTTATACCAAACACCTTGTTTAGATAGTAGGTGTCAGGAGCAGACATCGACACTTGTAATTTTTAGCGAAAAAGGGGACAGAACGCTCAAACCACTACTCCACCGGGATTGACACGTATAATACAGGTTGTTAAGGGGACGTTCTCGGAAACGAAGGCAGGCGGCAGCGCTCAAAAAAATCACGAAAAAAATCAATTGTTCTGTACAAACAGGCCGTGTAAATATTACAATTTGTATGAAACCGATGATTTTTTTTCCGCGATCCTAAATTTATTTTTTAGCAAGTCGTGTTTAGGGTGATCAGCACTGCAACCTGCCTTCGTATTCATCCTGTATAATGCACAAAAATATTTTTAAAAAGCTTTGGTGTCTATTTTGATAAAATTTATTTGGAATGTATGCATAATGTAACATTTCTGATATTATACCCTCAGATCATAGAAAGAAGATAAATAAATTTTAATAAATTTCTATGATCTGAGTATTATACCTGAATATAAAGTAAGATCTAAAAAATCTAACAGTACATGTGTTACACATATTATATTTTGACTTATATTACATGCATTTTGTAAAAAAGTGCAATAAAGAGTACACAAATAATAACAAATAATCGACCAAATACATGAACAATAAGATGATTGTTATTTTACAAAATAAAGAAATTACATAGGTCCAAAAATACAATATAATTTCATTCAGTAACGTTTCTGCCATTTTAAATTGGTTTTAAGCTAACATGTTTCTTATTTTCTTATCAGATTGCTTTAATGAAGCTGCCATCTCTAGTTGCTTTACTCTAAGACGAGCCCACACCAGGTAATCTTGAAGTCCGATAATTTGAGCAGCCATAAGAGCGGCGCTCTCGGGGTAGATAACCGTCGCACATCCCAAGCCAGATGGAACGGACAAAGAAGACCAAATATCCTGAAAATTATGAGACATTAAATTAAATTGTACATAGTTTGAAATGCTTAATGTATAATTTTTAATTATCTAATAACATATTTCTACCTGTACAAGTTTATCAGAAGAAGGTGGACAGTTGATAACTGGATATGAAGTATTTCCAGATAAGACTGGACCTAAGCCATTGGATCGCCCAGCTACAGCGATAAAAACTAATGCGCCGTGGGTATCTTCGTATTGTTGCATGATGCGAAGTGTATCTTCTGTAGCCTTATGAGCTGAAGTAACACGAAGGTCAACATCCAAACCGAAGTCTTGGGCAGCTAGATAACAAAGGTAAGAAAAACATTGTAAGCATGAGTTCACCAAACTGAAATCAATTGTGAATCTGCATAGTTTTTTAACCTAAAAACTCACCTTTAGCAATTTTCTGGCAATGCTCTTGGTCTGCAGGTGAACCCATAAATACTACCACTTTATGATGGACTGTTGGTTGCAAATGATCCAATTGATCTTTAACCCAAGCAAAGTTGCGTTTTATGGTATCTAAGTCAGCGGCTGTCACCGTGGTAAGATTTCTGTAGACCTATCAGAAGAGAGAAAAGTAAGAGACACCGCACATATACAATTTCAAGTTGGCCAACTATCGAACAACTAAATTGCGTGTTTTCATAGGCCGCACACTTCGTCGACTTAGTTGGTGGACAGTGTTGCTAGCGCGGTGAAGTCTGCGATAAAATGCGGAAAAACAACGCACTTCTTAACTTAATAAAAAGAAGACGAAAACAGAACAAAAAATTTAGGGTGCATCCGATATTAAGTGACAGATTAGAGCGTGGGAAACATCATACCTTACATTCTAAACTGAGATGTTACCCAGATAAGTTTTTTAAGGGCTTGCCTTTTTTGGACTTCGTCGATCAGCAGTTCTATTTTTTCATTTGTTACAAAAAGAGAATGGAGAGATCGTCTGGCTGCGGCGGCTGCGTGCCCGTCGGCAAAAATCCAAGCGTGGGGAAATCACGCGCACGGGTCTGGTCACACTGCATCTTACCGTGCGACTGACCAACTAAGTTGTTATAGTGTGCGGCCTATCGGCCGATAGTTCGCCAACTATTTAGTTGAACGACTTAGTTGATACAATGTGCGGGCTATCATAAGATTCTATGCCTATTAGACATTCTGCGATTTAGTTGGCCAACTTGAAATTGTATATGTGCGGTGGCTCTAAACCGTATGATAAAGAATAGGCAAGTTCCAAAAAGTCTAGAATGGATTGCCATTTAAAATAATATTAAAAGAGAAATATAATTTCAATAGATACCTGTTTGTCAACCATTAGTCTTTTATCTCCAGATGGCCACAATCGCCAAGAATCTGAGTCAATAACGTCAGCAAGTAAAATGTTGCCTGAAAGATATTAACATACATGGATAAAATGTTTTGTAAATACATAATATTTATTTTATTTATCATTACTTGAAATTTTACCTTCAGAGTCAACACCGAATTCAATTTTCATATCGATTAATGCACAATCGCGAAGAGCCCAAGCTTTCTCCAAAATTTCAAAAACTAGAATAGTGGCTTTTCGCATATAATCTACTTCGTCTTGACCTGTAAAACAAATTAATTGTATTAAACGTGTTGCGATTACAGAATTACTTCTCTTATTTGCGAAAAAAACTCTGGGCCTAATTCTGGCAAACACATGCTAAGATTAAATTTAAGTTCACTCTACCTCTTTCTCTCAATATAATTACGAAAAGGATCGCTGTCATAAAATTTGACATTTAGAAACATGCATTCAATTTTCGAGCTTATTGAACGTGATAAAATGCAGTATTTAGGAGGCACCTCCGTAAATGCCGTCTAAAATTGTCTATGGTTCGTATGAAATCGGTCTAAATTTAGATGACAGCTCTAAACAAATTCTTGCTATCTCATTCTTATTACATATTGTGAGAAAGAGATATACTGTACTTAAATTGAAACTTAGAGTGTGTCTCCTGCTTTAAATTTTTGCAAAATTAGTCCTGCAAAATTAGTCCATGCTTGCTTTAATTATTAATTAAAGCAAGCATGTCCTAAATACTGTCTTCATCTGTATCTTTACCCAGAGTATTATTTTAGTTTACTATCTACTAATACGGTATACTAGTTGTCAAAGAAATTCATGAAGACAGGTTTTTCTATGAGGACCTGTTTCCTGTGTTCCTGTTTGTTTTGTGTTGGAGGAGCTTTTCTGAATTTAACCTTTACTGTTTTAGAGCAGTTTTAGAACAAATAAAAAAGCATGGCATATGGCATTTAAATTTTATATGAAAATTAACACGAAGAATTTTTACTAGGTGGTAGACCCATATGTAGGGTCGCCTGGGTAGGTACCACCGCCTTTCTTATTTCAGCCGTGAAACAGTTCGCTGTGTTTCGGATTGAAGGGAAAGGTAGCCAGTGCAATTACTGGGCATGGACGGCATTTCATCTTAGGCCCCAGGATGACAACGCACCTGCAATATCAAGTGACTTTTCCTTGTTATTGCAGGTGTCTATAGGCGGCGGTAACCGCTTACCATCAGGTGGGCCGTCAGCTTGTTTGTCATCCAGTTGTATAAAAATAAAATAAAAAAACAAATATATCAAGTGCTTTCCCTTGTTATTGCAGGTGTCTATAGGCGGCGGTAACCACTTACCACCAGGTGGGCCGTCAGCTTGTTTGTCATCTAGTTGTATAAAAAAAAGAAAAAAGAAACTAAAATCTCGGAATTTAAGATTGGCATTAGGTGGATAATGATTCTGTCGCCAAATGTGTATACTTTTATACGAGTTTATAATGAATAATGAAAAACAAACCAGTCTATGAAAACATACCAATACTTAGTCCATTAAATTTGAAGTTAGCAGACACTATTTGCTCCTCAGACCATTGAGGGTCATGATTAGCATCATCTTTGAAAAAGGTCTCCTGCTTCGGGGGCGTGAACCTGAAGCCTTCTGGTACTCCAGGGTTTCTTTTTAAAAATGAGCCAGTAGCTAAGCGACGAGTTACCCATTCTATTGGAACCATGTCACATTTTTTCGATACAAAAGCAGTCGGAGATACCATCTTTACAAAAGCTGTTTTGATACCTAAATAAAAGAGAACATATTGGTTAATTTTACTAACTTACAATAAGTTCAATGAGTATTAGTTGTTCAAGGGAGGTCATTATGGTAGGTAGGCGATTAAAAGTCGTGAAAAAATTGTTCTGAAATGTTGACAAGTTTACATGTATATTATTTCTAATACTTTATGTAATATTGAATAACATTGCATTACATTGGTTATTTATATAAATTTCGTAAAGTAAATACAATCATTATTATTTATCGTAGAGATCATTCAGAGGTTATGATAAAACTAACAAAATTAAATTATTAAAATCACTATAATTAAGTAGTCTGTAAAGAATCCTGAGGCAGTTTGACCTCCCAATTTAATATAGTTGATAACTAACTTGATGCTGGTGAGGATTTAGTAAATGAGTCATAATAATTGCTATGTCGCGGCCATATGGTTAAATTAGCTACTTAATTGGATGCATAGGTCAGTGATTCAACGCCGGCACCCAATAATGGAGGCCATACACGTGAGGGTTTGCATGATGGTTATAACCTTACAAGCATAACTGACAGGTTATAACCATGACTGCTATATCCATCATGCAAACCCAAGCATGTATGGCCTCCATAAAGGACAACTAGCCAATTCATTAAGCGCAACGTTTAACGAGATGACTGAACGTCGTGTCAGCCATCTGGGCTGTTATAGCTGTCTTTGCATTCAGATTTCACTTCCCACTCAACACCTGCCATGCTATTCTGTAATAAAACTCGCATCTCACTTCGCAAGTCACTTTGATTTCATCTGTCAAAATGTATGAACATTTGCTTTAATTTGCTTAAATAGTTCAATTCGAAGTGACTTGCGAAGTGAGATACGAGTTTCCTTACAGAATAGCACATCAGGTGGGTTAGAGGCGTTAACGGTAGGTATCTAGCATAACAATAAGCAATTTGTACCTGCCGACTTTAAAATTTCAAAAATTTTGCCATTGGTCTGATTGGAAATTGCGGCTTTCCCTTCCATGTCATGAGCTTTGACACCATCTCCTGCTGTTATCCTGTCCTTATTTAGAAGAAGACAATGACCTGGTTCCGCTGGCAAATCAAAAACCTGCTTTGTTTTACCCTCAATAATAAGTTTTCCTAGTTTAATACCGCCAACTGAAAAAAAAGTACAGTTTAGTTAAAACTAATATTAGACTATTAACTAAAAATTAAGAAACCCCATAACCTTTTACTCACATCTAAATAGGTGAATAGGTAAGCAGGCTAAAATGCAACTTGAAATCAACAATAAAATGATTTTAAGTTGCATTTTGGCTGTCTATACGGAATAGCCAAAACGAAACTTGAAATTAATTAAATAAATGAATTTCAAGTTGTATTTTGGCTGCATAAACTTTAAAAGTACCCTGTGGCATAAACGGGCTTGCCCCATAGACAAACTTCCTCCCCGCTGTCACCACTGACTAGTAGTCAGTGACTACTAAGGGGATACTATGTCTGTCACCTTACATAAATAAAAATAATTTAATTCTTGTTCAGAGTATCACGAAACGTAAAAAAAAACAACTACAAAGGAAAAAATAATCATATTGAAATTTGAAGTACCTAGGTATTTATCTCCTAAAATGATGTTTTTGGAATCCTAGGCACTTAAATTTAATATTTTTTTCCTTTTTAGTGTTTTGAAGCGGTTTATTTAAGAATATTTTTTTTTACATAATTAAGTGACTTCCTAAGATCAAAGCTAGATGGGTGACCGTCAGCACTATCGACTTGTCTGTCTCTCAGTCTTTGGTTGAAATACATAATATTGTTTCATATTATCGTATCGTACCGCTGATAAAGTATTATTTAACTCCAAACCGTTACGGAGTTTTTCCTTCCATCATCAGTTCACCCGAATAACCAGATAGTAATACAACTATTCATCAATACGTTCCTATAATATTGAAAGCGTTATCTTCCAACTGCTAACCGTTAAGGATTTGTACTTCCATCAACAGTTCATCAACATGAGATGATGATGGAAAAAAGTAAAACATGTTATACGTGCCCTATAAAATTTGAGGTATGCCCACGATTTCCCTGGGATCACATCATCAGGCCCCCGTATTCTCAACTGTCGGAAAGAATTCAAATATCGGAAACTCTACCTGTCACTTTTTATCACGCTGCGTAAAAGCGAGACGGGATTTTACTTTTCGAATCGATACCGTGAACCGTCAGTTGAGAATAAAGGGGCAGATTCTGACTTGGTAACAATAAGACCACCTCAGGTGTATTTTTTTGACTCCTGTCAATTGTGAACCAATTTGAATAAACATACAAAAAAAATACATACAGTAGAACATAGAACCTCCCTCTTTCTTCGAAATCAACCGACTTCGAAGAAAGAAGCAGGTTCTATGTTCTATGTTAAAAGGTTCTATGTTAAAAGTACCGTAGTATTTCTAATCTAATAATTAGTTTATACCCGTGTAGTATCCTAATGTTATTATTTATATTCATGCAACAAAACATTTTTGAAAGATCACTAAATAGTAATCAAGTGATAATGTGTGAGCACCCTAACTTATTAATTCTTTGTAAAACAAATATTTGTAATTTGTATGTATTGTAATCTGTGATTAACACCAATCAAACGAAACTAGAACGAAACCTACGTTCCGTTCAGTTCAATACAATCCATCCAACCCACTAAAACAGTACCCATCATTATAGTATTTATTTACCTCATTCATCCCCGCAACTTATTATAACCTTTCAAACACAGTAGGCTATCTATAAATAATTTATAAGTAAACAAAAAATTACCTTCTTTTGGGTGAGACATTATGGAAATTGTTTATTGAATTTCTAGAGTATAATATGCTTGCCGGTGTGTCTGGATTACGCGATGCTTCCACGACTTCCAAAGAGACAGCTCCTTTTATAAACTTTTGCTAACCAACATCCAACAAATACCACGTGCGTGCTCGCTCTACTCCGTGCTCTTGATATGATAACAAGTTCAGTAAACGCAACCCAAACCTACTTGATAGTTGATAATATAGTTTGTATTTTTTTTAATTTAATTGTTATTTTAAATATGTATGGCTAGTTTCCACCAGATATTAAGAGTTTAATGTTGACCTTAGAAATTCACCACTTTAAACCAAAATAAAAACCTAATTAAAAAGTAATAATAAATGAATGCGAGTACTACATAACTAATTTAGATTTATTATGGAGTCGGTGTACTGTACTTGACCATCTACCGTTTTGTAGCTTATAGGAGATGACCAAGATATGCCCTGGAAGTCAAAAAAATACAGGAATCTAGAAATGCGACATGAAAAAAATTTTTATTTACTTATATGTCTTAATAATAATTGGACACTTTATTAAAAGCCCAGAACAATATAATAACAATAATAAATAATCGTTTTGATTATTGTATATTTATGGCCGATCCATGATATGCCCCGAAATTTAAAGGTTTACTGCACTGTTCGTTGTGGATATGTCTCTATGAAAGACTGGCAAGGTAAATCTTTTTTGAACAGCCAATGTTTTGCAATACATTAAACTGTATTATTACTGTGTATTAATATCGAGCTGGGCATTAAATTGGATGCCGGCGTTTAATCAACGGGCTAGCCGTCCAGGTTAAGCGGCTAATTTAACCGGACGGCGGCGACACTTATAGCACCATATTCAATTCGGCCCAAGGCGTTTGCACAGTTAGTTTTGTTGGTAATGTTTGCGAACTATAGTCCGTAAGGATATTATTCAAATTCCACCACCAAATGTAAACTACTTTTTTTAAGGACTCCTTTGAAAAAACTAACACTTATGTGTCAAAATTATATTATATATTTGAATACAGTCAACATACCTTCTGTGAGTGACCCAACGAAGCATGGAGAAAATGTTTAATAAGTATCAATATTGCCTAATCGGTATACACTATTGCTATTTCGGTCTAACGTAGCATATCTCATTCGCACAGTCAACTTCAAATTCCTATACATACGGCTATTCATATTAATTAATTCTGCTTCGGCTAATACACGCTATCAAAATAATTCAGTGTTATTCTGCAACTTGTGTTAAGTAGTTTTGTTATCAAACTTCAGGTGAGTGTTTTCTTTTATGGTTTAATTTAAGATAACTAACAATAAATTAACTTAAATCAGCTGTTGACAAAAATGTTAAAGCGACTAATTATTGTGCGTTTCCGTAGACTCCAAACCTAATTTATAGTTTGAAACTTTTGAATTTGTTTGGTTAATAATAACATTTTGCTTTCCACATGGTTTTGATTTTTATTTATGGGTTACTGGAAGTTTTTTAATGATCTAAGTATCTACTTATGTAAAACCTACCATAAAAATAATTATTCTTGTTATTCTTTTAAATTTTGTGTAATCTGTTAATACGTAGTGCAATAGCTACATGCTAAAAGTTTTTTCAAAGTACATTTGTAGACACTACCATTTGTATTGTAGTAGGTAGTCATTGACTTTTAAATTTATTTTGTTAATAGTGAAGTGCTAAATAATCAATTTTTTAACTAAGCCAACTGACCCAAAAGTGTTCTCTCCACATGTATGATTATAATTATATGTAAGTATACTTGAACAAAATTGTAACTTTGACTGTTTATCTTTGACTGAATAACATAGCTGCCTATTTTTAGTAACTTTGCGGTACAAACACTTCTACTTTAATTGCTTAGGGTTGGTCGAAAGATAGAATTAAGATAAAACTATTGGTGTGCTGTCAACTGTGAGTTCATTTTTATCATCACAGATTTTTCCTGGTTATTGGCCTTTGTATAAGTTGACCCTGGTCGATAATACAAAGCAATTAAAATTATATCAATACCTATAAATAATAGTTATGATAATGCAATTTAATCTTATTAATGACAATGTAGAATATTTTTTGTAAGCAATCTATTTTCCACAACTATAGTTGTGGGTAAGTAATCATGCCTGTCTTTAACACTGAAGTCACATAGTCTAGATATATTACATACTTTTGTGAAATTCAAGACTGTGGGTGATGTCAGCTGTTCATTAGATAACTGGAGACCTGGTTTTAAAAGGAAGGGAAAGAAACTCAGAATGGATTTAATTGTTTTCTTCCCTTTAAATTAAGAGTTTGAAGATTTCATAATTCAGCTGTTGGGCAAGACATAATAACACAAGCACACAGATATATTAGTAAAAAAATTAAATTATGAACACACATTCGGCCAGCGTATTGGGGTTTTATTGCCACAGCTCCCTCAAGTATTTCTCCCATGTAGGAAGGCCTGTGCCCAGCAGTATATGTATGTTTAGGCTGGCGAAGAAAATTCTGAAGGCTGGCTTAAATGATTGTATTTAGCCCATATTTCTAGGATAAGCGTAAAATTTTCTAATTAAATTATTATACCATAGAAAATTTCTTAGCTTAGTGTGCCTACCGGCAAAGGCCTCTCCTAACTTCTTCCATTGCTCCCTGTCTGCTGCTACTCTTGTCCAGAGTACAGTTTGCAAAAAGTAAGGAATGCTAACATTCCAAATTTAACAAAGTTGACGGATATTCTGATCGGAATGATTGATTTAAATGGAGGTGGACCGACGCATACTCTGCTGCAACAAAGAAATGTAGAGCCAACAGGTGACTCTAAGGTACCCGAGGTTGGTTCCTTCTTCGCCGGATTCCAAGTTCGTCGGATTCCAAACTCGTCAGATTCCAAGCTGGACGGATTCTAATTTGGTCGCACTCCAAGTTCGTAGGATTCCAAACTCGTCGGATTCCAAGTTCGTCGGACTCCAAACTTGTCGATTTATGTATGGTCAAAGACATAAATATGTATACAGATGACAAGCTTAGCACATGGATTTGATCTGACATGATTAAAATCAAATCTACGATTAGTGATTTATAATTTATGGGTACTACGTGGTCCGTAGTAAGGACCATGCTACGTTGTATCAAGGAATCGGCTCCGATGTACATGTTGTTTGACCTTGAGCGGTCAGCTGATGTTTCCACGCTGGAATGGGATAGCAAATTAGTGATTTGTTGTAGGCCCCCTCTTAATGATTTCAATTATAAAGGTACTAAATAAATAAATAAAATCATTTAATGTACCTAGCCTACCTATCCATGATTGCGAACACCCAAGTTTATAAACATGAGATTAGTTCCTAATTTGTCATCTAATTAAGACTAAATCGAACATGAGTGTACAGCAACAAACTTATAATCTGACGAATTTGGAATCCGACGAGTTTGGAATCCGGCGATTTTGGAATGCGACAAACTTAGAATCCGACTAGCTTGGAATCCGGCGCAGAAGGAACCAATCGTACCCGAGAGACATAGCTAGAAGGTTTAAAAGATTATGATCTCTTAAATTTATCATAGAAATGACATGTATTAGTTCTGGAGTAAACTTAAGCTATTTATTTATAGCTGTTGTCCACCCTATTACAAACTATGATAGCATAGTGTTCGCCCAAACCCCAGTCCAATCCATACATAGACTACAGGTTATACAAAACTGTTTGATGTGCATCGTCACCGGGTGACCCTCATACATGCCACACTTTTGTTATACACTGCAGTTGTTGAACAAGGATGTAAAGACCTGGACTACACTCATCTTACTATACCAGGTACAGACACAAGCCTGGGCGCTTCTCTCCCGTCCCCCCATGGCTTGACTTACCTGAGCCGAGGTTCGAGCTAGAGGTACCATCAGGCACCCTGGAGACTAAGCATCAGCAGGACGCCTTCCCCCGAGGTGATGCCTGTCAATTAGAAACCTCCAGAGGCAAATTCAGTCCTCAAGGCTTGTGGACTCACCAAGGTTCTTGCCTCTGTAAACCCCCATCATGCTTTAAGGCCAGCCGCAGCCAACAGCAATAGTCAGTAATTTTATGTGTACTTTGTTTGTTGATCAAATTGGCAGAATTATGTGTGCCAGACTGAGATAGCACCTTCACCTTACAGAAAATTATAGCTAAATATCACTAGGTACTATTTAATGATGTGAATATGTTATATTCGGGTTTCCCTTGATTTTTACAGAGTCGGCAACATGTGATTAGTCCGCAAGTTGCTACCATCCATAGCCTTTGCCATATAAAAAACCTTACGGGACCCAACCGATGCTTGGTTTCCATAATCGAAATCAAAGCGAAATGTCTCAATATAGCGTTATTATTTAGTTACCAAGTTCCTTCAACTAATAGCTAAGTCGTTATTGGCCCAGTTGTCGTGGCCTGTCACACAGCAATCTCTGGCAATTTATATGCCAAAACATAATAATATAATCAACAATATGTGTTGCGTAAACTATTTTAATACCTATGCAATAATCATGGTAATGTATCATTTTTGATCAGCAATAAGGTACATAGATGCGTATTTATAGTTAGGTACTTAATTATTAATTATTCTTCATCGTCGTGCGGGCGGTTTCCGCAAATCTACGTCAGTTGGGTTACTCGAGCCATCCCAGCTCCCCCAGGAAGTTACCTAGCGCGTTAACGTTGCCGAGCACCTCCCGAAGGCCTCCCGGGTTGCCCAGGTAGCTCGCCCGGTAGTTAGCCACACCACTGCATTCCAGCAGAACGTGAGCGGCTGTTTCTTCTGTTTCCATGCATGTTCTGCATAGAGGACTGTCCGTGATACCTAAGTTAAAGAGGTTTCTGTTAAAATTTCTATGACCAGTCAAAGCGCCCGTAATGAGCCATAGGCGTGATCTGCTAAGCTGAATAAAAGTCTTGGAGAGTCAAGGGTCAACTTGGGGTAGTGCAAGTTTTGCCTGTCTGCAATCCTCCAGACTGTTTCAGTGGTTCATGTGAAGGCTGTGTGTATGTTCGCATACTATACCTTTAAACCAGGGAAGCGGTATGATTGGTTCGGGGCCAACCGGTTTCTTATCAGCCTGTCGATTCTGTAACAAAACTCGCACCTCACTTCGCAAGTCACTTCGAATTCGACTGTCAAATAGAGCAAATTTTCATACATTTTTTACTCTATTTGACAGTTGAATTCGAAGTGACTTGCGAAGTGAGGTGCGAGATTCGTTACAGAATCGCACCCCAGATCCTCTTGCGAGTTCATCAGCGCCGTCGTTTCCACGTGACCCGCTGTGCCCTTTGATCCACTGTAGGGTGATCAAGTTCGGATTACCTACCTCGTTCAGTGCCAGGTGACATTCGTATATTAGACTGGAAGACAGCTTTGAGCTTCTTTGAAAGCTCTGTAATTTGTTGGCGCCGGTCGATAGCTCCGACCTGGGCCACCAGACCACAGCGCCGTAACTTCTTACCATTGAGACCATTTCTTAAGGCGAGGTATTCCGAGCAGTCGTAGGTAAAAATGCTTCCTCAGCCCCCGCCAATAAGTAGCGTAACGTAAGCAAATCCGACGCGCGCGAGATGACACCGCGTCGGCCGCGGCCGCCCGGTCCAAGCGGTACAATGTGCCATAGTAAAATTGCATACAGTAACATTATGGTATTACGTTATAGATTATTTAGATAGGTACTAACTTTTTTCATGATCATACGGTCCACCAGATGGTCAGCTGTAAAAATTTGTATCAACAGTCAACCGCTCATCCTAACTGTAATATTGAAATAGTGAAAATGAGTTTGTTTGTATGTTATGTTACGCATTCACGCCTAAACCACTTAGGTAACCGATTCAGATGAAATTTGGTAAGGAGATAGTTTGAGACTGTAAAAGTGATGTAGGATACTTTTTTGAAACGATAACCGAGTTGGAGCCGCGGTAAGATACTAGTATTATCATAAATGCTATTTATATATTTTCTCAAGTCGCGCTACGTCTTACGATTTTATTTTTGAGTCTGATCAATGCCCTGGATTGATGAAGACAGCGGTGTGTATTGTAATGACCTAGGACCTAATTATATTTCCTAGCGTTCGCTACAATAGCTACATAATGAAACCGTTTAACTTGACAAAAAAAATATGTATTTTATATGGGTAGGGGTAGTACTTGCACCTTACGGCCTGACCACGGGAACGGGCGGTGGCGGCCGTTAGAGCCTGGGAGTCCCAAATACCCCTTCATATTCCAGCCGCAAAAAAGCTACATGTTTTTTTTAATATTATGAATGCATTTGATATAAAACCAATTAACCAGGTAAATTGGTTTTATTTTAAATGTGTAGTGCTCGCGAAAATGTACTAAGACGATACTATTTATGAATGCAGTTTTTCCTAAAATCAAATTACTAAAATCGACGACATGGTTCCTAAGAAGAGATTTTCGCATGTCTTATAATTTTAGACTTTCTCATATTGACCGATCTAAATGAGCCACCCTGTATGTAGGGTATCTATGATGTTACCTACAATTAGTGTAAGTATTTTTTTATTGGGTGTGTGTGTTTTGTTAATCTTTCTTTTTAATGCTCGTTTTTTTTTCATTTCCTTTACTTTTGTAGGACTTACGTTTACAAAAGCTTTTTGCAATTTGGTAATAGATGATTCATCGTTGAAAAAGACAACCGCTGATGAGCATCTTGCTTGATACTCTCTTCTTTGTGTGAAGTTGACTCGTTTACAGCCTACAAATTTAGTAACAACACTGTTGAAGCGCTCTACAGTATTTTTATCAACGTTTTGAATCAAACTACAAGATTTAGCCGCAACAATAGCAATAATCACATTTATTCGAAATATAAACGTCGAATTCCTAATCCAGTTGAAACAATTGTTTTCATTTTTATCTTTGTCACAAAAGTATTTTTTGCACAATTTATGTGTGCGGGACCGGTGTGACTAGATAGTCGTGGACAAAGATCCCTTGCACTCGATAGGGTAGGGGGTGGACTTGCCGAGGAGGTGTGATGAAATGAGAAGGCCCGTTGTGGATGGTTAACAAAAAATCAAAAAAAAATCCTTATTACATGAAAACATTTGTAATTCGTTGGCTCATGCCTATGGGGACATTAATATTCGCGACAAGATAGTTAAAGTGTTATTCGCGATAAGACAGTTAAAGTGTTATAATTCATCTAATTAGGTAACTCGTTTCGTTATGTCCTATAGTGTGTTATGTGTTGTAAATAGTGTTCGTAATAAGATAGTCTAAGTGTTATATTTCATCTAGTTAGTTAATATTTTATTTTGTAAATAGGTTGAGATATATTTTTATTATTATTTCGTAGGTATATAAATTTGTAATATTTAGATAACCTGTACATACCTTTTCATGAATAAAGATATTAATATTTAGTTTCTTTCATTGAGTGACAAATCCCCTCACGAAGGACGTCCATAGTTGCAATAGGTAAAAATCGAATATAGATAAACTAGAAATCGGTCGATTATGATCACTCTTGGTACCACTCTGAACACCTCTCCCTGCTCTTCAAAGAACTGGATAGAACATCACCATCCACAACGGGCCTTCTCATTTCGTCACACCTCCTCGGCAAGTCCACCCCCTACTCTATCGAATGCAAGGGATCTTTGTCCCCGACTATCTAGTCAGGCCGGTCCCTCACACATAAATTGTGCAAAAATTACTTTTGTGACAAAGATAAAAATGAAAACAATTGTTTCAACTGGATTAGGAATTCGACGTTTTTATTTGGAATAAATGCGATTATTGCTATTGTTGCGGCTCAATCTCGTAGTTTGATTGAAAACGTTGATACAAATACTGTAGAGCGCTTCAGCAGTGTTGTTGCTAAATTTGTAGGCGGTAAACGAGTCAACTTCACACAAAGACGAGGTTATCAAGCAAGATGCTCATCAGCTGTTGTCTCTTTCAACGATGAATCATCTATTTCTAAATTGCAAAAAGCTTTTCTAAACGCAACTCCTACAGGAAAAGTAAAAGAAATGAAAAAAAAACGAGCATTAAAAAGAAAGATTAACGAAACACACACATCCAATAAAAAAATACTTACACTAATTGTAGGTATTATCATAGATACCCTACATACTGGCACATTTAGATCGGTCAGTATGGGAAAGTCTATAAGACATGCGAAAATCTCTTCTTATGAACCATGTCGTCGATTTAAGTAATTTAATTTTAGAAAAAACTGCATTCATAGTATTGTCTTACATTTTCACGAGCACTACACATAAGAAATAAAACCAATTTACGTGGTTTAATTGGTTTTATTTCAAATGCATTCACACATTTAAAAAAAACATGTTCCTACTCGGCTCGGGAATCAACCCCGGACGTTTTGAAAAATTAAACTAACACTATTTCTATTTAAATATCGATTGTGTAGGTCTTAAGCAGTTTTAACGTTTACTGCTTAAGACCTACACAATCGATATCTAAATAGAAATAGTGTTAGTTTTATTTGTATGGACCTGTTTGTATGGAACAGCTGGTTTTTTTTTCGCGATTTCAAATGGTATTTTCTAACAAATCGTGTTATGGGTGACCAGCACTGCCACCTGTCTTCGTTTTCGAGAGCGACCCCCTAACACGTTGTTTAAAGTTGTATACAGGGTGGTGCCATCAATACGACAATAAATTAAAACATGGGCTATATTAGTTCTTAGAAACGGTTTGCCACTTTCAGAAACATCGTATTCGTTTGATAATTTTATGACATTTGTGTGAAATAATATAACATTGACTGCATTATTTCATAGAAATGTCTTGAAATTATCAAACGAATAAGATGTTTTTGAAAGTGGTCAACGATTTCAATGAACTAATATAGCCTATGTTTTAATTTATTGTCATATTGACGGCACCACCTGTATAAAAATTCTTTTTTTTCTTGGTCCCTGACCGACAGTCCTTGGTAACTTTTGTAACCAAATAAAATCACAATGACGTCATCACGGACTGATGATACTTATTTGGATCTAAATAATTGGTATAAGTAAAATAATATTATTATTAACCTGCATATGAATGCAAATTTTTAAAAAAATATTTAATTTTAAATAACGATCTAAAGAAATAATGGCCCTAATTCTGGAGAGCACATGCTAAGATTAAATTTAAGTTCAGTCTACCTCTTTCTCTCAATTTGAATACGAAAAGTATTGCCGACTTAAAATTTGACATTTAGAAACATACATTCAATTTTCGACCTTATTGAACGTGATAAAATGCAGTATTTAGGAGGCACCTCCATACATGCCGTCTAAAATAATGGTCTATGGTTCGTATGAAATCTGTCTGAATTTAGATGACAGCTCTAAACAAAATATTGCTATCTCTTTCTTATTACATATTGTAAGAAAGAGATAGATTGTACTTAAATTTAAACTTAAGAGTGTTCCTCCAGAATTAGGTCCAATGTGTTTTATACATACATATACTTACTTTTCACTTTGATAGGTTGGTGCAGAGCTATTTATAACCCCTGAGACCACAACACTCGAATTTCTTTTCTGGCGCATAAAAGCACTAAAAAATAGGCCAGCGTTTATAAAACATATATGTTCTTAATTTTTGATTTTAACATTATTATAAATGTTTGAAAAATTAAATTAAAACATATATGATTAAATTAGAACTAAACTTATATAAACGAAAAAAAAACAATAAAATTTTCAGAATTATTTCAGAACCGGTTTTGAAGTTATACTGTTCTGTGCAATTACACTGTGGTACAAAAAGCGTCCTACGAAATATTTAGATAATCACAAGCTGACCAGGCAAACGTTGTCTTGCCATAAAAAACAAAATATCAAAAAAATAGATAATAGCCGATTCTCAGACCTACTGAATGAATATAAAATTTCATGATCATCGGTCAAGCCGTTTCGGAGGAGTATGGTAACTAAAACTGTGAGTCGAGAATTTTATATACATATAAGATGAAACTTATAAAATTTATAATATATATTATTTATAAATTTCGTTAATTGGATAACAATAAATTTCTAATTCATTACCTATATAACTGGCTTTGAAATCATACTGTCCCTTGTTATATTGTGAGACTATATAACTAGGAACAAACAGTACATCGTGTACATCCTAAGCATCATTTAGTGGGTGGTTTATGAACTGAACAAATATGTTAGAAAGGTAGTACTTACCATTTATATTGCAACATTTTTCTATGGGTCTTATTAAAATTTGATTTATTATTTTTGTTTCCCATTTTAATTAGAACCTTATTATTTACCAACTAAAACTAACTAAAACAAACCTAAACAAACTAAAATAAACCTAATCAAACTTAAAAAAACCTAACCTATTTTATATTTACACATATTCAAATACAAGTGTGTATTCGTATCGTGCGGGATCTGCGGAGCATAAAGCGACGTGACCTTACTCGGGAAGCTCTCGACGGGTACTGAAGTAACAGCGGAGCGTCATGATCACTCCCCGTAATTTGAATTTTATAGGTTTTTTGCCTACATCGTAATAAAAATGTATGACGTAAAAAAATCCGTTATTATCATTTTATAGATGATGAAAAGTTACATCAATTTGTATATTTTTTACGTCATTTAGTAATGTATTATCTGACTTAAATGACTTTTAAAATGTTGAGCAGAGCAATCTTTGAATTTTTTTTCTATCGAGTGAAGTATTACCAATCATGTTTCTGTCTTTACAACTAATAGATAATACGGTCAACTATATTATATAAGAATTTCAGAATTGAATGTTTTATATTCGTGGTGGTACAAGCAATCGAAAATGTTCAAAACGGGAAAAGAGCGCCTTAAATAGATATACATAATTTGTGATTTTTGACGATTTGAAAGAGCTTCTTAGGAGCGTACTTGAATAAATATATTTTTGATTTTGATTTTGATTTTGATTGGTCTGATGACCACTGTGTAAAGCCACTTGAATATCTTAACTCTCTAGATAGGATTCTAACTCTTCTAACTGCGATTACACTTTCTTATTTCCTACTTAGAGAGTTAGGAAATAGGATAATGTAATAAGTCCTTTATGTAAGACTTTTGTCAAGTAGGAAATGACTATTTTGACGTAGATATTACATTTTCAATATTGTTTCGACAAGTGATACAGAACATGTATTCTTAGTTAACCCACATGAGACATAATAGGGTATATGAAAAATGGTTGACTCCTGAGCCGTTAGCCATTGCAAACTAAGTGTAATGTTTGGCGCAAAAGAGTGTCCTTGTCAAACTCCTTTTTCTGGAAACCATCATCATCACCAGCCTTTATACGTCTCCTACTGATGGGCACAGGCCTTCCTAGGATGCGAGAAACACATGGGGAGTTTTTTTAAAGCGGTTGCAGGAACAACCGGGACCAACAGCTTAACGTGCGTTCCGAAGCACGGAAGAGCTCGAGATAACAAACTTTGATTGACCTATCCCAGGATCGACTATGGCAAAACTTGATGAAAATTTTAGTTGTTTTTCATAGCGAAACCCTCAAACTAATACACTACCGAGCTCCTCAAATATTTATATAATTTTTGAAAATAAACACATAAAATAAATTGCTAAGATGTTTGTTATTGAAACTCTAGGAAGCACGCTTACCCGGGAGACTGTTGCGGGGGAATAAGCGTGACGACCGACGTATACGGTATCAGTATCTAACTCTTGTTACATCATTCGTCATGTCATACCCACTAATCTTAGCCGTTGTTACACCTGCAAGAAAGTTAATAATTATACTATAATCTGATATGTTTCGTAATTGTGAATTGCCGTAGCCAGAGTTCAATAAACTGTCAGCGACTACGACGATATTCTCTGAACCGCAAAACAACGCCTTCGCGTTGCTTATCATTGCTTTGTATTGCTTTTTTCGCGGTCTTTCGTTTAAGCCCACGTGTCAGCTGCGTTAAGGCAGTGGAACTTGAGGAACACGCTAGTTATATTCCGCACTTAGTAATTAAGATTCCGATTTGCGCACAAACTTAGTACCTACCTATCAACTGCTACCATGTCTAAATGAAATATGTTCCAGCAGTTCTATGACAAGAAGGATTCAATTACATGATTGTAATACATAGGTACAGACCAGAAGTCGATTAACACTTTGGTACCATGACACGCTACGTCATTGACAGTGTGCACAGAAGTTGTCAAGAGTATGCCAATATGTTATGAAAAAGTACCTACTAAATTGTTAAGCAACTTTTGATGCTGAATGTACACCCACTATAAATATACAGATGGTCATTTTACGTCGACGTAATAATTATACCATTTATAAACCATACAATAAATAAGCAGGCTAACTGCCGGCTGCATTTTAAAGATGGAATAGATACCTATCTGACCATCCTCACATACCATTGAAACGTAATCTATGCCCAATAGATAGAGCAAAATAGCACTAAATTGTATATTAGCGCGAATGATTTATGATTTACAAGACCTGTGTTGTGTCGTAGTAGCCTCCAGTATCGCTATCTGGAGTTGTTTGCGACGACCCCCTTGTGGAAATGTACGCAAATGTCAGCTGATAACTGCCCCCTGCGGCCCAGCAGTTATGATGCCACACTGCGCTCGACTTGCTAATGTTTACGTACCTACTATCGACAGTTCAAAAATATTTGATATGACGACTGTTTTTCGTACAATTGAATATTTCGTCAGTGACGACCTGAACCTGAACCTATGTAATTGATGTGCTTCTTTGCGACTAAATATAGGAAAGTAAAGTGGTCTAAATACGTAAAATATAATTTAGAGCAATACACAGTGATTCATCGTTCAATGGATTCTTAAATAATTCGCTTGGTTATTGTCGTATATTGAACATGAAATCAGAATTTCCAGACAAAAATAGAATAGTCGAGAATCTACCTATTTTAAAAACTTTTTGATTGCCATGTTTTAGTTTCGAGAACCACGAATAATAACCATGATAAGTATTAGACCATGTTCATAAATCTACCACCTACACAAAATATTATTTATTCCTTTTTCTTGCCATTGATTGTGCTTCATAATCATCATCACCAACCTATAAACATCCCACTGCTGGGCTCAGGCTTTCCTACATGGTAGAAAAACACGAGGATGATTGTACTTAGTTAAATTAAAACGCATAGCAGTTCCTAAATGGTCTAACTTTAAGACCTCTACCACTCCGATGACGTCCACTCTAGTTCAAAATTGCAGAAAGTCGCAAGCTTGCATACCAAGACTCTTATTTCTAAGAGTCTTGGTATGCAAGCTTGCGACTTTCTGCAAACCGGTCGACTGTTCTTATTGCTTGTCAAAGTTGCGGGCTTGCATTCTACTCTTTTAATGTTACTTGGTTGGTTTTTAAATTGGGTGACTTAGCCACGATGTGATGCTGGAGGCAGTTTTGTATCAGTAACGTTTGGTTTGGTTTTACGTTTTTCGTCTTGCCCTGGCCTGTCCTGTCCCTTCGATTTAGTTATGAACTAAAAACCATGCTCCCGATTTAGTTATAGGTTTCTTGTGATTGTGTTCAGTAAAGCTACGCGACAATAACCCAAGTGCTGTCAACATCTCGAGTCTTGACCCACATAATCTTCTCACTTAGTGACGTCAGTATTTATGTAAGAATAATATTATTATTGTGCTCCCCTGACGTCAGAGATTGTCTCCGTAGATATCATTGGCCTAAATATCATGCAAATAAAGTCCAACATTCTGTCCGACCCTTCTGTTATCTGTTTAGATTTTTTAATTGAGTGGTGTGGTGTTATTTATTGGATGAATATCTATATCTAGCACATGTTTGGTTCCTTTATCAGGCAATTGTAGTGTTATTGGCATTAAAAAGTTATTGTGCGTGTTTGAGTTAACGTTTATAATACTAAGGCGGTAGTAACATATTATTAGTTGCTGTTTAACTGTACGTTGAATCTGAGTGTTTGTTACATACAAAGCACATAATATTTTTGTTTATATAACAAGTACATAGTAGTGAGTAGTGACTAACCTTCTTTAAGGTCATAGGCTATAATAATTGTAGGTAATAAAAAAAAGATCATACGTAATTTGTAAATATGTAACTGGACATCTCATTGAAGCAAACATTGATCTTGTGTTATCTAGTATTTAGTATTTTTTTTATTACATCAATTTATTTAATTTTTAAACTCTTTTATTAGATAAACATGGACGGTCCCAAAGGACCTTCTCAATGTGAGCTGCGGCTTCATGGGGACGAGTCAGAGGCCTCCCTGAGTCGGCTCACAGTACAAGACAATGGTGACTGTTGTGAGGTCAACTGTCAGTGCAGCAAGACGATGCCAGAAGTTACCGTCAGGAGCAAGAGATACGGACGAGGCGCGGTGGAATCAGGTATTTTATGTGATTAAATTACAGATGCATCGGATATTCGCTTACTAAGTATTCACAATTTACCCAACGGGATTTTCTTATTCTTACCTGATATAATTAATAAATTATAATATAATTGTGTTTACTAGCAGGCCCTTCGAATTCTGCCGTTTGTTATAACTGTCCATAATGGACGCCAAATTAATCATTTCTATTAGAATATCAATTCACATCGAATAGGTTTGATAAGACCCACGTCCACTGAGCGCCGGCCCTGACCCTTTATCAGAAGAGTGAGATTGTCTTTTGGCATTTTGGATGGTGCTTCACATTTTTAGTATTAAAATCTTTTTACTTCTGATCTGAATTGATCGAATCAAATTGAAGAATAACATTTTTATTTTTATCTGTAGCATATTCTCTTGTTAACTGTTATTGTAAACTGCTCTCCACTCCCCTCCCCTAGCACCGGGCTGGGTCACTTCGAAATGATGGCATTGCGTACGCGTGTTATATGTATTGCGGGATTTTGTCAACTGCGCGTTCGCTTCAATGTAACGCTATACATGGTGAAATAATGCAGCTAATGTCATATTATTTCATACAAATGTCATGAAATTATCAAATGAATAAGATGTTTTGAAAGAGCAAACCATTTCTATGAACTAATATAGCCCATGTTTTAATTTATTGTCGTATTGACGGCACCATTCTGCATATAAGCACATTACACGATAGCTATTTCAGTAATTTGTGGTTGTTAGTCACACATAATATAGCCGTTCCTCACAGATTTTGAGGGTTCTCCTCTTATGTTTGATAGTTTACTGCCCAGTAAAAAAGTTTTTATAAATTGAAGAAAGATTTCAGCATTCATCATTATCAGTACCAAAAGGTTTTTTCATTCTTAATAGGGGATGCAGAACCGGACCTTATTTAGGAACCGGGTTTTTCGGTTCCGTTTTACCGAAGAACCGGGTACCCGGGTTTTTTCGGTTCTTTCGGGTCGTGAAATTAAATTCTATTTAATTTGTTTTGGTTTTGTTTAGAAACTCTATTAATCACAGTTAAGAAAATAAATAATATGGGAAATTGCTAAACAAAGTTTTTAAATAATCAATATGTCATGTATATCAGTATGTGAAGCGGTAAGAAAAGTCCATATGCGGAGACAGCTAGTGAAGCTTGAAACACACTGTTCTAGCCGCCTCCACCTTGCCAGCCCATAAAGTCACTTTTCACGCCTCATTTGAAGGAACCCATTTTAAAGGAAGGAGGAAACACATGTACTGGCAAAGAATTCCAAGATTTTGAAGACAAAGAATCGAGTTACTAAACTTCTTTGTGCGCGATTTTGAGGTGGAGACAGTGAATTGATGACTCCGAAGACCGCCACGCACGAGGGAAAGAGGAAGGAGGAAGGTGGGATAAGTTGAAAAAGCGATGCAATAATTGATGAAATGTCTCGCCGCAATTGCAGAGGCTCGAAGTGTGCCGGCAATAAATTCCAAGTTTTGGAAGTCCCACAAAGAAACGAGTAACTAAACTTCTTTGTGCGAGATGTTGAAGTGGAAACAGTAAATTGATGACTTCGAAGACCGGCACGCGTGCTCCTGAGTAAGAAGGTGGGATAAGATCGAGGAGGTACTTGGGGGAGCCATCCCACAGGTGCGAGCAATATTCAACGCAATACCGGACCTGAGTATTGTACAGAAGGCATAATTGATCTAGCGTGAAAAATCGACGCACCTTGTTCAGTACATCGAGCTTCTGGGAGACTGTTTTGATAAAAGTTTCGATATGATTCCTCTGATTCAAATCGCAGCATATTTCCATACTGAGCAAGTTGATGTGGAACCCTGTGCCGAAAGAGTAGTGCCCTAAAGAGAGGGAAGGGGAAGAAACGGCGACATTTTGGCTGTAAACTCGCACTCCTGTGTTTTCTTAGCATTGAACTCATTAAGATTGTTAGATTCCCATTCAGGTATGAGGTTCAACACCTTGTCGAGCTCAATGGTAAGATTCATTCTCTCCATCTAAGTTTCAACGCGCCCAGCCCCTGGGCGACCGTAATATCCACCATGCACTGTACTGTCATCCGCATAGCAATGAATGTTTCCTAATAGAAGCATGTCATTGATATTAAGAAGAAAGAGAGTAGGGGATAGAACAGTCTTGAAGTACACCAGCGTTCACTGGCATGAACCCCGAACACGGATTCTCTGCTTATGCAGGAAGCCGGCGATCCAGTAGCTGAGCTCTGCAACTGGATCGCCGTATACTGTCATACGGTCTGCCCACTCAGCTGAGTGAGTAGACTGTATGCCGGGAGCTTAGAGAAAAGAGCCCTGTGCCAGATCCCATGAAAAGCTTTAGCAATGTGTAACAGCCACTGACTCACCACGTTTATCTATAGCTTCACCCCAGACATGCAATAAATACGCTCGAAGATCACCCGTTGACCGTTTCAGGTGAAACCAATACTGACTATCAATAATTAATGAGCGATCTTCTAAGTTACGGACCAGCTGGTTATTTTTGAAATCCGTTCCATAACCTTGCAAAGATCTGCGTTGACAGCTATTGGGCGGTAGTTAGCTGGGTCTATCGGTCTCCCTTTTCACTGTCATCAGTGATCTGATGACTCATCACACTCATCCACTGTGAGTAAAAACAAAATTATAATCTTTTCTTAATAAAACGGTCTAATATTTTTTCCACGCATAAAAATGCGTCAAGTGACCGGCGACCTGAGCGACCAAAGAAAGAGTATATAAGTACGGTAAAATGAAAAAGTACCTATTAAATACTTTATTATTCTGCATTTAGCTAACTTTGTGATGTGTATTAAGTGAAAACAAAAGAATGTAACAAAAAAGTATTCACGGAAGACCAGTGTCGTAGTGTCCAAGGATGCTTCAGCGTATGCTGAGTGGATTCCTTTTCAGTGACATATTTATATTGTTATTTGTTCAAATGTGTTGTATTTGGATTCTGTAGTCATAATTGTGTTTCTGAATAAATTTTTTCATTTCATTGCAAAATATGGTATCTATACTTACATGTCCAAACTTACAATAATAATAACGATTATTACTTTTGTTTAAATTAACACACCAGAAAACTTTGATAATTAACGATGCACTGACTGAGCAAGACAAAATGGTGGCGAATGAATGCTGTGAACTGCTATGCTGCCCCATACCCTTACTAGTTTAGCCATGCCACGCCTTACATATTCCAAGTTCGATTTATCGCAAACAATATCGTTAAATATTTGATTTCTTTGATGACATTCATAGAACCGAAAGAACCGAAAAACCCGGGTAATATATTTTTAAGAACCGGTTCTTTGAGAGCTGAAAGAACCGGGTAGAACCGGGTCTTTTCGGAACCGGGTAGAACCGGGTGCATGCCCTAATTCTTAAGTATCTCAAATAGATGTCGTTGAGTTTGATGGCCTCATTATCCAGTTCTTTGGCAACATTGACTATATGACTTTTTATGTAGGTATGTTATAATAATTATGAAATGCATGTATAAAGTACCAGTAGTTACTTAGAAAGTAACGATTGTTTTTTGTAAAGACACAAGTATCTAATTATACTTTCTTATTGAAGGTCAACTTAACGTTTATCTGTTTTTATAAAGGTGAGAAGTTTACCAGAGTATATTTCGATAATAGCAATAACCGCCGTACGCCGCTTTCGATTTTGTCAAAATATTATATTTTAAATATTTAAAATCAACATTTATTAGATCTAGATCTAGTTCCGGTAGGAATATCTGTAGATATGATAGATTGTAGATCAAACGCCCAATATCAGTTTTCAACTCAAAACCATTGAATTCGCAGCCGCAATAAGACCCAACTGCAATTGCCTACCGATGTGAATGAATTTAAGGAGTTCCCAAGAAAAGCGTTGGCAATTATTGTAAAATCGTAACTTGGTAGGAATGAAGGAAGAAATATCCGGGGTCTGACGCGCATAAAGAGGTTTTTCCGGTTGAAAAGATATGATGTCAAAGTATGAAGATGATTGCGCGAAGTTTTAAGCTAAGCTAAGCGACGAGCTCGGCCTTAATGATAATATTATCTCTTAATGATGAAACATCCTCTCAAAGGTCACCACAGCACAGACTGTCATAGTATTTTATAGATAACAGTTAAACTATGATATACTAAGGTTATTTTGGTATCGCAACGAAAATATGCCGTAAATAGCTTATCGGTTTTATTCGCAGTACCTTCGGATTTAAAAACTACATTAGGACCCACCAAATCTCATTTTATCAGTTTTTTTCTAACCATATAATATATATCTTAGCCCGTATTCTCCGACGTTATAATTAAATTATTGTTTGCTGCTGCAGCTTTTATATCATGGCGATCTTGATAAGATCCATATAAATGTAATATTCTTACTTAGGTAGGTACTCCACACTCATAATCTAGCTTAAATTAAGCATCATTGTTATCATTAAGAGCTTGTGTTATGGATAACGTAGGTAATAGTTACATCGTAATTAGATCATTAAGTTTTACTGCACTGGAATTCATGCCCCTCTCCCCCATACTTATGTGGATGGAGCCTACCCAAAATTTATCCCATAACACCTCCTGCCATAATTATAAAACTTTTTGAACCGAACCTATAATCTATATTGACCAGTACGTACTTTACATTTCACATTACTTGCTCAATTATTAATAAAAAGTCGATTTTATTGAAATTACACTGGAGTGTGTACTACAGACAGATTCTATTCAGTTACGCTAATAATCTTTTGCCTGCGATTACCTGCAACTAACAGATGAACCCGATTTTTCTGATGTACTAAAGGAAGTACCTACAATTTTATTAATACATATACTAAGGAGTAGCAATATGAATAGCAGATATATTAATAAAATTATATGTATAAAGTATTATGTAAAGAAAACGTAAGTTCCTGTTTATAGAATGTTATCGCTGCGTAATACAACTCATGGTATAATCACGTGTAGGTAGGCAGGATTGTGCATAATAGCATGGACCAAATATTACATCCTTGATAATAGTCTATTCTTTAGTATTTTAGGTATGTAAGTTGTTTAATGTTAACACAGTCAATCACTTGATCGTCGGCCTTCAAAGCCGGCGGGCAGAAAGGTTCTTCTCACGACTAGGGAGCCATGTGTTTAGGTGTAAGGCGGACTGTACGTTCGCGGGGGTGTGGGCGCTAATGGGACTGGATGCGGCATAGGGCCTTGAATTCCAGTTGGCGTCTGGTGCCTCGTGTGACGCTGCTCCCTGCAGCTCCGCTAAGCAGAAGAGACAGAGGAAGCAGTTCGGTGTCTAGGGCGCACTGGGACCAGTGGACTGTCTTTGATGATCGTGGTATGGCACATGGCAAGGCCTGCGGGTAGCGTACGGCGGTCTGCCATGTGTGGATTGCCAGTGGTGCTCAGCCACGCTTAGCGCCTTTGCTGACCGGCGGCGATACATATCGTATCCAACACGGCCATGTGACCGATTAGCACTGGAAAAAATCCTACCTATGAAAAATGTGTTCGAGGCACCCATCTACCAAATCCTATTATTGCCCCCGCCATACCTGGCAAATGATAGCGCTGACGCCCCGGGGTCCCTTTTCAGGACCAGCAAATTCCTGTGGGATAGTAAGCCTCCTCGGCTTGTGGGGGACAGTGGCAAGGGGTGGGCCCCTCGTCACCTCAAAAATGTCCTCATGCGAGGAGAAAGCCTTGGACTATACCTCCGGGAAGTGGCGACAGCCAGAAACGGCTGAGCCGCGGTCAGATACGGTTGACTACAAAGTTCCTCGTGCCCGGTCCCTGTAAGCAGTCTCCTGACAGTAGACGGGACGGTTTTTAATGGATAGAGCCGCCGCAATCACCATGATTTGCGGTGAAGGAGTCCCACGTAACCTTGGCGTCGCCGTCCATAAAAAAGGCAATCAATCACTTAATTTTGTTAGAAGTCCATACAACGTCGTTATAGGTGGTATGTATTGGGCATTCTCCATTCTGCATTAGTCCAAATATTTCCTGGCACACCTAGACCAGGGTTAAAGGTTGAAGTGAACGTTATGGTTTAATTTAGCATCTAAATTACATTGCAAAACAACTTTATGGTAAGGATCCAGACCACATTAGTTCATATCATTTATAGGGCACAATCATCAATAGCCCCGTAATATTTTTTATTTTATACAACTAGATGACAAACAAGCTGACGGCTCATCTGATGGTAAGTGGTTACCGCCGCCTATAGACACCTGCAATAACAAGGAAAAATCACTTGATATTGCAGGTGCGTTGTCATCCTGAGGCCTAAGATGAAATGCCGTCATGCCCAGTAATTACACTGGCTACCTTTCCCTCCAATCCGAAACACAGCGAACTGTTTCACGGCTGAAATAAGGAAGGCGGTGGTGGTACCTACCCCGACGACCCTACATACGGGCCTACCACCTTGTAAAATCGTAACATCCTATGAAAACATAGAAAAACGATGTTTTCTTGTTTAATATAAATGATCCGTAAATGAAGTATTAAAGGTTATGTTCATATAGGTTCATAATTTTGGCTCATGCCCCCCCCGGGCATGAGACAAATTTGGAGTGGTGCAAAGTCTGTGTCTGGATCAGCCAACCAACCCGTAGTTTTTAGAAATAATCCACTTATATTGCTTACCAACTATTTTATATAAATTTAATTAAAATAGCCACGATTTTAGAGAGTATTTCAAATTCAGAGTGCATTTCTTTTAATTACGTATCATGTATTCCTCCTAGGATTGACACACGAATGCGGCGTATTCGGCGCGATCGGCACAGGCGAGTGGCCCACACAAATAGATGTAGCACAGGTCATATGTCTTGGGCTAGTAGCGTTACAGCACAGGTGAGTAAAAAATATGACGTCACACTCATAAAATCGAAATGTGTACATAATTTTATTTTATTTTTATTTGGATATATTTATTTATATTTATTTCTAAATTCATGTACACACACACTAAAAAAAGAAACCATTTATACAGAAATATTATAAGTACATGGGCACTGCTCATTTCTAAAGAAATTTCTGCCAGCAGACCTTATTTGAATTAATTTCGACAGGGCTGTATCTGTACAACTAGACTATAAATAAAATCTATTATTATATCAACAATTGAATAGATACGTACACCGAAGCTGAGTTTTTAGGTACACAATAGACCAGCGGTCGGCAACCTATTGGCAGGCAAGAGCCACAAGGTGGCAAAATAAACTAAAGGCGGGCCGCACTTGTGATTAACTATTGAATAGACAATACTACAGATAATACATTATTTGAATGCGTTCTTTCCTACTGTGTGATAGTCCTTTTGAGTTGGATATCTTTAGTTTTAATTAGACGACATTTCTGTAATTTCATAATGAATTTTGTGATATATGGAGGGTATTAGGTAGTTGTTATCTCTGCTCTGCTTTATAAGTTTGAAATAAAATAATTGATGTTTTGTTAATTTTGATATAATCAATACAAACAAAACATCAAACAAATATAGAAGCCAGGAAAAAAATAAAAGAAAAAAATGAAATCTAGAACTGACATTTAATTAAGTGTCCTTTACAGCTGCATCAGAATAGGAGGTCAGATAAGACTTTTGCGTCTGTCGATAGTTTTCTAATATATATAATTACTTGTCACCCAGAGGGCAAGAATCTGCCGGGATAGTGACGTCGGAGGGTAAGAGCGCGCGCACATTCAACTCGCACAAGGGCATGGGTCTCATCAACAACATATTCAACGACGAGGCCATGAAGAAGCTCAAGGGGAACCTGGGCATTGGGCATACTAGGTAAGGTACAATCGAACTTGGAAGCATTACATTTTAGTACCATATCACACCGACTGGTTCGCTTGTACTACATACGACAGCACATCAAGTATAACAATTGTATTACGAAAGCAGCCTGTTTTACGAACGGGCGGGCCCAAGTTCCAACTGTTACGCCTTATGTGCTGTTGACGCTTCCATATTTATAATGAAAAAAAAACCAATTAATTTTAACCAATTGGTTTTGATCCGATCGATTTTTTACAAGCCCGGTGACCAATGAGTTATCGGGGACTTGAGAACTCGATGAATTTCGGTCGGGGAAAATTGCCCGCCATTGTTATAACAAATAAAACATACGGAAAATATCTGGAATTGTTATAACAAACCAATTAATTACACGGAAAATATCCCGAATTGTAATAACAAACTAATAATGACTCGGGAAATATCCCGAATTGTTATAACAAACCAACTAATTACACTGAAAATATCCCGAATTGTTATGACCAACAAATTAGTTTATAAATTTATCAAATTGTAGTGTAACTGTAATTCTTCTAGACTTTCTGTTTTACCATAAACAACGTTAAAAATAAAAAGTACCAATATTTTTCGTTGATCTCAGGTATTCAACGTCAGCAGCATCGGAGGAGGTGAACTGTCAACCCTTTGTAGTCCACACAGCGCATGGCGCATTAGCGGTCGCGCACAACGGCGAACTTGTCAACTGCAGTAGCCTTAGAAAAATGGTGAGCGAAAGACTACCATATTATATAGGTTGTAAGGACTATATTAAAACAATTAACTTTTTTCAGAAATACAATATCCAAATCCACTGGATGGTAATGCCGGATGTAGGTGAAGGGTATACATTCCATATTTTGTTAGTAACAATGTTTCTTACAGCCTATGTTAGAAATATCAAAATCAATCATAAATTATTCCATGTCAAAAATTAAATTACATTAAAAAAAACAAAAAAAAATAGAAAGAAAGAAGAATAAAGAAGAAGTAGAAGAAGAAGAAGATAGAGTTTGATAGAAATACAAAATAAATACAAAAATTATTCAATTTTAGCTAGTAATGTCAGTAGTGAAATACAATTATTATTATTTTCAATGTCAACTTTTCTTTCTTAAATTATTTAGCGGCACGGTTTGAAGGAATTACTTGTGTGGAGATCCAGTGTCTAATTATTGGCCCATCCACCCTTTGATCTATTCCTGCCAAGATATTGTAGAAATTGTAGAATAAGTAGTTGTAGTGTGTATTGTACAATTAAGTAGATCACGGGAAATTTAGTTGTATGCGTCCAATGAGCCAATTAGAAAAGTAGCGTCATGGGAAAACAAATTTTCCCATTACACTACTGGTACTGCCAAACAGTAGTGCCTAAGGCAATAAATGGAAATACAAGATCAGAACTTTATTTCTAAAATAATAAAGGTGAATTTTCTACATCAATGATCCTCTTTTGTTTACACAGGTACTCGGTAGGGGTGTAGGCTTGTCAACTCATTCAGATTCGGAGCTGATCACGCAAGCACTGTGCCTGAATCCTCCAGAAGGGGAGACCAATGGGCCTGACTGGCCCGCTAGGATCAATCACCTCATGAGGTAAACGTTACTAACAATGCTATACTTACTTATAAAATTATATAAAGTAGAAAATTTTCACGTCCTGAGACGGGGATCGAACCCGCGACCTTCCACAATCCGGACGACTGCTCTAACCATCTGAGCTACCCAGGACTTGGGATAACTGATAACTAATTAAGCCCAAACCAGCTATATCTTCTGTAAGTTTCTGAAGTTTGAGCATCCCGCAGAATATTAGATGGTACAGGGCCAGCTCAAGGTTAGCATGTTTTGCAATTACTACTAAAGTAACAGTAAACCAGATCAAATCAATCGGATCTTTAAAAGTTAGTAACACTCTTTTGTCAAATAGGAAAAGAGCTGATAGTTGTCAAACGCCTGACTGAACAGATCTTATATTATAGCTAAGAACCATATCGATCACGTCAGCTGTCAAACAAACAAAAAAACAATCGGTGCATTCCTCTAGGAGCTACGATGCCACAGACAGACACCTCAAACTTGTAGGACTCTTCTTTTCGCGTCGGGCACTACTTACAAATTTATATTAGTGAATGTAGAATCAGACCCACTATTGTAGTTGAACGTAACAATAAACGGGTATTTCCTGTCCAAATTAATTAATTTCTCAATTTTCAAAAAGAACTTGTTATATTTTAATGTCAGCACATATGACGTAGGAAAACGTTCCTAGAATATAAGGCTGAACAAATGTTGTATTCTTGGAAATAAAATACTATGTAACGACTTGGTATTTCACTTACAAGAATACGTTTGTTTTAGTTACCAATTACTGGTAAGTAAGACAAGGGTGGCAATTATGATACGGTACTTGATAGTAAACAGGTCGTCTTAAGCACTTGTTACACTATCCTATTTCATTACCAGGAAACAGGAAGACATAATCGCAGTTAGAACAGTTAGAATCCTATTTAATGAGTTAGGACGGCCCCGATCGCGAAATGCGATATTACACGGTTCAAAGATTGAAATTATTATAAAGACGAGACAATGAATTCATAAATATTATAAATGCAAAAGTAGCTGTCTGTCTGTTACGTTGTCATTCCTAAGCTGCTGAACTGTTTTAAAGGCATGGAGATAGATTTCGCGATATCCAATATCCACGCGGGCATACATTGTAGTATATTAACGATATAAATTAAAATATGAAGTATTAATATTAATTATTATTTATTTGTTTTTAATTTGTGTAATAAATACAGTGTCATCGATATGTGCAACCCAAAGCAATTCTCCAACGCGACTGCGTATTCTCTCATATTTAGGATCCTATTGAGTGTAGTGTGATAGCTGGCTTTCTAGTTAGGAAACAGTAAATAGGATAATGTAATACATAAGTCAGATTTAATTTATGAAGTAATTTATTTATTTATACTTGTTTGCCGCTTATGTTGTCTAGCTTAGGGGTAATCCCCAAAGGCACGGGTGTTATCCAGGAGTTTTAGCAGGTATTCCCAGGGTCAATTTAGACGCTGGGCAACTCCCACACACGCCCGCAGCCTTGCCAGCATCGCGTAGGTCCGTCAATGGATTTCTCCTGATATAAAAAGGGGTAATCCCTACTTCGCTTCTCAACAATTTCGAAACATTAGAGAAAATACTTTTATTAATTATTCAGCAGCTGCCATATTAAACTTATGTAGAAATAGTTTGACAATTTTTACAAGACGAGAACACTACAAATACAACATCTGATGGGACTACTAATCTGTTATTGAAAGTAAATTTCATTTCATCTCAAAATTAACAATACAATGCTACGTACAAAAATACAATAAATACTGTAGGGCGGTTTTATTGTTAAAAACCAATTGCTTCCAGAGTTGCTCTAAGGTGTAAAACAGAATGTAAAATATATTTTGTATACATTTAAAGTGATATAGGATTATTAACTATAAATAATTTACTCATAACATTATTTACAATTGATCTCCTTATTTTTTGTAATCGTCCATTGAATTTTGTGATAAACTCCCGACTTTAAATTGCATAACCCAATTGTCCGTAGTTATATTTAGCCCTGACTTCTGTTACTTGATATGTTATCCCAGGTTGGCACCCCTCAGCTACTCGCTAGTAATAATGCTAAAGGACAAGATCTACGCAGTGCGCGACCCGTACGGCAACAGACCGCTCTGCCTCGGGAAGATATTGCCGCTTGGCTCCTCGTGTAAGTGCCTTAAAATGATTACGAATGGTAATACACCCAGCAAATTGTTAATGGTTTAAAAGTAATTAGTAATGGAATTTGCATGAAGATGGGTGACGAGATGTTCCGTAAATGAATGTAGGCTGGTACAGTTAGCATTTAGAAAAGCAACCTTATTACTACAATGTTAGAATCGCCTTTCAATAGTTATTACTGCACCCGTACCACCATCTTTTATCGCGATCCAGTTTAGGACCTAAACTGAGTAGAATCGTTATATTCGTACTACGACGCTATCTACGACTATGACAGCGATGCAGTTTAGGAACCAATACAGAACCGAGCGGAATATGAATCGCTTTTACAAAGATGGTGGTAAGGCCCCTGCTCGCCTGACTTTTCTTACTTTTCTGTCATGTTTTTAGAATAAATTAGTCTCCATTTTGGTATTGTATTAATAGTTTATAAAAGTAATTAGTAATGGATTTGCATGAAAATGGGTGACGAGATGTTCCGAAAATGTATGTAGGCTGGCACTTTAGCATTTAGAAAAGCAACCTTATTACTACAATGTTAGAATCGCCTTTCAATAGTTATTACTGCTCGCCTGACTTTTCTTACTTTTCTGTCATGTTTTTAGAATAAATTAGTCTCCATTTTGGTATTGTATTAATAGTTTATAATAGTAATTAGTAATGGAATTTGCATGAAAATGGGTGACGAGATGTTCCGAAAATGTATGTAGGCTGGCACTTCAGCATTTAGAAAAGCAACCTTATTACTACAATGTTAGAATCGCCTTTCAATAGTTATTACTGCTCGCCTGACTTTTCTTACTTTTCTGACATGTTTTTGGAATGAATTAGTCTCTATTTTGGTATTGTATTAATTGTATATCATTTTCTTTAATACGGATAAAAATACTATAGCAACAATTATAAATAAAAAAAAAAGATTTTTTTTAACTTCCAGTTAGGTGAGAAAAGCCACATCAAAAATATCAAAATGTGAAAATAGGTTTTCTCAAAGTCTGAAAGTTTAAAAATAAAAAGTATTCTTTCGGATCACTAGAAGTGTTAACTTCAATGAGTGGTGAGATAAACGTTGCTATAAAAACGTTAGAAAAGGAAAGAAAGCGGTGAATAAATTAGCAGGTTTTACCTAGTGCTCCGGTGGCGTAGTCGTAATCGCGTCTGGCCGGACATCAGGAGACGCGGGTTCGATTCCCGCATCCCGCCTGGAGCATATATTTTTTCATCGTTTTCTTTCTTTATTTTAAATTGTTACAAATAAATAGGCGTTTAAACGCATCGAAAGTATTAAAATGTGAATAAGACTATAGCAAGTATTACAAATGTCAGAAAAATAAAATTTAGACAACTTACAAAGAAATATATGTATTTAACTTAGGAGGCTCTACCTAAACGGCAAACTGAGTCTCCCTTTTACCATACACGAGATAAAAGATACAGGTGTATTATACATTTAGTGTTTATTTGATCGTATGCCTGTAATGACAATGTTGAATGTTTTCAGATGTCTACAAACAGTCGTCCTCACAGCATGCACAGGGTAATGCACCAATCACGTTCATTCTCATTATTTACATTATCATAATGACATAATATAACCGTAACAATGACCCTAATTCTGGAGAACACATGCTAAGTCTAAATTAAAGTTCAGTGCATTTCTTTCTCTCAAAATGAATACGAAAAGGATGGCTGTCATATAATTTGACATTTAGAAACGCGCGTTAAATTTTCGACCTTATTGAACGTGTTAAAATGCGATGTTTAGGAGACACCTCCGTACATGCCGTCTAAAATTATCTATGGTTTCTTTGAAATCTATCTAAATGGATTGACAGCTCTAAACAAATTCGTGCTATCTTTTCCTATTACATATTGCGAGAAAGAGATATATTGTAGTTAAATTTAGAATTAGAGTGTGTCTTAGAATTAGGCCCAATGTCCCTATCGTTATTGCTATAAAATTATTAAACATCTAACTTATGTGTGAAGTATGTTACATTATTGCATCTAAAAAAAGAATTTTGAAAATCGGTTCACAATTGACAGAGAAATCGGTGAACATACATACAAAAAAAACATACAGTGGAACATATAACCTCCTTCTTTTTAGAAAGCATATAACCTCCTTTTTTTTTATTAAGAAAGATATGTTTAGGGAGCATGGGGACTTGTCTGCTACTCTGCCAACATTATTCTTTATTTTTTATTTTTACAGGGCAGGCAACGCGTGAGTATTACCCAAGGTGCTGCGAAAGTCTAAAGGCTATACATAACCGCTTATCAACAGGCGGGTCGTATGCTTGTTGCCACCATTGCCGTATAAAAAGAACTGATTATATAATAAACTCTATTAGTAGGGCCATAGAGTCCAACGCTGCTGCATTAAATAAATACATGCCCGAATGGAAATAAGACTTCATAATACATTGCCTGTAGGCTTTTGTTTTATAATACTATATATAGTATTTACTAGGTGGTAGGCCCGTATAAAGGGTTGTCTAGATAGGTACCACCTTTCTTATTTCAGCCGTGAAACAGTTTGCTGTGTTTCGGATTGAAGCGAAAGGTAGCCAGTGGGCATAGACGGCATTTGATCTTAGGCCTCAGGATGACAACGCACCTGCAATATCAAGTGATTTTTGCTTGTTATTGCAGGTGTCTATAGGCGGCGGTAACCGCTTACCACCAGGTGGGCCGTCAGCTTGTTTACCATCTAGTTGTATAAAGAAAAAAAGATTCACAATGTTTTGTAGAATTAGACTCTGTAGAACATAATTACTCCACAATAGTCTTGGGATTAATTAAAAACGTGCTCTCATATAACTATCATTCCAATGACCATTTCATATCTAACTATTTTCTTAATGAACCAGATTTGCATGACATATTGTTTATTCCACATAATGTCTTGTTAGTTATAATGATTGGGATATGTCCACGTACACTAAGATGTATATAATATACACTTATGACAGTCAATGACTCTTATTAACATGAGAATAAGGCACACGACATGTCAAAATTGTGTAATTACATATTTTTGCACGTGACTGTATAATTGGGGTGTTAATAATGATAACCAGATCATGGATCTCCATTGAACTGGTCAAAACCACACCAAACAATATTAATCGGTTTGCACGTTCGTTTTGAGCAATTATTGTTGTTTATTATCGCTACTTAGTTTTATTTTTATTATAAATATATTATAATTATAAACATCAATTAAATACTCTAATCAGTTTAATACTCTATCAGAAAAATATTAGTCAGCTCTGTAATTAGTGCACTAAAACTAAATTTAAGTTCAGTGTCTCCTTTTCATCTCAATACAATGAGAAAGAAATAGTATTATTTATAGAAGCGTTAAGTTTACATAATTTAGGCAGTATTTGCATTCGCATTAAAATAACAAAATTCTTTATATGTTAACATATTAATGCTGTTAACTTTGGCCCCTTAAAATAAGAATAAGAATGACAAGTGTCGGTGCCTTGTTTGACCTCGAGACCCTTATTCCGTTCGTAATAGAAGTGACTTTCGTAGTGAAACTGTTACACTTGATGTGGTGTCGTGTGTACATTCCAATCACACATTCCGAATCACGCTCATTGATACTCACAGCGCTGTGAACCTAATAAAAGCAGTTTAACTTCGTGCTTACAGTGCTCGGAAACTGAATATTTAATCCACGGATCGGGGCTGGTCATTGGAGTTAGCGAATAAAGGTCTCCTGTCAAATATCCTTTTCTTATTGTATTTAAATAAAAGAGAGGCGCAGAACCGAAATTTAGTTTTAGAGAATGTACTTAGGAGGCTATGCTCTATCGACGAAGTGCAAATTCTCAAACTAAACTACAGACTTAAATTTTGGATAGTTCGTTGGAAAATAAGCGATAGTTTTCTGTTTTTACATGATATAAACAATTTGTATTATTATTTTGATAGCTGCCCCTACCTATCCCGATGTGCTAACTTCAGTACAATAAGTATTTGTTAATTTATTATTCTTTTATTTTTGGATGTAATCGCATTTATGTAGATTTAGGAATTGGAAACAAGAGAGTATGATGCGTGTGGGTAGCAGTTAAAATACACCTACAGTATCGAGGATATTAATGTATTTATATCTTATATTAGATTAATTTTCAAGATAATGATAGTTTTATTATCATTATAATTAAATTTTGCAGTTCTTTTGAACGGGTGTGCGAAGAACGGCGTGGATGACAAGGCGGAAGGCTGGGTCGTGTCCTCGGAGTCCTGCGGGTTTCTCTCAATCGGTGAGGATATATTTGTTATTGAGATATTCTATATTTAGGAATTCTCATACTAGCCAACCAATTAATGCAGCATTTGCTATTACAAGATTAATACGGCTGTGAAACCTGATTGTTTACTAAGGGCCTATTGAAGAAGTTCACAGTCACTCAACTAGCTAGGGAACGAGATATGTTAGGTGTTTCTCTACGGATTCAGAAATGAGGTTATGCGTAAGAGAACCAAGCTCACAGCTTATCGGATTAGCAAGTTAAACTGGCAGTGGGCAGGGCAAATAGCACGCGAACAGATGGGACCTTAAAGTTCTAGTGGACTGTTCTACTGGAAACCACGTACTGGAAAGCGCAAAATAGGACGGCCTATCACTAGGTGGATAGACGACCTGGTCAGGGTTAAGCCATTAGATGCAGGCAGAGTAGAACCGTTCTAAATCGCGGGGCGAGGCCTTTGCTCAGCAGTGGACATCTTATACTGATATGATGATTATCTCACCAACTAATTGTAAACAATAAAGAACATAATAGTATAACTGTGAAACACACGCTCAATCTAAATTTAAGTTCTGTATCTCGTTCTCTCAATATGAATACAAAAAGGATGGCTGTCATATAATTTCACGTTTAGAACGAAGTGTTCAATTTTCGAGCTTATAGAATGCAGGAATTAGGAAGCACCTCCGTACTCGCCGTCAAAAATTGTTTATGATTTCTTTATAAGCCATCTAAATTTATTTAACAGCTCTAATTAAATTATTGCTATCTTTTTCCTATACATATTGAGAGAAAGAGATATACTGTACTTAAATTTTGATTTACAATGTGTCTTCAGAATTCGACCCATTGTAGTGCTAAAATTTCTTTTATGAAACAGTACACATATTTTTATTACTCTGAGAGCTCAAATGATTCTGATGCTGACTGTACTGAGATACCCAGGTAAAGCTCGCCCCAAACATCTAGTTCGCTCTGAAGCTACATCGAGTATTCCGCAGCTGTCTGTAGCTACGATTCATTACTGCTTTGTTCAGCCGTTCCATATTTTGATAGGGCGCAGTGAATCGTCTCGTGCTCATAGCGAACTAGAAGTTTAGCGCAAGGTAAAGGCGAGTGTGCAGCGAGTGTGTTTACCAATAATTTTATTTAAATATCAATTACAAAAGTGGTTAATTGAAAAATGCTTTTACTCAATAAACTAATTTTTACCATATAATCATGCATGATGAAAAATGGTGAAAAAAAGAGTATCGTGTAACGTGTAATGTTTCACTGGATTATTTAACATTCTTCATTTTCTTATTTAATTCATTTAAATGCACACTGTCTACGCAGTTAAGTATGAGCGGTTATTGCTGTATTAACTATTAACACCATAATGTATAATATTTAAATGCAATTAATTATTTGAATTGGTATTTGAATTTGAGGCTACTTTACTATGGCGTGTGGTTGGTTACCTTAGGTGTGTGTTGTACGCAGGCGCGCGATACGTGCGCGAAGTCCTCCCGGGGGAGATAGTGGAGATGTCCCGGCGCGGCATCCGCACCGTGGCGGTGGTGGAGCGGCCGGCCGGCAAGCAGCAGGCCTTCTGCATCTTCGAGTATGTTTACTTCGCCAGAGCTGACAGCATGTTTGAAGGTACTTTATTATCAGGTTAAACACTCTCATCCAACAGTCCAACACTCCGACATGACCCCACTCTGTCCCAACTCACGATCGATCAAAACACACTTCGATAAGGTCACGTTCCAACAACATTTTCAATGGTGGACGTTAAAAATGATAGGTGCTTCAGTGCTATTCCATAAGAGTGAAAATAATTGTTTACAAGCTTTTAGCCGCCGGAAAAATTAAATAACTACGACGAAAAATGGCGGATGCTAAGATATAGGTGCATAGGAAGGTATGAATATGTTTACTGAACTACTAGCTCGTATAATGCTATTGTATCTCCATGTTGACGATTCTTCTGATTCGTTATTCCCACGGACATGAATCTGGATTCTTATCTGTGGTAATTTCATCATACAACTCCAAAAATAAGAGTACGATATCGTTACTCCAACCGTGTTAAAAAAAATGTCGCGAAATAATTTACAACAGGGGGTACAGCGTGTCACAAGTTTGTCACACTGATGTGTGGAGGGTTTGTTGTTGTATGTTGACTCTCTTTTAACCCATCAAATCCCGATAAACCAGAAACCGATAAACAATAAAATTTTAATTGTTATGGCAACTTAAGTTCCGTCTGGGCATTGAAGGATTAATCTGGGTACGATTTACCGTCACTGGAGCGATCGCGCTCCAAAACGACCCAACATCGTCAAACATTCACGAACTACCTCTCCACACGTGGAGGATCGAACGAATAGTTGGTCTGTTGAACGATTGAGTGGAACCGCCATTAGGCATTAAACTACAAGTAATTAAAGGCCTATCATGGAGATCTCTTAAATTCTAAACAATCACAGCTTGTATACCTATAATAATGATTAGATGAATTTTGAACAAATAAAGTTTTGTAAAGTGGGTGCAAAACTGCGGGTGTTGTGATTGGTGTTAAGAGGTGGTGGTTGTGTTTGTAGGTCAGATGGTGTACTCCGCTCGCATGCAGTGCGGGCGGATGTTGGCGCGCGAGTCGCCCGTCGACGCGGACATCGTGTCGTCCGTGCCCGAGTCCGGCACCGCCGCCGCGCACGGCTACGCGCGCCAGGTGAGCACGCGCCCTTACCGGCGTACAGTACGCGCTCAAACAAAATATAAACATTCCTTACGGTCCAAAAACGCCAACAATGAATACGGTACAAACTGCAAACGTTATGGACCGAATTGAATACGGTGCGATGTGCGCTGTTTGCGTGCAATCAATTCGGACCACACTTTCGCTTATTCGTGTGTACTCCTGTCGATGACCCCAAAAACAAATTTCTAAAATTTTACGTTTAAATTAAAGAGCAAATTTTGAAAGTATTTGTAGCAAATTAAGTATGTTAAGAAGTTTTTATCAATTCAAAAATAAAATATTTACAACATTTTTCACAAAGTCAAGGTCATAACCTGAAATTTGACATTAGCGCACACACTGCACTAGCTCTTTTTCGTGTCACGACGTCATATTAATCTCGTTGGAACGAATACGTTCAATTCGGTTCGTTTGTAAGCGCGCTATGTGTGCAAATGGTTCAAATTGGACCGTAGGTTTCGTGGTGTCAGTCATGATTTTTGTTACGCATGTTATTATGATTAAAAGACGCAGATACCTTGGATTAAATCTAAGCTAATCAAATATATCCTATCCAATTATTCACTACTACTCTAGTCGGATATTTCCTTTCCCTTTGCTATATTCAAATAAAGTAAAAAAAATCTTATTGTTTTCGCGGCAGTCCGGCATACCGTTCATGGAAGTGTTATGCAAGAACCGGTACGTGGGGCGCACGTTCATACAGCCGTCCACGCGGCTGCGGCAACTAGGCGTCGCCAAGAAGTTCGGCGCGCTCTCCGAGAACGTCCGCGGGAAGCGCATCGTGCTCATAGACGACTCCATCGTTCGCGGGAACACCATAGGACCCATCATCAAGCTGCTCAGGGATGCAGGCGCCGCCGAGGTAAGCTATGACGAACACTAACTGATAATAATAATAAATAGTATATAATATATCTCATAGACATGGACCACACTGATTTAGATCTAAAATATCTTTTGAAAAATTTGCCGGAATGGCATAAAAACTAAAAATAGTTGGAAAAATATGAAATATTAGTAAAATAATATGTAACCCATTCCTTAAATAATCATCTATCTAACACCATCTCATTGAGACTTCATAAGAGCCCAAAAACTATATCTGCTGTAACTTTATGAAGAATTAAGGATCCCGCAGACTTTTTGATAGTATAGGATCAGCTCAAGGTTTGTATCTCATGGGAATGTCACCGAAGTGACAGCACACCAAATTAAAAATAAACCGTATCTGTGAAAGTAGGTTAAACCATTTTATCATTTAGAAAATGAGCTGTTAGTCATCAAACGCCTGAACTGATCTTCATAAATTATAGATAAGAACCATTCTAGTCACGTTAGCTTTGGTTTATTCGTTAAGGAGCTACAATACCACAAACAGACACACTGATACACGGACAGACACGTCGTCGGGGGTTGAAAATAGTAATTTTGGGCAGCCCTACGGTTTATAAAAAAACTATTCCAGTTATACTTGGGCTTCCCCACTCGGACGCTCTGAATCCGAGTGGGAAACACTACACATCTCTTCTGCCATTTGGAACAAGCACATCTTTGTCAGGCAGTCAATATTTAATATGATAATATTAGCTCTATATATATGGGATTGCCGTTTTGTATATGAAGTAATTCGTGCAAATTGGCATACTATGTTTTTCGTATTTAATTTGAAAATGGCTTGACCGATTATTTTGAAATTTGTAGATAATTTAAAACATTCATTATTAATTAATGCAGTGTAAAAAAATAAATTTTTAAATAATAGCAAATAATAACAAAAATCAGATCATTAAAATACGGCTAACATTCTACAATCTCTAATTGACTCTTATTTTTCAACTTATAAATTTCAACAAAAAATAATAATTCCATTCGTAAAATCCTGCTTTACTGCACTTTGAACATAAACTGTTATATTCATTTAAAATAAATTGGAAAATTTATGGCGATTGCATATTTAAATATCTATTATGATATTAAATTGCAGGTACACATCCGGATAGCGTCTCCCCCGCTGAAGTATCCTTGCTACATGGGCATCAATATACCCACCCGGGAGGAGCTCATCGCCAATAAGATGAACGACTTCAAGCTCGCCGAGCATGTTGGTTAGTATTTTTTTTTATACAACTAGATGATGACAAACAAGCCGACAGCCCACCTGATGGTAAGAGGTTACCGCCGCCTATAGACACCGGCAATAACAAGGAATAAATCACTTGGTATTACAGGTGCGTTGTCATCCTGAGGCCTAAGATGAAATGCCGTCCATGCCCAGTAATTACACTGGCTACCTTTCCCTTCAATCCGAAACACAGCGAACTGTTTCACGGCTGAATTAAGAAAGGCGGTGGTACCTACACAGACGACCCTACATACGGCCTACCACCTAGTAAACAGACTATGGTGATCATCATCAGCACCGGCCGTCCTAAATGGAGGAAACACATGAGGAGTTGGGGCCGTAACACCACCACGCTGGCCCAATGCGGGTTGGTGAGTTAAAGCGATTGCCTTCTGAGGCAGGGAACTGGAATTGACAAATTTTGATTGACTCATCCCGGTATTCAAGATAGCGAAAGTTGCTTTGTTTTTGTAATCGCAATGCGCTCAGACCACTACGCTGCCGAGATCCTCGGAACTATTAGTAGTAAAAGACAAAACGATCTTTCTTACGCGGCTTCACAAATAAATATAGTATTGGTTGCAAGAAGAATTCTAGAAAAGAAATGTACCAAAAATTTATGGAGACCCGGCCATGTCTATGTACAGTATACTGAAAAAATAGGTAAAAATATGACGAACAGTGTTCAATTGTCCATTCTCTTTTTATTTGCTTTGTTGCGTGGTACAAAACAAGATTTTTTATATAAAAAAACTGCAACATAGTCAAATATTCATCATGGCGGCTATGTCACTTTGGTGACGTTTAGTTGACTTCAGTGTCCCCCGCCATATTGCTTTACTAAATAACTGTGAAATCGACGAAAGATTTTAACTTTTGTACAGACAAACTAAGAATGAAAATGAATTATTAGTATATTTCCCGGATTCAGGAGATTTTTCCTGATTTTTGAGATAGTTTACATATACTTGGCCGGATATGAAACATCTCCTTTGGTACCATACAGTTTTTAGCCAGGCCGCGTTATCAAGCACAATATTTCTTGTTAAATAATATTATTTTCTTGTCCATGCGCAGGCGCAGATAGCTTAGAATACCTCAGCGTAGAAGGTCTAGTAAGCGCCGTGCACTACAACATGAAGGCTACGCCCAGCGATGGGCTCGGCGGACACTGCACCGCTTGCCTTACAGGGGAATATCCTGGCGGAATACCCGATGACATCGATTGGTGACACGAGGACCCGACGAATAATCGCTCTCTCGATTAGCAATCATCGATTAGACTTAATTCGCCGATGGGCTGCTTCAGTGACCGATTCTATAAAGACGACTAAAAAAAATATATCTTTATGATGTAACATTTGCATTCTATTCATCAATATGTTTTGTCAACTTCAGATTCGTTAGTGAAGAAACGCTAATTTCTTAAAAGGTATTGTAAAAACTATGAATGTATCAAACGCATTCCATGAAATTGATTCTCCAAAAAAATTGCATTTCGAAGGACCAAAAAAAAAACACGTACGTTCCGTACTATGAAAGATGTCTGTAAACAAATGAAGGTTAACTACGCGTCAGGTCACTGAGCTCTGAAGTTGGTCACAGTTGTGCAGCAACAGATTTACCAACGACACACGTTATCTACCTACTGCGACGCGGCTTGCGACTTGTGCTAACTTCAGACATGATTTGTACTTTTAGGTTATCCGAGGGATGAATTTATTTTATTAAATTTCTTAAAAGATAAGAGGTAGTAGGAGATCGTAGATACAGTTAAGAGTAATATTTTAATTTGTGACCAACCTTATTCAGTTGCGATAGAATCGTTTTTGTGGAACCACTGTTACGCATGTGCTGTTGACTGTAGACAATATTTCGAAGGACCAGTAACAAAATGACCAACAGATTAAGAAGTTATGGTAAGAGTAGTTAACTGTGTTATTTGGCTATTCAAATTACTATTACGCAATGTTTTTATAAAATGATGTATAAATTACTTTTTTAATAATCGATTACTATAAAGTAGGTATTTAATGAAATCGCGCCAGTTGAAAAATGAGTTTTATCACAGTGGATTAAGGTACCGCAAATATCATTGGTTAACTTGATTTGCAGGCGTGTGTATCATAGATTTTTCGGCAGGCGTTTTATTACAGCAAAAAATACAGCGCCCCAACGATATTGGGCTATTTTGTTTCAATTTTCAATCTAAACAATTTATTAAATATATTAACGTTCGTTCTTACACTCTTTTCCTTTTTTTGAAGAAAAGTACAATTATTATAATATTAGAACTAACAAACTACGTGAAGCTATTAAATGTAATACTAAGTTTTTTTAAATACTTAGCACGTTGATTTTTCTTACTTCGACTGTCCTTTTGACATAGAGAGGATGCCCTTACAAGCAACTTTTAAAACAATCATATCAACCGTACTTTAAAATTTGGTACATGTAAAAACCGTACTTATTAAGAGAGTAATTAGGTCGGTTTGTCTAATATTGAATTATGATTGGTTTAAAAGTGTTTTAATAGCTGATGGTGAGGTCCCTAAACTTAGTTTTAATTTTAGCGAATAATAAATTATAGTATTGGTTCGTCTGCAGAATCGAAACATGCGCATATCAATATTTAAATTATCATGATTGTGATTCTTTACAAGCTGTAAAATGAACATATTTTATGCGTTGTTATGTTTGTGGAAAACTCAAGCAACGTCCAACTATGATAGTTCTTATGATTGTTTTAGTTTACTGTTGATGTTTTATAAACCTTTTATAAAACATTTTGTGACATTCCTCCAATATTTTATGGGTAAAAATAGTAACTAAGTGCCTTTTCTGTATTCCTAATAGAATTAACGTTAAATATTTTACAACTAACTTTCATTAGTGGGTCGTGCTGGTTTCGACCCGTACGTAGTTTTAATATTATTATTATTTAGTATGTAAGTTTACGGGATTTATATACAATATCTTTATTTTTTATATATCACCTCGCAGGGGTAAAACCGTATTTGGTTTTAAGATTTTATTTTCTTTGTGTAAAGATGTTCCAATCGGCACGTTTTATACATTCCAAGATAAATTGAGTGTATATTTTTGATGCTTGTTAATTTGTGTTTCTGTAATTTGTAAACCCCGTGGTTTTAAATAAATTAGAAAATTTACTTTTAAAATGATCCTTGAATGTATAAACAATATAAAAATTAGGCAAACCTATTGGGAATGCGAAGACGAGGGCTTTTGTCTGCCGAAGATAAGTCTCCCAACCATAGAAAAATGTCCGCCGAGGATTCAACGCACACAGAGTGTGACCATTTGTTTCAGCGAAATTTGTATTTTCATACAAATCACGCTCTGTTAAAACAATATCATTTTTTCTATTTCGTTAGTCAAAATTTTACGCAGTTATGATTAGCGCAGGACTCATTGGTTTGGAGATCTTTGCTTGAGCCTTATGCCCAGCAGTGGGTGTCTTTCGGCTGGGATCTATTTCCATAGTGAATGGGTGTTCTTACATGCGTATGGAAATCTCTTTCCAGTGCCTGACAAGGACTAAAATGTTCCGTGGGCGTTGGCGTGCCTTTGCAAATTAGTTTTATTTTTTTCGGGGGACTTTTAATCACTCGTGTGCGTTAGTTTTTGTAGTTGTAAGTCAAAACATCATTCCTCCACATATTTTCGGAGCATCTTTCGGATTACATTATACTCTGAAATGGGATATGTGAAAAGTCGCGAGAATTTTTAGATATCTTTTAGTTAGGTTGAGGTTTCAAAGTATGTGATGACACTATGTTTCTCCCTGCGTCTCTGGGTCTTTTTATAAGCGAAGTTAAATGCTATTTTTATATTGTAACTGTACCTTTAAGTACAAGTATTTGTATGAGAAGTATATTGATTACTATACAATGATGTTGTATTATTTATATTTTCGTAACTATAGTATTTATTTTTTTGTTTGGTGGAATCCTCCCTTTTGCGACTGACTGAATAACCAGTGACGTAAGTTTACAGAGTAAGGTTTTAATCTAATCAAAACATTTCGATTGTGGTTTTTATACCACTGATGTGGCAATCAAGCATACAGCCCACCTGATGGTAAGCGGTTACCGTAGCCTATGGACGCTTGCAACACCACCCCGCCTAGCATGACCACCGAAACGCGATATGTTAAAGCCATTTATCGCTTTGAACTGTCAAAAATCATTGGATATAACCGCCATCTTGAAATTTTATCGAAACTGCAAACATATATATATATATACAATACATGTTCGCAGTTTCGATTAAAATTTCAAGATGGCGGTTATATCCAATGATTTTTGACGAAAAGCGATAAATGGCTTTATCATATCGCGTTTCGGTGGTCATGCTAGGCGGGCAGGGCTATCAATTGCGCGTTGCCGACCCTGTAAAAACCTTTTCATGCCCTTTTAGAAGAATCCCATGCTGTACTCGTTCGAGAAAACCTCTGCAGGGAGGTCATTCCACAACCTGATCGTACGCGGAGAAAGTTTCTCTGAAACCGCACAGTACGAGATCATTTTAGTTTCAACGCGTGAGGATGAATTCCCTGCCGATGGCGAGCGGTGCGATGGTAGAAAGAGGCCGTAGGCATCATGTCAAACAATTCCTCAGAACACACCCTGTTATCCAAATCGACAATTTTTATACACTGACTTGAGACATACAGTAATCTTTGCCACGTTTCGATGGTGGTTGCGTTCAACTGTCAAATTCATATATAAAGTGGTTTCCCATAACTCACAACAGAGGCCGTGTTGGTCGCCGATCCAGAACGATTCACACGCGCTGCTGTCGTTTTCTTACGATTTGACGATTGAATGCAACCACAATCGAAAAATTCGACTCGATTGATACTTTCTCAAGAGGTAACCTGCGCGAAGCACCCGGTATTATTGTATTACCTAAAAAGTTCTCTTTAGTCTGGACTGTGAGAAACGAAAGTGGTTAACAGAACTGAGATTAAATAACAAGAGAAACAGATCAATTTAATTGTAGGACAATTCGCAACTGCTGCGTTTAATTATCTGGTGTTTTTTCTAAATCCGACTCTAAGTTAATCACGCACCTAATTATTATAAAGATCTCTCCGACATGTTATTATAAACATTGATGTGTTAATAACTTTTCGTTGCTAACCGTATTTGTTGGTGTTTCGTTAAAAGTAAGTGATTCCCTAGACTATGACTACGAGGGAACATAACGAAAGAGTAAATAAAAATGCACAAGTGGTACATCGATCTGTATTAGGTATTTACAAAGAAATCACAGACACAACACGCCTATGTACATAATACATAATTGGAACTACTACCGTCTATACAACGTGCTAAAACATTTTAACTATTATATCACAAAAGCAGTTACATAACTTATGAAGTCTAGAACCTCAGAAGATATGAAATTGATTTTTACAAACGTGTTATCTTTATAGGGCCCATTTTCCATATCTCGATTAACAATATATAACAGAGTAACTTTGATATTTTGACAGAATCTATAGAAAACCCGCCAAATCGTCAAAATTATCCGGTAATAGTAATAATTATATGGGAATTGAAACATCTGCCCTTAAAGTATTAAAAAATCAAAGCAACGATAATTTTAATCGTATTTTTCTAATAGAATACTATTGAGTTTATAAGTATAATATCAGCCTTTTTATTGAGGAAAATTTCTAATGAACATCTGTTGAATGAAAAATAAGAAATGAACACCTTATGAAATTCTCTAACTACAAATATTAGATCTAAGAGAATATAGTAATTATTTTCTTAGAGTTCTGTGCGTGATATCAATAAACATTTAAAGGAAAAAGACACTTTGTTTACGAGTATTTACGGACAAAGTTTATAAACACAGAACACATACCAGAAGACAGTTTATACATATGTAAAGATTTATAAAATATGACAAAAAATCTATCGATTAGTTAGATAAAAACACAAATGTTGTTATTAATGTGAAAAATTCTATCAAAAACACATGTTTTCTGGATAAGATTAAGCGAAGAGCAAGCAACTATATTTAACAACAAATAAATTATTTTGGATTCTGGTATAGTAAAAATGCGTATCTCTTAAAAAGAGTTTACATATAAATTTTTTTGAATATAGCTTTTGAATGACTCAAAAAGAAATAGTCCAGGCCAGCAAAGATTAAAAAATAATGATTTGACGCTGAATCCTGCGCCTGCGCAGCGCCGTAATCTGTTTCTAGTGAGTTCAATTTGAAGGCAAATTAGCTAATCGCTTGAAGCCTTATTTAGAGCCAGTGTCCTCGTGTGTTGGTTCAAACCGCGTGTTTCCCAACGATGGCCTCGATGTCGTGCGGCTCTTTGGCGCAGGCGTCGGTCAGTACTAGCGGCGCGCCGTCGGTCACTAAAACGTCGTCTTCTATGCGGATGCCTATCCCGCGAAACTCCTCCGGGACCGACGTGTCGTGGGGACGGATGTAGATACCTATACCAAGGATTTTAATTAGGTAATGAGAAGTATTTTCTTTAGAACTTTAACGTTGAAATGAATTTCTATATTTGTTTTATATACAACTAGATGAGAAACAATCTGACGGCCCACCTGGAGGGAAGAGTGGTAACCACCGCCTGTAGTCACCTTCAATAACACAGAAAAAAATAATACTAATGTGTGACATGGTACTAAAGTATTGAGCTACTTCTGTTGTCGACCGTACAATATACTCTGTAGTTCTAGAATATTTTGTTGTTGTTTTATTATATGTTCTCTACTACAGAGAAGGCAAGGGCACCTAATGGCTGTAGCTGGCTCGATGGTGAAGCGGTGTGTCTTGCGTGCACGTCTAGCCGCAGGTAGTGGGGCACAGTCTACACTACACTACAACTACCAGGGTAGTGTACCTGGCTCGACGGTGACGACCATGCCCTCGGCGACGGGCGCGTTGTGCTCGTCTAGCCGCAGGTAGTGCAGCACAGACTACACTACAACTACATTACAACTACCGGGGTGGTGTACCTGGCTCGACGGTGACGACCATGCCCTCGGCGACGGGCGCGTTGTGCTCGTCTAGCCGCAGGTAGAGCAGCACAGACTACACTACAACTACAGTACAACTACCGGGTGGTGTACCTGGCTCGACGGTGACGACCATGCCCTCGGCGATGGGCGCGTTGTGCTCGTCTAGCCGCAGGTAGTGCAGCACAGACTACACTACAACTACATTACAACTACCGGGTGGTGTACAGTCGAAGACATAAGTTGATGAACAGATCCAAATTTTCAAAACACCTGCACAATGTAAAGTTTCATATGTCGCTGAACAAATTATTGATCAAATCTCTGTGTATGTACATTGAAGAATGTCAAAAGTTAGTAAACAATATTTTATCAAAAGTTGCTGGACTTACCAAATTTTCAAAACACCTGCATAATATAAAGTTCCATATGTCGCTGAACAAATTGTTGATGCAATATATTGTACAGTCGACAGCACATCAAGCGTAACAGTTTGACCTTGAGCCCGACCTTACTGCGTTCGTAATAGAGGCGGACGGGTTTCGTAGTCCAACTGTAACACTTGATGTGCTGTCGTGTGTACATTGAAGAATATCAAAAGTTAATAAACAATATTTTATCAAAAGTTGCTGGATTTCATAAATCTACATAATTTATTATTGATGGCAAAAGTCCATAAACACATACTTACAAAACACCTGCACACTATAAAGTTCCTATTGTTGCTGAACAGACAGTGCCGAGTTGAGTCATTTGAATTGAACAAAGACAATCACTGAAAAGAGTGCCCATGTTTCGCTCTTTCGTTTTGGGAATGAAGTCATTGCAGTGCCATTTTTTTATCTTATTCGCATAAGAATGACAAAAAAAAATTAAATAGAGTTTTAATTTAATTAGGTCGGAATAGCTATGTTAAATACACTATGACCGGTAGGCTGACACCGACTCTTTTTCAACTTGGCTGATGTTTTGATATCATTGTTATCGTTATCACATTACTTGATCTATCACATTTTTTTTAAATTAAACTCTAGTTAGTAGGAATAGTACTTGACTAAAGCGTTGATTCTCTACTTGTATAAAATTATATATATTATAATTATATATTATAATATATTATATTATAATATATAATTATAATAGATATATTATACTATAATAATTATTCACTCTGTCACTATAGTCAGTAAAGTTTTAGGGGATACAGTTTTTGTCACTGGGGCATCTGAGCCACCCTTTCCCTGAAGGTCTCGGGGCCGGGGCTCAGAAATACCGAGCTATTAGCTCGAGAAAAGAAAACCTTTGAACAATATAATAATAATTATCATAATATATTATATAAATTAAAATTATATATGCGGAGTTTATTCTATGTCTAATGCAGGCGTAGTCTACACTCCTTGCCTCTTTTCCTCTGCCATAAACGGCCTTTATTTTCTTAAATAATTGATTCTTAATTTAAATTTTACATGTCATAAAATTTGTCAGCAGGCTTTATGAAAGATAAAGTCATTGTGGTATGAACTAAACGTAACTTATATTAGAGACAGACATTCATATACACATATTTATGATAAATACAGCCTTGCCCAAAAGTATTGAGCACCCCACTTTTTCCTTTCTAATTTCAAAATAAAGTATCATTTTCAATTTAAAAATTAATCAAAGACGTAAAATATTTAGTGTTCGAACATGTGCAAATCATTAGTAGATATGTATCATTGCGAAGTAGCTACTTTTTTTTTCGAGTGTGTATGACCCATATAGGTATAAATCATGTGCTTATTAGTCAATTGATTTAATGCAATGCATTTGTAAATAAAATAGGAAACATAATATTAATTATCAAAGTGTCGAAATAGTGTCCAGCTAATTTTGGACTTCTTCCTGGAATTTGAGCGTACAGTGACTTTTGGTTTATTTCATCTAGTTTAAGTGTCCAGCTACTTTTGCACTTCTTTTTGGAATTTTAGCGTACGGTGACTTTTGGATTATTTCATCGAGTTTTAGTGTCCAGCGACTTTTGATGTTAATAAGTGATGGTTGTGTTTAGTGACTTTTGAAATTTTATGACGAACAAGGAGTTTTGAACATACCTTTGTATATTAACATAGGGAAAGTTCTTGTGTACAGTTAATTTTGTAGCTTTATTTTGTTGTGCGACTTATGTCTTTGACTGTACCTGGCTCGACGGTGACGACCATGCCCTCGGCGATGGGCGCGTTGTGCTCGTCTAGCCGCAGGTAGAGCAGCACAGACTACACTACAACTACATTACAACTACCGGGGTAGTGTACCTGGCTCGACGGTGACGACCATGCCCTCGGCGACGGGCGCGTTGTGCACGTCTAGCCGCAGGTAGAGCAGCACAGACTACACTACAACTACATTACAACTACCGGGGTGGTGTACCTGGCTCGACGGTGACGACCATGCCCTCGGCGACGGGCGCGTTGCGGCGCACGAGCGGCGCGTCGTGCACGTCCAGCCCGAGGTAGTGCGACACGTGGTGCGGGCACAGGCGGTACGCTTTCTGGACACGGGGACACATTATATCAGTATCAGTACTCGATATCAAAATAAACTTATCTAATGAAGTGAAAAAAATATATCTAAACTAGAAAAATTTCACGTCCTGAGGCGGGGATCGAATCCGCGACCTGTCACAATCCGGGCGACTGCTCTAGCCATCTGAGATACCCAGGACTTGGGATAGCACTGTGAAATTCTTCCAGTCTATTTGTATTTGCGTTATAAGCCAACGTCTACTCTACAATGTCGAAATGTTCTATTTCAACATTCGAAACGGAAATGCAGATAAGTCCCTGGCAATAATTATTAGGAAGTCTTTGCAAATTGCAATCAATGTCCCTAGACAAGATGGTTTTGCTGCAGGCTGATGCAGTGCCGGCAAATGGTGTTAAGTAGCTAACTTAATATTCGTTCATACCCCTATGAGCTCGTTGCCGTCGATGTTCCTGGGCAGGATTCCTTCCTGCTGTAGGTAGGCGCCCAGCAGTCGACACATACTGTCAAACAACTGATCCAGTGCTGGTCGATGCTCGCCCAACAACTCTATTAGACGTTTCTGTATGTAACAGAAAAGGTTTAGAATATCAAAAGTTTTGCAATCCAGGGTAAAAAATTTCAAATAGCATAGGGATTCCAAAATCATTGAATATCTTTAATTTAAAACAAATTAAAGATATTCAATGATTTAAACCGTAATTATGGTCGATCATTGGCGACGTTGGCGTATAGGGCATGGAATCGCCTGTCAGCAATGGTCGACTATGGCGGTCAAAAGATCGCCAGGCCCGTATTACAGAACGCGGCTCAAGCATCGTTTGAACTCGAATCACTCAAAAGTAGTCTAAGCGTAGATCACTACTTAATTGCCCAGCTTATTACAGGTTGCGTTTTAAGGCTCAATCAGCTGAAACTAGAATCAATAATTGACAAAGCAACAATGACAAGTACAGAAAAGCGAAACTGTCAAAACATGGGCGAATATAACCCGTCAGATTATAAACAGTATAGCGTTATGTCAAGCATATTGAACTAGCATTACAACTTTATTTAGGAGTATAGTACGTGATCCGTTCTCAAGAATGGTGTCGACCATACTTAGCTAAACAAAGGTATCGTTCTAAAATAGGCAATTACTCAGCTGAGAGTTGATCAATGTATAACGTTTCAAGTTAAGTTCTAAATTTAAACCTCGTATTAAAATTTGTTTTAAAACTAAATTCGTTACTGAGAAATGTTCTGTACTACGGGCCTTCGACTCCCGGAGTGCGTTTTTCTGTGGCGGCTCGGGGAAATTCAATTCTTAGGCTAGAGGCCCGGGAGTGATAGCCGTAACACTGGATACCCGTGCGACACCGCAGACGTAAATATAGGAAGAAACATCCAATCAGTGAATTGAATTCAATATGACGTCATAAGCCATACTTAAGTTTATACCAATAGTTAGCTGGTCCCGTCGATACCTGTTTACATGCGAGAAGGGTAGTTTTTGTGGGTAGATTCGACCTCTGCCATATTTAAGAGTCTCACATAACCTTATTCCTCTCCCCAACAATGTAGGGTAGGCACAAAGGCATTTTCCCCCCACGTTACTAGCGATGTGGTGCTCTCATTTTTATCCATGGCAACATCCTGTTTGCTTTTGCTTATCTTTAATCTACAATTTATATGAGTATCCATGTAACAAGCACAAAATTAAAATCCAAATGAATGAAGTACGCACACAACAATATTTTACTATAAGAACCCTTGGACTATTCGACTTGATTGGACTGGATTGTTCAATAGTTTATTTTGAAGTCAATATATTGGAATACATTTGTAGGTTACCTGTACAGCGAGCACCAGCTCGTAGAGTATCCTGTGGTGTTTGGAGAACTTGCCTGACACTGGCCACGTCCGCGATATGTCTGAGTTGTACAGCCATCGCTGACTACCTGCAATGGGACATTTCGGAGATTAAAGGCTTATTGGTTTGTCATCAACATTGTCATTTAACTAAGGACGTCCACTGCTGGATAAAGGCCTCCCTTAAAGACTTGGTTGTTGGGAGAAATTTCCCAAAATAGTTTCATGAATGATAATAATAAATTTCTCGTGAACCAAGGCGCACTGAATAGTTCCATCGCCACTTGCATTGTTTTACCTTTATTTGGGAAAAATGACATCATATCTAGCCCGGAGCGATTAGTAGCCCCGAGGTTATGTTGGACTCTTCGAGTTCTGGCATACCTAGTATAAAACTGTTAGTTTGCCATACACTCCGTATGTTGGCGCGTCTACAAGAAGAGCTACGTAATCTTTCGAATAGACGCGCACGCACTACATTACTTACCTTTTTTTGCTGAAGGTAAGCTCTTCCAGCCTCTTCCTCTACTCCAGGAGAGGAGAAAGTGGGTAGTGTGGGGCTGTCACTCACTAAAACCCCTCAGCGTGAACCGATTTGCTGCTTCTGCCGATGTCACGGGGCAGTCCTAAAACTGTCACACGTAATACGTTACCTGAGTCAACCAGCAGCATCTCGTGTTGGTCCAGTATCTGGTTGTTGGTGACGTAGTGTATGTGTGTTGCGCGCGCGCCGCCCGCCACTACCGGCGGGAAGGCCAAGTGCTCAGCGCCCGCCTGGCGGCAGCTGTAGTCTAGCACGGCGCCTATTACGTGCTCCGACACTCCTAACAACAAGTACACATGACAGCACATCAAGTGTAACAGTTGCAGTACGAAAGTCGCCTCTATTACGAACGCAGTAAGGGCGTTCTCAAGGTCAAACTGTTATGCTTGATGTGCTACCGCACATCAGATCTTAGCTCTCAGTAGTCAAAAATATTTGCTCTGTTTCAGAAAAGCAGTGCTAACATTATAATGATAGTGTCGTATATTGTTTGTGGCCAGGGACTGAAAAACTGCTTTAATCGGTAACACGAAATTCGGGTATCATTATTAACAGTATCCAATTTTAGTGACTCATAAAGGTATTTAAATTTTACGTGTAACCGTTTTAAAGTAAGATAATCGTTATTATGGGTAACCTTTAAAGTATAGTATCCTTTGAATGATGGATTAGTTGATAAATAAATTTTCGCACATTTTTATTTAAAGCGAAGAACGGTCGGGTACCGAACAAAATAATCGTGCAAAATCATTTAATCGAGTCCGTTTGTAGCATCACTTCAATATTTAACAAGTGAAAGTCGATTCTAATGTAGCAGCAATACGGTTGCTTTTCTAAAACATCATAGTTTTATCTGAGCACTCAGAAAGCTCAGATTGGATCTTGGATCTCTGAAAAGAAGGCATGTATTTTTAGAGGAAATGTAGCCTGCTCAATGGTTGAAGTCCATCATTTCTATTATTGCCTATCGTTTAAAATATATGTGGATTTTTTAATAACTCGTAACTTTTTATTCAAATATTGACCATTCATGTATTAACAATTCATCATATAAATTTTTATCGACACTTATGTTTTAAAATTCGAATTATGATCTCAAAGGTGAACATTATAGTGACATACTTTTTAACACAGAAAATTAAATAGAATTTTTTTTTAAAAAAACAAAGTGTAATATCGTAACCATTATAGCATCGGTTCGACTTATTATATTACAAATATTTTTCTTAAAAACTCTCATACCGTTTGAGGCAGGCATATTGAGTTAAAAAAAAAAATCTTTATTAATCAAAATCTTTTTTTGCAAGGCAAATTGAGTTACTAGTTGACACTTGAAAAACCTATGAACACTTTAAAGGACCTAAGCCTTGATGCGCGCGCAGCATGGAGCCATGTATTCTGTGGCGTAGCGCTAACATAATAAAGTGTCTTGTGTGTCTGTGTGTGGTGTACATCTGTTGTAAGTTTCTGAAGAATTGAGCATCTCACAGACTATTTGATGGTACAAGACCAGCTCAAGGTCAGCATGTCTTGGTAATACCACCGAAGTAACAGTAAACCAAATTTCAAATCAATCGGATCTGTGAAAGTTAGTAAGACTCGTTTGTCAAGTAAGAAATGAGATAGTCAACAAAATAAACCGAGTCAAAATAGGTCCATTCGTTTAGGAGCTACGATGCCACAGACAGACACGTTAAACTTATAACACCTCTCTTTTTTCGTCGGGCATTAAAAATAGTATCTTTAAAAAATCGCATTTTATATCAAACATACCAGGTTTCGTGCAAGCCATCGCCATGTTGATGGACTGTGATCCAATAAAGCATGTTTCCTTCATCAGCTCTATTTCAGCCGGTGACTTGCACACCCTCATGAAGTGCAGAGCCCTTTTGGGGTCTTGCAGCGCATTCCAATCCCTCAAGGAGTTGCGAATGGTTGAGTGGATGTCAGGGTTGGCGGGGCTCTCGCTGTGGTACCACACTATAGAAGGCCGGGAAGATGCCGTCAGTCTGAAAATTTTGGATGTTTTGTTAAAGGAATGTGTAGCAATAAGGTAGTTGACGTTTTTTTATTTCATAAATAAGACGTATTAATCTCATAAAGAAATATTGCAAAAGAAATAGTATGTCTAAGATCAATAGTTTCACAGATATAGTGGTATGTTTCATGTGTTGCGGCGCATCATCCAAAAACGCTCCATAGAAAATCTATGGATCAGGTGATGTCAAATGTTCCTAAGTTACTAAGAAATGTGCATGTTTTTATTCAGAGTATTCTAGTAATAGTTGTTTTAATTGATGTCAGCAATCTAATATCATTAACATTATTGATAAAGTTTTGGATTTTTTAAAATAATTTTTAAACAGCACAACTTCAACAATATTCCATATTTTTTTAGTTTGTTTTTATTTCATAAATAAGACGTATTAATCTCATAAAGAAATATTGCAAAAGAAATAGTATGTCTAAAATTAATAGTTTCACAGATATAGTGGTATGTTTCATGTGTTGCGGCGCATCATCCAAAAACGCTCCATAGAAGATCTATGGATCAGGTGATGTCAAATGTTCCTAAGTTACTAAGAAATGTGCATGTTTTTATTCAGAGTATTCTAGTAATAGTTGTTTTAATTGATGTCAGCAATCTAATATCATTAACATTATTGATAAAGTTTTGGATTTTTTAAAATAATTTTTAAACAGCACACCTTCAACAATATTCCATATTTTTTTAGTTTGTTTTTATTTCATAAATAAGACGTATTAATCTCATAAAGAAATATTGCAAAAGAAATAGTATGTCTAAAATTAATAGTTTCACAGATATAGTGGTATGTTTCATGTGTTGCGGCGCATCATCCAAAAACGCTCCATAGAAGATCTATGGATCAGGTGATGTCAAATGTTCCTAAGTTACTAAGAAATGTGCATGTTGTTATTCAGAGTATTCTAGTAATAGTTGTTTTAATTGATGTCAGCAATCTAATATCAATATCATTATTGATAAATTTTGGATTTTTTAAACAGCACAACTTTAACAATATTCCATATTTTTTTAGTTTGAACTGTTTTTATGGGTAAAAGTAGCATAAATTTTTCGAAATTGTGTTAAAATAGGTTCATATTCAAACTTAGGCAACATCCCAAATGTAGAACCAGTGAATGTAATATTAATAAAAAACTTCTTGCAGGACAGTCGTCCTTAATATAAAATTTAGGGTAATAATAAAACTATTATAGTCCTAATTAACCATCATTCAGAGCTTCCATGGTTAATTACATTAGAATTAAGTATATTCAGAATATTCACCAAGTAAGGAGATGGTAAAATTTTGGGCTAGCTCAAGAGCACCATTTCAGATGGTAGACAATAATGTACTGAATAACATGATTGCCAATTATAAACTCTTTGATTTTATTAAAAAAAAACGTTTTTTTTTTATTTGTTTGTGTTTGGAAATATCTTTTATTTTAGATTACTTGCTAATTACACAATATTTAAAAGGCAAACACAGCATGCAAATGTATACACAGAAAAAACAAGTAATAGTATAAACAATAATAATATCATTCCACTTAAATCAACAGAACAAAATAAAACTTTAAGCAACTACTTTAATATATTAAGTGTGCGTAAGGAATAAAATAAGTATTGTATAAAAAGGCAACATAGAAGTCCAAAAGTTTATAATCCATAGCCACAATAACATTCTAAAAAACTTGACTTATATGTCATATTCACATTAAAAAAAATTGACATTCCGTATTTTCAAACGTGATTGTTTTGGGTGCGCCTGAAGTGCTTTGATGTTTTTCAAAATTTTTTGACCTGGCTATGAAGAAATAAAACGACAGTATTCAAAGGAAAGTCGTAAAAAACAAAATTGTACATTGACATTTTGTCGTCTCCAAAATGGCGAAATCTGTGATATTGTTTAGCAAATTGAAATATTTTTTTGCCGTTTCTATCAGTCAAGATTTATGGAAATGATAAGGTGAGATGGATGCTTACAAATATATCTGTACGAAAAAATGGTGCTCAATAGCAGGCCCAAATGTCATAAACGGTTACTAACTTCTTTGTTTGTAATGAGTTCCTGGGGATAGACCAGATGCCTTTTGACATTCGCTATCGTTAAATGAAAAGTATGGGATTTAACATTAGCGCTCATATGACAATCGACGGTTTATGTCAAATCCCATTTTTCCGCTTAGCGATTAACGAAAGGCATCTTGTCTAGGCCTCCTGATATTTCTGCGCAGTTCTGTGCGACAGCCACGATCACGGGTAGACTGAAAAAATTGCGTGTAGAAGAGAAGTATTTAAAAATAGTTTATATTGATCTACCTTTTTTCCTTGACGCTTGCTGTGATCGATACCTCTACTTTTAAACTCAGCAGAAAAATCGTCCCTTAACGCGAGTGGATACTGTGAGTGTTGTGTGTCAAGAGTCAGTTGGAGTAAGCATTGTCTGAATCCCTCCGGGCGACCTTGTCTCTTTTCTGATTTGTCCACTTCCTGAATTGTCTCTTCCCTGGAAAGAAGAGGTATCGTAGCAAGAATCAACGAAAGAGGGTGGATCGATATATGTGCCCGCAATGAATTTGACTTCGACCCGCAGTTTCATGGCACACGCAACCTCGCCGAAATATCGGGAACTCGTTACAAACAAACTACATGGTGAATGTCACGACTGTAACTAAATTTCTAATTTCATATTAATTTCCTTGGCGCGGCTGCAGTAGTTTTAGAATTTAAGCATGTGTAGGGCATCCGAGATAAATTGAATCTTATTCCAGTATACCCTAAAAATCAAATTAATAAGTTAGTAAAAACATTAATAAAAGTAACAAACCAACTTGGCAATGAATGTGGGAAAGTTGTCGACGGGGCGCGTCTCATCGACGGCAAACAACTTGGTAGCGGCTGCGCAGCCCGTCCGCGGACCCTCCCACAGCTCTGCGTGAGAGTCTTTTTCATGAACAAATAGTATACTCTGTAATGGTAAGAGAACAAAATATTAGTTGAATGGTCACTGGTGACTTCATGTAGTTAGTATAAAATTTTAAGTAACCTCCGGCCTCATTAATCATCTATCTATGAGGCCAAATACGCTATTCTGCTGTAAGTTTATTAACTCTTAACTGCAACTTAATTGCAAAAAATAAACAACATAATATTTAGTAATTAAAATATAATAAAACTAGAAAAATTTCACGTCCTGAGGCAGGAAGAAAAGGGGAAAAAAAAAATCTAGTTTTATTATATTTTAATTACTAAGTAATTTTTCAAACATTTATAATAATGTTAAAATCAAAAATTAAGAACATAATATTTGTATAAAATGGCAACGTACAAGACATAAATGTACCCAAACATATACTGTCCATATCCACAATGACAATTTTAAAAAGTTGAAGATATATTACAATTGTGTTTCAACAGTGAATGTTTTGGATGGGTTTGAAGTGTATATGTCTTTTTCTGAATTCTTTGGCCCTGGCTATGATGATATAAAACGACAATATTCAATGTAAAATCGTAAAAAACAAAATTGTGTATTAACATAGACACATTGTTTGCTTCAAAATGGCTACCTATATGATGTTCTTCAGCAAAATGAAATATTTTTTACCACTTCTATCAGTCAAGTTTTATGAAAATGATAAGTTTAGATATATTCTTACAAGAATAACTGTATGAAAAAATTATGTTCACAAGCTGGCCCAGGCCCCATACAAACTTTTACGATCTCCTTTAGTAAATAAGTATTTTGAAATGATTGCAGGTTATGGTAAGCAACCTGACTATAATAGTAAGTGCATAGATAATAATTACATTATTCCATTTAATATATAGCTGTAATAAAGGATAAGAATATACTATTACTATTGCAAAAGAAAAACTATGGTAACTATTTATTAACTATCATAACATTTTGATCTCTGTCAGGATTCAGGATTATTATCCCATTACATATTATGCAATACATGATAAGCCCACAAATGTTAGTGTTACCTTAAATGTCTCCGTTTGTGCAGGTTTCACTAACACCAGTACAGCTGAAGGTTCTAAACAGCCTGTTAGGTAGTAGAAGTCAGAGTTTTGCCGGAAGACATAGGGTATTTTGTCTGACATGTACTGTTTAGATGCTGCCGGTATTATGATCTAGAAAATTAGACATAAAATAACAATGCTAAAATATATATGTTGCTGCTGTCTGGTTAAATTAGCCACTTAACTGGACGCCTGGACGCCTGGCCCAGTTAATGACCTCAAAATTTATCCATAAGGACTGAATGTCATGTTAGCTGTAGATTAGCCATTCAATTGGACGCAGGTCGTTTAAATCGAAGAGCTTTTGTGTGACTGAGTCAGTGATTGGTAGGTTAATGGTTTTTTATGACTACTTATAGCCGAAACTGTTTTAGTTACAAGAGGTCATAAAAAATAAGCTAGAACCACACCAAAACTCTTCAGTTCAAGTCACTCCGCCTAGGCGTCTAATTGAGCGGACTTTCAATAAGCCATATTGTTAAATTTTGACTGAGTCTAGTTCATTTAACTATCAGCCTAGGCAATTGATTAGATGCCAGTGTTTACTCAATGGGCAAGGCTCCAATTAAGATGCAAATTTAACCAGGTGACGGCAACATATACACTAATTTACAAAACACACAATGTTGTTGTGTTAGTTATAAAATCTAGTTTATCTTTAACCTAATATTTTAATAGAGTAAAATATGTACTAAGAAACATATTTAAGAATAGAAAAAATTAACTGTGTGATGCAAATCTGCAAACATTCGCAATCTGGGTGGTATTAAATTGTTTTAGTCTTTTTATATTACGTGCTGATTTACCTTCATAAAACTCTCCCAATTTAAGATAATTATGGGTTTACATTTGGATGTAAATATATCGTGGGGTAGAAAAAATATATAATTATTTAGTGTAAACTCTTATTTTAGAGACTACTTACAATGTGACTTTTGTGCATATTTTCTACTAATCTATTCACTAATGTTTCCCTCCGATCTCTGTATTCCATCTGAGTAATACCGTGCGTCAGATAGCCGGGTTGAACCATATGCGGGTGCGTATGACATGTTGCCTGTCCAAGGATTCCTTTCGGGATTTCAAATTGAGGTAAAGACCTTATCCCAGGAGGATTCTCTATAGTAGACTGACATCTCGACCATTCTCTATTCAAATACTGTTTGATATACCTCCTCTTTGTCCTGGCAGCTGTAAATAATGGTTTTTAATCTTATTGCTTAGCAAAATCACTTGCCATTTGCCATATAACCTGAAATTCTTACTTATGTTTATTGCCAATTTGTGTAAACTATGCATTGTTAGCTTTAAAGTACAGGGCTTTGCTATTTAAAATGTATTATTTTTATTTGTAAATTGACAAAATTAGGTCATAGCGAAAAAGAAAACAGTAAAATTTTGGAAAACACTCCGTTGCACCTCCGTTGATTGACAGTGACAGATAAAAAGATTTTTTTTTGCTAATTTTGCCTATAAAGGGACGGCAAAGGGAACTAATGTCCATACAGCCATGTTTGCAGTATTTCTTATTTATTTATTTATTGCATTGAAATGCTGGTGTTACACATTTCAATGCATCTTGGGAGTGTTTAACGCAAAATATATGATGATATTCTCTGTATGTGCTACTTGATGAGGTGGATAACCACAAAAAAGTTCTCATAGTATTTCACACCATAATCACTTTTATTCTAATAATCTTTTAGTTGCACGTCAACACAAACACTTGAATAATAAAACTACGCCGCTTTTATAACTCAATGTTCGCTCCGACACAATTTTTAATTATTATAATAAAAATTTTCACCGACGCCACAAAAACCCGCCAAACACTCCACAGATAAAAAGAGATATTCATTTGACAGTTTGTTGTTTTAAAAAAAATATTTGAAGGCAAGACAAAATTTCAAGCTTGTACAGAGCCACATTGAACACTTTTTTATATTATTGGTGTCGATTTGTAACATTCTCTGAAACGAAAATGTCTATTAGGAATGAGGTATTACAAATTACCATACACTTTTGAATTAATTCGACCAGCATGTTAGTTATGTGTTAAAATTAATAGAAAGCTTTCAAATTGTCATTCTAGATACGTAAAATAACTAACTATCTGTCATTTATCCCCTAGACAAAATTCCTTTATGACAATCGCTGTCACCACCTCAGCATCGCTATTCTAAACGTCGTGATGGTTCTAGAGCGAATTGTGATTCTGTGATTATAGTACATACATACCATAAGAGGTATACTACACTACAATCACAAGGTCCGTATTGTGAAAGATCGCGGGTTCGGTCCCCACCCCAGGACATGAGTTTTTCTAGAAAACATCAGTCAAAAACTGGCTTCAAAACAATACTTAATTATTCCAGTTATTTTGATTTAAAAACCAAATTACCTACTCAATCATTCTAAATAAAATTTTATGGGACCAAAATGGCAACAGGCAACTATACATCATCAAACAAATATTTTTACAAATACCTACGAAAAAAAAAGAAAAAAGAAAAATAAAAACACAATAAACTAAATTAAGAATATTTGAAAGCACTGCCCCAACTTAACCGAATCGTAGGTATTTCTAAAAATACTCGTTTCGGATGTTGAAATAGAATATTTCGACATTATTGGGCCTAATTCAGGGAACACACTTTAATTCTAAATTTAAGTACAGTATATCTCTTTCTCGCAATAAGTCATAGGAAAAAGATAGCAAGAATCTGTTTAGAGCTGTCAATTTAGATAGATTTCATAGAAACCATAGACAATTTTAGACGGCATGTACGGAGGTGCCTCCTAAACACTGCATTTTATCACGTTCAATAAGGTCGAAAATTGAACGCACCTTTCTAAATGTCAATTTATATGACAGCCATCCTTTTCGTATTCGTTTTGAAAGAAAGAAATAGACTGAACTTAAATTTAAACTTAGCATGTGTTCTCCAGAATTAGGGCCATTGTAGGGTGAACGTTAGCTCATAAACGCAAATACAGATTGTTTGACGTTGTAGGAATATTAGTTCCATTTGTACACAACAGAGGGCGCTGTGCTCTGGCAGGCCATTTCTACATCTCGATGTTGAGTTTTTCCTGATAGTTATAAGTAGATTAAGAAATGTATATTAACATTTATCTTCGGTCGGATTAGGCCGCAGTAAATAAACAGTGAATCGGTTTTCCTAGTTTTTTTTTTATGTTGGAGTAGAATCCTCTGATTAACAAATCAACCAACCCCCATTTGTCACAGCCCCTGAAGGGTTCAAGACATACACAGACAGACTAGAGGAATTTCACAGGGATATCCTAAGTCCTGGGTGGCTCAGTGGTCAGGGCAGTCGCCCGGATTGCGAAAGGTCGCAATCCGGGTTCGATTCCTGCCTCAGGAGGTGAAATTTTTCTAGTTTTATATTATTTCAATTACTCTAAAAACATTTGTCAAGAAGCCATAAATAGAAAGGTATAAGGTATCAGTGGGGGCGACCGCCTAACTCGGTAACTCAATGTCATATCAATAGTATTCCTTTAAAACCAATGCTTTTGTTTTCACATGTATCTAGTACGAAATGACAATATGACGTCCATAAGCTTAAAAAAAACTTCAACAATACATTAATCTCTAATCTAAAAATATTGTACACCTTCTAAGAAATGATGATCAAGTAACCTCAAAACTTCATTGGCTAGGCTAAAATAAAAAAAGGCAAAACAATTAGTTAGTTAGATGAAATTGCAGAGTTCCGAAAATATCGAATCTCGAAAATTGCGTTATTATTAGGTTGTACCGGTAATAGATAAAACACTTTTTAGTAACATTGTAATGTTTTGATGCGTTTAAATGCCTATTTTATTGTAACAATTACAAATAAAGAAAGAAAACGATAAAAAAATATATGCTCCAAGCGGGATTCGAACTCGCGTCTCCTGATTTCCAGCCAGACGCGATTATCACTACGCCACCGGAGCACTAGGTATAACCTACTAATTTCTTTCGCCTGGACCATACATTTTTTCATCGTTTTCTTTCTTTTTTTGTGATTGTTTCAATACACTTTTTAGTATTTTATCTATTACCAGGAATGCCGAAGAATTCCTGGGGAATCCTTTATACTGACAACAAGAAAAGTTTTAATGTTTCTTAATAATTTACATAGGTATCTAGTCGCTTGTTATGTAGAGTTATCATTCTTATTCACAATTATTTACCTTGTGAAATAAAAACTTTAGGATCTAATGAAACAGCTGTAGTTCATACATTCTTTTGTAGTTCATTTTATCAACGATATATAAACGTTGCGGAGAGTCACCATGAGATGATCCGATATTGGTATGAAAAAAAAAACTTATGTTGAACTTAATAATATTCTTTGAGGCTGTTTTTTAATAGAAGCGTTCGAAGACTTTAGATTACTCCATTTGTGTGCTCTAACATCAGATTAATCTTTGAAGTAACACAATTTATTTTATACTGTGTGTGAGCGAAGGCGGCAGACCTGGCGAACCGGCGAAGGGGCGAAATGTTAATACTTATCATTAGGAAACTCTGGATAATTGTTAGTTGGTCCTTCGAGCCGGAACCAAAACTGAATGACGAATAACGACAAACTTTCCTAGAACTCCCAAAGTTTTGGGGCAAAGCAGAAAAGGAAAAGAGGTTTGGTCTAGGCTCCGTGGGCAGGAAGGTCATTCCACGTTCACCGGCGCCACTCTAGCAGTCAGCGCGGAACGAGCGGCGCGTACGCACGTTGCGGCCCCTCTCGCATACACGATCGCGAACAACTGTGCTCAATCGTGCCCGTTACAATTGTGTTTATAACAGTGCCTGTTTACTTTGATTCCAACTTTAGAACGGAACGTGCACAACGAAAGAGGTTTGTCAATTAAGTTTGTTTTAGGTTTTCTAGTTTAATTGCGGAGCTATCGTGTATTGTGGTCTAGCTGATAGTTTACATCAATAAATGGGCAGCGCTCGATCCATTTCCATCGTTTTGTAAGTCATTCATCAGTTGTTACTTGTTACGCACGGTTGCAAGGATTACCTAACGACCTCGTAAAGTATGTCTTAAATAAATTTGTAAACATTCTCGACGGTTTTCTGCGGTCACATCCGCAGATCATTGCTATCCTATGAATAATAGTGGTAATTAATTGTGTAACTGTGTCAGACCTTGCCAGACATATTCTTTTATTGCTAACTGACCCTCACAATAATAATTATTAACAGTTCCTAGTAATACGTGAAATTTATAGGTCTTTCTCTAGTTTACATCTGATCCTTGGTACCTTCTACGGGGATTGTTTACGTAAACGATTCTGTGTTTCATACGTAATGATGTAGGCACCAATTCTCGTCTTTACTTGAATAACAATAAAATTGAAGAATAAAGAAGCCATATCCATTAATTTTATTCTTAAGTCATCTTTATTATTGGAAATTACTATTCACGACATTTAATTTAAATATCCTTGTATTGGTATGGCCATGGCGTACGAGTATGATAATTTCCTCTCTGGTTAAGAATATGTTCTAAACTAGTTTTCAATTATTTCAAATTAGGGATTTTTTGAAAATATTTGATTTATTCCATTTTACATCTTTTGGGTTCGGTATCTTTGTCTAAACCTTTCTAATGTTTCGCGGCCCTTGTATAATCTGTCGACAACTTTCGCATGGCAATGTGATCGCTTTATGACCTCGAAGTGAATGGAAGTAGATACCTAATATTTCCATTTCAAATACATTTTATAATCATGGATATAGGGTATGGGTACCAGAAACTAAGTATTTTTTTAGTGTCGTTGCACTACTTTGACAGCTCTAGCTCTCTGTATCTTATAGGGAAAGAGTAGTTACGACCAAATTTTAAATTGATTTAGTAGAGAACGGAAGTACTAATAGCGAATCTGAATACGTAACTAAAAATTATAATTGCTAACAACAGAAAATGTAAACAGTAGGTACTAGACACTGATTTGACAGTTCAACGCAAACGTGATAATTGATAAGCATTGTCCGAAATGGTTAATATTTGCAGTAGAGCCTCAGACCAATTCAATTTACGTAAACTGTAAATTGAATACCTATACTCAAAATATTTTTACAGAATTTGGTTCATGAAAATTTGGGTGATGAAATCAATTAAAGACAGGAAAATTTGAATAGTATTTTTTTACAGGACACTTGTGAACGTCTTTTGAAGTGCATTTGTTTAACTCTTGGGAGTATTCTGAGATAGGTATACTGCAAAATAAAAATTATAAAATAAGAAAAAAAGAAAATACATACGCGCTTGACAGATAAGTTAACTATTAAAGGTCCAAGTAAGGTTGAGGTAGATCTAATAGATTAGTGGCCTGTGGCCTAGAAATGTCTACTAATAACAATTCTAATTATAAGCAAAGGTGGTTTCGTAACTAAATAACAAACAGTAGGGCCTTAGACTATAATAGAGTTTGGAAACCGCTTGGCATGGCAGCTGCATTTTAGCATACCTAAGTGAAGGCTCTATGATATTTCTCTAAAAAGCTCACTCCAAAATTGTTCTAGTTATTAAAATTGTTTCGGTGAGAAAAACACACAGAATTTGAGTTTCAGTTTAGGAATTTCATTCCAATAGCTGATCTATTTCGACGGTCCAATGTATTTTAATTGCCTAGGTATTTATTGATACGATACAAAACTAGATAGCACAAAGACGTATTGACGTAGTGTCAGTAAATTTCGAATTTACTGAGTAATCAAAATTTTATTGAAAAAATATATATTATTTCCACCTCAATTTTTAGAGACATTCCTAAAACAGCGCTCGCTCAATCTGTCTGCCCATAAAAGTTGGTCAAAAAGCAATTCGCAATTTACCCATGCTAAATCGAGTTTGGACATTAGCCTTTGCCACTAATGGTTTTCTGAGCCATTCAAAGCTTTTCCGAGTATATAGCGCGCATTCACAGGCTTGCGGCGGAATGCGCCTATTACTTGAGTTCCGCCTCTTGGATGCGCTCGCGTCGACGTTAGAATGGCGGGAATCCGGGATGTGGTGCAAGGTATGGTTGTGAAGCTGTTTCATATTTAGGCTAAAAAGTACCTTATACGGAGTGGTGCCGTCAATGCGACAATAAATTTAAACATGGGCTATATTAGTCCATAGAAATGGTTTGCCATTTCCAAAAATATCGTATTCATTTAATAATTTCATGACATTTCTATGGAATAGTGTAACGTTGGTAGCATTATTTCATACAAATGTCATGAAATTATCAAATGAATACGATATTTTTGAAAATATTATTTTGATAAAAATTTTATGATGACTTATACTAAATTAACAGATAGATAGTTAGATATGTTATCAAAAATAAACTAAGTATAAAAATGATTTTACTACTCCATATTACCAACATAATTTGAAAATTTTGTATTATGCAGTCATATTTCTCTTTCGTTTATGTCTGATTTGTATTATTATGTTTTGGAATAAAAACCAAAGTCATTAATGGATCTTGGTAGAGGCGGATGCTCTTTCCACCTACTTCTATATTGATATTCGATCTGCCCACGTAAGACCTTTTAAGTTTCCAAACTAAATATGCCTACCTTATGTGAAGACAAATAACTGCATTTAGAAATATTGTTAGAATAAAATAACCTTGTCAATTTAGTGAACGGCATTTAAAAGCTTTTCATGAAATGTTCTCAAGTAAAAAATATTTGTTACAAGTTCGACGTTTTTCTTTTGCTGGTTTGTAAATTGTCTAATTTGTGTTATGAAATCGGTGTTGTTGTTATATAAATGCGTTGGCGAAAAATATAAGGATTAATTTTAAACGAGTAGGTATATGTTTATTTCGATGTGTTTGGAGATGAAGAACCCTAACCGAAAGCCAATAGCTTTCGGTTAGGGTTCAAAGATAGATCGCATCCACCGGTATAAAAAATGTACTCTATGGTCGCACGTATCAACCAATATCTTTTAATTTTTCAAAACTTTTTTTTATTCTTTCAAACATTCTTTATGATAATTCAATTACAAAAAGCCCCTCGTACAAACTTCGTACTTACGGATTGTACATAATTAAATAATTACAGTTGTACATATATCTACCCAGTATTCGATGGTTATCAAGTGCGTTTTAATTGCACTCTCTTAAACTTAATTTATTAGAACCTTTACGAACTATAAAAGTGATTTAAGAAAATGACAGTCTGCTTTCGCATCGCAATAAAAGAAACGTCGGCAATAAAAGCAAATTACAATCGCTGATCGCTTCTGTCTTAACGTGTAAGTTCAAAGCCCATAAAACTTCACCATTCCCTTGTGATTAACGAAAGTAACTCCGGCGCAGAGCCGTTAAGCAGCACTACTAATGGCGGTTTTCGGTTCCTTTCGAGCTTCGGTAGCTAGCGTACTTTATGGCCTGCCTAGCAGACACAAACGTTTTGTATTTTTTGTCCACTCCAAGAGAAAAGCAATTACTCGAACTACCGATTAACATACTTTAAATAAAATAGTAGATACCGTCTGTGTAGACACGGCTTTACATTTTTTGCTGTGAGTGGTGAATTTTCAACACTAACATTGGAACAGTGTAATAGCTGGTATTACGGCATTAATGATCGATGTTACCTCAATTCACGGAGCCTTAAGATAAAGGGAACAAATAATAATGCATCGCAAAACATCTTTATTACACCCCGCCAATACGATGGCCGGCGCGTCATTACCCAAGGAGTTATCGAGACGCCCCGCCGAGATCAATCGATCGATATTATTTTTTTATTTACTTTTTCACGTGAGCTCCGTATCGATTCCCCTCGCAAAGTATTTTGTTCCGTCAAATACATTGTAATTATGCTCCGTCAAAGAACCCGCCAAAAAATTAACGAACAGTGACGGTCGAATGCACACCCTGTTATTATCTTTTTTTATCAATTAAAAAAAACTGTGAATTCCATTTGTGCCTATGCAAATTCCAATTCAAACGTTAGGCGTAGTTACGGTCGTTATGTAGCAATTTTATCTGGATAATTTAGACTCTTTGCCTAGCCTCAAGGTGTCATGGTTCCAGACAAAGGTTCCTTTAACCCTCGGCGATTCCTAACATAATGTGTACAGCCGGCCACTTAGGCAAATAATACCATGCGGGAGGGTAATAGTTGCCTTCGGGGATCGCTGTGATGGGGTCGATTTTCTTTGTTCTAAGGTTTTCAAATTCACTTCTCATATTTCTCGTAAATGCGAAACACATTCCAGACTGAATCCTTTTATTTAAAACGCGGACTTAATTTAGTACTGGCTAAAAATGATGCCGTCACTGTGTTTCTTTTCACAAATGTCACGGATTTGATTAGAAAAGTCACATGCCATCTCATTTTGACGTTAAGCGATAAAAAGTGACAGGCAGAGAGTTTCTGAAATTCGAATATTTTCCGACAGTTGAGAATAAGGGGGCTGGAGTAACTTCAGTCCGCGTTCAATAATAAGGGGGAATGAGTTAAAGGGGCACAAAAACAAACATTAAAATTTGAATAAAATACTTTTCATACTTTTCTACTTTATAGATTTTTTTTAAACTTGATATTTTTCTATGTAGGTCTCATGTGATATGCAAAACCGCCGTCACCGGGATGCGAGCGCAGCCCAAAGAGAAATATGCTCTGTCATTCTCAGAGATCTTCTATGATTTATGCCGCTTCTTATTTGCCGCCGTTTTTTTTATTCAAAGCTTTTTAGTTTAGAAAGAGCCAAACTCATCACTTTACTAGTAGCAATGAATTATTATCAGTAGTAAAACTGTGTTTGTTTCTAAGCGCGGCTGCGTGTGCCCGTTGCTGCGTACGTTGTCACCACGTTAGGTATTACGACCATTACTCGGGCACACTTGTGCAAACACAGCATCGCGGCCGACATGGAACTTGTCTTTCCCGTAAGCGATCTCGGCCATAATAAAATAATTTTACGAAAGCACTAGAGAGAGCGATGACCGCCGATTAGCCGAAGCATTTTTTTATGGCTACAACATGCAGGATGTTCGTACGTGACTTATTTCTCAGGTTGGCTCCTTGTGAGAACGACAAAAACTAAATGAACTCTCTGATTGAATTGATATTTTATAAATATGCAAAGTCATCGGTTCCATTTGTTAAAAAGTAGGTATTTGATTAAAATGACGAAGCATCAACCAATTAAACATTAGCTAAATATTTGTAGCGAATAAGTCGTTGAGAGAGAAGCATTGTAATGGTTTGAAAACAAAGCAACTTTCGGCATGGTCGATCCCGGGATGGGTGCTTCGGAAAGCATGTTGAGCCGTTGGTCCCGGTTGTTACTGCAACCGCTTTACCTAAAAATAATTAGGTTATAAATTATAATTAGGAACCTACTCTACTTAGTAAAAAATATTTTGCCGTTAGGTTTATTACTTGCTGTCTACGTGCGGTTTGATAAGTAATGGTTGAGATCCCAGTTAATATAAAATGTAAGAAGAACAACAGAATTATCACTTTTTAAAAGGACAAACTATTTGGTTGCTCAACGCAAGGTTTTCGCGGGCAGTGGGTGCGCCCACGCAGTGCTGCCAACCTCCACATTCCACTTTATTTGCATATCAGTGGGATTGACATTATTCCTGTGGCGGGAATTATTGTCCCGTTCCATTTTACGGCCAGTGTGTGCAGTAAGCTGTCGGTTTTATGAGTTTTGCACTGTTGAGATAGAAATGTAGTCTGTTTACAAAACGATAGCGCTTGTAAGGTTTTATTTAGAAAAAAACTTGTAAGGTTATATTGCTTTTGAGAAGTTCTTTGTTTTGTTCTTCGTAGTTTACGTTATTACTTATGTATGGTATCATTGGGTTAGTTATTTGGTAGAGGAGCTCGGTGGCGTATTGGTTTGAGCGGTCTGGTTTCGATACGAAAAACAAAGCAACTATCGCCAAGGTCGATCCTGGGATGGGTCAATCAAAGTTTGTTATCTCGAGCTCCTCCGTGCTTCGGAAGGCACGTTAAGGCGTTGGTCCCGGTTGTTCCTGCAACCGCTTTAACCCACCGACCCGCATTGGGCCAGCGCAGCGAGGTGGTTTTATGGCCCAAACTCCTCATGTGTTTCTGCCATGTAGGAAGTCCTGTGCCCAGCATTGGGACGTGTTTAGGCTGGTGATGATGCTCATTGGGTACCTACAGCTATACAATACAATACATACCAATATACCTACTATAAAAAGGGGTGAAAAGGTTTTTAAAGGGTCGGCGACGCGCAAGTGATACCCCTGGTGTGGTAAGCGGTTACCGTAGTCTATGGACGCTTGGTCCATAGGCTACGGTAACCGCTTTCCATCAGGTGGGCCGTATGCTTGATTGCCACCTTAGTGGTATAAAAGTACTTACTTAATTTGCTTACACTAGAATATATGATTTAGCAAAACTGGTGCACTTCAATTCACCTCTATGTTTGGCAAGTCAATAGTTCAGTTACATTTAGATACCTACCTACTTAAGTGTTTTATTTTTTAGTTTTATATCTTGTAATACTCATTTATATGAGAACATCACTAGCCTTTTCATAATCCGATTAAACCTAACTCATTAGTGTTTGTGTATATTTTTCTGTACATACCTAATCATATAAGTATCTACTATTGGTTTTTCAATCTAAGTATGTCCATAAAATAATCGACCTTGCAGGAAGTCCTCAAGTTTTTCACATCTGTGACTTCTTTGTTTAAAAAACTTAAGTTACAACAGTTTCATAGATTTGCTATTAATCGGTTGGCTTGGCGGCCGCTTGTCGCTAGGCCTTGTCGAGCCGGTTGGAGTCTGCGCCCGCGCCGTGACGTCATGCGGCTGACTTAAGAATTCTCTGCTCCGTTGCCCGCTGACTATTTTAATGTCCTCGGACAACTATTCATTAGTTCTGTTTTTCAATAAAGCCTTGGATTAATTTGTATAATTTTATTCGGGAAGCTTACAGATAATGTGCGTATTTTAATGGATTTCATGATGATTTAAGGGAGATTTTATAAAAGGCGGCAAAATGATATTATGCTTAACGACAAGATCACAGATAAAATAAGCGCAATGAGTGTGGCTGTCCGAAACTTGAACAAAAGAAAAGGCACATTTACTCGTAATAAGAGGATCTTATAGGTAAACGGTTGGCCTGGAAACAATCATACCTACCTGTTTCCTCTAGCTGGTATAGTATGTGAACATACCTACACACCACCACTGAACAGTCTAGAGGATAGTAGACAGGCTAAACTTGCACTACCCCAAGTCGACCCCGCCTCTCCAAGACTCTCAATCAGCTTAGCAGATCACGCCTATGCCTCATTACGGGCGCGTTGACTGGTCATAGCAATTTCAACAGACACCTTTTTAACATTTAGGTATCACGGTCAGTCCTCTATGCAGAGCATGCACGGAGACAGAAGAAACAGCCGCATATGTGCTGGTGGAATGCAAGGAGAGCTAACTAGCGGGCAGACTGCCTGGGTAATCCAGGTAGCCTCCGGGAGGTGCTTGGTAACGTCAAGGCGCTTGGAGAGTTTTAGGAGGAGCTGGGATGGCTCAAGTAGCCCAGCTCATCACCCTCCGACGCAAAACAGGCGCAATGAACGTGGATTTGCGGAGGCCGCCCACACGAGGAAGGCACATTCCCATTAGTTGCATCATGAAACTTGCCACTGGAACTAGTGCGATTCATTCGCACTATTTCCAGTAGTCTGGGAAGTATTTCTATCCTAGAAAAAGAACATTTGCAGTGTTGTAATCTTCGCCAACGTACGCCAATGAAACCGTTATCTCGGGAGACTGAAGATTGTCTGTGTAGGGTTCTTGGCTATTCTTTATCAGCTCCATTGGTCACTGAATCCAGCTCGAAGAACCAATTTCTGTATAATTCTTGACTATTCTTCGCAAAAATCGTGTGTAGATAAATAGTGGTTCTGATGGCTTTATTACCTTATGATTTTATTAAAACTAAGGCAGAAGAGGGCTACCAAAATACAATAATAGCATTTATATTATATGGATTTAGTAAGCACTCCAGGAAGCCCCCGAGCTTAGTTGCAAAGTTCGCTAGATCCGTATTCAACTAAATTATTTCTGGGTTAACTACACTCGGGAAAATGGTTTATTTCTAATATTGAAATGAAGTCTATGTACTACACAAATTGCATACTTATGCGCTAACCGATTTCCTCTTCACAATCATAACCAGTCCATTGCAAGTTGGTGGGTGTTAACTAATTGCTACCCGATTATAGCGGGGGGGCGGGCTAGAGCCGCATAAATAAACCCCCGCCGAGGTTCGCGTTCACTGGCTACATGAAAAGCTGTCATTATTTAAATAATATTACTGGCAGGCTCGACTTTCCAGTGTACAGTGTACTCTGTGGTTCCGACGCCCCACAAAATTAGGATAGAAATATAGAAAACTGCTACAGTATAACACCGTAGAGTCTGATAAAAAAGTAATTATGGGCATTTTTAGTTAGTATGAAAAGTAAAGATTGGACTTACTCAACTATAATACTGTTTCTCGAAAAATCCTCGGATAACTTCTTAGCCTGTGACTTGCTTATGCATGGAAAGTCCTATTAGAAAAGGGTTAGTTCGTTTCTAATATTTTTTTGCTCGAGAGTTTGTGTGCAAAACCAAACGCCCGTTCCCGGTTCCGCCTGCGTGGTCGTCGGTTATCCCGCTGTTAAGTGTCCTTTCCCAGGATGTAATCTATTGGTTCAGTGGCGTAGGAGTGAAAACGTGACAGATGGACAGAGTTACTTTCGCATTAAACTTAGTAATATGGATTTACGCGACAAGGATGGAAAACAAACAAGCGTACGGCCCGCCTGATGGTAAGCGGTTACCGTACGCGCTGCACCCACATACACATCAATTGGCAAACAGTCGAACATCGGAAACTATTCCTGTCACTTTTATCGCGGTGTGTTAAAGCGAGATGGCATATCAGTTTTCTAATCCGATTCGTGTGTATATGTATAGGCGAGGGTTGACAGTACCATCAGGCACCGGTACACCGTCGGCTACAACGACTGCTTGCAGTTAGTCGTGGTAGGTACTAGAACTTCCTGACGTTAATATTTAAGATACATATCACAAATTAATAATCGTAGACCTAACAACGGATGTGGCAGATAAAATCAGTTTTTAATTACATCGTACCATCAGATAACTGATTGTTCAATGGCCGGGATGAGACTGCATTATACGGCCTCTAGGTTATTTGATCTTAGAGATAGGTAATATGAGTAGCTGTAGCTATATTGCGTTGTAACTTATTGTGATTTCGATTACCCTCACACGACATTTCAGTTACACAAAGTGCATGGCCTAACACACTTATTTATTATTTGGTCTATGCTAATACTGAGATATTTAGTACAATATTAGATGTATGTTTCGAATGAGGAGCCACTTTTCGCAACTTAAAGGCTTAAATACAGTTATTTAGTAGAAGCTTAAAAATAATGTAGCCCCGATCCTGGATTTTGTAGCGGTATACTTCGAAAGTTAAATTAATATAACGATGGCTCCTCAATCTAAACGTTTGAATTGAGGTGCTACCTCAGAACTGGAAATATTATGGATGAGTATTTATCAAAATTTGGTATAATTTTGTACCATTCGAGAATAATTAGTACACAAAACCTGAGCTCGGTAGCGCTAGAACTAAAAAAGCTACAATACTTTATATGTGGCTCCCCAGATCAAACTTCGACGTACATTTTTCCAAGGAAAGTTTAATCAATATGAAATTTCTGTATTATTTTGTAGTATGTGTATTTGAGTTGTAGGACAATATTCAGTACCTAACTAAAAATGAGTGGATTTAGAGATATGGTACATTTTAACTGGCTCCTCAAACGAGATGCTTCGGTAAAATAGATTTGACTGTATCTGCTTAAGTAAATAACGAGATTTAAAACAGAAAACAGGTATATTTTGTAGAAAATGCTACTAGATGTACATAAAGTCATGACTTTTTAACAAGACATTTACTTTCTCACAGTTTCCAAAGAAATGACATTCAGGGGTGTCCATGAAGACTTAATATCTTTACATACCTACACTACTTTTCAACATTGACATTGCTTACCGAATGATTAAACAGCAAACACAACGGATTTCACATTAGTTGATTAGTCATATAGTCATCTTAGTGACGAAGAATAACTTATTTTTAACAGTTAATAAAGTTATTTGTAACTAACTGCCCGCGTGGATTTCGTACCCAGAGGAAATCCGTTTTAATTATAAGCCTACCTGCCAAATTTCAGAAATAAATATACCCGCGGTGATAAGCCCGCGACTTCAGATTTTAGCAAAGGCAAAGCTTCATCTCTCTGTCTCAATAATGTTTTTGCATTTTGAAAGATTCACAAATTATATAAAGATAGAGTCTGATATAAATTTCGATAATAGAGACCCGCATTTTAACGCATCCATTATTCTTTTTATAAACGCCGGCTACGACTATCTCAAAGAACTTTTTATTTTCAACTGGCAATGTGCAAAAAGAACAATTTTTGCGGCGTATGCAAGGCGACTATTGTATTAATACGATAAACCATTGCTAAAGAAAAAAAGAAGAAAAAATAGTAATGCCTGTATCGGGAATCGGGACGTGCTCGCTGAGATCTACTTTGTTTTCCAACTAGCACACAGTGTTGGGGTCTACTTAATAAAATGTACGAGAATAGTGCCTTCACAGTACGGAGATGTGTTCGGTGTCTCTAATTAAAAGGGTGTTAGTGAAGTGAATATAATTTATGCGGTCCATTTAAGATGTGGTGTTATGAACACAAAAAAACCTCCCCGCATCAGCTCTTACGCTGTACGTGGAATGAAATATCATTTTCTAAAATCGAGTACAGGTCTAAAATTATCATGTTTATATTTAGCCAGCGGCTACGTGCTTGCTCTTGTGTATTTAATGGCTTCACGATTTTTTTTTCAATAAACATTCTTTCAAATAAAGCTGTTTGCCCACTTACAATGTTCCATACAATGACCGCGCTATGAAGGTTTCAGAGGGGGTAATATTCTCTAACAGGACTCTTTTTCTCTACTTAACAGTCTAATAGGTTGTAATTGTAAACTTATGAATGAAAGTTTTTGAATTCGATATTAACCCCTAGGCACAGATAACACATGACATATATTGATTACAAAGGCGGAGAGTATTGTTGGAAAATGAGTTATATGACAACGACTCAAGGTACCCCTTTTATCACAGCGTTGATTTTGATCTGCTGTGTTAAGTTACAAAAATAATGGGTTATTCCCTGAGAATCACATTCCCAGAGGATCATGTTCCGGAGGATCACGATTTGTTCGACGACGATCGACGATGAAGGTAAAACAAATCGTGATCCTCCGGAACATGATCCTCTGGGAATGTGATCCTCAAGGAATAACCCAAAATAATTATCTGAACTTTTAGAGTGCTTAAAATCAAAACCACTATACTTAAGATGGTTTTAAAAAGCTTCCGTATTACTGCAACATTAGAATTGCCTTTCGCATGTTAAAGAATTAAGTGATGCTAAAACTTACGATTCTATTATTGCAGTATTAGCTGTGGTATTAGATAGACTGAAGACTGGGACTTCTCTTCTTGGGACTACAAATCTATAAAATTTCACACAGCACTCATACTCTCAATGGCATTCATAGAGTAAAGAAATTTTTTGAGCGTGCGTTGATGTCTTTTTTACCGCCGCGTCGCCGGCTAAATAAAAGGCAAAATAATATATTTTTGTAATATCTACTCCTTATAAAATACGCTATCCTTATTTAATATGAATGCTCCACTTTTATTTTGTATTTAGGTACTGTCAATGCCACAACAAACCTACCATTTTAAATCGACTGTTATAAACAGTTGTAATATAATGCAGTTTTTGTCCAGTGCAACTGTACTGTGCTTTGACATTTCATTTCAATCAAGGCATGTGTGATATTAGCATAACAATGCTTGCGAACCTTGAAGTCTGGTACACAACTAACAAGACCTTCACGCTTCTTATAAACTGGCGAGAATTATCAAAATGAAAGGACACTTAACAAACTCTACGTATCCTATTTTATTAAATTGCACAATAATAATTTTAATTATTAATATTATACAGGTGGTGACGATAATACGACAATAAATTAAAACAACGGGCTATATTAGTTTATATAAACGTCTTGCAACTTTTAAATAAGGTATGTTGGGGTAAGAGCGGATCGGAGAAAGAGCGGATAATTCTAATAACTCCCAAACTTGTGCATATTTTCTATTACTGACACCATAGTCAATGAAGCCATTTCGTAGTGCCTCGATATTCAGTCTGCAGTGTTAGTTTTCGACAACAAAACATGTGCAATTGAGCAAAATGTGAAAGTGTGAAATTTTGCTCCATTTTCATCGAATCCGCTCTTTTCCCTGGTAGCATATCTCCGCATCCAAGAGGAATATTCTAAATCTGGTAAGTTTTTTGTTCATAACACTCTCGTTCGATTTATGTTTTCTAGGTTAGGATAATGAATAACGCACAGTTTAGATATTTTATTTGAATCCCCTCTTTCCCCTGCGGGGGAAAAGCGGACTAAATTTCATCCGCACATTCCCGTTTAAAGAATGTATAGAAGGAATCTGTGGTTCCTAAACTTTAAGCTTTTCTGACTTTTTCGTACTTTGAGCCAAACCTATAGTGAGTCTCGAAATAGTGCACATATACATTTTAATGTGAGTGAAACTAAACCCGTTTTTATCGGCAGGAAAAGTAATATTTTTTTTTCATCAATCCATAACGTTCCACTGTCATTGTTTCACATAAAACATCATAAACTTCACAAGTATTTTTTAACGTAACTTACAAGTCTATTTATAATTGAAAAATAAAAGTTTTATAAATAATATATCAACAACCTATTTTGTTTATTTTTTTCCCGCCGATGAAAACAGGTTAGGTTTTACCCCCACATTCATGCGCACTATATCGAGACTCACATAATATACATACTGAATTTCTAACAAAGCTCCCTATTTATAAAACATTATATTTTTTTGGTTCAAAATTCCCCACAAGTACTTTAGGAAATCAGAAAGGGCTACGGGATATTCATAAGAAGATTATGAGGTAGCAATTGAAAAAGTAAAAAATAAGGAGCTTACAAACTATGCTGCAGCAAAAATATTTAACATACCATGTTCGACACCGAATGACCGAGTCCTTGGTAAAAAAGGCTTGAAAAGTGGAACAATGGGTAGACCACTTGCAATACCCACGGAAACAGAAATAAGGCTGACTGATTGCCTCCGGACATTAGAGAAACGAGGCTTTGGTTTGTCTAGAGAGGAAGTCCTAGAGATCGTTTCCGAGTATTCCGAGCTCATAAAAAAATGGTTCATCTCATTTAGATAATGTCATCGCTTGTCAATAAAAAAACCTTAGAATACTTACGAAAAAATGACTGACCCCTTTATCATTAAGGGATATTGCAAACTTCTAGAGATATATTCTAGCATAGTTATAGAGTATTTAATTTTGATTTGCTTCCTATTTAACCTGTTTTAAATTGTTTTCTCTTAACGCTTTGAGATCAATATTATTATAGGATTTTGATAAGTACATATTAATTTCTGGAATTATTGAACAAAGTTTGAGAGCCACTTCTGTGTTTCATTTTTAAATGGGGGAAGAGCGGACAGTCTGCTCTTTAAAAAAAATATATTGTCATTACAGACCCAGATACGAAAGAATCGAGACTGTTCCAATAGTATAATTTGTTTGGGGTAACAACGGTTTAATAATCTTTATGAACCTTATTAAAATAGTGAATAGATCCGGTTTTAGGATATAGTACGATCTTCCCCCGGTATAGTCCGCACTTTCCCTGAAAAAAAACCACTGCATGCTCAGTTAGACCTTTATTTTATGGACAAAGTTAAATTGTTACGGGGTACAAAAATATGTATTAATAAAGCATGGTCTTTCTTATTCGTAAAAAATAATTCATAAGTCATGTAACCAGTTAGAACATTAAAATAAAAAATATTTTCTGATGTCTTTCAAGAACAGTAAAAAACCATCTGCTCTTACCCCAACATACCTTACATCTTATCTTATTCATTTGATAATTTCATGATAATTTCTATGAAATATTTTTTTTAACTTTGACTGCATTATTTCATGGAAATGTCGTCTAATATAGCCCCTGTTTTAATTAAAATTCGTATTGTCGGTACTTTTTGCGAATTAGCCTCTCAATTTGCGAATCTTGCCAATTTAAATTGTCGTTACTTTTCAAAAATATTAAAATAACCGTACTTTTAATGATAGGGAACTCGAAATAACAAATACAATAAATTGGTTATAATTAAGGCCACTCTTATTTTTAACAGTTCTTTCTAAACCAATTAAATAAAAGTTTTCAAACCGTTCTATTCATTTTTACATGTGATTATTTTGTTGCGCGAGATTCAACCAAATCATTACGGAAGAAGAATGGTTTAAGCATAGTTTTAAGTCATGCTTAATGTGTTGTCAGTTGTTCAATAGAAAGAACTCTTTGTTACAGTGAAAGCAGGAAGGGATTATGTAAGCGAGTAGGTATCATTGCTCGCGCAATTACGTGCCTACGATGAATTCAAATTCAAATGTGAAAATTCATAAAATAATATATTTATAATAAATAGTTCATATTGTTATTTTCCAGGTTTTTCGAGGAGCTCGGTGGCGTATTGGTTTGAGCGCTCTGGTTTCGAATACGAAAACAAAGCAACTTTCGCCATGGTCGACCCTGGGATGGGTCAACCAAAATTTATAATCTCGAGCTCCTCCGTGCTTCGGAAGGCACGTTAAGCCGTTGGTCCCGGTTGTTACTACAACCGCTTTAACCCACCAACCCGCATTGGGCCAGCGTGGTGGTGTTATGACCCAAACTCCTCATGTGTTTCTTCCATGTAGGAAGGCCTGTGCCCAGCAGTGGGACGTATATAGGCTGGTGATGATTGTTATTTTCAGCTCGTTGTGTCGTATGTGGTTCGCGGGAAAATTCGCCCGGGGTCAAATTCCACCTGTTTTTATTTACAATTTATTCAGGACAGGTCACAGTTCGAACCTGCCTGACCTAAGAATTTCATATTATAGTATAGCCGTCTAAAAATTGGTTAGTTTTTTTACACAACTAGACAAAAAACGAGCTGACAGCTCTTCTAACGTCTGCCGTAATCTAGGAATGTCGCTGCTCCTCTATATTAATATAGTTTGGGGTATTTTTTAGTACTCTTACTTGACTAAATTGAAATTGAAAAAAAAAACAAGTCAATTTGAAAAAAAAATTATCAGAATGACTTGTTAAATAGCTGATTCACCCATTTGCGGCTGAAATAGGAAAGGCGGTACACTACCTACCCAGGCGACCCTACATACTGGCCTACCAACACAGAGTACTTTTGTATTTTTGTATTTTTCAGGTCACAGTTCTAAACATAACTTTACTAGTAGGGCTACTAGTAAAGTTATGTTTAGAACTGTGACCTGAAAAATAAAACAATATCTATATTGTAGCCGCGTATACAAGGTGGTGCCGTCAATACGACAATAAATTAAAATATGGGCTATATTATTTCATAGAAACGGTTTGCCACTTTTATTATTTATTTATTTATTTTATTTTATTTGGGGGGCTTACAGCTTACATGAAGAAATATACAAAAAAAATACATTGCAAGAAACCAGTAACAAGCCTCCACAAGTAGCACTGATAATTAAATCCTAAGTTCTTACATTACTAAAATATACATTTTTTTAAAAAAAAAACAATGCTATAATAAATACACAATAATAAATTATACAGCATTTAGTCACCTGCCAGCATTTTATTAACACTACTTATACTACTACAGAATAAATCTATGTTGTTGTTGCAATCTTCCCTGCAAACATCATTAAATTGTCTAACGACTCGAATCAAATAAGAGTTGCTATGATGCACTGTACGTGAGAATGGAACGTGAAGTAGACATCTTGGACGGCAATGAAGAGGTGGAATATTTATATTTAATTTTGATAAAAGTTCAGGACAGTCAACTTTGGACTGAGCTATTCTCAACAAGAAACGCATGTCAGCTATCTTTCTACGAACCTCAAGTGGAATAAAATGGAATCGAATACAACGATCTTTGTAGTCCATATCCATATACGGAATTTTGAATTTGAAGGTTAAAAACCTAGTGAACTTCTTTTGGATTCTTTCCAATCTGAGACGATGATTCGCATAATTTGGACTCCACATCAAGCTGGCTCCTTACAAACGCACAATAGAGAACTTTAAGCGGCTTCATTGTAGTGAAACAACTGCTATTACGAATAATAAAACCCAGGGACGAGGATGCCTTCTTTATTATTTCATCAAGATGATTATCGTAAGAGAGCTGGCTATCTAGATGAAGAATTTTTAATAAACATATCTTATTCGTTTGATAAAATTCATGAAATTTGTATGAAATAATATACCTAACATTGGCTGCATTATTTCATAGAAATGTCATGAAATTATCAAATGAATATGATGTTATTGAAAGTGGCAAACCATATTTTCTTTGAACTAATATAGCCCATGTTTTAATTGATTGTCGTATAGTCGGTACTACCCTGTATCTCCATAGCTCTACACGCGAGATATAAAAGTTAACTTAAATTTAAAATTAATTTCTATGCGAATCTGGATTTAATTTTACTGGCACAGCAAAAGCCTTGCTTACCTCGTCCTAGGTAATAAAAATTGTAGTATGTACGTACGACAACACATTAAGTGTTACAGTTGCACTACGAAAGCCCCCTCTATTGAAAGCGTGGTAAGGCGGGCCTGTTACACTTGATTTGCTGCCGACTGTACAAACACAGACCCTAGAAGAATTTTTATTTCGTGTGTATTAATATGATGGTTTTTATTGATCGTATTGATTGGCATTCATAATATTATTTTATAGCTACTATAATATCCAACCAAGGAAGAGTTCATAAGAGTAAAGGTCCATTTACAATGATGCAAGTTTCTTGCCTGGAGCATACAATTAAATTGAAACAAGTAATAACTTGCACAGTCTAAACCACACATACACTATGAAAGTTATTTCTTGTTTCAATTTAATTGAATGTTACACCTACAGGCAAGAAACTTGAATTGTGTAAATGGACCTTTACATATTGTAATGAGTTGTATATACTATGCAAGTAATTTCTTGCTGCAATTTAATTGTGTACCTACTACAAGCAAGAAATTTGCATCATGTAAATGGGTCTTAATAAGACATCACATCACGCGTCATGAAATTATTGTTGTAAGTATTAAATTTCATCAAAAATGGGTTTTACGAGTATTAACTATGAATAGGAATATATTTTTAAATAATTATTTTTATTATCCCTACCAACACAGTACCAATACTTTATTTTTAGCTTTTGCCCGCAATACATTTTCCGGGAATACATTTTGAGAAGCGTCAAAACTGTTAAAACCACATACTTTAAAAACCTATTAGACTAAAGGTAATTCGAGTCTCGTGCTATGGCACATGAGGAATTTTTACATTTTGAAGTAGGTATGCTTCAAATCAAAATATGAAAAATGGAACCCTCATGATATAGGAGATAATGGTATAGGTACTTCAAGTTCACCACGTTGGATTTCAAAATCGTCTTGTTTTTGTAATCAGCGACTGATAAACCATACCAAAAATAGCCATGTTCATTTTCACGCCTTTGTTAAATAAAAAAAACACCAGAAATACATATTTTTTCATAGGTACGTCAGGACAGGAGTGTTTGGTGGGATTTTGGGGTGTCAGTCATGGTTTTTATTACAATAATTAAAAATTGTGTCGGAGCGAACTTTGTGTTATAAAATTGGTGTAGTTTTATAAACCAAGTGTTTGTGTTGACGGACAACTAAAAGATTATGACGATAAAAGTAATTATGGTGTGAAAGACGATGATAACTTTTTCGTGGTTATCGAATAGGATCGTATGGAGGCGGTCATCATATAATTTGCGTCAAATTCTCCTAAGAGGCATTGAAATGTGTAACACCAGCATTTTAATGCAATAAATGAAAAGATAAAGAAATACTTAAGACATGGCTGTATGGGCATTCATTCCCTTTGCCTTCTTATTACAGAGAAAATGAACTAAAAAAAATATCGACATTATACTCATGTGAAGATTATAATAAAATATATAACTAATCTTATCCATACATACTTTAGACCTCCGTTTCCCCACCTTAGGGGGTGTATTTTAAATAATCTTTTCTAAGTGCAACCTAGACCTCTTAAAGATTCTGTGTGCTAAATTTTGAATATCCAGCAAATAACGAATCAACGCACAGCCCAAACAGCTGGGCTGTTTGGGCTGTGCGTTGATTCGTCAGTCAGTCAGTCAGTCGAAATAGGAAAGGCGGTACACTACCTACCCAGGCGACCCTACATACTGGCCTACCAACACAGAGTACTTTTGTATTTTTGTATTTTTCAGGTCACAGTTCTAAACATAACTTTACTAGTAGGGCTACTAGTAAAGTTATGTTTAGAACTGTGACCTGAAAAATAAAACAATATCTATATTGTAGCCGCGTATACAAGGTGGTGCCGTCAATACGACAATAAATTAAAATATGGGCTATATTATTTCATAGAAACGGTTTGCCACTTTTATTATTTATTTATTTATTTTATTTTATTTGGGGGGCTTACAGCTTACATGAAGAAATATACAAAAAAAATACATTGCAAGAAACCAGTAACAAGCCTCCACAAGTAGCACTGATAATTAAATCCTAAGTTCTTACATTACTAAAATATACATTTTTTTTAAAAAAAAACAATGCTATAATAAATACACAATAATAAATTATACAGCATTTAGTCACCTGCCAGCATTTTATTAACACTACTTATACTACTACAGAATAAATCTATGTTGTTGTTGCAATCTTCCCTGCAAACATCATTAAATTGTCTAACGACTCGAATCAAATAAGAGTTGCTATGATGCACTGTACGTGAGAATGGAACGTGAAGTAGACATCTTGGACGGCAATGAAGAGGTGGAATATTTATATTTAATTTTGATAAAAGTTCAGGACAGTCAACTTTGGACTGAGCTATTCTCAACAAGAAACGCATGTCAGCTATCTTTCTACGAACCTCAAGTGGAATAAAATGGAATCGAATACAACGATCTTTGTAGTCCATATCCATATACGGAATTTTGAATTTGAAGGTTAAAAACCTAGTGAACTTCTTTTGGATTCTTTCCAATCTGAGACGATGATTCGCATAATTTGGACTCCACATCAAGCTGGCTCCTTACAAACGCACAATAGAGAACTTTAAGCGGCTTCATTGTAGTGAAACAACTGCTATTACGAATAATAAAACCCAGGGACGAGGATGCCTTCTTTATTATTTCATCAAGATGATTATCGTAAGAGAGCTGGCTATCTAGATGAAGAATTTTTAATAAACATATCTTATTCGTTTGATAAAATTCATGAAATTTGTATGAAATAATATACCTAACATTGGCTGCATTATTTCATAGAAATGTCATGAAATTATCAAATGAATATGATGTTATTGAAAGTGGCAAACCATATTTTCTTTGAACTAATATAGCCCATGTTTTAATTGATTGTCGTATAGTCGGTACTACCCTGTATCTCCATAGCTCTACACGCGAGATATAAAAGTTAACTTAAATTTAAAATTAATTTCTATGCGAATCTGGATTTAATTTTACTGGCACAGCAAAAGCCTTGCTTACCTCGTCCTAGGTAATAAAAATTGTAGTATGTACGTACGACAACACATTAAGTGTTACAGTTGCACTACGAAAGCCCCCTCTATTGAAAGCGTGGTAAGGCGGGCCTGTTACACTTGATTTGCTGCCGACTGTACAAACACAGACCCTAGAAGAATTTTTATTTCGTGTGTATTAATATGATGGTTTTTATTGATCGTATTGATTGGCATTCATAATATTATTTTATAGCTACTATAATATCCAACCAAGGAAGAGTTCATAAGAGTAAAGGTCCATTTACAATGATGCAAGTTTCTTGCCTGGAGCATACAATTAAATTGAAACAAGTAATAACTTGCACAGTCTAAACCACACATACACTATGAAAGTTATTTCTTGTTTCAATTTAATTGAATGTTACACCTACAGGCAAGAAACTTGAATTGTGTAAATGGACCTTTACATATTGTAATGAGTTGTATATACTATGCAAGTAATTTCTTGCTGCAATTTAATTGTGTACCTACTACAAGCAAGAAATTTGCATCATGTAAATGGGTCTTAATAAGACATCACATCACGCGTCATGAAATTATTGTTGTAAGTATTAAATTTCATCAAAAATGGGTTTTACGAGTATTAACTATGAATAGGAATATATTTTTAAATAATTATTTTTATTATCCCTACCAACACAGTACCAATACTTTATTTTTAGCTTTTGCCCGCAATACATTTTCCGGGAATACATTTTGAGAAGCGTCAAAACTGTTAAAACCACATACTTTAAAAACCTATTAGACTAAAGGTAATTCGAGTCTCGTGCTATGGCACATGAGGAATTTTTACATTTTGAAGTAGGTATGCTTCAAATCAAAATATGAAAAATGGAACCCTCATGATATAGGAGATAATGGTATAGGTACTTCAAGTTCACCACGTTGGATTTCAAAATCGTCTTGTTTTTGTAATCAGCGACTGATAAACCATACCAAAAATAGCCATGTTCATTTTCACGCCTTTGTTAAATAAAAAAAACACCAGAAATACATATTTTTTCATAGGTACGTCAGGACAGGAGTGTTTGGTGGGATTTTGGGGTGTCAGTCATGGTTTTTATTACAATAATTAAAAATTGTGTCGGAGCGAACTTTGTGTTATAAAATTGGTGTAGTTTTATAAACCAAGTGTTTGTGTTGACGGACAACTAAAAGATTATGACGATAAAAGTAATTATGGTGTGAAAGACGATGATAACTTTTTCGTGGTTATCGAATAGGATCGTATGGAGGCGGTCATCATATAATTTGCGTCAAATTCTCCTAAGAGGCATTGAAATGTGTAACACCAGCATTTTAATGCAATAAATGAAAAGATAAAGAAATACTTAAGACATGGCTGTATGGGCATTCATTCCCTTTGCCTTCTTATTACAGAGAAAATGAACTAAAAAAAAAAATATCGACATTATACTCATGTGAAGATTATAATAAAATATATAACTAATCTTATCCATACATACTTTAGACCTCCGTTTCCCCACCTTAGGGGGTGTATTTTAAATAATCTTTTCTAAGTGCAACCTAGACCTCTTAAAGATTCTGTGTGCTAAATTTTGAATATCCAGCAAATAACGAATCAACGCACAGCCCAAACAGCTGGGCTGTTTGGGCTGTGCGTTGATTCGTCAGTCAGTCAGTCAGTCGAATCAGTTTTACTTTTTATATATTTAATTACATATCGTTGCATTGTTGCCACGATACTCTGTGTGAAACGGAACGCTCTGAAAGAGCGTTACGTCAAATTCCAGCTGTTTGTAATTGTCAAAATCGCTATGTCAAAGTTTTCGCAAGTAACAAGCAAACACGTCAGTATTTTTATTCATACTCTTTAAATCTCAATAATTTTCATTTTAGTTAAACTCACGGGCTTATAAATTAAGCTACCTATTTCTGTATAGTGTTTTGGGAATAAATTAATCTTTGCTAAACAACAGGTAATTGATATTTCAATTGTGTCATGTTAGGTGAATAAAGTATTCGGTTATTATTATACTTTATTTGTAGCATTATTGAATTAAAACATCAAATTATTAGTTATTTACGTAATACAATTATCTTTTCAGATTTATATCACAATGAAAGTATACAGAAAATTTTTCATAGATATATTTATATGCCTTTTCGCCTTGCCTGCCGGTTTTTGTAATGTACAACCTCCTATCTTGAATCCTGGCTTATTATCTCCAGTTAAGACACTCGGTGAGTGCCAAGCTTGCAAGTTGTTTGTGGAATCATTCAAGAAAGGTTTAGAACGCACTGCTAGAGGTAAATATGAAGGAGGTGACACTGCTTGGGAGGAGGAAAAATTAAAAATATCCTATAAAAGAAGCGAAATGCGATTAATTGATATTCAAGAAGGAATTTGTAAAGAAGAAACAGATTATGCTTTACAGTGTCACAATATGGCAGAGAAAGCTGAAGAGTTCATAGAATCATGGTGGTCTCAAAACCCAGACGAATCTACTGATTTATACTCTTACATTTGTATTGAAAGTTTGAAGACTTGTTGTCCTAAGCATCATTTTGGTAGAGACTGCACCCCATGCCCAGGGAACCATGAGAATCTTTGTAATGGAAATGGAAAATGCCGAGGGGATGGTACAAGGAAAGGAAATGGAACATGCTTATGTGATGTAGGTTATGTTGGTCTGAACTGCGACCAGTGCTCTGTAGGTTACTACTTATCTTACAAAGATGATAACAAGATGTTATGTTCACCATGCCATAAAGCATGTATGGGTGGATGTCGGCATGGTACCCCGAAAGACTGTGCTGCATGTAAACCTGGTTTTCTATTTGATTCTGATGAAGGCTGTCTTGATATTAACGAGTGTGATGATGTTAATAGGTGTACAAAGGATCAATTCTGTTTGAATTCTATTGGATCATACAAATGTGTTTCATGTGATAAGTCATGTGCTGGATGCTACGGAGATGGACCCGATATGTGCCGGAAATGTGCCAAAGACTACTCAAAGAAAGGAGAATTCTGTGTTGCTGACAGAGAAAATGAAGACCATTTAGAAAGTATGACAGTGTCTAGGTAATATGCTATTGGTTTATTATTTGCACTGTTTATTATTATAACATTGCATTTTGGTTTTCATAACATTGAAAATTTTTTACAGAAATGAGCTGTAATGTAACTAGAGCAAGTTTAAAAAAATAATAATAGGTAAAAATTTATTTCTGTTTTTTTGGTGGTGGGATGAAAGGGGACCACTTCTATATTATGTTGTTAACTCAACTTCGAGACATGTCTCAGCAAATGCTAAATTTAAGGTGTTGCATTCTCTTTCTTCTGGGAATAATAGAAAAGGAAGCATCACTTTGAAATTAGTGTTTGCTTAGAAATGAGTCCTGGAGTCAATATTTATTTAATGTTGTTATTATTATGTTATTTAATCATCTATACTTATTTATTAAATGGTTTCTATTTAATTTTTTAATATTCATTAAAAGTTACTGTTGGATTTAATCATGAATTACCATCATAATAAATATGATATTGTGCACTTCTATTCGTTTCTCACATAACCATTATTATGTACTGCAATTTCTACTAACTATCTTTGTAATAATGTTGTCCTGCTCTTAAACATCAATAAAATATACTAAGTATGAACTGTCTTTTAAGGTACATGACTTATGTGGGACTTCTTATTGCGACTGGGATTTTGCTACCAAAGTCTACATCCCTCGGCAGTTTTGTTGGTGCGATGGTACTTTCATACATAGTTGGTGCAGAGTACTACTGCATGATAAACGGACATACTGGCCTTGTGAACTTGAAGGAGTTTGATTTGGTGCAGCTGTTTCGTACGTGAAGTGTTTTAATTTTGTCAATGTTTAGTTAACCTAGTATTAAGAACTAAAATGTGTCAAAATTTTAAATACATTAAATACCTATTTCCCTTTTTTAACCGACTTCAAAAACGAGGAGGTTCTCAATTCGGCCGGTATGTTTTTTTTTTTCTTTTTTTTCTATGTATGTACACCGATTACGCCGAGATTACTGATCCGATTTACGTGATTCTTTTTTTGTTCGATGCGGAATAGCTGCCATTTGGTCCCATAAAAATTTTTTTTTCATAAACAGTTGGGTACTTTGGTTTTATATTAAAAAAAACTGAAATTATGAAATCATCTACATGAGCGAAATTGCGAATTTTTGCTTTTCCAATGACTTTTTAGTGAAACGATACGATAGTGGGAAACAATATAAGTTGACGGTCACCCATCTAGCTTCGACCGTAGAAAGTTATCACTAAAAATTGTGAAAAAAAAATTTTAAACAAAAAAATAAAACTGACTTCAAAAAACTGAAAAGGATGAAATAATTAAATTTAAGTAGGTATTCATCCCCTAGAAACACATTTTTGGAGTTGGTGCTAAGTGGTTTCCAAAAACAATAGAAAGTAAAGCACCGACTCCAAAAATATGTTTCTAGGGGATGAATACCTACTTAAATTTAATTATTTCATCCTTTTCAGTTTTTTGAAGTCGGTTTTATTTTTTTGTTTAAAATTTTTTTTATAACATATATTGAGTATTTCATACTTAATTCTATGTTATGAAGATTGTACTTGCCCCCGCAATAAGTAACTTCAATCGTATCATATATATGTCTTTTGACATGACAATTTATTGCATATACATATGTATATTGAGGTCTTACTGTGTTGCATTTTTGTACTTCTCACATAAATGCCATATGTCCATTACAAAAGCTAGTGGGTCAATAAAATAAATGATATTGATATTTTAGGTTTAAACAACCAGAGATTAAAATTTATTTATATGATTATTATCATCTATTTGATATAATATTTGTTAGTTGTATCTCAACAGAGTACTAAATGCAAATATTAATAATAATATTATAGGAATTAGCATTCTGTGGAGTGATAGTGAGAAATAATTTTATGCCTAGTTTGTATAATAATTTAATTTAATTTTAAATAATGGGGTGTATTTATTAATAGTTCCTAAGTTCAAATATGTCAAAATTGTAATGATGTTTTCATAATTATCAGGCAAGTTTCTAATTATTTCATATTATTTTTTTTGTAAAGTAAGTAAAGCTACTTTGGCTTTGAATGAGATGGACCTTTTGCATGAAAAGCAGTTACTACAAAGTTATGTAGCTGCGATCTTCTGTTAAGTGGATTTGATTTCCTAATCAAGAATTCCAGGTTCTAGTAGAAAATGCCACATAGCCCTAACTTTTCTCAGTACGTAGTCCTACGTTAGACAAAATAGTCTGTATTTTCTTCAACGTTAAGCCCAAATTTGATCACAGATGCATACGAATGCAGATCGCCATAAAATGTGATACGAATATGTTTCGCGCCGTTTTGTAATGTTCGAATGGTATCACGCCTGTCGATACACGATTATGGGGCGACCGTGACATCGTTTATGCTGCATACTCTCTGTATACTTAAACTAGGTGTAAAGACATGGTGTAAGTGTCAAGAGCGGGCGGGTTAACATAAAATATTTAAAGTCATCGTTTTTGCATTGGTAGGTACATTTTTTGTGTTTAATTTCAACATATATTAATCAAAATAAAAAATATCTCTTTCCAAGTAGCTCACTTCCAAGAAGGTTTTTCGGTAATGTCATAATGTCTGTCTGTGTCGTGTCTGAATTTGCACCTTTTTAATAAAAATAATATTGCATACTCTCTTAGTATTACATAATTATGTTATTAGTTTCTTAGTTAGAGGTCAACTCACGGCTTGGGCTTTATTCTGTACTATACTACTACTTATGTTTTAATAATTTGAAATATGTGGCTCAATTATATTGATGTTTCTTGTCTGGCTTCTTAAATATTTGTCGAAGCCGGTAAAAGGTATGTAAACAATTTAGTGACTAGTTTCGTCAGCTCATTACACAAAGGACTTTTTGTATTTTCACTTCTACTTATACATATAAATTATCTTTATGTGTGCTGCCTAAAATATATGTGAGCTTAGATTACTTAATGAAGTTTTGGGAAGGGTTCCAATACTTATTTTATAATGAACCTGACGCCTAACGCTAGTTTGTAAGTGCTGTAATAATATTATTAAGATGATCTTGTAACATTTAATTTTCAATAAAAAATATAATTTGACGCTGTCTTCGTCGCCCGCCGTGTCGACGTTTTGTTTAACAGTTTAAACGCTGCCGCTTATGACATGGTCCTTTAAACCGTCAATCATTTTGCTGCCCACATTATGTAAGCTAATGTATGTGTGCTTGTCGATATTATGTGAACGGCCCCAAGTTTGACAGCGTTGACGATAGAGTTAAAACCTTTAAGCGATACGGCACTAACAGATTTTTTTATGCTTATAACGACTATTTTTGTTTGTGATGATAGATAATGTTAAATAGCTTTCAAGTCGTTTTCATTAAATATTTACGATAGCAGCGTTGGGAGGAACATTACTACTTGAATCTGGCTTCTTTAGTGTGAAATCACTGCCCTTAAGTACCTAACATAATATGCAAAAAATAACCCCTTTTTATAAATTTTTAATGCTCAGATTTTTGTCACGGAACTTTATAAAAATAAGCCAGTCATTTTAAAACACGTATCTGCGTGTCAAAGGTATTCTCGGCCTGTAAAAGTTCTTACCACTTGTATTAAAAACATGACAACCAGAATAATAATAATACTACTAATAATAATACTTAGCATAGAGTAGGTGGATAAAATAGATTTAAGTATTTAAACGATTAGACATGTTGTAATAGTTATTTATATGTTTTAGGTTCATGATAACTGAATAAATTATGTGATTTTATCCAAACTAGTTTTATTTCTTTCTAATGTGTTTTAGTTTGTAAATAGTTAGGCACGAATAATAAGGGCTTTATTTACACATAAAGCATCTCGTTGAAAGGACGACGTTATTCTATTTTTGTCGACTTCTATGTCGCCAGCCATACTGCCATAGTGAATTACGGTGAAATCGACGAAAGATTTCAACTTTTGTACAAACAAAATAAGCATGAAAACGAATTATTAGTATTTTTCACGGATTCGGAAGATTTATCCTGATTTTTTTGAGATACTGTAGGTATACCTATACATATACCTGACCGAATATGAAACATCGCCCTTTCAAGTAACATGACATAAGAATGTTTGAAGGACTCACGGTAAGGGTCTGTTCTGTATGAAGAAAAGTCTTGAAATGTTTTTGCATAAAACAAACTGAAAGATCACACGTTCTGTCAGACGACTCTACAAAATCATTGCGTGTACGCATTGCAACCAGTCTAGATGGTGCTTTATTAAGCACAGACTTATTAGTGATGTTATTAGGACTCATTATATCGGCGTTCAGTGGAAGCTACCGACAGCAATTACTAGCGGATCCTGTTACAATTAGACAAGACAAACACGGGTACTTTTCTGCGGATGCGGTCCTGATTGGTTCTGCGTAAGGCAGATGGGGAGTTAATATCTTTGGAACGCTCTAATCACAGATCTAGCGCCTTAACGAACGACGCTGGTGTAATCTCTATAAATAAATGGCTATATCTACATGCTAGTAAAGATAAAGTATTGTACCTAATAATTGTAGGAAAGCGGTAGGTAGGACTAAATGCTTACTGCCGTAACCATAATAAACTAAACCTCTGTCTGAGATAGGCATATCTCAGAGGTATACCTACTTTACGGATGTCCTTGTATTGTAGGACCTAAGCTGGAAAAGGTGATGCCATAAAAATATTTCAACACTTTTAAATTTGTACCTACTATCAAAACAACAAAAATCTTTATTTACAATTACTTGTACAACTTAGCATTTTCTAGCTTGAGTTCCCATATCAATGTCTGTGTCAGGGGGCACCGCTCCTCCATAAAGTTAAATCTTTTAAATTATAATTATATTCTGGATATATGCCGAATATGATTTTAGTTCAAATGTTAAAAATCATAAAGTGATAAAGTGCTATTTGAAATAAAACTACTTTATCGGATTTAACTCGCGTTTAATTAGATTGTAAAAAATATAAGACAACACTGTATGAAGTGCTAATTATCTTTTATTTCAGTTAACACTATATCATATGATATACAGTATTAAATATTAGTGTTGGGTGCATGCGTGAGGGGTTGCGTGGATGCCTATGTACGTCTCGAAATCAACTAACTGCCTACATTAAATTAAATAAATGATAGAAGCCTAAAAAAATGTTTAAACAAGAAAAAAATCCTGGGGCGGGAACCGAACCCTCACCATTTCCACAATCCGGATGACGACTCTGACCACTAAGCTCCCTATCAAATAAAAATTATGAATTTTTATTTGATACAAGCAAGCTGACGGCCTACCTGGTGAGTGGCTACCCTTACCTATAGGTATTACATTGTTGTTACCATTATTGTCATGTGGCTAGAAGAAGTGAAGAAATTCACAGCGCTATTCCAAGTCTTTGGTAGTACTTTCAAACGAATGCCTACATCTACCTATTGGCATCATGAACTCTCCCCTACCGTCTCAATAGTCTTCAAACGTAGGTATACAATTGAGTAGGATACAGTTTGTTCGTACAACAATTTCTCTACAATCTATTGCAATAGTCGACCAGATATTGCGTAAACCAGTACGCCAGTTAACAGGTTAAGCTAAACGCTGGCGGTCTAATCTTAGACGCAGTCTGGAACTAGTATAACAAGTTTAACTTCCGCGTCCATCTCACCACAATGAGTGGTCGCATCTGGCGATTGGATCAACGTTAGCGGGATAACAAAACGATGTTATATCACACGCGTGACTAGCGGCTGAACAGTACTTACTGGCGAATATACAGCAATCTGAGGGTATAGACAAGATGCCTTTCGATATATCGCTAAGCGGAAAATGTATGAGATTTGACTTAAGCCCTCGAGGTACTTTCGAGCGCTAATGGCAAATCCCATACATTTTCCATTAGTTTGGGTATTTTAACAAGAACCAAACCGATTACGGCGGCAGTCAAAATCAACGCCTATGTCTCATTTTAAATGTCATTATGCGTGAAATTCTAACTATTATTTTTATTTTCGTGTTTTGTTCTTATTTAAATGGACGAGAATTGTCTCTTCCACCGCACGTTGTCACATTTTATGCTTTAATTAAATAGACTTATTCATTAAGTTCATTTGGTTAGGCCTACCGTATCGAAAACCATATTTGAGAGGAGTCACAAAAAATTACTCCACCTTTCCAATATTTGTAATGTAACATTTGCAAATAGTTGACGCCATAGGGCGCTTTTATAATTTGTAACGCGACGATATTATCGTGGACGGCCACGTTACAACCATAACACAGGGAAGTAAATAGTATGAAAATATATGAAGACGCTTTTAAATTTCCGTCAACGGTAACGGTTTATCGTGCACGTCCACGATAATATCGTCGCGCTACAAACTTACAAACTTTAAAAGCGCCTATAGAAGTACAGGCTATTACGATTATTGTTTTTATCGGTACCTACCCCAACAGAATTTTAAGAAATTCTACCGATAGTCCAGTATAACTTCATAACACTTCGATATTGGCACTTTGAGCCGGATGCTCTTAAAAAAGTCTCACGTGAATAAGTTTAAGGTAAATTGAATAAAACGACTCCAAACAAAATGCAATAAATCTTTATCTGATTCAAAATTAAGTAATCATCTGCGTGAAGCTTATGAGTTGTTACAAAATCAATTGCCACAGCAAAGATCTTCCACAGATAACTGGGTGTTGGAAAATGTAGAAAGTCTTGAGAGGCAAGCGGATTTTTTGTTAACTTTCATACAATGCACTATGGGGAATTATAAGAAAGTAACGCGCGTAATGCACAATATCACTTCTATTGTCTGTGTTGCTGTATGGGAACCATTTGATATTATAAAACTGGTTCTTACGCTTTTCATTGTTATGTGGTTATCGTTACCCGTTTAAATAATTTGTCATCTTCTTATCATAACTCAAGATAGTTTTGATGGGATTACCTATGTGATGTTTTAACTTTACAAGCTACACAACACAATCCAGAGCCAGATATTATTGTGCTCCCGGGGGCATTATTGGGCTTAACAAATTAATAGTTATTGTCAACGTGTTTAGGTGTAAAGTTGATCTACTTAGTTATGCTTGTCAACAGTAAGTAGCTGGTAGGTATGTACACACCTACCAGCTACTGTTGAAGAACTTTTTACGAGTAAATCATAATCTTATTATAAAAAAAGTTTAGTTTATGTCAAACCTATTCTTGTTGAAGTCAAAATTTGTGTTGTGAGTCATAGCAGCTGTTACTAGCTACCAGGGGACCTTATTCTATGAAGAACCGACAAGAAATTTTATAAGGTTTTGATAACTTTCTTCTTAACTTCATTATTTTAATGTAGTTTGAGAGATGTTATAATCTAGAAAAATCAACATAATATTATGTCGTCGCTAGACACTATTATTGCGAAATTGACTTACCTCGTTATAACGCAAACACTCCTTTTATGGCGGTAGTCAAAATCAACGCCTTTTACGGAGGTATGTTTATTTTCATGTTTTATTCTAGTTTGGTAATCGAGCAAAAATAAAATAACTTTTACCTTATTTCCATTTTTATTTTCGTGTTTTATTCTTGTTTGATTATAAACAAACTATAATAAAGCACGAAAATTTTTGACTACCGCGTAATAGGACTATTTATACTTTTCGTCTTTCCACGAGTGACGCTAAGGTCTCGTAAGACTCTGTTCACTTATTTTGCCCATCTCTCCAATTATAAGAGTTAAAATCCTAAATTGGTAATTTTGTAAACACCTCATGCACTATGGTAATTAATTTTACATTGTTTTTACTAGTGGCAAGGTCATTTATTAATGCTACCTATTTATTGTTTTCGCATAAAGGTATCTATAAAATATTAAGTAGCTGCAAATCTTTCCCCAAGAATACGGCTCTTATACCCCAGTCTCAAGTGTTAAATTTCAAAAGCAAGTAACTTGGATGAACTATTTGCAGCTCATATCCGTTGACGAAGACACTCAGTCATTTCCTGGCGTGCGCTGGCGCAGGTACGCACGCATGACTGTTAATCATTGTATAATTAACGTCCTCTTTGTGACAGAGTATAAAGAAGCAATGACTCTTTATTTCTTGTGTAAATAGTGATCTTATAATCATAACCATTCGTTCTTACGAGTCCGCTGGCTCAAGTGAAATTACAAGGCTTATTAATACTCTGTTAAAGTTTAGTTTCCTGTGATACGAAAACAATGAACTGGTATTGACCTAAAAGATTGGCTATTTCATTCATAATCAATACGATCTCGATGTCCTCCGTGCTTCGGAAGGCACGTTTAGCCGTCGGTCTTTGCTAACTGCAGTTCATCCCAAAGGATAAACTATCGGATCTCAAATCTAGAGGCATGTAGTTTGATTCCTACTTGCGTCATTGAAGCTAGTCGATAAAGCTCGCTAGCAAAGCGTTATTTTAGGAATGGGATAAATTTATTCCTAATCCTCCGTCCTGTTATCAATAAAACTTTTCCTGTGGATATTTTACCGGGCACTTGCCCTTAAAGATACAACTTTCATGCGTCATTTGGCTACAGGCCGGCCGTATCCTTAGACAATAAAACAAATTGGAACGCGGTTGCATTCCATTTTGTTCAGCAGTGGCTCAGTGTGGTAATAATAACAATGACGGTCTGATTTTGTCATGTGTTTTCCAAGTAAAACCCCTTTTTTCAGCAACGATATATGGGTAGTGAATAGCTTTCATTTAAGTATTTCTTTTTCTTCCGTAATTTTAATAGAATAACTTATTTGCTAGTATGTGAGTAGATACAGAATTGGTGTTACATAAAATATGAGGTCCTTCACATTTTATTCATAACGGATGTGCAAAAAATAATGTTAATACAGTATCTACTATTATTACAATTATTAGAATTACATTACAAATTTATATATTATAAACAATTGAAGTAAAGCAACCATTGACTTATAAATTACATTGATAGCAACTAAAATAAATAAAATATAAACAGTTTTAAATGTCATGCTGAGTGAACGTTAAACATCAGTATCTCCAGGAAAACCTATATTTGGCTGTTGTAAAGTCATCTTCAATTTATAGACCGTTAGGAATCTAATCAGCAATGATCAGCTCAGAGAACAATCTGCTTGGTGTTCCAGCTGTACCTTTAACCTTTAAGTAAATATTAGACGAAATTAGCCTGCTTTAACCTAAAACTTTTTGCATGCACTATATGCCTTGCTATATATAAATAAACTGAATGTGTACCTGTGGCTAGCTTGTCTAATTCTTATCTGTAATAAATACACGAGTCCATTATAATGAGTCTGAGAGGGTCGCATGTTAGTGTTTTATTGGAAAGATAAATACACGCGATAAATTAACGGACGGCTGCCATTTCTATATTATTAAAATAAGTCGCATAAATTTATTTTATTATCTTATTAGTATCTACCTATCGGTGGTAGAAGTATAGCTTACTTTTAAGCAGAACAAAGTAGGAAAATTATGACATAAGGATGTCAGAGAAGGACAGTCCAGAAGAACGTATTTATGCAAGTCACGAACCCTTATACCTATCATCATAAGGAGCTCGTTAGCGTTGTGGTTTTAGCGCTCTGGTTCGATTACGAAAACACAGCAACTTTTGACATAGTCGATCCCGGGATGGGTTTTGCGAAATTTACTATCTCGAGCTCCTCCGTGCTTCGGAAGGCACGTTAAGCCGTTGGTCGCGGTTGCCACTGAAGCCGCTTTAATCCACCAACCCGCATTGAGCCAGCGTGGTGGTGTTATAGCCATGATGTATATCGGCTGGTGATGATGATGATGATACCTACCTATCACATGACGACCGGCTGGCCAAGTGGTCTGTGCCCCTTGCTATACAGGATACTCGGTCAGGAGTCCCGGATTCGAATCCCGGTGGGAGCAAATGTTTCTATGTTGAGTACGAGCATTTGTTTACGAGTCATGGATGTTTATATGTTTATTTAGTCTATTTCCAGGTTTTTCATAATTCCTCAGGAGTGTCATAAAATAGGTACCTATCAATGTTCTGTACTAGTTTCTCTTGATAAGTTTATTGGTTGCCAGTATGTGATCGCACCAGTCCATCAAAGGCGTGCGCTGCAAGTGCATACTTAGTGATGTTATGTGAGAGGCATAGAGTGTACAGTGTACCGTTGCGGGCGTGACACGGCCGTTACTGTTACACAAGTTAGCACGACGCGACGGGACTCTTCTATTTTACTGCGTGGTTTGATAAACGAAGGGATTATCGGATCAAAATGGCGCCGCTGACAAAGATCTCTATCTTTATTACCACGACAAGTCAATTTCAAGTGTGCTTTTAAGCACGGTTTCGTTTTCAAAAAACGTCTAAGTTTTAGGCGATGGCTTTTGTATAAATATCGTTTTACTAGGTCAAGGCCCATATGTAGGGTCGCCTGGATGGGTACCACTGCCTTTCTTACTTTAGCCACAGATCTTTAGCCGTGAAACAGTTCGCTGTGTTTCAGATTGAAGGGAAAGGTAGCCAGTGTAATTACTGGGCATGGACGGCATTTCATGTTAGGCCTCAGGATGACAACGCACCTGCAATATCGAGTGATGTTTTTGTAGGTGTCTACAAGCGGCGGTAACTGCTTACCACCAGATTAGCCGTCAGCTTGTTTGTCATCTAATTGTATAAAAAAATGTCTAAAAAAGAAAATCTAATAGTAAGCTTAATAAAGTTTTTTTGCTTACTGTTTGTTATTTACTTATTACAAATAACAAAAGTAGTAGGTATCTGCGATAAGCCTATTTCTATCTGTGGATATAGAATACTGAATACCCAAAATTGGGACAGAATTGACATGACTAATGTCGCTACACATTTCACTTTTGACTCATGCCATCCTGCTAGCGGGGTCCAATTAACAATAGAATATCTGTTGAGTGTTGCACCTGATTTATGGGTAGACGTACCCATAGAGTTGGATGAAGACCCAGCATCCAACATAACTTATATATTAAGCTGCTAACTAATATACAAGCGGCCCCATATTAATCTGTCAAGCGGCGTCAATCCTCCGGAGGGATGTGACAATTGAAAAATCAATTGTGTCTGGAATCTGATGCTTGACAGGTCATAGTTGTATAAATACTAAGTTCTTATCAAAAGTACAAAATTTTAAAATAAATTTTGTAATTTTGATAATGGCCTCCTATATTGACATATTTGGTTTTTATGGATGCTTTAAAAAAGTTTTGTACGTAGTGTAACGGCCGAAAATATCCCGCAAAATAATTGGTAGTCGTTCTCACCTTTTTTTGTCATTTTTTAATGTACCCACATGTAAGTACGTTCATAACCGGAAAATAAAACATCTTCTTTATTTTACAATTTAAAATTTTTGTTAGCACTCGTATTTATATGACTATTATGGGTAGGTGCTCGCTTGTTATGGTTAGTATCAAACAACCTATATATAAGTAATTGCAAGATATTGTACAATACGATTTATTAGTGAACTGTCCGTGAGCGCGCATAGGTTGAACACTTGACGGCTATGGCCATTGTTCGAGAAGAGGTGCTAATGGATGAATGCTTTGTACAATTGCCACTAAAATAGTCATGGGCGCGTAGAATAGAAAGCTTGGGATAAAATTTATTTCTGTCATAAATGAATTCGTCTATTTATTGGATGATTAACACTCGAAGAAAAAGAGGGGAGTTGTTAAGCCCCGACGAAAAAAGAGGGGTGTTATAAGTTTGAAATGTCTGTCTGTGTATCTGCATGTCTGTCTGTGGTATGAAGTGACATCGTAACTCCCTTAACGAATAGACCCATTTTGATTTGTAACCGGGGCTTTATGGAGGCGGGAACCCTGGTGAGTCCTCAAGCTTTAGGGGCGAACTGCCACTGAAAGATTTCTAATCCACAGTCAGCTGTCGAATACTGGCATTGGTATACCAGTACCAATTTAAAGCATCTATAGACTACAATAGCTGCTTACCATTAGGCTTAACGCTTAATTGCCGCTCTTGCTGTAGGTACTAAAATAAAAACAAACAACGGCCTTTTTGGTGGAGAATACTCGAATTTGGCATTTCATGTTCTGTAATCTGTAGTGAAGTTTCCATCGAAACGAAACGAAAACCATCATCGTCGTGTTCACCTCTCAAATCCATATAAAAAAGTGGTTTCCAATCATTTATAACAGACGCGCTGCTACCGTTTTGACAGATAACACGACGACGAAGGTTTTCGTTTAATTAATTTCGATGGAAACTGGGCCTGATTCTGAAGACACACTCTAATTCTAAATTTAAGTACAGTATAGGTATCTCTTTCTCGCATTTAATAATAGGAAAAAAAATTTTAAACAAAAATTAAAACCGACTTCAAAAAACTGAAAAGGATGAAATAATTAAATTTAAGTAGGTATTCACCCCCTAGAAACATATCTTTGGAGTCGGTGCTTTACTTTCTATTGTTTTTGGAAACCATTTAGCACCAACTCCAAAAATATGTTTCTAGGGGGTGAATACCTACTTAAATTTAATTATTTCATCCTTTTCAGTTTTTTGAAGTCGGTTTTAATTTTTGTTTAAAATTTTTTTTTCACAATTTTTAGTGATAACTTTCTACGGTCGAAGCTAGATGGGTGACCGTCAACTTATATTGTTTCCTCCTATCGTATCGTTTCACTAAAAAGTCATTGGAAAAGCAAAAATTCGCAATTTCGCTTATGTAGACGATTTCATAATTTCAGTTTTTTTAAATTTAAAACCAAAGTACCCAACTGTTTTTGAAAAAAATTTTATGGGACCAAATGGCAGCTATTCCGCATCAAACAAAAAAAGAATCACGTAAATCGGATCAGTAATCTCGGCGTAATCGGTGTACATACATAGAAAAAAAAAAAAAAAAAAAAAAAACATACCGGCCGAATTGAGAACCTCCTCGTTTTTGAAGTCGGTTAAAAAATAGCAAGAATTTGTTTAGAGCTGTCAATTAAATTTAGATAGTATTTCAAAGGAACCATGGACAATTTTAGACGGCATGTACGGAGGTGCCTGCTAAACACTGCATTTTATCAGGTTCAATAAGGTCGAAAATTGAACGCACGTTACTAAATGTCAAATTATATGACAGCCATCCTTTTCGTATTCATTTTGGGAGAAAGAAATGCTCAACTTAAATTTAAACTTAGCATGTGTTCTCCAGAATTAGGGCCACTGACACTAGAGACACGGATAACAAACAGGCTCCTAATGGCACAGAAAAAAAGCGTTTTCATAAAAAAAGGTTAGCCATCTTTAGTTACTAGTAGGGACATTACCTACGTAGGTGTTCTCCGATTTCCTCATTTAGTACCTTTTCAACATAAGAAACCGCTTAGTGACTAACGCATAATCACAAAACCGTGCAAACGTAGCGTTCTCATGTCAATCGTAGCTATTGGGGCACTATAATCAGCGTAGGCGCAGACAAACCGCATATTTTGCACAGATAATATGATATTTAGGTACCTGTAAAGGCTGAGGGTTGTAAATGTGATTAGGAATTTGCAAAACAAACCAATACATATTAGGTAACACTTTAACGCCCAGCACGCGTAGCACACGAGAAGCCTCACCTTACATTAGCCCGTCAAAAATGACATTACGGTGTAGACATATCGAGCTTCTCGTGCTCCTTGTGCTACGCGTGCTGATGGCATATACTGGGAATACAGGGTGCTGGTCATTCTGAACACGAGAAAACATCAAATCGCGAGATAAATCAGCTGTTTCATACAAAACGATCGAGTAGCTATTCCAATTTAAGCAAGAAAAAATATTTTTTTTGCGATTTTAACTTTTTTCAACAAGTCATAGGATGACCAGCACTGCCATGCCTAAGAGAGCGTCCCGCTTACACCCTGTGTAATGTCATAGATGATTTTAAAAAATGGTGTCTAGTAAGTCTAGTCTAGAAATAATTAATTGACAAAAGCGATATTATATGAGTTTATTAAAAAAAATAACATTTTAAAACAAATATGACGCGACACACACAATAACGAACGGGTTATATAAATATTCATACAGACACTTGTTTCACAAACAGGACAAAGGCTCTCACTCAAGGTCAACTGATCACTTTCCATTTCAAATATCTCAACAAGGAGTCAAAATTTTCAATAACAAAATGAACCCTAAACTGTAATAAATAAAGATGACATTGGTAGATTTTGGATTTAAAGTTTGGTAGTAAACTTTCGGAGCTGGAGAAAGGATCTTATTTTGTTAACGATAAGGGCGTATTTATTGTTTTGGAGCCAGAACCGGTCACCGAATGTCAAGGGAGTCACATTCATAGGACCTTGATGCCTGGGAACGGGCTTAAAATGTTGTGCTCACTTGAAATTTCATGCTAAATTAAACGCAGGAAGTGTTTTGGTTACGTCGTCGTTAGAACGGCTTTCTTTCTGTATTTATATATTTATTATGTAACAATAAAGATGAGCTCGGTGGTGTAGTGGATTGAGCGCTCTGGTTTCGATTACGAAAGCAAAGTAACATTCGCCATGGTCGGTCCCGGGATGGGTCAATCAAAATTGCTAATCTCTAACACCACCGTGCTTCGGAAAGCATACTAAGCCGTTGGTCCCGGTTGTAACTGCCACCGCTTTAACCCACCAACCCGCATTGGGCCAGCGTGGTGGTGTTATGGCCCAAACTCCTCATGGGGTAGGAAGGCCGCAGTGAGACGTATATAGGCTGGTGATGTCGATGAACAATAATTCCACAGTTGATGTGAATAAGTCCACATACATATAAGCATTAACTTGTCAAACCACACATCTAGACACAATGGATTTCTAATTGGGATGTTGCCTAAGTTTGAATTTGGAGATATTTTTCAGAAATTCGGAAAATATACGCTACTTTTACCCATAAAAACAATTCAAACTTATAAGATATGGAATATTGTTGAAGTTGTACTGTTTTGAAAATAAAAAAAAAAAGATATTGTTTTTTCAAAATTTGTCAAAAATGTTAATGATATTAGATTGCTGACATCAATTAAAACAACTATTATTGTGTCAACTATCAATAAAAACCTACTTAATACATAGTTATTATTAATTTTGTCAGTATGCCCATACATTTCTTAGTAATATGGGAACATGTGACGTCACCAGTTCCGTAGATTTTCTATGGAGCGTTTTTGGACAATGCGCCGCAACACATCAAACATACCACTATATTTGTGAAACTATTGATCTTAGACATACTATTTCTTTTGCAATATTTCTTCATGAGTTATAAACTTCTTATTTATGAAATAAAAAAAAAGTTGTCAACTACCCTATTGTCATATGCTACCGGGAGTCTTACGAGGGTTAACAAATTAAATGAGAGCGACAATAGCGCTTAATATGTGTCCAGCCAAATATGACTAATCGGCAAAAGTGAGCTGAATATTCGGTAGAGTTGTTCGGTTCAATTTGGAACAAAACCAGGCTCAAATTTAGAAACACTTAGAGACCTTAGAATATCATATCAAAAATAACCTTCAAAAATTAATTGATTATAATGTTAAAACTAAGATTAGATTATTAAATTGTTACAGATATCGATCGCTGGTGTCCAATGCTGCTTCAAAAGGAATAGCAGAAAAGACGACTTATCGAGGTAAGCAAATGAAACTTTATAACGAGTAATCATCCGAAAACACATTCAAAGATTTTATTTTCATTTTTAATGCGGATAAAACCTTACCAAAGAGATTATCCTTACCGTAAATGCCGAATAACCTTGGATGCTAGATGCAACGTAAAATGTAGAATAAGACTTTAAAAACATAATTATATTCTCCGAGAAAACTTAATTGTTGTTAATAATCATGTAAAATATACAGGTGAATTATTATTTTAAAACGCTGACTATTCAACTCTAGTCTACGGAGAGAAATAAACAGAAACAGTAATTTAAAACCAGTTTAATCTTAAACTGGAGATTCCAGTTTTTTTAGAACATCGCGTTTTAAAGATTCAACTATTTCTTGATATGGAATTTTGATAGCCCAAAAGTTTAATCAATTAATAACAGATGATCTAATCTAAAGTTGTTTTGACAAAGAATTATGTCCTAGGGTGGGATACTAACTCGCAACCTTTCACCATCCAGGTAGTTGCTCTATTCACTGTGCTACCGAGGACTTTTTAAACCCAATGAATTTCTTTTAGTTTTTCTGTGTTTAGGGTCAATTTATACGGAGCGCGAATTCGCGCGCATTTTAAAACTTAAGATAACAAATTTCGACCTTATCTTCACAGCATAATTCACAAATTACTTTTGAGATTTATATGGCTCTTTGGCCGCGCGCAGGAACGCGCATGCGCGCGTGTTTATAAATATCAGAAGTAATTTGTGCATTATGCTGTGAAGATAGGGCTGAGTTAAGTTTTAAAATGCGCGCGAATTTGCGCTCCGTTTAAATTGACCCTTAGTGTGGAAAAAATGAAAATCGTCTATTACCAACTTCCTCCAATGAATTCCCCCGATTGGGGGTAGATGGGAATTTTCGTTTCATTTTCCCCCGAAATTAAATTCGAGGGAGATGGGAGAAAAGTTTAATTTTTCCACGAAATATTTTTTTCTACTTTTAAAAACTTCCTAAGTTTACTAACTACGTGAGTACCTAACACGTCTATGGACATCATCATCACATCGGCCTATGATGTCCACTGCTGGACGAAGGCCTCCCCCATCGATTTACAAATGGGACGGTTCTAAGGAACCCGCATCCAACGGCTCCCCTCGACCAGCCCCCTTATTTACAACTGTCGGAAAAGAATCGAATTTCGGAATCTCTAAACTTGTCACTTTTTATCACGGTGCGTCAAAGCGAGTCGGCGTGTGACTTTTCGAATCGAATCCGTGATCCGACAGTTTCTGAATAAGGGGGCAGGTCATCTGTCCATTTAGTGGGAGGCCGTCCTACTTTGCGCATTCCAGGGGCCTTACCACCATCTTTATAAAAGCGATTCATATTCCGCTCGGTTCAGTATTGTTTCCTAAACTGCATCGCTGTCATAGTCGTAGATAGCGTCGTAGTCGAATTAACGATTCTACTCAGTTTAGGTCCTAAACTGGATCGCGATAAAAGATGGTGGTACGGGTGCAGTACGTAGTCACCATTCAAGAACTTTAACACCCCACGGCCGCTGTTCTGCGTGCTATGTATGTGCCCACCTAAGTTAGTGACTTTGGTTCTCTTACGGATATTCTCTGTGGGCATGTTACTCTAAAATTCTAATTATACTGGATTTTAGTCGTCAAAACAAACTCCAATATGGCAATTACGTGATTTTTTCTATCGAGACAAGTTTATCAAGTCATGTATCGAATTCTGTCAGACTGTAAGATATAGTAGGTAGGTACTAACCTAATTTTATTAAATATTTTTTAGTGATTATTTTTAGTTGACATCGTCGTCAGTAAAACTGGTTGTGCAACCCTCTATCCTGCATATTTATTCTAATAAGACCATAACGCCCACGGCTGGGTTCAGAGTTTTCTATATGGGAGAAACACGAAGAGAACACGATCTAGTATTATCCATAATAACAAATAAGTAAATACCTAATTTAGAAATCATAAAACCCGATCTATTCCAGTTTTAAGTTTATCTTTAATAAGTAGCTATTAAATACGATGCCTTAATATAATAGCTATTTTATGTATGCGCCATGTAGATGGACGCTAAATTATAGTACCATCGGCGACACATTGTAAACACTCCCTTACTACCAATTAAAATCGTAATGTCTGCAGATAAGTGTGCATAATTTAATTGAAACGGTCGACTCTACTCACTTCTTCTTTTTTATGTCATACCTACAAAAATTAAATTTAAGTACAGACGCATTTTTTTTCAAAAGATATTAAAAACAAAAAGAAAATATAAAGTGCTGTCTTACTTTTTTGACACCTGTTAATGATACAAGGGCCAAACTGAAAGTTCTTGGTAAATAAAAAACTGGGCAAACTAGCAAGTCATTAGTTTTATTTTATCTTTTCAAAATAGGGTCCCGTCGTCGTCTGGTTTTCTTCTGGCCTAGTGGCGGGGTTGCGGGCTTCGAGCGAAAGCTCTTTGCCTAAGCAGCATTTCGGTGAGCTTTTAGCTCACCGGTAATCGGAAATCGCCTTTGGCGATGGCCCCCTCTTCGCCCCTATGCTACAACCCTGGCTTGGGAGGCGAAGCCCTCAGCGCGGTCAGCCCCACCGATGATTTGACGTTGGTCAATGGAGGTGGTAGCGATGTCTAATACGAACAGCGCGATTTCTCGTGCGCTCAACTCGAGGAAGTCGGGTGTCTGTCTAAGGGGGTGCTCGTCATACGCAGTGTCCCTTCACATCAATACATCGCTGCATTCGATGGAACCACTGAGAAAAGCATTTTGCCCACTCGTCCTTAGGGGTCTCTTCGACGGCCTGTTTGAACGCAGCCACTGCTTCCTCGGCGTCCATGAAACGTTTGCCTCGAAGTCTATTCAAGGAGGATTTTGGGCACTTGACTCATACTGATGCCTAAGCTTGTCCGAATCTGCTCAGGTCACTCTTTTGTCAGTCTCTATCATACGCCGCACAATACTGATGTTATCTTCAGTCGTCGAAGTAGAAGGCCGATCCGCAGATCCTCGGTAAGATTAGTGCGAACGTTTATGGCACGAGTTGGAGCTTCATCATGAAAGGCCAACCGAAGTCTATCATAATTTTCTTCTTGACTTAAATGACATCATAAGTCATAAAAAGCATTCACTGAAAGTAATATTTAGCCAAACCACTTCGGTTACATTAGTTATAACCAAAATTAAGCGAGATTTAATTACAGTTCATTCAATATGACATAACGGTGCATCTGTATGCAACTTTGTTTTTTTAAATAATTTATTGTGCAACTTTATTTTTGGCTAGGTGTTACCAGTTATGTAGTATTTTTTTTAGCGAAAGTTAAGTGGTATTTTTTTAGTACCTATTACAAGAAAATTTTCATGGCACTCAGATAAATTTCAATAGGCCAAATGTTAAAACAAATGACAAATGAATGTAAGTCAACTATATGAGCAGAGTTCCATTTTCAAAATTTAAACTTTTTTTACTGTAGGTATTATTTACAAGTACTTAACCAGTTAAAAATTTTCCAGTGTCGTCCTCGTAAACGTATTTATAAATTTTATATACGAGTACATATATATATCATTAGATTTTTTGAAGTTTTTATAAAACTTAATTATGCACGTTTTAGTTTGCCAGTAATTTACGTATAATAATATAAAGCGTATTTTGTCAATACCGGACATCTTGCTCGTACACCATATTGTATAAATGAGAAATAAATAGAGCGATGCTATTTTCAATCCCATTCTTTATTCGACCGCGTAGTCTATGTATCCAATAAACCAGTGGGATATCTTTTACCTGTTGATTGTCGTTGCAATGCACAAGAAAAACAAATTTCACATCAACACAAATTGGTACAAATATGGCTTCTACTTCAAAAGATATAAAGTTGAAATTACCCCCACAAATATGCTTGTTAATAACCGAATACAAAACGAAAACGAATGTGCACCAAAGACAATATAGAACGAGCGGCCATGTTGCTTGTCTATGCCAAAGGATTTATGGCGCGACCGTTGCTGTAATTTCGCAATTTTATTTTTTTATACTTTTATTTATTTCTTGAATGTTTTCATTCCATTTCTCTGATGGAGATGTCATTAGTTATTTAATTTTATTTTACGAACTTGTTGGTGAGGCGATGGTATTAAATTTAAATATCACATAATAAATCTTGATTATTTTTGACAGTGATAATTATTTAAAAAATGATAAGCGAGCAAGTGTTTCTCCCATGTAGGAAGGCCTGTGCCCAGCAGTGGGACGTATATAGGCTGGTGAAGATGATGATGATGATGAAGCGAACAAGTGATGACACTTTTATCGAAGAGCAGTGGCATTGGTTAAGCAAGTTAGCTTTGGAGGGGCTCCGTATCAAAAAAATTTTGGGGGCCCTATGATAATTACACAAAATGTCGGGTTTCATGTCTAAATGAAGACCATCAATGACCCCCCATTGGTTCATGGTTTTTTGAGAATATATTTTTTGATGCTATATTGCAGGCCTACAAAACCTTGAAATTTTCTCCGAAGATTACACGTTTTCACGAATGTTTTCTATTGGTAAACTTCATGTTTCGTACTTCACAATTTATCCTCTCCGAAGTTTCGTATTGATCATTACATGTTGAAGATTTCTGAGGAAATTGATATCGACCGACTTACAAAAGTTTGTAGACAAAAATATCTAGTACTTTGTATATTATCCTTTGTATCCTTTGTATATCATCGATGTGCCTATGGTACAGATTACGTCAGCCTTTTTTTTATACAAAGGCACATGCATAACATCCTGATGTGACGGTAAAAAGAGTCCATAAGAGAAGACATCTAGTGCAGCTTGATTGAAACACACTGTTCCACTCCTCCTTTCCGGTCCATGAGGCATCACGCTTCTTTTAAAGAGACCCATGTTGTAAAAAGGAAGGAACACATGCGTCACACATTGCAAGCATTTAACAGGATTATTTATCATGCCATTTTATTTTTATGAATTTAAGTTTGTCAGTCTTTTTTTATGAGTTTTACTGTGACGAGATGACATTTCACCAGATGGTGAGCGTAAATTGTGCATAACCTCACTAATGATTATAATTGCGTCGCTTGCCTCACGTGCCAGTAATTACTCTGCCATCTGTCATACTTCAACTTGAGGTAGACATGTTGAGAAATAACATACAATAAACTAAACATGGTAAAAAACAAACGTCATTTATTTGACTGATGCAAAGTTAACGGTATATGCTAGCTGAGAAACTTCAGGCTAGTCAAATTAAATTATTTCATTATTATTGTCTAGTGTATTAATTGTGATAACCGTAGTAACATGCTTGTAAACACACGAAAGAAAATAATCAAATCGGGAACCTACAGAAAGTTATTTCATCCGGTCGTTTAATTTCGAAAGAAAAATAACTAAAATAAAATTTACAAAAAAATTGAAATAAATATGAATAAACAAAATGTGGGGACTTGGCTTTGTAATAACTGGCTATTTCACGTTGTACTAAAAGGATTATGTTAATATTCTAATTTAAAGCCAGCAAAACCACAAACACGTCATTTTTTTTGCAACCGTTATTAAGGCCGTATTAAGTATTTAGAGAATTATGATAAGAATTTCCAGTTTCAGCCACATTCCTCGCTCTTATTAGTCCAGTATAAAAGCTTAAAAATATTTTTCATGCGAACACGGCTGCGTGTTAGAGTGCGCATACAAAAACGCATAAACGCGCGTAAACAATGCAATCCGCGAGCAATTTGTACATTTCCTCGGCCCGTATGGTTTTGTTTTGTAGTTTTTTTTTGTTTGTACCCATTTAAAGTGGTTAGTCGCCGTTTTTTGTTGTTGATTAAAAATGAAATATGATAAGGACCGATGGAGAGTATTAATCGATTATTATAAATATAATTGCTTGACTGTTTGGTATTGTCATATTTTTGCGAACTATACATATTTGAAAGCAAACCACTATACCGGATAGGTATAACTCGCATTTAAGATGTTATATTGGGTATTATTTTACATCCGATGATTTGATTACACTACAGGGAACTTTTGTTTTTCTGAATAATTCAAACACTGTTAAACTAACAGTGTAACTAACAACTATCAATGTGGTTAATTTTTAAATTCTATTTAAATGTAGTCTTTAAAACGTTATTTAATAATAATAAAAATAAAAATACTTGTCGAAATGAGACCCTTTTTTGAAGTTATTTTTTTTACGTTCAGTAACTTTAGCGGCACCTGTCAGTTCATAGAATTTTACTTTACCTTTGACTCGGATCTCACACCAAAGAGAATGTAATCATGTAATCACTACGTTTATTTCACAGTGGCATTGATAGATTGAACGTCAAGTCCAATAAGTTTATGATAAATTATACGTCAATCGCGTCATTACACATTTCTCAATACGATATCACCTTCATTATGGCAACACCGCAGCGGATCATAATGTCATACGCATCGATTTTAAAAAAAATGCACATCGCGTGCAACACCTTCCTTTTCTCATTCAAGTACACTATAATTTTAAGCAACAATGTGTCATATTACGACGTAATAACAGCTGTAATTCGCGTAATAGCAACCTGCAACTGGTGCAGAGCTTTGACAGTAATCGCCGAGTTTCATTTCACATTTCATGTCTGCCAATTTTCCCTTCAGGGTGTCACGTATACCAGTATTGGTGGCTAATAACGTGAACAAATAAGGAGAGAAGGGCCGCGAGACATGCGTAGTGCTAATTTGGGTTATTAGATTTTTCTTCTTTATAAGTAGGTACTTATGTGTTAATGCTCACAGCGTTTTTTCTAAGTTTTTTAGGGTACATTTTCTTACTGCGTTTCATTAAGTTGAAGAGGATACATTGAAAAAAATGTGGCCTATTCCCTTCTTAACAAAATATATTATACTTATTTTGGCCCTGGCCTCTGGTTTTATACTATTTTGTTTTAAAATTCTTCTAGACAAAGCATAGCAAATAACTCAACACCACCTGATGTGAAGCGGTAAGAAGTGCATTTGTGAAGACGGCTAGGGTAGTTTTATTTAACACACTGCTTTAGCCGCCTTCACGGTGTATTATGAATAAATATGAGATACACAAATGAAGTGACAAATACACAATAAATGACAGAACACTATTTTACCAACAATTGTATCAACTATCAATATATAATTAGGTAGTTATAATTGAAAGTTACAATCAATAGACATTGAGGAGTCAGGAGGCTGTTAATTATAAATCTGTCAGCTATATGCCCTTGAATAGCTTTGATAATGTTACATGTACTTACTGGTCAATAATTGGCATCGCGGTCATGGTCGGATGTGATTCAGAAAAAATATTCTTTTCTTATTTGACATTATAATTTTCGTTTGATTACCAATTTTTTAGCCGACAGCGCCATTGGGAGGGTTATGTTTTTCAAGTGCATGTATATAAGTGGGTTCGAATGTCTGTTCTATTGTGATCTCCTGTGGTCTAAACTGCTTGACTAGCTCCATGGTCCAGGGACTCAGTCTATCTTCATGCCAAAACTTAAATCTGTTCAGCGGCTTTGCGTGAAAAGGTGACAGACAGACAGATAGTTACTTTCGCATTTATGATATTAGCAAGGATGTAGATTTCGGAATGATGTTGCATTATAGAAAGAAAGAAAGAAAAGACAAAATATTGAAAAAAAATACAAAAGATTTTAATAATATGAGACCTAATGTAACCAAAAGGGTGACCAGCTCAGCATGATGTCATGGCTACGCAGAGCCACAACGCTTGATTTTTAGCTAGGCCCGAGACAATTAGCTTTTTCTGTAGAATTTTATATTGACAGTAAGAAAGAAAATATACTAAGATAACTTACAAAAGTTAAAATGTAAAAGATTCTTTCCTTAACATAATCATAATCTGTTTATAACGCCGCCGTCGGGGTTTTTGTTACGTAGTTTTAATTGGGTAACGAACCGCGAAGAAAATTTATGGCACAAGGGTAAATTATGTCTAATGAAATAGAGCGATTACTTCGCCCATTGTAATTAAGTTATTGAAAAAATGTAATAAAATATTTTTATCCCTTTGTAATCAAAAGTATTTCTGTCGAATAAGTGGAACAGAATCGTCGGTGCTATGCTAAATATCAATTCAATTTAGTGAATACATTATTCGTTAGCAAAATCACGTGAAATATTTAAGGCAAAAATTCATCTTTTTCAGATACAGGTCTTCCTCGTAAAGCAATCACATCGTGTCGTGTGAGTGTTTTATTTTTAGCCGCGACGGTCAGAGGACGTTACGTAATATCCCGGAGAATCGTGATAGCTTTATTATCTTTGATTTTTCGCCGTATCACAAACAGATGATGTGTTCCCTCCTTCCTATAACACGGGTTGCTTCAAAAGAGGCTTGAAAAAGCACATTTCGGGCCGGCAAGGTGGAGGCGGCTAGAGCAGTGCTTAAAACTGCACAAGCTGTCTTCACATATCGTTGGTGGGCGTGCAAGACCGCGTAAGAGCAGTTTGCAATACCGTGTATCGAAGGTCGCAAAAATGAAATATCGCGCCAGCGGATTCTAAGCGCTGATTCGCTCATACTATATTCTCATTAAACAACACCCAGCGAAATCCCAAACAAGTTCAGTCAAAGAAATGTGTAGAAATATCCAAGACATTGACCTTTTTTCTTCCTCCTGTGACATAAAGATAAAAGCGCATACGCGGTATTGCAAACTGCTCTTACGCGGTCTTGCACGCCCACCGACGATATGGACGCTATTTACCGCTTAACACCAGGTTGTGTTGAGTCATCGCCGTGCTTGATCTACTGAAAAATAAAGTAATACTTCATCGTTGGATTGCCTCCTAAATACTATTCATAAACCGACTTCAATCAACTCATCAGTCGTTGCCAGTTCTGTTCAAAATGCGCATGAATCATCATCATAATCATCACCAGCCTATATACGTCCCACTGCTGGGCTCAGGCCTTCCTACATGGGAGGAACACATGAGGAGATTGGGCCATAACACCACCACGCTGGCCCAATGCGGGTTGGTGGGTTAAAGCGGTTGGAGAAACAACCGGGACCAACGGCTTAACGTGCCTTCCGAAGCACAGAGGAGCTCGAGATAACAAACTTTGATTGACCCATCCCAGGATCGACCATGGCGAAAGTTGCTTTGTTTTTCGTATCGAAACCAGAGCGCTCAAACCAATACGCCACCGAGCTCCTCGCACGCAGGAATGGATAAAGGTTTATCTAAAACAAATGCTGAGTTCAATGTTTGTCGCGTGATTATCGCGCGTCCGGCAAGTGAGGCAAAGTTTGTTGCTCCAGAGCCGCGCCCGAGTCAATATTGGCTATCGATTTGTTAGGTTTATTGTCTGTGGTATGCGCACACGCCTATAGCGTCGTATATGCTGTTAATTCCCGTCGGACGGTCCCTTGACGTTTGAGGCTTTTTTAAAATTCTTTGCTTTTTGCTTTTCTGCTCTCGCCTTGTCGCAATTTGAGCTAATGGTAAATTATGAATAATTATAACAGGTATACTTCTCACAATGTTTCTGTTACGTGTTGTATTTACGTTATATTATTATAGTTTTGTTATCACTGTTTCTTTTTATAATAAAATCAAAAGTGAATATAGGCAAACGCAAACACAGATTCTCGAGTATCTCGGGTCACGGATATTATTTTGTTAGTTATTACAGGTTTTAAAATATTTGGTGTGCTTGCTACTATTTTTTTAATGTTGAATTTTACTTTAACATTATTATAAATGCTTTAAAAATATATATGCTCAGAAAAAATATCTAAACTAGAAAAAAAAGTATGTCCTCAGACGGGGATTGAACCCTCAATTTTCCTTGTTTTTGTGATTTTTTCTAGTTTTGATATTTTTTATTTTATTTATTTATTTATTTGGTTTACATAAATTACACAGCACTTTGTTATACTTATTAATATTATACAAAATGTATATAAAATAATTTTTTTTCTTAATGCCAATAACGGATTTACATTATCTAAAGTAAAAGGAAACTATTAATACACAGTGAATTTAGAGTATAAATAAACAGCGAAGCCAGAGTGAGTTACTACAGTGTGTGTGTGTGTGTGTCCGGATTTATTCTCAATTTAAAAAAAAAATACCTAGTATTTTTAAAATTAGATTTTGTGTAATAATACTTCCCAAGGGATTGAACATTCCATGACGTCCGTAAAACAAATCAACTGATTGACATTTGCTTTGCAAACGCAATATTTATGAAATCAAGAAAATAATATAAAATGTTTACATATCACGCGCTATTGTTTGCACCACCTTTCATACTTGCCAGTGGGTCTTATTATATTGTAATAAATGCTAATTTAAAATAAGATAGCGCTTTAATATTAATAGTTGTGTTGACGTACGTATACGCACCCCATCAGTCATTGAGACACCCGTTGATGTCTTTTGTACTGAGAATAATAACTTCATCAATCTGGACTTTTGTTTGTATTGCATTTTGAAAGGCGGACGTGTGGTTGAGAAGGGCATAGCGGGTAAATGAGATGGGGATATGAATATGAAGTAAATTAGATATAGGAAAGAGTCTGAGCCAGTTATTGTTGTTTTTGTTTGTTGCCCTTTGACTTCGTAGCAATTAAAGAAGGTTATATCAGAAGGTGCCAAAAACAGGATTCTTAGTACCCAACAAGAATAACTATAATCTGTATTTGTGTGTATCGGAATGATTATGACACTAGAAAATATCATATAATTATCACTTAAGTATCAGAATAATATTTTATGCGCCTTAGTTTCAATGAAAAAATATTTTAGAATTTAAAAATTGACTTGCTTTCAGATCTGTAATAGGCAGTACGATTACCGTTTACCATCAGGTGGGCTGAATGCTATTTTGCCACTATAGTTGTGTAAAAAAATACTTGCTAGTAGCTATATTTTTAAAATAGTAGGTAAATCAATATCTGACTGCACATACCTGCAATAATATATCATCATCATCATCATCAGCCTATATACGTCCCACTGCTGGGCACAGGCCTTCCTACATGGAAGAAACACACGAGGAGTTTGGGCCATAACACCACCACGCTGGCCCAATGCGGGTTGGTGGGTTAAAGCGGTTGTAGTAACAACCGGGACAAACGGCTTAACGTGCCTTCCGAAGCACGGAGGAGCTCGAGATTATAAATTTTGGTTGACCCATCCCAGGGTCGACCATGGCGAAAGTTGCTTTGTTTTCGTATTCGAAACCAGAGCGCTCAAACCAATACGCCACCGAGCTCCTCGCAATAATATATACGTAATGGTAACCTATGGTAATTCTTCTTGCTAGATCTAACGTGTCTTGCTTTTATATTGTATTAAACCCACGAAACCTACACTCTTCTGACTATATAAGCGTGGTCTTACCGAATTAGCATTACAGCTCTTGACCTGAAGGTCTCTACTGAGGTCGGATCGTAATTAATGCGCGCGCGCATAATACCACATTCATTAAGTCAATGCGTTTTGGTGGGTGATAGTGCGTGGCCAGACTTAATTAGACAATGTATTTTTAATATTAGCGAGCAACGATGATAGCTAACTTTAAAAAGCGGTTGAATAGCTGAACAATGATATTTTGCATAAAATTGACACTTAGTTTAGACATAAGTATTCGTTGGGTTTTTGTGATTATCCAAAAGTTAGATGGTAAATAGTTTCTGAATAAGTCAATTAATATAGTCCACAGCACATCAAGCGTAACAGTTTGACCTTGAGACCACCCATACGTAGTTCGTAATAGAGGTGGTTTTCGTACTGCAACAGTTACATTTGATGTGCTTTCGTCTGTACAATACCTGCTGGTATACCTACCTACCTGAGTATATCCAGTTACATTTCAGTGCATGCTTTAGTTACCTGTTAATTGAGTTGCAATCACTTTTAAAGGACAATGATCTAGGCCCATACATTGCTAGCATAAGAACCATTAATCATAAAATATTCTTTTCTTGGTTCGAAATTGCATGTAAGTGACTGTAAAAACAAAGACTATTGACGGACACTTCTAAGAACTCAGTTTTTTTTTATACAATTGGATGATAAAGAAGCTGACGGCCCACCCGATGGTAAGCGGTTACCGCCGCCTATAGACACCTGCAATAACAAGGAAAAGTCACTTGATATTGCAGGTGCGTTGTCATCCTCGGGCCTAAGATGAAATGCCGTCCATGCCCAGTAATTGCACTGGCTACCTTTCCCTTCAATCCGAAACACAGCGAACTGTTTCAAGTCTGAAATAAGAAAGGCGGTAGTACCTACCCAGGCGACCCTACATATGGGTCTACCACCTAGTAAAGTAGTAGTTTGTTTTGGTTCTTAGGCTAATTTGAACATTCTCCTTTGTAAACTACTTATTGTAGTGCCTAGTGCAACAATAATTTAGTGTAAACTTTGTTGGTGACCCGTAAATAATGGGTTAAAGTTTACAGCTTACACAAATAAATATTGAGATCGACGTGTTCACTGTGTTCAAATGACGAAACTTTCATGCTTTCTGGAGGTGTCTTAACTTCAAAATATAGAAAATGACATACAGATAGACAGAGTTATTTTCGTATTCATAATATGAGTATGGATGCAGAATATGTGGTGCTCGCACTAATTTGTATGATAGTACTTCAATTCATAAATTAAACTTGTCACACCTAAACTAAAAAGGTCGAGAAATCATTAAAAAACAATGTCCAACGTAGCCGAGACCACAGAATACATGATGTTGGTATTTGTAAAAGGCTTGTACCGGTGTCCATAAATAATTTCGACACTGTAAAGATACAGACAAACTGGAAGAAATTAGTAAGGCTCTCTTTAATCCTTGGTAACGCAGTAGCTCTCCCTGAGACGTGTATTTTTTAATTTTCCTATGGCGATCATAATTGACAACACATACTTTTAATGTGTTTCTAAGAACGCCTGTCTGTCATAGTTCTTTACATACCTAACAAAATCCGTGTTTTTTCTTATTCTTGGCAAAATGGCGTCACCAAATGACTCAGTTTCCGGTTACGGTCATATAATTTAAGCCCAATTTATCGCATACTAGCTTGTTTATGCGAAAGTGGGTTTTATAACGTTGTCTTAAAGTTTACTTATCGGCAAATGTAATGTATGTATTGGTTTTGGTTCTTAAAGCATTTGAATTAATCAAGGTCCAAGTTGGCTGTGTTATTTATTACAGATTTGTCACAGGCGTCCTGTGTTTGCGAACTTTGAGAATTGGTTTGAGTTTATTACCTGAGAATAGTTAAATTTAAGAAACCGTAACGAAAATATGATGTTTGATTTATGGTGCAGTTTTAATAAAAAATGATTTTGAATCACTATAGATTTTCTGTCAACATTGTATGGGAGCGTGGCGTGGACTCTACGTTTAAACATAGCAATAAGTATTTTTTTTACGTATGTTATAAAAATACACTGTGTCTTTGACTATCACAAGGCACAACAAAGATAACTATCACAACGAACATGCATTGCTTTTTAATAGAAATCCAATTGACAATGAAAATACCACTTTGAAAATATAAAATTAATACATAACTGCACCTAAATTAAAAACATGTAATACAATACTTAGTAACTTTTAACTTGTTATTATTTCCCTTTGTGACTTCATCTACTTTCTAGTGCAAGGGCTAACGTGCCTTGTTCTTTTTATTTTTAATACCACTTAAAATGCTAAATAAATATTTGAAAATGTAAATTGCATAATTTATTATGCAGTGTACAAAAAGACAACACATAATAGTAGTTTCCATGTTGGAATACTTAACTAGATGTTGCCAGAGTCCTGTAAACCTGTAATAGCATTCGACAATCAATAGTAAAGGACGTTTTACACAGGGAGGGTATGATCGTGCGCATAGTAAACATAAAAACCTAAACATTTGTTGAACTTAAAAACTTACTTACTTTACTAGGTAGTTAGAAGGCCTATATGTAGGGTCGTCTGGGTAGGTACCACCGCCTTTCTTATTTCAGCCTTGAAACAGTTCGTTGTGTTTCGGATTGAAGGGAAAGGTAGCTAGTGAAATTACTGGGTATGGACGATTTTTCATCTTAGGCCTCAGGATGATAACCCACCTGCACTATCAAGTGATTTTTCCTTGTTATTGCAGGTGTTAATAGGCAAACGCAAACCACCAGGTGGGCCATCAGCCTGTTTGACATCTAGTTCCATGACAAATAAAACTTGACAGTCATATGAGAATAGAATAGAATCATCATAATCATCATCATCATATCAGCCTATTGCAGTCCACTGCTGAGTCATAGGTGGTCATAGGTACCGGCTTTATGTAGAGCGGACTTCGTAGCGAGAGATGCGTGGCTCGTATTTATGCCATGACACGAGCATTGCCCATTAATGGTATGTACAAGTTATACCCGAGGCTTCGATTGTTAAAGCATTTTAATTGGTATTGACTTGAAATGAAAAATGTGAAACACATTATTATGGTGTTGAACACGACCAAGAACAGACTGGATGGAACTTATTGCTTTAACTACCGTGGCTTTAAGTTTTTTTCTTTTTGTGTGTAAGTGAAGTTTCGAGGCAGCCCAAATACTTTAAAGGCAACTTTGTGAAGTGCCCACAATATACTGTCTTCTATTTTCCAATGTCTAGTGGACATATTGGAAATAAAACTACAATATACTGGATTCAACTCGCTTTGATTTAAATGTTACTATAATTTTATACAATACATGGTTTTACTGCAAAGGCTTTAAAAATGTATATCATCATATGTAGATTTTCAAATTTCAATACATAATCCATGTAAAATTATTATAAATGTAACTTTTTGATTGTTATCTGTTTTGTTGTATAAATAAATGTGTATAAATTAATAGCAAATAATAAACAATTAAACAACATATTATTAACTAACAACATATTATTTACATTTACATGTTTTTGATTTTGTGCGTTCATAACGCCTACTTTATTGTAAAAAAATACACGCAAAGGATTGTATGCTCCAGGCGGGAATCGAACCCGCGTCTCCTGGGGTCCGGCCATGACCCTATCGTTCGGTATCATAAAAATACAGAGTGTTTATTCTCTATATTTGCCGAGTTCGATTCCCGTTTCAGGTAAGTGACTTTTAATAAATATTTGAATGCAGTTTTATTACTAAAAATAAAGGAATGTTTCCTTGAAGTGTTATTTTTATTTAGTTATATTTGCCAACTTCAAAATTTAGGATACTTTCCCTATATTTATGATTGTTTTGGTTCATTCTGTATATTGTATTTATCTAGTTTAAACTTTTTGGATTATTTTAAAGTATTGAACTAACTAAATATGTAATGTTAAAAATAATTTTTAAGAATATAATAAAAATGATCAATAATGACTCTTAAAACGAAGGCAAGAAGCGTGTTTACTACTGAGTTAACACTTTTGCTTCAGTAATACCCTTAAGTCACGGAATCCTCGGAAAAAGCAAATAAAACCTTCTTCCATTCACAATGTTTCCATTTTTTACTCCACTTAAACGCTTGCATATTAAACGGCGCAGTCAATTCACTGACCATTAGCCTTAATGGGATCTAATTCCTACGGATCGACGCCTCACTCCTGTTTTCCAGCAAACACGAGCAAAACATTGTGTCCGTATTAAGTTTATATAAAGAAAAAATATTTCTATACTCCGTGTACGGTCCACAAGATAATTAAACAAATACCTAACATTAGTGATTTGCAAAAAACTTACAGTAAAAACTCTAAAAATTAATATAATGTAAAAAAATGTTTAAATCATCATAAATGAACTAGGATTTTTTATAACATCCACTTGATTGATGTTGATTACGATATTTTTATAAGGATGTGGTATGAGTTCCTCACCAAGGAATTTCTGTTGCGCTATGAACAGGGGTCATTCAAAAAACTTGTATATTGAGCTCTCACGCCGGCAATGTATTTACAATCCTCCTCCAAATGTCTATAGGCGGCGATAAGTAACCATATGTCACCTATAGCCGCCTATTGGGTGTTTTTAGTAAAATTACTTACATAATCAGTAAAACCTTTAATTTTGGCCGGTTTGTACGTAACCCAGCAACGGTTCGTTCAAGGTATAATGCATACTCAATTTTGATATTTCCGAGGAGATTTCATCTAGACAATTTTCATTACAATGTTTAAATAAAATTTAAGAAAAATACCAAAATGCTGTATAGGACCATAAATATTGTAATTTTCAACTGTTTCGTAATCCTTTTGATGATTCTACCTCCAAATTATTCTACTAGGTTTACTGCCTATCGTTGGTCTTTTTAAACCAACATCAAAAAAGGAGCTTATCAATTCGTCTCGTATGTATATTATGTAATATTGTCAGAATTGCACAGTTTTTGTTTTGGTTAGTTAATACCAGCTTCTGAACATGGGTGACAAATTTGTGTATGTATGTAATGTATGATTGTCCGCGGATATCTCAAAAACTATGAGTGGGTTGCAAAAAATATTTGTTTATTGGACTCATTATAGTCCAATTTAGGGAGCTGTGCAAGTTTCATTAAAATACGTTCTGAGTTTTTGACGTAGAGAGTTAAGGGTGTATCCAGTCACTAACAAAACGTGTTGTTAGCTTAACAGCGTAATTCTAAAACGTGATTTATGCATGTTTTTACAAAGAGTGCATGCAATTATGTTTTTACAATTAGTAGGTATCTAGCTAAACGATATTGAAAAAATGAAGAAATTAATATTAATTTAAACAACAAAAAGAAACATAATTAAAATGAATAAGTAGGACTTATCTCTTATTCAGCTATTTTTTGGAGTTGGTGCTCAACTGTTTCCAGTAAGTGAAGCATTGCATCCATTAGATACCTTTATAAAAAATAAGTCGGTTTTTTTTAAAAATTATTTACAAATATGCTAACGTTACGGCAAAAGTAAAAACTAACCTTACCACGTCGGCCACGTGTGCCGACTATTTGCGATTGCACTTGTTTTTATCCCTGCGCACAATTTATAGTGCCACAGATAATTACAGTTGTATTAAATACAGTTAAAAAGGTTTTATGCCGAAAGTACATAGAATATGCCACTTTGAATTCTAATCGCTATAAAGTAGGTTCGAGAAACCATTTACAGATAAGTTTGTTAATCTTAGTAGACTTTCGATTACGTTTAATGGATTTAATTAAAAATACTTGTATTAGACTGCAAAGTTCTATAGACATGGTTAGCCTGTTTTATCATGGCTTTTTGCAGAAGATTCAATTATTTTCACGTTTTACAGAGAATATGCTATACTTCAATATAATAAATTCAAATTACAGATTAATTTTGAATTTAACCCGATATAACTTTACATGTTGTAAATATAACATTCATTACTTATAACTAATATCTTTATTATCACAAAAAGATAACCTATAACAAAAGTAATCTATAAAACGGCTCAAAGGACCATTTCATATTAGAATAAAATAAGACAATGAACGAAAATTTTATTAGTTCGGGCTTAAAAAGAATATTAAATAAACACCTACATACATTTTTAACACGAAAGATCCATTTAAGGTTGAAAAACTCAAGGTTTCGTTTGTTTGCTCAGTAGCTGACTCTTGCAAGTCGGCTCCGACGCGTCATGCATCACAAATTGGTAACTCAAAGGAAACATCCACAGTCCATTGTGTTTCGAATACACTTTTTTTTATTCCAAAGTCGTAGATAAAAAAATACAATACATACCTAATATTCTGAGGCTGATTTGTGTAATAAACAAAATTTGAACTATTCTCTTGTAGGTACTAATAAAATCAAATTCACCTTACGGTTTGTAGGTACAGCCATGCTTTTTAAAAGTAAGGAAATTAGGTCTCGCTTCGCTAGTCACTTTCGAAAATATATGTAAACCAAGTGAATGTGGAATCTTTAATCATGCTCATTGCAGAAGATCACTTTGTGAGGACACTTTGATTTGGCCCTTGTTTCTGAGAGGATGCCGTCCTAGGATACATAAATGTAGATTCTACTATTTCTACTATGTAGACACCCGTCAACACTATTTTTTCACCAATAAATTTCATGAAAAAACCATTTGATTACAAAAATACATTGAAAAGCTTCAATGTGATTATTAGTATTATAAACGTGTCCGTTAAGTAACACACAAATTAACCTGGTAATTATGATTATCTATTGACTAGCCGAGACATCAAGTCTATAGAGATAAAAAAGGTAAAAAAATTAATAAATGATGCCAGCAAAAAGAGCCATTAAAAAGGCGGTGGCCATTACGCGTGCTGTCACGCGGAGCGGCGCCTGCGCATCTTCGGAGAACTTCGACAACTGTTTCTATTTAAACAATGACGTGAATTCTAGCCCAGGCTTGTATAAACTACTTATTCGTATTTTATTAGTTTTCCAGTAGCTAAACGAAACTATTATAAACAGCTGGATGGCTTTTCACTCAAGTTGAAGTTTAGTAGCAATTTAGAGAATTAAGAGGAGGGGAAAAAAAATTTTTTTTAAAAAGCAACGTGTTAAATAAAGAATTTGATAAGGAACCGCATTGAATCTGTAGACTCTAGACTCTAGTCGTTTAAAAATAATTGTCTTGATCTTTTTCTGATGCCACTCTACCACCCTAGTCATTATAGTGGTGCACCAGCATAGTAGTAGTAGTAGTAGTAGCTTATAGACGCTCATAGTATCTCGAGCATAGGCAGTACTTGTGCGTTGCTTACCCTGTACTATTGCGTCATACCAGAATATGTGTTCCCTCTTTCCTATAACACGGGTTCCTTCAAAAGAGGCGCGAAAGGTCACTTTAAATGCCAGCAAAGTGGAGACGGCTAGAACAGTATGTTTATGCTGAATTAGCTGTTTTCGCATATGCACTCTTTTTCCCGCTCCCCCAATTCTGCTATTGTATTCTGCTATCTGAAACGAATCGGAAACGCTTTAGTTACAACGTTTTTGTATTCTGCTAACTCAACGCAATCGAAACGTAACCAAAACGCATCAGTTTGGTATTCTACTAACAAACACGTAACGCGAACCGTTCGGTTCTATTATTGTTTCGTATTCTGCTAAATATTTAACATATGTGGCAGCCGAAACAGATCGATAGTTCTTTGTTCGAACTGTCAAAAGTTAACAACTGTCAAGTAACTAAGCCAAAATATATTTGTTTCTTGCAATATGGCTAACAAATATCCAGCTGAACTTGAACGAACCGAGAGCGTTTCGTTAGCGTTCCGTTTTTATAAGCAATGTTAGTGGAATACCTTTTTGTATTACAACCGCATTAGTAACGATACCGAAACGCTGCCGATCCGTTTCGGAAAATAAATAGCAGATTTAGGGGGCAGGTGGTGTTGAGTCATTTGCCGTGCTCTGTATATAAAAAAGTTCCAACATTACGCTCTCCTAGGCTTCGGTGATCTTACGCACCGCAGCAATACACCACTAACGTAAAGGTCTTAGCAGTACTTATTTATTAAAATAAAATAAAACTCTCCAGTTTAAAATATAATATAAATTTCAAAGTTTTAGTAACCCTCGGCCTCATTAAACATCTATCACCATCTCATTGAGACTATTCTTATGAGTACAAACACGCTATATCTGCTGTAAGCTAATGAAGAATTAAGCGTCTTGGAAATACCACCAAAGTAACAGGTAACTAAAGTTCTAATCGATCGGATCTGTGATAGTAAAACCCTTTTGTCAAGTAGGAAATGAGCTGATAATCATCAAACGCCTGACTCGATCTTCATATATTATAGCCAAGAACCATCTTGATCCCTTAAGCTTTCAAACAAAAAAAACCGAATCAAAATTCGTCCCTTCGTTTAGGCTACAAACAATGCGCTGCGATGCTACAAACAGACACAGATACACACAGAAAGACACGTCAAACTTATATATAATACCCGTTTTTTACGCCGGGGGTAGAAAATGTCCTATCTTCAATATTTGAAGTACATTTATGTATTTTAGGAGCAAATACCTTGAGGCAGTTTCGGGAATTAGTTTGAATCTAACTGTACATCAGTCAGTCAACTCGGTCCGAGCTATTTTTATAATTGCGTGAGCGTTGTATGACACAACGTTTTGTGCGTGACTTGATTTAGTAGAATTCTCGTATATTTAATTATGATTTCAGATAACTTTATTGCGCATAGCATTTGTTCAGATAATCTTTACACGACGTAAACAGAATTCTTATTTTAAACTGTGAAGCCACAGAATTCGCACATAATTGATGTTTTCAATGCAATCCAACTGGAAAAGGAGAGACGGTAAAGCTCCTTGGAGTAAAAGTATTCCATGCGGCAAAGGAACGAGGACCGTCATACGAGAATGTGTAGATTTAAAATTTTAAGTTTCGTTTGTTCTAGAGTAGTTCCAGTACCTCTAGCAATAACACTTTTAAATTTCGAAAGGCATTCGTATCGAGTAGTTACGTTAGGTTTTGTTTGAAATTTTAAGCGCGCATGAACGATATGATTACGTTTCGAAATTTAAAAATCTTCGTGCTAGGGGTACTGTATATCAGTATCAAAACAAGTTCTTACTTGATAGGCAGGTAAGTATTTAATCGTTGTCCGTGTAGGTAGCACACGGAACATAAAATGAATGATTTATCCTACGCATTCCTCGATAGTTAGCAATATCGGATGACAGGTGACTAACTCGTATTGAACGAGTGACAATACCTCGGTTATGTATTTGTTTGTACATAAACATATGGTTTATGTGTTCAAGCAACTCTAAGACTTATGGTACGTATTTGGAATATAAATGACGTTTATGTAATGCTCTTGAGTTGAGTCATACCATGAGTGTTAAGTTAGGCGTTAAGTAATTTGAGAAAAAAAATGTGTTTTACCTAAGCTTTGTTTTTTAGTAAATATTTAGGCGAAATGGATCTTAAATTTGAAGAAGATATTAAGATTTTAATAGATTCTATTGACTTTCGTGGATTGTTTTGTAATCCTTTTTTAAATATTTTGAAATTTTCCTCAGCCACTATGTATGTCCTTTATGTTTGGACTATTATTGTACTTACATGGGGTCCCGTAAATATTTTAATATTATATGTAGGTTAAGACAATCTATTTTGCTGTCTCATATTTATAGATGTCGTACAGCATTGTTTACTTTTTCTGTACAACTGAGGATTATTCCTCACTAATCTGCTTATTTCAAAATTCATATCGAAGTCAGTGTAAAGATTTTTAATTCACTGAAATGAGGTCTAAAGCTATCCATTACATCTACGTAGTCCAAGATACTCTTTTGTTGGATACATATTTTATCCGCATCTATACTGTTCCCCCACAGCACAATAGTTTTCTATAGTTTTTATCACAATACTGACTGAGAGCATCTAGGCTATCGGCTTCTATCGATAATCCCTTGAATTCGGGAAGGGCGTACGCCTGTTGTGTATAAAAAGAGGTGTCCAAAGGGCCCAACACTATTAACGCAAAGCTTATCTGTAACCGTGCAATCTTAAGATACCTATACGAAGCTCGCAAAAACCAGGCCGTTATACGCCTGTCAGGGTCTCACCGGCCCGTTAGTAATTAACCCTTTGTATGTAGATGACGACAGGGACACAATGCACAAATCGTATTATTGCGTGCGACTACGCCTACCGGTGTTGGTGGGTGCAATGAGACCACTTTGAGTGTTGATTCGTTTTTTGTTACGATGACTATGTTATTGTTACAGTTGTTTATTGGCACTCGAATTCAAATGTCAAATTGAATACCGGTAGCCTTTGATCATATAGAGATCAAATAATATACAGAGATATTTAAATAACTGGGAGAGGTTTTTGACCGAAGAAATATTGATAATTTCATGTCATTTCTATGAAATGTTATAAAATTGTCAAATGAATAAGATGTGCTAAGGCACATCTTATTCATTTGACAATGAACTTGATGAATGAACAATGACTAGGGCTGCCCCTAGCAGCCCTAGTTGCTCCTGGGTAGCTATAAAAGTTTTCTCCAACGTAAAAAAGGTATTATCCTAGAAATGTAGTCACTTTTTTTAGGCCAGTTTCGAAAGTTCTGTACCTTATCATTTTTTTCAATGTACAAAATAGAAAAAAAATCCCTTGATACTCGTACATTACCGAGTGACATTACCAGCAATGTACAAGGAAAAAATATTCTTGGCACAAAACCGGGTAATGTATTCCATGTCCTAGGGCGGTAACCGAATCCGCGAATTTTCACGATCCGGGTGACTAATGATTTTCATTTTTAATGACTATACGTGCAAGGAAAACTTTTCAAAATGTCAAAACTTCCATTATTATTATAGTCATATCTTTACTACCTATTGTCCTCTGAAATAAAGTTATTTTAAACATAAACTAAATACGCAAAGCTTTAGTTTGTAAGCAACGTCCATTGTTTATGTCCAATGTAAGTAATATTCTTCTGTTTGTTCTGTTTCAGTAACGAGACGACAATGTGACGAAGCTGACAAGCTCGAGACTGGCCGCCATCTTGTCTGAATCTAGAAATTTCCAGGTAAACTTAGTAATATTTTTGATATTTAACGATTGTTATAAAGAGTCATAGTAGTTTTTTTTGTTCATTTCGGAAATTTTAATGCAGCCACGTGTATAGATAAATAAATAATATTTAAAAGATGATAATATCATCATTAGAGTAGCAATAAACATGTGAACTTATAAACCCTGCACCCGTACCACCATCTTTTATCGCGATCCAGCTTAGGACCTAAACTGAGTAGAATTGTTAATTCGTACTACGACGCTATCTAAGACTATGACAGCGATGCAGTTTAGGAACCAATACTGAACCGAGCGGAATATGAATCGCTTTTATAAAGATGGTGGTAAGGTCCCTGTCTGATATAGTCTACTGACTGTAGGGAGGGACGGTAGAGTACTCTCTACCGTCCCTCCCTACACTTCAAATAATCTTTGTTTCTCTTCCTCACCATTCCTTTTGCAGGCTAAAAGACCAAGCTGTAGCCTGTAACTTTATATGCAGCACTTCACCTATTGCAGAGGTCAAATAAAATTCCTTCGCTCAATCGAGTTACGAGATTGCATAGATAAAATTGTGTTTGGTGCCTGCGTACCAGCATTGATGTGTCGAAGTAGCGTAACGAGTAGATTCTAGATAGGCCAGTCCTTGTTAAACCTTTCGGTTACATTAAAACGTATTGCAAAATAAACCCTATTCGAAGAGTTTTAGACTCTATTTTTGATTAAGGTTAGGCCTGAATAGGGCGAGAGGCGATACTATGGGGTAAATAAGACGAAGAATAAAAATTATCAGAAAAGAAAAACTAAATCGCTCAGTACCTACCACGAGGAATATGACACTAATTTAAACCGCCTTCAAAAAAGGAGTTGGTTCTCAATTCGACGAGTTTTTTATGAGTACTTTGTACTTATTTTGACGTTCTGAGTTAACGTCATTCATATCTCCGTCAAATGTAGAATGTTAAAAAAAATTACACCGATGCAAGTATTATGTATCATCCAAGAAAATAAATAAACAATGGTAAAATTAAGAATTTATGACGGATGAATTTTACTGTATTATTTTAACTGAACGAATGAATTGAACAAACCTATTCCAATATTCTATCAGCATGAAACTTCGAATATCGGACATTATAGCTTTCGTATGAAAAGAGATGTTTCAAAAATGTGTACCGGCCAGGTCTATGTACAGTATACTGAAAAATAGGTAAAAATACGCAGAACACTGTTTAATTTTCTTTTTATTTTCTTCGTTGCGTGGTACAAAACAGGAATTATTACAAGAAAAAACTGCAACACAGGCAAATAATAATCATGGCGAATATGTCACTTTGGTGACGTTTAGTTGACTTCTATGTCGCCCGCCATATTGCCATATTGAATAAAGGTGAAAACGACGAAAAATTTCAATTTGTTTTACAAGCAAACTGTGCATGAAAACGAATTATTAGTATTTTTCCCGGATGCAGGAGAGCTGGCCAGATATGAAACATCTCTTTTATAATCTCGAGCTCCTCCGTGCTTCGGAAGGCTCGTTAAGCCGATGATCCCGATTGTTACTACTGCAACCACTTTAACCCACCAACCCGCATTGGGCCAGCGTGATGGTGTTATGGCCCAAGCTCCTCATGTATATCTTCCATGCAGGAAGCCCTGTGCCCAGCAGTGGGACGTATATAGACTGACGATGATGAACATTTGTAAATAATTATTGTTTTGCACCTAATATTGGTTGGATTGCTATTCAAAATTAAAATTATTTTAAGCCCGGAGAAGACGAAAAATGTATGAAGCTTAAAATTATTTCAAGCTTTATACATTTTTTGGTCTTCTCCCATAAGCGTGATATTAAAGTGAGTTCCTGTGGTAGTATAGCGCCTATAAAAAAACCACATTCTTTTTCTTGGTTTGTTAGTGTTGGATTTTGTCGCTATAAATTGGACGAGCGAAAATAAATTGTTATCAAGTTGTAGACAACTTCTCGCTGAGAGCTGCTAGTTGGAACTTTGGAAGTGTGAACTTATTTCTGTTCATACATTTTCATCTCTATCCCGAAGAGATACGGTTGGTAATACTACCGGATTGTTTTGGATTTTAATTTTAGTATTTTGAGATTTTTTTAACTGGTGTCATGAATAATGAATAGCGGAGCCTTTTATAAATTATACGTTTACAGGTTGGTGACGAAAATACATACAATAACAAATTAAAATATGGTCTATGTTAGTTCATAGAAATTGTTTTGCATCTTTCAAATATGTCTTATTTCATGATATTTGTGTATGTAATTCCATGTTTTAATTTATTGTCGTATTGGCGTCACCACCCTGTATATTATAGACAGGACCAGCGGTCGCCGATTCAAATCAACATTATTATCATCAGCATATATACGTGCCACTGCTGGGCACATGCCTTCCTACATAGGGGAAACACATGAGGAGCTTGGGCCATAACACCACCACGCTGGCTCGAGATAATAAATTTGGTTGACCCATCCCGGGACCGACCATGGCGAAATTGCTTTGTTTTCGTAATCGAAACCAGAGCGCTCAAATATGAAAGAAAGAAAGAAAGAAAAAATATTTTATTTAAACATTCTTACAACTATCACAAAAAACGTCATAGTCTCTGTCTGTCTGAATTTACACCGGTTCCAAAAGTTAAACTACCGAGAAGATTCCGGCAACAAACTCGTGTAGTCACTCTTTTCAAATAATGAATAACAATGTTTGTAAAACAACCTTTAGCAGTGCAGTGCCGCCCAGCGAAAAAAATTATTAAAATTAGAAGAGAATGTATATCAACGTACCAAAAAAGTAGGTACCCAATGACAAAATTCGGTTATTTTCAAGCTATCTGACTATGCACAATCACAATATAGGTATACAGAGGTTAATAGTCATAATACTCGTAAATAAACATATAATAATGTAAGACAATGCCATATAAAACATTTAGGTATTTTAATGTGTCCACGCATTCTTATCATCTAAATATTCTTGGACCTTATCGTAGCCTTTTTTCATTAAAGTTTGTTTGACATATAACTTAAGGTCGTGAAAAGGCTTGGTGGAAAGGGCGGGAAACTTCGAATGGTGAAGACGCGAATTTTCTTTCTCATTTGAAAAAATAATTTTTGCTAAAAAAAGGATTGGTAACATTATATTTAATTGTATAAAATATTAGCCTTAATTGTATTTTTGTATATATTAGTGTGTAATATCCTGTTTTTATGGTAAGTTAAACATTTTAATATCATGGGCGATCCGCCCGAGGACCCTGGAGGAACATTTCCTCCAGTGTCTTCAAATGTTGTTAAACAAACAGACAATGCAGATTTTCATGCACAGTCATCACTAGATGTTCTGGTAAGTGCACTCGAATCTTCCATGGATACTGATTGTTCTCTTTCTGATGCAAATAAGTTAAAGCGTAAACGCGTTTCCCGCGCAATTTGTACGAATTGTAACAAAAGAAAAAGGAAGCAAGGGTCAAGTAAAATAAACTCGAATGATTGTCAATGCTATTTATTAAATAAAGATGATAATGAAATTTCTAGTCCTAGCCATGTACTGCATAGTAACACCGTTAATAATAATAACATTAATAAAATAAATGATAACAAGGCAGTAAATGATAATTCTCGCGCAGTGCCCCTTGGTAGATCTAGCTATCAGGCATCTGATGTAGCTCCTTTTGTGGTACATATACAAAAAGAAACTTCAGCAGCTAATGATGCTACAACTCTGCATCCTGTAACCTTTGGAAGATTTTTAAAAAGAAACTCTTTTCATGGTATTGTTAATGGGAGTCTTAAGCGTATTGGCCGTAACAGAATTAGTTTGAATTTTTCTAATTATATTGAGGCTAATTCGTTCCTAAGTAATAAACGTTTAGGGGCTGATAAATATAAAGCATTCATACCTACATTCAACATTACTAGAATGGGTGTAATAAGGGGAGTTCCCATAGATTGGTCAGAGGAAGAAGTGTTGTCGAACATTGCTGTACCTATTGGCTGTGGAAAAATTATTAAAATTAGGCGACTGAAAAGGAAAGTGATTAACAAACAAAGCGACAATACTGAATATGTAAATACTGGCACCATTGTTGTCACTTTTGATGGGCAAGTACTTCCTACACGTGTTTATATGTGCTATACTGCTTTGATGGTAGACTTATATATTTATCCTACTGTACAATGTTATAATTGCTGTAAATACGGACATGTTAAGAATCAATGTCGGTCAACTCCTAGGTGTTTCAAATGTGGTCAAGACCATTCGGGTAATACCTGTGATGTAGGCGAAGAAAATTATTGGTGTTGTATGTGCAAAGGTCATCATCAAGCAACAAATGAGAAGTGCTTGGAATACAATAGACAGAAGGCAATTAAGGAATCTATGAGTAAAAGTTGCATCTCATATATGGAGGCAGTTAAATTACATCCTCCTGTATCTAAATTGTCGTATGCTGATACCTTGCGCACTTCTAATAATCCTATATCCAGTCAACCAACCCTAAAACCCACTCCGTTATCTGGACCCCAGTCTTATAAAAAAACTGTATTTTTAAAGCCTTGGACACCTCCTAGTTTTTCAAAGGGCTATGATCGAATTGCTCATGCTGAAATTGTAAGAGAACCTTCCCTACCTCCATCTACACCTATAATAAATAATAATAGTAATAATGAATATAGTATCCCAGATATTATCAAAGTATTAACACAGTTGTTATCTCATTCAAATTCAGTGTCACCGTCCAACGTTGCAGCAGTTATAAATGCTTTATATGAATTACCTAATCACAATCATAATGTATCACAGTCGCAAATCAATAGCAATTCAGTGGAATTGTCGCAGTGTAATTAATAAAAAACATGAACTTTTTGATTTAATTAATAATTATGATCCTTTTATAATCTGTCTTCAAGAAACATGGTTAAAGTCGGAATCTTGCTTCAAGGTGCCCACATTTTCCTGTTTGAGGACTGACAGATCTGATGGGTATGGTGGAGTAGCCATACTTATTAAAAATTCTTTACCTTATACACTTCTTCCACTTCCCTCTTTCAACAGTGACATTTCTGTTGTTGCAGTAGTTGTAAATAGCATTTGTTATGTATCTATTTATTTTTCTCGTCCTAGTAATAGTATTCTAAGTAATCTAGATCAACTTTTTAATTTTTTACCAAAACCATTCTTATGTCTAGGTGATTTTAATTGCCATCATCACGCTTGGGGTTGTTCTACATCTAATTATTATGGTGAACAACTATTGCAGTTGATTGATCATCATAATTTGTGTATATTGAATACTGGTACAAGAACTCGTCTTACAGGCCCCATGGATAGTATTAGTGTCCCAGACTTATCTTTATGTTCACCTGAACTAGCATCTATGTTATCTTGGTATTCAACTGATTCTACTTATGGTAGTGACCATTATCCTTTGGTGATTACTTTCCCAATCCCAAAACCTCCAAAACAGTTAAGACAGCCAAGAATTAAGCATAAATTAGGAAATGCTGATTGGGTCTTGTTTAAGAGCAAGGTGGAGCAGAGGATAGTAGAACTACCTGAAATTCAATATTCAAATGTGAACATTTGTTCTAATCTGTTAGCTGATATACTGGTTGAGGTAGCTAATGAATCTTTTCCTTTAAAAAGGAGTGGCCCTGATATGATTCCATCTCCACCATGGTGGGATGAAGAATGCACTAAAGCAGTAAAAAGGAGAAAGGATGCGGAAAAAACATATAATAAATTTATGACTGACAATAATTTTAGAAATTACTTACAAGTAGATAGTAGCACAAAGGTATTGTTAAAAGAAAAGAAATTTAATGGATGGCGAAGATTTTGTGCCTCTTTATCTCCAACTGTGAGTGCTTCTGTTGTTTGGCAGAATATCAGGAAATTTAGATCTGCTTTTAATAGTAGTAATAGAAGTATGATTTCTTCCAATCTTGCTGAACAGATTATGGACCGTTTGGCTCCTCCCTCGGTTCCTGAAAAGCATAACATTAATTCTAGCATCTTGTTACCGCTGCTTGCCCAGCCACTAAGCAGCGACAGTAATATTATAGACCTTAATTCCCCCTTTACCATGTGCGAGTTAAAAGGTGTACTAGCCAATGTTAAGGACTCTTCGCCTGGGGAGGATGGAATTCCATATTCCTTCGTTACCAATTTAGACAGTAAAAGCCTGCAGTATTACCTATCTTTAGTGAATACTGCTATGTTTACGGGTAATATCCCTCGAGCATGGAAAACACAAACTCTAATACTGTTACTGAAACCAAATAAACATAATTCAGATCCTGCATCTTATCGTCCTATAGCACTAGCCTCTGTTTTGGCTAAAATAGCGGAGCATCTTATAAAAAATCGTCTTGAGTGGTTTGTTGAGCATTCTAAATTATTATCTTCTACTCAATTTGGATTTAGAAAAGGTAAAAGTACTTTTGACAGTTTAGGAATTTTTACCACAGATATTCGACTTGCCTTTTCTAGAAATGACTCTGTAATTGCAGCATTTCTGGATATAACTGCAGCCTATGACAATGTTAATATTTTTATCCTTAAAAATAAACTTGAAAGATTAAATATCCCCGTAATGTTAGTTAATTTTATTGTAAATATGTTATCAGAAAGATTTATCAAATACTTTTTAGACTCTGGTGGAAGCGCAGTTATTTGTAGAACGGTTTGGAAGGGTTTACCTCAAGGCTCAGTTTTGAGCCCAATCTTATATAATATTTATACATTTGATTTAGAATGCTCTATTAATAGACATGCTAATGTTCTGCAGTATGCCGACGATTTACTTTTATATGTTTCTGGACATTGTATTGATCAAATTAATGTGTTGTTATCTTCAGCTTTGCAAGATTTAAAATCATGGCTTGATAGTAATGGTTTGGACCTATCACCATCTAAAAGTAATGTAGTTTTATTTTCTAGAAAACGCCTACCGCAACCTATTAATGTCATGTATGGGGATTTGCATCTTCCAGCAAGCAATCAAGCAAAGTTTTTAGGAGTGATATTAGATTCTAAACTCACAGGTGTTCCCCATTGTGAATATATTTTATCCAGATGTGAGCGTAATTTAAATATTTTAAGATGCCTTACTGGTGTGTGGTGGGGAGCCCATCCATCTACTATGAGGCTTCTTTATAATTCTCTTATAAGAAGTGTTTTAGATTACGGAACCTTTTTATTACATCCAGGTAATGTTGGCGTGTTTGCAAAGCTGAATAATGTTCAAAGTAAAGCTTTAAGACTGATTACAGGGGCAATGAAATCTAGTCCAATAAACTGCTTACAAGTTGAATGTTGTGAACCTCCACTATCATTAAGAAGACAATTCTTATGTGATAGATTTCTTTTCCGTACCATCCAACTAAAATATCATCCTCTACTCTCCAAGGTGAGGCAGCTAGCTGAGGAGGTACACTCCTCCAATTATTGGACCCATAAGGATGTTCCCTGTATTGTCAGAAGTTTTATAAAATTACAAAATTTTGAAGCCCCCACTCGTCAAAGCTCTTGTCTTCCCCTTTATGAGCATATGTTTAGTGCTCTTGTTTTAAACCCGCAAATTGAATTCAGTTTAGGAATTTCCAAAAGTAGTAGTAACCAAAATTCCGAATTTAATAGCATTGTTAACAATAAATGGCCAGACTGGCATCACATATTTGTAGATGCTTCTAAACACTCTGATGACAGTTGTGTGGGTGTTGGAGTATTTCATTCTCAATATGGAATTGTGCAAAAAATCAAATTTCCACCTGAATCGTCGGTGTACACAGGGGAATGTTATGGTCTTTTTAGAGCGATTGAATACTCTCTCCTTATGAAACTATCAAATACAATAGTATTTAGTGATTCACTTAGTTCTTTACAGGCTTTATCAAGATATCCCTTCAAGTCACATAAACAGTCGCCAATAATTTTTGACATACGTGATCTTTTATTACAAGGATCGCAAAAGGGTTATAGCATCATTTTTGCGTGGATCCCTGGTCATGTGGGTATCCAAGGGCATGATAGAGCTGATCTATTAGCGAATGAAGCAGTACGCGATGGTGATATTGTTCCGTATAATAATTATTCTCATGATTTGGTCTTATTACCTAAGCAATATTTATACGAGGCTTGGCACCAGCTCTGGGTTGGGAATTCTTCCAAAGGTCAGTATTATCGTCTAGTTCAGGAGTCAATACCTCACAAACCATGGTTTGTTAAAGTAATTTTAAACAAACAAAATACTTCAACTTTATGCAGAATGAGAATAGGACATGTCTGTACTCCAGCGCATTTATTTAAGTTTAATATTGTTTCTGATCCTTTGTGTTCTTGTGGTGAATATGGGGACTTAAATCACATATTTTTTTCTTGTCCGTTGTACAATCGTTCAGATTTTATTTCGAAATTAATAACAATCCGTATACCATTTCCTACTTCCATTATCTGCTTACTAAAATATTATGAAATAAAGCCTATAGTACATGAAATTTTAGCTTTGTTTATTGAAAGTAATAATATTAAATTGTAATTATTTTTTTATTCTTTATAACATTTATGCATAATTATTATCGTTTATAGCTTAATTTTACATTTACTGCATAATAATATATTTAGTTTATAAAATTCCAATCCTTTTTCCAATCTTCCGTTCCATATTCTTTACATCCTTGTTTCCCAATTGTTTCCCTAACTTTTAACACATCGACACTGGCTAAATGCTTATAAGCCGAGCCACAAAAAAAAAAAAAAAAAAAAAAAAAAGGCTTGGTGGGACTTTGTTATAAATGTGTATACATTTCCCCATGAATGAGCGACTTGTCTTGTGAAGTCTAAATATTGGAACAGCAAGTTTATTTCCACCGAGCTTCAAATATATCTTAATACTAATATTCTAAATGCAAAAGGAAATCTGTCTGTCTGTCTGTTCACTAGATGTAATTTACCTCTTTACCAAATTTCATGTGAATTGTTTCAGTGGTTTGGGAGTGAAAACTGTTACAGAAGTAGGTGTAAGTGTAAAAATAAGTTGTTGTAAGTAGGTACAGACGATAATACATCGAGTGTAATAGTTGCACTACGAAAGCCGCCTCTATTACGAACGCAGTAAAGGCGGTCTCAAGGTCAAACTGTTACGCTTGGTGTGCTGTTGACTGCACATATTTTTTTATGGATTATGAGTTTATGAACATCATACTTAATCGATTCCCAGTGTCACTAACCATAAATATTTTTTCCTCATAATCGATTCCCGCAAAAACTGGTGTTGCCAACATGACGGATGGCTTTCCCTGGTTTTCGCGTGCCCAGTAATTGATTTCGACTCACGCATAATATCAAAATGGTCCGATAAGTAATCGTTTTTGCCCCTGCAGCTATATTTAGTAGTGAATATATGATGGATTGTTATGAAAGGTCTTAAGGTTGATGATCGCGACCGTTTCAGAAATAAATTATATAAGACGTCGGTGACATTTTATTAGCACCGAGTAAGGTTTACTTTATCTTGACGATTTAAGAGATATCGGTAATATTCTGTATGAATAAAAAGATGTGGAAAGGAACGTCTAATGGTTTGAGTGAATTATTCGATATAATTCACTCAAACCATTAGACGTTAAGACATATTCTAAATAAACATACAAACAGTGAAACAGTTCGCAGTGTTTCGGATTAAAGGGAAAGGTAGCCAGTGTAATTACTGGGCATGGACGGCACTTCACCTTAGGCCTCAGGATGACAACGCACCTGCAATATCAAGTAATTTTCTTTGTTATTGCAGGTGTCTTTAAGCGGCGCTAACTGCTTACCACCAGGTGGGCAGTCAGCTTGTTTCTCATCATACATATACTCCTACCGAGATTCGAACCCGTGACCCCTGATCGAGTAGCCTGGGTACAGACTACCTAATCTTTACAGTACATGACAAGCATGCCAACGGCTCACCTGATGGTAAGTAGCTACCGTCGAAGACAAAATATTTTTTATTTAAATAGACAACATAGACGCATTTTTATAACGATCACAAAAGATATATTAACTAACAACGCCGTAGTGTCTGTCTGTTTGTCTGTCATGTGATCATGTTTGAATTTACAGCGGTTCCAAAAGTTGAACTACCGAAAAGATTTCGGCAACAAACTCGTGTAGTCACTATGTTTGTAGATAAAAAATTATAACTTATAGCAGTGCAGTGCCGCCCAGCGAAAAAAAAACAAAATGAAATTAGAAGAGAAGGTATATCAACGTACCAACAAAGTATGACAAAAATATTATCGTTATTTTCTAGCTGTCTGACAATACCTACATAATCACAATATAGGTGTCATAATATAGACACCTGCAATAATCATTTGGTATTGCAGGTGCGTTGTCATCCCGAGGTCTTAGATGAAATGCCTTCTATAACCAGTAATTACACAGGTTACTTTATCTACTCAGAGAATACCAATACTACCTCCGAGAATAATGAACACTTTGTTTTTTATATGCTAACTTCAAATAGGTATGATATTTGTTTTACAGCCACATATTTTTTGCTTTCGAAGGTTATTTTTGTAAGTATCAAAACATGCGTGTAGTATTCTGTACAGAGCCTAATAATTGCAAGTGAGGCGTGCCCATCAATTCATCTCGATAATAATCCTTAATGCGGCGCTCCTCCCGACGACGATCAAGTCCATATAAAAATTCACTTCGTCTTGGAGGTCCGGGGCAACACCCTCTGTTTATGGAAATTGTAGCTGTTATATAAACATAAATTCAAAGCTGAATTTGGCAGTTACTTTCTTATGCATGCCCCCCTCTCCTGGTGATTATTTTATTTTCTTCCCGTTGCATGGTTCGAAGATTGAATTTTGTACTTTTATTTTGATGCAAGTCAGCCATAATATTCATTCTGCACCGACTACACTTGGTCTTGTACCATACCCCGCCCTAGAGTCAAATAAGCTAGCAGTACCGCACTAAAAGAAAAACATTTGAGTGAGGACGGGTGGCGACATTTGAGCTCCTGAAGGTGGAAGGAACTCCAGTCGTTAAGGAACTCACTAGGCTCTTCAATGCCGTCATTGCTAATGTGACTACCCCGGAGGCGTGAAGTGAGGGCGTGGTAACATTGTTCTGCAAGAAGGGTGATAGAACTTTCTTAAAAATTTCAGACCAAATGCGCTGTTCATTCACGTCTATAAGCTGTTTTCGGGAGTCCTCACAAACCGTCGGCAAGGCCAGGGCGGGCTTCGAAAAGGCCAAAGCACGCGCGTGGACCACATCCGCATAGAAGACACCATCCAGTGTAATGTGGCCCACGACAAAGCCTTCGACTCCATCAAATCGAAATTTGGGCTGTTCTGGAATCCTCGCAACTTGCCTGTTTTTGGATGTAAACAAGAGAGTCAAGTCACTATATTTCTTTGTGCGTGATGTTGAGGTGGAGACAGAAAATCGAAGCCTGGCACGCGTACTTCGAGTCGGATGACTTTTGTTTTGCTGAAACATTAAAAATCAACTAACAATATTCCTTATGGTCAAATCAGAATTACATAAAATGCCTCCTTGAATAACTTGTCACGTTGGTTCCCCTTCGGCGTCCAGTCACGAATGTCACGATATTTGAACACTTGATTTGTTCGACGATTTGTTTGTTTAGTCACGCTTCGTTTGAGGAGGACCCGCTTCTTATTTGGAGTATAGCATTTTCTTTATTTTGCAAATACGTGGGACTGTAGCTATAATAAAACCCAAACGATATGCAAATTTACAGGTTTTTAAATTCCACATTCATGTGTTTATGTCCTCAGCGCACTGCGGGCATTAAACATGCAGAGCGTTCAACGTTTTGCGAGTTTTGAAAATGAATGAAAACTATAAATGCAGTTTTTGACTCGATCATTACGATTATGGATTCTCTGTACAATTTCTTCTACCAATGGTATTTTAAATTATTTTTCTCATCTGGATTGCTCATCCTTTACATCAGATTAAAACACAATTTGTACACGTATAACTTCCGACAGTATTGTTGAGTTATCACTTTATGTTAAACTTTTCATCGAATCGAATCAATTTGTTCGTACTAAACGAACTCGTGGGCAAAAGACAGGATTAAAATAAAAGGAACAGTTTGAACCAATTATACCGTACTGGAAAGAAGATTTGAATAAGTGGTTAAAAATTACGTATGTTTAGCGTTTTTTTATGGTATACCGTAATTTCGGTGCTAAAGTTTTGATTCGATTTCAAAGTAGTATGTTAGCTTTTTTATAAAACATAGAAGCATGACAAATATGTTCCTGCAAAATATTAACTAATATACAGGGTGGTGCCGTCAATACGACAATAAGAAAGAAAGAAAGAAATACATTAAAAAATAAAACATGGACACAAAAAACAATAAATACAATAAATTAAAACATGGACTATATTAGTTCATAGAAATGGTTTACCGCTTTCAAATACACATTATTTGTTAGATAATTTCATGACATTTGTATGAAGTAGTATAAAATTGGCTGCATTATTTCATAGAAAGGTCATGAAATTATCAAATGAATAAGATGTTTTTGAAAATGGCAAATCATTACTATGAACTAATGTTGTCCATGTTTTAACTTACTGTCGTGTCGACGGCACCAACCTGTATATATTTTCTTAATATATAATATAATATAGTACAATATAACTAGAATATCGACATAAAGTGCGCCGTATTTACCTCGGAGGCCGTGTACGTCATCATCACTGATGACGTATATTAATAATAATAATAATAATAATAATAATAAATCTTTATTGTACCAAGAACAAGTCACAACAGTAAATTGTAGCCCTGACTCCTAAGCTAGTATGATCTGTATTTCAGGAGCCAGTTCCTTCCCAATAAAGTTCACAATATTATAATTCTTATGTACAGCAAGAGGATTTTAAATATTAATTACAATTTTTGACAACAAAATATAAAAATTAAAAATTTGGCAACGTGTGTCTTTGTATTTGTTAGTGTGTGTGTGTGTGTGTGTGTGTGTGTGTGTGTGTGTGTGCGTGTGTGTGTGTGTGTGTGATTGTGTGTGTATGTGTGTGATTGTGTGTGTGTGCGTGTGTGTGTGTGTGTGATGTGAAGTGTTGCATTAGCTTATCGGTTTAAGGTAGCTTTCAATTTCCTCAAATCCCAAACTTTGTATGAATTTGGATAATTTTGTCTTAAGCTGGTGATTAGTACAGTTTAAAATATTAATTTTGTCATTTAGGGAATTGTACATTTTTGGTGCCAAGAAATTGAAGAAGCGTTGAACATAGGTACTTTTGGTTACCGGAATTGGACAGCGAGGTCTGCGTTTATTTACCAGCAATAGTGAAGCGGTTGTACGATGATATCTTCTAGTACAATTGTAGATAAAAAGCCCACGTACTGTGAGCACTTTAGCATTTGCGTACAGTAATTCAGTCGGATAGCGTCTCGGTAGATACAGCATTATTTTGAGGAGTGCTCTCTGAGCACGCTCGAGTTGTAGTGTGTGCGTTTTGGCAGCACCTCCCCAAGCACAGATGCAATAGTTGATAACAGATTCACTTAGGGCCTTGTACGTATTTATTATAAGTTTATGATCTGCTATAGCCCGTAGGTTTTTAAAAGCATAGTTCAATTTCCTTACTCTGCTGGCAACCAGTGACAAATGTAGATCCCATCTTAGTTTATCATCTAGCATAACCCCCAAATATTTAATATTTCTCTCTCGTTTTAATATAGGACAGTTACACGTGGATGTTTTATAAGAAACGAAACGATTGCAGGGGTACGTGTGGATGTTAAGATGGAAAGTATCCTTTGGGCTGGAGACACCGGTTTTCCCAAAACATAAGTACTTGGTTTTGGTAGTGTTCAAGGATAGAAGATTATCTTCTAGCCAGGAGGTGACAGTACACAATCTGTCTTCTACTATATCTTTTACACCATCCCAGGTCTTTTGGTGAAATATAATAGCGGTGTCATCTGCAAACATCGTAAGGTTTGCATCAGGGAGCTTGAGTCTGCACAAGTCATCGATATAAATTAGAAATAACGTAGGACCAAGCGTGCTTCCCTGTGGAACACCGTAGTTGCAGCTGGCATCGCTACTCACACGTCCCCCAACACGGACATGTTGGATTCGATCTGAGAGAAAGCTCCGGAACCAATCATGTACATACATATTATGATCCGACCCTGCACAGGATTTTTGACATGGGAGGAATACATGAAGACTTTGATCCATAATACTACCATGGTCTGGACCAAGGTGGCATGGTATCGGTACTGTTTTAGTTGTATCGAGGTTTTGCCCACTTGGTTCCAGCTCTAGGAGCTTTGCGTCCCTCTGCTATCAAACCGAAGACAATTTGAAACTCGTGTGTTTTTTTGCTGTCTTATGTGACGTCGTTGCATTTCTCAGCATCTGCAGCCATGGGTCACAGTGCGCGGCCTCATTTTAAAAAGCGTCCATACGAGGAGAATTGAGTTGCGTGTTCACCAGTCTCGCCAGTTAAAAGGCCAAATACTCAAACGCTTCTTAAATTTGAGCCCTCTATGAGTGTTATTGTCGCACGACTTTTCATAAAAAATGTGAAAACGAAAATATTGGATACGAACAATACGATTCTAACAAGATTAGGCATACATGAACAAGTTAGGCTATTCTAAAAATATATATATTGTGATTCAGATTTTTTAAAAATAATAAAAAGTAATTCGCGATTTTTGGTTAGTATGAGGAGTTGAAAATGTTCTTAATCAACTGTATCTATTATTGTTTTAGAAAACTCCTTTGACAACTTTTAGACTAGCCTGATTTGCTTTTGCGTGGCAAGTCTTATTAGAATTGGTTTGTTCGGTTTCAATATTTTTGACTCAAAAGTCAGTACGAAAAGCCGTGCGAAGTTAACCGCTCTTAAATATTTTAAGTATAGATTTGTATTGGGTAAACGTCACTTTGAACACTCTTTAAAAATTTAGCGTCAAGCGGACCTTATAATTTAAACAAAGGTTGATGCTCGTTTTCTCTACCATTTTTTTAGCTCAGTCTGTCTAAAGGAGATAGAAAGAGACAAATGGTACCAGGAGAAATCCATTGACGGTCCTACCCGCCACTAGCGAAGAAGCGGGCGTGTGCAGGGCTCGCCCAGCGTCTAAATTGACCCTAGGAATGAATTCTGTCTGGGGTCTGCGAAGAAAATTCACCAGACCAAGAGTCGTCAACCCTAGGGAATGGTTAGTAAAATGGACATGAGAGTATTCAGCTGTCAGGTAGAGTCACCACAAAACCTACCCCCTTCAAAAGGCAATTTCATATCTGGTGTTAGAAAAGTATCCGAACAGACGTGTGAATTTTTTAACGTTTTTTTGTGTTATTATGCCCTATTTGTACTCAAGTTGGTATGCTTGCTCGGGGTTCTCGGGCGCTCCAAGCTTGAACAGTGAAGTGTGGAGGGCGCCACTTGTTTTATGCTCAAAACAAGAAAGAGGTGAGATATTATTTGTGAAATAAGAAGGCCCTCAGTTGTAGAATAATGAATAATTAAAAGAGAAGTGTTTGATGGGAGTCACACGACAAGCACTCTACCTACTAGACAATTCAGTCAGAACACTCACGTAGTAAACATTGTTAGCGTTTCGGAAAACGCAAGGCTCATACTCCGAGTTCTATTGTTTAAGCTAGTACTAAAGTAGTATAAGATACCAGATATTAATATAGTTAAACACGCTTGCATTGCGAACTAGGGGGTCCAATGATTCATTCCCCGCAGCGAGAGACTCAGTAGAGAAATTCATCGCTGAAAGAGTAACATATCAATCAAGCGCAATGTAGGTTTTATTGCGGAGTGTAAAAAGATCTTTTTGCGGCGTGAATTCTTTGTGTGAACTTACGTGTTGCCAGATAGCCGGCTTACGACTTATATCACAAATAATTTAAATCTTAATTTTCAGTTCGATCACTGATGATTGTGAGTAAAGTAATAACATAATAGCAACTTTTATCTGACAGCCATAACTAAACAGTTAAACTGGCGCTTGGCGCGTAACTTTATCATTTTAAAGGTCACCATAAAGATAGCGAAAAGGGATGTTCCAAAAATGTCACTTGCTGTTACTTAAGGCTGATTTACACTTGCATAAGTACAGTAGCGAGTTAACTTGCGGTCTTGGCGAGTTAAGTTCTTAACATTTGACGACCGGCTGGCCGAGTGGTCTGTACCCCAGGCTACTCGGTCAAGAGGTCCCGGGTTCGAATCCCGGTAGGAACAAATGTTTGTATGATGAGTACGAGCATTTGTTTACGAGTCATGGATGTTTATATGTTTATTTAGTATATTTCTAATATTTATATACATATTATTATCATTATTTCTCCGTTATCTAGTATCCATAACACAAGCTCTTAATGATGCTTACTTTGGGCTAGATAATAGGTGTGAGTGTATAAAATATTATTATTATTATTATTACATTGTTTGGACGGGAATTTGCTAGTTAAGTAGTAACTTAACAATTTAGTACAAAGAATAGAATGATGTTCTATTTTTTCGGCTAGTTAAGTGCAAGTGCACCCCGCCCGTGCGTCTTCCTCACCCCGCCAACTAAACTCGCCGTGTCGCCGTGCGTGTAGACGGGCGAGTTTAGTACAGTTCATATGTGGACAGGTTGTAACGACTTCTGTTTGACTAACAAAACTGAACCAATAGCTGTAATCTTAGTCGCGGAACTGACACTTATAACTTAACTCGCTAAGCCAACGTTTGGACGATACTTACTACTTATTACTTACTGCTCAACTGTCACTGTACTTATCGAAATGTAAATCAGCCTTTACACTAATTCATGTATGGCTCACAATTTTCCTGATAAATATAATAATAATAAAAAGTTAAATCTGTTCCAAAATATTAGGTACTACGATATGTTACCGGCCCGTGTTATAGAACGTAATCTATGTATTTGCTTTTCATTGCAACAAAGTGTAAATGAATCGTTACTCGGTTTGTGTACGTTTTTTTGCGAATCGGGGATGCTCCTTATCTCATATATCTCTCGGGGCTATGCGCATGAGTGCGGACCTCGTAACCGCCGGAATGGTAAGCAATAATGTAATGTTTGTACTAGAAGGCCACAGTATACGTTAATGGTTAATGAATATTTAAAACAGAAAAAGAATGAATCTTCATTCAGCATCACAACTTAAAAAAAAAAAAAAACAAAAATCAAAACCGACTCCAAAATACTAAAAAAGCTTTTTAGTATTTTGTAGTCGGTTTTGATTTTAATTGCCAAGTGTGAGTTAGACTCGCGCACAAAGGGTTCCGTACCATTATCTATAAACAAGCGTCTACCTGTTGCCGTTACCAATATCGAGCAAAAACAAGCAAAAAAATCACGATTTTGGTATGAGAGCCCCTTAAAATATTTGTTTTATTCTGTTTATTAGTATTTGTTGTTATAGCGGCAAGATAAATACATCGTTTGTGAAAATTTCAACTGTCTAACTATCACGGTTCATAAGATACAGCCTGGTGACAGACGGACGTACAGCGGAGTCTTAGCATAGGGTCCTGTTTTACCCTTTGGGTACGGAATCTTAAAAAGGCTTAAAGCTTGCTCTCAAACTTTAACTGTCAATTTTGTATCAAAGTGTGCAAAACACATTGGCTCCAATACCTTTTGCACCAGCACTTCACCAAAGGCAAAAAAACCAAAGGCAACACTTCACCGAAAGAATCATTTTGGATCCAGCATGGATGACAACCACCTGGCTGCTAGGCTCATATTTTATCAAATATTTGTCGAGCAAGTAAAAGCACCCAGGAAAAGTTGGACCTTTCGCTTATTTGCCATCCTTGTCGTAATAAAAAACGTGGGTCCCGGTTGTTACTGCAACCGCTTTAACCCAACATCCCGTATTGAGCCAGGCAGCCGTCGTGGTGTGGCCCATACTCCTCACGTGTTTCTCTCACGTAGGAAAGCCTGTGTCCAGCAGTAATCTTTTCCATGGAGTGTCAGAAGTGAAGTAAGGACCTACCTATTGATTGTCGGGTACTGGTCTTCAGTCAACTATGTCATCGCTATGCCACAAAGGTTTATTACCGATCTACAAGTCAATTTTATGACCGCTTATAAAGTAGTCTAAGTAGTCTTCTAAACTAGTTTCACGTTTTGCATGTGAGAGCAGGTTGCGTTGCGTCACATGCCTATTATTTGTTCTGCATCGGATCGTGAGATGAAATGACTACGCCTTATCTTGTCTATTATCTTTCTTTCTTATTTCAGCTGTGAAACAGTTCGCTGTGTTTCGGATTGAAGGGAAAGGTAGCCAGTGTAAATACTGGGCATGGACGGCATTTGATCTTAGGCCTCAGGATGACAACGCACCTGCAATATCAAGTGACTTTTCCTTGTTATTGCAGGTGTCTATAGGCGGCGGTAACCGCTTACCACCAGGTGGGCCGTCAGCTTGTTTGTCATCTAGTTGTATATATAAAAAAAAATAGTTTTCGTTATTTTCAATTTCTAGTCGCATCATATGTATACAAGTACAAAAGCCGATTAGTTATTTAACCGACTTCAAAAACGAGGAGGTTCTCAATTCAGCCGGCATGTGTTTTTTTGCTTTGTATGTACACCGATTACGCCGAGATTACTGATCCGATTTACGTGATTCTTTTTTTGTTCAATGCGTAATAGCTGCCATTTCGTCCCATAAATTTTTTTTTCAAAATCAGTTCGGTAGTTTGGTTTTTATAAGTAAAAAATACTGAAATTAGTAAGTCGTCTACATATATTTTTTCTTTGTATGTACCTACACCGATCACGCCGAGATTACTGATCCGATTGACGTCATTCTTTTTTTTTCGATGCGGAATTGTTGCCATTTGGTCCCATAAATTTTTTTTCAAAATCAGTTGTGTAGTTTGGTTTTTAAATAAATAAAACTGAAATCAGCAAGTCGTCTACGTATGCGAAATTGCGGATTTTTGCTTTCCTATGATTTTTTAGTGAAACGATACGATAGTGGGAAACAATATAAGTTGACGGTCACCCATCTAGCTTCGACCTTAGAAAGTTAACACTAAAAATTGTAAAAAAAAAATTCAAACAAAAATTAAAACCGACCTCTACATTCCTCTACATTCCTAGTTACAATTATTTATTATCTTTAATAAAAGGCAAAGACATTGTGTAAAGTTATATAAGGAAAAAAAATTCAATAGAAATTAAATATGCTATTTCTTGTACTAATACAAAGTAAATTTTCAAACCATTATTATTGACGTGAAGGGTGGGACATCGCCGGTAGATTTACGTTTGATTGGCTTAGAATTGACGTACCTAGGCACATACAATAAGTGTGAAACATAGCCAGCTATTTTCTTTAATTTTTATTTGAAAATTAAAAGGAAATTACAGCGATTAATTTTCTACCTTCCAAATATGACTCTAGCGACAGCCCAGAATCAATAAGCCAATAAAAATACATTGGAATTTGAATCATTCATCAATTGTTGCTAATGGCCATTTTTCTCCATTGTTAATTCTGAATGTAGGGCACGGCGTGTACGCAAGGACGCCTACGGAGTTTACACAAATGGAATATACCATTGCAATTTACTACTGTATCTAAAATAAACCCCTAAATCCTAGGATTTAAAGTATAAACTTCTTTGAGATATTTTTAGATAATGTTAAACTAAGTCATCTAACTACTTTGCAAAGTAACCTTTATTACAGGAAGCTGAGAGTTTAAGATTTCATGTAAGAGTTTTAGATATTGATGCAAATTAATGCGTGTTTTGAGACAAACTGAAATAACACTTGTGTAAATGCACTAATTTAAAATAGGCCGGTGTTATGACATACTGCACGCAGGTGTCATTGTGTGTTTGCAAAGCAAAGAAATGTTAGGTCACTCAGTTACTCAATTTTAGAACGGCTGTATATGTCGCGTCCCGTAGCTGAAATGATATTCGTTATTTGTAAACGTTATGATTTCTTTGTATTCAAGTTTAGAGTACCATAATAGTCGACATTTTAAAATACAGTTAGAGGCCAAATACATTCTATTCGGAGGCCAAATTGATTTTACACCCTTTAAGATAAGGCGAGATAAGGCCGCCGCTCTGGGGCCTGCATGCAATAATAAAGCTTAAGAGGCTGATAATTGCTAATTGAGCGTTACTTAAAACTTTTTTTAGCACAATCTGTTGAAATAAACGCAGTGAAAAAAATATATGTTACTCTTGGACATATTTCTGATAATATGCATGTCCACAAAACACATTATAATCAAAATCTTTGTATAAAAAAAATGCAAAAGTCACCCAACAAAATCAGCTTTCCGAACAAATTCTGCGTTATATGTCAAAGGTTTTTTTCTGGTTTTCAGGAAACAAACTTCTTATATTAAATTTTATAATATTGATGTTTTACAATTTTTATTATTTTTATGTATGTTTATTTTTAGTCCTTTTTTGTTTATGTTTCTTATTTTTTCATTCTTTATTAATTCTTTATTAATATTTTTTATTTTTTTATTATTCTTTGTTTATCTAATAATGAATAAGGAAAGTAAAAAAAAACTTATGTATTACATAATACAAAGATATATTTCAACAAAGTTTTTATATAGAACCATAAAATAAGTTTGGTTTATTTCATAGACCTACGTAATTGTCAGACCCGGCAGTGTTAAAAATAATCAAGATATCGAATGGTTCGTTTCTGTTCTTTTTAATATTAATTTTTCCGGTTACAAAATGTGATTCATGAAGAACAACAGGGACAGTTAATTTTAGATTATTAAATGCATACAACACTAAATTAGCTTAAGCCTAGCCTAGGGTTAAAGGTTCTTTTATATGTAAATTTTAAAACCAGAACTTTTATCATATGCTATAAAAGAGGTGTTTCAAAACTGTATGTAGACCCGGCCAGGTCTATACACAGTTTACTGAAAAATAGGTAAAAAATTGTAGAACGGTCTTCAATTGTCCATTCCAGTCCACGGTGTTGAGTATTCTATATTTCAACTTTTATACCGGCAAACTATGCATTATTCAAATATGTCATCTTTCCACTATATTATTGTAGCACAAATTAGCTCTCAGCAATAGGGTAGTTGACAACTTTTTTTTTATTTCATAAATAAGAAGTTTATAACCATAAAGGAATATTGCAAAAGAAATAGTATGTCTAAGATCAATACTTTCACAGATATAGTGGCATGTTGATATGTTGCGGCGCAACATCCAAAAAGGCTCCATAGAAAATCTACGGAACAGGTGACGTCACATGTTCCCATATTACTAAGAAATGTATGGGCATACTGACAAAATTAATAATAACTATGTTTTAAGTATGTTTTTATTAATAGTTGTCATTATAATAGTTGCTTTAATTGATGTCAGCAATCTAATTATCATTTTTGATAAATTTTGAAAATAAATGTCTAATTTTTATTTCGAAATGGGTACAATTTAAACAATATTTCATATCTTTTAAGTTTGAATTGTTTTTATGGGTAGTGGAAGCACATATTTACCGATTTTGTGAAAAATAGTGCCAATTTTAAACTTAGGCAACATCCCAATTCATGTTTATTATAATTTTTGTTAATTTACCTAATCTGTGGGCAATGTTGTTAGGATTACATTTAAATGTACTATATATTATTTATATTGTTTAGCTTTAACATACTGTAACACTGTTTATCATCATCATCATCACTAGCCTGTATACGTTAAATAAGCCTTCCTACATGGAAGAAACACATGATACACATGATGAATTTGGGCAATAACACTACCACGCTAGCCCAGTGCGAGTTGGTGGGGTAAAGAGGTTGTGGAACTGGGACCAACGGTGACCCATCCCGGGATCGACCTTGGCGAAAGATGCTTTGTTTTCGTAGTTGAAACCAGAGAGTTCAATCTACTACGCCACCGAAACATATAGTCTTCAAAACATATAGTCTTCAATAAATGAAAAAAATCCGTATCAGACCTTCGGATCTTGAGGTAAATATAACATGAACGCTGGCACATAAATAAAGATAATCACATACCTAACCTACAGAAAGAAATCTATAAAAAAATCTAACATATTCCAAATTTCAATATACTCTAGACTGTTTCAGATGAGTATTTATTAAAACACATAATTTTTCAATTTCGTATATCATTTCAAAGATTACTATTCCAGAATTTTAATAACTAAATTTCTTGATTAACATAATAACCAATCATGACTGTTTGATACAATCGAATAAAGTTTCATACGTTTCATAGAAAGTATATTTCATAATATTATTATTATTTTATCGACAAAACTCTGTATCGAAACATGAATAAATATTAAACAGCACACATTTTAATATATCATCAATCATCGCATTCCTGTGATGATGATACGTTTCCGACATTGAAGTAATAATTGAAATGTTACGGCATTCACTTTTGTTAAAAAATTAAGTTTGTATTGAAAGCCTTGCGGCGTAAACGCTCTTAACTTAAAAAAATAAATACTTACTAGATTAATCTTTCTATTACTTCGAACTGACATTATTTTTACTGTGATGAGATGACACATCCATACTCTTATAATTGCGAAAGTAACTGTGTCTTTCTGTGTGTTACATTTTAACACTTAAGCTGCTTAAACGATTTAGATAAAAAAGTAATCTATTATGGATTCCGAATTCCAAATAGAAATAGCGAAAAGTACTCAAAAGAGTATCGGGACCGATTTCGATAAAAACTAAAAGTGCAGCATTAGATTTTTGAGAAATCAAAAATTAAGGTAGAAATAGAACCCGTTGATTTTGAAAAAAAAACACTATCATTACACGATTCGATATTATCGCGGTATACAAGGAACAATAAATTCCGGGAAGATATTACATATGGAAAACGGAAGGAAAATGTTGGATTTTTATAAACTGCTACATGTTTTAAAGTAATGTTAAAGGCCACAGTGAAAAAGAAATAAAATGAAACAACAAGTGCGAGTAATCCACTTCACGTTTTAATAACATCGTGCCAATAATTTACATTTGGTTCGACGTTTCGTTGATTACTAGTAACTTTTTGCATACTGCTTCGTACTTTGTAGCATAATTATAAAAGCAAAACCTACTTGAAACTTGAATTTTGTAATTTGGAATCTAATCGAATGGTGTAATACACCATGTGAGTTTTTTTTAAACAATAGTTTTGATTCCTGGCTAGGAATATTATGTAAACATCCAATGATGCAGTTTAGTTTTTCTTTTACGTTTTCGAGAGTCCTTTGAGTACTTTTCGCTATTTCTCATAGTGTCGGATTGGGCTATCCATGCACTTAAAAATTTACAAGGCGTTTCAAAATCAAAATTTATTCAAGTCGAGCTCTAATTTATAGAACAGCTGACATGAAAATACGTATGTCAAAACTATTATGATTTGTCTTTTGTAATTGCATCCCTGATTTTCATGTTTCGTTTACATAATAGGTTCCTTAATAAAATTTGTTAGTTTAAATAAGTATATTGACCGTGTAAAATATTAACCATTAATTTAAAAATACCACATATATTTTTTATAAAAGTGTTTAGTTTTTTATTGTTCATTTCTATTTTTGTAATGGTCTATGGAATAAAGCACGTGGAGCACGCCATCTAGTGGCATTTTTTTTAAGTTTGCGCTTTTGAGGTTGTAGTAGTTACGCGGCTTGTCGGTGTAGTATTGTGGAGCCACGTTATCGGAAATATTAGTGGGCGGGGCCTCGAAATTCATTTTCTCAAGGTCGTTGGCGTTTATCAGCCTCTTAATATAAACTTGGAGATGGTTTGCGCGCTTTGGTTCCGATTAGGAAACAAAGCCACTTTCGCTATGGTCGATCCCGGGATGGGTCATTCAAAATTTCTAATCTCGAGCTCCTCTGTGCTTCGGAAGGCACGTTAAACCGTTGGTCGCAGTTGTTAATGCAACTGCTTTAATCCACCAACCCGGATTGGGCTAGCGTGGAGATGTTATGGCCCAAGCTCCTCATGTGTTTCTCTCAAGTCAACGCCTTATTCTTTCCATTAATATTTTCTACCCAAAGCCGAAGAAAATTTATTTATTAATTTATTTATGGAAAACCAACAACTATAAAATATAATGAAAATACAATGTTTAGGTAACAGTAAGACAATAACAGGTTTTCACGGATAAGTGTAGGCTAGACCAAGATAATATACTTAATCTTAACCACATTAGCTTTTAATAGACCAATATTATCGTCGTATTATCTAGAAAGAGCACTAGACGATTCACAGCATATTACAAAACGACTCATTCACAACGTGGACTTTGGCAATTCATACCGCGTGGTACGAACAGCACGCGGTGGAAACGCCCAAAATACATGCTCAGTTACGAGTACCTATAAATACTAAACACCTACTTTAGACATTTGGGTCACGACCAATGCAAGTGGTTATATATACAGGGTGGTGCCGTCAATGCGATAATAAATTTAAACAAGGGCTATATTAGTCCATAGAAATGGTTTGCCAATTACAAAAATATCTTATTCAATTGATAATTTCATGACCTTTGTATGAAATATTGCTGCCAACGTTACACTATTCCATACAAATGTCATAAAATTATCAAATGAATACGATATTTTTGAAAGTGGCAAACCATTTCTATAGACTTATATAGTCCATGTTTCAATTTATTGTCGCATTGACGGCACCACCCTGTATATACATATCTATTAAAGCTCGCGTCTGTACAATAACCGTTTATTCTAAAATAAATAAGTTCTAATCTAAAATTTAAAGAAACACTCTCCGACAAACTTGGAATCGGGCGAAGAAGGAACCAATCTTTCATAGGACAACATTAAAATTTGTTGGAATATTTACTCACGGCTTACAGGAGCACCAAAGTATAGTAAGAAAACCTAGGTCTTTTTTTTTATACAAAGCACGACAAATGACTCAACACCACCTGATGTGAAGCAGTAAGAAGAGTCCATATCCTTCTCCAAGTTTCCAAAAAAAAATGAAAGACATCAGCAATTTTTCAGTTACTTGCACCAAAAACAGGTGTGAAACACGGACGGTCAATATCGATACATAGGAAAGGCTAGGGTTTTACCGCTAGCTACATTATCAATTACCCTCTGCTTGATCGAATCAGAAATGATGAGAACCGCAAAAGAACTAAGGTCACCGACATAGCCCAGAGAATTCCAAACCACAAGTGGCAGTGGGTAGGCCACATTCCTAGGACTGACGACCGTTGGAGCGGAAAGGTCCTCGAGTGGCAACGGCGTACAGGGAGATGCAGCGTTGGTACCTCACAAGGTGGACCGTCGATCTAGTGAGAGTCGCAGGAAGCCGATGAATGCGGGCAGCGCAGGACCAATCGGTTTGGAGATCCCTGGGGCTTATGCCCAACTGTGGGTGTTAGGCATGTCTTATCGATTGATCCTATGTCGTTTAGCTCTTTCTAACAATTACTCGCAATATAACTCATATTATGCTTCTTGCTCTACATAAACGAATTACCCGTCTGTGCCTAAAATGTTTAATTATAATAACACTGAGACTCTTTAAAAATGGAACAAGTGATTTGCTATAGGCACGAATACATTGAATATCTCATCTCGTCCGCAAAAAGTGAAAGTGGTTTTAACCAAAAAAGAACTACGGAGGTCGCTTGCCATTACATCACGTGTCTAACTTAACCTTTTCATCTTGCTAAAGTCTTATTTTCAAAGGATCAAGGTGTATATTAGAGTGATCAATTGAAGTTGTAAGTTGGTGTAACGTATTTGTATATTGAAATGCAATGTTTTTGCAATGCCACTTGATTACCCACGCTACCAGTTTGAGTCGAATATGAAGATGACATATAAATAAATATGGCTCGATTACATAAAGTAATATATCGGGTACAATAAAAATATTGGTACAATAGAATATAAATATATTTTTTAAGAAACCGAATTTAAAATTTATGGAGAGGAAATTATTTTTGGATCTTGTCATTTTATAAGGAAAAGAAATATGAGTTCAAAGTTCTAAGTGGTTGGTGGACGGGATCTCCTTTGGCAAACTAATAAGGAGTAATAGACAAGTGTTACATATTGTAAGAGTCTATTCTACCCAGCAATACGAACAACTTTTCCTCAAATCGCGAAAAAGAAATCAGCTGTTCCATAGTAAGGTTCAATACCTACTCGTTAAACTAGTTGTCGAAACTTAGTAAAATATTGTTAAATAAACAAGCTTATAATATCAAACTTCATTATATGCACTTGAAACAAGATCTAGTTTGCAGTTACATTGTAAAAGTTCCTTTGTTCTTGATTGTAGCCGTGGTGCATTGCCTATCTAGGAAAAGGCGACAAATTATTAGCTGCCACCTAGAACTAATTCTTCCTATGAAACTATTTTTTCTTTTCGACATTTGACATTTATTACCTAAACTTACAATATTGCAGGTCCAACAATAACAGAACTGCACTAGCAACACCAAAAAACGAAAAAAATAAATTTACTTTTGCCAATGTGGATTCGCCATAATTCCGACGATGACGTACGTAATTATCTTTTTATTGAAATTCAAACCGTATATAGATGTTATAAGGATTATATATCTTTACTAAGCATATCTCAACAATATACGCGACATATTAATTAAGTTCGAATCCATTCCATCGAGTCCATTACCTACTCACAAAGAAATGTCAAGGATAAAAACCGAGATTTTTATTCAATGATTTATACCTGTTTATGTAATGATATTGTCATAATAAACCTATTTATTTAACCCGTCAAACATCAGGTGCCAGACACAATAGATTTTTCTATTGTCATATGCCTCCGGTGGGATAACGCCGCTTGGGGGCATAAAGCATCTATTTTTATTATTAATATAGTTAGTATTGTGATAGTGGAAAAGGAGAGGTTTTTAAGGCGCCATCTGGCGAATATACAACATTTTTAAAAAGGGTTTACTCCGGCATTCAAAAAATGGAGGATCAATTCAGCTGTATTTTTTCATGTTTAATTTATTTATTTATTTAATAAAAGTGATTAAATAAATAAATAAATAAATGTTTGTCACCCATGAAATTGACTTGGAAAAGTATTTTTTTAATTGATAGAGTATGCTACAGATTTTATACCATGGCTTTTTTTAAATCGATTGAATAGTTTGGTTTTTAAAACTAAACAACTGGAATAATTGAGTCGTCAAAGTATGGGAAATTGCTTTTTGATTTTCTATGACTCTCTATCTAGTGATATAGTCACTCATCTAGCTTTGCTTTTAGAAAGTTATCACGAAAAATTGTGAAATTATAACTTTTAGACCAAAATAAAACCGAGTTCAAAACACTAAAAAGGAACAAATAATATATTTTTTGGAGTTGGTGCTAAGTTGTTTCCAGAAACAATAAAAAGTGAAGCATCGAAGAGCGGGATCAAGAGTGAACCCATTAATAAAATAAAATAATTATTTTTTCCTTTTTAGTGTTTTGAAGTAGGTTTTTATTTTTGTTTAAAAAAGGTTTCCGACTGTTGGTTTGGTGTTAGAATAATTATATGAGAGTTGACAAAATCAAAACATGAATGAAACCACAATTTGATAAAAAAAACCCAAGATGAGATGCTTCTTATTTTCTTTTTTTTCGTTTTACAAGCAGATGGATGATTATTGAAAATCCAAACTAAGTTTAATAGACACTCCAAGTCCTTTATGTGGTAGGAGAATGGAGTAAATATATCTGAACAAACGGTAGAACACCGGCGCGCTTCCTCCCCACAGGACATTTTGCCACCAACCACATGCTTCACAAAATGCCACTTTCCCTTGCACAACCTTGTCGGGCATGTGGTGAGGAATCAGAATCAGAATCTTTATTCGCAAAGAACATGGTTTAACAATGTTGGTAGAATTACTATATTGGCTCTACATATTCTGTCATATCAGACATGCAAATTTCCAGGCAGGAGGACCAGGAATCAATAGACCATCTTTTGTGTCAATGCGATTCTCTGCCTAAAGATATAGTAAGGCTAATAGCATCTATATTCTGGACACAGAAAGAGTAAACGCGGGGTAGGCACAAAAGATCCCAATGGGTCGAAGTGCACTGTGACTTAGTCATGGCCTCACTATAAGATAAGATAACCTTATCTTTCACCATTACCATCAAAAAGTCTGCGGGATCCTTAACTTACAGCAGATATAGCGTGTGCGGGCTCTTATGAAAAGTCTCAATAAGATGGTGTTAGATAGATGATTAATGAAGCCGGGGGTTACTTAAATTTTTTAATTTAATATTTTTACAGAAATAAATTTATGTTAGCGCCTAAACTTTGCTGAGTTTGAGTCCAATATTCGCAGCACAAAGCCCTCTGGTCTATTTTATACAAGGCGCGCTAAATTACTCAACACCACCTACCACACGCAAGCGGTAAGAAGGTCCATATACGAAGACAGCCAGTGGACCTGGAACACACTTTCTAGCCGCCTTTACCTTACAAACCCTTAATATTATTAGCCTGTTTACGTTTTTACTATTAGTTATTGTTACTAGCCGAGTGGTCTGTACCCCTTGCTATACAGGTTACTCTCTAGGGGTCCTGGGTTTTGGTCTGGTGAATTTGCTTCGTAGACCCCAAACCGCCTCCGCTAAAAGGTACGGGAGTTATCCAGAAGTTTTAGCGGGTATTCCCAGGGTCAATTTAGACGCTTGGCGACCCCTGCACACGCCCACTGCTTCGCCTGCGGTGGGTAGGCACGCCAATGGATTTCTTCTGATTAAAAAAGGGGGTCCTGGATTCGAATCCCGGTAGGTAAAAATCTTTGTATGATGAGTACGAGCATTTGTTTATGAGTCATGGACGTTTATATGTTTAATTGGTATATTTATAATATTTATATAGATATTGTTAACGATATTTCTCCGTTATGTAGTATCCTGAGTATCCATAATACAAGCTCTTAATGATGCTTACTTTGGGCTAGATAATAGGTGTGTGAGTATGATTATTATTTTTCGTTTGCCAAAGGAGATCCCGTCCACCAAACATTTAGAACTCATATTTCTTTTCCATAAAAAATAACAAGATTCATTTCCTCTCCATAAATTTCAACTTAAAATTAATAGCCGCCTTTTAAAAGCAGATTTTATTCAAAGCTACATTATGCAACTTTTATAACGAACCAAAACGATCTCCTACACGTGTGATTATAAGTTTATAAGTCTTTAATTTTTTTGAATACTTTGAAAGTCAACTCTGTTTGTGATGATTTAAGATCGAACATTGAATGCGATAATAGTGATGACGGAATCGTTAGAAATGTCTTTGGTCATAATGAACGAATCGGTCTCGGATACCGGTTCGGAGGCGCTGTATTATTTATGCATAGAAACAGTTACAGCTACATCCTGGAAACGCCAGAGTTTCAACTCATTTAGGATGGCAAACGAGCAAACAAACATAGAGCCCGCATGATGGCACGCGGTTCTAAAAAAAATCAATTAAAGCAGTATGCTCGTTTTCACCAATATTTGAAGTCTTTTAGTGATTTTTATCTCATTCTATCTAAAGGAGATAGAAGGGGACAACTGTCGTTAAGAGCCACATGCCTACCGAATGGTTAGTGGAAATAGACATAAATTACATTAGGAAATTAGCAGCTTGAAATTAGTTATCTTACATTAATTTTTCCAGCGGTTTCGTGTGTAAACGTCCAGTTTTACAATGAATGCATTAGTTTCATGAAACTGGAGTACTTTCGTGCTATGCGCATATTTTTTTATGGTACTCAACACTCGTTTCAAAAGACTCGATAGTTTGGACCCTTTGGACTGCAACAGGAAAAATGTCGTACGTAACAGGTTTCGTTATGAAAACATTGTACTTACTTATAAAATAAACTTGTTTAGAAAAATATATGTTTATTGTATTGATTAATATAATAAAATTCAAATTTATTGCACACTGCATAACGCAATTGGATATTTGTATGTGATTATTGACTTTGAGACAACATACTATAAGTACCTATGTAGATATTAATAAATATTTTATTACGCGCCTAAGTTAATGTTTTCCTTAATTAATAAAGTGTGTGGATTTATTTAGCTAATTAAATACGATAGTGATTCCTTTTTTACTTTGACTGTGGTTTCTTCCGAATTAGAAGGGATTGAATTTACTAATCGGGTATCCTTATGTCACCATCGATTTCGATGATTTAATACAGTCTCTTATGTCAATGCGATAGGGATCAAAGTCATATATATATATCTTTTTAACCGACTTCAAAAAAGGAGGAGGTTATCTTTTTTTTCATAATTCATTTATTTGTGATACATAGATGTCGTCAAGTAGTAGTTGTAGTTTTTACGTATGCTAGCTCATAATCTCTGTCAAACATAGATTTATTTTGAAAATCTTTGTATTGTGTAATTTGTGTCTTGTGTGCAATAATAGTTATTTGTTATACAAGAGTGCAAAGTTGCTTTTTAACTGAGCTTTTAAATTGAGCTATGAAAAAAATGAAAATTGATTCTAAAATTTATCACAAATTAGAATCCTGAGCGTTAGCGAGGGAATCAAAAGAGCACGAGGTGAAAAATCTTTGCACTCGAGTGCAACACTTAACTTTTCATCCCACCTCAACGAGGAAATGACTCAATGCAAAAAAAAACATTTGCGCATTATTAACAGTTTCAGTCAATTCTGTTGGCGTCAAATAAACTTCTTCGACGCTAGAATCACTCATTTTAGGTTTTTTACTTGTTTTCACGTTTTTTGCTTTAAACCTATAGTTTTAACAAATATGTTGGTGTAATTTTTGTTTAATTTGCTTTGCGCGCGCCATTTTCTTTTCACGACGCCGAGTCTGACAAGTCAAAAAAGGTTGTATGATAAATACGGCACCATGGAGGTAGAAGTAAATAGGTTGTTTTGAATTCACAAACTTAGTGCACACGATGTTCTGAATTCAATTTTACCTTATCCTCAAGCGGATAAAAACGGCTATTGCACTCAGATATCGAAGAGCAAAAATACTTTTTCCGAGATGGGGGGATGAAAAGATTTTTTTTTATTTTTATGTTCGAATAAAATAGGTATAACTTACAGGTTGGTTCCATATAAATTTCATCTGGATCTGATGATTTTCAAAGATAGATAGCGAACTGAACTCCATAATTATCTCAACCAGAGACTAGAGTCAGACAAGTCGATAATACTAACGGTCACCCATCTAGCTACATCTGACCTATCACTAGAATTGACAAATAAAATTAATAATAATTCAAAACCTACTTCAAAACACAAAAAAAGCAAAATTAACTTAATTTCTGTACTACTTAACTATGTACTATATAAAAGTATTTTTTGCGTTGGTGCTAGGCTGTTTCCAGATACAATACAAAGTCATCAAAAAACACCTTTTCGTACCACTTGCTCAAAAAAGTGACATTCTATGCTACAAAAAGCGAACATAACAATAGTCATTTTTAATCTGTTAAAAACAGGGAAAGAAAATTGTACTGAATTTCATTCACCTCTAGGGGGAGAATGTGATTTAAATTTGGAATACTTACCGAAATTTATACTGAACTACATCTGTGTTTACACCATTGAGTTTGTATATAAAGCATTATACATCTTTTTGAAAAAGGAATACACACAGAGTTTACATTTTTAAGTAACTCTCTCTATCAATAATTGAACCAATGTTTCGAATGTTAACTTTTACTTTTAATTGTCATTATTTTTAATAAATGCTTATCTCATATTATTATTGTGTTAATTTTTTCGCAAATGGTACGAAAAGTAGAGTATTTTCCTCGGTGATAAAGCTGTCTTACACCCATATGCACAGTCGGCTCCTCGAGATTTCCTCCACTCGACTGTGACTCAACTCAGCCTCAAGGATAAAATCGGTATGCAGAATTCAAAAAACTATCCTCGACTTGAGCAAATTCCTCAGTTGAGTCGAGTAATAAACTGTCAAACTCAAGGTACGTCGCGATCTAACTTGAGGTCTCCTCAAAGGTTGTTAACAGTGCTTTTCACGTTATTTCTGAGGTTATTTCAAGTTTTATTAGCATAATGACTGATTTCTATGATTTTATTGACTAACTTTCAAGTGAGTATATGTGCTAGATACAACTTTATTAATTTAACTACCTAGATATTATGATGCAAATATAATTATGTCAACCGACAGTGGTGTTTAATTTATACTTTATGATAAATTCCCTCAAGCACGCCTTTACCATTTCACTAAAAACTTGCCTCCCGGCCATAATAATTTTCAAACTGAACGCGAAAAACGAATGGAATCAAATAAATTAAAATTAAGCATTGCAGTATTTGCAGTCGACAGTTGAGTTGAATGACAAATAATGGCAGAACTGAAAGATACGTCACAGAAGTAGAACACAATCTCAGAGGAGGACAGCCCACAGATGAAAAAAGTGAACCATAAACATATTATCAACACTTTGCCAACATAATTATAAGAAATTTCATGACGTCATTCCTTCACTCAACCTCAACCCGACTTTACTGGAGTTTCCTCAGTGGAGGATGAAGCCGTAACTGAACATACCGATTTCAAGGATGTTTTTAAGATATCCTTGAGGCGACTTCGACTACGGTCGAGTGGAGGCGGTTTCGAGGAAACGTCTCTGCATATCGGTGTTAGTCTTGGGTGAACTTAAATCCCTCGCTCCACTCAGGACTCGTCTTAAATCCCTCGCTTCGCTCGTGATTTAAGTTTTTAACACCCTCGCTACACTCGGGAGTTAACCTCGAGTCCTTCGTTACGCTCACGATTTAAATCGTCACCCGCGACAGAAGACACTGCTTTATCCCCTTGGTTAATAATCTACTATTTTATTAGATATCTAGTACCTAGATAACTTAAGTTATCTGGTTTTTTTAAGGGTTTTGAAGTAGGTTCTTATTTTTGTTCTTAAGCTGACAGTACAAATGGAAACATAGCGTTACTATTGCCAACCATTCCGTGGGACAGACTCTGCCCACGGAGCTTTAACAAATGTGTTAATTAAATCAAACATACCAGTTTTTCGAGTAGTACACGTTTCTGCAATGCAAGGGCATTCGGTATGTAAAGATGCACTGCGCCTTTGTTTAATGAAAATAGCGAAGCTTTTATAGAACTATTTTTCAACGGCGCCGGATGCAAGGGAAATGTTTTGTCTGTATGTAGAGACTAAACTATTAAGCTGATTGGCACAAATAAGGTATTGCTAGGTTCGTTATGATTTGGGAAGCAACACTAGTTATAATATTTTTTAAAAAACCAATACAGTTACGTTTAATTTTCTAATCGTTTAAATTATAATGTTTATGTTTGAAAATAGGCAAAAAATTCACCTACGTTGAAAAGATAAACTAAAAAAATATGGTAATATAAAAAGTAAAAAGATATTTATCAAAAAGTTTTTCACCCCTGACGAAAAAGAGGAGTGTTATAAGTTTGACGTGTCTGTCTGTGTGTCTGTCTGTGGAATCGTAGCTCCTAAACGAATAGACCGATTTTGATTTGTTTTTTTGTTTGTTTGAAAGCTGACATGACTAGGATGGTTCTTAGCTATGATTTATGAAGATCCGTTCAGGCGTTTGATGACTATTAGCTCATTTTCTACATGATAAAAGTAATATACTTATTTTATGTGTTTGGGCTCATAGTCCGGTACGGCTAGGCGATTTTGAGGTGCTAAGTTACAAAAATTCTAAAGTTTCTGAATTTTTGCAAGGGGATACAGTTCCACCTAAAAAGCTTATATTTAATTTTTGTGTCAAATATTGCTGTTGCATTTTCAGTAATTCAATATTTTGTGACTTAAATGTTAAAATATAAATAAAACTGCCAAAAATAATTTAATGTGCCAAATGATACTAATATTGTGTGTAAAATAGCCTAGGCTGTGTGCAAACTAAGTGTGTGTCGTTTTCGTCCAGTGCAAATTGACAGGGGGCCCAATATATGTTAAAAGTTTCAAAAAAATATTATAGTTTATAAAACAAATACAACCTAACTCAGGGCACCTAAATATGACCCTGACATGATTTTGTGCCAAACTAAGCCATGGGTTATAAAGATATTTAATGATTTAACTTTTCCAAGCCATAGCGGCTGTAAAAAAATATTAAAGTTATTAGAGTTTGCACATTTAATATCATCAAAGCATCAAATATCTACTATAAAAATTTGTGTCACTTTAATTCATGATATACTTAAAAAACATAATTTCATATTTCCAATATAAATATTAGTTCGCTCGCGCGTTGTGTACCGCACGTTTGCAAAGAGTAGCAAGTAGGAACAGTCAACCGAAGGTCACGTTAACACAAACGCCCGAATTAAGCTAAACGTTTTTGTACTTTAATCGGATTGCGTTTAGGTTGAAAATTGGTTGGATTTTTTTTTCTCATATTACGGTTACCTGACCTGCTGTTGTTTTGTATAGTTGACAGCACATCAAGCGTAATAGTATGACCTTGAGCTTGCCCTTACTGCGTTCGTAATAGAGGTGGCTTTCGTATTCCAACTGTTACACTTCATGTGCTGTCGTGTGTACATATAAGTATAAATTTATCAATCTTTGTGACAGTATATAGTGGACAGAACATAACAATGTCGTATTATAAGTAGATATATTTTTTATGTATAAACATTTGAACATTAATAATGGTTAGATCGGATAATCCGAAATAGTTTCATATCCGTTATAAAGCCCTACATAATGAAAAACTTAAGAGCATACTTTATTTGATAAATAAAAGGGTGCCGCATGTTGCGAGAGAAATTTCTTTTTTTTTGCGGGAGGCAAAGATTAGTGCTCAGAAATATGGACATCCCATTTCTCTCTGAAGCTGATTAAACAATTCTAGAGATAGGTAGTAGACTTATTATTAGACATAGTAGTAACAAAACAATTATATCTCTAAAATCTTATTAAAAAAATTGTACCGTGCGGTGGCCCATTTCTTCCCGTGGGTGTCGTAAGAGGCGACTAAGGGATCGCTGACCTATCAACTGCTCCACTCGTGGTAGGGTGTGAAAACCCTGGTTAATGACCACCACACGCAAGGCACAAAACCCGCCAAGTAACCACATGTGGCCGCGTTCCGGGATCAGTGGGCATACAATCAGAGCTTGGGGAGACGATGCCGCGATGGATGCGGTCAATGATGGCTTCCGTCTAACTAGTGCCAGGTGGACTAATAATAATAAATTAACTTTAATAAACTTGCTACAAAACACACCACACACACACACACACACACACAAACACACACACAAACACACACACACACACACACACACACTATTACACCACTCTGACACACAGCATTATTCTACTCACGCTTGGTATCAACCCGCGTGGAATTAGAAAATACCTCAGAAATGAGAGATAATAAAAATAGAAGTAAACATAATAATAACAATATTTATACACTCACACCTATTATCTAGCCCAAAGTAAGCATCATTAAGAGCTTGTGTTATGGATACTAGATAACGGATAAATAATGATAATAATATGACATATAAATATTAGAAATATACTAAATAAACATATAAACATCCATGACTCGTAAACAAATGCTCGTACTCATCATACAAACATTTGCTCCTACCGGGATTCAAACCCGGGACCTCTTGACCGAGTAGCCTGGGGTACAGACCACTTGGCCAGCTGGTCGCCGACTGCGTTGACCCGCCGGCCAGGGAGACCTGAAGTAACGGCTGTTCCGCTGGCCGCCCGTGGCACAGTACAGGGGCACTATCCTAACCAGATCATGAGGCTGCCCCATCATGCCTCGCATAATCTCGGGGTGGTCCGTCGTGCCGGTTGGTGACCGGATGGTGGGGTTCAGCGGCCATACCCGGGAGGGTTCGGGGGCCCTTCCGTCCGGTGGGTCAGCGCTTCTCTGCTGTCGGCTATTACCTGGCGAAACAGGCCTCACGATTTGACTGCCTATATCCATCCATGGCAGCGACAAGTAATGTGTATGGTCGTACAGCGGTGCACATCCCCACTACAGCCACGCTGTTTGAGGTAGGGCTCACTAACTTCCGTGGGCTTCATGCTAACCTCAATTTCGTCTACCAACATCTTGAGACGGCTCGGCCAGCGCTGCTTTTTTTGACGGAGACCCTTTTCTTTTCCATTCTCGGGGTGCACGTGGACCTGGGCATTCATTGCCGTGTCTACGTTTGCCTCTACAGATCCCACAGAGGTGACATGGAGACAACTCGACTTTTTGAACACCTTAGTCGGGTGGCAGATGTTGCGCAGGAGCAGTTTCCAACCGCGGATTTGGTGTTTTTAGGAGACTTCAATGCTCACCACGACATGTGGTTATGTTTCCCCAAAACTGACCATGCTGGTAGAACTGCCCCATCGGTTAGAGGTTCGAGCTCCCTTGGGATCATCAGGTCACTGCCTGATTTCTGCTGGGTTGCCAAGGGCGTCGCCACCGGTATCTGTGGTGGCCAAACGCCGCATCTGGCACTATGCGCCGGCAGATTGGGGCGGTATGCGGGATTACTTTGCATCTGTTCCTTGGAGGCAGCGCTGTTTCAGTGAGTCGGAGCCAAATGCTAGCGCTACTTCTGAGTGAGCTAGTGAGATAATATTAAGGATGGAGTACTATATCCCTCACTCGGATCTCGTCAGTAAGGGCAGGCGTAACCACTAGTTCAATCGTGAGTGTGCCTTAGCTGTTGAGAACAAACAGTCGGCATACCGCGCTTGGATCAGAGGTCGAGTCAATGGGGATCCAAATATTGACTCACTGAAAGCAGCCTATAACAATGCCACCAAGTCCTGCAAAAGGGCCCTCATCAGAGCGAATGCTAAGCGCGTTGCACGAGTTGGCCAAGAATTACTAATGCACCCTACGGGAAGCCGTAGGCTACTGGCGTCTGGCCAAAGCCGTGCTGTCGCCCTTCTTCGGAACACTTGCTCATAAGCCGCAAGAGATAGCCGATCTCCAGGTAAAACTCTTTGCTGCTCATTCCCGAATCGATGACGGCAATGTGATGTACGTGCGGAGCTTCAGTCAATCGACGTCCGAAAAGCTCGTGGACCTGATGGCATCCCAGCGATAGTACTGAAAAACTGCGCAGTGGAGTTGTCTCCCGTCGTAACGCGGCTATACCCCCTTCCTCTCTCTTCTGGGTGTGTGCCGTTGGAGCGACGCGAATGTGCAACCGGCCCCCAAAAAGGGAGACCGATCAGACCCAGCTAACTACTGTCCAATAGCTGTCACCTCTGTTCTTTGCAAGGTTATGGAACGGATCTTAAATTACCAGCTTGTCCGATACCTAGAAGATCACTCATTAATTAATGATCGTCAGTGTGGGTTTCGGTCGACACGGTCAACGGGTGATCTTCTAGCGTATTTAATGCATGTCTGGGGTGAAGCTATTGACAATCGTGGTGAGTGAGTGGCTGTTAGCCTTGACATTGCCAAAGCTTTTTGATCGGGTCTGGCTCAGTGCTCTTCTCTCCAAGCTCCCGGCATACGGTCTGCCCACTCAGCTCTGCAATTGGATCGCCAGCTTCCTGCATGAGCGGAGAATCTGTATCCTCGTTGATGGATGCGCTTCGTGGTTCATGTCAGTGAACGCTGGTGTACCAGAAGGCTCTGTTCTATCCCCCACTCTCTTTCTTCTTCATATCAATCATATGCTTACATTAGAAAACAATCATTGCAATGCTGATGACAGTACAGTGCATGGTGGATATAACGGTCACCAAGGGGCTGGGCGCATTGAAACCGAGAAGGAGAGAATCAATCTTACTATTGAGCTCAACAGGGTGTTAAACATCATATCTGAATGGGGATTTAACAATGCTAAGAAAACACAGGTGTGCGCGTTTACAGCGAAAATGTCGCCGTTCCTTCCCCTTCCCTCTCTTCAGGGCACTACTCTTTCGGCACAGGGCTACATCAACTTGCTCGGTATGGAGATATGCTGCGATCTAAATCAGAGGAATTATATCGAAACCGTGGTCAAAACAGCCTCACGGAAGCTAGGTGTCCTGAACAAGGTGCGTCGATTTCTCACGCCTGACCAATTATGCCCGCTGTACAAAACTATGGTCCGGTCTTGCGTTGAATATTGCTCGCATCTGTGGGAAAGCTCCGCCAAGTACCTCCTCGATGCGCTGGACAGATAGCAGCGTCGTGCCGTCCGTATTATTGACGACGTAGAGGTTACGAACAGCCTAGAACCTCTACAACTCCGTCGTGACATTGCATCACTAAGCGCCTTTTAGCGGCTTTATCATGGAGAGTGTTCTGAGGAGCTTTTCGACCTTATCCCACCTTCCCCTTTCCTACTCAGGAGCACGCGTGCCGATATTCGGAGTCATCAATTTACTGTCTCCACCTAAACATCACGCACAAAGAAGTATAGTTACTCGTTTCTTTGTCGGACTTCCAAAACTTGGAATTTTTTGCCAGCACATGTGTTCCCTCCTTCCTATAACATGGGTTTCTTCAAAAGAGGTGTTAAAAAAACCGGCAAGGTGGGGGCGGCTAGAACAGTGTGTTTTCAAACTGCTCTAGCTGTCTCCGCACATGGACTTTTCTTACCTCTTCACATCAGATGGTGATGACTCATTTACTGAGCTTTGTATATAAAACGCGGTTCGGTGAGTTATAGCAGTTGTGGTAACGACTGAGACCAACGGCTTAGCGTGCCTTCCAAAGCACGGAGAAGTTCGAGATTATAAATTATGATTGACCCATCTCGGTGGTAGACCCGTATGTAGGGTCGTCTGGGTAGGTACCACCGCCTTTCTTATTTCAGCCGTGAAACAGTTCGCTGTGTTTCGGATTGAAGGGGAACTTAATTACTGGGCATGGACGGCATTTCACCTCACCTTAGGCTTCAGGCAGTCAACGCACCTGCAATATCAAGTGATTTTTCCTTGTTATTGCAGGTGTCTATAGGTGGCGGTAACCGCTTACCATCAGGTGGGCTGTCAGCTTGTTTGTCATCTAGTTGTATTAAAAAAAAAATTTCGGGCATGGCGAAAGTTGCTTTGTTTTTGTAATCGAAACTATGGCGTTCAAATCACTACGCTATCGCTACCGAGATACTCAAATCACTGTATAATTTAATTAAATTAAAATGAATACATTATGATTTTGGTTTTTTGGAAAAATTAACATAAATAATTTGTATTTACGGGGAAATTTTACCATGCATATAAATGTTATTTGGAAAATATTTACTTAATACAATGACACAATTTTGCACTACTATAAATTAATTCGGAAGTCACTCTCACACTCCATCGCTATAACGGTAATACACCAAAGAATGTATTTTTGTAATAATTAACTCACATTAAGAATGCGCTCTTCAATCGAACAAATCACTCTGCTCGTAAAACATATAAAAAATAGTGAATGTCGAAATGCCGAGGTAACCCATGGGCGGCTGTGTACTTTATCGAGATGTCGCCAACGCCGATGGGCGGCGCGCTTCTAATTTATAACGGCATTGGGGTAATGGTAATGTGTGTATATTTACGGGAGGCAATTAATGCGTTAATAAAATCCTTTCTTTTAATTTTACAGCTTTACCACCCAACATTAGCCCACAAATAAGACATGTTGTATTAGTTTCGATTTTCTATGCAATTATCACAAGTCACTACTCGTACAACAACAGACAAATTATAGCGCCTCGCTCCCGGCCGGCAACCGGTCGCCGGAGCCCGTGAATGCCTACGCGGCTACGCGCTCCTTTGCCGCGCTGTGGCCGCGCTAGTGTTCTTCGCACAAAAACGTTAAAAATAATATAAATCAAAATCCCATGGATAAAAACGACACAAATTAAGCATATAGCTTCCTTTTACCATAACATTAATAAAGACATAAACTCTAATAACTTGAATTTTCTTTTATGGCTATTACAGGGGGTTAAATAGGAAAAAAAATATAGTTCCGAATACCATGGATGAATATGACACAAAATGATTTAAACAATAGATACTAGAGTTAGAGAACCGGTAACACTTATTTCACCAACTTTAATATTTTTCTATAGCTATTACAGCGATAGGTATGGTATTTGGGTAAATCCAGTATTCCCATGGAGTGAGATGGCACAAAAAGCTTATGTATATCAGTAATGACTTTGTTATCATCATGGAAGTTAAATTTTCAACTCTAATTTTCTTTTCAACGAAATAATGCATAAAAAGACAAATACCTAAATTGTGACCTTAGCAACCATCAAAAATGACACAAAATCATGATTTGGGTTGGTCAAATGGTATACTAACTGTATGCAAAAAATCATAAACTTTAATATTTTTGGAACCTCAAAACCTAGCGGTACCGGACTATCATAAGAATAGTCTCAATGAGATAGTGTTAGATAGATGATTATGAGGCCGGGGCTAACTGTTTTTTTTTGCAAGAAACTTATACGGAATTTGGAATTCGAATTCTATAACTTGATAGTAGCTAGCTAGCTAAGCTATATATATTTATTTAGGTACCAAAATTATAATAGTGAATAACAAGCTCTCCTACATACACGCATACACAATACAAACACACACGCTGCGATTAATAATAAGTAATCTTCAATATTATGGTATTATCTACAATTAATTTTATTCTCAAATACCATTAGGTAAATCTTAATTTTCTGGTCCCTGCGACAGGTAGTTTATTGCACACTAGTAATATCTCAGGAATGTAATCTTTTGGAATAGTATTAAGCCTGAACTTTTCCGGTAAGCACTATTTGTGCGTTGTAGAATATTTAATCTTGTAAATGTGTTTATTTTACCGAAATATAATCGGCTACCGATTGATCTAAAGTGGGTGGGCAGCCTTACTTGCATTTCCAGTCGCGTCACACCATTCAATATTTAATATACTATATGCGTCACACACATAATATTACCGTGCGCTGTGTCTCAATAAAACATGGCCTGCACGTTCACAAATATCCGTGATCTCCTCTGATACTGTTCCAATGCGTGACCACGGACACCTCTCGTGGACATATATTATTATTTTCTTGGAACTTGATATGAGGTATTAACGTACCTTATTTTCCATAAAGGTAAATTTGAATGGCTGAAAGCACCATTTTAGTCAAGTTACCGTTACTGGGGTTTGACACAACGAAAATTTATCGGTCGGTTGTGGTTTATTACTATTTAGGCTAAAACAATTAAATATCTTCTATAAGATATATTTGTAGCTAAATCATAAAATTTTAAAAGCTTTGAAACTCCTATAGGAAGATCTAACATAACAATGAAAATAAATCACTGGATTATTTTTTTTATAAGTAAAGAGATTTACCGTAAACGGTCCTATTACGGTGGCAATCAAAATCAACGCCTATTACGAAGGTATTTTTAACCAAATTCGAAAACGAGAAGGTTCTGATTTCGGTTGGTATGTTTTTTTCTTCATATGTATGTACACTGATAACGCCGAGATTTCTGATCCGATTTACGTGGGTCTTTTTTTGTTCGATGCGAAATAGTTGCCATTCGGTCCCATTTTTTTTAAATGGATCGGGTAGTTTAGTTTTTAATCAAAATAACTGGAATAATTAAGTTCGTCTATAAATATTATACTGACGGACGGTTTGACTTTAGAAAGTTATTATATCACCACAAAATTGTGAAAAAAATCAACAAAAATTAAAACCGACTTCAAAATACTTGCTTACTTTTTTTTATTGTCGTGGTTTATTCTTGTTTGTTTGTTTTTGTTCAAATAATAATATTTGACGTAAATAAAAATACATACAAAACTACCGCCGTAATAGGACTTTTTACGTTATTTTGTAAAACAATAGATACCTTCATGTCTAAAAAGATGTATTGTATTAAAGCCTCCAGAAATATGGACACTTACAACACCTTATTGCTATAACAATAGGTATACATATTTAGAAAATTCGAGTGTGTATGTACACAGGACATCACACCAAGTGTAACAATTGCACTACGAAAGCCGCCTTTATTACGAACGGAGTAAGGGCGCAAAACTTTGCTCTACGGTTTGAAAATAAAACAAATAGTGTTCCTGCAGCTGAGGGTTATTATGAGTGTAAAAAGTCGAAGTACTTACATAATTTAAAACAAAAAGTAATATTCGACGCGCTGACCAGTTCAGTGTACCCGTATCGGCATAATCCGAGGTTTTATGCGATCATAAATTTGGCAGTTAATGCATTTGCGAAATGACATTTGGAGATTTTTCGTGGGTTGCTTGATATCGATGTGAGGCACACACTGTGACGAGCGGAGCGGAGAGTTTATAAGTCGTCGGAGGATTTTTCGAAATACAGTATTAAAGTTGAGTAAGAGTAATTTTTATTTTATTAGATTAGAATTACTTTAAAAGTCTAATAGACATTTCGGAAAATCCTCTGACAACTTTTTAGACCAGCGTGACTTTCTTATTTATTTATTTACCTAAATTTTATTGCACAATATAAAAAAAATGTACAAACTTGGTGGACTTAACGCCTAATGGCATTCTCTACCAGTCAACCAGGGGCTAAGCTAACTCAAAAAGCGATGCACAGCAAGAAAAAAGAAAAATATTCAATTTATTATGCATGGAAAGACTTGCTAGAGAGGGTTTGGTCTTTTCCAATTTTTGACTTGAAAGTTTTGAAGTTGAGGTTCCAGCTTCAAATCTCGGCATGGCAGATGCGTCATCACCAGCCTTTTGTATGTCCCACTGCTAGGCTTACCTACATGGGAGAAACACATGAGGAGATTGGGCCATAACATCCCCAAGCTGGCCCAATGCGGATTTGTGGGTTAAAGCGGTTGTAGGAAGAACTGGGACCACCGGCTTAACGTGCCTTCCGAAGCACGGAGGAGTTCGAGATTATAAATTTTGATTCACCCATCCCAGGACCGACCATGGCGAAAGTTGCTTTGTTTTCGTAGACGAAACGAAACCACTACGCCACCGAGCTCCTCGCTGGCAGATGCTTATAGTAATATTAATATTCCCACACTCGCCCAAGATAATTGGTGCGAGTGCCTGTATATTTATATTATTAGTTTCTTTGTTTGGTCACTAAGCTCATAGTACAAGTATTTTTCAAAATTCAATTGCACTAGCAAGAACCCTATTATTTAAAAAGCATCAAGCCTTTACCTGCCTCTACGATCCAGTCCTTCCATGGAATTGGGCCATGAGCATTTAAATAATAGAGGTTATAAGACAGCTTGATGCGAGAATAATGACATAGAGCTGACCCCACCGCTTAATGCTAAAAAAGTGAAATTATATTTTTAGTAGTATGTTGCATACCGATGTATTTATTGTCAAGTCATTTGTTTAAAAAATGTCGTACAAAGTAAAGGGTATAAAATAATTAATCGTCTTTAGTATGCCTAGAATGAGGGGTTCATATCAACCGTACCGTACTACTGTCATATGTGAAGTTCATGTGTGCGTCTATCACAAATAATTTACAAATAATATGGCTAATTGATTGACGTTTCCCAGAAAGTCATAGGAACTGTTTTGAGATTATATAAAAGCGACACCATAATTGTTCTGCGCCGCCCGCATCCATCGGCTTCCCGCGACCCTCACTAGATCGTCGGTCGGTCCACCTCATGGGGTTCCAACGCTGCATCTCCCTGTACGCTGCCGCCACTCGAGGACCTTTCCGCCCCAACAGCCGTCAGTCCTCCTTGCAGTGTGGCCTGCCCACTGCCACTTGAGGCTCGCAATTCTTCGGACTATGTCGGTGACCTTAGTTCTCCTGCAGATTTCATAATTTCTGATTAGATAATGCAGAGCAACCCCGAGCATAGCCTTCTCTATTGCCGTTTGGGTGACATTGAGCCTTCTTATGACGACCGCCTGGCCGAGTGGTCTGTACCCCAGGCTACTCGGTCAAGAGGCCCCGGGTTCGAATCCCGGTAGGAACAAATGTTTGTATGATGAGTACGAACATTTGTTTACGAGTCATGGATGTTTATATGTTTATTTAGTATATTTCTAATATTTATATACATATTATTATCATTATTTCTCCGTTATCTAGTATCCATAACACAAGCTCTCAATGATGCTTACTTTGGGCTAGATAATAGGTGTGAGTGTATAAATATTATTATTATTATTATTATTATGAGGCCCATTGCAAGCGGCTACGTCTCAGCTCCATTTTTCCGAATTGTATTTAATTTTCTAGTCCAGATATTTTTGCAATGATTGTAAATCAATATAAACCGCACTAAAACCTCTACCTTATCTATAAAAAAACTACCTAATGATGGAGTCTGTTTCTCGGTTTCGCAGTCGGAGTTCAGTCGAATTCGACTGTTCCCATAATGATGCTGTCAGTTTACGAATATAATTATTGGGTATGAAAGCTAAAAAATAAGTTACTGTGCAATAAAATAATGCCAAGTGCGAGTACAGAAATATAACTGAATAATTTTAATCCATCATTTCTTTTAGTGCGTTTAATGTGCGCTTAATATTTCGTTTTTTTTTTGATGTTATAAAATAGATTTTCAGTATTTAGTCAGTTGCTTATTATAAAAAAAAAAAATAGATATTTGATTGAATATATCATGATTAAGATGTAACATTTGTAAAATATAGTTCAAGCATCCAGTCACCCAAGATTCGTGTCAAAATTCTTCTTCAATGTTCCATAGGGTAAAAGAAGAAATTTGCCCATTTTGCAACAGACCCAGTAATAATATGAAATTGCCAACAAAATACGATTGGTTAGAATGTAGTTAGAACTGTGTTCTGAAAAATAAAGAAATAGAAGGAGTAAGTTTGACACATGGTCAGTTTCCCTTTAGCCGCGTGATCCCCGAATAGAAGACATATGACTATTAAAAACAAATTGTGTCTGGAATCTGTGTTTTACAGGTTAAACATTTCAATAAAGCCCTTTCGTCAGATTGGTTTCAAATAAATTTCCTCGTAAGGACATTATGTAATTTGGCAATTTGTTTTGCAATGCTTATGCTACCAGCATTTTTACTGAAACTTACTTTTGAAATAGTACGTTTAGGTGTATCAGGGTAGTTTAGAATGTTTAAGGTTTAAATAAATAAAAAAATACTTAGCTGCTATAAATTCGGCGTTTATTGTTGCTACAATAAATGTATCCGTGCGTGACAATAGTTTACCTACTTGTTCTGCGATGAATATAGACTGAATGTAAAATTGAACAGACTTTTTTTATACAACTAGATGACAAACAAGCTGACGGCCCACCTGATGGTAAGCGGTTACTGCTGCCTATAGACATTTGTTTTAAGGGGGAAAAATGCATTTACGCTTTCCTTGCATCTTGGGGTAATGCCGGTATATATGAGGCTAAGATGCCTAAGATATTTACGGCTGAGTCTACCCCCATGTACCAAGGGTACCAAGGGAAAATCACTTGATATTGCAGGTGCATTGTCATCCTGAGGCCTAAGATGAAATGCCGCCCATGCCCAGTAATTACACCAGACTACGACCAATGTAAAAGTTATGAAGTGTGCTCCCTGTTTCTTAACAATGCAGAATTTGTTACAATACCGTGATATAACCATGACTGGTAAATTATAATACACATTACGGTCGTCTATTCGGTTGTCAGCTGGAAACATACCTGTTTGACTGTACGTCGCGGGTGGTGGGTGTCAGTTTTTAAGCTGTGACTCCACTGCTAGGTAAGCTATTAGACTATAGCACACAGTCACATCGTTTTTTGTCGTACTCCCAGAACTTGGATTCTTTGCCAGCACAGTGGCCCCCCTTCTATAACATGCCATCAAAAGAGGCGTGAAAAAGTACCTTTTGGGCCGGCAAGGCGGAGGCGGCTAGAGCAGTGTCTGACCTGCACTAGCTGTCTTCGCATATGGACTCTTCTCACCGCTTCACATGAGGTGGTGTTGAGTCATTTGTCGTGCTTTGTATAAAAAAAACAGTCGTCTTTTCTTTATTGCATATATCTCTAATCTCCCTGGGCATTCCTTAGCTTGAAATCTGAGGCTTACGTGTCAGATAGTCGGGATACAGTGTCCTCTCGCACGTGATTTTTAACCCGGACGCTCCTAACTGTCTCATCAGCCACGCAAAAGTTAAACTGGCGCAACTAATCGACCTTGTAATAGTAACAATCATCACCAAAAGTGATCATTTCTGACTCCAAGCGAGTTATAGGTCCTATTAGCGTCTAATAACAGTCTAAGGTTGTTAACTTTAAACACATTAGTTTTTTAACATTAATTTAAATATTGTCTTGCTTGATATTTAGATAGTGTACTTTCTCAAAAAATCAGGAAAAATCTCCTGAATTTGGTAAAAATACTAACAATTCATTCTCACGTTTATTTCGTACAAAATTCAAAATGATTTGTCTATTTTACCATTATTCATTAGGCAATATGGCGGTCGACATAGAATGTGTCTATGACATAATATCTTTTTTATTCTCTCTGTGCGTGTCTGTAGTGTAACGATGACAGCTCTTACAAAATATATTTAATTTTATCAATTATCCAGTGGTTTTCTCTGGTCAAATACAATAAAAATACATACAAGTAGTGTACTAAACAGAAGGCAACTAAACGTCACCAAAGTGACATAGGTACCATGCTGTTTGTATTTGTCTATTTTTCTTTGTTTTATTGTTTAAGCTTCATGTTGTATGTATGTTTTGTGCATGACAATAAAAGTATTTTTCTTTTCTTTCTTTCTTTATGATGAATATTTGGCTGTGTTGCAGTTTTTCTACAATAATTCTTGTTTTGTACCACGAAATAAACAAAATAATAAGAAAATGGACAATTAAAAACTGTTCTGCATATTATTGCCTATTTTTTAGTATAGTGTTCGTAGATAGTTCTATACATTTTAGAACAGCTCCTTTAGAACAAATTCTCAAACGAGATTTTTTAGCTATTTTAAGTTCAGTAATTATATAAATAATTTTTTAAAAACTGGTAGTAATAATACTAGCAAATGAAAAATTTTAATTCACTTTTTGCATGCAAATAATTTCTTTGTGTTTTTAGAATATTTATATGCCACAATGGCTAAAATACGTATGGCAATGCTTATAAGCTCTACATTGTAAAATTTTGTACGTATACTTTTGTTTTGACAAATAGATTTATTTTGAGACTACGCTTATCTTCTTGTTTGGTCTTAGTTTTACTTGTATTTATGTCGTATAAAAAGAACTGTTATTTGTGAAGAACCCACAAACCAAACACAGACCACAAAATATACATATGGCGTTTGTTGAGGAGACCAGACGCCGAACGGCTGGTAGGGACCAAAGCATACAATGTGCAATCAATTATGTACAACCATAGCATATAAGTAGTATTGTCTTACATTTTCGCGAGCACTACACATTTAAAATAAAGACATTTACCGGATTTAACTTAGATGTTACATAAACGCGTTCGTGTAACTCGCGTTTTATTAAATTGTTAGTTAAATCCGGCAAATTGGTTTTATTTCAAATCGTAGCATAGCTTGCTGTGTACCTTGCGGTTTATTATACAGTATAACACGCATAGTATCGTCGATCTCCATATTGTGTCACGCGACCTTGTGTGGTGAAAGGTTACTGCGCTGGCTGAGATACTGGTTATGTTATTCATGAATGATTATTAATAATCAATATTGCAAATATTAAGTCAAATTCGACGACTTGAGTTAGAGAAATTATTAAATATTAATTAATGTAAATCATAGAATTATGTAATCATTGCATAAGTTTATAGAGAAAGTTATAATCAGTAAAACATTTCACATACTGTAAAATAAATAAATAATAAATTAATTACTATAATACTATAAATACGCGATATACTTAACAGACTTGTTTAAATTTATTATTTTACACCGAAAACGATTATTTGGTTCTATTCTGAATAGCTTTAAGTCTTAAGCGAAATGTTTTAGAGTACCTTAAATAATAATATTCAATCTTAGGCAACAACACACTCGTGACAATACACTACTTTAATTTTAATGTGGGTCAAACATAAGAAATACATACGCTGATTGTTGCCCCACGAGACTGACTTGAGCAGACTTTAAATACAATTTTTAACCCCCGACGAAAAAAGAGGGGTGTTATAAGTTTGACGTGTCTGTCTGTGTATCTGTGTGTCTGTCTGTGGCATCGTAGCGCCTAAAAGAATGGACCGATTTTGATTCTGTTTTTTTTGTCTGAAAGCTAATGTGCCTACGATGGTTCTTAGCTATAATTTATGAAGATCAGTTCAAGCGTTTGATGACTATCAGCTCATTTTCTACATGATAATAGGATTTTACTAACTTTTACACATCCGATTGATTTGAAATTTGGTGTACTCTCACTCCGGTGACATTCCCATGACATACTTTCCTTGAGCTGATCCTATACCATTAAAAAGTCTGCGAAATACTTAATTCTTCAGAAACTAACAGCAGATATAGCGTGTTTGGGCTCTTATGAATAGTCTCAATGAGATGGTGTTATATAGATGACTAATGACGCCGGGGGTTACTTAAATTTTTTAATTTTGTATTTTATTACCGTAATTGCATTCAGAATTGTCAGAATACGATTGGTGTACTTAGTTTTACAGCATCAAAGCATCTGTATTAAAAGCTTTTATTACCTCGCAATCTTTTCACCAGATAACGCCAAGTATTATGTAGTTTAAAATTACGTTTAGTCGAAGAGAGGAGTAACTTTTTAATTACTATTTTTACCGTAAATGCATTCAGAGCATTTCTGCCAACTACCATATATTTATAGGAAATAAAGACGCCCATTCACAGGATGCGAACGTTTTATGACTCAATCAGTGGGGTGCGATTATGGCATATGTAAGCGAGTTTGATATCACTGTGGTGTAGGTGCACCTTTATTTCTGTCACTTGTAGGATTATTATTTTATTTCAAATTGGAATGGAATAACAATAAAACTTAGGGCCCATTTTTCTATTCTTAGATATTTTTTATCTAGAGAATAATTTTGACAGATATTCTATAGATTAACTGTCAGCTTGTTAATGTAATTCTCTGAATAAACCTAATGTGGGGATTGAATAATCGGCCCTTAATTGTGAAGAATTTTCTTTAGACTGCAATTTGAACTTTTTCTTAGCTATCGGAAAATATTCGAATAACGAAAATTTTATAAAAGTTATGTGGCGTTTATTAGAGCTGATATTCCACAGCTGGAACATTGGGGCCCTTTGACCACCTTTGTTTATCGCGATTCATCAAAACGAGACGGGATTTGATTTTTTTAATCCGTGATCTGAAAATTGTGAATGAGTAGAACTTGATGCAAGTTTGGCGAGGAAATACACACATTATAGCTTAAGTGGAAATCGGAAGGTTTTCAAAGACTCTTTTATTCAACTTGGGCAATATATATACACAGCACTAGCCCGAACTAGAAAGAAATAAGTTTTTGTTTGAGTTTATTTTGTTGCTACTCGTAATTATAAAATTATTTAAAGTATGAATTATTATGGAACGATAGTTATTTCTATAAATAATTTATCTTTGATTCAATGTTTAATACTTATGTCCACAAGTACGCGCATCCAATTAGAACCTGGTAAAACTATACCATATTGGCTACTCGACACATCTATTAAGACAATTATACAGGGTGGTACCGTCAATACGACAATAAATTCAAACATGGGGTATATTTGTTCATAGAAATAGTTTGCCACTTTCAAAAACTTCTTATTCATTTCATAATTTCAAGACATTTCTATGACGATAAATAGATATAGTAGAATATTATGTATATTATTTAAGGTACCTATTTAATAACTTTTGTTTCTTTAGCTTTTATTTATATATTATAGATATTTTTATTTTTCCTTATCTCTTGCACCCTCATAATTCGTTTGTTTTTTCTTCATATTCTTTCCCTGCAGGTTGCCTGGAAGAGATTGCTGCATAGCAATAAGGCCGCCTATTGTATTCGTTTTTATTTCGTTAATTTTCTGTATTTTGTGTCCTTGTGCAATAAAGTGTATATTGATTGATTGATTGATATACTTATAAGTAACCCAGCCAAACTTATAAGTAGATAATGTTATATTATTTCATACAAATGTCATGAAATTATCAGACGAATAAGATGTTTTTGAAAGTGGCAAACCATTTCTATCCACTAATATATGGACCATGTTTCAATTAGGTAATTGTCGTATTGATGGCACCACCTTTATATTCGCACTTAACTTGTAAAGTGTTTTTGGATTTACTTTTGATAACACGTGCTTTAAAGTGATAAATAATTAATTGTATTATTTCTAATTATTCATAGTAATAAGAATACTGAATGTTGTCACACTACGAAAATTCTTACCCTGATTATTAAATATTCACATACAGTCTATCTTGTGCAGAAGAACTCCAGAAAAGGAAGAATAAAAAAAAAGCATTTGGATTCATCGGGGCCGGACCAAAATACATTAATTTGTAATGCGTTCGGTGTTTTACACTGTAACTAAGTAATTTGTAAATTTCATACCGGGGCCCGGCCGAGGCAAGTATCATTTCGTAGGAACAAGCTGTAGAATAAAAGTCAGTAAGATTTACACAAAACATTCTTATTTCTTTTAATTATGTTACCTACACTACATTTGTAAATAACACTTAAACTTATGTAGTTACTTTTTCTGGTACACACATTATTTACTCGGTAGGTTTGCGATAGTGTAAAGCTTATCATGTAGTCTGAAATACGGGTGTTTACCGCATTGAAATAAGATTAAACAAATTTTAAAAAGAATCAATTAAATACAGCTTGTATGGCTGTGAGTTTGGTTTTTATGAGACCTCCATGATAGGCTAAAGGCAATCAAAATTTCCGGATACCAAATTTGTGATACTCTCACAGACACTGCACTAGGTTCATAAACATCGCAAATTTTTTTCGCGGCTTGCGTTGCATTTTTACC